>OZ038372.1:135008447-137719923 GCA_964036015.1 Leptarthrus brevirostris | reverse complement strand
GTACCTAAACTGCAATTTTGCCTTATACCAGCATCATTTATTTTTTCGTTATTAGTTGAATTCGTTACTTATAAAAGACTTGTTTTGGCACAAATTCTGGGCCCAGTAGCAGTCAGAGTTCAGAGACCAAAATTTCGATATTTTCTGATAGCGCCAATCGATTCAGAATGGTTGATTCATACCCCTTAGAAACCCCGAAGGGGCAAATAAGGCCCGGGAACGCGTCGTTTTGCGAGAAAAACGCGATTAAAGTTTCAGCCTATTTGAAGTGTACCTAAACTGCAATTTTGCCTTATACCAGCATCATTTATTTTTTCGTTATTAGTTGAATTCGTTACTTATAAAAGACTTGTTTTGGCACAAATTCTGGGCCCAGTAGCAGTCAGAGTTCAGAGACCAAAATTTCGATATTTTCTGATAGCGCCAATCGATTCAGAATGGTTGATTCATACCCCTTAGAAACCCCGAAGGGGCAAATAAGGCCCGGGAACGCGTCGTTTTGCGAGAAAAACGCGATTAAAGTTTCAGCCTATTTGAGGTGTACCTAAACTGCAATTTTGCCTTATACCAGCATCATTTATTTTTTCGTTATTAGTTGAATTCGTTACTTATAAAAGACTTGTTTTGGCACAAATTCTGGGCCCAGTAGCAGTCAGAGTTCAGAGACCAAAATTTCGATATTTTCTGATAGCGCCAATCGATTCAGAATGGTTGATTCATACCCCTTAGAAACCCCGAAGGGGCAAATAAGGCCCGGGAACGCGTCGTTTTGCGAGAAAAACGCGATTAAAGTTTCAGCCTATTTGAGGTGTACCTAAACTGCAATTTTGCCTTATACCAGCATCATTTATTTTTTCGTTATTAGTTGAATTCGTTACTTATAAAAGACTTGTTTTGGCACAAATTCTGGGCCCAGTAGCAGTCAGAGTTCAGAGACCAAAATTTCGTTATTTTCTGATAGCGCCAATCGATTCAGAATGGTTGATTCATACCCCTTAGAAACCCCGAAGGGGCAAATAAGGCCCGGGAACGCGTCGTTTTGCGAGAAAAACGCGATTAAAGTTTCAGCCTATTTGAGGTGTACCTAAACTGCAATTTTGCCTTATACCAGCATCATTTATTTTTTCGTTATTAGTTGAATTCGTTACTTATAAAAGACTTGTTTTGGCACAAATTCTGGGCCCAGTAGCAGTCAGAGTTCAGAGACCAAAATTTCGTTATTTTCTGATAGCGCCAATCGATTCAGAATGGTTGATTCATACCCCTTAGAAACCCCGAAGGGGCAAATAAGGCCCGGGAACGCGTCGTTTTGCGAGAAAAACGCGATTAAAGTTTCAGCCTATTTGAGGTGTACCTAAACTGCAATTTTGCCTTATACCAGCATCATTTATTTTTTCGTTATTAGTTGAATTCGTTACTTATAAAAGACTTGTTTTGGCACAAATTCTGGGCCCAGTAGCAGTCAGAGTTCAGAGACCAAAATTTCGTTATTTTCTGATAGCGCCAATCGATTCAGAATGGTTGATTCATACCCCTTAGAAACCCCGAAGGGGCAAATAAGGCCCGGGAACGCGTCGTTTTGCGAGAAAAACGCGATTAAAGTTTCAGCCTATTTGAGGTGTACCTAAACTGCAATTTTGCCTTATACCAGCATCATTTATTTTTTCGTTATTAGTTGAATTCGTTACTTATAAAAGACTTGTTTTGGCACAAATTCTGGGCCCAGTAGCAGTCAGAGTTCAGAGACCAAAATTTCGATATTTTCTGATAGCGCCAATCGATTCAGAATGGTTGATTCATACCCCTTAGAAACCCCGAAGGGGCAAATAAGGCCCGGGAACGCGTCGTTTTGCGAGAAAAACGCGATTAAAGTTTCAGCCTATTTGAAGTGTACCTAAACTGCAATTTTGCCTTATACCAGCATCATTTATTTTTTCGTTATTAGTTGAATTCGTTACTTATAAAAGACTTGTTTTGGCACAAATTCTGGGCCCAGTAGCAGTCAGAGTTCAGAGACCAAAATTTCGATATTTTCTGATAGCGCCAATCGATTCAGAATGGTTGATTCATACCCCTTAGAAACCCCGAAGGGGCAAATAAGGCCCGGGAACGCGTCGTTTTGCGAGAAAAACGCGATTAAAGTTTCAGCCTATTTGAGGTGTACCTAAACTGCAATTTTGCCTTATACCAGCATCATTTATTTTTTCGTTATTAGTTGAATTCGTTACTTATAAAAGACTTGTTTTGGCACAAATTCTGGGCCCAGTAGCAGTCAGAGTTCAGAGACCAAAATTTCGATATTTTCTGATAGCGCCAATCGATTCAGAATGGTTGATTCATACCCCTTAGAAACCCCGAAGGGGCAAATAAGGCCCGGGAACGCGTCGTTTTGCGAGAAAAACGCGATTAAAGTTTCAGCCTATTTGAGGTGTACCTAAACTGCAATTTTGCCTTATACCAGCATCATTTATTTTTTCGTTATTAGTTGAATTCGTTACTTATAAAAGACTTGTTTTGGCACAAATTCTGGGCCCAGTAGCAGTCAGAGTTCAGAGACCAAAATTTCGATATTTTCTGATAGCGCCAATCGATTCAGAATGGTTGATTCATACCCCTTAGAAACCCCGAAGGGGCAAATAAGGCCCGGGAACGCGTCGTTTTGCGAGAAAAACGCGATTAAAGTTTCAGCCTATTTGAGGTGTACCTAAACTGCAATTTTGCCTTATACCAGCATCATTTATTTTTTCGTTATTAGTTGAATTCGTTACTTATAAAAGACTTGTTTTGGCACAAATTCTGGGCCCAGTAGCAGTCAGAGTTCAGAGACCAAAATTTCGATATTTTCTGATAGCGCCAATCGATTCAGAATGGTTGATTCATACCCCTTAGAAACCCCGAAGGGGCAAATAAGGCCCGGGAACGCGTCGTTTTGCGAGAAAAACGCGATTAAAGTTTCAGCCTATTTGAGGTGTACCTAAACTGCAATTTTGCCTTATACCAGCATCATTTATTTTTTCGTTATTAGTTGAATTCGTTACTTATAAAAGACTTGTTTTGGCACAAATTCTGGGCCCAGTAGCAGTCAGAGTTCAGAGACCAAAATTTCGATATTTTCTGATAGCGCCAATCGATTCAGAATGGTTGATTCATACCCCTTAGAAACCCCGAAGGGGCAAATAAGGCCCGGGAACGCGTCGTTTTGCGAGAAAAACGCGATTAAAGTTTCAGCCTATTTGAGGTGTACCTAAACTGCAATTTTGCCTTATACCAGCATCATTTATTTTTTCGTTATTAGTTGAATTCGTTACTTATAAAAGACTTGTTTTGGCACAAATTCTGGGCCCAGTAGCAGTCAGAGTTCAGAGACCAAAATTTCGATATTTTCTGATAGCGCCAATCGATTCAGAATGGTTGATTCATACCCCTTAGAAACCCCGAAGGGGCAAATTATTAAAGTTTCAGCCTATTTGAAGTGTACCTAAACTGCAATTTTGCCTTATACCAGCATCATTTATTTTTTCGTTATTAGTTGAATTCGTTACTTATAAAAGACTTGTTTTGGCACAAATTCTGGGCCCAGTAGCAGTCAGAGTTCAGAGACCAAAATTTCGATATTTTCTGATAGCGCCAATCGATTCAGAATGGTTGATTCATACCCCTTAGAAACCCCGAAGGGGCAAATAAGGCCCGGGAACGCGTCGTTTTGCGAGAAAAACGCGATTAAAGTTTCAGCCTATTTGAGGTGTACCTAAACTGCAATTTTGCCTTATACCAGCATCATTTATTTTTTCGTTATTAGTTGAATTCGTTACTTATAAAAGACTTGTTTTGGCACAAATTCTGGGCCCAGTAGCAGTCAGAGTTCAGAGACCAAAATTTCGATATTTTCTGATAGCGCCAATCGATTCAGAATGGTTGATTCATACCCCTTAGAAACCCCGAAGGGGCAAATAAGGCCCGGGAACGCGTCGTTTTGCGAGAAAAACGCGATTAAAGTTTCAGCCTATTTGAGGTGTACCTAAACTGCAATTTTGCCTTATACCAGCATCATTTATTTTTTCGTTATTAGTTGAATTCGTTACTTATAAAAGACTTGTTTTGGCACAAATTCTGGGCCCAGTAGCAGTCAGAGTTCAGAGACCAAAATTTCGTTATTTTCTGATAGCGCCAATCGATTCAGAATGGTTGATTCATACCCCTTAGAAACCCCGAAGGGGCAAATAAGGCCCGGGAACGCGTCGTTTTGCGAGAAAAACGCGATTAAAGTTTCAGCCTATTTGAGGTGTACCTAAACTGCAATTTTGCCTTATACCAGCATCATTTATTTTTTCGTTATTAGTTGAATTCGTTACTTATAAAAGACTTGTTTTGGCACAAATTCTGGGCCCAGTAGCAGTCAGAGTTCAGAGACCAAAATTTCGTTATTTTCTGATAGCGCCAATCGATTCAGAATGGTTGATTCATACCCCTTAGAAACCCCGAAGGGGCAAATAAGGCCCGGGAACGCGTCGTTTTGCGAGAAAAACGCGATTAAAGTTTCAGCCTATTTGAGGTGTACCTAAACTGCAATTTTGCCTTATACCAGCATCATTTATTTTTTCGTTATTAGTTGAATTCGTTACTTATAAAAGACTTGTTTTGGCACAAATTCTGGGCCCAGTAGCAGTCAGAGTTCAGAGACCAAAATTTCGTTATTTTCTGATAGCGCCAATCGATTCAGAATGGTTGATTCATACCCCTTAGAAACCCCGAAGGGGCAAATAAGGCCCGGGAACGCGTCGTTTTGCGAGAAAAACGCGATTAAAGTTTCAGCCTATTTGAGGTGTACCTAAACTGCAATTTTGCCTTATACCAGCATCATTTATTTTTTCGTTATTAGTTGAATTCGTTACTTATAAAAGACTTGTTTTGGCACAAATTCTGGGCCCAGTAGCAGTCAGAGTTCAGAGACCAAAATTTCGATATTTTCTGATAGCGCCAATCGATTCAGAATGGTTGATTCATACCCCTTAGAAACCCCGAAGGGGCAAATAAGGCCCGGGAACGCGTCGTTTTGCGAGAAAAACGCGATTAAAGTTTCAGCCTATTTGAAGTGTACCTAAACTGCAATTTTGCCTTATACCAGCATCATTTATTTTTTCGTTATTAGTTGAATTCGTTACTTATAAAAGACTTGTTTTGGCACAAATTCTGGGCCCAGTAGCAGTCAGAGTTCAGAGACCAAAATTTCGATATTTTCTGATAGCGCCAATCGATTCAGAATGGTTGATTCATACCCCTTAGAAACCCCGAAGGGGCAAATAAGGCCCGGGAACGCGTCGTTTTGCGAGAAAAACGCGATTAAAGTTTCAGCCTATTTGAGGTGTACCTAAACTGCAATTTTGCCTTATACCAGCATCATTTATTTTTTCGTTATTAGTTGAATTCGTTACTTATAAAAGACTTGTTTTGGCACAAATTCTGGGCCCAGTAGCAGTCAGAGTTCAGAGACCAAAATTTCGATATTTTCTGATAGCGCCAATCGATTCAGAATGGTTGATTCATACCCCTTAGAAACCCCGAAGGGGCAAATAAGGCCCGGGAACGCGTCGTTTTGCGAGAAAAACGCGATTAAAGTTTCAGCCTATTTGAGGTGTACCTAAACTGCAATTTTGCCTTATACCAGCATCATTTATTTTTTCGTTATTAGTTGAATTCGTTACTTATAAAAGACTTGTTTTGGCACAAATTCTGGGCCCAGTAGCAGTCAGAGTTCAGAGACCAAAATTTCGATATTTTCTGATAGCGCCAATCGATTCAGAATGGTTGATTCATACCCCTTAGAAACCCCGAAGGGGCAAATAAGGCCCGGGAACGCGTCGTTTTGCGAGAAAAACGCGATTAAAGTTTCAGCCTATTTGAGGTGTACCTAAACTGCAATTTTGCCTTATACCAGCATCATTTATTTTTTCGTTATTAGTTGAATTCGTTACTTATAAAAGACTTGTTTTGGCACAAATTCTGGGCCCAGTAGCAGTCAGAGTTCAGAGACCAAAATTTCGATATTTTCTGATAGCGCCAATCGATTCAGAATGGTTGATTCATACCCCTTAGAAACCCCGAAGGGGCAAATAAGGCCCGGGAACGCGTCGTTTTGCGAGAAAAACGCGATTAAAGTTTCAGCCTATTTGAGGTGTACCTAAACTGCAATTTTGCCTTATACCAGCATCATTTATTTTTTCGTTATTAGTTGAATTCGTTACTTATAAAAGACTTGTTTTGGCACAAATTCTGGGCCCAGTAGCAGTCAGAGTTCAGAGACCAAAATTTCGATATTTTCTGATAGCGCCAATCGATTCAGAATGGTTGATTCATACCCCTTAGAAACCCCGAAGGGGCAAATAAGGCCCGGGAACGCGTCGTTTTGCGAGAAAAACGCGATTAAAGTTTCAGCCTATTTGAGGTGTACCTAAACTGCAATTTTGCCTTATACCAGCATCATTTATTTTTTCGTTATTAGTTGAATTCGTTACTTATAAAAGACTTGTTTTGGCACAAATTCTGGGCCCAGTAGCAGTCAGAGTTCAGAGACCAAAATTTCGATATTTTCTGATAGCGCCAATCGATTCAGAATGGTTGATTCATACCCCTTAGAAACCCCGAAGGGGCAAATTATTAAAGTTTCAGCCTATTTGAAGTGTACCTAAACTGCAATTTTGCCTTATACCAGCATCATTTATTTTTTCGTTATTAGTTGAATTCGTTACTTATAAAAGACTTGTTTTGGCACAAATTCTGGGCCCAGTAGCAGTCAGAGTTCAGAGACCAAAATTTCGATATTTTCTGATAGCGCCAATCGATTCAGAATGGTTGATTCATACCCCTTAGAAACCCCGAAGGGGCAAATAAGGCCCGGGAACGCGTCGTTTTGCGAGAAAAACGCGATTAAAGTTTCAGCCTATTTGAGGTGTACCTAAACTGCAATTTTGCCTTATACCAGCATCATTTATTTTTTCGTTATTAGTTGAATTCGTTACTTATAAAAGACTTGTTTTGGCACAAATTCTGGGCCCAGTAGCAGTCAGAGTTCAGAGACCAAAATTTCGATATTTTCTGATAGCGCCAATCGATTCAGAATGGTTGATTCATACCCCTTAGAAACCCCGAAGGGGCAAATAAGGCCCGGGAACGCGTCGTTTTGCGAGAAAAACGCGATTAAAGTTTCAGCCTATTTGAAGTGTACCTAAACTGCAATTTTGCCTTATACCAGCATCATTTATTTTTTCGTTATTAGTTGAATTCGTTACTTATAAAAGACTTGTTTTGGCACAAATTCTGGGCCCAGTAGCAGTCAGAGTTCAGAGACCAAAATTTCGATATTTTCTGATAGCGCCAATCGATTCAGAATGGTTGATTCATACCCCTTAGAAACCCCGAAGGGGCAAATAAGGCCCGGGAACGCGTCGTTTTGCGAGAAAAACGCGATTAAAGTTTCAGCCTATTTTAGGTGTACCTATACTGCAATTTTGCCTTATACCAGCATCATTTATTTTTTCGTTATTAGTTGAATTCGTTACTTATAAAAGACTTGTTTTGGCACAAATTCTGGGCCCAGTAGCAGTCAGAGTTCAGAGACCAAAATTTCGATATTTTCTGATAGCGCCAATCGATTCAGAATGGTTGATTCATACCCCTTAGAAAACCCGAAGGGGCAAATAAGGCCCGGGAACGCGTCGTTTTGCGAGAAAAACGCGATTAAAGTTTCAGCCTATTTTAGGTGTACCTATACTGCAATTTTGCCTTATACCAGCATCATTTATTTTTTCGTTATTAGTTGAATTCGTTACTTATAAAAGACTTGTTTTGGCACAAATTCTGGGCCCAGTAGCAGTCAGAGTTCAGAGACCAAAATTTCGATATTTTCTGATAGCGCCAATCGATTCAGAATGGTTGATTTATACCCCTTAGAAACCCCGAAGGGGCAAATAAGGCCCGGGAACGCGTCGTTTTGCGAGAAAAACGCGATTAAAGTTTCAGCCTATTTTAGGTGTACCTAAACTGCAATTTTGCCTTATACCAGCATCATTTATTTTTTCGTTATTAGTTGAATTCGTTACTTATAAAAGACTTGTTTTGGCACAAATTCTGGGCCCAGTAGCAGTCAGAGTTCAGAGACCAAAATTTCGATATTTTCTGATAGCGCCAATCGATTCAGAATGGTTGATTCATACCCCTTAGAAACCCCGAAAGGGGCAAATAAGGCCCGGGAACGCGTCGTTTTGCGAGAAAAACGCGATTAAAGTTTCAGCCTATTTGAGGTGTACCTAAACTGCAATTTTGCCTTATACCAGCATCATTTATTTTTTCGTTATTAGTTGAATTCGTTACTTATAAAAGACTTGTTTTGGCACAAATTCTGGGCCCAGTAGCAGTCAGAGTTCAGAGACCAAAATTTCGATATTTTCTGATAGCGCCAATCGATTCAGAATGGTTGATTCATACCCCTTAGAAACCCCGAAGGGGCAAATAAGGCCCGGGAACGCGTCGTTTTGCGAGAAAAACGCGATTAAAGTTTCAGCCTATTTGAAGTGTACCTAAACTGCAATTTTGCCTTATACCAGCATCATTTATTTTTTCGTTATTAGTTGAATTCGTTACTTATAAAAGACTTGTTTTGGCACAAATTCTGGGCCCAGTAGCAGTCAGAGTTCAGAGACCAAAATTTCGATATTTTCTGATAGCGCCAATCGATTCAGAATGGTTGATTCATACCCCTTAGAAACCCCGAAGGGGCAAATAAGGCCCGGGAACGCGTCGTTTTGCGAGAAAAACGCGATTAAAGTTTCAGCCTATTTGAAGTGTACCTAAACTGCAATTTTGCCTTATACCAGCATCATTTATTTTTTCGTTATTAGTTGAATTCGTTACTTATAAAAGACTTGTTTTGGCACAAATTCTGGGCCCAGTAGCAGTCAGAGTTCAGAGACCAAAATTTCGATATTTTCTGATAGCGCCAATCGATTCAGAATGGTTGATTCATACCCCTTAGAAACCCCGAAGGGGCAAATAAGGCCCGGGAACGCGTCGTTTTGCGAGAAAAACGCGATTAAAGTTTCAGCCTATTTTAGGTGTACCTAAACTGCACTTTTGCCTTATACCAGCATCATTTATTTTTTCGTTATTAGTTGAATTCGTTACTTATAAAAGACTTGTTTTGGCACAAATTCTGGGCCCAGTAGCAGTCAGAGTTCAGAGACCAAAATTTCGATATTTTCTGATAGCGCCAATCGATTCAGAATGGTTGATTCATACCCCTTAGAAACCCCGCAGGGGCAAATAAGGCCCGGGAACGCGTCGTTTTGCGAGAAAAACGCGATTAAAGTTTCAGCCTATTTGAAGTGTACCTAAACTGCAATTTTGCATCATCATTTATTTTTTCGTTATTAGTTGAATTCGTTACTTATAAAAGACTTGTTTTGGCACAAATTCTGGGCCCAGTAGCAGTCAGAGTTCAGAGACCAAAATTTCGATATTTTCTGATAGCGCCAATCGATTCAGAATGGTTGATTCATACCTCTTAGAAACCCCGAAGGGGCAAATAAGGCCCGGGAACGCGTCGTTTTGCGAGAAAAACGCGATTAAAGTTTCAGACTATTTGAGGTGTACCTAAACTGCAATTTTGCCTTATACCAGCATCATTTATTTTTTCGTTATTAGTTGAATTCGTTACTTATAAAAGACTTGTTTTGGCACAAATTCTGGGCCCAGTAGCAGTCAGAGTTCAGAGACTAAAATTTCGATATTTTCTGATAGCGCCAATCGATTCAGAATGGTTGATTCATACCCCTTAGAAACCCCGAAGGGGCAAATAAGGCCCGGGAACGCGTCGTTTTGCGAGAAAAACGCGATTAAAGTTTCAGCCTATTTGAGGTGTACCTAAACTGCAATTTTGCCTTATACCAGCATCATTTATTTTTTCGTTATTAGTTGAATTCGTTACTTATAAAAGACTTGTTTTGGCACAAATTCTGGGCCCAGTAGCAGTCAGAGTTCAGAGACCAAAATTTCGATATTTTCTGATAGCGCCAATCGATTCAGAATGGTTGATTCATACCCCTTAGAAACCCCGAAGGGGCAAATAAGGCCCGGGAACGCGTCGTTTTGCGAGAAAAACGCGATTAAAGTTTCAGCCTATTTGAAGTGTACCTAAACTGCAATTTTGCCTTATACCAGCATCATTTATTTTTTCGTTATTAGTTGAATTCGTTACTTATAAAAGACTTGTTTTGGCACAAATTCTGGGCCCAGTAGCAGTCAGAGTTCAGAGACCAAAATTTCGATATTTTCTGATAGCGCCAATCGATTCAGAATGGTTGATTCATACCCCTTAGAAACCCCGAAGGGGCAAATAAGGCCCGGGAACGCGTCGTTTTGCGAGAAAAACGCGATTAAAGTTTCAGCCTATTTTAGGTGTACCTAAACTGTAATTTTGCCTTATACCAGCATCATTTATTTTTTCGTTATTAGTTGAATTCGTTACTTATAAAAGACTTGTTTTGGCACAAATTCTGGGCCCAGTAGCAGTCAGAGTTCAGAGACCAAAATTTCGATATTTTCTGATAGCGCCAATCGATTCAGAATGGTTGATTCATACCCCTTAGAAACCCCGCAGGGGCAAATAAGGCCCGGGAACGCGTCGTTTTGCGAGAAAAACGCGATTAAAGTTTCAGCCTATTTGAAGTGTACCTAAACTGCAATTTTGCCTTATACCAGCATCATTTACTTTTTCGTTATTAGTTGAATTCGTTACTTATAAAAGACTTGTTTTGGCACAAATTCTGGGCCCAGTAGCAGTCAGAGTTCAGAGACCAAAATTTCGATATTTTCTGATAGCGCCAATCGATGTAGAATGGTTGATTCATACCCCTTAGAAACCCCGAAGGGGCAAATAAGGCCCGGGAACGCGTCGTTTTGCGAGAAAAACGCGATTAAAGTTTCAGCCTATTTGAAGTGTACCTAAACTGCAATTTTGCCTTATACCAGCATCATTTATTTTTTCGTTATTAGTTGAATTCGTTACTTATAAAAGACTTGTTTTGGCACAAATTCTGGGCCCAGTAGCAGTCAGAGTTCAGAGACCAAAATTTCGATATTTTCTGATAGCGCCAATCGATTCAGAATGGTTGATTCATACCCCTTAGGAACCCCGCAGGGGCAAATAAGGCCCGGGAACGTGTCGTTTTGCGAGAAAAACGCGATTAAAGTTTCAGCCTATTTGAAGTGTACCTAAACTGCAATTTTGCCTTATACCAGCATCATTTACTTTTTCGTTATTAGTTGAATTCGTTACTTATAAAAGACTTGTTTTGGCACAAATTCTGGGCCCAGTAGCAGTCAGAGTTCAGAGACCAAAATTTCGATATTTTCTGATAGCGCCAATCGATTCAGAATGGTTGATTCATACCTCTTAGAAACCCCGAAGGGGCAAATAAGGCCCGGGAACGCGTCGTTTTGCGAGAAAAACGCGATTAAAGTTTCAGACTATTTGAGGTGTACCTAAACTGCAATTTTGCCTTATACCAGCATCATTTATTTTTTCGTTATTAGTTGAATTCGTTACTTATAAAAGACTTGTTTTGGCACAAATTCTGGGCCCAGTAGCAGTCAGAGTTCAGAGACTAAAATTTCGATATTTTCTGATAGCGCCAATCGATTCAGAATGGTTGATTCATACCCCTTAGAAACCCCGAAGGGGCAAATAAGGCCCGGGAACGCGTCGTTTTGCGAGAAAAACGCGATTAAAGTTTCAGCCTATTTGAGGTGTACCTAAACTGCAATTTTGCCTTATACCAGCATCATTTATTTTTTCGTTATTAGTTGAATTCGTTACTTATAAAAGACTTGTTTTGGCACAAATTCTGGGCCCAGTAGCAGTCAGAGTTCAGAGACCAAAATTTCGATATTTTCTGATAGCGCCAATCGATTCAGAATGGTTGATTCATACCCCTTAGAAACCCCGAAGGGGCAAATAAGGCCCGGGAACGCGTCGTTTTGCGAGAAAAACGCGATTAAAGTTTCAGCCTATTTGAAGTGTACCTAAACTGCAATTTTGCCTTATACCAGCATCATTTATTTTTTCGTTATTAGTTGAATTCGTTACTTATAAAAGACTTGTTTTGGCACAAATTCTGGGCCCAGTAGCAGTCAGAGTTCAGAGACTAAAATTTCGATATTTTCTGATAGCGCCAATCGATTCAGAATGGTTGATTCATACCCCTTAGAAACCCCGAAGGGGCAAATAAGGCCCGGGAACGCGTCGTTTTGCGAGAAAAACGCGATTAAAGTTTCAGCCTATTTGAGGTGTACCTAAACTGCAATTTTGCCTTATACCAGCATCATTTATTTTTTCGTTATTAGTTGAATTCGTTACTTATAAAAGACTTGTTTTGGCACAAATTCTGGGCCCAGTAGCAGTCAGAGTTCAGAGACCAAAATTTCGATATTTTCTGATAGCGCCAATCGATTCAGAATGGTTGATTCATACCCCTTAGAAATCCCGAAGGGGCAAATAAGGCCCGGGAACGCGTCGTTTTGCGAGAAAAACGCGATTAAAGTTTCAGCCTATTTGAAGTGTACCTAAACTGCAATTTTGCCTTATACCAGCATCATTTATTTTTTCGTTATTAGTTGAATTCGTTACTTATAAAAGACTTGTTTTGGCACAAATTCTGGGCCCAGTAGCAGTCAGAGTTCAGAGACCAAAATTTCGATATTTTCTGATAGCGCCAATCGATTCAGAATGGTTGATTCATACCCCTTAGAAACCCCGAAGGGGCAAATAAGGCCCGGGAACGCGTCGTTTTGCGAGAAAAACGCGATTAAAGTTTCAGCCTATTTGAGGTGTACCTAAACTGCAATTTTGCCTTATACCAGCATCATTTATTTTTTCGTTATTAGTTGAATTCGTTACTTATAAAAGACTTGTTTTGGCACAAATTCTGGGCCCAGTAGCAGTCAGAGTTCAGAGACCAAAATTTCGATATTTTCTGATAGCGCCAATCGATTCAGAATGGTTGATTCATACCCCTTAGAAACCCCGAAGGGGCAAATAAGGCCCGGGAACGCGTCGTTTTGCGAGAAAAACGCGATTAAAGTTTCAGCCTATTTGAAGTGTACCTAAACTGCAATTTTGCCTTATACCAGCATCATTTATTTTTTCGTTATTAGTTGAATTCGTTACTTATAAAAGACTTGTTTTGGCACAAATTCTGGGCCCAGTAGCAGTCAGAGTTCAGAGACCAAAATTTCGATATTTTCTGATAGCGCCAATCGATTCAGAATGGTTGATTCATACCCCTTAGAAACCCCGAAGGGGCAAATAAGGCCCGGGAACGCGTCGTTTTGCGAGAAAAACGCGATTAAAGTTTCAGCCTATTTTAGGTGTACCTATACTGCAATTTTGCCTTATACCAGCATCATTTATTTTTTCGTTATTAGTTGAATTCGTTACTTATAAAAGACTTGTTTTGGCACAAATTCTGGGCCCAGTAGCAGTCAGAGTTCAGAGACCAAAATTTCGATATTTTCTGATAGCGCCAATCGATTCAGAATGGTTGATTCATACCCCTTAGAAACCCCGAAGGGGCAAATAAGGCCCGGGAACGCGTCGTTTTGCGAGAAAAACGCGATTAAAGTTTCAGCCTATTTGAAGTGTACCTAAACTGCAATTTTGCCTTATACCAGCATCATTTATTTTTTCGTTATTAGTTGAATTCGTTACTTATAAAAGACTTGTTTTGGCACAAATTCTGGGCCCAGTAGCAGTCAGAGTTCAGAGACCAAAATTTCGATATTTTCTGATAGCGCCAATCGATTCAGAATGGTTGATTCATACCCCTTAGAAACCCCGAAGGGGCAAATAAGGCCCGGGAACGCGTCGTTTTGCGAGAAAAACGCGATTAAAGTTTCAGCCTATTTGAGGTGTACCTAAACTGCAATTTTGCCTTATACCAGCATCATTTATTTTTTCGTTATTAGTTGAATTCGTTACTTATAAAAGACTTGTTTTGGCACAAATTCTGGGCCCAGTAGCAGTCAGAGTTCAGAGACCAAAATTTCGATATTTTCTGATAGCGCCAATCGATTCAGAATGGTTGATTCATACCCCTTAGAAACCCCGAAGGGGCAAATAAGGCCCGGGAACGCGTCGTTTTGCGAGAAAAACGCGATTAAAGTTTCAGCCTATTTGAAGTGTACCTAAACTGCAATTTTGCCTTATACCAGCATCATTTATTTTTTCGTTATTAGTTGAATTCGTTACTTATAAAAGACTTGTTTTGGCACAAATTCTGGGCCCAGTAGCAGTCAGAGTTCAGAGACCAAAATTTCGATATTTTCTGATAGCGCCAATCGATTCAGAATGGTTGATTCATACCCCTTAGAAACCCCGAAGGGGCAAATAAGGCCCGGGAACGCGTCGTTTTGCGAGAAAAACGCGATTAAAGTTTCAGCCTATTTGAGGTGTACCTAAACTGCAATTTTGCCTTATACCAGCATCATTTATTTTTTCGTTATTAGTTGAATTCGTTACTTATAAAAGACTTGTTTTGGCACAAATTCTGGGCCCAGTAGCAGTCAGAGTTCAGAGACCAAAATTTCGATATTTTCTGATAGCGCCAATCGATTCAGAATGGTTGATTCATACCCCTTAGAAACCCCGAAGGGGCAAATAAGGCCCGGGAACGGGTCGTTTTGCGAGAAAAACGCGATTAAAGTTTCAGCCTATTTGAAGTGTACCTAAACTGCAATTTTGCCTTATACCAGCATCATTTATTTTTTCGTTATTAGTTGAATTCGTTACTTATAAAATACTTGTTTTGGCACAAATTCTGGGCCCAGTAGCAGTCAGAGTTCAGAGACCAAAATTTCGATATTTTCTGATAGCGCCAATCGATTCAGAATGGTTGATTCATACCTCTTAGAAACCCCGAAGGGGCAAATAACGCCCGGGAACGCGTCGTTTTGCGAGAAAAACGCGATTAAAGTTTCAGACTATTTGAGGTGTACCTAAACTGCAATTTTGCCTTATACCAGCATCATTTATTTTTTCGTTATTAGTTGAATTCGTTACTTATAAAAGACTTGTTTTGGCACAAATTCTGGGCCCAGTAGCAGTCAGAGTTCAGAGACCAAAATTTCGATATTTTCTGATAGCGCCAATCGATTCAGAATGGTTGATTCATACCCCTTAGAAACCCCGAAGGGGCAAATAAGGCCCGGGAACGCGTCGTTTTGCGAGAAAAACGCGATTAAAGTTTCAGCCTATTTGAGGTGTACCTAAACTGCAATTTTGCCTTATACCAGCATCATTTATTTTTTCGTTATTAGTTGAATTCGTTACTTATAAAAGACTTGTTTTGGCACAAATTCTGGGCCCAGTAGCAGTCAGAGTTCAGAGACCAAAATTTCGATATTTTCTGATAGCGCCAATCGATTCAGAATGGTTGATTCATACCCCTTAGAAACCCCGAAGGGGCAAATAAGGCCCGGGAACGCGTCGTTTTGCGAGAAAAACGCGATTAAAGTTTCAGCCTATTTTAGGTGTACCTAAACTGCAATTTTGCCTTATACCAGCATCATTTATTTTTTCGTTATTAGTTGAATTCGTTACTTATAAAAGACTTGTTTTGGCACAAATTCTGGGCCCAGTAGCAGTCAGAGTTCAGAGACCAAAATTTCGATATTTTCTGATAGCGCCAATCGATTCAGAATGGTTGATTCATACCCCTTAGAAACCCCGAAGGGGCAAATAAGGCCCGGGAACGCGTCGTTTTGCGAGAAAAACGCGATTAAAGTTTCAGCCTATTTGAAGTGTACCTAAACTGCAATTTTGCCTTATATCAGCATCATTTATTTTTTCGTTATTAGTTGAATTCGTTACTTATAAAAGACTTGTTTTGGCACAAATTCTGGGCCCAGTAGCAGTGAGAGTTCAGAGACCAAAATTTCGATATTTTCTGATAGCGCCAATCGATTCAGAATGGTTGATTCATACCCCTTAGAAACCCCGAAGGGGCA
Source organism: Leptarthrus brevirostris (assembly GCA_964036015.1). Taxonomy (NCBI): domain Eukaryota; kingdom Metazoa; phylum Arthropoda; class Insecta; order Diptera; family Asilidae; genus Leptarthrus; species Leptarthrus brevirostris. The sequence continues at coordinate 137,703,867 of OZ038372.1, read as the reverse complement.
AATAAGGCCCGGGAACGCGTCGTTTTGCGAGAAAAACGCGATTAAAGTTTCAGCCTATTTGAGGTGTACCTAAACTGCAATTTTGCCTTATACCAGCATCATTTATTTTTTCGTTATTAGTTGAATTCGTTACTTATAAAAGACTTGTTTTGGCACAAATTCTGGGCCCAGTAGCAGTCAGAGTTCAGAGACCAAAATTTCGATATTTTCTGATAGCGCCAATCGATTCAGAATGGTTGATTCATACCCCTTAGAAACCCCGAAGGGGCAAATAAGGCCCGGGAACGCGTCGTTTTGCGAGAAAAACGCGATTAAAGTTTCAGCCTATTTTAGGTGTACCTATACTGCAATTTTGCCTTATACCAGCATCATTTATTTTTTCGTTATTAGTTGAATTCGTTACTTATAAAAGACTTGTTTTGGCACAAATTCTGGGCCCAGTAGCAGTCAGAGTTCAGAGACCAAAATTTCGATATTTTCTGATAGCGCCAATCGATTCAGAATGGTTGATTCATACCCCTTAGAAACCCCGAAGGGGCAAATAAGGCCCGGGAACGCGTCGTTTTGCGAGAAAAACGCGATTAAAGTTTCAGCCTATTTGAAGTGTACCTAAACTGCAATTTTGCCTTATATCAGCATCATTTATTTTTTCGTTATTAGTTGAATTCGTTACTTATAAAAGACTTGTTTTGGCACAAATTCTGGGCCCAGTAGCAGTGAGAGTTCAGAGACCAAAATTTCGATATTTTCTGATAGCGCCAATCGATTCAGAATGGTTGATTCATACCCCTTAGAAACCCCGAAGGGGCAAATAAGGCCCGGGAACGCGTCGTTTTGCGAGAAAAACGCGATTAAAGTTTCAGCCTATTTGAGGTGTACCTAAACTGCAATTTTGCCTTATACCAGCATCATTTATTTTTTCGTTATTAGTTGAATTCGTTACTTATAAAAGACTTGTTTTGGCACAAATTCTGGGCCCAGTAGCAGTCAGAGTTCAGAGACCAAAATTTCGATATTTTCTGATAGCGCCAATCGATTCAGAATGGTTGATTCATACCCCTTAGAAACCCCGAAGGGGCAAATAAGGCCCGGGAACGCGTCGTTTTGCGAGAAAAACGCGATTAAAGTTTCAGCCTATTTTAGGTGTACCTATACTGCAATTTTGCCTTATACCAGCATCATTTATTTTTTCGTTATTAGTTGAATTCGTTACTTATAAAAGACTTGTTTTGGCACAAATTCTGGGCCCAGTAGCAGTCAGAGTTCAGAGACCAAAATTTCGATATTTTCTGATAGCGCCAATCGATTCAGAATGGTTGATTCATACCTCTTAGAAACCCCGAAGGGGCAAATAACGCCCGGGAACGCGTCGTTTTGCGAGAAAAACGCGATTAAAGTTTCAGACTATTTGAGGTGTACCTAAACTGCAATTTTGCCTTATACCAGCATCATTTATTTTTTCGTTATTAGTTGAATTCGTTACTTATAAAAGACTTGTTTTGGCACAAATTCTGGGCCCAGTAGCAGTCAGAGTTCAGAGACCAAAATTTCGATATTTTCTGATAGCGCCAATCGATTCAGAATGGTTGATTCATACCCCTTAGAAACCCCGAAGGGGCAAATAAGGCCCGGGAACGCGTCGTTTTGCGAGAAAAACGCGATTAAAGTTTCAGCCTATTTGAAGTGTACCTAAACTGCAATTTTGCCTTATACCAGCATCATTTATTTTTTCGTTATTAGTTGAATTCGTTACTTATAAAAGACTTGTTTTGGCACAAATTCTGGGCCCAGTAGCAGTCAGAGTTCAGAGACCAAAATTTCGATATTTTCTGATAGCGCCAATCGATTCAGAATGGTTGATTCATACCCCTTAGAAACCCCGAAGGGGCAAATAAGGCCCGGGAACGCGTCGTTTTGCGAGAAAAACGCGATTAAAGTTTCAGCCTATTTGAGGTGTACCTAAACTGCAATTTTGCCTTATACCAGCATCATTTATTTTTTCGTTATTAGTTGAATTCGTTACTTATAAAAGACTTGTTTTGGCACAAATTCTGGGCCCAGTAGCAGTCAGAGTTCAGAGACCAAAATTTCGATATTTTCTGATAGCGCCAATCGATTCAGAATGGTTGATTCATACCCCTTAGAAACCCCGAAGGGGCAAATAAGGCCCGGGAACGCGTCGTTTTGCGAGAAAAACGCGATTAAAGTTTCAGCCTATTTTAGGTGTACCTAAACTGCAATTTTGCCTTATACCAGCATCATTTATTTTTTCGTTATTAGTTGAATTCGTTACTTATAAAAGACTTGTTTTGGCACAAATTCTGGGCCCAGTAGCAGTCAGAGTTCAGAGACCAAAATTTCGATATTTTCTGATAGCGCCAATCGATTCAGAATGGTTGATTCATACCCCTTAGAAACCCCGAAGGGGCAAATAAGGCCCGGGAACGCGTCGTTTTGCGAGAAAAACGCGATTAAAGTTTCAGCCTATTTGAAGTGTACCTAAACTGCAATTTTGCCTTATATCAGCATCATTTATTTTTTCGTTATTAGTTGAATTCGTTACTTATAAAAGACTTGTTTTGGCACAAATTCTGGGCCCAGTAGCAGTGAGAGTTCAGAGACCAAAATTTCGATATTTTCTGATAGCGCCAATCGATTCAGAATGGTTGATTCATACCCCTTAGAAACCCCGAAGGGGCAAATAAGGCCCGGGAACGCGTCGTTTTGCGAGAAAAACGCGATTAAAGTTTCAGCCTATTTGAGGTGTACCTAAACTGCAATTTTGCCTTATACCAGCATCATTTATTTTTTCGTTATTAGTTGAATTCGTTACTTATAAAAGACTTGTTTTGGCACAAATTCTGGGCCCAGTAGCAGTCAGAGTTCAGAGACCAAAATTTCGATATTTTCTGATAGCGCCAATCGATTCAGAATGGTTGATTCATACCCCTTAGAAACCCCGAAGGGGCAAATAAGGCCCGGGAACGCGTCGTTTTGCGAGAAAAACGCGATTAAAGTTTCAGCCTATTTTAGGTGTACCTATACTGCAATTTTGCCTTATACCAGCATCATTTATTTTTTCGTTATTAGTTGAATTCGTTACTTATAAAAGACTTGTTTTGGCACAAATTCTGGGCCCAGTAGCAGTCAGAGTTCAGAGACCAAAATTTCGATATTTTCTGATAGCGCCAATCGATTCAGAATGGTTGATTCATACCCCTTAGAAACCCCGAAGGGGCAAATAAGGCCCGGGAACGCGTCGTTTTGCGAGAAAAACGCGATTAAAGTTTCAGCCTATTTGAAGTGTACCTAAACTGCAATTTTGCCTTATATCAGCATCATTTATTTTTTCGTTATTAGTTGAATTCGTTACTTATAAAAGACTTGTTTTGGCACAAATTCTGGGCCCAGTAGCAGTGAGAGTTCAGAGACCAAAATTTCGATATTTTCTGATAGCGCCAATCGATTCAGAATGGTTGATTCATACCCCTTAGAAACCCCGAAGGGGCAAATAAGGCCCGGGAACGCGTCGTTTTGCGAGAAAAACGCGATTAAAGTTTCAGCCTATTTGAGGTGTACCTAAACTGCAATTTTGCCTTATACCAGCATCATTTATTTTTTCGTTATTAGTTGAATTCGTTACTTATAAAAGACTTGTTTTGGCACAAATTCTGGGCCCAGTAGCAGTCAGAGTTCAGAGACCAAAATTTCGATATTTTCTGATAGCGCCAATCGATTCAGAATGGTTGATTCATACCCCTTAGAAACCCCGAAGGGGCAAATAAGGCCCGGGAACGCGTCGTTTTGCGAGAAAAACGCGATTAAAGTTTCAGCCTATTTTAGGTGTACCTATACTGCAATTTTGCCTTATACCAGCATCATTTATTTTTTCGTTATTAGTTGAATTCGTTACTTATAAAAGACTTGTTTTGGCACAAATTCTGGGCCCAGTAGCAGTCAGAGTTCAGAGACCAAAATTTCGATATTTTCTGATAGCGCCAATCGATTCAGAATGGTTGATTCATACCTCTTAGAAACCCCGAAGGGGCAAATAACGCCCGGGAACGCGTCGTTTTGCGAGAAAAACGCGATTAAAGTTTCAGACTATTTGAGGTGTACCTAAACTGCAATTTTGCCTTATACCAGCATCATTTATTTTTTCGTTATTAGTTGAATTCGTTACTTATAAAAGACTTGTTTTGGCACAAATTCTGGGCCCAGTAGCAGTCAGAGTTCAGAGACCAAAATTTCGATATTTTCTGATAGCGCCAATCGATTCAGAATGGTTGATTCATACCCCTTAGAAACCCCGAAGGAGCAAATAAGGCCCGGGAACGCGTCGTTTTGCGAGAAAAACGCGATTAAAGTTTCAGCCTATTTGAAGTGTACCTAAACTGCAATTTTGCCTTATACCAGCATCATTTATTTTTTCGTTATTAGTTGAATTCGTTACTTATAAAAGACTTGTTTTGGCACAAATTCTGGGCCCAGTAGCAGTCAGAGTTCAGAGACCAAAATTTCGATATTTTCTGATAGCGCCAATCGATTCAGAATGGTTGATTCATACCCCTTAGAAACCCCGAAGGGGCAAATAAGGCCCGGGAACGCGTCGTTTTGCGAGAAAAACGCGATTAAAGTTTCAGCCTATTTGAGGTGTACCTAAACTGCAATTTTGCCTTATACCAGCATCATTTATTTTTTCGTTATTAGTTGAATTCGTTACTTATAAAAGACTTGTTTTGGCACAAATTCTGGGCCCAGTAGCAGTCAGAGTTCAGAGACCAAAATTTCGATATTTTCTGATAGCGCCAATCGATTCAGAATGGTTGATTCATACCCCTTAGAAACCCCGAAGGGGCAAATAAGGCCCGGGAACGCGTCGTTTTGCGAGAAAAACGCGATTAAAGTTTCAGCCTATTTTAGGTGTACCTAAACTGCAATTTTGCCTTATACCAGCATCATTTATTTTTTCGTTATTAGTTGAATTCGTTACTTATAAAAGACTTGTTTTGGCACAAATTCTGGGCCCAGTAGCAGTCAGAGTTCAGAGACCAAAATTTCGATATTTTCTGATAGCGCCAATCGATTCAGAATGGTTGATTCATACCCCTTAGAAACCCCGAAGGGGCAAATAAGGCCCGGGAACGCGTCGTTTTGCGAGAAAAACGCGATTAAAGTTTCAGCCTATTTGAAGTGTACCTAAACTGCAATTTTGCCTTATATCAGCATCATTTATTTTTTCGTTATTAGTTGAATTCGTTACTTATAAAAGACTTGTTTTGGCACAAATTCTGGGCCCAGTAGCAGTGAGAGTTCAGAGACCAAAATTTCGATATTTTCTGATAGCGCCAATCGATTCAGAATGGTTGATTCATACCCCTTAGAAACCCCGAAGGGGCAAATAAGGCCCGGGAACGCGTCGTTTTGCGAGAAAAACGCGATTAAAGTTTCAGCCTATTTGAGGTGTACCTAAACTGCAATTTTGCCTTATACCAGCATCATTTATTTTTTCGTTATTAGTTGAATTCGTTACTTATAAAAGACTTGTTTTGGCACAAATTCTGGGCCCAGTAGCAGTCAGAGTTCAGAGACCAAAATTTCGATATTTTCTGATAGCGCCAATCGATTCAGAATGGTTGATTCATACCCCTTAGAAACCCCGAAGGGGCAAATAAGGCCCGGGAACGCGTCGTTTTGCGAGAAAAACGCGATTAAAGTTTCAGCCTATTTTAGGTGTACCTATACTGCAATTTTGCCTTATACCAGCATCATTTATTTTTTCGTTATTAGTTGAATTCGTTACTTATAAAAGACTTGTTTTGGCACAAATTCTGGGCCCAGTAGCAGTCAGAGTTCAGAGACCAAAATTTCGATATTTTCTGATAGCGCCAATCGATTCAGAATGGTTGATTCATACCCCTTAGAAACCCCGAAGGGGCAAATAAGGCCCGGGAACGCGTCGTTTTGCGAGAAAAACGCGATTAAAGTTTCAGCCTATTTGAGGTGTACCTAAACTGCAATTTTGCCTTATACCAGCATCATTTATTTTTTCGTTATTAGTTGAATTCGTTACTTATAAAAGACTTGTTTTGGCACAAATTCTGGGCCCAGTAGCAGTCAGAGTTCAGAGACCAAAATTTCGATATTTTCTGATAGCGCCAATCGATTCAGAATGGTTGATTCATACCCCTTAGAAACCCCGAAGGGGCAAATAAGGCCCGGGAACGCGTCGTTTTGCGAGAAAAACGCGATTAAAGTTTCAGCCTATTTGAGGTGTACCTAAACTGCAATTTTGCCTTATACCAGCATCATTTATTTTTTCGTTATTAGTTGAATTCGTTACTTATAAAAGACTTGTTTTGGCACAAATTCTGGGCCCAGTAGCAGTCAGAGTTCAGAGACCAAAATTTCGATATTTTCTGACAGCGCCAATCGATTCAGAATGGTTGATTCATACCCTTAGAAACCCCGAAGGAGCAAATAAGGCCCGGGAACGCGTCGTTTTGCGAGAAAAACGCGATTAAAGTTTCAGCCTATTTGAAGTGTACCTAAACTGCAATTTTGCCTTATACCAGCATCATTTATTTTTTCGTTATTAGTTGAATTCGTTACTTATAAAAGACTTGTTTTGGCACAAATTCTGGGCCCAGTAGCAGTCAGAGTTCAGAGACCAAAATTTCGATATTTTCTGATAGCGCCAATCGATTCAGAATGGTTGATTCATACCCCTTAGAAACCCCGAAGGGGCAAATAAGGCCCGGAAACGCGTCGTTTTGCGAGAAAAACGCGATTAAAGTTTCAGCCTATTTGAGGTGTACCTAAACTGCAATTTTGCCTTATACCAGCATCATTTATTTTTTCGTTATTAGTTGAATTCGTTACTTATAAAAGACTTGTTTTGGCACAAATTCTGGGCCCAGTAGCAGTCAGAGTTCAGAGACCAAAATTTCGATATTTTCTGATAGCGCCAATCGATTCAGAATGGTTGATTCATACCCCTTAGAAACCCCGAAGGGGCAAATAAGGCCCGGAAACGCGTCGTTTTGCGAGAAAAACGCGATTAAAGTTTCAGCCTATTTGAGGTGTACCTAAACTGCAATTTTGCCTTATACCAGCATCATTTATTTTTTCGTTATTAGTTGAATTCGTTACTTATAAAAGACTTGTTTTGGCACAAATTCTGGGCCCAGTAGCAGTCAGAGTTCGGGACCAAAATTTCGACATTTTCTGATAGCGCCAATCGATTCAGAATGGTTGATTCATACCCCTTAGAAACCCCGAAGGGGCAAATAAGGCCCGGAAACGCGTCGTTTTGCGAGAAAAACGCGATTAAAGTTTCAGCCTATTTGAGGTGTACCTAAACTGCAATTTTGCCTTATACCAGCATCATTTATTTTTTCGTTATTAGTTGAATTCGTTACTTATAAAAGACTTGTTTTGGCACAAATTCTGGGCCCAGTAGCAGTCAGAGTTCAGAGACCAAAATTTCGATATTTTCTGATAGCGCCAATCGATTCAGAATGGTTGATTCATACCCCTTAGAAACCCCGAAGGGGCAAATAAGGCCCGGGAACGCGTCGTTTTGCGAGAAAAACGCGATTAAAGTTTCAGCCTATTTGAGGTGTACCTAAACTGCAATTTTGCCTTATACCAGCATCATTTATTTTTTCGTTATTAGTTGAATTCGTTACTTATAAAAGACTTGTTTTGGCACAAATTCTGGGCCCAGTAGCAGTCAGAGTTCAGAGACCAAAATTTCGATATTTTCTGATAGCGCCAATCGATTCAGAATGGTTGATTCATACCCCTTAGAAACCCCGAAGGGGCAAATAAGGCCCGGAAACGCGTCGTTTTGCGAGAAAAACGCGATTAAAGTTTCAGCCTATTTGAGGTGTACCTAAACTGCAATTTTGCCTTATACCAGCATCATTTATTTTTTCGTTATTAGTTGAATTCGTTACTTATAAAAGACTTGTTTTGGCACAAATTCTGGGCCCAGTAGCAGTCAGAGTTCAGAGACCAAAATTTCGATATTTTCTGATAGCGCCAATCGATTCAGAATGGTTGATTCATACCCCTTAGAAACCCCGAAGGGGCAAATAAGGCCCGGGAACGCGTCGTTTTGCGAGAAAAACGCGATTAAAGTTTCAGCCTATTTGAGGTGTACCTAAACTGCAATTTTGCCTTATACCAGCATCATTTATTTTTTCGTTATTAGTTGAATTCGTTACTTATAAAAGACTTGTTTTGGCACAAATTCTGGGCCCAGTAGCAGTCAGAGTTCAGAGACCAAAATTTCGATATTTTCTGATAGCGCCAATCGATTCAGAATGGTTGATTCATACCCCTTAGAAACCCCGAAGGGGCAAATAAGGCCCGGGAACGCGTCGTTTTGCGAGAAAAACGCGATTAAAGTTTCAGCCTATTTGAGGTGTACCTAAACTGCAATTTTGCCTTATACCAGCATCATTTATTTTTTCGTTATTAGTTGAATTCGTTACTTATAAAAGACTTGTTTTGGCACAAATTCTGGGCCCAGTAGCAGTCAGAGTTCAGAGACCAAAATTTCGACATTTTCTGATAGCGCCAATCGATTCAGAATGGTTGATTCATACCCCTTAGAAACCCCGAAGGGGCAAATAAGGCCCGGGAACGCGTCGTTTTGCGAGAAAAACGCGATTAAAGTTTCAGCCTATTTGAGGTGTACCTAAACTGCAATTTTGCCTTATACCAGCATCATTTATTTTTTCGTTATTAGTTGAATTCGTTACTTATAAAAGACTTGTTTTGGCACAAATTCTGGGCCCAGTAGCAGTCAGAGTTCAGAGACCAAAATTTCGATATTTTCTGATAGCGCCAATCGATTCAGAATGGTTGATTCATACCCCTTAGAAACCTCGAAGGGGCAAATAAGGCCCGGGAACGCGTCGTTTTGCGAGAAAAACGCGATTAAAGTTTCAGCCTATTTGAGGTGTACCTAAACTGCAATTTTGCCTTATACCAGCATCATTTATTTTTTCGTTATTAGTTGAATTCGTTACTTATAAAAGACTTGTTTTGGCACAAATTCTGGGCCCAGTAGCAGTCAGAGTTCAGAGACCAAAATTTCGATATTTTCTGATAGCGCCAATCGATTCAGAATGGTTGATTCATACCCCTTAGAAACCCCGAAGGGGCAAATAAGGCCCGGGAACGCGTCGTTTTGCGAGAAAAACGCGATTAAAGTTTCAGCCTATTTGAAGTGTACCTAAACTGCAATTTTGCCTTATACCAGCATCATTTATTTTTTCGTTATTAGTTGAATTCGTTACTTATAAAAGACTTGTTTTGGCACAAATTCTGGGCCCAGTAGCAGTCAGAGTTCAGAGACCAAAATTTCGATATTTTCTGATAGCGCCAATCGATTCAGAATGGTTGATTCAGACCCCTTAGAAACCCCGAAGGGGCAAATAAGGCCCGGGAACGCGTCGTTTTGCGAGAAAAACGCGATTAAAGTTTCAGCCTATTTGAGGTGTACCTAAACTGCAATTTTGCCTTATACCAGCATCATTTATTTTTTCGTTATTAGTTGAATTCGTTACTTATAAAAGACTTGTTTTGGCACAAATTCTGGGCCCAGTAGCAGTCAGAGTTCAGAGACCAAAATTTCGATATTTTCTGATAGCGCCAATCGATTCAGAATGGTTGATTCATACCCCTTAGAAACCCCGAAGGGGCAAATCAGGCCCGGGAACGCGTCGTTTTGCGAGAAAAACGCGATTAAAGTTTCAGCCTATTTGAGGTGTACCTAAACTGCAATTTTGCCTTATACCAGCATCATTTATTTTTTCGTTATTAGTTGAATTCGTTACTTATAAAAGACTTGTTTTGGCACAAATTCTGGGCCCAGTAGCAGTCAGAGTTCAGAGACCAAAATTTCGATATTTTCTGATAGCGCCAATCGATTCAGAATGGTTGATTCATACCCCTTAGAAACCTCGAAGGGGCAAATAAGGCCCGGGAACGCGTCGTTTTGCGAGAAAAACGCGATTAAAGTTTCAGCCTATTTGAGGTGTACCTAAACTGCAATTTTGCCTTATACCAGCATCATTTATTTTTTCGTTATTAGTTGAATTCGTTACTTATAAAAGACTTGTTTTGGCACAAATTCTGGGCCCAGTAGCAGTCAGAGTTCAGAGACCAAAATTTCGATATTTTCTGATAGCGCCAATCGATTCAGAATGGTTGATTCATACCCCTTAGAAACCCCGAAGGGGCAAATAAGGCCCAGGAACGCGTCGTTTTGCGAGAAAAACGCGATTAAAGTTTCAGCCTATTTGAGGTGTACCTAAACTGCAATTTTGCCTTATACCAGCATCATTTATTTTTTCGTTATTAGTTGAATTCGTTACTTATAAAAGACTTGTTTTGGCACAAATTCTGGGCCCAGTAGCAGTCAGAGTTCAGAGACCAAAATTTCGATATTTTCTGATAGCGCCAATCGATTCAGAATAGTTGATTCATACCCCTTAGAAACCCCGAAGGGGCAAATACGGCCCGGGAACGCGTCGTTTTGCGAGAAAAACGCGATTAAAGTTTCAGCCTATTTGAGGTGTACCTAAACTGCAATTTTGCCTTATACCAGCATCATTTATTTTTTCGTTATTAGTTGAATTCGTTACTTATAAAAGACTTGTTTTGGCACAAATTCTGGGCCCAGTAGCAGTCAGAGTTCAGAGACCAAAATTTCGATATTTTCTGATAGCGCCAATCGATTCAGAATGGTTGATTCATACCCCTTAGAAACCCCGAAGGGGCAAATAAGGCCCGGAAACGCGTCGTTTTGCGAGAAAAACGCGATTAAAGTTTCAGCCTATTTGAGGTGTACCTAAACTGCAATTTTGCCTTATACCAGCATCATTTATTTTTTCGTTATTAGTTGAATTCGTTACTTATAAAAGACTTGTTTTGGCACAAATTCTGGGCCCAGTAGCAGTCAGAGTTCAGAGACCAAAATTTCGATATTTTCTGATAGCGCCAATCGATTCAGAATGGTTGATTCATACCCCTTAGAAACCCCGAAGGGGCAAATAAGGCCCGGGAACGCGTCGTTTTGCGAGAAAAACGCGATTAAAGTTTCAGCCTATTTGAGGTGTACCTAAACTGCAATTTTGCCTTATACCAGCATCATTTATTTTTTCGTTATTAGTTGAATTCGTTACTTATAAAAGACTTGTGTTGGCACAAATTCTGGGCCCAGTAGCAGTCAGAGTTCAGAGACCAAAATTTCGATATTTTCTGATAGCGCCAATCGATTCAGAATGGTTGATTCATACCCCTTAGAAACCCCGAAGGGGCAAATAAGGCCCGGGAACGCGTCGTTTTGCGAGAAAAACGCGATTAAAGTTTCAGCCTATTTGAGGTGTACCTAAACTGCAATTTTGCCTTATACCAGCATCATTTATTTTTTCGTTATTAGTTGAATTCGTTACTTATAAAAGACTTGTTTTGGCACAAATTCTGGGCCCAGTAGCAGTCAGAGTTCAGAGACCAAAATTTCGATATTTTCTGATAGCGCCAATCGATTCAGAATGGTTGATTCATACCCCTTAGAAACCCCGAAGGGGCAAATAAGGCCCGGGAACGCGTCGTTTTGCGAGAAAAACGCGATTAAAGTTTCAGCCTATTTGAGGTGTACCTAAACTGCAATTTTGCCTTATACCAGCATCATTTATTTTTTCGTTATTAGTTGAATTCGTTACTTATAAAAGACTTGTTTTGGCACAAATTCTGGGCCCAGTAGCAGTCAGAGTTCAGAGACCAAAATTTCGATATTTTCTGATAGCGCCAATCGATTCAGAATGGTTGATTCATACCCCTTAGAAACCTCGAAGGGGCAAATAAGGCCCGGGAACGCGTCGTTTTGCGAGAAAAACGCGATTAAAGTTTCAGCCTATTTGAGGTGTACCTAAACTGCAATTTTGCCTTATACCAGCATCATTTATTTTTTCGTTATTAGTTGAATTCGTTACTTATAAAAGACTTGTTTTGGCACAAATTCTGGGCCCAGTAGCAGTCAGAGTTCAGAGACCAAAATTTCGATATTTTCTGATAGCGCCAATCGATTCAGAATGGTTGATTCATACCCCTTAGAAACCCCGAAGGGGCAAATAAGGCCCGGGAACGCGTCGTTTTGCGAGAAAAACGCGATTAAAGTTTCAGCCTATTTGAAGTGTACCTAAACTGCAATTTTGCCTTATACCAGCATCATTTATTTTTTCGTTATTAGTTGAATTCGTTACTTATAAAAGACTTGTTTTGGCACAAATTCTGGGCCCAGTAGCAGTCAGAGTTCAGAGACCAAAATTTCGATATTTTCTGATAGCGCCAATCGATTCAGAATGGTTGATTCAGACCCCTTAGAAACCCCGAAGGGGCAAATAAGGCCCGGGAACGCGTCGTTTTGCGAGAAAAACGCGATTAAAGTTTCAGCCTATTTGAGGTGTACCTAAACTGCAATTTTGCCTTATACCAGCATCATTTATTTTTTCGTTATTAGTTGAATTCGTTACTTATAAAAGACTTGTTTTGGCACAAATTCTGGGCCCAGTAGCAGTCAGAGTTCAGAGACCAAAATTTCGATATTTTCTGATAGCGCCAATCGATTCAGAATGGTTGATTCATACCCCTTAGAAACCCCGAAGGGGCAAATCAGGCCCGGGAACGCGTCGTTTTGCGAGAAAAACGCGATTAAAGTTTCAGCCTATTTGAGGTGTACCTAAACTGCAATTTTGCCTTATACCAGCATCATTTATTTTTTCGTTATTAGTTGAATTCGTTACTTATAAAAGACTTGTTTTGGCACAAATTCTGGGCCCAGTAGCAGTCAGAGTTCAGAGACCAAAATTTCGATATTTTCTGATAGCGCCAATCGATTCAGAATGGTTGATTCATACCCCTTAGAAACCTCGAAGGGGCAAATAAGGCCCGGGAACGCGTCGTTTTGCGAGAAAAACGCGATTAAAGTTTCAGCCTATTTGAGGTGTACCTAAACTGCAATTTTGCCTTATACCAGCATCATTTATTTTTTCGTTATTAGTTGAATTCGTTACTTATAAAAGACTTGTTTTGGCACAAATTCTGGGCCCAGTAGCAGTCAGAGTTCAGAGACCAAAATTTCGATATTTTCTGATAGCGCCAATCGATTCAGAATGGTTGATTCATACCCCTTAGAAACCCCGAAGGGGCAAATAAGGCCCAGGAACGCGTCGTTTTGCGAGAAAAACGCGATTAAAGTTTCAGCCTATTTGAGGTGTACCTAAACTGCAATTTTGCCTTATACCAGCATCATTTATTTTTTCGTTATTAGTTGAATTCGTTACTTATAAAAGACTTGTTTTGGCACAAATTCTGGGCCCAGTAGCAGTCAGAGTTCAGAGACCAAAATTTCGATATTTTCTGATAGCGCCAATCGATTCAGAATAGTTGATTCATACCCCTTAGAAACCCCGAAGGGGCAAATACGGCCCGGGAACGCGTCGTTTTGCGAGAAAAACGCGATTAAAGTTTCAGCCTATTTGAGGTGTACCTAAACTGCAATTTTGCCTTATACCAGCATCATTTATTTTTTCGTTATTAGTTGAATTCGTTACTTATAAAAGACTTGTTTTGGCACAAATTCTGGGCCCAGTAGCAGTCAGAGTTCAGAGACCAAAATTTCGATATTTTCTGATAGCGCCAATCGATTCAGAATGGTTGATTCATACCCCTTAGAAACCCCGAAGGGGCAAATAAGGCCCGGGAACGCGTCGTTTTGCGAGAAAAACGCGATTAAAGTTTCAGCCTATTTGAGGTGTACCTAAACTGCAATTTTGCCTTATACCAGCATCATTTATTTTTTCGTTATTAGTTGAATTCGTTACTTATAAAAGACTTGTTTTGGCACAAATTCTGGGCCCAGTAGCAGTCAGAGTTCAGAGACCAAAATTTCGATATTTTCTGATAGCGCCAATCGATTCAGAATGGTTGATTCATACCCCTTAGAAACCTCGAAGGGGCAAATAAGGCCCGGGAACGCGTCGTTTTGCGAGAAAAACGCGATTAAAGTTTCAGCCTATTTGAGGTGTACCTAAACTGCAATTTTGCCTTATACCAGCATCATTTATTTTTTCGTTATTAGTTGAATTCGTTACTTATAAAAGACTTGTTTTGGCACAAATTCTGGGCCCAGTAGCAGTCAGAGTTCAGAGACCAAAATTTCGATATTTTCTGATAGCGCCAATCGATTCAGAATGGTTGATTCATACCCCTTAGAAACCCCGAAGGGGCAAATAAGGCCCGGGAACGCGTCGTTTTGCGAGAAAAACGCGATTAAAGTTTCAGCCTATTTGAGGTGTACCTAAACTGCAATTTTGCCTTATACCAGCATCATTTATTTTTTCGTTATTAGTTGAATTCGTTACTTATAAAAGACTTGTTTTGGCACAAATTCTGGGCCCAGTAGCAGTCAGAGTTCAGAGACCAAAATTTCGATATTTTCTGATAGCGCCAATCGATTCAGAATGGTTGATTCATACCCCTTAGAAACCCCGAAGGGGCAAATAAGGCCCAGGAACGCGTCGTTTTGCGAGAAAAACGCGATTAAAGTTTCAGCCTATTTGAGGTGTACCTAAACTGCAATTTTGCCTTATACCAGCATCATTTATTTTTTCGTTATTAGTTGAATTCGTTACTTATAAAAGACTTGTTTTGGCACAAATTCTGGGCCCAGTAGCAGTCAGAGTTCAGAGACCAAAATTTCGATATTTTCTGATAGCGCCAATCGATTCAGAATAGTTGATTCATACCCCTTAGAAACCCCGAAGGGGCAAATACGGCCCGGGAACGCGTCGTTTTGCGAGAAAAACGCGATTAAAGTTTCAGCCTATTTGAGGTGTACCTAAACTGCAATTTTGCCTTATACCAGCATCATTTATTTTTTCGTTATTAGTTGAATTCGTTACTTATAAAAGACTTGTTTTGGCACAAATTCTGGGCCCAGTAGCAGTCAGAGTTCAGAGACCAAAATTTCGATATTTTCTGATAGCGCCAATCGATTCAGAATGGTTGATTCATACCCCTTAGAAACCCCGAAGGGGCAAATAAGGCCCGGGAACGCGTCGTTTTGCGAGAAAAACGCGATTAAAGTTTCAGCCTATTTTAGGTGTACCTAAACTGCAATTTTGCCTTATACCAGCATCATTTATTTTTTCGTTATTAGTTGAATTCGTTACTTATAAAAGACTTGTTTTGGCACAAATTCTGGGCCCAGTAGCAGTCAGAGTTCAGAGACCAAAATTTCGATATTTTCTGATAGCGCCAATCGATTCAGAATGGTTGATTCATACCCCTTAGGCAAATACGGCCCGGGAACGCGTCGTTTTGCGAGAAAAACGCGATTAAAGTTTCAGCCTATTTGAGGTGTACCTAAACTGCAATTTTGCCTTATACCAGCATCATTTATTTTTTCGTTATTAGTTGAATTCGTTACTTATAAAAGACTTGTTTTGGCACAAATTCTGGGCCCAGTAGCAGTCAGAGTTCAGAGACCAAAATTTCGATATTTTCTGATAGCGCCAATCGATTCAGAATGGTTGATTCATACCCCTTAGAAACCCCGAAGGGGCAAATAAGGCCCGGGAACGCGTCGTTTTGCGAGAAAAACGCGATTAAAGTTTCAGCCTATTTGAGGTGTACCTAAACTGCAATTTTGCCTTATACCAGCATCATTTATTTTTTCGTTATTAGTTGAATTCGTTACTTATAAAAGACTTGTTTTGGCACAAATTCTGGGCCCAGTAGCAGTCAGAGTTCAGAGACCAAAATTTCGATATTTTCTGATAGCGCCAATCGATTCAGAATGGTTGATTCATACCCCTTAGAAACCTCGAAGGGGCAAATAAGGCCCGGGAACGCGTCGTTTTGCGAGAAAAACGCGATTAAAGTTTCAGCCTATTTGAGGTGTACCTAAACTGCAATTTTGCCTTATACCAGCATCATTTATTTTTTCGTTATTAGTTGAATTCGTTACTTATAAAAGACTTGTTTTGGCACAAATTCTGGGCCCAGTAGCAGTCAGAGTTCAGAGACCAAAATTTCGATATTTTCTGATAGCGCCAATCGATTCAGAATGGTTGATTCATACCCCTTAGAAACCCCGAAGGGGCAAATAAGGCCCGGGAACGCGTCGTTTTGCGAGAAAAACGCGATTAAAGTTTCAGCCTATTTGAGGTGTACCTAAACTGCAATTTTGCCTTATACCAGCATCATTTATTTTTTCGTTATTAGTTGAATTCGTTACTTATAAAAGACTTGTTTTGGCACAAATTCTGGGCCCAGTAGCAGTCAGAGTTCAGAGACCAAAATTTCGATATTTTCTGATAGCGCCAATCGATTCAGAATGGTTGATTCATACCCCTTAGAAACCCCGAAGGGGCAAATAAGGCCCAGGAACGCGTCGTTTTGCGAGAAAAACGCGATTAAAGTTTCAGCCTATTTGAGGTGTACCTAAACTGCAATTTTGCCTTATACCAGCATCATTTATTTTTTCGTTATTAGTTGAATTCGTTACTTATAAAAGACTTGTTTTGGCACAAATTCTGGGCCCAGTAGCAGTCAGAGTTCAGAGACCAAAATTTCGATATTTTCTGATAGCGCCAATCGATTCAGAATAGTTGATTCATACCCCTTAGAAACCCCGAAGGGGCAAATACGGCCCGGGAACGCGTCGTTTTGCGAGAAAAACGCGATTAAAGTTTCAGCCTATTTGAGGTGTACCTAAACTGCAATTTTGCCTTATACCAGCATCATTTATTTTTTCGTTATTAGTTGAATTCGTTACTTATAAAAGACTTGTTTTGGCACAAATTCTGGGCCCAGTAGCAGTCAGAGTTCAGAGACCAAAATTTCGATATTTTCTGATAGCGCCAATCGATTCAGAATGGTTGATTCATACCCCTTAGAAACCCCGAAGGGGCAAATAAGGCCCGGGAACGCGTCGTTTTGCGAGAAAAACGCGATTAAAGTTTCAGCCTATTTGAGGTGTACCTAAACTGCAATTTTGCCTTATACCAGCATCATTTATTTTTTCGTTATTAGTTGAATTCGTTACTTATAAAAGACTTGTTTTGGCACAAATTCTGGGCCCAGTAGCAGTCAGAGTTCAGAGACCAAAATTTCGATATTTTCTGATAGCGCCAATCGATTCAGAATGGTTGATTCATACCCCTTAGAAACCCCGAAGGGGCAAATAAGGCCCGGGAACGCGTCGTTTTGCGAGAAAAACGCGATTAAAGTTTCAGCCTATTTTAGGTGTACCTAAACTGCAATTTTGCCTTATACCAGCATCATTTATTTTTTCGTTATTAGTTGAATTCGTTACTTATAAAAGACTTGTTTTGGCACAAATTCTGGGCCCAGTAGCAGTCAGAGTTCAGAGACCAAAATTTCGATATTTTCTGATAGCGCCAATCGATTCAGAATGGTTGATTCATACCCCTTAGAAACCCCGAAGGGGCAAATAAGGCCCGGGAACGCGTCGTTTTGCGAGAAAAACGCGATTAAAGTTTCAGCCTATTTGAGGTGTACCTAAACTGCAATTTTGCCTTATACCAGCATCATTTATTTTTTCGTTATTAGTTGAATTCGTTACTTATAAAAGACTTGTTTTGGCACAAATTCTGGGCCCAGTAGCAGTCAGAGTTCAGAGACCAAAATTTCGTTATTTTCTGATAGCGCCAATCGATTCAGAATGGTTGATTCATACCCCTTAGAAACCCCGAAGGGGCAAATAAGGCCCGGGAACGCGTCGTTTTGCGAGAAAAACGCGATTAAAGTTTCAGCCTATTTGAGGTGTACCTAAACTGCAATTTTGCCTTATACCAGCATCATTTATTTTTTCGTTATTAGTTGAATTCGTTACTTATAAAAGACTTGTTTTGGCACAAATTCTGGGCCCAGTAGCAGTCAGAGTTCAGAGACCAAAATTTCGATATTTTCTGATAGCGCCAATCGATTCAGAATGGTTGATTCATACCCCTTAGAAACCCCGAAGGGGCAAATAAGGCCCGGGAACGCGTCGTTTTGCGAGAAAAACGCAATTAAAGTTTCAGCCTATTTGAGGTGTACCTAAACTGCAATTTTGCCTTATACCAGCATCATTTATTTTTTCGTTATTAGTTGAATTCGTTACTTATAAAAGACTTGTTTTGGCACAAATTCTGGGCCCAGTAGCAGTCAGAGTTCAGAGACCAAAATTTCGTTATTTTCTGATAGCGCCAATCGATTCAGAATGGTTGATTCATATCCCTTAGAAACCCCGAAGGGGCAAATAAGGCCCGGGAACGCGTCGTTTTGCGAGAAAAACGCGATTAAAGTTTCAGCCTATTTGAGGTGTACCTAAACTGCAATTTTGCCTTATACCAGCATCATTTATTTTTTCGTTATTAGTTGAATTCGTTACTTATAAAAGACTTGTGTTGGCACAAATTCTGGGCCCAGTAGCAGTCAGAGTTCAGAGACCAAAATTTCGATATTTTCTGATAGCGCCAATCGATTCAGAATGGTTGATTCATACCCCTTAGAAACCCCGAAGGGGCAAATAAGGCCCGGGAACGCGTCGTTTTGCGAGAAAAACGCGATTAAAGTTTCAGCCTATTTGAGGTGTACCTAAACTGCAATTTTGCCTTATACCAGCATCATTTATTTTTTCGTTATTAGTTGAATTCGTTACTTATAAAAGACTTGTTTTGGCACAAATTCTGGGCCCAGTAGCAGTCAGAGTTCAGAGACCAAAATTTCGATATTTTCTGATAGCGCCAATCGATTCAGAATGGTTGATTCATACCCCTTAGAAACCCCGAAGGGGCAAATAAGGCCCGGGAACGCGTCGTTTTGCGAGAAAAACGCGATTAAAGTTTCAGCCTATTTGAGGTGTACCTAAACTGCAATTTTGCCTTATACCAGCATCATTTATTTTTTCGTTATTAGTTGAATTCGTTACTTATAAAAGACTTGTTTTGGCACAAATTCTGGGCCCAGTAGCAGTCAGAGTTCAGAGACCAAAATTTCGATATTTTCTGATAGCGCCAATCGATTCAGAATGGTTGATTCATACCCCTTAGAAACCCCGAAGGGGCAAATAAGGCCCGGGAACGCGTCGTTTTGCGAGAAAAACGCGACTAAAGTTTCAGCCTATTTGAAGTGTACCTAAACTGCAATTTTGCCTTATACCAGCATCATTTATTTTTTCGTTATTAGTTGAATTCGTTACTTATAAAAGACTTGTTTTGGCACAAATTCTGGGCCCAGTAGCAGTCAGAGTTCAGAGACCAAAATTTCGATATTTTCTGATAGCGCCAATCGATTCAGAATGGTTGATTCATACCCCTTAGAAACCCCGAAGGGGCAAATAAGGCCCGGGAACGCGTCGTTTTGCGAGAAAAACGCGATTAAAGTTTCAGCCTATTTGAAGTGTACCTAAACTGCAATTTTGCCTTATACCAGCATCATTTATTTTTTCGTTATTAGTTGAATTCGTTACTTATAAAAGACTTGTTTTGGCACAAATTCTGGGCCCAGTAGCAGTCAGAGTTCAGAGACCAAAATTTCGATATTTTCTGATAGCGCCAATCGATTCAGAATGGTTGATACATACCCCTTAGAAACCCCGAAGGGGCAAATAAGGCCCGGGAACGCGTCGTTTTGCGAGAAAAACGCGATTAAAGTTTCAGCCTATTTGAGGTGTACCTAAACTGCAATTTTGCCTTATACCAGCATCATTTATTTTTTCGTTATTAGTTGAATTCGTTACTTATAAAAGACTTGTTTTGGCACAAATTCTGGGCCCAGTAGCAGTCAGAGTTCAGAGACCAAAATTTCGATATTTTCTGATAGCGCCAATCGATTCAGAATGGTTGATTCATACCCCTTAGAAACCCCGAAGGGGCAAATAAGGCCCGGGAACGCGTCGTTTTGCGAGAAAAACGCGATTAAAGTTTCAGCCTATTTGAGGTGTACCTAAACTGCAATTTTGCCTTATACCAGCATCATTTATTTTTTCGTTATTAGTTGAATTCGTTACTTATAAAAGACTTGTTTTGGCACAAATTCTGGGCCCAGTAGCAGTCAGAGTTCAGAGACCAAAATTTCGATATTTTCTGATAGCGCCAATCGATTCAGAATGGTTGATTCATACCCCTTAGAAACCCCGAAGGGGCAAATAAGGCCCGGGAACGCGTCGTTTTGCGAGAAAAACGCGATTAAAGTTTCAGCCTATTTGAAGTGTACCTAAACTGCAATTTTGCCTTATACCAGCATCATTTATTTTTTCGTTATTAGTTGAATTCGTTACTTATAAAAGACTTGTTTTGGCACAAATTCTGGGCCCAGTAGCAGTCAGAGTTCAGAGACCAAAATTTCGATATTTTCTGATAGCGCCAATCGATTCAGAATGGTTGATTCATACCCCTTAGAAACCCCGAAGGGGCAAATAAGGCCCGGGAACGCGTCGTTTTGCGAGAAAAACGCGATTAAAGTTTCAGCCTATTTGAGGTGTACCTAAACTGCAATTTTGCCTTATACCAGCATCATTTATTTTTTCGTTATTAGTTGAATTCGTTACTTATAAAAGACTTGTTTTGGCACAAATTCTGGGCCCAGTAGCAGTCAGAGTTCAGAGACCAAAATTTCGATATTTTCTGATAGCGCCAATCGATTCAGAATGGTTGATTCATACCCCTTAGAAACCCCGAAGGGGCAAATAAGGCCCGGGAACGCGTCATTTCGCGAGAAAAACGCGATTAAAGTTTCAGCCTCTTTTAGGTGTACCTATACTGCAATTTTGCCTTATACCAGCATCATTTATTTTTTCGTTATTAGTTGAATTCGTTACTTATAAAAGACTTGTTTTGGCACAAATTCTGGGCCCAGTAGCAGTCAGAGTTCAGAGACCAAAATTTCGATATTTTCTGATAGCGCCAATCGATTCAGAATGGTTGATTCATACCCCTTAGAAACCCCGAAGGGGCAAATAAGGCCCGGGAACGCGTCGTTTTGCGAGAAAAACGCGATTAAAGTTTCAGCCTATTTGAAGTGTACCTAAACTGCAATTTTGCCTTATACCAGCATCATTTATTTTTTCGTTATTAGTTGAATTCGTTACTTATAAAAGACTTGTTTTGGCACAAATTCTGGGCCCAGTAGCAGTCAGAGTTCAGAGACCAAAATTTCGATATTTTCTGATAGCGCCAATCGATTCAGAATGGTTGATTCATACCCCTTAGAAACCCCGAAGGGGCAAATAAGGCCCGGGAACGCGTCGTTTTGCGAGAAAAACGCGATTAAAGTTTCAGCCTATTTGAAGTGTACCTAAACTGCAATTTTGCCTTATACCAGCATCATTTATTTTTTCGTTATTAGTTGAATTCGTTACTTATAAAAGACTTGTTTTGGCACAAATTCTGGGCCCAGTAGCAGTCAGAGTTCAGAGACCAAAATTTCGATATTTTCTGATAGCGCCAATCGATTCAGAATGGTTGATTCATACCCCTTAGAAACCCCGAAGGGGCAAATAAGGCCCGGGAACGCGTCGTTTTGCGAGAAAAACGCGATTAAAGTTTCAGCCTATTTGAAGTGTACCTAAACTGCAATTTTGCCTTATACCAGCATCATTTATTTTTTCGTTATTAGTTGAATTCGTTACTTATAAAAGACTTGTTTTGGCACAAATTCTGGGCCCAGTAGCAGTCAGAGTTCAGAGACCAAAATTTCGATATTTTCTGATAGCGCCAATCGATTCAGAATGGTTGATTCATACCCCTTAGAAACCCCGAAGGGGCAAATAAGGCCCGGGAACGCGTCGTTTTGCGAGAAAAACGCGATTAAAGTTTCAGCCTATTTGAAGTGTACCTAAACTGCAATTTTGCCTTATACCAGCATCATTTATTTTTTCGTTATTAGTTGAATTCGTTACTTATAAAAGACTTGTTTTGGCACAAATTCTGGGCCCAGTAGCAGTCAGAGTTCAGAGACCAAAATTTCGATATTTTCTGATAGCGCCAATCGATTCAGAATGGTTGATTCATACCCCTTAGAAACCCCGAAGGGGCAAATAAGGCCCGGGAACGCGTCGTTTTGCGAGAAAAACGCGATTAAAGTTTCAGCCTATTTGAGGTGTACCTAAACTGCAATTTTGCCTTATACCAGCATCATTTATTTTTTCGTTATTAGTTGAATTCGTTACTTATAAAAGACTTGTTTTGGCACAAATTCTGGGCCCAGTAGCAGTCAGAGTTCAGAGACCAAAATTTCGATATTTTCTGATAGCGCCAATCGATTCAGAATGGTTGATTCATACCCCTTAGAAACCCCGAAGGGGCAAATAAGGCCCGGGAACGCGTCGTTTTGCGAGAAAAACGCGATTAAAGTTTCAGCCTATTTGAAGTGTACCTAAACTGCAATTTTGCCTTATACCAGCATCATTTATTTTTTCGTTATTAGTTGAATTCGTTACTTATAAAAGACTTGTTTTGGCACAAATTCTGGGCCCAGTAGCAGTCAGAGTTCAGAGACCAAAATTTCGATATTTTCTGATAGCGCCAATCGATTCAGAATGGTTGATTCATACCCCTTAGAAACCCCGAAGGGGCAAATAAGGCCCGGGAACGCGTCGTTTTGCGAGAAAAACGCGATTAAAGTTTCAGCCTATTTGAGGTGTACCTAAACTGCAATTTTGCCTTATACCAGCATCATTTATTTTTTCGTTATTAGTTGAATTCGTTACTTATAAAAGACTTGTTTTGGCACAAATTCTGGGCCCAGTAGCAGTCAGAGTTCAGAGACCAAAATTTCGATATTTTCTGATAGCGCCAATCGATTCAGAATGGTTGATTCATACCCCTTAGAAACCCCGAAGGGGCAAATAAGGCCCGGGAACGCGTCGTTTTGCGAGAAAAACGCGATTAAAGTTTCAGCCTATTTGAAGTGTACCTAAACTGCAATTTTGCCTTATACCAGCATCATTTATTTTTTCGTTATTAGTTGAATTCGTTACTTATAAAAGACTTGTTTTGGCACAAATTCTGGGCCCAGTAGCAGTCAGAGTTCAGAGACCAAAATTTCGATATTTTCTGATAGCGCCAATCGATTCAGAATGGTTGATTCATACCCCTTAGAAACCCCGAAGGGGCAAATAAGGCCCGGGAACGCGTCGTTTTGCGAGAAAAACGCGATTAAAGTTTCAGCCTATTTGAGGTGTACCTAAACTGCAATTTTGCCTTATACCAGCATCATTTATTTTTTCGTTATTAGTTGAATTCGTTACTTATAAAAGACTTGTTTTGGCACAAATTCTGGGCCCAGTAGCAGTCAGAGTTCAGAGACCAAAATTTCGATATTTTCTGATAGCGCCAATCGATTCAGAATGGTTGATTCATACCCCTTAGAAACCCCGAAGGGGCAAATAAGGCCCGGGAACGCGTCGTTTTGCGAGAAAAACGCGATTAAAGTTTCAGCCTATTTGAGGTGTACCTAAACTGCAATTTTGCCTTATACCAGCATCATTTATTTTTTCGTTATTAGTTGAATTCGTTACTTATAAAAGACTTGTTTTGGCACAAATTCTGGGCCCAGTAGCAGTCAGAGTTCAGAGACCAAAATTTCGATATTTTCTGATAGCGCCAATCGATTCAGAATGGTTGATTCATACCCCTTAGAAACCCCGAAGGGGCAAATAAGGCCCGGGAACGCGTCATTTCGCGAGAAAAACGCGATTAAAGTTTCAGCCTCTTTTAGGTGTACCTATACTGCAATTTTGCCTTATACCAGCATCATTTATTTTTTCGTTATTAGTTGAATTCGTTACTTATAAAAGACTTGTTTTGGCACAAATTCTGGGCCCAGTAGCAGTCAGAGTTCAGAGACCAAAATTTCGATATTTTCTGATAGCGCCAATCGATTCAGAATGGTTGATTCATACCCCTTAGAAACCCCGAAGGGGCAAATAAGGCCCGGGAACGCGTCGTTTTGCGAGAAAAACGCGATTAAAGTTTCAGCCTATTTGAAGTGTACCTAAACTGCAATTTTGCCTTATACCAGCATCATTTATTTTTTCGTTATTAGTTGAATTCGTTACTTATAAAAGACTTGTTTTGGCACAAATTCTGGGCCCAGTAGCAGTCAGAGTTCAGAGACCAAAATTTCGATATTTTCTGATAGCGCCAATCGATTCAGAATGGTTGATTCATACCCCTTAGAAACCCCGAAGGGGCAAATAAGGCCCGGGAACGCGTCGGTTTGCGAGAAAAACGCGATTAAAGTTTCAGCCTATTTGAGGTGTACCTAAACTGCAATTTTGCCTTATACCAGCATCATTTATTTTTTCGTTATTAGTTGAATTCGTTACTTATAAAAGACTTGTTTTGGCACAAATTCTGGGCCCGGTAGCAGTCAGAGTTCAGAGACCAAAATTTCGATATTTTCTGATAGCGCCAATCGATTCAGAATGGTTGATTCATACCCCTTAGAAACCCCGAAGGGGCAAATAAGGCCCGGGAACGCGTCGTTTTGCGAGAAAAACGCGATTAAAGTTTCAGCCTATTTGAGGTGTACCTAAACTGCAATTTTGCCTTATACCAGCATCATTTATTTTTTCGTTATTAGTTGAATTCGTTACTTATAAAAGACTTGTTTTGGCACAAATTCTGGGCCCAGTAGCAGTCAGAGTTCAGAGACCAAAATTTCGATATTTTCTGATAGCGCCAATCGATTCAGAATGGTTGATTCATACCCCTTAGAAACCCCGAAGGGGCAAATAAGGCCCGGGAACGCGTCGTTTTGCGAGAAAAACGCGATTAAAGTTTCAGCCTATTTTAGGTGTACCTATACTGCAATTTTGCCTTATACCAGCATCATTTATTTTTTCGTTATTAGTTGAATTCGTTACTTATAAAAGACTTGTTTTGGCACAAATTCTGGGCCCAGTAGCAGTCAGAGTTCAGAGACCAAAATTTCGATATTTTCTGATAGCGCCAATCGATTCAGAATGGTTGATTCATACCCCTTAGAAACCCCGAAGGGGCAAATAAGGCCCGGGAACGCGTCGTTTTGCGAGAAAAACGCGATTAAAGTTTCAGCCTATTTTAGGTGTACCTATACTGCAATTTTGCCTTATACCAGCATCATTTATTTTTTCGTTATTAGTTGAATTCGTTACTTATAAAAGACTTGTTTTGGCACAAATTCTGGGCCCAGTAGCAGTCAGAGTTCAGAGACCAAAATTTCGATATTTTCTGATAGCGCCAATCGATTCAGAATGGTTGATTCATACCCCTTAGAAACCCCGAAGGGGCAAATAAGGCCCGGGAACGCGTCGTTTTGCGAGAAAAACGCGATTAAAGTTTCAGCCTATTTGAGGTGTACCTAAACTGCAATTTTGCCTTATACCAGCATCATTTATTTTTTCGTTATTAGTTGAATTCGTTACTTATAAAAGACTTGTTTTGGCACAAATTCTGGCCCAGTAGCAGTCAGAGTTCAGAGACCAAAATTTCGATATTTTCTGATAGCGCCAATCGATTCAGAATGGTTGATTCATACCCCTTAGAAACCCCGAAGGGGCAAATAAGGCCCGGGAACGCGTCGTTTTGCGAGAAAAACGCGATTAAAGTTTCAGCCTATTTGAGGTGTACCTAAACTGCAATTTTGCCTTATACCAGCATCATTTATTTTTTCGTTATTAGTTGAATTCGTTACTTATAAAAGACTTGTTTTGGCACAAATTCTGGGCCCAGTAGCAGTCAGAGTTCAGAGACCAAAATTTCGTTATTTTCTGATAGCGCCAATCGATTCAGAATGGTTGATTCATATCCCTTAGAAACCCCGAAGGGGCAAATAAGGCCCGGGAACGCGTCGTTTTGCGAGAAAAACGCGATTAAAGTTTCAGCCTATTTGAGGTGTACCTAAACTGCAATTTTGCCTTATACCAGCATCATTTATTTTTTCGTTATTAGTTGAATTCGTTACTTATAAAAGACTTGTGTTGGCACAAATTCTGGGCCCAGTAGCAGTCAGAGTTCAGAGACCAAAATTTCGATATTTTCTGATAGCGCCAATCGATTCAGAATGGTTGATTCATACCCCTTAGAAACCCCGAAGGGGCAAATAAGGCCCGGGAACGCGTCGTTTTGCGAGAAAAACGCGATTAAAGTTTCAGCCTATTTGAGGTGTACCTAAACTGCAATTTTGCCTTATACCAGCATCATTTATTTTTTCGTTATTAGTTGAATTCGTTACTTATAAAAGACTTGTTTTGGCACAAATTCTGGGCCCAGTAGCAGTCAGAGTTCAGAGACCAAAATTTCGATATTTTCTGATAGCGCCAATCGATTCAGAATGGTTGATTCATACCCCTTAGAAACCCCGAAGGGGCAAATAAGGCCCGGGAACGCGTCGTTTTGCGAGAAAAACGCGATTAAAGTTTCAGCCTATTTGAGGTGTACCTAAACTGCAATTTTGCCTTATACCAGCATCATTTATTTTTTCGTTATTAGTTGAATTCGTTACTTATAAAAGACTTGTTTTGGCACAAATTCTGGGCCCAGTAGCAGTCAGAGTTCAGAGACCAAAATTTCGATATTTTCTGATAGCGCCAATCGATTCAGAATGGTTGATTCATACCCCTTAGAAACCCCGAAGGGGCAAATAAGGCCCGGGAACGCGTCGTTTTGCGAGAAAAACGCGATTAAAGTTTCAGCCTATTTGAAGTGTACCTAAACTGCAATTTTGCCTTATACCAGCATCATTTATTTTTTCGTTATTAGTTGAATTCGTTACTTATAAAAGACTTGTTTTGGCACAAATTCTGGGCCCAGTAGCAGTCAGAGTTCAGAGACCAAAATTTCGATATTTTCTGATAGCGCCAATCGATTCAGAATGGTTGATACATACCCCTTAGAAACCCCGAAGGGGCAAATAAGGCCCGGGAACGCGTCGTTTTGCGAGAAAAACGCGATTAAAGTTTCAGCCTATTTGAGGTGTACCTAAACTGCAATTTTGCCTTATACCAGCATCATTTATTTTTTCGTTATTAGTTGAATTCGTTACTTATAAAAGACTTGTTTTGGCACAAATTCTGGGCCCAGTAGCAGTCAGAGTTCAGAGACCAAAATTTCGATATTTTCTGATAGCGCCAATCGATTCAGAATGGTTGATTCATACCCCTTAGAAACCCCGAAGGGGCAAATAAGGCCCGGGAACGCGTCGTTTTGCGAGAAAAACGCGATTAAAGTTTCAGCCTATTTGAGGTGTACCTAAACTGCAATTTTGCCTTATACCAGCATCATTTATTTTTTCGTTATTAGTTGAATTCGTTACTTATAAAAGACTTGTTTTGGCACAAATTCTGGGCCCAGTAGCAGTCAGAGTTCAGAGACCAAAATTTCGATATTTTCTGATAGCGCCAATCGATTCAGAATGGTTGATTCATACCCCTTAGAAACCCCGAAGGGGCAAATAAGGCCCGGGAACGCGTCGTTTTGCGAGAAAAACGCGATTAAAGTTTCAGCCTATTTGAGGTGTACCTAAACTGCAATTTTGCCTTATACCAGCATCATTTATTTTTTCGTTATTAGTTGAATTCGTTACTTATAAAAGACTTGTTTTGGCACAAATTCTGGGCCCAGTAGCAGTCAGAGTTCAGAGACCAAAATTTCGATATTTTCTGATAGCGCCAATCGATTCAGAATGGTTGATTCATACCCCTTAGAAACCCCGAAGGGGCAAATAAGGCCCGGGAACGCGTCGTTTTGCGAGAAAAACGCGATTAAAGTTTCAGCCTATTTGAAGTGTACCTAAACTGCAATTTTGCCTTATACCAGCATCATTTATTTTTTCGTTATTAGTTGAATTCGTTACTTATAAAAGACTTGTTTTGGCACAAATTCTGGGCCCAGTAGCAGTCAGAGTTCAGAGACCAAAATTTCGATATTTTCTGATAGCGCCAATCGATTCAGAATGGTTGATTCATACCCCTTAGAAACCCCGAAGGGGCAAATAAGGCCCGGGAACGCGTCGTTTTGCGAGAAAAACGCGATTAAAGTTTCAGCCTATTTGAGGTGTACCTAAACTGCAATTTTGCCTTATACCAGCATCATTTATTTTTTCGTTATTAGTTGAATTCGTTACTTATAAAAGACTTGTTTTGGCACAAATTCTGGGCCCAGTAGCAGTCAGAGTTCAGAGACCAAAATTTCGATATTTTCTGATAGCGCCAATCGATTCAGAATGGTTGATTCATACCCCTTAGAAACCCCGAAGGGGCAAATAAGGCCCGGGAACGCGTCGTTTTGCGAGAAAAACGCGATTAAAGTTTCAGCCTATTTGAGGTGTACCTAAACTGCAATTTTGCCTTATACCAGCATCATTTATTTTTTCGTTATTAGTTGAATTCGTTACTTATAAAAGACTTGTTTTGGCACAAATTCTGGGCCCAGTAGCAGTCAGAGTTCAGAGACCAAAATTTCGATATTTTCTGATAGCGCCAATCGATTCAGAATGGTTGATTCATACCCCTTAGAAACCCCGAAGGGGCAAATAAGGCCCGGGAACGCGTCATTTTGCGAGAAAAACGCGATTAAAGTTTCAGCCTCTTTTAGGTGTACCTATACTGCAATTTTGCCTTATACCAGCATCATTTATTTTTTCGTTATTAGTTGAATTCGTTACTTATAAAAGACTTGTTTTGGCACAAATTCTGGGCCCAGTAGCAGTCAGAGTTCAGAGACCAAAATTTCGATATTTTCTGATAGCGCCAATCGATTCAGAATGGTTGATTCATACCCCTTAGAAACCCCGAAGGGGCAAATAAGGCCCGGGAACGCGTCGTTTTGCGAGAAAAACGCGATTAAAGTTTCAGCCTATTTGAGGTGTACCTAAACTGCAATTTTGCCTTATACCAGCATCATTTATTTTTTCGTTATTAGTTGAATTCGTTACTTATAAAAGACTTGTTTTGGCACAAATTCTGGGCCCAGTAGCAGTCAGAGTTCAGAGACCAAAATTTCGATATTTTCTGATAGCGCCAATCGATTCAGAATGGTTGATTCATACCCCTTAGAAACCCCGAAGGGGCAAATAAGGCCCGGGAACGCGTCGTTTTGCGAGAAAAACGCGATTAAAGTTTCAGCCTATTTGAAGTGTACCTAAACTGCAATTTTGCCTTATACCAGCATCATTTATTTTTTCGTTATTAGTTGAATTCGTTACTTATAAAAGACTTGTTTTGGCACAAATTCTGGGCCCAGTAGCAGTCAGAGTTCAGAGACCAAAATTTCGATATTTTCTGATAGCGCCAATCGATTCAGAATGGTTGATTCATACCCCTTAGAAACCCCGAAGGGGCAAATAAGGCCCGGGAACGCGTCGTTTTGCGAGAAAAACGCGATTAAAGTTTCAGCCTATTTTAGGTGTACCTATACTGCAATTTTGCCTTATACCAGCATCATTTATTTTTTCGTTATTAGTTGAATTCGTTACTTATAAAAGACTTGTTTTGGCACAAATTCTGGGCCCAGTAGCAGTCAGAGTTCAGAGACCAAAATTTCGATATTTTCTGATAGCGCCAATCGATTCAGAATGGTTGATTCATACCCCTTAGAAACCCCGAAGGGGCAAATAAGGCCCGGGAACGCGTCGTTTTGCGAGAAAAACGCGATTAAAGTTTCAGCCTATTTTAGGTGTACCTATACTGCAATTTTGCCTTATACCAGCATCATTTATTTTTTCGTTATTAGTTGAATTCGTTACTTATAAAAGACTTGTTTTGGCACAAATTCTGGGCCCAGTAGCAGTCAGAGTTCAGAGACCAAAATTTCGGTATTTTCTGATAGCGCCAATCGATTCAGAATGGTTGATTCATACCCCTTAGAAACCCCGAAGGGGCAAATAAGGCCCGGGAACGCGTCGTTTTGCGAGAAAAACGCGATTAAAGTTTCAGCCTATTTGAGGTGTACCTAAACTGCAATTTTGCCTTATACCAGCATCATTTATTTTTTCGTTATTAGTTGAATTCGTTACTTATAAAAGACTTGTTTTGGCACAAATTCTGGCCCAGTAGCAGTCAGAGTTCAGAGACCAAAATTTCGATATTTTCTGATAGCGCCAATCGATTCAGAATGGTTGATTCATACCCCTTAGAAACCCCGAAGGGGCAAATAAGGCCCGGGAACGCGTCGTTTTGCGAGAAAAACGCGATTAAAGTTTCAGCCTATTTGAAGTGTACCTAAACTGCAATTTTGCCTTATACCAGCATCATTTATTTTTTCGTTATTAGTTGAATTCGTTACTTATAAAAGACTTGTTTTGGCACAAATTCTGGGCCCAGTAGCAGTCAGAGTTCAGAGACCAAAATTTCGATATTTTCTGATAGCGCCAATCGATTCAGAATGGTTGATTCATACCCCTTAGAAACCCCGAAGGGGCAAATAAGGCCCGGGAACGCGTCGTTTTGCGAGAAAAACGCGATTAAAGTTTCAGCCTATTTGAAGTGTACCTAAACTGCAATTTTGCCTTATACCAGCATCATTTATTTTTTCGTTATTAGTTGAATTCGTTACTTATAAAAGACTTGTTTTGGCACAAATTCTGGGCCCAGTAGCAGTCAGAGTTCAGAGACCAAAATTTCGATATTTTCTGATAGCGCCAATCGATTCAGAATGGTTGATTCATACCTCTTAGAAACCCCGAAGGGGCAAATAAGGCCCGGGAACGCGTCGTTTTGCGAGAAAAACGCGATTAAAGTTTCAGCCTATTTGAAGTGTACCTAAACTGCAATTTTGCCTTATACCAGCATCATTTATTTTTTCGTTATTAGTTGAATTCGTTACTTATAAAAGATTTGTTTTGGCACAAATTCTGGGCCCAGTAGCAGTCAGAGTTCAGAGACCAAAATTTCGATATTTTCTGATAGCGCCAATCGATTCAGAATGGTTGATTCATACCCCTTAGAAACCCCGAAGGGGCAAATAAGGCCCGGGAACGCGTCGTTTTGCGAGAAAAACGCGATTAAAGTTTCAGCCTATTTGAAGTGTACCTAAACTGCAATTTTGCCTTATACCAGCATCATTTATTTTTTCGTTATTAGTTGAATTCGTTACTTATAAAAGACTTGTTTTGGCACAAATTCTGGGCCCAGTAGCAGTCAGAGTTCAGAGACTAAAATTTCGATATTTTCTGATAGCGCCAATCGATTCAGAATGGTTGATTCACACCCCTTAGAAACCCCGAAGGGGCAAATAAGGCCCGGGAACGCGTCGTTTTGCGAGAAAAACGCGATTAAAGTTTCAGCCTATTTGAGGTGTACCTAAACTGCAATTTTGCCTTATACCAGCATCATTTATTTTTTCGTTATTAGTTGAATTCGTTACTTATAAAAGACTTGTTTTGGCACAAATTCTGGGCCCAGTAGCAGTCAGAGTTCAGAGACCAAAATTTCGATATTTTCTGATAGCGCCAATCGATTCAGAATGGTTGATTCATACCCCTTAGAAACTCCGAAGGGGCAAATAAGGCCCGGGAACGCGTCGTTTTGCGAGAAAAACGCGATTAAAGTTTCAGCCTATTTGAGGTGTACCTAAACTGCAATTTTGCCTTATACCAGCATCATTTATTTTTTCGTTATTAGTTGAATTCGTTACTTATAAAAGACTTGTTTTGGCACAAATTCTGGGCCCAGTAGCAGTCAGAGTTCAGAGACCAAAATTTCGATATTTTCTGATAGCGCCAATCGATTCAGAATGGTTGATTCATACCCCTTAGAAACCCCGAAGGGGCAAATAAGGCCCGGGAACGCGTCGTTTTGCGAGAAAAACGCGATTAAAGTTTCAGCCTATTTGAAGTGTACCTAAACTGCAATTTTGCCTTATACCAGCATCATTTATTTTTTCGTTATTAGTTGAATTCGTTACTTATAAAAGACTTGTTTTGGCACAAATTCTGGGCCCAGTAGCAGTCAGAGTTCAGAGACTAAAATTTCGATATTTTCTGATAGCGCCAATCGATTCAGAATGGTTGATTCATACCCCTTAGAAACCCCGAAGGGGCAAATAAGGCCCGGGAACGCGTCGTTTTGCGAGAAAAACGCGATTAAAGTTTCAGCCTATTTGAGGTGTACCTAAACTGCAATTTTGCCTTATACCAGCATCATTTATTTTTTCGTTATTAGTTGAATTCGTTACTTATAAAAGACTTGTTTTGGCACAAATTCTGGGCCCAGTAGCAGTCAGAGTTCAGAGACCAAAATTTCGATATTTTCTGATAGCGCCAATCGATTCAGAATGGTTGATTCATACCCCTTAGAAACCCCGAAGGGGCAAATAAGGCCCGGGAACGCGTCGTTTTGCGAGAAAAACGCGATTAAAGTTTCAGCCTATTTGAGGTGTACCTAAACTGCAATTTTGCCTTATACCAGCATCATTTATTTTTTCGTTATTAGTTGAATTCGTTACTTATAAAAGACTTGTTTTGGCACAAATTCTGGGCCCAGTAGCAGTCAGAGTTCAGAGACCAAAATTTCGATATTTTCTGATAGCGCCAATCGATTCAGAATGGTTGATTCATACCCCTTAGAAACCCCGAAGGGGCAAATAAGGCCCGGGAACGCGTCGTTTTGCGAGAAAAACGCGATTAAAGTTTCAGCCTATTTGAAGTGTACCTAAACTGCAATTTTGCCTTATACCAGCATCATTTATTTTTTCGTTATTAGTTGAATTCGTTACTTATAAAAGACTTGTTTTGGCACAAATTCTGGGCCCAGTAGCAGTCAGAGTTCAGAGACTAAAATTTCGATATTTTCTGATAGCGCCAATCGATTCAGA
Organism: Leptarthrus brevirostris; assembly: GCA_964036015.1. Classification (NCBI taxonomy): domain Eukaryota; kingdom Metazoa; phylum Arthropoda; class Insecta; order Diptera; family Asilidae; genus Leptarthrus; species Leptarthrus brevirostris. The sequence goes on along the minus strand of OZ038372.1, from coordinate 137,670,982 downwards.
ATGGTTGATTCATACCCCTTAGAAACCCCGAAGGGGCAAATAAGGCCCGGGAACGCGTCGTTTTGCGAGAAAAACGCGATTAAAGTTTCAGCCTATTTGAGGTGTACCTAAACTGCAATTTTGCCTTATACCAGCATCATTTATTTTTTCGTTATTAGTTGAATTCGTTACTTATAAAAGACTTGTTTTGGCACAAATTCTGGGCCCAGTAGCAGTCAGAGTTCAGAGACCAAAATTTCGATATTTTTTGATAGCGCCAATCGATTCAGAATGGTTGATTCATACCCCTTAGAAACCCCGAAGGGGCAAATAAGGCCCGGGAACGCGTCGTTTTGCGAGAAAAACGCGATTAAAGTTTCAGCCTATTTGAAGTGTACCTAAACTGCAATTTTGCCTTATACCAGCATCATTTATTTTTTCGTTATTAGTTGAATTCGTTACTTATAAAAGACTTGTTTTGGCACAAATTCTGGGCCCAGTAGCAGTCAGAGTTCAGAGACCAAAATTTCGATATTTTCTGATAGCGCCAATCGATTCAGAATGGTTGATTCATACCCCTTAGAAACCCCGAAGGGGCAAATAAGGCCCGGGAACGCGTCGTTTTGCGAGAAAAACGCGATTAAAGTTTCAGCCTATTTGAGGTGTACCTAAACTGCAATTTTGCCTTATACCAGCATCATTTATTTTTTCGTTATTAGTTGAATTCGTTACTTATAAAAGACTTGTTTTGGCACAAATTCTGGGCCCAGTAGCAGTCAGAGTTCAGAGACCAAAATTTCGATATTTTCTGATAGCGCCAATCGATTCAGAATGGTTGATTCATACCCCTTAGAAACCCCGAAGGGGCAAATAAGGCCCGGGAACGGGTCGTTTTGCGAGAAAAACGCGATTAAAGTTTCAGCCTATTTGAAGTGTACCTAAACTGCAATTTTGCCTTATACCAGCATCATTTATTTTTTCGTTATTAGTTGAATTCGTTACTTATAAAATACTTGTTTTGGCACAAATTCTGGGCCCAGTAGCAGTCAGAGTTCAGAGACCAAAATTTCGATATTTTCTGATAGCGCCAATCGATTCAGAATGGTTGATTCATACCTCTTAGAAACCCCGAAGGGGCAAATAAGGCCCGGGAACGCGTCGTTTTGCGAGAAAAACGCGATTAAAGTTTCAGACTATTTGAGGTGTACCTAAACTGCAATTTTGCCTTATACCAGCATCATTTATTTTTTCGTTATTAGTTGAATTCGTTACTTATAAAAGACTTGTTTTGGCACAAATTCTGGGCTCAGTAGCAGTCAGAGTTCAGAGACTAAAATTTCGATATTTTCTGATAGCGCCAATCGATTCAGAATGGTTGATTCATACCCCTTAGAAACCCCGAAGGGGCAAATAAGGCCCGGGAACGCGTCGTTTTGCGAGAAAAACGCGATTAAAGTTTCAGCCTATTTGAGGTGTACCTAAACTGCAATTTTGCCTTATACCAGCATCATTTATTTTTTCGTTATTAGTTGAATTCGTTACTTATAAAAGACTTGTTTTGGCACAAATTCTGGGCCCAGTAGCAGTCAGAGTTCAGAGACCAAAATTTCGATATTTTCTGATAGCGCCAATCGATTCAGAATGGTTGATTCATACCCCTTAGAAACCCCGAAGGGGCAAATAAGGCCCGGGAACGCGTCGTTTTGCGAGAAAAACGCGATTAAAGTTTCAGCCTATTTGAAGTGTACCTAAACTGCAATTTTGCCTTATACCAGCATCATTTATTTTTTCGTTATTAGTTGAATTCGTTACTTATAAAAGACTTGTTTTGGCACAAATTCTGGGCCCAGTAGCAGTCAGAGTTCAGAGACCAAAATTTCGATATTTTCTGATAGCGCCAATCGATTCAGAATGGTTGATTCATACCCCTTAGAAACCCCGAAGGGGCAAATAAGGCCCGGGAACGCGTCGTTTTGCGAGAAAAACGCGATTAAAGTTTCAGCCTATTTGAGGTGTACCTAAACTGCAATTTTGCCTTATACCAGCATCATTTATTTTTTCGTTATTAGTTGAATTCGTTACTTATAAAAGACTTGTTTTGGCACAAATTCTGGGCCCAGTAGCAGTCAGAGTTCAGAGACCAAAATTTCGATATTTTCTGATAGCGCCAATCGATTCAGAATGGTTGATTCATACCCCTTAGAAACCCCGAAGGGGCAAATAAGGCCCGGGAACGAGTCGTTTTGCGAGAAAAACGCGATTAAAGTTTCAGCCTATTTTAGGTGTACCTATACTGCAATTTTGCCTTATACCAGCATCATTTATTTTTTCGTTATTAGTTGAATTCGTTACTTATAAAAGACTTGTTTTGGCACAAATTCTGGGCCCAGTAGCAGTCAGAGTTCAGAGACCAAAATTTCGATATTTTCTGATAGCGCCAATCGATTCAGAATGGTTGATTCATACCCCTTAGAAACCCCGAAGGGGCAAATAAGGCCCGGGAACGCGTCGTTTTGCGAGAAAAACGCGATTAAAGTTTCAGCCTATTTGAAGTGTACCTAAACTGCAATTTTGCCTTATACCAGCATCATTTATTTTTTCGTTATTAGTTGAATTCGTTACTTATAAAAGACTTGTTTTGGCACAAATTCTGGGCCCAGTAGCAGTCAGAGTTCAGAGACCAAAATTTCGATATTTTCTGATAGCGCCAATCGATTCAGAATGGTTGATTCATACCCCTTAGAAACCCCGAAGGGGCAAATAAGGCCCGGGAACGCGTCGTTTTGCGAGAAAAACGCGATTAAAGTTTCAGCCTATTTTAGGTGTACCTATACTGCAATTTTGCCTTATACCAGCATCATTTATTTTTTCGTTATTAGTTGAATTCGTTACTTATAAAAGACTTGTTTTGGCACAAATTCTGGGCCCAGTAGCAGTCAGAGTTCAGAGACCAAAATTTCGATATTTTCTGATAGCGCCAATCGATTCAGAATGGTTGATTCATACCCCTTAGAAACCCCGAAGGGGCAAATAAGGCCCGGGAACGCGTCGTTTTGCGAGAAAAACGCGATTAAAGTTTCAGCCTATTTGAAGTGTACCTAAACTGCAATTTTGCCTTATACCAGCATCATTTATTTTTTCGTTATTAGTTGAATTCGTTACTTATAAAAGACTTGTTTTGGCACAAATTCTGGGCCCAGTAGCAGTCAGAGTTCAGAGAGCAAAATTTCGATATTTTCTGATAGCGCCGCGCCAATCGATTCAGAATGGTTGATTCATACCCCTTAGAAACCCCGAAGGGGCAAATAAGGCCCGGGAACGCGTCGTTTTGCGAGAAAAACGCGATTAAAGTTTCAGCCTATTTTAGGTGTACCTATACTGCAATTTTGCCTTATACCAGCATCATTTATTTTTTCGTTATTAGTTGAATTCGTTACTTATAAAAGACTTGTTTTGGCACAAATTCTGGGCCCAGTAGCAGTCAGAGTTCAGAGACCAAAATTTCGATATTTTCTGATAGCGCCAATCGATTCAGAATGGTTGATTCATACCCCTTAGAAACCCCGAAGGGGCAAATAAGGCCCGGGAACGCGTCGTTTTGCGAGAAAAACGCGATTAAAGTTTCAGCCTATTTGAAGTGTACCTAAACTGCAATTTTGCCTTATACCAGCATCATTTATTTTTTCGTTATTAGTTGAATTCGTTACTTATAAAAGACTTGTTTTGGCACAAATTCTGGGCCCAGTAGCAGTCAGAGTTCAGAGACCAAAATTTCGATATTTTCTGATAGCGCCAATCGATTCAGAATGGTTGATTCATACCCCTTAGAAACCCCGAAGGGGCAAATAAGGCCCGGGAACGCGTCGTTTTGCGAGAAAAACGCGATTAAAGTTTCAGCCTATTTGAAGTGTACCTAAACTGCAATTTTGCCTTATACCAGCATCATTTATTTTTTCGTTATTAGTTGAATTCGTTACTTATAAAAGACTTGTTTTGGCACAAATTCTGGGCCCAGTAGCAGTCAGAGTTCAGAGAGCAAAATTTCGATATTTTCTGATAGCGCCGCGCCAATCGATTCAGAATGGTTGATTCATACCCCTTAGAAACCCCGAAGGGGCAAATAAGGCCCGGGAACGCGTCGTTTTGCGAGAAAAACGCGATTAAAGTTTCAGCCTATTTGAAGTGTACCTAAACTGCAATTTTGCCTTATACCAGCATCATTTATTTTTTCGTTATTAGTTGAATTCGTTACTTATAAAAGACTTGTTTTGGCACAAATTCTGGGCCCAGTAGCAGTCAGAGTTCAGAGACCAAAATTTCGATATTTTCTGATAGCGCCCCGAAGGGGCAAATAAGGCCCGGGAACGCGTCGTTTTGCGAGAAAAACGCGATTAAAGTTTCAGCCTATTTGAAGTGTACCTAAACTGCAATTTTGCCTTATACCAGCATCATTTATTTTTTCGTTATTAGTTGAATTCGTTACTTATAAAAGACTTGTTTTGGCACAAATTCTGGGCCCAGTAGCAGTCAGAGTTCAGAGACCAAAATTTCGATATTTTCTGATAGCGCCCCGAAGGGGCAAATAAGGCCCGGGAACGCGTCGTTTTGCGAGAAAAACGCGATTAAAGTTTCAGCCTATTTGAAGTGTACCTAAACTGCAATTTTGCCTTATACCAGCATCATTTATTTTTTCGTTATTAGTTGAATTCGTTACTTATAAAAGACTTGTTTTGGCACAAATTCTGGGCCCAGTAGCAGTCAGAGTTCAGAGACCAAAATTTCGATATTTTCTGATAGCGCCAATCGATTCAGAATGATTGATTCATACCCCTTAGAAACCCCGAAGGGGCAAATAAGGCCCGGGAACGCGTCGTTTTGCGAGAAAAACGCGATTAAAGTTTCAGCCTATTTTAGGTGTACCTAAACTGCACTTTTGCCTTATACCAGCATCATTTATTTTTTCGTTATTAGTTGAATTCGTTACTTATAAAAGACTTGTTTTGGCACAAATTCTGGGCCCAGTAGCAGTCAGAGTTCAGAGACCAAAATTTCGATATTTTCTGATAGCGCCAATCGATTCAGAATGATTGATTCATACCCCTTAGAAACCCCGAAGGGGCAAATAAGGCCCGGGAACGCGTCGTTTTGCGAGAAAAACGCGATTAAAGTTTCAGCCTATTTTAGGTGTACCTAAACTGTAATTTTGCCTTATACCAGCATCATTTATTTTTTCGTTATTAGTTGAATTCGTTACTTATAAAAGACTTGTTTTGGCACAAATTCTGGGCCCAGTAGCAGTCAGAGTTCAGAGACCAAAATTTCGATATTTTCTGATAGCGCCAATCGATTCAGAATGGTTGATTCATACCCCTTAGAAACCCCGCAGGGGCAAATAAGGCCCGGGAACGCGTCGTTTTGCGAGAAAAACGCGATTAAAGTTTCAGCCTATTTGAAGTGTACCTAAACTGCAATTTTGCCTTATACCAGCATCATTTACTTTTTCGTTATTAGTTGAATTCGTTACTTATAAAAGACTTGTTTTGGCACAAATTCTGGGCCCAGTAGCAGTCAGAGTTCAGAGACCAAAATTTCGATATTTTCTGATAGCGCCAATCGATGTAGAATGGTTGATTCATACCCCTTAGAAACCCCGAAGGGGCAAATAAGGCCCGGGAACGCGTCGTTTTGCGAGAAAAACGCGATTAAAGTTTCAGCCTATTTGAAGTGTACCTAAACTGCAATTTTGCCTTATACCAGCATCATTTATTTTTTCGTTATTAGTTGAATTCGTTACTTATAAAAGACTTGTTTTGGCACAAATTCTGGGCCCAGTAGCAGTCAGAGTTCAGAGACCAAAATTTCGATATTTTCTGATAGCGCCAATCGATTCAGAATGGTTGATTCATACCCCTTAGAAACCCCGAAGGGGCAAATAAGGCCCGGGAACGCGTCGTTTTGCGAGAAAAACGCGATTAAAGTTTCAGCCTATTTGAAGTGTACCTAAACTGCAATTTTGCCTTATACCAGCATCATTTATTTTTTCGTTATTAGTTGAATTCGTTACTTATAAAAGACTTGTTTTGGCACAAATTCTGGGCCCAGTAGCAGTCAGAGTTCAGAGACCAAAATTTCGATATTTTCTGATAGCGCCAATCGATTCAGAATGGTTGATTCATACCCCTTAGAAACCCCGAAGGGGCAAATAAGGCCCGGGAACGCGTCGTTTTGCGAGAAAAACGCGATTAAAGTTTCAGCCTATTTGAAGTGTACCTAAACTGCAATTTTGCCTTATACCAGCATCATTTATTTTTTCGTTATTAGTTGAATTCGTTACTTATAAAAGACTTGTTTTGGCACAAATTCTGGGCCCAGTAGCAGTCAGAGTTCAGAGACCAAAATTTCGATATTTTCTGATAGCGCCAATCGATTCAGAATGGTTGATTCATACCCCTTAGAAACCCCGAAGGGGCAAATAAGGCCCGGGAACGCGTCGTTTTGCGAGAAAAACGCGATTAAAGTTTCAGCCTATTTGAGGTGTACCTAAACTGCAATTTTGCCTTATACCAGCATCATTTATTTTTTCGTTATTAGTTGAATTCGTTACTTATAAAAGACTTGTTTTGGCACAAATTCTGGGCCCAGTAGCAGTCAGAGTTCAGAGACCAAAATTTCGATATTTTCTGATAGCGCCAATCGATTCAGAATGGTTGATTCATACCCCTTAGAAACCCCGAAGGGGCAAATAAGGCCCGGGAACGCGTCGTTTTGCGAGAAAAACGCGATTAAAGTTTCAGCCTATTTGAGGTGTACCTAAACTGCAATTTTGCCTTATACCAGCATCATTTATTTTTTCGTTATTAGTTGAATTCGTTACTTATAAAAGACTTGTTTTGGCACAAATTCTGGGCCCAGTAGCAGTCAGAGTTCAGAGACCAAAATTTCGATATTTGCTGATAGCGCCAATCGATTCAGAATGGTTGATTCATACCCCTTAGAAACCCCGAAGGGGCAAATAAGGCCCGGGAACGCGTCGTTTTGCGAGAAAAACGCGATTAAAGTTTCAGCCTATTTGAAGTGTACCTAAACTGCAATTTTGCCTTATACCAGCATCATTTATTTTTTCGTTATTAGTTGAATTCGTTACTTATAAAAGACTTGTTTTGGCACAAATTCTGGGCCCAGTAGCAGTCAGAGTTCAGAGACCAAAATTTCGATATTTTCTGATAGCGCCAATCGATTCAGAATGGTTGATTCATACCCCTTAGAAACCCCGAAGGGGCAAATAAGGCCCGGGAACGCGTCGTTTTGCGAGAAAAACGCGATTAAAGTTTCAGCCTATTTGAAGTGTACCTAAACTGCAATTTTGCCTTATACCAGCATCATTTATTTTTTCGTTATTAGTTGAATTCGTTACTTATAAAAGACTTGTTTTGGCACAAATTCTGGGCCCAGTAGCAGTCAGAGTTCAGAGACCAAAATTTCGATATTTTCTGATAGCGCCAATCGATTCAGAATGGTTGATTCATACCCCTTAGAAACCCCGAAGGGGCAAATAAGGCCCGGGAACGCGTCGTTTTGCGAGAAAAACGCGATTAAAGTTTCAGCCTATTTGAAGTGTACCTAAACTGCAATTTTGCCTTATACCAGCATCATTTATTTTTTCGTTATTAGTTGAATTCGTTACTTATAAAAGACTTGTTTTGGCACAAATTCTGGGCCCAGTAGCAGTCAGAGTTCAGAGACCAAAATTTCGATATTTTCTGATAGCGCCAATCGATTCAGAATGGTTGATTCATACCCCTTAGAAACCCCGAAGGGGCAAATAAGGCCCGGGAACGCGTCGTTTTGCGAGAAAAACGCGATTAAAGTTTCAGCCTATTTGAGGTGTACCTAAACTGCAATTTTGCCTTATACCAGCATCATTTATTTTTTCGTTATTAGTTGAATTCGTTACTTATAAAAGACTTGTTTTGGCACAAATTCTGGGCCCAGTAGCAGTCAGAGTTCAGAGACCAAAATTTCGATATTTTCTGATAGCGCCAATCGATTCAGAATGGTTGATTCATACCCCTTAGAAACCCCGAAGGGGCAAATAAGGCCCGGGAACGCGTCGTTTTGCGAGAAAAACGCGATTAAAGTTTCAGCCTATTTGAAGTGTACCTAAACTGCAATTTTGCCTTATACCAGCATCATTTATTTTTTCGTTATTAGTTGAATTCGTTACTTATAAAAGACTTGTTTTGGCACAAATTCTGGGCCCAGTAGCAGTCAGAGTTCAGAGACCAAAATTTCGATATTTTCTGATAGCGCCAATCGATTCAGAATGGTTGATTCATACCCCTTAGAAACCCCGAAGGGGCAAATAAGGCCCGGGAACGCGTCGTTTTGCGAGAAAAACGCGATTAAAGTTTCAGCCTATTTGAAGTGTACCTAAACTGCAATTTTGCCTTATACCAGCATCATTTATTTTTTCGTTATTAGTTGAATTCGTTACTTATAAAAGACTTGTTTTGGCACAAATTCTGGGCCCAGTAGCAGTCAGAGTTCAGAGACCAAAATTTCGATATTTTCTGATAGCGCCAATCGATTCAGAATGGTTGATTCATACCCCTTAGATAACCCGAAGGGGCAAATAAGGCCCGGGAACGCGTCGTTTTGCGAGAAAAACGCGATTAAAGTTTCTGCCTATTTTAGGTGTACCTAAACTGCACTTTTGCCTTATACCAGCATCATTTATTTTTTCGTTATTAGTTGAATTCGTTACTTATAAAAGACTTGTTTTGGCACAAATTCTGGGCCCAGTAGCAGTCAGAGTTCAGAGACCAAAATTTCGATATTTTCTGATAGCGCCAATCGATTCAGAATGGTTGATTCATACCCCTTAGAAACCCCGAAGGGGCAAATAAGGCCCGGGAACGCGTCGTTTTGCGAGAAAAACGCGATTAAAGTTTCAGCCTATTTGAGGTGTACCTAAACTGCAATTTTGCCTTATACCAGCATCATTTATTTTTTCGTTATTAGTTGAATTCGTTACTTATAAAAGACTTGTTTTGGCACAAATTCTGGGCCCAGTAGCAGTCAGAGTTCAGAGACCAAAATTTCGATATTTTCTGATAGCGCCAATCGATTCAGAATGGTTGATTCATACCCCTTAGAAACCCCGAAGGGGCAAATAAGGCCCGGGAACGCGTCGTTTTGCGAGAAAAACGCGATTAAAGTTTCAGCCTATTTGAAGTGTACCTAAACTGCAATTTTGCCTTATACCAGCATCATTTATTTTTTCGTTATTAGTTGAATTCGTTACTTATAAAAGACTTGTTTTGGCACAAATTCTGGGCCCAGTAGCAGTCAGAGTTCAGAGACCAAAATTTCGATATTTTCTGATAGCGCCAATCGATTCAGAATGGTTGATTCATACCCCTTAGAAACCCCGAAGGGGCAAATAAGGCCCGGGAACGCGTCGTTTTGCGAGAAAAACGCGATTAAAGTTTCAGCCTATTTGAGGTGTACCTAAACTGCAATTTTGCCTTATACCAGCATCATTTATTTTTTCGTTATTAGTTGAATTCGTTACTTATAAAAGACTTGTTTTGGCACAAATTCTGGGCCCAGTAGCAGTCAGAGTTCAGAGACCAACATTTCGATATTTTCTGATAGCGCCAATCGATTCAGAATGGTTGATTCATACCCCTTAGAAACCCCGAAGGGGCAAATAAGGCCCGGGAACGCGTCGTTTTGCGAGAAAAACGCGATTAAAGTTTCAGCCTATTTGAAGTGTACCTAAACTGCAATTTTGCCTTATACCAGCATCATTTATTTTTTCGTTATTAGTTGAATTCGTTACTTATAAAAGACTTGTTTTGGCACAAATTCTGGGCCCAGTAGCAGTCAGAGTTCAGAGACCAAAATTTCGATATTTTCTGATAGCGCCAATCGATTCAGAATGGTTGATTCATACCCCTTAGAAACCCCGAAGGGGCAAATAAGGCCCGGGAACGCGTCGTTTTGCGAGAAAAACGCGATTAAAGTTTCAGCCTATTTGAAGTGTACCTAAACTGCAATTTTGCCTTATACCAGCATCATTTATTTTTTCGTTATTAGTTGAATTCGTTACTTATAAAAGACTTGTTTTGGCACAAATTCTGGGCCCAGTAGCAGTCAGAGTTCAGAGACCAAAATTTCGATATTTTCTGATAGCGCCAATCGATTCAGAATGGTTGATTCATACCCCTTAGAAAACCCGAAGGGGCAAATAAGGCCCGGGAACGCGTCGTTTTGCGAGAAAAACGCGATTAAAGTTTCTGCCTATTTTAGGTGTACCTAAACTGCACTTTTGCCTTATACCAGCATCATTTATTTTTTCGTTATTAGTTGAATTCGTTACTTATAAAAGACTTGTTTTGGCACAAATTCTGGGCCCAGTAGCAGTCAGAGTTCAGAGACCAAAATTTCGATATTTTCTGATAGCGCCAATCGATTCAGAATGGTTGATTCATACCCCTTAGAAACCCCGAAGGGGCAAATAAGGCCCGGGAACGCGTCGTTTTGCGAGAAAAACGCGATTAAAGTTTCAGCCTATTTGAGGTGTACCTAAACTGCAATTTTGCCTTATACCAGCATCATTTATTTTTTCGTTATTAGTTGAATTCGTTACTTATAAAAGACTTGTTTTGGCACAAATTCTGGGCCCAGTAGCAGTCAGAGTTCAGAGACCAAAATTTCGATATTTTCTGATAGCGCCAATCGATTCAGAATGGTTGATTCATACCCCTTAGAAACCCCGAAGGGGCAAATAAGGCCCGGGAACGCGTCGTTTTGCGAGAAAAACGCGATTAAAGTTTCAGCCTATTTGAAGTGTACCTAAACTGCAATTTTGCCTTATACCAGCATCATTTATTTTTTCGTTATTAGTTGAATTCGTTACTTATAAAAGACTTGTTTTGGCACAAATTCTGGGCCCAGTAGCAGTCAGAGTTCAGAGACCAAAATTTCGATATTTTCTGATAGCGCCAATCGATTCAGAATGGTTGATTCATACCCCTTAGAAACCCCGAAGGGGCAAATAAGGCCCGGGAACGCGTCGTTTTGCGAGAAAAACGCGAATAAAGTTTCAGCCTATTTGAAGTGTACCTAAACTGCAATTTTGCCTTATACCAGCATCATTTATTTTTTCGTTATTAGTTGAATTCGTTACTTATAAAAGACTTGTTTTGGCACAAATTCTGGGCCCAGTAGCAGTCAGAGTTCAGAGACCAAAATTTCGATATTTTCTGATAGCGCCAATCGATTCAGAATGGTTGATTCATACCCCTTAGAAACCCCGAAGGGGCAAATAAGGCCCGGGAACGCGTCGTTTTGCGAGAAAAACGCGATTAAAGTTTCAGCCTATTTGAGGTGTACCTAAACTGCAATTTTGCCTTATACCAGCATCATTTATTTTTTCGTTATTAGTTGAATTCGTTACTTATAAAAGACTTGTTTTGGCACAAATTCTGGGCCCAGTAGCAGTCAGAGTTCAGAGACCAAAATTTCGATATTTTCTGATAGCGCCAATCGATTCAGAATGGTTGATTCATACCCCTTAGAAACCCCGAAGGGGCAAATAAGGCCCGGGAACGCGTCGTTTTGCGAGAAAAACGCGATTAAAGTTTCAGCCTATTTGAAGTGTACCTAAACTGCAATTTTGCCTTATACCAGCATCATTTATTTTTTCGTTATTAGTTGAATTCGTTACTTATAAAAGACTTGTTTTGGCACAAATTCTGTGCCCAGTAGCAGTCAAAGTTCCAAAATTTCGATATTTTCTGATAGCGCCAATCGATTCAGAATGGTTGATTCATACCCCTTAGAAACCCCGAAGGGGCAAATAAGGCCCGGGAACGCGTCGTTTTGCGAGAAAAACGCGATTAAAGTTTCAGCCTATTTGAAGTGTACCTAAACTGCAATTTTGCCTTATACCAGCATCATTTATTTTTTCGTTATTAGTTGAATTCGTTACTTATAAAAGACTTGTTTTGGCACAAATTCTGGGCCCAGTAGCAGTCAGAGTTCAGAGACCAAAATTTCGATATTTTCTGATAGCGCCAATCGATTCAGAATGGTTGATTCATACCCCTTAGAAACCCCGAAGGGGCAAATAAGGCCCGGGAACGCGTCGTTTTGCGAGAAAAACGCGATTAAAGTTTCAGCCTATTTGAAGTGTACCTAAACTGCAATTTTGCCTTATACCAGCATCATTTATTTTTTCGTTATTAGTTGAATTCGTTACTTATAAAAGACTTGTTTTGGCACAAATTCTGGGCCCAGTAGCAGTCAGAGTTCAGAGACCAAAATTTCGATATTTTCTGATAGCGCCAATCGATTCAGAATGGTTGATTCATACCCCTTAGAAACCCCGAAGGGGCAAATAAGGCCCGGGAACGCGTCGTTTTGCGAGAAAAACGCGATTAAAGTTTCAGCCTATTTGAAGTGTACCTAAACTGCAATTTTGCCTTATACCAGCATCATTTATTTTTTCGTTATTAGTTGAATTCGTTACTTATAAAAGACTTGTTTTGGCACAAATTCTGGGCCCAGTAGCAGTCAGAGTTCAGAGACCAAAATTTCGATATTTTCTGATAGCGCCAATCGATTCAGAATGGTTGATTCATACCCCTTAGAAACCCCGAAGGGGCAAATAAGGCCCGGGAACGCGTCGTTTTGCGAGAAAAACGCGATTAAAGTTTCAGCCTATTTGAAGTGTACCTAAACTGCAATTTTGCCTTATACCAGCATCATTTATTTTTTCGTTATTAGTTGAATTCGTTACTTATAAAAGACTTGTTTTGGCACAAATTCTGGGCCCAGTAGCAGTCAGAGTTCAGAGACCAAAATTTCGATATTTTCTGATAGCGCCAATCGATTCAGAATGGTTGATTCATACCCCTTAGAAACCCCGAAGGGGCAAATAAGGCCCGGGAACGCGTCGTTTTGCGAGAAAAACGCGATTAAAGTTTCAGCCTATTTGAAGTGTACCTAAACTGCAATTTTGCCTTATACCAGCATCATTTATTTTTTCGTTATTAGTTGAATTCGTTACTTATAAAAGACTTGTTTTGGCACAAATTCTGGGCCCAGTAGCAGTCAGAGTTCAGAGACCAAAATTTCGATATTTTCTGATAGCGCCAATCGATTCAGAATGGTTGATTCATACCCCTTAGAAACCCCGAAGGGGCAAATAAGGCCCGGGAACGCGTCGTTTTGCGAGAAAAACGCGATTAAAGTTTCAGCCTATTTGAAGTGTACCTAAACTGCAATTTTGCCTTATACCAGCATCATTTATTTTTTCGTTATTAGTTGAATTCGTTACTTATAAAAGACTTGTTTTGGCACAAATTCTGGGCCCAGTAGCAGTCAGAGTTCAGAGACTAAAATTTCGATATTTTCTGATAGCGCCAATCGATTCAGAATGGTTGATTCATACCCCTTAGAAACCCCGAAGGGGCAAATAAGGCCCGGGAACGCGTCGTTTTGCGAGAAAAACGCGATTAAAGTTTCAGCCTATTTGAAGTGTACCTAAACTGCAATTTTGCCTTATACCAGCATCATTTATTTTTTCGTTATTAGTTGAATTCGTTACTTATAAAAGACTTGTTATGGCACAAATTCTGGGCCCAGTAGCAGTCAGAGTTCAGAGACCAAAATTTCGATATTTTCTGATAGCGCCAATCGATTCAGAATGGTTGATTCATACCCCTTAGAAACCCCGAAGGGGCAAATAAGGCCCGGGAACGCGTCGTTTTGCGAGAAAAACGCGATTAAAGTTTCAGCCTATTTGAAGTGTACCTAAACTGCAATTTTGCCTTATACCAGCATCATTTATTTTTTCGTTATTAGTTGAATTCGTTACTTATAAAAGACTTGTTTTGGCACAAATTCTGGGCCCAGTAGCAGTCAGAGTTCAGAGACCAAAATTTCGATATTTTCTGATAGCGCCAATCGATTCAGAATAGTTGATTCATACCCCTTAGAAACCCCGAAGGGGCAAATAAGGCCCGGGAACGCGTCGTTTTGCGAGAAAAACGCGATTAAAGTTTCAGCCTATTTGAAGTGTACCTAAACTGCAATTTTGCGTTATACCAGCATCATTTATTTTTTCGTTATTAGTTGAATTCGTTACTTATAAAAGACTTGTTTTGGCACAAATTCTGGGCCCAGTAGCAGTCAGAGTTCAGAGACCAAAATTTCGATATTTTCTGATAGCGCCAATCGATTCAGAATGGTTGATTCATACCCCTTAGAAACCCCGAAGGGGCAAATAAGGCCCGGGAACGCGTCGTTTTGCGAGAAAAACGCGATTGAAGTTTCAGCCTATTTGAGGTGTACCTAAACTGCAATTTTGCCTTATACCAGCATCATTTATTTTTTCGTTATTAGTTGAATTCGTTACTTATAAAAGACTTGTTTTGGCACAAATTCTGGGCCCAGTAGCAGTCAGAGTTCAGAGACCAAAATTTCGATATTTTCTGATAGCGCCAATCGATTCAGAATGGTTGATTCATACCCCTTAGAAACCCCGAAGGGGCAAATAAGGCCCGGGAACGCGTCGTTTTGCGAGAAAAACGCGATTAAAGTTTCAGCCTATTTGAAGTGTACCTAAACTGCAATTTTGCCTTATACCAGCATCATTTATTTTTTCGTTATTAGTTGAATTCGTTACTTATAAAAGACTTGTTTTGGCACAAATTCTGGGCCCAGTAGCAGTCAGAGTTCAGAGACAAAAATTTCGATATTTTCTGATAGCGCCAATCGATTCAGAATGGTTGATTCATACCCCTTAGAAACCCCGAAGGGGCAAATAAGGCCCGGGAACGCGTCGTTTTGCGAGAAAAACGCGATTAAAGTTTCAGCCTATTTGAAGTGTACCTAAACTGCAATTTTGCCTTATACCAGCATCATTTATTTTTTCGTTATTAGTTGAATTCGTTACTTATAAAAGACTTGTTTTGGCACAAATTCTGGGCCCAGTAGCAGTCAGAGTTCAGAGACCAAAATTTCGATATTTTCTGATAGCGCCAATCGATTCAGAATGGTTGATTCATACCCCTTAGAAACCCCGAAGGGGCAAATAAGGCCCGGGAACGCGTCGTTTTGCGAGAAAAACGCGATTAAAGTTTCAGCCTATTTGAAGTGTACCTAAACTGCAATTTTGCCTTATACCAGCATCATTTATTTTTTCGTTATTAGTTGAATTCGTTACTTATAAAAGACTTGTTTTGGCACAAATTCTGGGCCCAGTAGCAGTCAGAGTTCAGAGACCAAAATTTCGATATTTTCTGATAGCGCCAATCGATTCAGAATGGTTGATTCATACCCCTTAGAAACCCCGAAGGGGCAAATAAGGCCCGGGAACGCGTCGTTTTGCGAGAAAAACGCGATTAAAGTTTCAGCCTATTTGAGGTGTACCTAAACTGCAATTTTGCCTTATACCAGCATCATTTATTTTTTCGTTATTAGTTGAATTCGTTACTTATAAAAGACTTGTTTTGGCACAAATTCTGGGCCCAGTAGCAGTCAGAGTTCAGAGACCAAAATTTCGATATTTTCTGATAGCGCCAATCGATTCAGAATGGTTGATTCATACCCCTTAGAAACCCCGAAGGGGCAAATAAGGCCCGGGAACGCGTCGTTTTGCGAGAAAAACGCGATTAAAGTTTCAGCCTATTTGAAGTGTACCTAAACTGCAATTTTGCCTTATACCAGCATCATTTATTTTTTCGTTATTAGTTGAATTCGTTACTTATAAAAGACTTGTTTCGGCACAAATTCTGGGCCCAGTAGCAGTCAGAGTTCAGAGACCAAAATTTCGATATTTTCTGATAGCGCCAATCGATTCAGAATGGTTGATTCATACCCCTTAGAAACCCCGAAGGGGCAAATAAGGCCCGGGAACGCGTCGTTTTGCGAGAAAAACACGATTAAAGTTTCAGCCTATTTGAAGTGTACCTAAACTGCAATTTTGCCTTATACCAGCATCATTTATTTTTTCGTTATTAGTTGAATTCGTTACTTATAAAAGACTTGTTTTGGCACAAATTCTGGGCCCAGTAGCAGTCAGAGTTCAGAGACCAAAATTTCGATATTTTCTGATAGCGCCAATCGATTCAGTATGGTTGATTCATACCCCTTAGAAACCCCGAAGGGGCAAATAAGGCCCGGGAACGCGTCGTTTTGCGAGAAAAACGCGATTAAAGTTTCAGCCTATTTGAAGTGTACCTAAACTGCAATTTTGCCTTATACCAGCATCATTTATTTTTTCGTTATTAGTTGAATTCGTTACTTATAAAAGACTTGTTTTGGCACAAATTCTGGGCCCAGTAGCAGTCAGAGTTCAGAGACCAAAATTTCGATATTTTCTGATAGCGCCAATCGATTCAGAATGGTTGATTCATACCCCTTAGAAACCCCGAAGGGGCAAATAAGGCCCGGGAACGCGTCGTTTTGCGAGAAAAACGCGATTAAAGTTTCAGCCTATTTGAAGTGTACCTAAACTGCAATTTTGCCTTATACCAGCATCATTTATTTTTTCGTTATTAGTTGAATTCGTTACTTATAAAAGACTTGTTTTGGCACAAATTCTGGGCCCAGTAGCAGTCAGAGTTCAGAGACTAAAATTTCGATATTTTCTGATAGCGCCAATCGATTCAGAATGGTTGATTCATACCCCTTAGAAACCCCGAAGGGGCAAATAAGGCCCGGGAACTCGTCGTTTTGCGAGAAAAACGCGATTAAAGTTTCAGCCTATTTGAAGTGTACCTAAACTGCAATTTTGCCTTATACCAGCATCATTTATTTTTTCGTTATTAGTTGAATTCGTTACTTATAAAAGACTTGTTTTGGCACAAATTCTGGGCCCAGTAGCAGTCAGAGTTCAGAGACCAAAGTTTCGATATTTTCTGATAGCGCCAATCGATTCAGAATGGTTAATTCATACCCCTTAGAAACCCCGAAGGGGCAAATAAGGCCCGGGAACGCGTCGTTTTGCGAGAAAAACGCGATTAAAGTTTCAGCCTATTTGAAGTGTACCTAAACTGCAATTTTGCCTTATACCAGCATCATTTATTTTTTCGTTATTAGTTGAATTCGTTGCTTATGAAAGACTTGTTTTGGCACAAATTCTGGGCCCAGTAGCAGTCAGAGTTCAGAGACCAAAATTTCGATATTTTCTGATAGCGCCAATCGATTCAGAATGGTTGATTCATACCCCTTAGAAACCCCGAAGGGGCAAATAAGGCCCGGGAACGCGTCGTTTTGCGAGAAAAACGCGATTAAAGTTTCAGCCTATTTGAAGTGTACCTAAACTGCAATTTTGCCTTATACCAGCATCATTTATTTTTTCGTTATTAGTTGAATTCGTTACTTATAAAAGACTTGTTTTGGCACAAATTCTGGGCCCAGTAGCAGTCAGAGTTCAGAGACCAAAATTTCGATATTTTCTGATAGCGCCAATCGATTCAGAATGGTTGATTCATACCCCTTAGAAACCCCGAAGGGGCAAATAAGGCCCGGGAACGCGTCGTTTTTCGAGAAAAACGCGATTAAAGTTTCAGCCTATTTGAGGTGTACCTAAACTGCAATTTTGCCTTATACCAGCATCATTTATTTTTTCGTTATTAGTTGAATTCGTTACTTATAAAAGACTTGTTTTGGCACAAATTCTGGGCCCAGTAGCAGTCAGAGTTCAGAGACCAAAATTTCGATATTTTCTGATAGCGCCAATCGATTCAGAATGGTTGATTCATACCCCTTAGAAACCCCGAAGGGGCAAATAAGGCCCGGGAACGCGTCGTTTTGCGAGAAAAACGCGATTAAAGTTTCAGCCTATTTGAGGTGTACCTAAACTGCAATTTTGCCTTATACCAGCATCATTTATTTTTTCGTTATTAGTTGAATTCGTTACTTATAAAAGACTTGTTTTGGCACAAATTCTGGGCCCAGTAGCAGTCAGAGTTCAGAGACCAAAATTTCGATATTTTCTGATAGCGCCAATCGATTCAGAATGGTTGATTCATACCCCTTAGAAACCCCGAAGGGGCAAATAAGGCCCGGGAACGCGTCGTTTTGCGAGAAAAACGCGATTAAAGTTTCAGCCTATTTGAAGTGTACCTAAACTGCAATTTTGCCTTATACCAGCATCATTTATTTTTTCGTTATTAGTTGAATTCGTTACTTATAAAAGACTTGTTTTGGCACAAATTCTGGGCCCAGTAGCAGTCAGAGTTCAGAGACCAAAATTTCGATATTTTCTGATAGCGCCAATCGATTCAGAATGGTTGATTCATACCCCTTAGAAACCCCGAAGTGGCAAATAAGGCCCGGGAACGCGTCGTTTTGCGAGAAAAACGCGATTAAAGTTTCAGCCTATTTGAAGTGTACCTAAACTGCAATTTTGCCTTATACCAGCATCATTTATTTTTTCGTTATTAGTTGAATTCGTTACTTATAAAAGACTTGTTTTGGCACAAATTCTGGGCCCAGTAGCAGTCAGAGTTCAGAGACCAAAATTTCGATATTTTCTGATAGCGCCAATCGATTCAGAATGGTTGATTCATACCCCTTAGAAACCCCGAAGGGGCAAATAAGGCCCGGGAACGCGTCGTTTTGCGAGAAAAACGCGATTAAAGTTTCAGCCTATTTGAGGTGTACCTAAACTGCAATTTTGCCTTATACCAGCATCATTTATTTTTTCGTTATTAGTTGAATTCGTTACTTATAAAAGACTTGTTTTGGCACAAATTCTGGGCCCAGTAGCAGTCAGAGTTCAGAGACCAAAATTTCGATATTTTCTGATAGCGCCAATCGATTCAGAATGGTTGATTCATACCCCTTAGAAACCCCGACGGGGCAAATAAGGCCCGGGAACGCGTCGTTTTTCGAGAAAAACGCGATTAAAGTTTCAGCCTATTTGAGGTGTACCTAAACTGCAATTTTGCCTTATACCAGCATCATTTATTTTTTCGTTATTAGTTGAATTCGTTACTTATAAAAGACTTGTTTTGGCACAAATTCTGGGCCCAGTAGCAGTCAGAGTTCAGAGACCAAAATTTCGATATTTTCTGATAGCGCCAATCGATTCAGAATGGTTGATTCATACCCCTTAGAAACCCCGAAGGGGCAAATAAGGCCCGGGAACGCGTCGTTTTTCGAGAAAAACGCGATTAAAGTTTCAGCCTATTTGAGGTGTACCTAAACTGCAATTTTGCCTTATACCAGCATCATTTATTTTTTCGTTATTAGTTGAATTCGTTACTTATAAAAGACTTGTTTTGGCACAAATTCTGGGCCCAGTAGCAGTCAGAGTTCAGAGACCAAAATTTCGATATTTTCTGATAGCGCCAATCGATTCAGAATGGTTGATTCATACCCCTTAGAAACCCCGAAGGGGCAAATAAGGCCCGGGAACGCGTCGTTTTGCGAGAAAAACGCGATTAAAGTTTCAGCCTATTTGAAGTGTACCTAAACTGCAATTTTGCCTTATACCAGCATCATTTATTTTTTCGTTATTAGTTGAATTCGTTACTTATAAAAGACTTGTTTTGGCACAAATTCTGGGCCCAGTAGCAGTCAGAGTTCAGAGACCAAAATTTCGATATTTTCTGATAGCGCCAATCGATTCAGAATGGTTGATTCATACCCCTTAGAAACCCCGAAGTGGCAAATAAGGCCCGGGAACGCGTCGTTTTGCGAGAAAAACGCGATTAAAGTTTCAGCCTATTTGAAGTGTACCTAAACTGCAATTTTGCCTTATACCAGCATCATTTATTTTTTCGTTATTAGTTGAATTCGTTACTTATAAAAGACTTGTTTTGGCACAAATTCTGGGCCCAGTAGCAGTCAGAGTTCAGAGACCAACATTTCGATATTTTCTGATAGCGCCAATCGATTCAGAATGGTTGATTCATACCCCTTAGAAACCCCGAAGGGGCAAATAAGGCCCGGGAACGCGTCGTTTTGCGAGAAAAACGCGATTAAAGTTTCAGCCTATTTGAAGTGTACCTAAACTGCAATTTTGCCTTATACCAGCATCATTTATTTTTTCGTTATTAGTTGAATTCGTTACTTATAAAAGACTTGTTTTGGCACAAATTCTGGGCCCAGTAGCAGTCAGAGTTCAGAGACCAAAATTTCGATATTTTCTGATAGCGCCAATCGATTCAGAATGGTTGATTCATACCCCTTAGAAACCCCGAAGGGGCAAATAAGGCCCGGGAACGCGTCGTTTTGCGAGAAAAACGCGATTAAAGTTTCAGCCTATTTGAAGTGTACCTAAACTGCAATTTTGCCTTATACCAGCATCATTTATTTTTTCGTTATTAGTTAAATTCGTTACTTATAAAAGACTTGTTTTGGCACAAATTCTGGGCCCAGTAGCAGTCAGAGTTCAGAGACCAAAATTTCGATATTTTCTGATAGCGCCAATCGATTCAGAATGGTTGATTCATACCCCTTAGAAACCCCGAAGGGGCAAATAAGGCCCGGGAACGCGTCGTTTTGCGAGAAAAACGCGATTTAAGTTTCAGCCTATTTGAAGTGTACCTAAACTGCAATTTTGCCTTATACCAGCATCATTTATTTTTTCGTTATTAGTTGAATTCGTTACTTATAAAAGACTTGTTTTGGCACAAATTCTGGGCCCAGTAGCAGTCAGAGTTCAGAGACCAAAATTTCGATATTTTCTGATAGCGCCAATCGATTCAGAATGGTTGATTCATACCCCTTAGAAACCCCGAAGGGGCAAATAAGGCCCGGGAACGCGTCGTTTTGCGAGAAAAACGCGATTAAAGTTTCAGCCTATTTGAGGTGTACCTAAACTGCAATTTTGCCTTATACCAGCATCATTTATTTTTTCGTTATTAGTTGAATTCGTTACTTATAAAAGACTTGTTTTGGCACAAATTCTGGGCCCAGTAGCAGTCAGAGTTCAGAGACCAAAATTTCGATATTTTCTGATAGCGCCAATCGATTCAGAATGGTTGATTCATACCCCTTAGAAACCCCGAAGGGGCAAATAAGGCCCGGGAACGCGTCGTTTTGCGAGAAAAACGCGATTAAAGTTTCAGCCTATTTGAAGTGTACCTAAACTGCAATTTTGCCTTATACCAGCATCATTTATTTTTTCGTTATTAGTTGAATTCGTTACTTATAAAAGACTTGTTTTGGCACAAATTCTGGGCCCAGTAGCAGTCAGAGTTCAGAGACCAAAATTTCGATATTTTCTGATAGCGCCAATCGATTCAGAATGGTTGATTCATACCCCTTAGAAACCCCGAAGGGGCAAATAAGGCCCGGGAACGCGTCGTTTTGCGAGAAAAACGCGATTTAAGTTTCAGCCTATTTGAGGTGTACCTAAACTGCAATTTTGCCTTATACCAGCATCATTTATTTTTTCGTTATTAGTTGAATTCGTTACTTATAAAAGACTTGTTTTGGCACAAATTCTGGGCCCAGTAGCAGTCAGAGTTCAGAGACTAAAATTTCGATATTTTCTGATAGCGCCAATCGATTCAGAATGGTTGATTCATACCCCTTAGAAACCCCGAAGGGGCAAATAAGGCCCGGGAACGCGTCGTTTTGCGAGAAAAACGCGATTAAAGTTTCAGCCTATTTGAAGTGTACCTAAACTGCAATTTTGCCTTATACCAGCATCATTTATTTTTTCGTTATTAGTTGAATTCGTTACTTATAAAAGACTTGTTTTGGCACAAATTCTGGGCCCAGTAGCAGTCAGAGTTCAGAGACCAAAATTTCGATATTTTCTGATAGCGCCAATCGATTCAGAATGGTTGATTCATACCCCTTAGAAACCCCGAAGGGGCAAATAAGGCCCGGGAACGCGTCGTTTTGCGAGAAAAACGCGATTAAAGTTTCAGCCTATTTGAAGTGTACCTAAACTGCAATTTTGCCTTATACCAGCATCATTTATTTTTTCGTTATTAGTTGAATTCGTTACTTATAAAAGACTTGTTTTGGCACAAATTCTGGGCCCAGTAGCAGTCAGAGTTCAGAGACCAAAATTTCGATATTTTCTGATAGCGCCAATCGATTCAGAATGGTTGATTCATACCCCTTAGAAACCCCGAAGGGGCAAATAAGGCCCGGGAACGCGTCGTTTTGCGAGAAAAACGCGATTAAAGTTTCAGCCTATTTGAAGTGTACCTAAACTGCAATTTTGCCTTATACCAGCATCATTTATTTTTTCGTTATTAGTTGAATTCGTTACTTATTAAAGACTTGTTTTGGCACAAATTCTGGGCCCAGTAGCAGTCAGAGTTCAGAGACCAAAATTTCGATATTTTCTGATAGCGCCAATCGATTCAGAATGGTTGATTCATACCCCTTAGAAACCCCGAAGGGGCAAATAAGGCCCGGGAACGCGTCGTTTTGCGAGAAAAACGCGATTAAAGTTTCAGCCTATTTGAAGTGTACCTAAACTGCAATTTTGCCTTATACCAGCATCATTTATTTTTTCGTTATTAGTTGAATTCGTTACTTATAAAAGACTTGTTTTGGCACAAATTCTGGGCCCAGTAGCAGTCAGAGTTCAGAGACCAAATTTCGATATTTTCTGATAGCGCCAATCGATTCAGAATGGTTGATTCATACCCCTTAGAAACCCCGAAGGGGCAAATAAGGCCCGGGAACGCGTCGTTTTGCGAGAAAAACGCGATTAAAGTTTCAGCCTATTTGAAGTGTACCTAAACTGCAATTTTGCCTTATACCAGCATCATTTATTTTTTCGTTATTAGTTGAATTCGTTACTTATAAAAGACTTGTTTTGGCACAAATTCTGGGCCCAGTAGCAGTCAGAGTTCAGAGACTAAAATTTCGATATTTTCTGATAGCGCCAATCGATTCAGAATGGTTGATTCATACCCCTTAGAAACCCCGAAGGGGCAAATAAGGCCCGGGAACGCGTCGTTTTGCGAGAAAAACGCGATTAAAGTTTCAGCCTATTTGAAGTGTACCTAAACTGCAATTTTGCCTTATACCAGCATCATTTATTTTTTCGTTATTAGTTGAATTCGTTACTTATAAAAGACTTGTTTTGGCACAAATTCTGGGCCCAGTAGCAGTCAGAGTTCAGAGACCAAAATTTCGATATTTTCTGATAGCGCCAATCGATTCAGAATGGTTGATTCATACCCCTTAGAAACCCCGAAGGGGCAAATAAGGCCCGGGAACGCGTCGTTTTGCGAGAAAAACGCGATTAAAGTTTCAGCCTATTTGAAGTGTACCTAAACTGCAATTTTGCCTTATACCAGCATCATTTATTTTTTCGTTATTAATTGAATTCGTTACTTATAAAAGACTTGTTTTGGCACAAATTCTGGGCCCAGTAGCAGTCAGAGTTCAGAGACCAAAATTTCGATATTTTCTGATAGCGCCAATCGATTCAGAATGGTTGATTCATACCCCTTAGAAACCCCGAAGGGGCAAATAAGGCCCGGGAACGCGTCGTTTTGCGAGAAAAACGCGATTAAAGTTTCAGCCTATTTGAAGTGTACCTAAACTGCAATTTTGCCTTATACCAGCATCATTTATTTTTTCGTTATTAGTTGAATTCGTTACTTATAAAAGACTTGTTTTGGCACAAATTCTGGGCCCAGTAGCAGTCAGAGTTCAGAGACCAAAATTTCGATATTTTCTGATAGCGCCAATCGATTCAGAATGGTTGATTCATACCCCTTAGAAACCCCGAAGGGGCAAATAAGGCCCGGGAACGCGTCGTTTTGCGAGAAAAACGCGATTAAAGTTTCAGCCTATTTGAGGTGTACCTAAACTGCAATTTTGCCTTATACCAGCATCATTTATTTTTTCGTTATTAGTTGAATTCGTTACTTATAAAAGACTTGTTTTGGCACAAATTCTGGGCCCAGTAGCAGTCAGAGTTCAGAGACCAAAATTTCGATATTTTCTGATAGCGCCAATCGATTCAGAATGGTTGATTCATACCCCTTAGAAACCCCGAAGGGGCAAATAAGGCCCGGGAACGCGTCGTTTTGCGAGAAAAACGCGATTAAAGTTTCAGCCTATTTGAAGTGTACCTAAACTGCAATTTTGCCTTATACCAGCATCATTTATCTTTTCGTTATTAGTTGAATTCGTTACTTATAAAAGACTTGTTTTGGCACAAATTCTGGGCCCAGTAGCAGTCAGAGTTCAGAGACCAAAATTTCGATATTTTCTGATAGCGCCAATCGATTCAGAATGGTTGATTCATACCCCTTAGAAACCCCGAAGGGGCAAATAAGGCCCGAGAACGCGTCGTTTTGCGAGAAAAACGCGATTAAAGTTTCAGCCTATTTGAAGTGTACCTAAACTGCAATTTTGCCTTATACCAGCATCATTTATTTTTTCGTTATTAGTTGAATTCGTTACTTATAAAAGACTTGTTTTGGCACAAATTCTGGGCCCAGTAGCAGTCAGAGTTCAGAGACCAAAATTTCGATATTTTCTGATAGCGCCAATCGATTCAGAATGGTTGATTCATACCCCTTAGAAACCCCGAAGGGGCAAATAAGGCCCGGGAACGCGTCGTTTTGCGAGAAAAACGCGATTAAAGTTTCAGCCTATTTGAGGTGTACCTAAACTGCAATTTTGCCTTATACCAGCATCATTTATTTTTTCGTTATTAGTTGAATTCGTTACTTATTAAAGACTTGTTTTGGCACAAATTCTGGGCCCAGTAGCAGTCAGAGTTCAGAGACCAAAATTTCGATATTTTCTGATAGCGCCAATCGATTCAGAATGGTTGATTCATACCCCTTAGAAACCCCGAAGGGGCAAATAAGGCCCGGGAACGCGTCGTTTTGCGAGAAAAACGCGATTAAAGTTTCAGCCTATTTGAAGTGTACCTAAACTGCAATTTTGCCTTATACCAGCATCATTTATTTTTTCGTTATTAGTTGAATTCGTTACTTATAAAAGACTTGTTTTGGCACAAATTCTGGGCCCAGTAGCAGTCAGAGTTCAGAGACCAAAATTTCGATATTTTCTGATAGCGCCAATCGATTCAGAATGGTTGATTCATACCCCTTAGAAACCCCGAAGGGGCAAATAAGGCCCGGGAACGCGTCGTTTTGCGAGAAAAACGCGATTAAAGTTTCAGCCTATTTGAAGTGTACCTAAACTGCAATTTTGCCTTATACCAGCATCATTTATTTTTTCGTTATTAGTTGAATTCGTTACTTATAAAAGACTTGTTTTGGCACAAATTCTGGGCCCAGTAGCAGTCAGAGTTCAGAGACCAAAATTTCGATATTTTCTGATAGCGCCAATCGATTCAGAATGGTTGATTCATACCCCTTAGAAACCCCGAAGGGGCAAATAAGGCCCGGGAACGCGTCGTTTTGCGAGAAAAACGCGATTAAAGTTTCAGCCTATTTGAAGTGTACCTAAACTGCAATTTTGCCTTATACCAGCATCATTTATTTTTTCGTTATTAGTTGAATTCGTTACTTATAAAAGACTTGTTTTGGCACAAATTCTGGGCCCAGTAGCAGTCAGAGTTCAGAGACCAAAATTTCGATATTTTCTGATAGCGCCAATCGATTCAGAATGATTGATTCATACCCCTTAGAAACCCCGAAGTGGCAAATAAGGCCCGGGAACGCGTCGTTTTGCGAGAAAAACGCGATTAAAGTTTCAGCCTATTTGAAGTGTACCTAAACTGCAATTTTGCCTTATACCAGCATCATTTATTTTTTCGTTATTAGTTGAATTCGTTACTTATAAAAGACTTGTTTTGGCACAAATTCTGGGCCCAGTAGCAGTCAGAGTTCAGAGACCAAAATTTCGATATTTTCTGATAGCGCCAATCGATTCAGAATGGTTGATTCATACCCCTTAGAAACCCCGAAGGGGCAAATAAGGCCCGGGAACGCGTCGTTTTGCGAGAAAAACGCGAATTAAGTTTCAGCCTATTTGAAGTGTACCTAAACTGCAATTTTGCCTTATACCAGCATCATTTATTTTTTCGTTATTAGTTGAATTCGTTACTTATAAAAGACTTGTTTTGGCACAAATTCTGGGCCCAGTAGCAGTCAGAGTTCAGAGACCAAAATTTCGATATTTTCTGATAGCGCCAATCGATTCAGAATGATTGATTCATACCCCTTAGAAACCCCGAAGTGGCAAATAAGGCCCGGGAACGCGTCGTTTTGCGAGAAAAACGCGATTAAAGTTTCAGCCTATTTGAAGTGTACCTAAACTGCAATTTTGCCTTATACCAGCATCATTTATTTTTTCGTTATTAGTTGAATTCGTTACTTATAAAAGACTTGTTTTGGCACAAATTCTGGGCCCAGTAGCAGTCAGAGTTCAGAGACCAAAATTTCGATATTTTCTGATAGCGCCAATCGATTCAGAATGGTTGATTCATACCCCTTAGAAACCCCGAAGGGGCAAATAAGGCCCGGGAACGCGTCGTTTTGCGAGAAAAACGCGATTAAAGTTTCAGCCTATTTTAGGTGTACCTAAACTGCAATTTTGCCTTGTACCAGCATCATTTATTCTTTCGTTATTAGTTGAATTCGTCACTTATAAAAGACTTGTTTTGGCACAAATTCTGGGCCCAGTAGCAGTCAGAGTTCAGAGACCAAAATTTCGATATTTTCTGATAGCGCCAATCGATTCAGAATGGTTGATTCATACCCCTTAGAAACCCCGGAGGGGCAAATAAGGCCCGAGAACGCGTCGTTTTGCGAGAAAAACGCGATTAAAGTTTCAGCGTATTTGAGGTGTACCTAAACTGCAATTTTGCCTTATACCAGCATCATTTATTTTTTCGTTATTAGTTGAATTCGTTACTTATAAAAGACTTGTTTTGGCACAAATTCTGGGCCCAGTAGCAGTCAGAGTTCAGAGACCAAAATTTCGATATTTTCTGATAGCGCCAATCGATTCAGAATGGTTGATTCATACCCCTTAGAAACCCCGAAGGGGCAAATAAGGCCCGGGAACGCGTCGTTTTGCGAGAAAAACGCGATTAAAGTTTCAGCCTATTTGAAGTGTACCTAAACTGCAATTTTGCCTTATACCAGCATCATTTATTTTTTCGTTATTAGTTGAATTCGTTACTTATAAAAGACTTGTTTTGGCACAAATTCTGGGCCCAGTAGCAGTCAGAGTTCAGAGACCAAAATTTCGATATTTTCTGATAGCGCCAATCGATTCAGAATGGTTGATTCATACCCCTTAGAAACCCCGGAGGGGCAAATAAGGCCCGAGAACGCGTCGTTTTGCGAGAAAAACGCGATTAAAGTTTCAGCGTATTTGAGGTGTACCTAAACTGCAATTTTGCCTTATACCAGCATCATTTATTTTTTCGTTATTAGTTGAATTCGTTACTTATAAAAGACTTGTTTTGGCACAAATTCTGGGCCCAGTAGCAGTCAGAGTTCAGAGACCAAAATTTCGATATTTTCTGATAGCGCCAATCGATTCAGAATGGTTGATTCATACCCCTTAGAAACGCCGAAGGGGCAAATAAGGCCCGGGAACGCGTCGTTTTGCGAGAAAAACGCGATTAAAGTTTCAGCCTATTTGAAGTGTACCTAAACTGCAATTTTGCCTTATACCAGCATCATTTATTTTTTCGTTATTAGTTGAATTCGTTACTTATAAAAGACTTGTTTTGGCACAAATTCTGGGCCCAGTAGCAGTCAGAGTTCAGAGACCAAAATTTCGATATTTTCTGATAGCGCCAATCGATTCAGAATGGT
The DNA here is from genome assembly GCA_964036015.1 of Leptarthrus brevirostris. Classification (NCBI taxonomy): domain Eukaryota; kingdom Metazoa; phylum Arthropoda; class Insecta; order Diptera; family Asilidae; genus Leptarthrus; species Leptarthrus brevirostris. The sequence goes on along the minus strand of OZ038372.1, from coordinate 137,643,242 downwards.
TGATTCATACCCCTTAGAAACCCCGAAGGGGCAAATAAGGCCCGGGAACGCGTCGTTTTGCGAGAAAAACGCGATTAAAGTTTCAGCCTATTTGAAGTGTACCTAAACTGCAATTTTGCCTTATACCAGCATCATTTATTTTTTCGTTATTAGTTGAATTCGTTACTTATAAAAGACTTGTTTTGGCACAAATTCTGGGCCCAGTAGCAGTCAGAGTTCAGAGACCAAAATTTCGATATTTTCTGATAGCGCCAATCGATTCAGAATGGTTGATTCATACCCCTTAGAAACCCCGAAGGGGCAAATAAGGCCCGGGAACGCGTCGTTTTGCGAGAAAAACGCGATTAAAGTTTCAGCCTATTTGAAGTGTACCTAAACTGCAATTTTGCCTTATACCAGCATCATTTATTTTTTCGTTATTAGTTGAATTCGTTACTTATAAAAGACTTGTTTTGGCACAAATTCTGGGCCCAGTAGCAGTCAGAGTTCAGAGACCAAAATTTCGATATTTTCTGATAGCGCCAATCGATTCAGAATGGTTGATTCATACCCCTTAGAAACCCCGAAGGGGCAAATAAGGCCCGGGAACGCGTCGTTTTGCGAGAAAAACGCGATTAAAGTTTCAGCCTATTTGAAGTGTACCTAAACTGCAATTTTGCCTTATACCAGCATCATTTATTTTTTCGTTATTAGTTGAATTCGTTACTTATAAAAGACTTGTTTTGGCACAAATTCTGGGCCCAGTAGCAGTCAGAGTTCAGAGACCAAAATTTCGATATTTTCTGATAGCGCCAATCGATTCAGAATGGTTGATTCATACCCCTTAGAAACCCCGAAGGGGCAAATAAGGCCCGGGAACGCGTCGTTTTGCGAGAAAAACGCGATTAAAGTTTCAGCCTATTTGAAGTGTACCTAAACTGCAATTTTGCCTTATACCAGCATCATTTATTTTTTCGTTATTAGTTGAATTCGTTACTTATAAAAGACTTGTTTTGGCACAAATTCTGGGCCCAGTAGCAGTCAGAGTTCAGAGACCAAAATTTCGATATTTTCTGATAGCGCCAATCGATTCAGAATGGTTGATTCATACCCCTTAGAAACCCCGAAGGGGCAAATAAGGCCCGGGAACGCGTCGTTTTGCGAGAAAAACGCGATTAAAGTTTCAGCCTATTTTAGGTGTACCTAAACTGCAATTTTGCCTTATACCAGCATCATTTATTTTTTCGTTATTAGTTGAATTCGTTACTTATAAAAGACTTGTTTTGGCACAAATTCTGGGCCCAGTAGCAGTCAGAGTTCAGAGACCAAAATTTCGATATTTTCTGATAGCGCCAATCGATTCAGAATGGTTGATTCATACCCCTTAGAAACCCCGAAGGGGCAAATAAGGCCGGGGAACGCGTCGTTTTGCGAGAAAAACGCGATTAAAGTTTCAGCCTATTTGAGGTGTAACTAAACTGCAATTTTGCCTTATACCAGCATCATTTATTTTTTCGTTATTAGTTGAATTCGTTACTTATAAAAGACTTGTTTTGGCACAAATTCTGGGCCCAGTAGCAGTCAGAGTTCAGAGACCAAAATTTCGATATTTTCTGATAGCGCCAATCGATTCAGAATGGTTGATTCATACCCCTTAGAAACCCCGAAGGGGCAAATAAGGCCCGGGAACGCGTCGTTTTGCGAGAAAAACGCGATTAAAGTTTCAGCCTATTTGAAGTGTACCTAAACTGCAATTTTGCCTTATACCCGCATCATTTATTTTTTCGTTATTAGTTGAATTCGTTACTTATAAAAGACTTGTTTTGGCACAAATTCTGGGCCCAGTAGCAGTCAGAGTTCAGAGACCAAAATTTCGATATTTTCTGATAGCGCCAATCGATTCAGAATGGTTGATTCATACCTCTTAGAAACCCCGAAGGGGCAAATAAGGCCCGGGAACGCGTCGTTTTGCGAGAAAAACGCGATTAAAGTTTCAGCCTATTTGAAGTGTACCTAAACTGCAATTTTGCCTTATACCACCATCATTTATTTTTTCGTTATTAGTTGAATTCGTTACTTATAAAAGACTTGTTTTGGCACAAATTCTGGGCCCAGTAGCAGTCAGAGTTCAGAGACCAAAATTTCGATATTTTCTGATAGCGCCAATCGATTCAGAATGGTTGATTCATACCCCTTAGAAACCCCGAAGGGGCAAATAAGGCCCGGGAACGCGTCGTTTTGCGAGAAAAACGCGATTAAAGTTTCAGCCTATTTGAAGTGTACCTAAACTGCAATTTTGCCTTATACCAGCATCATTTATTTTTTCGTTATTAGTTGAATTCGTTACTTATAAAAGACTTGTTTTGGCACAAATTCTGGGCCCAGTAGCAGTCAGAGTTCAGAGACCAAAATTTCGATATTTTCTGATAGCGCCAATCGATTCAGAATGGTTGATTCATACCCCTTAGAAACCCCGAAGGGGCAAATAAGGCCCGGGAACGCGTCGTTTTGCGAGAAAAACGCGATTAAAGTTTCAGCCTATTTGAAGTGTACCTAAACTGCAATTTTGCCTTATACCACCATCATTTATTTTTTCGTTATTAGTTGAATTCGTTACTTATAAAAGACTTGTTTTGGCACAAATTCTGGGCCCAGTAGCAGTCAGAGTTCAGAGACCAAAATTTCGATATTTTCTGATAGCGCCAATCGATTCAGAATGGTTGATTCATACCCCTTAGAAACCCCGAAGGGGCAAATAAGGCCCGGGAACGCGTCGTTTTGCGAGAAAAACGCGATTAAAGTTTCAGCCTATTTTAGGTGTACCTAAACTGCAATTTTGCCTTATACCAGCATCATTTATTTTTTCGTTATTAGTTGAATTCGTTACTTATAAAAGACTTGTTTTGGCACAAATTCTGGGCCCAGTAGCAGTCAGAGTTCAGAGACCAAAATTTCGATATTTTCTGATAGCGCCAATCGATTCAGAATGGTTGATTCATACCCCTTAGAAACCCCGAAGGGGCAAATAAGGCCGGGGAACGCGTCGTTTTGCGAGAAAAACGCGATTAAAGTTTCAGCCTATTTGAGGTGTACCTAAACTGCAATTTTGCCTTATACCAGCATCATTTATTTTTTCGTTATTAGTTGAATTCGTTACTTATAAAAGACTTGTTTTGGCACAAATTCTGGGCCCAGTAGCAGTCAGAGTTCAGAGACCAAAATTTCGATATTTTCTGATAGCGCCAATCGATTCAGAATGGTTGATTCATACCCCTTAGAAACCCCGAAGGGGCAAATAAGGCCCGGGAACGCGTCGTTTTGCGAGAAAAACGCGATTAAAGTTTCAGCCTATTTGAAGTGTACCTAAACTGCAATTTTGCCTTATACCAGCATCATTTATTTTTTCGTTATTAGTTGAATTCGTTACTTATAAAAGACTTGTTTTGGCACAAATTCTGGGCCCAGTAGCAGTCAGAGTTCAGAGACCAAAATTTCGATATTTTCTGATAGCGCCAATCGATTCAGAATGGTTGATTCATACCCCTTAGAAACCCCGAAGGGGCAAATAAGGCCCGGGAACGCGTCGTTTTGCGAGAAAAACGCGATTAAAGTTTCAGCCTATTTGAAGTGTACCTAAACTGCAATTTTGCCTTATACCACCATCATTTATTTTTTCGTTATTAGTTGAATTCGTTACTTATAAAAGACTTGTTTTGGCACAAATTCTGGGCCCAGTAGCAGTCAGAGTTCAGAGACCAAAATTTCGATATTTTCTGATAGCGCCAATCGATTCAGAATGGTTGATTCATACCCCTTAGAAACCCCGAAGGGGCAAATAAGGCCCGGGAACGCGTCGTTTTGCGAGAAAAACGCGATTAAAGTTTCAGCCTATTTTAGGTGTACCTAAACTGCAATTTTGCCTTATACCAGCATCATTTATTTTTTCGTTATTAGTTGAATTCGTTACTTATAAAAGACTTGTTTTGGCACAAATTCTGGGCCCAGTAGCAGTCAGAGTTCAGAGACCAAAATTTCGATATTTTCTGATAGCGCCAATCGATTCAGAATGGTTGATTCATACCCCTTAGAAACCCCGAAGGGGCAAATAAGGCCGGGGAACGCGTCGTTTTGCGAGAAAAACGCGATTAAAGTTTCAGCCTATTTGAGGTGTACCTAAACTGCAATTTTGCCTTATACCAGCATCATTTATTTTTTCGTTATTAGTTGAATTCGTTACTTATAAAAGACTTGTTTTGGCACAAATTCTGGGCCCAGTAGCAGTCAGAGTTCAGAGACCAAAATTTCGATATTTTCTGATAGCGCCAATCGATTCAGAATGGTTGATTCATACCCCTTAGAAACCCCGAAGGGGCAAATAAGGCCCGGGAACGCGTCGTTTTGCGAGAAAAACGCGATTAAAGTTTCAGCCTATTTGAAGTGTACCTAAACTGCAATTTTGCCTTATACCAGCATCATTTATTTTTTCGTTATTAGTTGAATTCGTTACTTATAAAAGACTTGTTTTGGCACAAATTCTGGGCCCAGTAGCAGTCAGAGTTCAGAGACCAAAATTTCGATATTTTCTGATAGCGCCAATCGATTCAGAATGGTTGATTCATACCCCTTAGAAACCCCGATGGGGCAAATAAGGCCCGGGAACGCGTCGTTTTGCGAGAAAAAGGCGATTAAAGTTTCAGCCTATTTGAGGTGTACCTAAACTGCAATTTTGCCTTATACCAGCATCATTTATTTTTTCGTTATTAGTTGAATTCGTTACTTATAAAAGACTTGTTTTGGCACAAATTCTGGGCCCAGTAGCAGTCAGAGTTCAGAGACCAAAATTTCGATATTTTCTGATAGCGCCAATCGATTCAGAATGGTTGATTCATACCCCTTAGAAACCCCGAAGGGGCAAATAAGGCCCGGGAACGCGTCGTTTTGCGAGAAAAACGCGATTAAAGTTTCAGCCTATTTTAGGTGTACCTAAACTGCACTTTTGCCTTATACCAGCATCATTTATTTTTTCGTTATTAGTTGAATTCGTTACTTATAAAAGACTTGTTTTGGCACAAATTCTGGGCCCAGTAGCAGTCAGAGTTCAGAGACCAAAATTTCGATATTTTCTGATAGCGCCAATCGATTCAGAATGGTTGATTCATACCCCTTAGAAACCCCGAAGGGGCAAATAAGGCCCGGGAACGCGTCGTTTTGCGAGAAAAACGCGATTAAAGTTTCAGCCTATTTGAAGTGTACCTAAACTGCAATTTTGCCTTATACCAGCATCATTTATTTTTTCGTTATTAGTTGAATTCGTTACTTATAAAAGACTTGTTTTGGCACAAATTCTGGGCCCAGTAGCAGTCAGAGTTCAGAGACCAAAATTTCGATATTTTCTGATAGCGCCAATCGATTCAGAATGGTTGATTCATACCCCTTAGAAACCCCGAAGGGGCAAATAAGGCCCGGGAACGCGTCGTTTTGAGAGAAAAACGCGATTAAAGTTTCAGCCTATTTTAGGTGTACCTAAACTGCACTTTTGCCTTATACCAGCATCATTTATTTTTTCGTTATTAGTTGAATTCGTTACTTATAAAAGACTTGTTTTGGCACAAATTCTGGGCCCAGTAGCAGTCAGAGTTCAGAGACCAAAATTTCGATATTTTCTGATAGCGCCAATCGATTCAGAATGGTTGATTCATACCCCTTAGAAACCCCGAAGGGGCAAATAAGGCCCGGGAACGCGTCGTTTTGCGAGAAAAACGCGATTAAAGTTTCAGCCTATTTGAGGTGTACCTAAACTGCAATTTTGCCTTATACCAGCATCATTTATTTTTTCGTTATTAGTTGAATTCGTTACTTATAAAAGACTTGTTTTGGCACAAATTCTGGGCCCAGTAGCAGTCAGAGTTCAGAGACCAAAATTTCGATATTTTCTGATAGCGCCAATCGACTCAGAATGGTTGATTCATACCCCTTAGAAACCCCGAAGGGGCAAATAAGGCCCGGGAACGCGTCGTTTTGCGAGAAAAACGCGATTAAAGTTTCAGCCTATTTGAAGTGTACCTAAACTGCAATTTTGCCTTATACCAGCATCATTTATTTTTTCGTTATTAGTTGAATTCGTTACTTATAAAAGACTTGTTTTGGCACAAATTCTGGGCCCAGTAGCAGTCAGAGTTCAGAGACCAAAATTTCGATATTTTCTGATAGCGCCAATCGATTCAGAATGGTTGATTCATACCCCTTAGAAACCCCGAAGGGGCAAATAAGGCCCGGGAACGCGTCGTTTTGAGAGAAAAACGCGATTAAAGTTTCAGCCTATTTTAGGTGTACCTAAACTGCACTATTGCCTTATACCAGCATCATTTATTTTTTCGTTATTAGTTGAATTCGTTACTTATAAAAGACTTGTTTTGGCACAAATTCTGGGCCCAGTAGCAGTCAGAGTTCAGAGACCAAAATTTCGATATTTTCTGATAGCGCCAATCGATTCAGAATGGTTGATTCATACCCCTTAGAAACCCCGAAGGGGCAAATAAGGCCCGGGAACGCGTCGTTTTGCGAGAAAAACGCGATTAAAGTTTCAGCCTATTTGAGGTGTACCTAAACTGCAATTTTGCCTTATACCAGCATCATTTATTTTTTCGTTATTAGTTGAATTCGTTACTTATAAAAGACTTGTTTTGGCACAAATTCTGGGCCCAGTAGCAGTCAGAGTTCAGAGACCAAAATTTCGATATTTTCTGATAGCGCCAATCGATTCAGAATGGTTGATTCATACCCCTTAGAAACCCCGAAGGGGCAAATAAGGCCCGGGAACGCGTCGTTTTGCGAGAAAAACGCGATTAAAGTTTCAGCCTATTTGAGGTGTACCTAAACTGCAATTTTGCCTTATACCAGCATCATTTATTTTTTCGTTATTAGTTGAATTCGTTACTTATAAAAGACTTGTTTTGGCACAAATTCTGGGCCCAGTAGCAGTCAGAGTTCAGAGACCAAAATTTCGATATTTTCTGATAGCGCCAATCGATTCAGAATGGTTGATTCATACCCCTTAGAAACCCCGAAGGGGCAAATAAGGCCCGGGAACGCGTCGTTTTGCGAGAAAAACGCGATTAAAGTTTCAGCCTATTTGAGGTGTACCTAAACTGCAATTTTGCCTTATACCAGCATCATTTATTTTTTCGTTATTAGTTGAATTCGTTACTTATAAAAGACTTGTTTTGGCACAAATTCTGGGCCCAGTAGCAGTCAGAGTTCAGAGACCAAAATTTCGATATTTTCTGATAGCGCCAATCGATTCAGAATGGTTGATTCATACCCCTTAGAAACCCCGAAGGGGCAAATAAGGCCCGGGAACGCGTCGTTTTGCGAGAAAAACGCGATTAAAGTTTCAGCCTATTTGAGGTGTACCTAAACTGCAATTTTGCCTTATACCAGCATCATTTATTTTTTCGTTATTAGTTGAATTCGTTACTTATAAAAGACTTGTTTTGGCACAAATTCTGGGCCCAGTAGCAGTCAGAGTTCAGAGACCAAAATTTCGATATTTTCTGATAGCGCCAATCGATTCAGAATGGTTGATTCATACCCCTTAGAAACCCCGAAGGGGCAAATAAGGCCCGGGAACGCGTCGTTTTGCGAGAAAAACGCGATTAAAGTTTCAGCCTATTTGAGGTGTACCTAAACTGCAATTTTGCCTTATACCAGCATCATTTATTTTTTCGTTATTAGTTGAATTCGTTACTTATAAAAGACTTGTTTTGGCACAAATTCTGGGCCCAGTAGCAGTCAGAGTTCAGAGACCAAAATTTCGATATTTTCTGATAGCGCCAATCGATTCAGAATGGTTGATTCATACCCCTTAGAAACCCCGAAGGGGCAAATAAGGCCCGGGAACGCGTCGTTTTGCGAGAAAAAGGCGATTAAAGTTTCAGCCTATTTGAGGTGTACCTAAACTGCAATTTTGCCTTATACCAGCATCATTTATTTTTTCGTTATTAGTTGAATTCGTTACTTATAAAAGACTTGTTTTGGCACAAATTCTGGGCCCAGTAGCAGTCAGAGTTCAGAGACCAAAATTTCGATATTTTCTGATAGCGCCAATCGATTCAGAATGGTTGATTCATACCCCTTAGAAACCCCGAAGGGGCAAATAAGGCCCGGGAACGCGTCGTTTTGCGAGAAAAACGCGATTAAAGTTTCAGCCTATTTGAGGTGTACCTAAACTGCAATTTTGCCTTATACCAGCATCATTTATTTTTTCGTTATTAGTTGAATTCGTTACTTATAAAAGACTTGTTTTGGCACAAATTCTGGGCCCAGTAGCAGTCAGAGTTCAGAGACCAAAATTTCGATATTTTCTGATAGCGCCAATCGATTCAGAATGGTTGATTCATACCCCTTAGAAACCCCGAAGGGGCAAATAAGGCCCGAGAACGCGTCGTTTTGCGAGAAAAACGCGATTAAAGTTTCAGCCTATTTGAGGTGTACCTAAACTGCAATTTTGCCTTATACCAGCATCATTTATTTTTTCGTTATTAGTTGAATTCGTTACTTATAAAAGACTTGTTTTGGCACAAATTCTGGGCCCAGTAGCAGTCAGAGTTCAGAGACCAAAATTTCGATATTTTCTGATAGCGCCAATCGATTCAGAATGGTTGATTCATACCCCTTAGAAACCCCGAAGGGGCAAATAAGGCCCGGGAACGCGTCGTTTTGCGAGAAAAACGCGATTAAAGTTTCAGCCTATTTGAGGTGTACCTAAACTGCAATTTTGCCTTATACCAGCATCATTTATTTTTTCGTTATTAGTTGAATTCTTACTTATAAAAGACTTGTTTTGGCACAAATTCTGGGCCCAGTAGCAGTCAGAGTTCAGAGACCAAAATTTCGATATTTTCTGATAGCGCCAATCGATTCAGAATGGTTGATTCATACCCCTTAGAAACCCCGAAGGGGCAAATAAGGCCCGGGAACGCGTCGTTTTGCGAGAAAAACGCGATTAAAGTTTCAGCCTATTTGAGGTGTACCTAAACTGCAATTTTGCCTTATACCAGCATCATTTATTTTTTCGTTATTAGTTGAATTCGTTACTTATAAAAGACTTGTTTTGGCACAAATTCTGGGCCCAGTAGCAGTCAGAGTTCAGAGACCAAAATTTCGATATTTTCTGATAGCGCCAATCGATTCAGAATGGTTGATTCATACCCCTTAGAAACCCCGAAGGGGCAAATAAGGCCCGGGAACGCGTCGTTTTGCGAGAAAAACGCGATTAAAGTTTCAGCCTATTTGAAGTGTACCTAAACTGCAATTTTGCCTTATACCAGCATCATTTATTTTTTCGTTATTAGTTGAATTCGTTACTTATAAAAGACTTGTTTTGGCACAAATTCTGGGCCCAGTAGCAGTCAGAGTTCAGAGACCAAAATTTCGATATTTTCTGATAGCGCCAATCGATTCAGAATGGTTGATTCATACCCCTTAGAAACCCCGAAGGGGCAAATAAGGCCCGGGAACGCGTCGTTTTGCGAGAAAAACGCGATTAAAGTTTCAGCCTATTTGAAGTGTACCTAAACTGCAATTTTGCCTTATACCAGCATCATTTATTTTTTCGTTATTAGTTGAATTCGTTACTTATAAAAGACTTGTTTTGGCACAAATTCTGGGCCCAGTAGCAGTCAGAGTTCAGAGACCAAAATTTCGATATTTTCTGATAGCGCCAATCGATTCAGAATGGTTGATTCATACCCCTTAGAAACCCCGAAGGGGCAAATAAGGCCCGGGAACGCGTCGTTTTGCGAGAAAAACGCGATTAAAGTTTCAGCCTATTTGAAGTGTACCTAAACTGCAATTTTGCCTTATACCAGCATCATTTATTTTTTCGTTATTAGTTGAATTCGTTACTTATAAAAGACTTGTTTTGGCACAAATTCTGGGCCCAGTAGCAGTCAGAGTTCAGAGACCAAAATTTCGATATTTTCTGATAGCGCCAATCGATTCAGAATGGTTGATTCATACCCCTTAGAAACCCCGAAGGGGCAAATAAGGCCCGGGAACGCGTCGTTTTGCGAGAAAAACGCGATTAAAGTTTCAGCCTATTTGAAGTGTACCTAAACTGCAATTTTGCCTTATACCAGCATCATTTATTTTTTCGTTATTAGTTGAATTCGTTACTTATAAAAGACTTGTTTTGGCACAAATTCTGGGCCCAGTAGCAGTCAGAGTTCAGAGACCAAAATTTCGATATTTTCTGATAGCGCCAATCGATTCAGAATGGTTGATTCATACCCCTTAGAAACCCCGAAGGGGCAAATAAGGCCGGGGAACGCGTCGTTTTGCGAGAAAAACGCGATTAAAGTTTCAGCCTATTTGAGGTGTACCTAAACTGCAATTTTGCCTTATACCAGCATCATTTATTTTTTCGTTATTAGTTGAATTCGTTACTTATAAAAGACTTGTTTTGGCACAAATTCTGGGCCCAGTAGCAGTCAGAGTTCAGAGACCAAAATTTCGATATTTTCTGATAGCGCCAATCGATTCAGAATGGTTGATTCATACCCCTTAGAAACCCCGAAGGGGCAAATAAGGCCCGGGAACGCGTCGTTTTGCGAGAAAAACGCGATTAAAGTTTCAGCCTATTTGAAGTGTACCGAAACTGCAATTTTGCCTTATACCAGCATCATTTATTTTTTCGTTATTAGTTGAATTCGTTACTTATAAAAGACTTGTTTTGGTACAAATTCTGGGCCCAGTAGCAGTCAGAGTTCAGAAACCAAAATTTCGATATTTTCTGATAGCGCCAATCGATTCAGAATGGTTGATTCATACCCCTTAGAAACCCCGAAGGGGCAAATAAGGCCCAGGAACGCGTCGTTTTGCGAGAAAAACGCGATTAAAGTTTCAGCCTATTTGAAGTGTACCTAAACTGCAATTTTGCCTTATACCAGCATCATTTATTTTTTCGTTATTAGTTGAATTCGTTACTTATAAAAGATTTGTTTTGGTACAAATTCTGGGCCCAGTAGCAGTCAGAGTTCAGAGACCAAAATTTTGATATTTTCTGATAGCGCCAATCGATTCAGAATGGTTGATTCATACCCCTTAGAAACCCCGAAGGAGCAAATAAGGCCCGGGAACGCGTCGTTTTGCGAGAAAAACGCGATTAAAGTTTCAGCCTATTTGAAGTGTACCTAAACTGCAATTTTGCCTTATACCATTTATTTAGGTACTTAGTTGAATCCTTTACCTACAAAACAGTTGTTTAGGTACAAATTCTGGGCCCAGTAGCAACCAGAGTTCAGAGACCAAAATTTCGATATTTTCTGGTCATGGATAAAGTCGATATGCAGAATAAGAATGTCATACCGACGCAAACCATTATTGTCAATGACATTGCGCATATCTGGAGGTATATAACAACAAATTAAAAATAGGTTGCCCGTCTTAAGTGAAACCTTTACTGAGACTTGTTCCAGATGAAGTTAATCAGAAAAAGACGGATGGTCCACAAAAGTAGTATTAAGAAAATGTATGCATGCAATGAGAACCCCACCTCCCCGTACAGACAAATCCGCATGTCTGTCCCTGCGGAAACCCAGAAAGGAGTCATTAAGCAGCTCGGCATCCCAAACACCCAGGTGTAACCACGTCTCAGATTAAGCTATCAAATCAAAATCACAGTTAACAGATGAGAAATAAAAATTATTAGTTTTAGTCCCTAAATGGAGCATTCTTGCTGAGCACAAATAGCGAAAAAAAACTGTCACACATCCTACTCTAGATACAAGCCAGGAAAACATGACAGTTCAGTAATTTTACCATCAAGCGTGTGGTCATTATTTCATTTATTTTTGTTCCACAGATTAACCAGTCCTTGGACATATATAAAACTGGATACTGTGTTAACTAAAACTAAAGGTAATGCTGATGTCATTGATGCATTCTAACCTCAATATTTCAACAAAATGAACACAAGAAAGAGTCTTCCTATTAAAAATACATGAAAATTTTAAATGATAAATTTTTTATAGCAACCACAATGTTCAGAACAAGTAAATTCCAAGTTGAGACTTTAAAAGTACTGCGAGAAATAATACGAAAAGTAGAATGCCCCAACCTTTTCCTATTCTTTACTGTAGTAAGTTTTGGTTTGTTTACACCACCAATGCTCAGCTGTTCGTGCCACCTTCCGGACTTGTATCTAGATGCTGTCATAATAAGTTTGACAAATGCCAGTGTTACCTATCAAAAGTTCTATCACGAAAACCACACTTTAGATGCGCCCTCACGACGGTCATGTAAGCCAAATTACAAAAAATTTTTCCATGTGGAACGAAATTTAGTACAGAGTATTTACATGCTCAGGAGCTTATGTAATATAAGTATTTTGAATAAATTGACATTGAAAATTGTGCTGCTGTTCCGCTCGCAGCATGGAGTGAGGAAGAGTTCGGAGCAATTAAATAAAAAGTCGAAAATAAATTTCTAAATTCAACGTGGAAAGAGAACGATGATAGGCCCCATTGGAAAGATGTTCGAGACAGAAGTGCAACATTGAAAAGCTCCTGGGCGCAATGGAATTCGGTGCGTGTTCAAGGCGGAGTGTTGACGACGAGTCAATATACCGAATGTATGAATTAGTTTCCAGGAGTTTGGATTATTTTAGAAAGTGACCATAAGTATATGCTTTGGGGTATATAGTGATAGAGGAGATGGTTGCCAATTGCATCTGAAGATTTGGCTTTCCTTATCAGATTCATCATTTTTTCACTCACAATCTGCCGGAATGGTTGAGCGTTTTAGAAGCATTCCGATATTTCTGTTTGCTTATCGGACTGAAGTCAAGGAGCAAATACCATTAAGGTTGCGTTTAAAAGACTACTTCCCCTTCCAAGTGATTGGAACTTCGGAACGACCGAAGGAGACAGAGAGTCATCTTTCATAAATTTACAACAAAGAAGCTTAAGTCATCTAGTGATAGAAAGTTACCTGAATGTGATATCAGAGTTAATTCTAGTGAATTATAGTCGACAGTTTAAAAAAGAAAAGTGAGAAGTAAGGAAAACGTCTTAGTCTCCGGTTTTGCTAAGTCCAGATAATAAGAATCCGTCAATAGTGTAATTAAAATTGAACGACGATTTCATGCAGGAAAACGACATAGTAGTGCACTTTCAATGTTCAAGAAAATGCGATTGTTAGAAAACCATTTGTGGGAGGCAACTTATATTTTTATTAATCTCTGGAAGTGACCCGGTTATGCAAATTACAACAAAGTAAATAGTCGGCATCACTCCTTAAGGAAGCAAACCTCCTCCAAGCCTTACCTTTCAAGTTCTTCAAATTACTTAAGTTGACATCAAACAACGGTTGACGACAGAGGCACACAATGAGAAAGCATAGATAAAGAGCGTCATAGAAAAATTAAATGGCTTTCTCAATATCTCGTTCATTCAAAACAATAGACCAGTCAAAATTCAGGAGCCAATCATTCAGTTTTGAAAAATCAACTCTTTTGGAACTGAAACAATAATGAGAAGTTACAACAGAATCAAAAATAAACTTCATCAAAAGTGATGATAATGTTTAGCGGTGAATGATGGGAACCAGGTGCGTCAACAGTGTTTTACTGTTACCAGAGATTAGTAGAAAACACAAGATCCAGAAATTTGCCGAAGTCATTTGAAACACCACAGGACTGCGACAAACCGGCAGAAATAACACCGTCGATTAATGAAGCAGCAATTCCAGCAGTAGCAGAAAACAATTGGACAATAGGAATATCGTCAGTTAAGAGACGGTAGGTTAAAGTCTCCCAAAAGAACAAATTCATCCGATGGCAGCATTGCATCCGTAAAACTCTCAATACTTCTGGCAAAAGAATTATAAATATCAGACGAACGAGATACGGAATGATCCGTAGGGATGAACTCACCCTCGATTGAATTGGTCGACCAAATATCAGGAATAATCAAGGCAGCAAATATAAATACCTGCCACGATTTACCTATTTGTGTACCTCCCTCCCTATGGATCTGCGTTCAATCTGGAGACTTCTTCGTACTTTATGTGGGTTTCAATCTAGAGCCTTTTGAGTGGCATTACTGGTTTCTTTTATCAATACACTTTTGGTTTAGATACGTTATCTAAACCAAAACCAGGTATTCAATTTACCTGACTCCCCTTACACTAATTCCTTTTAGACCATAGCCATGCTAAACGCATCATACAGTTGTCCCCTGGACAAATCCACCGATGCTAATCCCATGTTGCTACATATTGAACAGCCTTACAGCATAACAGATTTTACGTTCGACTTCAAAATCCGGAGTTTGATACATCTTGAGTATTGGGTGCGAGAATATTAACTACAATTAGACTGTTGTTGATTCAGGTTTCTACATCAGCTTTAGCTCGGCAATCTTGATTTTACTACGCCTCTCGAGATAACAAAATTTATACTCTTCCCTGTAATCCAAGCTCCAGAGCGTACTTTGCGACCTTCTGTACGTAGGGCAAGATAACTCTACATAACTCTCTTTTTAGGCAGAAGCATACATTGTCAGCCTAGTGCAGGTGCAAAAGGTATTAAAACAGTTTTCATCTAGTCGATCTTGATCGGTGGTTAACTAGGGCATATTGTAGGGCAGGATATTTCGCAAATAATGAAAACGAAGAATAGCAGATGTGACAGTATGTATCCCAGTGTTACGCCGTGCAGAAATTAGAAGGGCTTCTTTGTGAAGGTCGTTAAATTTGTGAAGGTCGTTAATTTTGACTTGTACGTTTGTGGTTGCTGGAGAATGGACGGATGAGTTGAAGCCTTCTAGGATACGGTGATCCTCATCTGGATATTCTCAAGTGTTAGTAACACCTCCAAGTGGTAGCAACCGGGCAATGCATCCTAGAATGTAGCCAAGTAACTAATGCGGGAGGAGATAACCTCTTGAAAAATCCCCCTAACTCCAAGGGAGTCTGCAGTGTTGCGTCCCCTCTGCAGGACCCAGGGGTAATTGGGTCGCGAATGGCGTTTCCTCGGGCGCTTCTGTGGAAGAAGAGGTGGATTGTATGGGAGACCCCAACAGTTTGGCTATACCCACGGTACCCACAATACAACAGTAGAAGCTTTGGGAGAATTACCTTCCGAAGGAACTGTGGCGGCTATGGAGGCTGGCTCGCTCCCACCGGCTGGAACTGCTGTAGCAGTCCTGGAAGAGGGTGCCATTGGCATAATAATAACTAGCACTTCCTCAGGTGCGGCGGTGCAGAGACGGGAGACTCTAACGAGTTGGCTATCTCCGCGATACGCACACCAGTAGAAGATGCAGATCTGCCTTCCAAAGGATTAGCTGCGGTTAATCCGGATGGGGTTTCTTGTCCTGGCTCAGGACTAAAGCGTTACGGCCTGGAACTCTTCAATGCCGTAGGCAGAGAAGGGATGAAGGTTGTAATTAACGCATGGACCAAAAAGGAACACTGGAAACGGTGGGAAAACATGGATTTATGCAGATTGCAGGTTCCTTGTCCTGGCTCAGGACTAAAGCGTTACGGCCTGGAACCCTTCAATGTCGTAGACAGTGAAGGGGTGAATGATGTAACTAATGCATGGACCAAGAAGGAACACTGGAGACGGTAGGAAATCATGGACCCGGTTATGTGGTCTGTTTCGGCTAATCCCCAGGGAAATGTTTTTAGTGAGTAAGAATCTCACACTACCGCAGGGCACGGGCTGTCTGGTGTCTTTTGGAAGATTTTCACCTCTCCCGCAAAAAAAAAATGACTTTTTTGTGATAATTATAATGATTTTTTCTGACCCATATATATTGCCAAAAGGCTTTTCAAAATCGACGAACATAATAAAATATAACAGCGCCTTCAATTCGACAGATTGCCCTATAATATTTCAGAAATTGAATTGAAAAACTGAGAGACTAACAAAGTTTGGCAGCTAAGACGTAATTTAAATCTAAACTTAAGATTTGACAGTTTAGTAAAATAAAATGTCCTCCAAGTGGAGGTTGATAAAACTTGGTTCAAGGCTGCCTTGAAAGTAATAAACTGCAGCTATGTAAACATTTAACAAGCCTTGGTTTATAAGTCTTCGTTGTATTTACCAAGCGGTTGTTTCTAACTTTGCTCCGCCGGTCTTATCAACCATGATTTCATAATCTTGGCCCAAGTGTGCCCCAAGTGAAAGAAACCATAGGTAGGTAAATAAAATTTGGACTAGGTTGAAGATAAGATTTATAAACCAAGTCTTGGTAAATAGAAAATGACCTAAAGACTGAACCAAGGGTCAAGAGTGTGGTAAGAAAGAATTTGGCCAACACTTAGGTGAAGTCTAAGTGGCCAACAAATATCAAATTAAGCTTGGCCCATACTTAACGAAGTCAAGCTATCAAAGTTTAGTAAAACACTTGCGCAGCAGTGCAGCAGTTGCATAAGTATCCTAAATTGAGGCTTAGAAAGAATTATTTAATTAATTTTGGATAATGCAGAAAGTAATGGCTTTTGCTTGAACTTGGATATTGTAAATTTAGTGTTTATCTTCTTGACATTACCAAAGTATTAAAATGCTTAATACGATCATACTTGTATTACTCCATAACAGTAATTAATTAAAGAAGCTGATAAAGATTATAATTTGTTGTTATTTACAATTTTAAGTTAATTGTTTTCAATATTCGCTATCGCTGCACTTTTTTTACGTTGGAAAGTGTCTACTTTTCAGTTAGTCGTATAGTAAGGGGATTTTTCACAAAATTAATGGCAAACAAACATAAATAAAATGTAAAATCCCCATAATAATCGAATTATGAAAGACAACCTTAGGTCTTTTAGGGTAGGATGCTACTATGCCTAATTTACTTAAAGCGACTCATTTCAGTTTTGTGCGAATCTTTAACTAACATAGACATCCAGTTCGGTAAAGTTGCGAAATGTATACATCGCTGACTGCAATTTCTTTAATTTCAATTTTATTTCAAATATTTCTTCAGTTAAATTCGTTGGTTTATGGTGCAATGTTGGTGAAATACGACTTTTCTGAAAAGAAAACCGCCCGTCTTAGGGAATATGCCAAAGCAATAAAAAATTCCTTGGACTCAAAAGTAGATCCTTGTCAGGACTACCACGGATATGCTTGTAATATCTGGCCACGGCCACTTTTGCTTCAAATCTTATTGACTACTGACTCAGGTATACAAGACGTAGTTGAAGAGTATTTATTTAAATCGGCCAATAAAATTGAAGCTGATAAAAAAGCAGAAAATTTTTTCGAATCGTGCAAAAATCTCGAAAGGTCAGTGGATGTGATAGGTTTCTTAAAAACTTTCAATTTTTCTGAAAGCATCGGTGGATGGCCATTTCTACAATCTAATTGGAGCGCAGAAAAATTTGATATGTGCAAAGCAATAGCTGAAGTTAAATCATTTAGTATTGTGTCTCTAATTCAACACTATTATTTTGAAGAGAACAAGCAGACTAAGCTGGTTATTTTTCACAACGATTTTATCATTCCTAGAGGGACGGCACGATACGAGCGTGAACAGAAGTGGAGAACAGACTTACTTCTAAGGTATGGTATTACTGATGCTGAAGAAATCGCGACTGATAGTTTACAATTTGAGATGAAATTTATGGATCCTATTCCTCGATCAAACTTAAAAAGTTTATTTAACTATAGTGACTTCAAGACAAAAGTACCAGATGTAAATTGGGACGAGTACTTTGAAATTGTTCAAGGCAAAACACCGAAAAATGATGATCAAGTAGAAGTAATAAATCTTGAGGGATTTAACATTATTATCTTAAGACTTAAGGACATGAATCCAAAGCTTACTGCTAATTTTTTCCTTTACCATATAATCAACCAAATTTATTGGGACTCCATCAGAAATGTAACATGCTATAGAAAAGTAGCTCAACATTTTACTGAAGTAATTACTCGGCATATTACAGATATCTCTGGTGATCAATTTAAAGAACAATTTTTTGATATCACAAGTTTAGTTGTGAGCGCTTCCAAAACGTTTGGTTCTAATAATAATCAAACAAGAGGAACAATTGTGCGGGCTGTAAAGAATATTCTCGAAGAAAAAGTTCTTGCAACTTTAGCCGATGCTGCTGTGAACAAAAAATTTTCGAAACTTGACATTGATCCGGAAAATTATTATAAAAATTACTTTCAGCTAATTCGCTTGGAAGAAAGAAATAATTACAACCACATACGCAGCGCGAAGGGACCTAATGATTGGTTTGGTTACAAACCGTTTGACTTAGTTTTCTCGTCTTCTTTTGATGAAATATATTTCTTCGAAAAACCAGCTTCATTGTTGTTTTACTCGATGGCCCTCTCGGTGAAAGAACTATTAGGATTTCAAGGTTTCACTCAAAGTTATAACGAATCTTTGCGGATATGCTTTAATCTTCATAATGAACATGATGAGACGGTGCATTACATTCAGCACCTTCAGATTATTCTTAAAAGTTATGACGAATGGGAAAAATGCAATTGCGAAATAATTGAGAAACAAGATGCCATTTTAAAAGAATTTGGTTTGTCTAACCGAAGACTTCTTTACGAACTTATAATGGAACGTAGGTGTGGAAAAAACCTAAATAATATTATAAACATGATGACACCACTAACACTTAAGAATTCAGAAGGTTTTGCTAAGGAATATAAATGTACATACAAAACTGTGCTTGATAAACAAGAAAGGTGTAAAATATTTAATATATAGAAATAATATTAAAAAATTGTAGTTAGTATTAAATAATATATTTTATCAAAAAGGTAAGCAGTCGTTTTATTGTCGTTATAACCGCTTCAAAAGTCAATACAACCTTACTTTGTTTCTATAAAAATAATTGTCTTTCCGCTCGGAAGAACCAATAGCATTCAAATTTTAGGCACGGGTAAGAACTACACATTTCTCATAATTTATACATCTTGCCTCATGCAATGGTAATCATATAGCCTAGTCAAATTAAATGAAGGAAGGACCAATCTACCTAAAAAATTCCCACTTTGTTAAATTTTTATATCTTGCTATTTTAAACAACCTCTTTGAAGTGCCCGTCTTTACCCTGTACGTATAAATTTTAATAGTGGTTGAAACGGGGCGAAAAACAGTTTTTCGCCAAAAACTCGCAAAGTATTGATTTTTTGCAAATCTCTGTAATTTTATGTATCTTATAATTAAGGTTTCATTACTTTTAATAGTAGCGTTAAGCTTTTCGGAGAGATTTGTCTAATATTGTTTTGGCCACGTCGAACGTACGTTAAATTTTCTATATGAGGGCGGTGTAGTAAAATGGAATTATTATAGTTTCGGTCTGTCCTCTCGTTTATAAACCTATTAAGCTGAAATAATTTCTAAAAAAAACTTTGAACCGACTTCACAAAAAGCACTAAAAAGCATAAAATAATTATTAATCTTATATCTATTACGACATTTTGAAGTCTATGTCTTATGAAGCTAGGCGCTACCCATCCTCCAACTCTCACCACAAGCCACAATTTACGTCAGAATACAAATAGATACTCTATGCATTCAGAATCATCTAAATCAGTCCACGCGTTACAAAGTTGGGTTACCCAACTCTAGGTCAACATTTTTCAATATAGTAGAAATGGAGGATCATACTGTACACAACAAAAAAGAATCTTCCAAATAGGTGTGTGAATTAAGACATTGGATAACGCCCCCTCCACACAACACTTCATAAATTTTTGTCGTCGTATTAGTGGGACAACATATTCTACACATCAAAATAAGAATGATTCAAACGGTCCACGTGTTACGAAGTTAGACTAACCACCCCTATACCTCCACATCCCACCCTGGGGACAAATTTTGTTATTATTAACAATACTCTATACAACAACAACATAATTATCTAAATCGGTCCATGCACTACGAAGTTAGGTTTCACCCCTACCCCACCAAACACATTTTTAACATCGTACACATCGGGGAACATACTCCACCCAACAAGAATCATCCAAATCGGACCACACGTAACGAAGTTAGATTTCACCCCCACCCCACTTAAAATTTTTTTTTGTCATGATAGCCATCGTGGAACATATCTTCATGGGGGCAGGGTTGAACCCGCCGTATACCCGCCACTGGTCTCTGCATAGCTGCTTCACTTTTTGCAGAGAAACAGTGGGTCAATTTACATCTCTCTCTCTCTCTAGTTTCCGTAACCCCTTGTAGGGCATGGGGCGGAAGAAGAATTTCACTCTCTTCGAGACAACGATCGCAAGTGGAGCTATAATTTGAAGTAGATTACGAACCACTGGCATTTTCTTTGCAACCACCATTTCATTTTTTTTTATCGTAATCTGTTATTAGCAGAAAAAAACCATGGGTCGTCGGCAGTGGGATTTTAACCTGGGACCTCCGGATTGGTAGGTCGACATATTATCACAAGACAATTTACATAGCTAGAAAAAAATCCTGGCATGTAGCTCTCCCAAATTATTAATTAGTTAAATGATGATTAAGTCCTAATTAATAATTCGGTAACTGGCGACGGTAATCATGTATTTTATGTTTACAGAAACCTTTGACATTTTAAAAAATTAATCAAATTCAAATTTTAAAATTGTGAATTGTGTGTTTTATCTTGGTGAAAATGATATAATATAAAAACAAATTTCTTTTTCACGTTTATTTATATACACTTAATACATATACACTTAGTGTACAAAAGACTATATTCTTTTTGTTTTTTTTTTTGTAAAATGTATTTTTTTTTTTTAAGAAAAAAAAGTATGATGAAAAAGATAATGAAAAAAGTATGAAATTTTTAGCATATCTGAATAAATTTACTAGGAGAGATAGAAACAGTATGAAGAATAAAATAGTAAAATTGCAAAGAGATGAAGTTAGATCAATTTGTTGATTGGAACGGTCACCACGTCATGATTCCAGGGTTAGAGCCCCGGTCTTCCCGTAAGTTTTGAAAATATAATTAAAAAATCCACTCCGTCTCTGAGCTGTTGTCGAGCTCGTAGCAATGTAAAAAACAAGACATTCAATTTCCTTCATTCCCTTACCCCTAATTACCTTCCGGTAGAAGCCATGCTAACGCATCATAGGGCTTAGTCCCTTAGGCTTTGACCATATTATAAAAAAATGATCAGTTGAATAAATTTTGTTTTATTTTTCTCACCTCCGCCAGTTCAGGAAAAGGCGTTCCGAGAAAAACGTTTAAAGTTTTGAGTACCTAATTGATATGAAAACAAACACCTACGATTAATCGGCGATGCCTGTTTCCTTTGGCTTCCTCCTTGTCGTCAGTTTCAGTGGATTTTGCCGTTCTACGAGAACATCCTCGTTGAAAGTGCATTCAGTGCAGTAAGTGGCAATTTCTTAAATTTGTTGCCACAACATATATGTTTCGGTGCCAGATTGTCCAGATGGACATACTTTGAACCTATCATTGCTATGCTGCACTCCATAGCATGTATCAGATTGTCTGATTATAAGTTCTTATACACAGGTTTGAGAATAATTTGAGCATCATTATCAAAAAATGGTGGATGCTCAATCCTTCCAACGTACAGGGACGTATTAGTTTTCGCCACACCAAGATTCTCTCCCTTGTGGACCGCGTCCAGCCGCTCCAACGGCTCAATCGCTCGACATATAGAAGTCTGTAGAAGCTAATTCTTTAATAAAACATATCTTTAACAAATATTTAAACTCTGGTCAAGACATCCAGATGTCCAGACATACTCGTTTATTTTAAAGGAAGAAAGGAGAATTAAAAAGCTGCTACTTTTTCCTCTTCTTCTTCTCTCTCGAGTGAGATATGGCACAGTTGATCTTTTGCACTGATAATTACCAAACTTTCTAAATTCTAGATTGTAATTAAATTAAGAAGAAATTTGGACGTTTTTATGCAAAAACAATTCATCAGAGTAATAATTTCGAGCTATTGGTGTTTCAAATTGCTCTTATGAAAAGAAAGAAAATGTTACGGAGGGAAGATTAAAATTAATTTCAATTAAATAGCTATAACAATAGATACTGACACTAGTTTTCACCAAAACAAGAGCTGATTTCTCATAGAGTTTTTTCTATGTATTTTGGAACGTAGATTCCAAAAATACCAACCATCTTTTTCTTAGGAATCGTTTTCGAGATATCCTAAAAAACCTGTTATTGGGAACTTTTTTGATTTATTTGCCCATATCTCCATCAATTTTCGTTCGAAAGGTGATTGTGTCCTCTTTACCACGGAATGCTTTTTAAACGGATCGGATAAGATTTGATGAAAAAAAAAGTGATTTTTTCGGCATTTCTTAAAATTCACCAATTTTATCACTTCACTTCACTTTTTTGGAGTTTTATCGCCTGTAACTCCATAAAATCTTTTCCGTTCCGTATAAACAGCGTACCGTTGGAAAGAGAACACGATCACCTTTCGATCGGAAATTCTTAAGATTCTTAAGAAAATTTTTTTGGCATTTTTGGAATTTATGGCACAAAATACATAGAAAAAAAGTCTATGAGAAAGCAGCTCTCGAGATGAGGCCCAAATTTATAAACTATAGTGTAATCATATTAAGGTTAGGTAGCCCCTAACAGTGGGTAAACCCGGCATTTCAATTTTTAAGAAATCAACCATATTGCGTAGGTAAAACTTTATTATAAAAACAGGAACAACAGATCCAACTCAATTGCGGCGTGTGCGCCGAGTGACTTACGCGTTAGAGTGTTTTGTTCCCGGCAAACATTTTTCATCGTTCCTGTGAAATTTCGTTGGAGGTTATCTGGTAGCATAAGTAAGTAAACCTACATGTCTATTATTTAAAATTGCAGTAAATTTTGTATATTTAAAGTAGTATATAGATCCTTCAGACATACATTATTATTGTGATGTTTGTCAAGCCATAAAACGATTGGGTCACCATTGATGACTGGCGCTACTAGTCGTCTTTTGTGTTGCCAAAAAATTAAGGCCAAACTATTTTAACTATTTCATTAAACAAAATTTGATAGGATTACTAATTTTTAATTAATATGATTGCAAAATTTCCTAGTTTTATTGTAAGAGTAAAATAAAGACAAAAATTTTGTTTATTGTACTTTTGTTTGCAATTCATTTAAGTCTCCGGGGGTTACCCGATCATCCCCTATATTGATAAATAGCTAATTGGATAATTTTTGCAAATTTGGCATACTTAAATTAAATGCATTAACGTTGAGTCTATAATGTTAGCCAGATAAGTAAAGCTATTATTGATGTAATATTTTCGTAAAATCAGTTGAAACATTTTTGCTTAATAAGGAACAGTCCGTCTTCGACAGTTTTAAACAAACAACAACATCTATTTGATCATTTAGTTAAATGATCAACTTTTTGGGACCTTTAACGGCTCAACCAAAATTAGTATTTGACACACAGCTCCTTAATTAATAATTTGTTTAAATTATTGATTGATGAGCTCTGTCTATGGTATTAGATTTAAATCTAGATAAAGTGCTCTAGCTTATGCTGTTCACACTGGAATAAAAATATTTCTCTGCCTCTAGGTATAGGTAAAAGCAGTCCCTAGAATAGCTAAACTTCCTCTACCTAGGTCTCTCTAAGAGAATAAAAATAAATAAAACTTTTTTAGCTATTTATAACTAAAAAACTAATAAAGTCTCAATAATTAAATTTTAAACACTTATTACAACACAATTAAAAGAATGTTTCCCGAATAGATATTTCAGATTCAAATATACGCGATTTTCGAAAAATCGCAATATTTGAAGACTCATTAAAAAACAGTATGAAACCTAAGGTCTAAACTTTTTAGGGAACTAATGTACTGCTATAAAGACTACTCCAGAAAAAAAATTGAAGGTTAGTCTTAGTTTAATATTTTTAATTTTAAAATAGAAGATTTTTAGTTTGAAAACATTAACATTTACCAATTTTTTTGTTTATTTACAGTTAAGTAGGCCTAATTATATCTCAGACAGAAAATATTGTGCATTTTATGCTCTTTAACAGGCTTTTTGTTTGAACTGAATATCTTTAAAAACCAAGAAGGTACAACGTTTAACACAAACCTCTGTTAAATGCAATAATGACACACTAATACAAAGTCGCGGCTAAAAGAAACTGAAAAAACATTAAACCTGTTTTCAACTCTCTTAATATATATATATACGTAAAAAAAATTAATAAATTTTAACAGCAACCTTTACCAAATAAATTAGTTGATTTGATAAGGATTGACCCGATAAGAGTATCTTACTCCATTTGTATCATGACAATTTTGGTCTTAGAGTTAGGGGAGGTGAACTTCGTAACACATAGGCCTATTTTGATTCTGTTTAATAGTTTCCTTAATAATACTATGACAAAAAATTTGTACCTGGACTTTGAAATAGAGGGAGCATGGCACGATATGAATGATTCTTTCTTGCTGTATGAAGTCCACCACGTTATGGAACAGGCACCGTAATTAAAATATTACATGAGCAACTAACAAATAATGCTCCAAGGTAGAGGTATCCCTTAAATTATCAAAATTAACTAAGAATTTCACTTCACGAGATCATAAGGAAGGTCGATTTATGTTCATTTCTGTAGACTAAGTATATGTCATTGTAGGTAAGATAGATTTTTGTTTCATTTATTTGGCACAGAGTTCAAAAAGTCCGTAAGCAGTCCATAAGTATTAGGGTGGATCAAAAAACTCAACAGTTTTCATATCGTAACGTAGGGGATGTCAAAAGTTGTGGTTTGACTGCAATAAGACAGAGTAAAAATTTGATTTCGATTAAACAATATCTTCTGTCCCCGCAACTCTTGCAAAGTTTGCATAATTAAGGCAATGTTGTTATTTGTCTTTATGTACAGAAACACCCTAAAACCATTTTTAAAGAACAATCTCCATGATCTAACCGCCCAAAGGGTTGATAGTGAGGTAAATAAAAATGTGGTAAATCGCAATTTAGGGATGCCAAAATAAACAACTCATTCTACTTTTTTGGAGTACCTACTGAAACCGAATATGGCAAATAAAAAGTAGTTTTAATTTTCCTATCTCCTCCGGCACAGCGGCTAACCCCTTCATCATCCCCGCGGTTTTAAAATTTCACTGTATTAATATCTCACTGTACTTTAAAACTATTAAATTACATTGACAGCAGTTGCAACGGCTGCTGCTGATTTATCTGATATTCGGTATCGGTCACAAATAACGGCGGTGTTTTTAAGAGTAACGGTTTTACATTTAAAATTTGGGTCTTTCTGGAGGCAATCATAAGACGAAGAGGGACTGTAAGCAACTGCGAGCCCTTTTCGAAGAACTGCCGTAACTTCTTCGTCCAAACCGCACAGCTCGCACTTACATGATCCGAAATCAATGCATTTGCAAGCCGAAAAAGCATTCCCCTTTCAGTTTAAACTGCTCTATTTTAAACGCTACAGTCTGACTACTGGTCGCTCTACCTAAAGATTTCTTTAAATTCGTGTACTCAGTGTGATAAGCTTTAAGCAGTTCCAGCATCCGTGTGTAGCTCACACAATGAACACACGCTTTTTCGTACAAACTTGTAATTTTCGTGACAACGGTTTTAATTATATCTGACAAAGCGGGTTCATTGTTACCCTCAGTATCAGCAAGATGTCGCCGTTCAAACGCAAAATATTTTAAAATATCTTTGTAAGTTGGCAGTTTATTGTTAGGAGGGTCACTCGATGCTCCAAAAAATGGGCACTCAAGTTACCTCGTTACTTAAACTTAGAGATCTTCTTATCAGTTGTTGCCATAGCAAAAGCTTGCTATGACGGAAAGAAAGAAATGTGAAATGTGTCAATGTAATAGATAAGGAAGATTAAGTGAACAATTTAGAAAACAAGCTATAAAAAACTTCAGTCGGATCGACCTAAGGAAAATATACAAATGGAAGACCCTACTACAACACCTATAAGTTTAAACTCTGGTTTAAAAAGTTTTAACTTTGATTAAAAGGAAGCCAATAAAGCGTCACGGAGCTCTGTGTACAATAAGCTGACATTCACCGAGCGCCACCGCGCAGAGCTCATCGATAGACAAGGGGAGGGGGAGGAATGAGTAGATGAAGAACTCACAAGAAAAAGGAAAGAGGGTCGCTCAAAACGTTTTTATCATAAAAGCTGTTTTAGCTGACAAAAACAACTAAACACCCTGACATTAAGGGACTGTAAAAATAAAGCAAACTGTTTCTTAAGAAATCGAAATTTTGAGGCATTTATATTTACCACTTCTCCGCCCCCTGGCATTGGGAAGTTTAGAAAGGGGGAGGGAGGTTTTAGAATGCTTTGACAACATTTCCGTGTTAATACAGACGAATTATAACCCCCCAGCACATTTTTTCGGACTAAAAAAGTTGTAAAATATTTCAATATTTTACAACTTTTTGCTAATTATGCACGAGGTGCGGGGACATAAGATATTGTCTAATCAAAATCAAATTTTTACTGTTTCTTATTGAAGTCAAACCACAACTTTTGAGACCTCCTACGTTACGATCTGAAAACTTGTGAGTTTATCGATCCACCCTAAGAAAGAAACTTTTTCGCTGCTTATCTTCATAAGACTAATTAATTTCGACTAATCATTTTAATCGCATTCAATTTTATTATTTTTTATTCATTATCACTTCCTTGAAATGATGGTCATTTTTAAATTTTGGTTATGCCCAGTTTTTACTTTAAATCGTAGAGTTTTAGAATTTGTGTGGGAAATAATATTAATACAAAAATAAGTAAAATGAAAAAAACTGATTATTAAAGAAGCTTTAAAAATAACCCTAGATTTACTAGGTCACTTTTAGATAAAGAATGTAGGCTTTCCAAACGTGGGCAAAACAAGCTTAGTATTGTGTCAATCTTTAGCTTACAGAGACGTTCACCTCCAGGTTGTAAAATGTATAAATCACTGAGTGTGATTTTTTTAATCTCACCTTTACTTTTAATATTTCTTCAGTTAAATTTGTTGGTTTACGGTGCAACGGTGGTAAAATACGATTTTTCTGAGAA
Source organism: Leptarthrus brevirostris (assembly GCA_964036015.1). Taxonomy (NCBI): domain Eukaryota; kingdom Metazoa; phylum Arthropoda; class Insecta; order Diptera; family Asilidae; genus Leptarthrus; species Leptarthrus brevirostris. The sequence continues at coordinate 137,616,221 of OZ038372.1, read as the reverse complement.
TAAAACTGCACGTCTTAGGGAATATGCAAATGAAATAAAAACTTATTTGGACTTAAAAGTGAATCCTTGTCATGAATATTACGGACATGTCTGTAATAGCTGGCCTCGTGAATTTTTCCTAAAAAACTTTATAGTTAACGAGTCACGTGTAGAAGACTTAGTTGAAGAGTATTTATCGAAATCGACCAATAAAATTGAAGTTGATAAAAAAGCAGAATATTTTTTCGAATCGTGTAAAAATCCCGAACGATCACTAAATGAGGCGAAGTTTATAGAAAGTTTCAAAGTTTTTCCCAATAGTGTTAGTGGATTGCCATCTGTGCAATCTAATTGGAGCGTGGAGAATTTTGATATATTCAAGGCATTAGCTGAAGTCAAATCATTTGATATCGTTTCGTTAATCGAACACTATTATTTCAAAAGGGACAACAAGCTTATTATGGGTATAGATATGAAAAAGCGATTTTTTATACCTCAAGATACGGAAAGTTACGAGCATGAAGTGATTCGAAGAATGGATTTATATCTTAGGTTCGTCGATAAAAATGCGGAAGAAATCGCCACTGATAGTTTGCAGTTTGAGGAGAAGTTTATGGAGCCTACTCCACAGTCAACTTCGAAAATTTTAGTTAACTACAGTGACTTCAAGACAAAAGTACCTGCCGTAAATTGGGATGAGTACTTTGAAGTTGTTCAAGGCGAAATACCGAAGAGTGACGATCAAATAGAAGTAGTAAATCTTGATGGCCTAAATGCAGCAATTTCAAGACTTCTGGACATGAAGCCAAAGGTCGCTTCCAACTTTTTTCTTTATCAGATTGTCAAAAATAACTTTGAAAGCTTCCAGGAATATAATAGACCATGTTACAAACAATTGTCTAAGTACTTTCCTGAAGTAATATCTCGCTATATTGAAAAGACTTATGGTGATCAATATAAAGAACTATTTTTGGATATCACTCGTTTACTTGTAAGTGCTTCTAAAACAATAGGTTCCGATAACAATGAAACAATAGAAGCTCTTGTGGAAACTGTTAAGAATATTCTCGAGGAAAAAGTTCTTTTAACTTTATCTGATGAGACGATAGAAGAAAAATTTTCGAAACTTGAGATTGATCCTGAAAATTATTTTAAAAATAATTTTCAGATAAAGTACTGGCAAAAACGAAATACCTACAAGAGCAACATCGTCGAAAAACAAATTACAGATTGGTTATCTTACCACACATTTTATCAAATTTACTCTTACGATAAACCATCCTCACTGTTCTTTTACTCACTTGCCTTCTGGATAGAAGATTTATTGAGATTTGGAGATTTCAGTCAAAGTTATAATGAATCTGTGCGCGAATGCTTCAATCTTCATTCTGAAAATGATCAGGTGGTTTCTTATATTCAAGTTCTTCAGACTATTCTATTAAGTTATAACGAGTGGGAAAAATCTAATGAAGAAATAATTGGAAAACAAGATGCCGTTTTAAGGGAATTTGGTTTGTCAAACCGAAAAATCCTTTACGAAGCTATTATGGAATCTAAATGCAGACGAAAATACTCCGATGATACGGAAAAGGTGTTGACAACATTAACATTTGTAAGCTCGGAGACTTTCGCTAAGGAATATAATTGTACATATGTGATGAAAAATCAAGAAAATTGTAAAAAATTAATTTTCTAGAATATTAAAAAATTTGTTAAATTTAAATCTTCCGTGTCATAAAATATTTAACCTTTCTAGACTAATTGATTAATGACTAACGTCACCGTTGTGGGCTTTCTAGTGCTGTAGATCAAGCCCCTTAACTGGAAATTGCAATTCTTGTCCACATATATTTTCAATCTTTGATGAGCGACGCACAGTGCCCAGAATCGGCTTCTAATTAGACAAAATTTCAATCTCTCTTTAATATTGAGTTAGGTTAGGGGGACAAAAAATAATATTTAATTTTATAAATATTACATTTTGAATTCGGTTCAAATTAAACAAATAAAACAACATCAACAAAAGCATTCAACTCTCCTTACTTATGATACCGTAAGCTGAAATGTTTAGATAATCTTTTATACGAGTCAACGAATTGGGAGGGTTTTCATCACGGCATCGTAAAATGAAGAGGGTTGTGTTAAGAGCCAAATGCACACGAAGGTCTTTACTTTCACATCGTTGCCGTCCGAATGCTTGTTCAGCGGCCCAAACAGATGGAAATCGCAGGGCGATAAGTCAGCGAAATTCCTCTTATTTATAATAGTAAATTAAATATATAATAAATTATATAATAACTAACTTTAAATTAAACGTGCAGTATGGGGCCGAGCGTTGTCGTGGAGGAGAATGACGTTACGAATCGGTTGGTCATGCCGTATCGAACGATAAGCGTTTTCACCTTACTCAAAAGCTCATAGTAATAAGCAGCTCACGTACGCTGGTGCAAGAAATCAATGTACAAAACGCTACGAAAGGCCAGTCGAAAAAAGCAGTTGCGAGCACTTTTCCAGCTGGCAGCTGAGTCTTGGCGAGCATGTTTATCATTTTCAACCCGTTCAGGTTCTTCTTTGAACTCTCCTAGAAGCAGCTGCTCGCTCTCATCAAACTTAGACGCTCAGAAACTAAAGTCTCGTTTATATTTGAGTCAACCTCGTAGTATCTTTGAATATGGTTAGATAGCTGTTTTTGTTTGTTTAATTTGCACCGACTTCAAAATGACGTAATAGATATAAAATTAAACATTATTTTACGCTTTTTAACACTTTTTGTGAAGTCAGTTAAACTTGCTTTCTAAAAACTATTTTATTTTTCACTTTTTAGTGTCTTCAGATATACCAGTTGAAAAACGCTGCTCGTACGAAGTAAGCAGTTGAACCGTTGCAGAGGTACCTCTACATAAAGGAAACAAACTCATCCAAATCCGGTAACATGTTACGAAATGAGTCAGGGCACCCTTTCATACGCTCAGCTAAGAAACAAAAGATCAGGGCACGCATTTCAAAGTAAGGTATCTGCGCTTTCTTTTTCCCATATTCCCTCTAGGTGTAACATTTTTTTTTTCATTTAGCAATGAGAAAACGTATTCTGTACTGTACTGATACAAAATCACCAAAATCGATCTACGCCTTACGCCCACACTTACCCTAAGCCACAAGTTTTGTTACCCTTACTCCACCCTATAATTTTTTGTCATAGTCAATACATACATCAAAAACGGAATCATCCAAATCTGTCCAGACGTTAGCCTACCCCTCCCCACTTCAACTAAGGTGCAATTTTATTGTAATAGTCGTAATGGGGGATCAAACTCTATACAACTAAAAACAATCATCTAAATCTGTCCACGCGTTTCGAAGTTAGACTACCCCCACCACTTTCAACCGAATACCAAACTTTTAATCATACTCCATACAACAAAAAAGATGGGCTCAAATCGGTCTACGCTTTACGAAGTTGGATTCCACCCTCCCACAGTACCAATGGGGGAACATACATACTATCTGCATGAAAAAGGGATTTATCCAAATCGGTTCACGCGTTAAGAAGTTAGACTAACCCTCCTCCATACCCACCCTAGGTCAAAATTTATCGTAGCAACGGGGGATCATACTCTATACAACAATCATCCGCATGACCCAATGAATCATCAAAATCGGTCTACGCGTTACGAAGTTTTAGTTTTATCATTATAAGCAGTGCGGGATCATATCTTTACAACAACAAAATAACCATTCAATGTGGTCCACGTATTACGAAGTTAGGTTCAACCCACACTCCCACAATACCAACGAAATTTTTGACATGGTACCAATCGGGGAATCGGTATACGCGTGACGAAGTTAAGCTACCCCCAAAGGACCAAATTTTTCTCATATTACCATTAGAAAACCATCCAAATCGGACTACTCGTTACGAAGTTAGGTTACACCCACACCCTGCCAACGAAATTTTTTACATAATACTGTTCGGGGAACATGCTCTACCCAAAAAACGAAACCGGTCTACGCATTACGAAGTTATTTTTAGCCACCACCCTATAACACCAACAAAATGTTTGATATGATACCATTCGGGGTGCACACTCTACCCAATAAAAGAAAATCATCCAAATCGGTCTACGTGTAAGGAATTTAGACTACGCTTCCCCCTCCCTCCCCCACACCCTATGACCAATTTCTTTTTCTCATATTATCAATTGGGAATTATACTCTTCTATACAACAATAAAGAAAACATCTAAATCGTTCTACGCATTACAAAATTAGGTTAACCCCCCCCCCCCCAACTCACACCACACCAACGAAATTTTTGTCATGGTATCTGTCCGGGTACTAACTCTAGCCAACCAAAAAAGAATCATTCAAATCAGTCTACGGCCTGAATCAACGAAAGTAGTTTAAGGAGTCGTTGCGACTCTTTTGGAAATGAGAAATGCGGCGAGCACTGACGTACGCAGCATAGGTGGATAGATCTTTTGTAACCTTATGAGAGGGGATATTGAATGTTTTATGGTACTTAGTGAAAAGTTGGTGGAAGACGGTTGGGTCTGCAAGCCTTCTTGATGTATACTTAACATGACGTTGTTCTGGTTTTAACGTCAATACAAACGGAATTCGGTTTGTCTTGCAGATAGGCTAGAAATAGATGTACGTTGTCATAAATGCGTTGTCAAGGTATCGTCCATCGTTGGAATCAGCAGAACGCAAAGTCAATTTAACTGTAGGTGGGATTAGGGGATCGATATATGAGTGATGTTGGGATGAAGTAGTTTTGGTTAGCGGAATGGGCGGGTTAGCTGAGGTAGAAGTAGTTTGAGACAGGGCGACAGTGAAAGAATATGATGGCTTGCAATTAGGTGGGCATGCGGAGCAAGTACTTTTTATACACATTTGCATTTTTATATTTTGTGAATTCTCTCCTTATTCTTTGATTTTATAAAATATTATTATTTTTTTAGTATTTTGTAGTAGTTAGCATTTTGATGAAATATTGTTATAAATAATAAAACCATAATAAGACAGGTAACAGATGGTGCGCTAAAGCCTGTGTATTTTTTTCATTTAAAATAGTTTGAAAAAAAAATATTTTTAAACTTAAATTTTCGGAAAAAATTCAATATCTTGAAAAATTTTCCTATTTTTTTTATAGTTATGTAGGTTTATCTGGTTTTGAATTAAAGATTTTTATGAAACCGAAATATTCGGATTTTCGATCATCGGGTTTAAGGTTGGTTTTAATTAATCCAAGTTATCAAAATTCTATCGTAACTCCCATTTTGTGTTCTTCCATTTTCAGCTGCGATACAGTATTGAAAAGCCTGTATAGCAAATGGAACTGGAAAATCGAAAGCTTTAAGTTTTTCTTGCCGACTGAAGTAAAGCATGGGAAATTTAACTTTTGCTGCAGTAAGAAGCAATAGAAGCTTGTAGTTATTAGTTTTCACTGTCCAACTAAAAGTTATGGGCTTTAAAAATTATCTGATGGTAAGAATATTCCTTTTTGTTTTTTTGTTTTTTGTTTTTTGATTTATTAAATTGATTAAAGTTTACATAAAAATTACGTGCCCTAAATACATTTTTATTTTTTACATTTAGGTTAGACAGGTGGAAGGTAAATTTAACAATTTATAACGTTGTTCGGATAAAAAAATTACCATACCTCCTAACAATACCACTACTATACTAAATGTTCTCCAATTTTCAAAAAACATTGCAACTGCAATTGCCTGATCATAAATCACGCCAAAAATGCAAAAAAAAATAAATTACAAAAATCCTTGCTACAATTTCAGGTATTAATACTTCAGGTTAAATGTTTTTCAAACCCACTGCATAGCTGTGTCAAATAAATCCTTCTTGACATGAATTTGCCAGGAGGCCACCAAAGTGCAAACATTTCGTTTACGCGTCGGATGAGTGATTCTGCAGACAATGGTGCCACGTAGAGCGTAAAGAGGAAGCCGCTTAATAATGGAGTTGATAACAAATCGGGGGAGGCTCGCCAGCCCCAAAGAATGTGTGTCTTCAGCGTTGGCAGAGTCAATAATTATAACAGAAATCGGTGAAAACGTAAGAGGCAGAGGTGTCAGATGTTAAGTATAAAAAAAATTGTTTAATTGTCTGCTTTAAAAGTAACCAAAAGTGTCATATATGAAACGATTTTGGAAATTTCTGTAGAATATTGAGTCGACCCTTGAAGAAAATCCAGAAAATTACTTAAGTTTGACGTAACTCCTGGTGAGTTACCTTCTAAACAAACCTGCAGATAAGAAATTTCGAGAATGTAATCAATTTCTTTCTACCCAAGCAAGCACACAGCCTCTTACATATTTATAAAATAGGTGGCAGTTAAAACAAGGTTAAATTAATCTCCTCGAACGCCATTCCATAAATTTAAAGAAGTGAATGTTAAATAAAAACTCTTACATCGAAAAGACCTTGGTTTTTTCTTAACGTTTGATCAGACTTCATTACCTTCCACTACCTTTTCACATTTTAGAGTACTGGAAATCAAATTTAAGAAAAAATTTGTAACGAAGCGCGGTTAAATTTTAGTTACGTGGAGGCAATAAATTGAATAATGCAAAGTTTGATATTGTTTAACAAAGCCACTATAAAGGATATTAGGTACATGATATTGCAACCTCAATGGCAGCCCTGCAATTACATACAAGTACTGCTTTACAACTTTCAGTTTCGTAGACTTATAACAAAAACCTATTGGAAGTTTGAAAATGTTTAACCCACTTTTACCCGGTGTTCCAATTTTGAACCAATCTCATCTACTCTCTCCCTCATCTATTTGGCAGTGCAAGTGCTTTGTGCATTTTCTTCAATAGACAGCACTTCAGGAAAGGTCATAAATCGGTGTGACGAACCTCAACTTAGCCAAACAACACATTTCTCGAATCAAAAAGCTAATAATTTGTTGCTAAATAGTTTTTTTTTGTTTTTACGATGTGGCCAAATCTAAGAGGACAACCCTTTGATGCGTTAGCATGGTTTTGACCGAAAGGGAATTAGGGTAAGGGAAGTGAGGAAACTTGAGTCTTGTTTTTGCATTGCTGCGAGCTAGATAACAGCCCAGAGACGAAGTGGATTATTTTAATTTCTTAATAAAAGCTCACGGTGTCATCTGGTCTCGAACCCGGGACCCATGATATGTTGGTCTTGCCGCTCAACGTTTTGATCCAACTCCGTCTCCCATAGTTGCTAATTAGTTGTAGAAAAAAATAATTTGTTGTTTTTTATGGGTGCTCTGCTAAGTTCAGCTGAAGTTAGCAGAACACCTTCATGAAAAATGAATTTACAGAATCGAGACGATGCCTAAATCATTCAGTGAATTTGTTGCTAATTAGTTGTGCACAAGGACCAAAAATGGTGAACCACTCCGTCAACAGGGGGTTTTTTGCCCGAGATATCGAAAAAATGATCGGTACTGGGATTTGTGTTTTTTGCTTTGCGAAAAATTTCTATGTACCTACAATAAAAGCTCTATAATTCGAATTAGAGAGATCCGTCCGAATTAAAGAAACAACAATATTTCACTAAAGCAGATGCATGTATACTTTCTTGTTTTGATGGAATTGAGAAAATCGCGTGGATTTCGAAGTGTAGCTCGTACTGCGTCCTACAATATGCATAACAACTGTGAACCAACATCGTTTATTTTCCTGTTAATTACTGCGACCGCAAGTAGTATGTATGGATTTAGCCCAACAGAGCATTACTTAGCATTTGAAATTGCCGCTCTTCCGTGGAAGTGATTGCAATTTAAGGTCTAGCGTAAATTAGTATGGATTTCGATTAAATAAAATAAAAATCATTTCTTTTTTTCCCTGCTATGAGTGAATTGAAGCATTTTTTAAATTTATGTCTGTTTACTTTCATCTGTTTTACAGAAAATGCCACTTGTAAGTAAATCTTTTAAAACCTCTGCAAAACGAGGAAAATATAAAGTAACATAAACATGAAGCAAAAACTAGAAGCTTGTGAATACATAAAAAAGGGTACTGGTTATAAGAAGTTACACTAAAAGATTTGTAGATTAATTACAGTTCTTCAAATATTTAAAATCATATCCCACTAATTTTCAATATTTTGCAAAACGCACACTATCACATATTATTAAATAATACTTTTAAAACTCAGTCATAACGCTCTGGATTCTCGATATTTTTTAATACAAATTCTAAAACCCCTACTTTTTGATCCATTATTTTTTTTTTCTTCGCTGCTTTTCAGATACACAGGGCGTTTCTGATCTGACGTGCCAAAATGAGTGGGGTGATAGATCTCACCTAAACCAAAAATTGCATGGATGAGGGGGGGGGGGGCTCTCAACCGTTTGGGAGTTACAGGGTGATTCATAAAGTTCAGTTTTTCATGGTATGCACATTACTCTTTTATTTTTATCTCTTCATCTACCCAACACAGTCACATGAAACAAACGCTAAAAAACAACTATCCTAATTACCTTTCACTACTACCACTGCAGGTACAGTCACGGCCAAAATTGAAAAAAAAGTTTTGAAATTACCAAAATTTCAGCATTTTTTCAAATTTTCTCCGAAATTTATGTAATTTTTATTTATTGCCCGTCTTATTACCTTTCCAAAAAGGTGCAACATGGCAAGGTAGATAAAGAATTAGAAAAACCGCATTTTTATAAATTCTGACTACCTAATTATTTTATTGCACTTTAGGTAGCAAATTCTTTAAGTAAACAAAATTTTTAAGATAAAAGGCCAAAAATGTTTGTTTTGGGTTAACAGGTAATTAATTTTAATTATTGCTGCAAAAAAGTTATAACTATGTAAGTGCAATTTTCTTTTAGTGTCAATATTAACTTGTGTTACCCAGAATTCACACCCTTGTATCCTGGCGTTCTGTTACTCGTACCTGATGGAAATTTTGCTATAAAAAGGGTCAGTAAACAAGAATGCCTATCATAGTTTAAAAGCAAATCAATAAGTGCGGGTGTTTTTAAGCAAAAATTAGTAAAAAATTGTAAAATTTACATTCGAGGAATACGCGGATATTATTTACATTTATAATGTAGTAGACGGAAAAGAGAGAGCGGCTGTATAGGAATATCAAAGGAGATTCCCCAACCGGCAAGTAACCCCCCCCCCCCCCGCCCGTACAATGTTTTGTTTAGGTGAGATCTATTATTTTGGCACGTCAGATCTGAAACACCCTGTATAGTGTTGGATTTAAATTTCCTATTTTTACCAAAATAATTCCTGACTCTTTACATAATGAATTAATAGTAAAACATTTCATTAATAAAAATCTAGAATAAGCATACACTTTTTTTAATTAAATTAAATTTAAATTAAATTAATTCCGAATAACCTTCCCCCCAACGATTCCGAATTAAAGAGCTTTTGCTGTAGATATCGTCACATCAATTCTCAGGAATTCATTTTTTCTGCTTGTCGGATGTACATTGTGATCATATCCGTTGAAGTTTTTCTCGGAAAACGGCGTTAACCAAGTGTTAAATTATGGGCTACAAATGCATTAATAATGTGATGGATAATATTGTATCGTTGCCATGATTTTACTCTACCCTCATGCGGTTATTCTAAGAACTTATTACATGCCAGAAATAATGACCGAAATGAATTTATTTCAAGGAAAAGAAATTGAAATATTTATCTTAAAATTTCTGAGAAATGGACTTCAACTGATGGCTCCTTCAAGAAATCAATTTCCGGTTTTTTCGCTTTTTTGATTCTCTGATCTTTCATGATTACAAAAATGTATTATATGAAGCGAAATTCACAATACACAATACCTCTGTAAAGTGACGTATTTTTAAACGTTGCTAAACTTTAAAGTGGATTTTCTCAGAACATATTTACAAGCTTCGACGCAAGGTTTCTTGTAACCCGTTTGACTTACAGAGTTCTTATTTGGCATAATTAATTTTCTAAGTGTTTTCTTCAAAATGTCATAGGGGATTTTCAAAATTTTAACCCTGACTAAAGTTATTACTTTTTTAAGGTGTAAAAATGGCATAATTTTTTCCATGATTCTTTAAAATAAAATAACTTTTTTTTAAAAATTTAAAAAAAATCCTATGACAATTTTTGGCTTTTAAAAGGACCTTTCCAATTAAGTTTGTTTTATTTTTTTTTATGTTGAAGGGTTCATGAGAAATCATGCGCGCAAACTTTTTACCCGTAAATTCACTCTCTTACTTTATACCCTCCTGCGCCTTATATTGCAGGTATTTTTATTTTTTAAATAGCGTAAAATTATAGGCAAAGACATGAGCAAATAGACCAAATATCCTCAAGTACACGGGTCATCATGAAAAAAATTATTACTCATAAAAAACATGCAATTTTACTCTTAATACAGATGTCTAAAGTTAGCAGAACAAAAACCCAATTTTTAACACAAAAATTTGAAAGGCTCATTAAGTGCTCAACTGCCAATTTAATTGAGTTTCGAAAAAATACACGAATTCAAAAGATCGAGCTCTGTGAGCGAGCTGTGAATTTCGAAACTAGAATACACTAAAATAGTTTAAAAACAAAATTGAACGGTTAAATTTCTTTTTTAAAAACTATTTTATTTTTCACTTTTTAGTGTCGTCTACTCTGTATAACAGAAAAAGAACCATCCAAATTAGTTCACGCGTTACGAAGTTAGACTACCCCTCCCCTAGGCCAAATGTTATTTATTCTCCTATTAGCAATGGGGTATCATCTTCTGTACAACAAAAGGAGAACCATCCAAATCGGTGCACGCGTTACAAAGTTAGGTTTTACCACTTCACCCCCCCCCCCCCCATTCCTCATCCTGATTCTGTAAATTCATTTTTCATGAGGAATTTTAAATCTTAATATTTCGCAAACGGGTCTCTGAATCGGAAAAATGGTTTTCACACAACCGCAATATTTTTGAACGATCTATCCAACGACATATGTAAATAAAAAATTCATCCTAACTTTACGTGTAGGGGAGGTACCTTAAAAAATAATTTCAAGATTTTATTTTACCACTTTGTCGGCGTGGTTAATATGTATACCCATGCCAAATAACAGCTCTCTACATAGTTCTACGAATCTCTGAGCTTAGCCGCGGAGAAACAGACAGACAGACGGATGGACATGGCGAAACTATAAGGGTTCGTTGTCGACTACGGAACCCTAAAAATGCCAGTTAATTGATGTAAATAAATAAAATAAGAATTTGCTTTCGATGAACTCAAAGAAGATATTAGTATGCTGCAAAAGTGTCAATTCCATAATAATGACGTACTAATATTCCTTAATTAAAATTTTCTTAAATATTCAAAACCGAAATTGCTTTGCTAATAAAATTCATAATCTATCTACAGACCCTGGACAGCTAATTGCTACCAACTGACAATTTCACATTAATTCCTACTTGTCTGTCTAGGATACCCAGAAATTGTTTTGGTTATTGATAATTTTCTTTTTAAATGTTTTGTACATCCCTTTTGTCTAAATTTATGACATGTCTGTCAGAAAATCCCTCATTCGACTATAAAAGGGAAGCTAATTATGTCGATGGTATCATTCAATTGCTTTCCTTGGGAGAATGTTAAGTGAGAGAAGAGAATATTTTCTAAAAATAATATGTGCGTTGTATAAAGAGTTGAATGATTTCTGTACTTTAAAATTTTCATCTGCCATTTCCATATTTTTAATTAAAATAACAGGTGAGTAAGTAATTTTATAGATCTTGGCTTAACTTTACTCCCATTTTAGTATAAATTTCTACAAACTTCTTTTCTGACCTTTATAGGAATGTGCTCAAAATCTAATTTTTCTAGGACACAGAAAGTAAGAATTATTAGTCTCCTGCATTCAGCGAGGGAAATCGTGAGATTAGAAAGCGTAAGTCATCCTTCGGTACTTAAAATCTCCAAGTCTCTAAAAGAAAACAACAAAAGAGAGAATCGCAAAGGCATTAGCAAAACAACTCCATGGACGGACGGAAAAATTACTTCACTGGTAAAACAGAACCGTTTTATAACAAAAACAGCTACTCGAAATGCTTTATTGGAGAGCGGTACTGGCATATCAGAAAGGACCATTCAACGCAAACTTCAAGACGTAATCTACCCTGCAGATGACCAGCTAAAAATATTTTTTTAATACAAAGGATGCAAAAGGCTAGATTAATTTGGGCGGGACAGCAACAAAAGTTCACTTTTGCTGACAGGCAGAAAATAAGTTGCAAAAACGAATTTGCTAGAACAAATAAAGGAGTAAACGTATTTTTAACAGATTCATTTCTCCGATGAGTGCATCATCAAAGCGGTGTCCGAAACATCTGGAATCATACGGAGGAGGCCAGGAGAGAAGTATAAAGAACACTGCTTATTAAAGATAACAAAAAATCCACTAGCTGTGATGGAATATGTAGACTTTAATAAGCGGCCAGGGTCCAGGACCACTCTACTTTGTAGAGGGGACCATGAGGCAGGATCTATATATACATGTCCTGAAACACATATTTCTCAATAGCATCTCTGCGGGAAAAGGCAGAGTAATTATGGTTCATAGATGATACTGCACCGTGCCATCAGCAAAATAATTAAGAAATTCCTTGAAGATGAACGGGTCCCAGTTCTTCCATGGCCAGGAAACTCACCGGATCTCAACGCCATTGAAAACGTGTGGAAAAGTCTAAAATCGAAGGTAAAAAAAACCACAAAACGCTAACAAGACAGCATTCATGCAAAATATTACAAATGCCTGGGAGAATGATCAAGATATAAGCATGCATTGATAGCATGCCACGAAGAGTAGAGGAACCTTTTCCAAATAAAGGGAGAATAACAAAATACTAATAATACGAACATCACATTTTTTAAAATACACTACATTTATAAAAAATATAAAAAAAAAGTTTCGTCTTAAAATTTTTTCCAAGTGGATTCCTCCCAAATTTAAAATAAAGGCAAAATGTTCACATGGCTGTAATGGACAGCCCAGGGACTGTATAAATGTATAAAAAATGGATGCCTGTATGCATGCATGTATGTTTGTTCTAGCATAACTCTGGAATACATCTAGCAATATACCCTAAACTTGGTACACATATAAACTTATGGAAAAATATACTGTGGGAATAAGTGGGGTGGGGATGGACTGACATGTAGAAATAATCGAAAGCGACCGTTATTAGTGTCAAATTCTTAGTTTTCGAGTTCGTTGAGATAAATAATTACACTCTCGTTGCCGGTAGATACTGTGCGGGTAAGACACCACTATCACCCCTAAGGGAGGAAACAAAGTGAAATGTGAAAACGACTCTCACTTACCTAATATCAGAGCAAAGCTAGGTGAATATACGCAGCTAGTTCATTTATAAAGGAATGTTTAAAAGACCGGTAATATAAGTATGACGAATGGAATTGTTTCCAGTTTTTGATAATGAAGATTTTTGTAAGGGCGTATTTATAACTCCTTAGAGATGGTGTTAATAATGAAGAGAACGATGAGGACGAAGATGAGAACAAAAACATAACTTATCTCAGAAGACGTCAGCTACAAGTTTAAGCTCTTGCCACGTTACATAAAACTCAAGGTATTAGTAGTTAACTAAACAGCTTCCCAGAGAATATCCTCATTCATGAGTGAAGAGACCCAAAGTAGGTTGCCTTCAGCAACGTTTAGATCGAAAGGATTCTAAGTAGGTTGGGGCAGATCAAGACGTAATTAGCTTGATCGAGTCAATGCTGATAAACCGAATCATTGAAACGAGTTTTGGAAATGAAAAATTTACATAGATGGTTATGAGGAACTTTAAAAGCAGGGATTCCTTCAACATTCCTATTGCTGATAGTAATTGATGAACTGCTAGAAGCATATTCGTCAAGGATGACTACTATTTTAATTGTTTACAACAGATTTAAGTAGAGCTTTAAATTAACTTAAATTTTAAAATGTTAGCTAGACAGACTATGAAAAAAAAACAAATTTAAGTAAGACTAGACTTAATATACACACGGGATAAATTTAAATTGTGATTAAAAACACGAGGTAGTGGCGTTATAGGCTCATGAAAACCACAATCAGTGCAATAGAATAAAATTTTTAAAAAATCGGAGTTTATCAATGATAAAAGAGAAAGCGAACCAATTAAAAACTGCAAACAATCAGAAGCAAACACCAAACACAACAGGTATACTCGAGAATTGGTCTAAAAATGTTCTATAAAGTAGCAGTGTAGTATAAGGTTCATCAAATTCCTTTGCCCACCTTGTAATATTACCCAGTGCCGTAGATGACCTATCGATGGAAGTAAGAGGAAAGTCTGAAGAAAACCAGGGTTACTTGCTTCAAAAAACAATCAATACTCCAACCTCAACCTCATGGGCTCAAAATTACGGACAAAAAGTGAACCAACCCAGACAATACGGAACTCTGCAGCTTTACAAAAAAAAACATAATTTAATGAAAATAGTTTCACCATGTATGGATAACGCCGATCTCGCCAAAAAGAGCATACTGATGGATTGAAAACTGAATTAGGCAAGACACCAACGAAAAGAAAAACTAAGTAAAATGCACATATACATACATGTATAATCAGAGTCATCATAACATATGGTGCTTTAGTCTGGTGGAAAGAAATGGAGGTGGGTAGAACATCGATAAAAGGCCACATCACTCCACTGGAATTCCAGATTAAGTGTGTGGTACTAAATTCAGTCGAACGTTCAAGCATGAATAGATTGTGGAAAGATAAGGGGACAACTCGCCCAACATGACAATATCGCTCAAATCTGCAACATATATGCGATTAAAATATCTGAAAGAGGATTGTGGAATTTCCAAACATGTAACCCCAACCCAACTAGGAGATTAATCTCGAAACCTCCTTCCCGAGAAACGTTCCGAAATCGCAGCCATAGGTACAAGAAAGCTAATGGAACGGGGAACCGGGAGACCAACTTCACCCGGTTCGAGACAACGACTGCAAGTGGACCTACAATTTAAAGTGGATTCCGAACCACTCGCATTTTCTTTGCAACCCCCATGGACTTTTATTTTGTAATCTGTTGTAACCAGAAAACAATCATGAGCCGCCGTCAGTGGGATTCGAACCTGGGACCTTCAGCCCTATTGAAAAGGTTAGTTAACCGTAATTTTCCCATTCCATATCAAAAATAAGATTATAATCATGGTATATACCTGCCTACTGCGAAGATTGAATAAATTACTCAACCTGCATCCTTCTTTCTGTTTGATACCGACTTAATTCAAACCGATACTTTGGCAATATTTATATCCAGGGTATCGTTTACCCATAGACAATTAGTTTCGAGTAATTGTCGATTACATTTGTTTACTGGGTAATACTAAGAGCTTACTTCTAAAACTTGGAATACAATATACAATACAATACAGATATGTAATAAAGCGAAGAACATATTGCCAACAAGAGGAATACAAGGAGGCACTACTTTATAAAGTGAGGCAATTGCCCGAGATTAAATATCGTTGTTTTAAAATTAACCCCTATAGCTTACCTTAGGCAAAGCCAGTGTGTGTAACTGCTTAGCAAGAAACTTTCAATCAGCAGAATACCGGTGAAAAAGTGGCTGCCGATAATCGTCCACATTCGACGCCATTTTAATTTAGACCCGAACAACAATGTTGGTCTGGTTTTGGTTGTCAATATTTCTTTTTTTTATACGATGTGATATGATGCGTTAGCACGGTTTTGTCCGGAAGGGAATTAAGGTAAGGGAAGTGAGGAAACTTGAGTCTTGTTTTTCCATTGCTGCGAGCTAGACAACAGCCCAGAGACGGAGCGGATTATTTTAATTTCTTAATAAAAGCTCACGGGGAGATCTGGTCTCGAACCCGAGGCACATGGCATGGTGGTCGTGCCGCTCAACGAATTCATCCAACTTCATCTCCAGTATTGCTGCAGACCTGCAGACGATATTTTCTCGCTTCCTCTATAAAGAAATCAAAATTGGTCTTATCTGGGGATGAACTAGGAAGAATAAATGAAATCAACTTGGAATGGCTGCTGAGCAAGAATTTCTTGGGATCGTCGACTTATAAACGCTTCTTACTTTTCCACACTACATCACCCAATTTCCCAAAATTCTTAATTCGCAAAGAAGGAAAATTGTTTGCTAAGTTTTTAAAGTTCTCTCCAAACTCGACTGATATTTAAAAACTTTTGATATAATCAAGCATTAAGACATTATTTGGAAACAACGAAATCTTAGAGGTAGTGCTCTCTAAATCTCTCCTGAAGCCAAGTTTCTGGGCATCAAATTCGACTCCAAACTAAATTGGAATCGGAATATGGAAGAGAGGGCGAAGAAAGAACTTAACGCATTCTTTGCATGCGAAAGAAGAATGTACATTGGATGTATACAGGGATCTATGACCCATTCTTACATACGGAGCGATACTTTGGTGGGATGAATTAAGGAAGCAGTTTCATCTGAACTATCTAAGGAAGGTCCAAAGGCTAACTTGCTTGGGAATAACCGGACTAACAGAGAATGCTCAATGGTCGCCACAGAACTTTGGACACGCAGTCATACTGGACCTTTTCAATCAAAGTGTGTGTAACCACACAAAAGATTATATGAAACCATAGTAAGACTTTGGAAAACGCTTTTCTGTTATTATTCCTAGCAGAGAAGACTAGAAGCACCCTTATAAGATTAGTAGGAAAACATCCATCTTAACAGACGGATCATAAACAGGAAAAAGCAAAAAAGGCACTGATGCTGGAATCTTCTCGGAAGTGCTGCAAATAGAAAAATCTTATAGACTCAGAAATGAATGTACCGTCTTCCAAGCAGAAATATACGCTATAATGAAAGCTACACTCTCTGTTCAAGCAAAACAGATGTCAGAGATCATTGCGTGGACAGTCAAGCAGCACTTAAAGCGTTGAACTCCAATTTGATAAATTCAAAATATGTTAGAGACTGTATCAGGGCACTAGGAACCATTTCATAGTTGTTGGGCTCCAGGACATGTAGGCATAGAGGGCATAAAGGTGACGATTCGACCAAAAAGGGTTTCAGATATAGACAACACCATGGAACGGATTCACCCTCCCCTCAATACGGTAAAAAGTCAAATTGAATGATATTATTCCAATAGGACTTCGGAACGGAGGAAAATTTTACTTATTGTCTCACAACATCAAGTTTATGGCCGAAAATAAACTTTTAAAAAACTTCAAACCTCCTATTCTTCGACAGAAGACACGCTCGAACATTCATTGGCCATTGCCCAATTGGAGCTATGGCTGCTAGACTCGGCGTGACATCGAATGAATAATGTAGAAGCTATAGAGATGAAGAAGAAATTAAAACTATAGCGCACCTACTCGGCGAATGTCCAACTATACAAGAACGACGACTTGCCTGTCTGGGACCAAAATTCTTCGAAAACTTGGACGACTTAGCGGAGACAGCACTGGCGGATCTCAATAGATTTTTATAGATATCTGGGTGGTTTAAGGTCCAACAACATTGGTTTTTATTTAAAGGGCATTCACAGTGGGCCTCATTATACTCCGAGTGGAATAGCTACCCTCAGCAGCAAACAGCCTGACTAATCAAACAACCAAGACTTTACTTCACCTCTTAAAATGAATACTAAATTTTTTGTCAGGCCATGTCAAAATAGACGGAGTCGCATCTAAACCTTACGAAAAGAATGACAGTGTACCTCAGAGTTCAGTTCTTTAACCACCTTTATTTCTTTTCTTTTTTATTAATGACCTTTTATCTCTCACTTTTAATACTATTCAAGCTTCACCGACGACATCACCCTTGATACTTTAATTCTGTAGTAAACTCGGTAACCAACGTCATCTTTACGATCCGCGATTGGGAAAGAACAAATCGTGTTATGTTTAATGAATCCAAAACTCAGTGCTGTTTAATTTCCTTTAAAAAACACTCAGCCCATCCTCAACACATTTCGGTCGACGGAGTAATTTTCAACAATTTTGTGCTGACCATACATTTTCAGTCGGCTAGGATGCGATAAAATGCTTAAGTATGTTGTAAAGATTGAAGAAATATTTCACTCCATCTGACTTGTCAGGCCCGTAGAGACAAAATTCGGGCCCGGGGGGTACCAAATACGGCCCCCGCGAAAGGAATTTCTGGCCCGGCACTCAGCGTTTAGGGGCCCATATACAATCGAATGATTGACTTTCAATTTAAAATCTGTCCAGTATATTACACTTCTTCGATCGTGAAACAATTTTTTATATAAATAATTAAAATGGAAAAAATTTTCTGTTGATGACTTAGATGACGGGGCCCCTTTTGAAAGCCCGGGCCCGGGGGAGTTTACCCCCTTCGCCCCCCCCCCCCCCTGTCGGCGGCCCTGGACTTGGTGCTGATCTGCAAGTCACACATCACTCACAACGTGAAATAAAAGAGTTTCAAATCGCTTCCACCCCTATACACTCGAAGTCAAAATTGGACTTATTGTACATTTCGGGAATTCTTTCTAAGCAAAATAACACAAATCTGGAACATTTTACCATATTCTGTTCTTGCCACGCCTAGTGAGCTCGAAACTTTTAAGCGACGCGTATGTACATTCTTCACTCCTTCAATTAACCTTCTAACCCATTTCCCTTACCCTTAGTTCCTTCCTTTTCAAGGCTGTACAAGCTAGGGCACCCCTGAGCTGTGACATAATCGTAAAAAAATTTTTACAAATCTCACTCACATGAGCAATATGCAAGCACTATTCACTTTTTTTAAATTTCAAAATATAATTGAAATTAAGAAAGAGTAAAGTGATGTACAAAGTCATCTTCAAGATAATTCCACTTATGACTGAATGTTGCTTATAACGAAATTAAAATTACACGAGAAACAGCAATGTGATACTACTCTTTGCTAATCATATTAATAACAGCTGTACAGAGAAATTTGAAATAAAATATGTGAAAAGAGTCCTGAGGTAATATCTGTATGTGATCTGCAGTATTTGACAAGAGACCACGATTATACCTTCTTTTGAAAGTACTTTACAGTCATATCGTGTTCAATTACGCTTTCAATACCTGGGGATACTCGGATTCCTAAACAAAATAGAGCTTAAAGGGTACCTACTTCACCATACCTTCATGTACCTGCCCTTTCAATTACAGAACATATGGAGAAGTTCCAATTGTGAACAGATATGGTAACGTGTCCTCAATTAAGCTCGGGGTTCACCACTTCATTGTCAACCTGATGGCAATCTAGCTCATCCTAAAATTAGCTTGCTATAATATTACCATTTCAAACGTGGAAATTAGTAGAATCTTTGTACATATGTCATCTTCAATTTATGTACACTATGAAACAATGTTAGTGTATCTCTACTTTGACCTAATATAAAGCACTCACTCTCACTGAGACTCACCATCGTCTCCTGAATCTTCCTCATTTATGCTTTCTTTTGAACTTGCTTTCGCCCCTTCGGTAACCTGGCTTTCACTTGGAACAGCTGATTCGTCTACCTTCGGTTCAGTTGTTGGGGTATCACTGCATGAATGCGGGGGATTCGTATCATTTTTCCCGCGTTTCCCTTTTTGTTTACTTTTAGAGAATATTTTCCAGCCACACAAAGTCATTTTGATTCATTTCCTCTGCACTTCACTCACTTTTGACAAATTCACCACCTTCAAGAAATGGACAGTGTTCTTTAAGCTTGCCGGGAACTAAATGAACAACCGCAGCAATAAATCGACTCAATTAAAGCAAACTATTAAAATGCACAACGCGTGCCTCCTAACTGAAGGTTTGTTCCTGTATGGAATTTAATACGATTCTCACTACTATCACCTATTATTTTTCTTACTAAAGATGAGCACCAAACACGAAACTTTTTTAGGAAATTACATGGGGAGCAGAAAATTAATTATATTCGCCGTCAAATTTAATTGAACCCGTTTATATGCACGACAATTATGTTATTTATTATCCGCAAAATCAGAAGAAAAACTAAAAATAAAGTGCAAACGGAAGTCACGAAACGTCTGATGGTGAGACGAGTAACTGAGTTGTGCTTTACAACCAGCAGGTCCAGGCAGCCAGTTTATGCTGAAAGCTCCAGGACTACTGAAAAAGCGAAAGCTTCTCTCTAGCTCTTGTAGGTCCTTTGAATATCTGACGCAGAAATGTATTGAAGTATGGAACACGGAAAACGATGCGCTTGATTCCAGTATTATTTATACCGGAAGAGTAAAGAGCTTCCAGCATTGCCAGATCAAGTAAGTAAGAAAGCAGAGTAAGTTATGCAGTACTTCTTTGGGAATTTTATTTTTTTTATGATAATGCCAAAGCTCAGCCAGCCTCCTCCCTCTCATCACCATTCCTTTTAACACAGAGCCGCAGAGGGAAGATACAAGGATGGATCAGTAAGTACCCGTGTTTGAACATAGGTGGCATTCCTGAGGGGTTTTGATTTGTGAGCCACCAGTAATGTGTTTGGTACTTTCGATAAAATTGAAAAAGTGTAATATCGATCCGCTGTTCATTTTATAGTTTTGGATGGAAACACGTGCATAGAAATAAAAGCAAAGTTATATCCTGTTTATGAGGACCCTTTACCATCATTCGTCAGATATTGGATCAACGAATTCATAGAGCCGTACATCTGTTTTTGATAAAGAACGTCCAGGCCGCCGGCAGACGCTGGTACTGAGGAAATTGTCGAAAAGATTTGTGACATCATTCTGGCTGATCGCTGAACGAAAGTACGCGAATTCGCAGAAGCCGCAGGCATGTCATACGGAACGGTAATCAAAATTTTACATCATAAACTAACATTGAAAAAGTTATCGGCCCTATTAATTTATATTAGTATGAGACACTCTCTATATCTTGTTTCTTTAATTTCTTGTGGAACATATAGCGTCTACTGTACCCACTTTCCACCTGGTCCGGTTTTGTGCCAACGCCTTCAACTCTTGCCGCGACTTTCTGATTTGAGAACCTTCCTTCTCTGCGGATCTCCTCCACGTGGTGCACGATTGTCCAATTCGGTGTCTTCTTTAGGTCCCGTGCGGATTCCACCGAGAGCTTGTTGACCGATATTGTTTGACTTCTTCCAGTCTGTTTGCAATCCATTGTCACTTTGGTCTTCGAACACCGAGTTATATCCCGTCTTGCCCTGTGAGTCTATGTAAGCTTTCGTTAATAACCTCCGAGCAATTCAAGTTCATAGATTTGGTTTTAGCAGCGTTGATCTAATCCCTCACGGTGGGTGATCATCTAAGGCGCTGCACAATATGTCATCAATGACGATCACGAAAAGCAAAGGTAATAGAATAAATCCTTGTCTCATTCCATTTAACACTTGGAAGGGCTCAGTCAGTTTTCTCTTGGGGAGGATGTGACTTTGAACTCCTCCTTTGTAGAGGTGATAATTTTCTGGGATACCTTTGCTATGTAAACCTGCCCATATATATTCGCAATTAACGCTGTTCCTTATCGAAATTGACAAAATAAGATCTAACGGAGACCATCATTCGCTGGATTTCTCGATTTATAGTTCGAACGGAGTTTATGTGATGGTTATAGGAAAATCCCTCACGAAAACATGTCTATTCATCGTTAGGAGTGCGCTCTGTTATTTGATTGATTTCATTAATACGACGTTATTTTGGAGAATACAGTTAAAACACAAATACCCCGCCAATTGCTTGAATTTATCAGGTCGCCTTTTTTGGGAATCTCTAAAATTACGCCTATTTCTATTCAGTGGGAAAGGAATGGGTTTTTGAAGAAAGGCAAAGAGATGCAGAAATCTGATCAGTCTTAAGTAACTTCGCTGATATTCCATAAATCCCTGCGGCCTTACCAAGATTCATCGACTTTACTGCATCAGCCACCACTAATCTTGTCGGGGGTCTGATGTTAATGTTGGCCACAGCCGGCGGTTCGTCAGACTCAGATGAAAAAGTTTGCAAAGATGATATTTATAGTTTCAACAAAATATTCTCTCAATCTGCTTCTGCCGATGCTGCTTCTTAAAAGGTAGGGGCCCGTCGGTGTCTTTTACAGGATATTGAGTTGTAAGAGTATTCCCTGCCAGTTTGTTGGCGATCTTGTATGGATCTTCGTAGCGGTAATTCATTTTTACGCCTTCTCTGCTAGCGCGGTATCATGTCTTACACTTCCTTAGACACCTTTCTGTAAAGTACGGTATGCAGCTATGAGATGTTGTTTGACTGTAATAACAGGAGGAGAATTAATGCGGTCTTAAAACTGCTTTCGTTCTTGTGTTTCGGACATCATCTATAGTCGTCTTTCACTCTCTGAGCGTCTAAAGTATTCCGTACATTTCGTAAAGCATTCCTTCGCTATTTTCCACACACGGAGCCAAGAAAAAATTAATCAAATCGGTGGAATGAGGCTAGCACACCAACATGCATAGGACTAAACCGGAAGAAAGTGCAGCACACAACATGCATAACAGTGAGTCACGGGAGCACACAGAATAGATAGTTCTTAAGTGATTGCTTGCTAAGAGTTAAATCGAAATGCGAACCTGCATTAACAGCCCTACATAAACAGTTATTAGTTTATGCGTGCCATAATTTAATCTGGAGGAGTTAATATACAACAATGGAAGTCTTCGGACACTATGCTGAGATTGCCTAAAAGAAACCTTGCTAACATGGGTGCCCGAGTGGATATTTGAATCCAACGTTTGTTGAATAACGACCAAGTCAGCGACTTTTCTCAAGTGAGGGATCGTCCCAAGGGAGCCCTCTTAGCAAAAATCTAACAAAATTACGCTGCACCGATTCGATTCGTTTGAAATGAGTAGCGTAGTAGGGCAACCAGAGCTGAGATGCATATTCTGGAGTAGGTTTAACTAAGAAGCAGTACAAGTGAATCAGAGAAACCTTGCTAACATGGGTGCCCGAGTAAATCCGAGAACTCTCTAGACCAACGCTTTACAAAGCCTTAGATTAAACTGTTTTTAGACATAATATGATCAATATAAAGAGCAAAATCAAGTTTCCTATCAAATTTTACCCCAAGGTCAGTTACGGACAGCTCGCGATGGAGGCCATTCCCCGAAAAGTTGTAATCAAAAACTTGTGGATTAAGGCTCCTGGAGAAGGACACAGCCTAAAAATTGAGATATAAGCCACTGTGCCCGCAAAAATCCAGGAACGTGTCTAAGTCTTTTGAATGAGTGCGGAGTCAGCAATCTTCATAACGTCAGCGTAGATGAGAACATTAGAGTGCGAGATAAGTTGGACAATGTCATCAATGAGAAGAACGAATAGTAGGTGGCCGAGATGGCTATCTTGCGGCACACCAGATGAAGCCCCGAACCAGAGATAAAACCACCACACTCGATATGTCCTGTCTCTTAGGTAGGAAGAAAATTAGTCGAGAAACAAAGGTCGGAAACTAAGCCTCTGCAGTTTAAATATAATTACGGAGTGGGGAACTTTATCAAAGGCGTTACTGAAATCCGTGTGCCTCGCTGGAAGCCAAAAATAACATGAGAGGTAAATTCAAACAAGTTAGTTGTCGTTGATCTACCGGGCAAGAATTTATGCTGATTGGGGGAGCGCTCAACATATATAAGGCTTTAGATGTTGCATTACGTGCGCACACCGTTGTCATTCATAGTTGCTATTAGATGGTGATAGCTGCCAATGTCAGCCCAGCATTTAAACCTTACAATGAGAAGAAACACTATTATAGTCGATCTGGTTCGCAATTTTCCCATCTGTGGAAATCTAGGGTGATAAAAGGCAAATTGCCACAAGTTACAAAATTCAATAAACAACTTTCCATTCGCGTTTCTCTTACCGAGTCTAAACTTCCCCATTAAATGTTCCAGTCGGAAGTTATTTGACCCAGTCTCGGCGTGAAATCCCCCATAACGGTAACACACAGCTCTTTAATTAATAAATAATTTATTTATCTCACCCTAATTTTTGTAGAGCGAATTTTACTTTAAAAAAAATATAATTACTGATGGACAATTTTTATAGGAGTTAAATACTAATTTCAAATTTAAGCATTAATATCTCCGTTATTTATCAATAGATTATCGTATCTAGGTCTCTATTAAAAAACGTCTCTGTTCCAACGCTCCCTTGTTAGTATAATCCAGCGATGTCCTTGAAAAAATTTATATCGATTTATAGAAGTGCACCTTAATTCAAGGGCATACAATTTTCAATCGTGATTTTGAAGGTAAATAAGTTGATTTGAAAGGAGGGTTTCTCTAACAAACGTTGATCGGAATCCTCCGAAGAATTAATAGCATTCGATCCATCTAAAGAATCGAATGCTATTACATTGGAACATCCACATAGTATCATTCAAAAGAAGAAAAAAAGTATGGCTGATTTATATTTTTGACAGTTTTCTCATTTTTTAGTCACTTTAAAGTGAAATCTTAAATTTCTATTCAACATTTAAAGAAAAGCTTCGACGACAACGCCGGCTTTTCTCATTTATAATTAATATATTCACCCAGGAAGCCTAGGTGTATTTTTCTTTATCCATCAATTCACCCCAAAGTTGAATTCGCAAAAAATTTTCTGTGTACATATGACGACTGAAATTGAGAAAATATTTACCTGGTTAGAATACACCGTAAATATTTGATCCAGGGTAGAAAAGTTTAAGATGTCAACGGCGAAAAGAATAAACTTTGAAAATGCGACCTTTCTCGGATTTCTATTGAAAAGGCACCAAATTGTCTGCTAGGCGAGTGGTGGGAGTAAAGTATATCATCCGTGAAAATTGTGTGTTTCTTTGATTCTCCTAATCCCCGATTTCCCCACAAATGGACTCAAATGAAGGTAAGAAGTTCTTTAATTTTCTCTTTTCCTTATTTAGGCAACAAAGTCGGTGTTTCTAGATTCGTGCTCGTTAAAGTCGTCCTTGAGTTGTTGAATTTGAATGAACTTCCTTGTTATGCGAGTGTTAAATTCAATTTCAAGGTACAAAATTTGTTTTAACTCAATTTTCTACGTACTGAGTGGAAAGCTGTTCACTAAAGAGTACGAATTTAGAAAGACATTTTGCATGACATTCATTACACTTTCAAACTCGGGTGGGTTTTGCTTTGTGCATTAATGGTAGTCTAAAGTACTCCCACACTTCATTTGCATGGGACAACTTAGTTGATGATGTTGTTGACGTCTGAATGAGTGCACTTCGTCCCTTATTTTAGCGAAGAGTAGGCAGAGAAGTGTATGAGGTTATAACTACCATAAGAGTTCTATTAACTTACGTAGGTGCATATATTAATAACTTCCTTGATATTTTTGGGACGAGTGTTATTGGATGAATGACGAAGAGGGTAAATAAAAAGGGGATATTCAGAGAAGAAATGCACATAAATTATACCCCCCCCATATCTTCTCCGATTGGTGCAAAACGAAAGAAATGAAACGGCCGGAAATTAAGGGTGAAATGTTCAAATTGTGTGCAAAAAGAAATCAATTTTACTCAATCAGCCTCTGACGAAGAAGGTGGCTCGCAGAAAACATGAACGTTAGGGAAGAACTTACTCATCTCTCATGACGGCTAACAGGGTAAAATCTATAAAACAGTGGATGGTGATAGTTTGTTGCATTAACTGGGTGAACTTCGAAATTGGATAAAACTAAGCAGCTTCAATTTTTAGAAGAAACTATGGTTTAGTGATCTAGTGATCCTAGTATAAATGTTTACACTAAAAACTTCACGTTAAAGTTTTTAAAAGTACAAAAAATAAAAACTAAGAGAATATAAATTAAAAGAAGAATAAAACAAAAACAAAATAAAGTTTTGTTATTCCTTTGAATAGTTAAAATCAATTATGGCAAAATGGCGGTTACAGATATCGACGAAATAGGCTCCACACACCTTATAGGGGTATTCTAATATAGAATTTTCAAAAAATCAATGGTAGACAACTAATGCAGCAGGTCTATTGTGTTTATTAGTCCAATCGCTTCAACTATTTCAGCTTTGAAACATTACCGAAACTCTTCACATTACGTTGTGAAAAGTGGATTGAACTTTTGTTTTTCTCAAAACGTTTTTTTTACCTTGCGTAGATGATAAAAGAAACTGCTGCTGTGATACATACATACATATGAATGGATATAGCCAGCCTGTAGTAAAATTGTTATTTATTATTAATAATTTCATATTTTTTAATGATAATGAGACACCAACATTTTTGATTTTTAATTTGTTTTCAAATCTAGTAAAATAAATTTGTTAAAGGCTAGAGGTAACATAAAGATTTGTCAACTACCATCTACGCCAGCAGCACAGAAATTTTCAAAGGCTTCTATCCAGTTCACACTATAAGCCCAACGATTTTAAGCCCATTAGTCTCTCCTCCTTCCTGCTCAAAACCGTGTAGAGACCCTTAGATATTTATATTAAAGAGAAATCAGAAAGAATACTCACTTGCAGCCTTCCCCGATATTGAGGATGCTTTTAACAATATCAGTTCAGAGGCGGAAATGGCATCCTTGAGGAGGCTTGATCTTGACGATCCTCCAATCAAACTTTTTGACCTCATGCTAAAAAGCGTCTCAAGTTTGGGAGGATTTAATATTTAAAGAGTGGTCACTAGAGGTACCCCTCAGGGAGGAATCCTTTCACCACTCTTATGGAACATAACTCTGGATGAGTTACTCATAGGCCTGGAGCAGTCTGGTCACAAAGTTATCGCCTATGCCGATGATATTGTCCTGATATGTTCAGGAAAGCACTCAAACACAATGGCGAAAGTGTTACAACGCGCCCTCTCCATGATATTATCATTGAGTGATGGGTGTGGTCTGTGCATAAACCCGAACAAAACAGAGTTAACACTCTTCTCTTGGAGACATAAAATTGCCTATAAATTGCCCTATACTAGAAGGGGTTAGGCTGAAACTGCGTAATCAGGTTAAATATCTAGGTCTACTCCTAGATAGAAACCTTACCTGAAAGCCTAACATCCAGAAAAGAGTACGGAAGGCTACAGTAGCGCTGTACTCGTGTAAGAAGGCTATAGGAAAAGATGGGGTAAGGAGCCACGCATTGTGCATTGGCTCTACACAAGTGTCATACGACCTATACTTAAGTATGGGGTGATTGTCTGGTGGCCGGCACTTAATATATCAACCTATCACAAAGCAATCGATAAAGTTCAGAGGATGGCAACACTGCTGATAATAGATGCCCTAAGAACCACACCTTCCAAAGCCCTAAACAATATTATCCACCTTCTACCGTTAGATCTCTTTGGTAAGCAAATAGCATACTCAGTCGCCATTAGGTTTAACTCAATCCAGACCTGGAAACGAACCGACTTCAGTCACTCCAAAATCCTGGACAGAAGAACTGCCAGCAATATCAAATATACCTCGCCCAAGCCTTTCTTTGAAACTAAATTCGACTCCTTCTTTCCCACTAGATCGGAATGGGAGGAAGGTACTCCCCAATGGGGGGGAGTCAGTGCATCTCTACACTGACGGCTCCAAATTAGAAGGCAAAGTAGGTGGAGGTATCTTCTCGGAACATTTGGACCTCGATATATCATTCCGCTTACCTAAATACTGCAGCGTGTTTCAGGCCGAAATCATGGCTATGAAGGTAACGTGGAATCATTTAACGCTACCTAGATACAACATATGTATTTTCACGGATGCCAGGCCGCCATTAAATCCCTCACGGGAATATATTCAACCTCCAAAACGGTTGTAACATGTCGGTCAGCTCTAAATGACATAGCTGAGCACATGAAAGTACGACTCATCGGGGTGCCTGGACAAAGTAATATTCCGGGTAACGGTAGAGCCGACGAACTAGCGAAAATCGGTTCTACTCGCCCTGATTCGGACATTAACCACCAGCTAAATAAACCGCTGGCCACTTGCAGACTGGAACTCTCACAGAAATCTCTCAGGATTCCAAATATTTATTGGCAGGAGGAACACACCTGCCTGATTACCCGACAGATATGGCCAAAACTTGACCCCAAACGGTCAAGAGAGCTCATCTTACTCGGACGCAAAGCAATTAGCAGTATCTTAGCCGTTATTACGGGCCACAGGTAGACACACCGATTGACTACGCGCACCTTCAAACGACTTCTGTAGGAGTTTCCATGACGAAGAGGAAGCGGAAAAAATACTGCACCTCCTCTGTCACTGCCAGGCCCTAGCCAACCGTAGGAACCGGTTTTTGGGCTCTCCCTTCTTTAAAGATCTAAGCGAATTAGGCTCCAATGACGTCAGAGACCTAGCTCGATTTATCAGGAGTTCCAAATGGTTCCCGACGAACCCCCACACCGGGTTAAAGGAACCAGAGAGAAAGAGAAATTATGTGCGATTACTACAATAGTAATAGATAAGTCGATAACTTTTTCCTACTAGAGAAAACTTCAACGTAGTAAACGAATTTTACTACTTTTTACTAAACAAACGTATCAAACTTACTATCAATACAACAGCCGAACTGAACATATCGTAAAAGAAAGAAGGGGAAACCCATGCGCCAACCAAAACACATCGGCTTAGACAAAATCTATGCGCTATACTAATACACTCTCGGTGATTCCCAGGACGCCTTAAACAGCAGCCCTTCTTCTGGAATAGAATAGGTAGGCTTGTAACTCGCTTATTTGAAAACCCCACGAATACACACGAAAGGTCTAGTACGCCTCGGATACCTTGGACTGATTTTGTGATAACGATAAACATTGTACTACGATCGGGTTATGGAACGTGAGAGCTCTGTGGGACGAATGTGGATACGCGAATATCATGGAGAGCGGGAAATGTCCCGGTACAAACTTAATATTTTAGGGTCAAGCGAAACTAGATGAGAAGGAATTAGAGAGTAGGCTTTCGTGGGGCTTTCTCCTGCATCGACCACATCAACATCCTCCAAATTATCATCTAGCAATTCGCCGAATGGCGGTCCCCTACATCTAATGTTCGTCGATTTTGAGAAAGCGTTTGACAGCGTGTTAGGTAGGAGAGGCAATCCAAACAAAATTATCACCATCATAATGGAGTCCTACTCAGGAGCCCAATATCTCGTCCTAAACAAGAGAAACTGTCGAAGCCTTTCCAAGTTCTGAACGGAATGATACAAGGATAGATACTGTCACCTTTGTTTTTCCTGATGATCGCTATGGACGTATTGTGCAGCGCTCTAGATTGCCACCCATTGCGAGGGATTAGATTGAAATTTTTAAACCACCTTACGCGCCTGGACTATGCTGACGATGTATGTCTCCTACCCAACAAACAACATGCAGCGCTAATGTCCAAAGCCCTAAGCACAGAAGGTCACCGAGCAGGGCTTAGGATCAATGCTACTAAAACCAAACTTATGAGCTTGGACTACAGAAACTAAAATGAAATTTATCTTAAAGAGCAGCAAATAGAACAAGTAGATAAGTTTTGCTATCTCAGAAGCATAGTTACAGGTGGTGGAACTAAAGCTGATGTACAGGCTCGCATCAACAAGGCTAGAGTTGCATTTACTACTCTTGCCGAGATCTGGCGTGATAAAAACATCTCCAGACGCACAAAACCCCGGATCTTCGAATCGAACGTAAAATCTTTTCTGTTGTACGGCTGTTCAACATGGAAAGTGACCTGTCAAACACAATCTAGGCTATAAGTCTTTGTCGACCATTGTCAACCATTGTCTCCGGTCGGTGGCAATGAATAGGACAAACCCTAAAAAGAGAGCCAAGCGACATCGAATTGGAGGACCGCGCAACACATTGGAGAAGATCCGTAGAGAAAAAAAGTACTCAGATCAACAAATCGTGGCCACAATCGAATGTGTTGGTACAGAACCGAATCAGATGGAGAGACTAGTATAATGCATCCCAATTAAATCAATAAATATTACTGTTATCGCTTAGCAAGTTAAGCAAAGCATACCAAACTCTTCTGTCTACCTTGAGTTTGTGATGTATCCCATAAACACTCAACTTTGGAAATCTACCAAAGCATTTCTTTCATAAAGTTCCAGTACAGACCAACGCCGTACTAACGGTATTGGTGAACGAAACATATGACTATTTTACGCATTTTAAATGGCGTTGACTTTCGTTTTATTTTCGGTACCCCAGTCGTATAACTTTTACGTTTATTACAGTTATCTTCAGTCCCTCCAAAAATATCCATTATGATCCCCTTCAAACAACTTCCACATATTTTCTAGATGATAGGTAAAAACTCCAACAGTCTGTTTTCAATCCTACTCCGCTTTATTATGCCTTACACTATTTAACGACATTTTCTACCTTTTTAAAAATATTCTCATAAAAACAAAGTCATTACCTTTCAACAATACGTTGCAGCAACTCTCCAGGGATTGCTCTAAACAAAAAGTAGCAGTTACCTGAACTTTGTGGAATGCATAGAAAGCTTCCAACTGACGTCATTTTATACGTACAAACATGAAAAACGAAATGTATAATCCTCTAACTTACTTGCAAAACGATTCTGAAAAGACTTGGATTTGGATTATGTTCAACCAAAGAAGTGGATTACGTGAATCCTTGACATACTTTTATTTCGTAGTTTAGCAGATTACTATTTTACAAAGAAGAAATGCTTTCAGAGGAACCTTTTGGAATGGCCCTCCAGAATTTCGCTGAGAAAAGGTTAACCGCATTAATACTGTTAATGGTAGGGTAGATATATTAAAGTGAAAATTAATTTCACCCGCATCCTCTTTTATGAAAAAATTTTGCGAAAATTCAATTTAAGCTCATATGACCTCGTCGTCGGCTCGAATGATTTTCAGCTTTCATTATTAAAAAAAAGCTCAAAATGATTTAGAAAGTTAAAAATTTTTATAATTATGTTAAGGGTTGCTTAATGTGGTTTTTCCAGAATAATTGTAGACCTTTGAGAAAGTAAGGCACAAATTACATTTGAAAACGGGTCACTTTCCTGTAAAAGAACACCCTTAAGGCTAAGTACCGCAATGGTAAGCTTTATCGTAAGACTTCGTTTTTCTAGTTTTATGAGAGTTTCTGTTACAGGCGTTTATCTTCTGAACCATAAGATCTAAAATTTCGAATTTGGCAGCTAAGTAGTTTATTGCTTTCGGTTAGTATACCAGCTGACAACCACCTGATATATAATGGAAAAGAGGTTCGTACCTGCCTGAAAAGTAGAAACATGCAGGTAATTCTCTCTCTATGTCGAAATCGAGATAAATGAAGTGCTCAGTAGTTTTACTTAGTTATCCCGGAGAATCATTCAGTGCAATTTAGAACGTCATAGAGAAAATAGTGCTTCAAAACAAGTGAAGCTAGGTTTCTATAGATAATAAAAATGGTTTTCTTTATAATGCACCTAAAGGCCAAGAGGACAACCCTATGATACGTTACCATGGCTGTAGCAGGAGGGAAATTAGGGTAAGGGAAATGAGAGAAATTGAGACGGAGTGGATTATTGGTTTATAGCAATTGCAAATTAAAAACTCACAGGGAGACCGAGGCTGGAACCTGCATCCTGCGCAGTGATCGTGCCACTCAAACAATTGATCCAACTCCATCTCCAGAATGCAAAGAGAAAGCTAAAATTCAAACTTTGAAGGTTCAATATAAAAGACTTTAAAAATCTGGCATGTTTTCATCGCTGCATCTGTATTCCTTTTATTGTCTTACCCTCACAGTTTCATCACAGAAACCAGGCTCGGAGAAACTAAGGAAAACAACGTCTCGTGAACATCGCTTCTTAAAATAAATACAAGAAAATCAAGTGAACGGAAATGCAATTCACAACAAATCAGCCTCATGTCATCGCATTTAATCTGTAAGTATCAACGATCATAATACAATACAATGGAGACCGAGTTAAATCAATTGGTTGAGCAGCACAACCACCATGCTATGGTCCCTTAGTTCAAGGCCAGGTCTCCCCGTGGGATTTTTAAATTGAAATAAAAAATCCACTCCGTCTCTGCGCACTCCATTCTCTTGCAGCAATGCAAAAACAAGACATTCAAGCTTCCTCAATCCCCTTACCCTAATGCCCTTAGGCACAAAGCCATGCACGCATCAAAGGGTTGTCCCCTTAGCTTTGGCAACATGGTAAAAAAAATTCTCTTCATCAGGATAATATTTCATACTCTTTTGTTGCAAATTCCATTATTAAAAGGAGAACTCAGGATTAATTCTTTATCCAAACCAGAAAATCAATGCGGTGGGGATCAGCACCGTTATAGAGATAAAAGACAGCATTGA
This sequence comes from Leptarthrus brevirostris, assembly GCA_964036015.1. Taxonomy (NCBI): domain Eukaryota; kingdom Metazoa; phylum Arthropoda; class Insecta; order Diptera; family Asilidae; genus Leptarthrus; species Leptarthrus brevirostris. The sequence goes on along the minus strand of OZ038372.1, from coordinate 137,583,994 downwards.
TTCTTATAAGTGCTGAACAAGAGACGATTTTCTCTATGCCAAGCGAGTATCTGTTATATATCGCAGTCTTATATCTACAAAACCACAGAGCTAAGAGAAATCAAGTGTGCTGTCATCAGCAAAGCTATCTAGAGGATTGAAAGAGATTGATAGAAGGTCATTAATAAATAGAAGAAAAGACAAGGTCAGCGAGCAGAACCTTTCGGTGCACCGGCGCTAATTTCGTAGAGATTAAATGTTACTCTGTCCAATATTACTTGCATTGAAAAACGAGATAAAAATTTTGCAATCCATTGCATTCTGATAAAAGTAAGAAAGCGGGCGCAAAATCTCGAATTGTGCGAAACATGCTAATGAATCATAGGGTTGTCACCTGGGCTCTGGCGATATTATAAAAAAAAATGAAATTTTCTATCTTTGTTTACTGAATTTTTCAAAAGCATTTGAGAGGCTTAATCACAAAAATTTTTTAGAAAAGCTATCGAATAATTTCGGACTCTGCCGCGCTGCCATTAAGTTTATTTACAGAATGAACTCAACAAGTCAAAATCAGTAATTTTAAATCCTCAACAGATATTAATAGATGTGATGTTCCTTAAGGCTCAATCTTTAGTCCGCTATTGTTTAGTCTATTTATTACCGATCTGCCAGCCGTCATTCAAGACCTACACATTCACAAAATTATTTATTTATTTATAACAAATTTGTTTGCTACTACGAAAAGTATAGATTATTAAAACTAAGAACTAGAACTAACTTATTCAAATGAGTAGCCTCAATTCTTCTTTTTATTAATGATCTCTTATCCCTTACTCTCAATCCTATTCATAGTTTCGCCGACGACAGCACCCTTGATTTCGCGTACTCATTTGATTCTGTTATGAACTCACGTGGAAATGCTACAGAAGCCAATCGGGAACGCATGTTTAGATCATTAAACAACGACATTTCCAAGGTCCTTGCTTGGGGCAGAGCAAATCGTGTTACGTTTAATGCATCCAAAACCCAATGCTGTTTAATGTCCCTTAAAAAACGCCCAGTTCATCCCCAACCCATTTCAGTCGACAGAGTGAATATACCCAATTCACCCTCCCTAAACATCTTGGGTATCGAGATATCCAGCAATCTTAGCTGGACTGATCATATATTTGCAATCGCTAAAAATGTGATGAAATGTTTGGGTTTTCTACAGAGATGTAAGAAATATTTCACCCCACCTGACTTAGCGCTGATCTACAAGTCCCACATTAGGCCTAGACTTGAATATAATTCCCATATTTGGGCAGGGGCCGGACACACCGCACTGTCCGCGTTAGACAAAGTCCAGCGTAAAGCTGTTAAGCTTATTGGCGATCCCTCAATCTCTGAGGGTCTTGACTCTCTGGAGCATCGACGGAATGTCGGTTGTCTCTCACTCTTCTATCGTTATTTCCATGGCCGTTGTTCTAACGAAATTGCTAGCCTGATTCCTTGTAGACTCATGACAACGCGCGATACAAGATCAACAAGTCGCTCCCACCCCTATACTCTCCAGGTCAAATTTGGACGTACCGTCAAATTTCGGGAATCTTTTCTAAGCAGAACAACACGAATGTGGAACAGTTTACCATCTTCTGTTTTTCCCCCGTCTTATCAGCCTGAAACTTTCAAACGGGGCGTACATCGACACCTCCTTCACCCAAACTCCTAACCCATTTCCCTCATCCTTAATTCCTTTCCTGCCAAGGCTGTGCTTAAGCATCATATGGCATCCCCTGAGCTTTGGCATCATCATATATAAAAAAAAAAAAAATTGCCCCTTCAGTTGGAACAACCCAGCGCGATGTAGCCAGTGTTAACTTTATAAAGGCGTGACATTGAAGCAATAGGCTCATGTATACCGTACATAGTTCGACGGTAGGAAATATGAAAAAAGTCAAAGTTCCTCAGGGACCGGGTCGGAATGCAAATGCCTACATCGTTCAGCAATTTGGAGGTGTTGATCCTTTCCTGCAATAAACATTACAAAAAGGTGATCTTATAAATCCTGCGTCTCTTTTCAAGGGATTCGAGAAAAATCAAACAAAGCCTAGCAGGATAGAATGGAAGGAAGAAAGAATCGCGCTAGGGAAATTCGCGAAGATCGAACCTAAGGAATTTGCGTTGACCAGCCTCGATCCGGTTGATGTGGACAGCGAAGGAGGGATCCCATAAAGGGCAAGCGTATTCCAGAATGGATTTATCGAATGTGCAAAAGAGGAGCCTAGTTAGGTTGGGATCGTCGAGCTCCCTGGATCACCTTTTCACAAAACTCAGCCAGGAATTAGCCCTACTCACCACGATGTCAATGTGGTCCTCAAAGGAAGTGCGGGAATCAAGAACCAACCCCAGCCTACTCAAGACATTGCCATCTAAAGAGTAGTCGAAGCGAACGGGACACTTTCTCCAGGTAAAAGATATTACCGTGCATTTGTTAGCATTGAGTGCGATTAGAACAGCAACAGTCATGTAGAATATAAATGTCGGAGCTCAACAGTGGACATGAGTGGACCGAGAAAGCTGCCTTGAGGCACCCTAGAAGAAAAAAAGATTTCATTGGATAGGGTACCGTGGAACAAGACACGCTGAGTGCGCCAATAGGATTTCTGTTCGCCCTGCGCCATAATGATCACATATCCCTTTACCGTTCCTCCTACAGCGCTGTCCATTAAAATAATATCTTAATTTTAGATTACTCTGCTTGCTTCAAAACGAACCTTTATATCATTATCAGTTTATATGTTTCTTAAGCTCAACTCGCTTCTCTGGGCGTGAATGCCAATATTATGGCAGGACTATCAGCTCAAGGCTGGGAGATCATGCTACCAGGACTGTGAGTACGGGCACACCGCAAAGTGGGGTAAAGTCTCCTCTTCCTGGTGGTGTATAAACTGCTTCTAATCCTGGAAGGGGAGGGCTGTGGAGTGTTTTCCAATACGGACGACATCGCTATACCTATCTCGGGGAAATTCCTGCCTGTTATAAAGGATCTTTTTCAGAATGCCTTCACTAAGCTCACCAATTGGGCGATGGGGAGTTGGTCATCTGTATATAAATATAAAATTCGTCCTGTTGACCCTGTGTATCTGAATGGCACCCGCCTGGCTTTTACCGAGGAAGCTAAATATCTGGGTATCATCCTGGATAGGAAGCTCAGCTGGACCATTCCTACTGATGCTCTGAAGATACTTCTTCATTTACTTCCATTAGAGGTGAGTAAACAGATGGCTGCTAATGCTGCCGTTCGACTTACAGCCGCACCTCAGTGATCCAATACTAGAGTTGGGCACTCTACAATTCTGGACCCCTTTTCGCTCCAAGTAGGCCATCTTGACTACACCACTCCTAGCTACTCCTTTGTCAAGCGGTTTAGATCGACGATCCCAAACAGGCTTGACTGGGATTAGGACAGCATTTCCCGTGGGGAATCCGTTCAGATTTACACGGATGGTTCTAAACTACAGGGCAGGGTGGGGGTAGGGTTTTCTCAGAAGCACTGAACGTTAGAATGTCCTTCCGTCTTCCGGACTACTGCGGCGTGTTTCAGGCAGAGGTTATGGCTATTCAGGAACCTTTGAATTGGTTGAAGGGGAACGAAGTTTCTATAAAGGACATATGTATCCTTACAGATAGCCAGGCTGCTTTGCTATCCCTTTATTCTGTCCTATCGACATCTAGGGCTGTTAATAGCTGTCGCTCACACTTAAATGAGATGGCTGAGTGGTACTAAATTCACCTGTGCTGGGTCCCGGGGCACAGGGATATTTCAGGAAACTGCATGGCAGACGAAGGCGGGGACGAAACTGGAGATGAAGTCGGATAAGACTACTCTTGGTAGGCCTTTGGCCGCCTGCAAGCTTTTGCTTGGTACGAGGGCAATCAACCTAGCGAACCATAGATGGGAAAACGGCACTAGGTGCCATACGTCCAGACAGATCTGGTCTAAGCTGGATCTTAGGCGCTCCAAGTGTCTGATTTCGAGGGGCAGATCTGACCTTGGTATAATTGTTGGGATTATCACAGCTTGTACGCGAAGAGACTGGGTATCTTTTCAAACGACTTCTGCAGAAGCTGTATGGACGAGGAGGAGGAGGAAACTATTTTCTACTTCCTCTGCCGGTACCCTGCACTGGCACGCAGGCGGAAGTCCTTCTTGGGTAACTATTTCTTTGATTGTCTCTGCGATCTAGCGGCGATTGACGTTGCAGATCTCTGTCGCTTCATCGACAGCTCCGGATGGTTCCAATGAGGAGGTGGTGGGAATTCTTGGATTCCCGTGGCATCACAATGGGCCTATTGAGGTCTAAGTGTGTCCTTTAAGGCAGCCACACGAACTTAACATAACCTAAGCTCAACGAGGCGGTTAGATTCACTGTTACCGCGTTTTAATGGTCACCAAGGTTCTTCTTTCTTCAAAGTGTTTCAATTGGAAAACTCCCTTTCATAGGATTTGCAATGCCTGGGGTTGGTTTAGCTATTCCAGAAGCGTGTATTTGCCCGTATTTCAGTGGGGGAATTGAAGGATTGGAGTAAGTAATACCATGGCGGCTTTCCAATCTGGAGGTCCCAGGTTTGAATCTCAACAACGATGCCACATGGCTGTTTTCTGCTGATAGCAGATTACGATAAAAAAGCCATTAGGGTTTGAAGAGAAAATTTCGGTGATTCGGAATCTACTTTAAGTCGTGGGTACACTTGGAATCGTTGTCTAGAATCGGGTAAAGTTCTTTTCCCGTCCCATGCCTCACAAAGGGGTTTACGGGAACGAGGGAGAGAGATTGTAGGAGTGCATCTATTTTGTAACTTAGTTACAAAATTGTGCGTGTTGTTTTGTAACTTATTTTATTTTTAGACATAATAAGTTTTTAATGTTTTTCTTTTAGTGTTATACATACTGCTACCTCACTTATTACATTTGTTGTTGTAATATAAATTTCTTGATCTTATTTATAGCCACTAGTTATTCTGTACTTATAAAGGATTACTATTGCATAATCTTGTTGTACTGCGCAAAAATTCTTCATACTATTTGCAACATCATAATTTTGCTAAAATGTTCTCATAAGTGATTCAAATCGATTTTCCATCAACAAACCTTCTTATCGGAATATTTTCTACTTATGTATGATTTCCCTAACACTGCATTAATAAATTTCCAACATTCGTTTGCAAAACTTTTTCTATCTTTGTTTATGTTTGAAAGAACTTGGGATTTCCTGAGTTTGGATTTTCGCGACAAGAGTATTCTGCCCGCAATCCCAAAGGAGTAAAAACAAAAAAACCTGTTCAGGCAACCAAAACACGTAGTCGACCTAATGTTGTCATAAAAAGAGCCACAAGGGATTGATGTCTTCGAAAGAAGGCTTATTGATAGCTCCTCATGAAATTTAAGGTTAATGGTACCTATTGCAAATATGTACAACAGAATGTCTCTGTGCTACGCAAATGGTATATATTTTGTTGCGGCTGCTCTCAAGAGACCCATTTAGGCCGAAATGTTACTCAAGTGGAACATGTAAGCATTATTTCAAGAAAAAGTGCTTAACTTTTATGCTTTGGGAGATGTATCTACATAATTGGGTGAAGAAAATCCGAAAAATCGAAACCTTTTGTTTTTGTTAGTGCTCCCCTTTTCTTTACATCGTCTAGAATTCTTATTGAAGGCATGAAAAGTAAATAAAATTAATTTAATCAGCAAACGGAAATTGGAAGACGTCATACTCTTGATTATGTACACAAAGAGGGTGAGAAAGTACACACTCATATACGGTAAAATCGATGAGTAATGAAGCGGAAACAAAATACGAAAAATTTGGATGGAGTAAATAAACTATGAGGAATATTTTCTAAAAAAATGGATTTTATGAGGGATTACTGAAATATTTTTACTGAACGAGCGGCAAACCCTCATAGAAGAATTTATTTGCGCAGTACCTACTGAATACTAAATTAATTGAATTTGTTGCAAGAGCAGTAAAACCACAAAATAGCTCGGAAAGTAGCTACCTAAGAGTTGCAGAGAGGAGACACTGCGAAAACTGTGAACATAACATATAACAGTTTGAGAATCATTATCAACGAACTTTGTACCACTTCTTCGCTTCACTTTTCATTACAAACACAATTAACCTTTCACTTTTTCTGTTTAGTATTTAAAAGGTAGAAAAAAATCAATTTAGCTTAGTACTTACATCATACCCGTTCGATTTAAAAGAAATAAAAATTTTCAATATTCTTTATTTTAAAAATTATTTTAATTTTATTTATTGGTTTTTAAGCAAGTAGGTGCTACAAAACCTTCGTAAGAGCTGCAACATTCTTGATTACAAGCGAATGCCAGTTCAGAAGCTCCAGGACCTCCATTGGTATTAGACTCCCTTAGACGCTCCAAGTTAGAATCTACCAAGCAGAGCTGATACTGAAGTTCTTTACTACCAGACTTCCTTAGCCGCTCCAAGTCAGGCCTCCCAACCAGGATCGACACACAAACGATTCCTTAACTACTTCAAATTCAGAGCTCCAGATTTCAATACTGGCGCTAAATACTCAAATTCTAAATTCTCTAATTATTTTAGGTCAAAAATCAGAGCTTTTATCTAGGCAACCGAAGTCCTCACAGACTAGGTCTCTTTAGCCACTGATGATCTGACCCTTAAGCTTAATACATACTAGAATTCTTTAGGCGCTTCAGATTTGAACTACCCACACATAATCTCCAGGACTTTCTTTATTAGAAACGCCGATCGTATCAAGAAATTTTAAATATTTCTTGCTCCGCTCGAGTTTTGAACGGTGTGTTTTGGAATTTGTTTTGAAAATTTCACTCGAGTCAAGTGTTTTTCTGTACACTTTTGTACTATATTTCCATAAACCTGAAATTGGTGGGTTACTTTTGATCACACAATTGTGAAGACAGAAACGACTCTATACTCCGAAGTGTCCGAACTTCTCAAACTCTCAATTAGACAATTTGAGATAATAGTATATTCCACAACCAGTAAGGAAACAAACATCAAAAAATCTACCGTTGGTCATTGAAAAAACTACAGCTGAACATCAAGAAACCTACAGGTACGTCAACCGCTATCTACAACATTGGCAACTGGAAAGTAATGGTTATCCTAATATTGCGTTAAGAGTCTATGCCTTAAAGAAAAATCCCCGAAATTACATATCAGATACATCACAGACAAGTTAAGAAGAATTTGAAGCTTCAGGTAGTTGCTAGTACCAATATCCCGAAATAGACGAACAAGAATGTAGTAAACACAACCTATTCTTTCTGTAAAGCAACTGCTTTGGGTTCTGGGTTTACAGAACTCCTTTATTCAATGCTAGAACTGTAAGGTACTCTGGATAGGAGCACCAAAGAAATGTTATCATTCATTCGGGTACAGCTTATGCGTATCCACATTTCAGCTCGGTAAAGGTGACAGGCTAAAGAGATACCAAGCCCAAATAAAACCAATAGAAGTGACAGAAGCCAATACTAAACCAAGGTAATCAAGAGTTGCTGATGCTGCAACACCAAATGCTAGTGGTCCAAATAAATATTTTCTGCAAAGCGAAAGCGCATGCTTCTCCGGAACACTGTCGCACGCCTTTGTCTTTTTAGCAGACACCCCGAATGGTGGGATATCTCCATATAGTACCGATAGATGTTGAAGGTCTTTGTCACTTTGCCTGAGGTCGATCGAATTGCTCTACCCTTTAATGCTAATTTAATATACCAAAAAAAATGTATAAAACTTATTTATTAGTGACTACGCTGGCGTACCACATAACTATCCGAAGTATTATCTGAAACAAAAAAAAAACTAATACACTAATGTGCAAAAGAAACGCAGCACCGACAGGTTTCCTAGAGAAATCCTGAGTTCTCCTTATTATTATGTAGTTACGCGAAGGACCATATGATACAATAGTCTATATAAGATTCAAAAAATGCGAGTTTGATTTCATTTTAAATTTAGTGTTCAGATAGTGAAGACATTTATGTAATTAAGGAAAATTTTGTGAAATATGGTTCAACTAAGGGTCGATCCACACTATGTTATAATGCCGTTTAGAGTTCGTTCTCGGTCCGATCTCGGTCTGGTAAAGTCTAATCTAATCGAGCGGAACTAGACTGTTACGGATAGTATGGATGCACACATTTATTTGTTACTTGATAATACTTTACCAGACCGAGATCGGACCGAGAACGAACTGAGAACGGCATTATAGTGTGGATCGGACCTAGGTAGTGAACAAAAATCTGTATTCGGCGGGAAAATTTATCTATGCGTGAAATAGGTCGTAGGTTAGGATGCCCCGATTCCACTGTTGTGCGGTTAATAAAAAAGTTCGAAGAGACTGGTACCGTAGAACGCCGTGAAGGATCAGGAAGACCGCGAAAGACTACTATACTATTCGTCAATATCAGTTTTTATTTCGTACATCTTTGATGGATCGTTTCAAAACATCTCTGCATTTAAGGCAAGAGTTAATGAGTGCGCATTACAGCTATATTTCCTTTTCAACCGTCCGACAGACTCATTCAAAAACCCGAGTAAAAATCATCAGTGGCTGAACAGAGGTTGAACAACAACCACAAGCGTTTTTTTAGGGCAGATGCGGACTGTACTGAATCCAAAAAGTCTTAAAGGCTGTACACTGGGTCGTACGGTGGCTAATTTTGAGTGAAAAACTCCAACGGCCTTTCGACACGTCGCATACTCGGCTGTACAAAGGCGAAATCGTAGTAAAGATAAAATGGCCGTACACACAGGCGTACAACGGCTGTATGGAATTTAAAAAAATTATATATCATCTATTTTTGCGCTGGGCCGTTCGTTAAGGAAATTTTATTGAAATAACGTCGATCAAAAACACGAACTCTGGTTTTTTTTGGCACTTGAACCGAGCTGCTTTATCTAGGTATAGCGAGTAGTTAGCAGTGAACATTCGTCCTGTTAAGTATTCTCGTTCTTGTGCAGTGCAATTGAATGTTAAAAAAAAGAAAATTTTGTGGGCATTGATATTTTGGCCAAAAACGAGTGAAATTTCGATAAATAAAGTAAGTGATATCAGTGAAGTAATCAATCCAAAACATATTAAAGTTGGTTGGGAAGACGATTTGCCGTGGATTGATGAATACCTACAATATGACAACCATCTATGAAGCAAAAATATTGAAAATTTCTTGTAAGTGTATATTTTATATTGTGCAAATCTTTTATTTTTGAAAGACATGCTTGAATTTCTATTGTTTTAATAATATTTAAAATAATTAAAAGTGATTACCAACGTTAGCATCTATCAATTGTAATTCCTTATTGCGGAATTTTGTAATTGAAAAATATTTCAGTTTTCAACTTTAATATTGCTCTGTACGCTCATCGCCTTATCGAAAAATGACCGCTGTACGACCTCTGTACGCTCCGCACATTATGGTAAAACGGCCGCTGTAGAGCCCTAGCTAGATACCCTTTAGTGACCGTTGAACGCCCGAAAATGTGTTTAAAATAGAGCCTTTGTAAGTCTTGTGTACAATGCACAATGGGAAGGAATGCACGGTTGCCGATCATTAAAAAGCTCGAGTGCAGCAATTACGTCTCCAGTGGGCGCTCGAGCATCGTTCACGGACAGAGGATATGTGCAATAGAGCCATTTATTCAGAGGAATCCAAATTCAAGATCCGTACGTGCGGCAAGGGACAGGAGAGCGTCTTCAGCCTGGATGTGTACAAGAAGTACCACCTCAGGATTGCGGAGTTTTGGTTTGAGCATATTTTTGTACACGTGGACATCTCCCGTTTGTTAGCCAAATAATAAATGTAAATGCCTACACTGATGTTCTGGAGAATCACTTGAAGCCCTCCGCTTTAGAGCTGTTTACTTTAAAATTCGAGTGCTGGGGATTTTTTCTTGCACACTAGTGTATATTCTTAATCTGTAGTTATCTCCCTATTGTCTCTACTAGTATTAAATTTTATCTTAAAAAAATTTAATTACTACATTCTACATTTTCCATTTTAGCTTTACTAAAAATATGACATTTTTAACGTTTCACGCATTTTTTAGCATACGGAACTAAAGAGTCCTACCCTATTGCTGTGGCAACGCTGTCCGCCTGCCTTTCAGAGGCTTCTAACTTCTAAATGAATAGAGATATCGACTTAAAAGTCACACATAATATGTAAATCCTTGGCCCAAAGGCTAAAATCGTATATAAAATTGGTAAACAATTTTCAAATTTCAATAAACGATATTGGAAAAATTTTCTTTACAAAACTCGAGCAAAGAAATAAATATTAAAATATTTCTTTACACGATAGGCGTTTCTAATGATGAAAAGCTGAATTCCTTTGGCTTTTCCTCAATAGCAGCACCAAAGGGTTAGCTTTTCTTCAGCTGCTGGACGGCCTCGAAAGAAACCGAAAACTAGCTGTTGCTCCAACAACGAGTATTGTAAAGAAAATTTTTGTAATTTCTTTTATTGAGATTTTGAAGTATTCACTCGGGTCATGTGTTATTCCGTACATTTTTTGTGCTAGTGAAAAAATTTTAAGTTAAACTGTTTTATAAACCCTAGATGATTTACTATTATAAATCCCACAGCCCACAGCCCACAGCCCCACATTTGTGGCACAAAATTATTTTCTAGCTATTAGTACATCATCTAATGATAAATAAAACCATTCAACTTAAAACTTCATTTGCCTATGTTTTATTTTCTAGCTTTTAGTACATATTCTAATGTTAAAAAAGCCACTTAACTTAAATGTATTTTTACCTATTTTCTTTTTTACATATCACTCCGACGCCAACACCTAGGTGCTTGATAACCACATAGTATCGACAACGACATTTAGAGTGAGATGAACTCAGTAATACCGAAAATTGTGAATTCAACATTAACATCGGTCGATTTCCACTAGGGGTGTCTTACTACCGCAGTACCTAACGGCATCGGGAGTGTAAATATTCATCTTAGCAACACTGGAAACAACGCATTCGTTGATTTGCACCGACTTCAAAATGTCGTAATAGATATAAAATTAAAAATTATTTCATGCTTTTTACCGCTTTTTGTGAAGTCGGTTCAACTTTTTTTTTAAAAACTATTTAATTTGATTTTTAATTTTTATTTAATTGCTTAAGAAGAGTTAATGATTATTTTTGTTAGGTCCATCTCTCCTTACGAGTTGGTCCAACTCACCCATACAGTATGGGAGAGATGGACCAAGTGTGCTTTTTTTACATCTCAAATTAAAATAATCCACGCCGTCTCTGGGCCGTGTCTGGCTCGCAGCAATGCAAAAACAAGACATTCAAGTTTCCTAACTTCCCTTACCCTAATTCCCTTCCGGCCAAAACCATGTTAACGCATCAAAGGGTTGTCCCCTAGGCTTTGGCCGCATCGTATAAAACAAATATTTCCGTAAAGAAGCTATTGTCATTCCAAATTGAAAGTAAAAAATGTTGATTATTAATAGTAAGTTCATATGACACCAAGTTATTAAGAATAAAAAGTTATTACACTTAAAAAAAATGTGGTCCATCTCTCCTAGTTTTACCCTACGTCTAATATTATGCAATTCTCTATGAAACCAAAATTACTATTAAAAAGACGACACCATCCCCAGGAAAGCTTTTTCGTATTACACATCTTTCTCAAATCCAGAATTCTTCAAATATGGTCTTATAAGATTTTAATAACGTTAAAACAATTTAATTTCTATGACAAGAAATATTCTTGCTTTCCCTTCCCTAATAAACCCCACTTTTGATGAAAACGAGAAATATATTACACAAGACTTACCTGTAGCAGATCCTGAACTAATTTTCTGCTTAGCTTTCTCCATTTCAGGTGAAACAGGAGCAGAATGAGATGAACGCCGTTTCCCTTCATCTGATATTGTCAAGCCCGCATTTCTTGCCTGACTCATTTCTGAAAATAATGTGAAAATTAAATGAATGAAAATTTCAAGCATTTCCAGAAGGTAATTTATTAGACAAATTATGAGATAATGCTGTGATGGGATGTTTTGTTTGATTCTTTAGGGTACAATTAGCGGCACCATTTCAAAACAAGCTGGTGACATTGTAAAATATTGTAGCAACAATGTATGTACATATGTATGGTAAATTCTCGTAAATAAATATATTTTTGGCACATTTATAGACACAAATGTTTACATGTAGTTTGCCTTTATAATAACAGTAGGCCTCAACTGAGAGGAATATTGGAAGGAGTAAATTAACTTTTGCACCAATTAATGTCAAGCAGACATAAGTCGTCGTGATGCTAATCAAAAAACGTATTCCATGCAGGAAATCATCCAAATGGGTTCATGCATTACGAAGTAAGGCGACTCCGTCCTCTTCTTCCCATCCGCACCCTAGGTACGAACTTGTATGAGGGAATGTACACTGTACAAAAGAACAAAATCGTCCCGCTCACTACGAAATTAGGGGCCGCCCCTCCGTACAACCCCCTTCCTAATCTATAAAACCATTCAAATCAGTCCACTCGGTTTGATGTTTGCTCCTTCCCCCATCCCCACCATCGTTTCGAAGGAAAACAAGGAGGTAAGGCGGTTAAAAATGGTAAACTGTTCCACATTCGTGCTGTTCTGCTTAGAAAAGATTCCCGAAATTTGACGGTACATCCAAAATTGACCTGGAGAGCATAGGGTGGATAGCGTTGTGATGTGCATACAAGGAATTAGGCTAGCAATTTTGTTAGAACAATGGCACTGAAATATCGATAGAAGAATGAGAGACAACCAACATTCCATCGATGGTTCAGGCAGTCAATGCTCTCTGAGGTTGTGGAATCGCCAATTAGAGTGATAGGCTTTCTTTGAACTATGTCTAACGTTAATAATGCGGTAAGTCCGGTCCTGCCCAAATATAGGAATTATATTGAAGTCTAGGACTGATGTGGGAGTTGTAAATCAGCGGCTGTAGTTAGTTTCGGATAAGCGAAACATGACACGATTTGCCTTGTCCGAAGGAAGAATCGTAAAAATATCCTTGCTGAAGGCTACGTTCTGGTCGAGAAGGTAAAAATGGAATTTTTTTTTACATTTTTTATATACCTGAAGTGTGTAGGTCATGCCTCCAAAAGAATTTTGCGTTATCTAAATTATTTAAGGGATTGTTCTGATTTTTGATTTGTTTTTTTTAGAAAACCGTTATTATAGTATTAGCCAACTATTTAAGTTCCGTAGTTTTTTTTACCGTCGAAAATAAACGTGCAGGACGCGCTGAAGTTGACACCTCAAACATAACATGGCAAACGGTTTCAGCGATTAAAACAAAAACTATTTAACATATTTCGGCAATTCGTCTAAATCTTTCAGCAATTTGTCTAAATCTTTCGGCAATTTGTCGAAAATTACGTTGCCGAGTTAGCTAATGTACAATTTTTTTCAAAAGCTTGTTATTTATATTTTATCCCCCCTCCTTTACCGGTTTTTGGGTGAAAAAAATTGGGTTTTGTGTTGTTTTTTTTTGCTAACAAACGCTAGGATTTTTGGATTTTTTTGGAATTTTGAGTAATGTAGACATTAGCGAACTAAGGGATGTAATTTTTAACAAGACTGTTTTTGATTTTTGTATTTAAGACCGCTGTGGGCGGAGCTATCGCTAGAACCGTTTGCAATGTTATTTTTAAGGTGCCAACTTTTTCTGAACTTTAAGAGTTACGTAATACTTTGAAAAAAGTTTTGTACATAAAAATAATAAAAAAACGTAAATATTAATAATTCCAATAAACGTAAATATTTTGCCTAACAAATCAGAACAACCCCTTAAGAAGTTACCGCCCTTTGAACGGAACCGTGCGAAGGCCTAAAAACAGTTAGTGGTAGTTGTGTGACGACGTATGCACAAGTGCAAAACATACTTTTAAAATGCCAAGTGCACGAAAAAGCAGTGGTTATTATAACCGGAACCGTACGCGGAAAATAAATACGCTCCCGCTACACGTTATTTGAAAAATGCGCCCTGCACACGGATATGCATGCTCCCGCTACAGGCACAAAACTTTAAAAATACGTGTGGGTCATCGGCCACCAGGACAATGGATGTACATAAAATATGATATATTATGCAATTAAAAAATATGGTCATATACATTTTAGGTTACTTTTCAGTCAAAGTTTTCCTAATCAAGAAGTACAGACAATTTTAAAAACCCTCCTGGGGGTGGGGGGTTGAACCCCCCTGCGGACGGGCCTGTCGGCCACCAGATATTACAATTGTTCCCAATAGCCGATGACTCACATGGTGAGTGATGGCAGTAATAATAATAATAATAAGTTTCAGTTATAATCTATATTAACCCGAGTAAAAATAAGACTCAAGTGTACAAACGTTGCAGGCTATTACGGAGATAGTTTAGTCATTTCAGACCTCAGTCTTGAATGAATTAATCTGCGAAAATAATTGTATTGGTTTTAATTTAAATTTTAGTCTAGAAAAAGTGTGAGCATACCATGCTTGGTTTGAACTAGTTCGTGTTGTTTTATCGAGTCTTATTTTTAATCGGGTGAGGAATGAAAAGAAAAGCAATCACATCAGTACAGCTCTCTGAGATATTTATTAAAACCTAAGGCATAAGCCTAGGACAATTAGCATATTTATAACGTCATGCTAATCAAGTCTCAACTCGCGCTGCAGTATATTATCGTACCTTACTCGAATTTTAAAAGAAATATTCTAAAAGAACTATTTTACAAAATTTCCGTTAAAATATAGAACTGTAACGGAAAAATAAACTACACTAATAATAAAATTCATTGAATTGCAAATTCCTTCGACATACACCTTATTTTTACTTACATAGCTCTCTTTGCTTTCCATCTTTGCCTGAACTTAAAAAATTCCATGCTGTAAAGGAATTTTCATCAGATGAAGAGATGATAGCAGTAGACGGCTACTTTGCAGGCATTTTAGAAGGTATTGGTATTTTCAAGCAGAATTCCAAAAGCTGTCATAATCTAAATTTTAACTAAATTGACCTCTCTTACCGGCTGACGAATTAAAAGAAGCGAATAATCACCGAAATGTCCAATCTGCTGAAAGCAACTTTGCTCCATCCATTTTAATTATATAAAGCAATTAATTGCGACCATCTGCCCATATTGGCCCGTAATTTGTGCCTTGCGAAATAATAAATTTAAAGTATTGCGAATCTGTCTCTCGACACTAATTACCACACGTAAAATGATTTTGTGTGCGATTAGCAATAACATTAAATATCAGAAGCAAATTCCATTGCTTTACGAGCAAACCGGTGCTAATTTATTCTAATGAATGGATCTCCCAAATTAATGGATACCCGAAATTTAAGCAGAAAATCCAAATATAAATCACAGGAAATTAGAATATAATTGCACGTATTTTGAGTAATTAGCCTTAAGCTTTTGGAGTTAATTCAATGTGGCTGAGTAAACCGAGAACCTGCACATTTAATTTTATTAACACTTTATAGTGAAATAACGTCTTCAGGCTATTGTCTGAGTTCTCGTGATTCCTTGAGTGTGTGTAGGATAACATCGATAATTGCAGGTGGCTTAAGTACACCCACTCGACTGCACAGTATTTTGGAGGACATAAAAAAAATTTTACACGTCCAGAACAAAACTCTAATTTATTTACACAAGGGTTACTCAGCACAGTAGTCCCCGTGTGGCAATTGCTGTGACCCACAGTTTTACACTAATATCTTCTCTATACACAGGTTCAGCGTCTTCCTTAGACTTCATCGTGCGGGACAAAGCACTAAGAATAGTAAAAGTGTATCAGGCATATGCTAAAGATACTGCACGTTACGTATTAGATTCAATTCTATCGCATATACGAACTTCAGTGGTGAAGTTATTTCTAGGGGTGACTTCAGCTACACACTAGATTTTTTTATTGATCGCCATTCTGGAGTTGAATGCAGCACAGTGAACACAGCGACATTGTAAAGCCTAGTCATATATCGCACAACATAAAGACTTGGTCATACACAAGGGTTTCCTGAAATGTCCATGGCAGCTTTTCAAGTTCAATCGAATAGTACTACGTTACGGATTAGAACCTTAAAATTTGGGGGTTAGTCCGAGAGAAAAAATAAAAATGAAAGGAGCCAATTTTTTCCTAAATCAAACAGTAAATTTTATTAGACACGTAAATTTTACGGTGCTGTTCCGTAATAATTGTCCACGAAGACATTAAAAATTGCTGCAAGGGTCGTAGATTTTATAGTGCAGTTGCTGAAATTTCCACGGTTAATGGGAATAGAACCGTAACTTTTTCTGGAGTTTTTTCTGCATGCAGATCTCCTTCCTTCATCGTCGGTGGCCATGAAGTGGAAGTTAGTGCTACTTACTGGATTTTCTAAAATAGCTTATTGAAATCGGAGCAATTCTTTGAAGAATTCATTCAGTTGTGATATCAATGGCTTGAAAATATTCAAACCTTTGTCATTGTAGGGATGATGTGGAGCTTCTAATTCGCTTACTTATTGAGAATTGAATCTTGCATTTAATGTGACAACCGAATTCTTTCGACACAAAACTACAAGAATAGATTGGAGTTTGGAGGGCGATTCTTGCCACGAGTACTTTTTTATAAACAAATTAGACCCGCTTCTTGTAAGTATACTCTTTTCTTGTCGAATAGGGATAGATCCGATACTACACGCAACTTTATGTTGCCAACATGTTCGTCTTACGATGATTTTTTTATCATGCTCCTACTCTGACAATGATATGCTTACCATAACGAAGAATTTTCGACATCATATTTCTCCTGGTTATGATATTATGACTCCTGAATTTTTTATACATTTTTTTTTTATCTCTTCTGTTTTCAATTCTGCAGTGGAAGGACACAAGGAAATTTCTTCAAGTTGGCGGGATCCGCCTATGAGCTCTACTTCGTTCAGTATTTGCCTCAGTAATATACCCGTCCAGCCCTATTGTCTTAGTATAAACAACAACATCGCTGTTTATAAGATGCATTTCCATGTAGTATGCCTGTTTAATGCGCTCAATCAACGCAGCCCAACCAAATAACACCCTGACCTATATTAACAGGAATTAAATCAAAAAGTCAACACATTCAATGACCTACTCATCCAGTCATTTACACCTTTAAACGCTATTAAACAACGGCAACGCTAATTAAGCAAAGGCAATAATGTTTACCGACATACATACATACGACAACGTGCATATGCATTACACATGACTTACGAACCACCCGGAAGATAATTGCATGAAATGGTTGCAATTTGAACTTCGATTCTTGACCGACGAAATTTTAATTGTTCTAGTCATATGTTAAGCAATTAAGAATTGTAGACCTAAGCTTGAAATATGTATAAATGTAATAAGCTCAATCAATAAAGCGTTTGTCAAAACATAGTTAGCAGTTAAAGCTCTTTGGGTGCTCCGAAGATAAGTTCCAATTAGCTTGATTCTCTGCAGAGATTATGAAGACATACTTCCAGATTGACGACCATCAATATAAAATTTTTCGCAATTTTCGAACAATATGAGCGGTCGATGGACGCTAGTAAAACCTTAGCAAAAGCCAAGGCGTAGAAAATGAATGATTTTCTCCTCAACTTAAATGGATAAATGCTTGCTTGATGTTTTAAGGTATGTATGTGGGGCTCGATGGTAAAATAAGTAATAGCTGCGTGGCTCTACAGATTCATAGCGGACTAGATTGTATATTGCCCCCCCCCCTTTCGCTCTGCCATAGAAGACATAAGATTTCTCCCAAAACAGAACCCTGAGGCACCCAAGTTTCACTTCAAGCTTTATTTATTGTTGTGTTGTATTTTCTTCCAATTTTTACAACTCGAACCATTTGCGTACAATGCCTTGAATTGAATGAAAATCCAAAAAATATTAATATTGCATTTCCAGCATACATTTTTTTACCATTTCGAAATCAACAAGTGCAAGGCCGTTTTTTAGCCCCTTACGCCAAAATGACGAGTATAACTCGTCATTGGCTTTTCATGTCTTAGTATATAATGACAAGCTACACTCGTCATGTGACTAAAGTTACTGTTGAATATGATAATAATTAATTTCATTTAAAATTTCTTGTGTATTGAATCTGGCAATATTGTATCCCCTTTTATTACTGCAAATGCTCTAATTTTTCGCAATCTAGGACGAAATAAAAACGCTGTCCATTATTATACCACAAGTGAAAAAGTCAGAATTACAAATTTACCCAATGAAATATATGATAATTAGCTACATTACGCTTCCTTCATTCTGTATGAAGTTTTTTTTTTAATAATAATCGCGGTGGGCAGTATTATCGATAAGATGGCAAAACAAGCGATTTTTACAATGCTGCCTGTCCTTCTGACTATGTACACGCAGGTTGATTGATAGCTTAGGATCAACATATAAGAAACTATTTATACTGGTTAAAAAAATACACTCTTAGACACTCTAACACCCCAAGTGCTGAGGATCAGAAGGGTATGCAAAAATAATCGAAAACGACCGATATTAGTGTCGAATGCATAATATTCGGGCTGAGCAAGGCAACTCCCGATACCGTTTGATCCTCTGGGGTAAGACACCCATAGCATCGTTATGGGTGCGGTGGGGAGCGACATGCATAAATACCGAGCAGCGCCGGGCACATGCTGCAAGTTAACAATATGTACGAATTATAAAATGAATTATAAATAAAAATAAGTGATTCTTGCAGTTTTTTGGAAGACTACATATAGCAATGCAATATGAGGACTTCCTAAAAATATTCACATTAAAACAAGACCAATTATGCCAATTGGGTGGTACGTCCCATAATGAATTGGCCCAAATATGAAATAATACAAAAAATTAAATGAAACCAATTTTATTTTTCAATATAATCTTCACCAATACTGATACACTTCTGACACGACATCTACAAACTAACATTTCTAAGCCTTTCTATAAATGAGCACACTCTTTGTCTTCGGAATCACTGACAACTGATCATCGCTTGAAAATTTTCTTCCCCTTAAGTCCCGCTTTAAATTTGGAAATAAATAATAATCGGACCGGGCCATGTCTGGGCTATAAGGTGGGTGGTCCAGATCTGTGAAACCGCAAAACCGCGAAACCTTCGAAACACTGGCGGTGTGAACGGGTGCGTTTTCGTGAAGCAACAGGACACCTTTAGACAGTTTGCCCCTGCGCTTCTCCTTTATCATGTTTCGCAGTTTATATATTAATAGAACATAATATTCGCCGTTTACAACTGTTTTGCGTTCTTTAAAATCCATCATCAAAATGGAAATCCCAAAACATTGTGCACATAATTTTTTTGGTAGATTGTTGCACCTTTGCCGTTCTTCATGGCTTTTCACCCATATAACGCCATTCCATTGCCTCGCGCTTACTTTCTGGATCATAATACAAGACCATTGTTTCATCACCAGTAACTATTCGTTCGATCACATTCTTTGCGTTTTTTCCCACAAATATCCAAAAACTCGGAAGCACAGCGCACACTCTCCTGTCTCTGCACATCTGAAAGAAGTTTCGGGACCCATCTTGCACTGACTTTTTTTATATGAAGATGTTCACAGATTGCACGATGGACGGTACTTTTAGAGAGCTCAAGTCTAGCTGCAATTTTTCTAATCTTCAAACGGCGGTCACTCAAAACCCCTTCTTCAATTAGAGCAATAGTTTCGGGAGTGAGCACTTCCACTCGATATATAGAACGCTTTAAATTAACTAATTGATTTCATGAGTGCTCGGAATGAAGTACGCATTGAATTGCATATTTTTTCCATATTTTAGGTTGAACATGTGTAGAAAAGTACTAATTGAAAAATTTATTTCTCGAAAAGACTTTTAATTCAATTTTTAATTGTTCGGCTTGATTCCTCTTTTTAATTGTCAAAATCACAATTTATTGAAATACTTTAGAAACATCAAACACAATGACAACTAAATCAGCATCCATTAAAATATTTACAATAAAGCTGAAAAAGTGAAAACTATGGTGTGCTATTCACTAAGCAACCTCACCGTCTGTGAAAAATTCCAATGGCATCTTTTTTCCGTACCCATCCTTTATTTATTTTTTGTTAAATTTATTATCGACCTTTCCAAATTAAATGACGGTTTGATTTTTAATTATAAAGGTTCTACAGGAGAAGCAGGACCCAAAGTCGTCGTTATATTGCTATCCAACTTGCAACATCTTTTACCGTTTTCGCAAAATTTGTTCTGATAACCTTTCTAAATTAATTGAAAAAGCCCAGGTTATATAATATGTACTATAAATAAAAAAGGAAATTTCTATCTACAGAAATAACTGAAAGACTACGAAAAGGTAATTTCCGGTTTAAGGTTATATCATTTGAAAGACAGGAAATGTTATTCAATGTAGAGTAACCTGACCTAAAACCTGCTTTGGCATTCGTTCAGCCATTCAAACAATTGTTTTTGTAAAAAGTCACTTAAAACTCTACAAGAAAATTATAAAAGTAATTTCACGCTAATTATGTAAATTTGCAGAGGAAATGGAATTCAAATGAAATTCTGCCCAGTACAGGTAGGTATTTATAATTGTACGGAATGTTTGGACCAGAAAATGTGTAATGAAGATGTGAAAATTGCGATTTATTAGAAAACTTAATGGCATTAACCACCCTTGAAAGGGTGCTTTTTTTTTAAATTGTAAATTTTTTATCTATCTGCACATTTCTGAAACTCACAAAATTTTAAAAATATAATTTCTTTTGTTCTGAATATTCAATTTTTCAATTTCAATATTTGACGACTTCCTTAAGGCAGGATTCTACTTTGCGCGCTCGAAAAAAAGGCTATTTTTATGAATTTTTGATGAGATTATGGTTGCAGTATTTGATATAGGGTTTGTTAGACTTAATAAATACATACACTCTTGAAAGATATAAAAAAAATTTATTATACATTCTATGCACTTTTAACGCACAAAAACGCCATTTGAATACAACGCCTCGATTAGTAGGTGGGTCTGCGCTGTTGTAGAAATTTTAAAAATGGGCCATCCAAAACAAAAAAATTTTGAATTTTTAGATTCAATATATCACTAGCAATCGACTGAACTAGAATTTTTGATGTACGTGCAAAAATAACAAAATGGCGGCGAAAAAAAGGAAGATAAAAAGTTGCTTGTTTTTCATTGCTTTTTGCCATAAAAATCAAAAGTTTTAAGTTATTCTAATCCAGTCGGTTGCTATATGTATGTGTGCAGAAGATGTGGTTAAAATTTTATAAGAATCAGTTCAGTTTTGAGATAAAAGCCAAGTAAGCGGTTGGGTCAGCGCGTCGAATTAGCCCGCTCAGGTAGTTACGTTTGAGGGGCGGAAAATTACACTTGAGGGTATTACAGATCTGAAGTTCCAAAATGAGTGGGGTTATAGATCTCACCTAGGCATACAAAAAATTGTTGGGGGTGATATAAATTTCAGTTTTTCATGGTATGCAGTTACTCTTTTATTTTTATCTTTTGATCTACCCAACACGGAGTTGGATCAATGCGTTGAGCCGCACGACCACCTTGCCATGGGCCCCGGGTTCGAGACGTTTTATTAAGAACTTAAAATAATCCACTCCGTCTCTGGGCTGTTGTCTAGCTCGCAGCAATGCAAAAACAAGACTCAAGTTTCCTCACTTCCCTTACCCTAATTCCCTTCCGGCCAAAACCATGCTAACGCATCAAAGGGTTGTCCCCTAGGATTTGGCCACACCGTATAAAAAAAAAAAGAACACAGCGACATCAAACAAACGCTAAAAAAACTAGATACTATCCCAATGATCTTTCCAAAATTGTCAACAATGTTGATCTAACTCCTACCATTTCAGGTACAATCACTTCCAAAAGTGAAAAAAAATGGTTTGCGATTACCTAAAATTCAGCATTTTCCCAAATTTTCTCCGAAATTCATGATTAGTACAATTCAAATTAGTACACCCTTTTTTATTTTTACTGGATTGCCCATCTTATTACCTTTCCAGAAAGGTGCAACATGGCAAAGTAGAGATAGGGTGTAGAAATTTATAAGTAGAAAACTTATCGGGAAATATTTGAAATTCTGCAATTTAAGGAAACTAAACTCATATTAACTCTAAAATCCTTTTTATTGAATTCAAAACGTATTACAATTAATCTTAGTAAATTACAAAAGCTGTTCAAAATGTCCACCGCCCCTTTGGATGCATGCCAACAATCTGTTTCTAAGCACCTGTTTAAGGCGTATTGCAACCAGCATCTCGCGTATTTTTGTCGCTGCATTCCCAATTTTGCTAACTAGTGTTAAAAGGGCTTGAATAAACTTCATCCTTCATTGTTCCCCATAAGAAAAAGTCCAATGGGGTAAGGTCTGGAGATCTAGCAGTCCAAGGAATCGCTGCACCTCGTCCAATCCAGCGGTTAGGAAATTGTTCACTTCACAATGTTAGCAGTATGCGCTGGTGCTCCATCGTGTTAGTAAAACGTGTCCGTTCGATTATGCACACGGATCTCCTCTACTAGATCTGGCAGTATATTGTCCAAAAACTCTGCATAAATTTCACTATTAAGCACTTGCGGCAAAATGTAAAAAAAAATCTAGTTTCAAAGTAGAAATTTGCCTTAACATAACTTGAAAAGATTTTATGGGTGTACAAAAATACGCCCAGTTCGTTTATTTAAAAGACTAAAATAAATGGTACTTTCATTGGAAATTATTGCTTCTTTTTCGAAAGAAATATAATAACACAGGTTTATAAAAAAAGTGATGGCTATTTCACCAGGCCATGTCATTCCTATGTATTTTAATGCGGTGAATCCGAATCCGGGCTCCGATTGCACGGTTCACATCAAAATTTTGATATAAATCCGTTTTTTTTACAAGCGTTTATTTAACTTCTTCTTTAACTTTAACGCAATACAGTAGATATATCTAATATTGTTCTAAATCCATATATCAGCAACCCCAACATGACGGAATACCTTTTTCTTCACAACTCCCCTGATATGAGTATCAAAAAAAGGGTTTCACGAGTAAAATACAATAAATCAATAAACTATGTGCCGTCATTCTACATATATTATGGCAATGAATATAAAACTAAAAAACCGTCAAATAAAATAAAGTAAAAAAAGTTATTTTAAAATAACAATCTTTTATTCATTGTCACTTTTAATAAATAAAAAGTAAAAAAATAATTTCTTTATTTACAAGGACTACTTAGCTGAATATTTCACACAATAATAAACTATTCTCTTAGCTTTACTTACAGTTGATCGAAATTTAAACCCTTCAATAAAGTTAATAAAAGCGTGTTGCGCTGGTGTACAATGCTCATAACTTCCACTGAAAACCTTTTCTGGGTTCCTTTCAGCATGGCTTCATGAAAGGTAGATCTACTACGACTAACTTGCTGAAATTCTCTAATTGACATAATTAACACAGTGTTCTGGTTCGTAAGTTATTTTTTCTAGAAAAGATACCCTAGGGTTTCCATCAATTTTCGTTAATTGGATTCGTTCCTATCTGTCTGATTGCACGCAACGTGTTCTATTCGAGGTACACTTTCTAACGATATTTATACCACCTCCGGTGTTCCTCAAGGCAGCCATCTAGGACCATTGTTTTTTATAATTTACATCAATGATGTATCCTTAATTCTCCCTAATTTGAGAATTCTATGTTACGCTGATGACGCAAAAATTTTCCGCGTTATTTCAAATGCGAATGACTCTGACTTAAACGCCTTTCATAATTGGTGTTTTACAAACTTCCTTCTTCTAAATATTAGCAAGTGCACTACTATGTTGTTCTCTCGATCAACGAACGCAGTCACTTTAACTACACTTTAGACCGTGGCTCTTTCAACAGACTTGATAAGATCAAAGATTTAGGGGTCGTGTTAAATACAACCTTTTCATTTGACGATCATATCAATACTATCGTAAACAAAGCTAATTCTGCTCTGGGCTTCGTTAAGCGATGGTCTTAGAAGTTTGTTGACCCATATATAACTAAACTCCTTTATTTTACGTTCGTAAGACCTGTTTTGGAGTATGCTAGTCCAGTGTGGTCTCCATTTTATGCAACTCATATTCATCGCATTGTACAGCGTAGATTCGTAAGATTTGCCCTTCGCGGCGTGGATCGATCCTCTTCGGCTGCCTCCTTACGCTGACCGATTAAAGCTTATTTCATTGGAGTCGCTTGAAAGAAGACGCGATAACTCCAGAATTGTTTTTGCCTTCGAATGCTTGCAAGGCGCGGTTAATTCCCCCTGAACTGCTGAGGGCTCTGTACTTATCGATTCCTACTTGCCCCTTGAGGAAACAATGCTTTTTGCATATTCCCCACGGCACTAATTATGGTATTCATGAGCCTATTACATCTACATATGTATGTCTCGTCTCTTTAATAATAATTTTGAATTTATTGATTTTCGCTTGTCGAGACCTAAACTGAAGAATCAGCTTTGTTAGGGTTACTTTTCAATTTATCTTTTTTGGTACATATTAAATTGTTGTTTTGATGTAGTAGTCAGTATTTGATGAATCTTAATAAATAAATAGACACAGCCGTAAAAGCGCAATTCGAACATCGATGAAAATTGTTTTAAAAAAGAAAAACCTTCTTCTGTAATGGCGTGGGAATACATGTCAAAGAGGGTATTGGACCTCACTTCATTAATGGTACAGTCCATGCTGTGAAGTATATATATATATATCTTCGAATTGCTCCCTTACATTTCCTTATTTGAATTTCCTGAAGAAGAATATATATTAGCAGGACGAAGCATTCTCTCATGCCACTAAGATCACGAATAGATCATTATTTTGAAGCATCTTTCAATTTATTCAAAATATATATATTACATATGAGCATAAGTTCCTTAGCATGTAAATACTCTATACAGAATTTCAAAAGGAAATGTAAAGCACTAAATGATCCAAAACAGGGAAAAATAGCATTTATTAAGTAAAATTACATTAAAATTTGGTATTTTCATTATTGTATCGAAGCAAATTATAATAATGGAAACAGATAAAACTCAAATAATTTAACCGAAAAAAACAACACCACTACACATTCAAAATTTACCTTTACCGGTACCGTCAAATTTTTTGAAAAACGCTTTTTTCAAGTCGAATGCATTTCGATGGGCATTCCCATCCTCGTCAGCGACTACCGCAAAACTAAAACAACACAGCTGAGTCTGGTCAAGTGCAGCTGGGGTCAACGTTCGAGGTTCGTTTTGTTTTTGAGCTGACTTTACAGATTTCAAAAAGTGACGATGTTATTGGGCCGTTATCGTTGTTCATGACCTTTTCTGCATTTTTCTGTATAACTAAGCTTTCCCATGCATCGAGAGAATTTATATTCTTCACCGCTTTTTCTAGCTTTAAGTTATCCATTCCAACGTCATAATGATTCATTGTAATCATGTGTTGTGCTACAGCTGATTTTAAGGGCTGATTATTCTTAGCATGATTCAAGTGCTCTTTATATCTTGTTCTAATTTTTCTTCTTGTTTGCCCAAAGTACACCTTTTCGCAGTTTCCGCAACTTATACTATAGATTCCCGATTTGTCAAGTGTGTCCATTTTATCTTTAGGATTTCCTAATAAATCTATCAATCTTCTTCTATTCTTATGCACTATTTCCAAGTCGTTTCCTCTGAAAATCTTACTTAATTTTTCGGTCGTTTTTCCCTCAAATAGCAAACTTATTTTCTTCCTTTTTATATTTTCTAAAGGTGTGAGAGTAGTTAAGCTCTTTTTCTTAATCTTTTTAGTGTGTCCCTTAATTAAACAATCTATGTCATGTTCCTTGAACCCGTTTGTGGTTGATATGTCCTTTATATAGTTATACTCTTTTATGTAGTTCTCTAAGGATAGGGGGATTTTGCATAGTCTATATGTCATACTATTAAAGCTTGCCATTTTATGTTGTCTTGAGCAATATGAATCCCGAGTTATAAATCTTTTTGTTGATGTAGGCTTCCTATATATTTGAAAATTTATTTTTCCGTTCTCTCTTGTTAGCATCAGATCTAGAAATGGTATCTTTTTGTCGTTTTCTCTTTCTATAGTAAATTTTATTGTAGGGCAAATGCTATTTAATTCCTCGTAAAGTTTTTCCACTTCAGATTCTTTTATAACGACAAGTATGTCATCTACATACCTTAGCCATATTCTCGGTAGTTTCTTTCTTTTCTCCAGGTCCATTTCAAATTTGGCCATGAAGATGTTTGCTATGAAACATGAGATAGGGTTGCCCATGCTGGTTCCGTATGTTTGTTTATAATATTTTCCCCTGAATTCAAATTGATTCTGTCCCATGCATAAGTTTAAAGCCTTCATTAATACATCTACTTTATCGTTTTCTAGGTTTTGTATTCTCAACCATTCTTTGACAACATTTAATGCTTCTGGTATTGGTATGCTTGGGTAAAGTGCAGTAACATCAAACGATACTAAAATTTCGTCTTCCCTCAGGTGTACATTTTCCAATTTTTCTACCACTTCCAGTGAGTTTTTTTTCTTACATAGAGGCCTTCAGGAGGGCTTAAATTATTAAATTCGCTACAAATAGTCCTCATCTTATTCCCTGGCTTATGTATTTTTGGTAAACCATACATAAGTGGAATTCTCGGATTAGGGAGGGTTAGTCTCCATTTTGGAATTCCAAAATTGTTGCTGATTTCTGTAGCTAGCTTATTTGAATCGCGCACCATTTTATTTAAAGGATTACTTTTTAATTCGACGAAGTTTCCCTCTCTTATAGTCTGTTTCATACGATCGTCATATTCTATTTTATCTAGTATTACCATTGAGTTTCCCTTGTCCGCTTTTAGGTAATACACGTCTTTTTCCTTCAACGACTTTAATGTATAAATCTCGTCTACATTGTTTTTAATATTATTTGTCCCTGTTAAAATAGGTTTGATTTTATTTCGCATGTGGTCTTTTTTATTTTCTGGCAAACGCTTAATTGAAGACTCTATGTTCACTACCAATTCATTAACATTGACTCGCCCAGGATGTGGGGTGTATTTAAGACCTTTGTTTAGGAGGGCTAATTCTTGGGGGGAAAAATTAACCGATGATAAATTTTGGACATAATCGGGAACTTCTTTTATCGGTCTTGGTATTTCTTTTTTGTTGCTCTCTAACAGTTTTTCTAATTTCCTTTTTAGCACTTTGTTTTTCTTGTTTATTTCTAGTCTAACTTGAAAATCTACTCTATCCAAAAATTCAAGCCATGCTAAGTATTCACTATAGTTAAGTTCTTTTATTAAATTGAAATGAATACTGTAGAGTTCTAGTTGGAAATTATTTAATTTCGAATAAGCATCTTTTATTTCTAAGCACAACCATTTTCTCATCGCAAATAATTTTACCTTATCCGTCACTTCATTTGTTTTTGCACACTTCAGATGCATAAAATTGGGAAAAACATTTCGTAACTTACATTGTTTCAAGAATCTTATGTCTGCTCTTAAACGTTGGACCTTGAGTTTTAGTCGCGAAAATTTGTTCATTAAAGACCTGGTCGTCATTTTCACACACATTTTTTTTTGTATTTTGAACACGACGGCACTATTTATAAATAATTTAACCGAAAAAACAACACTACACATAAAACTCCTTAACTACGATTATGATACACAAACTTAATATCCTACAAAACATACCGACCTTTAACAAATAATAATTTACATGAACGAGCCAATCAAATATTAATTAAATGCTTAGGTTTTGATATTATTTAAAACTTTTCCCTAAACCAACAACTTCACTCATTTCCACCGACACCACTACTCAACCGAGGCAAATGGTACAAATATGGCAGTACTCATTGGAATTCCAGTGGTGTAATTACAATTTACAAATCATATGAACTGCATTACCGTCGACTTAATACAAAAATTTCCATGTCACCCTGTACATGGAGCCATGGAAATGGAACGTCAAATTTAATCAACCTGTCACAGTTTGCTTTTGCTCATTTATTTTGTTCACATTCTTCCGAGTAGAAATAATTGTTTTTCCTTTCTAGATAAGTAGTGTTTGAAGATTTTGTAAATTTTATGTTTTAAAAATTAAAAGGAAGTTTAAAAATTAACAAAAGTATAGGCGAAATTGAAAGTGAGTTCCTTTTACGTGTGTTTGGATGTTATAACAGTTCCGTGCATTTTTTTATTAAAAGCTTTAAAGAACTGTTTCTAAAAATAAATACTAAAAGTAATGACTGTTCATATTTGTTGTTAGTTTTCTATATGCCCTTGCAGTTTACTCTGCACAAAGTCAAAAGGGCGGGTGTGATAATCCGGATTCCAAGAAAGGGCCATAACTGGTTTTAGGTTTGCAAAATTATAATTTGAGAAGTGCATATTGAGATTAGATTAGCATATAATTACGAAAGTTTGCTTTGTTAAGTTTTTTGTATCAGTAAGGAAACACAAGTTCGTAGTGATTAAAGATTTGTGAGTAGACAGTAGACCGATAACAAAATTCACAAGGTCTTGATTATCAGTGCTTCCTCTCTCTCAGAATCACTTGGCTGGTTCTTATTGATATTACGCAACTGAAGCCACCACCGGCTTGGTAAATTAAGTATTTTGTATTAAATAGGTCTTCATAATGTTTTGGAAGTCGTGTGCAACACGTAGTTCTCCTCGATAATATTTTTAATTCTTGCCCTTCACCCTGTAAGTATCGGATAATTCATTTAGCACTGATGATATCATCGCCTAAGACCTGTTGAATTTGCTTTTGTGTTTCAATTCTGTTCAATTTAAAGCGTAAACACGAATCGGCTGGTGTTTTACATGAGCAAAGAGCTTAACTCTTGACTTTGATCTTTTGCTGTACAACAAATAAACTTTACTGTAAAGCAGTGTTTATGGTGTGCTTTGAATGCAGTTGTTGTTGGAATTAATCCAAAAGTTCGTTTAACTTTTATTACAGTAAGTTTAAACAATGATGATCCTAAGAGGATTCTAAAAATAATCGCTGTTGGCATGCGATGATCTGCATGCAGATAAAACATTTCTTTCTTGTTAGCCTTTTTTAAGTTCATAATTGCTATCTGATGATAATAATTAATAGAGAAAATATCGCATTGTTGTTTGAATATATTATGTGAAATACCACTAAATTATATTCAGATAAAGAATAATCTTTGTACACTTTCAGAGAATATGTTTACTCATAGGCATATAGCACAGATTAGATATTGTTCAACCTTTGGTACACTTCATCGAATTTGTTAATATATCGGGGATTAATTTGAAGTGGATACTTAATTTGCAAGGTCAAATATTAATACACCGCGATCCATCAACTACATACCTATTGGGTTTTGTTTTCGTTTTTTCGAAAAATAATGTAAGTTATTAATAACCACACAAGTAAAGTTTGCGCAAACCAACCAATGCAAATCAGGTTGTCGACTATCGTGGACTTTCTTTTATTAACTGTATGGAAAGTTCTCTCGGAAAGTCAAGCTGGTTTCCGTACAGGATACTGGACGATAGATAATATTTATAATCTTATTATTAATGACCTTCCAGATCGTTAAGAGTAGGATTAAATATAAATAGTACAGAAATAAAACTTTTAATGTATGCTAATGACAAGTAGTAAGCAATGATTGACAGATTAGACCTTTATTACAAACTGTGAGATCTCAGTTAATTTAGATAAGTCTAAAATTACGGGTTTTCAACATGGTGAAGTGGCAAAAAGGCGTCTGAAAGTGTTCTTTTCCTTGGCTTTTTGCTAACTTCCAAAATATCTATAAATGAAATTATAAAGCACGATACAAAATGATTGTATAAAGCATTAAAAAAAAGTTGAATATTTAATGCTATCAGAGATCCATTTTATGTTATGCTTCACAAGTTTGGGGATATATACAATATGTTAGTGCTGAGAAATTGAAGCGTTTTTGTTTTCTAAAAAATATGTTTTTGTGCAGTTATACCCCAAATTATGCTCTGGCTTTGCAGATTAACTCAAACATTTATATTTATACTCTTCGCTATCACTTTAAATCTACGAATAAAGAACTGAAGGAAAGGCTCAACGCAAAATGTCGTGAAGCATTACACAAATACTGAAACACTTTCCACCACACGCACATATTCATGATGGCAGTAGTACATTTTTTCTTTCAAGTGGGGGGGGGGGGGGGGGTTCATTCTAAAATTCTTTGGATAATTAATATTTTCAAATTTTCTTTTTTAATTGAGAATTAAAAAAATATTTAACCAATTCCATATGACATTTATATATTTTACTCTTGGGAATCTATAACAAAAATTAAATTATTTTAAACGCTTTAAGCAATATTTCTATAATACTGATAACCAAATTAATTTTGATAATTTATTGGCCTCTCAGAACCGAATATTTACGACGTCTCTGCACCAAAATACGCTACTTACTGAAAGAAGAACACAATTTGTAAACAATTATAATATTAAATTTTTTCTTCTTTTCTGACTGAAACTTTATTAGAACTTGCTTTTGTTGTGTTACTATGGAGCTATCTTAACATTTACATTAAAAAATTTAGCGAAAGAGATGTTCCCGGGAGTCGGCAACGGAATTTATTTCCACAGTTTGGCACTACACAAGTCATTTCAACTTAATATAGTTTGAAAAAAGTAAAAACACTTGTTTCACTTCCACATAATAGGAGTAGGAAAAATTTTTGGGCGGTGATCGCTCAAAAATATGAACGTTAAAAATTTTTTTTTGATGGATGTTTCGACCCGAAAGTGTGAGCTGGTCATCATCAGCGTAGTACTCACACTTTCCACCACCACTTTCCTTTTTGAGCGATCACCATCCCAAAAATTTTTCCTACTCCTATTATGTGGAAGTGAAACAAGTGTTTTTACTTTTTTCAAAATTAAATAACTTCCACCAAGAATCTTTTGAACGGAAACTTTCTGATAAATTAATATAGTTTGTTTCACACAGTTTTTTACAACTAATTATGTTCAAAAAATCTATTTAACTGCACAATTTAACGACTTTCGATATCGGAAAATAAATTTCCAATTAAATGACAGCTCAGATTCCTTATTCTTATTGACGAATCTACAATTCCCCCCACATCTCTTCCACTTCGCCTAAAAGCTTTTTGCTTCATTCACATATACGACTTTTACGAGTTAGGGCCTTTCCTTTAGCTCTTTATTCGTAGCTTTAAATACAGTGTTGGACAAAATAATTCATACATCATACACCATTCATCACATTCAATTTTTTCTTAAAATATACTTTTATTTGAATATTAAACAAGTTGGTATATGAGGGAAAATGAAAGCGTTTTTAAGTATTCCAATTAGAAAATGTGAAATAAAAGAAATTATGCATAGTTTTTTTGTAAGAAAGTTATTTATAAATATATTTACATTTCGCCCTGGACAAAATAAATCATACACCTTTGAAAAAAGGAAAACTACATAATTAAAGCAAATATCAACAGTGTTTAGTACTTGGTGTGACCACATTTAGCTTTTAAAATTATTTTCAGCCGGCGAGCCATGCTTTCTACCAGTGTTTTAAGGTAGTTTGGATCAATTCTGGAGTGTTTTGAAATACGATTGCTTGCTAGTCACGTTCGTTTTTATGACGTTGTCGTCCAAATAGCCCCACAAGTTCTCAATTGCATTGAGATCAGCCGATTGCGGTGGCCATTCAAGCATTTTCATTTTGTTGGATAGTAAAAACAAAGTGGTTTTCTTCGCCTTGTGGTTGGGATCGTTGTCCTGCTGTAAGATATGATTGTCCTCCAAACCGAGTTTTACTAAAGATTCCTCCAGATTCTCGCACAGCACGTCAAAAATTTCCAACAACATAGCACGCAAAGCACAACCACAGCATTGCCTCCACCATGTTGTACAGTCTTCTGAATATTGACTTCTTCTCCAGGTTTTCGCCATACCCTAGACCTACGTTTCTGTCCAAATAACTCGAACTTGCTCTTATCAGTCCACAATACCTTTTTCCAAAAGTCTAGAGACATCCCTACGTACTTCTTAGCAAACCCGAGTTTTTTCTTCTTATTAACTTTGCTGATAAGTGTACGCTTAGATGTAAAACAGCTTTTGAGGCCACTTTACCGAAACCTGCGACGCACAGTGCGAGAGCTGATGGTCATATACATCGATTCCACAGTGTTCTACGATGCAGCGTCGGATTTCTGGTGTCATCACAAAAAGTTGTGGTCCGCTTCCGACCCTGCCCAGGCAAGTTCGCCACAATTCCGTGTTTTCATTTTTCGTAATATGTTTTCCAATGGAAATCGAGTATTTTTGGCTATTTTCCGGAAAGTTTTCTATTTATGTTGATCAGGAACACCAAGTTTCGAATATCACAAGAAATTTGCTTTCCCGACATTGCCTTTGTCTATCTCGCTAACTGAAACTAACTAAATACGACGTGTCACTGTGTCAGATCGTAAGCGAAACTGTTAAAAAAAGCAGTGTTACCAGAATGTAAAACTTAAGCCTTGCGTCTTTTCCAAGATATATGTTTTGGCAAGGTTTATGATTTATTTAGTCCAGGGCGAAACGTTAATTTATTGATAAATAAATTTCTTAGAAAATAACTCCATATGATTTCTTTTATTCCACATTTTCTAATTGAAATACTTTAAAATGCTTTCATTTTCCCGCATATTTCAACTTTTTAGTATTGAAATAAAAAAATATTAGAAAAAAAATCAATGGGATGAAGAGTGTATGATTTATTTTGTCCAACACTGTATATCCTAAGAACTTGATTTTCTTCCGACGAAGTAAGACTACCATACAAGCTATCACGCGCTATTATAGAGAAAATAATATGTTGGTGTGAAACTGAAATTTGTTTAGAGGGAGACCTTATGGGTCAGAAACAGGGAACAGGGGAAGGATAACAGTAAGGCATGACTTGCACCATAGACTAAGTTACACTACTTTTCAAAAGTACAAAATATGTACATATGCATTTGACGACGAAATTCAAAAATCACTTGCTAAAACGCGAGCAAAAAAATTTTGTTGGATTTACATCGGGTTTTCGGTTCGTTGCGAAGGCGTCCAGCAGCTAAAGAAAAGTTAACCCTTTGGTGCTGCTATTGTGGAAGAACTTTTCTTAATCAAAAACTTAATTTTAATATTTCATTTTTTTCTCGAGTTTTAACAAGTGCTATTTTGAATTTTTTCGTAACTTACCTAGTGAGGAAAATTATTTTAAAAACGATTATCCTACTAAGAAAAATCGTTTGATTATGAGGTATAGATGCGAGTTGGTAGTCCTGAGTGCAAGCCCACGGCGAAGAAACGGCAGTACTATATCTGTGGTCACGGAATAACTTGGTAAGTCGAAAAATTACCAAAATGAGATATGTGTAATGTCTGATACGGACAGTTAAGAAGTTGGTAACTCATGACCCTAATACTTTCCGACCACATTGTTATCAACAAAATATATTTTCTTCCAAAAATAGATTTACAAGAATTGTTCAAAAGCAAAAAAATGCTGCCCTGAAAAGTTGCGTTTTTCGATTTGCGAACTTATTCCCTGTGACCACAGATATGTTCCCTCTGTAATCTTCAGGAAGATGAAGATTTATTGCATTTTATGGGTGTGTGTGTATCCACTTCTGGCGAAATTTCGTATGCGGAAAAAATTCTCTCTGAATCTAAGATTATTGACATGCTCAATGGCAGAAATATGGTAAACCTTTGGCGGGTTGTAATGAAGGTCTGAAGATATAGATCATATCTCGTAACCGAATGTTAATAAAACACAGGGCTGCGAGCTTTTTCCCCTGGGCAATGAGTAGTTGTTGTGGGCTCAGAATTGCTTTATCACGTAATGTTTTTGAGATATTTAACCTAAAAATGCAAAAACACGGTTTTTTGACATATTTGAGGCTATGCACCACCGCGATGCTTTTTTTCTTTCAAATGCCGTTGAGTTTACTCAAATATTTTTTTTTTTCGCTGAGATATCGCATTTTGAAATTGTCATGCTCATGAATTTCTCGGTATACGAAAACTTTATGGTCACTTGAATGAAGTGACCATAGATTTTTCGTTATAGAGCAATTCTTAGCCTGGATTAGGTTTCAGCGGGAAAATTTACTTCGGAAACAATTTTCATTTGTTGTATTCATTGTTCAGACGACAAAATTTTCAAAATTTCGCAGGCCTGTGTTTTTAGTTTTCTTTTTCAATCTTATTTCGTTTTTGCTTTGAACAGGTATTTATTCTATTTTTTCCCTCTTATTCTTTCTTTTTTTCCCTCTTTTTTCCCTCTTATTCTCTTTCTTTTTTTAATTTGTTTTTGATTTGTGATATTACATAATTGAAATTAAATTAAATAACTGCAGATTAATTGATGTGAAAACTAGTCTAGTAACTGTACTAATCCCGACAGACGATATATATACTTTTGTCGTAGTGGTCCTGTTTAAATTCTTATTAGCTTACTTATTACGTGAGGGATAACAATTAGATAATAATTAAGAAGGAAATAATTGAATTGTTAATTGAAATAAACTCAAGTTCCGTCAAGTTCAATTATTATGTAACGCAGTTTTTGAAGATTTCTGAACCCATCCTCCCTTGTAACGCGCCGTAACGTTTCGCGATTTGACTCCGGCGGCCGGTCGCTCCTGGTATTGAATTAAAAATCTTGAAAAAAATGCCAGCCTTTTCAAGTGAAACTTTAAGGAGACCAATAAATATTTGGGGTTGCTTCACCAGGTCAGAAATGTCTTGAGATTTTAAGGCAAAATCTGCCAATTGCTTTGGAAAAAGTAGATTGTATTAGAATGACTCGGAAATCAAAGATTTATTACACTAAA
This sequence comes from Leptarthrus brevirostris, assembly GCA_964036015.1. Lineage (NCBI taxonomy): Eukaryota > Metazoa > Arthropoda > Insecta > Diptera > Asilidae > Leptarthrus > Leptarthrus brevirostris. Next base: position 137,549,086 of record OZ038372.1, on the reverse strand, counting down.
CTGGCCTGCTCAGAGCCGCCAGCAGGACACCCATGAAAAATCGCCGATGCTTCGCAAAACAACAGGAACAGTATTTCTTTGAATTTAATAAAAGAAAAAACGATGACAGTATGCCTAAGAGAATTCTGTGATGTTCTAAAAAACATTCCCCACCTTGGAAATGTGGGGGTGTTAAAGGGTAATTATAATATTTCTCCGTTAAAATCGCTCACGTTTTGATAAAAAGTTATAACTGGTGTACAAATATTCCCTTGTATAAAGTCTTTCTCAAATATTCTGTAAAAGGCAAATTTCAATTTTGAATAACTTTGGCTGGCGACGGCTAATTCCAAGGGAGAAATATTATATTCCTCCAGTGTCGTTAACATTGCATTGTCAAAATACTGAAATACTTTAAAGTTCTGCTTACATTTGCTGAACTTTTCTGTCTGTAATATATACTTTACCACACTATTATCATTTGATAACTATTAAATTTGGCGCTAGCCTTGCGAAAAGTGGAATCTTCGTAATCTCCACCTTCAGAAAAATTGCGGTTTTTATTATCCCATAACAAATCTGAAAACACTTACACAAAACATACAAAATTTAATTTCTAGGACATATTTTTTGAAAGAAAAAATAGCGCATGTCGTAGGAATCATTTTCTACAGCAGATTATTTGAATGTACAGTTTTCCTAATCATAAATAGATTGACTGCTAAAACATCGCAAAAAAGTGATAATGACAGAATTCATAGTAGTCGTGGGTACGCTGGGTTGGTCAATACAAATTCATCAAGATTGGGGTCTGGCCAGTGTGTTCACCCGATTTAAGCTTCACTGAATACATTAAGTTTAGAGAAATTTTCGTCAGATGGATATATGCTGAAAATTGTTTGAGTCATCACACTACTTTACAACAAGATTACATGTATATTTTGATTAATACATATGGTTCACACAGAAGGAAGTAGAGATGGGAACCGAATCGAAAAGTATCGATACTTGGCATTACAATATATCCTTCGGTACTTAGATACAAATATACCATTGAAAAAGTATCGATACGCAAAAGTATTGGAACCATATGGATAAAAAATTAAGAAAATAATATATGGCGTAGAAATTGCATAGCAATTACAATTGATCGTTGAAAAATATCAAAATGTCGATTTGATCAGAAGATATATTTATTTGATTGATAATTTTTTTGAAATGAAATCTTTATAGCAAATGAATAATTTGAAATTTCGCAAGTATAACTAAAAAAGCAGATGAAATAAAGAACAATAAATTTTTATTTCAATAGAAATCTATTTTTAGCGTTTGCATACACGACTAGAGATTGGACCCATGCACCAAATAATGAGACGGTGTGTACTGCGATATCAATACTTCGAGTATTGAAAGAAAAGTATCGAGGATCGGTAGTATCGGCGGCTAGTAGTACCGATTACAAAACCTCGAAGTATTGAAAGCAAAGTATCGATACTACGGTATATCGATACAGTATCGGCCATCTCTAGAAGGAAGGGTCACCAATCAACATCTTCACAACATCCTTGCTTTCATCAAGTCCGCCGGAATAGACGTTGTAAGTCATATAAACTGAACGGAGATGATCAGGGCCTGCGGCTGATTTATCTAAAGAATCGAGACCGTCGATGGCGACTCATTTTATAGTATATAATAAAGTGTACATATGGGGCCGTTTAAGTATAACGTAACGCACTTAGGGGGGGGGGGGGGTCTTGTAAAACATTACGGTGCGGCGGTGGGGTGGGGGGGGGGAGGGTGAAGCAACGCGTTACGTAACATAAAATTTTTGTTAAAATTAAAAATCCTAACTCTTAACTCGTGACACGACTCATTTTATAAAAACTGCGTTACGTAATTGTAGAGTACAGGAGAAGAACAAGCTAAGTCACATTTGCAGAAAAAAAGACAAAAAAAGTTCTGAGGCTTAATATTGGGTTAAAAAACATAACTAAGGCGAATATATAGAAAGAAGGAGCTTTTTTCTCGACGCTATAAAAGTGGTAATTTTGACACCAAAGACAAGGAACGGCCTGGCTAAACGGAAAAGTTGGAAGACAAAAATTTTGAGGCATTACTCAGTAAAGACTCTTGCCAAATGCAAGAAGAGCTTGCGAGTAAAACAAGCGGAAATTTCAAAGCGCCTGAAAGCATTAGGATTCATACAAAAGCAAGGAAACTGGGTGCCTTATATATGCTTATAAGCCTCGCGACGTCGAAAGGCGATTTTGCATAACAGAAATGCTTCTTGAACGCCACATAAGAAATTCATTTCTGCACCGGGTGATAACTAGGCACGAAAAATATATCCATTATGACAACCCTAAACGCAGAAAATCATATGTGAAGCCCGGCCAACCCACAACATTTACTCCGAAGCCGAATATTCATAGTGCGAAGATGATGCTGTGTTGTTGGTGGGCCCAGAAGGGTGTATTGTACTACGAGCTGTTAAAACCTGGCGAAACTATCACGTGGCAGTTGTACCATCAACAATTGATTCGTTTGAATAGAATATTGGCAGAAAACGACCAGAATATGCGTCTATAGACACGAGTGCGTAATTGTCCATCATAACAATGCTCGACCTCATGCTTCTAAACCGGCTAAAAACTATTTACAAAACTAAAGATGAAAAGTCTTATCGCACCCGCCGTATACACCAGACTGACCCCTTCTGATTTTCACTTGCTTCGGTCAATGCAGAATGCTCTATCAGGAATACGGTTCACTTCAACTGAAGGCATTAAAAATTGATTTGATTCTTCGATGCTTTCTTTAACTCAAAAGATGAACAGTTTTTTTTTGGCAAGTTATCCATAAATTACCAGAAAGATGGGAAAAAATTATAGATTCCGATACTTTGAATAATGTACTCATGGATGTGTAATTCAAATCATTTTTGCAAGAAATCCCTCATTTTCAAATTATAGACCCAATAATAAAATAAGTTGTGACCTTTTCCATGTGGAACAAATAAATAATGATTATTTTGGATCACTGAAAATAAATAAGTCTTACGAACTTTCAGAAAGAGAAATTATTTTGCTGGTCTGCATCCTTTTGAATCATTTTTTTTAAAAAAAAAAATGTCAAAGATGGAAAACAAACCGAAGCAATAAATGGCTTCACATAAAAATTAACAGTACTGTCCAACAAATAATAATTTATTTTATTTTCTTACAAATTAATTAAATTTATCTTGTCCAAACTACAACATCTCAATGTATAATATATTTTGATTAAGCTTTCAAACGAAATTATAGTGTAATTTAACTTAAACCTTTCAGGTAATTATTTAGTTCTTTAGATGACGGTATTCAAACGAACAAAGGCATGGGCGAAACAACTTCATCCAAAATCGTTAAGTTGCAAAAAGAAATTTAAATTCTGGGGACAACGAAAATTAGTTGCTGGAAGATTCACCCAAACAATACAGAAATTAGTTAAAAAATCATTTGAGGTTCGTTGACGACTATTACACTTTTTGCTTTCTTAAATCAAATATCTTTTAGTTTTGAACAGCATGTTGTTAAAACTCTTCCTAAAAATTCTTTTAAAAATTTATCGCGGTATGAATGATTATACTAGCAACTCTAGCTAAAGTATTATAGAAATGTTATTATTAAGCTTTATATGTTTTAGATATTTGCACGTGCATAGGACAAACTTTCCACGACAAATTAAATCGTCAACGTGATGATTAATCCCATTCCCAAAGTGAACCTCGGAATTGAGTACTCAATGCCCTCCTCTTTTTCTCTCCCTATCTTAGACATTAAAGTAATAAAATCCTTTTTGAGACAAAGGGACTTTATGTGAATAGTCTAGTGTTATCTACACGTACCTAATAGCCAGCTTCTGTGTCACTCATGGGAGTAGTTTCTCACTTTGTGTCTCAAAATTAAACGAAATTGTTTTTGCCCACAACGATAATTTCACTGAACACAAAGTGAGCAATTACTTATGGAAACGGCCTGCTATTCCTCCTGCATATAAAGTGATTTGTTCCTCCACTACCCGTTTTAAATTTACACATATTTGCATCCACAACATATTTTAAGTTTAAATCTTTAAAAAAAATTGTTTTATTTCAGAGTTTATCAAAATGTTTTGCATTTACCAGTAATCAAACGAGTCGATTAATGAACTTCATGAAAATAAAAGTCAAAAATATTTTCAAATCATTCCGAAAAAGTGTTGAAAAGCCTCATAAATCTGGGAAAATGGTTATTGAAAAAGATATATGTAAGAACAAAGAGGGGAATTCCGCATCATTAGCTAAAAATGTGCTCAATTTTATGCATAGATTCTTCGTGCTTATAGTAAGATGGATTTTATCGTATGCTTATGGGGGCAAAGGTAAATCTATGCCACCTATTAACGATCTCACACTTCTTGAATCAGCAACATCTTTAGCGCACAAAATTAGAACTAAGAAGGTAAGCAAATAGAAATTAACATAAATGTACTATCAAAAAACTAAATATGTAAAAAAAATACTTAAAAATTGTTATCTTGGCGATAAGTAATATTGTGCTTGTTCACTGTAGATTAACTGTAATGAGCTGTTAACTATATTTGTCATTTGCAAACAATGACACAAGTGCTTGATTTTAACAGATTGATATCATCTATGATTTCAGATAACAAGCGTAGAAGTTGTAAAGTCATTCATTGGTAGAATAAAGCAAGTTAATTCATTGTTGAATTGTGTGGTTGACGAAAGGTTTTCAGACGCATTAAAAGAAGCCGAAGAAGCCGATGCATTAATCGCATCTGAAAAATACTCGGAGGATGAATTGGCTAAAATCAAACCCTTTCTTGGAGTTCCGATCTCTACGAAAGATTGCATTATGGTCAAAGGTAAAAAGTTATATTTTTTAGAGGAATGAAGTAAGAATGACCTTTTTTTACAAGGAATGCTCAATACATCGGGACTTTATAGACGGCGCGGAATTCGGGGTCCAGAAGATGCTGATTGTATCGCTTTAATACGAAATGCTGGCGCAATTCCATTTGCGCTTACTAATGTATCTGAATGCTGCATGTGGTAAAGAAACATTTTTTTCTTAATATTTAAAATAAATTATACAATTATTTTTTTTTTTTTGTATAAAAGGTGGGAAAGCTCCAATCCAGTCCATGGAAGAACTAGAAATCCATACGATTCAAACAGAATTGTTGGAGGTTCAAGTGGTGGTGAGGGTTGCATCCAAGTAAGTATTCTTCGTACAAATAAGACAATCATTTCAAATAAAATATACACACACGTATAATAATAGATCAAAGTAAATTAGATAGATTATTCATTTTAGAAGAGTAACAAAATTTTTAAACTCTTAGGGCACAATATGTAAGCAAAAAATATGCTACAATGGGCTTTTAAAATTTACTTATGTTTGTTTGAATGGCGTAATGCATGCATGGTTTCCTCTCTCTCTCTCTAGTTCCCGTAACCCCTTGTGGGCCATACGGCGGAAGAAGAACTTCAACCCGATTCTAGGTAACGATTGCAAATAGACCTACAATTTAAAGTGGATTCCGAAACACTGAAATTTTTTTCTTCAACCCCATGGACTTTTTATCCTTATCTGCTGTCAGCAGAAAACAACCATGGATCGCCGCCAGTGGGATTCGAACCTGAGACCTCCGGGTTGATCACTTACTGTACCGACGACTTTCAACCATGGTTATCGATACGAAATTTAAATACGTATACATCTAACCAAAGACTTTTATTTGCTAGCCTTATCGCTAATTTAGTCCTTTCCACATAGTCCTGTTTTATGTATATGTGACGTATATGTGACCTTGACTTTTTTATTGGAAAAATCCCAACTGTAACCTAGAAGGCCATTTTTTTACGATATGGCCAAAGCCTAGGGGACAATCCTTGGAGGCGTTAGCATGGTTTTGTCCGAAAGTGAATTGGTTAAGCGGAGTTAGGAAACTTGAATGTCTTGTTTTTGCATTGCTGCGAGCTAGAGATGGAGTCGATTTTTTTTTAATTCTATTTTTTTAACCCACGGGGAGGGCGGCTTTCGAACTCGGAAACCATGGCGTGGTGGTCGTGGCGCAGAATAATATCGTTTAATTGTAGGTCCTTTTACAACCTTGTCATCGAATCTAGTAAAGTTGTTCTCACGTTCCATACCCAATCAGAACTAGAGAGGACGTTGTTTTTTACATTAGAAAAATCAACAAAAAGGAGAGCACCGTGGGGTGGTAGAGAAATAATCGTCTGAGTGGATTTATTGAATAACACTGCTATTGATCCATTTTTTATACATGGCTTCTTCGAAATATGAAGTTATGTTGAGGCTCAGGCCAATTGCAACCATTAGATAGGTTCCGGTAACTGTATATATGTGGTTCTACCAAAACGACGCTAAATCACGTTGTGGTAGAGATGTATATGTACTTCGACAGGATCATTGACAACACTGCGGTTAGTGACCCCAATTTCATTAGGAATGACATTTTCAGCTTTTGTGATAAACCCATTGTGATTCTTTGAAAATGAAAACAAAATGTATGCTACATGGCAGAAAATTATGTTACTGTCTTCATGGAGTCCCATTTATTATATATATATTTGTTCAGTCAGTGTCTCAATTATTTATGTAAAAATCTCCATTAATGGCTGTGTTATGCCGCACATAAGGTGGTTTGCGCACGCACTTTACGGTAAATGTCACCCCTTCCAGTAGATCGATTTTGGCAAAAAATGATATTTCTGCATTCTCCACATCGAGACGAATGTTTTGAATATTGTCCATGGGATGGGACACATTTATTTTTATTCATTTCTTCATTTACTTGAATAATTTTTAGAGCCGGGTATAATCTACCCAAAAAACATTAATTTACCTAACCCATTAATGCGTGCACTCATCTCCTCTATTACCTTGTTGGACAGAATCAATAATCGATCTCGCCTTAATTTGCTGCAGGAGACGGAGTTGGATCAATGCGTTGAGCGGCAAGACCAACATGCCGTGGGTCCCGGGTTCGAGCCCAGATGACCGTGAGCTTTTATTAAGAAATTAAAATAATCCACTCCGTCTCTGGGCTGTTGTCTAGCTCGCAGCAATGCAAACAAGACTCAAGTTTCCTCACTTCCCTTACCCTAATTGCCTTCCGGCCAAAAACCCATGCTAACGCATCAAAGGGTTGTCCCCTAGGATTTGGCCACATCGTATAAAAAAAAATCACTGACTATATGTCACGGTTAGCTGGATAATGTCATCGGTGGAGTAAGTGATAGCGCGTTCGCACTCCATTCCGGACGTCCCAGGTTCGAGCACCGCCAGTGACGACCCATGGTTGTTTTCTACTGATAATAGATTACGATAAAAGGCCATTGAGAGTTGCAGAGTAATGTCGGTGGTTTGAAATCCATCTTAAATTGTAGGTCGAATCAGGTGAAGCTCTTCTGTCACATACATGAACTACAATGTCGGATTGTTGCCCAATTTAGTCTTTGTTAGCTGGAACGTTGATTAATGTGTCCTTAATTGGTTTGGCCATTAAAAACGCTAAAAGTGTCAAAGGAATAAAGGAATAAGATTTTTATTCTCTATTCTGACGACAAATTCAAAAAATTCGACTTTGGACTCATTAAGCCTAAACTAAACTTAGAGCAAGCTGAACACAGAATCTCAACGCATTCAAATCGTAACTATGGCTCTAAGCATGTGAAAGGAGTGACGAGAATGAGATTCTGATTTCGAAAATCGGTTCAAAGTATTCGCAACACAATTAAAAACGAATAATCTAAATTTAAAAGTAAAAATTTTTCTGTCAAAAATTCGACGGTATCGCGGTATCGAGCTAAAAATCAGAGAGCATCTACAAATAGCTTGCAATCAATGTTTTGCTAAAAAAATGTCATCTCTCGGAGATGTTCAGGGACGCTGCCTTTTTGTTCTACACTATATCAGCAGTCTCAAAGACTTTAATTTACATCTGCAAATCAAATTGTTCTGTGACTGTCCTAACTGATCACTTGTTCAATTCTTTTGCTTTACTGTGTATATCCCGCATAGAACACTTGTAGGGAAGGGAAGTGAAAATTTTCCAGTAAATGGAGGAGTTTATATTTTTCTTGTTATAAACATGTTTTTAACAATATTTAGTTTTCAGTTTAAGTCATTTTGTACAAACCAACAAATAACTTTTAGTGATGTACTGACATTAGTAAATCATGTTTTTTTGTTGCAAAAATAAGGAAAATTCCTCTTCATTTAAGTGCTGTACCAGCTAAAATGTTCTTTCTTATGTCCGAAGTCCACAAAAAAGTCTTCTATAGCTAAACTTTTTAAAGACGTGGAATTTGTCTCACGAAGCTACGTAAAATACATATATCATCTACCTACATATTCTCGTTGAAACCAATATATAATAGATATGTTGCACATTGTCTCTGTTCTTTTCTTTTTAACTGCTGTCCATAGTTTAAAGGTGTAACATTTTCTTCTGTTGCATCTAAGCGTCCAGACGTCATATAGACAGACATTAGTTAACATCAAAATAATCAATGCAGATGTGAATTTTTGTTGGAAGTCATTATTTTCTCTCTTTCTAGTTTCCATAATATCTTGGAAACAAAATTCGGCAGAAAAACGTCACATGATTGAATAAAAATAATTGCAGGTAAACCTATATGCTTTAGGTGAATTCTGAATCAACAGAGTGCGTGCAGTTGATTGATATGAAAGAGATTAAATGTCACCCCTTGGAAATCCAAAATAGCCCAAAGCTTCTGGGAAATGCTAGAAGTCAGAACAGAAAGTGAGTTTCTAGCATGTGATATTAATTTTTTAGTATTGAATAAAGTGCTGAAATAATATTTATGTTACCAAGTACTTGCCGATTATTATTTTTAGAAACACGAAACAGCGATTGCTTTTAGGAAACTCCCTTTGAACAAAAGTTAATTTAAATTTCAAACATACTTGTAATAACACCGTAAAGTAAGGTAAATAGAATTTTGAATTGAATCATAAAGTGAAGGGTATTATAATATTAAACATGTACTTAAACACTCTCATTTCAAACCAAACTTTGTGTCGTTATTATTGCTCTTTAATTATTTTATGTTAAAAGCATTCCTTATGGTCTTCTGAACCTAAAGGTACTTTGAGTTTATTATAGTTAGATATGTATAGTTGTTATAATGCAGGCACACAAAAGCTATTAATATATTAATCCTTTAGAATTTACAACCACTTGCAAGCAATTTTTGTGAAACTATTTTTACATTTTTTAATCCATTCGTTACAAAAAAGGACCTTAAGCCCTTGGTCACATCATCTACATCAATCCTCCTTAGGAAGGGTTTCATACAATGAATTTACTATTGACGAAATATCATCGTTCTTGAGAGAACCTCCCTCCTAGTTCTTCAAAATTTAATATCTTAAATAGATTTAAATTAACTTACCATAGTGTCGTCGGTGGAGTAGGTGATAACGTGTTGTCGTTCCATCCCGGAGATATTACGGAAATTAGAGAGAGACCATAGGTAGGTGAAGGGTGATAGAGCAAAATCGCCTTATATAAGGGTTGATTGAGATAATTGCAACAATAATTCGTATTTTTAACACATGTTGCAGTATTAATATTATTAACCCGCTGGCTGTGAGAGACGCAGTTTCGTGGGGAGTTGCATTTGCAATCTTTATCATCGAATCGGGTGAGATTCTTCTGCTGGGCCCACGCCCAAGGGATTATGGCAACTTGGAAGAGAAAGAACTATTTTATACCGAAACCACCTTTTGACAGCTCGTTTCACTAAACGTGGAAATCTCCACATATAACTTTGTGCACGCAAGTCTTTGCTGAAGCATATTATTTGCACATTGTTCAGTATATTGTTATGCCGAAGCAATAACAAAATTCAGAATTTATCACCTCACTTTTTGTTGCCGGAACCCTGCCGCAACACTGAACAACACATAATAAACCATAAACATTTATTAAAACGAAGCGAACGTAGCGTCTCAAATGCCAAATCTACAATTCCGCTTTTCTCGAAGTTGTCTTGACCGATTTGCACGAAATCTTGAACATTGACAGAGATTGAGGTCGTGAATTTTGAAATTTGACCGAAAATTCGATATACACGAGTTCAAAGGTCACAATGATAAGTCTATGGGGAAAAACTTAATTGAGAATCCTGAATGAGATATCCTGAAATACAAAACAACGTTAAATTTGTTCAAAAACTAATAGAAAGGCAATGTGTGTGAAACTAGATTGAGCAATTATCTATTATCTCTTTAAATCGTGTGTAATTCACGAAATCGGAATACGGGCGTTGCATCTAAAAATATCAGTGGACAATCTATACATTCTGCTTTGAAATTGACAATCTCTAAGAATTCCAGACCTTTAACTGGCTAAGCTGAATTGTAACCAAGAACAGCCGGAAAGCTTGAAAGTCATTATTATAGAGAGTTTTCCATAATTGGGTTTGCTTGGAAAAGTTGTCCAAAGCTTATGACAAGCTAATCGACCTAAACATAATGCAGTGTTTGGTGGTTATGTTGTTTTCATATTCGATGATTTCAATTTACTACACCTGTCTGCGATATCCCAATACCTGTCTACGAAAACCCAATGTATGGTGAGTCGCGGATAGCAAATGAGTTAGCAGGTCAAGGAAAATTCGTCTGTAGCGCATTTATTAAAGTGTTCATATTCAAAACAATAATTCCGCAGTATGACGCAACTAATAGCAATACAGTAATAATTCAGTGAAAGGCTTGGCTACCTAACTGGAAATAATGGCACACACTTCTTGATTATAATATATTGCACACATCGATCGCATTAAAGCTGTCCAGCGGAGGTTCATTAGAATCGTTTTTTGATGCCTTCCTTGGAATAACTCTCTTATATTAACACCTTATCTTGATGGGCTTAGACTGTTTCATTTTATCAGTCTTTAAAAGATACGCTGTAACTCCAGGGTCATTTTGACTGCATGCGGGGGTCTATTAACTCTCCTGTAATTTTGGCATGTTTTGATATAATGGTTCCGACTCGCTTCCTTATCAATCAGAGCTTCTTTCAGGTACTTTTTATCGCATAATTATGGGATGAATGAGCCGATCTCGATATCGCGAATTTTCAATATTTATTTTGTTTGAGTGAAATAAAAAATCTTCTGATGACTAGACTCTTCAGCTCACACTTGCATCGCTCCAATGAATTTGACGACAGCATAGACTACAACTATAATATGCTCGTTAAAATTGTAGCATACAACAACCGAACTGCCGAAAATGCCAAATGTGACAAAGCAAATGGCTTATTCACAGCTACTACTTTGCGTTCGGTTAAAATTAATTTGCGTTCCAACAAAATTAATGAACATCGCTTGGTCTGCATAACAAGAAAGGGTTTAAAGTTAATCGAGCAGAATTGTTAAAACCTGCGTTTTTTCAGCAATATATGTAATGTAAATTGTAATGAATCAAATTGAATTAGTTCATAGAAAACAAACTAAAGTGCAGACACACAGTGTGCTCCAGTTTAATTTGACCAGTCCAATATCTCAAAAACTAAACAAGTCAAAAGCTGTAATGTTTCAAAGGGATCAAATCGTCGGTTTGCAAATGAAACACACTAATCAAAAATGTTGAATTACCTTAGTTAGTCGACTTAGTTACAAAAGAGAAAATTGAATTACGGCGCAGCATGGTACTGTATGACTTTGTGAGTTTTAGCAATACAAAGAGCAAAGGTAATTCTTTAAAAAGTTATTAATAAGTCAAAATCCTAAAATTTATTTTTTATTTAATATTATTAACCCGCTGGATTTCAAGTGTGAGAGTCACAGTTTCGTAGGGATTTGCAATCTTTATCATCGAATCGGGTGAGATTCTTCTGCCGCGCCCACGCCCAAGGGATTACGGCAACTTGGAAGAGGAAGAGAAGAAATGACGTATAATTTATAAGTTCACCATTTTTGTTTATAAAACTTTTTACAAATTTGGTTAATAATCGAGGAGAATAAACAGACTTATTATTACATCTCTGTGAAAATATTGTTTTTTAATACGAACCTTTCTCAAAGTTGTCTTGACCGATTTGCACGAAATTTTGAACATTGACAGGTCTAGTTAATCTTGAGGTCGCAATACAGTAATAATTCAGGGAAAGGCTTGGCTACCTAACTGGAAATAATGGCACACTTCTTGATTATAACATATTACACACATCGATCGCATTAAAGCTGTCCAGCGGAGGTTCATTAGAATCGATTTTTGCTAGCATAGAAGCTTCTCAACCGATTTTTAAAATCTCTCATTCCCAAATCATAAACGTACAAATAACCGCTGGGATTTGATTATCCATTCGATTCCACTACGTTTTGAAACTTCAATCGCGTTTTTCTCAAAATATGAAAACGGAGTAAAATAGAGCATTATTTTAAAAATCACGATTAATTAGTTTTGTTTGTTCACATTTTATTTATGTGTAGTTTTGATGAATTGATGGATTACCAGGGTTGTACCATGAGTCTAGTTGACCAGGTTCGTTTATTCGAAAGTAATGAACGTGCAATTCAGTTTTAAAGTAGTAAGAAGTACATACAATTAGCAACGATGTCCTATTCCACTTAAGCATGTTTTCAATAGCCTCTCTGTATTTAATCACGCGCTTGTCTTATACAATTAAAATCTTTAATTTATAACTTAATAATGTAATTAATACTAATTTGTTACCTTTTGTCATTTAGGCAGCTGCAGCATCGCCTTTTGGAATAGGATCAGACATAGGCGGTTCGATACGTATTCCCGCCTTTTTCAATGGAATATTTGGTCATAAGCCAACAAAATTCGTTGTGTCAAATAAAGGTCAATTTCCGATGCCATTCAGCAAAGAACAAGACTCTTTTCTAGGCATAGGACCAATGTGCCGATATTCTGTCGACCTAAAACCAATGCTAAAAATAATGGCTGGAGACAAAGCTGATCTTTTAAAATTAGATGAGCCAGTAAATTTGGCAAATGTTAAATTTTTCTATCAAGAAAACGATGGTGGCGGACATTTAATTTCACCAGTTGAACGTGATATAAGAGATGGACTTCGAAGAGCAGTAAGACATGTTGAAACGGCCCTTAAAGTAAAACCACAAAAGATTCAATTAGATAAATTTCGAAAATCGGCAGCTATATGGTTTGCCAATATGAAAGATTCATCCGGTGTAGGATTTGATAGCCAACTGGCTAATTTACAAGGAAAAATTAATGCTTACACAGAATTATTAAAATGGACAATATGCAACAGTAATCATACATTTGTTGGCCTAATGACTGCAATTGTAGAAAAAAATGGCGTTAAATACGATTCAGACAAATATCACTACCTAGTTAAGAAACGAGATGAACTACTTGCAGAGGTGCAAGAATTGCTTGGAGATAATGGAGTTCTTCTCTATCCAACTCATCCCACCGTTGCACCATATCACAACGAACCTATTGCGCGTGCTCTGAATTTTGCATATACTGGTATTATAAATGTTTTAGGATTGCCAGCTACATCTGTTCCTCTTGGTATAGGAAGTGAAGGTCTACCTATTGGAATACAGGTCATTGCCAATTTTCATCAGGATCGACTTTGTCTGGCAGTAGCTTCTGAACTGGAAAGAGCTTTTGGTGGCTGGGTACCTCCAGAGATTACGGCGTAATGTACTTCAGGGATATAGTGGTTTTTTTAAATGTTTATTATAATAAATATATTTTATAAAAGTAATTTTTATAAATGTTAGTAATACGAAATATTCCTCAAACTTAATAAATATTATACATTTTATTACAAACAGTGTGTTAAAATTTGTTTTACAAACATTATAGTGCACTAGTAGATATGTGAATACAATATTTGCAAATTTCTATAACTTCGTTTCTTTTACGTTTCGGTTAATCGTAGAAACTTAAGAGATTAGAATAAAGCCCAATATAAAAAATATAAAAATAACGTGTTTTTGGACATATGATCTTTTCTATATTAGCACCTGGGCGGCTGAGCTTTGTTCAGACTTGGCTAGTTTGAACTCTGCAATCTTAGGAACAGGAAGAACAGACTCTGGAAAAACTACTTGCAATGTAATGGCGCAATAGCGTATTCTGACTTTGTGACCTGTTATGAAGGCTTTAAGGCACTATCCTCTTCTCTCTATAAGGAATACCTTGTGAGTGTTCGTAATGATATGCATAATAACCCTCACAATTTCTTAAAATTCGTCAATATGAAAAAGAAGTCGAGCAACTATCCATTTACGATGTGGTATAAGGGGTCTTCTAGTAATAACGTGTCCGTCATAGCAAACAATTTTGCTTCATTTTTTGAGTGCCTTTCTTCGGATAACTTTGAGCCTTGTGCAAATAATTTTGATCATATTCTTGATCTTCCCGCTTCATCCGATTTTTTGCCGTTCATATCTCGGGATCTTATTATGGAGAAAATCAATGAGCTTAAATCGGACTTTTCTTCTGGTCTGGACGGTATCCCTCCATTAGCGATTCTCTTCAACAGGTCCCTTAAAGCGGGTAAATTTCCTACATTGTGAAAGAGCTCTTTTATAGTCCCTGTTCATAAGAATGTTATAACTAATTATAGACCAATCGCGAAGTTATCTTGCATACCTAAATTATTTGAATCAATTGTGTACTCGCAGTTTTTGGAGCGTTGTCTTGGCTTGATCTCTCCCAATCAGCAGGGTTCTTGCCCGGTAGATCAATGACTACTAACTTACTAGAATTTACCTCCCACGTTATTTCTGGCCTCCAGCGAGGCATGCATACTGACTGTATGTACACGGATTTCAGTAAAGCCTTTGATAAACTCCCTCACTCCGTAATTATATTTAAACTCGGGAGGCTGGGTTTCCCCCCTGTTCTTCTCGACTGAATTTCTTCCTATCTAAGAGACAGGACATATCGTGTGTCGCTCCGTGGCTCTACCTCTAGAATCTTCAGAGCTTCATCTGGTGTACCATAAGGCAGTCATCTCGGCCCTTTACTATTCGTTCTTGCCATTGACGACATTGTCCATCTGATCTCGCACTCTACGCTGATGACATGAAGATCTTCTCTTATGTTATGGATGGTATTGACGGCGCCCTTATTCAAAAAGACTTAAATACGTTTCTGAAGAGGTGCGAGCATAATGGCGTACACCTCAATTTTGAGAAATGTGAGGCTATGACCTTTTCTCGGAGCCCTAATCCACAAGCGTGGGATTACAACTTCGCGGGGAATGGTCTCCGTCGCGTACTGTCCGTAACCGACCTTGGAGTAAAACTTGATAAGAAACTTGACTTTACTCTGCATATCAAGTATATCGTGTCTAGAGGTAGTTTAGTCTTGGGCTTTGTTAAGCGTTGGTCTAGAGAGTTTTCGGATATTCCAACATTGATTCATTTGTACTGCTAATTAGTTAGACCTATTCTAGAGTATGCATCTCAGGTCTGGTCTCCCTACTACGCTGTTCATTCCAAGCGTATCGAATCGGTGCAGCGTAATTTTGTTAGATTTGCTCTGAGAGGGCTCCCATGGGACGATCCGTTTAGTCTCCCGCCTTATAGCGATCGCCTCCAGTTGCTCGGTTTGCCTTCCCTTGAGAAAAGGCGCAAAGTCTTCTTTATCTTTATTCACCAGCTCTTGAACTCTAATATAGACTCAGGTTCGCTTGTCAGCAGGGTTTCCTTCAGACAGTCCCAACGTAACCATCGAAGACTTCCTTTATTGCATGTTGAACCAACCAGATCAAATTATGGCATGCATGAACCAATTAATCGTTTATGTAGGGCTTTTAATGCATGTCCTAACTTTGATTTAACTCGCAGCAAGGTGTCGCTTAAGAATTATCTATTTTCTGTGCTCACATGACTCTCTGTTTTGGATGTTGTGTACTGGGTTCCCTTCCTAACTTGTTTTCTTCCTGTTCCTTTCTTTTGCTTGTTATTTTTTTCCTTGAATGTTGTTGCAAGCCTCATTTCATCGTTTTGATGGAATAGGTGAATTGATTCTGGATTCTGGGCTCCTGTCTAAGAAGTGTGCCTTCTGTGTTAGAAGGGTTAAGTCTATTATAGAAATCATCGTAGGAATAAGCTCATGTGGACTAGGTCAGAGGATGATTGTAAAAAGATTTGGTCACAGCAAAAGATAATGGAGCAGCAGAGTCCGAAATCAAACTGAAAGGGCCAGAAAAATTAGAGAGGATGTCGCTAAAAAACTATCGTCAACCTCTTACACGAATTTGTTAGTGGGTCGAGCGAATAAATATCTTGATATTTAGTTTCTCATCGTATGAAGAAATAAGGTAAACGAAGATATCGATAGAGACGTGCTCCTTTGTTAAATGCCGTAAATACAACACAAATATTCTGCTGAGCGCAAGAACATCAAAATTTAGCTTTTAGCAGAGTCATTTGTTCTGCTAATCAGCCGTTTTTGGGTTTTTTCCAACCGAACAGAACGTACCTTAAGAAGTGGAGAGGTTATACTGGAAGAGCGGGTGCAAGAAACCCAAAAATAAAAGCCTGGGTTATGTTTAGAGAGATTTTACGGAAGACGTTGTTGGAGAAAGAGTCAAAATTCCTTCTGGAGTCAAAATCAATAGCACCAAGTGCATCCGAATTCTTTAACGTGGACTAATAACGACGATCTGAGGATTTTTCTGTTTTCATTCATGATAATGCTCAAACAAAAATTCAAATTTTTCAAATACTCCAAGTATGATGGATCTACTCAATGCTCTGATGCGTGAGATGAAATCTTTCAAGGAAGAATTAAAAGCATCGATGGACGAACAGAAAGCATCAATGGCTGAACAGAAATCATCGACGACCGAATTGAAATCAGCGATGGAGGGTTCCGTAAATGAGTTAAAGTCAGCGTTGGAACAACAGAAAAGATCGATGGAAGGGTCCGTAAGCGAATTGAAAGCGGCAATGGAAGAACAGAAATCGTCGACAGCTGAGTTAAGGGCATCTATTGATGAACAGAAATTATCGACAGCCGAGTTGAAGTCATCAATAGTAGCTGAACTTAAGGTCTCTGTTGAGGAAATGGAAACTTTTATGCAAAGACAGTTTGAAGGTCTAGAGTCAACTGTAGAGAAGAATCTGTAGACAATAGAAAACTCTATGAAAGTCAATCTCGAAAGCCATATGGATAATAAAATGGTAAAGATAAAATCAAATATTGAAAAGAGATTGGAAGAGATAGAGTTATCTGGACAACTCCAAATAAAAGAATCTGAATGTAAAATGGAACTATCAATGAAGAAAAATTTCGAAGAAATTAGGAGAGTTAGAGACTGTACAGAAACGTCATTTAACCACGTTATCTACAGACGTCACTGTGAATAAAAGAATTCATCCTCCAACATTTGATGGTCAAAATCCCTGGCAGACATACAGATTACAGTTCGAGACAGCAGCGGCAGTAAATTTCTGGACTGACGAGCTGGAAAAACACAAACGCTGAGGTTTTGGCTTACGCTCTGGCATACGAGGCAGCAAAACAAGCCTCAAAGAGTACGCCTAAGAGAAGTAATCGAAATAGAAGATACCTGCTGTCGGGTCAATACATCGGAAAGACGGAATAGATTTAAATGCTGGAACTGCAACATGGACATTTTTGTACCCTTTTTGGAATTCCGAAAATAAAAAAGATAGTCTGTGCTGAACTCTATGAAAATCAATCGCGAAAGCCATATGGATAATAAAATGGGAAAGATAAAATCAAATATTGTAAAGAGATTGGAAGAGATACGAGTTATCTTGACTTGAACTCAAAATAAAAGAATCTGAATGTAAAATGGAACTATCAATGAAGAAATTAGGACAGAGTTAGAGACTGTACAAAAACGTCATTCAACTATGTTATCTACAGACGTCACTGTGAATAAAAGAATTCATCCTCCAACATTTGATGGTCAAAATCCCTGGCAGACATACAGATTACAGTTCGAGACAGCAGCGACAGTAAATTTCTGGACTGACGAGAAAAAAGCTACAGCTTTAATCATGGCACAATACAAGCCTTAGAATTGCGTTTTGGAAACCAGCACATGCAAGAGCTCTAACGTCTACAGCTACGGAGCCGAATACAGAAGCATGGAAAGACATTGCAGCAGTTATGTGCGGACATAGAAAGGCTGACACATTTGGCTTATCCCACGTTTAGCCAAGATGAGGTATGCAGAGAAGCCTTTATTAATTCACTTGCATATCGTGACCTACAGCAAGCTGTACGACTGGCTGGAAAAAACACAAACGCTGAGGTTTCGGCTTACGCTCTGGCAAAACAAGCCTCAAAGAGTACTGCCCGCCTAAGAGAAGTAACCGAAATAGAAGATACCTGCTGTCGGGTCAATACATCGGAAAGACGGAGTAGATTTAAAGTCTGGAACTGCAACATGGACATTTTTGTACCCTTTTTGGAATTCCGAAAATAAAAAAGATAGTCTGTGCTGAACATTATGGATCATCTTTGTTTGAAAGAATGACTAAAGATTATTCGGATTGCTGACAGCGGTATTCAGATCTCCGTGGGTGATTGTTAATTTTTTGAATATTCTATAACGAAATGTATATGACCTAAATATAAAATATAACCATAAAGCGCCGTTCGAAAGCTTTATGGAAAATTTATTTGCAACTTTCTTGTTTATCTATAAAATTTGAAGTCGTACGAAAGATACGAAAAGTACGCAAAATAAAGACTTAGCAAACACACTATTATACTTTATTTAATCAAAAGTGCTAACAAAACATAATCCCTAACGGAGTAATAAGGAACTTTCTTAACAAAAAATTGTTTATTACTAATTTAAATAAAGGAATTTGTAATCAGTACTAAATATAAGAAATTTGGGTTCCATAAGTTACGATACACATGCTCACCCTGTTAATTTTAAGCAAGGCCAAATATGTTCATTATCTTAACTAACATTTCCACCCAACTGGGCAATTATTTTTAAAACATCTCCACGCTTACGACTTATTATGTCATGGGTAAGTGATCCAACTCCATCAACAAGTTCATACCTGTTGATGTGATCTGAAATATTATCGGTCATACATAGAACATGTATGCCACAATCATAGCTATTAGATTGCTGTAGACAACGAACAGCTTTTGTGATTGCGTTAGGACAATATAAGGCGAATTTAATCTTGTTAACAAACTGTTGGCAATGATTAAAATTCGAGCTTCCCGATGAATCAAAATGGAAAAAGGCACGTTCGGGTCGAGAAAATACGAGTAGGCTCCAATGCGATCCGCCAGCTCGATGAGTTTCATTGTCATTTAAAGCAAAAAATATGAATGGTTTTGTCTCAGCATCCAAAGGAGATAAAAATATATTTATGTCCGAATCTGGAACAATTTTAATGCACTGTGTTACTTCTGGCGAAACAAAAAGCATGTCATTGCTCCCTTTATACTTTTCTTTTTCCAAATATTCAAAGTAAAATGAAATAATTTGATCATTTAGCCAATGCGGTCCCTGCAAAAGTTGAACATCAGACACCCGCAACAAGGACTCATAGAAGTTGAGAGCAATTGGATCGGAATGAGAGTCACTCATTTTTGTTCGACATTCAAATTAGAGCGTAACCTGTATATGAAAAATTGATTCTTCAGTTATAGACGCACTCCTTAATTGGATAAACAGTTCATTTACCTTTCAATGTAAAAGATAATTTTTAACTTTTATTTGAACCGTTCGGTATTTTGGAATTGACCTTCCGTTCCTTATTTGACACAAATACTTAACCTCGAAATGTATATTTGACAGCTGTCAGCTGGAAGGGGGATTCAGATTTTAAAGTAATGTTTTGGCCTACCTTACTCGAAACACCTTCACAAAGCTATTTTCCAGTAACGATACAAAAACCTTAATTAACTGCACTGCAAATTTCCTATAAATACCCGCACAAATTTGTCTTTTCGCTCTAGTAATAATCGCGGTTGCTGTGGTAACAAATACGGTATTCTATAAATTTAGTAGAACTGTCACTAAGTAGGGGAATTTTCGTAAATTCTGGGAACTGCATTATCAAATTTTCAACATAAATATGACAATGATATTACAGTTCTTCTCGAAATTCATTATGTGAGGCAGTACACATTTTCGTTAATTTATAATTGAGCACCAAAGAATAAATAAGAAAGCACGACACACGATTGGTACAAATGTTAGTTTTAAATCGTTTTAAATAGAGAAATAAAATAGTGAAAACAACAAGAAGAAATAGAACAATGTTATTACATTTTGATTGAAGATAAACTAAATGAATGCGGCAGCGGAAGTGACGCAAACTGATGAACCTTAGACTCAAAATAGAGATCAACAATTTCGGTTCCGCGAACAAATGACTACCCGGATAAAAGTATTTTCGGTGAATTTTTAAGACCAACGAATTAATATTATTTATAACATGGCTCCATGGATACTGGAAAAAGTTTTCGTTATTGTTGTATTTTTACATCGGGTCCTTACTTTAGTGCTTGCGAATTTGATAGTATTCTTGTGTTTTTATCGGCGAATAGATACTTAGTAGTATATATTCGCTGGTTTTGATAAATATTTCGATATTTCAGGGTGCTTATAAATTAGAATTAATCGTGCCCACCGGGATTTTTCTTTGCAAAAAAAAAACAAAACAAACAAAACTCGAGCAACTCAAGAAATATAAAAATTTCTTAATAGAATCTGCGTTTCTGATAAAGAAACTCTAAATTCCTTTGGCTCTTCCTTAACAGCAGCAACAAAGGATTAAGGACTTAAGCTGCTGGACGCCTTCGACAAAAACCGAAAACTAGGTGTTAAACTAAACACCGATCTAGAGGAAAAACATTTTCAAAATTCACAACATACGTACGAAATATCCACTTTGCCCGAGTGAATTATCGAAAAAATCAGTTTAGTTTTGTTAGATTTAACAATTATTTTTGATTTTTTGCGTAAGCACCCAGCAGCTAAAGAAACCCGAACCCTTTGATGCTGCTGTTGAGGAAGAGCAAAACAAATTAGGCTTTTCTTTATCAATACGTCGATCGTTTTAAAAAAAAATTATATTTCTTACGTTTTGAAAAATTTTTTTTGTAGCAAATCTTTAGTAAATATTTTGTGCTTTTATTTACGTCTACAGGGTTTCTCTTCAATGTGCTACACTGGTAAAAGAGCTATAATTGGATGATTGTAATTAAGAAATAAATATGGCTAGAGGGTGCGGATTCTCAGTTTATTGGACCGGAGCCATTCTGCGGCTACTCAAAAAGCCGAATTGCAATGCGTATCCGGTCATGGGAGGACGATTGTAAGCACTCACACTGGACTAACATCCCAGGGTCAAGACAAGCAAAGAGGTTTATAACCTACTCAACACAGAAGACGAAGGAGCTGCTCTCACTCAGCAGACCAGATTTAAGGCTGATAACAGGACTTTTAACTGGTCACTGTCACCTGGGCTACCACCTAAAAAAGTTAGGGCTGGCTGATGATGACACCTGTCGATTCTGTCTAGAAGAGGAAGAGAGTGGGAAAGCCCCACCAAGATGTCTCAGCCTGATATGGCCGGGGGCCTCACAGTGACAGAGGATGTGTTCACAACAGAATCAAAATCACCAACAAACGGTGTAAGCCTTATGAAGCTACAAGCCACAATTTTTGTCAGATTACAAATAGATGCTCTATGCATTCATAATCATCGAAATCAGTCCAGGCGTCCAAATTTTTTTGAACTGGTGACCAATTGGGAAACATACTCTACCCAACAAAGAAAAAATCATCCAAATCGGTCTACGCGTTACGAAGTTAGATTACTCACACCCACCCTCACCTCGGGGCAACATGTTTGTCATTGTTAGCAACTGGGGATCGTACTCTTTACAACAACAACAAAATAATTATCTAAATCGGTCCATGCATTACGGAGTCACCGCCGCCCCACACGCACACAAATGTTTTTGATAAGGTATCAATCGGGGAACTGGGTGTATGTCAAAATCACAATCATCAAAATCGGTGCACGCGTTACGAAATTACATACAAAAAAATAACAAATAAATACTTGTCGAACTTAGATCCTTGTTGTTTTTGGGAAGTCGGTTAAAAATCAATTAATTTTTTAATCTGAAAATGCGTACGCATATAGGATAGGATAATATATACAAAATATAAACTTTTTCGTTCCAGTTACGATCAGTCAAAAGAAATATATGTGTGTATAAGTCCCTTCATATTTAGAATACAAAATGTTTTAGAGCTCATGTGCCAGAGCAAGTGAGGTGATAGATCTCACCTAGTAGACTCGGTTACCTCCTCCTCAAAGCTAGGGAGAAATTCACCTCTCTTGGGGGGAGATTCAATAAGACCTCTGGATTTCACGTCACAGGAACATTCCATTCCGTTTCTCGGTGAAGACTAATCTCTAATCTACGTGTACCATTTCAAGAGCGACTTGGCCGAGATTCAACAAAAATAAAACATCGGAGCTGCTCAGCAGGTCTCGTGAACTCATCTCAAAAATAGTCGCCGTCTGCACAGGTCACTACCTGATAGGCGTGCATGCAGCCAAACTGGGTCTTCCCCACAACACTCAATGCCACAACAACACAACACAAGGTTGGGGAGTTAGCTCAATTCCTCAACTCCGCAGGCTGGTTTTAGCTTATTCTTTACGCCTCATCGGCGACTGTGATATTAACCGTATGTGTGTGATTTGCCGTGTATAACTTCAAGGTCTTACAGGTTGTAGTGACAAAATGGCGCATTTAGTGCTAATTGGAGAGCTGGTCTGGCTGACCGGCTCTCGCTGACCTAAAGCAACCAGACTGGGGGGGGGGTTTTGAGGTACAGGGTGATTTATAAATTTGCAATTTTTATGGTTTGCCCATTACTATTTTACAATTAACTTTTAACGCCAGAAAACTACTAACTCAATGTCCTTTTCAAAATTGGCAACAATACTGATCTAATTCCTACCATTGCGGGTACAGTCACTTCCAAAAGTGGTACAAAGGTACAATATGGCAAGGTAGAGAAAGGATTAGGATAACTGCATCCTTAGAAATGCCTGACTGTCTAAAGACTTTATTTCACTTTAGGTAGGAAATTCTTTAAATAAACAAATTTTTTAAGATTAAGGGTCGAAAATGTTTGTTTTGGATTAACATGTAATAATTTTAATTATTGCTACAAAAAAGATATAAAAATGTTAGTGTAATTTTGTTCTATTGCCGATGTTAACTTGTGTTAGCCAGGGTTCACACTCTAGTTTCTTGGCGTTCTGTTACTAACATAATGGAAATTTTGATACAAAAGAAGGACTGAATATCGATCTTAGTTGAAAGACAAATCGATAACTAGGGGTGTCCTTAAGCTAAGATTATCAAAAATTGACGGAATTTACTTTAAAGGAATAATCGGATATAATTTACATTTATTATGTGGCAGGCTGAAACGAAAAAAGTGGCTGTACTGAAATATGAAAGGATATTCCCTAATGTACATGCACCCCAAAGAGGGGTATTTTCGCCAACTTTTCGAAGGTAATAACCGGAAATGTAACTTCAAACAGCACGGAATTCCAATTTGAAACATTGGAAGATTCTGCCGGCGTCGATAATCACCCTCGTCAGGCAAAACCCTAAAACGAGTATTAGACGAGACGGTTAGAAGTTATGTCAGGTAAAGTTTGGAGGTTTATTCATCGAGGAGGATTACTTTCATATCATCATATCCCAACCCGAGGACTACTGCAAGGAGATTCTGAGAGAAGATTAAAATTTTGCATTTGACTTCTGGAATGCGACATGGAGAACAGGGCGTTTCTGGACCGAATTCTGTTAAGGGATGAATCGTTTTTACAACCTCCATACCTGGTCGAGTACTAACCCACATTAGACAGGGTGACCTCATTCAAGCACAAATTATGTGTCACTGTTTGGGCTAGTTTCATCGGTGCACAAATTTATGCGAACATTTTGCAGATTACACTGCCAGATTTACTAGAGGACATCCCTTCTGGTATCATTGTAAAGGCAATACCGTATGAATTACTTGACCGCTGGCTTGGATGAGGGGCACCGATCTGACGTCATTGGACTTTTTCTTATGCAGAACAATGAAAGATGAAGTTTAACAAGGCCAGTTAACAATAGGACGAATTTGTTAGCAGAACTGGGATTCCAGCGATGAAAATATGGGAGAGACTGGATACAATACACATTAAAGAAAGAATTACAAGGGGGTTGGTCGCACGCATTAAAAGTGACGGAATGCATTTCGAACAGCTTTTGTAACATGCTAAGATTAATTGATAATATTATTCGATAATAAATTTTGATTTCAATAAAAAGCATTTTTGTCTTATTTTGAGTTTAATTTCTTTAAATTCCTTTCCTTTAATTCCTTTCTACACCGGGATATGTTGTACCTTTTTGAAAAGGAAATAAGATGGACAATTTAATAAAAACAAAAAACAGATAAGATATTGAAGGATATTTGCGTAAATGCTGAATTTTAATCTCAAAAATTTTTTCTCACTTTTGGAGGTGACTGTACCTGCAATGGAATGAATTAGATCAACATTGTTGACAATTTTGGAAAGGTCATTGGGACGGTAGTTTTTATGCGTCTGTTTGATGTGGCTGTGTTGAGTAGATTAAAAGATAAAAATAAAATAGTGAAGAAAATTATAAATTTATAAATCACCCTGTAATTCCTAAACGGTTGCGATTGACCTCCCCTCGCCGCCTGTCATACAATTTTTTGTTTGCCTGGGTGAGATCTATCACCCTATTTATTTTGGTACACCTAATGTGAATCACCCTGTATATATATTACATGCCCTACCTCCAAGGGCGTCACCAGCCGATGGCCAAGAGGGGGGCCAGTTGGTATTTGAAGGATGCGAAAATTATGAATTATGTAAATAAGTACAGTGGAGAGCTTGTAAAAATGTAAAGCAAGTATTACGAGCTCTTGACTATAGAATAAATAATACTTGTAAACATAGTTATTAATTATATATATATTTATTAAGCATCTAGAACAAATTATTATTGAAAACATAATCTTAGAGGGTTTTTTGAAAAATTGTTGATTACGTTAATATGAAAATCTGCTAAGTTTTTATAAATAATCTCTCTCTGCACACTCATCATGGCTAAACCATTGAGACGATTTTCCCTTATAGTGCTTCTTAACCAGGTTTTTAGCCTCCTGTAGCTACTAAACGATCGCTCTATCTTACACGTTGTACATGGCAATGCGATCAAAATTTTCAACGCTCTTCCCGTTGAAAATTTTGATCGCATTGCCATGTACAACGTGTACGGTAGAGCGATCGTTTAAGAAGATTTTTGCCTCTTCGAGGACATCAACAAAATTCTTTTTGTGAGAATCTATAATTATACTTTCAAAGATTGTGGCATACTTGTTTTTTAAAACATACTTCATGTCTACATGTATTGTATTGTGTATAAACATACTATTCAGTAAATTAAAATTTACCCGGTACGGTAATGCTCGTCGTGTATATATATATGCTTATATATCTAACTAACATTGATGCATTACTTCAACTAAGAACGAGTATCGATGTATCGGTGTGTCATAAATGTCTAAAAAAATCGGAAAAAGTTTTGATTCCTTAGTGAAAGTATCTACTTGGAATCACGGGAATGAATTTAGGACTTTGATTACATTTTTAAAATTTCTAGAAGGGGGCAGCTTCCCCTACCTGCCCCCCCCCCCCTTGGCGACGCCCATGCCTACCTCTAAAAAGTGTGAATAGTAAATAGTATTTGCTTTAGTGTTATTCACTTGGCCCAATGAATCGAAATTTAAAGAAGACTGTACAAACTTATAAACAATTTTTTTCAGCTGTTTTTAATATAATTAGGTTAGCATAAAACTTATTGTATGTATAAATAATTAATTAATGAAAAATGAGAAATAATTAATTTGCTAACAACTGAATGATTTTCATCAGTAAGAGACTTCGTTTTCATCAGCTAATTCACGATATCAGTGCAAAGATGTTTACTTTATTTGGCTTTGGAGCGATAATATAGTGATAACCTCGTTCTACAAAGCAAGTTCGTCTGTCCGTTTTTTGCTGGTTTGCGTTAGTCGTTTGGGTAAAGCGATCATAATAGCATACGCGTTGCATTCAGCTCTTTTTAGTGAGAGTTTATTTGACTTTGAGATTTAAAGTTTAAAACAAAACAGGCATTTGCCTATATTTGAAGTGTTTTCTACCTTCACACTTCTTTTATAAAACAGACTGTGATTGAAGAAGTGAAGTGTTTAAAGAATTGACTTAAACAGTGTAAACAAGTTAGTACATCAAAAAGGACATTTAATGGTGGTTTTGAATAGCATTGACATTAAAGTTGTAGTTTCAAGTAAACGTAGTAGTGAATACTGTTTGAATTTAAATCGAAATTCGATACTTGCTGAACTTCTTTTTGAGTTTTGTAAAGGTAATTGAGAGTTTTGAGTTCTATACTGGAAGACATACTAATTTTTGTTTTTTAAGGCTGTTTCATAATGGCATCAATTCCCCACGGCGCTTTTGCGGCTTGCAAAATTCGCTCCTATATAAAGCAAGAAACAACTATTGCTCGAATCCAAAACACCGAGAAACAGGAACCAAACAAGTTTGACAACAAAGAAGGTAAATTTTGTTAATTTTGGTTTTTGCATAAAGATTATTTTAATAAAAATTTAAATTAATTTCGAATGGCGTAGTTGGAATACGCACTAACTACCAAAAACCAAATTCTTCGAGGGATAAAAAAACAGTTCTTTACTATTTTTTCTGTTGCAGAACATTTTTACGTTTTATATAAAACAACTCTTCAAAAAAATTTAACACGAAAGCTTTTACTTTCTTGTAAAATTTAGTTTTTGGTAGTTAGAGCCTACATTAACTAAACTTAATTAGATGGATAGCGTACGTAAAAACTTAAGTATTGACTGTTCTGATTTAGTTCAGTTATACCAACAATTTTCGGTTACGAATCATTATTTACTGCTGACATAAGAACAGAAACCTAGAGTATTTTGGGAATGTTTATATCACGACTAACTTTAAGCCAAATGTCGTGCTTCATTTTACTCATTCTCAGTCTTTTAGATAAATTCAGTTTGAAATCCTTATCAGTCACTTTACAAGCAGTACGTGACTTCTCATCGAACAAACTGAAACTACCCAGTAAGTTAAAATTGCTGGCTATTATATGCGTATCGACAAAGTCCACCTGAAATATTTTCTGTTGAATGCAAGTATTCTCTTAAGTGACTTTAGACTGGTCATAGATCAAAGTTACAACTCCTAACCTTGGCCATAATAATACATTTAGTGATAACCTATACTGAACTGAGATATTTTAATATCTAGTTTCGAACTTAAATAAAGAAGTGCAAATTGGTTGGATTTTAAGACAAAACAGAAATATTATAGTAATTTTCGTTATTTCTATGTATGTCATTTTAAAAAATAAGCTACATAGTATCTCTTTCATTTCTGTATCTAGTCTTTATTCTTTTTAATGTAGAATGTTTCCAGTGACGGATAGGAAGCAATTGCTAAAATCAGTCTGGTTAAGAAAATGATTCTTTTCAATCGTTCCGAATTTAATTCTAAGAACAGAACTTTGAAGTTAAAAGCTAGAGAATAATTATGGGTCACAGGTGTGGGGCTTACCGAGATATAGGAGCTGTCTACTGGTCAGAAATCGGGTACGGCCAAGATCAGTGGCGTCCTCTAGTGTCGGAGGCCAAGATCCACTTTGGGTCGATGCATCAGCTGAATAAGTAAGTAAGCACGGGGTTTAATCAGACTTAAATAAAACTGTGAGGCAAAGTGATAATCAAATTCTGATTCGCATTTGAATTTAAAAAATAAGGATAATTATTACTTGGCCCCCGGTTTTATTTAAGGCTCATTAAACCCCATGACTACTCACCATGGATGGCATACCACTCCGGTTTACTTCTCTACCTGTACTACGAGAAACGCGCTCTAATTCGTACCGTAATCAGATTCCCACCGAACTAAAAGAATCATTTTTGCAGGCGTATTAATCTCTTTCATTTTAATCTTGTTTTTGAACTTCAAGCTTAGCCCAAGAATGTGGGTTATTAGCTAAAATGTTTACAGGAGCTGAGTATTTCCTTAATTTTACTCCTACTAAGATGCTAATCCGATTTTAATGATTAAGAGTTCATATGAAAGGGCTAGAAGTAAAGATTTAGTAAAATATGTAAAATACACTGCAACCTTTCCCCGCCACCCTTCCATACACTTTCCTTATCACCTATCGTATCGCCTGTATCTACCATCCCGTTTACCCCAACAACACCATTACTTTACCTTTACGCCTTCACCAAAGTTGGATCAATTGGTTGAATGGTATGACCACCACGCCATCGTTCCAGTGTCCGTAAGATTTTAATATAAATTTAAAAAATCCAATCCTTCTCTGAGCTGTTGTCTAGCTCGCAGGAATGTAATACATTCGAGTTCCCTCATTCCCCTTACCCTAATTCCTTTTCCGGCGAAGCCATGCTAATGCACCATAGGTTTGTCCCCTGGTCCTTGACTACATCGTAAGAAGAAATTACATGAGCTATAAAAGTGATTCATTTGGAAGATAAGTAAGACTTAATTACATCATTGTAAATTATGTTTATTAATTATTGCTAAAGTGCAACTAGTAAATACTACTAGAGTGCGAGAAAGGTGAGTAAGGAGATCAGGGTGAGGGGTGGTAGGATTAAAGTAGAGCAGAAATAAAGCCTGCTGTTTTGCTTCAGTTTGCACATTTTCTTCCCAACACTTCCATCTCCCCCTTTCCTTATCCACTTGTTGAAACACAAAACAAACCAATCAAATTTTGGAAGCAAATATTTTCATACCAAAAAAATGTTGGCTGGCTAGAATTGTACCGCCACAAAAGCAAAATTTGAAAAAATACGTTGTCTTACCGTTATCGCAACAATATGTTTTGCTCACCATCATCATCACCGTCATCAAATTTCAAGTAAAATTATCTAAAGTCGGAACAACTTCTACTTAACGTTGGATAAATTTTACAAAGATGTTTGTTGTGTTGCTTTAGTGTGAATGCAACTTGTACAAAGTAGAGCTATAACAGTTTTAATTGGGGTGTTACGATGAAGGCGACCCTCGCCACTTAAAACAAACCAACCGACACACCTACACACTTAATATCATGATCGTGAAAATATTTGTAGTAAATGAGTCTTGCAAAATTTAAGATGAATAATTAATAAAAGTATGCAATAAACTATTTTATGAAAATAAATTCTTCAACATGATAACGCCGCCGTTCAGATGATCTAAAACTATAAATTCACCTAAAACTATTGATAAGCCTTTTATTAAATCTGCGCTAAATCGCTTGGCCAAAACCAAGGATGAAAACAAGTCAGCTCAAATACTCTCACTTGCCAAAGAATTTATACTATTTATTTACGTATATTTATAAATCTGTATGAGTCCCTACTGGAAAGGATAATATGTTGGCTTTTTATATTAAGTGCTGCGGGTTGAGGCCATTGTCGGCCTTCTGTTAAAAGTATTTCTATAGTTGCAGGTATACTTGTAATTATTTGTTATTAAGGCGGGTAAACTTCTTCTTGAACCTGTGCATACTAGTCAGAGAATAAATCTGTAAATTATTTGAAGTATGAAAAGGTAAAGGGTTTGGGAACATGGGATGAAACGGTACATGTGCATGTACATTTCGCCTGGATTCCCGGAATTTGTAAAATGAAGGAAGAAAAGATGATGGTAAATTATTCCACATTCAAACTGTTTAGAAGGATACCCGAAATTTAGTAGAACGGCAAAATTTGACTTGTAGAGTATAGTCATAGTATAAATCAAATAGTAGACCAGCTGCGAACAAAACTGCAAATATTTTCCGGTACTTAATTCCATTTGTCATTCTAATGGTAATATTACAGAGAGAAAATTACCCAAATGGGAAATCTCTCAGTCATCTTGTATGTAGTTGTATGTAAATGTCATTTTGTCAGAGTAAAAGGTTTGATTAGGCATCCAATTTGCAAGTGAATGTTTTTATTCAATTATTAAGACAAATTGACAAGGATCACAGTGAACCTTCCATTCAGATATAAACTAAGAGATTTCGTAGTCTTGCGAAAGAAAAAAACAATTAAT
The DNA here is from genome assembly GCA_964036015.1 of Leptarthrus brevirostris. Classification (NCBI taxonomy): domain Eukaryota; kingdom Metazoa; phylum Arthropoda; class Insecta; order Diptera; family Asilidae; genus Leptarthrus; species Leptarthrus brevirostris. The sequence goes on along the minus strand of OZ038372.1, from coordinate 137,518,812 downwards.
GAAAAAGATTTACGGACTAATTTCATACGAAAATAACTATTTTTAAGAACTGTCAATTACTTAACCAACACAGCGAACATATTTTATACGAATTAATCGACAAAAAGGAGAGTTACAAGATTGATTTTCGCTCACTGATTTTTGACAGATAGTATTTACTATTTGACAGTTAGCATTTACTTTTCCATACAAAATTGCTCCAACATTGCCAGACTGTTTCGTTCACGTTTGGCCACGGAAATTTAGGGAGCTGTTCTTCTATTTAGTATCTATTCAATGGTATGGGGATGAGATCGGTTCGAGGCTCGAATATCGCGCCTTCGCGCAATATTCGAGAGATTAGGCTAGAAATTCCGTTAAGAAAATTAGACATTGAAGTGGCAAAAGAAGATGTCCCCACCGGAATGGGGCCTCCCCCATAGGGACTCTTGATTTTTTTTTTAATCTTTGATTTTTATTTAAGGGGGGAATCCCGTTTAGCAGCCTGAAAAGTAACCGATTTTCCAAGATTTTTTTGGGGCTGAAGAAGATAACAAATTTTTCCAAAACTTTTGTGGTTTATTGAGGTTACTTTGGAGTACAAAAATTAATTTTTTTGGTTTGATAAATAAATTACATTACGATTTATAAGCTCATATGTGCAACGTGTCCAAAAACGATACACCAAAGTGCCCGATTTGTAGCTCCTCACACAAAGATCTGAAACAATAAATTCAAAAAGTTTTTTCAAGTTGGGTTTGAAGGTTAGTCGGTGAACCAAAAAAATTTTGAAAAAAAATTTATATTTTACAAAAAAAACCGCTGGATATACAAAAAACCAAATTTTTAGGAACATTTTTGTTCGAATTTGTTTAAATGAATTGTTTAAAACAATTTTTTATCAGTTTTGAGTGGTTTACCGACTAATAACACATTTCAAAAATATGTATGCGCGATTTCAAGTTGATAGGTTAAATACTCTTTGAACTATCAATCGGGCAAGTTCGAAAAATATGAATTCGAGTAAAGTGCGTTTAAAGTTTCTCGCCGGAAATCTGGAAGAAAGCACTGTTTTTGATACCTTTCGGGTTCCAACGGTTAATCAGCCATTCCAGGAGCATACATTAAGCCCTCTCTTCTTCGTGGAGCTGATTTTATTCTAAGGCCTTCTGTTTTCGGGCCAATCCGAAGCAAAACTACAGCTAGGAGACCGACCGATCTATTGGCGCCGGGCGGCCCGGGCGCCGATTAAACACGCGGTGCGCAGTTTCAGAGTTAAGCAGTTCAGGTACGGCTCTAGGATTATAACTACATGTTTTTGAAATACCAAACATTCGTTTAAGCGAAGAAAAAAAAATCGGTTTTTTGGTCCTGCTAACTGGGATTCCCCCCTTAAGGCTACTCTTCCGAAAATGCCTCTCCGATTTATTTGTAATTTTGTACAGAGCCGTAAAATGAAAGCAATTAAAGGGATTTTCGTCGAAACCAACAAGAAAGCGTCAACAATTTTTATTTTCAATTCAAGTAAAGAAAAGAGTTTTTTTTACAAAATATTTCAAGAAGATTATTAAATATTAAATTTGTACACCAAATTTATAATATTCCGTTTTTCTTTGTGTTTCAAAATAGGCCACTCGAAAAAAGAAATATCTTTTATTTGTTAATAATTCATTTATTATTATTTATAAATGTTATTATGATTTATTGCACCTTCAGCTATATTTTTGTATGTAAATTATGACCATTAAAGGCATAATAACACGGTCTGCACTTCTTATAAAGAGCAAAGCGATCCTCGTGGGAGGGCTTCTGTAATAAAATCGAAAGCTCCTCTGAAGCGAGCCGGTTGCGGAAAATCCTCTCAACAATGCCCATCACTCCCAAGTCTCTTGACCAAGAGTGATGGTAGTTGGACTTCATCCAGTCTTGAGTCGCTGGAGTTACTTGTCAACACGCACTTTCCGGGGTGCTCAGTAGCCGGTGATGTTGAGTTGCCGGATACTTCGAGCGGCCAAGAACTGGTCGACAAGGTACTTAATGTGAGAAAACTGAAATGGGCGATAAGAAGCTTAAAGCCCTATAAATCACCGGGATTAGATGGCATCATCTCAGCTGAACTACAATTAGCTTCCGAGATACTGATTCCGTGGCTAATGGTCATTTATGAGTCTTGCCTTAACCTCACCTATATTCCATCCTCATGGACGAAGGTGAAGATGGTCTTTATCCCTAAAGGAGGAAAAGCCTCACACTATAAGCCCAATGATTTTAGGCCCATTAGTCTCTCCTCCTTCCTGCTCAAAATCTTGGAGAGACTCACAGATGTATATATTAAAGAGACAATCAATCCTTCCAGGTTGTCTCTTTCGCAACATGCATACACTAAAGATAAGTCCGTAGAAACAGCCCTACATGAACTTACTGCAATCATAGAGCTTTCGCTACTACAAAAAGAATACTTGCAGCCTTCCTTGATATTGAGGGTGCCTTCAGCAATATTAGGACAGAGGCGATAATGGCATCCTTGAGGAAGCTTGAAATTGACGATCCTCTCATTGAATTTATTGACCTCATGCTAAAAAGCAGGGTCATTGTCTCAAGTTTGGTAGGATCCAATATCCAAAGAGTAGTAACCAGAGGTACCCTCTGGGAGGAATCCTTTCACCACTCTTATGGAACTTAACTTTGAATGAGTTACTCACAGACCTGTAGTTGTCTGATCACAAACTTATTGCCTACGCCGATGATATTGCCCTGATATGTTCAGGTAAGCACCCTTGCTGAAGTGTTACAATACGCCCTCTCCAGGATTTTATCATGGAGTGATGGATGTGGTCTGGGTATAAACCCGAACAAAACAGAGCTAATACTATTCTCTCTGAAGCATAAAATACCTCTTATTAACTGCCCTACACTAAACGGGGTTAGGCTGAAACTGGGTAATCAGGTTAAGTATCTAGGTCTAGTCCTAGAAAGAAAACTTACCTGGAAGCCTAACATCCAGGAAAGAGTACGAAAGGCCACAGTAGCGCTGTACTCGTGTAAGAAGGCTATAGGGAAAAGATGGGGCATGGAGCCACGCATTGAGTGTCATACGATCTATACTTATATATGGGGTAATTGTCTGGTGGCCGGCTCTAAATATATCAACCCATCACAAAGAAATGGGTAAAGTTCAGAGGATGGCAACACTGCTGATAACAGGAGCCCTTAGAACCACACCTTCTAAAGCCCTGGACACTATTCTCCACCTTCTACCGTTGGATCTCTATAGTAAGCAAACCGTAGACAGTAGAACTGCCGGCAATATCGACTATACCTCGCCCAAGCCTTTGTTTGGAACACAATTTGACTCCTTCTTTCCCACCAGATCGGAATGGGAAGAAGGTCCTCCCCAATGGGGGTAGTCGGTGCATCTCTACACCGATGGCTCCAAATTGGAAGGCAAAGTAAGTGGAGGCATATTCTCAGAACATTTGGACCTCGATATCTCATTCCGCTTGCCTGACTACTGCAGCGTGTTTCAGGAGGAAGGTAGCTGCGGACCGCCTGAATCATCTAACGCTACCCAGATAGTCAGGCCGCTTTTAAATCCCCCACGGGAGTATACACCACCTCCAAAACGGTTTAAACATGTCGCTCGGCACTAAATGACATAGCTGAGGATCTGAAAGTACGACTCATCTGGGTGTCTGGACATAGTGACATTCCGGACAATTACAGAGCCGACGAACTAGCGAGAATCGGTACCAATCGTCCTGATTCGGACATTTACCACCAGCTGGGTAAACCGCTGGCCACATGCAAACTGGAACAAAACTTGACCCTAAACGGTCAAGGAAGCTCATCTTACTCGGACGCAAAATAATTAGTAGTAGCGTGGCCGTTATCACTGGTCACTGCCTCATAGGCAGACACGCCGATAGACTAGGCGCGCCTTCAATCGAATTCTGTAGGACTTGCCATGACGAAGAGGAAGAGGAAGAGGAAACCATACTTCCTTCTTTGAAAAGTTAACCGAACTAGGCTCCACTGATGTCAGGGACCTGTACACCTCTCCCAACCTAGTCAAATCTATTTTGATTTTCCGAGAGCTGGCCCCACTGGAGACAGGGAACTGTCCACCCTCCTATTTCTTAGGTTATTTTTATGGTGGTTGCTAAAGTTTTTGTAGCCTCAACGTGGTAGCACAATGGGCCTCTTTGGCCTAAGTGTGCCTCCTTAGGCAGCCACTTTAACCTAACCTAACACGGCAAAATTGGAAATAATATTTTTTAATCCTTCCGGTCGAAATCGCTAAAATCCTTTTAGGTACTTTTATTTGGCAGACAGAGTGCATATAAGAAGAATAGCCAAATTTTTGCTGCAAGAATTTAAACAAAATTTCTATATTGTCAAAACTGGTCGGCCCTTCATAATACAGGTGCCAGGTTGTTTGTTTTAGGTGTTTCGGAATCCACCTTAAATTACAGGTCCACTTGCAATTTTTGTTAACGAATCAAGTGAAGTTCTTCTCCTGCCCCAAGGGATTACGGAAACTAGTGAAAGATCAGCGCTTTTCCTTAGTGGCTCAGCATAGGTTAAGGGAAATTGAGGAACTCTAACTAGCAGATACTTCATTTATTTCTAGTTCGTTTTGAAGTGTTGTAGTGGTGTTTCCACTAGATCAAGTTTTTACGTGGAGTCAATTAAAGTCATTAGAATTTATGAAAACATTTTGCTATTTTAGAATTTTTTACTTATTTTGAATAATTACGTGTTATCAACAGTGAAAGTATTCGTCATTTAAATTTTTCCAGCGAATTATATAAAACTAAACCCAATTTTACATACGTACGCTGACGATTAATATGTTTTTCGAGCTGCGTGCAACTTCTCACAAATTCTTTTCGCACTAATCTTGATAAGTACCTATTGACCTCAAATAATAACATTTTGATGATTTCTGCGAACTGATAAAGAAGCCTTAAAATCACTTTTTAAAAAAATATTTTCTTTCATTTTTTATTTTGATATCTGGTTGCATGTAATCGCATATAAACCTTTGCATCATATTAAAGAAAAAAAAAGATGTTATGGTGGTGATTTGAACCAAAAGAGAAAGTTTTGCTCTGGGAATGCATAAAAATATGATTAAGCTATCAAATTACAACGAATTAACAATAATCAGTAGGCATATGAAAGTTAAGTTCGTAAATGGACAATTTTTTTTTTGAGATAGGAAAACGAAGACCTACACAGTCACACAGGCCAAGACGGGATAGACACCAGGATTCGCAGGAGAAAGCGGAAATGGATAAGAAAAGGGCCAAAAAAATTCGCGCAACAGGCTCCAGATTGGAATCAGCACGGGATCCAAGGAAGAAGCCGAATTGCACGACTGCGCAACACATGGAGAAGATCCGTCGAGAGGGAAGGTACCCAGATCAACAAATCTTAGCCACAGTTGCAGGCGTTGGCGCAGTACTTGGCCAGGTGGAGAGTCGGTGTAGGAAACGCCCTATGCCCCACAAGGGTTTAAATGAACTAGCGAATGACAGGAAAATTTAATCTTATGATTTCTACATTAACTCCAAAAACTTTATTTAGATTTTTGGTCAATGCGTATTATTAATTAATATAATATAAATTTTAATATAGTCACACAGTGACGGCTCCTGGTGAAAACAATTAAAGGCAATAATATCACCCAGCCGTAAAAGAATTTGCTCAACCAAAACTTACATAAAAAAAGTGTGATTAAATTAAATACTTATTTTAAACTTACACTTATCAGGAGAATATTTTTTAAATTTACTTTTAATTAACTCTTCCCTAAAATTATTAAGCATTAAACAAGAAAAATATAAATATAAATCAATAAAATATAATAAATAATAATAAATATAAAAATAAATAAATAAATAATAATATATAAATCAATAGTCAATATAGATGACGAATATTTAGTTTACAAATTGTAGAAAATACAAAATATCTCAATTATAAGCAACTGAACTTAAAATACTTGTAAACATTTTCTGCATATTAATTTAAAAAAAAAAGTTACAAATCAAAAAATTACAAATCAACAAAATTGCTTTATTATCTTTATTTAAAAGCAATCACGAACTTCGGAAGGCCGAGCAATGACGGTGTTTTTGATCGTAAATTCAATAAAAATGTGGAATGCTTAAGACAGAGCGACACTTTACATCACTCTTTCATCATAATACTAGACTGAAAATACCATCTTGTAGTTGATAGTTATCAGAAAGAGTGATATAATTGAGTGATAAAGAGTGATATAATTGAAATCGTGTAATTCGTGTGTGTGAAACCGCAATTCTCTCTGGTTGCTTTAATCCTTTGTGAACCGCATAGGGCGTCAAATACACTGAATCTCCACCTGGTCCAGTTTTGTGCCAATGCCTTCAACTGTAGCCATGATTAGTTTGTGTTGGGTGCCTTTCTTCTTCACGGAACTACTCCATATGTTGCGCGGTCGTCCAATTCGGCGTCTTGCTTCGGTCCCGTGCGGGTTCCAAACTAAAGTCTGGGATCGCACTAGTTCCATTCTAGAACCCGGGTCCCGTGCAGTATCCAATCTAGTATTAAAAAGATTAACTTATTAAAGATTTAAAAAAAAAGAATTATTAACAAAGATTTATTTATTATATTATTTTTTACACTGGATACTTCGTACGTTCTCACAAATTTGTCACGGCTGGGAAGAGTCCAATGGTCACAACGCTTTATATTTCCGTCTCGGCACGCCCTTGCACACCATTATGTTCTGAAATAAAAGAAAATAATATGTGAGACTACGTCTCAGCGAGCAACTCTACATATTTGCATAAAGACACGGACTGCCTCCTAGACCTAAAACACAAGTCACCTGGAGGATCATCACAGGCGCACAACTACTAGGCCTAATATATAAGAACGGTCACCCGGTAATTCAACTATGCTACTAACGTAGACATCTTAGAATTACCTAGACCACTCTATTATCTAATTTTCACTACACTACTTATTGATCTTGAAGACTCAACTCTCATTTTAGCATGCAACACTATTTAAACAGCGAGATCGAACATTTCTTAGAAGTCTAACTTCTCTCTCAGTCTGCGTATCCTACCTCTTTGCTTAATATTATTCTAGACTAGCGCCTTATGAGGTAATTTGGCGGAATGATATTTTATTGCTTAAAGATCCCTTTTTTAAGGAACTAGGAATTTGGGGGTTTCCCTTCGTTTTGTGAGGACAGCATAGTTTACCTCTTCGCATAATCTCATTTTAGACTGGCGCCTCATTTGGTTGCTTGCTTAGAGATCCCTTTTCTTCCTGAACTACGCAGGTGCAGTTTTAGGTTTATCTACATTATGTTTATTTTGCCCAACTGGCGCCTTACCTTCTCTTTGTGATGACACTAGGCTCTAAAAACCAAAATTAAATAATAATTAAATTGAATATTCATCATATTCTACAATATAAAATGAATCATCAACGGAACATATTCGAAAATTTCGCACCACAGTACATACACGCATGTATCACAATGTTTGGGCCACCCTATCATAGAGGGAAAAGTGCTTAATAATTTTTTGTTACTTATCGCAATGAGTGGGATGTGTTTGGATTGGTTTCCTAAAATGCCAAACTATAACTATATAAAACCCAAAAAATAGTATATGAACAATTTATAAATAACTATACGAAACCCTATTATGTGCATGTCCATCATGCTTTTAGCCAATTTTTTTTATTATATTATTAATAAAAGTATTAAACGGAGGCCGACAAATTCAACTGCACCTGGCAACCTTTATCATCGGTGCGGAACGGAAGCCTTGTCTTTCACTGGAAAATAACAGGTTGCAGACTTGCAGCAGCTTGTTCACGAAGCCTCTCTTCGCTTTGGTATCGCTGCAAGTACCGCGGGAAGGGCAAGTCTCACGTTGGAATCATAGAACTTCCAGGATTATGGGAGCGGTTTGCAGACGTCAATGCCTGGGCCCATTCATAAACACAGGTTTGCGCATCACTTGCACAATTCAGCTGAATAAAGTGTATTGCTGAATTATGCAGCTGCAGAGCAAACCTGCGTTTATGAATGGGCCCGCTCTGCAGACTGGTCCCGCGGGACTCTAATCGGTTCAAAATTTGTGTGCGTTCGTTTTGAACATGTTTGGACGAGTCCCGGAGGACTAGAAAAGGGGCGAACGGCGCTATGAAGAGGGCATTTTCTTGGGACCAGTGGTTCCCGAAGTAGGAACTTCATCTACCTCCGGGAGCACTCAAACAATCATGTTCTAGTTTTATTTTTCGATTTCGGCTCCTTTTTTTCGTTCGTTTTAGGTTTAGCTCTAGGTTTAGTTTCAAAATTTTTTCAAAATTTGTTGGGAACTTTTCTTAGAGCTGGCACTCGCTTGGAGGCATTTAAAAATTTCTTTTTATTTTCTTTTTTACAGTTTTACAGTCCTTTTTATTTAATCCTTTTGAATAACGTAATATTTTGTGTCATGTTTGTATGTTCTTTTTGTGTAATTTTTAGTGTAGCTAGTTTTTGTAAGATTTTTACGCTTTATAACGACGATTAAATAATTTTCAATTAATATTTTTTTTAATCATCATACTAAAACTCAACAGCATGCAAGGTTGCCAAAGCGCAGTCTTAACAGGAAAGAAGTTAAGAATAAGGGAAATGGGCTAATAGATTTTATTTTACTTTTTGTAGATTAACAATAAAATTTTAGATCTTCTCAGTTCTTCACTTTCTTGTGTCCTTACGAAGATTTTTAATTTCTCGTTAAGTTCTGGGGTGTTTTTAGACCCATGAAAGTTTTCTTATATTCAGCGGCGGATTTACGAGATGGTCGTTTGACACCACGCCCTCTTCCCTCCCCTGAATTATTTAACGTCCGCTTCAATAATCCTTTGAGGAAATATATTGCTTAAAGAGATATATGAGCCATTTATTTTGAAAGTGGGGTAAGTCCACTTGTGAAATCTGCCAAATTTGAAACCTCAGTTAAAAAAAAGTTAGTAATAAGCGTAAGATCTTGAATAGAGTTGTTTTCATTTCAAAGGTTATTATGATTAAAAGTTACTACGACAAAAATATTTCAACGCTTGTTAAATTTTTTTAATAAATTGGAAAATAAAATTAAAGGTACTTCCAAAATGGACTTGCACCACTTTAAAAATTATCGGCTCATATATGCAACACACTTGGTATTCTCCTCTTACTTATTTCTACTTAGACTCAAATCTCTCTCTTTCCTTTTGCCGTAACCGCTTTTTGAACATGGGGCGAGAAAAGAAATTCACCCGATTTCTGACAACGATTCCAAGTGAACCTACAATTTAATATTAACAAAAAACCGAAAATTTGAAAAATTTTAAAATATAAGTTTATGTAATTTTAAAACCATTTGTATCTAAATCCGAGCCAACTTAATTTTATCAACAGTTTTGCGAGTCACGAGTGTGTTAAAAGCAAATAAAATTGCAAATAAAACTTTTTATCAAATTTAAAATAAGGAATAAAAAAAGTTATCAAATTACAATGAATTAAGAATAATCAGGATTGAGTTTGTAAATAGATACATTTTTTCTACTATAGTGAAATTTAATCTTATTATTTCATATTAACTTCAACAACTTTATTTCGACTTTTGGTCCATGCGTATTTTTAATTTTTTATATGATTATAGTCAGTTTTAATATCGGCAGACAGTGGCAGCTCGTGAGAAAAACAAATAAAAGCAAGATAATATATGCTTAAAGCAAATAATATAATATTTTTATGACATTTATGTAAAACTACCACGTAATTGATATTGTAACGTAAATGGGGCTCTTCGGGCTCACAATTTTCTTCAAAGGGCTCAGTTCTTTCACCAACCTTATTTCTTCTATTTATTAATGATCTTTTATCCCTTACTCTTAATCCTGTCCATAGTTTCGCCGACGACGACACCCTTGATTTCGCGCACTCATTTGATTCTGTAATGAATTCACGTGGAAATTCTACAGAAGTCAGTCTCGCTTGGGGCAGAGCAAATCGTGTTTCGTTTAATGCATCAAAAACTCAGTGCTGTTTAAGGGTAGGTTCTAGTTGAGCGGCCTGAAAAATGGCTGAAGCTTATTAATTTTTTTCTCACTTTTCTTTTTTATTTCTTTAAATTGTAAAATTTGCGAGATATTCACGTACTTCTGTAGCCTGTAACGCGTGCAACAACAAAATATAATGTTTGTTTCTTACAGCTAGTCAGCTGTTCATGGACTATAAAGCAATCCTTTCTCTTCCTAGTGAAACTTATTTTGAATACTATATTCAAGGAACATTGTTTTGTCCAAACAGAACATATAAAAGAATTGTAATACCTGCTAAGCAAACAATACGGCGAGCGTGCATCTATAGGTACATTTGGCCCGAACGTAGGCATGATTTTCGGCCTGTACGCGTGCGCACTAAATCGGCTGTAACTTTTAAACTTTTCCGAACTTCGTCAAATCGTTTTAGAGGCTTATTCTAGACACTATAAGGATTTAAAATATGCAAAAAAAGGACAAATTAATTTTTTGAAATTGCTCGACTAGAATCTACCCTTGATTGATTGATTTGATTGATTAGATTTGCAGGTGTGAGGTTCTCAAGCGCCGCGGCCACTGGGGCCTATTGTGCTAACCCTCTCAACTCCTTATAGTAAGCCGGTCCCTCCGAAGAAGTTCAACAGCTCCCGCAGTTGGCAGTCATTCAGCCCGCTCGGTACCAGGGTTGGTTTCCCGAATAGGCTAAATCTGCTCCTGGCTACTGCAGGGCACTCACATAGCACATGTAATAGGGTCTCATCCTCCTCCAGACAGTCTGCAGGTGGGGTCGATGGCTCTGCCTATCCTCACCAGGTGCTTCCTTAGCTGACAGTGGCCGGTAAGTAGGCCTGCAAGAGTTCTAACAGCCGACCTGCTCAGCTTGAGGAGCTCCCTGGATCTACCCGGCGACGGTGAGGGCATAAGGCTTCTTGAGTGAGCGTGCCCCTCAATATTGTTCCAATACAGCCTATGCCCCTCATTTGCGCGGTTTGCTATTAGCCTTTTAGCCGTGCAGAGAGGTATTCCACAGACCGGCTCCGGCCCTATTAAAGGGGTGTTAGACCCCTTCCTAGCAAGTTATTTTTTTCATTTCCCGTGTAGCCCTGATGTCCCGGTATCCAGATCAAGCTTACTTGATTAGTTCTACACAGTGCGTCTAGGCTCCCTTGACATTCCCACACCAGATTTGATCTGGTGGTAGATGAAGCAATTGCTTTGATTGCAGCTTGATTATCCGAGAAGATTGAGATCCTTTCGTTTTTATAGGCTCTTCTTAGGTTCTCGTAGGTGCATGCCAGTATGGCGAAGATCTCAGCCTGGAATACCGTGGTATACATTCCCAGGGCCAGTGATAAACTGAATCGAGGAGAGTCGCTCCAGACCCCTGCCCCAACACCTGATTCAGTCTTGGATCCATCCGTATACCATACTAGCTCCCCTGGACGAACAGCTGGAAGCGTCCAGGTCTCACGCTTTTCCATCCGTATTAGGGGTGGTTGAAATGGTGAGAGTCTTGCCACCAACTGATCAGTTAGCATGGCCAACTCAGGTGTGGCTTCAAGAATCTCCCTTATTGTCGTGTGGCCCTTACCTATGTTTACCCCGAGGAGACCAGCTCCCTCTAATTTGTAGGCCGCACACAGAGCCAGGCTTTCAACCTCTATATGGAGAGGTTTAATATTTAGCATGGTTTCGAGTGCAGCCGTCGGCGAGGTGCGCATGGCTCCAGTGATGCATTGGCAGGCCATACGTTGCAGTCTGCTAAGCTTAGTCCTTATCATATTAAGTTTTGCTCTGTGCCACCATGTAATCGCTCCATAAGTTATCATGGGCCTTATAGAATCTACCCTTAATGTCCCTAAAAAAACGCCCAGTTTACCCCCAAACCATTTCAGTATATGGAGTGAATATACCCAATTCGCCCTCCCTAAACATCTTGGGTATTCAGATATCCAGCAATCTTAGCTAGACTGATCATATATTTGCAATCGCCAAAAGTGCGATGAAATGCTTGGGCTTTCTAAAGAGATGTAAGAAATATTTCACCCCATTCGAAACAACGAGTCTATAGATTGTCTTACCCCTTCAAGCGTCACAAGCGTCACCTGTTTCCTCATATGCCACGGCATGTCCGATTTGTAGCTTCCCGGAAAGTGAGTTTCCAACAGAATCTTATTTGTTTCGTCCCATTTCTCTGACATCTTTCCCGTTCTGTGCAGAACCAGTCCGAGTCGGGAGACCGGGTCTACTGAGACCACATTCTGAAGTCGGCAGACGTCGTGTTCGAGCAGAAGTCTTTCCACAATTCTCTCTTCTTTCTACGTAGAGCTTTCTTCAACTCTTTCTTAAAGGCCTTTATCTGCTCCAGGTTTCCACATCCTGAGTCCGTATGGCTCGGTTGAAAGCCTTCCTGCACTCCTTCTTCCGTGCTTCCAGTTCCCTGTCCCACCAAGGGGTTGGGTCCTGGTCCACTACTTCAGTTGGAGTGCAGGATTTGCTATACGCCTCCATTACAGCATTTTGTAGAGTGTGCAACTGCCCCTCTACATGCAGTGTGTTTTTGGGTACTCTGAGCGTCCATGCCATCAATTTCTCCCTTAACACCTCCATATATTTTTGGCTGTTGGTGTTCTTATTATTGTGGATTTCAATAGAATTCTATTCTAATGGAGTACGAAAAGATTTAAAAAGAATTAATTTAATCCGTCAAAAATTGAAACTTTTTAGTGTTACCGTATAAACGTACCTATTTACTGATAACAGAGCATCACGAACTTTGATTTTGAAATTTAAAAGCAGAATAACCTTCTTATAAAATGCTATTAATATAATATATGTATAATAATCATACTTAGCCCTACGTTTTGCGAAGAGCGAGGTGTTCAATTATATGAATTAGTAAGGAAGGTTCCAAAAACGTTCTGGCACTTAAAACTGTTTTTGTAAATATATAGTAATATAACTTGATCCTATCAGCTGTAAAATCTCCCAGTATATTTAGCCGGCCTTGACCGTTAAAGCTTTCTTTATTTGAATATTTTAAACATAATTAAAATCACATAAATAAAAATCATAAATAAAATGAAAATCACATTTCAAAGCTCTCCTCCACAGAGAATAATAGCTATTATCTTTTTACTTCATACTTTCAAACAACATGAAATATTTTATTAATGAAGTTCATTAACCCAAAATTTACTTTTTGATTAGAGAATTATTTATTGTTCCACGCCACGTATTTTTCAAATGAATTTCCTTGTCAATTTTTTTTACCAATATCCGCGTTTACTTTAGATCTTTTGAAATATAAAAATTATTTTCCATTACCATAGTGTTTGTATGCAAAAAAAAATGCTATAAATTGATGTTGCCAAAATCTATACAGGTGCATTTACGTGAATTAAATTAAGATGATCATTACATTTCTCTTTAAAGTATATTTAATATCTTCACGTTTCAGTGCTCTATAATATATAATAAGAATAGTATTTTTGAGTTCCGCTTCTGTACAAGTTTTACAAAAGCATTCGATTATTGACATCACTGCACATTGATATAGAAAAAATTAATTATCATTAGCTTTTGTTATATATAACTATATTTGTATTTATAATCATCGGAAAAAGATTTTTTTTGTTAGATCTCGCTGCATGCAGCTGTCTATCAATTAGCTGATAGCATATTTCCAGACTGAGGTCAACTTTGATAAGACTCGACACGTTTTTAGAGAATCTTTATGAAGCCGATATCTGGCAACAATAATGATATTTTTTATTCAAAATAAAAAAAATGCAAGTCAGCAGGATTTACACTGCACATAGTTAATTTACATTATCTATAGTAATTTACATGGTGCTTTCGTTGACGTTAGTAAAAGCTAAATAATCGATCTGTTAGATACAGATTTAAAACATATATATTATAGATTTAAGACAAACTGTTCTGCACTTCTTTCTTTCATTAAAGAAGAGTAGTGATCTAACTATGTCTTTTTTTCAACTTTTGAGAGGATCACATCACTCAGACCTTATGTATCATTAAATTTTGTTGAAAAGGATTGGCAAAATGATACAGGTCTTACACTACAAATTCAATTTTTTCCAAATGCAGGTCCACAATTTCAAAACGAATGCAAACTTTTTAAATCAATTTTAACATTTTGCAAATCAAATTCATCATTTTGCAAGTCAAGTTCTTTTACAAAAGCTCTTCAAAATCGCTTTACCCATTACCGGTTTTACATATGTTACTTATTTTTTCTCAATTATAGTTCCAAAAATATTCAAAAATTATAGACAATTTTTATATTTTATTATTTAAAATTGTTCAAATAACGATATCATCACTTTGGGTATCTTTTTGATCATTACTTGAGTGAGTTTGTTAAATTTTAGCTCAATCGGTTGAACTGTAATGGAGTTATGGTTATCGCAGATACATGAGTTTATATTTTACAAAATCAAATCAAAATCTGAGCAATATCTTAGGCGATATAAGGTAGTTAAAAATAGGGTTAATCTCGAAATTAGAAAAGCTAAGAGAAAATACTTTAGCAGTTTATTAGATCCATTTCTTCCTCCGAAAAAACTATGGTCTAATTTGAGGAATAGTGGAGTTTGCAGTAGAGACTCGCCAACATGCGATTTGGATCCCGAAGAATTAAATACCTATTTCACAGCACCACTTTCCCATACCACGTCGGAGCTGTTCAGTGACACGGTTGAACGTAATGAGTATCAGGATGGTTTCGGTTTTCGATGCGTGTCTCCTGATGAAATTATTGAAGCGTTTGCATCTATTAGATCGGATGCAACAGGCTCGGATGGTGTTGCCCCTCGATTTTTTAAAATGCTTCTGCCAGTTACTCTAGACATTTTACTTTATATATTTAATTCTTGCCTCACTTATTCACAGTTTCCAAAAATTTGGAAGAATGATGTTGTCTTACCCTTGGCTAAGTGCTCAGCTTCTGTGGATCCTTGTGATTATTTATCAATAAGTTTGCTGTGCTGCCTCGGAAAAGTTCTGGAAAAGTTATTATACAGACAAATCCTTCACTACATTAAGTCAGACAACCTTTTATCAAAGTGGCAATCTGGCTTCCGTGCTGGTCATAGCTGTGAAACTGCTCTGTTGATATCCGCCAGTCGCTTGACAATGACCTAATGACAGCTTTGGTTCTCCTCGATTTCACAAAAGCTTTTGATTCTGTGGACCATAGTTTGGTTAAATCGAAACTCCAGAAAAATTTTAATTTTTCAGCTTCTGCCACTAAAATTATTGGTGATATCTTGTCTGGCCGTATTTAGCAGGTGTTGGTTGAGGCAAAGAGGTCAAGGATGCCCAAACTTGTTAGTGGAGTGCCTCAGGGCTCCATTCTTGGTCCTCTTCTATTTTTTTATTCAATAATGATCTCCCTGATGTTACTGAAGATGTGAACATTCATCTGTATGCTGATGATCTTCAAATATATTTGTCCAGGCCCATTGGCCTAGTGGTGGATTGTATTTTTCGAGTCAACAATGACTTGAGAAATATTTCTTCGTGGGCGAGAAGTAATCGTCTCATATTAAACCCCCTAAAGTCACAATGCTTGTTTTTCTACAGAAATGATCTCGATTTGATGTGTGTTCCTGGTGTTCATCTCAACGGTCTAAGTGTACCTTATGTGAGCAAGGTGAAAAGCCTTGGAGTGTACTTTAGCAGTAAGATGGAGTGCTGTGATCATGTAAGTTGTACCTTATAGAAAATTTATGGTGGGTTACGGCAGCTTCGGCTGTCTGGAAGCTTACTTTCTATTGATCTTAAATTAAAACTTGTTCGGTTGTTGTTGATTCCCCATTTTACCTACTGTAGAACAATTTACCCAGAACTTGATGCTGAATGCAACCGTAGAATTAATGTCGCATTTAATGACTGTATCCGATTTGTTTATAGTTTGATGCGGTACGATCACGTTTCTCACTATATAAGTTTTCTAATTGGGTGTCCAATAAAGACTTATATAGACGTTATAGCGTTGCTATTTTTGCACAACTTACTTGTTTCGAAGTCACCTTCTTATCTCTATGAACACTTGCACTTTCTGCATTCATCCCGTCACGTTGGTCTCCGTACGCGGTTTATCGTTGGGCAGCGTTCTTTTTTTGTTGTCATTTCTCGCCTATGAAATTCTCTTCCTATTAATGTAAGGGGAACGAGCAGGACATTTGAGTTTAAAGACATGTTGAAGCGGTATTTCTTTTCGTGACTTTGGATTGGCTTTGCTGAATTTTGCGTCAGGATAACTTGATATACAGGAGATCACCCTTTATTGGTATATTTAAGGACTGATTAAAAAAAATATTGAGTTTTACAATAAAACGAGTAAATAAGTTTAACTAATTAATGTTGAAAGCACAACTTGAGAAGAGAGTTTTTTATTCATCATACATAAGAAAAGAACTGAATGAGGTCGGTGACTTTAATGAGGCCCGGCATAGTGGAACATGTTGTACTAGCTACGTTCTTACTCCAAAACAAGCTAGAGAACAGAGGATATACGACCCCTGCACCACAATAGTAGACCCAGTCGATCTTGAAGGGCAATTTTAACAGTAAATCAGTTCCGATACCCACAATAAGCTATAGTGTTTTCTTTAACAAAATATAAAATACAAAAATTCAGTTTAGCAGTAAAAAAAATAATAACAAAACATTTTCCTTAGTTCAAAATAATTGGCTTTTCTAATTTTTGACTCTGCGGCAGCATCCGCCAGTTCAAAAGAAAATTCCGGTCAAGTGCGAGTCAGCCTCGCGCACTAAGGGTACCTTGGAAGGTTGCTGATTTCTAGAAAACTGTGCCTGGGATTTTTTTAATTTTTCCTGTAACATTTACATAAACCTCTGTAAACCCTAATTGTTTCAGATTTTTTGGTTCGCCAACGTTCGAGAGGGGGGGGGGGTTCTACATTTTTTAGAAATTTTTTATCATAAGTCGAAAACTATGGCACATAAAAGAAAATGAAGATATATTTTGTAATGTGTTAATGAAACCCTTTAATATGATTGCCCACTCGAAACCCTACTTGTAACTCCTCTTTAAAATGTGGACCCCATTTTGCCCCCCTTGCAATAAAAATAAAAATAAATATAAAATTTTTTCATTTGCAATAAAGTTGGGCAAGAATTATTTTAAATCGTTCCGATTTAATGGTTCTTTTTTCGTTGTAAGAAATGTAAGAATATGATGGCCCATTGTTAATAATGAGAAAAAATCTTCTGTGGTGGGGCGTAGAAGGTGAAGATGGTAGTCCAACTTCATAACGCGTAGACCGATTTGGTTGATTCTTTATCTGATGTATAAATTATGTTACCCCATTGGTACCGCGACAAAATTTTAAACGGTGGAATTGGGTTGGGAAAGGGGTGGATGTCAACTTCTTAACGCGTAGACCGATTTGGATGATTCTTCTTTTGATGTGTAGAATATTTTGTCCCACTGGTACCACGACAAAAATTTATGGGGTGGGGTAGGAAGGGGTCGTTACCCAACATTTTAACAACATTTTATTGTTTATATTGCTACTATAAGGAAAAATGTTGACCAAGGGTTGTGGTGGGGGTAACCTAACTTTGTAACTAACGTGTGGACTGATTTAGATGATTCTGCGTAGAGTATCTATTTGTGTCATGATAAAAAATGTGGTTTATGGTGAGCGTTGAAGGAGGGGCGGCGCCTAGCTTCGTAAGGCGTAAATCGATTTCAATGATGTTGATTCTATTGTATAGAGTACGCTTCATGATTATTAAATGATTAAAATTTTGTACCCATGACTACGATGATTCTCTGACTGTGACATTGATGATTCTCTCTTGCTGTTTAGAGTACATGTTGCGGGTTTCGATTTCAAATGCCGGATTTACTTTCTACCTCTGCAACTGCTGAAATTGGTTTCTTCGTATGAGCTAACCACTAAAGAGTGAAAAATAAAATACCTGTTTGTCAAGTCGGTTAAGCTGTTTTTTGATTATTTTATTTCCCAATCTAAAATACAAAAATTATTAATCATTATACAGTAGAATAATTTGAGAAATTCTAAAATTGACATTTTTGCTTTTCTCTTTGCTAGAATGAGAGATGGTAAATTTTCCCATTCATTCATCTTCATCTAAATATTTTGTAGCTTCAGACAATTTTTTAAAGGGAAAAGACCAACTCCAGAATTTGATTGTATTTCGCCTTATTGTTTTGAAATTATGTGCTACTGCATGAAAGCTGGATTGAACAGTGATTTTACATTGCCTTTCTCTTCTTTAATTACCTGTAAAATTCCGTTATTGCAAAATTCCATGAAAGTTGTGTTTTCATGAATAAAAAGTTTATTTTCTTTTGAATTTTTACGACGTAAGTTTAAAACATAACACATTACTGCCTAGCATTTTGTTCCATTTTTCATTTAAATGGTAATGTCGCTAAGAGAAAATTTCCCGAATGGGAAAATACGCTCAGTAAATCAGTAAAGTTGTTCCTCTATTTAACATTTATTCTATGACTTTACATCTGTACTCCTTTGCGACATAAATATAAAATTACGAATACCGAAAAATGTTAATCTGGAATATTCTCTTTCCATTGTCTATGTAAAATTTTTAATTTACTAACAATAAACTTGCATCTAGGTTTATTTTTATTACAAAAGCTAAAGAAGAACTATTGCAGAAAATTTGATTTGCTAAAAGATGAATTTGGTTTGCAAAAAAGTTGAATATGATTTGGAAAACGTTCAATTTGGAAAGCAAAAACTGTAAAGCTTCGATGAACTCTTTTTTCTAAAAGACAAATGAATTGAACCTATTTATAAATATAAAATGGATACTAAAAAAATTCTAACCGACTTCCAAAATTTCAGAACCTTCTAAGTTCGACACGTTTTTTTTTTGTTTTGTTTTTTTAAGTATAAATAGGCATAAATTTGTAGCGCGTGGATCGAGTTGGTTAATTCTTTTTTGTTTAGGTTTTTTGTTTTAGGTTAGGGCGGAGGGGTGACACCTAACTTTGTAATGCGTTAGTGGATTTCGATTCCGCTGTATAGAATAAGTTTCATCATTGGTACTATGATAAAAAAATTGTACATAGAGTAAGGATTGGGAGAGAAAGGAGCACTCGCCTTTGTTACATAACTCGATTTGTGATTCTTCTTTGCTGTATGGAGTACGTTTTTGAACTAAAACCAGGGTAAAATTGTTTTAGGTACCTAGGCTTAGGGTATAAAAGGAGCGGAATTAAATTTCCTAATGTGTGACCGGATGTAGATGATTCAGTTTCCTTTGCATAGAATACACTATCGCTGCAATTTTTGCGATCGCTCGCTTCGTTAAGAGGAGCATGTTACGTGCAACATATTTGGAGTTACTAAAAAGTTAAAAATAAAATAGTTTTGTTAAAAAACGTTTGAACCGACTTCACAAAAAGCGCTAAAAAGCATAAGATAATAGTTTATGTTATGTATAAAACTATCTAAACATTTCGACACGCGAGGACAGAAATGAAGAGAGTTTTGAAAAATATCGTTGACAGTGAAAAATAAATCGTTTACGGTAGTATGAAGAGTGATATGGATTCGGGGTTAGGGATGATGTTAGAATGGTTGTAGAATTTACCAATAGTTGTAAAGAGCCTTACTTGTATTTAAAAATTTGATTTAATTTTGACATATTATGAGTACTGATAAATTATATTATCCATCACCTTAACCCATTTTACACTGGTGTTTTGCAAGTCTTAATCATACCTTGATAAAATAGATAAAAACAGTGTACTGAAGTGTATTGCAGACTCCGTCTGATGAATTAGTGCCTATTAATGGTCTATAGTAACCTAATTTTTTGTCTTTTTTCTAGCAAGGCAATATAGTCCAGTTAAGTACAACAGCAAGCTAATGAATTCAATTTGGGGACTATACAATCGTTATTCACCACATAATATCAAGAGCAATGATGACGATCAAGTTATCAGCACTAAAGTCACCTTGCAACAGTTGTAAGTTACTTGTGAAATTTTTTAGTTGAAGGTGTAATTACAAAAAATTATTTTTCAGCGGATCTGTTGCAGCTTACACCATTACCCAAAACATTGTTATGGGTATTGGTTCTGGTGAAGAATGGAAATTTCCAGGAAAAGGAAATTTTTGAAATTATAATTTTATTGTCGCTCAACAAGCTTATGTAAAATATTTCTTAATAAAAGCTCTAATCTTTCACAAATCTATGCTAAATTCTCTACATTGAAAGACGCAGACGGCTAATCGTGAGCTTCCTTTTTAAGACGAAAATAAGTTGATATTTTGGTTATTTATTGATTGAGACAAACTCTTAAATAAATAATAAACTGCTGTTAATTAAAATATTTCAGTAGTAGCCTTGTTCCAGTCAGAGAGCACTAAACTTCCTATACCATTTTAGTAGGAAAGGAATCGCTTCTACTCATACCTCACATCATTTACATTTTTACAAAAAGAAGTACCTACTTATTTTTCCGCTGCTTTTAATACGTTTCAAAAGCAATTATTATTAATGGAAATAAGCTCTGTCGAAATATGTCTATTTAAAAAATTTCTAAATTTAAGGAGTGGTGTAACTACCAGTGGATATACGGATTCTTAATGAATGTTCGGAAAAGATGTCATTGGTGAAAGTATTTTATTCAAAATATTGCATAAAATACTCGCGAGAGAGCCCCTTTTCCGTTCTTTTCTTTTCAGGAAAGTAGTAGTAGGAGCTCTGTTGGCCGCACTTCAGACGTTTTCACATCACGTTTTCACATTTTCAAATCCGAAATAATATACATACTTGTCACTATAATTTCTTCATAGGTACTCGTCTTAATAATAAGTTTCCATGTAAAAATCCAAACCCCATCCCCTCCACCCCTAAACTCCAAGATCCGCCACTGAATATATCATATGCCGCCTCTCTCTGAATCTAATAATACCTCACTTGCCCAAACGGGTTACGACGTTTAGATTTTAGTGATGTTAGGAATGAAAACTATTTCAACCTAATTTTTTTTAAGGACTACGCACTTTTTTCAACGTTCCTGCCATTTCTTTAACTTTTCCAAAAAATACGATTTATCAAACTCTTCAAAATAGGCTTCTGTCTCCACGACACCTTCCAAAACCTACTATACATACAAGTCCGGAAAACATGACAGTTCGTCCTTTTTACCTCCAAGCTTTAATTTTTTTTCGTACGACAGATTAACCAATCCTTGCACACGAATAAAGCTGCACATTCTCCTAATTAAAGCCAAAGAGAAATGCTGATGTCATTAACGCATTCCAAGCTCAAGTTAACAAAACGAACATAAGAGAAAAAACACACTTAAAAATTTAAAAGAAGAAACTTTTTATAGTGACCACATCTTCCGAACATTTGTAGGTTCACCTCAAGTAAATTCCTAGTGAAGACTTTAAAAATATTGCAAGAAATACTACGAGAAATCGCAATCTTCTCTCTTTGTTCATCATGGGAAGTTTCGGTTTCTTTGCGCTTCCAATGCGCAGCTATTCATATTTGCTTCCAGGCTTGTATGTAGAGTAGGCTGTGCAACTTCTTTGTTTGAGTTACATTTTTTTCACGAACCACGTTTTATGTTGATGAAGAGAAAAAAAGTCGCAGGGTGGTTGTGGCAGCAGTTCATATCGCAATTCCTGACCTTTGCTTTCCCTAATCGTCATTAATGACGTATTGTGCAGCGCCCTAGATGACCACCTATCGCGAGGTAATAGATGAAAAATGTTTAACCACATAACGCACCTGTGCCGACGATGTATGTCTCCTATCCAACAAACAGAGTCATGTATCTCTAATATCTGAAGCCCTGTCTCCAGACGCACAGACCGTAGAGAAGGAAGGCACCGAAATCAACAAATCGTGGCAATAGTTAAGGTGTTGGCGGCGCAGAACCGGACGAGGTGGAGAGTCGGTGTAATAGACGCCCTATGCCCTACAAGCGGTTATAGGACTCTGAGAAAGAGCGTTGTCGTGATGGAACAGTAATTTTTTCCTTGACAAGTACCGGGCAATCAGCTTTCTCACCCCTAACCTACCATGAAAAATATTGCAATTTATGTAATGACTCCAGCCCTGCATGGCGGTGTTAACCACCGCTACTGATATTTTATAAATTAGCCAGCGCAATAAAATTGACACTAACATTTTAAGATTTTGTGGGTGACGTGCGTGACGTGGGGCATATGGTGAGAGAAGCCATGAAAAAACTTTAATTATTTCATTGGCTGGTTTATACATTATCAGGAAAAAACACACGTCACGCGTATCACGTTGGGCTTATTATTTTGAGGTTAACTAGATTATTTAGATGGAAACACTTACTTTTTATTGTATAGGTTAGGTTAGGTTATAGGAGTGCTGCGAAAAAAATATATATTTCGCCAGGGCCACTTAGACCGTAGGCTGGGTATTTTGTGTTCCTTTTTTTCCGCGCGGGACCATCTTTTACTTCATCGAGGCCCTTCATATCCATCCGAATTCCTTAAGGAACCTCAGAATATCTCTGAGTTCTACATTACTGTTTTGCCACCGGAGATCAGCTTTCCTGAATCCATCTTTATAGATGTCCTTCTTTCAAGCACAGATTGGAGTCTTCACGTAGTCGATTGCTACCGAAATGTCCATTTCAGAACCCCTTCTAGCTAATTCATCCGCTCTTTTATTGCCCGGAATATTACTGTGCCCAGCCCGGTACACATCATAGAGTCACCCTGTTACAGATAGACTTCTTCAGACTATCTTTGCATAGTTGTGCCATTTTTGATTACACCACAACAGCTTCCAGCGTCCTAATGGAAGTTTGATTGTCAGTTTATATGGGAATGTATTTACTAGACTCTTCCTTTCTCGACACCAGCAGTGCTGCCTGGTAAATGGTCGCTTCTAAGCTTTAGCAGTGTAGATCCAGCGGCAGCATATCAAACATAACCTCTAGTACAGCCGTTGGCGTCGTATATAGAGATCCTGTTATATCAATGTATGCTACCCTCTGGATCTTAGACAGCAGGTCTAGATTGCATTTCTTCTCCAACGCTGTCCACCACACCAATGATCCATAGCAGAGTATAGATATGACTATAGCAGTATACTTCGATTCCAACCAAAAAGATTCAAAACAAACTGTTTAAAACTCGAGTGACATAAGAAATATAAAGAATTTAACATGACAAAGGAAGAGTTTGTTTTGAATAGTTTTTTGACAATCCACTCGGATCAATAGTATACATATTTTGTGCATATTGTGGCTTATGTAGCTCTAAGTTAAGTGAAGTCACTACTTGGACTTCAAAACATTTTTTTTAATCTTGGCCGTGACTGTATCTGCAGTGGTAGTAGTGAGATCAACATTGTTGACATTTTTGAAAAGGTAATTAGGATCATTTTGGCACGTCAGATCTGAAACACCCTGTATTGTTCGTTGGATTTCTTACATTTTGTATTGCATTTGTCTGGACATTTGTTTAAGGTAATATTTTGTGGGCAACAGAAGAGTAAGAAGACCTAGGTCTTTACAAACTTGTAAAAATACATAAAAAAGGGGAGAAAAATAAAGAATTAATTTGTTTTGGTAATCATTTCTTAGCAGTAGGAATTCAATTACTCACATAGTAATTAATTACACTTGGAAAGAAATTCCTTCTTTTCCAAACACTTTTTAAATTACTTTTTATATTAAAGAAAATGACAAGTACAATTCCTTGTAATGGAAATGACAAATGATTCAAGTCCATTACTACGAATTTGGTCATCATCAATTAGCAATTACAATTAGCTGTAATGAAATTAAAATTTTGTAAGTGCAGTACTAAGGAATTAAACATATACAAAATACAATTCCAGGAACTTCCATTTCTAAAGGAATGATTCCAACCCACCTCTGCTTGCGAACAACGACATCAAATGACTTTTTAAAATTGACGAACATGAAATGTAACAGCAACCACCATTCGGGGGACTTCTCGTTACAATTCGTGCAGCAGGCGTGGTTGCTGCAATAAAAACTCTCACAAAATAAGTCAGTTCGTGGTTGGGAGCGCTCAGTTGTTTTCTCCATTAACGTTGAGATAATTCTTGCATTAATTTGCAATGTCACCTTTTGTGGGAATCTTTACAATTACAACCTTACAGGAACAAAAATTTTTAGCTAAAGGCACCTTGGGTAATCGCGCTGGTATTCCTTCTATTCCTGCTATGTTTCTTGTTGAGGTTTTTCGGATTCTGTCCACCGCTTCCTTTGTTTTTGTGGAAAGCTTATATATTATGAATATTAGTTTTAACAAATGCATTATTAAAATTAAAATAACACTTATGTATCTAAGTAACGGAAAAATTAAATTTCCAAACAATAAATTCAAGATACAGCAAAAGTACAGACGCATAATGTTTTTTAATTTAAAGCACAAATAAATCTCTTAAAATATTGTTTAAAGTTAAATAATTAACTATTCACGATCCATATAATAAATATGTCGAAATAACTTAATATTTTCGGATTTGTGGTTCAACGTATGGCATTTCCTCATACAATCCAGTATCAATAACTGGTCGGTACTTAATAGTTACGTCCCCTTCATTATCAATCCAAGTTAAAGTATGCTTTCGCCAATGCTCATCAATTGATTTTTTCTTTTGGCCTTCAATGGGCTCACGGTAATCCTGGAAAGGAAATATTTGTTCAAACAATAAATCGAAAAAATTATATGAAAAAAATTTACATATTCATCAATACGCTCCTTATAATCTTCACGAGCATGCGCCCCACGGGACTCTTTTCTGTTCTCTGCAGCCACAGCTGTCATAAGGGCATTTGTTAATAAATTCTTTAGCTCGATGGTTTCCATTAAATCAGTGTTGTATATAAGTGATCTAAAAGCAAAAAGGATATTAGCTATTTCAAAAATATTAATAATTTTGTTGCAAAAGAATCGCACTCCAAAGTTCAACTTGAAAGTTTCGTTAATGTCTTGTTGAGCAGTCACAGCTCCGATGACCTTGAAATTTTAGTATGTTGTACTATTGGTCATCCCGAAGAAGAATATGTATATACTTATTAGCCGCGGAAATCATAAAGAAGCATAGTTTTTTTATGTTGAAGTTTTGAATACGTGTTTCATCTATTTTTCATGCTTATACATGTATTGGGGTAGGGAGCGGCAACACCCCAGTTAATAAAGCAACTAAAAGCCTAATTTAAACGCCTCTTCCTCCCAGAAAGTCTAATAAAAAATTTATTGCGCTCCTGGAAGACGACAACGGAATTGAGTTACTGGTCAACAACAAAATCATAAGTTTGGACCTTCCTGTAAAGGATGTTTACAAGAAGGTAGGCGGGCAGCAGCACCCCAGTTAATAAAGCAACTAAAAGCCTAATTAAAACACCTCTTCCTCACAGGAAGTCTAATAAAAATTACGGAACGTGTTGTTTTGTGGCTACTTTTGACAATCATGTCGTAAAAAAACTAGGCTTCATTATAATTTCCGCGCCCAATAAGTATATACATATATATTCTTGTTCGGGATGACCAATAGTACAATATAATAAAATGTCAAGGTCATGGAGCTGTGACTGCTAAACTAGACATTTACCGAAAGTTTTGACTACCTCACGGCAATTTTTATAAATGGTCAAATAGTCAAAATTTTCCAGTTATAAGATAGCCATAAATTTTATTTTGATCTTACTTATCAACAACTTTAATTTTATCAAAGCATTTAAATAGTGATTTAATTTTTCTGGCTCCCTCTTTAAGTAGTTCTTCCTCCCGAAATACAGACGCATATTTCTGCATTGTCGTTTGCATAGCAAGACGCAGCTCTGCCGTTGACACGGATCCGTTGGCGTGTCGAATTTTATCAAAGAACTCCAGAGCGCACTCAACTTCTTCCTAACATTTATGTAATTAGTGTTTTATATCTAAGCAGTTTATTAAATATTAAAATACACGACTAAATAATCAAAAAGGAAAACACTAATTTAGGACATTCCTAGGTACTTACATCAGGAGGGCATGAGAATTCATCTCCTGCTTGATAACATTCTATTATTGTTGATGCGCACCTTTTTCCAAAAACAACAATTTCTAGTAAGGAGTTTGCTCCTAAACGATTTGCACCATGAACTGATGTTGCACTACATTCTCCGCACGCAAACAACCCGTCTACAATAACATCGTTTCCATCGTCATCAATCGAAAGTACTTGTCCCTTCCAATTGGTGGGGATTCCTCCCATATTGTAGTGAACAGTCGGAATAACCGGTATGGGTTCTCTAGTCACGTCAACTCCAGCAAAAATTAGAGCAGTTTCAGAAATTCCCGGCAATCTGGACTGTATTACATCGGCCGATAAATGGTGTAATTGTAAATGGATATGATCCTTTTCAGGGCCAACACCTCTCCCTTCCAAAATTTCTATTGTCTCTGCTCGGGATACAACATCACGAGAAGCCAAATCTTTCGCAGATGGTGCATATTTTTCCATAAATCGTTCACCCTTATTATTGATTAAAAAGCCACCTTCACCTCGGGCTCCCTCTGTTATCAAAACTCCAACACCGTAAACTCCAGTAGGATGAAACTGTACAAATTCTAAATCTTCATTTGGTAAATTTTTTCTGGCCACCATTGCAGTGCCATCTCCTGTTGAGCTATGCGCAGAAGTGCAAGAAAAATAGGCTCGTCCGTATCCTCCAGTAGCTATTATTGTATTTCGTGCTGCAAACCTAGTATAACAATTATTATATGATTTTCCTTTAAAATTCAGATTTACCTGTGTATAGTTCCATCCTCTAAGCAAAGTGCTATTACACCGCGACAGGCTTTCTCATCGAAAAGAAGATCCCACGCGAAGTACTCAATGAAGAATTTGCAACCAAGGCTTACCGATTGGCCGTAAAGCGTATGAAGTAACGAATGACCAGTTCTAAAAATACAAGAGGTGTGAGTGTAAACAATCCATGGACTAAACTAAGATATTTCCATTGAATATTGGTGAATTGGTGCACTTTGGTATTGTGGAGTATACAGAGCAGGGCTAAGTAGCCGGTAAAATAGAGATTCGATTCTAGCTACAACTACAACTCCAGATAATTTTAGTACTTTGTCATCAACTCCGGCTCGGAAGACTTCGACAAATTATTTCCATTATGGCTTTTTACAATTAATAAATTGTTTAAGAGAAAAACCTGCTTATAGATCAACGTTCACGCTTATTGTAGTAGGCTTTAGACTGGACATGATTAGCCTCGATTAGCCATTGTGGGTAGTTAGCTTTGTTTCTTTAGTGTCATATGTGACAACGGATGGACCAATTTAAAAAACAAATTTACTTGGAGCCGATACACTTCGATTTCAGCTGCAGTAACCAGTGACAACTGACAACTGCGATACTAGCTCTAAGGATTTTAGCTACTTGACATTATTTCCTCCTTCTTCACTGGAAATGAAAGATCTTACATTTGATGACGATACAGTCGCGAAACACATCAATAATTTGGCAAATAGTTTTTCGTGCTCTCCTTATGGTATTCCTATTCCCCTTTATAAGAACTGTTCTTCTTCTTTGGTTTCTGTTCTTTGTTATTTATTTAATTTATCTATTTCTTGTGGAGTCTTTCCAAAATCTTGGAAATCATCTCTTATTATCCCTCTTAAAAAGAGGTGTGATATTTCCAATTACAGACCCACTGCAAACTTGTGTTTTATTGCTAAGATTTTTGAGGCATTAGTTTTTGCAAAACTTTTCTTGGAACTTTCCATCATGGCTTTATGAAAGGTAGGTAGGTCTACTGCGACTAACCTTCTGGAATTCTCAAATTTCTGCTTATCCAAAATTGAGGCTGGAAAGCAAGTGGATTGTATCTTTACAGATTTTAGCAAGACATTTGACAGAATAAGCCACCAAATTGTGATTCACAAGTTGACTGCTCTTGGGTTTCCATCATTGTTTGTAGACTGGGTTCGTTCTTACCTACTAAATCGGACCCAGCGTGTGTCTTTCCGTGGATCACTAACCAAGTTTATTTTTAAATCCTCTGGCACACCTCAGGGAAGTCATGTGGGCCCGATTTTATTTATTATTTAACATCAATGATGTATCTTTATTCTTGAAATATTCAAAAATTCTTTGTTATGCTGAAGATGCCAAAATTTTGTGTGTTGTGTCCTCTCTATTCTAGACTGTGAAACTTTAAATTCTGACTTAGACGCTTTCTACAACTGGTGTCTGTCAACTATCTTCCCCTCAATATTAGTAAGTGTAGGTCTATGTCTTTTACTCGTAGAAAGAATCCTCTTGACTTCAACTACACCATGCATGGCATACATTGGGTTTTATAAAAAGATGGCAAAGGAATTTGACGACCCTTATATCAACAGGCTTCTCTACTGCACCTCTGTCAGGCCTATTCTGGAGTATGCTAGTTGTGTTTGGTCACCATTTTATCGTGACTCAATGACCGGATAGAGGCAGTCAAGCGCCGTTTTGTTCGCTTTGCACTTCGTGGGCTTCCTTGGAGCGATCCTCTCATTCTGCCGCCGTACTCAGATAGGCTTAAGCTCATAAAACTAGACTCTCTTGAATTTAGACGTAACATCTCTAAAACTGTTTTCACTTTTGAGTGTCTTCAAGGCAATATTTCCTCCGCGGTCTTGTTGTCTTCTTTTAATATATGGATTCCGAGTCGCTCTTTGAGAAATCGAGATTTTCTTAAAATTCCTGATTTCTGATTTTACAGCCTGGTTACATTATAATCCAACGAACCTTGACAAGAAACTGGTCGAGCAGAAATTTTGTCACGGCTAGACTCCAGCCTTAATCTTGCGTTGCCTGATTGGGCTCGAAGCCCTTTCTGAATTGGTCAATTAAGCTAACTACTCCGACGCTATTCAGGCCACCTTATATAGCCCCGATCAGATTAATATATGTGTCTCTAATAAGAAAGATAAGTCATCGGTGGAGTAAGTAAAATAACATGCCGGACTACCAATCCGAAGTTTCCAGGTTTGAATCCCCCGGCGGCGACCCATTGTTGTTTTCTGCTGACAAAAAATTACTATAAAAAGGCCAATGGGGGTTGCAGAGAAGATGCCAATGGTTCAGAATCCACTTTAAATTGTAGGTCTACTTGCAATCATTGTCTCGAATTGGGTGAAGTTCTTCTCCGGCCCCATGCCCCACAACGGGTTACGGGAACTAGAGAGAGAATCAGAAAGATATATCTGGCACTGAACAGTTTTATTGATCTGGCCTTGACTTTCAAATTTGGCATAGGCATGTAGACGGAGTTCAATCAATGGATAAATGGAACGATTACCACGCCATGAAAGCTGGCTCGAGCCTCGGTCTACCTAAGACCTTTTTATTTGCAATTGAAAGCAATAACAAAATCCACTCCTTCTCTGGGCTGTTGTCTAGCTCGCAGCAATGCATAAAACAAAACGTGTAATTTCCCCATCATAGGGTTGTCCGCTAGGCTTTGGGTACATCATACAAAATACTACGTAAAAGTATTTAAGTCAGACTAAAGGCTGTATAGTAGGGCCATTAAAGCCGAGCTTGATTGGGAATGGCCCTCTGACTCTATTTAGATATGCTACAGAAAAATCCTGCTACTCAATTATGTATAATCCTAATAGTACTTTTATAGTCATGGTGGTAATGGATGAAGTCTTAGGCATATTAGAGGGATTCACACTATTATGGACTATCCGAATGACGTTGCTTATTTTTATATGTAACAAGTTCTTATGAACTTGTGGAACTTGATTACTGGGTCTTGCCTTAGAAAATTAAGATAGCGGCTGTAGTGAGTATAATTGTGCCTCTGGGTGCAATAGCAAAACAAAAAACTAAGGCAGAGTGTCATAACTGAACAATGGATCATAGAAAACCAATACGAGGTCCGGTGTTTGATAATTTCTATAGGAGTTGATCCAGAAGAGATGGAGTAAATGGAAAAGTAAAGATTGATGTAAAGAGCAATACTACTAGAGAATAAATTTTCTTGATCTTTGGATCCAAATTGTGGTCTATATGGCCCTGGCCAGAAGATACTTACGCAGCAACCATCTAAGGTAAACTAATGCACTAACTGATGTTTCTTACCATGTCAAGTATAGTAAAACAGATTTAAAATTTAATTTTTAAGTTCCAGCTTGTGGCCTTGTTAAGATATAGGGCTGTTTGTAAACGCAGGTTTGCACAATTCAGCTGAACAGAGTGTATTGCTGAATTAGGCAGCTGCAGTTCAAACCTGCGTTTATGAATAGGCCCATAATGTCTCATCAGTAATGAAGGAAAATATTTTAAAAGTTTAGCCTTGTTTATATTAGATCGCAACTGGGGCTGGAAGGTGTCCCTTGTACATCATGAAAGAAGTTTATTTATTTTAAGAAGATGTAAATAGCCCTCTCTCTTTAGTACCCGTAACAATTTTGTGGGAGCTCAAAACGCGAGAGAAACCTTACAAATTAATTACCTGTCTGCAACAGCGCACGTCCTTATTGCAGTTTCTTTTCCATATTGCGTTGACTGTCCTCCAAATTTTCTTTGATAGATTTTTCCGTCTTCTAGTCTTGAAAATGGTGCTCCAAAATTTTCGAGTTCCATAACTGCATGTGGTGCATATTTTGTCATATAGCTTATAGCATCTTGGTCTCCTAGCCAGTCTGATCCTTTCACTGTGTCATACATATGATATTTCCAATCGTCTGGACCCATATTACCCAAAGCGGCATTAATTCCGCCTTGAGCTGCAATCGTATGCGACCTTGTTGGAAACAATTTCGTAACAACTGCAGTATCATATCCATTTTTAACTAGTTCAAGAGCCGCTCGAAGGCCAGCACCACCAGCACCGACTATTACAACGTCATGCTGATGCTCAATTAATTTGTAGGCCCCTTTTGTGACATTTGGTATAGGTGGGCAACAATAGCTTCTAATGGTTTTTAAGCCTTGTCTTAAATACAGCGAAATATGTTTTTGCAATATAATATGTGACATTGCACACCACCTTTAAAAAAATATTAATATTTTAGGCGAAATGTCAAGTTTTGCGACAGAGAAGTAACGTTTACTTAGATTTGCGGAGCAACGATGTTTATTTAACAGTTTTCTACAATAGATTTCTACACAATTTCCTGTTGAAACTGGTTGTTTTATCTGGTTGAACTATAGAACTTGAGTAGTAGATACAAACTGGTAGGAAGAAGAATTAAGAAAGGCAATCAAGATGGGCGCGGTCAAGATTTAAGGCTTTGTGAAGGGATGATTTACTCAGATGGAAGTCAAAGGATTAAAAGTCCTTGACTTTGCGTAGTATGCTGGTAATTGGTTAGCGTTGACCGTAGTTCGTGCGATGGCGGTCGAGTCGGAAAAGGGGAGTAGACCTAAAGATTGCAGGATTGAAGGGCAGTCTATGGCACTAGTTAATATCTGATGAATGAAGAGAATGTGGAAAACATCACGACGTTTACTTAGGGGTTGTAAGTCGATCAGTTTCAGACAGTTTTCATAAGGTGGAAGGTTCAGTCTGTCTACCCACGGAAGATCACGTAGAGCAAAGCGAATAAACCTACGCTGGACAGATTCAATCCTCTTAATGTGTGTTGTTTGGGTAGGTGACCATACCTGTATGGCATATTCAAAGAGAGGTCTAACGAAGGACATATAGATAGATTTGGAAACATAAGGATTGGAGAACTCTCTAGACCAGCGCCTTACAAGCCCTAGCGCGGAGTTAGCTCTGTTATATTATACTATCAATATGGAAACGGAAATTGAGTTCGCTGGTGGTAAGACGCTTGCGGGAATAAGAGTAGGACTGGCATTTGGAGACATTGAACTTGACAACATGGTGCATGAAAGTTTTTCATGCACCATGTGGTGAAGGAATCGAGGTATTTTTGCAGAAGAGAGTCAGATGTGGAGGAGATATGTTTAATTATTTTGATGTCATCAGCATAAATGGACAGCTCTGAGTGTTTGATGAGGTGGCTGCCCTCAGGGACGCCGGAACGAGCGACAATAGGGTTAGAAATAGATGCTGAGGTAGGATTAAATCCAGAAGATGAGGGGGGAGCCTAGGCGATCAAGTTTGAACAGGATAACGTTATGAAAGATCTTGTCAAAGGCCTTACTAAAATCGGTGGCGATAACATCAACATCTTTACCGTTTTCCAGGGCACATAGTGTTTTGGAGACGAAGTCGGTAAGGTTGGTGGTTGTAGATCTTCCCTTGAGGAAGCCATGCTGGGAGAGGGAGAAGATAGACTTACAGTGGAAGAACATGGAATCATAGACCAATTTTTCGAAAGATGGGAATAATATAAGAGTTTCCATAATTGAGGGAAACCCCTTGAGTGATCAAGAGGCGGAAAAGCAAAGTAAGGGGCTGAACTAGATGCATGGCACACTTTTTTAGAATAATAGGCGGAATACCGTCAGGACCTGGGTGAAATTCGTCCTCAAGCCCGTTAATACTGGCGGCGATTAGTTCGGGATAATTGTCGAAAGACGTAAACGACGTTTGAGTGGATTAGTCCAAGAATTAAAAGTAGTTAAGGCCAGATTGTGGGGGATTGTCGCTAAAAGATTTACTGAAGAAGTGGGCAAAGAGGTTAGCGGTAACCTTAGGATCAGACGAAGAGGTATTCTCGAGCTTTAAGGTGGAGGGGTTACTATTGGATTTCTTCTTGGAATTAATAAAGTTATAAAAACGCTTGGGTTTCATCCGTTGGAGGTACTCATAGTAAAGGGTATCACAACGTTCAGAAAAAGAGGTATAAGCGCACTAGCAGGAAGAATAGTCAGACTCAGTCTGGGTTAGAAGAAATGTTTGCCAACGTTTATTTCTGCTGTTGCGGAGAGAGCGTAATTCTTTGTCGTACCAAATGGGTTATGAGGAGGAGTTTTTAAGAGGAAGAAGAGGAATACATTGTGTAAGACAAACGTGTATTTCCGAATTGAACGCCTCTACAGCAACGTCAATTGGAAGATTTTGAGGGATAGTGCCAATATTAGAGTTGAGGAGCAAGTGATTTAATTTTTCAAAGTCGCCTTGACGAAAATTGAAGGAAAGAGAAGACTCGGAGTTTGAAAGGGCAAGAGGGTATTCCTAGGAAAAAATGAGGAACAGAGGAGGATGGCGACGATCGATAGAGGAGAGGAGATGGTTGCTTTCCGCGATAGCCGAGTTAACTGGGTCTGAGGAAAAGATTAAGTCTAATTGTCTGTCCAGAAAGTTGCTGACTCCGCTAACTTGAAAGAGACCAAAAGCGGAAAGCTGATCGGTAAAAAAGGCTTCTTTGGCGGAAGAGGCGTTCAGGAGGATAAAGTGAGAATAGTCCTGAGACAATGACCATCGAATACGGGGGAGGTTAAAGTCACCCAGTAAAATAAATTCGTCGGAGGCGTTAGCGTTCTCAAGCAGGGTGTCGATCGCTTCAATTATGGGCTCGAATATAACAACAAAGAATGTACAGAATACACTTATTCAGTGTTAATTTGGTACATACAAATTCTGATATGTAGACTCGGAGGTCTTAAGCAGGGTGGCATCATAACGGTTGTGAGCAGCTATGAGAACCCTGCGACCTGGTGGATCATTGGTGCCTACACAACCGTCAACAGGGAAAATGGTATAGTTTGGAGGGAATAGTTCGTTGTCGAGAATTCCTGAACATAAAATTAAAATAAATGTACTTACATTATAAAATTGAATGACATAAATTAAAATACAAAAATATAAGAGCACAAAATTAAAGATGCAAATTACTAATTAAGAATTCCACTGGATTGTTATTGTAAATTTTCGCACCCCGCAGAAAGAAGGACCGCCCAATTACCAGATCTTCCAGATGAATGCGATAATTGAAATTTTTCATATAGATACTCAGGATACCTACAACGACGCAACTTATCCCATAATAGCCACACATGATATTTTAAATATTTTAAATACGACTCTAAAGACATTCTAAAGATACGACTCGAGCATGTTGATATGTTAAATGCTATTGTCAACTTACGGAAGCTCATTTAATCGAGACCAGCATATACTACGTTGCTGTAAGAAATCAAAGGTACAAGAGTGGTCTGGACTAGCTTTATACAAGTGGATAAAGGAGTATACTGAGCCGAAGCAGTCCACCGTAAATCTTACGTACTACTGAATCTACATGATCAGACCACACAAATGTCCCATTCATAATTATTCGCAGATTTATAACTTTTTCCACGGTAGGGGATCAGGACGTAATCCCATCATTATAGGAGGAAATCCAAAATAATGCATCGTTGAGAAACAACAATGCTACAAAATTTTCGCGGGTTCAGGGTTAGACCATTATTTCTTGCCCAAACTCGTATTTTAGCAAGACCCTCATTTAAGTAGGCCACAGCATCTTCGATTAATCCATAGTGCACATGCGAATAGCACAGTGTTTGACAACTTCCTGGATATCGTCAATTAATGCGGAAAAAGTATAGGGCCCAGCACCGACCCTTGTGGAACACAGGTAACTTGTCCGAAAATCCACCATTCCACTCTCTGAGTCCTTCCAGAGAGAGAATTTGATAAAAATTTAATGATTTCATTTGAAAACCCCACGCAGTGGTTTAATTTGAGCAGCAGTTCAGATCAACTTCATCAAAGACTTTAGTGTAACCTGGAAGCGTTAAAATGGTAGGAGAATTATTGTCGATTCCCTTTTTGATATCATCAGTAATTTACGTATAGCTCTGGTCGTTTTATGGTGAATACGAAAACCTGATTGTTGCACCAACTTTACCGCGGTATTTTTCGCCGAAGTTTTTCGTGGGTCTGTGAGGCCTTTGTAAAAATTACAATTTTGGAGCAACATTTTGAAACTACGAACGATCGAATAACATTTTGAATGTTTTGAAATCGTATTGTGAGTATATTTAAAAGCAGCTTCAGAAGAGGAACGTTTAAATTTTTAAAAATTAAATATTACCAAATGTAATAAAATTAATTTACAAATATGAAAAACAACAATTAAGTAACATGTTAATTTATTAATATGTATAGTTACTATATAAAAATCCATCAAATGTTTCAACATAATTCACTAATAAAAAAAAGAAATCCGAATGCTAGAATTGCTAGAGAAATAAGCCTGATAAACATTTAACTAACTTACAGGAATTGCGTAAACTTTTCTCTATCATTTAGTAACGTCACCATTTCGTCGGATAACATCCTACATACGTCTAGGCATAGTGATTACTAGTTCTTCACACTCAGCTGATGTTATGGAATCCCAGATGTTTTGTATTTTCCTATGAAGAACATCCATTGTGTCAGCGGGAGAAGACCTCAATGTCTTTTTCATTTTTCCTTATATCTTCTCAATGGGAGTAAGGTCCGGCTATTTGATGGCCATTGCATTAGTGGAACTTGATGTTCTTGAAACCATTGCTTTGTTCATTTCGCCGTATGACAACTGGCCCCGTCTTGCTGGAAAATATATTCGCCTCCTGGTCTTCCCAAAGCAGGTGTTAATGGAGGAAGATAATTTTGCATTTATTTATTTATTGTAGTATTAATGAAGCACTGACGACCAACTCCTCGAGCTGACATACATCCCCAAATCATTACAGAGCTTGGGAATTTTACTTTTCGACTTAGGCAGTCATTTTGGAATGCTTCAGTTTTTTTCGAATCACGCGTTTTTTATAGGATTGCATGTTCAACTCAAAGCGTGCCTCATCACTCCATATAACTGATCGCCACTGATTAAGTGTCTAATTTTCGTGGGTATGCAAAAGCGAGGTGTTTTTTTTTGATACTGGTTTCCTTAGTCTTAAAAAAATGGTTTCTCGAACAAAATAATTATACCGTGCTCTGGAGATCTTGAAGGTTTCAATTTATTTGCAATTCTCACAACTTTCACAATATACTGAATTATTAAAAAAATCACTTTTATTTTCGAACTAAAATTTTGGGTAGACGAACCTTTTCTCGTTTGGGTAGTATATTCAAAAATGTAATTTAAACAAAACCGCTTACATTTCTCCAGATATCATAGCGCATTGTTTCTGTGGCATACCCCTGCTATCAGTATGGCAAGAATCAACGAGTTTTCGTGAGAGTTAGTTCGACGGTAAAATTTCAAAAAAGAGCAAATGTATTAAGAAGAGGATCAAGAAATGTAAAAATTACATGCCACTGTTTACTATTTTTATAGAGCAAGGGTTCACCCATAATGACGATGATTACATTTTTCGCTCATTGTTCTTAACCCCTTGTGGGGCATTAGGCGGCAGAACTTCAGCCTATTAAAGATAATGATTGCAAGTGGACCTGTAATTTAAGGCGAATTCCGAACCACAGACATTACTCTGCCTTTTATTGAAACCTGTTGCTGGTGGCTGTCGAACCTGGGACCTCCGGGATGGAATGCAAACGCGTTATTACTTACTCCA
Source organism: Leptarthrus brevirostris (assembly GCA_964036015.1). Lineage (NCBI taxonomy): Eukaryota > Metazoa > Arthropoda > Insecta > Diptera > Asilidae > Leptarthrus > Leptarthrus brevirostris. Next base: position 137,482,248 of record OZ038372.1, on the reverse strand, counting down.
CCGACGACCTAGTATCCTCTATTTATTTTCATTTAGTTCGCGAAATGTTGAAGTTATATCTGAAAATGGTTTCCCAAACGACATAGTACTTTTAAGGTATAGATTTATTTTAAACAATAAATTATTACAAAACAAATGTAGGCAAATGTTCGCACAAAAATCACCTTGGATTCAACTTTATTTTCTAAAATTCATGTTTATATAAATTAATATGAAGGCTTTAGAAAATACAAACAAATTAAGATTTTAAATGACCTATCTACCTCAAATGGTAAATTTTTTTACTGTCGTTCTTACACAAAAGGTCTTAGTGCAGTAATGCACAAATTGGAAAAGATAAATATATCGCAAATTCAGTGTTTAATAAAACAGCATTTAAATAATGGTTGCGGGTTACAGAGAGTAATTGAGTAAATCTGTACCAAAAAAAAACTAGCTTGCGAAAAAAAAGTAAGGTGTTGCGATTTGTAAAAAGTGCTAATCGAAAATGTAATTTTACTACTTAATACGAGCGAATAGCGGGAGGAACAGTTTGAACTTCGTCGTCCAAAGGAGTATCTATTACAGGTCTATATTTAATTTCTATGTTGCCGTCTTCAGCACACCAAATAAGGGTGTGTTTACGCCAATGTTGATCCAAGGGTACCTTTTGTTGACCTTCTACGGGTTTGCTATAATCCTGAAATGTAAAATAATTTAGAAAGTGTTTTGAATTTTTGTTTTTATTTTCTTTAACTTACGTATTCATCAATACGATGTTTGAAGTCCTCACGGGCATGAGCTCCGCGAGATTCTTTGCGATTTTCAGCTGCAACCATTGTCATTTGGGCATTCATAAGCAAATTTTGTAATTCCAATGTCTCAACAAGGTCAGAGTTCCATACAAGAGATCTGAAAAGAAATAAAGGGAGTTATTGCATTTTAGTTGTCCGATCGCTTCATATCAGTAAAATTCAGAACCAGACAACGCAAAAAAAACTGAAACATTTATTCTTTTGTTCTTTTTGATGTAGCCATAGCCCAGGGGATAACCCTATGATGCGTTAGCACGGCCTGAAGGGTAAGGGGAGTAGGGAAATGTCAGAGGCGGAATAGACTTATTTATTGCAATTGCAAATTAAAAACCCGTAAGCAGACAAGGACTCGAACCTGCATCCATGGCATGGTGGTCGTGCCACTCATCCATTGATTCACCTCCGTCTCTGCCAATAATATTACAATAAGGTGACATCTCAGAACTACACGCAATTTTCATCAAAAAAAAAAACAGTTCCAAAGCGTTGCAAGCGCAATTATACAAACACTCTAACATGGAAGGCACAAAAAACTACCTACCGCGGTAAGAATGAAGATTTGTACAAGATTGCCAAGAAATGCGTTTGCAACTAAACAATCTATAAGATACGCTAACGGATATCTACTAACAAAACTAAAAATCTACTAGAAGATAGAGAGAACATTTCGATGAAGTCCTAGGCAACAACTTTTGACAAATGACTTTCCTTCATCAGAGGCTGAAGAAGCGCTGGCTGTAGGCACCACTAACGATAGACTTCCGACGTCGACGTGGCTGACGCAATTAAGTCAATAGGCATGGCAAAGCCCCAGGAATAGACAAAATACCAGACGAATTACTAAAAACTTATTCCAACGTAGCAGCTGATATTTGTTATGGTCGCTAGATACCCAGTGGTTCATGATCACTTGCCCACTGGGTCAAATTATGCCCAGCTAAGCGCAAGAGATAAGTCCTGGTCTCTTAAGATGGCATTGGATTCAGCTATACGAGCCGAATCCTATTCCTATCCCGAATCTCTCTCTCTTTCTCCAGGGCGGCTACTACGTCGGTGGGTGGGGTCCTCACGATGAGGTGAGTGGCCCTTTTTCTTTTAAGGTCACTAATAGGGCGTCCAGATAATGATAAGCCCCTGGTTGCAAGGGCGGTCGGGGAAAGGGCCAAGGTAAGGGGAGCCACACCATCTGACTCCCCAAACGAAAGCCGGTGAGTCTGCCAGCGCCTGCCGACATCCTGTTGCCTTTTCAGATTTATTTTTTTGAAAGTTCGGTTTTTATTTTCTTAAAGTTCTTTTAGCAGGTTTCTTTTTGTTAATATTCAAAGTTTTTCTCCACTTTCGTTTAGTATATTTCCCTTCCCAGTTTTACAGTTGTTAGCCTGCAAGCATGCCGTCCCCCAGCTCTGCCCAAGCATTTGCTGACAGACGAATGTCCAGCGGAGGCTGTGATCCTGATCAGCTGATTTACAGTTGATGTCATCCACAGTCATAGCCTGCCTTGGCCAATCATCCAGCAGCAGTGTTGGTCCCAGCACGCAACATATTCATCTTATCAAAATCCAAGAATGTTGGAAAACCGAAACTTATTCCAAGAAATGGGTAAAAGGTGACTGTGAAGATCTCTTGAAAAGGCAATCTAAAGAATAGTAGCAGTTGGCTTGCAATCTTCCTTTTAAGTGCAGCTTCCAAAGCGATGACAAAAATCATCTAAGTGCGATTTTTAAAAAAAACATTCACATTTTAAACGATGCAAAAGATTAGATGGCTTTTGTGAAGTTTTTTTATGTAGCGATCACATCAATACTCTCAGAATTATCTTCGAATAATCCGCCGCAGGGAGCTTTCTATTAGAACCTATGCTCATCAATGCCGTTGATCCCGAATACATATGATTAAGTAACGTAAGAGAGGCATTCCAGAAGAATTCACCACCATGAAGGAGTCCTTTTCGGGTGCCAAGTGACATGTGAGTCATATAGGAAAACGGTCGAAGCCCTTCTAAATGATGAACGTAGTAGGATAAGGATGCATACTGTTATTTTTTCTACTATTAATGATGAAATGTTCAATGCACTAAATAACTGCCTATTGGGGAAATTAGATAGAAAACACCTTCCGCACTTGGACTATGTTGATGAGGTCAGTGTAGAAGGTCGCAGAGCAGGGCTCTCCAAAAACACCGGATTTTGAATTGAATGTAAAGTCGCTTCTGCTATACGGAACGTTAACAGGGAAAGTGATCTGCCAAATAAGATCTAAGCTAAAAATACCTAACCAGTGTCTGCGGAGCTCTATGCCCCACCAGGGGTAAAAAGAAACATAGAGATGGCACTATTGGAAAAAAATATTTCTCGAGGAGGGAAGGCATGAACACTTAGCATGGAAGATGCCGGAATTAAAAGTACCAAGTCAAATAGGGAAAGCGAATCAAATCTACTCTTTTTTAACTAATTATGCCTAAGATAGGGTTGCTTTTGTTTTTTTTACGATGTGGCCAAAGCCTAGGAGACAACCCTTTGATGCGTTAGCATGGCTTTGAATGTCTAGTTTTTGCAATGCTGCGAGCTATACAACAGCCCAGAGACTGAGTGGATTTTTTAATTCAATTTTGAAAACCCACGGGGAGATTGGTCTCGAATCGGGAATCATGACATGGTGATCGTGCCACTCAACCAATTGATCCAGCTCCAACTCCAATTTTTTAGAAGACAATCGTATGAGCCGATAAAAACATCTATATACAGGATAAGGAAATATTGGGTTGAAGCTGCAAAAACAACGCGCCTATACAGCCAATATTTTTCAAAACTACAAAACTACTTAAACGTGAAAGGCGATAACGTCCCTCATAAGAAGTATTTTTTTAATTTTGGACAGTGATTCCAGGATAAGTTTAAATCTTAGAATTCCCATTATTTGGAACCAAAATGCATGTAGTTTCGAAACTCTTTTTCTCTATTTATAGCGATTAGTATGCAATTAAAATATTTAACTTACTTGTCAACCACATGAATATCTTTGAACTGTTTATATACTTCGTCCATTTTTGCAACGCCTTCCTTAAGTACTGGTCCATCTCTAAATACTGCAGCATGATTATGCATTGTCTTTTGCATTTTAAGTCGAAGATCAGCTGTCTTAATGCTTCCGTTAGAGTTTCTAAGCTTATCCAAATTTGCTACTGACTCTTCTCCTGCATTCTGACAATTACAATAAATATAAATTACAAATTAAACAAAAAAAACTGTAAAGCAATTACTTCTTTAAGTGATGGCGCAGGTTCGCCTGGTCTATTTTCTGCAGCAATTGTCTTAGCACAAGCACGTCCAAATACAACTAAATCCAGGAGTGAGTTAGCACCTAATCGATTAGCACCGTGAACAGACGAGCAACCCGATTCTCCACATGCATATAAGCCAGGCACAATCACGTCCTTTCCGCTTTGGTCGATCGTAAGTACCTGTCCCTTGTAATTGGTAGGAACGCCTCCCATATTGTAGTGAACAGTAGGTAATACGGGAATCGGTTCACGTGTGACATCAACTCCAGCGAATATCATTGCGGTTTCTGAAATACCTGGTAAACGAGCAGCCAATTGTTCTGGTGGCAAATGGTGCAACTGTAAGTAAACATGATCTTTTTCAGGCCCTACACCGCGGCCTTCTCTGATTTCAATAGTCATTGACCGGGACACAACGTCACGTGATGCGAGATCCTTAGCAACCGGAGCATAACGTTCCATGAAGCGTTCACCTTTAGAATTTACAAGGTATCCGCCTTCACCACGACAACCCTCTGTAATCAGACAACCAGCACCGTAAATGCCAGTAGGATGAAATTGTACAAATTCCAAGTCTTGTGAAGGCAGGTTTTGACGAGCAACCATTGCGGTTCCATCACCAGTGCAGGTATGTGCTGATGTACATGAGAAATATGCACGACCATAACCACCAGTAGCTATTACCGTATTTTTAGCACGGAATCTAATCGTAAAAATAAAAACTCATCAAAAATATTTTAAATTAAATTCTATCTTACCTGTGTATGCTTCCATCCTCAAGACATAAGGCAATAACTCCACGACATTCACCGTTTTCAAATAATAAATCAAGAGCGAAGTACTCGACAAAATAGTTGCAATCGTAGCTCAAAGATTGTCCGTAAAGTGTGTGCAGCAAGGAGTGTCCTGTTCTTTAAAATAAATCCTCTATGTATTATGTCGGTAAATTCGAATACCAATTTTTCTACCTGTCAGCAACTGCACAACATCTGTGGGCTTGACCACCCTTACCAAATTTTAAACTTTGGCCTCCAAATGCTCGCTGATAAATTTTTCCCTCTGGTGTTCTAGAAAAAGGCATACCGTAATTCTCTAATTCAATTACAGCTTTTGGAGCTTCGCGTGTCATGTATTGGATCGCATCCTGATCACCTAACCAATCTGATCCCTTTATGGTGTCATACATGTGGTATTTCCAATCGTCTTCTTCCATATTACCGAGAGCTGCATTAATACCACCTTGAGCTGCAATCGTATGTGACCTAGTTGGAAATAATTTTGTAATTACGGCCGTCTTAAATCCTTCTGCGACTAGACCAAACGCCGCACGAAGGCCAGCTCCACCGGCACCCACAACAATAGCGTCATATGCATGATCGACAACTGGATACTCTTTGGAGATTGCGTCTGGATTTGATTTTGACGTACTGGGTCCATGTGTGATGTGAAGGTCGCGAGAAGGAACTATTGATGCAGAACGTACCTATAATATAAAGAAGTATAGATTGTAAATTACGTTTCAGTGCATTAAAATGGTTAAATGAAAACCACCCAGACCGAGATAATATTTTATTACAAAAGGCATTTACATTTGGCTGGCCCGACATTATTTATTAATTATTTCTTGATTCTCACTGTCCCCGTTAATTAAGGCCGACATTTTTATTGCAGCTCCGATTGCATATTTCATAATAATCTGCTTCGAAAACAAAATATTGTGTTGTTTAAAGCATCTGCCTAAAGATAAGCAAACATCTTCCAGACGTGAACGTTTTTTATTCCAGGTCAATGATTGAGTCATCATTTTTTATATTTTACAAGCTTTTTGTAGTACGACTTTTGCACTTTATAAAAATTAGTGGATAAATTCGGAAATTATTTCAATGAACCGCTTTGGTCGCAGCAATGAAATGTATTGGATCAGTTGATAATGATTTGTCAAACCCAATGGGTTTAAAGTGAATACTCTGATCTTAACAATAATTTCCTTTAGACATCTACGTTTGATTCAACCTGCATTGTTAAAATATTATTGTGAAACGTGACCATAATTAAAAGCTAAGAAGCCTCAATGGTGAATTATTTAAGGGGACATTTACATCAGTTGTGACCAAAAAATTCATTTTTTTATTGGCCTAATCGATGGATATATCGATCAAAAATAATGTGCCGAAATTCCAAATTGATATCTTGAGTAGTTTCCGAGTTACAGGTCATTAAAGAGGCGTGCCTCCCGTCGAGCGCCCAACTGCTTTCTAAGCGAAAGCGAAGTCGACTGAAATGTTTAAGGCCAAATATCTCAGCTTGTCACATTTTTTCCTCTCGGCAGCGTTTATGAGCAAACGGCTACTGCGATTTTTCACAAAAGCGTTCTAATTATTCATTTCATATGTCATTGTGGTATAGACCTCAATTTTTTATTTTGATTGTTTTTTTCAAAAGTTAATAAAAAAATAGTACAAAAGAAATGACAAAAAAAACGAGGTTTTTTTTCAAATGGCCGCTATTTTGTTTTTTATTGGAATTTTGGCTTGCCAAACGTCTATACCACGCATTATGGTATAAACTTTAAAAAAATGTTAACTTTTTTGTTTTTAGGTCACGTGTGTACCCAGGAAATCTACCGAGAACACGACGTGTCCGCCGAGAACGGCAATCTTTGACGGCGCGGAGGGGGGGTTGGACTTGGGGGGGATGAATCGGCGACGTAGCAAATGTTACTTAAAAAATGTACAAAAATAATAAAAAAAAGTTCAATTGATTAGCATTGTTCATTCACGAGATATACGGTCTCAAAAAATCATGAAATTTTGGTCCAACTGATGTAAATGTCCCCTTAAGAGCCAATGAACACATGTTTTAACCATCGATTGCATCCTGACATAATACTTTATTTTAAATTGCTTTTAAATTAGAGCAATGACTTTATTCCATCTGTTTAATTCAATGCTAGTTAAAAGACAAAGTGCTGCAGCTTAATGGGTCGAATAATTTATGCCCTTAAATAAATTTAGCTTGCAAGGGGTCAGAAAATTCAACTTGCGGGTTTGTTAAGAAAGCGCTTAAAAGTGATTCTAAAACAGTGTTGCCGCTCAATCAGGTTTGCCATTCCGCGGGATCCCGCATTTTGAAATTTGCGGTATGCAGCATTTTGAAAGATATCTGAGATTTTTTAGTTTCTTTTTCGCAAAATTGACAAATGAATTTGTTTTTAACATGGTTAACATTTGTTTTACTCCATGTCCATGGGCCTTGTCCGTTCCTGAAGGACTTTCTAGGACCAACAATTATCGAGAGACGGCTGTCAATGCTGATGAATCATTTCTCATGCATTCTTTAGATATTCTATTAAATTGTTTATATTTTCAATTCATTAAGTATAGAAAAAACTGTAATAAGCTCTTAGTCAGAGGAAATTTTTTTATATGATTAAATACCTCGTGGCTGTTATTTGAATAAACATTTTTTTAACCAATATTTCTCATTCATTACTGACAAATATTAATTAATTAACATGTCATGTCTTTCAGACAAACAGTATGGTTTCCGGAAAGGGCGATCAACCATTGGAGCAGAAAAGGTGGTAAAAGCCTTCCATAAGGCGCAAGAAGGGAACCACCATTCAAGAAAAGTAGTCCTGCTGGTGGCACTGGATGTTAAAAACGCCTTTAACTCCGCCAGATGGTGCGGCATGCTGAATGCTCTAGATTACACCTTTAGAACACCGGAGTATCTCCTACGGATGGTAGAGAGCTACCTTCATGACAGGGTTCTCCTCTATAGCACCACAAAAGGACCAGGCAGGAAGAAAATCACAGCACGCATGGACATGCCAGAAGACACCTTTTTGGTGGGTTACGCGGATGACATCGCCGCAGTAATCGCGGCATGAGACGTCGCAGCTTAGATTGAATCAGGTAATGCGACGGGTGACTTGGATGAAGGAGCATGGCCAAAGTCTAGCCAACCAGAGGACCGAGATTGTCCTGCTCACTAGAAAGCGGATACCAGGCAGTCAAATACCTGGGAATAAGGCTGTCGGAGCCAGCGGTTCTGGTTTTGGCAGCACCCGACATCCCATAGATCTATTCGCGCAAGAGCAAAAACAGGCAGCGAAAGTCGAAGCTAGCGAATACGCCCTTACAAGATGGCAAGATCGCTGTAATAGAGAGACAGGAGGGAGATGGACCGCTAGACTAATACCAGACCTGAAGAAGTGGCTAAAGCGAGAACACGGAGAGGTAAACTACTACCTATTGCAGTGCTTGACTGCACACGGTTACTTTAACGCTTACCTCCATAAAATGGGAAAAACAGAAAGCCCAGCCTGCCAGTACGGCGACTCACAGAAGGACGACGCCCAACACACCTTCTTCGAATGCAGAAGTTGGAACGCAGAGAGACAGGAGCTAGAAGAAGAGCTCGGGGGATTCACGCCCGAGGACATAGTGAACAGCGTGCTTAGGGGTAAAGTGCAATAGGACCGAGTTGCAGTATTTATCCAGAAGATCCTGCAACAAAAGAAAAAGAAAACCCCAGAAGCACTGGAAGAACTGTAGTAGGATGGAGACATGCCTGAAAGGAGGAGGTTTTTTAGTGGGTGCGACTCCCACACACCAGGGCAAGGCACCACTCTGACGGTGCATAATACATTTTTTTCCTGTCAAAAAAAATATTATACAGCACAGGTAAGAGAGCGGCATCTATAGTCGCTAAAGCAATTGAGTCGCGACATAACAATTCGTGAACGCATCCAAACATTCAAATCTTCGCGTTGGACTTGTAGCAGATCATTTAGCAAGCTTTGGCTTGGATATCGAAACTGATATAATTGAGATGACGGCGGACAGAACACGTCGGGCAGAAAACTCATGCCTTACGACCAACAGTTGTGTTACTTTCACTGCATAACGCTTGCTGTTATGCACACATTATACAAAACAAGTGAGAAGCATGAATTAACCCAACAAAGAAAACCTGAAGAAGAAGTTGATAATAATGGTGGTGGCAAAGGCGATGAAAAGGAGAGCCTCACAGTAAATTTAGATCAGCCACCCACAGAAACGCTAGCCAAACTTTCAAAATCTAGCCCATTAAAAACGACATGTATTTGAAAAACTATTTGGTAGAAGAACAACAAGACTTAAGTTTGTTTTCACAATAGAGCTTAACTTTTCTTCATTAGAAACGCCGATCGGGTTAAGAAATTTTTATATTTCTTACGTTGCTCGAGTTTACAAGCAGTTTGTTTTGATTTTTATTCTAAGTTTGTTTGTTGGATTGTAAAACAGGTGTCTAAACTACATAAGTAAAGCACTAATTGACTTTGGTTCGGAAATTCATTTGACAGACGGGAAATGGGCCAGAATAAGCAGTCTGAATAACTACTTGCAACCTGCCAAAATTGGTCTTGAAGCCCTCCTTAAGAACACTAAGAACAATTCAAGTTCAAGTACATGGAAAATACATCTACCAGCTAGGCCTTATGTTCGACACTTCGAGGAATATATAAGCAACGTCGTACAAGCTTGTCTGAAGTCAAAAATCTACGAAAAAGATCTTAAATCCGTCAAGAGCTAAAGAAACTCTTAGAGGGATGTTAAAGCAAAACGTTGAAGAAGATGAACACAACAGGTTTGTTTACTTCTGTGTAAAAAAGCGTGGGTAAAAATCAAGTAAAAATATCCTTCTGGTGAAGGGGATGAAAATGGGAAAGTTAACAGACGCTTTTTGCGTAAATTGATGGCAACTGAAGAACTGTCAAAAGTAAATTTCAGTGCAAAGATCAGTGCGTTTACAAAAAAATCGTAAAAATAAATAAAATGAATAACAATTTACTCAAAAGTCAATAGTTCCCTATGCTCAGCGTGTGTAAAATTTTTGCAAAAGGGGAAATTACTCAACTGTCAAATTTCTTCAAGTCCAAAAGTAAACAGACGCAGTGCGGACGAAAACTTTCAATTTTGTGTAAAAACTTTCGAGTAAACAGACAGACCTAATTTGTTGTAAGGAGTAGCTAGCTACTACACCACGTCGTAAAGTCTATTGAAACCAAAAATCGTTCTAGGTGTTATGTTGATACACGATTTAAATATGTAGAAATTATTTTGCATATTTGTTTTATTACTTAACATCCATAACAAATAGTTTGAAGTCAATTTTCTCCGGTTTTAATGCGGATCCTGTGTGACCGAAAATCAAGAGGGATTACAAACCTTAAGCTACATACACCTAGGTCAGGCTGAAAAAGAGATTTTTTGAACATAATTTTATTGGGTTGTACAGCCTTCAAACTGTATTCTTTGAAAATATCATTAAAAAATTCGCCAAATTGACTAAGTTACAGCGCATAAACATTTTACGTGAGTACGAGTAGGAGAAAAATCGCATCTTTTGTCACACACTCAATTTAAGGTGGATTCCAATCCACCGACATTGTATCTGCAACTCCCAATGGCCTTTTTATCGTAATTTGCAATTGTAATAAAATAGTTTTAAAAAAAAAATTTAACCGACTTCACAAAAAGCGCTAAAAAGCATAAAATAATTTTTAATTTTATATCTTTTACGACATGTTGAAGTGGACGATACTCGTGTCTACATAACTGTTGATAATTATGATTCGTGTGTTAGAAAGCTGAATGGTGATTTGAATAGAGTGAACGAATGGCTAAGAAGGAACAAAGTAAAGTTTAATTTGGAAATAACCGAAATGTTAGTTATGAATGATGTTGGTGTTGGAAATGTGAGCATAAATGGTGAAATTATAAAACAAGTAGAAGAAATAAAATATTTAGGTGTAAAAATAGATAAAAATTTAAATTTCAAAAGTCATGTAAACTATATATGTAATTGCGAATGTGGAGGAGAAATTTGCTACTTTTACTCAGTTCTTTCCGATGCAGTTGATAGTTTCAAAACTTCAGTGGTTGAACTTGAGCAAAAACTGCTCAAAACACTACTTACTGAAAAGATTCGTAAAATAGAGTGCCGTTTGAATGTTATTGACAATGAACTTGAAATGAGTGAAAGACATCGCAAGGCATGTGATGTTGCATTGGCTGGCGTTTCTGTCTTACCAAACGAAAATTTAAATGATATATATATTTCTTTGCAAAGAATAATTGGGATTGATGAGTCACTCATACCTAAGCAAATATTTAGAACTCTAAAGAAAAACAATTCAAAAGAGACTTCAATATTATTTAAATTCGGTAATGAGGCTGATAAAGGTGCATTCCTAACAGCTGTTCGAAATCAAAATGATATTACCATACCTTATTTCTCCACTTACTCATTTCTTCAACACGTGCTTCATGACGTCTACCTTTCCATCTCCTTGGAAGTATTCCATTGTTATTCCCGTCCCAAAAAATTCTTCTGAATTTAGACCTATAAGTATCCTTAGTTACTTGTCAAAAATAATGGAAAAACTCATAGCTAGTCAGATATCCCATTATATATCGTGGCATGAATTACTTAACTCTGGTCATCTGGATACCGAGCTGCACATAGCTGCACTACAGCATTGCTGAAGATTACTGAGGATATACGTGTTGAAATGGATAAGGATAATTTCTCCATTTTAACCTTACTAGATTTTTCGAAAGCTTTCGATACAGTAGACCACTGGATTTCTGCAAAAAGCTTGTCAATAATTTTAACTTTTCATATGGTGCAACGAAATTAATCACAAACTACTTAAGGGATAGATACCAATCAGTCAATAGTAATTGAATAATATCTACACAATTACAAGTGAACGCTGGTGTTCCGTAAGGTTCCATTCTTGGACCTCTACTATTCTCCCAATTCATTAATGATATATTCACTTGCGTTAGTCATTGCAAATTACATCTTTATGCAGATAATGTGATAGGACTTTGTGAAGATGCGGTTGCGTATTTAAACTATGACTTAAAAGCTATAAATCAGTGGGCAACCAATAACAGATTACGTTTAAATCCTGACAAATCCAAATGTCTCGCAATATATAAATACATATGGAATATTTCCACTCTCTCACCTGTTCTCTTAAATGGAATCTGTTCGGAGCCTGGGTATAGTGTTAAATCGAACTCTATCATAAAATGATCACGTTAACAAGGTTATTGGAAGGATTTATTTAGGCCTTCGTTCACTATGGATGACAAAAGAGTTCACACCAACTCCTACACGGCTTTATCTGGTCAGATCACTTCTGCTACCTATAATAACTTATGGATGTGAACTTTTCCCTAAACTTAATAGCATGTCTTTCAGGAAGCTATCTGTTGCTTTTAATTCAACTATACGTTACATATATGGACTTCGTCGCTTCGATCATGTCTCACCATATCTATTTTAGAATGTAAATTGGATACCTACCTTAACTATAGAGTGATTTTATTTTTGGCGAAAATTATTAAGTTTCGTAAACCGCCTTACCTGTACAATTGAACACTTAATTTAATTTATTATAGGACTTTAAAATACTGTGAAATTTACTAGATTTACTTTTTTTCTACTTTATTTTTTTGCTTTAGCTTAAGAATATCATCATCTATTAAATGTATAATTTCAACTAAACTTGTACTATTTAATAAGGTCAATGGTCTTGTAGTACAATGCTGAAGAATTAAATAATAATAATAATAAATAATAAATATTTGTAAAAAATTGCTAAAAAAATAGGTTTTTTTAAAAGAATACGGAAGAATATTACTCTACAGACAGCAATACAAATTTGCAACACAATAGTAAAACCCCATTTCGAATACTGTGCAACTATCATGTTTACGATAAGTGGTGACAAAAGTCTTTTATAATGTATTATTCTTTGTATATAAAATTAAAAATGGTTACCTACCAAATTAATAATTTATTTTTTTTGGCTCTTTATTTGGCACAATCGTTATAAAGCGTAAAAATCCTACAAAAACTAGCTACCCTAAATATCACATAAACATTAAAAAGACACAGTAATAAGGATCAAAAAGAACATAACAAAAAATGACTCAATAGGTTATGTTACTGTAAATAGGTTAAATAAAAAGGACTCTAAAACTTGAAGACAAAAACCTGTAAAAAAGAAAATACAAAGAAATTTTGAAATGCCTCCAAGCGAGTGCCAGCTCTAAGAAAAGTTCCTTAAAAATTTTGAAAAAATTCCGAAACTAAACCTAGAGCTAAACCTAAAACGAACGAGCACAATGAACCGAAACCGAAAACTTAAACTGGAACATGATTGCCTGAGTGTTCCCAGAGGGTAGATGCAGCACCGGGCGAAGTTCCTACTTCAGGAACCACTGCTCCCAAGCAAATGCCCTCTCCTTAGAGCCGTTCGCCACTTTTCTAGTCCTCCGGGAGCACACATCCAAACATGTTCTAACCGAACGCACAAAAATTTCGAACCGATTAGAATCCCGCGGGACCAGTCTGCAAAAAGTCATTGACGTCTGCAAACTGCAAATAATCGTTGATGTCATTTTTAGAAATCTAAAATCACATCCCGCCTATCTAACAGCACTTAAACATTCGTAATTTTTTTTTATGAAATGTGTTAAAATTTATTTTCGGAAAGACGTTGTGCAGATTTAACAGAACAATTCTGTGGAAAAATTTTGTTTCTATCTATACGAGAAGTTGGTTAAATTTTTATTTGTTTATTAAAAAATTGATTATTTATAAATAATTTTTAAAATTCTTATGAAAACTTTATTTCATCTAAATTGTGAACTATTTTTAGTTCTACCATAAAAATGTCATAAACTTTTACTCAATATTTACTGAGAAATCGCAATTTAAAAAAAAAATTACATAAAAATTCAATTGTTTATAACTTGTTAAATAATGCAAATGTTCAAAAAATATTTAAGAACATTAATTTTGATTCAATGAATCTTCAAAGTTTTACAATAAAAAGTTTCAGTAAAAAAAGTTGATTTTTAGTGTTCCCACTTCAGAAAATTTGACTCTTAATGAAATGCCTAATTTAGTTAAAAATGAGTTAAACTTAAGAAATTTTAAGAAACTAGTTATAGAATATGTTAAGGAAAAGTTGTAAAAGTATGTTTTTATATGACAAAAACTTTTACTAATAAATCTATCTATATATCTATCTACTTTATAGTTATATTAATTTTTTTCTGGCTTCCTTACCTATTGAAGTATTCTCATAAAAAATTTCATCGGAATCTATGGGAAAATAAATTGCATTTCCTCCCCTTATCGATAAAAACGCAAAATTTCAAAAACTTTGGCAGGGTGTAAAAAATAAACCATTTCAGATAGAAAAAGATTGATAGTAGAAAAAGTCTGCGTTCACCCACTAAATTTTTCTTAAATTCCGCATAATTAATTATTTTTTGCTGAAATTGATTTCTGCTTTCTCATTTATTTTAAGTAAAACCACAACAATGAATTTCAAATTACCATTTATTCTTAAGGGGTTATATACAAAGTTGGGGCTCAAAAAATCGAAAATTTTTTGATTGTATATTCTGAAATTACATACTTTTGAAAATATCTGAAACTTCATCTGAAATTTCATCCAGGGGTGTGTTCAAGATTTTTAATCGAGTTGATTTTAGCTGGATTTTCTTACTCTACGCTGTTCAAAGCGCCCAAATAGCTGATATTTTTACTATATTTTGACATTTTATGTGTCCAAGGTAGAGAAAAGAGCAGCTCTTTGAGTAGATTTATTTGCTCGCAGTTTGGACCTTAAGTAAAAAGATCAAATACAATTTTATTAGTGTGTGTAGCTATCACTGTAATATAAGATTGGTTCTGCGATGTATTGTTAGCAATGGTAATAAATTGAAAATTTAAAAAATCTTTTGATGCGATTACGGCGTTGGTGAGTGGTAAACCTAAGTAAATTCAAAAAAGACTAAATTTTTATCCATATTTATAGATTAATCCCTTGCATGATGTTTTTGATGAAAATGACAACAATAAACTGGTGTTTTTGTACTACGTAAATTAGAGCATTTTCGTTACAGTAAGCCATTTTTAGAGTAAATGCGCACTCACTTACACAAACGCCAAGAAGAAAACTTGGTTTTGTATGTTCAAAATCTGGATTACTTTTTTATTACTCGAGTATGGTTTGACAGTTCTCTTTAAATTGGTTACTTATGCTCTTAAAATTGCTCGAGCAAAAATCTTGAACACACCCCAGATCGGAGCACTAGATTTCAAATGACAGCCGTTCGCAGCGCGCTAGTTCCATCCATAAGCACTTGGCGAGCGGCGTCCAAAAACTTTAAACGCGATGATCTCGGAATAGAGTTTTTTGAAAAATACCGTTGCGGTGAACGTGATATCTCAAAAACTTTTCAACCAATTTTCATAATTTTTTTTTACATTGTTCATATTTACAATCTCGTGTACTTGAACGGTTCCTTTTTCATCTAAAAATTTTCGATTGTTTGCAATGATTTTTTGTTTAGAATTTCGAACACCTGAAAAATCGATTTTTTTGTCAACATGGTTTTTTTATTGGAAAAAAATTTTTTTTCCGAAACCGAACCGTTCAAGTACACCACAATACATTTTTCTTCAATAACTTTTTTACTCTTTTGATTTCAGTTAAGCGGTTCGCCATGGAGAGTGTTCACCGCAAGCCTCTGCAAAAAAAAAACGCGCTTCGGGGGAGGGGCCATAACTCCGACAATTTTTAATATTTTTTTATAATTCAACTTGTTTTTTTTTTCTTCGATAGTACTACCAACAAATTGTCTTTCGCTTTTTCTAATAAAATTTGCATAAAACTATTAAAAAAAATCACCAACTTTGTATATAACCCCTTAAGAAAAAAAATTAAACGCAATTATGCACAAAAGCAACGAGTTTTTCAGCAGAAAAAGTCTGCGTTCACTTCTGAGGGTTTAGATTTCCCGTTAATTTAAATTCGCGTGCAAGCATAATTGTGTAACTAAATCTATCACTATCAGTTGACTTCCTAAAGTGTTGAAGAATATATCATTTTAAAATTTTTTTGGAGAACAGTATATTTTAATAATGGAAAATAAAAGACGTGAAATTAGTGTAAGTGAGCGACAAATTATTGTTAAATTTTGGAAAGATGGCAAAAGTCTACGACAATTTGCTAAAGATATTATTCGCCAATATTCGTATGTGCAGAGAGTTATAAATAACTTAAAAGAGACGGGTGCTTACGTTTCTTAACCTCGCACTGGCCGCCCTCCAATCCTATCAGATAGAGAAAGACGTGATATCATCAACCAGGTGAAAGTAAATCCAAGAGTAACAGCCTCCAAAATAGCTGAAGATATTGTCGACAAATTTAAAAAACAAATATGTCCTGACACCGTACGGAAAATTTTGAAGAAAAGCAAGTATCATAGCCGGGTTACTAGAAGCCATTCATATCGAGAGTTAATAGAATAAAAAGATTAAGATTTGCAAGGGAGCATGTAAATAAATCTATAGAGTTCTGGAAAAGAGTTATTTTCTCCGATGAGAGTAAATTTTGAATATTTGGGATCAAGGGTAGAAAACTTGTTTGGAGAAGAGCCTGTTCAGCCTATGAAAAACAAAACTTAATTCCAACGGTGAAACATGGTGGTGGTGGTGGTGGTGTGATATTAGCGATAAGGATTTTACTCATATGACGAGGTTTGCTCCGACTACTCTTGAAACCAAAGACCTTGTGTTTGACGAGGATGCTGTGCTGAAGCATATTTCTGGTTTGGCTGATAGTTTCTCGTGCGGTCCTGATGGTATCCCTGCTTGCTTTGTAAAAAACTGCCGTTTGTCCCTGGTTTCTGTACTTTGTCACTTATTTAACTTATCTATTCGTTGTGGTGTTTTTCCGAAATCTTGGAAAGCATCTGTCATCATTCCCCTACATAAGAAAGGTAGTAAAAAGGACATATCAAACTACCGTCCCATTGTCAATTTATGTTGTATTGGCAAAATGTTTGAGGCTCTGGTGTGCAATGCTCTTAACTTCCACTGCAAACCTTTTCTAGGTTCCTTTCAGCATGGCTTCATGAAGGGTAGATCTACTGTGACAAACCTGCTGGAATTCTCTAATTGCTGTATTTCTGCCATTGAAGCGGGTAAGCAGGTGGACAGCATTTTTACTGATTTTTGCAAGGCTTTTAACAGAATTAACCATAGTATTCTTGTTCGAAAGTTGTCTTTTCTAGGGTTTCCATCAATTTTTGTTAATTGGATTCGTTCCTATCTGTCTGATCGCACGCAACGTGTGCTATTTCGAGGTTCACTTTCGTACGATATTTATATTACCTCCGGTGTTCCTCGAGGAAGTCATCTAGGACCATTGCTTTTTATCATTTACATCAACGATGTATCCTTAATTCTCCCGAATTCCAGAATTCTATGTTACGCCGATGACACCAAAATATTCCGCGTTATTTCAAGTGCGAATGACTGTGCACTATTAAACTCGGACTTAGACGCCTTTCATAATTGGTGTTCTATAAACTTCCTTCCCCTAAATATTAGCAAGTGCACTACTATGTCATTCTCTCGATCAAGGAATCCAGTGAACTTTAACTACACCTTAGACAGTGGCTGTCTGAACAAACTTGACAAGACCAAAGATATAGGAGTAGTGCTAAATACGACCTTTTAATTTGATGACCGTATCAACACTATCATAAACAAAGCTAATTCTGCTCTGGGCTTCGTCAAGCGATGGTCTAAGGAGTTTGATAACCCATATGTAACTAAACTCCTATTTTTTTTCGTTCTTGAGACCTGTTTTGGAGTATGCTAGTCCTGTGTGGTCTCCTTTTTAAGCGACTCATATTAATCGCATTGAGGCTGTGCAGCGTAGATTCGTTAAGTGTGCCCTTCGCGGCCTTCCTTGGACCGATCCTCTTCGGCTGCCTCCCTATGCTAACCGTTTAAAGCTTATTTCATTGGAGTCCCTTGAAAGCAGACGTGATAACTCCAGAGTTGTTTTTGCCTTTGATTGCTTGCGGGGCGCGGCTGATTCCCCGGAACTGCCGGGAGCAATAGGTTTATCGATTCCTGCTCGTCCCTTGAGGAACCAATGCTTTCTCCATACTCCCCACCACCGCACTAATTATGGTATGCATGAGCCTATTACATCTATGTGACGTCTTTTTAATAATAATTTTGAGCTTATTGATTTTCACTTATCTAGATCTCATCTGAAGAATCAGCTTTGTTAGGGTTACGTTTTCTCTTTCTTTGCGATTATATTGTTATTCTTTGTTTTTTGTAGCCGTCAGTATTTGAGTATTTGAGAAATCGTAATAGTTAATCACTTTGATTCTGTAATTTACTTTATATTTCATTGTACGTTATATTTACTTTTTTGATTTCATTGATTTGTAGTAATCAGTAGTTGGCGAATTTGTAAATAAATAAATAAATAAATAAATGGAGGTGTGATGATTTGGGAGTGCATGGCTAGTAATGGTGTCGAAAAACTTGAATTTATACAAGATACAATGGATAAATTTGGGTACCTAAATATTCTAAAAACAAATTTGAAAGAAAGTGCCAGAATGTTAGGGCTACCTTTTTGTTTCAGCAGGACCAGGACCCTAAGCATACGGCAGGGATCGTACGGAATTGGCTGCTGTAAGATGCTTTCAGGCAACTCCGAACACCGCCACAATCACCAGACCTTAACCCCATAGAACATCTATGGGATCATTTGGAAAAAAAATTCTTCAGCACACGATTTCTAGCAAGGAGATGTTGATGTTGTTGTTTTAAAGGAAGAGTGTGCTAAAATAAATGCACAGGATACTGCAACATTAGTTGAGTCCATGCAAAGACGCCTCAAAGAGGTTATTAAACGCAGAGGTTATCCTACAAGCTATTAATAAAATTGAATAGAATTTAATAAATTTGAATTGAATTTTAATTGAAATACTAAAAAGGGAACGCAGACTTTTTCTTGCTTTTGTGCATAATTTTTGTGTTTTTACTTAAAATAAATGAGAAAGCAGAAATCAATTTCAGCAAAAGTTAAATAAGTTATGCGGAATTTAAGAAAAATTTAGTGGGTGAACGCAGACTTTTTCTACTATGGGTATATCCATATAAGGAACAAACATGCCAATCTGAGATCATGGATGTTCTGAGATCATGGGTGTCAACTCGTATTTTTTTGGGTTGATTTGACATGGAATGGCCCAGGTGTAATGCAGTTTTTTTCTAAAAGCAATCAAAAATCTTCACTACAGAAAACCCACCCAACCAAATTTGTCTACAATTATATAAGAAACGAAAATTAATTAATGGGAAAAATACTACTAAATCTACATAAAGGTATCAGATTTACTGCACAAATTGCATCTGTGTGTCATTGACACCAAAAAACTCGTTTCTCGGTAATCACGATAAGAACTTTAGGAATTCGACACAGGTAATATTAGCTCGTCCTTTGTAGCCTTAAGGATATTAACCGGTAATAGGAATGTTTATCTTGAAACGAACATACGAATTAGATAATAATTTTAACAATATTTGATATAAAGAAATTTAAGGATAGCTTTATAGTAAACATAACCTTTCCACTTGAAAGCCCTACTACTACTCCTATTTTATGTATTACCCAATATTATGACTAAGTTTTCATTTTTGTAGGATTAACTCGGTTAATATCCAGTTTTTTTGTGATAACCAACGAATATTTTGGTGCATTTTGAGTTACATAATAGTACCAGACCGTGATTACACTTGTTGTGCAATATTCTCAAACCACTTAGATTTTTTTTCTATTTCTAAATAATTATTTACCATTGATGCAACATTTTTAGCCAAAATCGATGGAACCCGCATCAGGCTAGTCATTTTGTTAGTAAAATAAACCAATAATTACACGAGAGGAAAACACTTTGAACACTTCCTCCAAAATCGGCCTTCCCGAGATCTCGAACTGTCAATTGATTGGAAATTGAACGAAAAAAAACTACCAAGGCGGCTAGTTGCAATACAATCGTGAAGTTAGCTCAGAGTCGAAAAGGTTTTGATCTTGGAATTTTTACTTCGGTGTTTTTCCTCTAGATGACATTTAGTCGCCTACCGCAATTTCATTTTAAATATGTAGTGCTGCAAAAATATCATAATTAATTCAACGTTTAAATTGAATATTTTTAAAATGATTAAGCACCTTCGTTGCTAATTTGTATGTTGAAATTTTGTTGCTGACCTGTTGAATTAGTTTGTTTAGTATTTCCAATCAGTGCGGTCGATGATCGATCAAAAATATTTACAAAAAGTCTAGATGCTGGATGAGAAATTTACTACACTCAATACTCACTTTAAGAATTGGTACGTTAAATATTTTTTTACCTTTTCATATTTTAGAGATGTTCATCTTTTTGCTGTAAAAAATTTAAGAAAAATAATAATTAGGTTCAGAAATTCCAAACGAAATATGAATCCGGATTTGAAAAACAAAAATTCGCATGACAATTAGGTGACGCTAAAGAGTTTGAATTTGGACGTTAAAGTGTTTGATTCAAGGCGCTTGCCTAACCTATCATCCACTGAAGAATTCAGACATTAAAGACTGTTCATAATGAAAAACTTTAATAATATTTTTAGGCAAGATGGTCAAAATGTACACAGTTTTACCATCTGATAGCGATGCACCTATAACAATATAAGACTAAAGACTCGATCAATGACAATAAAGCCGTCTGCCCAGTTGGCGTTCTACTAATGAAATCAGCAATTTATCCGTAACTTATAAAGGACTAATTAATACAATTTTCATTCAAGCCAATTTGGATTCACGCCAATTAACCGCATATAGGATTAATTTATTTGAACTTTCCTTTACAAAGAGTTCGTCGAAAAAGCGTCCGTTTGCTGTAGCCTTTTGATTATTGGTATGCTTTAAATATTTGTGGATTTCACTTTGGGAGCTCTCGTGTGAAAGATACAAAAGTTTCTTGGCCTTGCCGAAAAATTCTGGTCAAATGCTAGTCAGACTCGTGCACAGAGGTACCTTGGAAGGCACGTTGGTAGTTAGAGACATAGTTTTATAATTCCTGTAATATTTACATAAATCTTTATCAACTCTAAGTATTTCCAATTTTTCGCTTTACGTACTTCGATGATAAGGGGACCCCCCCCCCCCCTGTAATAAAAATAATTTCTAATTTTTTTTATTTGCAATAAAGTTGGATAAGCATTATTTAAAACTATTCCAAACACTGACATGTATTAAACTGGACTGACTTATAAGCTATCTCATATGGGTACAATTTTACTTTCAGTGGAGGAAAACAATTTTTAATCTGCAACGTTTACTGTGAATTTGCAGCCATTCAGAGTAGAATATAATAACCAAATATATACGAAGAGACATATTTAATTTTAGTCTTCTATATTGTTGTAAGGAAAATGTAAAAATCATTGGAATTACTGGAATACAAATTATAAATAAAAGGTTGTTTTAGTCTGGATAATGCTTACCCAGAAAGAGATGTAAGATGATTGTGAATATTGTCATCTATTTCTAACGCCAGCATTTAATAGGCGACATGACGTTCGCAGTTAAGAAAACCATGTTGAAAAAAAAGATGCTTACCCAGAAAGGGACAACTAGCGAAAAGTGATACCATTTTCTTGAAGTAATTTCATGGCACCAGTCACTAGTCACTCCAGTATTATATATCTCAGTGATTCCAAACTTCAAGAGTAATAACATTAATAGTTTCTGAAATAAGCAGCTGTAACAGTCGATGTCGCACCATATTTACCATTTTGGTGGCTTGAACGTGAATTCATGCGTAGATTAATCAGACTTTTTCGTAGATTAAGAGCGGTTGTTGGTTAACTCGGCGAATTTGAAAACAATGATAGAGTGAGACAGCTTATAAAAAGCCTTACTAAAATCATCATCCAAAAATTCCCCCATAGTGCATGAAACAAACTGCAGTAAATTAGAAACCGATTTGATTTTTGCAATTTTACTGGTCATTAAATTCACTATCACGATAGTTTTAAAAAATTCAAATTAAGTTTTATAAATTGAACTATGAATCCAATGAGATACTAACTACTTTCAGTAAAAATCGAAACTAGACTACTCACTGACTTCAGAAAAGTGTTTGTAGCGGCTATGGATGAGATAATTGACGAAGTTCTGAATCAATCAACTAATCTAATCGAAAGCTGTTTGGATGTAGGAGCATGCTGGGTGGGGTACGCGGATTACGGACATTGTACATGCATTTCCTTTCGAGCCAAGTCTAATTAAAGATTCCATTCTACCCGATAAAGTCATTGCTGTCTAACAACTTTTTGTTTTACTTTTGCGTTGCACAATATATGATTTCTCTATGGGCGTAGTATTTACTTGAATGATTTATATTTTATATCAAAAAGATGTGATAAAACTTGTTTGTTTGGGATTCCTTTTCTCAAATGAGTACTAACTAGGTGTCAAACAAAACAGCTGTGGAGCCGGCACAGAATAGCTCTTGAACTTGAGAAACCATAACAAGACTCATTCCTCTTTCGAGAGATTTAGTTTGGGGAAAGCATACCGGCATATCATCACAGTTTTTTTCTCAGATTAGAATTCAGAATTGCGCGTCAAGAAGATGTCAAGCGGTCAGTAGAACTTGGGACAACGCCGGACACGTTTTAAGCATCTTCTTTCTGGTGAAAGGAGTGTGACAGCAGCGAAAATAAAATTTTGTGATAATTTCTACCTCGTAACTAGTAGTTTGATAAGCAATGGATCCGATGCAGGTTGAAGTGAAAAACATCGAAAATTTGTTCTCTCTAGATCCCTATCTTAGGCCACATGAGAGAGAACTTCGTCGCAGGTTTGTGTTACTCTTTATGCAATTAATATTAATTATTATTTATAAATTAAATGTAGTGCATGAAAGGGACTTACTGTGTACTTTAAGGCTAAACTTTCCAATGACAAATGAAGGTTATTCAAAATTTACAAATGAAATTGTAATCAGTTGCCGGGTACTAAAATACATTTTACATGCAGTTTAGTTTCGCACACATTTGAACTTCATTTATTTATTTTTTATTTAATTGATAAAACTGAATGAATATACGTTCGGTTTTTGATTATTCTCTTGACGCAATTGGATTATTTAATTTTTATTGTATTAAGAGAGGTTCAGGGCATTTGTTTTCTCAAAACAAAAGTCTTAATACTGAAAAAATAATTAGTTATTTTCGAATCAAGCGTGACTGAATAAAACGCCACAAAATAGGTTGACAATTTACTTCTTGGTTGCATGCAAAAATCACCTTGCGTATATATCAGATTTTATTTAAATTCGTACAGCCAAGAATTAGAATGTTTTTAACAAAATCTGCGATTTTAGACTTACCAAAATAGGATAATAGAAAGTAGAATTTATTGCTTATAGGGGAAGATTTTAGTTTCCGTGGACACACCGATATTTTAGTGTCCCTGGAATATCGATTTGACGGTGAATTTAGATAAAACACCCCAAAATAAAACAAAAATACAAAATAATTTTTTTTTGATATCTGGCTTAGTTTTCAAGATATTCGATCTTGAAATTTTCACTTCGCGACTTGTCAAAACGGATATTCAATCCTATTGAAATGGAATTCTCGTACAGGGAAATAATAAAGGATCAAGATAATAAAGGATCTAAAAGCCTAATTAATACACCTCTTCCTCACAGAAAGTTTAATAAAATAGTTCGCGCTAATTTTAAGTTCAGCCATTTTGACAAGTCGTGAGTGGTGTTGTGTTACTAAAATTTCAAGATTGAATATCTCGAAAACTAAGCCAGATATCAAAAAAATTTATTTTTATTATTTTCGTTTTATATTGGGGTGTTTTATCGAAATTCATCGTCAAATCGGCGTGCCATGGAAACTAAAATCGTGCCGCTTATACATAGATAGTGTGGATGAATTTTCTAACGATTGCTTTCAATTTTTGTTATAACTTTAGCAAGGCTGATTATTCTAAACTAAATAATTGGCTCTTTGCCTGTGATTGGTCGAATATTCTGAATGAACGTGATATTGATAATGCTATAAAACTATTTTACGATTCTCTTTC
Organism: Leptarthrus brevirostris; assembly: GCA_964036015.1. Classification (NCBI taxonomy): domain Eukaryota; kingdom Metazoa; phylum Arthropoda; class Insecta; order Diptera; family Asilidae; genus Leptarthrus; species Leptarthrus brevirostris. The sequence continues at coordinate 137,458,130 of OZ038372.1, read as the reverse complement.
TGTTTGTTTTGCTAATTTACTAATTACTCTTGAAACCAAAGACCTTGTTGCGTTTGACGGAGATGCTGTGCTAAAGCACATTTCTGGTTTGGCTGATAGTTTCTCGTGCGGTCCTGATGGTATCCCTGCTTGCTTTGTAAAAAATTGTCGCTTGTCCCTAGTTTTTATACTTTGTCACTTATTTAACTTATCTATTTGTTGGGGTGTTTTTCCGAAATCTTGGAAAGCATCTATCATCATTCCCCTACATAAGAAAGGAAGTACAATGGACATCAAACTACCGCCCCATTGCCAATTTATCGGTAAAATGGTGTGCAATGCTCTTAACTTCCACTGCAAACCTTTTCTAGGTTCCTTTCAGCATGGCTACATGAAGGGTAGATCTACTGCGACTAAATTGCTGGAATTCTCTAATTGCTGTATTTCTGCCATTGAAGCTGGCAAGCAGGTCGACTGTATTTTTACTGATTTTAGAAAGGCTTTTGATTAATTGGATTCGTTCCTATCTGTCTGATCGCACGCAACGTGTGCTAGCGAACTTTAACTACACCTTAGACGGTGGCTCTCTGAACAGACTTGACAAGACCAAAGATTTAGGGGTGGTGCTAAATACGACCCTTTCATTTGACGACCATATCAACATTATTTTAAACAAAGCTAATTCTGCTCTGGGCTTCGTCAAGCGATGGTCTAAGGAGTTTGACCCATATATAACTAAAATACTTGACTTTACCTCCGTGAGACCTGTTTGGGAGTATGCTAGTCCAGTGTGGTCTCCTTTTTTATGCGACTCATATTAATCGTATTAAGGCTGTGCAGCGTAGATTCGTTAGATTTGCCCTTCGCGGCCTTCCTTGGACCGATATTCTTCGGCTGCCTCCCTACGCTAACCGATTAAAGCTTATTTCATTGGAGTCCTCTTGAGGAACCAAAGCTTTCTCCATATTCCCCACCACCTAATTATGGTATGCATGAGCCTATTACATCTATGTGTCGTCTTTTTAATAATCATTTTGAGCTTATTGATTTTCACTTATCTAGATCTCATCTGAAGTATCAGCTTTGTTTGGATTACTTTTTCTTTTTCTTTGTAGTTATATTGTTGTTTATTTTATTTTTTGTAGAAGTCAGCATTTGATGAATCTTAATAGTTAATCACTTTGATTCTGTAATTTATTTTGATATTTCATTTTATGTTATATTTACTGTTTAGATTTCGTTGATTTGTAGTAGCAGTATTTAGCGAATTTGTAAATAAATAAATACATACTTTCTGCACGTCTGAAAGGGATCGTTAGAAAATTTGTGATAAATAAAATTGTGAATAAAAATAATAATGAGTGGTATAACTATCGATGAAGAGAAATTTGCGATTGTAAAATTATGTAGTATAATAGGGAAAATATTTCAAATATAGTGACTGTGATCAATACAAATTAACCCATTTAAACCCATGATTTTAGAAATAAAAGATATCTTTATTTCCCAGAACAAAAATTCCGAAAAATGCTTACTTTAACGAACTTATTTTAATTACAAGGATTACAGGGTGTGTGTAAGACTTAAGAAAAGTTAATATACTCACAATTTTTACCTTTCCTCAAAAATTAAAGTTTTTCGTGTTTGCGGCCAAAATTTCTACTAGGTTGGTTGGTTTGCAAGAGGGGGAAGATGCGTGTCTTCCTTGCGCTGAGGCCTTTAGTAGCCCGTTGTACGCTCCTCGCTCGGCAACGTACCCTAAAGTCCACTGTCGAGCCAACTGATCCCCTTAACGAATTGGATAATTCGATTATATCCCGATTTATTAACTTCTGCTAAATTATTGCACTAGTATGTTCCTAAGATTTTGCGTTAGGACTGGGCATTGTCCGAGAACGTGTAATACGGTCTCGTATTCTTCCCCGCATCTCCTCATAGACTGGAGTTCGCCCCTCCTATTTTTATGGCATGAGCCCTTAGTTTTGCCTGTCCTGTCACAAGGTCAACAAGAAGTTTCAGTTGGGGCCTTGTTAAGCTTAAGACTTTGCACTACCTTTTCTCATAGCTTCGGTCTGGATAATACCAGAGAGTCCAAATTGGAATAAGATGTAGTTACCAGACTAATAAAACACACCAAGTTTCATTTATCCAGCTTTTATACTTTAGATTTTATTAATACCTGAAATACGTCGATATCGATACTAATGATCATCAAAACCTCTAGGGTACTTCCTGTACTCTTAGAAAGCTAAAATTTGGTTGCCGGCTAGGATTAGCACACAAACAACGAAAATATTAAGAAATCTGTAACTTTTACGCTCCGAAGCCGCATAAATGGGGTGCAAAAATGTATGTAAAATTTCTTCTGGGGAGATACTTCCAAATAAAAAGCTGAAATTTGATATCAAAGCTAAATGTTATTAGTACATAAACAACTAAAAAGTGTGTTATGAAGAAATGAACTGTAGCGTGCAAGAAATACCTTCTTTTAGGAAGGAAGGGCCGCCGGGGGTGATTTTTTTTAAACTCGCTCTAGTGCCTAATCTATTGCTTCTATGAAAAGATGGTTTTATTCTACTTGAAGTTAACAAAACAATCTTTCGAATGAAGTAAAACTAGTCATACCGTATTTAAGAATCTAACAAGCATTTTTAAGCCTAAGGCTATCCGACGCAATACCGAAAGAATATAACTTTGAAATAGCACTTAGGGTAGTTATAGAGGGCAGAGAGTACTGAAATTTTTTTTATACGATGTGGCCAAATCCTAGGGGACAACCCTTTGATGTGTTAGCATGGTTTTGGCCTGAAGGGTATTAAGGTAAGGGAAGTAATGAAACTTTAGTCCTGTTTTTTGCATTGCTGCGAGCTTGACAATAGCCCAGAGACGGAGTGGATAATTTCTTAATAAAAGCTTACGGGAGATCTAGTCTCGACCCCGAGACCCATGGCATGGTGGTCGTGCGGCTCAACGAATTGATCCAACACACGCCTTACGAGGGTCGCTAGTTTTAACCATTTGGGTTTGTAGAGTAATATCGGTGTTAAACGCTAATCGTTTTTATGGAATGCAGTTCCGCCTCACAGCGAATGAGGGAGATACAGAGGTGTAGCTAAAGGTTGCCAAGTGCTTATAACATTACCATCTTTGTTCATACTATTTCCTATTGGTTTATTTCTTGTGCTACTAAAATATAATTATTCAATTTACAGGCATGGAATTATAAAAGACTGGTTGGAAAAAATCGACAAACTCGAAGGGGGAATGAACACATTTTCTCAGGCGTATAAATATTATGGATTCCATTTTCAACCAGATAATTCTGTTATTGCTCGAGAATGGGCACCTGGCGCACAACAAGTTTACCTTACTGGCGATTTCAGTAAGGATCCTAATAAAAAATGGTAATTTCAAATTATTACAACCTCGTTCAATTTTTAGACGGCTGGCATTGGGAGAGTCATCCTTTTAAGAAATTACCCTTTGGAAAGTGGGAAATACATCTTCCAGCCAACGCAGACGGTTCTGCTGCAATAAAACATTTATCAGAAGTAAAAATAATTATTAGAATCGCGAGTGGGCAACTAGTTGATCGGCTTTCTCCCTGGGCAAAATATGTTCGCCAACCGCCAAAAGAAGCTAATCAAGGCGTTAATTTTAAGCAGTATGTCTGGAATCCATCACAGGTGCTTTACATTTTTATTTATAGTACTATTTGAAACACTAAACAATTTTATTTAGAGCTATAATTTTACTCACCCAAGGCCAACTAGACCAAAGTCGATGAGAATATATGAATGCCACGTTGGTATATCTTCTGAAAAACCCGAAGTCGCAAGTTACAATTATTTTGCCGATCATATTATTCCTCGAATCGTGCGTCAAGGTTACAATGCTATTCAAGTTATGGCTGTGATGGAACACGCTTATTATGCAAGTTTTGGTTACCAAGTGACTAGTTTTTATGCAGCGTCCAGCAGATATGGAACTCCAGATGAATTAAAGAGAATGGTTGATGTTGCCCATCAGCATGGTCTATTTGTTTTACTTGACGTTGTTCATTCTCATGCAAGCAAAAATGTTCAAGACGGCTTAAATCAGTTTGACGGTACGGACAGTTGTTTTTTCCACGCTGGACCAAGGGGGGAACATACCCTTTGGGATAGCAGATTGTTCAACTATCTTGAATACGAAGTTCTTAGGTTCCTGCTCTCAAACTTAAGATGGTGGCACGATGAATATAATTTCGATGGCTACAGGTAAATGTGATTATATTGTCATAATTTTCAGTAAGAATGAAATACTTCAATCGATTGATAGATTTGATGGTGTCACATCTATGTTATACCATTCCCGTGGAATTGGCGAAGGTTTTAGTGGAGATTACAATGAATACTTTGGCCTAAACGTAGACACAGATGCTGTCGTTTATTTAGCTTTAGCGAATCATATGTTACACGAGCAAAATCCACAAGTCATTACTATCGCAGAGGTAAGTAAAACTTTTTAAGTTTTAAGGAAGAGCAGAAAACTGCAGCTAAGAGGTAAAGCCTTTTATAGCAAAGTATTAAGAAACAGTTTCTAAAATCGTTTTGTTTTCTTTAATTATTCCGAAACTTGTAATTGTTTATTTTCAGGATGTTTCAGGAATGCCTTCCTTATGTCGACCTGTTTCAGAAGGTGGTATTGGTTTCGATTATCGTCTTGGAATGGCAATTCCGGATAAATGGATAGAACTTTTGAAAGAAACACCTGATGAGGCTTGGAATATTGGAAATATTGTGCATACACTCACAAATCGTCGTTACAAAGAAAATACTGTGGCATATGCCGAATCCCATGATCAAGCCCTGGTAGGCGATAAAACTATTGCGTTCTGGCTTATGGACAAAGAAATGTACACACACATGAGTCTTCTATCAGAACCGTCCTTAATTATTGATCGTGGAATAGCGTTACATAAAATGATTCGACTAATTACACATGCGCTTGGAGGGGAAGCATATCTTAACTTTATGGGTAACGAATTTGGGCATCCAGAATGGTTGGATTTCCCTCGAATTGGTAACAATGATTCCTATCACTATGCTCGCCGTCAATGGAATTTAGTCGACGATGAGCTATTAAAGTACAAATTTTTAAATGAATTCGATCGAGCTATGAATTTCACAGAAAATAAATACGGTTGGCTGCACTGCGATCCAGCTTATGTAAGTTGGAAACATGAGGATGATAAAGTGATCGCGTTTGAAAGAGGAGGTTTGGTTTTTGTATTTAATTTCCATACAAGCAAGAGTTTTTCAGACTATAGAGTTGGTAAGAAGAAATAAAATAAGTTGATGCGCTGAAGTACATTGTATTATTCTCTTTTAGGAGTCGAAGTTCCAGGGACGTATAAAGTAATTCTTAGTTCTGATGATGAATTATTTGGTGGTCAGAATCGTATTGACAAAAACTGTGAGCACTATACAAACCCAGAAGGATATGCTGGTCGTCGGAATTTTATTCAGGTTGTTTTTATTATATTTCTAAGTTAATTTCTAACCTTTTAAAATCGCTTTGTATCTCTCAGATTTATACACCATCACGTACAGTTGCCGTTTACGCGAAAGTGAACTAGATAAAATGCAATCTTACCAAGTTATTGCACAAAATATTATAAGTTAAGAAAATGTTAAAATATTTTTGTTATCAACACTTTTATTAAATATTACTTTTTTGGTAAAAGTTAAATGTAAATAATTTGGAAATGTGTAAATACGGTGAAAATCAGTGTTGATGGTTTTTAGAATTCATTTTTTATGAAAGGTAAGCTCTTCTTTGTTGGAAACTACTTGTTTTGTACGATCATAGTCAACCAAACATCGTGCAGAAATCGCTTGGAATCACGCAAAATTTAATCCATCTACATAATTTTTGCAATATCGAAAAGAGTCAAAAAAAAGGTATATGAAATTATAATGAACCCTTTGTACTTTTTCATTTAGTCTAGAGTTTTTGGGAAGTTGTTAAACAGTTTTTTCATTTCTGTTTCTTAATGCATTTTGCAGCGAATTGAGAGACCTCGCTTAAATTACGGATTATAATTTAAAGGTTCACTTCACAAATGAACACAAACCTGCGTTTACGAACATGTTGTTGATACTTCTTATGCTTCATGCAGGCACGCTTTAACTAATTTAATTGGAAACAGAAAATTTTTGTGTTATCTTCAAACAGGGTAAGATCACAATGTTTGGAACTTTCTTTGTATAATGTATATATATAAGGGGTCCAAAATTAATACTTTAGGGAGCGCTAAAATAGTCGGAATGCTGTATGATATTAGTTTTCAACTGTAGTACTATGTTCCCTTCAGTTTATTGGGATCACTGAAGAAGAAGGGTATGAAGGCTTTCAACCAAGCCATAAGGAGCGAGGATGTGGAAGCTTGGAGCAGATACAAAGAATGTGGTCTCAAATGACTCTGTCGGTTCGAGATAGGACGGGAAAATGTCAGAGACCTTGAACGAAACAAATTAGATCCTACTGGAAACTAATATTCCTGGAAGCCGTGGTCTCTGAGGAAACAGAGTGCCAACGCTATGTGTCGATTTTGACATGGAAGAGGTAAATGAGGTAATAAGTCGTTTAAACCATTCAAGGCAGTGGGTTTATTCCCAGCATTACTTCTGTGGGGGCTGTAAGATTGTAGCACCAATACTCTGAGGAATATGCATGCTTAGCAATAGCGTACGGTTCAGTCTCGTGGAGAGAGACTAAGTTCATATTTCTACCAAAACCGGGGAGAAAAGACTTGACATCTGCTTGACCCTTGAGTCTGATCCTTTCTGTTGAAAATAATGGAGGGGATTGTGGCTTATTACATCGAAGGGACGGCGCTCGAGCTACCCATTAAGTAGGAACTAGCATGTATTGTCCTGGTATATTTAACAAAAGGGCACTAATCAAGTGGTGCGAGCAGCCGAGGAGGAGCTTAATAACACTAGTTCAGAAAATTCTAAAAATGTTGCGCCCCTGGGCAGTGAATAGTTGTTTCCAAGGTAATTTTTCCCGCTGAAACCGAATCAGAATTGCTCTATCACGTCAGGCGTTTGAGATATTCTAACCTAAAAGTGCAAAAAACACTGTCTCTTGACATATTTGAGGTTGATAGAGCAATTCTGAGCCCGGATTTAGTTTCAGCAGGAAAAATTACTTCGGAAACAACTATTCATTGTTCAGGGGCAAAATCTAGTAGCGTGGTGTAACAAGCAAAGAAATAGCCGCCATTGCGGACATTGAAGGAGCCTTAGATAATATAGACTTCGGAAGACTGGAGGATGTTCTTTTCGAACGTGGAACAAATGCTACCGTGAGGAGATGGATTAGAAATATGTTAGTGACGAGAGCAGTAACTATCCAGAGAGCGCGGATGAAGTATCTCCTATTCTGTGGAACATTAGGGCTTGTTCATAACTGCAGATTTGGACTGAAGCTGCATGATTCAGCAATTCATATTGTAAAGCTGAATCTTGCAGCTGCTGTGCAAATCTGCGTTTACGAACCTATCCTTACTGTCGACTCATGCTTGAAAAGGGCATACACATCATGGGTTATGCGGATTGCATGGCAATTGTGTTACATCAAGGGGCATGGAATAAGAGCTCTTCATAAATGCTTAGAAGTCTGATCACATAATTTTCACTAGGAAAAGGAAGAATGTAGGCTTTAGATCAGTCGAACTTTCTGGAGAAGAATTTACTGTCTCGCGCTCAGTCAAAAGACGTAGAGGAAAAAATTCAAAGAGCCAACAGGGCCTTAGATCAATGTGAGAGGGTGTATAGTCGAAGGTGGGCAATCTCGCAGACGGAGTTGGATCAATTCGTTGAGCGGCATCATTACCATGCTATGGGTCCCGCGTTCGAGACCAGGTCTCCCCGTGAGTTTTTATTAATAAATTAAAATAATCCACTCCGTCAAATGCAATGCAAAAACAAGACATTCAAGTTTCCTCACTTCCCTTCCGGCCAAAACCATGCTAACGCAGCAAAGGGTTGTCCCCTAGGCTTTGGCTACATCGTGTAAAAAGAAATCTCGTCAAAAGCCGCATACTGGATCTATGATGGTGAAACCAATTAACTCCTATGCCTCGGTGGTCTGATGGGCAAAGGCATTAAAGGTTACTGTAAAAAGGCAATTGAGTGGGGTTCGGAGACTGGCTTGTGGGTATAACAGGTGCCTTTCGGACTACGCCAGCATCGGCGTTAGAAGTGCTACTATTAGACATATATGTGAAAAGGACGGCACCGTCAGCAGCTCTTTGCATGGACCGAGGTGCAAACTGACACAAGTCAAGTGCTGCTCCGGGCATAGGAAATTTCTGGATCTTGTCAAAAATAAGATACCGGGATTGGAAATGCTTTTCAGTGGTACAGGTAAAGTAAGGGTAATTGATAGATACAATAAGTGATGTATCACTCCTTAAAACAGTCTAATTGTCATTAAAATTTTTACGATTGGATCTAAAATTGGTGGAAGGGTAGAAACAGGAATTTTCAGTGAGGACTTGGATCTGAATACTCATCTAAACCTGGGGTCGTATACCTTTGTCCACCAAGCACAGATGCTGGTTTCTTGTCTATGCGCTGGAGAGAGAATAGTGGTGACACACGACAATCTGGGGTAAGAGAATAGTGGTGACACTGAATAGTAGTGACTGGGGTAAGAGAATAGTGGTGACACTTCGCAATCAGGCGGTGATCAGGTGTATGGACATCACAAAATAGGCCTTGGAGTATGCCACAAACTCAACGCATGTGCTTAATTGATCGAGGAAAGGAATCGAAAGAGCAACTAAACTGGCTAAGCTGGGGGGAACTTCGGGCTTCCAAGTTGCGGTCCGAGTTACTGTAGCCTACCTGTTGGAGACGGGCCACGAGGGAGCATTGAGAAAGTTAACCATCGCGGACTCGTGCAGACAGGCTAAGATGGCGATTACATAGTCCAGAAATGGTATAGAGCGGAGGGTGCTAGATATGGAGCGGAGGACTTTGAGAAGACTGATTACACTAGTGGCAGGACATGGAAACCCACACCAACCATTTCATACGTTAGCATGGCTTTGGCCGGAAGGGAAGTGAGGAAACTTGAATGTCTTGGTTTTGCATTGCTGCGAGCTAGACAACAGCCCAGAGACGGATGGATTATTTTTTAATCTCTTAATAAAAACCCACGGGAGACCTATAGGCTGATCCTGGAGGAAAAAGGACTGCGGTGCATATAGTGTGCTAGTGTTCTGCCTTAGCAAGCATATGCTGGTACACCGCTGAATAGAGGCCGAACGGCTAGGTGAGTCTTATAAGCAAATGCTTGTTTTGATCCGGGGAATGGAGGTGAGGGCAGAAAACTGGATAAGTCTAGATACCCCTCGCTGAGGCGACAAGTTATAGGGACGAAAAGGGACCCGAAAATATGGTTTGAATCGATTAATCCCTAGAGTAGTGTTTTTATGGTCCAAATAATTAACTGGTGATGTAACCGAAATGTAATCGAAATTAGAAAATTGTACATGAAATAAAGTTGACATTCAAATTTTTACAAATCTTCGCATAAGGCATTTCTTTTCGGGTTTAAAATTTACACCATGTATTTAATGTTTTGAAAACAGTGGTTTTATAAAACGGTAAAAATAGACAAGAGTAACAATATAAAGTGCTTTATTTGGTTTTTTGTTCTACATAAGGCAGTAAAGAGATGCGCGCAAAATAATTAGCGTAAAAATATTCGTGCAGATTTTATTTGAAGGTTTATGAGCCTTTCACATCACTGAGATGAAAAATAGATAGTAGTGTAAAATGGAAGTAAATCTAAAAAATAAAGTGCGGTTTTATAGTTTTCAAACCTAATCGATTTCCATATTAATTTAAAACAAGATTTGAAATGCGTTCTAAGATATCAAATGCTTTTTTAATGTCGTCATTATTAAGCAATCGATTTGATGTTATCCTTAAGCTTCGCCTTGGGCAGTGCTTTTCAATTTCATGCAAATACTGAGCTTCCACCACCGCCAGACCGCTTTCCATGCACTAAAAAGAGATTGGACATTAGAATTTATATCACTTGTGACGATAAATGTATGGTAAGTACTTTGTTAACAATTTTGGTAAGGAGTTCACTTTCTAATTCATTTTCATAATTCTCTTTCAAATACAAATGTTTTACAGGAGAAATTTCATCTCCTCTTAATGTCAGATGCGTGAGATTTCTTAACTTCGAATGCAATTTTCTTGAACAATCTCTTAATTCAGCAAATATTTTTGGATCACTTTCGAATCGATCCAATGCACTAATTGCAGCTTGTGCCAAAAGCGGTGGTAAGGATGCAGAAAAACAATATCCTAATCCAGAAAGCCTCTGATGTTCAACAATAAATGAAGATCCCACGCAGAATCCACCTATGGATGCTACAGCCCATTCCATTCCAGCTGATATTAAATCAATTTCAATTCGCTAGAATATTGAGTTAAATTATAGAAAATATATTTTAATACAAAAAATAATTTACATCAATATCGAAATGTTCCGTTAATCCTCGACCAGTTTCTCCTAGCGTTCCAAACGAAATACTTTCATCCAAAAACAGACGTAATTTGTACTTTTTTCTCAACTCAACCAATTGCCGTAGTGGACAGATCTCTCCAGTATTCATATATATGCCTTCTGCAACCAGAAATCTCCGCACTCTTGCAGCTTTCTTGGGATTCTAAAATAAGTTTCTAGCTTTAATTCTTTTAGTATAAATGTTATACTTGCAGCTGCTAAGGTTTAATTTTAATTTTCTTTTTATGCGATTTGGTTTTCTTACCTTTTTGTCACGTTTTTGCTGTTCAATTAATAGTCTTTCCAAGTCTTTCATATCATTGTGCTTAAAGTAATAAATAGTGCTACGTGAAGCATCTAAACCTTTTTGAATTGCAAAATTTACTTGTTCGTCTCTGAAAAAACGAATTTATATTCAATATTTTAGCTGCATTAATAGGGCTACATAAAATGAGATAGAAGCTACCTAATTATATAATTAAACCTTGGCAAACTGATAAATTGTTGTTCGCTTTAATAAACCTATTCTGAAACAATTAAATTATTGAAGTTACATTTCTTGTCGCCCATTGAGGGTAACGTTTTCATTATTACGGAAGTTGCGCATGCAGCATGTAGCGAAAATGGGGCACCATGAAGTTAGTTGTGGTTTGGATATCATTATGATTGGAGATTTACGCCAGTTACCACCAAATGCTCAAATTTATAAACAGCACAAGCAGACTGCAAATCAACAGTTTTCTTCGAGATTAACTAAAATTGGAAACGATAGTCAACTTAAGGATTATCTCTCTCTGGTTCTCGTAACTCCTTGTGGATCATGGGGCGGGAGGAGAACTTTACTCGATTCGGGACAACGATTGCAAGTGGATCTACAATTTAAAGTGGATTCCGAACCACTGTGGGATTCGAACGTGGGACCTCCGGATTGGTAGGCCGACACGTTATCACTTGTTACACCAGATGCCTTAGATGTCGGCAGAATAAAAGTTTGAATTGCAGAAATAACTAAATTTTGGCGGCGGCCGATTTGAATGTTTCTTTTGCAGTATAGTTTATTAGGTATAGTATTGGGAACCCAATTGCTAATATAAGAAAAAAATTGGGGAAGGGGGAGGATAGCCTAACTCTATAACGCGTAGACCGATTTGAATGATTTTGTTGTATAGAGTATGATCCTCCATTGCTACTATGAGGAAAACATTTTTTCCTAGGGTATAAGTGGGGGAGGGGTAGGGTTACTTCGTAACACGTGGACCGATTTGGATGATTCATTTTGTGATCTATAGAGTATGTTCCCATTGACATCACGACAAAAATTTATAGGGTGGGGTGCTAGTGGTGGAGGAGTGGAGCCTTAGACGTAGACCTATTTTGATGATTTTTTTTTGTACAAAATACACTTCCTAATTGGTAAACGTTAAAAAATTTTGCATCTAGAGTGACTACGGGAAGAGGATGGCAGTCCCCTTACTTCGTAATGCATGTAATTCTCTCTTGCTGTTTAGAGTACATTGGCGTATTAGCGCCATGGTAAGAATTTTGTATCTGATGTGAGGGTGGAAAAGATGGCTAGGATTAACTTCGGAATGTGTATATACGCGCAGCATTTTTCAAGTAGTATATCTCAAGACACTAAAAAGTGAAAAATAAAAGAGTTTTTAAAAAAAAGTTAAACCGACTTCACAAAAAACGCTAAAAAGCATAAAATAATATTTAATCTATTACGATATTTTGAAGTCGGTGCAAATTAAACAATTAAAATAACTACCAAGCTATAATCGAAGATACTATACAAAACTACCTAAACATTTCAGATCACAAGATCATAAGGAAGGAGGATTAAATGTTGTTGTTTGGTTAATTTACACCGACTTCAAAATGTTGTAACAGAAATATTATTTTATGCTTTTTAGCGTTTTTTGTGAAGTCGGTTTTATTTTTTTTTTTAAAAACTATTTTATCCAGATATAGGGTGCGTTCAAGAAGTCAGTTAAATGCGCATTCTCAGCATGCAGTCGTTCAACAAGTGCAATGCCGATGTAAATGCATTGCATTCGCTCGATCAATTTGGCAGTGGCTGCAAATTAGCTGCGCATTTCTTGCATTTGGAAATTTTTAGCTGCTAAAGAATTTGTTTGTGGTGTTATCTTAAAAACGGCCTAAAATAGATTCGGACTGCGGGTAAAAACATAAATTTATATTTTTTACTTTTTGTTGCAATTCTTTAAATGATGAATTATTCGAAAACGATACAGAATTGGGTGAAAAATCAAAAAAGATGTTATTATTGCTCAAATTGCTGTTAGGACAATCACTATAGGTTTATAATACCAAATTCAATATTTCTAGAAATATTTTTAGACTGTCAAACAAACAACCTTCTTCCTTTTGCATTTAATCGTTCACCCCAGTAGTCAGTTTTGGATGCATTTTGTATGCATTCACATGTTTATAATGGCTGCCTTTGCATGAGAGTTGAGACTAAATGCGCATTTGACTGACTTCTTGAACGTATCCATAAATTTACCGCAAGTTTAATGACACTTAACGCATTTGAAAGTTACATGTTATCATTTGATTACTCAATTTTAAGGCGGACCGCACATTGGAGCAATTTTTTATTTCCAACTAAAGATTGATCAACTGATCCATTTGTCGCGATTTTTTAGCAGTCCAATATATTTGCAACCGGCGCATATTGAAGGCTACTGCCAAAAGATATTTTTTTAACTTATAGTTCAGTTGTTGTTTATCTTTTGAATGTATAAGATCATTTTACAATAAAATACGTGCTATAGAACCAATAATCATGTATTATTTGTGGAAATATGGAAAAATAAATTCATGAGGGAAATGCTAGCACGAGTTCGTATATAGTTTTGGAGCAATTCTGTTTTATCTCGCTTTTAATAGCTGCTAATGGACTTATCATATAAACAAGGGCATTCCTTAATTAAGTAATAACCTGTTTGCTATTACTTCAAAATTTATATTTTCCATTTAAAAAAAAACACATAAAGGACACCAAAAATTACTTTCACAACACTAGAATATCAGGTGATATCCACTCTACGACTATTGGCAATCACTACTCACATATCACCAGAAAAATGTTTCCAACTGCAAAAATAGTTTACAGTTGACAAAAATATCGCCAATATAAAAATTGCTCTGTGTGCGGTTACTCATAAGAAAACCTGTGTTAGCCAATATCAGTCGATATTTTTATCAGTTGGAGATAAAAAATTGCTCCAGTGTGCAGTCCGCCTAAGCAAACAGAAGTAGATGTTTTTCAAAAAATACCGGACATGTGCGAGTTTAACTCGCGCACCGAGATTTCCGTAAGTTTTTTCGTGTGATATAACTAAAAATTAACGATGTTTGGATTTTTTCCTTTGTGCTGTGAGACCTTGCTTCTTGTCAAAAGTGGAAGTGGAAAGTACCCTATAGGTTTTGACAGACGGACAATGAAGTGATCCTATAAGGGTTCCTTTTTTCGTTTCACGGTACGGAACCCTAAAAACAGCCAAATTTAATCCTATCACATTAAATTTAACATCATTTGAAAAAGGGCAACTGTAGTTAAACAATCATACCCCACTTAGCCATATGCTTTACAGCTGCTGCAAACAAAACGTGACACAAAGTAAATTTTTAATTTTCTCATATTTAAAGAAACTGGGGTGAAGCATTTTCCAAAAAACGCTTCTCCACTCATAAAACAAATTTCAAAAATATCATCAAATAAATATTTCTACATATTTGCATATACATAGATGAAGGGATACCATTGTTTAGCTGAATGTGTCACATTTCAAATGATATCAAACTCAAAATGATAGCGTTTAATTTGGATGAGATTTTTGATAAATTGGACGGAGCAGGAAAAAACAGTCAAACAACAATTAGGAAAGTAAGTTGAAACAAACTCGATCTTAATAGAACAACAATCAGGGTTCAGAGGTAGTCATTCCTGTGAAACGGCTCTAAATTTGGTAATAACTCGCTAGAAGGAAGAACTGCTGTATTCTTAAGGGCTTAAAATCAAGGCTGCGCGCCACTTTTATCTATACAGCAAGAGAGAATCATCGTAGTCACTCTAGGTACACAATTGTTATCATTTATCAATCAGGAAACGTATTCTGTAAAACCAAATCAAAATCGGTCTATGCCTTATGAAACTAGGCGTCGTCCATCCTTCAACTCTCACCATAAGGCAGAATTTTTGTCAGAATACAAATAGATAATCTATGAATTCAGAATCATCTAAATCAATCCACGCGTTACAAAGTTAGGTTACTCCTCCCCCCACCCCAACCTTAAGTCAACATTTTCCCATAGAGTAGCAATGGGGGATCATACTGTAAACACCAAAAAAGAATCTCCAAATAGGAGCGTGAATTAAGAAAATGGGTAACCGCCCCCCCCCCCCCCCCCTTCGTACAGCACCCCTCATTTTTGTCCTCGTATCAGTGGGACAACATATTCTACACATCAAAAGAAGAATCATTTAAATCAGTCCACATGTTACGAAATTAGGTTACCCCCTCCCTATTTTTTCATTATTAGCAATGGGGTATCATACTGTATAGATCCAAAAAGGAATCATCCAAATCGGTCCACGCGTTACGTAGTT
Source organism: Leptarthrus brevirostris (assembly GCA_964036015.1). Taxonomy (NCBI): domain Eukaryota; kingdom Metazoa; phylum Arthropoda; class Insecta; order Diptera; family Asilidae; genus Leptarthrus; species Leptarthrus brevirostris. Next base: position 137,442,931 of record OZ038372.1, on the reverse strand, counting down.
AAGTTTCACCACAACCCCCCAAACCACTTAAATTTTTTTGACATGGTACCAATCGAGGAACATACTCTACCCAACACAAATAAATAATAAATCGGTCCACGCGCTACAAAATTATGCCCGATCAGACAAAAAAAAATAAGCGGCGAACTTAGAACACCTCTTTGTTTTTGGGAAGTCGGTTAACAAAACGGGAAGAAACGAATTTCCTGAAATCAAAAAGTAGATGCTAGAAATCACAAGTTGTCTCAACAATAGGATAATTAACAGACTTTATACGTATACCTGGATGTGCTAGGGATTTTATATAAATTAAGTGTTTAATTACTATGTTTATAGCACATTTTTCCTCATACAATCGGTATTATATGACAACAGTAAATTGTTTAACTTACACAAAAATTATATCGACCCTCTTAGAATATGCAGGAATAGCACTTGCAATTGTAGAAAATCCATACGAATACACAACAGATTCTTCCATTCCCATGAATTTTGCTATTCTTTCTTCCAAATCCAAGTGAACATCTAAAAGTAATTCTTCGTTTAAGCACAAAGCCATGCAAAAATGTACTAAACAACATACCGACAGTTCCATAAAAGCCTCTTGGTCCACAGGAGCCCACACCATATTTTTTTAAGCTTTGAATAGCATCCTCTTCAATTTTTTCATCTTCTAAAAGTCCAAGGTAATTATGTGTAGCCAAATTTAAGCAATTGTATCCATCTACATTTATTATTTTTCCAGCCCGGCTTAGCACTAACCTAGTCTTTAAGGCAGGGTGATCATCAGGTACTTCTGCTACCAGTGGTTCAGGATTATATTGCTCAATGATATATGCTTCTTCCGTAGCTGAATACTTTTTCTTTCCATTCGAATTTCTTTTATAAAGTACTAACCAAAACACGAACAACAATAATGATATTTCCAAAAAAATTGTGTGATACGGTGTCTACAAATATGTAGATTAGAAAATTAGAATCATTTAAAATACAAAAGTACTTACGTTATGAAATATCTCTCCTATTTCACTAAATACGTAAGGAATGGCAACCATATTACAAAAAATTGACCTAAAAACAATACTGAAAGGATTTTTATCACTACAGGTAGCCCAATATTCGATTTTATCGTGCGGAAGTGACAAGATTTCTGGTTGACTCATAAATATAAGATACTGGCTTCGGCGCAACCACGTTCGGAGCTTATCTTGAGACACTTTTATTTTAAAAAATTAAATAAACATTAAAATAAATTATCACGTGCAAACACATTGAACATATGTAAAATCAATGTCAAAAATGTCGATAATGTGGTTCAAATGTACAAAACTTAGCGCAGTAATTCACCATCGCAATGTTTTGCATTTAACGACATCTTCTGGGATTCTTGTATAGTATATGACATTTATCCCATGTATTGAGCTTGACGTTGACATTTTATAATAACAATAATTTTATCAGACTGTTTGTAAGTAAAATTTATATTTTTAATTAATTAATATATTAAAATATATATTGGAAAGTCTCCTTTAAGGCTAGAGCCTAAAATTGACAATATATGTGGTATTTGTGTTTTAGTTTACAGTGCAATCCGGGGCTCTCTTACCACTCGAGTAAACAATGATTGATATGTTACAAACCATTAATTAGGCATGCATTAAATACTTAAGGAAAATACATCGAAGGTCTATTAAGAGATGGCAATTTTACAGAACCATAGGCCCCATTGCCGTATAAAGCTTCGATGGTTTTTAAATTATGTTTCAGCATATTTAGCTACATTCAAATCTCTAAGTCAAACTTCAGCCCAATTTCTTCTTTAATTCAAAGTTTTTGTGCTTCATTTGGAACTAGCTGAAAAGACCTTCCCTAACTCGAAATTCGTTATCTCGAAAACCTCCCTAATTCAAGCTAATTTTCTGAAACCTTTGGATTTTTTCTTGCTACGTTGAATAATCTTTTTCGTTAGTCGTTAGTTTTATTTTGTGTCCATAGTCCTGGAACTTCAATTCGTGAAATACTACTTATTCGTTATCAACGAACGTACGTTGGGTAAGTATTTGACTTGTCATAATTCACTTCACTCTTTCCTGTGGAGACAGGAGCACTAGCCATTTTTCGTAAATCTCAGTCGATAGTACTCTAGGTATGTGCGAAAAGTACGTACTCGTTATTTCAATACTAGTTACTGCGTGAAGTCCGAAGTAACGATACCCAGTTTTCAGAAGTACTCGTTACTCTACCCTTTAATAATGCCCAATTGGTATAGTTAAAAACTGGCACTTTTGTACCGAATACTCATAATTTTCAAATTCTTCGGATATCTGCCTAGCATTCAAGTATAATTGAGTCCTAGCTACGTTTTTGTAGCTGATCTTTGTAAAATCTACAAATCCAGCTGCATTTTGCTCTCTTTACTTGAGAATGCGAAGTTGAAGCTATGCTCTCCTCTTCATGAAAATCAAACTAATTAGTGCCTGTGCTCTACTTTTGAACAGTGGCTAATGGATGCATGGAACGCAGTCACAGCACAGTGGGTGGCAATTTTTCTTGCTCCCCGAAATCAGATGCATATATTTTCAGGCAAGTAAATACAGTCACAATTTAAAATAGTTGAACGAGTTAGTTTTTCATAGAATAGGAAATATCTAAATGTGTAGAATATGTGGTGGTATTTGCGGTTATCTTTGTTTTTATGAAAAGTAATCAGTAACGCGTATTTAGTAACGAATACCTGCTTTAAAAGTAACGAGTATTTCTAGTTTCTCTAAAGTAACGAATACGCACATTCCTATAGTACTCGGAATGGCCTGAACAAGACAGGAGCTTTGTTGCATATCTTCTGTAGACGAAGGAAATGGTTAAATCTGTGCCACTTAAATGCGCGCAGGATAAGGAATAAAATTGATGAGCTTAGAATGGTGTTCGGCAATAGTGCCCTGTATGTTGTTTGAGTTAGTAAAACCCAGCTTAATAGTAATATACCGTCGAATTATGTTGACCTATGATGATGATTTGGTGTTCTCATCTGACTGCTTGAGTACTGTCGTAAAACACCGTCTATTTCCATTGGTTCCTGAGTCTCGTCATCATCCGGCACTGCATATCATTCTTTGTTTTGATCCTGTATTGCCGGCATCTTCTAATTCAACTAATTTTTGTTATAACTTTAGCAAGGCTGATTATTCTAAACTTAATACATAATTGGCTTTTTTCCTGTGATTGGACGAATGTTCTGAATGAGCGTGACATCGATAATGCTGTAAAATTATTTAACGATTCTCTTTCTGTTTGTTTTGCTAATTGTGTTCCTGTTTCAAGGTCTCGTGGTTCGCGTACGTATCAGCCTTGGCTCAATAGTTCCGTGAGGCACTTAAAGAATCTCAAAATAAAGCTTGGAAGCGGTTTTGTTTTTCAAGTAGTGATGCTGACTACTTCGCTTACAACATGTTACGCAACCAATTTTGGTCTGCACTTGATATATCTTATTGCTACTATTTGGAGAGAATTAAATCGACTTTGCGTGTTGGGCCAAAACAGTTTCGGAGGTTCGTAAATTCTTGTTCTTCTGTGTTGAGTTTTGGTGACGTCGAGAGTGACGATCTTCTGATGACTGCCAAGCTATAACCTTTTCATTTGACGACCATATCAACTCTATCGTAAACAAAACTAATTATGCTCTGGACTTTGTTAAGCGATGGTCTAAACAGGAACTATAACTAACCTCCTTTATTTTACGTTCGTAAGACCTGTTTTGGAGTATGCTAGTCCAGTGTGGTCTCCTTTTTATGCGACTCATATTAATTGCATTGAGGCTGTACAGCGTAGATTCGTAATATTTGCCCTTCGCGGCCTTTCTTGGATCGATCGGATTCGGCTGCCTTCTTACGTTGATCGATTAAAGCTTATTTCATTGGAATCCCTTGAAAGTAGACGCGACAACTCTAGAATTGTTTGTTGCGCGCTGGGACCAACCCTGCTGCTGGACGATTGCCCAAGGCAGGCTATGAGCCCGGATGACATCAACTGTAAATCAGCTGATGTCAGCCAGGATCATGGCCCCCGCTGGACATTCATCTGTCAGCAGAAGTTCGATCAGGATGAGGGATGGCATGCTTGGTTGGTTGGTTTACAATCAGGGAAAGATGTACATTTTCCTTATATTGAGACCTTTAGTGACCCGTTGTACGTCCCCTGCTCGGCAGTTTACCCACTGTCGAGCCCAACGAGAACGAATTGAATAATTCGTTTATATTCCGATCTATTTACTTCAGCTAAATCTTCGCAAAAGTATGTTCCTAAGATTATAAATCTTCTTTGCGTTAGTGCTGGCCATTGACCGAGAAGTGCAAAACGGTCTCGTCTTCTTCCACGCATCTCCTGCGCAAGTTGGAGTTCGTTACTCCTTTTTTTTGGCATGAGTTCATATTGGTGCATGCATTGTTACAAGGCCAACAAGAAGTTTTAATTGGACGTTCTTCAGTTTGATAATAATTTCAGATTCATGTTCATTGAGGAGAGTTCCCCGAAACGCTTTTGTATGTATAGCTATGTCGGATCCTTCCTATGTTGTGCCTTCTTGTTACCAATTCCCGGATTTCCTTTTTGATTTATTGGGTGGGGATGCTCAGGTTGAGCATTGCTGGAGTATCTTAATTTGCGCCTTTCTGCACCAGCTTATTTGCTTTTTCATTTCATGGGATTCCGCAGTGCTCCGGTACGTATGTTAAGGTGTAGGTTGTAGAACTAATTCCATGTGGGCCTATTTTCATCCCTCTACCGTTTTAGATTGTACCACGGCGTTTGCTAATGATTTGATAGACGCCTGGCTGTGCGAACATATTGGTATCCTAGAGGATCTTACTTCCTGTTATGTTAACCAGCTACCTCTATCGCTGCGATTTCATATTGAAGAACCGAGGAGGAGTTGTTTACCCCGCCCCATGTCTCCAGGTTTTGTTTCTCGCAGGATACTCCAAAACCACAGCTATGCTCGCAATTTGAGTCGGCTGTGGAAAACGTTGTTGTATTTTCCTGGATCATCCTATTATTAATTCATTCACTTTTCGTCGGGAAATAAGTTTTGAAGTTTGCCTTCAATTTGATTTCGGTTTTGAAATCCCAGCAATCTTCTTTTCCAAACAGTCTTTTGATCGTATATCCGTTGAATAAACTGGAAGGAAAGGGGAAAATAAACCCAACATGAAAAGATCGTCCAAATCTTTTCATGTTGGGTTTGTTTTCTCCTTTCCTTCCAGTTTATTCATACGTAAACAATCTGACGAGTTAAATGCCACCTGTTTAACATGGAATTCTAGTGGAGTAATGTTTAGAATGATTTCCATGGCCCTTGTCGTTTCAACCTAATAGCTTCTATTACGCCTAAACAACGCTAAGTGCTTGTAAACTCTCCTGAATCTAAAATGTTTTAATATATCTGTCCCGTCGCGCCCTTTGAGGATCATGTCAGCGTAGTTAAGGTTTATTCTGCTTTGTATATACCTTTACGTTATAGTTAAGTATGTAAGTTGCTTTATGTAATCAGCATTTGATGAATCCTAAATAAATAATTAAACATTTACAAAATGTCAGAATGTTTCTAATGAAAACTCCTTGAAATGATTTCACTGACAAGTGCAATTTTGACTTAGTGGGGTTTGACTGCCTATCACTTTTGTTTTTTTATTTTCTAATTAGGTCTTATTCATTTTTTTTAGTTTCTGGATCTCTCTCGGTTCTGCGCCAACGCCTTCAACTGTTGCCACGGTTTGTTGATCTTGGTTCCTTCCTTCTCTACCGATGTACTTCATGTGTTGCACGGTCGTCCAATTCGGCGTCTTCCTAGTGTCCCATGCGGGTTCCAATCTAGAACCTGTTGAACGATGTTTTGGCTCTTTCTTTGGTATAGGGCCTAACCATTGCCACTCTTGCCTTAAAACTTTGGTGTCTATCGCGTCTATAAATCTCTTTAGGTCTGCATTGGAAATGGATGTTAAGAATACGTCAAAAACAACGGTTGACAAAGGATTGTAGCTTAAATGATATTAGACAGGTCACCTTCCATGTGGAACAGTCGTATAGCAGAACAGATTTTATATTCGAAGATCTAGTTTAGTTTTAGCAGCATTGATCTTAAGCCCAGCTCTGCGATCTTCTCTACTGAGGACTTCGAATATTAGGGCTAAATGACTCTGTTTGTTGGATAGGAGACACACATCGTCGGCATAGTCCGGGCGCGTAAGGTGGTTAAAAGGGTTCCATTTAATCCTTCGCGATGAGTGGTCATCGGATAAGGAAAAGCAAAGGTTACTGTATGCATCCTTGCCTTACTCCGTTCAGCACTTGGAAGAGCTCCGACAGTTTTCCCTTGTGAAGGACGAGATATTGGGCTCCTGAGTAGGACTCCTTTTCTGCTGTCTAGTTCGGTGTTTGATTTAGTTGGATTAAGATCTCGTTTTCGGTTTGTTTCGAAGGTGTCCGGCAGCTACTGATAAAGAGCTCAAAATCGATGAACATTAGATGTAAAGGGAACCTCCACTCGGCGGATTGCTCAATAATAATTGGGAGGGTGTTGATGTGATCGCTGCAGGAGCAACCCTCACGAAAGCCTGCCTGTTTATCATTTAGAGTGCGCTCGATTGTTTGCTTGATTCGCATTAAGATACATATTGCCATCAAGTTGAAAACTGCAGTTAAAAGACAGATTCCGCGTCAATTGTTACAACTCCTCAGGTCGCCTTTTTTGGGAATCTTTACAATTACGCCTGTTTTCCATTCAGTGGGATAGATACCTTCCGGCCGAAGCCATGCTCATCCATGACAAGGTTGTCCCCTGGGCTTTGGCTTAGTAAAGAACCTGAATATTAACGCGTGATGAAAATACATATGTGTATGTCGCCATGATCGCACACAATTTCATTGAATGGAGGCATAACAAGTATATCTTAGCACTAAGGTTTATTGTGCTCCAAAAACTTCATTGTGCTCTACGATTTCGTTCCTTCCTGTTTTTTGATGCTGAAGTTTTCGGGCCTGAGTTTGTCTGTCCCATTGACTGTGTTCTTTTGGTTTTCTCTGGTTTTGACGATTTGGCGCTGGATCAATGGAGGAATAGTATAATGCTGAAAATAGATTCATATATAAGAGAAATAAACTTATTATTGTACTCTATCTTTTCATTACAGATAAAACAACTAATCAAAAATGGATGTAGATGAAGATTGTGGAGTTGTCGTTGAGGTTTTAGACAGCTCTGAAATTCCTGAAGATGAACTTAATGATTTTACAGAGACTGTACCCCTAAAACTTGATGAATTAGTCAAGCAGAGACAGTTTCCATCGTCTTCAAAAAATGAAAGCGAAGAAGAACTCATCACGAAGTACGTGCAAGGAAAAGTATCATTCCCAGATTGTTATACAACTTTACAACCAGGCGAAGAAAATGATGATTGCGTTCTACCTGACAGCAACAGTGATAATGCTAGCCAAGCAGTAGCTTCAGATACATCGTCAGATGGTGTCTATCTTGGAGGCCTAGAATCAAGAAAGGAAAAACGACCATGTCGGAGAAGAACCTATTTATCAGCAGCACTACAAGGCTTAATGGGTGAAGCTAATTTATGTTTTGTTCGCGGACAGATTGAGATGACAGAAAAAATTTGTTTGGAAATTATAAGACAAAATCCATTGGCACCTGAACCGTTTTTCACTCTTGCACAAATTTATGAAACAAAAGATGCTGAAAAATTTTTACATTTTTCAACAATAGCAGCTCATCTGGATCCAACGAATCGTGATCAATGGATTCGTATAGCAGAACTTAACATCGAAAAAGGTAACCGGCAACAAGCCAGGGTTTGTTATTCGAAAGCAATTGCCATTTTCCCAAAAGATTATGATTTACGTTTTAAGAAAGCTGAATTGTTGGCTAATATGAACGAAAAAACAAATTCTATGTTTGCCTATTTAAGATTGATTCCACTATTTCCGAAAGAAAAGGGCGAATTTTGCCTGAGTGTTGCTAAAAATGTAGCAAAATACTTTCACGCACAGCAGAAAATGGGATTTGCGTTGCAGGCTCTCCAAGGAGCTTATGGTGTTGTTCCAAATTTATTCAGCATTGCTGATTTGAATTTATTACTGGAGTTATTAATGATTAATAAAAACTACAGCACAGTTCTCACCATATTACAGGAGCGAAGCGGAGTTGAATTAGTAACAGAACCAGACGGTGGCGAATTTTTGGTCGTAGCATGCTCGATTCCAGATGATTTGATATCAGACTTTAGAGTAAAATTGTGTGTTAGTTTGATACACTTAAAGACAGTTCATCTTCTTAGATATATAGTTAACAATATTATTGAATTTATTCCACCTGAAAGTGGTGTAGATTGGTATGTAGATATTGCTGAGGCTCTAATGAACGAACGGAGGTACAGTGAAGCTATAGATTTGTTGTCAGCTGTAATCGGGAACTCAGATTTTTCTGCTCCAGCTTACATTTGGTTAAGATATGCGGAATGCCATCGAGCATTAGGTAAATATGAAGATGCTATTACAGCATATTATGAGGTAATTGAATTGGCTCCTTATTGCTTTGATGCTAAGTTCACTTTGTCTGCTCTGCTAAAGCAGCAAGGTAGACACAGGGAGGCTATAAAAGCTCTGGAACAAGACTTGGACAGCGATACTATTGAACCGCGTCTATTGTATGAACGTTGCTTGATGTTGAAAAGCATTGGAGAAATTGATCAGTATTTGGAATTGGGATATATTTTGCTTGCTAGAAATTCTATTAGGCTTAAATCACGAGAAGAACTTCAGATGGTTTCAAACAATGCATACAATTCCAGAGCAAGTAATTTAAAGAATATTATAGAACAGTTTCACGATTCTAAAAAAGCTCCTGATCAGCCTGCATGTAACGAAGCAGAATCCAACTTAAGCTTGGAAGATGAGTTTAACCTTTTCAAAGATTTGGCAGAAGAAATGTATAAACAAAAAAAATTCGGCTCATTACAAAAATTGTGTTTTGCTATTGTTACAACGAAGAAATTCCGACCTAAAATAAGGGAAATGGTGAAGATATTGACAGTCACAAGTTACTACAATGACGACGGTGCAATAGCACTTAGCAGTATTCGTGAAACTCTTTCGAAGAATTTACGCAGTAATTGCTACTGGAACATGTGCAACCTAATTTGTCAGAAATTGGACAGTGCCAATTATTATAAATATTTGAAAAGACTTTTTGCCCGTCAGCCATTTCAATCGTACTTCAAAATTGTCTTAGGTAATTATCACTTGGCTGTTGGTTCGTACAAGTATGCTTTGAACGTATATGTTGGGATTTTTAAGGATTCACAAGATCCTCTTGTAGCATTTTTGATTGCTGTTGTTTTTGCTCAGTTGGGCTTGCAAAAGAATATGTCAAGAAAACCAACCGCTCTATCCCAGGCAAATGCTTTTATGAAGAAATATAGTGAACTTAGAATGTCACCACTTACTCAGCAGGAAATTTATTACAACATGGGCCGATTGTATCATCAAATTGGAATGTCTCATTTAGCTCTTCATTGGTATAATGAGGTGTTGCGATTGTCCAACGATACTATAAATCAAAATGCAAATATTCTAGACCTTAAGCCAGAGGCTGCTTTTAATATTCATTTAATTTATAAAGCCGCAGGAAACTTGGATATGGCCAGGAAATATTTGTATGATTATATTGTTGTTTAATGTAAATACAATTTAAAATTTAAGTAAAAACCGTAGTTATTATTTGAACATTAATTTTTATTAAATTTAATTACTACATACCTTATCTTGTGCTTCGATAACCTTTGACATCTTGTGGTCGAACATTTGGGTATTTGTTTTCATAACTCTGATATTTGCAATTTTAGTAGTTATTATCTATTACAAATTTAATCTGAATTATGATTACAAGGGTTGTTGAGCTTTATTGCTATTTATGCTTTTATCCGATAACCCGAGCTCTTGTAGTACGAGAGCTAGCAACATCGTCAAAACAAGAATTCCAGGTCGGCTGGTTTTTTAATATCCGCTCTCTTTCACTATCACGGTAGGCATGTGGACATTCTAGCGGGCGGAAGACGTTGCGTTTATTATTGTCAGACACTTTCGTTGTTGATAACGCTGTGCCAGATACTATTTTGTAATTAAAAAAAAATTAAATTTAAAGAATTTCGGTATGGCTGAAATTTTAATATGTTTTTAGTCAGCTATCAAAAGATGTAAAATTAATTTGCCAGACAATAATTCGGTTGTTTAATTATAGGAGCCAGACCGTTTAAGGGAGGACCGCACCCTGAAGGTTTGAAAAAATCACTTTTTTTTTGATAAATCTATTCCTGATAGTGTCTAGAATAACCCTCGAAAAGAGTTTATTGAAATTCGAAGTCATTGCAAAGATACAAGAAGAATTGTGTGGACGGTGGCGCTTCTCCAGTGAAACAAGTTGCAGTAATTCTAAGCGCTCCTCATGGACGGACTCGATACGTTTAATGTGGGATCCGTAAAACGGACACCAAAACCTGACTAGCATATTCAAGCAGGGACGAGTAAAGATGGAGTCTTATATGAGGACTTGGAAATTCCTTGGACCATCGAAGAATAAATTCCAGCATATAGTTTGACCTAGCAACGACGTTATTAATATGGGAGAAGTTCAATTGAACATGAAGATACACTTCCAAGTCCCTCATCCCTTCCACCCATTTTATATCAGACCCTTAAACATGTACTGACAAGTACGGAAGTTGCGAGACCTCGCTAAGGACAGCCTGGCATTTGCCGATGTTTATCTATTATTGTTGCAGCACCACCCATAGAAAATGTGCAGCTCTGATTGCGAAATATCACAATCAGCATTAGATTTAATTGGGAGTAAAATCTTAATATCGTCAGCATATATAAGAATTTAACATCTTTGTACCAAATACGAAATATCATCAATAGATAAGATGAATAACAATGGACCCACATGACTGCCCTGGGGAACGCCAGAATGAGCCACAAAATTCTCAGAGAGTGCGCCACAAAAGCGTACTCTACAAGTCCTATTATATAAATATGACTTAATCTAAACAATGAGTGAGTGAGAGAAACCCAACTTAGCTAATTTAAAAGCAATGATAGCATCCGCCCAGGGTGCAAGAAACAAACTTAACCAACTTTGTAACCATGCTGCCAAGTGGAGATTAATCCTTCACACACTTCGGATAATTGGGATTGAATTAATAGTTCGAAACGCTTAAGAATACAGGACAATTTAGCGATTGGCCTGTAATTGGAAATCACTCTTCTATTGGCACTCTTGAAAATAGGAATTAAAAAGGATGTCTTCCAGAGTGCTGGGAAATAGCCCTGCGAAAGAGACTTCCTGAATAATAATAGTAAAGGCCATAATAACAGTTGGGAGTTCAGTAATATGCTTCAACAACATCTCCGCCGTGATAGATGGAACTGTTACCATGGGTAAAGTTCGGTTATTTATGTGCAAAAAGTTTCTACTATTCGGATAGAGATCAGACGATTCAAATGCAATCCAGGAGGAGCTACTTTCTTGATGTTCAAGTTTTAGAAATCTTAAATATTTCGAAAATACAGTTTAAGAAATAATGAGTTATTTGTAAAAATGCAATGCAATTGTTGTATGCAATTAAATTGGTAAAAAAAACGTCAGAAGTGGCTAGCGACAATTCAAAAAATCGGCATGCGACAATAAATATAAAAACACCTTTTCAGAAACAAAGAAGGACACAGAGTCAAAGGGATAAAGTTGTATTTAGGGGCAAAACTACATTTCGATGTGTTGGCGACCAGTGCAATAAATTCATCCGAAAACAGCCAGGGGATTTTCTACTCAACTGCATTAAATTTACCTTGAAGTTTCCTACAGGGCTGGGCTTGTGTGTCGCATGCGATTAAATAATTAATATTTTGTTGCTGGCACCATCAATGCCATCAAATATCAAAGTATTCTCCCAACACAAAGCGACAGGTGTCATCATCAGCCAGAAGCGACAGGTGTCATCATCAGCCAGCCCTAACTTTTTTAGGTGGTAGCCCAGGGGGCAGTGACCAGTTAGAAGTCCTATTATCAGCCTTAAATCTGGTCTGCTGAGTGAGAGCAACTCTTTCGTTTTCTGTTTTGAGTAGGTTATAAACCTCTTTGCTTGTCTTAATCCTGGGATATCTGTCCAGTGTGAGTGCTTGCGTTCTTCGTTCTATGACCGGATACACATTGCTAGTCGGCTTTTCCAGTAGCCACAGAATGGCTCGGGTCCAATAAACTGAGAATCCACACTTTTTTTGCTAGGTGAAATTAAAAATTGGTTGAATTGAAAGATGGCTGATGCCGATCCGAGCATACAGTTACCATGTCGCGAGCGTTCAAGAAATCAATTGCAGCGTGAGCTACGTGGGCTAGCGAATTGTCATGATGCAATAAAATTTCGATAATGCTCTTATGCAGCCGTTTTTTCATCATTTAAAATCGAAAATGCGCTGGAAACTGAAATGTTTAGACATGCGACGAGCTCCCTAGCGGTAATTCGTTGTTCTTCGCGGACGATAACGGCGGCTGTACTTTTTACAACCTCAGTGCGAAACGTTGATGGGAGGGGGGGGCCTCCCGCGGCTCGACGAAGATGCTGTCTCTACCCTCTTCGAACGCTTTATATCACTTATAGAATGTCACCCAGCTCATAACACCTTCAGCATACACCGTACTTAACAATTCATACGCATCTTTTCAGTTCTTCCGAGTTTTACTAAAAATTTCACGTTACAATGTTTATGTAACGTTTTATTTTCTGCTATGGAATGTAGTATTGCCACCCTTCACATTTTCCCCCAAGGTCACAATTATCATTACTTTTTGAATAGCCCTCGTATTTTCCATTGCATTCACACTCGCCAACATCATCTCCCACAAGATATAATAATGCGTCATCAGCAAATAATACTATTTGCACCATCCAATACACTCTTTATGTCATTAATATACACAAGAAATAAGTGTAAGAATAATAGGGAACCTCTCCCAAATTTATTGCCTGCCTTGTCTACATAAGTTCGCTGCAGTCTTCCTGACAAATAGTTATGGAACCATTTCCATTCCTTTCCTTTTACTCCATTTTTTGCAATTTTTCTTATTAAAATATCTCGATCTATGGTTTCGAAGGCTCGCTTATATCCTTTTAAATTTAATTTGTGAAAATTTGAAAAAAATAAATATAATAATAAATTTGTTACTATTTTCTTAATATATATCACTTGAACGAAGGATTAAGAAAAAAATTTCTTGTTTTAACAAATGGCATTAGTTTAACCAAAGAAGTGGAAATTTTATGCTGCCATTTTCTACATTTTTGCTAATTAAAAAAATGTATCGATAAAATCAAAATTCGCTTCGTTCAAGCACAAGTGATCTGCATAAAGAACATATATACCAAATTTCATCAAAATCGGTGCAGTGGTTCTTGAGCTATTTGAAACACCGCAAAGCCCTTTAAAAAAAGGTGGTCGCAAGAAAACGGGTGCATTGCTGCCATTTCTTTTTCTTTTTTTAGTAGACTTAGTATTTAGTGAAGCTACCGTCTTGAAATATATCTCAAATTTGGCTAATCGTCTCTCGTGTGGTCCTAACGGCATTTCTTCTTATTTCTTGAAAAATTGTAGTCTGTCTGTGGATCCTATTCTCTGTCATTTGTTTAATTTGTCTATTTGCAGAGGTGTGTTTCTTAAACCCTGGTAACTTCATTCTTCATAAGAAAGTCAATAAACGCGATATCTTAACTTATCGACTAATTGCCAGTTTATGTTGTATTGGTAAAGTTTTTGAGGCCTTCGATTTCCTTTACTTCCATTGCAAACCATTCTTGGGCGCTTTTCAGCATGGATTCATGAAGGATAAGTCTACCATTACCAACTTGTTGGAGTTTTCTATCTTCTGTAATCCTGTTTCACTGATTTCAGTAAGACCTTTGACAGAATTAGGCCCTTCGCACACGGAGCTGCTCAAAAAATACTTTAAAATGATGAAAATTTATTTTAAGTTACCAATTAGTAACTTGTGCGTCACCGCCTATGCATTTCAATGCAAGTCCGCTCACGGCGTTACTAGTTGGTAATCAATTTGCAACGCGTTTGTGATTAGTCACTTTCGACACGTCGTGCTGATCTCCAGGCTATCAGTTACAAACCGGTTTCGTTTTTCGTTTCGCGATATTTTGAATATGAACGATTAAGTTTTTAACATTAAATTCGTAGGGGATGTAGAGAACTACCCTTACTTATATAATTACGTGCTGCCGCAATATTCCCGAAGAGATGTAACAGAAATGAAGTTAGGAAAAAATAATTTAACACGTATGTTGGATTTCGTTTATTTGAATATGTATTTGTTAGCAACAATATTTCCTCAACGTTATTAACAACTTCTTTTCAGCACTCGCGCATTCTCTCATATTTGTATTCGTCCCTTGAATGCGAGGAGACATTCTATAGAATCTAAAAACTTTGCATTTGTTTGATGCAACTTATTTGCCGCGACGAATATTCTACAGTTTCTTTTCCTTTAAATGTAGGGATGAAAACAGAATCTTCTTTGTTTACGTCTCCTGTATCTATATACAGGAAGAAATCCCCTTCGTCACTTGATTCACTCGACATTATATTAATTAGAAACACTTCAAAAACTTGAGACTTGGCTTGCTACTGAAACAAAGTGATTCGAATTCCATAATTTATGTAGCTCCGTGTGCGAATCATCAGTAACTAACCAGTTTGCGATTTCGATCACCAACCAGTCCGTCACAACTGAGTAGCTCCGTGTGCGAAGGCCTTTAATCATAAGTTTCTTATTTACAAGATTTCAGTTCTGGGCTTTCCTCCAGTCTTCGTCCAGTGGTTATATTCATATATTTCCGATCGCACATAACGGTATTAATTTCGTGATGTGTTCTCTGACGAAACTAATAACTCGTCTGGGGTGCCTCAGGATATTCATTTAGGACCATTGTTTTTCATCATATGCAGCAATGATGTATCTTTGATTCTAACTTATCCGAAAATCGTCTGTTATGCTGACGATGCCAAAACTTTTCGTGTTCTCTCAAACGAAGATGACTGTGTCCGACTTAGAGGCCTTTCGTAGTTAGTGCTATTATAATTTCAGTCCTTTGAACATTGACAAGTGCAATATTATGTCGTTCTTTCGTAAAAGGAATCCTTTGCTTTGTAATTTCACGCAGACTTCACAAAAGCAGAGATTTGTCTGTTGTCATTAATACTAAATTTTCCTTTGAGGATCATTTCACGCTATTATCAGTAAAACAAATGCGACCCTGAGCTTCTTTAATGTATGGTCAAAAGATTTTGATGAACCATTTATAATGAAGTTGCTTTATTGCGCTTTTGTTTGACTCATCTTGGAATATAATAATAATAAGAGTTTATTTCCACCAACAATTCAATTATTTCCTTCTTAACTATTATCTAATTGTTATCCGTAACCTAATAAGTAACCTAATAAGAATTTATATAAAACAAAGCAATAAACTACGACAATGGTATATATACCGTCTGTCGGGATTGGCAAACAGATACTGGTTTTCACATCAATTAATCTTTAGTTATTTAAATCAATTCCATTTCAACTATGTAACATTACAATCAAACAAAACAGTAAGGGGAAGATAAAAATACTACGAAAGAAAGAAAAAGAGGAAAAATAAAAAGCATTACTACCTGTTCAAAGCGAAAACGAAATAAGATTGAAGAAGAAATTTAATTATAGGCCTTCTCTACAAACCTATAAAGGTCATTATAATTATTTCTGCCGTTTAGCATGTCAATAATCTCAGATTCAGAGAGAATTTTTTTCCCGCATACTTACATGCGAAATTCCGCAAGAATAGGACAAACACCCATAAAATGCAACAAATCTTCATCTACTTGAAGATTACAGAGAGAGCATATAGGACTACCGTTTCTTTGTCATTGGCTTGCATTCAGGACTACCAACCCGCATCTATACCTCATAATCAGACTAATTTTCTTAATAGGAAATTCGTTTTTAAAATAATTCTCCTCACTAGTATAACTTAGTCTATCGTACAAGCCATGTCTTACTGTTGTCCTTGCTCTCTCCAAGTACATGTTTCTGAGCCATAAGGCTTCTGCCTCAACAACTTTTTTTTGATAATTTGCATGCTCTCTAGATTCAAATTTATTCCATGTTTCTCAGCTAGCTCATTCCAAGTTTCACACCAATAAACTTTTTCCTCTATGATAGCGCGTGATAGCTTGTATGGAAGTCTTATCTCATTGTAAGAAAATAAAGCTCTCAGATTATATTTAAAGTGACAGCGAAGACTATAAATATAAATGTCTAGTAGTTCAGTCTCCAAGGCGAGAGCATAATTTGGGGTATATTGTGGCAAACAAAATAAGTTGCAATTTCTCAGCAATATCATATTGAATATATCCCCAAACTTGTGAAGCATAACATAAGATGGATCTGCTGACCGCATTGAATATTTGTTTTTTTTTCTGAATTTACTTTAGCTGTTCCTAATCGAGCTTTCAGATGTTCATTTATAGATATTTTGGGAGTTAGCAGGAAGCCAAGGTAACTATATTTTTTTACAACTTCGATAGGCTTATTATCAAAAGTCCATTTTTCAGACGCTTTTCAGACCCCTCCACCACGCTGAAATATCATAATTTTAGACTTATCTAAATTAACTATAAGATTCCATAGTTTACAATAAGCGTCTAATCTGTCAATCATTGTTTGCAACTTAGCCGGATCATTCGCAAGTATCACAATGTCATCAGCATACATCAAAATTTTTACTTCTATACTATTTATAGTTAGCCCTACTCCTAAATACTCTGGCAGGTCATTAATAAATAAGGCAAACAATAGGGGACTGAGTATGCAACCCTGTTTCACACCTGAGTTGGTATCAAAGCTTTCAGAAAGAATCTCACCGTCCCAAACCCTAGCTCTGGTATGCTTGTAGAGTTCACACAATACTTCTCGGGGAATAGTATCAAAAGCTGATTTAAAATCAACAAAAAATGCGTAAATCTTCTTAATGTTAACATGCTGCGCTATCTTTATTACGCTGATAAGATTATAAATATTATCTACCGTCGAGAACCCTGCACGAAAACCAGCTTGACTTTCCGAGAAAATTTTATGCTCATATTCCCACTTCGTCAACCGTTGATAGATTATTCCAACAAAGATTTTGACAATAGAGTCCATAAAAGAAAGTCCACTATAGTTGTCAACCTGATCTGCATCACCTTTTTTGTATATTGGAAATATTACAGATTCCTTAAAGCAATTAGGCATTTCTGCACTATTGAAAATGTTATTATATGCTTTAAGTAGTCGATGAAGGAATCCATGCGGAGCATTTTTATAAAATTCATAGGGCACGCGGTCAGC
Organism: Leptarthrus brevirostris; assembly: GCA_964036015.1. Taxonomy (NCBI): domain Eukaryota; kingdom Metazoa; phylum Arthropoda; class Insecta; order Diptera; family Asilidae; genus Leptarthrus; species Leptarthrus brevirostris. The sequence continues at coordinate 137,425,440 of OZ038372.1, read as the reverse complement.
ACCAGGAGCCTTATCTTCTTTTAAGTTTGCTAGCGTTGTTTTCAGCTCATGCATTTCAATTTCCCCATCCAAAAAAGCATCTTGCGTATTTGGAGTGGCGTATAGCACAGGAGCACTATTTATAGCGGGATTTAAAACTGTTTTAAAGTGATTACTAAAGTCCTCTATGCTAACTTTCGATCCTATCATGTACGTTTTACCGTGAAGCTCTCTCGCTACCCTCCACAAAGTCTTAGAGTCCTGTATTTTGTCTAATCTAGAACTAATATTTTTTTTGGAATATCCATCACCGGTTTGGTCTTCTTTCTATGTCGCTCATATTGACCGCATTGAGGCTATCCAACGTACAATTGTGAGATTTGCCCTTCCTGGCCTTCCCTGGGCTGATTCTTTTTATCTACCTCTATATGTTGATCGACTTCTGCTCATTTCTTTAGAGTCTCTTGAGGCTAGAAGTAATAGGTTTAAAATTATTTTTACTTTTAGCTGACTGCGAGGTGTAATTAATTCCCTCGAATTGGTTGGTTCTTTGAACTTGCGGGTTCCCTCTCGCTCCTCGGGGGCTCAGAACTTTTACATATGCCTCACCATCGCACCAACTATGGAATGAACGGGCCTATAACTTCAAATTTTCGCTATTATTTAGTAGTCGTTTTGATCGTATTGATTTACATTTGTCCAAGGCGCGAAAAAGGGTCGGCTTAAGTGGAGTTAATTGTTTTTCTTTCACTATCAAAATGATTGTAAAGTGTAAGTAAAAATTGATAGCGTACGAGCACTTTTAAACTGCATCACTTACACAATTTTGAAAAAAGTAGAAATTTTCCATAGAAATCGAGATACCTTTATTCAGAAAAATAATGTACAGTAGGCCGTTAACAAATTTATCTAGTTGCTGTCAATTTAATTATTTGAAATCGGTCCTGTTTTGTATGGTTGGTTTTTGGTAATTTAAGTTGCATTTAAATTCTTTGAAATATAACAAAATGACTGAAGTAAAAGTAACAAAAGCTAACGAGTTACAGTCAAATTTAAAGCCGGGCTCGAATAAGGACTTCCTAAAGCTTAACATGCAAAAATTGAAACAGCTTTCCAAAGTAAATGAAAATCGTAAGAAGGATTTAAGTCCGAAGGCAAAAAAACCATTGCATTTAAAAACATCGCAAAAAAATGATGTAGCTTTTATTGGTGACGGAAAGCGAGAGCAAGTGACAAAGCAAGTGGCAAAACAAGTGCCAGTTACCAGTCGTTTGAAAGCAGGCGCTGTTGCTCGTAATTCAATACCAGCTAAACCCGAAATTTCGAATACGGCAAAATTACCACAGAAAAAGGAACAGAATTATACTGTTCAAATTTTGGGTAACACTAAAAAAGATCAGTCAGTTCAATTGCCAGAGGACCCTGAGAACGAATCATTTTTAAAAGGTGCTAAAATATTAGAGCCGTCCCCTCATGTCATTCGAGCCATATTGGGAAGTCGGCAAAAATCTGTGAACGTGGACAAACCTAAACCACAAATGAGGAAATTTGAGAAACATTCAGCAAAATTAGAAACACATTTGGACAATTTAAGAGAATTCATGGAAAAAGGATCTATTTCAAGGCGGAGGAAAAATATCGAAAAGCGTAGAAACGAGATTCAACGGAAACTCGGCAGGTATGGAATTATAACAGATTCCCATTCAATTCCAACGGCGATTTCTAATAAGGTTCAGCAAGAAGTAAAGTACTCGCCATCGACAAAGTTGAAGCATTCTCCGGTTAATAAAATTGCTCAACTTCAAGTAGAGAAGGAGATTGGTGACAGTTTAAGCGATGACCCGAAAAAACTAGTATTGGTTTATCAAAGAGATTGAATATTTATTTTTATTTGAAAACAGTTAAATATGAAATTTGTCCGTGTAATTTTGTAGTTTTTATTATATTATATAAACGATAAGCGTATATATTTCAAACTTACGATTTTTACTTTATCAGGAATCGAGGATATTGGGACATGCTACGTTTTTCACTATCTGAACCACCTTGGGGAAAGCTGGAGGAACCTTTTAATGAAATGACTATATTTACGTAAGAAAGAAGAAATTTTGCAATTTGGCCTAATTTGATCATATCTGTACTAGCCTAACATCAGTCTTAAAGTATTTCTGTCACGGCTATATGCTAATATTGAATTACTTCTACGTCGGTCACAGAATATTTTTTATCATTTAAAGTGTAAGAAAAACTTGGTGGATGTTAGAAAGGAATAGAAATGTAAGACCGAACAGGTTTAATATCGATATTATCATTCGGCCGTATGTTTAAGTGAAATGTAGTTAATAATAGGAATGGAAATATAAGACTGGAGAGGTTTAATACCCATGTGAACACGGGACCCCCGAATTTTTAAAATAAACTAAATGCTTGCTATTCCCTAAATTATTTTTGAATATCTTATATACGTGGATGAATAAGAAGAGTAGTCAAGTAGAAAATATCGAATTTTAATTCCTTGGTATGTTGATAGTTAAGATTTTGTGCGGTTTTAGGCTGGCATAAAATTGCACTAAGTCAGTAAGTACCTCTTTAAGAAATATTAAATTTTAAAGCAAATCGAGAACAATCTCAGAGTGAAGATTTTCACTTTCTTGTCCAGGCAACTTCTGTAAAAGTCGTTGGTGAGGATACGGAAACGTTCTCGTGGCTACCGAAAAGCCAGTGGACTTTGGACAGTAATGCCACAAAAGCATGCGGTTTCTTCTGAGCAGGAAAGCTGTTTTTCTAATGTCCCAATCAGGCCACATCTGTCTTGATGTACTCGCATATTGTCATATTGCTCTATCTTTCCTTAACATCTAAATAGCATTTAGGTCAACCTTTTCTTTTGACTGATACTTTAGGTCGAACCTTTGCAATCGTATAGGCCACCTCATTCCCCTAGTTCACTGTTCCCGAGCACACAGCAGAAAGTTACCCTATGTATTGTATTTGAGTCTAGTGCCTTGATTGTCGCTTCACTGTCGACATAACTCTGACTCTAATGTTAGGCAAATTTGGGGGTGCTAGTAATAGCCTTGCCGGTCTTGGGGAGGATCTTTGATTTGAAATACACTGCAGTAGCCCGGTAATCGATACTTACTACATGCAATCCATGTAAATCCTAGCTCCCACCTCGTCTTCCACTTTAGATCCAACAGTGAAGACTGCTATATCCGCCATGCTGACTCCCTCCATTTCTCTCTGCCTAAGATTCTAGAAGGTTTTCTCAAAGCTCAATGTCGGGATAGTGTAGTCGGTGTTCATATGGAGGCAATCTCCATGGTAGATTCTTACTATACTGCCATGGCCATGATTAGAGCTTTTGCAACATTTACACTATGGACAGACAGTAGACGTCGATTGGTGGAAGGTAGAGCAGGTAGGTAGTCTTCTCGTTCAGGAAAGATAATTTTGAATTTTCTGATGCGCAAGTGACTCCTGTCACCAGCCGGCATGTTTGATGTAAGTTGCATTTTCAGGGCTCTAATTGCAGCCGATATTTCATGATAGGGATGTGCAAGGGAGTGAGTTCAATTACCGCCTCCATTGCAGCTATTAGAGAAGTCGTCATTGCTCCTGTTATGCAGAGGCAAGCAAGCCGATGAAGCTTGTTACATTTGTCGATTGCCGTCCGCTGTAGAACTTTAGGCCACCAAACCAAGGCGGCGTAAGTAGCGTGAGACCTCACGTCCTTCCGAAGAGACATCGACAAGCCATTAGTAGTCTTGCTTAAGGTGAACATTCTAATTAAGTCTTTTATCGAGCATAATACCCAAGTATTTCACCTCACTGGAATATTCAATGTTCGTGCCTTGGATTGAAATTGGACCAAGGCCCAAATGGTGCCTTCTGATGAACGGCACAAGAACGGCCTTAGTGGAGCTAATAGTGAGGCCTTCAATAGCGCACTAGTTGGTAACCGATTAGTGACAGTCAAGTCGAACTTCCCCGTAATAATGATTGCAAGGCCATCCGCGTATCCGACTGCCCGTGACCAAGCTCACTAAGATTATTTAGGAGGTCGTCTACTACTTGCGACCAGAGCAGCGGCTACAGTACACCGCCTTGTGGGCATCCCTTAGCGCCCACACAGAGGTCTCACTAAGGGTAGATGTAATTTCTCGCTCCTTTAGCATAGCACTTAACACTATGACAGTATAAGAATCCAGACCACTCCGTGAGAGAGCTCTAGATATGGACCCATACCTTGTGTTATCGAAAGAACTTTCTATGTCAAGAAAATCACATAATGTGATTTCCTTGTGGTGAAGGGCTTTCTCAATCTTGCTAACAAGATTGTGTAAGGCAGTCTCTTTTGGTCTACCTTTAGTGTAAGCAAACTGGGTCGAGTAGAGGGGAAATGATTGGTCCAGATTGCACCTGATATGAAGGTCTAGCAGCCTGTCCATCGTCTTAAGTAGAAAGAATGTGAGACTGATTGGTCTAAAGGAGTTGGGCAGCTCCAAAGGCCTATTTCCTTGTTTGAGGATGAATACCACAACTACTTTCCTCGATGAGAGTGGTATGTAGCCCCACTTATAGCTGGCTCTAAACCAATTGACCAAAGGGAGAAGGATGGCATGTAAGCAGTTTTGGACGAGGTGATCTGAGTCGGGTCCTTTAGATGATCCTCGAAAGTGCACCTGAAACATGTTGGGCAATGCGGACTATTTGTATTATCTCCGCCCTATTGTAGACCTCTATGACAATCTAAATTCCACCAAAAGATTAGTGTGGCATTATAAAACTGTTGATTGGGCTAAATTTAATGAATCTCTGAGAACTGGACTGGTCTGATTGCTTCTCTATGAGAGACGTTAATAAAAGACTATATCTTGAACATCTATAGTTTGAAATGCATCGCTTTATTCGTCATAGCTTCAGAAACACCAACTCAACTAAACCATAGCCATTAAAAAACTTTCGAAACTCGACGTGTTCAAAGTTACTGGACCTGAGGGTTTTTCGTCCCTGGTTTTAAAATGCTGCGCCTCTGCTTTGGCTAAACCTCAGTGCAAACTTTTTCGCCTGTCATACTCGACAGGAGTGTGTCCGACTATATTTAATCCCTAAAAAAGATACCGATACCTAAAAAAGAAGACAAACTAACTACAGACCAATTGCACTAACTTCTGTTCTTTCTAAAGTTTTTAAATTACCGGGGCCTTATTACGGAAAACGAAACGAATTTCTAGTCGAGACAAATTTTTACATGCACTTTCTCATTTAAAAACGTGTCTAGACTAGAATGTAGTTTCGTTTTCGTGTTCCGTAATAAGGCCCCTGATTAATTCTCAGTTGATGAAATATCAAGAAAATAACCATCTTATCAATGATTGTAAGTACGGTTTCCGTGCTCGCCGTACTGCTCTAACGGAGCAATCATTGTCTCCATAATTTTGGAGAGTCCGAAATCGTCGCTCTTGATATTTCAAAAGTTTTTGATAGAGTCTGGTAGCTGTCCATCTAGCCAATCTTCAAGCATTTGGTCTGCACCCTTATCTCGTTAAATGAATAAAGTTTTTTTGTCAGGCCGTTCAATCCGTGTAGTAATTTACGGAGCTACATCGGATCCCTACTAAATAAATGCCGGTGTACCTCAAGATTCAGTTCTTTCAGCAACCTTATTTCTTATATTTATTAATGACCTTTTATGTTTTACTCACAATCTTATTCATAGCCTTGCCGACAAATACACCCTTGATTTCGCGTACTCTTTGATTCTGTAATGAATTCTCGTGGGAATGCTATAGAAAACAACCGAGAACGCATTAAATAACGACATTTCTATGATCCTCGCTTGAGACAGAGCAAATCGTATTATGTTTAACGCATCCAAACATAGCCTCCTCTAGATACAAGCCCGGAAAAAATGACAGTTCGACTATTACACTACCAAGCGTTTTGTCATTACTTCATTTTTGATATACCACAAATCATCCAATCCTTGCACACACAAATAAAACTGCACAGTCCAACCAAAGAGAAACGCTGTTCGTGTTCACATGTTCAGAACGTTTCTAGGTTAACCTCAAGTAAAATCCAATTTAAGACTTTAAATATATTGCGAGAAATACTACGAGAAAGTACAATACTCCAAACTTTTCTTTATGGCTACTGTGGCAAGTTTTGGTTTGTTTACAGCACCAATGCTCAGCTGTCCTAATGGGCCTATTCATAAACGCAAATTTGCACTGCAGCTGCATAATTCAGCAATACACTTTGTTCAGCTGAATTATGCAGATGATGAGCAAACCTGCGTTTATGAATGAGCCCAATGTCAGATTCCGGGCTTGTATCTAGAGTAGGATGTAATCCAAAACTCAACGCTGTTTAATGTTCGTTAAAAAACTCAGTCCAACTTTAACCTATTTGAGTCGACGGAGTGAATATACACAATTCGCCCTCTCTAAACATCTTAGCCGGACAGATCATATATTTGCAATCGCTAAAAATGTGATGAAATGCTTGGGTTTTCTACAGAGATGTAAGAATTATTTCAGTTTATCTGACTTAACGCTAATCTACAAGTCCCACATTGGCCTAGGCTTGAATATAATTCCTATATTTGGGCAGAGGTCGGACGAACCGCATTGTACGCGTTAGACAACGTTCAGCGTAAGGCTAACTTATTGGGGATACCTGAATCTCTAACAGCATTGACTCTCTCGAACATCGACGGAATGCCGGTTGATTTCCTCTCTTCTATCGCTATTTCCACGGACATTGTTACAGCGAAATTGCTAGCCTGATTCCTTGTAGATAGATGACAACGCGCGATACAAGAGCTTCAAGTAGCTCCCACCCTATACTTCTTAATGTTCGACGTACCGTCAAACTTCGGGAATCTTTTCTAAGCAGAGCAACACCTAAATTGAAACAGTTTAATAAATAATAATAAATAATAATTCATTTATTTTTTTTTTTCAATTACAACTTCATACAGTGACAACTTATTTCATATGTTTCAGAGAAAAAGTGAGCTTTTACTTGTAGCACATAAAGAAAAATAAAAGAGAAACAAAAAGATATTAACAATAAAATTATTCAATGAATATGTATAAGCTTGGTTTAACATCAAACCGTCAGCTGAGTGTTTGCAATTACTTCTTTGGGTATTTCCTATAAATGCCTAATTTAAATAATCCATCCTATAATTTAATGCCAGCGTGCAGTATTCTACAATCTCCGTCCAGTTTTTACCATTTAGCAATTCAAGTGTGAGGAAATCCTTCCTCAAAACCAATCTTCTTATTTCCTTTAGTAAAGGGCACTTCCCCACAAAATGCACGATATCTTCTCTTGAATTCGTGTTGCATAAGCTGCATTCCAAACGCTCCTGCGACCTGTACGACTGGTAGTTGGGTTGTAGCAATTCACCTCTTGCTCTGAAGATCACTGAGATTTGGTACCTTGAGAAATCATCCCTGAAAAAGCTCTTCTCTTCCAGATTCGGCCAAAGTGCAGAATAAACAAATCTTGTCTGGGAAAGGCGCGCCTGCTCCATGAAGTCTTCCCTTTTCCACAACTCAGTTTTTTGCAGCAGTGTGGTAGGATCTTCTTTAAGTTTTCTTCGATCTCCGAGTATGTCTACTGACACACCGTGAAACGAGGCTAAATCTTGTAATCTCCTATAGCATCCTGTGTTTTTTCCAATTACAGCTCTTAGAGTCTTTTACGGGAGCCTGTGTTCCGGGAAGTTCAACACCTTTAGTAGATAGTTGAAATGAATTCGTAGTGTATCCACGATGAAAGGCGATAGACCTGTTTCCAGGATTATCATATAAGTCGGTGTATTCGTCGGGAGAAAAAAGTATCTTTTTACAAAATATCTCAACAGCTTTTCGACTTTCTCATGCTCATCATTCTAACATACCTCTGCCGCATAGAACATGACCGACCGAACAGCTGCGATGAAGACCTTATATTTGACGCTATGTGTAACCTCTTTTAACTTAAAAAGTCTGCCCCATGTTGCATTCATCGCGTTAATCGATCTCCTCAGTTTTTCATTTAGATGCCTGGACATATTCCAGTTTGACGTAAGGTGCTTATATTCTTTGACAACCTCCATTACTTCATTGTCTAAATACCATTTTTCATTTTAGGCTTCCTTCTTTTTTTATTAAAAATTAGTACTTTAGACTTCCGTGAGTTTACTTCTAGCCCCTAGGTTTTACAATACTCACTTGTGCGCTTTAGCATAATCTGCAGCATATCTGGAGCCTCGGCGAAGAACACTATATCGTCTGCATAAAGTAGAATCTTGAAAGCTGCCTATGTCGAAAACTCCAGGCAAACATCTTACCAGGTCGTTTATAAACAGGGCGAAAAGCAATGGACTAAGCACACAACCCTGTCTTACACCAGTTGATGTCTCAAACCAATTTGATAAGCTTCGGCCATTCCAGACTGCTGACGTTGTCCCTGTGTATAAATCCTGTATTATAGAATCTTGAGCTTAAAGCTGCCTATGTCGAAACCTCCAGGCAAACATCTTGCCAGGTCGTTTATAAACAGGGCGAAAAGCAATGGACTAAGCACACAACCCTGTCTTACACCAGTTGATGTCTCAAACCAATTTGATAAGCTTCGGCCATTCCAGACTGCTGACGTTGTCCCTGTGTATAAATCCTGTATTATATTTACTAATTTGCTTGAAAAATTTATGAGCCTAAGTTTGTAGATTAAAGCTCTTCTGTCCACTTTGTCCAAGGCCGCTTTTAAATCTATGAAAACCGCATATAGCTTTCTTCCACTTGAAACAGTTTACCGTCTTCTCTTTTTCCCTCACATTTTGAGCCCGAAACTTTCAAACGAGGCGTACATCGACACCTTCTTCACTCACCTTTAATTCCTTTTCTGCCAAGGCTGTGCTTTAGCATCAATTACGAACCAACAGATATTATTCTGTTCAATTATAAATTTGTTTTCTTAATTTAAATTAATTCAAAACATTGGTTTACTTAAATAAATTTATTGAAATGATCTCCTTAGCATAAATGTATTGTGACTTAATATTTAGTGACATTTTATACTATCCATGTTATAAAATTGTAAGAAAAATAGAACGCAAAGCGTATCTTAGTTAATCCTTTCAATTAAATAAATATATTTCCCTTAAAATGATATTAAAAACTTTGTATTTGTGAATTTGCACTCGAAATCTCTCTTGTATTATTGTTTACATTTGTATTATTACAACATCAGTTTCAAGTAGTAAATAAGTAAAAAATAATAAAGTTAATAAACAATAAAACAATAAATTAAATTTGGTTACTATATTCAGTCTTGTTAATAAATATATCGAAAATATTTAAATTAAAAAACAACAATTGAGATTAATATTTATGTTAACAAAAATGTTCCCTTTGTAAAATATGTTTTAAGCCACATAACGAAAAAATAATGTGTCACTGGCAAAAAAATTTCAAAGTTTTATTTCATAATGGTAACGATATGCTCCTTACTTGTGATAAGGTGTTCTTTCAAATTTTGATCATATAAACGTTGTGAAAGTAGCTTTTATAAATATATTGCATTTTTCAATTTTTAATACAACACTCTCAAAAACACACTAAATTTTGTGCTTTACAAACTGCAGAATACGGGTTGTCTCGTTTTTATATGTATTTTTTCTATTTATTTGACAAAAATCAATTCCATTCGTAAAAAGTGCATCAAAAAGGCTTGAAAAATAATTCAATATATAATAAAATGAAGGTAAAAAAGCACTATAAACTCTATAAGAGATTTTACTAGTCTAATACCATGCGCTTCACACCACATTCCATACAGAATTTAGCTTGTGGAATGAAAAATTTGCTTCCGCATTCATGGCAAAACTTCGACATACGAATATCCTTGGATTGTAGCAATTCGTCGCCATAGTAGTGTTTCTCCTTCTCCATTAGCGGTTGTATAGGTGGTAGCGAAGTATCAGAGCCACTTGAACTTGCACTCAAATCTCGGTTGCGTTGTTTACTATCGTTTTTCTGTAAATATTTTAATTTTGGTGGCTGTTGCTCAGGAATGGAACCAGAACTTTGTTGACGAATTCTCAGTTGATTGTTTCGCAACGATCGTTGGTCTGTCGGACTATGGCGTGAAAGACTGAAAAATTGATTTTATTTAATTATTACATATGTAATAGATTTTTGATTATAATTCTACCAAATTACTGAAAAACACTTATTTACGAAAAACCCCTCACTTAATTACATCTATGCTATCACTTCAGGAGGACCATCAGGGTGAATTTGTCAAAAAATCGTTTTTTTCATTTTCTTTAAGTAAAATATCTGATGAATACGTAGAAAAAATTTTTAACCGACTTTAAAAAAGGAGGAGTTTCTCAATTCGACTGTATGTTTTTTTTTGTATGAATACGCGATCATTCCGCCAATTATGAATTGATTTTGATGATTCCTTTTTGGTTAGGTAGAGTATGTTCACCTATTGGTACCATGTAAAAAAAATGTTTGGTGGGGTGGGGATGGGGGTGAAACCTAACTTTATAACGCTTGGACCGATTTGGATGGTTCTGTTTTTGTTGTACAGAGTATGATCCTACTAAGCTTTTTGTCTAAAGTTTTGGAGAAGCTTATGTATGGGCAAATACTGGAATATTTGGAGAAATATAACTTGTAAAGATGTTGGCAGTCTATCTTTCTTCTTATTTTATGTTTGATACACTGGCAGTTCAAATGATTATTAATTTCCTCTCGGGCCGTTCTCAACAGGTTAAGGTTGACAACACATTCTCTCGCGGCTATATCTGAGGCAAGGCGTGCCTCAAGGATCAATTTTGGTCCGTTACTGTTCAGTTTATTTATTAATGATCTGCCGTCGGTGATCCGCGACTCAACTATTCATCTCTATGCGGACGACGTACAATCATATTTAAGCCGGCCGATAGGTCTCATTGAGGACTGTATAGCTCGCATTAATTCTGACCTTGAAAGTATATGCATATGGTCCGATTATAACCGATTGCAGCTTAACCCTAGAAAGTCGCAGCTTATCATTTTCTCCAACAGCGTAATTGATCAGTCTAATAATCCGTCGGTAGTTTTAAAGGGGTATTCGCTACTAGTTCTAGAAAAAGTTAAGAATCTTGGGACTACTATGAATCAGCAAATAAAATGCTGCGACAATACAAAGGGGAAGCTTGGCGTAGAATAGTTTTAAAAAAAAGTTGAACCGACTTCACAAAAAGCGCTAAAAAGCATAAAATAATTTTTAATTTTATATCTATTACCACATTTGGAAGTCGGTGCAAATTAAACAAATAAAACAACTACAGAACCATAATTAAAAATAATTCATAAAACTACCTGAACTTTTCACCTCACGGGATCATAAAGAAGGACGATTAAATACTATTGTTGTAGTCGTTGGTTTGTTTGATTTGCACCGACTTCCAAATGTCGTAATAGATATAAAATTAAAAGTTATTTTATGCTTTTTAGCGCTTTTTGTGAAGTCGGTTCGGTTCGGCATTGCTGCTAGGTTTGAACATGAGCCAACTACATCTCCGTCTACTTTAAGAATGAAAATACAATTTATAACAAGAATACAACAAAAAGAAATTCAATTAATAGGCGACAAACTGCAAATGATTATTATTATTTGTGCATGGAAAATAACGAAATGGAGTGAGGAGACAACGATGCATATCTCTGCTTGTAGATGGCGCAGTTGAAACTTATATGCAAGCTTGCATCAACAAGACCCGAGTGGCATTTTATACTCTTACTGACATATGATGCAATATCAACATCTCCAGACGCACAAAACTCGAAATCTTTGAATCGCCGTAACTTCGAAAATACCGCGAAAAGTAGTGTCTAGTTTCCGTAACCCCTTGTGGGCATGAGACGGGAGAAGAACTCCACCCGATTCGAGACAACTATTGCAAGTAGACCTACAATTTAAAGTGGGTTCCGAATCATTATTTTTTCTGCAAGGATTTTAAACTCCAACATGATAATGCTCATAGTCACAACAAATTGATAAAGGAGTATATATGTGCTAGATTGTTCTTTTTGTTCTTTGTGCACGCGTACGTATTACGCACACAAACTATGATGAAATTTTTGAAATTTTAATGATCTCTGCGACTATAAAAGAGACGTGCGAAACGAGGTTTAAATTAGTTTGATTTTGCTTTCTCAAGCGTTTGGATTTTTTATGTGACATGCTACTAAAATGCCTTAATCATACAAACAATTGTAAAGGCCTGAGGGATTTTCGGCGCGCCAAATTTCCAACAGGGTAGGATGTTACAACTGTAAATAAAACGAAGCCCCTTCGGCCCAGAAGAGGGGCACAAAACGACGATCAAGAAAAACGAATCCAGCCGACGGTCGTGAAATCTGGGCCATAGTTGAAGACGTTGCCATCAAGGATACAAGACTCCATAAAGGTGCGTGGAGGCAGTATTTGCTATTGAAACCATATGGCTATTTAAGTGTAAGATTAATACTAATGACGTTCGAAATTTAATAAATTTTTTTGTAGAGCTGTGATCTATTTTTTTTTAAAGTGTGCAATAAATGGTAAAGAAAATGTCAAATTTGGCGGCAGTTTCTTTCTATTTCTCTTTAGCATTTTTTTCAACAGAAATATGTAGTAGGCATCCACTCTAAGTGAAAATTATGCATTACATGTAGAGAATAATAAATGCATTACTTTTCATAGCTGACCCTGTGATGACTTTTTAAAAAAAATTAAGTGCTGAATTTTCTATGATCGCTTTGTAGTTCTGCATGTAATGCACGTGTAATGCATTGCGTTAGTGATGTAGCTGACGATTAGGGTTTGAAATCAAAATCAAAGTGAAATTATTAATCTGAATGCCTCTATCGCCGATACAAGACCAAATCAAAATTTTGGATTTTAACAACATTACGGCCATTCGAATTTTTTTAAATCGGCCTAAACTTAACAGTAACGAGATAATATCGATTTGGGTAAAATTTGAACTTAATATCTTAACCAATTGCGTTTACGGAGCTTCGAAAAACATATATTCCGGGACCATCTCCAATTTCGCATTTTACCTAGATATTTTTACGCGTATTTGATAGCAAGGTGCAATAATGCACAAAATCCTAACCAAAAATTTTTACGATATGCTGTACGCTCCAAAACTATACAAGAAATAATATAATATTATCTTACCTTCCATATGCTGAGTCTGCACTTTGCTTAGATTTCGTGTTTCTTGAAATTGGATAACATTCCCCGCTACTAATTTCATCGGAGTCCATAGGATAACCAGCGGTATTTGCTTCATGTTCTAAACTAGAATCATTTTGGATAAATTCTCGTTCCATTTTTTTCATAATATTCCTTGCATTGTTTCTATTTATGTCAATAATTTCATCGAAATTGTCTTGTTTTTCGTCATGGCCAGATGTTTGTTCATCGTCAATTTTCTGCACCTTGTTAGCATTTTTATCCACTTCGTCGTCAGTTGGATGGTTGAGGGGTTCAGTTGGACTAGGAGAGTTTTCGTTTTGGTTTGTTTCAATACTTATAAATATTTCCCGTTTTCCGTCGTCATTTTCATAGTCCATATTCATAGTTGTTGGAGACCTGGCAGAAGGATCACTTAGGTTATTACATCGCTTATTAAAGGATCGATTCAATAAAAATTCTTTGCAGTCTTTAAAAATAGGGAATTGGTCTTCATCATGTTCGAATGATGAAAGAAATTCCTCGAAATCGAAATCGTCGAAGGAAGGTTCGTTAAGTGATGAATCAAGCAATTTAGCACTTGATTCAATCATGGAAATTGTTTTATCACATTCTTCGCTATATGGATCACTATCAGGCGACATATCGTATAGAAATTGATTTTTTCCTAAACGCATCTGCCTTTTAAGGAGATTTTTGCGTTCTGTTGAATTTCGGTTACTTGAAGTCTGATGAAACTGTTGGTACTGACTCTGTCGTTGCAATTGACTTGGACATTCGGTTACAATTTTTGTTGTACTTGCCGAATCTGTACTACTGGAAGTGAGGTCTGAATCGGAAAGTTTCGAAACATTAACTGGAAGATTATCGCAAACATTGATCAGTTTCGGATCAATGTAGTCGTTATCTTTAAAATCAAGAATTGAAGACAAGTTTACATTATTCGAGATTTCGTTTAAGGAGTAATTTAAAGAAAGTTTAGGTGAGACAGTTTTTGGAAGAGGTTCAAGTCTAATAGGATATGTTTTACTAGGAAGTAAGGGTTTTGTTGTTTGATCCATATTTTTAGAGTTTTCTATGAAATTACTTTTACTTTCAATTAAATTTGCCAGTGAATCCTTAAGAGATGAGACAGTTTCTTTATCTGTCAAAGGAGTTATACTACTATTGAGACTTTTCTGAGATGTCTGCTTGCTTAATATGTTCGTCTTGTCCTTAAGGTCTTTCTCTGATAAATCAATAGGACTGGGAATATGTTTGGTTTCATTCTCGTATTTGAGAAAAACGGCTAAGGAGTCTGTTTTAGAAAGAGCTGTGCTTCCATTCGGTTTATCGTTTATTTTATTTAAGTTCAACCTTAAATTTCTTCGATTTGCATTTGAATTTATGTCGCGTTTGATAACCTTAGGACTATGAGTAAATGCAAAATCATTTATGCAAACAGATTTTACAGGCATCTCGTCGTATTCTTCAGGTTTAAGGAAGTTAGTAGATATGGGACCTTCATCTGATAACCCACGCTGTATTGTTGGTTTTTGCAAGGTAGGTGTAATGAAAATTGGACGAGCAGATGCTTTTCGTGGACATCTTAAAGATGATGTTCGACGGAAATTGGATTTTACATTATTTAAAGTATTTCTGGGATTAGAGGAGGAAGATAAGGAAGAGGAAAGACTCGTTGTTCGTTGCTTTGCTGTTGTTGTCATAGGAGAAATTGCTGGAGTTGTAGGATAAGTAGGTGAGCACAAGTCCTCAAGTTGCCGCTTAGCTGATAAGAACGGATCGTATTTGTCAGAAAGTCCACTGGAAAATATATAAAAGAGGTGAGTATTTTTTTTAATAGTGAAACTGTTTAGAATTACCGTTAGTATTTAATAGAATAAAATATTTACTAAATCGATGAAGCTTATTTTAACAAGCTCTTAAACCACCAACTGGTTGAAGAAAGATAATGGCAACTTTTCTAATTTAGTTATTAGGTTCTTAATCAACAAATAAAAAAATGCACTAAATATGTTTAAAATAAATTTCTAATATACTGTTTTAGTACAGTTGAAACCCGATTGACTGGGATTTCTTTATCCACGACATTCGATTAATCGGGAAACATTTAAAATTTGATTTTTTTCTCTTTTAACCGGGATTGACATATTTTAATTGCTCGGGGTTACATTCTATTATTCGAGTTTTCACTCTATTAGCCGAGGCATCTAAACTTTTAAAATTCAACTGAACATTTTCACATTTCATATACGCTAGCCGTTTTAAATGATAGGTAAAATTTGCTATATGAAACACTTAGTTCCTTCGCATTATTTATATGGTTAACCTTCAGTTATCTTACGTTTAATATAATAATTATTCCATTAAGAAAGAAGAACATCAACTATCGAATAATTATTTGATAATTGAATAAGAAATAATTATTTGAAATTCGATTAAAAAGCTCCAAATAACAAATAATTATTTGCGAATAATTCATCAAATAACGAATAATTATTTGATTATCGAATAACGCACGATCGAATAAAAAATAATTATTTGAAATTCAAATAAAAAGCACCAAATCACAAATAAATATTTTCGAATAAAAATAACAAATAATTTTTGTAATCAAATAAATTTTTATTCGATTTTTCAATTTATTTGAGTGTTTAGCTTTTATTTTTATTCGAATAAAAAATGCCCATCTCTGATTTAAAATAAAAATGGGGACAACAAGCTTCAATAAAAGAGCAAGAAAAGTGTTATCAATAAAAGAAAAAGTAGATTTAATCAAAGAACATAAAATCAGTGGTACTACTGTGAAGAACCTGTCTAAAAAATACGGAATTGGTGAGCAAATAACTTATGATTTATTTAACAAACAAGATATTCTAAAAGTCCGTCAGTAAAGCGTTTAGAGGAACGTACAACTCTAAAAAGTGCTGAAAATCCATTGGTGGACAATGCTACTTACGAGTGGTTTAAACAGGAAAGATTCCTTGGGACCCCAATTTCTGGACAAATGGTAATTTCAAATAAATATTTTCACGAAAATATGTGCTCGAAAACAAAATTATAATATTCTCAGGGTTGACTAGGGAAATTTAAAAATCGACATGGGAACTTTAGCATGTAGTGATGAATTTTCCGTGGACGGTGGCAAAGAGTCAAAAGAAAGGCTTACAGTCCTCGTTTGCTCCAACGCTTCCAGAACGCATAAATGCGAGTTGCTAGTAATTGGAAAAAGTGTTCACCCTCGAGCTTTTAAAAATATCGGAGATCTACCAGTTGTGTACAAATAAAATAAGCGAGCATGAGTAATACAGTAAATCTTTCTCGAACGGTTCAATCACAATTTCGTATCCTGGGCAAGGGAACTTGAAAAGAACTGTAAGATCCTTTTACTACTAACTGTCCTGAACACCCTGAAGTCGACCAATTCAAAAAGGACAACGTTGTGGTGAAGTATTTACCACCCAATTGTACTTCTTTAATGCAGCCAATGGATCAGGGGGGTAATAAGAAGCTTAAAATGCCATTACCGGAAAGAAATTATTGAAAAATTAGCCAATTCGGACAATAGACAACTATGTATGTATTTCTTAAATTCTTTAACATTAAAAACGCTATATGGTGTGTTTCCCGAGTTTGGAATGCTGTTACTCCACAGTTTTGAGAAACTCATGGCATACTATATTATGCCCCAAAGAGGAAGAAGAAGGTGTATATGTGCGTTTAAAATAAAATATTCATTCTTACTAACTTTAAATTATTAACAGGGGGTGAAATTAATAAGGTGGTCCAAAGTGCAGCAGAAAATCTTAGAAGTGAGCGTTTTGATTCTGAAAACTGGATTAGTTGTGATGTGAATGCTCCAAAATTTGCAACCCTGACTGAAGAGGAGATTGTGCAGATAATTACTCATCCTAATACTGAAGAGATTATCAGCAGCATGTGAAACCTTAACAAATTTCTTGGAAAACTATAATTTGGAAAATAGAACTAACCAAGATATGATTAAAATTTATAAGATAACAGAAAATTTAATTAAAGGAAAAAATTACGATAGCTTTTAAAAGCAATTGAGAATTGACCAAATTTTCAAAAAAAGTACAAAGTAAAGTAAAGTAAGCTTTACCGGGATTTTCCATTATCCGGGAAGAGCCTAGTCCTGAACAACCCGGTTAATCGAGTTTCAACTGTATATACATATTACGTCAGCCAAAAAATTCGTTAGTTTTTCAGTATTTTACAGTAGTTCGAATTTGAGGCTATTGGATTATTGAGTTCATTGAGTTGAGTGTATGCGCAGCGCAGCGTTGATTAAAAAATGGGAGATAAATACATAGGTAGATTTTCGCGTAGTTATTTTGTACTGCCGAAAAATAATGCAAATGAAGAAATGATTCCAGTGATAACATGAAGAAAATTTTAACAGCAAAGAAACCGACCGCTTTGGATGTCCTTGTCGAAATCAAAGTACACCTGACAACGATCTGCCAAACAGAGCGCTTTGTTGAACTTTCAAAAGGGGTCATCGATCTAAGAATCTTTAAATCTTATCTGCGATAACCCAAAAGATTAAATTAAATTCAGATATTAGGATAAAAATTAATAACACATACAAAGTTTTAGGAGATGATTTCTGATAGAATTACAAAAAAAGTCTCCCTACAGCAAAGCAGCCAACGTCACTATTCGTGTAAATGTCATTTTTATTTCGCTAATTCAAATATGATACATTAGTAAAATGGATCAAGCCACATAAGAGAAACTTAAGGCTAATATAATACAACTGCTTTTGCACTGAGAATAACAAATATATCGCCGTTGCAATCCTGTTATCTCTCTTTCTCTAGGTCCCGTAACCCCTTGTGGAGCATGGGGCGGGAGAAGAACTTCACCCGATTCGAGACAGCGACTGCTAGTGGACCTCCAATTTAAAATGGATTCCGAACAACTTGTATTACCTCTGCAGCCCCCATGGCCCTTTTATTAACCGACTTCCCAAAAACAAAGCGGTTCTAAGTTCGACGCGTATTTTTTTTTCGTAATTTGTTGTCAGCAGAAAACAACCATGGGTCGCCGCCGATGGAATTCGAACCTGGTCCCTCCGGATTGGTAGGCCGACACTTACTTCACCGACGATTAAATCATGTTATCCATATCAAAAATTTTGTAAATTTTGGTACCAAATTCAACAACACACATTCCTATGAATATATATAAAAATCGACGTCACGATTTACGCCGTTGGTCAATTGGTCACAAACGACATTTAGATATCCCTGAAACACATTAATGTAAATTTCGAATTCGTCGTAGTGTTTTTTATGCGTTAATTACAATACTCAACCTTCACTGTAATATGTAATGAAACCAAGGTCAATTAACTAAAAAAGTCGTCGTCTATTATAAACCAAAACAATAATTAAAAATAATATGCATGACCACACTTTTTTAATCGCGAACATAAAGTCAATAATTCTGGTCAATGGCCATGGTAAATCCGATTTTCTTGTTTTTTCCATTCAATCGGATTTTCTCTACTGTTTAGCCAAATAAATACAACGCGACAAATTTTGTCACTTTCGTAAAGCTTCTTAGTGAATAAGGAAGAACATCAAAATATCATAAACTGTACATTTGAAGAAGTATCCTTCCGACTACGATTTCAAATAAGGATCTTTCTGTTTGAGATAAACATTTTTCTCAATAAATTTTCAAGCTTCGGTTTATTGAAAACTTGGCGAGTGGCATTTTCCACAAAAGTCCAGGAAAATTAGACATACATTTCTCCAAAAATTTGCTACAGGCGGATTTAGAGGCAGCTTAGTTTCAGTGTTTTAAATGTTGTGTGAAAGTTACCCATCGATCCGAGTGTCACGCGATTAATTATGCTTGGTCAAAGGCAGCGAAATACGGTTTTCCCCAATATCTCGATAAAGGTGGGCTTTTTGACAATAAAGCTTCAGCATTAAATTGTCTGTACTCTCTTCCGCATCACCTAAGAGGTTGAGCACCACGATGATCTCATAAATATTCCGTTAGAAATTTAGGTCCTTCTCTGTAATAAATGTGACCTTGACATGCAGCTATCGTTCGTTGTTTTGTTAGTATTTCTATAAGCTGTCGTTCGTTCTAATCCCAAACCTACTCATTCTGAACGACTATTCGTAGTATACGGGCGTATTTGTAATTTTATAGAGTTTGAATCAGGGAGTCAAAATGGGACCACAACCGAAATTATAAATCGGTTACGGGCAACCGAAATCCAATTGGGTTTTTTAAACCGCAATTGCAACAACCTTAACCGTAATTAATTTTCTTCAATTCGGTTTCGGTTAGAACCAAAACGTAAAATTTCATTTTCGATTTCGGTTAAAACCGAAATATAATTTTCGGTTGCGGTTAAAAACCACGTAGATATAAAGTTTTCGGTTTTGGTTACAACTGAAACGTTAGAGTTAGAGTTAAATTGCTGTCGTTGGGATTTCTATATAATATAATAAAGTCATCCGACTCCCCTCTACTCCCTAACTACCTCCCTTCATCTAGACATTTACCTCCTCCCTTTCCCCACCCCCTCCACCCACTATTCACCCTCCTCCAACCGACGGTCCCTTCATCTAGACATTTACCGAATATGCTATGTAATGAAGGTAGTGAAAAAAATTGAAAATATCGCAAGACCGGACATATAACTTCGTGCGCGGTCGGTACCAATTTAAATCGGTAGAGAGGCAAGAACTCTTTTTACAACAAAAGCGTGCGAACAAATACTTTTATCTAGCATTAGCTTTTATTTCGGATTGACAGTTTTCACTTTAAAAAAAAAACTTTTTTAACAAGCTATACCAACAAATGAGTCACCTGTGGAGTAAGTGATAGCGTTTCGGCCTACCAATCCGGAGGTCCTAGGTTCCAATCCCACCGGCGGCGACCCATGCGAGTGGTTCGGAATCCACTTTAAATTGTAGGTCCACTTTTAATTTTTTTAATTTAATTTATTATTGGATCTCGTTAGAAAAGATCTCTATGGTCACGCTGACTGAAGCGTAGCTTGACTGTCAGTGTATATTCGGATGTCCTTAACGGTATCTTCTTTACTAAACCAACAGTGTTGCCTGGTAAATCACAGTTCTGCCTAAAAAACACTAAATTTGTCCAGCAGCCTATATAATTTAAGCTACTACCATTTGCTACAGTATACTCCAGCTCCGGTACCTGTATTTATTTTTGATCCATCCGTATACATGGACGTCTCTGCTATTCCTACAATTTCATTCCCAGCCCATTCATTTCTTGTAAGAAGTTTTGTATTAAAGCCTTTCCTAAAGTTTAAGTTTTTGTGTGACCGTAACGTCTAAAAACAAACGAAGTTTTAGAGTGACAAGGTTCGAATTATGTTTAAGATTTAAGATACAAGGAATTTTATTAAATTTCGAAATCAATACAAAATTGTTTGTAACAACGAACAAATTTCTAAAAATGATTCCAAATATTTCGGGCAGAAAATTTTAAACACACTTTGGAATGCCTGCTGAAGTTGAAGATGACGAAATCAAAGCATACCAGACAACGATCTACAAAATGTTAAACTTGAAAAAGTGGGTCCTCAACCTAAACATTTTTTCACCTTACCTACCCTAACCCAAAAGATTTGTAACCACAGTAATTTAATTACACTAAATATTAAATTGTTTATGGGTTGATTTTAGATATTAGGATACGATAGAATTAGAAGAAAAGGCAAAGCAGCAAACGCCACAACTCATGGTTGTAGTTAATTCTGAATGCCAAATACGATACAGTAGTTAAATGGAACAAGCCCTCTTTAGAGAAAGTTCAAGGTTTTAGAAGTAGTTGATTATCACCTATTAACGACTTAGCACAGGTAAAGTACCAGCAGTCAATGTGAATGTACAGAACTTGAGTTACTATGCGCAAGTTTATTTGGTTATCACTTATAGCCTAGTGGGTAAGCAGACGTGCTATCCTATCCTATCGTAAAGCTTAGAAGAAGTACAGTATCAGGATGGCAACAATTAATTTGCATAATTAATGTAAGAATTGATTTTGAACAAAGTAATTTCGTTCTAGTTTTTGAATATAAAGTTAAAATAATAAAATTTGTATAATTCGGGGTACAGAGTTGCTCAATACTACGGATGGATATATGCTGTATACCTTATAATAAAAGATGTTGAACGACTTATATTTGGTATGTTTTCATCGTCGTCATCTTCTTGCAACGATAAAGTAAAATTGTTCAAAGAACAATCGAAAAATTCGCTATCTCCGGCAGTTTTTTTATTAACTTCTTCCTGTGTGCTATTTTCTTCCTCTATATAAGATTTTGCACATTCAGGAGCATATGAATAAAATTCGGCAATATCTGGATCAAGTTCTTCACTTTTTGATTTTTGAAGGGAGAATCTTTTCATAGCAGTATTTGAGTTAAACTCCTCATACAGAGATAATGAAGAGTTTTCTGCTTCGTCGTTTTGATCATTATAATTTTGCCCTTTTAAATCTTGATTATTCTCTTCTTGAGAAATATAATTTATTTCTTCGCACGTGTTTGAGACTTTTGAGCTTTCAACCGGTATATCATCATAACTTGTATATTCAGCTGACGTTTCTGAGTCTAAAAAATAAAACGAATAAGAAGTCAAAATTAAAAAATTTAAATTAATTCCTATGCAAAAATATTTTGGAATTTGCTTGTTATCTAACTATTGATTAATACCCGAGGTTTTGCATATAACTCCAAAAAAATCTTAAAATTATTGCTTCATTGACTGACAATAACATTCGCTGAAAATAGATTTCAATGCCAGTTAGTGCACAGTTCTGTGTCCTATCGTGACAAGCATTAATTTTTTTTCCTTTTGTGATAAGACGTGATGCCATGCAAGCACAATGTGGTCATTTTGCATGCGAGATCGCAATACTCTAGGTAATTCATGTACATACATGACAGTCCGTCTATTTATAATTTTAGGTAGGAACATGTATGTTTGGAAGTAAACTAACCAAGTGCGGCTCCTTGCGTGTTCGTGCTTTCTGTTATGGGGTCGTCGGGTACAGTTACTTCTTTGTTAGAATTCTCGTCTTCACTGTTAGTCAATTTGGGACCAGTTCTAGGAAAAATAAATATAACAGAATAAAAACGAAAGAGGGGAAACTAAATTGGCTAATATCTACCGATTGGCGATTGTTCCTACTGTAATGGGATACTTCTTGTTACAGGCCGTGACTGTTAATTCAAAGTTTTCTTGATTTGCGTTAACAACATTTCGGTACGAACCGTCTTCCGAACTTTCTGAGATAAACTTTTTTTGCTTTGCAGTAGATCCTTCTTCCGATAAAGTCATAAAATGTTCAAATGACGCTTCTTTAGCCTTGGATGCTTTTGAACTTTTAATGTTTGGGATTGAAGGACGTTGAATTTGCGTTAGTCTAGTGGCAGGCTGCTTCTTTAAGCTTGAAGGAGACGACTGAGTTGATATATCTTCAGAAGTACCTTCATTAGAAAATGTTTTGAACATTTTATCCTTTTCTTCTAAAGATATTTTGGGGGGAAACCTGAATTAAATAACAAATTAATTACATAAAGTTATTTTTCGCGCAAAATTTGTTAAAATGTTTTTTAAAAATAGGCGAATTAAGAATGCAATAGAGACAAATTTATTGCTTGTCGAAATAAAGCGCTATCAACATATGCTATGCTTAATTTAATATAATTAAATACGGGTGATGATGAAAGAGTACGTTTAAAACGTTTCGTGCAGTGGGTTTATTTGAATGAAAGGTTGTTCACGTGCGAACTTTGCGCCAATTTGTATATACAAAAAAAAAATAAAAATGTTAGATAATAATTTAGCGCAGTGAATTTAGTACTTCAAACGAATCCTTCCTAGACCACGGGTTATTTTATATTGTTTCATAATAAAAGTTTCGATACGGCTTTTTAGATAGGGAATGATTGCTGGGCTTGTGTATAGAAACGTCGGAGTACCTTTACTTGTAAAACTAGCCGCACCTTTATGTAGATTTTTCTCTCTCTCTCTCCCTCTCGCTCTTTAAACAGTTAACCTTAAAGAGCAGCAATGAGAAGAAAGGTATACAAAATATACTATACTGCTGTGCGACATAAAAATGTGGTACGTTCACTGTAAGTGATTCCAAAGAATTTTGTTTAAATCGTGTGCACATATAAGGACGACCTAAAAGTAGTAGTATACATACACCAATAGGCGATGTACCGGGGAGGGGAGGGGCTTCAGATCTCATCAAATCTCTTTTTGATAACGTCCGTAAACCAAATTTCATCTTAATAGGTTAATAAATGAGAGGTGGTAGATTTGTTCTTACAGCCAGACAAAAACTAATATAGATTCTTTGTTGCTACCCCCTCCCGGTAAACAAAAAGCAAGGTCCGCCACTGACATACACATACAAATTTGCCGACGTTAGACAATATGTAATGCATATATATAATTCCGAAAACTTGGGTTTGCGAAGTTATCTACCGAGCGTGGTTTATGATTCTCCGAGTAATATTGGCCGGACATACTCCTGCAACGACTACAATTATGGGTGTTACCCGCAAGTCACATTCTTTGGGAGTACATCTTTTTTTAAAAATCTGTTCCTTACATTTTGTAGTATTGTAATTTTTGTTATCCGAGTATATGTTCCGATGTAGTTTTACATCACATCGTTAAAGATGCTCCAAAACAGTTGTGACAAAATACAAACGACGGCTATGAAGAATCTTTAAAACCTACGCGTTTTGTCAGTTTCAGACATTGCTCAGATGAGCGGCGCGTCGTGCTTGTGAATGCTTGAAATATCTTATTTATTTATTTGTTTAATTCCTTCAGATTCATCACAAAGATTACTACAGCGTAAAATAAAGACTTATAAACTAAACTACAAACTAGAAGCCGAAAAAATAAATCAATAAAAACGATCGAAGGACAGCAGTTCACACCATCTACGACCCCACGTCAACCAAGACACTGTCTGAGCATGCCCTTCAACTACAGCCTGGAGAGATTAAGGTCGAAATTGGCGAAATGTTGGTTGAAGAGGCGAGACATCGACGTGATGGGCTCGTATATCCCATACAGAGTACGATGACTAGAGACGTGCAGGAAGTTGCGATTCCTCAAGAAGCGTTGCGGAATAGAGATGTTCACGGCCGCCAGTAAATCGGGTGAATTTATTGTTCCCTGCAATAAATCGAACAACTGTGGCACCCCCGAAGTGACAAGGATTTGGTCAGAGAGAGCTCCTCGAAACGGGACGCGCTGGGTACGACCAGACAGATAAGAGGACAACCAGTTGATGAAGCAGGAAGGAAACCCAAGAAGAATCAATTTATAGACAAGGATACCATGGTCGATCCTATCGAAAGCTTTACTGAAATCTATGAATAAACAGTCGACCTGTTTGTCCGCCTCGACGGCTGGTAAAGAATAATTAATGAACTCAAGGAGGTTGGTGGTAGTAGACTTCCCCCTGAGGAAGCCATGCTGGAAGGACTCCATGAAAGTCCTGCAGTGAAATCGAAGAACGTCACTAACGAGAGACTCAAAATCCTTTGCGGCATGTCACAGGCTGGCGATCGGTCGGTAGTTGGAGACGTCTGACCTACTGCCGTTCTTATGGAGGGGAATTAACACAGAAGTCTTCTAAAGTTCAGGAAAGCGGACATATTGCAGGGACAGATTGATGGGGGACCACCCGTGAGGCCCTCCGCCAAATTAGATAAGTGTTCAGCAACGTGTGCATCGTCGAATACTAAGTCTTTATTCTCAAGAGAGGTAGGCGGGAGCCGCGTCTAGTGGGTAAAATCAGAAGTGGAAATATCACAGAGGGAATCATAGAAAATTAGAAATTGTTGTAGCATCGTCACTCTCGCAGTCCGGTACCTCAAAGAGGAAGGATATGCGTCACATTTACGCTTCGAGTTAATAAATTTCCAGAACAATTTGGGGTCGCTACGCAACGTAGTTCTTATATTAGACAGGTACTCGGCATAGGAGTCCTGCATACGAGCAGAGAAACGGTGGCAAGGGTCAGAGCACGCCAAGTAGTCATCATGGCTTCCTGAAGTACAAAACCTCTTCCAAGCTTTACTCCTCAAGTTCCTCAGATGTTGTGAGGGGCACCATCAACCCAGGGACGAAACAGATGAGGGAATCCGCACCTAGAAATGCTAATAGGAACATATCGGGTAAAACAGGCGTAAAGAACATCACATTTGGTTGCTGGGGTTAATTTTGATTCTGTAGGAAAATTTGGACGTCCTTTTGAACTTTATGCGCGGCAGGTTAATTTCCTTCACGCTTGTTCCTCGTTTTCTTGATCCTCTTCAGTAAGCAGTTAATCATAGCAGAAAAATGGTTTTGCAAGATCAAGGACCTTAGATAGGAAAATAGTACCGATTTCGAACACAACTCGCAATAAGAAAGGTAAGATCGCGGGCGTATTAAGGGTAACTCAAGAACTCTTATATAGGAATATAGTGCCGATTTCGAATACAAGTCGCAATAGAATAAGTAAGATTGCGAGTATATTAAATGTAGAGTAATACTGCGTGCACGTGTAGAACTCGAATTGCAGCCACGCAGTAAGTGCTTGATTAATTCAGTGGAGCCCAATTTAGAGCTACAAATTTGTAGTTTTATCCTCAAAGTGGACGTAAAGCCGGGTTTTTACAATCGCAAATCTGACTTTATGTTGCCTTAAAACGAGAACTTTTGACACTTTGGAAACCAAAAGATTTAATATTTTCCAAAACATTAAAATTTTTTAAATAAAAGGTTCGATAACTATTCAAGACTAAAGTACAAAAAATAAAATTTTAACTTAATGCTTTTACTTTGATTTTAAATTTGTTGGTTCTGACCAGTCTTGAACCTTTTATCAAACAGGCGTTAAATTTCTTTTGGGATACAACATTCTGTCTGCGAATTTTTTTTATATATGATTTTTCTTAGAACAACTGGGTCCGCTGCCCTATAATAAAGTAAAGATCAGGACTTCCTGTTACATTTTGGAACAAGAAAAGTTCATTTTAAAATCAAAATAAGCGTGTCGAAATTTAAACTACATAATGAAAGTTCCTACAATTTATCCACCTACAATACTGTGTATTTCTCAGGGTTTCGTAAGGACTAAAAGTTGGATTAAATAAGTTCAGCAATATAAACTCATCAGGACGACTGTGGTCTGTATGGTACGCTGAAAACACTCAACTTAAAATTATATTAGTTTTTGGGACTTATTCGGACGACGAGAATTTCTTACTTTGATTTAAATAACTTTATATAAACCCCATAAAAATCTGTGACTGAAATAATTTGTGGAAGCTTTCGTTAGTAACATAGTAAAAGCAAATACAATTTAAATGAACATACCCGTCACTCATTATGGAAGAGCTTAAGGAAGTTGACATACTCATCTTGTGTTCTTCAGGACTTAGTTTCGTTGTACCATTATTACCTCCATCAGACAGACTGTTTGTAGATTCTCCGCAGTTGAATCCTGAGTATTTTTCCCTGTTTACTGCTCTTTTAGTCCTAAACGTTGTGAGAATTAAAGGCTATTGAGAATTTCTTTGTAATAATTATAAAAATATGCGTACTTTAAACAGGGCGGTCGATACTTATTTCTTGCTTCAAGACGTTCTTTGGCTATCGACTTCTGCTGTGATGAACTATTTCTTTTATTGCTAAACAGTGATTTTTCTTTGCACCACTCCACATGTCTTTCATAGGCCTTTGTGCCAAAACTCCTTTCGCAAAACGGACATTGTTGTGTTACTGTTGCTAAACGTTTAGTTGCAATTTTAGGCTTTTCTTTTTCTCTCAATGGGGTAGACTGCCATCCGGTTTTAGGTTGTGACACTACAGGAGGTGAAGCTTTTGTTAGTGCAATTATAGTTTGTTTTGGTGGTTCTTCTTCTTTTCTAGGGGAAATAATTGGAGCACTCTGAGAAAATATTTTATTAGATTGTTTAAGACTTCATATATTTTCTCTATTACCTGTACTACCTTAGGTGAAGTCTTTGGTTCCACTTTCGATGGGGGAAGGCCAAAATTTTTTGGTAGAAAATCAGCCAAATCAGTCCCTTCACGTCGTTGTCGTGATGAGTCGAATTGTTTTCTCTTTTTCATGGCCATTTTCTCGCAAATCTTTACATGCTTTGCAAGAGTGGCCGGAATAAAGGTTCTTGTGCAAATAGGACATGGTTTTAGCTCAAGGTCTACAGGTTCTCCGATATTTTCAGATGCAGTACTATAATCTGAAAAAAATAAAATAAAAAATAAATTATAAGTAAAATTTAGTTAAGTATAATTACTAGCAAGAAAGAGGTGTAATTAATTAACATAATTTAAGAGCACATGCGAAAGCAGAAATATTTAGAGGACGTCGAAGGAAATACAGCATTTCTTAAAGAGTAAAACTCTTTCGTTACACAATCTTTGCTGGTTGAGTTCAACAAATATTTATGGCAGTGCTAAATCGGCCTTCTTTACTAAGTACGGAACGCAAGTAAACATAGCACACATCAGCTAACAAATCGTTAAGTAAAATAAGAAAGAAACCATATAATTTAGATGCGAGCATTGATCTGATCACGGCTTGATGTTGGCGGACGGTTTATGCGACGAACAATCATTTCTTTTATGTCATCGTTTCAAGAAACTGAGGACTCAATTGAACGAAAAACGGCACTAATTGAGGCCACCAAAGTGGTCTACAACAGATGGTAAAATTTGCGCAGCTGTTGATCAAACTGAGTAAATGAAATCGAAAATAATTTCACCAAAAAACTAGTTTTACAATTTTACTGCTTACAATGGTCTTTTAGTAAATCTAGAAGTAGTAAGTAACATATTTTAAAGCAACTTATATAAGACTATCAATCGTGGTCTAGTTTGTTCCTCTACGCTTAATTCATGCAGAATTCAAGTTGAGAAGTGTAACTTTCGCAAGGGCCTCCATTAGTTTTATTCTTAGAATCATATTGCATTTCATTTTCGAAAAGATTAGATAAATGGATCTATAAAGATTTTATTTCTTTAAAACTTCATTAAATGTTCACAAAAATATTGTGTCCTACGACTAAGCCGCACATACCCAGATAAACTCCCTAAGAGTTATGTCATCGGTTCCATTAATCACGATGGATGGATGGCGTAAAAGTTTTGTGATTTTTCCCAAAAGTTTGTTTCTGTGATGGAAAGAGGTGATATTAAGACTTGACAGTTTTCTGAAATATTCCATCAAATCTCACATCCTCCAGAGTTTTATATTTGACTCCAGCACGAGTTATCCATTAATTGTCAGTTCAGAAAACAAAGAAGAAAACTTGGAATCAATTAAGTGAAACCAAAATATCTTCGGATCATTAAATTTCAGTTCACGAAAAATGTTGCAGAAGTTATTGGGAGGTCTGATAATGATTTTTCATCGGATAAAAGATGGCCAATACATAGCTTTACGTAATTTAAGGCATGTATCTTCTTTTACAGTAGAATATCATTAAAATAAATGGCAAATTGTGTGTCAAGTGCCTTTTGAATTTGACATTAATTTTCGGCGACCTAATTACAAAGAACTGAACATTAAAGATTAAAGTTGAACGATTTATGTAGAATCGAAGAACTGAAGCTAAATGAATCTGCAAGGAACTGAGAGATTCTATCTGTATAATATTTCAGTTCCACTTTTAGTTTGTTTGGGACATCCGTCGCTAGAGCAAAAAATCGTAAAGGGATATAGTTTTTTTAAATGCTCGTATATAGCTTCTTTGTTGTTTTCGTTTTTTTTATTATTGTGTAGGTAAATGTGTAAATGTCATTCATATGTGTATCTAATGTGCTCCGGATATAAACTAAAAAGATTGAATTGAATTAATGTTTTGGCTGTAGAACTCCAATGAAATGCGGAAAAATAAACTTATGAAGCTTGGACTAGTATTCTGCTAATTTATGATCTGTTTTATTTTAGCTTACTAAACTATAGTAGTAGTGCTATGAGAACTTTGGTGACTTTTTAAATAATGTAAAAGATAGTAAGAGCTGAAGGCAGTGAGTGTGAGTGAATTTAAGGGCATTTAAGGCCTTAAGGGTATTGCAAATCCGGCCGGCGAATCCCATACAGTTTCAATATCCGAGAAGAATAATATTCCGACTGAGTTTGTTTTAAACTGTTCCTGATAATTTTTTGTACAATTTTATGATGACCTTCAATGGTGTTTTTAACACGGGAATTGAACCGAATACCTTCTATATAAGAAAGCCGAGCCTAATGTTCCAACCAATTACCGAGGAATGATGTTTATGGACGCGGATCAGAAAATCTTCTATGGGGGTCTTTTGGATTGCATGATTACTCACTCATACAATCCAAAATACCCCCATAGAAGAGTTAGGAAATCTATAATCTGTTCCAAAAAGATTGGCAGTATACGCTCTTATGGACTATTGCTGTCTGCTTTATTTTCCCATCATTTTCCTATACATCCATCCCTCTTCCTCAGCACGCTGTTGCCACGATTTCAACTCAGAACATTTTCTGATTTTTCCTCGTGGACGCGGGTTGCCATATCAAAAGCAGGTAAATATAAAAAGTTTCTTGATGAACCCATAGCCATTCATTAGGGTTTTTTTTTATTAAATGCTGAGCAACATTGAACCAAAAATATATACATATTTCTAAATCAATAATTCAAAACAATTTATAATAAGTTAATTCAAGCATTTCTACAAACCTACTACTGAAAAATATAATCTGGCTACACTAAATGTTCTTTCCGACCATTTATTATTAGTATTACATCCGAGAACTTCGCATGTAAAAACACCCCCGGTCGTCCACAAGCATCTGTCTACTGATTGATCTTATCACAATCAGAGCCTCTTGGCAGGTCCGTGCGCGCGGAGAGTTTTTAAAATTTTCTAAACTGCTTGATTAGGAAAAATTTTACTGAAATACTAAAAAAAATAACCTAAAATGTATATGACCATATTTTTTAATTGCATAATATATCATATTGTATTTAGTTTTCATAATTGCATAATATATCATATTTCATTTCTCCTATATTTTTTTTAATGAAATTAGATAATTAGTTAGGAGAAAAGTTTGCCAACGTTTATTTCTCCTGTTGCGGAGAGAGCGTAATTCTTTGTCGTACCATACGGGGAATGAGGAGTAGTTTGTGTAAGACAAACGTGTATTTCCAAATAGAACGCCTCTAAAGCAACGTCAGCTGGAAGATGTTGAGGGATATTGCCAATGTTAGAGTTGAGGAGCAAGTGATTTAATTTTTCAAAGTGAAGGAAAGAGAAGACTCGGAGCTTGAAAGGGCATGAGGGTGTTCGTGGGAGAAAACGAGGAACAGGGGAGGATGATGACGATCAAGGGGGGAGAAGAGATGGTTGCTTTTCGCGACAGCCGAGTTAACTGGGTCTGAAGAAAAGATTAAGTCTAATTATCTGTCCAGGAAGTTCCTGACTAAACTAACTTGAAAGAGACCAGAAACGGAGAGCTGATGGGTAAAAAAGGCTTCTTTAGTCGAAGAGGCATTCAGGGGGATAAAGTGAGAACAGTCCTCAGGCAATGACCATTGAATACGGAGGAGGTTAAAGTCACCCAGTAAAATAAATTCATCGGACTTGTTAGCATCCTGGAGCAGGGTGTCGATCGCTTCAATTATGGGCTCGTAGGCATCTAGAGGTTGGGAGAGGCAAATGTAACAACAAAGAATGTACAGAAGACACTTATTTAGTGCTAAATTGATACATACAAATTCTGATATTGTAGAGTCAGAGGTGTTTAGCAGGGTGGCATCATAGCGGTTGTGATCAGCTATGAGAACTCCGCGACCTGGTGGATCATTGGTGCCTATCGTTGTCGAGAATTCCTGGTGTTAGATTGGTTTCAGTTAAGGAAAAGATATCGTCCGGGAATTTGTGGGTGTTCAGGAAAATATTGGATGTTTTTGTGCGAAGTCCTCTTACGTTCTGGTAATAGACTGACAAGCTGTTGGGGAAAGGTACTTTATCGGAGACCGCGGGTGCATTAGGGGGGAAGTCAGAAATAGAAAAAGCGGGGAGGGGGGGGGGGATTAGGAGCGAAAGTAGTTTAAGGAGTCGTTGAGAGAGTTTTTATGTGAGAGGCACATTAACTGACTTTTTTCAGCTTGAATTAACAACTAGTATGCCAGTTTTCGATAGAAAACTTTCATAGAAAAAATTCATTGAAGCAACCATAAACAATTTAATGTTTCAAAACGATTCTAACTGTCAAGAAGGGCAAGATATATAATTTATTTAAACGATAAACAAATAATTTATTTTTATTATCTATTAAATAAATACAAAATGAATGTAACAAAACTACAATATGCAGTGATAAATTTGCCAAGTTTAATAGGATCATCGGATTGGACCGACTCAGAGAATAGTATAGCTATACTAATAACAACATTAGTAATATTATCCTGTTTTCTATTTTCATTTACAATGGTAGGTATAATAATTAATATTAAGAAAAATGAGATATAATTAAAATTTTCAGAGCGAGGTGCAAGCTGGAGCAAAATCAAAAGGAGCATTGAACTGTAGTAAATATAGTTTTCCGAAGAGATGTACTCACAATGACATTGCCAAAACGAGGAGTGAACCAAAATTTATAAAAGCAAAAGCAAGAAAATGCTAATCATTAAATGAAAAGACCGTTTAAAAAATGCTATTGTTTCTAAAAAATTAAGTCACTTGTTTTGTGCTGGACCATAATAATAAATGTATATTAAATACAATCGTCCTTGGTTGCAGTTATTGACGAGTGTGCAATTCAGTATTGAGCATCTTAATAACAATTAATTTCATTTATTATGTAATTATTTAGTACTATTGACTGCTCAGGTTTGCGCATCAGCTGCAGCATTCAGCTGAACAGAGTGAATTGCTGAATTGTGAACATATGTAAATTCGAACCTATTCGAGAATTCAATAGGCTGCAGCAAACGGAGCAAATAGTAAGCTGTATATTTTTCCGTATTTAGAGAGCCGTTTACTGCAGCCGATTGAATTCTCGAATACGCCCTTCATGAGTAGGCCCTAGACTAGGTATACGTGTTTTTCATAAGTTAATTGCATCGACACTTAATTTGGACAATTTTCGCGACAGGAATGACAAGAAAGTATTTAGTAGGGTCTAATTAAAATGCTGACATATCATATGGATAACTAATATAATCAAAACAGCATATTTCACCAAATAAATATGATATATGGCAACATCATATATATAAAAAAAGTAAAGTGTTTTGAAAAAAACTCGATTCAGTCGAATTGCAGTACTAAGTGTCGTATTAAGAGTGGCTGTGGATGGTCTGGAATAATTTGTTTTTTGAACTTGGAATATCTCTTATAATACAGAAGGCGCACTTCTTGATAGGAACCAAGAAAAAAATTTGCCTATTTCATCAAAACGGTGAAATGAGCCTCCCACACCAACATGCATCGGAAAAAAACTAGCAAAATAAAGGAAAAGAAAGAAAACATGGAACTAATTGTAACTGTAATTGTTAATTTTCTTCACTGTTTGTCATTTTTACGTAGAATTGAAAATGGAGATTTCAAGATGAAAGTATGTTTGCCACCCCCTATAACCCCAACAAACACAAGCAGGTATCACTAAATTTTTTTGTCCTTTGATGTTTTTTCGTCTAATCTGACAGCACTTTCTGTATTTTTTTCAACCCTTTGTAGGGAATAGGGAATAAATAAACGTCGTGATGTTTCCAACATTCTTTTCATTTATCAGCTATTAACTGGTGCCATAGACTGCCCTTCAATCCTGCAATCTTTACCCATCTATACCAATCCCCGCAACCTTAGGACCACTCCCCTTTTACGACTCGACCGCCATCGCACGAACTAAGGTCAACGCGAACCAATTTCGAGGATGCTACGAAAAGTCGACGACCTTTCCTTCTTTGACTTTTATCTGAGTAAATCATCCCTTCACAAAGCCTTACATCTTGATCCCGCCCATCCTGATCGCTTTTCTTAATTCTTCTTCTTTCCAGTTTGCATTTAATTATAATTATAGCTCATATTGTAGCTTATACTATTTATTATTACTTATCATTTATTATAGCTTGTAGTAGTAGTATTAGTATTATGTTATAGCTTTATTTTATTGTATTATTATGTTATAGCTTGTTTTAAGCTTAATAAATAGATGCCCTATGATGCTAAAGCACAGCCTTGGCAGGAAATGAATTAAGGATGAGGGGAATGGGTTAAGAAGAGGTTGAGTAAAGGAGGTGTCGATGAATGCTCCGTTTGAAAGTGTCGGGCTCATAAGATGAGGGAAAAACAGAAGATGGTAGAACTACTAAATGATACCTCATTAGTTATGTTTATTTATTTTATATTCTTTTTAGGAAAATAACAACCTTCTCCTTTTTAAGTTAGGTTCGACAGTAAATAGACGCAGAGACACGCAGCGCAGAGAAAAACGCTTGAGATTTTTACATATTGCTTAAAATGTGGCTGATATTCTTCTTAAATTAAATTAGTTGTTCGCGATGTAAACTTATTACCTGTAGTGTCTTTATAATAGCTCCAATATGAGGGCCAATAAGTGATTTAAATGCAGGTGTTAGCGCGTATTCTAACCATCAGTGACAATTCATGGCTCGTTGCAGAGAAAGCGATAATTGTTGCTTTGTTTGAAAGCGAAGTTTCAAAACGGGAGATTGTTTGTTGTATTGGATGTGCTGAGTGGACAGTGCCTAGTATTTAAAAAAAATTATGAATAAACTGGTAACTTAGAGCGAAAGATAGGAAGTCGAAGAAATCATGCTATGCCGAAGAGAGGAGAACACCGTTTAAAGCATTTATGCTTGAGCGATCGGTTTTAAACTGCTGCACAACTTGAAAGTGAGTAGATAGAAGATCAACCAAAGCCTTGCTCCGTTCGAACTGTGCAAACGAGACTTAATGAGTTGGGTCTAAAGTCAAGGTCTCCTGCGAAAAAGCTATTCCTGAAGAAGAAACTGAAAAGCAGCCAATTGAATTGGTGCAAGGAACATCGCAATTGGACTGTGATCGACTAGAAAAGGATAATATGTTTCGATAAGGAGCGCTATAGCGATAAATGTGTCCTTTAAGATGTGAACATTCTCCATTCGTTATCGTCTGGCAATACATCACTAGTTAAGGAACTGGGCATTATTTTCTTTCCGGATGGAAATGTCAGTGCTGAGAACTACAAGAAAATTATTTCAAATGGACTTCTCTCAACTTTCTCTCTCTATCTAGTTTCCGTAACCTCTTGTAGGGCATACCCTGGGAGTAGGACTTCACCCGATTTGAGACAGCGATTCCAAGTGGACCTACAATTTGACGTGGCGTCCGAACCACCTACATTTTTTTTCCAACCGCCAATGGCCTTTTTACAGTAATTTGGTCTCAGCAGAAAATAGCCATTGCTCATGTCACCGTCGATGAGATTCGGACCTTAGACCTTCGGATTGTAAGGCCGACACGTTATCACTTACTCCACTGATGACTCCTCTCAATTTAAGAAAACTTTTATTCTGAGTTCTCCGATACGGTGGTTTATGATAATTCAGCACCTTGTGTATTGCGCATAAATTAAAAATCTTTGTATGTTTTTTAATTCAATCATATATTCTTTTTCTCAAAGGTAGCGAATCATAAGGAAGCACTTGGAATTGCGTTATTATCTTGGCCGGGTAATAGCCGGATCTTAACCCAATAGAGAACATGTGGGGTATTTTTGGCAAGAAAGTAAAGGATAGGTGCATGCGACACGTGTAGTGCTTATTGCAGGCATTGAATGAGTTTATGAACAAAGGGTGAAGAGACGCTGAGAGGGGAAATAAACGCTTT
This sequence comes from Leptarthrus brevirostris, assembly GCA_964036015.1. NCBI lineage: Eukaryota > Metazoa > Arthropoda > Insecta > Diptera > Asilidae > Leptarthrus > Leptarthrus brevirostris. Next base: position 137,390,272 of record OZ038372.1, on the reverse strand, counting down.
TCGATACTATTTTTCGCGTTTATTTCACGCACACACTTGCCTTGAACCACATAGTTTCAGATGAGTGACAAATTTTAAAATGAAAACCATGAAAAGAAACAATCATTCGTACACATACAAAGGTATTGATTTGATTTGATTTGATTAGATTTGGAGGTGTGAGGTTCTCAAGCGCCGCGGCCACTGGTAAAGGTAACAATAATTTGGTTACTGCCAGTAAGCACACACCGTGTCGCATATCTGGGCGAACTTACCTGCTGTACTTACTAGCAGTAAGCACTACACGTCTCGCATAACGCAAGAGAAACCAATCACCATTGAAATTCTTAAAATTTTCATTTGTCGCCGGTGGAGTAACGACCTGCCAATCCGGAGGTCCCAGGTTCGAATCCCACCGGCGGCGACCCATTGTTGTTTTCTGCTGACAACAGATTACGATAAAAGGCCATGGGCCCCATCCTCTTTAAATTATAGTCCAATTGCAATCGTTGTCTCGAATTGGGTGAAGTTCTTCTCTCGCCCCATGCCCCACAAAGGGATACGGGAACTAGAGAGAGAGAGAATGCCAACCTGGATTTGAGCCGTGATTAAGGCTAAAAGAGGTTCTATTGCATAGGTCTTGTAATCGATCTTATAATCGCATACCTACTAGAATCATTAAATAGTTAAAAACGTCCTGTGCTACCACCTTTTATGGCATCTGATAAAAATTCAATTTTTACCTGTTTTTGGATTTTTTTTTTATTTTTTTTTTTAAATTTCATGTATTCTTTTTTAATATTATTGGAATACTGATTAAACCTTCATAATTATATTGCTTTCGGCTAATTTCAGGAAGATAAATAGAAATAACTGTAAAATCAAAAGGGTGAGTTTTTTTTACGTTGGGTGTATCTCCAGTTTATTCCTTGCCACACATTTATCCAATACATTCTACGACCTTCATTAAAAGTCAAGTCAAGGTTGACACAAGCTACTCAACTAATTAAATACTCCTTCCCCAAGAATAATATGGTGTTTGTACAAGGAGGAGCTATCTCCCCTTCATTCACATGCTTTCGCGACTTATTTATAATCGCTAAAGCCATTCGGTTCGATAAGGCATCGGAAATGAATTCTGGAAGACAATTGTTTTATTGAAACATAAATTTCCAAACATTTTATCTAGAAAAACTTTTTTTTTATTAAACTAAATTGGCAATTCAATAAAAATGTCAAGGTTATATCTCTAAAAACAACATGGACACTAAATATAGTTCTATATCGTGCCAGCCTGCTTCGGAATTTGACGTAATATTTGTTTCTTGTACCCTTTTCTAATATAAAAAAAAACTATTTCAAATCAAATTAAAGTTTAAGCTGTGAAATTTATCCCATCGGTGACCTGCAATTGACGTCCTTTACTACAAAAAGCGGTAGGAATTTGAAATCGAGTAATGGTCCAAGACGATGACTATTTGCTTAATATCAAAAAAACCACATAACATGAAAATACAAATTTAGAAATTTTTTTTTAAATCCACGTACGTAAAAAAGTGAAAATAAGATGACCACCTAGACATATGGGAACATCTTAGATTCACATTGAAATATAATATGATACGTTTCGCTCAACTGAGTCTGAGCAGACATAATTCGCATTCACATGCAGCCTGTCTTACACTGGTCTAATTAGATTATGATCTGAATACCTGATAGCTTCATGATCTTGGACGATATACGTACTTACAGAGTATGTATTTGACGGTATACAATATTTTTTGAAAGGTCTGAATTTTATTCACGATAAATTATATATATTACTACCCTTTCTTTATTGGCAATAAAATGTTTAAAAATACACAAAACTATGGGAGAATTGATATCTTTCGTAAAATTGAATTCTTAAAAGACTTTCGAAATGATGTTTCTAAATTTGGCGAAAGAAAGTAAATCAAAATCCATAAATTTTGGTGAATGCTATGAAAATGTTAATCTAGGCAAAAATCTATGAATTGCTGACAACATTATAAAAATATAGCCATTCTATGCAAAATCACTACCTGATTGGAGAGAACTGGGCTGTGTACTCGCACTCGTGGGTGGATCTGCACCTTCGGTCAGTTCATTATGTGATGAAACAGCTGTGACACCCTCAACACCACTGTTCTCTTTAGAACAACGTTTGAGTGTAAAACTGTTGACAACTTTTGAAAGTTTCGATTTGGAAAGCGTTAAATGATATTCACCGCCACTTTCCTTCTTATTGCCTGATTTTGACGATTTACTTTTGAAAATTTTGCTCCACATTTTGCCGTTTAAGAGTTCATTTTAAAAACTTTTTCGGACTATACCAAATTGATTCAACACATCTCTGCCACTCAAATTGGTAAAACACCAAACTTCGCAACGCGGAAGCCACCTACGCGTTACACCGTCTTAAGAAAATGACTGTGAGTAGGTGGAGCAAGATTTTATGTTAAACACCATCCAGCACAAGTCACAATGATCCGATAATTGTTGCAATGTCAATTTTTCGCGACTTAAATGTCAAAATTTTGACGAAATCACTTGCAACGTAGTAACTGTCGGAGCACGATTTTCGGCAACGTGAGTTCCGTTCACTTAACACTGCAAGTATACAAAATCACAAAAATTTTTTAAGACGAATCAATATGAGCTTCTCCATAATTGAAAACCGCCACAAGATATGCGCACTATCACGACTGGAGCCTCGAGCAAACTAAATAAGAAACGAGAACATTTTGAGACGATACTTCTTGTTGTGACGGCGAAGTGTTTCTATCTTCAATTACAGCTGTTAAGCTAGATGCGCCGCTAATTCCCTATGAGGTCGGCACCAAGGGATAGATCTAAGACGAGAGCTGTTTTGCATATCGAAGTATGTTCATGAAAATCTTGAGAGTATGTCTTGCCTCAAGAGCATAACAGTTCCCTTTCTAGTGCTTCCCATGAAGACGCCAGACCTGTGGAGAAGCTATTGTTGGTGGTTGCACGGCAGCACTATGTTGACAATCATCTACATAATTCATTTATGCACTCACGCACTAGATACCACAAATGAACTCACTAGCTGTCATGTCGTACAAAATGGTCCCCTCTGATCCGATCCGGCCACCGATTCAGGCCCCAGGCCTTAAGATATCTCAAGATCTTCAATGAAGCGTAGATGGTAGTCGGATTTAGAGGATTTATTCTCACTTTCCCTGCACAACAATAGCATGCAAAGCCGGAAATTTTATTTCAACTTGATATTTATTTTTAAATCTTTTTACACGGATTCCATTTATCAGCCGTTACGTTTCCGATGCCTCATCGTGGCAAAAGGTTATAGCGATTATATACAGGTCACGAAAGCATGCGAATGAATAGGAGATAGCTGTTCCTTGTACAAATACAATATCTTTGGAGAAGGAGAGTTTTGATTTATTTATTATTAGATGAGTTGATTTTGTGTAACCTTGACTTTTAATAAAGGTCATAGCATGAATTGATGACAACGAATGAATGTGATACTATTCCTATTTCCTTTCAAAGGCATTTCGAAAATATATATAAAAAAAATACATAATATCAGTAACTTAATTGACTGTTACAGTATTTGCAGAATTCAGCTGATCTTGCACTTTGTTATATCTTTATACTTATTTGATTTGGGAAAGAGGAGCAAGAATTAGAATGCATTGCCAAAGTTTTTATGTGTAAGCATTTTATTTATTTTTTAATCTAGATTTATCAGCAAATAAAATTTGTAGTAAAACCATCGTCCTGGCCCGGCTTCGCACGGGTGCAATTTACTAATGAAGAAAATGAGAAGTGCACTTAGCAAAAAAATATTAAGTATTATTATTTTATAACATGTCTCTATCTCCAGTGGTTTAGGTTGTGCGTTGTCTGTCAGCCAGTCAGTCAGTTCATCGAGAATGGATTCATCCACCCTAATCTTTCCTTGAATTTTTGTAAATTGAAACAAAACAATTTCAGTACGATCATGATTTTTTGATGCGATATATCATATCCAGTGTATTTTTGCCTGCTGATCACGAATCCGATGTCAGAATTGGTCCATCACATCCTAATTTTTTTCTAACCTCAAAAAATAGGTGAAAATTAGTAAAAATCGAGGAAAATGCACTCGTAAAAATGCAAAAAAAAATATTTTTCATATCTAAATCTATATTCTTATGTATTTGAATCAGCTTAACTTACATCCACCGCCAGAATTGGGTCAGACCATCTTGTTTTTTTCCTAACCTCAAAAAGTTAGCTGGATATCATGATTTTTGAAAATTTAACCGCTTTTTACCAAATTTAGTGCTCGGGGGTTTTTGGGGTCACTGATCACGAATCTGGGGTCAGATATGCAAAATGTTGACAATATACTTGTCTAATCTATATTTTTGTGGCTATATCTCGTTCTTTTTTCCGCAAACAACCTATTCACAGATTTTCTGCCCCACCGATTTCTTTGCTTTTTAGTATCTCTTTTAAGTGACCAACAATAGTCCGCTAACATATGATCATCCAATGCCTCCAATGCTCGTTTCCATCGTACACTCATCCCAAATGATTTTTTTGCAATTCTGTAGAACTTTCGCTATTGCTGATTTTTTGGCAATATTACATGTCGGTTCATCAATCGTTTGCAAATTCAGTGGCAGTTTGAGCGCCAAATGGGCCTTCGCCTTCCTTCTAACAATGTGGCAGCGATCCCAGATGATGCTACGGCCAGCGCTTTTTGACTTTGTGCGCGAATCGAAGCTAAACTGAATGAAATTAGGAACGTTTTGCAAGTTCGGCAAGGTGAATCGAGGAAGAAGATTCCTCCTTTGCCGTCGTTGACTTCTATCATCAATGTGTCGTTTGCGGTTTTCTGCTGCTGATCCAAAAGTGGAACCTTTGTTCGTAATAATTGACTTAAAGAATCTCGATCGTATTGCCGTTCTCGTTCAAATTCTCGATTGAATGCAACGTGCATAGGGCGATTAGGCGCTGGCATTCCTAATTCGTTCAACAATTTTCCGGACATCATCAGGCACAAATGTCCTATAGAAATCAGCGCCTCGTTGTGGATCTCCGCTTTAAATTCAAGTTCGGGATTCGCTGTTGTTGTAAGAACTCGATGCAAAATGTCTTCAGCCATATTGTCTTTGTATTTGTTCCACAAATGAAGTGGATTCGATGAAAAACACGTTGCAATGATTAAAAGAATTTACCTTAAAAGTTGAGTTAAAACCTCATTCTTCGATAATGTTCGCCCCAAATGATGTCATTTGGAAGGAACTATTGTACATTTGTATCATCTGCAAGAAATGCTTCGATCGAGGTTCTTGGCCAGCAAGCAATCATGTCAGTGGCTCTGGTGGCGGTGTCGATTGTGTTTGACCTTTCTTGGCGGTTCGTGTCGAAACCTCAAAACATTGCAATGTTGGCAAACAGTGCTCTTTGTTCCGAAGTCGACTGATACATCCGCGGCGTAATCGACTGTTGGATCATTCTGAACGCCAAATTTTCATTTCGAATTGTCACGTTTGGCCATCTGTTTTGTCTACGTTCTAAATTATTTTTTGCATAAGCGCTCCAACTGAGCGAGTCGAACTCGACTGTATCCGTTGTTCTGGAATCATAATGGATCGCGCTTGAGAAATTCTTATTCGATTTGCTCCAAAGAACTATTAAAGTAAACATTGCTTTTTTATTGAGATTTTGATAAAAAAATACCATCCAAATTTCTTTTTCTTTCGCACAAACCTTGTCCTGACAATTATGAACACAACAACAAAAAAATCAGCCAAATCGGTCGAGCCGAAGTGATGATCTTTCATACATGCGGCAATTGATTTTTTTTTACGTATATAGATAGATAAGAAAAAATCGGATATAACACTAACTAGCACTGTTTTTTACAAACGCTTAGAAAATTCAACGAAGGTCAAATTGGCAACCTGTTTTCGTGTATTTTTTCAAACCTTATTATTTTAAGGAGTAGAAATTTAATAATATAAAGTAAATCGGTTCAACAGGGAATTCCATTTCCGTTCTTGTATTATATTCTAGCCTTGGCCTGTTGTGGGACTTCGAAATCCAAGTATTTCATCGCATTTTTAGCTATGAAAGGTTACTGGATATCTAATGGCCAATATATTTAGAGAGTGCTAATTGGGTACCTTCAGGGCGTAAACGGAAATGGGTTGGTGCGCTGGTTGTTTTTGAAGAAACAGTAAACAGCATAAGTTTTGGATGGAGTAAAGATAACACAATTTGCTCTGCTGTAAGCGAGGATTATCGAAATGTCCTTGCTTAATGATTCAAACAGGTGTTCTCGGTTGATTTTTGTAGAGTTCTCGCGAGAATTCATTACATAATCAAGAGTACGCTATATCAAGGCTGCTGTAGTCGGCGAGACTATGAATAAGATTGAAAGTGAGAGATAAAAGGCCATTAATAAAAAGAAAAAATAACCTTGGTGAGAGAACTGAACCCTACGGTACACCGGAATTTACGTCGTAGGGATAAGGTACAACTAATATTATAGTACCTGGATGGAATGGTCTGACAAAAAACTTTCTATGCAGACTAAATTATTGAAGAGCGATGATTGTGGTCTCTCCAAAATTAATTGTAAGGGAGACAATGATTTCAACGTTCCGTTCGAGCCTTTAGTAAGACTATGATTGAGCGAACAATATTTTGTTGGTATTTTGTTATCAGAGAGGAGGTGGATAATTGGGAGAATGTTAAATAAAGGTCTGAACTGCCGAAGGGAAACGAACTGAAACCGAGTATTTATTTAGGTGCAATGATAAAAAATGATTCAAAAGATGTGTGTTGTGCCATATAGTAATAGAACCCAAATTGGAACTCAACTAGTCATTGTATATCACCAAATAACTCGGCGTGTACTCTATTCTATATTCTATATATTTCTAAAATCTTATCAATATCTGAAAACAGCTTATCAAAGGAATACAGAGTGTCAGTGTCAGAGACATATAAGAAGAGAGTTTAAATCTTATCCAGATATAATTAAATTTTGGATTAGGAATTGAAGGAGATGGGAGAAGGAAGAAGGACACATCATTTCTAATATACACTACGATTCCCCTTAAGTAATAACCATAAATGTGATATTGATTAATATCAGAATCAGAAGCAACCTTGGATGCACGATTTTTCCACGGTCAAGTAGCTGTAAACCAAAAAAATGTTTACTTTTCAAGTCACGAATGTAGCAAAAGTCAAAACAAAATTTTTTACGAGTCCCGTAAGATCTTAATTTGCGCAGAACAAAATAAAATCGTACGACACGAGAAGAGGACAGATGAACGGGATCGACAAATGTGAAGTAAAGTCGCCTCGATGAGGTTAAAGCCAGCAACAGTGTTATGCCTGTGAGTTTTACGGTATAACGTAATTTTTTTTTACCATGTGGCCAAAGCCTAGGGGACAACCCTTTGATACGTTAGCATGGTTTTGGCCGGAAAAGAATTAGGGTAAAGGAATTGAGGAAACTTGAATGTCTTGTTTTTGCATTGCTGCGAGCTAAACAATAGCCCAGAGAAGAAGTGGATTATTTTAATTTCTTAATAAAAGCCCACGGGGAGACCTGGTCTCGAACCCGGGACCTATGGCATGGTAGTCGTGCCGCTCAACGAATTGAACCACCTCGGTCTCCTATTTAATTTAATTTTAATGGTCTTCTCTACCAGAGCTGTTTAGTATTGATACCAATACCAATACTTGGATTTGTAAAATTGCAGAATTGGTACTAAAAAAAGTTCAAACACCAGTGCTGGCATTGGTATCGGCAGTCACCACTATCATACGATAACTTACAGTACATTGCCAGTACTACCAGTACCTCACCAGTACCAGGAATATTTCACCGTGTACCTCGAAATTAACAGATTTTGTAAGAAGAAATGAATTGATGTAAATGAATTAGTTATATTGTTGCTCAGTTTTGTAATAGCCAAAGAAGAAGCAAATTGATGAACTACACAATGATTATGAATATATTAAGCTATGTAAATAAATAAACAATATACAAACAGTTTGCCATTAGTAACAGATAACTAAGAAACCCTAAGAATGTTAAATCAAATAAATTTTGTTACAATTTATATAAGCCTTTCCTAAAATTGTTACTGCTCCCTAAGCATTACTGTGCTTATTATTATTATTATTATTTTTTCTATATTATTCTTTTGATAAATATAGTAAATATCACGAAATACTCACTATGGTTCTCGTAGAAGATTTTAACATGATCCTTGAACTTGCTTATTCTTAATAATATTCTTAACTTTAAAAAGTTTTGGTTTCATTTTAACCGCACGTCTATTTGTTTTTACGCAACTGTATGCGCGCTACAATTTCAAAAACTTTCTTTGCGTAATGTTATATTGAGAAATCTTTTCTTAAAGCCTAAAATACATTAGAAATACTTGACTGATTGATACATTTAGATAGCAACTATTCCTTTACCAACAATTCAGTTTCGAGCTCATAAGTACAATGCACCAACCAACCAAACACCTTTCCAATAAGACATTATTTGTGGATTCGGATTCCCAACTGTTGCATCTCGATCTCACGATCAAAAAGAGCCCAAAATAGATAAGCAGCACTTTAATTTTTTTTATTCATTTTTTCGTTCCTTCAAGAAGTGCTTGTACGTTATTTTTGATATTCAAGATTTCGAAAGAGTCGACCACTACATCATAAGAGTTTTGTGGGCACTCTGGAAAAGTCTGAAAATACAACTGAGTTAGTACCCAGCTGTTGGCTTAAGTTCTAGACTTTGCATTTTTTTGTATTTATTGCTAAATGCGTAACGTTTTTCGTGTATATCTTATTGCAGCACCGCGTTTCCTGTTGCGTAAAATAAAAGTCGATGCACGAATGGAGGATGTCAACAAGGCCGTATTCTTGACTTAATGATGTCTGCTTCCGTGAATTATTCAGTTGATTTTGAAGCTAATTAGAGGGGGACATTCAAAGTAATGCAGTTTAAGGGAGAAAAGTAATTAGTCGTAAAACAAATCGTATATTTTTGAAATGAAGAACTGTTTTATAATTAGAAAAATTTTATCATTTTTTCTCTTTGAATCTTTGGAATCTCGGGATTTTATTAATTCACAGTCCTTATTTTACGCCACTGGTACTTCATTACTTCCGGTAAGCCGAAAACCTTAATTAAATTGGTTTAAATTTCTTTGGTGTTATATTTGAATAAATTTGCATTTTAGAATTTTTTTTAAGTAGAATTAAATCTTCTAACTCAGAAGGCGCACTTCACAGGCAGAGGCCTGGAATCAATTGACCTATTCACCAGAATATAACATATATTAAGATGAATGATACTCCCACAACCCATGCAATAAAATATTAGTAAAAAAAAAAACAACAACGAAAATAAAACTCCAAAACAATCCCAAACACTACAATCAGGGCTGCAAAGACAACAGAGATTGTTTAAGCAAATCCTTAGTAAGAGCCAGGTCAAAAATAGGGCACATATTCACGGCTCTACACATGCGGTTAATAGGCTCATGCATACCATAGTTAGAGCGAGAATGGATAATGGATAAAGGCAATCTCCTTAAGCTATACGGGGTTTGCCTATAAGTAACCAAACTTGCGAGAGTAAGAGAATCTATATTCAAGTTCAAAAGCTGATGAATAAATACTAGGTCAGCAATTCTACGACGTTCCTCTAACGAGTGCATATTAAGCAATCGGAGGCGATCCTCATAAGGAGGAAGCCTTAATGGATCATTCCACGGGAGTTCCCTTAGTGCGAACCTAACAAAGTTCCGCTGCACCGATTCAATGCGTCTAGAATGAACAGCATAGCAAGGAGATCAAACCTGAGATGCGTACTCAAGCATTGGTCTAACTAAAGAAAAAAATAAGTGAATAAGGGTCTGTTGATCAGAAAACTTCCTTCACCACCGCTTAACAAAACCAAGGACTGAATTACTCCGAGATACTATATGGTTTATGTGCAGAGTGAAATCGAGTTTTTTGTCTAGCGTTACACCGAGGTCAGTAAAGGATTCCACACGACGGATAAGTATACCTCTAAGATATTTTGTAAAATAATAAAGAATGTGTGGTACTTAAGCGCAGGTACCATAGCACATCGGAGAAATTGCAGGATTGTTCCATATTGAAAGAATCATCAGTAACCTAAGCATTTCTTACTTACAGTTCGAGCTGATAAAGACCGATAATGAAAAATGACAACGGGTGAAAAATTTAAACGAGTCAACTAACGATATGGTCTAATTGGCTCTATATTGTGTGTATGTATTTTTCTTAGCCTATTTATAGTATATCGTTTAATTCATACGTAAAATAAATAATAAGCTTACGTAAACGCATTATTATTACTTCAATGGATGTAATAAATCAGATAGTTCTTGGTGTGACTCTTATAACACAGACCCACTATGCCTGGTTTTTGTTTTATGCTATCGAGATCCCCACGAAGCTGCATTTGTAGAGTATTTTGCATATCGGTAGCGTGGCCGAGCGGTCTAAGGCGCTGGTTTAAGGCACCAGTCTCCTCGGAGGCGTGGGTTCGAATCCCACCGCTGCCAGTATTTTTATACAAAGAAATATGTTATAGTAGCATATTTTATTATAAAAAGCATTATCTCAAATTCTATACATACCGATAATGAAATTATAAGAATTCAAATTCTTTTAAACAGATTTACGTAGAATGCGATAGTTCCAACTTTTCAACAATAAAACATTCAAAAGGACACTGTACAAATTCCTTTCCTTTTCCTATTACTTCTCGGGCCTTTTTTTTTAATTAAGTATGATGATACATAGCCATATTATCTACGTAACTACGAGGGTGAATCAAATATAAACGAAACTTTGGTTTCTGAGCGAGTAGGTTTGAAGAGAGCCAGCGGCCGCTTATAGGGGTCATAGGTAGAGATTTCGTGAGAGGGGAGGCAGGTGGTTGACCGTTTAAAACCGGTTTGCCACTAGTTGTCACGATGTCGGAGCAACAGGTGCACCTTTCCGCTGCGCAACGCATTACTATTAAATGTCTTACTTAAGAAGGAGTAAAACCAGTTGAAATTTTGAAAAGATTAACTGCACAGTTTGGTCAAACGCTGTCAAGGGCTCGCGTCTTTTTTTGGCATAAGGAGTGCAAGGAAGGACGTGAACGGGTTTAAAATGAGAAACATGCTCGGAAAGACTAAGCTGTTAGCTTGCAAAGTGGTCAAAATTGTTTTTTTTTCTACTGACGTGGTGTTTTGTATATTAATTTCTTGCATGACCGTCGCACAATAAGTGCTGCTTATTACTGTCAGCCTTTGAGTAAGGTGAGGAAAGTTTATTGTTCGAAATGACGTGACCAATCGATTCGAAACGTCATTCGCCTCCACGACAAGGCCACATACTAAACGTTTAACTTGCCAGAAATTAGAGGAAATGAAATGGACTCAACTTGAGCACTCTTCCTAAAGCCTTGACTTATTACACTGCGATTTTCATCTGTTTGGGCTACTGAAACAAGCACTCGGAGGACGACGATTCATGAGGTGAGACCTTCGTGCGGTATTGGCACCTTTCATTTTACGATGTCCTCCCAATCCGACGGGAAAAATGCGTTTCCAAAGCAGGAGATTATATTCACAAATGATGAGTGCTTAGATATTGTATTAAACCAAATTACAATTTTTTATAAATAAAGTCTCGTTTATGTTTTATTCACCCTCGCATTATACTTTTAGAATGTTACAGAAAAATAAATATTTAAACTAATATAGATTCCTAAAGGTGTTGTTTCACAAGGGATGAGTTATGCTACTATTGGCGTTCTAACATGCATACAGTACAATCTAAGGTAGATTTTGATATTACTTTGCAACACCCATTGTCCCCATTTTAGTATTAATTGCTGTCGGCAGAAAGCAAACATGTTTTGTTGCGGGTTGCAGCCGAACCTGCGACTCTCATGTGGAACACCAACATGTTATCCTTTTACGCCTGCAACACGTTCCTTAAAAGTCTGCAAATAAAGAGGTAACTGGCAAGTTCGAGATAACTGGTTCAACCAAATATTAATGGTAGGTATCATATAAGAATAATATAGGCAAAAATTACTGTTCGGATCATTTCAAAAATGTGTTTTGAAAGTGCACGCACTTCTGTTTAGAAATTACGTTTTGTAGAAACGGATACGTTTTTTGTTACGATAAATATGATCTTTAGTTATCATATAAAGCTGAAATATTGTTTATCTATTTGAATCAAAATTACTAATAAATTCAAAAGCACAATTAAAGAAATTAGTTACAGGTAAAGATCTAAGATTTTGCTGAACATTTACAGATTTTCTGCATAGCAAAGTGAGCTTCCGACATGGGCAAATTGTGCTAAAATTCATGATGATAATTGGGCGCTGCAATTATAGATCGATACATTCACAGTGTTTCACAGCGCATGTGCAAAACCGAAGGATTTGACACATGTTGTACCGGATTGGTTAAACAGCGACAACTAACTACAAAAAAAAGATCAATAATTTAGGAGGCAGGTAGAATTTTTTCTTAGGAGGGCAGCTAGGAGCTGTACGTTTGGTTTTGTAATTTGAGAATGATAAAAGAATTTTGAGCGCTTCAAGTTTCCATCGCAAGAGAACACATTAAGCAGGCCATACACGATCAATTCTACCGTCAAGTCTGCAGCGGACTTGACGCGGCGTCCAGTTTGCAGCGCATCCATATAGACCACTCGCAATCAAGTTTACCGTCCAGTTTGCATGATGCCGCAACAGTTGAAACCATGGCGTCTCCAGTGGCGGCCGACGCCGCGTTAGCCATCCTAGGCTTATTGCTCGCAATTAATAACCAAAAAGAAAAATCGTTCGCCTGCAGATGCCGACCAACGTCATGCATACTTGACCGCTCATACACACGTTCAAGTTTGCATGACGCTGCAGGCTTAATCAAGTCTGCAGAATCGAAATTAGATTTTTCCTTCATGTAGACTTGTCATGCACAATGATAGCCATACACCGTCAAGTATACTGGACGCCGCGTCAAGTCCGCTGCAGACTTGACGGCAGACTTGTATGGCCTGCATTAGCTACTATTTTAAACCCAAAAATAAAAAAATAGGCTATATTTTCCTTTGAAATCAAAAAATTGATTTTTTTCCGAAAATTTAAGTTTGAAAATCAATTATTTTAAAACTATTTAGCACCATTGTCAACTGTCAACTGATATTAATAACGTCTCTAGAACTAAAACTTTAGAAGATATACGTTAAAATGTACTATGCTGCTCTTTTTAGTCCCACTGCGAAAGATGTGGAACTTTCCATCTAGTCGCTGCAAACCTTTGTTTTCTGACATATGAAACTCATTTACTAACTGATCAACCAATTGTTTTATAAAAACTTAATGTGAACCTGCGTTTTCGTTCTTCACTTTTTGAACGGATTTTTATTAAATGTTTGAATTAGTAGCACATACTTCAAGGCCCCAGAAGATGCTTTTTCGCAACTATTTAAAGAACTTCCTTAAGTAACAGTTTTTTGCTATACTATAGTGATCACCCCGATCAACACCACCCATATTTTTAGTATAGTTCAATACTGTTTGAGGCTTTTGGATGGTAACATATTTGCCATTTCGTAATATTCTATGGATGCATTTAATTTCTAATGCAGTCCAAGTACTAAGAAGTGTTACAATCCTCTTGTCCTTGCATGAAAGAAATAAAGTATTGTTTTTTCTGCATTATAATATGTTTGCTTTTGAAAATTTAGGCGTCTTCCTTATAGGCGGTATAACTTTTCTATTTGTTGATAACGTTCCAGTTAAGTGGTATACCATTTTCAATAATTCATTTGGTATGGTATCCTTTTGCACAGCCAACGTTATCGCGAAGATTCTTAAATAAATGCAAAAGAATTCGTCGTCCCTTCGGTTGATGTTGCTGTCAGCTAACGTGCATTCTGATATGGCTATAACAGTGATAAAAATAATAAAATGGTTTTTGCCGCCATATACGTAGCATTGAACCCGTAAGTAAAAGTCCCATGGCGCTTATATGGCAAAAGTAAAGCTCGGTAGAGAACGTTACAAATATTCTTACCGGTTAAAGTTCCGGAGCGGAACAAAATAATTTCGATTCGAAAATTACGTTACCATAGGAACTTTTTATTTTATTTCGATTTGTGGCGGACTCCTGAATATATAGGTACTATAGAGCGACAAGAAATGTCGTATTTTCTTTGTGTTGCGGTGTATTTTGCTATTCTTACTTGATAAAGGATTAAAACCCAAGGAAGCAACCGAAAGTGTTAATGAAACTGCTGGTGAAATTTTGAATATCCGTAAATGCCAACGGTGGTCCAAACAATTTAAAAACGGTATCAGAAATTTCCAAAATCGGGAAAACAACAAAAAATCGATGATAACGTGTTAAAACCATTGGTATAATCAAATTTATGCAAAACCATTAAGGAATTATCGCAGAATATCGGTGGCAAAGTACACAGACAGAGTGTTTAGGTTTCGCATGACTTATCGCCATCGGCTTTAGATCTTCAAGTGACCAGAGAAATGGATACTTTATAGCAGGCCACATTAAAGAAAACAATGGCTTTCTCCAGGACAGAGACCTGTTTCAACACCTCGACCATCTTTGTCCTTAAAAAAGGTTCTGTTATGTGTCTGGTGGGATATTTCGGGAGTGATCCATTATGAATTGTTAAAACCGTGTCAGACTATTACGGCCGAGTTCTATTGTGCACAGTTTATAAGATTAAAGGCGCAATTACTGAAAAAAACAATCCGTTCTGGTGAATAAACAACGACGCATCTTGCAGCACGACAATGCGAAGCCGCCTGCAGCAAGAATTATGCAGGAAAAAATTAAGGAATTGGATATAGAGCTTCTCTCCTGACATAACGCCATCTGATTATCATTTATTCCGAAGTATTGAACATTCCCCTCGAAAAACAAATTTAAATCAGAAAAAGATGTCCGAAAATACTTGCGTGCCTTTTTCAATTCAAAACAGCCAGAATTTGATAAAAGAGGCATCGAAAAGTTACCTAAATTGTGGCAAGGTATCATAAATAACCATTTAAATTATTTATCGAAATAAATATTATGTATTTTTTTATTAAATACATATTTTTATACATACAGTCGCGATAATTTCTACATTTGATACTTTTAACTCGCGGTATTTTCAACTACGAATCTCAATCATTGGCCACTCAATAATTTCAATTGTTTGGCGATTTTTACACTCGATGATTTCAATGCATGTACTTTTTTCATTTAAAGTGGTTACGTAATAGTACCTACCCAGTAGGAAAAATCAGCATTGCATATTCAAGGAGGAATAATGGATCACATACGATGCCTCTCATTCAGCTCCGAATGGATCAATCTTGGAGGATATAAAGCAAGAGAATATGAAAACAAATAGATATGGACAAGTTTTGCATTGAAATTAAGTATTATGCGCAATAAATGCGTAATTTATTTGCTGTACGCGTCGCGTCGGCGTAGTTCTAATTTTATTAAAAATTTCCAATAAGTGAAGTGAGGTGTGCTGCATGCGTTTTTTTAACGAGTTTTTAATACAGTTTTAGAAATAAATGAAATATTAATATATGAATTTTAGAAATATTAAATAAACAATCCATTTACACTATTTCGGAGCTATAAAGGAGACCTCCATTTTTTTGCTATCTTAGAAGGTATAAAAGAGTACTAATTTTTTGTCAATTTTCGAGCTCAAATGGAGCGCTCCTTTCTAATGACATGCATATTTTAAAAGGAGGCCACTCCTATGATCCGTCAGGAGTGCTCCGCGAATGATTTTAGATTGATCACCTTTCCTACTGGGTACATACAGAATATACATTTAGAATCTAAAGAAGTGTCCTTGTAGCACATAAGAACTGTAGCATTGCCACAACCTAAATCTCTATTAAGGGCTTCATGTAGGGAATGCGTGTGCCTAACCGTTTATTCCGTATAACTGAACCTAATACTGCGAGCAAAATTTGTGTATTGATTTCAGTCGAACACGCATGCGCATAAGAAAAGATCACTTATAATTATCCGCGAAAAATGGCACCAAATATTTAGCATAATAAAACCCATAAATTTCTTTCATTAAAAGAAAAAATTGAGACTCTTAATAATTTAGCAAAAGGAGTTAGATATTTGAAAATCTCCAATTTAATGAAATTAAACTCATAATAACTCTAAAATCCTTTTTATTGAATTCAAAACGTATTACAATTAATCTTAGTAACTTAGAAAAGCTGTTTAAAATGTCCACCGCCACTTTGGATGCATGCCAACAATCTCCTTCTAAGTCCCTGTTTGAGGCGTATTTCAGCCAGCCTCTCCCGTATTTTCGTCGCTACATTCCCAATTCTGCTAACTAATCATCCCTAGTGTTAACAGGGCTTGAATAAACTTCATCTTTCCATAAGAAAGAAAAAGTCCAATGGGGTAAGGTCTGGAGATCTAGCAGGCCAAGGAATCGGTGTACCTCGTCCAATCCAGTGGTTAGGACACTTTTCACTTAGTTATTACCTTCAAAATATTAGCAGTATGCGCTGGTGCTCCATCGTGTTGGTAAAACACGTCCGTTCGATTATGCACAGGGATGCCCTCTTGTAGATCTTGCAGTGTTTTGTCCGAAAAGTCCGCATAAATTTGACTGTTGAGTACTTGTGTCAAAATAAATGGTCCTACCAAATGATTGCCGATGGTACCAGCCCAAACATTGACACTGAATCTCTGCTGGAATGAGATCATATTTGTCCTGTGTGCGTTAGTTTGCGACCAGGTATTGGGACTATGGAAGTTTGTGATATCATCCCTGGTGAATTGAGATTCATCCATCTACAGGATTCGGCCCAGAAACGCCCTGTAGTCAATGTCACGTTCCAGAAGCCAAGTGCTAAATTTCAGTCTTCTCTCGGAATTTCCTTCCAGTAGTCCTTGGACTAGGTGATGGTGATATGGACATAACCCGTCTCGATGAATAACCCTCCAACCCGTAGAAGATACTCCTAATCGCCTTGCGACTCGTCTCGTGCTCGTCTCATTGTTTTGTCTTACGATGGTGATTATTTGCTGCTCGACGTAGGCAAAAGTTTCCGAAGATTCGGGTCGTGTCTCTCTGTCGTGTGAAGTTACACTTCCTGAAAGTCCGTATTAATACACCTCTATGAGTTGTTCGCCGATTAGGTAATCTCCTTTGATATTCCAGTACAGCCGCTCTCTAATTTCCGTCTACTACACCATAAATGTAAATAATATCGGCATATTCCTCAAAAGTAAATTCTACCATTTTTTAATAATTTTTGCTTACAAAAACCAAATCTTATTTATTTTTTTTTTTCAACTATAATAGGTATTCTTGCTGACTGACCCTTTCTTATAGCAAAATTTCCATCAGATACGAGTAACAGAACGCCAGGATACAAGGGTGTGAATCCTGGCTAACACAAGCTAATATCGGCAACAAAACAAAATTACACTAACATTCTTATAACTTTTTTGCAACAATAATTAAAACTGATTACCTGTTAAAACAAAACAAGCATTTTCGATCCTCTCAAAAATTGTGTTTATTTAAAGAATTTCCTACCTAAAGTGCAATAAAATAATTAAGTATTCAGAGATTTCTAATGATGCGGTTTTTCTAATCCTCTGTCTACCTTACTAAGTTGCACCTTTTTGGAACGGGTATAAGATGGGCAATCCAATAAAAATAAAAAAGGAGTGTACTAATTACATGACTTTCGGAGCAAATTTGGGAAAATTCTGAATTTTAGGTAATTGCAATCCATTTTTTTCACTTTTGGAAGCGACTGTACCTACAATGGTAGGAGTAAGGGCAGCATTGTTGACAATTTTGAAAAGGACATTGGGATAGTAGTTTTTTAGCATTTGTTTGATTTCGCTGTGTTGCGTAGATGAAGACATAAAAATAAACGAGTAATGTGCATATCATGAAATACTGAAATTTATGAATCACCCTGTAACTCCCAAACGGTTGAGATTGCCCCCCTCCCTGCCATACAATTTTTGTTTGCCTAGGTGAGATCTATCACCCCACTAATTTTGGCACGTCAGATCTGAAACACCATGTAGAGGTTTTAGAGGGTTAAAATAATGGGGCCTGACAATTAGTCTCGCTTGTAGAGTTTTCTCGCTTATTTAGTTCTCGCTTTGACTGTATATGTATATATATATTTTTTATAAATATTCATGAAATTTTTTTTTAATTAAATATTGTTATGGAGATAATAAAATAATTAAAGATTAAGTCAAAAATGTTGTTAACAGTTTTTAAATAACATTAATAATTCATTTATTGACCACTTAAAATGTTGTTAATATATTTTGTGGCACCCTATAAACCAATTAAAATTTTTTTTATATCAATTAAGGGTAATAATGTCAAGATTGATTTTCCAAAGTTTCATTATGATATCTTCAACACAACAAAAGTTACAGATTTTTGATAGCCACCAAGTCGTTTTGGCCCACTGTGCGGCGTCCGAAATTGTTAATCAACGGGATTCTGAAGACGACAGCTCTGATGAAAATTGCGAAGAGTTACAGGGAGGACTTACCTTAGCGAAAAATCTTGAATCATTTTTCTTGACTAAAGAAACCTTGTGCTGAAAGAAGCCGAAATTTTAAAAGAGAGCTGGAAAATAGCCTATCTCCATACAATGAGACTTACTACGAACTTGTGAGGGCCAGTAAATAGAGTAAAATAACAGATTTTTTAAAGAGGGCGGAAGATGCAAAAAATCTTAACGAAGAAATGGGTTCAGAAAGTGATGATATCGTTCAAACGAAAAACCGCTCTCGCCTCACGGTGCTGTCCAATGATGAAGAATAAATTTAAAAAAATGAGCTTAAAATAAATGAGAAGAGAATTTTTTTGTAGACTTACGTTTTTTTTACATGTTTATATTTTTAATAAAAATTGTTGAATTAATAAAAAATATTTTTTAATTTTAAATTTTTCAGAACGCGACTCTTAGTCTCGTATAACACCTCATTTTCTAGGAAAGTATCTACCGAGTTATAGGAGATTACCTGTACTCAACATTTATAAATTTATTTATTTTTATATCAAGGATTTTGCTTATTATTTACTTTAGTTATACAAATTTTTAGTATTTTATTAAAAAAAAGTTTAAAAAAAACACTTGGCAGCGGTGGGATTCGAACCCACGCCTCCGAGGAGACTGGTGCCTTAAACCAGCGCCTTAGACCGCTCGGCCACGCTACCTGTGTCATTACGGCTTGTTAAACATAGATACATCGACCTCTTGATATATTTAGAACAGCAATCCCAAGACAAAGGAGGCATGAAAACTTGAGCGTGCGCCATGCGCAAAATACGAAAGCTCTTCTGAACTTTTAGTTATAAATTATAAGACTAAAGAAATTTTCTTAAAATTTGTTGGTCATAAAGTTCAAGATCATTTATGAAAAAACGAAACGAAGGAGAAGAATAATAACAGTTGCAGTAATTGCCACAACCGCTATACATTTTCTAGATTGAACGTTTGTTTGCAAATTATGATGTATTGAGGTTCACAGTCCCACGCCCTGGAAAATTCGATATAACTTTAATCGCTTCCAAGGCGACTGATGTTAAACAGTGTGGAAAAAGTCAAGCGAAAACGAAAACACGACAAGTTTTGAAAACCGGCTTCGCTTCGATATCGCTAAGCGACGTTGCTAATCGCCGTTTAACACTTTTTATAATTATGTGGCCGCGTAATGTTGCGGTTGTGGGATTCATTATATGTAGATATTATGAATGGATGAAGCGAAGTCTTTTGGTCTTCAAGTTCTCATGTTAATGAGAAGTCTAAAGGCCGTGTACATTAAATGGAATGTACACACGTGTGTTTTGTGGATACTCTTTGATTTCTGAATTACGTAAGGAAGCCGGAAAACAGCATGCGCATATAATTATCGTGCGTATGAATGGTGATGTAGCTTCACCTGGACAAGATTATTAAGTAATAAATTTGGTTCCAATATCAAGGTAGGGTGCAAGTATTTCCATGCTTTGGTTGCATATGGTGCCACTAGCGGTAAAGTCTACTGAACGGCTTTTGAATATTGATGAATTGCGTTGGAATCATTATTGTTGTTGCTTATTATGGAAAACTAAATGTATGTTCTTGAGAGTAAATGTTTCAAGTGCAGGGAATAGATTCCTGGAATAGTTAAGATAGACACCTACATGCAAGATAATCGATTAGTGAAATAAATAAAACCATTAAGAAAAGAATCTTATAGAGTAGACATAATCGAAAGAGAATTTGTGGAGGAGGGTGATGTTGAGACAGAGTGACTCAGTTTAATTAATGCGGACTGAATTGTACTTAAAATGTGTTAGACTACACTCAATGACGTGTAACTATGAACTGACGGCAAAGATTACTGTTACAAGATAAACGGCTTCGAACAAAGTAGTGAACATTTGTTGGTTGCTTTTATATATTTCCCGCATCGGGCAACCCTGCAGTCAGAACTAAAAATTTGTTTTCCGGTAGAGTTTGTGGGAAGGAGACAAGTATACTTTTCTTATGTGCATTTACAAATGTCAAATGTACACTCATTAAAAGATCAGAATACATCGATAGTTTACGCACATAAGTAACTAACTCAGTCATTCAATTCACATGAATTCTTTTTATTGGTCGTACTTTTTGGTACATTTTTCTCTTCGACAAGATTTGGCGGTACTTTTTTCAGAGAAGGCTGTAATTTTCTCCGAATGAGAACAGTATTTTGACAGGAGTAAGTGATTCTCTCAAATAATTTTGACAGGAGTAAATGACTGCATACTACCTGTACTCTTTATTTGCATATATATATTCTTATGACCTTAAAAGCTGGATATATTTCGTTTTACTGTGGTGCCAGTGTTACTTTTTAAAATTAGCTGGGTAATTTAAGGAGCCGGTTATCTAGTAGTAAGTAATCTTTGCTGACGGTATGCAATTTCATGTTGAGACAACTTTTGAGATCAGTAGTGAAAAACCTTTTTGGCCTGCAGTTTTATTTCGAGTTTTTCGCTAATACTGGCGGGAGAAAAAAGCATTATAATATATAGATTAAATTTTCTTCCTCGAAATTACTTTTTATGATATACTATTCCTCTGTACTCCTCGTATTACTTAAAATAAAATTTAGAAATAAATGGTTACCCTTATTTCCTCTTTTCGAAAATTACAAACTGGACGCAATTTTGTTTCACTCCGAGTGGTAATTATTTTATGATTAAAAAAAGTCGTAATTCGTAAGCATTTCAAGTAGTTTGGAATTTATCTTGTGAGTATTTTATTGTTTTATACTTTTTGGTAAAATTTTATCAAAAATATATTTTCGTCAACTACCCAGTAGAAATTCAGTCACGTGGAGGGTCGGTAGAAATTGTACACAAGTTCCACTTGGAGTTGATGTACCACTTCCTCGTAAACTAATATGCATAACGCCTAGGACATCGGTATACAAAATTCAATTTACTTTCGACATAGAGTTTCGAAGCAAATTCACATTGAATCATCGTGTATTCCACGTAATTTTTTTTTACTGGGATGTGCTTTCTTGTCTTGAATATGCTTACAAGGCTGCCAACGTAAGAACGCAATTGTAGTTGCTGACGGCAATTTCAAATCTTTTAAAATCGCGATCGAAAATGTAATCGATATTTTAGATCGGCGAAAACTCCTATATCTCAAATAATGAGCAGTGCCTTACCGTAAGTATAAAATCGTGATTGAAATTACAGAAAGGAAAATTTGCACTTTGAAACAGAAAGTTCCCAGTCGTCATGTTGTTAGTTCCGAAATGATTCAATGAAGTTTTTACGAATTTGCCTTTTAGAGTGTAATGAAATGTGCTTATAGGGAAAAGGATAAACATACAAAAGTGTTTCACTTTGCAGCAAGTAATTTTGACAGGTCTATCTGTCCATAGTTATAAGTCATTGACTACACTTAACAACTTTTACGTGTAAAAATAGAATTAATTATAATAAAATAGAAAAGAGACGTGAAATAAGAGACTAAAATCCATATGATACATGTTGTCCAATACCAATTTTTCGGCGTATTCTGTTGATAATGAGCGCCATATTACTCTGATTTTCCGCAAGAGCTGCTTCAGGGTGAACACACGTTTTCCCGCAAATTTTCTCTTTACAACACTCCAGCCATTTTCGATGGGAAGTACAGAGAAGCATCCTCAGACATAGAGGAGCATGTTTAACGGAACAATAGCTCACCAGCGGTAGACCATGCACGGTTTATAAGAACCCATGCCCAAAAAGACGCTTCATCCGAAAAAAACCGGACAAGAACGAGTTTGACTCACGTACCGAGTATTCCGTAATACTTTTTCACGATATATAACTACAAATTAACAATTTTTTTCCTTTGCTTGTGCTGTGAGACCTTGAGTCTTGCCAAATTTCATGATTCTAGGTCAATGGGAAGTACCCTATTTATTTTCGAGTGTGAAAATATGCGGCAAAATGGCCGTATTTTTTTATTGCGTTGACTTAGAAGCTTGATTTTACAGCTCCAAGGGACCGTAGACGTAAGTATTTGATACTAATTTCAACTTGATACCTTTACGTGTTCCTGAGAAGAAGGGGTTTGACAGACAAACAGCAAACGGACAATATAAGGGTTCCTTTTATCGTTTTAAGGTGGTACGGAAAAATTACGTTCGACCAATTACGGTCAAGATTTTCGGTAGCCCACACCTTGCGCTTTTCTTGGTGTGTTTGGAAGAGTAGGAGTTTTTGCCCCGTGCTACGGAACTGAATCTGTTTCTCAACCAAACGCTGTCTGATTGAATTGATGCTTACGTGGACTCCCCTTTTAGCTAGCTTGGCTGCGCGAAAGTGCAGAGTGGGATTACACTGGAACAGCTGATGACTTTGTCCTGCTTGCTAGTGGTCGAGTGCGAGACTTGCCTTTTTCCGGAAAGTTATCGACGTTTTTATGGTCTCTATACCGTTCCATTCAGCTCTTTACGAATGTCTTCGACCGTTTCACCATTTGGCAGCCTCACTGTACGTCATAAGTGGTCCTTTAAAAAAAACTGCATAAAAAGACGGCTTCGAAAGTTAGCATGCGCGGCACTAATTTCCTTTACGTCAAGTTGGCATCTGTGACGTATTCCTTCGACAGTACTCCCCACAAAAAAAATTTTACGACAAATCTTCAGTAGTTTATGAAAAATCGAGGAACGTTTTGTGTTGAAGAAACTGTACTTTATAAATAAAAACTGTTGGTTATTTGAATAACTGTTTCTATTACAAATTTTCTCCCTTGAAAAATTGTGTCATATTTTTCCGGATATACGTTATAATTTAAATGTTTAGTCCAGTAAAATATCTTTATATGAATACATAAAACTTTTTTTGAATTATATCATTTATTTTTAGAATTAACCCTTCTAACTCAGAAGGCGCACTTCACAGGCAGAAGCCAGGAATCAATTGACCTATCCATCAGAATATAACAAAATATTGAGGTGAATGAGGCTCGAACACCAACATGCAAAAAAAACGTTA
This sequence comes from Leptarthrus brevirostris, assembly GCA_964036015.1. NCBI lineage: Eukaryota > Metazoa > Arthropoda > Insecta > Diptera > Asilidae > Leptarthrus > Leptarthrus brevirostris. The sequence continues at coordinate 137,366,623 of OZ038372.1, read as the reverse complement.
GTAACCCAAAAACAAAAACACACCCAAACAAAACAATCAGGGGTGCACAGGCAACAGAGAACGCTTAAGCCAAGCTAATACAAAACATACACAAACCAACATCCAAAGGCCCTACAAAACGAATGAGTACAACAGGATGGTTACAAGTTTTAGAGGCTCCTCTTTAATGTTAACTTGTCCACGTTAGTGCTGAAAACATCACCAACATCATTAGTAAACCTACACATGCGGTTAATTGACTCGAACATACCGTACCTAGTGCGCGAGAAAGCTATCTGTAAACTTGAATGGTTCCGAAGGGAATAGGGCAGTTCCCTAGGTAATATTTTGGAAGAAAGTTCCGCACTGTCAATCATTCCCTGCAGAAGCTGGTGCAGAAAAAGTTTCTAAGTGAACAACTAGAAATAAATGAGAAAGTCCACGAAAGACGAAATTATTACTACTCGTATAGTAAGAACCCCAGAAATTCGCGAATTTAGGTTTTTTACGATTTTTGCTTCTTCAAGTACCTGGATTATTTTTAGGCTGTTGCCGCCAATACCGCTATTTTAATGGCGTTTATTTTTTTCTATTAACCCATTCAAATATTGATTTGAAACTGTTTATAAAAATACCCAACAAGAATATTTGATATTATCATGAATAATTACAGACGCAATAAAAACATTTCCGTTTTCGTAGGTGTATTTAAGGAAAGAAAGTCTCCTTAAAAGTAGATTTTAAGGATACTGAGTACTAGAAAAAGTCTGCCACCTATTAAATCTCGTCTACCAGAGTTGCTCACTAGGTATTTAGGTCGCAAAACTCATTATTTTGGGTAGCGTTTTAGGTTTTAGTCTGCAACTCTGTCAGGGTTAGATTCAGAATCCCGAAAGTAGTAAATCCCTCGCAGTGATGACAGTTTTTACAGGAATTGAGGAATCCTTTTGTGAAGTCTGTTAGACATATTTGAATGAAAGTTTTTAAAATGTTTATGAATTGCTGCCCAACAAAAAACAAATTTTTAATTAAAAACCAAATGGCAGCCACAGAGGGGGTAGAAAACAGTAACCATGATAGCAATCACTCGATAGCGCGGTAACTCTAAACACGTCATCCTTTGTATATTAAAAACGTTATTTGGGCTGAGTTCTCTTCCACCGGACAAGTGTACCATAGGATATACACCCCTGGTCTGATTATGGCGGTGTATATTCAATGAATGGCTCTGGAACTTATTCCCCACTACTTATGTCAATATGCACGAAAATATTGAGAGAACAACAAAACTGTTATATGAAATCAAAACAGAAACAAACACTTTTACTACAGAACACAACTTTTTACAGAATTTGCACTAATTCCGATGAAACCCCCTTTTTATTAATTTTATAAAATCAATTCTGTTTGGTTTATATCTATATCTTTTCAGCCTATTGCTGTTAGCTTGTACTCACTACAATTAAGATTAAAGCCAAATTACCTTTGTGCACCAGTGTCTATATGTTACCATGACAACATTTCTTTAAAAAATTATCAATTGTGGAAGAAAGCCCCTCACTGTGATTTTATTATTGCGTCATTGCTTTAAGAAGGTGAGGTAATTAATTACTTAACGTTGCTTGATTTTATAAAGCTCAACTCATATTCTGTTAAGGGGGATTTCTAGTGTAATGGTCTGTTTTTGATATCTAACTTCGCGATTTTTTATTTTTTTGGAAAAAAGTAAAATGCATACAATTATGAAACCTTTGGCGGCTCTTTATTCGGGACATAAAATACAAAAAAAACAATTTTTTTAATGTAAAAAAAACCCCAAACCTCCAAAAAAACCCGGCTCCGTTTGCAAGTTCCAGACCTTCCAGTGATCTGAAATGAAGTTTGTCAGATTCTTAAAGTAGAGACTTCTGGTTATCGTTCTGACCAGATTCAAATCAAAACTTCAAAAACCGCATAAATAGTGCGAAATCCAAACAGGATTTTCAAATTTCAATGTTCTTTTCGTCTTTAAAGGGCCGCAACTTTGCCCTTGGTTGGTTGATTGGTTAGTCGGGCTGTTTGTTGCTAAGAAGCACCAAGTTTACTCGGAGGCCATGAAGGCCCATTGTGAATGCCCTTAAAATAAAGAAGCATGTTCAGAACTTAAAACCACCCAGATTTCTGTATGAATCTATTTAGGTCCACCAGTGCTATCTCAGCTAAGTCGTCCAAATTGTCAAAGAACCTTACTCCCAAACAGGCGAGTCGTCGTTCTTTTAGAGCTGGACATTCGCAGATCAGGTGCACTACGGACTCAATTTCTTCTTAATCTCTGCAGCTTCTACAGAACTCATTCGATGGTACGCCGAGTCTAATGGCCATAGCTCCTATGAGGAAGTGTCCGGTGATGACGCCGACTAGTGTTCGAATGCGCTTTCTATCGAAGGATAAGAGATTTGAAGTTCTGCTATGATTCAGCTCCGGCCAGATACTTCGTGTTGTGAGACAGTAACTGATATTTTTCCACCGTTCCGAAGTCATGTTGGAGTAATGTCTATCAATTTGACTTTTTGCTGTGTTAAGGGGAGGGTGTACCCTTTCCACCGGCATGTCTATATCTGTACTTGAACCATTTTTGGCCAGTTCGTCGGCTTTAGGGCTCTGATACAGTCTTTCACACATTCTGACTTTATCACGTTGGAGTTCAGCGCCTTGAGTGCTGCTTGACTGTCCACACAAATAGTGATCTCAGTTGCTGACATCTGTTTTTCTTGGGCAGTAAGTGCAGCTTTCATTATAGCGTAGATTTCCGCTTGGAAGATGCTGCATTTGTTAGTGAGTCTATACAACTTACTTATTTGCAGCGCTTCCGAGAAAACTCCAGCTCCAATCCCTCTTTCTGTTTGCGATCCATCTGTGAAGATGGCAGTTTCTTATGTATTCAGGGTGCTTCCAATCTTCTCTGTTACGTATGATAACGGAAAAAGGTTTCCTAAAGTCATATTGTGGCTTCATATAATCCGTTGAGGGGTGCAACCCATTTTGATTAAAGAAGTTCAGTATGAGTGCATGTCCAAAATTCTGTGGTGTCCATTGGCTGTTTTCTCTGAGTCTGAGAGCTGCCAGGGTTGCCATTCTTTTCGTGTGGAGTTCTATGGGTTGAAGGGGTAAAATGACTTCCAAACCAGCTTGTGGTGTGGATTTTATTGCACCTGTTGTTCCCAAGCAAGCGAGCCCCTGCAACTTTGCTAAAGAGTTAAGGTGATATTTCTTATTAACTGCATCCCACCAAACAATTGACCCATGGGTAAGAATAGGCCTGACGATCGCTGTGCACCTCCAGTGTACAATGTGCGGTTTCATGCCCCATTTCTTACCAAAGGTTTTCTTGCAAGCATAGAACGCATTGAGTCCTTTCTTCATCCTCTCTTCCATATTCCGTCTCCAATTCAATTTGGAATCGAATATGACGCCCAGGAACTTTGCTTCCGAGGAGAGTTTGAGGGCACTACCTTTAAGTTTTGGTGGTTTCCAAATAGGTAGTTTGTATTTCCTTGTGAACAGGACCAATTTGGTCTTACGGGGGTTTATTGTAAGACCGTTGTCCTCTGCCCATCTTGATATGTCTGTCAAAGCAGAGCTCATGACGTCTCTGACCATTTGTAGGAACTTTCCTTTTGTCAGCAAGACTATGTCGTCTGCGTACGCTACCGTTTTAATACCTTTGCTGACGAGAGATTTGAGGATTTTGTTTAGAGAGATGTACCAAAGCAGGGGTGACAATACTCCCCCCTGTGGTTTACTTCTGTGAACTGTTCTCCTAATGGAAAAATCCCCTAAACTGGCATTGATGACCCTGCTGTTTAACATTGTCTGTATCCAGTTTGTCAGAAATATCTCATTTCCAGATTCCTTTAAAGAGGAAGTGATGGATCCTGTTTTTAGGTTGTTGAAGGCTCCTTCAATATCAAGGAAGGCAGCCAAGGTATATTCTTTGTCATGGAAAGATTTCTAAATCGTTTTCGTAAACTCATGTAATGCTGTGTCCACAAACTTGCCTTTAATGTACGCGTGTTGTGCATTACATAGGTACTTGGTTGACTCGAGATGTTGCCTGAGATGTAGATCTAGTAGCCTCTCTAGTGTTTTCAATAGAAACGATTAGAGGCTGATTAGTCTATAATCTTTGCCCTTAATATCGTGAAAAATCTGAATGTTTCCACGACGAGGATCACATGCCTGCCGAACATTTTAAGTCCCCATTTGTTCGAGAAGAACTCGTTTAAAGTTTTGAAAGTTCTTTGGCGTGACCCGACCGGCCGTCATGAAATTTCGGGCAACTCATTTTCCAGGGCAGATATGTAAAAAAGGCTTCAGAATATCGAGAAATGCCAACACACTAGAAATTCCCCTTAACGCATTTGCGAAATTTTGAACATTAATTTTTTGTTTTTGTATCTTTTCATCATAAGAGCGCAGGTTAAAATTCCGTCAGCTTCGGAATTCACCTTAAATTGTAGTTGCACTTGCAATCGTTGTTTCGAATCAGGTGAACGTTTTTTCCAGCCCCGTGCCCCACAAAGGGTTACGGGAACTAGAGAGAGAGAGAGAAATGACCTTATGTTTTACAATGGATCGTGATAACATTTTTCTTTTTTTTGTAGAAAACGTCTAAATCTTTATCGTACTACAGAACTAGTGTGAATGCATTGCATGAACATATTAAGTTCCTTTAATGAAAATTGTCCCTTCGTGTACTTAATATAATTTATCCTTTTATTCTGATAGGCCTAACTAAGTACATTCAAAATTTCGAAAAACAAGATAACGTTTTGTAAGCTTATCTTATCGATAAGAAGGTATCGATAAATATTTAATGGTTTCTTTTAAACTAAGCTCAATTGTTGATAGTAAGTAGTATTGTGATTGAAAAGGAGAAATATTATAAATATTGACAGCCATCACATAGCTTAATGGTCCGGCAATTGCGTATTAAAATTAAACAGACAAGAAAAGAACAGCATCTTAATAAGTAGACTACCAGTGTAGAAAACAAAACCCGAGCGTAGGCGGAACTCGTTGGTTGAATCACTTATGATAAAGAAAGATGACAGAAAACTGAACGAAACGATTAAATTAAAATTCGATTTATAGATAAATAGAAAATTCATACAAAGAGGTTTTCAATTACAACCTCGTGCACTGTGACTATTTCAAGTTTATGAACCAAAAACACGACCCAAGGTCGTCTCAATATTTTTTAATCGATTTTCTTCGAATTCTTCAAGCTTTTTGCATCATAGAACCAAGCCTACAACTTCATCAGAAATATCGCCAACAAAAGCATCAAGAATTAATGAGCCGACTACAGGCTACGTCGTTGCTTCGAATGAACGAGCTCCTCAAAAAGCCTCGTTAATTCAAAGTCGGCAATTGCTTGGCAAAATCTGTTTCTCTACAGAAAGTATTTAGCATTTACTTACGTGCTTCTATTTCCATTTGATGCTGGTCGAACTCCATTTAGATGCAGCAATGGTATGATAGTTGAAATCAGGCGGGAGATTTGTAATATAGGCACACTTGAAGCAAATAATCCAGATTTGCAGCCACTAATTAAACTCTCACTAATTGCATTCTTCTTCACTTTTTAATAAATTAAGCTCATGTAAAGTCTTATCACAAATCATGCACTTCACTTAATTCACAGTAACTCATAAGCTTAGCATGCTTTTTATGTAAGTTGCTTAGAAGTGGTAAGTAACGGCCGTTGGAAACGAATTCGCGAGAGCACCATACCACACTGCACCTCATCTGGGTCAAAGCAGGCAACCACCATGGCACGACAAGCCCACTTTCAGGAATTGAGCTTTATATTGAAGCTCAGTGCGGCCAGTCTGTCAATAATAGTAAGAAAAAAGTTAAGACTTCTCCTCGTTTGTTGTATTAGGTCATCACTCTATATGAAAATTTAAAGAGAAATTGAAGCTCTCGTTCACAAAATGACACTTAGAAACTCTAGTCAATTAAAGTACGTTACATTTTTTGCAACTTTGCCTTTGCGTGTTTCAGCTTTAAAACACCACATAATTATTTCTATAACTATTATACATATATGTATACCAAAATAAGTAAGCACAATGCTAATTAGTTCAATCAAGGAGAACTGAAAGTTTAAGCACATAATTCTATTAAAGAGTGCTTCGTTAGAAAAACTTTCACAAACTAATTCTTATGCCTAAACTTTTAACACACCTAAAGGTCTGCTTCCAACGTAAATACAGTGATTACTGATATATAGGTATATGACGAAGTTTTAATGGACTGAGGAAGGTCAGGGATTACCCGCATGGTGTAATGTACAATATACAGTCTTGTCATTAAAAAGGTCGGCGAAAACACAAAGATCTATTTTGTATTTTATAAGTATTCGAAGTAAAATTGACACTGTTACGGTCGGTCAACTATGTCATATGGTCAAGATGAAAGAGTTCACCGACAAATGTCGACTTAACTTTGAATACATATAAAATACAAAGTTTATTTTTGCATTTCTCGCCGACTTTTTCGATGATAAATCTGATTATTTGCAAGTGAAACGTAAATTAACAAAACAATTAACAAAACAATTAGCAAATTAACGATGAGACGAAAATCAAAAAATATAAATTGTTACAATTCCTGAAAATTCTTTGTATGGTTAAAATTGCATTTTCGGACACAAGGGACCGTTTAAGTATTACGTAACGCAGTTTTTAAAAAGTTCTAAACCCCCCCCCCCCACCCCTTGTAACGCGCCGTAACGTTTCGCGTTCCCCCCATCCCCCTAAACGTAACACTCAGATGATTATTTTTCCGATTTGGGAAAATCCTAGGGGACAACCCTTTGATGCGTTAGCATGGTTTTGGCCGGAACGGAATTAGGGTAAGGGAAGTGAGGAAACTTGAAAGTCTTGTTTTTGCATTGCTGCGAGCTAGACAATAGCCCAGAGACGGAGTGGATTATTTTAATTTCTTAATTAAAGCTCACGGGGAGACCTGGTCTCGAACCCGGGACCCATGGCATGGTGGTCGTGCGGCTCAACGTCTCCGGTTGCGCAAAATATCGGAATAAGAAGCAATGTAAATTAAACGAAATTTCAGTTCTCTTTGGCCCTAATGTGTGTGCGTGAAATTTGTAAGTTCATGGCTTGTATTTTAGGTGGTTTTGCCTAACCGCAATGCTCGGACTGTTAGAGTACAAACTATGGGCTCGTGGTACACGGCTTATTGTGGTTATTTGCCATATATATACTTCTGTATACTCAGTGACGCGACTCTTTTCGTATGTAAAAAAAAATGTGTAGTGTAGATATACCACATAAACTGAGCAGTGAGTAAAATTAGGACTTTTAATTTTAACAAAAACTTAATGTTACGTAACGCGTTGCTTGACCCCCCCCCCCCCCCTCTATATCGGACCGTAACGTTTTACAAGACCCCCTTCCCCTAACTGGGTTACGTAATACTTCAAGTCATTTTCGAAGTAATTTGCTGCGTAGAAGCTGAATCCGAGTTGAGAATTGGGCCATCAGGTCAGTATTTTTTTTTTTTTTTTTTTTTTTTTATATATGATGTTGCCAAAGCTCAGGGGATGCCCTATGATGCTAAAGCACAGCCTTGGCAGGAAAGGAATTAAGGATGAGGGAAATGGGTTAGGAGGTTGAGTGAAGGAGGTGTCGATGTACGCCCCGTTTGAAAGTTTCAGGCTCATAAGACGAGGGAAAAACAGAAGATGGTAAACTGTTCCACATTCGTGTTGTTCTGCTAAGAAAAGATTCCCGAAATTAGACGGTACGTCCAAATTTGACCCGGAGAGTAAAGGGGTGGGAGCGACTTGTAGATCTTGTATCGCGCGTTGTAATGAGTCTACAAGGAATGAGGCTAGCGATTTCGTTAGAACAATGGCCATGGAAATAGCGATAAAAGAGTGAGAGACAACCGACATTCCGTCGATGCTCAAGAGAGTCAAGGCCCTCAGAGATTGAGGAATCGCCAATAAGTTTAACAGCCTTACGCTGAACTTTGTCTAACGCGGACAATGCGGTGTGTCCTGCCCCTGCCCAAATATGGGAATTATATTCAAGTCTAGGCCTAATGTGGGACTTGTAGATCAACGCTAAGTCGGGTGGGGTGAAATATTTCTTACATCTCTGTAGAAAACCCAAACATTTCATCGCACTTTTAGCGATTGCAAATATATGATCAGTCCAGCTAAGATTGCTGGATATCTCAATACCCAAGATCTTTAGGGAGGGTGAATTGGGTATATTCACTCCGTCGACTGAAATGGGTTGGGGGTGGACTGGGCGTTTTTTAAGGGACATTAAACAGCATTGAGTTTTGGATGCATTAAACGTAACACGATTTGCTCTGCCCCAAGCGAGGACCTTAGAAATGTCGTTGTTTAATGATCTAAACATGCGTTCCCGATTGACTTCTGTAGCATTTCCACGTGAATTCATTACAGAATCAAATGAGTACGCGAAATCAAGGGTGCTGTCGTCGGCAAAACTATGAATAGGATTGAGAGTAAGGGATAAGAGATCATTGATGAAAAGAAGAAATAAAGTTGGTGAAAGAACTGAACCCTGAGGTACACCGGCATTTATTTCGTGGGATGCAGATGTAACGCCGTCAATAACTACACGGATTGAACGGCCTGACAAAAAGCTCTCTATCCATTTAACGAGGGTAGGATGCAGACCAAATGTTTGAAGTTTGGCTAAAAGGGCAGCATGCCAGACTCTATCAAAAGCCTTTGAAATATCAAGAGCGACGATTTCGGACTCACCGAAATTATGGAGACAATGATTCCAACGCTCCGTTAGAGCCGTTAGTAAGTCTCCGGTTGAGCGGCCAGCGCGGAAACCGTACTGGCAATCGTTGATAAGATGGTTATTTTCTAGATATGTCAACAACTGAGAGTTGATGAGTGATTCAAAAACTTTGGATATGATCGAGGTTAGTGCAATTGGTCTGTAGTTAGAGGGGTCGCATGCCTCTCCTTTTTTAAGTATCGGCTGGACATGAGCAAGTTTCCATACACTTGGAAATATTCCTGTTGAATATGACAGGTGAAAAAGTTTGCGCAGAGGTTTAGCCAAAGCAGAGGCGCAGCATTTTAAAACAAGGGGCGAGAAACCATCAGGCCCAGTAGCTTTGGACACGTCGAGTTTCGAAAGTACTCTAAAAACTTCCCGAGTGCGAAAGTGTAGCGGCTTTTGCCTACTAATGCACTGTGATAGAGATGGAAGTGGCTGCGATGATGGTGGCAAGTACGAGTTAGCAGCAAAATTAGCAGCAAACAGGTTGGCCTTGTCCAATGAGTCAGTAAAAACATTCCCATTATAAATGAGTGGTGGTGTTGACGAACAGGTGAAATTGTTCTTTACGGTTTTTACTAGAGACCAGAAGCCCTTACTACCCTTTTGAGTAGAAAATACCTTCCGTCTGATGCTCTGGTCGAAATTGAACTTAGCCCGGCTAATTGCTGAATTGCAAATATTCCGCGCATCTCTATAGATACGTCTCAATTCCTCTGAAGGGCACAATTTATATGCCTGGAAGGCTGCTTCCTTCTTTTTAATGGCTGCGAAACAGTCATTATTGAACCAATTGGTGTTAGTTGGTTTGATGTTTTTGAAGCTATGAGGAATAAAGCGATGCATTCCAAACCATAGGATGTTCAAGATATAATCGGTGCTTCTGTTAACGTCCTTCATAGAAAAGCAATCAGACCAGTCCAGCTCTCTGAGATATTTATTAAGTCCCGCCCAATCAGCATTTTTATAATGCCACACTAATCTTTTGGTGGAGTTTAGATTAGTGGTTGTCAGAGAGGAGATGGACAATTGGGCGGAGATTAGACAATGGTCCGAATTACCCAAGGGAGACGTCACCGAAACCGAGTATTTTTCTGGATGCGATGTTAGAAATAGATCTAAAAGGTGCGCGTTGTGCCCCGAAGTATCAGGAACACGAGTCGGACACTCAACCAGTTGCTGTAAATTAAAAGACTCACTAAATAACTCGACGTGTCTTCCAGACGGGCTTGTGGTAGAAGAATGCCTGAGCCACTGTGTGTTGTGGACGTTGAAATCTCCAGCAAGAACGATTTCAGAAGAGGGGGATAATTCCAAAATCTTATCGATATCGGAAGACAGTTTATCGAAGGAGCACACAGTGTCAGTGTCAGACATATTCGGGCTGCGGTATAAAAAGCAGAAGTGAATAATGTGCCGATAGAGTTTAAATCTAATCCAGACATAATTAAATTCTGGATTAGTAGAAGAGAATTGAGGGAGATGGGAGAATGGCACATCATTTCTAATATAAACCGCGATTCCCCTCTGAGGAGAGAAGAGCGGCACTAAGTGATAACCAGGGATGTGATACTGATTAATATCAGAATCGGAAACAACCTTGGTTTCGCTTAGTGCAAAAACTGCCGGATTTTCCGCGATCAAGTGGCAGTAAACCGAAAAATGGTTACTTTTTAAGCCACGAATGTTGCAAAAATTAAATAAAAATTTTTGCATAGTCCCGGTCTTAATTTGCCCAAAACAAAACAAACGAAAACGTACACAAACACAAAGACTGACGAACGGGATCCACAGATGCAAAGCAAAGCCTCCTCTGTGAAAACAAAGCCAGCAGCAGTGTTATGCCTGCTGTGCTGAACTTTGATCTCGACGAAGGCAGCTAAATGCTCAGCAGTGGAGACCCGTTAAACGCATTCAATGCAGCACGATTGTACTACATTGAATGTTGGATGGAAGAAAATAAAAAATAGATAGGAACGGACTCACCAGACTGTGCTTTCAAATAGAGCATAAAAGCCCTTCACTCCGGCAAGATGGCACTAGCACTTTGATTTGTTAAAATTCGATTCGCTTTCGCAACCGCTTTAAAAATTTATTGGGGAGCAAGAGACGGCGGCACGTCCGTCCCCGTCAGTAGTTCAGCTCAAACTCTTGGAGATATTTGAGGTTATGTTTTTGAAAAATGGGTTTTTTGATTACTTTTGCGGTTATTTACAGGATGCGCACAATTGTTTTGGTGGTTTTTTTTTAATTGCATAATTTAATACTACTCTTACTCTTCAAAATCAGCTGTTGAGCGGTCACCTACGATTTTTTTTTTTGCAAAATTAAACCATTTTAAGTTATGAAGATCATATTTCATACAAACAATATATCTATTTATATGAAATATGAACTTCATAACTTAAAATGGTCGTAACTTTGCAAGAAAAAATCGTAGGTGGCCGCTCAATAGCTTATTTCGAAGGGTAAGAGTAGTATTAAATTATTCAACCAGAAAAAATAGACCAAAAAGATTTAGTGCATCCTGCACATAACCATAAAGTAGTAAAAAAAAACCTTTTTCCTACTTAACCTCAAATATCTCAAAATCCTGTGCTGATAGCCCCAATTCTTCGGATTCCGATTCTTCGCAGCAAATTACTTCGGAAATGACCCTCAGCTGCTCAGATACAGAATCTTGTTGTCCAGTGTAATGTTTTTACTGCAAAAAGAACGCTGTGTCACGAAGAGGCATTCTTGACGTAATATTAGATTTTTTCCTTTCAGATGAAATGTATGTATATATAAACGTAAAAGTATTTTCCGCTTAAGATCTCAAGTCTAATAACTGGTTGATATCATCAACCGAAACAAACTAATTTTTATTTCCAGTGCCCCGTAGTAAATATGTAAAATTATGGTATTTGTGAAAATAATAAAGAAAGTCGGGAAAACGATAGAGCCCTAGGGTACGCCGTTACTAGATAACCAAGCGTGGACAAATAGTTTGGCAAAATCTATAATTTGTCGCGACGACATTGTTGACAGGCCCGTAGTGACCAAATTCGGGCCCGGGGGGTACCACATACGGGCCCCCGCGAAAGGAACTTCGGGCCCGGTGCTAAGCGTTTACGGGCCTATATACAATCGAATGAGTGACTTTCAATTTAAAATCTGTCTAGTATACTTTTTCGATCGAGAAACATTTTTTTTATATATAGTTAAAATGGAAAAAATTGTCTGTTGATGACTTAGATGACGAGGCCCCTTTTAAAAGGCCGGGCGGTTTACTCATTCGCCACCCCCCCCCCCCCTCTCGACAGGCCTGATTGTTGATATATCTATTTAACATTACTTGACTTTATTTTGTATATAGAACTGCACAAACTAAAATACTGTAATTTACGATTCTTTAACTTTTTTTTGTGTTTGAACCATTTTCAAGACAGATGATAGCTTTAAAATTACTTGTTGTGTCGTATTCATTGTCTTTTATAACCGACAATGTCGTGTCGCTCTAATTGTGTATTAGCACTTATGTGGTGTACGTTATGTATTAGCGGTTAATTAGGAAACTAGATCTGCTGCTTAGAGGCTTGGTGCCATTCTAATAAAGGGTCACCGGTGAATTTGATCGACTCAAAATTGTGGTCGAGATCGAGACCCAAAATTTCGTGCCTGCAGGTTCGACGTGATCGTATAAATCAAACTCCCGATTGAAAATATTTTCGACGAAATTCAGAATTTCTCTATTTACCTTATACTGACTTAGGTGATCTAATTAAAAAATATATTTATTTTCAAACAAAAGTCAGCTGTTGGATAATGGCAATTTTCGCTCAAATCTTAAGCGGCCTTAATTGAAATCAAATACAGGTAGCGGAATTCAGTCTGTTGCAATTGGATATCAAACCCAATTGCAAAAGAGTGAATGCCTGTTGCCTTATAAACGATGCGGGTGAAAAAGTTTTCCTAAATTCACATTTGCTTTGTATTTAAAGATAAGATTATGAACTTGTTTCTTGTTTTAACCTCTGAAGAAGTAAACTTTTTTTCTTCTTTTTCTTTTCGGTAAAAAGAAATACAAATATTACAAAATTGAATTAATAAATTAAGTCTACCACATTATTTTACTAATTTAGAAATAAACTTTTTCCTAAACATATAATTATTGTTAGAAACTTTTAAGCTGAAAACCGCAGGCAATTTTAAAACAAGCAATTTGTTAATGGAAGCTTTTTCATTCACATGATGATGTCATTTTTTATTCTGTATAAAATAAACACAGAGTCTGAGCGTTGCGTAAATCGAAGGTGAACGAGAGAACAACTTATAAATTTACTAAGTTCTTACACAACTAATCATAAATCAGTTGGTAACACTGCACTCTTAAAACAAAACACCGACGTATCGATTAAACATCTGTTTGGCGCCCGAGTTACAATAATTGCTGGTAATTTCCACTGTAATAATTTCCATAAACCTTTGGAGGGATAAAATCTTATGTAATGACGGGTAATATTATCACAAGAACGTAAGATTGATTCTACGGAAGATTAACACTTTCTCCATTCAAACTTTAATTGCGATTTTCAAGGCTTAACTCTATTTTTGGGTATCGGCAATCACAAAAAACATAGAAAACCGTTTTATCGTTATAACACGAACCTTTATCACAGCACTGTTGCTATCACAATCTTGGTAAGCGTAAAAATATGCTTAAGAAGTTGCAAAACAAAACAATTCTTTACTTTTGTGCCGTACCCGGTGCGAAATAAATTAACGAAACAGTAAGAGCACGTATGGAGACAATGTTTATTGACAGAGTGGAAACAATAAACCACTCTACCTTTACCTGTCGCCGGTTTGAAAGTTGCTATATCACAGTCAATAACGGCCTCCACCTCCACCGTTTTCACGGTTCCCCTCCGAAGCGCTAGTTTCTATGTGTAAAAAGCAAGCAATTTGTCGACGAACCGCGATAGTATAATTCAGATGGACATACTGAGATTGTGTTAAAGTTTGCTTTAAGCTTTACACCAGTTTGTGACGCTCTCACGTGGAGCAACATTAACGTTGTCATAGTGTCGAATCCGCCTAAACAGTTGACATTGATAATTTGTCTCCAGGAGGCATTGTGCGGTTGCACAAAGCGATGATAGCGTGATAGTGGAATGTGCTCATAATTCTAATCAGATCGGGCTTAGTTTTTCCTACTATCCAAGAAAACGTTGATGACAGTGCCCACACGTTAATAAGTTATGCGCATAATTTTTCAACAGGTATCTGACAAAGAAAACGCTTTCTTAGCTTGGCTTCTGCTTTTTGTAGTTTGCAACTTTTAAATTTTAAAAATTTACAGAGAATACGTCCGAAACGGATGACCAAACTTCAGGTATTGCTGTCTTGAAATCGCAAACCAGCGAGGGTGGTAATATTGTGTTTCAAGATTCAGTTTCAGTAATTATCCGGCAAAATGTTTCCACTAATTTTTTATTTTTTTGTGATTGCTATCGTGCTAGAAAGTGAAATTCATAGCATTTTTTGCTGTTATTGCAAAAATTAAAATACAGCCCTGAAATTATTTTTACAGAAAATTCGTTACGTCTGTTAAACCGCTGGAGGTGTATACTATAGCTTAAATTAACATTTAATATTTAATGATGACAATATTCTCTTTTTCAATGAACTTTCTTGTGAATATAAATACATTTTTTTAAAGTTGTATCATTGTATATACAGGATGTCCAATATATTCGAATACAAAAACGAAATGAGAAATAAAAACTAGTAAATGATATTTTTCAAAAATTTTAACGGAGTTACAGGCGGCACGCCCGTTTGCAATTGGCATTTCTTCCCAAATTTTAGAGATTACTCGCTTGAACTTCTCCAAATTGTTAATATTGTTGTCCCTTAGTTTTGCTATTATATAGGCCCACGCAAAATTTTTTTAAGGATTTAAAACAGGACTGCCAGAAGGCAAAAAATCAACTAAACTGTCTGCTCACAGTGCACACCACTTCTGGAAAATATTTGCAGTATGCGAAGGTGCCCCGTCTTGCCGGAAGCAGTAGTACCTAATCCCCTAATTCAAATAATTTTCGGCAGCTTGGAAGTACAACTCTTTGAAGAACTTCATCCTTGTAATATAGACCTTGACTCCTTTTTCAATAAAAACAACGGGAACATTTGGGAAGAAATGCCAATGTTAGACGTGTAACTCCTTTGAAAAAAGATTAATGTTAGTAAAGAAAGCAAAAGGAGGATTAATAAAAAAAACATTTGTTGTAAATGAATCGCTATTATGTGGCATTTAATTAAACCAAAAATTTTTCAAAACGTTATTTACTTGTTTTTATTTCTCACTTTGTTTTTGTATTCGAATATATTGGACACGGTGTATATGTACAGTGGAAAGCAGACACTTTTTCAAGTCCCAAGCATCGATTTGCCTCAAACTTCCATCTCTTAATAGCGGACATTTTTTGTAGGAACGAATATTGCCCGCTATATAGTCCATTCAAAACGCAGGGGGGGGTGTCGAAACAGACACCGGTTCCAGACTAATTTCACTTTATGTTTTTTGGGTCGCTGATTACGAAAATCGGGTTCCCGCAGTCCTACAATGGTTGCGTCACCCTTAAAAATGCAAAAAAAAAACAAAAATAAACATAAATAAATAATCCAATGAAATACGCTAAAAACTACCCCTATATTGGCTAAAAATGGAAGGGTAATAATACGGGCACTCCAATAAAAATAAAAAAGGTATACTGATTACATAAATTTCGGAGAAAATTTGGGAAATTGCTGAAATTTTTTTTAATTTTAAAACATTTTTTCAATTTTGGCCGTGACTGTACCTGCAGTGGTAGTAGTGAGATCAACATTGTTGAGAAATTTGGAAAGGCCATTGGGATAGTAGTTTTCTAGCGTTTGTTTGATGTCGTTATGTTGAGTAGATCAAAAGATAAAAATAAAAGAGTAACGTGCATACCATGGAAAACTGACATTTATGAATCACCCTGTTGAGATTGCCCCCCCCCCCCCCTGCCATAACATTTTTTGTCTGCTAGGTGAGAGCTGTCATTTGTATTCGTATTGACCTCTAGAAACGTTACACCCTGCATTGTATAATAAAAAATATTTTAAAAATGTATTTTGTACATAATAATTTATTTTAGCCTCACAGTACCTATTAATTCAAAAAATTAATTCAAATTTGAATCTACAAACAAAAAAAATTTTTGAATATGCTTTTCTTACTTTATTTCGATTTAGCGAGTTGAAAAAATAAATTTTTAAAGTTGAAAAAATAACTTTGTTATTAATTTTTATACATTTTTTTCCATTTTCAGTCAATATAGGGGGATGTAGGGGTAGTTTTACCCCCTCAAAGGTAGAAAATAATTTATTTTTGTTTGACAATACCCATTTAATCGAATTAAAAGCATAAAAATGAAAAACCATTTTTTTGTCAAAAATTTTTAATAAAAATTCCGAACTAAAGTGTTCAACTCGAGCAAAGTAAGAAATATTAAATTATTTCTTAACGCGATCGGCGTTTCTAATAAAGAAAAGCTAAATACCTTTGGCTCTTCGTCAACAGCAGCACCAAAGGGTTAGCTTTTCTTTAGCTGCTGGACACCTTCGAAAAAAAACCGAAAACTAGATGAAAAACCAACAAATTAAAATAAAAACACCGATCTAGACAGCTGTATCAGATTATGATAACTACACTGTCACACCGATATTTCGGAATTTTTTTGTGCACTTTTTTATTTTTAGTCAATATAGGGGGAGTTTTAAGCCTCTAGGATTATCCCTTAACATCAAATTTGGCTTGATTTGATATAAATCAATCACCTGTATAAAAAAATTTAAAAAAACGTATTTCATTGGATTATTTTTGATTATTATTAAAATTATCGCGAAAAACAATCAAAAAGGGGTGTTTTTTGCATTTTTAAGGGTTACGCAACCATTTAAGGACTGCGGGAACCCGATTTTCGTAATCAGCGACCCAAAAAACATAAAGTAAAATTAGTCTGCAACCGGTGTTCTGTTCCGACACCCTAACGCGCGTTTTGAATGGACTGATAGGGGTATTTCACTGTATGTACATATAATAGTCCAGGCGTCAGGTTTTAGGGCCCGTTGGAAACACTAAATCCACGTTTTTCTATATTTTTTTCTGTTTCTGGGGGAGGGGGGGGGGGGGGGGGGGGCGAACAGGTGGAAAACTTGAATAGCCTATATCTCGGTCGTTTTTCATCGTACGGCGATAAAAAAAGATACGATCGTAGAGGGCGCTTCAAGCGCCTACGCCTTAGTAGACTACATGTAGCCTACTGGGCATATCTGGGTTAATGCATAGCAAATAGTCAATTTTAATGAAAATGAAATGAAATGAAAAATTGCGCCCCGAAAATGTTCCCCAGCCCCCTCGTTGATAAGGGTTGACTTGACGATAGCGCAGAAGTCGTCAGGGGCAGAGTTGTAGCGCTTGAAGTTCCCTCTACGATCGTATCTTTTTTCCACCGTTCGCCACCCACCCCCTGAAACAGAAAAAATATAGAAAAATTTGGATTTAGTGTTTCCAGGGGGCCCTAAAACCACATGCAAAAATTCAGCGAGGTAGGTGAACTTGTAATTAAAAGGTAGGTAAATGCTCCCTGATGCCTGGACTATAATTAAGTTCTAACAAAATAGTAATTAAGGCAACTAACGAAATATCATTTTGACGACATATATATAAAACCTAATTCTTACCTTACCTTCCACCTTAATCCCACGTGCGAGCTATGGACTAAACAGGCCTCCACGCAAATGTTTTATGCGGCCTCACATCCAGGCAAGGATTTTCCATTTCCAGCTTTTCGTAGCATTATTTTACTCAATACTGATCTTCGCCTCGTCAGGTCGCTGGATTTAGGTCAAAAACTTGACTATATTATCAATATGCTACATTCCTTGGCAGCCTCATCTCTGCAATCTTAAAATTGTAATTCAACGCTTCCAATGAATTTTAAAAACTTTGCATACATGTGCACGATTACGAAAAATGTGTAGGTACTGTGTAAAGGGACTTCCACTTTTAATTGTGTCGTATTAGAGGATTAGTTTCTTATGTTTGGTGTCTCTGGACCTTTATATCTGGAATATATGAACAAATACGGTAATTCTGATGTTTTGAAATGTTGCTTTTTACATAAAACTATATTTCGTTTGTCTTAGTACAAATACTCGTTTTTAAATATTTATGGATAATTTACTTCAAGAATGCTTACGATTAAAAAAAACTTTTGGGCTAATCAAACATCGCTTATGAAAGTGTACTAAAATTCTTAATTTTACAATTTTACAATCATGCAAAAGAAAAATTTTCCTCTGTTAATATTTGTCATCTTTCGTTATAAGGACAAAGCAAGTGTGTTCACCTCAGAAGAGGAAGTTTCCATTTATGGAATAAGCAAATAAATTACTCAGATATTTTTCATTGGAGTTAAATTGCAATAAAGAAACGCCTACTATAGAGCGTTGTGGTAAAAAATAAAGTGAAATTTGCTATCTCAGCGAATTCTCAACGGTTCGAAAGAAGTTATCAAGCGTAGCTCTTCGCATTTCAGATTACTTTAATTCGTTTCTTTTTTGCTAATAACTGTTTATGGTTAAAATATTCAAGTAATGCTCAAGTGGGTGTAGACTATTTTCAGATAGAGACGGAGGAACATTACTTTATTTTGTGAACATGTAAAAAATCAAGTATAATTATCTTAACATGTCCTAGAAACGAAGATTTTTTTTATTAACTTCAATTTTATGTACTAATTGTCGCGACAATTAACTGCAAAACTTATTGTTGCATTGACTAAATAGTATGATAAGGATTATTCTTGGTAAGGGCTCCAGTCTTTTACGTTTGTTATATAATGTTGATAGAGTTTCTTGATGGCACTTGTTTAAATTTTTCCATAGTTGAGTTAAAACACTTGTTCTCATATAATAATAATTTTTATTTAAAAAAAATACAGAGTGCGACGCGTTTCGCCCTATTGCGGCATCCTCAGGCTATCGACTGTTTTCTATCACCGGTTACAAAAAATTTTTCGGATCTAGTAACGGACTATTATTCATGAAATCTAACTGGTCATTAAGTATATTTTGTCCTATGTATTTAGCTTTCCTTATTTCGAAAATCTCTGCACTATTCAAAATTGCACCTCCATCTATGTTATGTAGTAGTTTAATACTATTCGAATTTATTTTATGTTTATTGTCTTGTAAATGTTTTGAAATGGCAGATTGTGGCATCATACTTCGAGCTCCTGCAATATGCTCAGATAATCTTCTATTTAGCGTTCGTTTGGTTTTTCCAACATAAACACCGGGACAATCATCACATTTAATTTGGTAAACACCGCATTTTTGCAGCACGTCCGGTTTCGGTTTTATTTTATGATTGAAAATATAATTCTGCAAAGAGTTTTTACTGAAAAATGCGGGGTTGATATCTTTAGAATTTAAAATTTGTTTAATGTCATTGTCGATGTTTTTAATGAATGGCACTTTTTTCCATATTCTTACTTGGGAATCTAACTTTTGTCCAGCATACAAAAGTTGAATAGAATCTTTTTGTATTTTTTTAGATAATAAATTATAAATATGTCGTTTGTGATAACCATTATTTTTAGCTATAGTTAAAATCGTTTTTAATTCTTCGTTAAACGCGTTCTGCGATAGTGGAATTGAAATTAATCTATGTATCATGGTATGAAACGCTGACATTTTTATATTCCATGGATGGTTAGAAGAATATGGAATTATAGAATCAGAGAAGGTATCTTTTCTATATATATTAAAGGTCAAGTAATTATTTTGGTTTTTTAAAGTCAGGTCTAAAAAGTTGATTTC
The DNA here is from genome assembly GCA_964036015.1 of Leptarthrus brevirostris. Classification (NCBI taxonomy): domain Eukaryota; kingdom Metazoa; phylum Arthropoda; class Insecta; order Diptera; family Asilidae; genus Leptarthrus; species Leptarthrus brevirostris. The sequence goes on along the minus strand of OZ038372.1, from coordinate 137,346,905 downwards.
CTTATTTCCAAGTTCTACTGTAAACTTTATACAGTCATCTAATTTATTTAATATTGTGTTTTGGAAAACATCTAATTGTCGATCTGATCCCGTCCAAATACAAAAAATATCGTCAACATATCTAAACCACACTAAAATATATTTTAATAAATGATGAGGTGATGAAAATAATTTCTTTTCAAGATAAGACATAAAATATTCTGCAAAAAAAGGGGAAGCTGGATTTCCCATTGCAAGTCCCTTATCTTGTGTATAGAATTTTCCGTCAAAATAGAAACAATTTTGGCTTAGACATATTTCTGTCAAGTTTATCAGCTCCTTAGCTTTGTCAGGTGAATTAATTTGGTGTGTAATATCTTTAAACAAGATATTTTTAAGTTTACACAGGTACCGACGGAAACTAATTACACACATCAAACGACACAAGTTTAGAGTTACACGGAAGCCGTAAGTTTCTTACTTTGTCTACTAATTCACCAGAGTTTTTGATAGAATATTGTGGAACAAAATCAATCATGTTAGGTAACAATTTAGCTAAGTGTTTGGATAGAGCTTGTGCAGGAGCTTGACACGATGAAGCCACGGGTCTTAATGGATTATTTTATTTATGCAATTTAACAAGCCCATATAAAATAGGAATTGACGGATTAGCAATCTTGATCTTAAATATTTCTGTGGAAGTTAAGATATTATTTGCATTATTAACTGACCTGATCACCTCTTGATTAAATTTTCTGGTAGGATCTCGATTTAATACCTTTACATTCATTTTCCCTAATGCTGGACAAAAGTTAGATTCCCAAGTAAGAATATGGACAAAAGTGCCATTCATTAAAAACATCGACAATGACATTAAACAAATTTTAAATTCTAAAGATATCAACCCCGCATTTTTCAGTAAAAACTCTTTGCAGAATTATATTTTCAATCATAAAATAAAACCGAAACCGGACGTGCTGCAAAAATGCGGTGTTTACCAAATTAAATGTGATGATTGTCCCGGTGTTTATGTTGGAAAAACCAAACGAACGCTAAATAGAAGATTATCTGAGCATATTGCAGGAGCTCGAAGTATGATGCCACAATCTGCCATTTCAAAACATTTACAAGACAATAAACATAAAATAAATTCGAATAGTATTAAACTACTACATAACATAGATGGAGGTGCAATTTTGAATAGTGCAGAGATTTTCGAAATAAGGAAAGCTAAATACATAGGACAAAATATACTTAATGACCAGTTAGATTTCATGAATAATAGTCCGTTACTAGATCCGAAAAATTTTTTGTAACCGGTGATAGAAAACAGTCGATAGCCTGAGGATGCCGCAATAGGGCGAAACGCGTCGCACTCTGTATTTTTTTTAAATAAAAATTATTATTATATGAGAACAAGTGTTTTAACTCAATTATATAATGTTGTATATTCGCCGATTTACGTACATAACCTTCTTTGTCATTTATATTATATGCACATTTTTTTTTACTTTTACGTAATTTTTTTAAAAACTCAATAGAATATTTAAAAACTACGTAGATTCAACGTCAATTTACTACTACAAACTAAAACATAAAATGTTAATTGTAAAATAATTTAAATAGCTAGATATATTTTGTCGCGAACTTATTTGTGCACCCAACACTGTTTTATCACGGTCTTTTTTTACACGATTTTGCAATAACATGGTCCACAAAATAGAACAATTACTCTTTTTTTGCACGAATTGTTTGCTCTAACACGATGGACAAAAGTATTGGCACAAAAAACATGGTAAACCACAAGGAAAAACACATCATCAATATCTGGTCGGCCACCATTTCTTTTTAAGGGGGTAGATACCGGTTATAATTTTCAAAAAATCATTTTTTTGCATTTCTCAATTGCTTATACCTTCAGAAATCACCTCTCAAAATTTTATTAAGAAATTCCAAAAAAAAAAGTTACAGCAGTTTAAGTTTTAATAATATTCAATAAATAAATCGGGGAAAAAAAAATTTAAACGCGTTTTTCTTAAAATGACGTTTTTTCAAATAGCGGAACTTAATCTCCGGATTGGCCGAACCGATTTAGGTCAAATTTGGTGTGATTGTTTATTCAAGTGTCCTGTGTGGTAATCTACCACAATATAGGCCAAAAGTCAATACAACAAAATTTGACGGGCGAAACAAAGTGAAAAAAGAGGCGATTTTTCAACAAATTTTTTCAAACAGCCGCAATTTTTTTTTAAATCATTTATTCAAATATTGTGGTAAATTACCACGTAAGACACATTACTTTTTAAAATGCCGTTTGGTTTATCTGTTTCGGATTTTTCATTTCTGAGATTAACTATCCGCCATAGGTATTTTTTGAGGTACCAACTTCAGCGCACACTATAATGTGAAAAAAAAAATTGGCAAAAAAAAGAAAATTTTTTTTATCTTGAAAATATTATTAAAATAGGTGAATAATTTGAAAATGCTATAAAATAAAGGAACGGAGAAAAAAAATATTGAAAATTAGACTGTTTTTTACCTTTATAACCGGTACTACCCCCCTAATAACTTCCTTTAATCTGTTCTGCATGGAAGAAACTAAATTTTGCTTTGTTTCTACACCAATTTTATTCCGTTCTTCGGAAAGTAGTTGTTTTAAGTGTGACTTGCTTGAAATTTTATGTTTTATCCCCCACCTTTCCAACTCTTCCCAAACGTGTTCGATTGGATAGAGGCACTGACATATAGCCAGTGCCGCCGAGAGAGGGGGGCGAAGGGGGTAAACCACCCGGGCCCGGGCTTTCAAAAAGGGCCCCGTCATCTAAGTCATCAATAGAAAATGTTCGAAAACGATCGAAAAAGTGTAATAAATTGAAAGTCATTCATTCGATTAAATATGGGCCCGTAAACACTTAGTCCCGTGCCCGAAGTTCCTTTCGCAGGGGCCCGTATGTGTTACCCCGCAGGCCCGAATTTTGTCTCTACGGCCCTGCATATAGCTATGTACCGATCGTATACTATTTCATTTTGAAACAACTTTTGTTACCAGAAGTGGGATAACTTTTTTGCTTGCATTTTTATTTCGAGTATTTTGCTAACACTGTCAACAGAAAAAAACATTATTATATACAGATTAAATTGCCTTCCCTAAAATTATTTCTCTGTACTCCTCGTATTTCTTAAAATAAAATTTAGAAATACATAAGCGGTTATTTTCCTCTGGAATGTGCTTAACCAGAAAGAGAGCGGAAATATTTTTCTGTATATTCGTCTATTTCTATTACATGTGCTTTCTTGTTTTGAATGCGACACCAACATAAGACCGCACTTGGATTTGCCGACGGCAATTTAAAATCGAGATCGAGAATTTAATCGAAAATATTTTAGATCGGCGGGCACTCCTATATTTCAAATTAAGAATATAATAAATATTGTAGTGTCCTACAAGAAGTATAAGACAGACAGTGATTAAAATTAAAGAAAGGAAAATTCGCACTTTGAAACAGAACATTCCCAGAGTCTTCATGCTGCTAGATCCGAAATAGGTCAATGGACTGTCTACGAATTTACCTTTTTGAGTTCAATGCAATATAAGTACATTGCATTGAACTCTAAAAGGTAAATTCGGGAAAAGGATGAACATACAAAAGTGTTTCACTTTGCTGAATGTAATTTTGACAGAACTATCTGCCCATAGTTATAACTCATTAGGTTGAGGTCGGGGGACTGCGGAGGAGTCTTTAACATGTGGGGAGAGATCTACAACACTGACTGATGATATAGGCAGTGTGTTTGGAATCATTATCCTGTTGGAAGTAATAGTCCTCTCCAAGTCCCAATTTTTCTTTTAATAGTATATCTTGTCTATCGTACCTTCTATAAACACCAACTCTCCCACCCCCGAAGAAGCCATGCATCCCCCACCATGACTCCTCCGCCCTCATGCTTAACTGTGTCTTGCAAGTTCTCCGGATCGAATTCTGCGCTAAGTTTTCCCCACACTAAAAGTCTGCCATCACTACGAAAAATGTTAAATTTGCTTTCATCAGAAAATAGAACTTTACTTGAAAAAGTATTATTTTTATGCACAAACGCTTTGCAATTGCGCCTACTGTCTTTTTTTTATTAATTGAACTTATAAAAGGTTTTTCCCTGGCCACTCTTGCTCTATAACCTGCCCGGTGGAGCACTCTACGTACAGTTTTTGCATGTACATTCTTATTACTCTCTTCCTTCAAATGTGGAACACTAGTTTTTGGAATTTTTTTTAATTTCACAAACAACTCTCGTTTTTTCCCTGACAGTGAGTTTCCGCGGCCGGCCGATTCGAGCGCGATTTTTTACACTTTCACAGTCTTTAAATCTTTTAATTATACTATGAATTGTATACCGGCTTCTTCTAATAATATTTGCTATTTCCGCGTAATTTTTATTTTGTTTCCTCAAATTTAAAATAACACTACTCTACGAGATTTTGCCCCTGGACCATGAATAGTTGTTTCGGAAGTAATTTTTCCTGCTGAACCCAATTCCGGGATCAATATTAATCTATCACGTCAGGTTTTTGAGATATTCTAACCTATAAGTGCAAAAAACACTGTTTTTTGACATATTTGAGGTTATGTAGCACTGCGATTTTTTTTCAAAAAACCGTTTGTTTTATTATTTATTTAATTTTATTGTATTGAAAAGTGACTATAAAGTTTTCGTATACCAAGAAATTCATGAACATGAAAATTTCAAAATGCGATATCTAGGCGAAAAAGAAAGATATTTGAGCACGGAAAGAGGAAGACTTGTATTACATACATACATAGTTCTTTGATCGCGGTGCTACATAACCTCAAATATGTTAAAAGACAGTGTTTTTTGCACTTTTAGGTTACAATATCTCAAAAACCTGACGTGAATTCTGAGCCCGGATTTGGCTTCAGCGGGAAAAATTACTTCGGAAACAACTATTCATTGTCCAGGGGCACAAAATTGTCAAAATTTTGTAAATTAGTGTAAATTTTCTCTCAATTTCACTTGTTTCTTTACCTTCCCGACCCATGGTTTCAAAAATTTACTTATGCACTAAAATTAAATGAACGCAGTTGGGTAATTCAACTGAAATTCGACAAATTTTGGGAAAATTCCTGAAGTGACCTCCGCAGATTTTTATGATACTTTGGTAACTGAAACTATGTTAGGATAGGATAATGTGTGTAAATAATTTACGCCCAATATTTCTTCTTTTAGAAGTTATAGCGCTTTAAAAATTTGAAAAATGCTTGAAATTTGTCAGTTCTTACTGTGTTTAGAATATCGTATGTTTTACAATTTGTCCACTAGAATAATCATTGAGGTGTTATTTAAAAGGCTAACCTTCAAGCACTATCAGAAAAATACTTGTGGAGCCCTCCAAAGGGAAAAAGGACATTAAGGATCCCGATTTCGTTCTTTATCCTTTATATTTCAAAAAACGTATCCCGGATTTTTTTTATTTGTTTTACTATCTTCTTAATAATATGTTTTTTAGGTGTACTCAAAATTTTAACTTGGGACGAAATTGGGATCATAATAAAATGAATTTTTATATGTGCCTGCCTTCTTAAAAACACTTTCAGTTTCAGGTTTTCTACCGACTTTATTTACTATGTCAAATTGTTTGGATATGTAGTTTCAGTTACCAAAGTTTCATAAAAATCTGCGTAGGTCACTTCAGAATCACTTGTAGAATTTCAATGGAATTACCCAGTTTACAAGAAAATGTTTACAAATTTAAAACGGGCCCTTCTTCCGATACTCGAATACAAAATAACGTTCCTAGAAATATGTTACTTTCCCATAAACAAAAAGTCAAGTGTGTCAATAATTTTGTTCATAGAAAAATGTGATGATTTTATGTATTTTTAATTTTTATAATAAAGATTATGCTTTTGTTCGAACTTTTTTGTATAAATTGTTACTTCGTATAGGGGAGAAAAGTTTTGTTCAAAGACTGAATAAATTGTTTGATTTATATATCATTTATTGTCAGTTTCATTTAAAAATTAAGGGTGTGCCAATAGTTTTGTACCCTTCTGTATATTGCAGTATTTTTTTGCAAAGAAAAAAAAATGAAATTAAATTTAAGATCAAGAGTGTTTTCCTTAACCTGCCGGGACAAAACTGAACCAGAAAGGCGAAAATAAAGCCACAGAACGATACAAACTCCTGCCGCAATCCCAGTGGTTACGATCCTTGCGATTTGTTTTTACTTTCCGTACCTCCGGTTGTTTTTTTTGTCGTTACTAATAACTTTATTACCCAGCCGCTGCAGGGATTGTCGCCATTGTTTGATTACGCGACGTCTAGTCGCCGGAGTAAGCATATCTAAATCTGTTCAGTTTTTGCGTTAAGCCCATTGAGATATATAATACTGGAGTGATTGGTGCTCTGAAATTTCTTCAAGAAAATGGTATCACTTTTCGCTAGTTGTCCCTTTCTGTATAAGCATTTTCAACATGGTTTTCTTAATTGAAAACGTCATGTCGCCTATTAAATGCTGGCGATAGAAATAGATGACAATATTCACAATCATTTGATATCTCTTTCTGGGTAAGCATTTTGCAGATTAGAACAACCTTTTTTCTTGTAGTTTTTATATCAGTAATTCCAATGACTTTTACATTTTCCTTACAACAATATAAAAGATTAAAATTAAATATGTCATTTCGTATATATATGGTTATTTTATTCTGCTCGCAACAGCTGCAAATTCACAGTAAACATTGGAAATTAAAAATGGTTTTCCTCCACTGAAAGTAAAATTGTACCCATATGAGATAGCTTATAAGTCACTCCATTTTAATACATCTCAGTGGTTAAGCCGCTTCCACATTATAACGAACATGACTGAACAAACCTCTCAAGCATAATGTGGACGTGACGCGAACCACCTCACAAGCACGACCGAACGGCTGGAGCAAACGATCGTCGTGTTCGATGCAGAACCGGAAACAGCAAAGAATTTGTGTCGGAGCACGTCGAACCCGAGGTTGCAATGTGGCCGGCATTTCAGTTATTTGTGTACCTTGTGCGGTTAAAGTCATTTGAAATAATTGAATTTATTTTGTGAAATTGTTCAAAATGGAGTGGACCGATGAAAAGGTTTTAGATCTTGTTGAATTATATAAAAATGAGGAAGTGCTATGGGACAGTAACAACAAATTTTATAAAATATATAATAGAAAAATAGATGCTTGGGAGAAAATTGCAAAAAGCATGAGTGTTGTTGACGTTGGAGAATTAAAAAAGAAAATGACTTCACTACTGGCTTCATATCGAAGAGAGCGGCAAAAAAATGAGATGAAAAAATCTGGCATGGGCACACAGATATTTCAATCTACATGGTTTGCCTATAAACATTTCGACTTTCTTTATGGAAAATACAAACCGAGGAAAACAAAGGATACAATAAACGTAAGTAATTATTTATTAATAGTTAAAAAATATTTCTTTTCCAAGAATCAAACATAATAAAAAGCAAGAAATTGAATCATGACTTCTTTAATTGGTTATATACACTCAGGAGGCTCAAAAAAAGCGATTTTTCAAGAATTTTTCCTGAGCTCTTAATATATTAAAGTAAAAATTTGTTCACATACACTACTCAAAACAATTAAGGGAACAAAAAAAATATCTAAATTTTTTAGTGATTTTTGACGGGCTGTATCTAAGCGAGAAATAATCGTATCGAGAATCTGAAAAAAACATCTTAAAGCTCCAGAACTCTAGTTTTTGAAACTTTCAGCCAAAAAATTTTAAAGGCCACGGTGCTCACGCAATCTAAAGGAATAGCGGAAGAAAAAAATGTCAAAATTTTTAGTCAATTTTTTTTTTTTGGTGCACGGACTCGGAATTTTTTTTTTATTTGACCACCCTATGAACCAGATAGCCTGTTAATTCAGCTTTAATTATCTTTTTTGAAATCCTTGATACGTCGATTAGTCGCGGAGATATCCGATATTAAACGAAAAAGGACACTTTTGTATTGAACCATCGATATCCCAGCAACCAATGATCGTACAGAAAATTTAAGGGCAGTTTCGGAAACTGGAATAAATTTCCTAAAAGAATCCGTCAAGACATAAAAAATAATAATTTTTTTTTATCCGTAATTTCAATTTTGAAGAAGTCAAAAAAAGTTACTTTTTTCCTTGTTTTGGTAAATTGGCCGCATCTTTGCAAATACTGATGGAAAGGCTAAGGTTTGTAGGAATTTTTACACCTCAATGTACGCACAATAGCCCTGTAAATCCGCAGATCGATCTATTGGACGGTTCCTTCGGCCCGATCGATCAAAGTTTTGGAAAAAATTAAAGGAACAAAAATTGTGATCTCAAACATCGTGTAATCTTCATAAAAATGGAAAAATCATTTTTTTTCAAAAATCACTAAAAAATTTAGTGATACCATTTTTTAATTTTAAAAATAATTATTTTGAAAGCTGCTATAGCTGATCTCCGGGAGCACCTCTAAAAAAAGGTGTCTTGCAGTGACTACGATATCTCTGGACTGGATCGTCAAAAATGAGAAAACCAAAAATATTTCGTTAATATAATTTTTGACAAAATGGCGGCTTCTAAAAAAAATCGGTTTTTGACCAAAGTTTTGGCATTAAATTGTATATAAAAAATGAAATATTTATCGTTGAGAAAAAAGCTTCGATTAATTACTAAAAAGGATACTTAAGAAGCTTGTGTTAAAATTTGAGACTGATTGGTTTAGCCTTTTCCGAGAAATCTTGGTCACCGATTTTAAAATCACAGTTTTGAGAAAAACGCGTATAAAGTTTCAAAAGCTCCACTACATATAAGCACTTTACATATATAAATGTGCGTGTAACTTCGGGAATATTAGCCGGATTGACTTAAATATATATAGTTTGTACCAAAATATATGTACATTACGAAAAAAAATCGATTTTTTGAAAATTCTATGTAAGTGTATATAACCCCTTAATACCCCAATTCTATTGAACTTCTTCCTGCCAAGGAATTCGTCCAGTAGTGAGAAAATATTCTGAAAATTCATCTCTTGTGCTGTTTGTGTAAGTTTCCGTGCAACTTTTTCTAAGGGTAATAGTGACGTCACTAATTTGGTTATGGTCCTTCATGAACCTAAAATTATTTAACCATCTTTCTCGTGGTCAAATGTTCCACTTGGTATATACGTATTGCTGGAAGTCTTGCTACTACGAAGAAAATTGTGCAAATATACACAGCATTGGCTTTCGTAAAACTCGGAATGCCAAATCCATTTTCTACAATTCTTCGGGCTCTAGATAATCTATAATTGAATGTTCTTTTAACGGAACCTTTCAAGTGTTTACCCGGGTATGGCTTCATTATGTTTGATTTCAGAGGAATAAACACGCATGGAATTGACTTATTTCTTCCTTGTTTTACTTCCACAAATGGGAATGAAAGTTTTCTTTGGGATGGTGATCGCTGAAAAATATCAGCGCTCAAAGAAAGATGATGGATGTTTCGACCAAAAGTACAAGCTGGTCATCATCAGCGTGGTACTTGTATCACCATCCCAAAGAAAATTGTCACTCCTATTTGTGGCAGTAAAACAAGTGTTTTTACGTTTCATTTTTAAATAAATGACTTCACCAAATGTTGCTGAAAGGAAACTTTCTGATTATTTCTTCCTGTTAAAGTATTTTCTTTCGGAAGGTTTAATTCTCCATTGTCAAGTTTTTTAAGAACTCCTCCGTCAGAAATTCATCCTTGACAACCAACGTTGACGTATAAAAATTTGTAATTTCCGTCAACAATAGCAAACAGAACGATACGAAATGTGCCTTTATAATAGTAGTATTCGCTCCTGCTATTTATGGGAGCCTGCAATACCACATGTTTTCCATCCGTGGAGCCCAAGCAATGCGAAAAATTCTATACGTCTTCAAATTGTTTTGACACTAAGAGCCATTCTTCTGACTTATTAGGAACCCGAAAGTAAAGTTGAAAACGGATATACTTTAAAAATTGAATACACTAAAAATCGTATACACTATAAATTACATTTATTTCAGATACAAGAAAATAAAAGTATTACTGTTGAGGAAACAGAAGGTTGCAACAGTGTTTTCAGTAAGGAAGTGCATCAAGAAGACTCCGAAGTTGTAGACCAGAATCTATCTTCATGCAACGAAACGGTATCTTTTACTTCTTCAAATGTTGCAAGAAAGGCGAAAAAAATTAAAACATCAACAGATCATAGAATAGATGAAGCTTTTGGAATACTTCAAGCTGTGAACAATAAAAGGAAGGACACTTTGGATTCTTATGGTGAATATATAGCAGGAAAGCTCAGAAACTTAGATTCGCACTCATGTGCATATGTGCAAAAATTATTTGCAGATATTTTGTATGATGCAGACATAGGAAAATTCAAATTACCAGAAAGAATAACTCCATATGCTCATGATACTTCGAATATATCGTTTTGCTCCTCACCTTTTTCTCCAGGTCAAACTACATTTTCTCAACAGCCTATATTATCTCCCCAACAACCATTAAGTCCCCAAGACATCAAAAATGTATCACAGCAAACTGCCCAAATATTTAATCCCGATGCAATTCAAAACGTTCACTTTTCTTGTACAGATTATAATTATCCGAAATAAAATTTATAAACTTGAAATAATTTTAATTTTACTTAATAGTACTGCATACATCCGGAACAATATTGGAAATTGATTGCTTGGAAATCTTAAAAAGGTAACTCAAGCTTGTAAATTAATCTCCACTCGCCAAATACCGCAGAGTTAGAGCCAGCCTTTCTTGTACAAGAATTGCTTTTCTCAAAGATGTGTCACTTCTTTTTATTTTGGGGCCAATAAGGTTAATTAGATACTTAAAATCAGTTTTTATTTTATTTTTTTTATTTTTAATACGATGTGGCCAAATCCTATGGGACAACCCTTTGATGCGTTAGCATCGTTTTGGCCGGAAGGGAATTAGGGTAAGGGGAGTGAGGAAGCTTGAGTCTTGTTTTTGCATTACTGCGAGCTAAACAACAGCCCAGAGACAGAGTGGATTATTTTAATTTCTTAATAATACCTCACAGGGAGATCTGGTCTCGAACCCGGGGCCCATGGCATGGTGGTCGTGCGCCTCAACGCATGGATCCAAAAAGTCGAGGGAACATGTTTCATGCAAACTCATAAAAATCAAGAAGAAGAAAATTCACGGAACACACGGAATTTATTTAAACCGCACTTCTAATTATAAATTGTTAATCTATTCAATTTTCAATCACCAAATTTTGCTTTTTTAATAACTTTATTCAATCAATTCACTATGAAACAGGCACTCAACCTAACCTGACTTTCTGAACAAAAACACCGAACAGCTGTTTGTACTTTTGCAAGAAAAGATGGCCGATCATGCACCAGCTAAAAAGTTTGGGTAAGTTTGTGCAGCAGGGGAACATGTGACGTCGATTTTGTCTCCGCCATTTTTCCTGGCGCGAAGCGCTATGGAACGCAAAATGTGTAAGTTCGTGCACATGCGGGATACCGCATTCTTATCAGGGAACAGACCTATTGGTAAAATTAATTCCTTCAGCCTGTAACTCTCGCAATAGAGTGGCCCCATTGTAACGAGACCGATTGTTAAAAACTGTTGTCATCACTCATTTTTATAAATAAATATAAATTTATTTTTAAGTTAGGAACATAATAATACAACATTTCAAGAATCTTCTGTTAAATTTTTGGGTAAAAATATTGTGAATTGAGCGACTGACAGGAAATCTTCGTATGCGCAAAAAAAAGATACTTTTCGGTGATCATCATAACTCATTATTGGATCATATGTTGAAAAAAACCAAAATGATTTCGTTAGTTTATGAGTTTCTCCAGGTAACAACGTCGAAATCTTGTTTATTTTACTGATTTTTCACTTTTAAGAAGTAAAACAAGACGAATTTTTTGAATTTATGAATATTTATTGATAAAAATCGGCGAATTTGTTGTTGTAAAATTAATTTTAATAATAAAAAATACAAAATCGCGACGTTGCTACTTCGTAATTTATGTATAAAAAAAGTGTGCAAAATTTGAGAAGGATTGGATGAGTAATTTTTGAGTTATAGTGTTCACCGACTTTGAAAAAATAAATCTGAGAAAAACGCGTTTAAAGTTTTAATACTGCTCTTTTGTATATGAGATGTATCGATTATCGAATGGAGGGAGACCCAAGTCACTGTATCTCCGGCAGTTTTGCTCCAATCGACCTCAAATTTTAACTAGACACTCTTGAAGAGTTATAGTTATATCAAATAAAATAAATGCAAAAAAAATTTTAATATTTTTGTTTCACAAGACAAGATTGTGGAAAGCCCCGCGCAGACCATAAAGTTGACGCATTTTTCATGCCTCTGAACTGTAACCTCAGAACTGACAATGCGTACCGTAGTCTGCGACAACCGTAGTATATAATACAATCACAAATCCCAAGCTTTTTTTAAAAAAGAGATTAAAAAAGATGTACAAATTAGACGTAAAAGCTTCCTAAATGAATTTTCACTTACATGGTAAATAATTTGCTTAGTTTTAAATAAAACAAATATGAAATAAGCATGTTGGATTCAAATTCTTTAAGTTTTCGTGTACAAATATCTTGATTCAATAATTTGAACAGCTTTTTTTTAGTTGTTCAAATTATCGCGACTGTACTATATTCCAAAAAGAAAAAATTTCTTTGGCCGAAGTAATTTTGGAAAGTATTTTTCCACTACTAGGAGGCTTAATTCTTTCTTTATATTGTTCGTTTTTCGTTTTTCAAAGTGGTATTATGGTAAATTTTTTCAGAAGGGGGATATGCAGCCTAAATGATAAATTTAGTACCTATAATTTCTGTTACATTAAAGATATTTTCCCCGCTCTGTTCGGAAATAAATCTACGAATGCGAAATTTTAAATTACTTTTAATCGTTTCTAAAAAATAAACAAAATGTCGCTTATAAAACTTCTTTGGGAAACGAACGATATGTGAATTATGAAAAAAGGTCGTTCGGACGCCTTTGTATGAAAGATTTGCTGGCAATAAAAAGGTCTATAATAAAATTCGTGACAGCATATATCTACCTATTAAGGCGCGTTTACGATAACGCACAACACGTGGGCCAGCACGTTACGCAATGAGCAACGCTCGTCTCATACTGGCGCTAAATTGACAAGATTGAACCAGTTTCTTGTGTTGGCTGACACTTTAAATTTAAAAAGCCTAGCACAACCCAATGATTTCGAGTATTATCAGCGAATGGAATATTCGTTTAAGTTTGTCGATTTTTTTAAATGTCTGGAAAATAAGAGGAGCAATTTTTTCTATGGCAAATGTTTATAAAAAAATATAGTTTCTGCGCTTGAAATGATGTACAATGAAAGCTCCCTATAGCGGAAACAGCCCGTTCCTAAAAAAATTTCCGCTATTAAAAGGTGTCCGCTTTTCAGAGGTGGAAGTTTGAGGCAAATTGATCCTTAGGACTGGAAAAAGTGTCCGCTTTTCGGAGGTGTCCGTAAAGGAAGGTTTCACTGTATTACTACACAAATTTTTATCATACATAATATTTATAGTAGCACTTTATGCACGACCTTACGAAAGGGTTAACACGATCAAAGTATCGAATGCCTTCTAGTTCAACTTTAATTTCAAATAAGTAAACACAGCAGATAAGCACAAATTATTGTACGTACTGTGATACGTGTGATACTGTGGCAAGTGTACGAATGATTGGTTGTTTAATGTTTTCCAATTTAAAATTTCTTACTCTGCACTGCACTGAAACTAGGTGATTCAATGCAAGTATATGCGTAAAATCAACGTGAAAAATAGATCGGATAAGCGTTTATTTCCTCTCTCAGCGTCTCTTCACTCTTTGCCCATAACTCATTCAATGCCTGCAGTAAGCACTACACGTGTCGCATAATAAAATACAAATTTGTTGCGCAAAAGATGTATAGGTATACTTTGTTTACATGATCTATAAATTTTTGTGAAAAAAAAGTATATTCCTTAATTCATACTAATGAAATTTCAACCTAACTCAACTCAACTTTTCAGCCCTGCATGTATAGGTGTTTTATTAGTCGAGGCACTTCACTTAACTATTATACAACAGTGACAAAATGAGAGGAAAATCGGGAGACAGGGAAGCGACAGGGAATTAATAGGGAAAAAAGTGGTGCGAGAGATGAGGGGAGAGTAATTTTCCTGAGCTTCTCTGCCAAGGATACGTCCGTTTTTCCACGCCCTAAAATTTTAACATGAAGCATTATTCGGAATCCCCTTGGTCATCGTCCGGCGAAGTAGATTTTTTCTAACTATAAAATATTAGAAATGGCGGCAGTTTTGAAAAAGGTTTATTTTTTTTTATTTTTTTGATATAAAAACATTTAAAAAAAAGTAAAAATTAAGCTTATTTCAAAATGCTTCGATTGACGAAAACTACTAATTTGACGAGTATGTGAGCAAAAATTCAGCTTAATCGATTGAATACAGTCCTCAGAAACACTGACACATGCTCGAAGTCGATAGTGAGGCAACCCCCCTCTCCCTGTGGGGGTCAGACCGCGCTTTAAACGCGTTAAAACTATTGAATATGATCGAATTTGAAAAAAATCATTCAAGAGGGTGAATTGTACTAAAATATAGATTAAGAATATGTAATAAACAAAAAATTGTTTTTTCGGACCAACAGGTCCCCCTTAATTGTAAACACCAAGTTTACCACCAAGTTTATACTGTAAATTAAAATACATGTAATTGAAACTAATTAATCGGTTTAAGCTTTTTTGTTCTTTTTTGATTTAAATTCTCCTATATAAAATCAGTTCCTTTTGAGCCGCCTTAGTGGAAAAAACTCCAAAAAACTACTAATCAAATGACTTCTCCAAAATTGTCAACAATATTGATCTAACTCCTACCATGCCAGGTAGAGTCACCTGCAAAAGTAAAAAACATGTTTTGCGATTACTTAAAATTTAGCATTTTCACAAATTTTGTATGCAATCAATGTAATTATTACATCTGTTTTTTATATTTATTAAATTGCCCATATTGGTTCCTTTTCAAAAATGTACAACATGTTAAGATGGAGAAAATATAAGAAAAAGCGCTTCCTTAAAACTCCTTGACTAGCTAATTATTTTATTGCACTGTAGTAATAAGATACGTTAAATAAACAAAATTTCTAAGAGAAAGGGATGAAAATATTTGTTTAGGGTAGACAAGTAACTAATTTTAATTACAGCTGCAAAAAATTTATAAAATTGTTTGTGTAATTTATTTTATTATCGTTATTAGCTTGTGTTAGCCAGCGTTTACACCCAAGTATCCTAGCGTATTGTTACTAATACCTTGTGGAAATTTTGCTATAAAAAGGGTCAGTCAGCAAAAATATCGATCAAAGTTAAAAAAACAAATCGATGACTAAAGCTAAAATTATTAAAAATTGCCAGAATTTACTTTTGAGGAATACGCGGATATAACTAACATTTATTGTGTAGTAGACGGAAACAATAGAGCGGCTGCACTGGAATATCAAAGGAGATTCTCTAATCGACGTGCACCCGAACTTTTCGAAGGTTAAGAGAAACCGGAAGTGTAACTTCAAACAGCATAGAATTGCGATCTGAAACATGAAGATTCTGACGACGTCGAGCAACAAATAATCACTCTCGACAGACGAGACCCTGAAACCAGCACGAGGCGAGTCGCAAGACGATTAGCTCTGTCTTTAGTTAAAGTTTGGAGGGTTATTCATCAAGAAGAATTACATCTATATCATAATATCCCAGTCAAAGGACTATTGGAATGATTCCGAGAGAACATGCGACATTGAGAACAGGGCATTTCTGAACCAAATTCTTTGGACGGATGAATCACAGTTCCCCGGGGATGGTTAGACAAACTTTCACATTCCAAGAGAGACCTTATTCCAGCCCAAAATCTGTATCAATGGTTGGGCTTTTATTATCGGGACTCATTTAATAGGGCCATTAAGTGCTTAATAGAAAAATTTTTGCGGACTTTTTGGAAAATACACTGCCAGATCTACTAGAAGACATCTCTCTTGATCATCGTAGGGCAATGTTTTATCAACAATATGGCGCCCGGCGTATACTGCAAACCAAAGATTACTTACTACTAGATAACCGGCTCCCTAAATTACCCAGCTAATTTGAAAAAGTAACACTGGCACCACAGTAAAACCAAATATATCATCCAGCTTTTAAGGTCATAAGAATATACATGTAAATAAAGAGTACAGGTAGTGTGCAGTCATTTACTCCTGTCAAAATGCTGTTCTCATCCGTAGAGAATTGCAGCGAATCTGGTCGAAGAGAAAAATGTACCAAAAAGTACCACCAAATGACTGAGATAGTTAATTGTGTGCGTAAGAAACTTTCAAATTGTCAATGTATTCTGATCTTTTAATGAGAGAAGTGCATTTGACATTTGTAAATGCACGTAAGAAAAGTATACTTGTCTCCTACCCACAAACTCTCCCGGAAAACAAATTTTTAGTTCTGACTGCAGGGTTGCCCGATGCGGGAAATATATAAAAGCAACCAAAAAATTTTCAATACTTTGTTCGAAGCCGTTTATCTAGTAATAGTAATCTTTGCTGGACACATTGTCCTGACCTGTCCTGTCCCAATGTTTTTGATTTAATATTTTTTTTGGTGTTTTTTGTTTCAGCATTTTTTTCATGTTGGGCCTACACCTTAACCAGGTGTAGGAAAGTGGTGGGTTAGTATCTGAACCATCGCATATGGGGGTAGTTTGTTTCTTGTTTTTGCAAATTTCAAGATGGTTCAGTGCGGCTAAGGGTAACCGGTGACACCAGACCTTTTGATCTTCCTTCTGTTTTTCTGTTTCTCGTTTTTTTCCTTTCGTGGCAGAAATGAAGGAAGGATTCCACTACCTTCTTTCGCCACAGGCTCGCGGAATTCTGATTGTAGTTGTGTGATGATGTTTAAGGACTCACACTCCATACCGACGAGCTAGGACGTGCTGCCAACTAGCGCGTGTTACTTAAACATCTTGCGGCAACTTCACGTTGCACTTCCGCACACACATATATTACATGTTGTTGATTTGTGACAGACCTGAGAGAAGGATTCCTCAACCCTCTTTCGCCACAGGCACGCGAATTTCTGTTTGGAAATGTGTGATTGGATGTTCAAGGACTCACGACGAGCTAGGACGTGCTGCGAGCTAGCGCGTGCCACTTGAACATCCCGCGGCAACTTCACTTCACATGCGCACACATTACATTATAGGTTAGTTCGAGTGACCAGGAATTGTATCTCGGTAAGTACTGGACACTCGATCACTTGGCCACGTGACGGTTTCTATTGTTGTTAAGTGTTGGAATTATTTATTTTATTTAAGTTTTTGTGGATAGACAAGTCGCACTTGACGTTGCCGCTGAGTGAATGGTGCAACAAAAAGGAAATAATTTTGTATTCATTAACCACCAAACACCACACATGTGATGCAGCCAGCTGACGTCAGTGTTTTCAAGCCATTTTTTTTATACGATGTGGCCGAATATTAGGGGACAACCCTTTGATGCGGTAGCATGGTTTTGGTCGGAAGGGAATCAGGGTAAGGGAAGTGAGGAAACTTAAGTCTTGTTTTTGCATTGCTGCGAGCTAGACAACAGCCCAGAGACGGAGTGGATTAATTTGATTTCTTAATAAAAGCTCACGGGGCCATCTGGTCTCGAACCCGGGGCCCATGGCATGGTGGTCGTGCGGCTCAACGCATGGATCCAACTGAAAAGGGACAGGCGAAAACAGTCGGAGAATGGCAATCAGCGAATGTTGGCCAAGTTCTCACCAAAACAACCTTTTGCCCTTTGCTGGAAGCTACCATTTTGCGGAAAATTAATATGGAAACCACAATAAAAAATGGCTTTAGGAAATGTGGTCTTTATCCTTTCGATCCGAAAGCAGTTGATTACACAAAATGTGTTAAAAATATGGCTGAAAATGATAAAGCCGCTCAAACTCCTCATAAAAGAAGAACCACACAAGAATCAATTCCATTGCAAAAATTTAACAACGCGAATATTGATGTAGTCTTGGACACTATAAACGAAGCCTCAACAGAAGCGGTACCATCACTAGACGGAACTCTACAACTGGCATGCTCCCGTACCAATGCTGATGAGTTATTTACGGTCGGAAGCGACACACAGCCTATAATACCCACATCAACTGTTACGCCAATTGGTACTGTTGTCCCGTTCTTAAATGCATCTCCAGAATTTCAAATTGGTTGGTTTGAGCAGAAGATCGTCCACCAGCTCAATTATGGATCTTTTGAACCCAAAGATTTCTTATGTTTCTTATGGTGGTAAAACGCGAGTTAAAAAAGAAGGAATTGATAAGTCACCTAGTGCTATTTCTTTCGAGGCTTGGAGAGAAATATTCGCCAAGAAAGAAAAAATAAACAGGACAAAATCGATGCTATTAAAAAACGAAAAGAAGAAAGTCTAATAAAAATGAAAACAAATTTAAAAACAAAACAAAACTTAGTTAAGAATAAGGAAAATGTAACTGCTCTGAAGAATTGCAGAGCGATATAGAAGACGATAACCAAAAGAATATTGGCTGTGATTCTTGCACTAGGTGATTTCACCTTAAGTCCACTCCAATGTGCAATTTAACGTATTTAGAAGCAAGCCAAAAGGACTTCATGTGTCTTAATTGTTTGTAACCTAACCTAGGACCAGATATTTTAAATGTACTACTTGAATTAGGTACTGGTTTTTGTTTTTGTTGTTCCCCAATGAATTAAAACTGGGCTGTGATTTTTTTATTTATCGTCCTACACCTAAAAGTTCTTGAAGTACCTTTATTTTCGTAGTCAGTTCGAAACTTAGTACCTGTTGTTTTTTTCTAAAGAGTGCTATGTCTCGCTCGCTTATTTTTATTTTCAACTCAAAAGAAGGACTTAATATATATCAAAAATATTTAACTTTTTTCGGAACCCAAAAAAATTATTAAAAATAGATAAATAAAAAATATATACGGATTCAATAAAGACAATCCAATCAATAATAAATTGAATATTGAGTGTAGTAAATTTCTCATGCAGCATCCAGACTTTTTGTAAATATCTTTGACCGATCGCACTAATTGGAAACACTAAACCTTAGAATAAAGAACTTATTACTCTTTATTCTAAGCACTAAACAAACTAATTCAACAGGTCAGCAGTCAGCTTTTTGTACTTAGTAGCTGATAGGCCGAAGTTTGCTCCAGTTCCCGTTCAGTTGCAACTGTCGGTTATTTGTATTATTTGTGATGCTTTATGATTAAAATGAAATTGCAACATACAAATTTTACAAACAAAGAAGCTAATATGTTTAAAACAAAATTTCAACACACAAATTAGCAACGAAGGTGGTAGTTTCCTTAATTATTCATTTTAAAAATATCATGTTTTTCAACTGGAGCCAACTTCATCAGTCCACGACGGTAATGCAGTTTTATTTTCATTTTACAATCAGCTGTTTTTTGGAGTCAATTTTATTTGTTTTAGTAATTATTTACGTTATTTTAAATATGTTGCGAAGGATATTCAAAACTAGTTTTGTAATTTACATATAAATATAAATAAAAATATTTAAATCAACCACTAATTTTTCATTTTTTAGAACAAATATTCGAAAAGAAGTGAACATACCTGCAGCGCTATCCATTCCAAATTAACAAAAACCACTGAATGTGATGGTATTCGCGAAATTGTTTTAAATGATGGGAAAACTAGGTAAATATTTAAGAATATAATCCACAGTAATGTCAAATAATTATACTTATTATCACGGCTTACTAAAAACTATTTCTTCATAGAAATTCACTTTCTATGGCGATGATGAACGACATTCTTGCAGACCTGACCACGGGATGGGACAACAAAAGTCTTCGATGTATTGTTTTATCCTCAACAGGACCTGTGTTTTCAGGAGGACATAATCTAAAAGAATTAGTGAAATATTCTTTATACTAAATGTTTATGGTTAGATTAAAATATTTTAACATTAAAGGTGCCAGAAAAAGGAATTGAATTTCATCGTCAAGTATTCGCTAAATGCTCGGAGATCATTTCGAATATTAAAAAAGCTCCAGTTCCTGTTATAGCTAAAGTTGATGGACTTGTAGCTGCAGCTGGATTACAATTAATGTCTTCCTGTGATATAGCGATTTGCAGCACAGACAGTACGTTTTCAACTCCAGGGTAAGTAAGCATTTGACTAAATTTGTTATTTGAATCATAATCGTAGAAAGAGGAGGGTCATTCCAGCGACGTTACATTTGTACAGGAAAATATTGTTTTAAATCTAGCAAAAATCTATTTTTTAAATTGGAATAACATTAAGAGGGGACCCAACTAGGTCTCTTCATCTTCGAGTCCGTGAAGCTTCGAAGGTAACCTTGATGATTTCTGAGCTGAAGCTTCGAAGGTTGCGCGGTATAAATAATGAAATTGGAGAAAATTGCGTGTCTCCTGATGGAATAAATAAAATCACAACATTTCCGAAATCTTGATATTTTTAATTTGGACTTAGCGGATTTGGACACAACTGTTAAAAAATCGGATAAGCTCGTTCAGTTCTCCTGGCCAAGCCCGGGTAATCGCAGTGTAAATTCTGAATGCTTTCCACTTCTTTTTCGTCCATACAACTTCATTGGTGGGGATGCGTGAGCGTTTTACGTGTCTGCCAAAGAGACAGTGGCGAGTAATGACTGCCACAATATTTTGGAGATCGGTTCTGAATGTCCCGGCCACAAATGCTTGTCACTAGCTTGTCAAATTGCACCACCTTTCTTTAGCAAGCTAAAAAGCCTTAAGGTTAACTTCTCTTTTTATGATATTAGAGGCCGGCCGATCGACCTGCATGTACAGAAATCGTTCAGTTAAGAACCTTGCAAAGGTGTCAGCCGCCTCAGACAAATTGCCAAACTATGCAATCATGCTTAATCCTTCTTCGTCTCTTTCAAGATTGTTATTCCCGGCGCTCTGTTTAATGCTTTCCACTCTCCTGAGATTTGGCCTATTGGGACCCTTACCCGTGAATTTATGACGAGAAACCGTCCAAACTCTGGTTCTTCTCCAAAAAATCCTCATCATCCCTCGTTCTACTACTCTAATGTAACTGGCTTGTGTTCCAAAAGGACCAGCCTCTATATCAGCTCGACCGTTTCATGTTTTGACGTGGTCTGTCTGTCTCTTCGGCCTGGAGTACATCGTCTTTCGTCGAGATCGGCATCTTACTACATTGAACGCCCTTGTTAGAGGAGTACTGTGCGCTGTCCGTCGTGGCATTCCATGGTCTATTGTTGAGCTTTCGAATTCTCATTAATTGGAATTGATGTGCATTGTTCTGAAGTAACTGAATGAGAGCGTGTTTATTTCTGTTGCTTACATTAATCCGGGAGCTACTGCTAGTACTTACGATCTGCTAGCTTCATGAATTGACACTCTCCTGTGCCTTGCGTACACATGACGAATTGTTGCCTTTCGGTGTTTTTAGGTCTTATTAGATAAATATGACTTAATCCAAACAATGAGCGAGGGCGGGAAAACCCAGCCAATTTTAAAACAATGATAGAGTAAGACAGCCTATCAAAGGCCTAACTAAAATCAGTTTGGCAACCATCAAAGAATCCCCCACAGTGCAAGAACAAACTCAACCAAGTGTGAAACGATGGACTTATCTTGAAGAAAATCATGCTGTCAGGTAGAGATTAGGCCTTTACACAATTCGGATAATTGGGATTGAATCAATAGTTCGAAAAGTTTAGGAATATAAAACAATTTAGCAGTTGGCCTGTAATTTGAAATCTCTTCTATTTCCACTCTTGAAAATGGAAATTAAAAAGGATTTCTTCCCGAGTGCTGGTAAGTGGCCTGCGAAAGAGACTTCTGGAAGAGTAATAATAATAGCCATAATAACACCGAAGAACCTTTCTTTATGACTGCAGTAGGAACCCCGTCAGGACCACTAGAAAATATTGGGAGATCAGCAACAAGATCTCCGTGATAGATGCAATAGGTACTTCGGTTATTTATGTGCGAAAATTTCCTACTATCCGGATAGAAATCAGATGGTAGGTTACAAATAATATTAGAATCATAGCTGGAAATCTCCCCGAATTCCATAGTCGATGGATAGTAATCAACTTTTCTCTTCAAGTTGACATACTCAAAAATTGCGCGAGGTCAAAGAATAAGCTGCTCCTTAAATTTTGAAGGTATTCTTCATAAAGAGGACGAGAACGGCCTATAAAATATTAATGGCAAACACTAAATTCATGCAAGGAGTCAACACAGTTAAGACGAAGGTACTTTTTCCAAAGTCGATTGTTCCTATTCCAAACCATTCGACGAGGTTTCCACCGACTTCTCTCGAATCCAAAGACCTTTTACTTGACGAAGCTACGATTTTGAAGAAAATGTCTAGTTTTTTAATTTGTCCTGACGGCATCCCCGCCTCACTCGTGAAAAGGTGTTGTTCCGTTCTTGCTGCTATTGTGTGTTATTTATTTAATCTCTCAACTCGTTGCGGTGATTTTCCGAAAGCTTGGAAAACCTCATTTATTATTCCTCTTCAAAAAAAAGGTGATAAATGCGAAATTTCGAACTATAGGCACTTATCTGCGATGTTCTATACTTCCACTGGAAGCCGTTCTCATAGCTGTTCCAACATGGCTTCATAAGGGATAAATCAACTACCACCAATTTATTGGAATTTTCAAACTTTCGTATCTCTGCAATTGAAGGTGGTAAGCAAGTTGACTGTATTTTTACTAACTTGTTCTCAAACTCTCTCTTCTCGGGTTTCCGCGGGTTTTTGTAAATTGGATTCATTCGTACTTATCTGAACGCACTCAGCGGGTTTCTTTTCGCTCTGTCTGATGTTATTTTCAACACTTCCCGTATACCGCAGGGCTCTCACCTCCGGCCATTGTTATTTACAATTTATATTTATGCTGTATCTACGATTCTGTCTCAATCAAATATTCTTTGTTATGCCGACGACGCTAAGATTTCTTACACTGTATCAGACAATACTGACTTGGTGTTCCATTAACGACCTTCCCCTAAACATTGGCAACTGTATATCTATGCCTTTCTCACCTTTTAAACTTAACTTTGCCATAGAGGGTAGTTCTTTAACAAAAGTTACAAAGACTAAGGACCTAGGCGTCTGGCTCAATTCCCAATTTTCTTTCGAGGATCATTTTGATGCCATAGTTACCAAGGCTTATATGACTCTGGGTTTCATGAAGGCGAGGAATTTGATCACCCCTGCATTACAAAACTTTTATATTGCACTTTTGTCAGGCCTATTCTGGAATATGCCTCTCCGGTCACATATCAATCTCATTGAAGCTGTTCAACGGAGCTTCGTTAGGTTCGCTCTTCGAGGCCTTTCTTAGAATAACTCCCTTATATTACCTCCTTATATTGATAGACTTGGACTGCTGCACTTGGATACACTTGAAAAGAGACGCCATAACTCCAGGATACTTTTTGCTTTCGACTGCATTCGGGGATCCATAGACTCTGCTGTTCTCTTGGCTTGTTTTGGCATATCGGTTCCGGCTAGCTCACT
The DNA here is from genome assembly GCA_964036015.1 of Leptarthrus brevirostris. NCBI lineage: Eukaryota > Metazoa > Arthropoda > Insecta > Diptera > Asilidae > Leptarthrus > Leptarthrus brevirostris. The sequence continues at coordinate 137,323,250 of OZ038372.1, read as the reverse complement.
GAGGAATCACGACTTCCTTCAGGTACCTTTTCATCGCACTAGCTATGGGGTAAAAGAGCCGATCACATCGATTTCGCGATTTTTAATTCTTCTTTTGATTGCATTGATTTTCATCTATCGCGGAATCAAGTGGGGAGTCAGCTTTGTTGAAGTTACTTTTCACTTTTTATGTACTTTTATACACATTTGCATTTTTATATTTTGTGAATTCTCTCCTTATTCTTTGATTTTATATTGTATTATAGTGTTTTTGAGTATTTTGTAGTAGTCAGCACTTTGATGAAATACTGTTAATAATAAATAAATAAAAATAAAAAAGTAAAAAAAGCTTACAGGGTTTCCAAAGAGATCTCCGATTTAGGCACTAATATTATCAAATGACTAGTGCGAACTTTTTTTTTGATGCGGGGTGTAGGTTCCAAGTTTAACCAGTGCCTTCCCAGTTTTGGCTTTGTCAGTTCGTTCCAGACTTATGCCACCATTTCTGTTACTTTTGATATGAACTCTAAAATATTGCAGACCCAAATATTCGAAGCCTTTTTTAACTTATGTATAATACGGTTTTTTAACACTTATTGTTTGAGCGATTTATCATACTTACACAAGAAAACACTAAAAAATAAACTTTATTACATTAGTGCCAACTTTGGCATTTTCTGTTCAACACCTGGTATTGCTATATCACGAGTAACACCACGAATGATATCATCCTATATGGTTCTGACTGGATTGCCAATATCAGCGCAAGAAGCATATGTATCAGGTAGGGATTTTAAAATAATTTTGCAAATTGTAATTGAAATTTTTAAGGTTTGGTGTGTTCCGTTGTTCCTGCTGAACTACTAAATGATGAAGTGAACAGAGTGTGTTCAGCCATTAAATCAAAAAGTCGCGCTGTTGTAAAATTCGGGAAAGAGTTCTACTATAAACAACTTAGTATGGGAATAGAGGATGCATACAAGAACGGAGTAAATGTAATTTAATCTCACAATTAGTTATGTTCCGCTTTGTTATCTATATCTAATATTTTTTAGGTCATGGCGGACAATCTTAAATTAGATGATGGAATAGAGGGCATAAGAAGTTTTGTTGAGAAAAGGAAACCGCAGTGGAAATCATAATATAACTTGAACTTAGGCCATTAAATGTTACTGAAATGAGAGAATTTTGTATTTATATTTTTGTATAATAAAAATTTACTTGCTTAAAAGTGTATTAAATTCACGAAATTAACAATCACAAGACAGATACGTACAATCGAAATAGGAGAGAACAACAGCTTGCAAATAAACAATAATATAGAAACGCAAGTCTTGTGTTTTTATATTTTAAATTATTTAATAATATATAATGTAAAAATAATTGATTGTGGGGATAGACGTTACATTTTACCTCCAGGTCGGTACGGTATCAAGTTTAATAGTTACACAATCATAATTTCTTATTGAAAAACAATTTAATTTTGATATGTTATAACGTTAGTTAATATTTTTGTTTTAAATGTGTTTCGCTGAAAAACGATCAGTGGTTATATTCTTTTGCATGTAATAAGTTGAAATTGCTGACTCCGATTATGGTTAATTGTTGATAATCGCACATTTAGACTTCTGTTACCGGCCGCTTTTCTATCCAAGCCTTGACACTTTCAATGGCATTTACAGATTCAACCAGTGCCTTCAGTGCTGGATAGGTTTCGATCAAGTCTTTTTTGCACATGTAGTTCATGTAGTCCAAAATGCCCGCGAAGTAAATGTCAGCCCATGTCAACTAAAAAAATTAATTAAAATTTAAAAATTGTTCCAACAAATTAAGGATAATTATTGTAATTGAGAAAGTAAAATATTAAAAAGGTTGTGGAGGCGCCTCTTTAAGAAAATAACTAAAAAATGTTCAATGTGTTTGACGATAGACTTGATTAGATTTGAGGAAATATGTTTATGCAAAACAAAGTATGGGAACACTAGCTGGCGTGTGATTTTGACACTTCATAGCGTTTGGACTGCCATTAGTAAAAATCTTGTAAAACGGTTGGCATTCCCCTTCAACCGATTGAACACACACTTGTTAATTTCAACCTCTACACATTTTTACATTTTTGCGTACTTACAAGGCAAGCAGGTTGTCTGAAAGCAACCAATTTCGCGAGAATTCTTACCCAGCTTCCAAATAGGCGACTGAGGGTATAGATGCAAGTTCCGGGGAACGGCATGGGAGAATTGCAGATAATGCGCACAAACTTGTCATATTTATTCGTTGCTAAGACATTTTTTTCTGTTGCCGCAACATGTTTTGGGCATGCGCTTTATTTATTGAAACGGTTTGGTTATCTGGAGGCAACCAAATTGGCTGAGAATTCCTACCCGGATATCCGGTTCTCACCCGGGTACTCGATTTAAGTCGGGTACCCGGTTCCTACTCGGCAATCCGGTTCCAAGGGAGAATCGGTTCCAACGCCAGAATCGATTCCGTCACAGGAATCGGTTCCTCTTGAAATCGTGCAGTAATATCCACATTTACATTTAATTCTATTATCTGTGTTGTTAATACTTTGACAATTTAAATTTAACGCATAATTAATATAAGTTACTTACTGTGTACTGTGGATTTTTTGAAAGAGATAAATACGGTCAGTAGAGTTTTGAAAGAATAAGGTTATAATTTATCAGATCTGCGATCGCCTTGTCGCTTCCAGAATTGCTTTATGTTCGGTGCTTACTGACAGAACTCTCACAAGGAATCAACAAGGTCTATTTCGGAAGAAGGGTGGACTATAATGGAAAACGTGCTACCTATTCTAAAGCCGTTGTAAGTAGCCACGAAAGTTCTTTGTTCTGAAATCTTGGTTACAATAACCAGTGTACGACCTGTCCTTCGTAGAATGCTGGACGTGCATCTAAAAGAATGTTTAGATGATGACTTTTGTGCGAGGCAGTTTAAGGCTACGGTCAGTAAGTTCCTCCGAACGCGATTTTAAATGGACGCTGATGATGTAAGACCAGTCACAATCCATCAAATTGCATGTGCTCTAGATCCGAAAGAAAGTCCATCTGAGCAGGAAAACATTAAATTATATTTAATGAGACGTATGCAGGCAATGTGTCCAATAACACCAGAAAATACTTTTGCTGTACTAATAGTGAATAGCGACACCAACGCTAAAGCAACAGGATTGGACTACTTATTTAGTGCAGTAGCATGTGTACCATTTATCAAGACTTACTTTTGTTTTTATGTTTCATAAAATATATTTAAACTATTACATTTATATTTTTATTGTACGGCAATAGAAATTGATCCGAAACCCGTAATTCATTCCTCGAAATCTTAGGTGGATGAGAAATAATGCATGCTAAGTATACTACTCAGGGCACTTCTTTACGAGATACGTTGCTCAGTATTGTAAGCGTTCATGGTCTCACATACACCTTATATCTTAGATACCCACATGAGGCTATTCCTCCCATTCGAATCAACAGTGCATAGTCTTATTGACAACCAGTTCATACGACGGAATCGATTCCTGATGGCGGATACGATCCTTAAAATGGAACCGGTTACATTGATGGAATCGATTTCTATTTGGAACAGGGTACCCGATTGGAACCGAATTTTTGGTAGGAATCGATTCCTACTCGGTCGGGTGGGTACCCGGGTTTCGGGTTATTCGGTTCTAACTGAGAGCTCTACAATATAATGCAGGTAGGCAAATAGTATGTTTTTATTGTAACATTTTTGAAAACTTCATGCAGGTCTGAAAGATTTAATCGAGAGTTGTCAATCAGTGGGAAGAGTTGAAAGATTGGGCTGACTTCCGAAACCCGATTTAATAAGCTCAATTTAGCTGTACATGTGCATTGTGCATATACAGAATGTTTCACGCCGCGTGTGCAAAAATGAAGGATCTGGTAGATCTAGGTGATAAAGGAAAAAAAATGTATGGGAGAGGCGGGATCTCCCTCCCCCTTCCAGCTATATGAGTTTAAGATTTCTTTATGATGAAAAAAACCAGTCTTACATTTTAACGTATATCTTCTGAAGTTTTAGTGCTAGAGACATTATTAATATCTCATGACAGCTAACATAATGGTGCTAAAAAGTTTTAAAAAAATTGATTTTAAAACTTAAATTTCGGAAAACAAAAAAAATTTTTCATTTCAAAGGGAAATGACAAACACTTTCGACCCAAGAGGGGCTTAATGTTGCGCTAATTTCTTCAGAAGTGGAGGAGATAATTCTCGTGGCAAGCAGAGCTGATCCTACTACAACTACAATTCGCATAGCTTATAAAGTAGGTGTTAGTGGTGCAGTGACGGTATAGAGAGTATTTCGAAGAGAAGGACTTCATCGTTTCCATGTGACACCCGTACGGGAACTTTAGCCGCAGGACAAAATAAGCCATAGAGAATTCTGTAATTGGATACTTTAAGAAGGTTTGATGACTTGACATACTTGGAAAAAATTCCGTGGACGGATGAATCACAATTCACTTAATGTAGTGAGTTTACATAATACTCACTTTTGGAGTCCATAAAAACCAAGAACTGCTTCTCCGTTAGCTTGTGGGCAGTAATTGCATGTAATCGCCTTATTAATCCACATATTTTACCGGAAAGGTTAAACGGCGACAATTATTTCAACTTCCAGCAAAACGATCTAAGCGACAAAATGGAGGATATACCCTTGGAAATACGAAGAAGTATGTTAAGTATGACGGGGTGCCCCATTGCGGAAGAAACGTATTCCAGTGGTTAAATGTAAATTACAGGGGTAGACGGATAGGACGGCGTGGTACTTTTCCTTGGCCAGCTCGTTCTCCCGACCTAACCCCCACTTGATTTTTATTTACGGAGGATCATGAAAGAAATGGTATATGGGTCAGAAGTTTCATCAAGAGATGAACTAACAACAATTTTAGAAGCCGGAAAAAAAATTAAAGAAAATCTAACAACAATTGACTTGAAAAGAGCCATGCAAAATTATGTTAAATTATTATGTTACTTGCCTTTTCAGCACTATTAATAACCTAGTCCTTTTCCTAACCTAGTTCCTTTCCCTCTTCTGGAGTATTCCTGTCTGCTTTATTATACCATCATTTTCCTATGCATTCATCCCTCTTCCTCAGCACGCTGTTGCTACGATTTCAACTCAGAACTTATTCTTATTTTTCCTCGTGGCCTACTGCTAAAAGATATAATCTGGCTGCACTAAATGTTCTTTCTGACCATTCCAGTCACTCAAATATTGCATCGGAGAACTTCGCATGTAAAACCACCGACCACCCACCACTGAGTGCTGATCACTGTCGGTCGACCTACAGCATCTGGCTGCTGACAGAATAAGTGCCTCTTGGTTTCTCGACCAAGACAAATCGAAAAGATGGCTGTACACGGTTTTTGGCGAGTTTGTGAAATTTGGCATCATAACTTCCCATTTACCGTGTACTGCCAATCTTTTTGGAACAGGGTATAGTTCCCGCAACCCCTTGTGAAGTTTGAACGTCAGAAAAAAAGTACTACATATGCTCGTTGTGCTCCACAATGTTAAGAATGTCAATTAGGGTCGGATACTCAAACGAAGTTTCAGCCAGCCCTCTGCATATAGAGATGGACCAACCGATAAACAAATGGATGGGTGGATAGACGAATATACAGAACTTGTTTGTTTTTTGTACTATTTAATTTATTAAAATCTCAATTTAGAGTAGATTCGGAACGACTAACATTACTCTCCCAATGGCCCTTTGATCGTAATAAGTTATCAGCAGAAAACAACCATGGCATGCTGCCGGTTGGGGTGGAATGAATTAAATCATAGTAAAATGAAATTTCTGAACTGAAACTGGTGTTCAGGCTGGTATCAAAAAAGGCTTTGGTTGCATTTAATATTTTTGTTGTATTATCGTGTAATAATAACATCTCCGTACGCGATAGATTTTAAATTTTGGAATCAAACGTAACACAAATTTTGTTATAGGGTCCTTTAATAGTCTTTGTTAATCATCGTGACTACTGGATTGAGGTGAGTATCCAAGGAAGATGCAAGAAAGACCTGCCCATAATGGAGAAGATCCGCAAAAAAGAAGCTTGCTACACATTTTGCCAATTGAATAATTTAGTTATATGTTATAAGAAATTCGGAACGAAGAAACAGCCACAACGCTGGTAACCCAGTAGTTAGGGTGATAGAGTATTTTGCGGATGGTCCTCGGTCAAGACCAGATCTCGCCAGTTGCTATTTTTTCTCCAATTCCTACAAAGTGCTGTCAGAAGTGGGTTGGAGAAGACCTCATACGACGTAGCCTTGTAGCCGTAAAAGACAGACATCTGAGGGCGGAAGTGATTTCACGACGGCCCAGTTATTAGATCGAGGCTTCTCCATGAAATTTGGAACGGAGAATCGACAACAGCGCTTCTAAACCAGTGGTTAGGGTGATGGAGTATCATGCGTATGGCCTTCGGTTCAAGACCATATTTCTCCAGTTACTATTTTCTCTCCGATTCCAACAAAATGGTGTTGGATGGTGAAGACCTCATGCCACGTAGTCTCACATCGGTAATTTAAAAAAAGCCGTAAGAGACGGACATCTGAGGGCAGAAGTCATTTCAGGATGGCGGAGTTGTGGAATCGAGGCTTCTCCATGATAAGAAGTTTGGAACGGAGAATCGACAACAGCGCTTCTAACCCAGTGGTTAGGGTGATGGAATATCATGCGCATGGTTCAGCGGAACTTTGTTAGGTTCGCGCTAAGAGAATGATCCACTCAGGCTTCTTCCTTATGTGGATCGGCTCCAGTTGCTTAATAAGCACTCGTTGGAAGAACGACGTAGAGTTGCTGATCTACTTATTCTTTATTATTGTTGTCCACTCTCGGTCTAAATACGGTATGCATGAGCCTATAAATCGCATGTGTAGAGCCGTGAAGATGTGTCCTATTTTTGATCTGACTCTAACTAAGGATTTGCTGAAACGATCTCTGTTGTCTGTGCACCCCTGATTTTTATGTGTGGGCGTGTTTTGGTTATTTGATTACTAATGTTTTTTGTTTGCATGCTGGTGTGGGAGCCTCATTTGCCTCAATATATTGTTATATTCTGGCGAATAGTTGAATTGATTCTAGGCTTCTGCCTTAGAAGTGCGCCTTCTGAGTTAGAAGGATTAATTCTACATTATATCCTCGGTTCAATACCAGATTTCGCCAGTTACTATTTTCTCTCCGATTCCTACATACATAATAGGAATATTGCCAGATTCTAAAATGTGTTCTGCACGAAAATTGACTGTAAGCTAACATTTTCCTTGTAAATATGTACGATGACATATAGAACGCGTTTGGAGACAGACGTACTATTCGGAAAATATTTAGCAAAAGAAGTTCAAGAATAACAGATATTGCAAATGATCACACCACGAGGAAAGTCGTTATTTATATTGTTCGAATTATATAATGCAATAATATAAATTCGTGATATTAATTTTAGTTTTAATAGTAAATGTGAGTAGCCTTTTCTGTGATCTGTGTGCTGATATGTAATGTGATGTTAAGCCGACTTTTTATGAAGTCAAAAGTACCAGACTTGTGTATAGAAACATATAGTGGTTACAAGTGGCGCTTTATCTATTTCTCTATAGGTGGCAGCATAAGCTATGCCTAAAGTTTAACATTTTATTGAAAATTTCGACGGAAAAAATTATTGCAAATTATTTTGAAATTGAATAAATCTATTATTTTCAATTAGAAACATTGCAGTTGAAACCGCATTTTGAAGAAATGTAAAAAATATTACAATTAACAACTGCTGCCATCTCTGAAGAAGCTAACCAAATGTCAGTTGAGACAACTATGTATAATCCGATACACAGTCTATTGGCCGGCCAAATTTTAGAAGGAGGTGGAATAATCTAAAGACCGGACGCGGTTGACAGGCAGTGTTGACCTATCATATACAAGGGTTTTAAGAAACCAAAGATAGATTGGCCTAATTGTTGTTTGTAATTTTCTATATTAAAAGCGAAAACGGGGGTTGTAGGTCAAGGTTATCCTAGAGATGGGCAATACAAACCGCAATGCTCTAGAGTTTACTTTTCATTGGTATGAAATTTTTGCAAACTTGTTCCATACTTGGCAACACCAAAAAACATACATATTTAGTATTGAATTTGAAAAATCATTTTCGTTGTTGGTTTGTTTCTTGGTAGTAGTTTAAAGTAAATTAAATTCACGTTTGTATAGAAAAGTAATTTTTGGTCGTTCTATTGCGTTACTATTATTTAATTTAAATAGCTTAAAGGGTGTTTACTGAATGAATCATTAGGAAAAAATAAGTAAGTATACGGTAGATAGAAAAGTAGTAAAGGAAAAAGTAAAATACAAGAAAAGTATTAACCTTTCCAACGGCAAGATGTCCATCATTATCCTTAGCGGACTGTTCAAGTTTTTCCAAGTAGAATGGAATGACTTCTGAGTTGAGTGTAATCATTTTTTTCTCTTTGATCTCATCTTCTGGTTCATATGATACGACTGCAATTTCTATATTATTAAAAATCTAATTAATTTAAAACATTCCTCATGCAATTCACACATTGTTCAGTACTTAGCCGAAAATCGTTGATTGTATCAACAGCGATGTCAATTTGAAGATCCTCCCATGGATCACTGCCACCTAATCCGACCTGCTTTGCCAGATATCGGCACATAGAAATGCTCTGGTGTACTCTTTTGCCGTCCACTTCTAGCACAGGCATTTGACCCATTGGCATTGCTGAAACATAAGACGTATTTGTGATATTCGTAAGTGCACAGAAATTTTTTAATAGAAGTCGCCTAATATAGAAAATGGCCTAATTTTGTTGGGAATAAATTTAGATTGATTGTTTATAGATCGATTGCACATAGACGCATTGTTGTTGTATTTTTATATTTTTTTTCAATTTTCTTTGATCTGCACTAAATATGTGGCATTTTGCCCGTGAAATTTGTACTCGTGCTGTATGAGCTTGTTAAGGTAAGCTAACACGGGGATTCAATTATTATGTGTTGCATAACGATGTGTTTACTTACTTGGCTTTAGAGCCGGCCATTCGTCCCGCGTCACTCGGACATCTTCATATTCGAGATTACCATATGCAAATAGGTAGCGTAAAGGTTCAGCGAGCGCCTTAACATTGAAATAGAATAGTGTGTAGCTATGTTTGGTTGGCTCAGCTGGTGCTCCATCAGCTGGTGGTGCTCCTTCTGCTGGTGCTGCTGGCGCTTCCTCGGCAGGTTTTGCTTCATCGGCCATTATTTAACTGAAATACAATATAAATGTGTAAGTTGGCAAGGATGCCGATATAATATTTTCCAAATGAGATAAGTGATTATTCCAGGCGAATATCGCCTCTAAGTGGAAATACTTTCTGTTCCTCTGTGTCGCAACTTCAAAAACAATAAAATGAAACGCCTCGTTTGAAGTCAGAATCAATTCTTAGTTAATTCCTTAAAGTTCAACGGTTTATATACAAAAATTCTTACACATCTATGCTTTCAAAGAATTTTTGTAGTAAAACAAAACTTTGCTTATTTAAATTTTGTTTCTTGTCCTTAAATCTACACTATTTCACGACCTACAGATCTCTTGCCAAAAAGTGGAGTCACGTAAACTAGTGGTGTTGGAAATGTGATGGAATTTATTGCCACAATTATGGCTCTTCGATTATATTTATTCAACCGCAGGTGAGAACTAACGATAAAAAAATCATCGAAAACAACTACTACCTAATAGTTGATTTAAAGTTACATCATAGCATTCTTTTTTGTATAATTTTATTTCTTTAATTGGTTAGCATTAGTACAAATATGTTATCAATACCTTTTCTCTGAACGGTTCCAGCTGTTGGAAGGCAAATGTATTGAAACCACACACCTTATATGGTTTCCTCTTGCGTGTGTATGTTAACTGCTTTCGATTTTCTTTTCCGGTGTAATTTACAATTATTGGATCACACACTATTTTATAATAGGGCAAGTATTTATGTACGCAGAGAGAAGGCGCCAATTCAGTAAGTAGGTAATCAATAGGTATTATTTCAACCCAAGAAGTGATGAGTAAGAGGATATTGAGCTTTTAATACGATTGCACGAATGTTTAAATGTTTATTGTTGCGGATATTTTAAGCTATGGGGACGTAATTGACAATTTATTGCCTAAACATTAGTTAGAAATTTTATAGCGTTTAGGAATTTCATTAAATAGATTACTTTGAAACTTGCATCGAATCATGAAGTTTAGGTTGGTTAGAGTGGCTGCCTAAGAAGGCGCACTTAGGCCAAGGAGGACCATTGTGATACCACAATTGAGGCTGCAATTAGACCCCATAAAAATCCCTAGAGAAGAAGAGGATAAAATTGTTACTCTCTGTGCATTGAGCCAGTTCCCTGTCTTCAGTGGAAACTAGTTCTCGATAAGCCAATATAAAAATTGGCTGGGACGGAAAGGGAGCCTTAACCTGTTACCGCGAACCATTTGGAACTCGTTTGAAGGTGCGCTTAGTCTATCGGCGGGTCTACTTATTAGGCAGTGGCCCGTCCGTCAAACTTTGGCCATATCTGTCGGATAATCAGGCAGATTTGTTTCTCCTGCACACTAACTTATGCAATCCTGAGAGATGTCTGTGAAAGCTCCAGTTTGCAAGTGGCCAGCGGCCTTCCCAGCTGGTGGTTAATGTCCGAATTAGGACGAGTGGTACCGATTATCTCTAGTTCGTCGGCTCTACAGTTTCCTGGAATATTGCTATGTCCAGGAACCCAGATGAGCCGTACTTTCAGAACCTCAGCTATGTCAATCAGAGCTGAGCGACATACTACAACCGTTTTGGAGGTAGTATATGCTCCCGTGAGAGATTTAATAGCGACCGGACTGTCTGTGAAAATACATATGTTATCTGTCTGTAGGTTGCGTTAAATTATTCAGACTGTCCGCTAATACCTTTATAGCCATGATTTCCGCCTGAAACACGCTGTAGTAATCAAGTAAGCGAAGTGAGATATCGAGGTCCCAATGTAGAGATGCACTGCCTCCCCCATTGGGGTGGACATTCCTCCTATTCTGACCTGGTGGGAAAGGAGGAGTCAAATTTAGTTCCAAAGAAAGGCTTGGGCGTGGTATAGCCGATATTGCTGGCAGTTCTCCCGTCCAGAATTTTGGAGTGACCGGAGTCAGTTCGTTTCTAGGGCTAGATTGAGTTAAGCCTAATGGCTAATGCTTACCAAAGAGATCTACCGGTAGAAGGTGGAGAATAGTGTTCAGGGCTTTAGAAGGTGTAGTTCTAAGGACACCTATTAATAGCAGTGTTTCCATCCTCTGAACGCTATCCAGTGCTTTACGATGGGTTGGTATATCCAGTGCCGGCGACCAGACGATCACCCCATAAGAAAATACAGGTCATATGACACTTGTGTATTCCAATGCACAATGCGTGACTCCATACCCCATCTTTTCCCTATTGCCTTTTTACATGAGTACAGCGCCACTGTAACCTTCTGTACTCTATCCTGGATGTCTAGTCATAAAAGTTGAAAATATTTTATATCCTCAATAAATATATAGTGTTGGCCAAAACCATGGTATGCTGATCAGAATAGAAAAACAAGCGTATTGCCAATCTAAAATTTCTCATGAGTATGTTGAATGAATAGTAAGGAAGTGGAACTCTTATTTATTTACAAAAATTCATACTGTTTATTAACAATAAAACATTATGGCACAAATTTCACGAAATCTTTAGTTAGTTTAGCTTTTATAAAATCGTTAAACAAATTAAAATCAGTGCTCAATAGGCTCTTAGAAACCATAATTAATACCATTGTTGAGGTATTCTCAAAAAGCGAGTCGGAATGGCTCATAATTAATACGAATACTGTAAATTGGAGAATAAACACAGTAAGCCGCTGGCCATTCCTAAGCTATATTTTAATGAATCCCACGGACAAATTTGCCTTAACAATCGCATCATTAAGATCGTCGAAGGTCCAACGACCATTCATCCAGACTTCCCAATTCTTGACCCTTTTAAGCTTAGCCAGCACACCACCGTGCATGGTGTAGTTGAAGTCAATTATAAAATATCACAAAAACGAAAATCTAAAGACTCTAAAGTAAATCCAAGGAGAAGTAAAATATTAAAATTGATTGAAGACAGAGCGGAGCAGTGATGTTAAACGGCCGAACGATGGGAGAGTCTGTTACTCATTTGTGTTTCGTATCATCGGGTATTCTATATAAGGTGCACGATTTTAAGGACGCCTCAAAAAATTACTCAGATCATATGCCAAATGCGCTAATGCTGAAATGTGAGGTTGAGGAGACATGTAGAGATTAAATGAGGCTTCTGCCTAAAATACCGCGACCAACGCAAGACGAGCAGAACTATAATAATAAGCTGGATTGTAGAACTCGTGGATTAGAAAATGTTCCTGATGATATTAATGATGCGACGTTCCTACTTCACAAATATAATTAGGGATGCGGCTTATAAGGGATATACAAATAGTACACCAGTCAAGTTTAACAGAAAGCAAGACTGATTTGATTGCTTTAAATTAAGGAAAGTAGCATTTAAGTGGCTAAATTTGTATCGGATAAATTCGAATCCAACTGTACGTGGAACGAATGTACTATAGTATAATAGCAGAGCAAAATCTCTGAGCCATATAAAAGACAGCAAGGAATTTTGGAAGGTTATAAGGTCCCTGAATAAGATAATGGCGGAGTTAGCCTTACACTTTAGCTCCTCATTTAATCCCCCTCGTAACATAACTGATATGTGTTCGCTGAAACTTATTTGGCCGTGGAGCAGTTTGAACAGGCCTATTGAATTAGTTGAAGTACTTAATGCAGCCAATTAACTTAAAAACGACAAAGTGCTCGGCCTAGACAGAATTTTTGGTGAATTCTATAAGTGAGCCCTTGAAAGCCCTATAAGTTACCTTGAAAGATTAATAGAATTATTCAGTAAGATATTTGAGGATCAAGACATACCGAATAGCTTCAGGGAGAGCATTATATTCCCAATATTTAAAAAAGGAGACCCTAACATGCCGAGTAACAAAAGAGGAATATCGTAAGTGTCTTATGCTTCCTAGGATATTTGAAAAGATAGTATACATTCAGGTTATGGAGTACAGTAAAGTAAACAAACCATTGTGTACTTGGCAGACGGGGTTTCGATTGAGTCATTGTTGTGAAACTGCAATGCTTAAAGTAACCACTGTCATTCATGAAGCACTGGATAACGATTATTTAACGATTCTTACCTTGCTTGACTTTAGTAAGGTATTAGATTCTATTGATCATGAAAAACATCTAAGCTGCCGCAAGTATTTTTCTTTTTGTCATAAGCAGTTGAACTAATTAAAAACTTTTTATTTGATCGAAGTCAATTTGTGAAGGTTGGAAATACCTGCTCAGATACAACGTTCTTATTCGTGGTGTACCTCAAGGCAACATTCTAAGACCACTATTATTCAGCCTGTATATAAATGACCTTGCAGATGTGATATTGAATGTTACAATTCACTTATATCTTGGCAGTCAAATTGACTTAGTAGAATACTGCATATGTCAACTGAACCTATATACAGCGTGTATATAACTGGTCCAAAGAATCTCAAATAGCTTACAGAAACGGTATCGAATGCAACAAGGTGTCACCAGGCTTCATCAACAACACCAGAATGTAGAAACCGGTAAAAGTTTAGGGTTTGTGTTAAATTCTAAGTTCTCTTGTTGTAGCCATCTTAGTGCAACATTGAAGAAAACTTATAGTAATATATGGTAATAGCACTGGTTATTTCTCGTTTTATTTATGTTAGCATAATTTTTTCAGCTCTGCACAAAAAATTCGTAAGTTAAGCATATATAACATATCTGCAACCTGATTTGAGAGTTTTTTTGTACGCATTATTATTTTTTCCTTCTTCACTTTTTTTCTTCTTATCTCTCTCTATTTCTCTTGCTTTATATTATTATTTATTTAACTTAATTAATTTACCTTATTTTGTTTTGTTTATTTTATTTAAGTTCCTAGTTAAAGGGAAACCGACTCATGTCAAATTCATTTGACGGTTTTAATATTTTTTAGAGACGAAATTTCTTGCCTAAAATATAAGTTCTGTTTCTTCACTAATTGGGACAAATGTTCACGAATTCGAAGTTTATTTGGCAAACACGTCAGCGTATTCTGCGTCAGTGACTACTACTACTTAGCTGTCAAATACATCCTTATTTATACCTTCTGCAGATGTCGGGCTTACCGATATATAGGTACTGTTTACTGGTGAGTAATCGGGTAGGACCCAGAGCAGTGGCGTCCTCTAGTCTTTGGGTTGATGCATTAGCTGAATAGGGGGTTTAATCAGATTTAAATAAAGCCGTGGGGGGGGGGGGGAGGAATTATTAACCTTACTTTTTCAATTCAAATCCGAATCAGAAAATAATTATCACTAGGCCCTTGGTTTTATTTAACTCTAATTAAACTCAATGACTACTTACTTATTCAGCTGATGCTAGATACTAGAGGACGCCACTGCTCTTGGTCCTACCCGATTTCCCACCAGTAGTCAGCACCTATATTTCGGTAAACCCCACATCGGTGACCCATAATTATTTTCTAGCTTTTAGTACAGCATCTAATATTAAATAAAACCGTTTAACTTAAAAGTATTTTTACCAATTTTTTATTTATTTCTTAATAGGTATGCTGGAGAAACCTACCACGGAAGTCGAAACTTCTAGTACTTAACAGATGGTTGGCATAGCCGTATTGTTTTGAAATCGCTTTGAATCTAATGGTATTGCCCTATCAAACAATTATTTTTGTAGCTTGATCTTTGACCTTTGTAGCCATCTCCCATTAAACTCGTTAGTCTAACTATAGCACAAAATCACAACTGTAGTAAATTATTTTATATTAATTGTTGAGATTCTTCAGATTGCGGTTTTACCTGGATACTGTAAATCATGATATGTCGACCGTAAAAAGAAATATTTCAAGTTTGAAATTTAAATTATTGTATTTTTTAACACTCACATCGACAGACAGCCATTGAGCGTTAAAACTTCTAAGATTAACGCTTTTATTTTAAATTATAAGTAATTGCCCAGAAATATTTTTTAATTTAAAAAAATTAAATTTAATCGTTTTATCAAGTCAGCTGAAATTTTTAAAGTTTATTTGCGTTTTTATTTTTTATTAAAAAGTACTTGCTTGCTATACGTACCCGGCGTTGATCGGACTTTTAGTAAGTGAGCATCGTTTTCAATTATTTTTATATATCACTTCCGTTCCACCCCCACCATTAACGGTGCTGCAGAGTTTTAGCACAACGCAGTATTTAACAGCATCGGGACCCGGAAAAGTACAGATTCGACACTAATACCTGTTGTTTTTAATTGTATTTAACGTTAATATTGGTAGTTTTCGATTAACTTTACATATCTCTCCCTTTCCGCCAACCCTACTAGGGATGTCTTACCCCCACCGTACTTTTTTCAGTTTGTAATTAGTATCTTTACCAAGTTTGGTGCATATTTGTAAGGTATTTTACAGTTATTCTGCACCTACACATCCATTTTTATGTATACATATTTTAAAGTATCAATTGATCTTGAGTCAATGCATCTACATCTACAGTCATGGTTTGCTCGCGAGTAAATGCTCGCGCTCAGGGCATAAATACATCCCGATCCCACTTTCGATTATTCCCACTATATATACTCCATTGAAGTTATAGGCTCCTGCATACGATAGTTAGTCCGGTGATAAAGAATATGGATAAAGTTCTGAGTCCTCAAGGGGAGAAACGCAATCGATAAACCCAGGGTTCCCAACAATTCAGGGGAATCAATCGCACCACGCAGGGAGCCAAAGGTGAAGACAATTCCAGACGTATGTCATTTTGACTCAAGAGTTTCCAAAGAAAGGAACATCAGCCGATCAGCATATGGTGGAAGACTAAAAGGAGCGGCTCAGGGAAGGCCATGAAGAGCGAACCTCACAAACCTGCGCTCAACAGCCTGAATGCGATCAATGTGAACCGCATAGAAAGGGAACCAAACTGGACTGACATATTCACGAATTTCTCTTACAAATGTGCAATAAAGAAGCTTCCTTATATACGTGTCATCAGATTCCTTGGATCATCATTTTGCGAAACCCAGAGTAGCATTGGCCTTACTGGAAACAGGGTCAATGTGATTCTCGAAAGAAAATTTAGTATAAGCACGACACCCAAATCTTCGGTTTTTGGCAAGTTTGCTCAATAGGTTACCGTCAACTGTAAAATTGAAGTGCAGAGGATTTCTCTTACGGGAAAAAGACAACATTATACTATTCAGTGAAATAAAATTAATAGAGCAGCAATTATGAAGCACATCTAAATCAGAATTTAAAAAGACACATTCACTATCGTTTGAGACGACACGGAAAATTTAAGCATCATCAGCGTAACAGAGAATTCTTGAGTCAGTTAGGATTAAAGATATATCATTGATATAGAAGATGAAATGTAAGGGTCCTAGATGGCTACCTTGGGCACTTCTGACACTTTCGTCAGAGAGAGCACCACCAGACAAATAAAAAACGCGACCAATTAACGAACATTAAAATACACCTCAGAACAGATAACTTTTGAATAAGTATCATATTATTGTTTCTGTCAAAAGCCTTATTGAAATCTGTAAAAATAGAATCACCTGCTTGGCGGCTTCGGTGGCAGATATGCAGAAGTTACCGTTTTACAATATGCACGACTATTTTTTTTATATCCTGAACAACATTTATTTTTTCACAATGTAAGAAATAAACTAAAAAAAAAAAACTAAAAAAAACTAAAAAAATCAAACAAAACGAATAAATAAAAAAAAATAAAAATAAGAGTAACAATAAAATTAAAAATTACAGAAACAAAATCAAAAAAGAAACGATTTTGAGAAAAAAAACTACAAGAAAATCAAAACAATTTCACCATATCCACGTGATTGGTCATTAAAAGTGTGAGAAAAACGGAATTTTCAAAAGTAGTATTATAAAGAAAAGTTCAACACACCGCGAGTATTTGACAAATTAATTTTGTACTACAATACTTTGACTGGATTCCATTACTGTAAGGTGTAAGGCATGCCGCTAAAGGTACGTCTTCCCAAGACAAAGTCAGAAGCAGAGTATGATGAACTGGTATGGTATGCGCAATAGAGTCTCATAGCTGGAACCTATTAGGAAAAAACTAATACGTTGATTATACGTTGATTTTGTGTGGTCAGATTTTAAAACGAGTCCTGTGAAATCGAGAAGTGGGCTGTCACATTTATAAATCTTTATTCACTTCACCGATGTTTTTTCATGATGCAGCCAAAGCCCAGGGGACAACCCCATGCTGCGTTTGGCATGGCTATAAAAACTTTGTTTACTTGTATAGCAAACAGCCCCATGAATCCTTTAAATTTTTGTAAAACTGAATTTCTCCTAGGTTATCTTTAGTGACGAATGCCGATTGAAATTGGTTACGGAGAGCACAAATTTCGTTCCAAGGAGGCTCCATGAAAGATATACAGACGATTTTGTGGTTTCGGACAGTTAAAAATCCGCCCTCAGTGATGATTTGCAGCTGCATTACAGCTGAAGGTCCAGGCCCAATCTATTACGTTGAGAGGACACTGCGCTCAAATCAGTAAATAGACGTGCTAAGGAATGTTCTTCTGCCAAATTTGGATACCTTAGAACCTCCCAAGGAGGAATACATTTTCATGCAAGACGGTGCTTTATGCAGTACATCGAGAGCTAGCATGGTTTGTCTAAGTTCCTTAGAACTGGAGGTTTTCCCTTGGCCTGGCAATTCACCCTTTTTTAATCCAATCGAGAATTGCTGGACCTATTTAAAATCAAATTTGTACAGCCGGAGAAACAACACAATCGTTTTTTTAATATAAAGCAAAGATGCACAAATAAATATATGTTTTTCCAATAAAAAACAATTGAAGCTAATAGTCCAAGTGGTGGTCTTTAAGTGAAAATATTTAAATTTTTACAACAAATATGTTTTGTAATTCTTTGCTTGTCTCCGCCTGCAATACCTTTTCCAACATTCAAGTTATATTTATAAAATAGTATTTATTTTTTTATTCGTTTAAAACCCGTCCACCAAAAAAACATTGCATGGTGCATTATATTTTACAGGCTGAGAGTAAAAATGATCTATCTACAAGGTCCGAGCAAAAGTGGCTTAGAAAATGTTCCACTCAAAAACGAACCGCGTGAAGATTCCGGCCAAAAATGAATCAGAGAAAAACTCCGAGCAAAAACTAGTTAACTGCATTGACTTTGCATTATTTTTTGTAGTTAAGTCGTTTTCTCCCTGAGTTGTTCTCTGATTCGTTTTTGCCCGGATTCTCACGCGGTTCGTTTTTGCGCGGAACATTTTCTAAGTCACCTTTGCTCGGACTTTGTAGATAGGTCATTTTTACTCTCAGCCTTACATATTGATCTTACAAATTTCTATAGATTATAGAGCTTGTGTTTCGCTTTTCAGTTGATATTTTTAACGCAGTCGGGTTTTTTGTTTAATATTTTATTTCACACTTTTTCGTTTTTTTTAAGTTCCTGTCAAAATGGTAGCATAAAAGTGTTAAAATATGTTTGTAGTCACAGGGAATAAGTTGGTAAGTCGAAAATTGCAATTTTCGGGGCAGCATGTTTTTACTTTTGAACAATTCTTGTAAATCCATTTTTGGGAGAAAATACATTTTGTTGATAACAATATGGTCGGAAAGTATTAGGGTCATGAGTTACCAACTTCTTAACAGTGCGTATAAGACACTGGAGATGATCACAGTACACTTATCTCATTTTGGCCATTTTTCGACTTACCAAGTTATTCCCTGTGATATTTCCAAACGCCATTTCTCCTTTCCATTTTAAATCGTACGTGCTTTAATGAAGGCTGGTGTATTTTGTTTGGACAATTTAAATAGCACAACGTTCTTTTCGCTCAAAAATTCAATCATTTTCTGCACTACTTCTCAATTTTTCGAAGGTAAGCAATAGCAAAAACGGTTAGTGATTAAGTTAAGTAAATAATTAAATAGTTTTAGGATAATAGCGAAAACATCGGACGTGGAGTACATTCAACAGCGGAGTTTAGAGAGTTGGTACTGACACATAAGGGCTAATGTCTTTCAAATTCCGAAATAGCCCGAAAATTGACATGTTCGAGGAAGAAGGTAACTAACGCTGTTCTTCAATGAAGGAATAGGCTCCTTTCACAACAAAAGTCACAAAAATCGGATGCGAAAACGTCCGCCAGAACCGATTCTACCATTGTTCGTCTAAGCAAAAGTGATCCTTTTTTTGCCTGCTTCGAAAATAAAGGAAATAATTGAGGATCAATTAAGTGTAAATATTTCTGCAAACATAGTAAAAAATTGCCTGCGCGAGAAAAAGTTGTTTGGGCCCATTGCTAGACAGAAACCGCTGGTGTCAAGGCGAATTTATTACATCATTTGCATTTCGCCAAAGAGCATATCTTCAACGATCCCACTTGGTAGAAAAACATTTTATGGAGCGACGAATCCAAGTTTGATCGTTTTGGATTAGATGGCAAAAAGTATGTACGGCGGTGTGGGATAAATAACCAAAAAAATCCAAGATATACCCTGAAATCATGGAGGTCTCATCCATCGAATTCAGGGTATTATGAACCAAACCCAATATCAAGAAATCTTGAGTATGTCGTATGCTGAGGACGAAATGCCGCTGAAGTGGAAATTTAAACATGACAATGACCCACAGCATACGGTCTAAAGAATTGAAGTTCTGGCTTGACCTGCACAGACCCCTCATCACAATCCTATTGAGAACTTGTGAATAATGTTGGCCAAAGGATTGACACTGGTATAGAGTTCCTTTAAAATTTTGCAAGGCTCTAGTGTCATCGATGAGTCGTCGTTGTGCTGCTGTTATACAAATAAGGGTTATCTCACTAAATATTGAATCTGGCTTAAACTATTACAGCATTGATTTTCGGTTTTAAAAGAATATTTTTGCGGGTTGTATGAATTTTAATGAAGTGTGTTATTTATATTATTTTCGATTTTGTTAATTTCATTCTAAATATTTTTAATTATTTTGTTAGTATTAATGGAATCTCTTAAGTTTAAGTTTATATTAATTACTAATGTAATAATATATTGAACCAAGCAAATTTTGCCTAATTTTATTTTCTTGAAATTCAAAAATTTTAGGTTTAAAAAAACGAGCTTAAAGTGTGGTACCATTTTACCACATTATCCTCCTTCGGGGCAGTCGGGCAAAATAAGTTTAAATAGACGGAGTTGGATCAATTCGTTCAACGGCACGACCACCATGCCATGGGTCCCTGGGTCTCCGTGTGGGTTTTTATTAAGAAATAAAAATAATCCACTCCGTCTCTGGGCTGTTGTCTAGCTCGCAGAATACAAAAACAAGACATCCAAGTTTCCTCACTTCCCTTACCCCAATTTCCTTCCGGCCAAAACCATGCTAACGCATCAAAGGGTTGTCCCATCATATAAAAAAAACCTTTTAGTTTTGTCATAAAAGAATAAATAGCCGTTTTAGCAGTTTCCAACTGATTGCAAAATTAAAATCTTGCGGGACTTGTTATTTTGTTTCGAAAAAATAAAACATTTTATATAACTTAAAATATCACTGTTTAAGAAAAAATGGAAACCAGGTTCGGTACCAACGACAACAGCATTAAAATTTATTTCGAAACGTTCGGTAATGCTTATTGAAGGGCCAAATTAAATTTGTCTTTCATGACTAACTCGTCTAAATGTAGGACCCTATGGTAGAATAACTGCGATGTTATAAGAATTTTACTTCACCTACAATTTCGACTATTAAACGAAGATATTACATAACACGATTGATGAACTAGTTGAAAACTGAAGGGGATTTTTATTTTAAATCATCAAGTCATCAAGGGACTTTCATTTCAAAATTTTTAACAAGATGCCTTCATAAAATAAACCTTATTGTAAAGCAAAAAGAATATCAATCTTTATCAAGAGGTTTAAATTGAAATGTTCTGAACTCGTAAAACGTTAAAAAGAGTGGGTTTAATGCTACAAGATTTTTAAAAGCATCGAACCATATTTGACTGCAAAAGTTGAATCAGTCTTAAGTTTAAAAAAAAACAGCTGTTGGTTGCACTACTCTTATTCGATTTAGCACAATTTACAGCAACTGTGCAGCCAGTTATAACTGAATGCATTTCAAATGTGATTAAAACCGCAAACGCCGGTCGGTGAAAACCGGTTATAGGGAATGAAGGTCGAAATCGAAGAAGACCGTTGGCGACAGGGCGGTGTCCGAACTGAAATAGACTAGTAGCACTTTATGGTAGAGTCGAAATTATAATAATCCAAAGCCATTAAAGAACGCTATTAATCAGCCGGAAAAATTGCATTCTCGGTCAATTTAAAAAATCCACTGAAGCATGAAAATAATGAACTTTTTGTAATGCAATTTCAGTTTGATTGGATAAAGGAGGGTCAATTTAATATCACCACACTTGTTAGCAATCATCAAAGAATTCTTCCGCTTCATCTTTGAATTACACCCGTGCACATTTGAGGATTCCTTGATTATGCAATATATCACAATCATAAAATTATTTTAAAACGCACAAACTTCCAAGTCATCATTATGACGGATTAGACTTGAACAAACAATTCCACAACATTTTTAAAATTCCTTTAAAATTTCCAAAATAATCACTCACTCACTTAGTTTCGATAATTGAATTTAACTCCAAATTAGGCAGGAGGTCTATCTGGCACTGATAACTGAACAGGTATAATCTAATTGCGCTTGCACTGTGACTTTATCGCTGGCAAATGATGGAGCTCTTACCTGCTGGGAACTGAACCTTTTAATGAATCTGAAAAGACTACGGCCGCTACTCGCTCCCGGTTTTCTTTATATACAGCACTACTACCGGTAAAGTGACTTTGACCTCTCTCTCAGTCTCAATTTCCCCTATCGAAGGTTTCTTTGTAATCGACGATTGCCACGAGCTATTCTTTGATTCAGATCCGAGCGGATGTGAGCGTCTTTTGCACGTCTTATCACTTATCAACAACAATAAATTCAGCCTCCAACGCTTTGCTGAGATAATCAAAGCTCTTGCGAATGCGGCTGGCTCCCCAGACCTAAGCGATATGTAGTCTATGGCATAGCAGACATCTATATCATCAGGAATTTTGCGTAGGAAGGGAGCTTCTTCCAATTGCGGTTTTACCTGTTACTTAATTTTTAAGAATCAGTTTCAAACCAATATTTATCGATAATTCAGCCGCAATTCTTGCGAAAGCGTTTTACTACAGATAGAATCGGAAGGATTTGCACCAGAGACCACCGATCGATCGATTCGATGAAACGCGATATTTTCATATGAATCTGGATCGTTCTGGGTTTGTGCACCAGACGGTAACAAGGCACCAATTGTACTCCTTTGCTTGGTTTGGTGGTGTATAAGATTACCAGAAATGTCAGGCCATTGCTTTCTAGACACTTCATGGCATTTATGGGCGGATAACTAATAGTGTTAACTGGTGCAGACAATGAGATGAATGAACTCCTCAATGCAGACTTTCACTTGAGCATCCAATTCTATTCATTAAAATTTATTTTTAATTAAAATTGCTCTCCTGATGAGACTAATCATTTAATTAACATTCATCTTTTGACTTACCTCGAGAATCTTCCACATTAGCCTCAAGTACTGTACTCAAGCATTGGAGCGGTAATCGACGGAAATTACAATAAGAAATGGCAAATGGGCGCAGATGTCTTCTTCGAAACGTTTTATTTTTGATGAAGCATAGAATATTCTAATGAATTCCATAGGTGGGAAAAAGTTGGATAGAATGGAGATCTTTATATCAAAACATTTGTTGCTGCCTTTTATATTTATATGTGTTCAGAAGATAAAAAAACGAAATATGCAAATTCTGTCTCGTATTGAATTGCAGATCTTCAGGAATCCTCAGCACTGTACGTAAAGTACAAGAGAGAATCAAAACCGGCTTTGACCTAAGTTTCTGGATCTTTACCTTTCACAAGGACACTATTTAACACAAGTAAAAATGCTCAAAAGAAGGGTCGGTAAAGCTAGAGGACAGTTTTGCTTGAGGCCTGAATTATGCATTAGAACATGGGCTTGTTGCTGCCAACAATATAAGCGAAAGCTCAGTTTGAACTTTTTCAAGGAAAAAGTAAGATAATATCGAGATCAATCACACCATTTTGTTGAAAAGATTAATAGATTTTAAATAAATTATAAATTGATTTTTACAATTCTAAACAGAAGAAGAATCAAATTTCAAGGTGTGGAATTGTGCCACACTCCTTCCTTTTTTGGGGAGACATTTGTATTTCTAAAGAACTGACAAGTCTTCTGACTATTTATTTAATTAATTAATTAATTTAAGACTCATCAAAGAGCTGATTACTTAATATGTAAATAAAAATATAAAATAAAATATAAAATTACAATAATTAATAAAAATAACTAGAAAATAATTAATAATACATAAATACAAAACAATAACAGAGTAGTTAGGAAAGTCTGGCCTTCATAAAATTTTTCGACAGATTAAACTCAATGCTGTTAAAATGCGAATTAAAAAACCGAGACATAGACGTGACTGGCTCGTGAAAGCCGTAATTTGTGCGATACTGCTGAATTTTAAGAAAATCTCGATTTCTCAAGGGGCGACTCGGAATCGATATATTATAAAAAGACAAAAAGACTGGAGAGTCAACATTAGCTTGAAGACATTCAAAAGCGAAAACAGTTTTAGAGATGTTACGTCTAAATTCAAGAGAGTCTAGTTTTATGAGCTTAAGCCTATCTGAGTACGTCGGCAGAATAAGAAGGTCGCTCCAAGGAAGCCCACTAAGTGCAAAGCGATCAAAACGGCGCTGGACTGCTTCTACCCAATTGAGTCACGATAAAATGGTGACCAAACACAACTAGCATACTCCAGAATAGGCCTGACAAAGGTGCGATAGAGGAGCCTAGTGATATAAGGGTCGTAAAATTCCTTTGCCCATCTTTTTATAAAACCCAATGTAGAAATAGCCTTAATAACTATCTCATCAATGTGATCGTCAAACGTAAAACGGCTGTTCAACCAGAGACCCAAGTCTTTGGTCCTATTAATTTTTTCCAGAACACAGCCGTTCTGAAGTCGAGAGAATTCTTTCTACGAGTAAAAGACATAGACGTACACTTACTAATATTGAGGGGAAGATAGTTAATAGAACACCAGTTGTAGAAAGCGTCTAAGTCAGAATTTGAAAGTTCACAGTCTCGAATAGAGGACACAACACGCAAAATTTTGACGTCGTCAGCACAACAAAGAATTTTTGAATATTTCAAGAATAAAGATACATCATTGATGTAAATAATAAATAAAATCGGGCCCAGATGACTTCCCTGAGGTACGCCAGAGGAATTAAAAATAAACTTGAATAATGAACCACGGAAGGACACACGCTGGGTCCGATTTAGTAGGTAAGAACGAACCCAGTCTACAAACAATGATGGAAACCCGAGGGCAGTCAACTTGTGAATCAAAATTTGGTGGCTTATTCTGTGAAATACCTTGCTAAAATCTGTAAAGATACAATCCACTTGCTTTCCAGCCTCAATTTTTGATAAGCAAAAGAAGTTTGAGAATTCCAGAAGGTTAGTCGTATATCTACCTTTTATAAAGCCATGCTGGAAAGTTTCAAGAAAAGGTTCACAATGTCGAGGAAGTAATCACCAATGTAAGGAAGTAGTGCCTTAATAATTCCTTTCCGGCCAAAACCATGCTAACGCATCAAAGGGTTGTCCCCTAGGATTTGGCCACATCGTATAAACCCCGCCCCCCCCATCCCGCAACCCAATCAATGGGGTTGGGGTAAGTTTGAAATTTTAAATGGAAACTCCCGTTTTTTTATCGCGGATTAGATTTTTTACGGCATTTGTAGAGTCAGGAAGGTTTCGGATAAAAAAATGTTTAAGGCAAAAGATGATTATTTTCCTCGGAGATGCATAATCTGCGATAAAAAAAGGGGGTTTCTATTTAAAATTTCAAACTTACCCGCAACCTACCGATGGGGGTGCGGTGTGGGGGGGGGTGGTTGTTCATGGGGTTAAATAAACATTACTTCGTAATGTGTACCCCGATTGTGATGGTTCTATTTTGTTTTGTATGAAGCACATTAAGTGGGGATGTGGAAGGATGGCTGAGATTATTTTCGTAACCTGTTGCCGAATTTGAAAGATTCCTTTTGCTTTATATAAAGCGCAGTACCTCTGCAATTGTTGATATTGCTTTCTTATACGAGCAGCACTTTTCGTGTAGCATATCTGAATAAAAAGTGAAAACTTAAACAGTTTTTTTAAAAAAAAAAGTTTAACTGACCTAACAAAAGCGCTAATATGCAAAAAAATACTACTTAATTTTACATCTTTTACGATATTTTGAAGTTGGTGCAAATTGAACAAACAAAAAAATAAATTAGCTGGACGTCTATTGTGCACTCGTATATGTTATATGTGTAATGAAATATTCGACTGCGTATATGCTATGGTCACACTTAATTACAAATTTATCTTAATTGGGATAAAACGTGTGATTACGACGTTTACGTAGCCGAATATTTTATTACATATATAGTATATACACAGCAGAGGTTCAGCTACTAAGTCTTGCTTATAATTTTAAAAAGGGCAATTGAAGCCGCAGTTGGGTTTTAGTTTTTTAACTTTACTTTTTATTTAAAACACTTTGCGGTTTTCTCTAATTAAAAATTAAGTTGTATTTTGAGCCCTAAGTATCTCTAATTCAGCAAGATATCGGCCCTCGCCAAGGGCCGCCCCGGCCCGCCCTGCCGCTGCGCTACTCGCTATTCACCCTATGTTACACGGAGTATTCATACAAATCTAATAAGACCTCATTTGTCCAAATTTGATGAGCAGTTTAGGAGCTACGAGGAAACATACCACAATCCCGCCATGCCCCGCCCCACCCTGCCGCCACTGCGCTGTTCACCTATATCTTAAGCGGAGAATTAATACAAATACAATGACAACTCATTTGTCCAAATCTAATAAGTAGTTTAGGAAACATATACATAAAACAAACAAAAAACATAATATTCATATCCACAAACATTCAAACATAGCCTGCGAAACTCATAAGCCTTTCCACAAAAACCGACTTGAACTTTTTTTTTTAACTTTTTTACATTTGCCTTTCACGATATTTTTATTTAGTTTGACATAGTCTTAAAGTTTATAGTATAGTACGCGAATACATAGTATGAAATGGCTAGAAGGTTTTTTTTATACCGTTTACTGTAAGGCGTTCATTCACATAAAATCGTTTTACTTAAGAAAATTTTTTATTTATTTTATGTTTATGTTTTTAGTTTCTATGTGAAATTCAAGACGGCAGTAAGATAAAGTGAACGCTTTTTTGGACAGTTAATGTAGAAAATCACTATGGTATGCTTCGCATCCTGATGCTCTCTGCTAATGCTTCATTATTGTAAGCATGAGTTTTTAAGCTTT
This sequence comes from Leptarthrus brevirostris, assembly GCA_964036015.1. Classification (NCBI taxonomy): domain Eukaryota; kingdom Metazoa; phylum Arthropoda; class Insecta; order Diptera; family Asilidae; genus Leptarthrus; species Leptarthrus brevirostris. The sequence goes on along the minus strand of OZ038372.1, from coordinate 137,296,606 downwards.
TCACATACATACATATATCCCATCTCTGCTGAAGTCAACAAGTACTGATTGGGCTCGACGGAAATGAGGCCACAAAATTTCGATACCATTCACGTTTGCGATATCAATGTTGCACCTCGACCGTATTTTGGCTGTGACTAATATTTCAAGCTGCTTTGATAAAGCGGCAACTTTTCTACCCCGCCTAAGGTCTGGTTCTTTTATAAGCATTGTTAAATAAATATTTAACAATAATTTTTTTAAAAGAATATTTAACAATACCTTTAAAAGAAAAGCTTTACGAACTCCTGCATCACTTATAAAAAATATTCGAAGTGTTCCATCGGCTCCATTAATTTTCAAAAAGACTTCTCTTTGTTTTGTGTTCCTATTTCGAGAAAATTTTTTCTTTGTTTACTTCGATAAACAATGCTTTATGTTGCTATGCGCTTGTGTTGCTATCCAACAGTCTCGTAATTGAGGAGAAATTGTTATTGTTAGTTATTGTGTTTCCTCTGTGTTTTCATTTATATTGGCTTTGTAATAATTACTTTCCACTTGCGTTGTCCTTTTAATACTCGTCAAAAATTACTATGCTTTGGTTTCGTATACAATAAATTGGTATGTCCAAATGCAAATTTATTAGAATATGAATTTTTTAGAAATATTTGCATTCACAGGGTTAGTAATAATTAGAGAGAAGTCTTCTCACGATTCAAGACAACGATTGCATGTGGACCTACAATTTAAGGAGGATTCCGAACCAGTCACACATGTTATTCTGTAACACTTATTAAGGAGGTTGCAGTTCCCTAACTTCGTAATGTGTACCCCAATTGTGATCTTTTATCGTAATATGTTGTCAGCAAAACAAAGTGATGGGTCGCCACTGGTAGGGTTTGATCCTGGGACCTCCTGGCTGGAAGGCCGGCAGATTATCATTTACTCTTCCATTAGGGTATGGTCTAAGATTATAGAATATATAGGATAGGCCAATGAGCAATGTACGTAAGACCAGCCAACAGTTTTTAGTTCTATATTCTAAGGGTGTCACACAGAATTGGTATAGGAACGGAACACATGGGCGGAGAAATGGAGCCTCTATGTAATAATTATTACAATCTACATTTAACTACTTCTAAACGGTTTGTTAGGCGCAACTTTAAAGTACCTGTTATATTAGCTGTGTTCCATTGGGCCATGCAGAGTACGCGGGCATACTTTCCCAATAGAATGCTTTTTCTTTACATAAGTAGTTCGAACCGCTGTCAAGTTTGGCATTTCATAGATTGTACTTGCTGTTTTTTGATGTATTGTGAAAAATATGGTGTATTCTGCGATAATTGTCGAAAGTTTGGGGAATGTTTTAACGTCTTTGATATTTATGGGAAGCAGATGCTTCTGTTCAAACACTTTAAATATTTGTCATAACCTACAACAGTAAAAAGCCACCTATTAAGAGCTCTTGAAGCACAACCCTAGCGGAAAAACTCAGTATAGTTACTCTTTCAAAATACACCTAACTATCGTCTAGTTTAGTTGAACGTAGTTGGGTGTACTCCGGCGTACCCAATGGAACGGCCGGCATGGCCCAACGGAACGCAATCTTTCCTTATTGTTCGGCACCTTTTAAGCTTTCTTCCTTATTTCCAAAAGTAAATATCTAATTTCCTGGCGATATTGGTTGGTTGGTTTAAGTGGCAATTGCTAACCACCAAGGAAATCACTCCAATTAGCACTTTACGCACCGTTGTGATGCCATAACCTAAGGGAATCCGGTACTTAGTCACCTGCCTGCCCTAGGCAAAGGGTAGTAGAATATTGACACTCCAACAGGTCGTGACACCACTATGTTAGAGCCAACCCGAGGAACTAAGAAATTGAGCTAACTCCCTAATCTTTTCTCTTGAAATTGCCTGAAGATTCTCCAGAAAGTAGGCACCTGCCACAGCTGGACACTTGCATAGAAGGTGAAGCACGGCTTCTTTTTTGCTAACATCGGCGCTACTGCGATACTACTGTATTTATAAGGAGCGCCAAGTCTGGCCATATATTAGGCAGTGTCCTCTGCATACTGCGATTAATTTCGCGATCACATCCTGGCGGCATATCCTGAAGTCCTTTATTGGCGGATTTGCCTGACGGACTTTCTTGGCAATATTTCCTGGCGGCTTTCCGTCTCTACATTACTTTGCTATTTATTAAACTTTTCAATCGCCTGGGGAGTGTTTCCCTTCCTTTTGAAAGCACCACATAATTGTCCCACTACACACAAAGGGAAGCAAATGTAATATATCCAATTATCGGCTTATTGCCAACTTCTACTGCGCCTCTAAAGCGGTAGAGGCTCTTGTGTGGATTTCGCCTCTTTTCAGCAAGGTTGCGCTTTGAATTCGTCGACCGATATGAGACAGCTGGTTTGACTGCTCAAAGCCATGATGCCGTGGTTTGAAAGAAAAGGTTCTGTAGTTGGACCGATAGTTATAAATAACTTAAATAGTTATCGTCGAAAGTACTCCAAAACCTGCCCCAAGATGGGAGCGCCATCTTTTAACCCATAAGTAATAAGGAGGATTTATTGCTGCGTAAAGTGAAGTAGGTAAATTTGCCGAATGTCGTGTGCGTTGGTCGGCTCAGTACGAAAGCAGTGCGGGTTTCCTAGGACTGGGAGACTTAATCGTTTCCGTGCTAAAGCCACCACTACCTTTAATTGTGTGGTGTGCGAGTGGATTAGTGTATTCTAGAAATATTCGTCCTGAATACGTCATTGACGTACGTCTCCAGAACTGTTAGTTGTTATCAGCCGTGACACTTGCTAGCATTGCTGAGCAGCGAATCAACTTAATCAGAGTTGAACTTGACTGATCTGATTCTGTCCCAGGTCGCAATCCTGGAAATCAGATCCAAGCATCAGTCATTCGGACTGAAAATATATAATAGTGATCTCCTATGCAGGCAATCCCCAATTGTTGCGAAATTAAGTTATCCTTGCGGTTGAACACTGGCTCGAAAGCCTGTACCTGAAGGCAATGAAACTATGTCTGTAGAATTCCATCGATTCGGTAGAGCGAGCTTTCAGGAACTCATGGTCCCCCCTCCCCCCAACAAGTCGTTAACGGGAGACCGAGGCTCCAACCTGCATCCATGGCGCGATGATCGTGACACTGAGCCGTTTTCCTCCAATCACAATAATTACTCGTCCTTTTGGTTTTTATTTTCAGTGCCATACAATGTAGTCCGGTAGATCAAACCTGTCATAACTATCCTGTCATGCTGTCAGAGTTTTCAGAATTATGACTTGTATTTCTTGCCCTTGAAAATTATCTACCTCATGAAAATGTTTTTGCTTGGCGACAGGTATTCTTCGTGAGGAATTGCTTAAGTGAATATTTAACACAGTCAGTCGTGAAAAACCGACATTGAAATAAAGCGAGTGCTAAAGAAATGCTGAGCTAATTATCAATTATGTGAGATCTAGTTTTATTCATATCACCCGGTTTTAAGATAATTAAATTATCGCTTAATTACTCTCCAACAAACCTGAAGCAATTTGCATCTCCTAATTAGAGCGGAGTTTTGTTCATGCATGACCGCCAACTCAAATCTCTTGGCGACTTTTGCAACAAATTAAGAAGATACCTGAAAGCGGGCAAAGACGACGTAGAGATGACTTGCTGTATCTTTTGTACTATTTAATGAGCAAATAGAGTGGAACCGGACTATTTAGACAATTTTGGTCAATTTGTTTATTGACTATGTAAGTAATGCATAGACCAAGTAACCTAATTGTTTGGAATGTAAAATTAGCTTCTGGCCACACAAGTGATTTACTCATTTAGCATTGATCGCATTCTAACCAGCCAGCAGCCCGATGTATCTTAGTATTTTCACGAAGATCTATCTTCTCTTGTTGTTGTAAAAATCTTTCATTGTGGTAATTAGACAAAAAATTTTACGCTAAGTGCTTATCACCGACGGAACTTTATTTAACTTGCAATCACGCCCGTGGCTATTTTTAAAACGGTTTCCTGAATGAGCTAGATTCAATCCTATACAATTATTGATTTGATTTCCTTCTTCGCTTATTTTTGGTGATTAATCACTCGGTTGATAATTATTCAAAATATGTTAAATGTTTGTTGAAGAAGCTTTTGAAAGTTAATCTTGTAATAAAAACAATTTATTTCTTTTTCATATTTCTTATTTCGTACAGCTTAAGCTTTATCTCCTACCTTGTTGTTACAAGACCACGGGTAATTTTATTATCGCTAGAACTTGAAAGTCATACAGCTAATATTGATAAAATAGTAATCATACGGAGACTTGAGATATAAACTTTCAGATCACTCCGCATTATGACCATCAACTCATAAAGAATTTTGGCGGTCGCAAATACGATTTATTTTATTTATAGAAAGGACTGACAAACGTGTTTTTACCATATCTTTTCTGCGTGTAAATCTGCGAGAAAAGGTTTTGCAGTCTATTAATAAATAATACCAAAAATTAAATAAATTTGAATTGAAAAAATTCCGTTCAAAACTCGAGCAGAGTAAGAAATATTAAAATATTTCTAACACGGTCAGAGTTTATTTATTTATTTATAACAACAGATTCGCCAAAGCTGGCTACTACGAAAAGTATAGATTATTAAAACTAAGAACTTGAACTAACTTATTCAAATGAGTAGCCTCAATTGGCCTTTCAGTTGCCGCCTGGAGCAACCCAGCTTGATGTAGTTCCCTTGTTAGCCTTGTTTACGACAGAATCTGTGTGGTCTTCAAAGGTGAAGTGAGTATCAAGTATGACCCCTAAATCCTTTTGCGTGACAAGGACATAGTAGTACACTTAAGGATGTTCAAAGGGAGGTAGTTTGTAGAACGACGTGTATGAAAGGCATCTAAGAATTTAAAAGTGACCAGTCCTATTCATTGGCAACAGGGCGAAAAATGTTGGCGTCGTCAGCATAGCAACGAATTCTCGAGTGATGGAGGATCGAATGATACATGATTGATGTAAATAATAAAAAGCAACTGTCCAAGACGCTAACCTGTGGCACCCCTGAGATGTTAGGTATTTCATTAGAAAGCGAAACAAGAAACAAAACATGCTGCGTACGATCAGTCAGATTCGAAAATACCCACTTTACAAAAATCGAAAGAAAACCTAAAACGTGCAATTTATGGATGAGAGTTCTGTGGTTGATTTGTTGAAAACTTTACTAATATCAGTAAAAATGCAATCGAGTTGCTTACCAGTCTCAATTGCGGAAACGCAGTACTTAGAAAATTTTAATAACTTGGTTGTGGTAGATTTGCCCTTCATAAAGCAATGTTGAAACGAGCCCAGAAAGGGTTTGCACATCACAAACTAAAGAACAACCTTTGCAATCTAACATAAATTTTCGATAAATCGACAATTCATTATGTTGCACTAATTGCCGTTTTTATGTAATTGAATAATAACAGAATGCTTCCAGGGTCTTGGAAAGATACTACAACGAATAGATAAGTTATATAAATAACAAATAGCATAAACAAGGGACGATCTACATGCTCTCACAAAGAAGGCTTGGATACCAACTGTACCGCTCGAGAAGCTATTGACCAAATTCGAGACGTCAAATACGAAGTCTTTCTTGTGAAGAGATGTCGGCGGAAACTTTATCAATTGAGTAAAATTCTAATCACTAATATCACACCAGTGCATTTGTTAGCATTAATGGGGAGACGGTTACTGGAGCACCAGTCATGAAAAATATGAATCTCGGAGCTCAACAGAAAATAGTCGTCGTGGCGAGAGACGGCTCGGAATATTTCGCCGTCATTGGCATAACATAGGATTCTAGAGCTAGACAGGAGCTACGAAGCATCATTAATAAAGATGATAATAAGGAAGGGGCCGAGAATGCTGCCTTGAGGCATTCCAGAAGAAATAAAGATTCCATTGAATAGGGCACCTTGAAAGAAGCCACGCTGAGTACGTCCGCACAGGTAGGACAATTAACAAAAAGCGGTGGGTACCTCAGTAGATGAAGTTTATGAATCAGAGTTTCGTGGTAAAATCTGTCAATGGCCTTACTAAAAGCTGTGAAAATGCAATCCTCCTACAAGCGTGACTCAATCAGAGGCAAAAAGTGATGCTTGAATCTTAGTAAGCTATGCTGGAAAGAGCCAAACATGTAAAAAGCAATATAAACGGAGCGCATCACTGATTAAGGCCTCGAACGCCTTCACAACATGGCACAAGTTGGCGATGGGTCTTTAATTGAAGAAGTTAGACTTGTCACCCTTCTTGTGAAGGAGAATTATCACAGAATCCTTCAAGAGCTCAGGCAAACGGCCACATCACAGAGAATAGTTAAACAAATGACAAAGAATAGGGGCAAAGATAAACAACATTTTTTCAAGACACAATCTGGACCACATGAAAATCCGTCGGACAAATTCGACAAGTATTCAGTGACTACGATCACCGTCGTTAAAAAATAAATCCTTGGGTTGAAGGGAAGTCTGGGGAGCCCTAGTCAAGTGGGTAAAATCGGTGAAAACAGTATCATAGTTAGAATCACAGAACGAGGTAAGAAAAAAGTCAGTGAAAAAATTTGCACACAAAATCGGGGTCGTTGCTCTCGTGATCACCACATCTTAGAGAGGAAGGGTAGCCATCACTATGCCGTTTAGTTATAAAATTTTCTCGAGCCGGACAAAAGTCTGTTGTAGAAGGTCTGCAGATCGAGAGAGAACCGAAGGTATAGGTTGTACTAGGCCTGGTAGTCTTCGTCGCACCTAGAGGAGCAGAAGCTTTTCCAGGCTTTATTCTTGAAGTTTTTAAGGTGTCTTAAGGAGCCATCCATCTAGGGCTGAGATGAACAATATATATATAACTACTATAAGTAGTGGCTTTCCTCAGGAGAGTCACAAGTTCGAATACCGCAAGCGGTAACCTATAGTTGTTTGCCGATTACGATAAACTTTAATTTGTACGTCTACTTGCAATTATTGTCATTGCAAGTGATATGATGAATATTATAATCTTAGGCGATTTTAATGTTAGAATTGGTGAGCTGCAAGACTTTGTCGAGTTTGAAGCTGGACCTTCGGTTAATGCCTCTAGAAGATTGCAGGATACAGTAGTAAATGGTAGGAGAAAACGATTCTTGGAATTTTGTAGTGATCTGGGCTTGGTAGTACTAAATGGGCGTACGAAGGGAGATGAAGGAGGCTGGTATACATATATAACCGGGAGCGGTGCTTCTGTTAATGACATCGACGTGGTGTCCACTAATATATGTCCATCAGTTTGCAGTGTAGAGGTGGGTAATCAGGTGTTTTCAAATCACTTCCCTTTACAATTAGCTTGGTGTTCAAACCACTGTCACTGCTAACAAAGTTTTATTGGAAAAGCCAAAATACTGAGGTGTACAGGGCAAAACTGAGTCACTTCTGTAATACAGATGGATTCGAGGCAATCAGGAAGGTTGTTATATAAGCAAAAGTGGTTCGATTATTCTTGTTCACGTGCCAGAAATCTTTCATTTAAGTGGTTGAATTCATACCGTAAGACTGATTAAAGGTTTGTTGGTTGGAGAAAATTATTTAAAATCAAATAAAATCATTTAGGACCTATGTAAAGTTAAAAAGGTTACAATAGGGATCTAATTTTTTTTCACGATGTGGCCTAAGCCTGGTTTTGGTCGGAAGGGAAATGGGGTAAGAGAAGTGAGAAAAGTTGAATGTCTTGTTTTTTTTACATTGCGGCGAGTTAGACAACAGCCAAGAGACTGACTGGATTTTTTAATTTTATTTCCACGGGGAGAGCGAGTCTCGAACCCGGGAACCATGGCGTGGTGGTCATGCCGCTCAACCAATTGCTCCAACTCCGTCCATTGGAAAACTAAAGGCGGTAAATGATTCAAATTCGTGGTGGGAGATTGGCAGCAACAATTTTCTTACTGGTAAAGCACTTAACTTGGAAACTTTTAAGGAATACTTTAAGTTGATGCTAAATCCTCTCCTTAGCTATCATACGGTACATTAACCTGCCCCCATTTATTCAAGAAAGTATACTAGATGCTAATTTTGACTTGGATGAATTACGTTTTGTTTTAAATAAGGGTCAGGATAACCGAGCACCGGAAATTGATAGGATGCCGTACGAATTTGACAAGAATGCTCCAGATGAATACCTAATTTATAATGCTTTAATAAAATCTATAATAACTCTAAGGTAACTGAAATTTTGGTAAATCTGTGATTTTTCAATGCATGAAAAGGTGAACGTTAACTGTGTTGAGAATTATCGAGGAATATATTTTATGTTGTAAAAATCTTTGTAGGTTTTTTACACAATAGAGCTACATTGTGGGAGAAAAAGCATAGCGTATTATGCGAAGTGCAATCAATGAAAGCCTGATTGCACTTCGCATAATACGCTATGCTGGCTACGCAATTCTCTCTTCTATAAACTCTGCAAACTAGGAATGTTGACGAAGTTTGTACGAGTAATTGAAAGTATGTATAACGATAGGCAGCCGAAAATTTGGGATGGGGAGAAGCTCTCTGTAAGTTTTTCCAGTATCGCAGGTCTAAGGCAAGGGTGCGCCTTGAGGCCTTTGCTATTTTCATTGTTTATAAACGACCTTAAAGCCTCCCTAGAAACTGGAATAATTATCAAAGACATACAGTTAAATGTACTTATGTGTGCTGTTGATATAATTGTTTTAGCGGATGAGCCGGATAAATTGTAGAGAATAATTCACTAATTAGAGAAATACCGCGAAATGTGGAATCTGACTGTAAATCTGTGGAAATAAAAAATTATGATTTTACAGCGCGGAGGTGGTAGGAAAAAGAGTACTGAGAATTGGACCTTCAGCAATAGGACAATTGGCGTGGTACAGGAGTATACGTATCTGGGAATTGTGCTGACACCTTGACTTATAACGTGGAATAAGAAAATAAATCACTCAGCTAAAGCTACATCTAAAACCATTCTTTGCTATGGCGCAAAACAGTCCGAGTCTGAAGACCGGGTCAGTTGAGACCATATTCTGAAGTCGGCAGACTCTTCCCTCCACGATTCCCTCTTCTTTCTTCAACTCTTTCTTTAAGGCTTCGTATCTGCCCCAGGCTTCCCCATTCTGAGTCCGTATGGCTCGGTTGAAAGCCTTCCTACACACCTTCTTCCGTGCTTCCAGTTCCCTTTCCCACCAAGGGGTTGGGTCCTGGTCCACTACTTCAGTTTTAGTGCAGGATTTGCGATACGCCTCGATTACAGCCTTTTGTAGAGTGTACAGCTGCCTCTCTACAAGCAGTGTATTTTTGGGTACTCTGGGCGTCCATGCTATCAGTTTCTCCCTTAACACCTCCATATATTTTTGGCTATTGGTGTTCTTAGGTAATCTGATCAGCCTCCTACTCTGCCTCTTGTGTACCCCATATCGAATGTCAAAAGTTATGATTAACTTATACGAAATGTATTAACACTTACAAATAATTCCTGTCCACAACTGCTTGTAAAACAAAAGATGGCCAAACTTTTCTTTTAATGTAGTCTTTGTATTCTTCAGATGTTTGTGTTATTGGAATATGAGTCTTGTCGATAGCACCTAAGACCAGGGGTAAGCTGTTTCTTTTTTCGAAGTCTGTCATGCTTTCTGTAACTTCATCGTTAGTTGAATACATATCCATATATACACGGAAAGTACACGGAAAGCAGACGGAAAGTACACGGAACTACATGTAAGTTCACGACAAGTGCATATCCATATTACTGGTAATAGTTTATCAAAGCTTTTTCTAGATACAAACCTGGCGGGGTATCTCTTCCTCTCAGAAAGACTAATAACAATTTGACGGAACTTGTTGCGTACACGTTCCGTTAAATTTTTTTTAAACTTTCTGTGAGGAAGACGTGTATATTCCGTATACACGGAAATTACACGGCAATTTGAGGGTGGTAAATAGACACTTCCTTTTCTTACGGTGCTTTTTTGAACTCCAAATTGATTCACTACGGCTCGGTATTTTGCACACAAGTTTGTAAAGTGCAATTGCCACTTTCATTTTGCCGCTAATCACAGCCTACTCTAGATACAAGTCCGGAAAATATGACAGTTCGGTCATTTCACTACCAATCGTTTCGTCATTATTTCATTTTTTTGTACCGATTAACCAAGTCTTGCACACATAAACAAAACTGCACACTCTGGAAACCAAAACCACAGAGAAACGCTGATGTCATTGACGCATTTTAAGTTTAATATTTCAACAAAACGAGCACAAGAGAGTTTTCTATTTAAAACACATGAAAATTGTATAAGAGAGACACTTTTGTGTTCACATATTCAGAACTTTTGTAGGTTAAATTCAAGTAAAATCCCATTTAAGAATTTGAATATATTTCCAGAAATATTACGAAAAAGGACAATTCCCCAAACTTTTCCTTATGTCTGCTGTTGCAAGTTTTGGTTTGTTTACACCACCAATGCTCAGCTGTTAATGTCAGCTTCCGAACTGGTATCTAGAGTAGGCTGTGCGCTAATGTACTCTCGTACATTAAAAGGGCGCGGGATTTCATCCACGTGCCAAAATGAGTTGGGTGATAGATCTCAACTAGACAAACAAAAAATTGAATGTCAGGGAGGAGGGGGGGGGGGGGCAATCTCAACCCTTTGGGAGTTACAGGGTGATTCATAAATTTCAGTTTTTCATGATATGCACATTACTGTTATTTTTATCTCTTGATCTACCCAACACACAAACAAACGCTCAAAAACAACTATCCTAATGACCTCTTCAAAAATGTCAACACTATTGATCTAGCTCCTACCATTGCAGGTACAGTCACTTCTAAAATTGAAAAAAAAATGGTTTGCGATTACCTAAAATTCAGCATTTTCCCAAATGTTCTGCGAAATTTATGTAATTAGGACACCTCTTCTTTACTTTTATTGGATTGCTCATCTTATTACCTTTCCAAAAAGGTGCAACATGGCGAGGTAGGCACAGGATTAGAAAAACCGCATCCTTAGAACTCCCTGAATACTTAATTATTTTATTGCACTTTAGGTAGGAAATTCTTTAAATAAACAAAATTTTTAAGATAAAGGATCGAAAATGTTTGTTTTGGGTTAACAGGTAATCAGTTTTAATTATTGCTGCAAAAAAGTTATAAAAATGTTAGTGTAATTTTGTTTTATTGGCGATATTAGCTTGTGGTAGCCAGAATTCACACCCTTGTATCCTGGCGTTCTGTTACTCGTACCTGATGAAAATTTTGCTATAAAAAAGGGTCAGTCAGCAAGAATGACTATCATAGTTGAAAAACAAATCAATAAGTACGGGTGTTTTTAAGCAAAAATTATTAAGAAATGGTAGAATTTACATTTCCAGAACATTTGTAAGTTAACCTCAAGTAAAATCCAATTTAAGACCTTAAATATATTGCAAAAAATCCTACGAGAAAGAACAATTCCCCAAATTTGTTCTTATGTCTACTGTTGCAAGTTTTGGTTTGTTTACACCACCAATGCTCAGCTGTTCGTTTCAGCTTGCGGGCTTGTATCTATAGTAGGCTGTGCATGTAAACGTACTGACATACAACTAAGTAAATGTCCTTTACTAGAAAAACGTGCCATTTAGATTGTAAACTTACGGCACTTACGCGTAGCTTCTTCAGATGTTACACCCTATTGTAATAAAAAAATACTTTTCAATGACTTAACTGAACGAAGAAATGAAAGCTTAAAAGCTCTTACAAGCTTTTATAAGTTTTCTTTTAATAACGATAGAGTGCGGTAGATACTATTGGTAAAAGAATGGGAGTAGCTTTATGCAGAAAATTGTATAGCCAAAGAAGACTTGCCATCTATGCGTACATTCAGTTTCTCTAGTTGACTTTACAATTTAATTTGACTAACTTGGATTATGCACCCGGATACGGAAAACGTATTCGTTAGATGAAATTGATAGCTTGAATTATTGAAAACACTTGAAAGTAAAGGAACTGCAGGTAGAAACAGTAGCAAGGAGTTGTAAGTAAATTCTTTCCGTTGCTTGCTAACTTATTCTTAAAGAGTAACAAGTTCTTTATAGAAATTCAAAAGCAATCTGCATTTATCATATAGCAAATAGAAAACTCTTTAAGAATGACATAATGGAGTTAAATTAGGTCTTGTCAAAGGACTATATCATGCCTTGCTTTGTAAAATTGAATTATCCCACTTGGTACTTGACTTTTTTAACTAAAATAAATAGCACAGTCAAATTTATTTGCACCCATTTCGACGAAATTGATTAGATTACTTCTTTTACTCTCTTGCAATACAACGGCGACCAATGTGATCGTCCAAGGTAAATAAATTGGATCTTCATTAAATATGGAAATGATTGCTTTGAGGTGTGCTTTTGCTGTTATAGCGTAACAAGAGTCAGCTTATCAGTAATGCGATAAGAAGGGTTTTCTTTCACGAGTGACTAACGAGCGATCACTTGTAGTTCGTTCGACTAACTAAGACGCGTTAAAGCTCTGATCGGTACGAGCATACTTACCTCTTGGAAATCTTACAATAACTTTTTTTAAAAAAAGAGAATAAATTAATTGAAAAGTTTTAACTAGTAATTACTACTCTCTGCGGCGCAGAGGAAACTGGTACTAGTACATGTGTCGCGATCGTAAAACACTGTGTAAATGATCGGTTCGAGTTTGTATGATGAATAAATCGAAAAGATTAAAGGCACTGGTACTTGTAAAGTAAGACAACATTTGGGAAGCTCTCTTTTCGTGAGGGGCAGTTCACTAGCATCCGTAGTGATGGAGGAAGACAGTTTGACTGATGATCGCCGTGATGACAGATATCAGAGACACGATGATCTCGCGATTAGTCGCAGTAGCAGTAGCAGTTCGAGTTCGTCGTTTAAGTTGTCGTACTCGGTAAATTCTCAAAGTGAATATGGATTCACGCAGAAATCCATAGAAAAATCGGGCAAATCTCTGACGTACGTGCAACAGCTGACTATGAAATTTGAAAAGCTTTCCGGCGACGAGAAGCTAAAAAAAACGCCTAAGTTCAGTGTTGGAATATTTCCGTGGACCAATCTTGATCAGAATTCGCAAACAAGAGGAATTCACGAAGTTCCTTCAGAGGAGGAGGTCGACGATATATCCGAATGTGACGAAGTTTTGGCCGAATGTGATGATATGCAAGAAATTGACGCGCAGACTCCGAAAACACCGATTCCCGATATATTCGTGGATGAGTTCCGGGACGACTCGGCCGATAGTAGCGATAATAGTGCTTATCAGAGTGATGTACAAAGCACCTTAGTGGGTATCAGGTACGTAGCAACAATATTTTCATGGATATGCAAGATTTCACCCACACACAATTCGGCAAAATGTGAGCCACAGAGAATTTCGCGTGTATGTGCTGATGTGATTAAATATGTTTTGCTAAAAGACGCTTTCAAACTGAATTTGCAAATTAATGTCACAAAAAGTTGTAAATTATTCGGGTGACAGGTAGAGAAATTGTCTGTGCAAGGTCGGCGTCGAGCTTTTGTTTTCGTGCTACTTATAAAGCGACAAGAGTTCCAAACCGTGAGCTAGACGCATTCTTTCGTCACTACTATAAATCAAATGTAGAAATATGTAGGTATGTAGGAGTATGTGGTGGTAAAACTGGTATGACTGATCGTCGAATTTGGTTGATTGATGTCAAATTGTTTTCAAAATCGATGATGTGTCAAATGTAAACAAACAACAGTCAAAAGACTATAGTTTGCTCCATTTCACTTCTTAATTCGATGGCTTCTCAACTACAGTCACATTATTGCAAACGAAGTTTATATAAACACAAATATTTTGATTTAATTTTCTGTGAACATACTTTGAAAAGTTCAAGAGAGTGTTCCACATGACATATTTTTATTTTTGAAGTAATTGTATTGCTGTTCATGGAAGAGAATGCTATCTCGTTTTTTTAAATGAAATTTGTTGATAAAACTAATATTAAGATAACGTTTAAAGAGTGAAATAATTGTAATTGAATGTAAGATTGTGCGTTGCTTCTCTACCAGCCATTCTTATTTTCGAAAATTTCTTAAGACAGCTGATTTTAACGGCTTAAGAGTTAGATGGTTATAATTAATTTAGGAACGCGCATATTTTAAACATCTTTTTATTGGAGCAAAACACTTGAAAAAATACACCTTCCAACGAGATAACACAAGGTGCCTACCAACCTATAACCCCCTCTCGTGAGGGCGCGTACTACACCAACTGTCCACCTGGTTCGGTTCTGCGCTAACTTTTTGAACTTTTGGCAAGATTTTTCGGATCTGGGTATTTTCTTTCTCTACGGATCTTCTGCACATCTTTCGCGGTCGTTCAATTCGGCGTCTTCCTTGGGTCCCATGCTGGTTTAAGACATGCTTATTTTCAGTGTGCGGTCTATCCACTGCCACTTTAGTCTTTGAACACGGATGTGGGGTCCGTCTTGGCTTGTAAGTCTATTTAGGTCTTCGTTGATAATGACCTCTATCCAATGGAGTTATGGATACGCCGGAGACACCGGATGACACTTTTAGCGTAGATATTATTTATTAGGTAGCCGGTTGTCTCTCATTTTTCTATCCTAATTTCCATGGCCATTGTTGTAATTAAATTGCTATTCTGATTCCTTGTCGCTTCTGATACAAATGTCGCTTCCATCCCCATAGCCTGCAGGTGACGGACCGCCAAATTTCCGGAATCCTTTCCAAGCAGAACAATACGAATGTGAAACAGTTTACTATCTTCTGTTTTTTCCTTGTCTTATGAGCCCGAAACTTTCAAACGAGGCGTACATCGACACTTCTTTCACTTAACCTCTTAACTTATTCTTTTCCTGCCAAGGATGTGCCTTGGCAGCCGTGATCCTTGTCGTTATCATAAAAAAAATCTGCTGTTGCTATGCTTCCGAGATAGTAATCTGTTTACAGTATTCATAAATCTAGCAACATTGATCTTAAGCCCTACTCTGCCTGTGACCTTCGGCACTCAGGGCTTCGGATATTTGGGCTACTACTTGACTCTGCTTGTTGGATAGGAGACAGCTATCGGTAGCATAGTCCAGGTGCATAAGGATTTAAAAATTTTCTTCTAATCCCTCGCAATGGGCGGTTATATAGGGCGCTGCTCAATACGTGGTTGGTGTAACTTAAGAAAAGCAAAGGTGACAATATACCAACGTCTTACTCCGTTCAACACTTGGAAGTTTGTGAAGGACGTGATATTGGGCTCCTGAATAGGAATATTTTATGATGGTGATAACTTTGTCTGCCAAATTTACTCGCGATGAACGCTGTCAAATGCCTTCTCGAAATCGGCGAACATTAGATGTAAAAGGCAGCCAAATTCGGCGAATTGCTCGGTGATAACCGTTTTGATGTGATTATTGTAAGAGAGGCTCCCACAATTGTTTGCTTGATTCGCAATAAGATGATTTTAGCCATCAATTTGGAGGCTACAGTTAAAAGGAAGATACTATGCATATTGCTACAATTCCTCAAGTCGCCTTATTTGAAATCATCACAATTACTCCTGTTTTCCATTGAGCGGAATAGGTCTCGGTTTCCCAATAGTCTTGGATAATGGTAAGGAGAATATCAGCCACAACAATGAGATCTGCTTTTAGTAATTCCGCTGTTATTCCATCAACCGCTAGGGTCTTACTGAGGTGCATCGGTCTTATTGCTTCCGAAGCTTCTTGAAGCTTGTTGGAGGTCTGATGTTAATATTGTCCACAGTCGGTGGTTCTTTCGGCTCAGATGTAAGAGGTTTAAAGATGTTGTTTATACTTCAACATAATATTCTCTCTACCTTCGCAGTTGATGCTCCTCACGTAGGTGTCTATTATAGAATTATTCAGTTTCAAGAGCCTTTACTGTCGGTTTCTTGGAATTCTTGTATAGATCTTCACTGTTACCACTACAAGGTGTTCTGACATATTGTCTAACTACAGCATCGATAGCAGGTCAGTAGAGTCCTTGGTGTTATGACGCAGTGCAATGCTGTAGAATACATACCTACTTTGGATGATCCGCCTGTTAAGCCTCTGCATATTGAGATGTGGCTCAATAGGTGTTGCATTACGTGAGTATATTGTTGCCGTGAAGCACACTTTTCTGTAATTAAATAGACAGATTGTTGCCATTATACTTTTGATAACTGCATTATGTTTATATCAGTTTTGCCGTCTAGGGAAGCCGCGGGTGTTAAATGGCATTTTTAACAAGGATGACAAGTTGCAAGTGTAAAATTCACAGAAGATCTCCCTATTTGCGTTCCTATTTCTGAGTCCAAACTTTCCCATCATACCCACTTTGCAGACCAATGTTGTTTGTGCCAACTTTTTTTTATAGTACTTTTAGGAGCCTTTACACCATGGAAAAGGCGTTAGTAGATAGTCTCCATAGCTGGTACATCCGCTTGTTAGGTCGGCGTATAATTTTGAATTATTGCGGTGTCACACACTCTGATCCCGAACGTGGCATTAATAATTCAGTCGGCTATTGGTGACCAGTTTCTTAGAGGTAAGCGGCAAGCCAGAGTATAGATGCATGTTTTTAGATGTAAACTTTCTACTTCATTTCCATATAGTTACGCCAATCCTTAGATATTAACTTAACGAACCATATCATGCTCCACTCCCATGATCTTAGCGTATGCACATTCATTTCACAGAGTTCTTACGTTTCATAATCCATAGTCTCCAGACTTTCTCTTTTAATTTTTCTAGGACTGATTTTGCTAGGTTGCCTTTGGAATTATCTGGGGGGTGGAGGGGGGAGGGGGGAGGGCAGGGGTAGTCTATCTTCGTAACGTGCCGACCGCTTTGGATGACTCTTCTTTTGTTGTGTAGGGTATTATCCTCGATTGGTACTATGTCAAAGAATTGTTTGTTGGGATGGGGTTGGGGGGTATTACTTCAGTACTCAGACTGTGCGATTGGATTCAAACTACATGACCGTTATCAGGCGGTATTTTCTGGCGGTATTTTGCTTCTTTTAAAAATGTTATCTCTGATTATATATTTGATGATTGTGTTAAGTACAACAAATTACAGATTATGCCCAGTTGTACCTGTCTGCTTGAATAGTGATTTGCTGGCCGTTTGCAGGTGCTCGGCTGAAAATACGCTACCTTTAAATGCCTAGTAATATATAAACCACCTCTTGATACTATGACTTTACCGCGTATTAAGCTTAACAATTCAGACATTCCTTTCGTTAACGCGGCCCGAAGCCTAGGAATAATCTACAATAATCCATTCACGTGGAGTAACCATGTTGATGCTATTGTCAGAAAAGTATATGGTGGTCCCGTAAATTGTGGCCATCTAGCTCTTTTACACCTCTTAACATTAAACTTTTCTTAGGTCGGTCACTTCTAGTTCCAGTGATCATATATAGGTGTGAAATTTTCTGCAGGCTCGATTATCAATCATAACACAAACTTCAGGCAGGTTTTAATTCCATGGATAGGTATGTTTTTAGTTTTCGCTTTACGTTTTGTCAATCCTGCAGCTTGTCGTGTTATCGCAATTTTCGTACATTTTTGGTTGGTTAGTTGGGCCGTTTAGTGCTGAAGCACCAAGTCCACTCGGAGGCCATGTAGGTCAATTGTAAATGCCTTTAAAAGAAAATAAGACAGCATGGCCAGAACTTAAAACCATCCAGATCTCTGTAAGAATTTATTTAAATCAGTGCTATCTCAGCTCAGTCTTCCAGATTATCAAAGAACCTTGCCCCCAAACAGGCGAGTGATAGTTTTTTTAGAGCTGGACATTCACAGAGTAAATGCACTGTGGATTCAGATTCAGTTTCCATCTGGTCTCTGCAACTTTCACAGAACTCATTCGATGGTACGCCGAGTCTCATGGCCATAACTCCTATGTGGCAATGTCCAGTGATGATACCGATGAATGTTCGGACGCGACTTCTCTCGAAGGAAAAGAGACTAGAAGTTCTGATGTAATTTGGTTTCGGCCAAAGTGTTCGTGTTGTGAGACAATAGGTAATATTTTCCCGCCGTTCCGAAGTCTTGATGGAATAGTATCTTTCGATTTGACTTTCCGCTACGTTAAGGGGAGAGTGAACCCTTTCCGTGATCATGTTTATATCTGTATTTGAACCTTTCTTGGCTAACAAGTCGGCTTTTTTCTTACCCTAAATGCCGACATGTCCTGGAACCCAGCATATTCTGACCGTATGGTCTGAAAAATCTCTAAAGGCTCTGAGACAGTCTTTGACGCATTTTGATTTGATCAGGCGGGAGTTTAAAGCCTCAAGTGCTGCTTGTCTGTTCACACAAAAATAGTGATTTCGCTTGCGACATCTGTTTTACTTGGGCAGTCAATGCAGCTTTCATATTGGCTTCAATTTCTGCTTGAAAGATGCTGCAATCTATTGGCTGTTTTCTCTGAGTCTGAGAACTGCCAAGGTATCCAATTTTCTTGTGTGCAGGTCTATGGGTTGAAGGCGTAAAATGGTTTACCAACCATCTTGTAGTGTGCATTTTATTGCACCGGCTGTTCCCAGGAAAGTAAGGTTTGCACCTTTACTAAAAAATTAAGATAAGATTGCCTGTTAACTGCACCCCACCAAACAATGGATCCATGGTGTAAGGATAGGTCTGACGATCGCTGTGTATATCCAGTGTACAATATGCGGTTTCATGCCCTATTTCTTACCATAGGTTCCCCTGCCTGCGTAGAATGCATTAAGTCGTTTCTTCATCCTCTCTTTCATTTTCCGTTTCCAATTCAGTTGGAGTCGAATATGTCGGCCAGAAATTTGGATTCAAAAGAGACCTCGGTACATTGTTCCCTTGACAAAAATAATTAAATTTCGTAATCCCAAATATTTACTTGATTTCTTTCAACTTTCAACATCAACGACATCCATACCTTTAGTTTTACCTCGAGCCCACTTATTTCTAACCAGGCGCCTATTCTTCGTTCACACTATCAAGTTATGGAATAAGTTACCTATTTGTTTAAGGGAATCACCCTTCGCGGGTACACTCGTTCGTTTTAAGAAATTGCTTTTTGAATATATAGTAAATAATCCGAATATTTTAGAGCTTTAATGTTAATTACGTTCATCATATTATTATATTAAGTTTAAGTTGCCTTTATGCATAACTTATATCCTCTGTTAGGTTGGCAGTTGTCCGTTTCAAGACTCCTTACTTTATTTTTACTTAATTGTAATTTATTTTTGTTTTTTATTTAATATTACTTAATTTGCACACGTTTAATATTTCATTGAACTTGTACACCTTAAAAGATTAAGAATCTTATATGTACAGAGCTGTAAATATAATGAATTTGAATTTTCTTCCTCTGAATGTTGTCAATTATGTAGTAACGTCATATACTCGTAAATGCAAAGTCCTAATATGTCCTAATTATTACATCAATGGTAGTTTGTTATCCTGAGTTAACAGCACCAGCGGTTTAGGTATAAATTTGAACTCGGAGCCTTCCATTAATGACCACATTTCCAACATAGTAAATAAAGGCGAATGCTGTTTTGGTACAAACACCAAAAAGATGGTCTTGTGAATTCGATGTTGAAGCTTTATTGATCTTTTGTTCGACCACTTCCTCGTCTGTTCACGATTTTATTCGGTCCATATTACTCGGATCGAAGGGATCCAACGTAGGTTTCTTATGTTTGCGCTTCACAGCTTTCCGTGGAGTAAAGCTATTATATTAGCTTCCTAGAAGACTTCTGCTTATTTCCACTAGAGATAAAATGCAACATTTCTAGGGTTATGTTCGTTTACAATTATTACGGGTATAATCAATTCTCCCATGCTGTTGCACTAACTATGCTTTTAATGAACCTATTAATCCAATGTCTCGTCCTTTTAATGCTCATTGCGATGGACTTGATTACAATTTCTTAATTGAGCTCGGTGCCTTTTGAAATATTTAATGTTACCTCTTCCGAGTTAATTTGTTCTTGGATTAAATTTTTAGTTCTATACCTTTATTAATATATGGCGGTAAGAAATAGCAATTTAGCGGTGCATTTTAGTATCGTTACAAGTAAATGTCAAAAGAATTTCATCTACAGAACTGTCTGTAAAACCCAATATTTAGAGCTTCTCTCTCAAACCTCAATATTAATAATGTCAATAAATTGAAATTTTCATGGCCAAAAATACTGCAATTTAACACAAAAATTGAAATCTAATTTATTCCGAAAAATAATTTTAAATTTTCTTTAATTTTTAGACTCTCTGACGTATCAAAAAGGGTCGTTGAAGCGAAAAACCGTCATGTGATATTGAAATCGCTTTCCTTTCATCCCAGTAGTAAAGTAAAGGAACAAAGAACTACAGACGATATAAATACGTAAGTGTAAATATTAATTTATGATTATGTTCTTTTGTACACCTTCCCATTAGAAAAAATGAGAATGCATTCTCATGGCAGGAATGTAGAAATCATTCTTTACGTTACCTAACGAAAAGTTAAGGAATACAATCTGCGATACCCTTTTTGAAGAGTGTTGCGGAATTCTTTCGAACTCAAACAACGTGTGACTTATTCGATTTGTTTTTGTGAAAGAAGTTTACTTTTACAACTTCCCGAAAATGCTTAAAGAAGATTTTTGTATTTACATCTTTCGAATAAAAACAAAGTGCTTAATTGCAAAGCTTATAGGTTATGGTATCGAAATGAAAGTCGACTAATTATGGTTCATGACGTTAAGAAGGCTTCGCAGCATAATAGTGTTGATTATGAAAAAACATTGATCCCGGTTGCTATAGCAAGTTCATCTGGATTTCTGGATACTGAATGCAAGGGGTGTTAAACTTGGTGCATCAAATGGATGTCACCTATCTGAGATTCCGTTATAACTAAGAAGGCGAACTTCTTGATTGGTGTCAAGAAATTATTTATCTATTTCGACAATGAAGTGTTGGAATGAGGCTTAACAAACCAGCATGCAAAAAAAGAAAAAGAAAAAAACTACTCGCAGCATGATTGCGAGTTGTAGAGCGCCGCCTTTTAAATGTAACTTTATCCACATCAGTATTAAAAACGTCTGCAATATCATTAGCAAACCTACACATGCGGTTAGTAGGCTCAAAAATGCCGTAAAAGTAATTTGTAAGAGGAATCGATTATGTTGTTAATAGGACAGTTCTCTAGGCAATATTTTGGAAGCTAGTTCCGCGCTATCTAGCTTTTGCTGCTGAAACTGCTGTACAAATATTATATCAGCAAAACAACGTCGCTTCTCGGTGTAACAAGATGCAGCAACCCCAAGCGCTCCTAATAAGGTGGCAGAATAACAGGTTTGCTCCAAGGCAAAGAACATAGGGCCGATCTCACAAATCTGCGCTGGACATATTTCATACGTTTAATGTGAGATCCCTAAAACGGAGACCAAACCTTCCTAGCATACTACAGCACGGCTCTAACCAAGGACGTATAAAGCTGGAGTCCTATGTGAGGGCTAGAAAATTCGCTGGACTAACGCAGAATAAAGCCCAGGAGTTGGCCCTAGCAACGATGTTATTAATTTGAGAGATGAAGTTCAATTGTAAATCAATCTCCCCTTCCACCCATTTTATACGAGTATCCTAAACATGTACTGAAAAGTACGGGAGTTTCAAGACCTCGAGAAGGACATAACCTGACATTTCCCGATGTTCAGTTTAAGTTTATTGTTGCATCACTAGTCATAGAAGATGTGCAACTCCGATTGCAAGATCACACAATCAAAATTAGATTTTGTAACTAATCACTTAATCAAAACACCATTAATTGACTTTACTTTAAAAAGACCGGACTTAGACAAATTTTTATATTTACATGAACCGAGAGACTGCTAACAATGCCGACAACGGAAATATTGACTCATATCTCTTTGAGATCTTCGACAACTTTTAACCACGTAACGCAGTTTTTAATTTTAATAATATTGACAAAGGAACTACAGCTGAATATTTCGGACTACACAAATGCACTCTTTACGATCAGCAGAGTGCAATGCATTTTTAATTCTTCAGTTATATGACTCACGCTGATGATGAAGCACAGTCAGCTTCGAAACAGCTGTACGTGATCGGTACGTGACAAATTTGTTTATTTATTTATTTGTCTAAGTCCGGTCTTTTTAAAGTGAAGTCCGTTAATGGCGTTTTGATTAATGGATTAGTTACATGATTTAGACTTTACGTTCAGAATTCACCCTCAGTGCAGTCAAGTTCCTACTATCCGGATAAAAACAAGATGATTCACATATGCCCCTAAAAAATTCTGCAACTATTAGACTATTATTGCTGAAAATCTCTCCTAATACTATGGTCGGTGTATAGTTATTTTCGAATTGACGTACTCGAAAAAAGCCCGGGGTCAGCAAATAAGCTGCCTCTTAAGTTCTGATGGTATTCTTCAGAAAGGCGAGAAAGGCTCATGAAATGTGCATGACTTAAAATTAATTTACACCTCGAGTCAACACTCTTAACACGTAGGTACTTTTTCCTTAGTCTATTTTTCCTATTTCTAAACTTCAGCTAAATTCAGCTGAGCCTCTACTTCTAACCCAGATATATGTAACGAAACCCCCAAAAGCTTTATATAAAACATTGTAGAGACCTGATACGTGCCATTCGATATCGTTACTAGACAAACGAGATATTCACTTTGGCCCTCAAAATCGGCCGCTCGAAAGTTAAAATGATACCTGCTTTCGAGGTTATCGAGATGCACGTTTGATAAACAGTGACAAGCAGTGCAGAGGGTAAAATGTCAAGATTTGTCAGGGAAAGGAAACTGGGTTCAACGATAGTGAGCGTGGAGTTCGTAGAGAACACCGAATCTTGTTGTCTTCACATATTATTAATCACACTGCTCATTTGGCAAAGTCCTAAGTTAGCCAAGGTGTCGAAAAGCAGCGTTTGTCCTTCAGTCACATCATTAGATGAGAAATAAAAATTGTTTATTTTGGTCCTCAGTCGTCGCACACTCTGGTAGTAAAGAAAGAGTTTTCCCTGTTTTTTGAACTGGGAGACTGACTACTGGTTTGGTACCGCGGTGACAATTGCGTACAAAGATCTTACAAAAGATATCCTCGGGTAGGGCTTTGAAGGACCACTTATTTTCCTTTAGAACACCTGAGACGTGTCAATACCCCTAGACCGAATGAAGCGCAGCATTATGTCACAAGAGTTACAAGTAAGTCGATAAACCCAAATCGATTTTGGTTGAGGAACGGCGTAGAGCGCAACAACTTTAACACTAGCTTCATAGTTATTCATTAGCACGACGAAAGGAGCGGCCGCGTAATCGGGAACTCCAGCCCCCAGCTGTACTCTTCTAACCGAGAATAACATCATTAGCACCATCATTACTAACATTCCTATTACTAACAACATTGACGTCACCCGGCATGCCAGCAGTGACCATCTAGGGAGGCTAGAATCAACTTATTGTACACCCCATGCGGTTGTTGGTAACCCCATCACTAGCCCGTTCGTCCGTCGCCGGGAACGAAGCGGCAGCCGAAGAATATTGAGAAGACCAGCAAAAAGGTCGGAGCGAGAGCAGTCGGAGGTAATGAAGTCAGGAATCTCGTTATTCCTAGTAACGGCCTCAGACCATACACACAGGACAACCTTAACGTACCTGACATATTGTCACTTATCATTAACGGCAGGCATGAATAATCCTGTCGAAGTAGAACTGAAAACGCGTTCCGGGAACGAAGATCAATCGAAATTCACGAAAAATTTACGAAGATCTATTAGCCAAGAAAAATAATGAAAGAGGCAACAGCGACAATGTTTTCAAGATCTTCTCGATTTGACGAAGATTTTTCTATTTTAAAAACATTAAAGCGAACTTATTCAAAATTTGTTTTCCTAGAAAATTCCAGTTTGTTGCCCTATGTTGTGCAGCCATTTAAGACTTAATAGGTACGCCCTTAGTAATGCAGTCCAGGTGGACGAAATTCATTTAAATAATATTAAGGATTTCACGTTCAGCATTTGAAGGCAACAAAATAATGCACTAATATATTAGTTGGAGTGTATGATGCATGGAGGTTCAATGATGTTCTTGGCGGTATTAACATGGTCCGACTAAATTTCTTGTCCGTTCTTGCATTGGATTGAAACTAAGCGTGGATTCAGCTTTTATCAAATACAAATAATTAAGGCCTCTGTAGATGCCAATTGTTATGCAGCGTTTGATTATCGCAAATCATGTGCTTGGTTGGTTTGCAAGAGGGGGAAGACGTGTATCTTCCTTGCACCGAGGCCTTTAATGGCTCTAGAAACAAAGCTATCTACTTGCATAGATCTCTTGATGGTATAAGATACCTTTACCAATTTGTAAATAATGAATTACAATAGGCAGTGGCTTGCATGACATCATCATCGATTACCTTACATTACTTAGTAATGCAAGTGGTAATGTCAAATGTGCCGACAATTAAAGTAAAAGTTCATAAAGATACACAAACTGTTGTTCAAATAATTGTTCAAACTTCTAGTACTGATTTCTACTTCCCGATGACATCTTTCTGCAAAATATGATCGATATCTAGGGAAGACCACGTTTATAGGTTTCTAAATTGAAGTCATGAATTTTGTACAACGAGAATTGAAGAGCACAACCTTTCGTGAAAAATTCGGCTTTCCACAATGGAACTAAACCTGTCGATATCACTATTTTATTCGAGAAGCCTACAAAAAAGGAATTGTGGAGTTTAAATATTTAGCAACATAGAAGATGTCAGTTGATATTCTTACTAAGAGACTTTTTGACTGTAATTTTATTTTGGTACGGCCACTATGTTGAGGAAGAGTATTGGAACAGCCAACGTCATTGCCAACAATAGAGGATCTCACTGTAATCAATATAAATTCTAATTCTTGAATTTTTTGAAATTAGACCATCTTCATTCTTAGATAGCATATTTATCAGTTGAATTGAAAGCAATTGGTGATGAAGTCTCTTTTTGCTCTTCAGTCATCTTAGGATCCTGACCTAATAAGTCCCAATAAAGCATTTTAAGTATAATAGACTGGCTGGTGTCTGCAGTCTTCGTCTACAAAGTACTATGCGGAATAAATTGATTAAGGGTTCAAGTCGACACACTTTGCAAGAAAAATGGTAGAGTTTATAGCCAACCACACCTTCCAAAGCTCTGAACACTATTCTCCACCTTCTACCGTTAGATCTGATTGGTAAGCAAACCGCATCCTCAGCCACCATTAGGCTTAACTCAACCCAGACCTGGAAACGAACCGACTTCGGTCACTTCAGAATCCTGGACAAAAGAACTGCCCACAACATCGACTATACCTCGCCCAAGCCTTTCTTTGGAACTAAATTCGACTCCTTTTTCCCACCAGATCGGAATGGGAATAAGGTCCTCCACAATGGGGGGAGTCAGTGCATCTCTACACTGACGGCTCCAAATTATAAGGCAAAGTAGATGGAGGTATCATTTTGGAACATTTGGAGCTCGATTTCTCAGTCCGCTTACCTGACTATTACAGCGTGTTTCAGGCGGAAATCATGGCTAGTAGCCGCGGATCGCCTGAGTCATTTAACGCTACCTAGAGACAACATGTGTATTTTCACAGATAGTCAGGCTGCTATTAAATCCCTCACGGGAGTATACACCACCTCCAAAACAGGTATAACATGTCGTTCAGCACTAAATATTCCGGGTAACTGTAGAGAGAATCGGTACCACTCGTCTTGATTCAGACATTAACCACCAATTGCACAAACCGCTGCCCACTTTTAAACTGGAACTCTTACATGAATCTCTCAGGATTGCAAATATTAATTGGCAGGAGGAACACACATGCCTGATTACCCGACAGATATGGCCAACACTTGACCCTAAACGGTCAAGAGAGCTCATCCTACTCGGACGCAAAGAAATTAGCGGTACCGTAGCCGTAATTACGGGCCACTGCCTCATAGGTAGACACGCCGATAGACTGGGCCACCTTCAAACGACTTCTATTTTTTCTATTAAAAAGGAGAGGTGGTAATCTCATTATGTGTCTACTGTTTATTGAATTTAATAAATTAAACTTGTGTCATATATTTCATACTTATTAAAAAATTACTCGCAATAATTTTAACTTTGTTTATCTATGTCCTTCCTTACTTAGAATCTATGGTCTTTTCACATTTCTTTTCTTTTTTTACTACTACTGGAGACGGAGTTCGATCAATTTGTTGAGCGATACGACCACCACGACATGGTTCCCGGGTTCACAATACATTTAAGTTTCCCCACTCCGCTTACTCTAATTTCTTCCCGGCTAAAGCCACGATAACGCATCAAAGGGTTGTCCCCTAGGCTTTGGCCCCATTCTAAAGAAAAGAAAAAACAATTCGTTCACACTTTTTGACGGTTTGATTAGAAAACCTAACTTTTAAAAATGCATGTCTTAACTCATTTTGTTACAATTTTGCTTTGATATGGATATCAAACACAAAAGAACACATCTCATGGTTACAATATAAACATAATAACTAATATTAACATTATTTTTCAGACCAAAACTAAGGCGAAATTTATGCCAGATACGAACGTCAAAACTCGATTCACCATCAGCTTCAATAGATATTCCTCCAATCATAGATGAATTAGTCAAAACGGAAGAAAGTTATGTGCAAAATCTAAAGATTGGCATAGAAAATTATGGAAGCATTTTTGAAGCGAAAAATATCCCAGCTGGTCTTAAAGGAAAAAAGTGGGTTATCCTGGGAAATGTCGAGCAGATTGCCGAATTTCATGAGACTGAATTCTTGCCAATGTTGCAAAGGAATAGCAATGATGTCAAGGCACTTTTTGACGAATTTTCAAAATTTATAGATGTAAAAGAATAATTTTTTACATTGGTTGTTAATATTTGATTTAAATCAATATTTTCAGGAAAACTGTTTTTATATGTATGTAATTTACACAATTAACAAGAAATATTCGTTGAAATTGTGTGAAGAGCATAGAGATTACTTTAGGGTAAGTGACTGTAATGTTTTAATTATTATTTATAGACTTCATAAAATTTCTTTTTAGAAATTACAGGAAACACTTAATGATAAGTTAGGAATCAATAGTTTCTTAGTTCAACCAATTCAAAGACTGGCACGGTATCCGTTGCTTCTACAGCAATTTATAACGGTAAATATTATTAATTTAATAATTTAAAAACAACTAAGAGATATTTCTAGTTATTAAGTTTAGTTAAGTGTCACCTTTTGTTAAATTTTTGTTTTTTTTCGAACGTTCTAAAATCCCTCGGATTACATACTGAGATCCACCTTCAATTAAATTTAAGGCAATCTTCATTAGCCAAACATTAGTACGCAGCAAAAGAGCGGCCCAGACCGAATGAATTTCAGCTAAATCTGGTTGAGGCTTATTAGTAATGTCATACAACATACAGTCTTTATCAACTTCAGTACAATTTATTGAGACACATTCATTTTAAAAGAAAAATAAAGTCGCCTTTAAAACAAAACTCTAACAATCTTCCTATTACTTAAAATAGTTTATTTTACGGGCTCTTATCTGAATGAAAATTGAAATCAAATTAAGTTTGATTAATTTTAGTTCGCTAAAGCTTCCCGAGATGCCACCGTAATCTATGGTGAACTTGGTTATGCGTGTGGGAAAATTGAAAGCTTTTACGTGAACTTTTCGAATTCTATTGCAAGTAAGATTGAAAAACTTCGAAGTCAAGTGTTTTATTTTGCAGCATTTAGCTTTAATGTAGAGCTCTCAGAAACCCGACCCGCGGGTACCCGGTTCCTACCCGGGTATCCGGTTCTCACACGGGCACCCGATTTAAGTCGGGTACCCGGTTCCTACTCGGGTACCCGGTTCCAAGGGAGAATCGGTTCCATTATAAGAGTCGGTTCCAACGCCAGAATCGATTCCGTCACAGGAATCGGTTCCTCTTGAAATCATGCAGTTCAGATTCAGTTTCAAAGCCAACAGAGGAAATTTTGCATTTCACTAAGGAAATGTCTAGTTTCTTTGGAAATAACTGATTTTTTTGTAGTGAAATTACAAAATACGACTTAGGATTTATTAATAAAAATTGAAAATTCCTTCTACTCCCTACTATTAGTGATAATTTTTTATTGCAATTTCACTCATTCTTATTAACCAGTTCATACGACGGAATCGATTCCCGGTGGCGGATTCGATTCTCACAGTGGAATCGGTTCCATTGATGGAATCGATTCCTATTTGGAACCGGGTACTCGTCTGGAACCGGGTACCCGATTGGAACCGAATTTTTGGTAGGAATCGATTCCTACCCGGTCGGGTGGGTACCCGGGTTTTCGGGTTATCCGATTCTAACTGAGAGCTCTACTTTAATGTGCTGGTCTTCATGTCGTCTCGATCAAGATCATTTGTGACTAGATCAGTCGTTGTGTTAAGCTACTCACATAGTTAAACTTTAGTTCCTTCATTAACTTATTGCTTTTTAAGGTGCTGCTTTATCTGTATTCTCAGGGAAAGGGAACAATGTTTCGAAATGTCTAAGCATGATACGATTGTAGAACTGATAACGATAAAGAATATATTCCGCTGTTTTTTTCTCTTCCCAACAGTAGGGGCATATGTACTCTTCAACTACTCCTATCTTAATTAAGTGGTAACTTAAAAGCAACACCAAGATAAACTATTTTTAATATTTTTTTACATATTCGTTATAAATAATTTATCGACTTCTTTACTTCTTTTAAACTTGGGATATTTATCCAGTGTGAGCCTTCTGAGGTGCCCTTTAACGAACCTGATTTGAGTTGCACGTTGGCTCTTTAAATCGCCGTCTTTTGAACCAACTGATCTGCCATTTTAGGCCCTTAGTAGTTCATGAACTGGGGAACTAAAGCCCAAACTGGTATTATGGGGCTACCAAACGATCACATGACCATATTGAAACATATG
Organism: Leptarthrus brevirostris; assembly: GCA_964036015.1. Lineage (NCBI taxonomy): Eukaryota > Metazoa > Arthropoda > Insecta > Diptera > Asilidae > Leptarthrus > Leptarthrus brevirostris. The sequence continues at coordinate 137,267,621 of OZ038372.1, read as the reverse complement.
TTGTAATGGTATGTCTTCAGTTTCCGTAATCCCTTGTGGAGCATGGGGTGGAAGAAGAGCTTCACCCGATTCGAGACAACGATTGCAAGTGGACCTACACCTTAAAGTGGATTCGGAACCACCGACATTGCTCTGCAACCCCCAATGGCCTTTCTATCGTAATCTGTTGTCAGTAGACAACAACCTTGGGTTGACGATTCCAACCTGGGACCTCCGGCTCGGAAGGCCGACACGTAATTGCTTATTCCACCGACGATACCAGTCGTCACTATGTAGCGGTAAAAAAAACAGAAAAGAAGATGGCACAGTTGAAACTGCCAAGTGTACAGAGACTTGTATGCTTGCAAGTAAGCGGCACCATGCGCGGTTGTTAAACTGCAGCATTAAAGTCACTGCTAGATCTTCCCTACCTACGCATATATTAGATGAACACTTTAACCGCAATGGTATTCGAGCTCTGCCTGAAAGATGGGAAAAAGTTGTAACAAGTGATGGGCAATACTTTGAATGATTCATTTGTAACCATTTTTTTACAATAAAGTTGCATTTTCAACTAAAAAACAGCGAAAACTTAGTTACCAACCTAATATGTAAGGTCAGATCTTCTTTAAGGAGACAATTTGGCTCATCATGAAATCAGGCTTATACATAGACGACCTTAAAATGAATGGAAAATTAAAAAAAAAGCTTGGCAGCCACCGACCACCTTTCAACCAATGAACTCTTCGCAAACCAGATTACTCTTCAACCCCCAATGGCTTTTTTTTTTATCTTAATCTGTTGTCAGCAGAAAACAACCATGTGTCGTCGCCGGTGGGATTCGAATTTGGGACCTCCGAGATGGAAGGCCGACAAGTTATTACTTACTCCACCGGTAACCCTTAAATCTAATGCGACCTGGGTCAATCTTAATGTAATGGAGGAACTAGCAAAAATCAACAGGAAGACTGTATCCTGATTTTGGGTAACAGGTTGCGAAGGAATTGACAGACAGATTGAGTATAATCTTGCAAAGAAGGCGCCAAAACTGTATTCGTCGGGCCCGTTCAAATTCTAAAGATAAGATTGCACCGATCCTGGGAGAAAAGGTATAAAAAAGCATACTGGTCAAACTTCCCAAGCCTAAAGGCCAAAACGCATCCAGACAAGCTCCAAGACGACCTTCACGAGGTTTTATTGCAGCTGGCTTTAAAGCTTACTTCGCGTTAGGTAAAACAAATTAATGCCAGGCAAAAACTGTCGTATTTGCTTCCAGGCTTATATTTAGAGTAGGCTTTGCACGATGTTATATTGACCGCATCTGGCTTGACGAGAAAAATTTCCAACATTGCACAAAGCTCGTCTCGAAGTTGGCTTCTGAAGATGCCTAAAAGCTTATTTAAAAACATCTAATGGAAATCTTTGTTGATGTACTGCAATTGTAGTAAGGGGCAACGCTGCTGATGTTATTAAAACTATTTTTAATATTGTCATTTCAACGCAATTTCAGTACGTTTGGCGCAGCATTGTTAATATAACTTAAGATGGCTTCAATCAAGTGTATCACTAAATCATTTGTTAATGCGGCCTCTTTAGGTCAAAAAATGTTATGAATCCTTAAAACACATTTTTTCAGCCCCTTAAGAGTTTAATTTTAAAAGATTTCTTCTTTTTGAGTGCCTACATCACTCCAAATTTAATATTCATACGTAGGATAAGCGGTTAAGTTTGGGCTATCAATACAACTCGACTGACTTTTTTCCAAGATATAAAAACCAATTTCACAAAAATCTTATAAATAAAATTTCTTTGGATACCAAGGGCACATCCTACTTAGATATAAGCCTGGAAATACTGACACTTGCGACCATTTGACCACCAAGCCTGTCAGCACTATTTCGTTATTTTAACTCTTTTCTTAAAATTGTCATTACAACATAATTACATCTCACATAACCAAAATCAAAAGAACAATTGATGTAATTGACCGATTCCATGCTTGTTCCTTTAACAAAACGAACACAAAAGAGATGCTCTACTTTAAAACAGCACACTTTCAATAAAAATTGAAAAGAAAAACTTTTTATCGTGACCAACATATTCAGAACATTTAGAGATTCACCTCAAGTAAATTTCAAGTTGAGATTTTAATAATATCCAGAAAAAAACTACGAAAAAGTAGAATTTCCCCAATAGTTTCCAAAGGTTAACTATCGGATTAAGAAACAAATACAGTTTGTATACACCACCAAGTCCCAGCTGTTCGTAAATGCTTCTAGTCTTGCGTCTTGAGTGAAGACAGGAATTCAACGAAACTCAAATGTAAATAAATTGGATTGTGTCGAATGAACTTATCAAAATGAATGCAGCCATTTATATTTGTTCAATGTTCTAAGAACACAGGTCGAGAGGACTGGGTTCGCTTAAATAAGAAAGCGCTGACTCTAGTATGAGTATACTCTTTAAAAAAATTTTACTCGAATACGAGTAGAAACAAAATTACTCGAGATACTCGAGTATACTTCAATCGAGTTGCATCACTAGTTTGTACGTTGATATGTTTGTGCCTTTATTTGTATATATACCTATAGATTAAAAAAACATTACTTAATATTAATTTATTTTAAAATTTCGATTTTTACAGACGTGTTTCAAAGGTGGTGATATTAAATACAAACCGGCAATAGAGTCCTGCTGCAAGGTTGAGAAGAGAGTACGTAATTTACTTACAGTAACTAATGAATCCCAGGAGTTGAATGACATAGAAGAATGCAATGATGTAATATAATTTTTTTGTGTAAGAAATAAATTTGATTTTAAAGTTTATTTTCTAGATTGACGTATTTTACCAGGGTCGGTTCAAAAAATCAAATGAATTTTATGTGTACGATTACACTCAACGTAGGGGATATCGTTCAAAGACATTTATATTCGACAAATGTTTAATTTACACAGAAATAAAGGAGAAGCATTTGGTATTTCGGGGCTGCTATCCATCAGATCACATTGGTTTTGTGGCAAAGCCAAAATCCTTTACGCTCTACTATCAAAAGCGAAAGGTTCAGGAATGTGACTTTTCTGCAGAGCAGAATATAATTGACCATTGGATCGACTTAATACGGGACATGATTAGTTTGTTTGCCCAGGAGGAAAAGCGAAAACTCACGGAAAAGTACTCAAAGGTCCACGAAATCTATCGAAGACCTGGAAGTGTAGCTCTATTTCGTAATTCAAGCAGAATTAGTTCGGACAGTGGTGTTGGATCTCTTGTGAACGCAAGCATCGCCCCAACCGAAGAGTGTAGTCCAAGAACTACTTGGTATGCTGACAATTTTACAAATTCAAGTTAATTGTTTTTTGATAGGTTTAAATTATTTAAAGTTTCTGTTGTTTGTTAACCAAATTTTGCTTTTTTATTTCAAATCCTAATCAGAGCGATCCCTCGAAATTGATTTTTTTGCCCCAATCTTTTCTTTCCTTTTTTATTTCGCTAAACCGAAAAATAAATGAAAACAAAATGTTTTCTTCCCCCAATAAATTAGGTTGCTTTATAATCGAACGAAATGTCTCCCTGTCCTTCGTACTTGTGCGGATAATCCTTTTCTTGGCATATTTTGCCTATGCTTTCCAAACAAGGATGTGGGTACTTCCCGAACAAAAATTTGTAAAATATTCTACACATGTCCCACTTATACTCACACATATAATTTCTTCACTAAATTGTGTTTAATATTTTTGCATACGGTATCGATGGGGGCTCGTGTTGAAGTAAGTCGAGCGACGGCCGGGGAGGAACTTACTTGAGACACCATGTTAGAGAGCCTTCCGGCAAAGGATCTAAGGCCAAGAAAATAAATGTCAACTACTCGTTCCTGTTTATTTCATGGAACCAATTGGAAAAAATTTGCAAAGGGCTGCAGAAGCAATGGTGTATGTAGTGACAAAACATGTCCTGAATAAAAATGTGACACAATCCAGTGCAAGTACGTATAAACTCGCGTGAAGCCTGTATTTGTTATTGTGCGGTTGTACATATATTTGCGAGAATTTAAGCACATATCCCTAGAAACAAATTCCTTGTTGTTCCCAAGGAGCAGAAGTGTTTGGAACGGTAAGTAGGGCTACGATAGCTGTAAAGAGCTCTCCATTGTAAATTTTTTCCAGAATGGATATTGTACATTATCACGCGTATACATACATATTTGTATCTGTTTTGGGAAGAAGATCTTCTGACTTTCATTTACGTTTTTGCAAACAAATAACTTATTTTGCATGATATGTGTGTCTGTGCCGACGAATCCTATAAGGTTTGCAAGGCTCTGGTTAGATTATTTTGCAATTGTAATTGAGGATTTCCTGTAAATGGAAATTTTAATGGTTTCAAACAGAGTATGAATACAACATGTCGTGACAATGTGCAGCATCTTTTTTTTTAATTACAATTTTATAGGTCAACCGCTATAGAAAAAGTAACAATAATAGTACGTGGCAATGTTAGAAGGTATACAGAAAGCCTTGCTTATGGTCTTACTTCCTAATGCGACTAAATTCCTTGTTTGCTGTCTCAGAACTACAAAAGTTCAAGAACGGCTTTTACTCCGCTCCGTACACTTATATGGAAATACATGTATACGATTTTTACAATTTACAATATATTTCGATGAAAGAAATGTCTGTACTATGTGTCAGAGTACTTCCGTCATTTCATTTAAATACGTATTAATATGGAATTTGGTATACGGTACATAGATTGATGACCCAAAAACATAAATGACGAGGACCTTTCATTTCAACTCGTTCGACACGAAATAATTGCTTTTAAAGTCGTTATCAAAGCGTCAACAAGAGCTTGGGTTTGAATGAAAACGAGAGAAGTTTTGAAACTAACATGTATTTGAAACTTAAAACAATTAATAAGGAATGTCTAATTCAAATTCAATCTCTCTCTCTCTCTCACTGGGTCGTTTAACACTTTGTGAGGGTAGAGCGTCTTCTACATACTGTCTTTCCATTTGGTTCGCTTCTGCGCCGACGCCTTTAACTGTAGCCACGATTTTTGATTTGCCTCCCTTCTTTACGGCTCTTCTCCATGTGTTACGCAGTCGTTCAATTCGGCGTCTTTTTGGGTCCCGAGCGGTTTCCAATCTAGAGCCTGTTGAGTAATGTTATTTGGCTCTTTTCTTAGTGTGTGGCATATCCATTAACACTAGTGTCTGTCCCGTCTTGGCTTGTAAGACTATGTAGGTCTTCGTTGGTAATGACCTTCATTCAATGAATATTAAGGAGGCTCCGCAGACATCGGCTGACAAGGGCTTGTAGCTTAGATCTTATTTGATAGGTCACTTGTCATGTTGAACAGCCTTACAACAGAATTGATTTTACATTTGATTCAAAGATGTGGAGTTTTGTGCCTCTGGAGATATTGTTTCTGCGCCATATCTTAGCAAGAATATTGGGTCATATGCAAAAAGATGAGCAATGACTCTGAGCTCAACTTTTGGAGCAATTGCTTAGAGTGGGTGGTATTCAGAAAGCATAGTTTACTCATGAGAGAAACCTCAATGCTTGAGATCAATCTCAATAGCTGAGCTAGATCTAAAATCAAAAGCTTCAATTGAGCAAAATCTCACAGTTGTATGCTAAATGTTAAGTTAGGGCTAGTTAAGTTGAGACTTATCTCACAAAAAGTTGAGGCAGGGTTTTCGTATTCTCAGTCTTTAAAACGCATTCGATATGGCAGAGATTTTATCAATTTCGGTTCCTGGGAGTATACAACAGCGAATACTGTACGTCGGAACTAGTTGTAAAGCGCTTTATCGGTTCAACAAAGAAAATATAGAATGGTTAACAAACCATTTTCTCGGACAAGATGAAGAAACGCGTGATGGGGCTGCAAGGAATATGGAAAAAATCCGGATATATTTGCGATTTGCTGGAGACCCAGGTTTCCAGAGTAGAATTGTGGATGATATAGATATACACCAATCCACAGTATCAAAGGTTATTTCAGAAGGCTCAGCAAAAATTATAAACCACTCTACTGAATGGATAAAATTTACTAAATTGGCTGAAGAAAAGCAATTTGTCCAAAGAAAATGGCAAGCAAAGTATAAATTTCCTTTTGCAACTGAAGCAATTGATTGCACGCATTTTCGATTAAAGAAACCTTCAACGCAAAGTGAGGAGTATAATAATCGAAAAGGATACATATTAAAGGATTCTTATTAAAGAACGAGTTGTAATAGAGCGATGTTTTTGGGAATTGAAACAACGTTTTCCTCTTTTGCAATATAAAGTAAGAGTTCAAGAAAAGATTTTTGGCACGTGTTATTGCAAGCTACTTCGTTTTGCATAACGTTGCGAAGTATTCGGGTGAGTCCATGTATTAAAAATCAGAAAAATAATATATAATTTTACAAAAAAACATTCAATCTTCTTTTCAGTTTTTCATAAAGTAATCAATGAAATCAATACGCTATAACCTAAACGAGTAATTGCAGTAACAGCTTTAAGATTGATCTCAATTTTACGGAGTTAGTCGTAACTCTCAGCTTCTCCACTTTTCGCATGCAATTACGAGCTCAACGTCAGTCAGTTTGCTCAAACTCAGTAGTCTGAGCTAGAACTCGATAGTCTCAGCTCGGAGTTCCATCTTAACTTTTTGCATATGAACCATTAAATGCAACTCGAGCCTGATGCAAGCTTCGTTTTGTCTCCTGTAGTCCAAGCTCATAAGTTTGGTTTTAGCAACATTGATCTTAAGCCCTGCTCTGCGACCTTCTCTACTCAGGGCTTCGGAAATTAGAGCTGCATGGCTTGGCAATGTTTGTTGAATAGGAGGCATATATCGTCGGCATAGTCCACGTGTGTAAGGTGGTTGAAAAGTTTCCATTTAATCCCTCGTGATTTGTTGTCATCTAGGATGTCATTAATGACGATCTCGGGAAAAGCAAAGGTGACAGTATTCATTATTGTCTTACTCCGATCAAAAATTGGAAGGGCTCCGACGGTTTTACCTCGTATACGAAATGACTTTGGGCTCTTGAGTAGGACACCTTTATGATGGTGATAATTTTTTTTCTGCGATGCCTAACCTATATACTCGCCTTCTCGAAATCGACGAACATTAGATGTAAAGGGGCCATCCTTTCGGCGGATTGCTCAATGATAATTCGGTGTTAGTGTGATCGCTGCTAGAGAAACTCACACGAAAGCTGGCCCGTTAATCATTTAAAGTGGGTTCGACATTTTTGCCATCAATTTGGAGACTGTAGTTAAAGGACAGATAATAACTCCTCAGGTCGTCTTTTTGGGGAATCTTCACAATTACGTCTTGTTTGCCATATTGAGTGGGATAGGTCTCGATTTCTCAACATTCCTGGATTACGTAAAGAACAATATCAGTCACAGCAATGGGATTCGCCTTAAATAGTTCCACTGGCATTGCATCAATCCCTGCGGTCTTACCGAGGTGCATCGACTTAATTGCGTCAGTCAACTCCAATCTTATCGGAGTTCTCATGTTAATGTTACCCACAGACGGCGGATGTTGGATGGTCCAAAGGTGTTGTTTAGGACTTCAAATTATATAATTATTTAAATTGCAATATAAAATATCTAAGTTAAATTAATGTAAATAAGTAAATTGAGCAGATAGAGAGCTGACGCGGTCAAGTTAGAACTCCTACGGAGAATGTGCGCACGCTTTTGCGCCCGCGCATTTATGTACGTTCGTATGTCTTTGTTACCAATAATAATTGAACCATATAACTAATATATTATACATCCCTATATTTTCTGTTTTCAAATCCATTCTGCGGAGCGGGCGCGCCTGCAAGCAAATGATCCTTGTACATAATGTACAAAGACTTAGTTTAATAATTTTTCTCCATGGAGGGTATCGTCTTTGATTTCAAATACGACCTATCTACGGGAAGCCTATAGGGTTATTAATTATGTGATTCAAATTCATTTCTTAAGATTATAAGCCTAATATGACCTCCGTTACTTTGAAAACTTAACACAAACTTGTTAAAAGATAACAGCAGTGAACGCGGGACCTATAAATCCTAGTCATAACAATTTGGTTGTTAGGATGTAATATAGAGTTTGCTTAATTTATGGGACATTTTAATAGTGAATAACCCGTTACATGACCAATATAACCCCGGTTTTATATGAACTGGACACTTAACGGGTAATATTTAAATAACCACTGTGCGCTGGTGGAGTTCGAACCGGAGACCTCCGGGATGGAAGGCCGATACGTTATCAGTTCCTTCACTTCATCTCAAAATACGAAATATTTTTCTTGGGCATTCTCGGCATTCCTGGATTTATGGGCTCCTATGTCTCCGTATATCTAACAAGTTTTAAAGTGAGGAACTCGAAAAAAATGCTACAGGTAAAGGTACTTTAGGTGTAGTATAATGCAACTTAAAGTAATGGCGTAGTATAAATACAAATAGTAGACCAGCTTCGAACACTGCAAAAATTTCCCGGCATTTCCATTTTTCATTTAAATGGTAATGCCGCTGAGAGGAAATTACGCAAATGGGAAATTGTATGTAGTTGTAAATGTCATTTCGTCGAAGTAAACAGTTTCTTTATACATCCAATTCGCAAGGATCATAGTGAACCTATTCATTCAGCTGTAAACTAACAGATTTCGTAACCTCGTGAAAGAAAAGAACACTTAATGAACGAATTGAAAAAGATTTATGGACTAATTTCATTAATGAGTAATGAGTTTTTAGAACTGTCAATTACTTAACCAACACATATTTCCGCTTTAAAAAAATAATTGACGAAAAGGGAAATTTCTTCTCTGAGAGTTAGAGTTGATTTTCACTCAATGATTTGTGACAGATAGTATTTATTGTTTGACAGTAAACATTTACTTTTCCATACAAAACTGCTAGAACATTGCCAGACTATTTCGTCCACGTTTGACCAGGCAAATTTAGGAAGCTGTCTATCTAATTAGTATCTATTCTACGGTAATTTCATTTAAAACGGTGGTTTTCTTGATTGCAGCGCCATCTAGGAGGAACTCGTCCCGTAATCACTTTTCAACTAACCAAGATTTATATAAGACAGACGAAGTATACGTATTTGAGATATTCCAGTTGGAAATTCACAATAGGACATCCTGTATTTTCTATCTTGACACTAGGCTGACGCAGCCTACCCTTCCCAAATCAATTACTCCACCAAAAACAAGATATAAAAAATTGCACTTTGCCTGAAGTGGATTTAAAAAAAGTCTTCAAATCTAAAATGAGAATTTATTATGAGACAGAAATTAATATTGGAGTCAAGAGATACGTGACCAATCCCTTTTAGCGAATTTAGTGTTGTACAAAAGTCCCTTTTCGAAAACTAATTGGAAGTGTTGCAAAATTAAAGGAAAAAAGCTTATTAAAAAGTTTTAAAAGAGTCTCTTAGCCTTAAACTCCTCTCGAATCAAGAAATACCAATCAACTCTAATTGGATTACAGTGATAAGTCCTCATTTTGCTTTTATCGAATTTTAACTCTGGAAGAGAATGATTGTATCCCGACACTAACACCTTTCGAACAACGGGATAGGGTCATTAATATCCTCCGTCCTGTGATCTTTCTTTTTATTGCCGGATTAAATAATGGATGACATCTCGACCGCATTTCGAATTCAGATCAAGAATTCGTGGAGTCAAGTGGGCCCCCCATCCTGTCCGCATTTGAGTTGGGTGTCAACAACGTTTTCACATAAAAATAAATTGAGGGAGGGCGATGAAATTAATTCTCCCACAGGCTTTTCAATTCCTTTAGAATTTTTTCTTTATCGACCTTAGGGAGTTTTCGTTCTGGCTGTGGGCTATACGTTACCAGAAGGTATATTACTTCTTTTATTTATGTTTTCAGGAATTCAAAGCCGAACCTTGATGATGTTGCGTCTGGAATTTTTCAAATTACGCTATAGTTTTTTCATTTCGGCAAATTTCATGATTATTTTGCCAATTCGTAAATTTTCAGTAGAAGAATGTGTGACCGTTCCGAAGTTGAAGTATTCATCATTGTTAATGAGCAGTCTGCTGTAGGTATCCACTATTACCGTAATCGTTACATTTTTATTGTCATGTAATATACCACTAACGAAAACCTATGTATACTTTTAACCGCCCCCCCCCCCACTCTTTCATAATCACCGCTGCTGATACTATAAATGAATCTAAAACAAAAATTGAATTATTTGCCATTAACTCTATAGCGTTCAAGTCGTTATTCCTGTTTAGAACTCATTTTAGCACTTCGCATAGTGTGAAGGGTCCTTTGAACTACTTGCACATTGGACGTAACTTCATACACAATTGTTATTTATTACAGGATACAAAGAATATAACTTGGCAGGAGCAAAGTTTGCCTTCTGCATATAAATGCATTACTCCCATCCATGGGTACCCCGAGATCAAAGAAAATCAGAGCATGTGTTAGGAAAACATGAACACCTCTTGGTATCATCAACAAAATCTAATTTGATAAAGTGTTGGAAGACATGAAATTTACAGGAAATAAAAAAGGCGAGAAGTAGAGAAGGAGAACAAACTTAATGTGCTCGGCACCAGAGTAGCAAAAGAAATAGACAACAAAAAAGAAAAAAAAGTGGAAACAAATTCTTTCATGTGTCTTGAAAAATCCCAAAGTCAATTACGAGCCATCCCTAACCCAATCTATTTATTCTGGAACATCCCGTGAGATGCTCCGGGTTGTTGCTAATGTCGGTCTCGTCCCATCGTTTGTGTACTTGTGCTCCCTGGAAATCTTATCATGTTCTTCAATTTACACCTAGTTATACGTCTCGGATAACAATATTATTTGCTGTAGATGGTGGGTGGGTAGTAGTCGCGTTACTCGTTCCGCCACCGTAGTTTTTGCTTTTTAACAAAGCATCTGAGACATAAAACTATGAACAGTGTTGTAGCTTAAAAGTTGCAAGTAATGCAATAAGGAGACATCGATGATTCTGGGTCCCATGGGATCGTCATATGAAGGAACATAAATAAATTAGATGGGGAGTAATAAAATAAGAGAGACAAAAGATTTTAAATCAAAACCATGTTGTTGCTCCTTAGACAGCACTATAGTAAAGGGAACAAAGGAAGGATTTCCTATAAGTAAGCCAGGAGAGTTTTGAAAGAAAAAATATACATCTTATCCACACAAATATTATAAATGCGAAAGTGGGTTTATTTGATCGTTTGTTACGTCTTCACGGCTACACCACCAAGCTAATATTAATTAAATTTGGCAGAGAGGTTATAATTTGAAGCACGAAACGTCACAGAATAGGTCAAATTCCAAAAAAATTGTACATAAATAACATACCTTGTTCGATCCGCATGAAATTTAGTGCACTTATGTTTTCGGGGTCCCTGATCACCAAACACATAATGGCACATACAAGTATTTAAGGGTTTTCGTGGTCATGTGATTCCCGCAACAGTTTGTATAGCAAGGGCTGCTGAAGTCGCTAATAACGATTACTGCGTTAAAATTTCTGAAAGCAAAATGGCGGAAATAAAACGGGGCACCTATTTGATTTTCGCGAAACTTAGTATATAAGGATCTCTTAGATCGCTGATCATAAATTTCAATCTCTGCATTTTCGGAAACTGTATACTAGACACAGTATCGCCCTGATGAGGCGAGACTTACGTCAACTCTAGAGATCTCTCGCCAAGACCGTATGGCTTTGGAGCAACGGATGCACTTTTGGCGGATATCAAGGTGGTCAGGTGGCTATTCGCGTAGAGTGGTGCTTTTGGTAACGCGAGACGTCAAAAACATCTTCAACTATGTGCATTGGGTATAGATATGCTGGAAGCATAATCTCCAAACAGCGAGATACCTCTTACGGATATTTGACGACTGTCTGAAAATCGATTTTTGCTGTTTGAGACAAAGGAAGGGCAACGCATAAGAAAGATCACATCGAGAGCAGCACAACGATCAGTTTTAAGACCCGACCTTTGTAACCAACCTACGACAGACTGTTCCGAATCGAATTGTCCGAAGAGACACGCCTGGTCGAAGATGTGCACCTAGGCGTATATACAACTTAGGGGGGGGGGGTTATGGGTTCATGACCCCCCCCCCAAATAAAGATATTATAAGGAAATGTGATACGGAATTATTCATGAAGATTGGCTGAGTTGAAATTACTATATATTAATTATATTAATAAATTTTTCACTACAATGCTTGACACACGCGTTAAACTTAAAACCATCCTGTTTTTTAGAAGTCGGTTTAAAATTGGTTTGATTTTCCTTCAAATAGCCATACTGTGCATCTACATTTACTAATTGCGTAAAACAAAGACAAACTCTGTATGCTTCTATACAGGGAGTCCAGAAATTGTTAATAATATTTTCTTTGATGCAATAATTTTTGTATTGCAAAAAATAAACAATTAAAGGATTTGAAGTCAGTTAACTACAGTCTCGAAAACAAGGAATTGTGGGCTCCGAAATGTAAACGTGGCGTCGAAGAAGGAAATCTGCCCCCAAATACTATTGTAAAGGTTTAAGATAACTGTTAAATCGATATGTACCCTGGAATTAATATGCTTTTAAATAATTTGGCGACGTTTCCGGTTAGTGCAACCACTACAGAAGGATCATTTTCGTTCTTGCGTCGTTTAAAAATGTGCTTATGAACTGGAATGGGAGAAGACGGGTTGACTGGGTTGACACTTTTGATACCCGGGTAAAGTTAAGAAATTTTCAGTGAGATTAGTAAATAACTTAATAAGGGATTTTTCAGATTTCAATTCCCAGACAAAAACTGCTGGGAGGTACCTCGACGTGACGATTGACACCAAGATGAGTTTTCCCAGCAGTTAAAAGAAACAGCACACACATGGGGGTTACATCGCTGCCGCCTCCTAATGGCAACAGTGCATTCGAACGTTCTGTATAGTGAAGAGGTAGAGGCGGAGGCCCTAAATAAAGAGTCGGCCAGGTGCAAAGGTTCGCAGCACTAAGGGTAGCCTCAGATTACTACATCGTCTCCGAACCAGCCGTTCTGGTGATCGCAAGGGTCATTCCGGTCAACTTGAGCAAAGGCACAAAGGGAAGGACAGTCTACCTGAAGAAAGCAGAAATTTGACAAGCCAGCAGTGCGCCAATAGGAAAGGATGTAGGTTTTGGAAGACCGAGAGTACGGAGAAGTAGGTTAATACTTCTCCTAATTCCTGAGCCGCCACGAGTTCTTTACTGCCCAGAGTAAACTGACACAGCAAAGTACACTGTTGTGGAGTGCCAGAGATGGTCCGCTGAGAGCGGATTGCTGCGAGTTCATCTAGGAGGGACAGTCTCTCCGGACAGTATAGGTCAGAGAATGATAGCCAAAGAGGAAACCTGGAACAGTACGGTCAAGTATGCGGAAGACGTACTTCGCCAAAAGGGGAAGGACCTTAAGGGGACCCGTCGGTCTAGCGCGCGTAAATTTAAGGCATTTTCAGGATTTTTTTAAGGTAAAACCAATTAAAAAAACGATAATTGAACTATGTACATTTAATAGACTACTCAATACTCATACAAAAAAAAACTTATTATAAAAAAAAATTTTTTTTTTATAAAAAAAATGTAGCTGAAAATAACACCCTCAAAAAAATCGACCTGGGTGGCGTTGATGATTTCAGCTCTGTCAGTCATCTGAACGAAGATTATTAATCTATATGAGTGTCTCTATCGTGGAACTAAAATAAACTTAAAAAAAAAATTGTTGACGAAGTGGTGCACTTTTGAATTTTGGGTACCAAAAATACGACTTTTTTTCGATACTTTTTTAACAAAAAAACAAAAAGTTATTAATATAAAAAAATTGTTTTTTTAGTTCCGACGATAGCCACTGGCATACTGAATAACATATTCAAAATTTAGCCCAATCGGATGGACAGTTTTTTGTTTTTGCTCTACGCCGTGCAGACAAAAGTAGTTTTGAGATAAATGAGCTTAAAGTTTTCCATTCATGAGGCAGGCCAACCACCGGGTCCCCTTAAGGAACGCCTAGAGTTCATAAAGCATTTCACTTTTCTTGCTAAAAAAAACCGAATTGTAGAGACAAAATAACAACAATTATGTAAATAAATTTATTTCCGTAGACACAATGTTTGCAGCTCTTCAAAACTATATTAGATTACTTTACGATAAATTCAATCTGAATTTACGTTAGGGCGTGTTCACGAGTGTGGATTCGTCACATTCCGCTATATTTTCATTGGCTGAACTCATATTACTGTCACTTGAAATGCTGACTTTATCTTGTGTGCTGCGACAACAAAAATAATAATAATAGTAAGGCTTTTGAGTTGGATTGATTATTAAACATAGCCAAACTTAATCGATCGAAGAAGAGAAAATACTCTAAGCATGATAGAATCTTTTCAATGCTCTAATGGTTTAAGCATCTTCGCCTCCATTGGAGATAGAAATTTCTGTGCGAAAACAATCAATCCCGAAAGCCAGATGAATAATTAAATGGGAGAGCTCAAGTCAGATACTGAAAAGTGATTGGAAGATGTAGAAGTTTCTGTACATCTCGAAATAAAAAAAAAACTGAATATAAAATGGAACTGGCAATTAAGAAACAATGCGAAGAAATTAGGAATGAACTAGAGAGTGTCCAGAAGCGGCATTCGGCGGCTTTATCTGCGGATGTAACTGTAAATAAAAGACTTCATCCTCCATCGACACTCAAACGCCTTGTCAGACATATAGATTTTGTAATGAACTTTTAGACTAACGCGGGATCGTTACGGCAGGGCAAAGGCACAATTACTCATCTATACTACAAAGCCTTAGAACGTCACGTTCCGTTTCGTTATTTTTTAAAGTAAATTATTTGACAGGTATATACATTTACATGGGCAGGACGGAAAACATGACACAATCAGCTACACGGAACAGAACGGGAGATTTAAGGATGGCCAATTATCAATATTTTAAGGAAACCTGGCTGGGGATTTTTAGCTGCATACATTGGTTTGTTATTGTGGTAATTTTGGTGAACATTTTTATTTATAAAATTAAGTTCGTGGTTAATAACAATATTGATTGTTTGAAATTTATACTTATTATCGGTGGAGGAACGTGACGGTCTTCAATTTCAGAGATCCCAGGTTCGAACTGCACCGGCGGCGACCCATACGCTCTTTGGAGATCAGGTCAAATATTCTTGGCCATGTAATAATAAAAGGAGTTAGCAACTGTCATGCGATATTAGCGTTAGATCAAGAAAAAATAAGTACGAGCTGCAAAGTTTTCTTGGATTAACCACTTATTCCACATGCTTTGTGAAGATTTTTGCTGATATAGCAAGGGAACTACATAAGCTAATAGAAAAGAGTAAGGAAATTGTCTCGATAGAGAAGACAGAAAGCAGTTTTAAAGCACTAAAGCAGGCGTTTGTCAATGTATCTGTACTAAATTATCCAAAGGTAGGTGAGATACTTATATTAGATACCGATGCAAGTAATGTTGGTTTGATCCTGTGCTGCCACAGGAAGTAAATGGACAAGTGCCATACTACAGCAGAGCTCTGTCAAAACAAGAAAGAAATTACTATATTACAAGAATAAAACTGTTGGTTATTGTTGATTCATGGAAGCATTTTCATAAATTCCCCATGGACGAAGATTCATCCTCCTAACACTGAAGTGGTTGATGCATTTAAAAATGCTGAAGGGCAAGCGGCAAGATGGTTGGAAAGGGTAGATCTCATAGAAATACAGCTTTACTCTCAAGACGGCCACGTAATCCAGGATGCATATACTGTTCCAATCTGGAAGGAAAATGTGACCATGCGACTACGCAGAGGACTACTATCGTGCTTTTGCAAGATAAAGTAATGAAGAGCTCAACGAGAAGACGAAAATATATATGGGAATAGGAATATTGATGCGCAAATGCAAAGCATCCGAAGACTCAGCATGCCGAATGCAGGTATTGGCTCCCAGCAGCAAGATACAGGATGTGGTGAACATCTTGGCGCCAATATAACTTAGGAGAAATTAAGAGAACAATTTTACGGGATTTTGCGCGACGATGTGCAGCACAGGTGTTAGGTCAGGTGTAAATGTACTGTTTGTGACAGAGATCCTCACATAAAACCAGGTGAAACGATGCAGCAGTACAACGTTGGAGCACCTTTTGAGGAAATCGCGATTGACATCGTAGGACCATTCCCTGAATAAGATCGCGGAAATTGATACATTCTAGTGGCAATGAATTATTTTAGTAAATGTTTAGAGGTATATGTGGTCACAAATCTAAAAACAAAGATAGTGGTTAGTAACGAACTGGATCTGCAGATTTAGCGTTCCTTAGAGCTTCATTCCGACCAAGGACGACCAAGTTCTCAAGTATTCCAAAAGATGTATGAAATTCTTATCGAGTCGATCGTGGTTGTGTTTAACAGCAAAGTAAAAATTTACAGATGCAGGGCGACAAAGCCGCAATTTGTCATTTGTCGCAGCGATTCTGCCATTTAAATCGCATGGGAGCCAAGTTAAACCGGGTGGAAAAGTCACAATTGTATCATGGCCCTAAAAGATGCATCGATATAAAACGACTAATCGAATGTGCGACTCTTGTGGGGAAAGTTATCACGTTATCCTATACACCACATACGGGTCAGCTGTGCATTCGGTAGCTATTATATAAAACATGTACAGAAGGGGCAAAACGTTCGTCAGTACGAAATCCCTTCCTGATAATTTTCATATCATCCTTCCCGTCCCATTAAAACTGTCCTACAATTTATATTCTATACTTTATCCAAAATCAGTGTTAATGAATTAATTAAAATTCTCCTAATTAAGAATCTGATTACTCAATTATATAGCAAGGACTAAATTTACCATTCAAAATTCTTTTGACCTGTTTTAAAAAAAAATATTATGTACGTCGCTGTAAGACTCCAATTAATCACACTTATAGCATTATCAGCCAAAAACAATCTCTTTTGCTTTAGTCTCTACTTCATTTCCATTAAAATGACATAGGATCAGAAGTCACAGCTACTTCCTCAACTAAACCATTCCACATCCCTTTCGAAAAAGGGGATTCTAGAAAAATCCATTTCTCGGGATTTGAATAAACTGAAGTTGATCCAGGAATTTTCTATCCTCTTCCATTATTCTGTTGACACTTCGCAGTGATGGAGGCTTTATCATTGGATCAAAGTATCAGGTAGATACCTACAAAGCATTTCTCTCTCTCTTCGACCCATCCAACCTTATTTTCTGATATTTTACTCGGCATTGATGAGGACGTGCAACAAATAATTTACATGTAGAATTCGATTAGGAAGGGAAACTAAGATGTTGCAGAAATATACGGGGGTATAAGGTGTAAGAAGACATTCACAGCTCCTTGATATCTCATGAAAATTCAAAACTTACGCAGCAACCTTATTAGTATGTAACACCTTCCGTTTTGCAGGTACATATATGAATTTCTTAATTTCATGTTGAAAATTAATGAATTATGTAAATGTGTAGCAGGGGAATCGATAAGGTAGTGATTTGTTTAGTAATTGACGAATGGACTCATAAGCCTTATTAGTATGAGTTCCGATTGAACTCTATATTATTTTAAAGGATATATCTTTATACTTGTGGCGGGTTATGGGAAGTGTACTTAGTGTTAGAAATGCGCAGAACTAGTTCTATAAATTCCGCTAGTTCCTATGGCCGCTTCATCGAATTTAGCTATACGGCCTTAGAAGGGCGTAGAAGAACTGAGTTCAGAAGCAACCTACTTTGTTAGGTGTTTCTAAAGTATGTGGTTTTAGTTTTCTCCAAGGGATCAGCTTGCCGGCTCCAGGGCCAAGTTTCTTGAAGATGAATTTCAAATATATTCAGTTGATTATGCTTAAATTCTATGTCTGCGAAAACTAAGAAAACTGAGAAGGCTAAATCTCCAACGAATAGGAAATATAGTAGTAGTGTGTCATACACCACTATAAAATGACAGATGTCCAACAAAAAGCACGCTGATGAAGGAGACATTTATATTACCTGAGAGGCATGCTGGCTAAATAAGAATCTTACATTAAGGAGGCACGCTAATGCAAGCGGAAATAAGCAAGTGTCCAAAAACAGATAAGCATGCTGGTGAATGAGATAACAATAGAACTGATACCCCACCACCAAGAAAATCGATCATGGCGGTACCGAAAATAAAACATTCACCGGGGATGCCGATGAAAAATGGCTTATGATTACCTACTCTTCGAAATCAGGAGGAAGATGCCGACATCACTGTAATCGAGGTATTATTAGAATTTTATAATATTTTTGCGACAATAAAATAATAATATGTCTCCCAGGCAAGAAAATATAATAAATGCTTCTTTATTTTTGGTTTAATTTATGGCCTCAATCTCGTAGTAAATAAATCACATTACACTTTTGATTAGAGTTTGTTTGAGGGACACTACAGGTTCCTGAGAATTTGGCACTTTGAATAGTAATTTCGACAAGAAAATAATTTTAAATCTAAATTATTTTTAGAGACCAACTAGACATAGGTATGTTATACAGAGTGTTATGCAAATAAATTAGCTTGTAACAAATTTTTCAGGATATTTTAGCTGAGCCGCCGAAAATTCCTTAGTTTGTAGAACTTGCCATTAGTAGATCCAGACCCCGCATCCTCATAAAAAATGATATTAATGCCTTTATCCTTTCTCAGTTTAGTGATAAGAACACTGTATTAGTCGCGCTGGAGCTGCAAGCCCATTCTATATGGTTGATCTCCAGTTACTTGGCTCACGATGTGGAGGATATACCTAGTACAGCTTTAGGAAATGTGGTTAGGGAAGCCACGAAGCTCTGAACAATCCGCTCATTTTATAACTAAGTTGAAGGTATCTACGGAACCATCCTTTTCCGACTATGCATACATTGAATTTGGACTAGCATTAGAAACACAGGTCCTTTCCGTCCTGAGTAATAGTCTACCTATCGAAAGTCCCCTCATTATCGACTAACCCTCGACAAGGTAGTGGATATCCTAACGCTTGCGTGCAATACGGCGACTCCCATTTCTTGTTCTGACCGACATCCTAGATTTCCTATAAGGAACGTCTTAGTTAATACAAGAAGATGATTAGGAAGGTTAATCGATTTTCGTGGGAGTGCTTCTGCAATAAAATCTAGACCACCTCTGAAGTGAGTCGTTTGCGAAAAATCCTCTTAACGGCATCTAGCCTCTTAGTTTAACAGAATGGAAGCTAGACTTCATCCAGTCTGGAGACTCTGGAGGTACTGGTTGACACTCACTTTCTGGGCTGTTCAACAGCAACAGAAATAGGAGATACACAATTTAAAGCCCTATAAATCACCGGGCTTATACGATATCTCCTAGCTGAACTTCAATAAGCCTTCGAGATATTTTTTCCGTGGCTGGTGGTCATCTACATTCCAATCTGGTAGATGAAGGTAGGAATAGTCTTCATTCCTCAACATGCAAAGGTAGGTCCGTCGAGACTGCCTTGCACGAACTTATCGCAAATATAAAGCGATCGTTAATTCATAAAAATACACACTGGCGACCTTCCCCGATATTGAGGGTGCTTTCAATAACATCAAGCCAGAGGCGTTAACGGCATCCTTGAAGGAGGTGGATTTGGACGGTCCTCCCATTAAGCTAATTGATGATGTTTAAAAGTAGGATCGTTAACTCCAGCTTGGGAGGGTTTAAGATACAAAGAATTGTTACTAGAGGTACTTTCCAAGGACCGGTCTTGTGGAAATTGGCATTTGACGAGCTAGGCTTGGATCTGGAACATTGCGGCCATAAGCTTGTCGCCTACGCTGATGATATTGCCCTGATTTGTTCGGCCAGGCACCCCAACATATTGGCTGAGGTGTTGCAACTTAGCCTCTCTAAAGTATCTTAATGGACTAATGAGTATGGTCTGGGCATAAGCCCGGACAAGACAGAATTGAATCGGAAATATAGTGTTTATCCTATAAACTGTCCTACACTAAATAGGGTCAGGCTGAAACTAGGTGACACAGTTTAATATCTTACAAAAGATAAATAAATAAAATAACATTACCTATGCCTAATGCTTTTGCTTGGTATTGGCTGATTGTAGTCTGTCTGACCACCGCACTGTAACTGAGGAGAACGCAGTGCTAATTTTGCTAAGTAACTATAGTGGTTCCGAATTTAATCTGCTAAGCCGAACTGATGGTTAGGCTGGCTGTGTACTCGGTGACTGTTGGTGCGATAGCCGATTTAGCCTCGGGGCTGGTGGGCTGTGATTGCCGAAAAGCAGTGAGCCGGTCTTTCTTATATAGTCCGGCTGGGGTTTGGCGGCAATCCTGCTCTGGGGTATTTGACGCCAGCTGAATAAATGAAACTTCGTTACATACAACTTAGAACCACCTTTTAAAAACCATGAAATAAACATACAAACAATAGGAAGGTCGTGAGGGAGGTATTACAATCGTTTTAAATAAGAAGTTAAAAATTAAACTTCTCCCAATCATCAATTTTTCTATTATGTGATATTTATATTTGTGCTGAAGTCTACCTCAACGATGATAATTAAATTCAAGTTTTTGAAGCATAATTCCCGAGTAGAGTAACTAAGCCAAACAGAAGAACAGCTATTATAGCTGATCTGATTAAACTTCTCGATCTCCAAGGTCCATCCTTAATAGGGGTGGATCTGGACTTTGGATACCAAACCTGGAATTGTCTCTTCGCCAATTTCTGGAGAAAATTCAACTGGGAATATAAGCTACAGCACCTACTTGTTTACTATATCCTCCAGACCCAACTTACATCCCATGTAATAGTATGTCCAATCCGACAGTAATAGATTTATTTCTCATCAATGTTTCAGGGATCATTTTGTCATAAAATACAGTAAAGGAAACGGAGTTGGATCAGTTTGTTGAGCGGCATTTGACGGTGGGATTTTAAAATTGAATTAAAAAAATTCACTGTCTCTGGGCTGTTGTCTAGCTCCCAGCAATGTAAAAACAAGACCTGCACGTTTCCTCACTTCCCTTACACTAATTCCCTTCCGGACAAAGCCCTGCTAACGCATCGTTTTTACGTGATAGACTTTTGCTTTAAACGAGGCTCAACTACCAGAAAAAATAGACAACATAAGCATACCATCTATGTAATTTAGGAAGGCGGTGTTCTCGTGGTTTTTAAATAAAACGGATTTTTGATTAAACATACATTATCCAGATTCATCAGAAATCGCATGCCATGAACGTGAAGCGGGCCATGAACAATGTCAAAGCACCTTTACACGTGAAAGGTGCTATCACAATTTTCTGAATTCTAAAAGTGTGGGGCCTGTCTGAAAGCGGGGGTCCCCGCAACACGCGGACATAGGTATATGGGTAGCACGCCCCTGGGATCCACCCATGACAAGTTGCCGCGAGTTACAAAATTCAACAGATAACTTTCCATTTGTGTTTCTGATTCCGAGTCCAAACTTCCGCATTACATGTTTCAGGTCTATTTAGTTTAAGGTAATCTCCGCGGTAAGTGTGCATTTGAACTCCGCATAGATTCCCTCTAAGCTGTGATATTCTGGTTGGCGCTTGAGTTTACCTATTCTTTCTTCAAATAGGCTTGAGACCAGTAAATATCATGTAACCATCATACGTATAACAACACGCCCCTTATCTGCACCTAACATTCTGTGTGTGTGTGTGCGCCACTGTCTGAAATAATGCTCAACTAATAATTCTACTAATTCGAGTGTTTAATAGCATTATCTCATTAAATGCAATAAAAGGATTTTACTGACGCATTTTCAGTCAAAAGTCTTTTAAATGCTACCTTAAATTTTCTCAAATAGACCGTCAGCGTAAATCACGGAAGAAGTTAAAAGCTAGTCGTATGACAGAAACTTTACGGAAATTTGATAGTTTTTATCACTAACTAGGTGCCATTAATAAACTTTTCACCTAATTTCATTGTCATTTATCACTTGACTCCATTTAGTAGAAATAAAAAAAACTTAATATCTGGCGCCCATCAGTTTCGTCGAAAAGTCGCCAAAGTACTCGCACTTAACTGCACCATTTATGATTATTGTTCCAGAAAATTTCTGAAAGTTATGGGTTTTGAGCAGGACATGATGAGAGAGTATGGCAGCTCTAATTAATGTAACCGTCTAGTGAAATTCAACTAAGTATATAATAAACTATGGTTGGTTTGCAAAATTACTTAATTAAAATATCAAGTTTTTATGAGGTTTAACTTTCAGTTAGGAAAACAAATAAAATTATTTAACAGGGACAGACTAACAAATAAATTAGTCATTAGGTTTCTGACGTGATGAAGTGGAGAGAAGGGAAGAAAAAGTTTACTTAGGATACATTGTTCCTGTTTTATTATATGTTGTCGATTATGGAAGTATAGAAGCTAAAAATAAAGACATTGTCTTGCTTTGAACGACTGCCAACAAGCGGTTAAAGTGGAGCAACTAATAATCATATACAACTGAAACTAGCATGATGATCATGTTTAATACAGCAATAATCAATTAAAAGGTATTAGTTTGACTTAATCTTAATACCTAATCTGCGTCCTATAGGAGGAACTAAATGAAAGGTGTGTTTTCCGACATTTTAATCGACGGCGCGCTTACAAATCCTCGTAACCTGGCGTTGGAGAATAGCAAGATTTGTTGTCCGTTTAGTTTCGGTAGGGCAAAGTACGGAACTTTGGTTTTTGTGGTGAAGAACATCAGCTCAGTTTTACCTGGATTGACAGCCAGTTCACACTTTTTGAACCAACTACTGACCTTCCAAAGACTATCAACATAATCTTGTGATAAGAGAGGGGAACATCTCCAATACCAAGATTACTACATCATCTCCGTTTGAGTTCTACGATTTTCTTCATGACAACCAGCCATAGCATAGCCTTGGGGCATTCCACGATAAGACTGGTTGCGAACTCGGAATAGATTATCCCTGCCTTTAGCATTGTTATTGTCCAATGAGCAAGACTTTGCTCTACGTCGAGCTCGCCGAAAGATTCTTGGGTGGCTTCATTGCGTACGTTGGTGAAGGCTCCTTTTAAGTCCAGGAATGCAGCTAGGGTATAGTTTTTGTACTGAATTGATTATTCAAATTGCCGCCTTAACGAATCCTCCTGCAGTCGCAATAAATAGCAATGGCTTTAGATTTAGAAAAGTTCAGCAATAATCTGTTAACTTCAGACCGTAACTACTCACTTGCAGCCTTCCTTGATATTGAGGGTGCCTTCAACAATATCAGGTCAGAGGCGATAATGGCTTCTTTGAGGAGGCTTGAAATTGACGATCCTCTCATTGAACATATTGACCTAATGCTAAAAAGCAGGGTCATTGTGTCAAGTTTGGGAGGATCCATTATCCAAAGAGTGGTAACCAATGGTACCCCTCAGAGAGGAATACTTTTACCACTCCCATGGAACTTAACTCTAAATCTGGAGTTGTCCGGTCACAAGGTTATCGCCTACGCCGATGATATTGCCCTGATATGTTCAGGTAAGCACCTCAACACACTGGCTGAAGTGTTACAATACGCCCTCTCCAAGATTTTATCATGGAGTAATGGGTGTGGTCTGTGTATAAACTCGAATAAAACAGAGTTAATACTCTTCTCTCGGAGGCATAAAACACCTCTTATTAACTGCCCTACACTAAACGGGGTTAGGCTGAAACTGGGTAATCAGGTTAAGTATCTAGGTCTTGTCCTAGACAGAAAACTTACCTGGAAGCCTAACGTCCAGGAAGGAGTACGTAAGGCCACAGTAGCGCTGTACTCGTGTGAAAAGGCTATTGGGAAAAGATGGGGTTTGGAGCCACGCATTGTGCATTGGCTCTATACAAGTGTCATACGACCTATACTTATGTATGGGTTCATTGTTTGGTGGCCGGCACTAAATGTATCAACCCATCACAAAGCAATGGATAAAGTTCAGAGGATGGCAACTCTGCTGATAACAGGTGCCCTTACAACCACACCTTCTAAAGCCCTGAACGCTATTCTCCATCTTCTACCATTGGATCTTTATGGTAAGCAAACCGCATCCTCGGCCGCCATTAGGCTTAACTCAATCCAGACCTGGAAGCGAACTGACTTCGTTCACTCCAAAATATTGGACAGAATAACTGCCAGCAATATCGACTATACCTCGCCCAAGCCTTTCTTTGGAACTAAATTCGACTCCTTCTTTCCCACTAGATCGGAATGGGAATAAGGTCCTCCCTAATGGGGGGAGTCGGTGCATCTCTACACCGACGGCTCCAAAATGGAAGGCAAAGTGGGCGGAAGCATTTCCTCGGAACATTTGGACCTCGATGTCTCATTCCGCGTGCCTGACTACTGCAGCGTGGTTCAGGCGGAAATCATGGATATAAAGGTAGTTGCGGCCGCCTTAATCATCTAACGCTACCCATAGATAATATATGTATTTTCACAGACAGGCAGGCCGCTATTAAATCCCTCTCGGGAGTATACACCACCTCCAAAACGGTTATAACATGTCGCTCAGCACTAAATGATATATCTAAGCGTCTGAAAGTGCGACTCATCTGGGTGCCGGGACATAGTGATATTCCGGGCAATTGCAGAGCCGACGAACTAGCGAGAATCGATAGCACTCGTCCTGACTCGGATATTTACCACCAGCTGGGTAAACCGCTGGCCACATGCAAACTGGAACTCTTACAGGAGTCTCTCAGAATTGCAAACACTAATTGGCAGGAGGAGCACACCTGCCTGACTACCCGACAGATATGGCCAAAGCTTGACCCTAAACGGTCAAGGGAGCTCATCTTACTCGGACGCAAAACAAGAAGCAGTACACTGGCCGTTATCACGGGTTACTGCCTCATAGGCAGACACGCCGATAGACTGGGCGCGCTTTCAAACGACTTATGTAGGAGTTGCCATGACGAAGAGGAAGAGGAAACCATACTCCACCTCCTCGGTAATTGTCCGGCCCTAGCCAACCGTAGGAACCAGTTTCTGGGCTCCTACGGTTGGCTAGTTAACCGAGCTAGGCTCCACTGATGTCAGGGTCCTGGCTCGATTTGTCAGAAGCTCAAAATGGTTGCCGACTACGAGTTAGGGCCGTTCACCCTTCCCAACCTAGGCAAACCTATTTTGGCTTCCCGAGAGCTGATCCCAATTTAGACAGGGAGCTGGCTCGGTGCACAGGGGGGAACATGTCCACCCTCCTATGTTATTTTTATGGGGGTTGCTAAAGTTTGTAGCCTCAACGTGGTGTCACAATGGGCCTCCTTGGCTTAAGTGTGCCTTTCTCAGGCAGCCACTTTAACCTTATCTAACCAGACCATAACGACAGTTCCTTCAGGTCCTCATTCATCCTATGCATCTTCTTGTAATACCAAAGCACTAGATATATATAGTTGAGTATCATCCGCGTACATGTTGTAGCAACAATTTCGAAGCACGCGTGGCAAGTCCTTGGTGAGAATAGAGAACAGTAACGGTCCAAGGATAGATCCGTGGGGAATGCCACCATTGACATGTAAATAATTGGCTTCTGATGGTGATGCAGCGGATCTTAAACCACTACACACAAAATTCTGAAAGGGAAAGTTTGTTATTCAGATAACTAAATAAAACACTTTGTTTGTTCCCAGTTAAATCAGAACTCACTTTAATCTTTATTGCTGATGATATTTATACAGAAAAGTTGCTTAATCATAAGTTTAATTTCTATCGTAAATCGATATACTCATTACATTATGAACATAATTTAATTGCCAACGCTTACAAAATATTTGATTAATAAAAAGTTCATTGATCGGCATTTATGCAGTGAGTGAACTCGGAAACACTGAGTGCACTCACCTTATAATGCTGATCAGGAGTCTAGAAAATTGCTTTGTGAAATAATTATTTTATTCGCTTAGATGTTTTACTTAATTTAAGAATACAAGATTTTACAAATAGTAAGTAAGTAAGAAAGGAAAGAATTGTAGGTAGAAGAACTAAAACAAAGGATGGGTTTCAGCAAGCCCGACAGCACCAGATTTAACAGTCTTGAAAGCGATAAAAACATCCAATACCTTGACATTTTCAAAGAAAAACCCCCTTTATGATTCCACCTAGCTTATCATTTTATTTATGGTAAGATACAAATCTACAGCATCAATCGATGTGGAAGATATAAATAGGCGATTGAGTTCATTAAAGTCAGGTAGACAGCTCATGTTGAGACTTACCCGCTCCTATAGATTTTAAATTGGACCATAATTTTTTCGTAGAAATCTTATTGTTAAACTGGGTTCTATAGTACACAGATTTTCATCGTAAGAATTCAGAATTGGCCTTGTTACGTAATGAACGAAAATCATTCCAGCATTCAGATGTACGAAAGCTCTTCCATCTACGGTATGCAGAATTACGCTTTGATATTAACCTTTTAATGCAATGTTGTAGTTTAAATTCCAATTCAGGAGTTACGCGCCACCAAGCAAAGAGTCTCGATCCATACAGCTAAAATCTCGATAGACAAAAACTTCAGTACTCTATCCTGCAAAAGAAAATTATCGTATTCAGAGAAACATCTTTGTGCTCTAGGTACAAAATTGTTATTATTTATCAATCAGGAAAGGTATTCTGTACAACCGAATCAAAATCGGTCTATGATTTATGAAGCTAGACGCCGCTCATCCTCCAACTCTTACCACAAGCCATAATTTTTGTCTGAATACAAATCAAAAGAAGAATCATCCAAATCGGTCCACACGTTACGATTTTAGACTATCCCTTCGCCCGACCGTACCCCAAGACCGAATTTTGTTCATTATTAGCAATGGAGTATCATACTCTATGTATCCAAAAAGCAATTATCCAAATAGGTCCATGCTTTACGAAGTTAGGCTGCCCCCACCTTTCCTCGTAACACCACTCTGGGGCTCACATTTTTTTCATTATTAGCAATAGGGGTGATACTCTATACAACAGAAAAAGAATTATCTTAAATGGTCCATGCATTTCGAAGTTTAGTTTCAACCCCACCCCCACCCCTCTAAAAATTTTTTTTGCATGATACCAATCGGGGAACAGACTCTACAAAAAAAAAGAATCATCCAAATCTTTGCACGCGTTACGGAGTTAGACTACCCCCTCTACCTCTCCCTATCCCACTCAAGGACCAATTTTTGGGGCGTTATGCTATGTATATACCCACCAGCCCACTTCAAATTTTTTCGACATGGTACATACTTTAGAATGATCAATTTCGGTCCACGCGTCACAATATTATGCCCGGTACATAAAAGAAAAAATATGTGTTGAACTTAGAACCTGTTTGTTTTTGGGAAGTCGGTTAAAAAAGGTTAGCACTACCGTTTTTGTTTGAGGTGTTAGTATTTTGATTGACACTATTCTTGAATGTTAGCGACGACCAGTTTAAGCTACCTTTAGTATTTTAATTTCAGTTCTGGAAAATCCTCTTCTTGTGGAATGCAGCTCCATATCTAGTATTTTTAATGCTCATTTTAGAATATAAACGATGAAAAATGTTTGTATTGTTTGTATCGTGATCAGATTTCGTTTCCTTGTTATAGGTTTAATTTTAAGGCTTTTTATTCCAGGAATGCTCCATCATTCGATGTCTCCAGTTCTCCAGTCCAGATAGCGTTACCTTGAAAGGCAAATCTGTGCTCATGTTGTGGCTGTAGAATTCACAATTCACTTTGTTTAGTTTTAAGCTAATTTTTTGGTTTACATCCATTGTTCTAACATGCGTTTGATGACATATTCAGTAATATCGCTCTAGGCTGTCGTTTTGATAATGAATTCAGCTGCAGGATTAGCTCAACAGCAGGATAAGTTTTTCTTCAGCCGATATATGCCTTCGAAACAAACCAAAAACTAAATGTTAATTCAACTAACCTAAACAGCGATCTACACAACTGTATCGTGTTAATCATCTTTCGTGAAAAATTAATTTGACGATTTAAACTGCCTCCATTTCTACGGTTAAAATAGAAAAGTTCTAAAAACCAACTCATTCAAATACTTACTATAAGATCCTAAAATGACGTCCTTAAAAATAATCTGTTACTAGACTGAAAGCGATAACTATGAAAATTATTAGTGCATTCCATAGATACCTATGTAAAACCCTCCCAAGAACAAACTCGACGAAATGTGAATATGTGAGCTTTTTATAGAAAGTGAAAAAGCTTTGGTGGAATGTTAACATTTTCTTATCGGAAGTTTCAGATTTTAAAGCGAGTAAGCTTACTCTATAAATAGCTGAAACTTTATTGATTTGATAAAGAAAACATGAGCTTCCTATTTTTATAATATAATGAAATACAACTTCATAGCAAGGTAGCGTGGCCGAGCGGTCTAAGGCGCTGGTTTAAGGCACCAGTCTCCTCGGAGGCGTGGGTTCGAATCCCACCGCTGCCACAGTTCTTTTACTGGCGCGGTAATATAAAATAATATTTTTAATAATTGACAGAGGGCTGAATATAAAAAAAATAAGGAAGTGTGAGAGTCAATGAGTCGGACGTGTATGCAACTAATTCGGGCCGCTGCAAAACAAAGTCCTCCCTCGTTTTCGATAGATGAAACTTTACCACTTCCTGGGAGGTTTGAAACGACCCACAAGGGTAGTAACGGTCATGTCTTTGCCATGATTCTTCTTCTTTTGTTATATCCCGGTTAAATCAACAACAATTTCCATCAGAAATTATGCTGTTGCGCGTCTGTGCGTAAAAACCGAAAAAGGGGTGGTATAAAAGGGGAATAACAACTTTTTTCACTATGATATTCGGGTTCAGCCAACCCAAAAACGGGTAGAGGACTGGTCTTCCATCTGCCCGAATTTGTTGCATTTTTGGGTCAAAATCCCGAACCATTGACTGCACTAAAATAGGTACGCAGCTGAAATAGATTTTATAGATGATTTATAATGCACTGAAAATATGGCCAAGAATGATTTATAACAGCTTTTAGCTTATAATCTTAGAACTAAATCGCATATGTACTACGAAAAAAAGTTGTGTAGTGTTATAATAGGCTATCAAGTGGTAGAGGATTTTTTCCCGAAAAAATAGGTTTGTACCGCTCTTTTCCAAAATAAAAGCCACCGAAACAAAAGAATCATATTTCAACGAGATAAAGTGTTGGCTCATTGCAATGTTGCAATGAAGAAGAAACGCGCAGATTACAAATCTTCTACACATTTAAATTTTGAATTTTTGTGCTATTAGCTTTTTCATTCCAAATTTAAAATTGTCAGCTTAAGGGGTAATGCCACTCTAGCGACCAAAAAAATAGAATAATTGTGAATTTTTTTTTATAATAGTAAATGGGAATACACAATCTTTTTAAATACGGCTCTATTGAAGAATATTTGTACATTTTTATACATTTTTTTTTCACCGGAGCTCAGCAAAAGAAACCTTTCTGTACGAGTGTTGTTTCGTGACCGGAGAGTTTTCTTACTTATTTTTAGACCTGGACTAAACAATTTTTTTTTCGTTTTCATAATTAAAAAAGGGAACACCTACGGAAGCACCTAGGTGTCTCTTTCTTCGTTTGAAATTTGGTATTAAGATAGAAGTTGGTAGACCAATGACAGCTGTGTAGTTTTGAAATGTAAATTTTGATCTTCGGAGTTGGAACAAGAAGTAAAAATTGTCAATGCCATCGAGTGGGGTGTCAAATGAAAGCTATGGAAAAGCACAGGTTCAAAAATATATATAATATTTTATTTGCACAATTTTTTCTTTATATTGATTTAAAGTATTTCTATTAAATAATTATATAATATAATTACTAAAACTCGCTGTCCCCTACTTCCAATTTGAAAATATTCTCCATAAGGTGTAGATTGAACGAAAATTACCATTTATCTGCTATATAAAACCAAAAAAAAAAAAAATAAGGGACGTGGCTGTATCTGTTTTGACTCGGTCGAGGAATTGAAGCCTGATTGTCGTTTAAAATAAAATCTTCACTTTAAAAACAATCGCGGTAGGAAAAACTAATTCCGCAAGTCCGACTTGCATTTGGCCAGTTTCTATTATGTAAGACAAACTCAAGGAAAACATAGCGAAATTAAAGAAAAATGCAGTTTTTGTAAGAACGGCTCGCGATAGAAATAAGGATTCTATTTTCGATAAAAAATTATAAATAACAGAGTTTACAATATAACGTAAAATTAGTACGTCCGTTTGTAAATAATGCAATTTTAACGTTACAGTAAAAATTTCAAATGAGCAAAAATAAAGATCTGTTGAAGTTTTTGCGACCCTATTTTGAGTTTCTTGGTTTTGCCGAAAATCATTTTAAAGACTTTCATTTTACATTGCTAAAAGCAAAGAAAAATTAATAACTCTACTCAAGCCGAACCATAATCTGTAATTTAGATTAATGATAATCAAAACAATCAGAACGACACTATTAAAGAAGCGAGATATTCCATAGTTAGTACATGACGATTAATACGGAAAAAACTCCGAGTGAAATGACAAGTTCAAAGCACATATAACAATTCAGGGAAATTACTTGCAGGCAGTCAAAAGGAAAATACTTGTAAATTTGCTACATCTAGCCTCAAAAGGCTCCAAAGAAAGAAGCAAAAGCCGATGCGCATATGGACAGGGCAGACGAAGAGAATCAACTAAGGGAAGATCACTAAGGGCGAATTTATAAATCTGCGCTGGACAGCCTCAATGCGCTCAATATGAGCCACGGAAAAAAAAGACCAAACCGGTAAATACTTGAAGATTCGTCGAACAAAAGCTCAATAAAGCAGGTTCGTTATATAAGGCACATAAAACTACCTTAACCATCTTTTAACGAAGCCCAGGGTCGCATTAGGCTTACCGATAATAGCGTAAAAATAATCCTAGAATGAAAATTTAGTATTAATGACAGCATCCAAACTTTTGCTTTTGTCAAGTCTGTTCAGTGAGCTACCGCCAATAGTGAAATTACAAAGCACAGGATTCATTGTACGAGAGAATGACATAACAGTGCACTTGTCGATGTTCAAATGAAGAAAGTTAATAGAGCACTAATTGCGGAAGGCCTCTAAGGCAAAGTTTAAAAGTGCACAGTCTTTATCATTTGAGACAACATGGCATCGTCAGGATAATAGAGGACATTTTCGAATGAATTAGAATCAAAGACAAATGATTGATGTATATGATAAAAAGCAAAGGTCCTAAATGGCCACCCTGAGGTACCCCATAAGAGTTATTAATTTCGTCGGAGAGTGCACCAAGAAATAAACCCGTTGTGTACGATCAGACAAATAAGAACATAACCACTGTACGAAGACTGGAAGAAAGCCCATAATAAAAATCTTTAAATAAGAACCTTGTGATTAATTCTGTTAAATGATTTGCTGTGCTCAGTGAAAATGTAATCAACCTGGTTTCTAGTTTCAATGACAGAAATACAGAAAGTGGAAAACTCCAACAAGTTGGTAGTGGTAATCTTATCCTTCATAAAATTATGCAGGAAAGAGCCCAAGAACGGTTTACAATGGAAGTAAAGGATGTCAGAGACCATAGTCGACCGGCAATTGGTCGAAATAGAGTAATCGCGTTTATTTATTATGAAGAGGGATAACCAAAGACACTTTTCAATGTTAATGAAACATACCGGTGCAAATAGACACATATGTACATGACAGAGAATAGGAGCCAGAGACTCAAATTTTTTAAGAAATGCGCAGGAATACCGTCGGGACCACACGAGAGACTATTAGGCAATTTCGAGATATATTCCAAGACAGTAGCTTCATCAAAAGTTAAGTGTTTTACATGAAGGGAAGTCGGCGGAAGCCTTATCAAATGAGTAAAATCCTTAAAACTAGTATCACAATCCAAAACGCAGGCTTAAAGAATTCGAAGCCCAAGACATGGGCAATCATAAGAGGATCATTGCTTTCACGGTCGTCAAGACACAGCGTAGAGCGGTCTCTATCGCAACTCCACCTATAGAATTTCCAAATTTCCAAAATTGCTTGGGCTCAGCACGTAGGGTTTGCTTAGTTTCATCTTAGAAGTCAATATAAAAAGCCTCAAGAGAAGACCGAAAGTAATCGCACAGAGTGGAATAAACCAATTAGTCCGAATCACTCCTTGAGGAACAAAACCTTTTCAAAGCCTTACAATTCAAGTTTTTTAAGTGTGTAGTACACCTATTCAGCCAGGGCTGAAAAGGTGTACCTACTAAACAATTCACAGCCTTATCAATGTAACACTCAGTCAAAACATTCAACCAATTACAGAGAGAAAGTAATTCTTTAAGTTTCTTACAGTTTACAGTTCTAAAGTTATAACAGTATTTACTAGAATCAAAAGAAGTTGATGTTAAAGGATTAAAATTATAAACTGCGTGAAGCACCGGGTGATGTTGGGATTCAGGAACCAGAGGCAACAGGCATCGCCTTACAAGTTCGGTTGCCTCTGGGTTAATCTGCCCCTGACCAAGGCTATGGAGGGGTGTGCCCTAACTTCGGAACGCGTGGACCAATTTGGATTATTTTTCGCTGTATAGAGTATTTATCCCCATTGTTATTTTGAAAAGAAATTTGCTCCTAGAAATGATTCGGTTATTGTTAGAGGATCTTGCTCCATTCATGTCAAGATAAAAATGTTGGTCTTAGGGTCCAGGAGGTGGACCTATTTTGATTCTGTTGTATGGAATACGTTTCGTCGTTGCTACTTTTATAAAAAGATGTGTACGTTGTGTGTGGATGGGGATTGGAGGGAGCAGTCGCAGTCCAGGATATGGAAGGGGGTAGCGACAAATTTCTTAATGTGTTTCCGGATTTGGATAATTGGTTTGTATAGAATACACTGGCTCTGAAGCTGTTGCAATACTCATACGAACAGCATATTTCGAGTAGCATATCTAAAGACTCTAAAATGTGAAATATAAAATGAAAATGAAGTAAAATGTATTAAAAAGGTTGAACCGACGAAGGAACCAAGATTTAACTGAATATAACCGTTTTGGAAATTCGCTTTAACCATTCCCATTCCGTCCATGAGCATGATACTTGGATGTAAAATAATCCAAACGACACTTTCTTAGCAAAAGTCCCAGAAAGTCGGGCACACGCAGTTATAATTTAATATCTAAACGTCTTTTACTGACAGGTTTAACACATTGAGCTGAAATTTCGCACACTCATTTTGGGTATATATCGGAAGGTTTTAGAAACTTTTCATCAAAATCAATTAACCAAAAGTGGGTGATGGCGTACATCATGACGTCACAACTTGAAATATTTTATTTAATATTGAAGGGGCAGTTTTAGATTAACAAAAGAGTCAAAATGTTAGCTAGGGCCACCTTAGATTTTTATTCAGTTTTTCAGGACTATGACATAACTTTTGGTTTGAAAAAATGTCAGTACTAGAATATTCACACTACTTACCATATTTAGTCTTACGCGATTTGTTTTACTTTCGAAGATCAAACAACACCTGAAGCGAAGCGATACGACCATGTGGTAGATAAGCTGATCCGGCAAGACAGCTAAGGAAGATTATAAAGAATGACCTACCAACTTCTAATAATCTTCGAATCAAATGAACCATTTGCCAATACATTTTCTGACAAAGTTTGGCATGAGGCCTTGAATTAAAGAATTGGAAAGCTCTCAAAGCGTAAATTCAGTTTAAAATCATACCATTACCTATAGGCACTTATTTATTGCGATTCATTGCAACAAATTACAGGATAGTTACAAAAACGTCTATTTTAAGTTAAGTAGAAAAGAATAAATTTCTTCAAATTCCGTCTGTCTCCTATCAACTAAATAAAAGTGGAAAGATCTCAAAAAATTTAATAGGAAATAAAATTGAAACTTGTTCCCGGTAATCTAAACCTTTTAGAGAAAATCTTAAGGAAAGCGAATTCACGTTTAGTACCCAGACTAATTTATTATAAATGTCCAATACACGTGTTCACGAAAGGCATCCTTACCCCAGTTGCAGTCATTTGGGAAAGTGTATGAGACCCTTCTGGGGGAGCAAATATCTTCGTTCAGGGCAGCACATAAAGTTGTTTACTCGACATTCAGAAGTCGATCACGTACTCACCTTTCATTACACTAAATCGAAAAATCAAACCTTTTCGGGTTCACCACCTCATCACTCCCCATCGCTTCAATCGCTAAACTTCTTAACTTCTTGTTGCTGTTGATATTTTCCCTTAACATGGATTTTCCTTAGCCGACGATTTCTTTCCATTGTAGAAATACAAACGTAAAAGGATTTCGGGAGCTCTCGGTGACGCCGGGATACTAAGTCGATCTGATGGGTCTAATAGAGTTCTGTACGATGGAATTCGTTTAACATTATTTGTGTTCTCCGAAACTGTTTCTCATTTTGCTGGATTTTAGCTTTTGTAATTTCCAGCCCAAATTCAATGGTCATTTGTAATACTTAAGAATCGAATTGCTATGGAACGACCACCTCGAAATCGTGAGGTTCATTTGTAACCAGCACCGCACGTACATACACGTAAATTGCAATTTCGTACCAATTCTGATGATGAGAGTGTCTTATCCTGAAAAATCGACTGCTCAATATGCAGGATCTTTCTCGATAATTCCATTACGATAAGCCGGCCAAATAGCTTTGGTCAGTTGTAAGATTTCACGTTCAATCATAACTTTATTAAGCTGAAGAGAAATTTTTACTGCATTGAAAATGAATGAAATGTTGCGGTCCTAGCAACCGGTCTACGGACAATAGAATCAAACATTGAAGGTAAAAAAAAAGAAGTAAAGTAAGTAAAAATATAGGACCTTATTAAAGGACAAACTTTAGGATATTCAAGAATGGAATAAATAAAGGATCTTGATGACGTAAGCAAATCAAGATTGCCTGTAATATATTTTCTCAAAAGTAATATACTGTGTAAGCCTTTGACAAGCTGTCAGACTTAAGCTAATATGAGTCCCTTTTCTGGGTTATCCTTCCCCCAAGTTGTTAAACTCGTTTAGCCTAATCAAGTTTACAGAACACGTTTATCGCAGTTAAGGAGTTTAGAAAGCTAATTGTTGTCACTTTACGGACGATTGATGTGTTTCTGGTTATTGGAAAAGATTTTTCATTTTAAATAAAAGCAGTTTGATTGGTGGAAGACATGTGCTTGTTAGGCATTCGACCGGGGTTGCAGCTCGTAATTGCATTTTCAAGTATAAGTACCTGGTTTTGAAGACATATGGCGTTATTGGCGAAACTTGGCATTACGATTCGTCTATCAAACAACGCAATACAAAATTGTCGCGATCTCTCACAACGGATAACAAGCGATGTACCAATTCGATAAGAAATTGGAGGAGACACAATATATAAAAAAAAAAAAAACACAGACTGTAAACCAACCATTAACAAACGACAGCTGACGTCACTAAAGGTACCAAAGCCAAAGCTGTAGCCTGTGGCTCCGGTATTGACGTCCCAGGAGTAAAAGGGAAGACATTTTTTTTATTAAAATGCCAAAGTTCAGGATGTCCAATGATGCAAAGCACACCTTTGATAGAAAAGAATTAAGGGTGAAGGAAATGAATTTTGAGGTTGAGTGGAGTAGGTGTTGATGTATGCTTCGTTTGAAGGTCTCGGGGTATTACACGAAGGAAAAACCGAAAATGGTAAAAGGCTCCCAATTCGTGCTGTTCTTTTCTAAAGAAAGTTTTCCCGAACTTTGATAGTATAAGTTTGATTTAGAGAGTGTAGGGATGTGGGCTCTTGTGTTGGGTGTTGTGTCTACAAGGAATCAGATTAGCAATTTCGTTAGAACAATAGTCGTTTAAATAGCTATAGAAGTATGAGAAAGAACCGACATGCTCCAGAGAGTCCGTCGATGCTCCAGTGCGTCAATAGTCTCAGAGATTGGACAACCATTGGGGACAGGCTCACTGAGAGTCAGATTCATTCCATTCGAGAGAGTACCAACAGTAAAATTGACAAGATAACCGCAAATGAAGCCACCTTTATATTTTGGCGCTCACAGGCATCTGGCGCTCTACTTCCTTCGAAGGAGTCTCCCACAAGATTATTGAGGAAAAGGACCTATCCAAGTTGGTCATGGTATTTGTTTGAATTCTCGGGGACACCGAGAATCCTACAGATACCCTGAAGGGGCTGGAGCTGCAAAATGCTTCTATACAAGCCTCTTATTGGAGGGTAATGGATATAAAAGCAGTCTAGAATCGGAAAACCTTTTCCCTTGTCTTACAGATTCCACGGAAGCGGTAGACGGGCTCATCTTTAACATCACACAATTTTCGATAATTATGTGCACTGCATATCCCTAGAGTAAACTGAGTAACCTCATCAGGATTGCGGACACGGAGGTGCAAATATTGTTATCGAATGCGTAGCCAACGCATACCATATAACCTGCGATTGCTAAATTGCTTTGACCGTCGTTCAGCAGGAAGGAGATAACAGACCACCAATGTTACTGGCACCCGCATACATGGCGCATGACAGCACCGACCAACCCGGACCGACTGAGATTTACAATTTAGTGGACATGGTCAACAAAAAGAGGAAAAGCCTTTTCTACGGCGAACAGATCAAAGGTTTTGGATGTGAAATTCGTAGGCGAATGGAACAATATAAAGGTTGACGACTGAAGAGTGACGGAAAAAGAGTCCTTTTCAGACCACTGCTACATTCGTTTCAGTATCGAACCCTTTAGAAACCCAGCTAGAACCAACTGGGATGCATTGCAAGTATTAGCCAGCTAACGGAAGACCATTGACTTGGGAGATAGCTGTCCGATCAGCAGGCC
Source organism: Leptarthrus brevirostris (assembly GCA_964036015.1). Taxonomy (NCBI): domain Eukaryota; kingdom Metazoa; phylum Arthropoda; class Insecta; order Diptera; family Asilidae; genus Leptarthrus; species Leptarthrus brevirostris. The sequence continues at coordinate 137,230,790 of OZ038372.1, read as the reverse complement.
TTCCAAGAAATCTTCTCCTGCTTGATATGACAAGAATATAAGGTCGATGAGGCGACATTCACGGAAGGTTTTCAGCAAGGCTAAAACTACTAATCTAGCTGGGGACTGGGCTGCAATTAACGCGAGCGAAAAAGAACTCGAAAAGTAAATGAGAAAAGCCAAACGTACGCCATGTTGGAAATTCTGTGTAATCATTGAGGGTAAAAACAAAGTCGCTAGACTCAGAAAACTTCTCGCGGGGAATCCCTCTGTTCCTTCATTCTTAAGCGAAGTGATGGCACTTACACAGAGCCGACGAAGGAAACACTGGAATTGCTCATGAGCACATACTTTTCCGATAGTTCGAAAGAAATCAGTGATTGCTTCAGTCGAACGTTCGTGAGGACGAATACCCAAATGGGAGTAAATTTGTCAAATATTGTCACATATGGCAAAGTAAAATGGGCTATTGAGTCATTCAATTCCTTTAAATCACCAGGAGTAGATGGGATGATGCATTGTATGCTGTAGAGGGCTCGTACAACGATCATCCCTTAGCTTCTGATGATTGTTGAAAAGTACTTACTTCACGCCTATATCTCCCTTGCTTGGTGACAGGTCAAAGTGGTCTTAATCCCCAAGGCAGGGAAAATCGGGCATATAGTGGCTAAGGAGTACTCTTACTTCTTTTTTTTTTAACACGTTTGAAAGACTTATGGATGTGTTCCTACGAGCTGCCCACCTTTACAGCAGTGTTAGTAATGCCCAACAAGCTTACACGAGGAGAAAGTCAGTAGAAACATTTTAGGAGCGATATGTACAACGCCAATTGCCGCGTTGAAGACAATGCGCATCTCAGCGCAGCTCATCGCCAGTCGCCAGCGACTAGCTCATCACCAGTCGCTAGCGATTAGCTCATGGCGAGCGACTAGCTCATCGCCAGTCGCCAGCGACTAGCTCATCCTCAGTCGCTAGCGACTAGCTCATCCCCAGTCGCCAGTCGACTAGCTCATCGACTAGTCGCCACCGACTAGCTCATCCACTAGTCGTTGGCGACTGGCGATGAGCTAGTCAACTGTCAACTTGGAATAAGCTAGACGCTAGCGACTGAGGATGAGCTAGTCGACTGGCAACTGGGGATAAGCTAGTCGCTGGCGACTAGGTATGAGCTTGTCGCTAGCGACTGGGGATGAGCTAAGTAAAACTAATCATCTGAGTGTTACGAAACGTTGGGGGGGAGGGGGCTACGCGAAACGTTACGGCACGTTATAAGGGGTGGGGTGGGGTAAGAAAATTTCAAAAATTGTGTTACGTACTTGAACGGCACCTTAACAGAAATATAATGAATATATATATGAAGATATAAATAAAAAATACCGCTCAAGTGCAAGCTGGACTTACGCAATTAGTGTTCCGCACCGTTATTGCTTTTAAAATAAAGACTTTAATGAACCGGGAGAACGAGGGGACGTTATCAGGCTTGTCAAAACAGATACAGCCACGCCTAGATAAATTAATGCACTCGTGAAAGTTTGCATTAAATCTACACCTTATAGACAATAGTTTTTTTTAGTTGTAATGCAGAGAAAATGCCAGTGGTTCGGAATCTACTTTAAATTTAGGTCCATTTGCAGTCGTCTCGAATCGGGTGAAATTCTTCACCCGCCCCATGCCCCAAAAAGTGTTACGGAAACTAGATAAATTACTATTTTCTCTAGTTGGAACGATTTCGGTTATTAGACTTCTCATTAAAAATTATGTTAACACAGGACTTATAGCATTTATGATCACTTTATAATTAATGGTTTCAGCAATTTGTAATGATAAGCATTACATGTAATAAAAACTTATTGCAATATATGCAGATCGAGGTCAAAACAATACTTCACCCACTAAAATATATTTTAAAATTTGTAACTATTTCACTTTGAATAAGAAACGAAAATAAATTTTTGTTTGTATTAAATCAATTTACTACAATTTTTCTCCTTATTTTTTCTATATGAATAAATAATTCCATCTATCTTTTAAAAGTGAACATATCTTACAACAAAAAGAGAAAAACTAGGGCACCCTTCACTATAAAAACCAAGGGCACCAAACAGTTAAATCCGGTGCTGGTTGTACTAATAAAGCTTGGGCGGGGACAAAGATTTTTAGTAATATTTTTAAGTTAATATGAAGATATGTGTGCAAGTACAATAAATATACATTTTTGAACTCGTTCTGCCAGAAGTTTTTATTTCACATCGCACTCGATGCCCCCCCCCCCCGACGTAATGCAGCCGTAATAATTTTGGTTCAATCCATACCTCTATTAAATGTTTATGATTTTTTCATAGGACAGCTTTCACTAAAATTCTCGGTTCTACCGTCTGATAAGGTATCAAAAGCGTGTTTTGGAATTTAAAAAATAGCTGTTTTGCTTTAAATTTTTCTATTTTGTAAAAATCGGAGCATGTGAAGATTAAATACGGAAAAAGAGATGTAAAATTGAAGATGCGAGTGAAATTTGATCATTTACATTCTATGAAACGTACAGAGATACTGTAAGTCTGCAAATAGACGCAATTTACATGAGAAAGCTTTTTCAGTGTTATTAAATCAGGAAAAATAGAACCATCGAAGTAATTTTCGGAGCATGCTAAATCCTTGTAGTGCACATATACCACATACAACGAAAATTACTACAAAGTACACCCCTTTAATGTGGAAAATTCTATAGAATAAAAAGTGTAATTTACTCCCCTTGGACGTTTCCATATTCCTCTCTAGTGGCAATCAAATAAAAAATTCCCGTCTTCCTGTGACGGCATCTTGAGAAAGCTGGAAAAGCGCTCGTCTTATGTAGGTGGCTCCAGTTCCAACAAATTTCATAAGCTGCCGAAATGTACACATCCAGATACAAGTGAACCTTGTGTAATAATATTATGACGTATATGAAAAGGATTTTCAGTATTCACCCAGCATACCGTTCCAAGGGATCCACTAAAGGCGAATCTGCCCGAGCGAATTTCACTCCACGGCCTGAAGAAACAGTCAAATTTGCGTTCAAATTGCCGATACGGGATTCTAAGTGAATGAAATATTTGCCGGGTTTTCGCCATTTCAGCGTACCCAATACAGTCGGGTCTTTTTGCCGGAACATGTAAAGGGAAACCTCTCAAATTTCACATTTAGCCGTAAATTTTTTATTCATCGCATGTCGAACTCTCTTCGTGAAAGAAGGAGCAACGTCCGGATCCGGATTGGGTAAGAAAAATACAAGGCGAAGGCAAGAAAGCAAATGAGTATGCAAAGCGCCAAAAATGCATGATGATCTGTTGCCACGGAACTTTAAATTTTGAATAAAGCAATCGAACCTAGAGCGAAGCTAAAGTGAAGAGTTTTTTTTACATAATTAATGGAAAAATGTTCAGCTCTTGGAATACTAACCAACTGAAATGTGCAACGAGTCTGATAGATGCATGTTTTGTCTGGAAACAGGAAGAACTTATGAAAAATAAAGTGTTGATAAAAGGAAAAACATTTCTTGGATAGAGTAGGTATTTCTGAAAATTTGAAAACTTTGGTAGAATAATACAATGGTTCCCGTCCCGTCTAGAAGAGAATATTCTCCATGGTTCAGCAAATCTATATTATAAATCAAATAGGTTACTTTGGTTGTTCTGAACTGAAGAATAATATAAGTTGGTAGAAAGTTTAAGTCAGTATTTTACCAAATAAAAGCAACCACTGTAAAATTTTTATTGTATTCAAATTAATAATTAACAGTAACAATCTACATCACATATAATAGTTTTAATCTATAATTTTTTTATTTTTTTAATACGATGTGGCCTAGGGGACAACCCTTTGATGCGTTTAACATGGTTTTGGCCGGAAGGGAATTAGGGTAAGGGAAGTGAGGAAACTTGAGTCTTGTTTGCATTGCTGCGAGCTAGACAACAGCCCAGAGACGGAGTGGATTATTTTTAATTTCTTAATAAAAGCTCACGGTCATCTGGTCTCGATCCCGGGACCCATGGCATGTTCGTCTTGCCGCTCAACGCATTGATCCAACTCCGTCTCCGTCATTCTTGGAATAAAAATATTTGTAGGTCCCTTTCGAAATCGGTTCTTAAATTAATCCCAGCATATTGGTAGGAAAGTCAAATGCACCATGCGGTGGAGCGTTATCTCTGTGGAAATCGATGTCTTTTTTAAAAGATTTAAACTCTATATACGTAGCTGTGGCAGCAACACCTTTCTTAAGCCTGCAATGACTTCATTAACGACAAAGTATACTCTTTTTGTTTAACGCGAAAGCAAAGTGAACTCTATAGGTAATACTTTCATGTCTGATTGGTTAAAGTGTTTCATTGATTGAAAATAGAGTTTAAAGGACTAAATAAAATATCTACAATTTTATGTTAATATAAAGACTATGAACGATTTGGATTAGAACGAATGATGTGGATTCGATCTATTCCGCAGAATCTGGTCTAATTGTGTAGGGTGTTTCAATAAGCGGTTTCATTTTAAATTGTGACATATTTTGCAGGTGTCAAAAAAATTCTCTGATTAATGCAAACGGACCGATAGATGAATCAAAATGCACCGAATATGGTATAAAGTTTGTGGAGACAATTGGTAAGCCGTAACGGTTTTACTACCAAAATGTGTAATAATGAGAGTTGGCAACTTTGACACAGGAAAAAGAGTGCGGGAAGGAAGTATCGAACGTAACCTAATTCCCAGGACCCTACATGCTTACGGGACGGGCAAGTCGGTTGGCACTGCGCTACCTGAGGTAGTATTCGAGTTCGAAAAGTCTTTGCACTTTAAAGAATATACATTGGGAACCCTTACAGATATAGAAGTAGGCTTAAACAACGTAACCACCGAGGCGAGCGCAAACGCACTGGAAGCAGCACTACAGCAGTCCACCGGGGTACACCACAGGGAGGAGTGTTATCTCCTCTTCTGGGGTTGCGGATTATGAATAATATCTTAGTGAAACTTGAGATTGTAAAAGTGGTCGCTTATGCCGATTTTGTAGTCATAGTAATTTCATGCCGGTGCCTGAAAACGGTTAGTGAATTCACTGAAGGACCAGTAAAGAAGTAAAATTCATTGGCGAAAAGGAGAGGGCTCGGCGTCAATTTACGCAAGACTGAAGTGGTACTCTTCATGAGGAAGTGTAAGGTACCAAACTTAAGGGTACCATGAATTACTAAAGCAAATATAGCTTTCTCTACCTGTAAGAGATCTTTTTGTGCAAAGCGGGGTCTGACTTCCAGCATAGCGCAATGGGTACTATATATATAGCAGTAGTGCGACCAATATCCTGCTGTACGGCATCATGGTTTGGTTTGGTGGCCAGCTGTGGACAGGAAAACTTATCTCTCCAGATTGGAGCTCATACAAAAAATAGTGGGAATGGAAGTTACTGGTGCATTCAAAACTACTTCCTTCCGTGCTCTTGTATTGTTGTGCCAGCATTTTTGAAAAATGTGAACAGCCAAGCGGCGCTAAAAGCTCTTAGGTACAACGAATTTAAATCGAAATCCCTTTTTTATTATTACAGAGCTTTATAAACTGTTAGCACAAACAGAAGGGTACAACTCTGGGTACAGGGGCATCACCGGAAATGAAGCTGCAAATATTCCCGTTAAGAAAGGAGCTGTAATGCAAGCTCAGGAAGTGGAACAAATACTTCCCCCGATACACAGTGTTGCCGATGAGATGTTAAATCTCTCGAAAAGAAGATAGGATGAGACCACAACGTGCTTTTCAAAGTCATGCGTATTTGCTTTAGAAAAAGTAAGGTTTTTTATTTGTATTACCTTTTTATACCTTTTATGAGAGTAGTATTTTTCTAGGCATTTTTTTTTAAATATGGTAATTGTTCGGAATATTCGTATTATGCTATTATTTTTCTAGAAATAATAGAAATTAGCTACAGCGAAAAAATGAAAAAGTAATGACGTATTTGGGACGCACTGCTCTACGTAGTTTTCCAAATAATGAAGATAATGGATATGGGTATGAGTTTTGAGAAAGACTTGAGACTACAGCGCCCTTGACTTCTGGTGATCTTTAAAAGTTGCCTACTCGATGTCTATATCCCCCTTACGTATCGACAGGTCAATGATCTTCATCCTTAAGATTGATAGGAATGGTCACATAATAGCAAAGGAATTTTGTCCAACAACGTATTCTTCTTTTATTTTAAAAAAGATTGGATAGACTCATAGATATGCATTTATGTATTGCCCCCTTTTCAGCTGTGTCAGCTATGCTCAACACACCTATACAAATGGGAATTCAGCAATACCATTCAAAAATCACTCAATGTAAGGAAATCACTATACGGCTGTCAATAGATTGAGGCAAAACCACCGTAAACTACAAGCCATGAACTGGACTTTTACATGTGGTCGTAAATGGTCTGACTGAATGGTCATATTTACATTGTTTCTTATGGTAGCCAGGGGGACATTTTTCTTTAAACTGGCCCTAGCGCCAAAACTATTAGTTATATGAAAAAATTAGTCTTAGATTAACTTAAAGCAGACTAAATTATCTTTCTAATAAAGTAAAAACATGTACACCTTATTAAGCAAAATAACAAGAAATCTTTGATTAAACGTGAAATTTTAGTCGCAAACCAATTTTTCGTCCTAAACGCAAGCAGTAAGTCATGGTCCGACCATGCTCTGTCGCTTGTATTTTCTTTAAATTTCCACTTCCGCACTTTTAGGCTTAAAAATGTTTATTACTTTCTTAAGTAGGGTATGAATATTTTTACTTCATTCGAAAGATTGTTTTATTTACTTCAAGTAGAACAAAACAATTTTTTCATAGAAGTTATAGTTTAGGCATAAGAATGAGTTTAAAGAAAAATCACCCCCCGGCTGCCATAAGAAGCAATGTAAACTTATCGAAAAACCAGACCATTTTGGCCCTAATGTGTGTGCGTGAAATTCGTCAGTTCATGGCTTGTAGTTTACGGAGGTTTTGATTGAGGCAATGCCGAATAGCCGACACTTTGTTACGAGATTGTAAGAGCTGTCCCACAAGGCGGCATTCTATCCCCATTTTTCTGGCTGTTAGTCGTGGATAATGCTTTAAGGTTACTAGGGAGTACGAGAGCAAAAGTGGTGGCTTATGTTTACGAGCTGATCTAATTAGTATAACAGTGAAATTTTTAAACATTTTAAGCAAACTAACTAGAGCTTGCTAGGCATAGATGGGCAAATAACTGTGGTTTAATACAATACACCGAAATGGTTCTCTTCACAAGGAGAAGATGAATCGGAACTTTTGAACTAAGACTTAAGACTAACACCTTAACGGTAAAGAGCCAAGTGAAAATTCTAAACTAAACTGGAACATCAAAATTGAAAATGTTGAAAAATGGGGAACTAGTATCGTATACATCGTATACATATAACCGTCAATAGGGAGATCAATGTTTGTATAGTGATAGTCAAGCGGCTATCAAGGCGCTCCACTCAAAAACGATTAAGTCACAGTTGGTGAGTAGTTGGGATGGGGGATCGAACTGAGAAAATCGATTCAGTACTGATCGATCTGTAATTTTTTGCCGATTTCGAACATCAATTAATCGCCCTAAAAAGATTGATGTTCATAGATCGATTCCATTTATTTTGACATTTCAATTTTGAAAAGCACAAATTTTGTGTCGCTTCATTAAGCTTTATTTGTCATAACTAGCAAAAACTGGTGAATTTCATATGATAAGGAATAAGAATCACCAAGTGATTAATTTTGCAATTCTAAACAACTAAAAATGAGTAATAATAGTTCAGAAGGATATCTCCAGGCTGGATACCATATAGCAGAAGGACGGAGTTGGCGGACGTAACACCTATCAAACAGGACACTGGGGAGAACCCAGTAGTTGTAATCGCATATAGTGAAAGATGTATTCAAGGTTTTCTTATTATGAGCAATATATTAAGAATTAATTTTTAGTTAAAGAAGTTCACAACTATTTTCGAGCTATCTAGTTAGCAAAGAGAAATCTTCAGGGGCCTTAGAGTTAACCAGGGGTGCACTAAAATTGAATGCTGCCAACTACACTGTTTGGCAGCATAGGTACTCCTGATACTCACTGATACAGATAACACTAACATATTCTAGAGAAATTTGCAGGATTATTACACAAATTAATGATGATGCGAAAAAATTTCCACGTGAGCTTGCTCAGTTTTATTTAAGCGCGTCGCGTCTTGTCTTAAATGGATGGATATCGGAAAAAAATAAATCGATTCGAGCTGGATCGGTCCCGCGAAAAATCGATTCAAAAATCGGCAGATCGAAGGCTAAAAGATCGATCCGTCGAGATCGAATCGAAGATCGCCCATCCCTAGCTGAGTAGTTGCTGGAGCGGTCTCCAAAGCGTGGAGGTATTACAGATGGTGACAATAAAAATAAAAATCGAATTGAAAGCTGTTGTTCAGCAGTCACTGGAGCGAACCTGCGATCTCAGTGAAATGGAAAAGAGAACGAAGTTTTTATTAAGGGAAATCCGCCGGAATCTCCGCAATATCGCTGCAGTTATAACGGGTCACTGCCTTTTTGGTTGTCATGTCGTCCGCATGCACATTTCTGCAAACAAATTCTACCGGGGTTGCTTGGACGAGCAAGAAGTTGGAAGCATTCATATTTCCTTTGCGAATACCGGGATTCGTTAGGAAAACGTTTCAGGTCCTTATGGGATTTTTTTGTTTTTTTTAACGGGAAAGGTGAAAATCTTCTAGAAGACACCGGACAGCCCGTGCCCCCCGGTAGTGTGAGATTCTTCCTCACTAAAAGCACCTCTCTCGGGATTTTCCGAAACAGACCTTTTCATCCCCCCCCCCCCCCCCCCCCGTCTCTTTTAGTGGGGGCAACTGAGAGTCCAGTAATCCCACTGTCGGTTTCCTGGGTCACTGCTAGCATCCTTGCCTATCTGTAGGAATCCATGCTGTTCCACCGTCTCCAGTGTTCTTGGCCGATACGTTAATTACAATATTCACCCCTTCCTTGTCCACGGCATTGAAGGGTTCCAGGCCAAAAAGCTTTAGTCCAGAGCCAGTACCAGTAACCGCCTCCGGATTAACCGCAGCTAACCCTTCGGAAGGCAGGTCTGCATCTTCTACTGGTACGTGTACCGCGGAGACAGCCAACTCGTAAGAGTCTACCAACTTTGGAGACGGAGTTCGATCAATTCGTTGAGCCGTTGAGCCATGGGCAAAAAAACAAGGCTTTCAAGTTTCCTCACTTCCCTTCCCTAATTCCCTTCCGGCTAAAACCATGCTAACGCAACAAAGGGTTGTCCCCTACGATTTGGCCATGTCGTTATTTTGCCAATGGCACCTTCTTCCAGGACTGCTACAGCACTTTCAGCCGGCGCAAGCCAGCCTCCACAGCCGCCGCAGAACCTTCAAAAGGTAATTTTCCCAAAGTTGCTTCTGTTGTGTTGTGGGTACCGTGGGTATAGCCAACCTGTTAGCGTCTACCATACCCTCCACCTCTACTTCTGCAGAAGTGCCTGAGGAGACCGCCTTCGTGACCCAATTACCCCAGGGTCCTATTTCCTCCCGTTTTAGTTACTTGGCTACGCTCTAGGATGCATTTCCCGGTTGCTACCGCTTGGAGGTGTAACTGACACTTGAGAATGTACAGATGAGGATTGCCGTATCCTAGAAGGCTTCAATTCATCCGTCAATCCTCCAACAACCGATTAGAAGAGTTAGTCAGCGTAGCTAAAGGAGCTAAGCAGGTTCTGCAATAGCAACGACTGCTTCAGTTAAACACTGTTCCTGTAAAGTGGTATCACAACGGACTATATTAAGGTCTATGTGAGGCTGACTGATTTCCTATCCGGGGGCCACAAACTAACCTTATGACCTGAGACTGTATTGGTTCCAAAGTCTTTATAAATTGTATTCGAAGCCAATCCTCACTCAATTTGTGCAGAATTAGTAGAGCTGTTTGGAGGTCGCAACATCTTTATGCCTGCGTAAAAACAGAACACTATTTGGATGTCACGTTGTCAGCAATGATGAACGATAGGTACTCTTCGATAACACAAAAACTTTTCAAAGCTGTATGACTTACTATATGAAATTCCTGCACATCCTAGATATTCCACAAAGATTTAAACGACCTACCTTTTTAGAAGTCTAGTTAATTTCTTGAAAACAGATTTTTGATCGACGATCCATCGCCCCCAGAAACTAGCCCGTTTATTTTTAACATAACAAAAAAATTGCACAAGTGCGAGTCTGACTCGTAAACTAAGGGTTCCGTAATATTTTTCATGTGATATAACTACAAATTAACGATTTTCGGATTTTTTCTTTTACTTGTACTATGAGACCTTGCTACTTGCCAAATTTTATGATTCTGAAAACATAAAATGAAAAATTTTTGCTGATGTTCCTGACGAGATGTTATTACAAGTAAATGTGCTATTTATTTTATCATCAATATTATTATCAACAATAATATCAGGAGTATGATAAAAGGATTCAATATACAGTCCTAATAAAGCTGTCCTACATTACTTTGAAAGTGCAAGTTGTTATTTAATTGTTGTGAAATTAAAAGAAAATCGTTTTCTTCCTGCGTTTCCTTAAAACTCTGAATAATGCATTCAACTCCTAAAATAGGTGATGAAGTATTCTCTCATAGGAATAATAACTCTTTAAACTAAACACTAATTCAACAATAAAAGTCTGGGCAGTTTCTACTTTACCCTCATTAACAGTTATTCAACTTAGCTTTTACTCGATTGCAATTAAAACTAACACAAGAGGCGTTCAGTACTTCAGGTGTACAGGTAGGTCGTTCAGCGGTAATTAAGGCTCAAAGAGGCTTTTGTGCAGATAACTAAAGAGTTTGCTTAATTGTGCCCGTTGAACTTTTTACTGGTGTCAGCATTTTGAGTCTCTCATCTCTTCAAGAACACTTCACTCGATGAACTTTTCAGTTGATTTAACTATTCCCTTGGCAGCAGTACTTCCGCAACGAAACACAAAGCTTTTTTTCGGTTTCCGTTTTCTGGATTGTATGCATGCATACCAAGAGAATGGCAGAAATAGTTTGTTCATAGAGGACTAAACCTGAAACTACAAGTGCTTATGTTGCAGAGATGCAAACGAGTTATAGTTAGTGTAACAGGTTCAGTTCGTCAAATTTTTCTTAATTAGTATTTGCAAGCACTTAGTTTGATTAAAGTAGTTAAGTGGTATTACCTTGAAATAATAATTTTTCCAGTATTTGAATAAAGCTATTTCCCTTTTGTTATTACTTTGAAGTTTAAATCAAAGCCTTTTTTTAACCTCCATCATACATTCAAATCACACTCTATCTTACTTATCCTCCATAGTTAGAAATGTATTTATGTTTATAATATACTCTCAAAAGTACAGTTTCAGTGTTAAAAGATATATATGTAATCGTTGTCGCCGAGAATTAACCCAAAGACCATGCGCATATGATGGGCTGAGAGTAAAAGTGACCTATTTATATGGTTCGGGCAAAAGTGGCTTAGAAAATGTTCCGCGCAAAAACGAATTGCATCAGATGCCGGGCAAAAACGAATCGTAGAAAATTTCCGGGCAAAAACGATTTAACTACAAAAAGTAATGCAAAGTTAATGCAGTTAAGTAGTTAAGTCATTTTTGTCCGGAAATTTTCTACGATTCGTTTTTGCCCGAAATCTCATGCGATTCGTTTTTGCGCGGAACATTTTCTAAGCCACTTTTGCCCGAACCCTATAAGTAGGTCACTTTAACTCTCAGCCCGTCATATGATCCTGAGTAAAAATTTGTCATTAAAGACTATCTTAACAGCGAAATTTATATATTATAACGAGTTTTTTTGGTGGTCAGGACGGTTTTTGGCCTTCTTCAAGGGATTAGCTCGCGGGCACCAGGGTCAAGTTTGTTTAACAAAGCAAACGGATTCCTCACTAGAAATTTCCAGTATTCACTCTTCTTTTTTTATATTGGGCGTAATTGGAACGCACTGCCGGTTCCTAAACAGCGCGCAAGTTCTATTATTTCCTTCACACTGTTTATTTGGCGGCACACGTCTTTAGAATAATAATTTTATTATTAAATTGAAATTTCAAAGGATCTAGTTTAGTGAAATTATTGCATAATAACTTTAGCGGTAGGTACTAATATTGTCTTATTGTACTTCTGGATTAAATCAACTTATCATCATTATGAACTCATAGAAATTGAACAGTGACATCTAGTTAAGAACCAATAGACTTGTGAACCAGCGAGATGGATTACACAAGGATGAGTAAATAGTGGAAATTTCTAGTGAGGAATCCGTTTGCTTTGTTTATTAAATCTGACCCTGGAGCCCGCGAGCTGCACGAATAAAGCCTTCAAAAATTGCAGAGGTAGTGTACTTTAATGAATGCAAAGAGAATTATCCAAATCTGGTAACATGTTACGAAATTAGTCACGGTCACCCTTTCATACCCTCACCTTAAAAAATTCTTCCCATGACTCTAGTGCCCCAATGTACTCTATACAACAAGAGAGAATCTCCGTATTGAGCGAATCATCGTATTCACTCTATAATCTGTTCCAAAAAGATTGGCAGTACATGCTCTTATGGAGTATTGCTGTCTGCTTTATTTTCCCATCATTTTCCTATGCCTCCATCCCCCTTCCTCAACACGCTGTTGCCACGATTTCATCTCAGTACATTCTTTTATTTTTCCTCGTTGCCTACTGCTAAAAGATATAATTTGGCTACACTAAATGTACTTTCCGACCATTCCAGTCACTCGAATTGGTATTGCATCGCAGAACTTCGCATGTAAAACCACCTACCACCCACCACTGAGTGCTGATCACTGTCGGTCGACCAACAACATCTGGCTGCTGGCAGAATCAGTGCCTCTTGGTTTCTCGACCAAGAAAGCTCGAAAGGATGGCTGTACACGGTTTTTGGCGAGTTTGTGAAATTTGGCATCATAACTTCCCATTTACCATGTACTGCCAATCTTTTTGGAACAGGGTAAAGGTACAAAATTTATATTATTTACCAATAAGGAGACATATTCTGTACAACAGAATCAAAATCAGTCTACTCCTTCAGAAGCTTGGAGCCGCCACTCCTCCAACTCCCACCACAAGCCAAAATTTTTATCAGAACACAAATAGATACTCTATACATTCAGGATGTTCTAAATCAGTCCACGCGTTACAAAGTTAGACTACCCCTCCCCCCACCCCAACCCTATGTCATGTTTTCCACATAGTAGCAATGGGGGGGGGGGGGGGGTCATACTGTATACAACAAAAAAGAATCATCCAAATAGGTATGTGCAGTAGGAAATTGGGTACCACCACCACACCCCATTAATTTTTATCACGATACAGTAGGGCAACATATTCAACACATCAAAAGATGAATCATCCAAATCGTTCCATACGTTACGAAGTTAGCCCACCTCTCCCCCACCACCATCCTAGTGAGAAATTTCTCGTCATATTAGCAATGGGTGATTATACTCTATATAACATAAAAAGAATCATCCAATCGGTCCTACCCCTCCGCTATTATAGCCTCTCCGTTTAAAATTATGTCGAGGTTCCAATGGGGGGAATCATACGTATAGAGTATGATGAACGAAAACTGACTCATCCAAATCGGTGCACGGGATTACAAAGTTAGGTTTCATCCTAAGCCCCTCCACTTCCACCCCACCAAAAAGTTTTTTGACCTTGTACCAATCGGGGAACATACTCTTCCCAAAAAGAAGGAATAATTTTATACGAAGAGTACATAAGCATACAACCATAGAAGACGTAGCACCCCACAAATCTTACCCAGTTTCATTCACAGTCACAGCAACTCATATGAGCGTTTTACATAATTTCAAGATTCTTGGCTTTGGGGACATAAAGTGTGATTGACCGATCCAACTCTAAAGGGGGCCAATAGGTTAGGTCTTAACCTACTAATTTACTATTATTTTATACTGCTTGTGACTTGTTTTTATTACTGCTTTTTGGGTTAACAATAAGACTGTAACTGGTATACATATAACGAGAGCTTTGGCGAGATGATTTCCTCAATCTTAACCCTCTGTGAGCGACGAGTTAAAAAACTCTTAACAAAATTTCACGGCAGAAGAACCGAAACCAAAATAATTTTTCAATTTTTAAAAAAGCCATGATCGACACTATCAAAAGCCTTTGTGAAGTCAAAAAGAACTAAGAACATAAGCCGATCATTATCCAAATCAGTTCCGATATAAGTGGGAATTTTTAGAAGAGCAGTATTGCAAATATGTTTAGAACGAAATCCCAACTGCCAGCGACATAGTGAGCCTGTTTGATTTATATTCTCCGATATCTACTTTTCTATGATTTTTTCTACGAATTTAGCCAGAAGACACAAAAGACATAGAGGTCGGTAATCCGAAGGAGCAGAGGTACAAGAACTTTTAGCTTTATGGACTACAAAAGCCTCCTTCCAATGAGGTGGAAATGCACTGAAAGTGAGGCAGCTATTGTAAATTTTAATAATTGCAACAAAAATGAAAGATAGAATTAGTTTTATAAAATGCGGTGAGATATCATCTGGCCTAGTAGCATTAGACTACATTGAGTAGATAGCACAAGTAACCTCAGTCTCGTCAGTGCAACGAAAAGTAAATTGGCATCCCGAATAATCCACGGTGAAGAGGTATTCCAAAGGTGTTGTGTGGGACTTGAACAAAATATTCCTCCCAACTCCGCATATCGATATTCCTCCGTGAGAAGAAGGGATCCATTAGTATCTCTTACAGGATGTTGTGTTGTAGGAGTCTTCCCTGCCAGTTTTCTTTTGCAATCTTGTAAAAATTTCCACTGCCACTGACACTTTTCTGTTGGCGCCTTGAAGTAGTTTTGCTTGTCACATCTTACACTTCTTTGGATCAGTATGCAGTTCTGAGATGTTGTTTAATAGCAAAGTCGGTAGCAGAATTGATGCGGTATTTATTTAGCTTCCGTTTCTGTATTTTGCACCACGTGGCGTCACTGATCCACGGTAGTCTACCGCTCTCTAATCGTCCCACGTATTTTGTACCACAGCTTACAAAACATTCCTTTGCCCCATGACGCAATGCATCAGCTTTTTGGCGAAATGCGATTGTATATGCGCAGCGGATGTTCGGTGTTTTTTAAGCCTATGCACATTGAGCGTAGCATATTATATGTTAAATAGTACGTGAACGTACTGCTGTTGTGTATAAGCGAAACTTAGCTGTTAAGAGATGGTGATCGCTGCCAATATCAGCGCCGCCCTTAGACCTTACATCGGGAAGACACCTTTTCCAACTCTTCGAAACAGCAATATAGTCAATCTGATTCTCAGTTTTACCATCTGGGGAACCAAAGGATGTTAAGTGGCATACTTTGTGTTTAAATAAGAATTCACCGATGACAAGTTGCCGCGAGTAAAATTCAACAAACAACTCCCCATTCGCGTTCCTGTTTCAGAGCCCAAACTTCTCGATTACATGTTACAGGCCGATGTTGTTAGAGCCAATCTTATCGTTAAGACCCCCTATGACTATTTTGATATCACCTTTAGGAGCGCCTTATCAAAGGTGTCGCCAAGGAGTTGCTAGAAGGCCTCCTTATATGTTTTACCCGCTTGAATTATTGAGCAGATACGTACCCTGGTCCAGAATCGGGCAACAAGCCTACACCAGAGTATAGCAACACGATTTCGGTTGTGGGTGATGTAAACTCTCCACTTCCTCTCCATTTAGTTTCTCTTAATCCCAAAATATTTATTTTATAATGGGAAATTTCCCGCTCCCCTTCCATAATCTTTGCATATCCACACTCGTTCCACAAAGTTCTCACGTTCCATAGCCCGATCGTAGTTCGTCGTGTGTATTTTTGTTCAGATAAGCGGGTTACAAGCCTACACATCTATCCTACCTGAGAAAGAGGGCTGCTCCTTAAGGCGTCCTGGGGGTCACCCGGAGTGTATTTGTATATCGCGTAGGTGTTCTGGCTGGAGCGTGGGTTTCCTTTCTCCTTTCTCAACCGGGCTTGGGACCGTTTACGACGGAGTTTTACACAAAGAAGCTTTACAGTTCAATAATATATTATCATTTATACTTATATCGTTTGTTTTAATTAAAAAAACATACCTAAAACCTCCTAAAAATCAGTTATCTTGACCAGATAGACCCCGTGAGAGACATAATGAAACATTCTTCTGGACAATAACGACAGGCTTCATGTTGCAAGCAGGACGATTTCAAATCTAATTAATTGAAATTCTTGCACATCCTCTATATTCGCCAGACCTTTTCTCTACAGATTTTCACCTTTTTAGAAGTCGAGGTAATTATCTTAAAAATTTACAGTTTTCTTATCGAAACTCGATAGAAAATTGTTTTAAGGACTTCATGGGATCCGGAAATAAGGACAGCTAGAAAAAGAAATTTATGGATTAAAATATCGTTGGAAATAAGCGATAATTTCTGAGACATAATATGATAAGATTTATTTTTTTCAAAAGTATTTTTTTTCTTATACATTCCAACAAAATACTCACCACATGAGAAAGTTTTTTCGCCCTCCTGCAAAATGTTTTAAAATATTTTTAGTGGGCGTTAGGGCGTTAGTGGCCAACCTCGAAATATAACAAAACTGTCAGAAAATTCAGGCACAGATTTAATGTTTGCTTAATAGCATGTACATTTACATACTATCCTTTCAGCTATTCTTAATTATGCGACAAGCATATAATCGTAAAGTGTTTTGAGAACTGTCTACGTAAAATTGGATGAAAAACAGTAAACCGAAAAAGATTTCCACCGAGAATTAGCAAGAAGATTCCAATTTCCTGATAGCGCTAGCAATGTCTTATCAGAAAAAAAGAAAATTGAAGATGACATTGTTACTGCTATTTGTGTGAATCTATGGCTTCGCCATTGCTTTTGTAATCCGCGAAATTCTAAAGACAAGGTGCGTAGCTTAGGGTTATCGAGTAGCGGAGTGATTGCGCTGATTTGATTTGGAATTCTCCTCCTTGCAACATTTCTAATTCCCTTTTCTCAGAGCAGGTTCGCTGGGACTCGTACGTGCAGAGAAATTATTTTCACGTGCTCATATCAATTGAGTTTAGAAGTTTCGAGCAGAAGATAATATCAGTTCATGCATATAGATATGCTCAGGGAGTTGGGACTAACTTAGGCATGCATAGCAGAGGATTATCCTTTGTAATGTCATGAAGTACAGCGACATTGTCAAGGAAATTGCGACAACTTTTCCATTATTTTATGGGGAAATATGGAAAAGCACGACTGCGAGTTTGGATTGCGACATTACGTGCTGCAGCAATTCAAGGTTTGTTTTTAGTTGGATAAAATGCGATAAAGCAGGAGAGGTGATGCAAACAAAGTAAGGAAGTAATATGGCGGTAGCATCGCGGAATTACCTTGAACACAGGGTTGTCTCCAGATAATGCGAGTTGCATTCGAATATTAAATAGATTTGCTCGTGTATTTGCTCATTGTACCACTACTACAGTATTGAATTTTTTTTTGCAGATGGATGTTTTTTTTTTAAACAAAATCTAATAAGATCTCACACCATCTGAGTAGAACTTTTTTTTTGTAGACTTAAATTTTGTAGACGTTGTTTTTCATCTTATTTCATTAGCTTCTACACTTAGGGAACTTTAATTTATAATGAGGTTGCAGACACAATTTAAATCAAAATGTAAAAATAAAACCATTAAAAGCAATGCTTTTATGAATACACTAAAAAGAGTAAAATACATTTTTTCTTAGCTTTTACTAAAACTAAAACCGTTGGGCGCTCAAAGTCGCAAATTCATACACGGTCTATATCAGGGGGATCAACTCGGTCATTTACTTTATATAAAAATGAATTTCATTTCATTTCATTTATTCATTCAAATATAATAGTGCTACAGAAGTTTAAAAAACTTTTAACAGTACGCTACAGTCAATTTAGAAAAACAATCAATTTATGGTGAACAATGAAGCTACTAAGAATTAAATCCAATAAAAGTCTACTACATAAAGCAAATATAAATAATTTGAAAGTAAAGCAAGCGAAAATTGAATTTGTAAATAAGAAATAAGAAAATAACCATATAAATAAATTTAATGTATAGTTTTAAAAATTAATATAAATATAAAAAATACTGTAGGTACAACCTTTCACACACGAACCAGAAGTTATAAGTCACAAAAAGAAATAAGACGTTTGAACTTGTTATATGCTTTCCTGGAAGCATATAAATTATGCCAACTTCGTCGGAGAAGGGGTGGGTTCACTATATTTGTGGGCGCCACGTGGTTATGTGAGTCCACAAACTGGAATGTTGCCGGCCCAAACGCAAGAAAAATTATAAATACAAAATTATTTGATGGAATAAAAGAATATCTATTATTCCATTAAATTTTTTAAGACACTATACTTTGACCCCTTTTCACTGCTCACCAAAATTTTCTGTTTTAATTTCACATAACTACTCTACTAAGATTTCGTACTTGCACTTTGTAATCGCGGAAGAAAACCAAAAAAAAATAAATCAAAATAAATAACAAAAGAAGTTACTTATCTTTTCTAAATTTCTCCTTCTCCTTGTCCTCTCCTACCACAGGTAAATATCCGCCTCCTTATTTATCGGCGTCATCTTTGTTCCAGGTATCTGCGTATCTGTTTCTTTTGTTCCCTGTTGAAGTTTTCTTCACTATTTATCCTTTTTTTTGAAACTTTCCTGCACTGACTTTTAAGTATTCACTTCTTAGAAAATTCGCACTAAACTGTCCGCTTCTCCTATCAAAGGGGTTGGTTAACTAGATAATTTGCTCCTATTATGAAGTTTTCCCCAAAAATCTCAATTTGACTCGTGAATCGGTTTATAATTTTGCGAATCGGTTCAGATTTTTAAAATTAAATTCTTTTTTCCTATGTTAAATTTATATTCGGAATTCAACATTCATTTCTGCGTTATTAGAAAAATTCTTCGATCTTTGTAAGGGTACAAATTTTCCCTCCAAAGTTTCCATCTGTCATTCAGGTACACGTGTTTCTGATTCAATTAATAATATTATTTCGCCTCCAAATTGTTAACCAACCTATACTTTGGGTTACGGACAGCCTAGGAAAATCGGTCATTGTTTCCGGGTATTAAAGTTTCGTAAATTATTTCGTGATCGTTTCGTGGTGAGGTTAAGTGTGATGTGTTTCTGGTTTTTGTCGAAAAAGGAGAGAAATTCCGTAAAGGAATATACTGGACAGCTAATATTTGTTCGAAACGTATTAATGGTTTTCTTCCTTTCTTTTAAGACTTCATAAGAATCGTGAGCAGACAAATTGGGTTTACATCCTCTTCACAAAGTAAGTATCTTTTAAATAATTAACTATTCCTATCTCAAAAATTCATTATCTTAATCCTACTTCTATCCTAACTAAAGAACTAATATTATTGCATTTTGGTCCACTTAATATATATTCTAGCTAAAATTTAAAATTATATGTATCCAATTAACTAATCCTATCCTATCCTAGCGATATTCTTTACATCATTTTCCCTAAATTTTTACGTAAAATGCCTAAACTAGACTAACTAATATTATATAAATAAACTATACTGAATTTGACTAACCTATTCTATCCTTACTGCAACTTATCGTCTCAGCAACTCCATCCGCATGGCTTCAAGTGGTTAACACAATCAGGTCAGGCTTCAAACCATCTGCTTCATCGGCCAGCGATTTCCACTCAAGGTAGTTTCCATGTGTATTCGTACATACAGCGACTGCAGCTTCAGTACCAAGATTTTATTCAACTTATAAGATCTTTCTTTCTGTGATTTTCAGCTCGGCTTTTCGGGACAGGATTTGTTGGACATTGTGGGATTGAGGAGAAAATTTGGGTAAGTTGCTTTTCAGGATTCCTGGGACGTTGGGACATTGAGAGGAAGAACTTTAGTATCGGGAATAGGGTTATCTTCAACACCGCATCAGGTTCATCGCCATCTTCGAGGGAAGGATTCTTCAGTATGACCAGACTCTCGACGTATCTTCCTTGACTCCGTGCTTCATCAGTGAGTAGGTAAGTACTTTAATATCTTCTGTAATAATAAAATAAATTTTCTTGCAGCTTCAACCTTAAATTCGTTTGGAGGATAGAACAAAAGACAGGTAAGTGTAAATAATTTTAGTTTTCTTCCGCTTATTTAATTCTTTTATTTTCAGTTCAAACATACGTAC
The DNA here is from genome assembly GCA_964036015.1 of Leptarthrus brevirostris. NCBI lineage: Eukaryota > Metazoa > Arthropoda > Insecta > Diptera > Asilidae > Leptarthrus > Leptarthrus brevirostris. The sequence continues at coordinate 137,210,524 of OZ038372.1, read as the reverse complement.
AACAAATCTTGTTACAAACGTAACAAACTCATTGACAGAAGAAACATCTTGAACTCTTGCAGGAAGAGAATTCCAAAGTCGGGCGAGCTGGACAAAGTAAGAACCCTCAAGGACTGGCGAATGATGCCTAGGAATAAGCAACCCGACCTCTTCGCGACTGTACAAGTTGAATGTGCTCAACAAGATATATTGGTTCTCCAGAATGAATTAAATTAAACCAAAAATAATAAGGCCTTACGCTTTAAGGGGGGAAGTACATGAAGACGTTTTCAAAAATCGATTTTTTTTATTATCTTAATCGATAAGTATATGCTCTAAGAATATAATTCCAAAATTCCAAAAGCCTATCTCGAAAATTGTGAAAGATATGCCACTTGAAAGTTGTCGGCGCCGATCCGGCCCAGCGCGCCTGGGATCGAGGATCTCTGCTGCGCGCGTGATTCCGCTCACCGGATTTTTTTTCTGCTCTGGAATTTAGAGTGATGAATGCGACTTTGTTAAAGAGCGTTCTCGACGTTTTCAATCCAAATACCGATTTTTCTGAGAAAACCCCTCCCCTCTTACCTTCTCTTTATCAGCATCTTTTTCGTTAATTTTTCGGGACAAACTTTAAACGGCGTTTTCTCAAAACCATGTTTTTCAAATTGGCGTAAAAGATTACAAAAAAGCTAGTGAACCGATTTTCTTCATCCAGCACTCATTTTAAAGGGCATAAAAAACTACTCTAGATAGACTACGGACATAGCAAAAAAATCATTTTAAGACCATTTTTGACGCGAAAATAATCAAAATTTTTGCAAAAAAAGTCAACTTTTTTTTTTCATGCCCGATTTTTATAGTTAATGTTCGAATTTCGAAAAGATCGTAGTCTATCTAGAATAAATAACCCCCTCGAGTATAAAAATGTTTGGTTTTTTGATTTCAGATGAAAATTGCGGCCAGGAGAATTTACGCCGATTTCGATGTCAGCCGCGACACGAGTTACGAAACCCACCAAAAGTTGATTAATTTTTTATTTTTCAAAATGTAAAAAATGTTTTTTCTGTTCTTAAAACATTGCCCTAAATACATATAATATCGATTTCATCTGGACCTTTTTCATTTTCCCAAAAATAAATCCCAAAAAAGTCCTTTTTTTTCGGCCTCTTCATGTACTTCCCCCCTTAAGTATACATCAAAATTACAACCCAGTAAAGAAAGCTTCAATGGAGTAATGTGATCCGATCGGCTCAGTTTAAAAACAAATCGAATGCAGTCATTATATGCAACATCTACCCTGCGCCTGCAAGTTGAGTCAAGTTTTGGGTAAATTAAGCTACCATATGTGAAATAAGGCAGAATAAGACTTCTAACCAACTTTATGCGCAGTGCAAGAGGCAATACATCGGCAGACAACCACAGCATTCTCAATCCACTATATATCCTTCCAAGAGTAGCACTGACATGATCGCAACACCTCAAAGAAGTATTTAGTAACACCCCCAGACTATTAACTTTGGTTACAAAAGGCAAAACACTATTATTAAGAATAACAGATGATAATTCATTTACCCTAAGCGTTGTGTTGCCATATAAAGCTATACTTTGGGACTTACTAGGATTTAGTATGAGGTGATTGTTCAACGACCAAGCATAAATTCTCTCGAGGTCATCATTAACTCTAGCAAATAAATCCTCCAATAATCCAACCGGTCTACCCAAATAAAGCTGAAAATCATCAGCATAAAGATGAAGCTGCACATTTTGGACTGCCGTAGGGAGATCATTAATGTACATACAAAATAATAAAGGTAAAAGAACAGACCCTTGCGGAACTCCTCGAAGTAGAGGTAACAACGCCCCCTTATTCTTACCCGTTGAAACCTGTGTGCGAGAATATTATTTATCAGGGCTGCAGCAGAAGTAGAGAAACCAAATTTACTATAAAGCAGAATCGAGTGATCAATGCTGTCAAATGTTTTTGAGAAATCAAGCAGAACCAGAACACCAAAATTTTCTGCATCAAGAGCAATTCGAAGATCCGTTGACACCTTCAATAAAGCAGATTCACAACTATGCTTCGACCGAAAACCAGATTGAAATCTACATAAAAGGTCATTACTATTCAAAAACTGCTGAATTTGAACCACCATTATTTTTTCCATTACTTTTCCAAGAAAACTCAGTATGCTAATAGGCCTATAGTCAGAATGGATACTGGGGAAAGTTTTCTTAGCAACTGGTGAAACAAATTTTTTTTTCCACGCATCCGGGAAGGAAGACGACATTAGGCAACAGTTTATTATGTTTAGTAGATATGGTGAAATACATGGCAATATCAGTTTAATGAAACGAGGATTTATTTGATCAGAGCCAATAGCATTCGATTTAATAGAATATATAGCTCGCAAAGGTTCAAGATAATCAATACAGCGGAATGAAAATGCATCAGATCCAGATTGATGCACGCGAGAAGAACTACTCACACCAGATGTACGGGAAGACGTATCAACCTGCAATGAATTGGACGCAATTTCAGTAGCGTAAGTAAAATACTGGTTCATTTCGTCCGGATCGAGATTACACTCTGCACCAGATTCTTTATGGATGCTAAGCCTCTTCAGATTAACCCAAAGGGTTTTAGGAGGTAGAGTAGGGTCGAGTCTGGAAGCAAAATAATCACGCTTAGCATTGCGAATAGACAAAGTAACTCTATTTCGTGCAGCCCTATAGAAGGAATGACTGCGGATAGTCCTGAGTCGTCTCCACTATCTGTACACATACTCGCGCTACACAATAAGGGATCTAATTTCTTGAGAAAACCATGGACAATGTTTGACACTGATACTCTTAACTCTAAGCGAAACATATTTATCGTACAAGTCGGATATAAAACTATTAAATTTTTCCACCTTGGAGTTCACTGATAGATCATTAAGGACGCTACACCATGAGAGCACACTACATTCAGTAAATAAACCACCAGTGTCGACGTAAGAGAATTTTGCTAATAAAAATAAGTTAATTTAAGTGAGGTTAGAATGGTTCCTATCGATTGGCGCCAATTAGTCCCTGTCGTGATACCCCTACAATTAGTGACGTGCTTAAAAACTATACAGGGTTCGTTTAAAATCAGCAGCAGCTTATAAAACCTGAGAGGCTGCGTTGGTCCTATGTTGGCTACATTATCTAGCCCTTCGTGGAAAGGCTCTCTAAGACGTTGTACGTTCTCCTCGTATTCGAAGAGGAGATGTTGAATGTCTTTCACTGTTTTCACATTTTCTCGCCTACGATCGTCTAAGCGTGCCTATTTTGAAATAAAGTTTTATGCTACTTAAATTGATTTTGACCCTGACGTTCAAAATAAATACTTTACCAACAGCACGCCTACCTCGCGTTTCTCTCACTACGATGACAGCCTATTCAAAACTTCGTTTGATGGGTTTACCTTTAGATGCGTTGACTTTGTTGAGGTTCAACCATATTTTATATTATTTGGAAAGTCACTGGTCCGGAATCCTTATCTCCCAAGTTTATAAAAACTATAGCTCTTCTGTTGCAGCATATTGACCACAAATGTGTTACTACCTGCCAGTTTCCGTCTCAGTGGAAAAGGGCTATTGTTATTCCTATTTCCGAAAAATCTTCTCCTTCAGAGCCGAAAGTTCAGGAGAAGATTATGTATAAACAATTAATGAGCTACTTGGAGGCAAATAAAACCTTATCTGTCTGGCAGTCGGGTTTTCGTCCCATAAACAGTTGCGAGACGACTTTGCTTAAAGTTACAATTTGTATCTCTGAAGCTCTTGATAAAGATCAACTATCTATATTGGTCCTCCTTGACTTTAATAAGATGTGTCTGATGGTAAAGCTTCGAAGTAAATATAACTTCACATCTTCGCCTGAAGAATCAATTGTAACCTCTCTGAGTAATCGAAGACAGGTAGTCAAAATTGAGAGCTCTTTATTCGGTTCATTACACCTTAATTTGGGCGTACCGCAGGGATCTATACTAGCACCCATTCTGTTCTGTTAATTTATTAATAATTTGCTATCTGCGATAAAGGATGTATCCACTCATATGCCGATGATGTCCAGATCTAATTAATTAGACCAATTGAACTATTGAGAGACTGTTTGGTTAGATTGAATGACGATTCGGGGCGCATTTATGATTAGTCATTGGATTATGACCTGTGTCTTAATCCATCAAAGTCAAATTGATTTGTAGTCTACAAAAATGACCTGATCAATCAAATCTTCCTCCCACTTTACTGGGAAACTCCACGCTTGAGTATGTGTATTCCGTGAAAAGTTTTGGTTTAATACTTAAGCTTCCCCGCTATGCGCACACTTCTATTTCGCACTTTCGTGGTATTTTTTGAGTCGTATTTTGCTCTTCGAAGGCGTGCGTTCTTGTACAAACTAATAAATGAGAAATCTCCATCCTACCTTCATGATGAATTGCGGTTCTTGCAATCAACCAGAGTTTTTCGGCTACTTATTCCAACATATTTGGCCCAATATGGAAAGTGTTTCTATTTGGTCCAAACTATTCGTAAATGGAACTTACTTCCAAGCAATGTTCAGCTCCTGAGCTCTATCGGGGTATTTTTTAAGCTGATTGGTTGCTATGCTTAGACGTGTGGATGGTACACCTCATCTGTAATATAGGGATTTTAAATTCATTATGATTATATTGATTTGTTTTTTCGATATGTATGGAATAATATCATGAAGTTGAAACTTTATCCATATGTAGTACTTTTATAAGATGTCTAATCTTCAGTGCGTTGCCAATAAATTATTATTTAACTTTATTTAGTCGCCTTCTTTTTTGGCCAGGATCTTCACTGAAACTTACTGCAGTAATCTGGTATCCGATATGACAATTAGACATTTTAAATCTATTGTGAAGACCCACATTTTCGCTTCCGAAATGTCTCGAAAATCCTTCCATTTCCCTCATGGTGTTCTCTAACATATTTTTTCCATTGATCTGTATTTGGACTATTATGGCCAGTTGCAGGACAGCAACTTTCGAAATCAGTGTGTTGGTATTTGTGCTTAAAGCGTACCTCAAGATCTTCTTCATCCGCAGCCGCCATCTGACAGGACTTCTCCGATGTTGAGTTGTACCATGTTCTACAATTTGTTATAGCAATTTTTGAAAGGTTTTCAACCAACTGGTCAATTATTGCGGATAAAGTTGCGCACATCTCTGTGAACTGGGCAAGCCCGAATTTGTTTCTCAGACGACATTGATAATGTTAACAATTAAGTAACAATTTTGTTATTATTTAAAATTGGCTCATGTTTTATAAAACTAAAAATCGTACAAAACAGTACTTAGCTAACCTAAAAATTAAAATTATTCAAAACAGGACAAAAGCTAATTACAAGTGAAAGTGAAGGCAAACGTAATTAAAAATTAACGCAAGAAATATTGTAATGAGTCCAGCTCTAAGAAAAGTTCCCCAAAACAGCTTTGAATGTGACAAAAAATCGAAACCAAACGTAGAGGTAAACTAAATATACGAACAAATTGACATGAAAACCAGAAATTAAAAATCAGAGGCTGGAACACCGTTGTCTGAATGTTCCCAGAGAGGCACAGAGGCTTGTTATTCCCAGATAAAGACGGGGCTTCAGTTCCGCATCAAAAAGTGTGGGCCTTCGGTTCTAAAAACTCTAAACGTAATCTCCACCCTAATATGGCTATAGGGAGATGAATGTAGTTTGTCGGCCGCCTTCAATCCTGCAGAAGCTTCTCGGGGGCCCACATACTATTATCATCTACCTATTTTAAAGGATAAAATCTTATCTTCCAACAATGACAACGGAGTCGTACAGTGCACGTTCGTATACGTGTGGGTCAGTGGGCTATTGCCCAATGCCCATTCTCCCAAATTACACGGAAGCATTTTTACCCCATGATTTATGAAAACAGGTTTTTTTCTGGTGAGGTAGGGTCAACTGTGAGTGTTGATCACGAATGGAAGTGGTTTTGCTTAAATTTTTCCCGATTTTCTTTTGTTCATTTTAGTAATTTCTGCAAAACACTGTACTGAAAAGAGAATTGCCGTGAGTCATGGGGTAAAACCTACCTCGTGTAATTTGGGACTTAGTAAGTCTTAACGCAAATCCAATTAAACAACTGACAATTCACTCATTTCTTTCGTGGTATGTCGATATTATACTGGCACATATCGCGAACAAGATTTAGTATGTCACACAAATTTCAACAAGTAAAATAACTGTGGAACAGGGTCCTTTCACATCACAAACCGTGCAGACTCTTTGAATACATCGAAGTGACAGCTTATTTGGATGCACAAGACTATGATGAGTAATTTAAGAGCTAAATCAAAGTCTCTGTAATTGCACGGATAGCTATAAATCACTCTACTAGTGATATAGTTACTCCCAAATCTAACTTAAGATGAGCCCGCCATCTACTAACACCTGATCCGCAGGATTCACTCATACGAAGAGATCGTTTGCTGAATGTTGTGTGTGGTGATCGATTCCATTCGAAAACGCTCATTACTTCAGTGATAGTGTTCCTAGAAGCATCAGGAACTGTAAGGTGTCTTATATCGGTCGTTGCACCTCAGGCATTACTGAAAACCGAATTTACTAATGCAGGTTTCAACCTGACCGGAATTGCTGAGAATTTTCTTTACCCTAGGGCATTCCTTCGCGAATATAATTTTGATCTGATTTTGCCCCAATCGTAAAGAGTAGATCCTGGGATCAGTCATGCGGATATGGTCGGCGGGCTGAAAGCAGATATAAATCTCTTCATCTGTCATCCGCTGAGAAACTTACCCAAAGCTGCGAAATCAAGTTATTATATCTAAAGAACGTTCGCTGTAATGTCCGAAGACAAATAAATCTAGCGACCATGACTGCAAAACCCAAACCAACCTCCGCTGCTTGTCGGCAATTGTTACAGTGGAACCTGTGCGAGGAGTTTGTGTGATGAAAACTGTGTAACCCTTGTGAAAATTTGAATTCTGTGTATCCTGTATAACTGCAGTGCCCATGTCCCGGTGTCGTTTGTCCTCAAAAATACCTTGCAGTCGATCGGGCGCACTTAAGCTCCCTGTGTTGATTGAATTTATCATACACATTCAAGGAATCGCATACAATTACTGTTCGACTTAAATGATGAAATAGCCCTGTCAGATGAAGATCCTTGAGGATTTCAGAGACTTTGTAGAAGAGGCGCTCGCACCTCGCCATATCATTATATTTGGCCTTCATCTTGGCTTCCGCCATCAGCAGTTCCAAGTGGGGTAGGATGCTTTGTCGTCCCCAGGCTCTGGATTGAAATTTATCAGGATCCTGTCCGCGTTCATTTTGTAATGAAGGCTATTTAGGTGCGTGCGTAACTTTTCCTTTGAAACCTCCACCAAAGCGGCTACCAACCGACTTCCACATGATTCAAAGTCATTTTGAGCCGGACTAGCCATATCGAGAACGGACACCTCCTTGTCAGGCTTTTGCTTTGTTTTCTCCGAAGTGTCTACCTTTTCCTGTGTTGGAGTGTCACCATTTTTAGCTTGCGTCGGATTTGCCATAACGAACACCCAGCTGTCTACTTAAGAGGTCGGAGTATCTCTGTTCTTTGTTAGTTAGTAGGGAAAATCCTCTTGGCTTGTCCAGCGCAGATATATCGCACAATATTTAGCAAGTAATAAAACAAACTGATTAATATCATTACTATGTACGTCAAGACTTCAGATTGACGTAAATATCACGGAGTTTCGTAAGGATGTTAGAAAAATCGATCAGTTTTCGGTGAAATTAATTATAGCATTCTTTTTAAGTTTGCTCCAGTATTTGTTAATTAGTTATATTATTATTTATCAAATCTTATACAGCCGAAGGAAGGAAGCGAAATGAGGAGGATCATGGATTAATGACGCCACAGTTAAAAAAAAGGACATGGGTAGATTTGAATACTGCATTAATTCCGCTTACGATATTTTGATATAAAAGATATTCTTAAGAACTAAAGACTTCTCTTTACAGATAAATATTCGGAGGAATGTTGGGCGTTGTAGAACATCTGTATTGATTTGCTACCGAGAATCATTATTCCTTCTTCACCATCAGGCCTTCAACAACGAAGATGTCGAATATAACAAATCCGACAAACGTGACTAAGTGAGTAAGTGAGGTGGAGTAAGTGATAACGTGTCGGCCTACCAATCTGGAGGTCCCAGGTTTGAATTGCACCGACGGCTGACAATGAATTACGATAAAAAGGCAGGGATAGCAGAGAAAATGTCAGTGGTTCGGAATCCACTTTAAATTGTAGGTACACTTGCAACCGTTGTCTCGAATGGGGTTAAGCTCTTCTACCACCCATGCCCCACAAGGGGTTACGGAAACTAGAGAGAGAGAGATGACTGCTCAATGCAAAAGCCTTGCCGATGTTCTTTTTATTTCGTAATCTAGGAACATTTAAATATTGAATTGAAAACAAATTTCCTCTAACAAAGTATTGGCTACAATTATCTCAATGCAATTCAAGCAAATATTTGAGCTCACCCCCAACAATCAACAGTCTGCTGTTGTCAGCGAGTAATCCGTCGAATGATGGCTCCCGTCACATTGCATATTTGTCTATTTTGAAATGGCGTATAAGAGTGCTGTAAGCAGTATTATATAGGAGGGACAGAAAAAAAATGCAATACCATAGTAAATGAGCCTAAAGTGAGGCAAGGAAACTGCGTAAGTCCTTCTAAGTAATATACAGAGTGTGACAAGTATGTAGTTAATTGCGTCCTCGATTATCATCGGTCATGAGGAAGTAGATTGAAATTATTTTAGTTTCTTACGCGGGTACCATACTATGTTAACGATGTATTTCTTGTATCCAACAAATTGTGTAGCTCATGCAACTAAAATTTTTGGGGTAAAAGGTTATGAGGTATTATCTCTCTCGATAGTTCCTCTAACTCCTTATGGAGCACGGTGAGATGAACTTCACATGATTTGAGAGAACAACAACAAGGCTGCAAATGGACTTACAATAAAAAGGTGGATTCCGAACCACCGACATTCCTCTGGAACCCTCAATGCCGTTTTTATCGTAATCTGTTGTGTGCAGAAAACAATCCTGGTTCGCCGTCAGTGGGGTTTGGACCAAAGATTTCCGAGATGGAAGGCCGAAACATTATCACCTACCTCACTGACGACTTTATTTACCTCACTGACGACTTTACTAAAGACCTCTATATTGCCGAAGGCAACTATGTCCGCAGCTTCACAAGAAATATCACAAGTGTTCTGTGCACTGTTAAAGATCACCTCACCCCTACACTAGGCATAGCAATATAAAATCGTTGAACAGCACACAGCACAACTACCTCCAAATGTACTCAACGTGGATGACGGAGTAAAGCATACCACGTCGAGGCAACAATTCGATGGACCAATAGATGAATCAGTATTTCAAACTACAGTTACGTTGGCGTACAAGAAGTTTCACTGATAAGTCTGTTCATACATACTTTAGTTAAGTTAGGACGCTCTTTGGGAATGAGCTCGCAAAGGCTGGATACAGGTACCCAGGCGTCATAGGAAGCGATAGTCAAAAACAAGTCCATTGCGCCAAAGACGTTAAATATCGCAGGTCATCCGTAGTTTCCGAATGCGTTAACCTTTTTGTAGACGATCGCGCATTATAAGAAATAACGATACGTAGAGAAACCTTACAATTATCTTCTCCTTCGTAGTGTTGGGATGAATTCTCTATACAAAAATACAGCGAAGACGAGTCGTGGGTCTCAAAGAAACAGCATCACATTCCCCAAAGGAACCAGCTTGTATTGGTCGTAACTTGAGCATCTGGCTAACCGCTCGTACCTAATATTATCTCACTGGACAGTTTTGCCACTATTCAATAATAAGAGATGAAAATCTGCTTTTTAAAACGGCACTGGCTACGCCTAGATACAAGCTGCAAGGTAGAGAAATCCTTTGAACCATGTCTAAAATTGGAAGAGTCAGCAATCACACAGCGGATCGATAGGTAAAAGTAAGCCACCAAACCTTGGGTTAGTGTATCATGTACAAAGTGCAAGCGTGCATAAATAAGCGCACCACGTTACAACGAATTTTTAATATCCAGGGAAAAATAGATTCTGTCATCAAAGTCAAGATCCGATTTCGTTACGAAACGAACTCCTGGAATGAAGCTGATGTGATTTCTCCAACAAACCGCCTGAATACGCAGTAAGTGTCGCAGCCATGGTTAGAAGTCTATAAACTGTTTCTTCAACGGAATTAATGTTTCCAAATAAACTCTTCATACCTTGGGGGTCTCAATATGCAAGAAGTCATATTGCAGGTTCCCTTTTCCTGTAACCGCTTATGGCTCATGGAGCATGAGAAGTATTTCACCCGATTCGACGACGACTAGGTGGATTCTGAAACACCGACTTTACTTTGCAATGTCATTTTAGCGTAATATATTGTCAGCAAAAAACAACCATATGGCGCCACCGCGCCGATGGGGTTCGAATATTCGATCCTCGGAATGGAAGGTCAACACGTTACCACTTACTTCACCGACGACTGCTTGAAGGTAAGCTAGGACAAAAATTAAAAATATTTTTTAATTGGAGCCGAAATACTTCGTTTTGACATAAGCCTTGACGGCGAACGGACTCTGTTAACCCGGCACTACAAATGATCGTTCAAGTCATATAGTCATGTCTTATATCTTTTGCATAAAAGTTTTTCAAATTGTTAAGTTTAAAAACTTAAAATTTCCACGGGACACTTCAAAAAATACGTAGTGAGAAAATGGTTTCAAAAAATTCTGCAATGTTATGGTCATGATCCCTCCAAAAGATAAAATGTTGTAAAAACCAAGGAATAGTGTTCGCCTACGTAAGTTCCCAAATAAAGGATTACATACAGTTGCCAAATGAAATCCCACGACTTATCAAATTTGTGTTTTATAATAAAAACTTCCTTAATTGCATGCCAAAATGTACTATATGCACATTTGCGAGGTTTCAATGGCTGTTGAAAAAACAGAGTGGGATGAACTGCAATTTATTTTCGAACTACTGGAGGCAGTAATTTATGAAATTTGATGAGTTCTCATGAATAGCTTTCTTTTGTTTGCAATGAGTTTCAGAATGGGTAATAAAACTGCGCCCACAGAATAATGCAAAGTCAGAGCCAACTATTTTGGCAGCTGAGATCAAAGGGATTATATTCTTTCAACTGCGACCTTTCATTGATACATAAAACCTAGTTCAAATAGGTCAACTATTCGGATCCGAAGCCAAGTCCAAGATGTGATAGGCATAGAATTTTTCGGGGGATCCCGCCCACATAGCACGATGTCACGTAGGAAGGCGGTTCCCGATTATTTTGTGCTCCTGTATATGGCCACACATAAAAAAAAGTTATCTCGGGAGCTTGGAAAGCAAGGATGGCTAGGAACATCCCCGGGCTATACGTAATATGTTGATTGGATGGCTCTTTTTGCGAGAAAGTGACGATTCATTTAGACCAACAGCTCCTGACACAAAAATGTCACCGGAAATTGCTTAATGTGTTCTCGCTCCAAGGATGCTTTCCACTTTCCCGCCACAAGAACTTACCCAGGCTTTGATGCGTCTGTGTTTGTTCTTGGGTCGCATATTACACATTTCGTATTAAAACATCGACTGTGTTGCATACGTCCAATGCGCAAAAGTTCGACTGAAAGCCCCGAACGATAGGGCACGAATGTGACTAATTTTAAAAGCACTAGAACTGCATTCCGTAAAAATTATGTTGTGGTCGTGGCAGGCGCAGAAATAATTTCCTCACCACCGCCGGCCTGGCAAGTGGTAACATTTAAATGCCTGAAACCGGCACAAATGCACAAACGCGACATGGGCAATTGCAAAAATTACACTGTCGCCAGCTCCAGTATAACCGGAGCACTGACAGGGCCTCCATGGCGTCTATAAATTATCCTTTGGCTGCAATTACTTATTTCAAATGAAAATTTCGGTTTAAACGGTGGAAACATGCGAAAGTTATTAATTGCGATGAAAGTTGTCCATTCGAGCCTCATGCTCAGGGAATGAATGGCTCGGGTTTGATGGATGCCTCACATGAATATGACGAATGTCTTGAAATGAATTACATGGAGGGTATTCAGTACGTTTTGAATAATAGTAGTGTAGATGTGTCGCCATGAAATGGTTTTAATATTTTATTACTGAGGTTATGTTACTTTTCGGAATTACCATTATGGAATGTACGTTTCGGAAAATTTTATCACTTAGTTTGGTTTTATATTAGTATTTTGCAGATCACTCTTCTGCTGTATCCTGCCATGGGAGACCACCAAAATGTATACAGTAATTATAGCTTTGAGAACTTTTAGTTATACAAGAAGCTTATAGAACTGCTGAGAAACAAGAAAAACATACATGGGTTTTTATGAGCACCTTTTCTGTGATAATGGCAAAGTTCAGTACATCCAAATTTGGCCTAAATGGCAAAGACGGGGGGGGGGGGGGCGGTGGGGGGGGCGGTGGGGGGGGTCGACTTGAAGCTCTTATGTCGACGGTGGTAATATGCCTACTAGGAATCTGATCCGTACAAATACAGATAGAAAGTTCGATTCCTCCTCCAATATAGGAATTATATTCGAGCCAAGGCCTGATGTAGGACTTGTAGATCACTGCCATATCAGATGGAGTAGCTGAAAATATATGATCGGTCGAGCTACGATTACTGTATATCTCTTATATCGAAGATACTTAGACAGGGCGAATTGGGTATATTCATTCCACAAGATATAATTATAGAATCAAAAGAATATGGAAGTCAAGCGTGCTGTCGTCGTCGAAACTATGAATGGGATTAAAAGTGAGAGGTAAAAGGTCATTAATAACAATAAGAAATAAGATTGGTGAAAAATGTGGATCCTGTGATGCATCGGAATTTATTTTGTAGGAATCATATATAACTCCGTTGATTATTAAGTACACGGATTAAGCGGCCTGACAGATAAACTTTATATCCATTTTAAGCGATTTGAATGCAAACCAAACGCTTGAAATTTGTTTAGAAGAGCGGCATTGCAGACTCTACTAAAAGATTTTGAAATATCAAGAGCGACGATTTCGGAGTCTTCAAAGTTATGAAGACAATGATTCCAATACTCCGTCAGAGCCATTAGAAAGTCTCCGGTAGAGAGGCCAGCGCAGAAAATACACAGGCAATTGTTGCTAAGATGCTTATTTTATGTTACTTGATCTTACGATCTTGAGGGCTTACGAGGGATTCGAAAAATGTAGGCAGGACCAAAGTAAGCGCAGCGCGTTTGATCTGTAGTTAGCGAAGTCACATGTTTCTAATTTATGAATCCGCTAAGCATGTTTCCATGCACAAGCTAAAATTGCTGTTGAGTATGATAGATAAAAAGGCTTTCGCACAGGTTTAGCTAAAGTATAGGCACACCAGTTTAAAAAAAAGGTACGAGAAACTATCAGGCCCAGTAGGTTTGGACACACCAAGTTTAGAGAGTATATTAAAAACTTCCCGTGCGCGAGATTGGTTTGGTTAGTAGCAATCAGATTGGCTTTGTCCAATGAACCAGTATTAACATTCAGATTATTAATAAGGTTCAATATTTTTACAGCTTTGACGAGAGTTCTCAGTCGACCAGCATAAGAGGAAAACACCAAAGGATCATTCCATTGAATACCGCGGAGTGAAAGCTTTAGAAAACTGCGCTGAACTTCCTCTATTCTTGTGATATGAACGGCGAAGTATGGAGCCCATACAGGGATAGCGTATTGCAAAATTGGTCTAATGAACGTGCAGTGAAGAAGCTTGGTTAGGTAGGTATCATCAATGTTCCGGGAATATCTTTTAACGAAGCTCAGCATCGAGTTAGACCTATCAACGATTCAGTTTACAAGATCCTGGAAAGAGAGCAGAAAGTTGAGGACCACGTCCCAATATCTCACCCAGTAAACTCTGCTCAAGACAACGTCATCAATGGTGTAGTCAAGGAGGAAAGGACGTATCCTACGGGTGTATGGTACACTTGCCGCCATATAATGGATAAACGTATAAAACGTAGCCAAATCAGAGTTAAAAAAACTACATTCGGATTCGTGGGAAACAATGCGAGAAACATTTGCTTCGTCTGCGTAACACAAAATTGTACAGGAGAAGCGAAACATCTTTGATATACAGGAGGAAAAGGAGCGGGCCAAGGATGCTACCCTGAGACCCCCGGTATCCCGCCCTACAAGTACGCCGGACCAATTACAATAAAGAAGCCACTCATTGATTGAGGAAGTATTTAAACAGAAGTAAAAAAGGAGATGCGTCGGCGGTGTGATGACGCGATTGCAGTCAGAACTGCAAATATTTTATAGCTGGTGTGTCAATAATAATCTTAAATTAAACATCGGTAAATGTCAGGTTATGACCTTCTCGAGGTCCATCAACTACTGTACTTTTCAGTACAAGTTTGAAGATATTTGTATTCAACGGGTGGAAGGAGCGAAGGATTTGGGTGTGTATCTTGATAGGCAACTTAACTTCATCCCCCACATTAATAATATCGTTGCCAGGGCCAGCTCTATGCTGGGTTTTATCCTCCGTTGGTCCAGGGAATTTCCTAGCCCTCACATAAGACTCCATCTTTATACATCCCTTGTTAGACCACTGCTGGAGTATGCTAGTCCGGTTTGGTCTCCGTTTTATGGATCTCACACTAAACGTATTGAATCTGTACAGCGTAGATTTGTGAGATCGGCCCTTCGTGCTTTGCCCTGGAGTGACCCTTTTATTCTACCTCCATATGGTGATCGGTTGGGACTGCTACAACTTGCTACTCTCGAGAAGCGTCGCTGGGTTGCCGATATAATTTTTCTACACCAGCTTCTACAGGGAAAGATTGACAGTGCGGAACTTTCTTCCAAAATATCACCTAGAGAACTGTCCTATTCCCTTCGAAACCGTTCGAACTTTCAGATAGCTTTCTCGCGCACTAGTTACGGTATGTTCGAGCCTGTTAATCGCATGTGTAGGTTTGCTAATGGTGTTGGTGATGTTTTCAGCACTAACGTAGACAAGTTAACATTAAAGAGGAACCTTTATAATTTGTAACCATCCTGTTGTACTCACTTGTCTTTGTTCTTTTTGATTTTGTTTTTTTGTGTGGCGTAAAGTTTCCTTCCTTGTATGTTTTGTATTGACTTGGCTTAAGCTGCCTGTGCATCCCTGATTTTGTGTTTGGGTGTATTTGGCTTGTTTACTAATGATCTTATCTTTGTTTACTAATGATCGATCAATAACTGCGGATAACTTATTATTATTAACCGCATGTGTAGGGCCGTGAATATGTGTCCTATGTTTGACCTGGCTCTTACTAAGGATGTGCTTAAACGTTCTCTGTTATCTCTGCACTTCTGATAGTAGTGTTTGGGAGTGTTTTGGATTTTTACTAATATTTTATTGCATGGGTTATGGGAGCCTCATTCGCCTCAATATATGTTATATTCTGGTGAATAGGTCAATTGATTCCAGGCTTTTGCTTGTGAAGTGCGCCTTCTGAGTTAGAAGGGTTAATTCTAATAGGAACAAAGGCGGTCAGGAATCTCCTTAAAATCTCACCCTCTGAGTCGGACAAACACACAAGATCTAAAAACCTATCTGAATCTTTAGCAGCAATACAATACTGAACCAAGCCGGAAGAGGGAACAGAGACCAAAAACGACAGAGCATATTGTCCGTGGTTCCAGTGGTTCGTACACTACGGAGAATGAACAAGCGGGAATATAAACGGTCAAAACAAACAGTCTTCTAACAGGGATTGTCAGAGTAACTAGGGGCAGTATTGGGCACAGCTCATCTCAGCTGATCGATCAGACAAAGCCGAGATAGAGGCCAACAACCGCAGCCTGGGCATCGGAGGGCGAAGCAGTCACAGCCGTGACTCTCCAGGACAAATAGTCCGATCTGTTCAGCAGGGCACCTGAATTAGAATTAAATTCACTGGCAATCTCCAACAACCTGAGATCACCCCCGCGGGCAGATAAGGAGTCGACTCCGTCCGCCACAACAGCCAGGGGACCGGAAAGGGCCTCCATCATACCGCTCACCAACCTAAGAACGTCTTAGTATTCACCGCAGGTGGAACAGCTAGACGATCCAGTACCAAGCCAGTATGGGACATGTATTTGCACAAGTATTTTAATGCATTATTGGTTTTTCATACATTTCTAACACATTACAACTAAGCAAACGTGTGATTGATTCGGCAGGCATTTATAAAGCACTGCATGCATTACGTTAGTCCCTCAAATATCGTTAGTACAAATAAATGCATACAACATACGTAACAGTTATTTCAGTCAGCATACGTAACAGTTATTTTAATTGAATACATGCCTTACTGTAATGTATACAAAATTAATATCGAATGTATTAGTAGTATGCTGGGGCTAACTTAACTGCGCCGGCTTTTTCTGGCACTCTCTGCCTCTTTCGCAAATGTGTCTTTGGGCTTGTTTTTTTCTTTTATTTATACTCGCCTTCACTTGTGATTAATTTAACGTTTGAGTTTCTAGACATTTTAAGCGTTTTCACTGCTACGGTATTATGAGCATAAAATGGCCACCGAAACGAAGGTCGCGACTAGACTTCTCTTGTTTCTTGCACCTCTTCCGCCTGAGAGTCCGGCCCTTGTCGTGCTGTTCTTAAGGGTATTTTTTTTTATAGTTCTCTCTAGTTCAAGTAACCACTTGTGGGGCATGAGGCGGGAGAAGAACTTCACCCGATTCGAGACAACGGTTGCAAGTGTACCTACAATTTAAAGTGAATTTCGAACCACTGATATTTTCTCTGCAACCACCATGGCCTTTTTATCGTAATATGTTGGGACTTCCGGATTGGAACGCCGATACTCCATCGACCACTTTTTGAAAACTGACCGCCTTTTCTTATGGTCATCGCTGGTCGAACTACCGTGCAGAATAGAAGGTTGTATATAAAAGTCTAGAAATCGATTACTAAGGAACTAGCACAGTAGTCAGATAGTATTTGGTGTTTATAAGCTTGTCGAATATATGAACTAATTCATTAACAAACTAACATCGCTTTTGAGATATATTGCACTATAAAAATGGTTGGTTATACGAGAGTTAACTTTAGTAAACTGTATGATAGTAAGCTGTAAAATTTCTCCATGGTACCATACTTCTATTTGTTATTATACAGCAATAACAGATGATATTTATTTACCACAAGTTCCCTAAAACTCTATCCTCTAAAGTTTATAGGAAAAACATATTCTCCTCTAGTTTTTGATACTTTGCAGTAGTGTTGAATTTAAAATTAGCAAGATCTTAGTGTAGACACTTAGCAAGTGCTAGCATACATTTGCTCATAATAAATTTTTGCACATACCCACATAATATGTGAAAATATGTAGAGAAACTCACTGAATAGTATTGCAGCAAGACGAGCATAATTTAGACTCAACTACCATAAAAATGTCACAGTAAGAACGTTGACTGTATGCGCTCTGCTTCGATTAAGTACACTCGAATTTAATTTTCTGCAACAGGGCAGAGAAGATAAAAACAATAAAAGGTGCTACAGCATCCTGCAAACATGGTGCGGCTATAAAACCAGCGAACAAGGCCAACATAAAACCGCACCGTAGAAGCACCTTGCAAATGTGTCTCAAATAACATAGCCACCCACCAACCGCAGACAGAAATCCACTTTGGGGCTGGGAAGTTATAAATTTTTTTTATTTGCTTCATTTATTGAGTGTTGTACGCCCTCCAGTATTTTCCGTGTAATATCCTTCGGTTCTTAATACACCTTGGGGCTTGGGGTGGATGCGGATATATTGGCGGGTCTCAGTCAGTTTCCTTTAGCATTCTCATCGGATAAGGTGGTTAACAGTTTCAGCTTTGTTTCAGAGCTCAGCTAGAACGTCACCTTACCCCAGCAAGTTGATAATTTTTTTTTAGTATCGACACATGCATGTGGCCATAAAGCAAACACCGTTTTATGTATATGACCTGTGGAATGTCTTATTTATTACAGGTCAACCGAACGCGCTAATAAAATGGAAGCAACAAGGCGAGATAGGGCAGGTTCCCACAAAATGTCAATATCTAGCCAATTTTACTTTTATGGGGTTGTACTCAGACAATTACTCCCGGCGTTGTCTCGTCGCGTTCAGATGTGCTATTATACGGCCGTAAACCGGAAGATGAACGAGCATTACATTTTGCGCGAAAATGTAAAATTATTACAGAATCTTTTCTTTGTAGTTATGGAGTGAAAAGTGTTTTTCGATTATAAGCGGAAACCATTAAAATGGGGGTGTGATTCACTCGTAGTAAGTCTTATACCTCCTGCAATCTAATTTCTTCCTAACGATCCATTTATTATGAAACGTTCTTTCGCTAGTCGTTTACAATTTGAATAGACCTAATAGATTGTAGTCGATTTCCTTTCACGATTTCATAACTTTTTACTAATGACCGTGAACTAATTTGCAAAAAGAAATAAATTTGCCGTTCCCAAAGGTAAGCCCAAGGCTTATTTGGGAATTTAGTACAACGACATCTAATTAGCCTCAAGAGCATAAAATTAGTCCAGTAAAGACGGTGCTGAATGAAAAATTTCAAAAAACTCCAATTAACTTAATACCAAAATTACCCAAAACTGAGCCGCATTTCGAGGTTTACCGAGTTGAACAAATCTTTTCTTTTCATAAAAGAAACCCATTTTGGGGAGCCTATTCCTTTTTATTCATTCCTCCGGTTCATTCGGTCTTATTTGGCATTCAAAATTGTTATGATACAGGGTGATTGCCAGTCCTTTCGGTCGACTGCGGGGAGGGCAGTAAAATAATCGTAAAAAATAGAAGACCGGAAAATAGATCTCCACCGAGCTTTGTTCCCTGATATCTCCCCAGACCTGGAGCTTTATTTTCTCGACGATTTTATGACTTGTCTATTGATAATTTTATGACAAATTCATTGCTCTCATCAGGTATAAAACGCCCCTACTAAGTGAATTTCTCTGTTTTTTTACAACAAAGGCTTCTTAGTAGTTTGTCCGTATTGAGATTGTTAAGATGTAACACGCTCTACGTGAGCGCTTGTTCTGCAGAATAAGGATTTTTTGACTGGATCAATCTTGTGATACGTTGGAGTAATTGTGCTATTTACAGACAGTCATCCTGAAGTTTACACAAATGCCGAACGTGAAATTGTAGCCGCAAAAATAAATTTGTGGTCATGGAAAATTTAACTATAATTGCGGAATCCATTTCATTTGCTGTCGATTACGGGTCGTTGGTCACACTTGGAGGTAGAAACCAGTGTGTTTTTCAGCATTTGACATATAAACCAAGTCCGATTCATTGCATCCTGGAAGGCTATTTATTACTTGTGCGTTCTGTACTCATATGTTGTGGGTAGATGGAAAATCATGAAAATTATATCGCGTTAAAATTCGTACTTAATCGGGAGGTGTTTTGAAAAAAGCTGTTTTTTCATTAGTGCTAATAAAGAAGCTTTTTAAAAATGGTATTATTTGTCCTAACAGCTTTTGGTATAAGCTTCTTTTTGGACTTTTTACATAAAGTAAACGTAGAAAAAAGCAAACCTTATTAAGGTATTGCTGGAATTTCTTTCGAGGTATTACATGAGGAAGCACTTTTGCAACCGAACAATGCCAAAAAGAGGTCGACGAATTCCTGTTTGTCATGCAGAGGAACCGATTTCGAATGCAGAGAATATTTTTTCTAACTAAAGATGTTGACAGTCGAATACTTTCGTCAAAGCCAAAAAACATTTATACCTTCCATAAGGTTAGAGGTAATGACCTCAAAAAAAAATTCTCAGGCCAAATCCCACTACTGTTACTGCTATTAGGTTTATTCTTTAACTAAGGCGATCTCAAACTCGATTGAGAAGGGAAGAGGGAAACATACACCACAGACAGAAGATCTTGGCTTAGAGCAGGAACAAGCGGGTGTAACAACCAAGTACCCTTTCTACTACCTACTTGGCGTCACCAATTTTTTCTGCGTGAGGGGTGAAAATCTTCCAAAGACACCACGAGACCCGAATGTCTCTGGTAGTGTGAAATTTTTACTCACTAAAAACACCCCTCTAGAGATTTGCTAAATCAGACCACTTTATCCCGGTCCCTTTTTGTCCCTAACCCTTGCGGCTCTCAGCGAGAGAGACCCGCACTAATCAAGTTTTCTTCCCTCACATCGCTTCCTCGGATCAGCGCAAGCATTTGCTTATAAGACACCTCTGCTACTCTTTTTTCTTCCAACCAGTGGTGTCCCATCAGCTTTGTTCTTCTGCTTGCTAGTGCAGGACACTGGCATACTATGTATGCCACCGTCTCTTGCTCCTCCAGGCATAGCCTGCAGGTATCATCCTCGGGAATGTCCATCTTCTTTAGATGACACCTGAAGTTACCATGTCCTGTTAGTAGTGCTGTCAGTCAACTCAAGGTCCTATCATCCATATCCAGGACCTTCCTTTGTTCAACACTTCTAGTCTGTCTGCAATCGTCATCTTAGTCTGTCTGTATTCCCAGAGTTTCCTCGTGGCCCACGTTCCTAACAGGCCCTCTGCCGTGCGCCTGCCTAGCGCCGTGAACGACTCCGGACCTTAGAAACTCGAAGCAGCTCCAAGTTGGCGTCACCTTTAGTAACGCTCCTAAGCGTGATAATAAAAATAATTATGGGGGTTCTGAACGCCAAGATCAGCATCGAACATGTAAGGTGGAGGTTTGGACTCCGAAACGGAAACGAAAATGGGCAGCTGTTTGTTGAATTGTAACTAACCGGCACCTTCTTATCGGTGGATCCTTGTTAAAATGTAATTTATCATCCTGCCTCAGAAAAATTGAAAATTATTTCTCGATCTAAGGGCATAACATCGAATTAGTTCTATAGAAGATGCGAAAATAAAGAAAATACTATATCTAGTCTATTCTATGAATGGCCAGGTCTAAAAGAACGACGACTCGCTTGTTTGGGAGCAGCTTTCTTTGACAATCTTACTCCCCCCTTTAAGGATATCTTATATGGAAATCTATAAATTTGAATTTTCCAGCTCCATAAATGAAAAGGAAAAAATTTACAAATATTTACTAATATTTTGTAGAGCCGGGCGTGGATCCAGGGGGAGGTGGTAATGGGTGTACCTCGACCGAACTTTTTACTGTTAACAAGAATCTTTATAAACTAATTTCTAAACCGAATATACAAGGAAAGACCAGTATTGGAAAAATTACAGCGAATATCACTGTAAGAATTGCTATACTGAACCGAAGCGATGGAAGGAGGAACCCGTACTTTTTACGGTACAGGTAAAAAATTTACTTTATTCGCGGATAAAATTAGTTATTTTACAAAAGTAAAAATTCCCATTATAAGAAATATATTTTTCTGAATAGTATTGTCGTAACTATGATATTATAATGTGCACCGTACGGGGAACAGACTAGGTGATTAAAACAAAATCAAGTTCTACCTAGTTTACTAGTTTATTGGAAGTGGCCGCCTTAATTCTTACACAACTTTTTAATCTGTTTGACTAGTCATCTATGGCAGAACGCACTGTTTCTAAAGGAAAATTAGCTACTGCTTGTTTTAAAACTCGCTTAAGGCTATCTATGTTTGGGTGTCGTCTTCTGCAGACCATGCTCTTTAACTCTGCCCACAGTTTGCAGTCAAAGGATTCAAATCTGGGCTTCTAGAAGGCCATTCCGACGCCTTATAAATTCTGGAACATTGCTTTTCAACCATGCTTGTGTGGTGTGGGTCTTATACGCCGGAGCTGAATCCTACTGGAAAACCCAGTGACGGTTGTTCAATGGCTTCACGCACTCCTCGATCACACCCGTCTGGTAGTTTCTTTCTGGAGTTTTTACGCCTTTTCCGCAGAAATGAAGCTCTATGACACCTTCGTAGCTGATACCCCACCATACCATTACTGACGCTGGATGATGTCCTCGCTGTACTTTTTTGCAACCTCTCGGGCTTCCCTAGAGCTGTGTGAATTTTGACGGTTGAATTTTTCTTCCACCGTGAACATTTTTTCATCGGTAAACAAGATTTGTCAATGTTTGTTGTTGCCGTACCGCTGAAGGAGCTCTTTGCTTCTTGTGGTCCTAAGTTTGTTCAACTGCTCTGTCAGCCAGTGTCCTGTTGATTTCCGAAAGGCGTCCATCCCGAGGTTAGATTTTTTGATGCGACACATACTTCTGGTGGAGCTGTTAATCTCCCTAGCCATTATTCGTTGCTTGCGAAGTGGATTTCGACGAATTCGATTCCCGGAGACAAAGACAAAGACGAAACAACAAGTTGAAAATCTCACTTGCGGATTATCCAATAACTGCTGTTCGGTTTTCGTTGACTCCATCTTTACACGCGAACTTAAAATGTACATGAGTTGTCAACAACAATATGACGTATCTAAAAATAGCTACTGCAGAAACGACGGACATGAACAACAGTATCGCGGACGCGTTCAATTTTGTGACAGAACTTATGGCACGACCAGGTACAATGAGCATGTCCCAAATTTCGGCAATCACTCGCTTGGCTTGGGTTTTCTTTAGAGATGTCAAAAATATTCCTTCTGAACTTGTCGCTGATCTACAGTTCCCACATCAGGCCCAGACGGGACTATAATTCGCATATTTGGGCAGAGGAAGGGCATACTGTATTGTCCGTGACATTGAACACGCGATAGAAGAGCTTCAAGTCCCCCTCACCACCACCACCACTCTCATATACTAAAGATCAAATTTGGTCGTACTGTCAAATGGCAGGAATATTTTACAGGTAGAACAACAGTTTACCGTCTTCTGTTTTTCTCACGTTTTGTGACATCTTCAAAGGAGGCGTTCATCATTACCTGTTTCACGCAAAACCTATTTAGGAGGATTTCTAGTATGTTGGCTTCAAAAAATCGATTTTTTTTCTTTTGCATTTTTTATCATATCTCTCCTAGAAAATAAGTTGTACGGAATTTCATGGCGGCCGGTCGGTACACGTTTTTCGCAAAACCATATTTTTCGAGCTGGTGTGCAGTACTTCGAAATTTAAAAATTGTGCGACTGCAGCAAATCGGTCTTTAAAATGTTTGGCAGACATGTGATTCTCTTCCCGACCGCATTCAGATTTTTCGCAATATTAATGGCATAGTTATGGCCCCTTAAAGATGAAAAAACATAGAAAATGTGAAAATTAATGTTGAATTTCGCCTATTTTTTAAATTTCGACTTGAATCTGTTCAGAACGATAACTACAAGCTTCTACTTTAAGATTTTTTTTTGATTTCTAATCAGTGGCAAAGCTGGAACTCTGCACACCGTGGAGTCGCGTTTTTGTTTTTTGCAGTGGCCAAATTGAGACTTTCATGTTTGTGTTTTTTACAAAAACATGTGTTGCTGTACTTTATTCCCCGAATAAAAAGCGACAAAAAGCTTTATAATTGTACCCATCTTAAATTTCCCAAAAAAAAAATCCCGGAGTTTTGATGCCTAATTCCTAACATGTCACTTATCCTTAATTCTTTGGCATTATGATTAAAAAATTATTAATTGAATATTATTAAATACTTTTATTAATAAAATAATTAAAAAAAAATTTCAGAATGTTGGACACGCACAGGGTACCGTCGAGTTATTTTAAATTTTTCATAAATAATTTTAGGTACAGTCTTCCTATATTTTGAATTAAAAGTACTAACTAAAGGCTATATTTAGAAAATTTTGGAGATAGTCTGCATCAATCGTTTAAAAATGAGTTTGGGGGGGGGGGCGAATCAAATTATTTGTCGAATCAGTGAATCTGTTTTTGGTATTGTCCGTACACCAAATTTCATCTCAATAGGTTTTTGTTTACGTTAGCGTTAGCATGGCTTTTTCCGGAAGGGAGTTAGTGCAAGAGTAGTGTTTTTGCATTGCTGTAGCTAAACAACAGCCCAGAGACGGAGTGGATTTTTTAAATTCAATTTTAAAAACCCACTGGGAGATCTGGTCTCGAAACCCGGCATGGCATGGTGGTCGTGCCGCTAAACCTAACGCTAAATTGATCCAACTACAGGATAGACGGACAGACCAAAACGATAACGGTTTTTAGTTGCTACGGAACCCTAAAACTTAAACATCTCCTACATAAGTGCACGGAAGAAGTTAAACTTCTTTTGTTTTTGTCAATCAACAAATTTAAATTATGCAGATGAAAAACATTAAAGAAATTTTCAAAATCTACAACTGTTGTGCCCAGCCTAAAAAGAAAAAAACAAGTTAAGGGGGTCATCGCGACCCCCTTAACTTGTTTTCTCAGTTAGCGGCATTTGTTAACAGATCAAAAATTTTGAAATCGGGCCACATCAGTGCCAAATTACAAGTTCTTTTTAAAATTTGCACTTTTATTGTTTTTTCAGACGCTTCGTAATTGAGCTGCAACCTCTACCGATTTCCCCGCAAATTTTGTATGCTCAACTTTCAGCGCCATCTATACAGAACCAGGCGGAAAAGAAAAAAAATACATATTTTTTGTAATTGCAAATACTTAAATAAAAAAAATGTTCACAATATCATTTGTACTTTTTTCACAAACCCTTTAGAAAGAAACTCCTAAAATTCACACTCCAGGTACACGATGACCCCCTTCAATAAATATTACAATATCATAAATTGTTGCAAATTTGCAAATATTTTTGTAAACAAACTTACTTCAGACCCAAACTGACATCAGCTGTGCTAGAAAAAAGCCCTTAGAAGCAGCTCTAAAGGACACTCCAAATATATGTCTAGAAACTATTTCCCATTTGAACAATGCATTCGAAGAAGTATAAATAGACTCTTCTTATTTTTGCTTTTATTTTTTATTTGCACTTTGTTGACTTGTTAATTGACATATTTTTTTCTCTTTTTTTGTATTTTATTTTTGAAATTCTTTCTTTTATGTAATCAGCTATTGATGAATCTTTGTAAATAGATAAACAATTCCTGGCATTTAATTTAATTTTTTATTCAATCGGCAATGTCGCTGAGAGAAAATACCCCAATTTGGAAATACTCTCAACAAATGTGTATGGAACTGTAAGTGTTATTTCGTTCAAGTCAAACAAAAGGTCAATAAGTTAACCAACACATTTAACGCCTATAATTACTCGAACAAAAAGGAAATTGTCTCATGAGCCATAAGAAATGGAATCTCGCTTACTGAAGTTTGACAAGAAGAAATTGTTATTCGACAGCTGGAAATAATTTAACAAAATTGAGGAAGCTATTCTTATCCTTACTATTTATTCTCTGGTTGAACTGCAAAACTTGGAATTTGTGTTTTCTGTGTTAAAATCCTAAAAATCAAAAGCATTATTTCTTAAACCAGTTACAATCATCAGTTTCAATTTCGTAGTATATTTAATTTGAGCTCGAATGATTTGTATTAGGCAAACAATAACCTCGTTATGTGGCAAATACTGTAAAGTAAAAACCTCCCTTAGCTAAGAATTTAAATGTAAAACTTTAAAAACGCGAAGTGAAACTTCGTTTGGCAAAATTAGCATTCCTTCACTTTTAACTTTGTTTTGCATTTTAATTAATTCGTTTTTTTGTTGTGTAAATCGCGTTATTTTCGCGAAGTCTAAGGCCCAGTTAATTAGGAGATCCTCTTTTATGAATTGCTCAATTTGATTCCCCTAATTGAAGTAATAAAGTTAATCCCCTGTCGTTCTTCATCCAATGAAATTGTTGTGGCCGTTCGTCCCTACCATCTTTTCACATCCTAAGGACCGAGGTAAGAAGTACCTCTCCTGCTGAGTGATGCGGAAGCTTTCAGCGGTTTTATTAAGGTTAGTGAAACGAAAATTACCCAAATCCTTCTCGTTGCCGCCTGTTTTTTTTTTGCATCCAGATTTAACAACTTTTCTAGCTTCTTACAAAGTATCAGTGTTTATGGGTTATGAACTGAGTGATGTGTTCCTGTTTTGCTCATCAAAAGATGCCGAATATCGCTGACTTTGTTAAGGAACTCACAAGTTATTAAGTAGAAGTGTACGAAAACACACTCAATTACGGCACTTCGGTGTTGATAAAATCTTTTTATAGCAAGAAGAAATGACCTGCAGGGAATCTCATTATTTTGCTTTATACGAGATTATCTTTCTGAGAATTTTCTTTTAGAATCCGAAATAATCACAGCAGATGTTGTTTATACGATTCTTTTATGATTTAACGTCGCAGTATTTAAAAAAATTAATTTTATTTTCAATTTTTCACTCATAACACGAAAATACAGAGCACTTACAATTACAAGTTATAAGATATATTGGTTAAGTCGGTGGAGTAAGTGATAAGGTGTCGGTCTTCCATCCCGTACGACCTGACCGAACCCCACCATCGACGAGCCATGGTTGTTTTCTGCTGACAACAGATTACCATAAAAAGGCCATTTGTTATTTTCAATCGTTATCTGGAATAGGGTGAAGTTCGCCTCCCGCCGTATGCTCCACAAGTGGTTACGGGAAATAGAGAGAGATTGGTCAAGTATACGAGATATAATTTGATTTCGCAAAAATACTATTTAAGTATTACATTAAACGTAGTCAGCAAAATGTTACCTTAATTTTTATTATACCACTTTAATTATGTCACTAGTTAGTTAATTGGAGTATATTTAATTTGTAAATTTGATACAGGAGACGAAGTTGTATCAATTGGTTGAGTGGCAATATCCCCACGCTATGGTTTCAGGTTTCGCGAGTCTGCCTTCAAGCGAGTTTTTAGTAACTAATTAATAATCCACTCCGTCTCTGGGTTGTTGTCTAGCTGGCAGCAATGCAAAAACAAGAGATTCAATTTCCCTCATTCCACTTACCCTAATCCCCTTCCGTCCAAAGCCATGCTAAGCGCATCATAGGGTTGTCCCCAGGGATCATAAAAATAAAAAGCTTTCAAAAATATCTTATGTTATAGCAATATATAGATATTTTTAGTCCCTCGGGAAGTTTGTAATAACGAATATTAATAATAATCACATATGTGTGGATCTTTCCGTTTTCTAGTAACACCCACTTAATATCTATAAACTTAACCTTATGTATTTACTATTTTACGTAATTTTGGGCTTGTTTTGTTGTTTAAAACTTGTCCGTCTTTGATTAATAAATACAATTTCTAATAGATGTATTATTTGGGTAGTAATAATTCCTGAGAGGACGATAAGGATATTCAAATAGCTAAGTAGGTACGGGGAATTAATTGTACAGAATCACAGAGACGTTTTTCTCTAACGTGTCTATGGAAAGAAGCTTAATCATATCTCTATAGGAAGGAAATATAGCAGGATTGTTTCTTGGAAGGCTACAAGGCGCAAATCTAAGAAACCAATCTTTTATCGCTTCGATCGCAATAACATGAACTGAATAAAATGATAACCAGATCGGGGAAACATACTCAGTAATCGGTGTAACAAAAGAGCAATAAAGAGTCTTGATGACACAAGAATAACCAAACTCACAAGACTATCTCTTTACGAAACCTAAATCAATATTTACCTTATTAGCATAAGAAAAACTTCGAGTTAAAATTTACACTAAAGTTGTTAGCGCTGTCAAGTTTGGAAAATAAGATACCGTTGATATAATAATTATAACGTATATTTTTGAATTTACGAGTATATGACAATAATATAAACTTGTCTATTCAGAGAAAGAAAATTATCAGAACACCACGAGTGGATGGTATTCAAGTCCGACTTAATCAATGCACAGTCGTTGTCATCAGAGATAGTGCTATATATTTTCGCATCGTTAGCATAACATAAGATTTTTGTGTGAGACAAAAGTAGTTGTAAGTCATTAATATAAATTTTAAATAAGAACGGTACTAAATGGCTAGCCTGTGGCACCGTAGAAATATTATAAATGAAATCAGATAACACACCTCAGATGGAAACACGCAGTGTACCGTACAATAAGCAAGAATTAACCCAATTTACAAAATGAATCATAAAACCTAACTAAAATCTATATATATATATATATATATATATATATATATATATATATATATATATATATTGAGTTGTTGAGTTGTTTACCCATCAATCAGCAGATACGCAGTTTTTAGAAAAATCTAATAACTTGGCAGTTGTAGGCTTAACTTTAGAAAAGCCATGTTGGAAGGAATCCATAACTTGTTTAAAACAAAAATTCCCTCAAAGACCTTGCCAACTCCAGATAGATTAGCAACAGGTCTATAGTTACATCATCCCTATCGCTTTTCTTATAGGGTGGAAAAAACATAGAGTTTCTGTTGGATGCAGGTTCGAGCCCCAGACTGCCTACGAATTTTTCAATATATTCAATTTACCTCATTCACTTCTGGCCGTAACCATGCTAAAAACTCATAATAAAAAAACATTCAAATACCTTGTCGTTTTACTTCATTGACCACCATTCTATAAACCCCTTCTATATAACATCGATAATCAAGAACGTCGATGTCTTGAGTTCGATTAATATCGATCACTGATGTTCAGTCATCGTTGTTGACATCGATGTAAATATCCATATTTTGCCAACATCGCTCATCCCTAGGCCTAACTCTTTATAGGGGAACATTAACCTTTAAGAATACGACTGCCGGCAAAGCAAAACAACTTTTTGGAATTATACAGTCATCCGGTAGAAAGTAGAGAAGGTATAGGCACCAGAACAGGTAGTTTTCCGTCTAAAATAACTATTGTTTTCACAAGAACAATTGGAACTTCTACGAGTAATACCCATTTCATTTTGGGATACTAAATCTAAAGTTTTAATAGTTGATCTACATCGGGAGCAATATTATCCCCTTTCGGAGCAAAAATTCTCTCAGCTCTTCTGAACTAAGCTCCAGTGGGCAAAATTCCAGTTTAGGTACTTCTACAAGTAGGATGAAACTTTAACCAAGTTCTTCTCGAAAACTCACAGGCCTTCTAAATGGGGTTTCTAAGGGGTATGTTAGGTTCGCACTAAGATACACCCTGTGGAATGATCCACTCAGGCTTCCGCCTTATGTGGATTGACTCCGGCTGCTTAATATGCACTCTTCTGAAGAACGACGTAGAGTTGACCTTTATTCACCGGTTTTTGAATTCGAATATACATTCTCGTGCTCTCGCAGGTAAGGTTTCTTATAGGTATACCCCGTATAACTTTAGATTGCCTTTACAACTTACTCTCACTCTCGGTCTAACTATGGTATGCATGAGCATATAAATCGCACGTACAGAGCCGTGAATATGTGCCCTATTTTCGACCTAACGCTTACACCGTAGATACACCAAAATAAAAATATTGTCAAAGGGAGATTTCGAGCGGACATTTACAGTAAACCCCATGATTTCAAGGTGATTTCTTGAAATCATTGAAAATTTGAGTGATTGCGAACGAAATTTCTTTAAAGCATATTCCTAAACTAGATAGCCTAAAGCAGTTTTTTTCGACCTGCATTTTTAAAAATTTTTAATTTTTTGGAAAACGGCGGTCATTCTAAATTGAGATTTGATTTTTCACTCAAAAATTGATCATTAATTTATTTTAAATAACAACATAAAGCTTAAAAAAGGCTGTCGATAGAATTTAGATCATTGTTGAAGGAAGCTATGGTAAGAATTTGAACTAAAGCGGTCCATTAGTTCTCGAGATATATTGGATTTCCTTTTGAAAAATGTAGTTTAGAGAAAAACGAGTTTCAAATGAGCGTAGGAGGGGGAGGATCAGGTCAACTATTTTCTACTGTAATAGTATGTATATTTGAGAAGTAGCGCTATCGAATAAAATAATTTTTGAAAAATCGATTATTTCAATTCACCTAGGCATATGTAGCCCCTTAATAAGACATAGAAGAATGTAGTTGTTTTCTCTTTTTAGTAATAGCCTCCGACAAACGGATAAGAATCTTTTTTAAAAAAGACAAGGAAATATCATTTTATAATTTGTGTTTTCCACATAATTGGTTTAAGAGATCATATAAGGTTTTATCATTATCAGGTTACTAGATGTTTCAGGAAGTGTTTTTTCGTTACATCAATCAAATTTTTAAATTTTGCGTGAACTTTCTGTTGTTGTGTTGTCCTCTACGAGGAAGTGACTAAAGAAAAAGCCCTGTTGTGTATATGTGAGCATGGCAAGTTTTTGTTCGGCGGCTGGGTCTGTGCTGTCAAATTTGTTCGCTTTTCGCTACGAACTATATATTAAATTTAAATACTTTTTTAATCGCCTGCCTTTCGCTTGTGAGATTGCATGCATGGGAATCTCACATAAGCTTAAAATTGCCACGATTTCCTGAGCTTCTTTCTTCTCCTTTAGTTACTTCCTCGTAGGTTGTCCTTGACGTATTTCGACATAGGTAGGCATATTGTATGCTTACTTTATCGTTGGCAGTCAAAAGTTAATATGCGTTACAGAATCATTGCATTAAGACATCCATGTTTTATCACCAGTTATTATCCGCTTAAGCATTTCTTTACTGTCGCTGATTTCATTCAGTAACTCCTGAGTCTGTTTTTGGTCCACACGGCTTTTGTAATCATACGTCTTATGCTCGAAACACCCGGAAAATTGCCTTGGTGCGATGAAATGAGGCTTCCACACCAACATGCAAAGGTAAAAATAACAAGCAAAAGAAAGGAACAGAAAGAAAACAAGTAAGAAAACCCAGCACACACCATGCTAAACAACACCTTACTAAGATAGTTCTTAAACAACACCTTACTAAGAGTTAAATCAAAACTAGGACATGAATTATAAGCCCTACATAAATGATTAATTGGTTCATGCATGCCATAATTTGATCTGGACGGTTCAACATGCAATAAAGGCAGTCTTCGAAGGTTATGTTGGAACTGTCTGAAGGAAACTTTGCTAATAAGCGAACCCGAGTCTATATTAGAGTTCAACAGTTTGTGAAAAAAGACCAAGTTAGCGGCTTTGCGCCTTTTTTCAAGCGAGGGAAAACCGAGCAACCGGTGGTTGGTGTAGGACGGGAGTCTAAGCAGATCGTCCCATGGGAGTAATCTTAGCGCAAATCTAAGAAAATCACGCTGCATCGATTCGATACACTTGGACTCAACAGCGTAGTAGGGCGACCAGACCTGAGATGCATACTCTAGAATTGGTCTAACTAAGGAGCAGTACAAATGAATCAATGTTGGTATATCCGAGAACTCTCTAGACCAACGCTAGATTAAGCTGCTTATAGACACGATATAGTTAATATGCAGAGAAAAGTCAAGTTTTTTATCAAGTTTTACCCCAAAGTCGGTTACGGACAACAGCACGCGACGGAGACCATTCCCCGCAAAGTTGTAATCCCAAGCTTGTGGATTAGGGCTCCTGGAAAAGGTCATAGCCTCACTCCAGAAGCGTATCTAAGTCCTTTTGAATAAGGGCGGCGTCACCACCATCCATAAGAGAAGATCTTCATGTCATCAGAGTATAATACAACATAAGAGTACGAGATCAGATGGACAATGTCGTCAATTGCAAGAACGAATAGTAGAGGGCCGAGATGACTGCCTTGTGGTACATCAGATGAAGCCCTGACGATTCTAGAGCCACGGAGCGACACACAATATATCCTGTCTCTTAGATAGGAAGAAATCTAGTCGAGAAGAACAGGGGGGAAACCCAGCCTCCGGAGTGAAGGAGTTTATCAAAAGCTTTACTGAAATCCGTGTATTACAGTCAGTTGCATGCCTCGCTGGAAGCCGGAAATACCGCGGGAGGTCATGCATTTGAATAAATAAATCGATGTTGTCGGGAAAGACTATCGTAACATAATATTTAATTTTATGTTTATTACGGCATTTTAAAAATCGGTGCCATTTAAACAAGCAAAAAAAAAGAAGTATTTCATCCCCCCCCCCCCCCTCCTTATGATCTTGTGAGCAGATTGTAGTTACGTAGTTGTTTTAATAGATATAAAATTAAATTTTTTTTTGCTGATTTCTGAAGTCGGTTCAACTTGTTTTTACAAATTATTTAATTTTTCACTTTTTAGTGTCTTCAAATATATTATCCGAAAACTGCTGCTCTTGTGAACAAAAAAATTTCAAGAGTTGCAGAGGTAATGTGCAGTATACAACGACAAACGGAAAAATTATCCAGATTTGGCAACGCGTTACGAAGATAGTCCCAGCCACTCCACGTGTACCATTTGTTATCATTTACTAATGAGTAAAAGTATGCTGTACAATAGAATCAAAATCGGGCTACACAATTATTTTTCGTTATACAAATTTTTATTCAGCAATTACCGAATCATCCAAAACGGTACATGCTCCATTCCTCCACCAGCCCCGCTTCACCATAAAATTGTTGACATTCTACCAAAGGTGAAATATATTCTACACATCAACTGTGGAATCATTTTAAATCGGTCCACGCGATACAAATTCAGACTACCGCCCACCCCACCTAAGGACCAAATTTTTTCTCATATTAGCAATGGAGGCTCAAGTTTTAAACAACAATAAGATAATTATCCAAATTCATCTAAGCATTCCGAAGTTGGCCCCTCCCATACTATAACCCCACCCAATAAATTGTTGTCATGGTACAAATGATGACCATACTATATACTTTAAAAAAAGAATTCGGAAAGTCGGTCAACGCATTACGAACTTAGACAAACTTTCCCTCCATACCCAACCTTGGTCAAAATTTATCCTCATAGTAGCAATGGGGAATCATACTCTATACAACAAAAGGAATCGGTCTACGGAGTTGAGTTCGCTCTGACAGCCCTACCCAACCACATAAAATTTTATAGTGGCATTAATGGGGGAACCTACACTATACGTCACAAAAAGAATAATTTAAATCAGTCAATGCGTTTCGAAGATACTGCTCCACCCTCCATCCTAGGACCAAATTTCTCTCATATTAACAATCGCAGAACATATTCTATACAACAAAATAAAGAACCATCCACATCGATTCACGGGTTACCAAGTAAGGTTCAAACACGATCCTCCAACACCATCCCGCCAACAAAATTTGTGAGTTACTGTACATAGTCTCCGTTGGTACCGTCAAAATATATATTTACATTAAGCAAAAGAAAACCTAGCAAACTTCAACCAGAGTTATCATGTTGGACTTTACATTGAACATTTTAAGCATATTAAGAACTCTTAATGAGAGTTGTTTATTAATTCGAATGTTCTTTTCATTCTGAATAAAAAGGGACATAGAAAAACATATGATTTACAAACTAAACAATATTACTTGTAAGCTATACCTATAACCTAGCTTATTCCTAGCTAGTAATTACACACCCTGAAATTCTATTAACCAATTAATAAAAAAATCGTATCCACCTGTTGATTGTGAAGGACAAAATAGTCGTTGAATAAGTTACCCATAGCGATTGATGTAGGTTAGATTAAATTTTAATTATCAACTAGTAACACAATGTCAAATTAGTTCATACAGTGAGTTGAAGCGTGTGACGGGCATCAACGGCTTTGAAACAATGTCCAGTTCGGCTCACGTAGCGCCTCCGACGTGTTTGACTAGCGTGTCATGTCCTATCAAGTTGCCAGGAATTAGCGTGTCTTCTATTTCATCCCCAGCAAGAAGAGCTCCTCTGCATACGAAAGCGCGGAACCTTCCTGCCTTTGTTCAATGTATAACTCGGGGCACGTCCTTGGCGTTAATGTAAATGGAAAGTCTATAAAGGGGGACCCATAAATGGCTAAAATGTCATCCACTTTTCCTCTTCATTTCGTCTTTTCTTCCACAGGGTGATCTGACGGAACTCCATTCCCATCCCAGCCCGGAATGCGTAAGTACTTTCTTTTATATTCACGTATGCTAGTCGAAGTGATGTGACTTCATGTGGTAACATCCACAAATGTAATTTCGATGACACCCATCAAATGCTGGTTGAAAAAGAGGGGATACACCAAGCTCTCAAGGATTCCGATGGAGGGCATGAGAACTCGTATGGAAGACATGAATCGGTAATAAATTAAATGAGACCACATGGGATTTGGTTATGATGCTCCAGAGTACATCTGTTCGATCGGGGAAAGGTATACGCGACATGATAAAGTCAAACTTGAGGTCATTATCAGGCTCCTGTTCGGGACATTATGGAAACATCACCAAAGTTTGACCAATTTAAGGCGACCATAAGTAGAGAACCAGAAACAAGTCAAACCAAATTCGAATTTTAGATGAATATATACAGACGATACTAGGAGGAAGAAAAGTGCTTACGAGTAGTCTTCCCGATATGGCTCTTCCCCTTAATCGTAATTGTACTTGCTAAAATGAGTTCAGCACCAGGGCCGTAGAAGGGGACGTAATTTCTCCCATAAAACTTCTAACAGCTTTTCGGACTTGTTAATTCCACCGGTGGCTGGATAATGCAAAGATTAGTAGCGGTGACATTCGGGGCGAAAATTGACCTAACTTCGAGGTGCTTTTAATGAGATTGGCTTTTTCCTGTTTTATGGCTGATTTAGTTGCAATAAACTTTTATTGAGGCCGTAGTACAATGTTTCCTAATTTTTTCGTGATCGGAAATTACCGACAAAGCCAAGGACAGTAATTGCGACGACAAAGTAAACAACAAAATAAGTTCGTTAAAATAAATGTTGAGGAAAATGAGCTTAAAACTTATTAAAACGATTAATTAGTTGAATTGAATTAAATTCCTGATTACTTTTGAATTGCAAACTAAAAACAAAAATCCAAAGTTAATTAAAAAGAACATTTTGTTTGACAACTTGTACAAGTACACGTTTAATATATCTTTTGATTGGCAGATAAATTGAATTTGTCATTAAAATTCATTTAGTTTCAAGGAAGCTAGGATAAAAATAAAACTTGTATAAAATTCTAGGGAACAGATCAGGATAGAGTTAATATGGGAATCGAACCTACAACCTTTGAGATAGAAGTGCATTGCCATTAGTTAAGATGTATTATGCCTATAATTATAACTATTTTGGCAAAGCTTTTATTAATTCCGAAATAGGTTTTATTCGCTTCTGTAAAGTTAAAAAAAACAACCAGGTTTTGATACAAAAAGGATTTAAAATTTAGCAAATGTCTGGAAATATTATAGGGTACCAAAAAATTCTTATGATCTGACAATAATAATTTAATTAAACATAACTCGTAATTTTTTACTTAACCAATGTAATGTCACTTTAAAGTTTGTAAGAAAACTCATTCATATTTATATTGTATTTATTCTCAGCTTTGCTCAGTTTTCATTTGCCCTAAATACTTACTAAATATTGCAAACTAAATACTGAATAAATATTATAAACAGACAAGTATAGGCCTCAGTTTTCTACATAAAGTAATAAAAGTTAAAAATAACAGTGGACCTATAATAGATCCTTACGGAACACCACTACTTATGTTAGGAAATATAAAGCCAAACATATCCTGAGCGTGTACTTTCTGTATAAAACACCGAAGTTGTGTCCAGAACAATTTTCATATTCAAGAGGATGAAAAGAAATTGCGGAAATAAAAATGTTGGTAGTTTTCAAAAGCCTTTTTACACAAATATCTGTTTAACCCTTTTAAATATTTTGAGGACCTACATTTTAACATTACTCCGGTTCTTTCTAATAGTATACTTATTTTTTACGATATTGTGTAAATTAAAAAAAAAAATTCATTTGCTAGAAAAGTACCTGCGTATGTTTTTTGGATATCCAAATTCAAGATAGGAGATTCAATATGGTGGTTTATGTTTGAGTAATTTTGGAAATTCATGTCAGCCATGTTGGACCTGTCGTTTTAAATCTTGAAACTTAAACTATGAATTCATAATTAGCGACCTCGAAATCCCTTATATTATTAAATTATTATTTAATTTTTCGTTCAAATTTAATCAATTTCTTAAATTTTTCTTCGAAATATTGCATCCGCTATCTTTCATTTTAAAATTTTTACTTCAGATTTGGAAGCCCCGACTCCAAAACCTCGTTTAGTTTTTCCCTAAAATTACCTCAGGATTGTGATTACCGACCCCGAAAACTATATTTTCATACGAGAGAACTTCAATCAAAGGATTAAAAAGTGGCGCAGGTGAATTTATGCGTCAATATTTTAATTGAAATGTATGCGTCAATATTTTAATCGAAGTTTGGTGGCAATCAAAGTTGAGAGTTATAGAAGGACAAATGCAAGTTTAAGTGTGAAAAACAATTTTAACGTCCTTTTGAATCATTCATTTTTTAATAAAACAGCTTTCGTTCCTTCGCAAACTAAGGTAAATGTCTTTTACGAAATAATGTTTTTTTACAGGATAATAGTTGAAATGCATTTAAAAACCACTAGCATAAACTGTAAACCAAAACACCGGGAAAACGGAAGTACCAAGCTAACAGGAAGAAGTTAACACTAAAACGTCGGGGTAAAGTTGAATCTGTTCAATGCAGAAATATCACTAATAGGTAGTCAAGTTTTTTACTTGTCCTACATCCAATGATAAACTGTTCATAGAATGCTTAATTCTGCTCGCCCGAGAAGGATTTTGCTTGTAAAAATTGCTTTTTAAACACAAAATGAATTAATTTTAAAGAATTTCTTATATTTAGTATATTACCGCACTTTCATACATTTATTTGTTATATGTTAATAAAAAAATCCGTTTAAAAGTTCCAAAAACCGAGCCTTTATAGGATCGTTTAGTCACCGCGGTTTGTCTCCGAAACTGTGAATGTGCCATTAACTGTGGATACCATTAAGAAAATTAATTTTTCAAGCTAGTGTGGTACCACCAAGTACACTATGTGGCGTCTTCAAATTTTCATCAATTAATGCCAGCGTCGTTGGTGGAATAAGTGATAACGTGCTGATTCCAGATTTAAACCATACCGAAGCGCAATCTGTGGTTGCTTTTTACTATTAATAGAGTAAGTGAAAAGGCCATTGGGGATTGCGGAGAAATATTGGCGGTTCGGTAGTTCTTTTTCCACCGTGATCGACAAAGAGGGTAAGTGACCTAGAGAGGGACGCCTACGTCGTATTATTAAAAATCGCTGGCAGGATAGAACAAGATTCGAGAAATTAAAGAAGAAGAAAAAGAAAATCAAACTAATTAGTCTATCCCTTTCATAAGATAGCCTTCAGCCCTTTTATTGGGGGGGGGGGGGGGGGGGGTGAACCATGCTAACAGAGGCCGCGGCAACTGAGAGATCTTTTAGCGGGTTACTGTTTATGTCCTTTGTTCCTCGAAGGATTGAAAAGAATAATAAGTTGTAAGATACGTAATATACAGATTTCAAAAATATTTTATTTTACGTTTTTAGGAGGAGTCCAGAGCCCAAGGGTATAAATGGAAATTTTTATAAAAATACCTGCAGAAAAGACAAGTTGATTTAGAAGTTCGACAAGCAATATGAGGATATAGCTTAGAAAATACTGTTATCTGTTTTTTATAATTTCTCTTACATCTCTTGTTCTCTAAAACAGTGATGTCCAAACCTATGCCCGCGGGCAAGTGAGCTTTTGAGCTTTTAAATTCGTATATGCTCTTGTTTGGTTGCATTCGGTTTCTTGTTTTTGCGTTTTTTAACCGTTAAAGCATACAAAAGCTAAAGAAATCGTCATATTTAAGTAGTTTTGTACGCAATTATACACTATCTTGAAATATACAACCTTTTGCAAATATTTTAAGGTTCTAAATTAAAGAAAGAGTACGAAATGCTTCTAAAGCTTTTAAGCATTCCTCAAATTAAGTGGTGTGAGTTTGGCCATCACTGCTCTAGAGCGTTACTTATACTTCTTGTCTTTTTGTTAGCATTTGTGATTTTTTATTTAGTATTCGGTGGTGTAAATAATTTATTAATTTATTGACAAATTCATCAAAGACTGAGTAATACAAACTTATACAAACTAATTACCAATAAATGTGAACGTAAAATTAAATATAAAAAAAGAAAAAAAGATACCAAATCAAAGAAAATTAAAAAAATAAAAAAATAAATGAACTAAATAAGCTTACAAATTCAATACAGTTAGAAAACGAAAGTAAAAAAAATCTAACTAAGCCGACTTTTTAATTGAAACTTTGTCAAGATCTATTACATTACAATTACAAAAGTAAATATAACAGCGGACTAATTGCGCAAATATAACAGCGCACTAACCTGCATTCAAGAGTTTCTAACGAGCCCTAGCCTATCCAAATACGGAGGCAATTAAGATGAATCAGTACAAGGAATGCATCGCAAGGCAAGTTTAATAAAAATCGATATACGAGTATGTACAGCATAAAAGGGATACCATACTGGTCATGAATACTATAGGATTGATATAACAAATGCACAATAAAGGAGCTCCGCAGTGACCATCTCTTAACAAAACCGAAGGTCTTGTCAGCTTTATTCATAATAGTGGCATGTGGCGCTCAAAAGAAAACTTGGTCTTGAGAACGACCTCAAGATCTTCAGCAATGTCGAATTTAGTCAGACTATTCTTTTTGCGAGTGGTACATTGTTAACATTCATGGAAAGAAGATTAATAGAACAACAATTATAAAAGCCGTCTAAGTAAGAGTTCAAAAGAGC
The DNA here is from genome assembly GCA_964036015.1 of Leptarthrus brevirostris. NCBI lineage: Eukaryota > Metazoa > Arthropoda > Insecta > Diptera > Asilidae > Leptarthrus > Leptarthrus brevirostris. Next base: position 137,171,889 of record OZ038372.1, on the reverse strand, counting down.
AGAAAGCAAAAGCATGAAAAATCTTAGCATCGTCGGCTTAGTAAAGAATTCTCGAATTATTCATAATCGTAAATACTACATTGATGTAAATTATGAAAATTTATGGTTTTAGATTGCTGCCCTGAGGCATACCAGGTGTGTTAAGAATTTCTCTCGAGAGGCGCACCATGGAACAAAACACGTTGCGTACGTCCTGATAAATAAGAGCCTAACCAAAAGAAGAATCATATAATTAATTCTGTGGAACGCCGTAGTAAAGTGAGTGCAAACACAATCCCCTTGCTTATCAGCTTCAGTTGCAGTAGGAATATAAAAATTGGAGAATTCCAATAGATTAGTTATATCGGACTCGCCCGGCTTCATATGCTTGTTAAAGCCCAGAAAAAGTTTAGAATGAAAGTGGAGACCGCTGCAACCCAAGGCCTTACCAAGGAAAATTTGTTTTTCTTTACCAAAATCTCTTTATTTCTGTCTGAATAGATATAAAAATCAGATAGTGGGAGTGCTGTGATATACAGAAAGATGGACGGGTAAAAGAAGATTCCACTTGGCTTTGGAGATCTAAAAATGCGGGGCCCAATATCCAAACGAATGCTGTATTTTTTTTACAGTTGTAAATGTGCAAATTTGTTGTTGCATTGCATATTTTAACGAAAAAATATTACATAGCCCTTTTAAAGGTTATTTGATAAGAAAGACAGCTTTAAAAGAATCGCCTGTTGCTCTGAATACCTCAAATCTGATCAAAATTTCAAATCTTGTGATCGCACATTTATTGTAAAATCAGTAAAAAACAGTTTTATTGCAATTTCGTTTACTAAGCAAGGCCTTCCCATCAACATCCAAACTTCATTCTTTAGTGAACAAGTGTATGCGGAAAATTCTCTAAGTTTACTGCTGGAGAAAGCAGCTAGAGTCTGAATGTCCGAATTCGCAGAAGCTACAGGATAAAAGTAGTTGTCGTCCTATATTTCAACAAGTATTAAAGGAAATATAGAGGATCCTGCAAATATAATTCTGTGGTGGAGGAAGAAAGCAATTATTTATATGCACGCTAAATGTAAACTTCATACAGCCTAGGCCATAAATATAAGCCACCTGCAATTTTACGATTCTCTAACAAATCTTCTGCTGAACATGCTACTCTCCTAAGAAGTTGCTTAGAGAAGTTGGTTGGAAGCAAAAAAAAAAAAATCTGTGCTTCATAGAACGCATCAAAGGAGACGATTTGATTGCGGCCGAAAACATAGGTATCTTCACAGAACGCCTCGTCAAATATGATAGCATAGGTGGCATGGTTTCGGGTTGGACGACTACAGAAGCTGTTGGAAAAGTGTTCGTATGCCAATGAATTATAAAAAACGGCAGGTTTATTTTAGTTCTAAACGCTACACTGGAAACTTTTTATTTCAAAGAAGAGGTGAAGAGGTCTAATCTTTGATAATAAATATTTCAACAGGATAATCGACATTTCTTGCATCCTGATAAATGAAGGTTTTCATAAAGCAACTTCCGAGTATAAGACTGGCTCGCTCAGCATCCCCACCTTAACCATCGATGTTAAAGATAAGAATAAAGAATGACAGAACATGGGTGGTTAGGTAAGAGAATATTTTATATAATAATATAATGTTCTGCCGAGTGTAGAATAAAAATAAGTTTACAGTATATCAAAAGCTGCGCTGGCAGGAATAAAAGCAATGCGACTGATTTCTTATTCATATTTCTCTTAGTAAGAAAGTTTGACAAATTTGTGGTTATGACTGTTAGATGCCTTAATGATAAAACCTTTTGCTTAAAATTCGTTTTTGCCAAATCTTGTTATAGTCCTAATATCGCAAAATTTCATAATCTGCAAAAACTGGGATAATATCTTATACTTCGAAATTAAAGCTTTGTTTATTAGGCTTACATTGATAAATAAAGAATGTTTTTACTGCCTTTTGCTTGCTTGATAGAAATCTAAGATTAAGCTACCAATAAGAAGATAAAAAACGGATTGCTTGGACTGAACTTTATTATACTTATTACAGGTTTATTACTTGCTATGAGTATTTCTATGATTAGGTACCTAAAATTTGAGTAAAAACCAAATTTAAAATTCAATCACTTCAGCAGACTTGCTTTTTATATCCTTTTCCTAGGAGAATTTTTGTCAGCCATCGGCTTGCTCGAACAAGTGAAATAAAAACTTATCCTCGTAAAAGCCTTAAAAAAGACACCTGTAAGATTTTCCATAAATTTTCCTTCTACAGCCAGTTCCGGAGACTGCATCGAATTTTTTCCTATCATCGAATAATTCTTCAGTCTGAAAGACCTTAGCCAACGACGACAGTAGAGTAATACTTGCCAAAATCTATAAAGAGCGCGGCCATAAATAACTGCAGCCGATGTAGAGCCTGGAGAATACCACATATTTGTGTGGAGGACCATTTGTAAAATGTTAAGGATTTTAGCTGTCGTATGTCCTTTTACGACTCTGCTACTGGTGTCATGGATGCCCTTTTTACGGCCGGCCATTACGCTTAGTTCACATATCTCCAAATTGACTGCATGAGGAAATATATAAAGACTCGTCGTAGACTTCCATAGCAGTATCCTCTCATTGGGGATAATGTTAATGGCTCTATTTGTGCAGGGAAATTACTTAAAAAGCTTTGCAATGACTTTTCGTTTGAGGATTTTATGGCGTATCGTTGAAATGTTGTTTTTATTCATTAGCAATAATCAAAAGTCTTTCATTGATAAATATAGATAAAACCAGCTATAAACTTTTAACTATTTTATATCAGACTATCCAGTCAGGCATTATCTTGTGGCGCATTGAATAACATTGTGATGGGTAACAACTTGTACTCAAGGGTAATTTTATTTACTTGTCGAGATCGGTGATTATTTTAAAGAAAATGTAGGAACATCTCAATAAAGGAGAACTTTTAACATTTGCAGAGGTGCAGAAGCATGGTATACACTTGTACAGGTTAAAATGTATTTACTATATATGGTTTGATATAAAAATACTGTATAAGTCTGATAGTCACAATATTTTTTTGTATTAGTAGTGTTAGTGCACTTGTTCCTACTCACATCCTACTCTATATACAAGCCCGGAAAACATGACAGTTCGGTCATTTTACTACTAAGTGTGTCGTCTTTATTTCATTTATTTTACATCACAGATTAACAAATTCTTGCACACACATAAAACTGCACACCGTCTTAGCCAAAACTAAAGAGAAATGCTGATGTTATTGACGCATTCTAACCTCAATACTTCAACAAAACACATTAAAACACTTGAAAATTGAAATGAGAAATTTTTTATAGTGACCACATATTTAGGACATTTGTAGGTTCACGTCAAGTAAATTCCAAGTTCAGACTTTAAAAATACTACGAAAAAGTAGAATTCCTCAACCTTTTCCTATTCTTTACTGTAGCCAGTTTTGGTTTGTTTACACCACCAATGCTCAGCTGTTCGTGTGAGCTTCCGGGCTTGTATCTAGAGTAGGCTGTATCCTACTGTATCTTGACATTGGTAGCCATAATATTCAGATACTATTAGCAAAGAAAATAGTAAGTTTATTCTTTAGGTGCATGCGACAAGTGTAGTGCTTACTTCAAGCATTGAATGACTCCATGGGCAAAAGTTGGGGAGACGCTGAGAGGGGAAATACATACTTAGCGATTCTATATTTCGCGTTGATTTCACGTACGCACTTGCATCGAACCACATAGCTTTAGTTGAGTGAGAAATTTTAAAATTAAGACCGTGGAAACAAACAATTATTCGTACGCATTCAAAGGTATCACAGTAAGTACAATAGTTTGGTTCCTGTCAGTAAGCCCTCACCATATCGCAGCTCTTTAGCAAGGCACCGACTTTAGCAAGGCATTTGATAAGCGCCCTCACTCTGTGATTACGCTTAAACTTGAAAAGTAGGGTTTTCCGCTTTTATTGCTCCACTGGATCTGCTCTTACTTAAAATATAGGACATACCGAGTATGTTTTCGTAACACTTTATCCAGAGTCTGACGTTTGCTGTGTGGATTTTCAAGCTTCGCCACACATGTTGGAATTGTTCAATTCCAACATGTATAACACAAAAGAAACTAAGCAAAAGGAGGACACAGACGACTTATTATACGAAGCCATAACGCTTTAGAGTTCCGACATGACAATATAGAGGATAGGCCAATACGTACGTGAGACCAGTCAACTTTATGTACAAATTAGAATTGAATTATTATTTTTTTACGAAATAATTATATTTAAACTTTTCACAATAAAGTGCATTCTTTATGCTGTTACAATAATCGCTGCAATTCTCCAAGAATATAATTTGTTTAAAGAACTTGTTATAAGAATACTACAGAACTTTTTATAAATAATTGTTGTTGTTGTTGTTATAAATATTAAATAAAAGTTGTTACAATTTCCAGTTTGTTTATATCTGTTCATTTTTAATCACACCAATTACACAAAGGCAGTTCTTGGTTATGTTTTGAAAAGGGGTATGCACGATTAAAAAATAATAATTTTTGCTTTCCTTTAAATAAATATTAATTATGCAGAATAAACAGTTGGAAGCGACTGGGTAATTGAGCTACTCAGAAGACAAATCGATTAACTCCATTTTTAATTTTTTCTTCCTATCAGAATATAAACACTTACATTGTCACATTCTTTTTGAAAACAAAATCAGGAACTCAGTATATCGTATCTTAAATTGTGGAGTGACCGATTAATTAAGCTACACGTTTTAATTTCCAAAAAGAATTTCACAATAAAAGCATTTATATTCCGATGGTAAGAAAAATCGAAAACGGAGTTAATCGATTTGTCTTCTGCTGAGTGGCTCAATTATTAAAGACTGTGACTCTTTGCACTTAGGTGTATTTACTTGTATTTACGTGTTTAACGTCAACAATTTATTAGACTTAGAGAAAAGTACACGTAAGTATAAATAGTCACTTCCATTACTAAATACTTAATTAAGGCTGCTTTTTGTTTTTCACGACGACTCTCAAAATTTTAAATTTGTGTTACTTGTATCTGTTGCTGTGATTATTGCAATAAATATTACATTAAAGTTGTACAAACAACCCTTTGAAAGATTTGATTGATCAAAATTCTAAAAGCGATTTTTGGGCGATTTCAAATATGGTGCGGCGACTTTGGGCGACTTCAGCGCCACGGCTCGGCGACTTTTGCTTCATACCGTCTGGCATCTCTGACCGATACCGGCAGCGAAAATTATCTGGAGTATGAAGCCCTACAAATGCGTTTAGCTTAGTAACAAAAGCACTTGAATATGTGGTATAATACCGGTTGTAACTGAATTAAGTCGTTGCTAGCCCAGCAAATATGGATCGAAATAGTCAAACACAACGAAAAACACCGAATATTTACGTTAAAACGTTTAAATATCGGAGAACATTTGGTGTCACTAGAAGAGACTCAAAATCACCAAGTTTTAGACGTGCTGTAGAAAAACAAGAGTTCTTATTGTCTTTAGGTTCCCTGCCAGATATCGTTACGTGAACGAAATGACCTATAACTATGGACGGACGGTATGCTATTTAATTTTGCGACAACTTTTGTGACCAGTAGTAAGAAAGCTCTTTTACCCGCAGTTTTATTTTGAGTCTTTCGCTAATACTGAGGAGATTTTTTCTACAGATTAAATTGTCTTCCCCAAAATTATGTTTTAATTTCCTATTTCTTTGTACTTCTTGTATTTCTTAAAATAAAATTTAGGAGTAAATGATTGTTTTCCTCTGGAATGCGCTTAACCAGAATGAGAGCGGAGATATTTTCAAAGTTGGCTATTTCTATTACATGTGCTTTCTTATTTTGAATACACTTACAAAGCTACCGACTTAAGAACGCAATTGTTGTTGCTGGCGGTAGTTTCAAATCTTTTAAAATCGAGATCGAAAATGTAATCGAATACTTTAGATCGGCGGGGACTCCTACATCTGAAATTAAGAATATAAAAAATATTGTAGTGCCTTGCACTAGGCAATTCGACTTTGAAACGGAAAGTTCTCAGTTTCTTCATTTTCCTGGTCTAAGCAATATGCTTATAGGGAAAAGGATGAATATACAAAAATGTTTCACTTTGCGACAAGCACATCCTACTCTAGATACAAGCCCGGAAAACATGACAGTTCGGCCATTTCACCAACAAGCTTTTCTTCATTATTACATTTTTCTTGTACTACAGAGTAACCAATCTTTCACACACAAATAAAATTGCACACATTCCTTAACAAAACCAAAGATAGTATTCCCTCTAAAACACATAGCAATTAAAATTGAGAAACTTTTTATGGTGACAATATGTTCAAAACATTCGTAGGTTCACGTGAAGTAAATTAATAGAATAAATAGAAATAAATACAACTGACGTCAATAATCGGTTTGCGAAATTTGCTTAGATTTTATAATAGACCACCGACAAGACCTTCTGCATCCACCCCAGCTGACCATAGTCAAACTCTCGATTTTTGAAAAGGTTTTTAGAATGACAAGTTTGATCTTACGACTTTATCCATTTAAAAATGCTGGCGCCAATTTTTTTTTAATTGAGAGACCTTGCATTTAACGTTTTTAGGACTAATTTGCCCTTTAGGTAATAGTTGCTTTTCTACTAGTCTTGTAACTTGCTTCAGTTTTATGTTACGTATTTAATCTACGTGCTCTATCTAGTGTGTTTTCGAAATACCGAAAACTCTTCTTTATTAATCCTAAAGTGGTAACTGCAATATATTAAAGTACGTACAATCAGTAATCTACATGTTTTTTCTAAGATACTGTATACTGTGGTTTAAGATGGCCTCTATTTTTTTGTGCACCTTTACTTCCCAACGTTGTTTTATGAAAGATAAATCAATCAGCAATAAATATTTGTATGCTAGATGTTGAATTATATTATTAATTAAGCTTTTGTTAGATTAAGCTAGGCAAGTTAGTACCTCAGGGTAGCCATCTTGGACCATTGCTTTTAATTGTTTTCATAAATAGTGAACGTTTGATTTTGCTACGCATGTCTGGCTAATTCCTTTGTTTTCTTGTCAAAGTCACTTACAAATCGAATCAAAAATCGCTAACTTGGCTAATGCGAGTTTGTTAAGATATGGTTTAAAAAGTTGCGTGAAGTAGTGCAAAACTTTTGATAAATATTGTTGTATATAAATATCAATAAAATAAAATCAATAAAGACTTATACGAAATTTTATTATTCTTACTTTTTTTCGAGAGTCCGAAATTACTTTATGTGCATGCAATAGGGACCGTATCATTAAACAATTGAACTTTTTTTGGTTGTAACATAATTAAATGCCTTTGACTTTTAACAACTTATTTAAGGCATTAAAACATCATACTTAATTTATGATGTAATTTGACATTCAGTAACAAGGCAGTAATATTTTAGTAAGCACTAAAAATATAGTAAATAAATTCTTCGTTTTCAAATGTCAAAATCTAATTTACATTTTTAAAGCTTATAGCATTTCTGAACAAATACTTTTCCTCCAATGAAGGACATCGTCAGAGATATCTCAAACTTGCCACCACACAGCAAGCGAATGGAGTTATTATTATTATTTAGTGCATATCAATTTTTATGTTATTCTGATATCAATGATTCTGCTCCTTTACAAAGATAGAAGTCATAAAAAATTTTAAGTTCCTAAGAGTCATATCCTGGCTCATAAATATTTTCACTAAAATTTGGTTGCCGGCAATATGCCCTGCTGTGCCATGACATGGTATTGTCATAATAAGGAAACAGCAGGAGTACCGAATAATGTTCGCGAAACAAATGAAATTGCACAATTTTGCAAGAGTTTCAGTTCTTTTTCATCCCTGCTCAAGACCCTTCAGTTCATTTGAGAAGCAAGCCAAACTGAACTTAAGCACGCATAGCTGGCAATTTTCGGTTTAATTTTATTTTACGATAATGTCCTCGTTTTCCGTTCTGTTGAGTTCTGTTCTGAGTCAAATCCGATTTTACGAGTGTACATTTTCCGTCTTTTTACTTTCCAATTCCAAAATGTTCACGTAACTGTCGCAATGAGAGCAGGTAAAGCGTGTGCTTCCAGGTAAACACTCTCAAGGTATGTTTTGTTCAGGTAAATAATTATTCTTTAGTTAGAGGGCAAAAGGTTTCTCAGGAGCTTCCACTTTTTCGTTTTTGGTATGTACTTAACCTCTTGAACGTAGTACTTTTGAAGGGATTCGTTCTCAGCACAACTGACAGCAATTTGATTTCAGTCGTTCGATAGTAAACTATTATAGGAGTACATGAAGGTTTGAACTTTTAAAGTTAGTTAAAAAAATAAACTTTTTCATTACGATCGCAAAATCATTTAGAAAGTAATTTTTTTATTTCATCCATTTTCAATTAGAAGTCAGGGTGATTCAAATCAAGGTATCCTGCGGTATACCACGCTATTTGTTTAGGTTAGCACGATCTGATCAACACAATATTCTACATCCCTTGCCTCTTTCATAGAAAGCTTTGTTCATAAATTGTAAATAACTCTTTTAGGGTTTTGTCTCTCGCAACGACCCCTGGCGAGAAAAATTAAAAGTAGTAAAAGGAACATTCTAATGAATTCAAGTTATTACTAACTTTTGGATAGTTCATAAAAGCACCACTAAGAGAAGGATTACTTAAGGGGTGTTCTACCTTGTTAGTTTCAAAAAATCGAATTTTATATATAAATTATATAAATTTATAGAATGCGTCAGGAACATACCATGGTAATGATACAACGGAATTCTTATTATTTCGGGATGTCACAGACTGTCAAATACGCCTGCACGTGCCGTTTTTGTAACGCTCCGTCGCGGCAGGCCGGGAACTTGTTTTACGAGGACATACCAAGGATATCCGAGACTGCAGAAAGGGCCCGGATGAACAACGAGAACTGCAAGTAGCACAACGGGAGTTTCTTCTCCAACATTGCAGATTAATCTTAACTACCTTTTCGTCCAAAGTTCATGAATGAACATCTTTAAATCAGATTTCCCAAGAGTAGCGTTTTTGCAACTGTTTTTTTTATACGATGTGGCCAAATCTTAGGGGACAACCCTTTGATGCGTTAGCATGGTTTTGGCCGGAAGGGAATTAGGGTAAGGGAAGTGAGGAGACTTGAATGTCTTGATTTTTGCATTGCTGCGAGCTAGACAACAGCCCAGATTGATTATTTAAATTTCTTAATAAAAACCCACGGGGAGATCTGGTCTCGAATCCGGGACACATGGCATGGTGGTCGTGCTGCTCGACGAATTGATTCAACTCCGTCTCCGTCTGGTTGAAATGATATCTCGAAATATAATTGATCGGTTAACTCAAATCTTTTATCAAAATTTTTGAAAAACATGTCACTATCGTCTGACGAAGGTTTTTTAAAAGTTTTTAATTTTAATAATTTTTTCAGCTGTGTTTGGTCCTAAAAACATGAAAAATTTTTTTTTTTTAAATGTCGACTATTTTGCGAAATTTTTGAATTTTGAAAATTCCGTTTGTCAAACGATAACCAAGGGGATAATAAAACTAGATTCTGTCAAACTGTCAAACATTTTCATATGAACTTTTCGTAAGGGGAACTGGGGTACTTCCAGGTCGAAGAAAAATTAAGGGGGGGGGGGGGGGGGTAACGTATTTAAATTTTTTTTATTGTTAAATATGATATTACAACTTCGTAAGATTGGTGTGTCAAAATTTTTAACAAATTGGGAAAAACCTAACTAAGAATAGAACTATAAGTGTTCGTTGCCCCGTTGTTTAATATTGGATTTTCTGGTATACAAAACTTTAAAGCGATTTTCTGACAATTGTCATTTTTCAATTTGGTGAACAGTTTAAATCAAAATCGATCAACCGAGTCTTTTGAAATTTGGTATACTTCTTCCTTAGATAAATGACCAGTTATTGCTGGGAGCTTTTTTTCATAATTATAAATTTTACAACAACAAATAGGCCCATTTTTTAGAGCGAAAATCGGAGGAAAGCGATTATCTAATGATACAATTTTTTTTTAAATTTCGGATGATCCAGTCACGAGTTATAGTGTTTACCGGCGGACAAAATTTTTCGAGGCGCCTCCAAAGATTTGCTACCGTCGGCTTAATTATTTATATTTTGCTCTAAAAATGTAAGGAAATATTTTTCAAATGTTGTACTATAATGTTACGATCAATTAAATAAATTTGTATTATCTGTAGCGCTTAAAAAAATTCTTAAAAATGAGCCTTTTTTTCGCCGAATTAACGTTACCCCACCCTTAAACCAGAAACACTAAAGAAATTCAAAAAATTAATTTTAAAAGTATAAGAATAAATGAGTTGAACACAAAAAACCGCATATCAATTGCACTATTGGTGTCCCTACGACTCGAAAAACAGTATCTAAAACGGCGTCGTAAGGTAGAAGACCCCTTTAACGCTAAGACGCTTTCTTGCTGGAGTTATATTCGTCATTTTTCAAAATTTTGGCATTTTGTCAAAAAAATTTGTTATTTCCAATACTTTTCTCAGATACTTACAACCCTATTATTCTATAGATATCTCTTTGTTGTACCTGGAATTTGTATTCATCCAAAATAATTGAAGTGTGATGAAAATTGTGGTTTGCGTGAGGTGTACTTTAATAGCTTTACTACTTGCAATGAGCGTCCGAAGGCGAAGCTGTACCTTGTTTTATGAGCAAATTAGACTATTTTCAACAGTCTCATAAAAAACTACGCTTTTTTGAAAAGGTTACCTCTATAATTTAAATAAAATGACTGAAAAACTATTTATAATATCTGAATCACTCTATTCTAATGTAACCTATTTATTTGGAAAGTGGCTTGGGTTTTCCTCGGTAATTAGCTCTCTATTAAATTATGTTGATGATTTACTCCCATCTCTTTAAAATGCGGAATTTTAGCTTAGTTGAGTGAGTTTGGATCTAAGTCATTCATCATGATCATTGTTAACACAATAACGAAGACGCAGTTGGATTAATGGATCACCACGCCATACATGCAGGTTCCAGCATCGGTCGGCCTATTATATTTATCTTACAATTGCAATAAACTTAAAGTCCACTCCTTCTCTGGGTCGTAGTCTAACTCACAGCATTGCAAAAACAAACAAGACATTAAATTTTCCGTACTCCCCTTAACTACAGGCAACTTACCCAAAGGTTTCAAACGAACAAAAATTGTGGCACTAGTAAGCCAAATGACCAAGATGAAAGCTATCACCCTATTGCCCTCCTAAGTGTTTATTATTACCACTGAGATTATTAAAATGGAGCTATCTCATATCGGTATAATTTTACTTTCAGTGGAGGAAAACCAATTTTAGTTTGCAATGTTTACGGTGACGTTTTAGCTGTTGCGAGCAGAATAAAATAACCAAATATATACGAAATGACATATTTAATTTTAATCTTTTATATTGTTGTAAGGAAAATGTAAAAATGATTGCAATTACTGAAATAAAAATTACAAGAAAAGGTTGTTCTATTCTGTAAAGTGCTTATCCAGAAAGAGATATAAAATGATTGTGAATATTGTCATCTATTTCTATTGCCTGCATTTAGTGGTTGAAAAAAAAGATGCTTACACAGAAAGGAACAACTAGCCAAGTGATCCCATATTCTTTAAGAAATTTCAGAGCACAAGTTACTCCAGTACATATATCTCAGTGATTACAACCTGCTGGAACCATTTTTGTACAAAAGAGTGGGATCTGCAATACTCGGGATTATTCCTAATACAAATTGTTGCGAGTAATACCGGGTAAAACAACATCAAATCTTATTAATAAAGTATTAAGCAATCATACATTCCGACTACATTAAACGAGGATAAAAGTAGGCTTTAATAAACTAAACAACGGACTATCACAGGGTTCGGTTTTAATGGGTGCAAGCAAACATATTGTTTAATCTCTACAGTTAGGACCTAATGGATACACAATCCAGAAAGCTGTGAACGCTGATGACGCTGTCGCCATCGCCGTCCAACATAAAAATATCAAAACTTCGAAGGAAATCCTGACCTTGAAGCGCTCAGCCGATACTTCCGAAAATGGATACCCCGGCCAAGCATGGCTAGGACTGAAGAAAGTCGTTTCCATCTAAATAACAAAATGGCGCCAGTAAAGCTGCCCGTCTTTCATTTATTCATTAATTTATTAACAATACTTCATCAAAGTGCTGACTACTACAAAAAAAACTAAATAAAATCAAAGAATAAGAAGAGAATTCACAAAATATAAATACAGAATATGAAGGTGCTAAAGTGTATAAAAAGTACAAAGTAAAAAGTAACTTCAACAAAGCTGACTCCTCACATGATTTCGCGATAGATGAAAATCAATGAGATCAAACGAGGAATTAATAAATCGCGACATCGATGTAATCGGCTCATCCATAATTAGGGCAATGAAAAGGTAACTGAAGAAAGTCGTGATTCCTCAGCCAAGAGAACGGAAGAGTCTATGAACCCCCGAGTGCATCCAAGTGCAGGAGTTCAAGTCTATCAACATAAGGGAGTTATTCCAAGGAAGACCTCGAAGAGCAAACCTAACGAACCTCCGTTGAACAGCTTCAATGTTATTTAAATGTGTCGCATAGAGCGGTGACCAGACTGGAGAGATATATTCCAGAATAGGCCTGACAAAAGTGCAATATAAAAGCTTTGTAATGCAAGGGTCATAAAATTCCTCTGATCACGTCTTCACGAAACCCAGATTCATAGTAGCCTTGGTGACTATAGCATTAAAATGATCCTCGAAAGAGAATTGAGAATTGAGCCAGGCACCTAGGTCCTTAGCCTTTTTAACTCTAAGTTAAGGACAACCCTCCATGGTAAAGTTAAATTGAGTGAATTGAAATTGAATTGAATATTTAACAACATGCTTTCCACCATAATCCAGCCTCAAAATACCTGGGTGTAACTTAGGTCCACACACTGTCATATCGCCAACATCTTATGAACACATAAAGGAAAACACGGAAGAGGTCGACTTCAGTAGACATATAAGATCTACTGCACTCGGGCTTGGTTTCAGTAGTGTTGAGTACTACTTGATCTGCAAAACTTCAAGAATATGAGAAGTGTATTTTCAATTTTGAACTGTCAATACCCGCAGAAATACCATATTCAGACCCGACAGACCAAAATTTCCGCTCCTATCTAGCGGAGCGCTTCGATCTAGCGGAGTGCCTGGTGGATAGCGACTTCGTCCTAAACGAGTCTTGGTTAAATGAATGGACAATAAAGTATCCCTGGTAACTTATGTTGCAAATACCGTGGCCGTTGTTTGGACTGCACTTCTTCAGGTGGAGCTGGTTCTTATCTCTGAGCTGTGGCTTAGGTGCACCAAAATATACCTTCGAGCCCACTCCAGTTATACCAGGGCACTCTTTCAGATTTCGCAGATGTACCTGCTTCAGTGATAAACTTGTAGTGTAGTTAGTTGACTTCCTCAGGACAGTGAGACACCTGGTCTCTCGCAATGCTTGTAGCTTCGACCAATCTCTACAAAATCACTTGATTGCGCATAAGGACATAAAGGCATAATACATAAGGGTAAACGAGTTATACCGAAATGGCGATGTTTATCCGCTGTATTCAAGCTACGTACTCATTCAATCTGAGACTGAGACTAAGTTTAACAATCTGATATTACCCTGTCACAACCTCCAGTACACCAAAAAGACTTATGACCATACCGTCCGAAAGGAGTGTCGTTAATGTGGTCGCTAGCAAAAGCCTGAAATAAATAGGACTTTACTTTTTAGGTTTTTAGTACGAGGGTTGATCAAAACACACCCGACATTTTTTATGTTGCTTTAAGAATGGAACAAAGTGCAACACTGAATTGAAAATGTAGAATGTCGTTTTTGACGAGTCTGCTATAATAAAAATACAGTTGCTAGAACAGTTTCCAAGAAGGCCGCAAAACGTTGAAGATGAAGAACGACCTAGACACATCAATAACCGAGGACAACGTCGAAAAAGTGAATTAAATGATTACAGACAATCGCTGAATCGCTCAGAGTGATAGCTGATAATGTTAAGCATCTCATTTGGCTTATGCCAAGCAATTTTTTTCAATAGGGCATGAAATTTGTGGCAACAAACCTTTTTTCCGAAATTGTTGAATTTCGACCAAAAGCAGTGCTAAATGAAGTCAATCATGATCCACAGTTGCCAAATGGATCATAAATGGTAAATCAGCCGAATTGAATCTTTCTAAAGGGCGAAGTTCGCACAAAGCTCACCAAATTCGATCGAATGTAAGAGTTCGATTCCAACATATGGGCACAGTCCACCAAGTGTTCTTGCCACACAAGCCGTACGGTTAGGAGCACTACCTGAAAGTTCAACGCGCACCGGCAATTGCTTCATAATATTGCACTTTCTGACACTTGAATTTTTGGGCAAAAAGTACAGCGTTATGATGATTCAGCATCTGTATAAACCAGAAATGCGACTTATACCTATGCCCGAAGTTGAAACAAAAACATAAAAGGAAGGTATTGCGGAGACGAAGAAAGAATTATACGGCTCCCTATACCGAAAATGGCGGTCCAGAAATGCATCGAATATTTATTGGTGCAAGTAAAATATATCTGATGCAGACTACTTTATGAATTAAATAAAGATTTTTTCAGAAAAATGAAAATGCCGAAATCCATGCAGGCTGGCAACTGAACCATATTAATTTTGTTTTGGCGAAACAACTCTTCAGACAACTTTTGAAAGATACCCTGGTGAAATGTAGGCCAGAAAATGTTAGATAAATAAAATAAATATATCATCGAATATTTTAAGTACTTATAATGCAAATGGAAAACATTTCTTGAGAAGCAGTGATCCCTAGACCATTACACCACATCTACCGAGGTTTGGTCTTGATATGTTTTTATCTCGCAAATCGTGCCAAAAAGAGCTGCAACAATTGGGACCCTTTTAGTCGAAAAGATAATAAATAATAATAAGTTGCCATGCCAAAGTGTATATTTTTTAGTGTACCTTAATATTTAAAACAATTGAATAAAGGCGAAGAAATGGAGAACATCTTGGAAGCAACCAATTAGCGCAGGGTCGTTTAAGCTTTAATATTTAGAGTGAGAAAAATGCTGACCTTCTCAACTACCTCTACATTTAAAACTGCTGTTCTAAATAGCTTATACATATTTTTATTTTTTAAGGTTGATCAGAGCGTCACCCATCTAGGTTATCCTTTTTCCTTAAAGGCTCTTGTAAATAGGTCGTGGTGACTGAAAATGTTCAATGCTGGAGTTGGTATGCAAATAAATAGATATAGAACCATTTTATGAGTTGTTTTTATGAAAGAATCCACCTTTGATCGTAATAGTCATTTAGTGGAGATTTTATATAAGTGCCATGAAATTAGACATAAAAAATTCTGTTATCTTCGAATAATTTGCTTTTCGTATGCTGAAAAATTTAAACTTGCAGAGCTATAAATATTGCTTTGTACTTGAAAGAACTGGAAAATTCCGAGTATTCGAAGAAAGGAAAATTGAAGGAATGGCAACTTTCCAAACAATAGCATAAAATTTACGCCGAAGTTAGCTCCCGGGAGCCAGTAAGCAACGGATTGGACACTTAAATCTTATGTTCATGTCCATCTGACCAGCTACCGGAGCAATTTTACTTGCAAAAACTGTAGAGTTGGTTTGGCGTTTTTTGATTACATATAGAAATGGTTACGTAAGTGTGACGCGAAAAGTTTTTATGTCCTTCAACTGGCTCAGTTCAAAATAGCTCACTTGCTAGTTAAAGGATTTTGTTTTCTTAGAAAGAGTACGTGCTTAGTCCATTTGCCGTACTTAAGGGTCCCTTTTTGCTTTTATTATCCAAAAATCAGAACAGAAACAGAATGAAGCTCTTTGCCAAATGGCACGGCAACAGTAGACCGTTCTGTAGACAAAATTCCGAACAGAAAAGATATCTGCAAAACCTACTTGAAGGAATTGAAGGGAGCTTAGTGCTAAAGGCGCGACGGAGAACAAGTTCAGTTATTTTCCTTGTCATGGATATGTTTCGCAGCAAAATCACTGTTGGCAAGAGCAGTCTGTGTTGGTGACAGCAAGTACGTATACGTTTCGTGGCCATAATCTGCAGTAAACACAAAGTGAACTGCTGTCACCACCCACTGAATTTTACCCGATTTTAGTACTATTTACCCAAACCACTTGAATTTGTCCTCAAAATAAGACTTTCGATGTGCCACTTCCTCCGTTTTGGTAAAGAGATTTGCTTAAGGCTTAGCAGGGCAAGGAATGTGACTTTCCTTTGTTTCGACCCCAGCCAGATAAAATCTTCTATTTTCAGGTAATGTTTGCTTGCTAACGCTGATTCAATATGGACGACGTAGGTTTGTATAATCAAAGCAATTTTATGAAAGCAGACTAAACTGAAAGTGACTGACTAATGCAACTGATATGCGTACTGATAGTGTTTTACGAAATAAAGAAAACATTTTGCTGTATCTCCTTTGATTTAATTTACTTAATAACAAAAGTCTTGTTTAGAATCTGATCACTGTCGACTTTGACTTTTCTACTATGCTCATTATATAAAGTTTCAATACGAACTGAAAACAATTGTTAACATCGACTGAGATATAAATAAATCCTTTGAAGAATTTATTCAATAGCGCTGTGACATTAACTCTACTTTTTTAAGTGCAGCAAGTTAAAGTAACCCACACGCATGCTGTTATAGAAAAAATTTAAATATAATTAGGTAATATAAAAATAGTTCAAAAAAAAGTTATAGTAGTTAATTTTATTACTATTACGATATTTTGAAATCAGTGCAAATTAAACAAACAAAACAACTACAACAAAAGAACTTAATCGTCCCTCCTTATGATCCCATGAGCAGAAATGTTAAGTGGTTTTATATGGTATCCATGCAGTGGCCGATTTTAAGATTTGGCGCCACATAAATTAAACAAAAAAAAATATTTTAATAATGATAAAAGTCCATACAAAAGCTGCACAAATTGGTTTACAAATTCGTCAATAACACTGTCATAATTTAAGGATTTTGTTAATTCAGCTTCTATATTAGATGGCTAAATTATTCAAACGATCTTCGCTTATTCGGGAGCGGAGATAATTTTTTATTGTTTTTAGTATGGAAAAAGAACGTTCTGGACTGCAATTTGTCACTGTAGTGCAGAGGAACATTGCTATTGCTGTATATGGAAATGCTTACTTCAAATCAGAGATGGGCATTTTTTATTCGAATAAAGATAAAAGCTAAAAGCTTAAATAAATTGAAAAATCGAATAAAAATTTATTTGATTACAAAAATTATTTGTTATTTGGAGGAGTATTCGCAAATAATTATCTGTTATTTGGTGCTTTTTATTCGAATTTCAAATAATTATTTGTTATTCGATTATCAAGTAATTATTCGATACTTGATGTCTCTTTATGGAATACTTATTTGTTTTATGGTATCGTTTACTAAAATCTTTACTGTAAACATCGAAACATAACAAGGCAGTTTTAATTTCCTAAGTACGAGACACCTTGTGATATGAAATGCGTGTACCAAGAAATAATTTTTTGAAATTGAATTAATGGACACCAACAACAAATAATTATTTCATAAAGAGACAAGAACTATCGAATAATTATTTAATAATCGAATAACAAATAATTATTTGAAATTCGAATAAAAAGCACCAAATAACAGATAATTATTTGCCAATAATTCATCAAATAACGAATAATTATTTGATTATCGAATAACGAACGATCGAATAACAAATAATTATTTGAAATTGGATTAAAGAGCACCAAATAACAAATAATTATTTGCAAATAACTTAAAATAAATTGAAAATCGAATAAAAATTTATTCGAATAATTTTTTATTCGATTTAAAAAAAATCGTTATTTGATTGAAAATTGATTCGAATAATGCCCATCACTGCTTGAAACATTCATCTTGGCCAAAAAATGGAATAAAATCCTGAACATTTTCATGCCATGATTCTCTATGATTTCGACGTAGATGAAACCAACAATAGGGTGCCGATCAACGTTTTCCGAATGCAATTGTTGTCGCACTTCGCTACAGGACGAATTTCGTGAAGGTCGTCCTAAATCGGTTGTTGTGACACGATGCTGTGCGTGAACTGATACTGCAAGATCGTCATGTGACATACCGTGTGTTTGAGGTATGCTTCGGCATTAGTTCCACTCGCATTCTATTTTGCATGAACATTTTGCCATCAAAAAGATTTGTTTGCATTGGATACCGCATAATTTGACAATCGCTCAAAAAAGGGCTCGTGTCGACTAGTGCAAAGAAATATTGAAAAAATTCAATAGCGGTGCTTCAAAAGACGTCAATCGACTGTATGGGTCTTTCAAGACGAGCCAAATCCAACAAAAGTTGTTCGCGCACGAAGCACATCGGAATAATTGGACAGAAGTCTTCGGAATCATTATCCACCACGACAATGCAAGCTCTCACACATCGGCTCAAAAAATTAAATTTTTGAGCATTCAAAACATCGAATTGATGGGTCCTTCGTACAGTCCTAATTTGGTACCCAATGCTTTCTTCTTATTCCCGCAGATCAAATATAAAATGGAGGTACCTCAATCGGAGTGGAAAAAGTGCTACGAAAATTACATATGTATGTACATGCGTTTGCATGCAAAAGTGTATTGATCTTCATGCTGAATATTTTGAAAAACAATAAAGCCATTTTCGATTATAAATATTTATTTTTACACGTCTATCTCAAAACTTAAGTAGCAATATTCATGGTTTTGTAAAACCAATATTTATTGTTTATGTTTAATTTAAGAAAGAAATTTATTTCACTCGACTAATATACATACAATGCGATAATGCAATGATTTTTTTTAAAAATCACAGTAATTTTTACGGGTCACGTAAATTTTACGGTGCTGCTCCGTAAAAATTCGCTAAGAACATATTCAAAATTACTGTAAGGATCGAAAATGTTGTAGTGCGTCGACTGAAATTTTGACAGAATGTATTACTTGCAATACGATTACGGTAGGGTAATTTTTCCTGGAATTTTCTTTCCGTGTACCTAATCTGCAAGGTGTGACATCGAAAAGCTTGATATGTATACTACTTATGATCGGGAGCATTTTACTATTTACGCCTACAAAGATTTCGGTTTTGTTTTCATCTTCATTGTCCGAATTCTAAAGAATTGCAGTTTTTAATGAATTGAGAATTGTTTGCCGTACTTGAATATTATTTAATTTCTAAAAAACATTTTTAATTGAAAAGGCATACTTTCAAAAACTTGTATAAAGAAACGAAGGAGTAAATATTGCAAGCCCTCAAACATTTAATATTATTCCTAAATCTGTGGCTTAAGTTATTTTTGATATCGAGAAGGAGCTAAAGAACGTAATTCAACTGGTTGCAAATAATCGTACTATGTGTAAAATAAATGATCCTTAATTATTTATAAATTAAACTAATTGAGGATTTAAATAAGAATAATAATCGTCTAAATGAAGGATTTTCTCGCCCACCACGTCGTAGCTTTCCCTTATTAAAAGACCAAGCCGCAGATGGTGTAGGAAGAATGTATGTCACGAAGGATGTAATTTTCTGGTTCTTAAAACTAATCCTTTCGCAAAGTTTGTACAGCGCCATTTCTAAGAGTCTCCATCCAGACTGTGGCAGAAGCCTTGCGTGAGGTGTTGTGGAAAATTTAAGGCTTGCCATAGATAACGCCAAATTCTCCTGGTGCAGCTGATGTTTTAAATTCACCAAAAATTGAATCCCCTGAAATGAGCATCGTCAGACATACTTTCATATTTTAAACATTTTTATTAGCAAAAGGGACACAGACAGATTAAAGTAGAGTGCCTTTCACTTTTTATGAAGACCCTCCAATAATAGACGTGTTTAAGCCTTTGAAGTTGCCTCGAAATGTACACAAAGGAAATATAGTGGGTAAGAGATCCTCAAGAAAATAAAATGTTTTGTATATGGAAAAATTCTCGAAAGTTTCAAACACAAAGGGAAGACAAATTTTATTCCCAAGAACTTTCACAAATTTACCTTAGGTTATGCACATCTGAATATTGAAAGCGTCTCGCAAATTCGGTGCTCTCTGTTTTTGAAAATAAAACTTTTGGTTATTCAACAACCACTCAAGTACACGGAAATACTCTTAACAAAATTGAAGAACTTTTACATCCATAAGCTATTCAAGCAGAACTTTATCTTTATATGATTGGGTCATAATTTTCCTAACGCATTCCTCTTATTTCTTTAAAGATGATAAGAAAGTTTGTAAACAAAATGGTTACTTCCGTAAACTTTTTGCGAAGGCTTCCTTTTTAGCGTAAAATAATAGGCTTATGGTGGAAATAAAACGCTTCCTATTTTTAATAGAAATAAAGCCGTGCCCAAAATATAAGCTCTTTGAAATTCAAATAAATTTTTACACACGAAAACCTCCTCTTAAGTCGACGTAGGACTTTCCTAATAAAACCTATGATGTTTTCCACCAAATTTTTATGATTTATAAATCGAGCGGTATATTATTCACTCTTTATTGCCATCACAAATTTATAGAATTTTTAAGGCCTTTTGCATTACCACCTAATGTAGGCTGGAAATGTAGAGACATAACTCCAATGAACCTAATCCATCTTGGAATTGTTTTTAAGCATCACTTAATACTTTCACATTTTCTTGATATATAGCCCAATCCAACGAGGGAGCTGTTCTCACTTGATGGGTGTATTTATTAATTTAGGTTCTTGTAAGAGGTGATTTATAAAAACCGCCCTTCTCCGCTTCAGCTAGCGTCTAATTTTCGGAATTCCCGCAAGATTGTAGACCATAAGAGATAAACTTGTGGCTATCGTACAAAAGTTGATGCCATCCTTTATAAAAAGGGAGCTGTAGATAAGCTCGACTGGTGACATATATATTTCCTAGGATGATCTTTTGCATGATTTATTGGGACTGAGAGGTTACGTCATGTTGTTGGAGTCTCACAACTTTTCGTAATTCGGTCTGGAGGCGAGGAGTTACGTCCAGGCAAAATGTGTGTATTTTACTGAAATTCTTTTGCTGTCTTTGCCTTGCAATTTACTTTACGACAATTTTATGACACCTATAAATTTGAGGCGATCTAATATGTATTAGAAAAGTTGAAGGTAAACACGTGCACAGAACCAGAGCCTTTATATATAATGAGGCGCAGTTCAAGTATATGAAATGGGTGAAGTTTTCTAAATAAGGATGTTTCTTTAGGAAGAACTAATAAAATCCCCGAGCAACACCATTTGGTTATACTACAGTTTAAGGTAGTAGTAACTTTTAATATTAAAGCTTTTCGTGTTCTGCATTTGCACCTTTATGTGATTACCTTTTGCTGTTCGTCGTAAATGTCGCATTTGAGAAAATTTTATTTCTTTGTCAGTCCACATTTCATATAAATTGTTCTATACACATTTTAACTTAGTTTGTTTCAATATCTTTTATATTTGTGTAATTAAAACACAATTAAGTCTGACAGTAATTATTTATATATAAAATTATAAATTCGGTAGGTTGAAATATCGACTTTTCAATACTAGATAATTGTTATTTATTATGTCGTTATTATTTTTTTCGATAATATTGCCTGGGTCATTCCACAGAAAATCGACAAATTTCAGAGATATTTCTGAAAGCACCCTCTCAGATCTTTTTGAAATTTTGCTGGTTTGTAGAGTTATGTAAAAGAAATAAACGGATTTTTTCTTTTTACTTTCTGTTGCTTTTTTTTTGTTGAAGTTATAGCATTTTGAAAATTCCATGATTTGGCAGTTCGGGCCAACTTTAAAGATTCATAGCTTCCGTTTGCGATAGAGTAGGAACATCATTTTAGTCTCACTTTAAAGCATAAGATTAATACTTTCCATAAAAAATTACTACTAGGAAGAAGGTGGCTAAAAGGATATTAAGGACACAATTTTCCTCCTTCGTCCTTGAATATCTCAAATGAGTTCACTCTGTGGACTTTCATTTTTACATATATTATTTGTCATACTGATATTTAAAACATACTAAATTTTCAAATTGGCACGGGAGTAAGATCATAGGTTAACTCTAAATAAGCAGCAGTACACATTTTCCACGAACTCAAATAATTGTAAGCATTATAAATGTTTTTATTACTTGAAATATACAGGCGGTTCAAGGACACATATTTGCAGTACAAAATAGGTATTTAAAAATTTGCATCTTTGCTGCCAAAAAATTGTATTTTAGCAGTAGCTAATGGCACACATACGGTTTCTGTTTGCACCATACATCAAAATATAAAACTTTTGTTGAAAGGGTGTAGAATTGTTGTGCTTACGGCAAATGAGGAAATAAAAATTTGAATTTATAAAACGCTTTTAGCGTTAGGAAAATGCAATCCACCAAATATACCATGTCTTTTTGAAGAGTGCCAGCAGTGCCTGGGATATTCAAGGCTTAAAAATATATTCGATGTAACTTTTGAAAAGCACTGCATCGAAAGTATTTCGTATAAACAGTGGACATCAACGGACCGTTCTCAATTAATAACTATAGTGGAGCCAGTGGATGACTTTGTGGAGACCGCGATTGAAAGATTACCTGAATTGAGTAGGCATTCCCTTATTGCAAAACAACAAAGTCTATATCTTAAAGAACTTAAATCTTCACTTCCAGAAGGCGATATTATGGTTTTAATGTATTTTTCGGAAAATTATTCTTTTATTGCTCAAGATGAAATTCAGGGATACCACTGGAACACTGATCAAGGAACCATTCATCCCTTTGGAGTATACTTTCGTAACAATGGTACACAGAAAATAGCAAATACTAACTTCATAGTTATAAGTGATTGTTTGACGCACAATAACATATCTGTACACCTCTTTCAAAGTAAGCTAATTGAATTTTTGAAATCCAAGCTCCGCCGCGCAATATAAAGATCAGTACAATTCTTACAATTTAACACTACATCGTGAAGAGTTTGCAATATATGCAGAATGGAATTTTTTTGCGACTGCCCACGGGAGAAGTATTGGAGAAACCTTAAAGCGATATGGAGATAAAGCTAGTATTTAAAGACCTTTTAATAATCAAATTACAACTCCTTATAAGTTGTAGGAATGGGCAAAAGAAAATATTAAAAATATTAACTTCGTTTTTGTACTTTCAGAACAATATGTAAGAGAAGATAGTTTAAAGTTAAAATAACTTCCCTTCCCTAGAAAAGTACATCAGAGGAATCGAGACGTATCTATAGAGATGCGCGGAATATTTACAATTCAGCAATTAGCCGGGCTAAGTTCAATTTCGACCAGAGCATCAGACGGAAGGTATTTTCTACTCAAAAGGGTAGTAAGGGCTTCTGGTCTCTAGTAAAAACCGTAAAGAACAATTTCACCTGTTCGTCAACACCACCACTCATTTATAATGGGAATGTTTTTACTGACTCATTGGACAAGGCCAACCTGTTTGCTGCTAATTTTGCTGCTAACTCGTACTTGCCACCATCATCGCAGCCACTTCCATCTCTATCACAGTGCATTAGTAGGCAAAAGCCGCTACACTTTCGCACTCGGGAAGTTTTTAGAGTACTTTCGAAACTCGACGTGTCCAAAGCTACTGGGCCTGATGGTTTCTCGCCCCTTGTTTTAAAATGCTGCGCCTCTGCTTTGGCTAAACCTCTGCGCAAACTTTTTCACCTGTCATATTCAACAGGAATATTTCCAAGTGTATGGAAACTTGCTCATGTCCAGCCGATACTTAAAAAAGGAGAGGCATGCGACCCCTCTAACAACAGACCAATTGCACTAACCTCGATCATATCCAAAGTTTTTGAATCACTCATCAACTCTCAGTTGTTGACATATCTAGAAAATAACCATCTTATCAACGATTGCCAGTACGGTTTCCGCGCTGGCCGCTCAACCGGAGACTTACTAACGGCTCTAACGGAGCGTTGGAATCATTGTCTCCATAATTTCGGTGAGTCCGAAATCGTCGCTCTTGATATTTCAAAGGCTTTTGATAGAGTCTGGCATGCTGCCCTTTTAGCCAAACTTCAAACATTTGGTCTGCATCCTACCCTCGTTAAATGGATAGAGAGCTTTTTGTCAGGCCGTTCAATCCGTGTAGTTATTGACGGCGTTACATCTGCATCCCACGAAATAAATGCCGGTGTACCTCAGGGTTCAGTTCTTTCACCAACTTTATTTCTTCTTTTCATCAATGATCTCTTATCCCTTACTCTCAATCCTATTCATAGTTTTGCCGACGACAGCACCCTTGATTTCGCGTACTCATTTGATTCTGTAATGAATTCACGTGGAAATGCTACAGAAGTTAATCGGGAACGCATGTTTAGATCATTAAACAACGACATTTCTAAGGTCCTCGCTTGGGGCAGAGCAAATCGTGTTACGTTTAATGCATCCAAAACTCAATGCTGTTTAATGTCCCTTAAAAAACGCCCAGTCCACCCCCAACCCATTTCAGTCGACGGAGTGAATATACCCAATTCACCCTCCCTAAAGATCTTGGGTATTGAGATATCCAGCAATCTTAGCTGGACTGATCATATATTTGCAATCGCCAAAAGTGCGATGAAATGTTTAGGTTTTCTACAGAGATGTAAGAAATATTTCACCCCACCCGACTTAGCGTTGATCTACAAGTCCCACATTAGGCCTAGACTTGAATATAATTCCCATATTTGGGCAGGGGCAGGACACACCACATTGTCCGCGTTAGACAAAGTTCAGCGTAAGGCTGTTAAACTTATTGGCGATTCCTCAATCTCTGAGGGCCTTGACTCTCTTGAGCATCGACGGAATGTCGGTTGTCTCTCACTCTTTTATCGCTATTTCCATGGCCATTGTTCTAACGAAATCGCTAGCCTGATTCCTTGTAGACTCATTACAACGCGCGATACAAGATCTACAAGTCGCTCCCACCCCTTTACTCTCCGGGTCAAATTTGGACGTACCGTCAAATTTCGGGAATCTTTTCTTAGCAGAACAACACGAATGTGGAAAAGTTTACCATCTTCTGTTTTTCCCTCGTCTTATGAGCCTGAAACTTTCAAACGGGGCGTACATCGACACCTCCTTCACTCAACCTCCTAACCCATTTCCCTCATCCTTAATTCCTTTCCTGCCAAGGCTGTGCTTTAGCATCATAGGGCATCCCCTGAGCTTTGGCAACAGCATATATAAAAAAAAAAAAAAAAATAAATAAAAAAAAATCAAATTATCACTGTTTCTAAAGGCATATTTAAAGCTAAGTATTTCACTCTTTCCTTAGATGAATTTACTCATGTTTTTTTTTAGGGTAGAGAAAAAGATATATTATTATTCTTATTTATGTTATATTATAAACAGTTAGATGTTTTAACAAACCTTGAAACTTAATAAAAACTTTTATAATGCTTACAATTATTTGAGTTCGAGGAAAATATGTATTGTCTAGTGTTAGCCGGTGCAGTTTATTTAGAGTTTACCTATGATCTCACTTCCGTCCCAACTTGAAAATTTGGTATTTTTTAGATATCAGTAGGACAAATAATATATGTAAAAATGAAAGTTCACAGACTGGACTCATTTGAGATATTCAAGGACGAAGGACGAAAATTGTTTCCTTAATATTCTTTTAGCCTCCTTCTTCCTAGTAATAATTTTTTTTGGAAAGTATTAATCTTATGCTTTAAAATGAGACTAAAATGATGTTCCTACTGTATCGTAAACGGAAGTTATGAATTTTTAAAGTTGGTCCGAACTGCTAAATCATGGAAATTTCAAAATTCTATAACTTCAAAAAAAAAAAGCAACGGAAAGAAAAAAGAAAAAAATCCGTTTATTTCTTTTACATAACTAAAAACCAGCAAAATTTCAAAAAGATCTGAGAGGGTGCTTGCAGAACCATTTGTCGATTTTCTGTGGAATGAACCTACTATATGATTTAAGGGTGAATTCTATATGAATCCGAAGTTGCAGGATTTTAATTAGGTTTTTTTGGTCTTCACCACCCTAAAAACGACCATATTTTATCGCAGAGAATTTTTCATTATTTTTCCGTTAATAAGGTGGTCAAGTTCTATACGAATTCGAGTTTCAGAATTTTACTCGACGATTTAGATTTCCACCCCTTAAAAACCACCATAATTTAGTAATGGGATTTTTTTTTCTTATTTTTCCTGTAATCACTGGCTTACTTTAAACCAGTTTCATAAGTTTCAGAATTTTGGCCAAAAAAATGTTTATTTTGTTCCACTGTTAGACGTTTAAAAACGCATTAAAAGACCAAATCAATAAATCGGTTAAGTAAAATTAACAAATAATTGTCTAGAAAAGATGCACCCGAAGCACAAAGTCAACGCACAACTTTAAAAGAGTTAAAAGTCACTATTATAAAAATGTTTTGACATTAGTCTCACCCAACTAACAATTACTGCCATTTTTGGCCAAAGTAGTAAAATGCATTCAAATTCCAAATCGAAAAAAAAAACATTTGTATCAACCCATTGTAACACGGAAAACAAAAGATTTTTTCTGAAAGATTTTACACAACCCTGTTCAGCCAAGAATTCCTTTAATCCCATTACCTTTCAAAGAAAATTGTGAATTGATCTTCGTGTCGGGCAACTTGAGTGGAAAGCTCTGTATATCGAAAACCTAAATTTTCTTTGCAATGCTACATTCGATTAGGAAATTTAAGATCAATGCACTTACCACATTCAGGTTATTTTGGGTATATTAACTACCCAAAAGTACTCATCACTATATACACACTATATTTGTATTATCTGTGAAAAGTTTACAACACAAAATCAATTTAATAATTGCAAAATGCACACAGTAAAATTTTTTTCACCAAACTCTGAGTAAAGGATCTCGGCCACTGAACTTTGTTTAACGTGCGATCCAGCACCTCAGCCACTTTAGCCGACGTGACGTGAATGAAATGGGCGTAATTGGCTTTGAGCTTAATGTGTGTGAGAGAGAGAGCGTTGCTGAGTATTTTAATTGTAGCACCTCCATCATGCTATTAGCAAGTACCGGGAGTTGACTGTCAAGATGGGGGTAGTTTTCATAATTTATTAAAAATTTTAAATCTAATTTAAAGTGAAAATTGAATTTTATTTGTAAGATAGTAATTTTTAAACTATAGAATGAAGGATGAATTGACAAAATAAACAAATTGCATTTGGCTTGAACTGTTTGTGTTTGGGTTTTGGGCTGTCGGAATAATCGTCGCCTTGCATGCTTTATGTAACTTGGTAAGTTTTTTACATTGAATATAAATATTTTGCCCTGTAAAATGAAGTTTCTTTTACTATTCGATGACTTACATTTCTACTATTATCTTTTCTTAAAATATTTTTTTCTTTTTACAATTTTGTAGGGGTAAGATGACAGCAATTTCTTTTGATGGGGGATGTTACAAAATTGTAAGTAGATATTTTTTATTCTTTACCAATTCTGATATTTACCCTTATTATAATATTCCGTAGCAGACGGTAGTAGCGAATTACCTAAGTTAATTCCAATTAAATGCAGGAAACTGTGTCGCCATAAGGTAGTTTTAGTAGAATGTTTAATTAATCCGTAGCTCAATTCTTTCAAAATGCATAGCAAATATTAATAAGAATTACGGCTAAGTACAGTACCGTTCAAAACATTTACCACTGATTGCTAATAAATAATTGGTGCGGTAATAAAACGTTAAAAAATAGAAGAAATTTTTTATCTGGAAGATATATTTTTGTGTGTTATTGTAAATATTATAAATGTCCAATCGAATGTAGCATTACAAAGAAAATTTAGGTTTTCGATATACAGAGCTTTCCATTCAAGTGGCCCGACACGATTACACGAAGATCAATTCAATAAAAGGAATTCTTGGCTGAACAGAGTTGTGTAAAAATTTTCAGAAAAATATCTTTTGTTTTCCGTGTTATAATGGATTGATACAAATGTTTTTTTTCGAATTGGAATTTGAATGCCAAAAATGGCAGTAATTTTTAGTTGGGTAAGACTAATGTCAAAACATTTTTATAAGAGTAACTTTTAACACTGTAAAAGTTTTGCGTTGACTTTGTGCTTCGCGTGCACCTTTTCTAGACAATTATTTCGACGAATGAAATAACAAAGCTATCTCCGCGGCAACATTTGTACAGTTGAGTCTTATTTTTCCTCGGGTTAATAAGAAATTTCAGGTAAT
This sequence comes from Leptarthrus brevirostris, assembly GCA_964036015.1. NCBI lineage: Eukaryota > Metazoa > Arthropoda > Insecta > Diptera > Asilidae > Leptarthrus > Leptarthrus brevirostris. Next base: position 137,143,581 of record OZ038372.1, on the reverse strand, counting down.
TGTTATCATCATTATTGTCATGACTTACCTTGTGAGTCATCGGCTATTGGGAACAATTTTAATATTAACGCACCTATACGGGTGAAATTTTCTATAACCCCCTGCAAACCCGTGTGGTTTGCAGGGGGTACTGTTGTTTGCAGCGTACTGTTAAATTTTTGGACCTATAGTGGACGCGTTGCATGCTAGCAACGGGGGCGTATAGATTTTTAAAAATATTAAAGCTGCACTTGCTTGGGGCGTGAATACATATACCAACTCAATTATTTTTACTCGGGTTTAGAAAACTTTTGCTGCTTTTTAACCGACTTCCCAAAAACAAAGAGGTTCTAAGTTCGACGTGTATTTTTTTTACGCCTGACCGGGCATAACTTTGTAACGCGTTGACCGATTTTGATAATTCCATTTTTGTTGGTTAGAGTAAGTTCACCGATTGTTACCATGTCTAAAAAATTGTTGGTGGGGTGGGGGTGAAACCTAACTTTGTAACGCGTGGACCGATTTGGATGGTTCTTTCTTTGTTGTACAGAGTATGATCCCCCACTACTAATAGGAGAAAAAAAATGTCTATGGTAGGGGGAGGGGGAGGAGGGTTAGTCAAACTTCGTAGCGGGTAGACCGATTTGGATAATTCTTTTTCTGTTGGGTAGACTATGTTCGCCCATTGCTAATAGGAGAATAATTTGGTCCTATGGTGGCGGGTGGGGGAGGAGGAGGGGTAGTAGGGGTAACTTCGTTACGCGTGGACCGATTTCGATGATTCTTTTTCTTTTCGGTAGAGTATGTTTCTTGATTTATACCACGCGAAAAAAAATTTAAGTAGGATGGAGATGGGGGTATGGTTTGAACCTTACTTTTTAACGCGTAGACCGATTTAGATGGTTCTTTTTCCGTTATATAGACCAAAAGACACTACAAATTGAAAAATAAAATAGTTTAAAAAAAAAACGAAGTGACTTCACAAAAAGCGCTAAAAAGCATAAAATAATTTTTAATTAAATATGTATTATACGAAATTTTGAAGTCGGTGCAAATTTAACAAATAAAACAACTACAGAACCACAATTGAAGATAATATATAAAACTAGATGAACGTGTCAGCTAACGGGATCATAAGGAAGGACGACTAAGTACTTTTGCACCGACTTCAAAATGTCGTAATAGATATACAATTAAAAATTATTTTATGCTTTTTAGCGCTTTTTGTGAAGTCGGTTCAACTTTTTTTTAAAAACTATTTTATTGTGAAGTCGGTTCAAGTTTTTTTTAAAACAATTTTATTGATTTGATTATTTGAAAAAATATTTATTTATTAAATCAACTGTGCTTGAACATTTAAAGTATCAGTAGTCTTCGAGCTTGAAGTTATGCTGCACAGGCTGAAGTGTATTACTACCCCGACGCAAAATAGTTCGTCCAATCGAAAATTTCTTTAAAAAAGTGTCATTAAATTTAATTATTATTTTAACCCAATTCTTTTCAGGAAGAATTTTTTTTCCAGTACCTACCTTATTCTACGAAAGGTTGATTATTAATTTATCGTTGTTTGCACACCGAAGCTCTAAGTATATTAGAACAACAGTCGAGGAAATAAAATTTGAACCGAGAAATTGACTTTTAATTAAAATTGTGCTTAAAATTATTTAGCCCTAAAAAGACAAAAAATGACATGTTTTCTAAATTAGTAGTTAATGAAGATGAAAAATATTTAGTTTACGAACTTAAGGAAATTAAAATATTAAAATTATAAGCGACTGAACTTAAAAAATCGATTTTGTGAAATTAACAAAAAACTTTTTTTTTCACCACGACAATTCTTCTTTGCCAATAGAAGTAATTATGTGCAAAATAATTGAAGCCGAACATTCTGCATTGTTTCTATAAGTTATCTTTGCTATAAGAAAATTTTGAAATAAATTAGTTGATATTCGGTAAGTGGAACTTGGGATTTAAATTTTCGCATCGAAGATCAAAAATGTGCTCAAAGCAAATAAAAATTATAATCCCCAAGAAAATCTTAGAGAAAAAAGATATATTAGTTTTTTTTGTTTTTGTTTTTTGTTTGTTTTTTTTTATACGATGTGGCCAAATCCTAGGGCACAACCCTTTGATGCGTAAGCATGGTTTTGGCCGGAAGGGAATTAGGGTAAGGGAAGTGAGGAAACTTGAGTCTTGTTTGCATTGCTGCGAGCTAGGCAACAGCCCAGAGACGGAGTGGATTATTTTAATTTCTTAATAAAAGCTCACGGTCATCTGGGCTCGAACCCGGGACCCACGGCATGTTGGTCTTGCCGCTCAACGCATTGCCATAACCATCAGCGGCGAGGAATACAGATCGATGACAAGCAACTTCTTGTGGCCTAAACTGGATGATATGGCTACCGACGACATGTGGTTCCAACAGGACGATGATACATGCCATTGGATGGACATTCTGCACGAGCAATTTGAGGGCATGGTAATCTCGCGCGGCGGTGACCTGAACTGGCTACCGAGATCGTGCGATTTAACGCCTTCAGTCTTCTTTCTTTGGGGCTATCTTAAATCACAGGTCTATGCGCAAACAATTGATGCCCTAAAAGTCAACAAAACGGACGCCATCCTGCAAATTCAGCCAGATTTATGCGACAAAGTCATTGAAAATTGGACCTCCCGTGTACGTGCCGCCAAGCAAAGTCGCGACGGACATTTGAACAACGTTGTATTCTATACTTAATGCTATGAAATATCAAGGTAAGCAAGACAAAGAATGCTTGGAAAGATATTTTGGAAATATGCTGGGAGTAAGGACTACATATATATGTATATAAGAAATGTGCAATGACATGTTAATGTTTTAAATATAAAAAAAATTAAAAAAGGTCTTATGGTATTTTTCTAAAAAAAAAGTCTAAAAGTCTACAACGCGAAACGAACTGGTTTTCGAGTGTAAAAGAGTGCAAAGTAAACGAGGTGAATAATACATATTGGCTCTGGTTCCTGGTTTGGATGGTTTCGAATCTTTTGTAGCTGAATCCTTGCAGGAACTTCAAAAATATCTGTGGCGGTGGCAAATGAGGGGAATGAGACAATTTCTCTCCAGCTAAACAAAAAAAAGTAACTAAGCCAATCGGACTCACCGTGAAGTATAAATACACAGCCAAATAGATGTCTTGAAATGTTTTGTATGGGATTGTCGCGAATCTAGGTGTCTGTTCCGCAGGTGTAGAATTTTTATCATGATCAGTTTTCAACCACTTCATCTTAAGCGCGCGGAGGTGAGGTTTTAGGTTTTCGTAGCAACTAGGGACTATTATAGTTTCCGTCTCTCCGTCCGTCTCCCATCCTCACATTGATAAATCTATTAAGATTAAATTTGGTATACGTACGTTACCAAAAACAGATTTGCTAAGATTTTTTGGAGAAATAAACTTTTTTGGACTTCTCTCTCATAGAGTATTTTTTTTATACGATGTGGTGAAATCGTAGGGGACAACCCTTTGAATTAGGGTAAGGGAAGTGAGGAAACTTAAAAGTCTTGTTCTTGCATTGCTGCGAGCTAGACAATAGCCCAGAGACGAAGTGGATTATTTTAATTTCTTAATAAAAGCTCACGGTGAGACCTGGTCTCGAACCCGGGACCCATGGTATGGCGGTCGTGCGGCTCAACGAATTGATCCAACTCCATCTCCAAGTATAAAGTATGCTGAGAATTTTTTTTCCTACTCCAATAAGTGTCTCTAAATAGGTCTCCTAAAATGCAAAAATGTCTAAGGTTCTTTTCATTTTAACCCTTGCTCCGCTCCACCATCTAATCCTCCCTCTAATTTCTAAACTATTGATCTGAAAAAAATTTCTGAATGTAGCCTTTATTTAGTACTTTCAAATAAAACTGCAACGAACGATGTAGCAAAAATTGTTTATGAAATATTTGTAAATAGTAACTCTACTGAACCTTATCATACGCGTGTCCAACATGCTCTTAACCAATTTTGTTTTTTTAATATAATAATAATAAAAGTATTACATAATATTCAATTAATATTTTGTTAATCATATAGTCATAATGCCAAAAATCAAGGACAAATAAATTTTACAAAAGATTTAGAAATAGATCCACACCCTTTATTTTTATTACTTTTTATTATTTATTACGCAGAGCACTTTTCATTAAGTTAACTTTTAGTGTTCCCTTTTCCTTACTTCTAAAATTTTTAATCTTAATTCTTAACGTAGGATCTGCTAATGGATCATCTCGAAGTTAGTTTAAGTAAAATATTTAAGTGTGAGTGTGTATTGCTGTTATAACTCATTCCTAAAGTTTCGTTATGTTTCTATTTTTATTATATAGATTGAGCAAGACGATTAAAAAATACTTAAAAGCAAAAGAATGTAAATAAATTAAATTTTAATAAAAAGCTACCAATTAAAGGTATCATTTTCATAGCTTCGCCGCAATCTCTTATAATTTGCTATTTATTTAACCACTTTGTACCATATATTCACAAATTAAAATAAATAAATTAATCAACATATGCTTAAAACCTGCCATTAGTTACAATTAATTCAACTAGCATAATTTGTTTTCAGTAACGTAACTACATCCAGTTCTTATTCGTCATTTATTGATCCGCCGCCGCAATAACAAAGCTGTTTTCAAGTCTGATTAATACAGTAAATTGTCTATGCTACATATGAAACATCTCCTACCCCAATAGGAAACTATGTATACCCTCGCATAGCAAGTAAGTAATAACTGACGTCACCAATTACTCCTTCCGTTAGATTGCAAACACAATCCGGATACGCGATATCCCTATGCAAGGAGCTCACTATCTGCCCCCATAGAAGTCTCGACCGAATCCATTGAGAGCCCCCCGTTTCTTGCAGTACTAGCGGATAACTAGAAATGTCTTTGTGGGCGCCACATCAACATAGTTCGTCGCGGCATTTAGGCGCCGTTTATATCGAACGACGCCATTTTGTCTTTTTCTCTATGGAATTTTGTGCGGAGACCGGAGAGTTATCGAGTACAGCAAAAGTCGGAGAGCGGGACCTTCAAATGATTCACAAGAAGTCATCGTGGTGTGGAGAAACTAACAAAGTATCTTTGAACTGAAGTGGGGAAGGAATCCCTGAAACTATTGGGGTTCTCGGCAACAGAAACTGGAACCAAACTAACCCATCACTGTAGTTTATAAAATGGAATGTGGTGTTCTGTGCCGGCGGCAAGAAAGCTCCAATTGAAGGCAACTTTAAGTTTTACTGCAAGGCAATTGCCTGCGCAACTATACTTTCTTGCTACTGGTTCTGTGTGAGTGTTGTCGTCTTCTAACGCCCATTTGGTCTCCGCCACCCAGCTGTTTTTAGTCAGCCGACAGCTGATCTTCTTCGTCACGAAAATCATACGGTTGAACAGTGCCCTTATTTAACACAAATTTTTGGCTTCCATTGTCGGATGAAGTCCAAATTATGAAAGGAGCCAATTTAATACATTGAAGCTCATAGAACGCTATAAGGATATTGCATGATAAATGCAACCGTAAATAGCTAGCTCTTCCATAGAGCCGCCACCGATAATTTTTGTGTCGAACTTTCCCTTCAAAACTTTCCTTTTTCAATTAATTGATAAGTTTTCATCAAGTTAGATGGAGTTTAAATTCGAAACTGGGTCAGGCGATTGTTTGTTTTCGCAAAATGGATGGAATCCTAATCTCCAGGCTGTGTGTAAACTTAATTCAGATTGATGGAATTGGTAGAATGCCTAATGAATGTCCTAGTTTCGCTCAATGTCAGTATTTGTTTTTTTTGCGAGCAGGTGATTTTTGATAGTTTTGTTGAAATTTCAATCTAATGGTTTGATTAGAGAGTTGTTTTATTGGACCGGGATGTGAAAAAGCATTCTATCCGATACGGCATATGCGATATTGAGGAAGCTATGGCATGTAATAGCTTTATTTGACTGCATGCATGACTACTAAAAGCGCGAATTGTAATTGAAAGTTTGACATTTAATGCCAGCTAACATTTTACAGTGCTTGGAAAGGTTACAGCTAAATATTTACAGGTAAATATGTTATATATTTGATTTCCAGTATAGTAATTTTGGAAGTTAACCACTGATTTATTGCACAATTCAGTGAAATGTAGTTAATTTAAATTAAGTATTTAAAAGGAAAATATTTTAAGTATTTTAAAGGAAAAAAAAATCATTACTTATTTACAGTAGAACACAAAAAAAACTGTAACTACGTAACGTTGCATTACACTTAAATTTGACAATTTCTTTTTAAGAATTCAACAACCTACCAATATAACCAGAACATTAGCGAAGTATAGAAATACAGTAGTACGGAAATTAAACTCAGACTCGAAAATAATAGGAAGACAATAAGCAAAAAAAACAAGATTATTTATTTATCAATATTTATTTTGTCCCCCTTCAAAGTACAGTTTGGCATTGCAAACTTGTGCTATGTTGCGAATATTTTCGAGGCCTTTTATAGGTTCCTTCCAGAACGGCTTCACTTAGGGGAAGTCTACTACCACCAACTTTCCGGCCGAAGCCTTGCTAACGCACTCTAGGGTTGTCCCCTGGGCTTAGGCTACATCATACAAAACCAACCATGATGATTCTGCCAATCAACCAATTGTTCCAACTCCGTCTTATTGTAAACAGACCGGTGGTAACATTGCGACTAATGTTCCTTCCGTAACCGTAGGAATGAGACTACAGAAAAACTTCACACCGTTCCAGTATAAGGATTGCAAATTGACCTTCAGTTTAAAGTTAATTCTGAACCACCGACATTCATACTCAAAGGTCCGTTTAGCGTAATCTCAATCTCACTTCCGATGCAATGACAGATAGCATTGAATATCGAAAGCTCCAGAAAACTTTAAAGAGTCTACTCTGAGAGGTCTAGGAGCACATTGCTAAAAATTTATCAAGGGATGTGTGATTTAGTGATTTTTTCTTGACAGATAAAGTAATGTGATTCAAAGATGGTAACTAAACCATAAGAAACTATTTTTGGAGGAAAATAGGGGAAGTGATGGGATTACCTCATTTATTTTATCAAAAACTATTTGAAATATTTTCAAAAATTGAATTTACATTAAATTCTCTTGTAACATTACACATTTCTTCTCGTGGAGGCAATATTCAGGTACACGAATGACAGCATTACAAAGAAATGATCGTTTTAAGAATTCGTCATATGATAGCAATTGTGGTGATGAGTAGAATATAACTACAAGAAGGAGTTCTACGAACGTACCAGCTGCTCGTTACAGGGCCCTAGCTCATCATCGCATAACGTATAACGATTGCAGTTTGTACAGGAACATCTTCATTAGACCAGTTTCTATGCTGATATAATCTAGGATGCTGCTCTTTTAGCCAAGGTACACACATTTAGTTAGCAGAACTCCGATCACCATTCTATGCCCAAGAGGGCATAAAAATGTTTCTGTCATCTATTTTAATGCAAGCAAGGAGAGCTAACATGCAATAATATTTTTTTTAAATTTAGACGTTAAATTTGTATTATACTAGCTGCACGTGCCCGACTTTTCTCGGACTTTTGGTAAATGGACGTATTTTTTGATTATTGTTGCGTGCCTCTCCCTTCCCAACCCACTACCCCACCAAGAGGTATACTACGGGTATCATACCCCCATGTATTGGACATGATAAGTCAAGAACTGTATTAAAAAAAGTGTTATATTAGAAGGGCCTGTAGCTTTTTAAACAGGAAACAAAACAAGAAGTACCATTATGTACGCAACGTTTTCTTGTGGTCTTCGAAAGAATACCGAGTGCTAAAGAAGTTGCTCGTGTAGTCCTCGAAAGAAAAATGATTCGTAAGAATGGTCTTGTCAAGTTTAATTAATAAACTAAAATCAATAAGAAAATTGAATGCAAAGTGTTCCTTAAGCGTGAAGAGGACATAGTGGTATACTTGAGGATGTTCAGAGGGAGAAAGTTAATAGAACAGAATTTGTGAAAAGCATTCATATCAGAGTTCAAAAATAAATAATCTTGTTAACGAATGAGCATAAGAGCATAAAAATATTTCGCATCAGCACCATAAGAAAGAATTTTCGAAAATCATTGATACATCATTTATATAATTAATAAAAACTTTCGGTAAAAGATGGCAACCTTGTGGCACCTTGAAGTGTTAAGTATTTCAAAAGAAAGCAATATACGGTGTGAACTATAACATCGGTAAGAATACATGCACTTTACAAATACGGAAGAAAAACTAGAACGTATAAATTATAAATGAGAATTTTGTGATTGATTCTATCGAAAGCTTTACTAAAATCAGTAAAAATGTTACAATTTGCTTATCAACTTCAATGATGAAAACGCAGTGTTTGGAGAAATCCAATAAATTAGTAGTAGTGGATCTACCCTTCATAAAACCATGTTAAAAAAGGCCAAGAAATGAAATTGAAAACATCACAAATAAACAAACTTCACAACTAAAGCTTGCGGGTCAAAATAGAGATCATCAAAAAGTTTATCAAATGAGTTTTTGAACATCATCTGCGTAATATTGAGCTGAAAAGATATGTATGGTGCAGTTTTGAAGGCAGATTGACTGACAGACGGGTGATTCTGGACCGTCCCACACTTGTCATGCTTCCGCGGAGTTTGTAAAAGAAAGGTTACACCCGGTACCTCGTCTTTCCCACAAACTGCGCGGAAGATTGACAAGTGTGGGATGGTCCTATGAAGATTCCGTTTGTTAGGCTTCTAATTTCGGAAATAACTTAAAAAGTATTTATTTCAATTTATCTATTTTTCACATAGGCGATGCTATATTTATTTACCGATAGAAGGCAGACCAGATAAGTTTTTTTTCGGATCTCCTTCGTATCTGCTTTCACCGATGTACTCGTAAGCTTTACTTTATTGCACTCTGTAAATTAATTCTTATTTATTTGTACTTGAAGCAAACATTTACTTATCTGTAACAAAAAACCGGTAAAGTATGAACATTGTTCATGCTTCGAAGGTTACGTACTTAAGTTACTGTCAAAAGCAATATCTTTTTAATGTTTTGTAAGAATTACTTAAACATGAATTGATTAATTTTTATTCGGAGCGGCAAAAAATCTTGAATTACAAATTTTGCCTATTCCGAAATTCGGGATTATTTAAATATGTTTATTACGCAACTCCGAAAACCAAATATTCCAAGTTTAAGAGATCTCGAAATTGAATAATCGAAAGTCGAAATACCGAAAGATTAATATACTTAACTGAAAATATATAAGCTCTGGAATGGTTTCCTTTTTGCGTCAATTAATTTTATTTGTACACCAAAATTATAATTTTCGTTTTTACAAATATTTGACGAAGACCTTTTTTGTACAAGGAAGTATTTGGTGCACAAAAGTCTGCTTCAAAAGGATTACGTAACAACAATTTTGAAGTATTTTCGGCTTTTTTGAGTACTTTCGACATTTTGAGTTCAAGTTGATACTCACTTTCCTGGATTTTTTTGTACCAAAAATATTATTTTGCAAATTTCGATGTTTGAGATTTCGATTTTCGTACTTTTTCGCGATCTAATTTTGGGAATTTTAAGCAAAACGCACAAAATCTATTTTTTATGCAGCGTTTTGCGGTATAAACTACTTTCTGTTTTCAAAACCGTTTTTTCGGGATCACGATAAAACTTTGAAATCAATAATTCTGAAAGCAATACTTCGAACATTTTAAACTAAAAAATAAATTTTTTAAATTAAATTTTAATAAAAATTGGAATGTCGAAAGAAAAAGAAAGAAGAATGTCGAAAAAAATTTTCAAAAAAAACATTATCAGTTGTTGAAAATATTAAATTTTATTTGAATCACTGCCCAGTCTCGTTCGCTGAATTGAAATAGGTCTTGATTTAAGGGATCGTCTCAGTGTGAAATTTTCGAAAAATCGATTTTGTTCTTGTTGCATTATTTTCAAATCGAAATTCAAATTATTACTGTCGCTACAGCGTTTCTTGTAGAAAGGGAACGGAGTGGGGAACGGAGCGAGACATCTGCCTCGTTCGGCGCTCCGCTCGACCGTTATTCCTTTTGTTTATTTTTCTACCTTTCTTTCTAAGGTGTTTACGTTCTATAACTTTCCAAAATAAACTGGCCAAGCATTCCAAGGATATTGTATGGACCTGGCATCGCCGATTGATCGTAAGTAAACGATTTATCTAAAATTTTCCAACTTCAATCTTTAAACGCGTTTTTCTCAGAATGGTGTTTTTCAAAACGGTTTCCACTCTCAAAGAAAGAGTTTTGAAGATATCTAGTTCCTATTTGGAGAGAACATTTTTAACGTCATTCTTGATCGCGCTATGGAAGCTTTTTTTTTGAAATCTTCCTATTTGTTTTTACGAAAAACTGTCGAAAAAAGGGCCAAATTCGATACTTTTTGTTCAAACCGCCGCCATTTTGTCAAATTAAAAAAAAAAACCCCTCCATAGCGCGATAGCAACTTCCCCACAGATTAATAATCTTTTTGAAATTTTTGTTTCAGATCAAAATTGCGGCCGCAATCTTGGACATCGTACAGGACCTTTTTTTTACGTGTCATTTCAAGAATTTATTTAACTATTATACACCCAATAAATAAACATAAAAAAATCATTTTGTATTCGTCATGAATGTATTTATTTATAAAAAAACCGGACCGATTAGTTTATTTCAACATTAACAAAAAGAATCGCGAAAATCAGTGATTTTTCGGAGGGTCACACTGAGACGATCCCTTAAGAAGTGGCATTACCCTTTCTAGTATGAAAATCTAACTTCCAAGAACCTTAAGCCGCTTTTGACGTAAAACTACAGTTTTTGGAAATCTAAAGTACAAAAATAATTATCAGTGTCAATAGTTTTATATTATTAACCGTATAATTCATCGTTACATAAATGTAAGATTTAACGATCAAAAAATCTATAAAAATATTAATATAATAAAAATGTTTGCAAACCCTTCTCAGACAAACTTTTCTCTTTCCGCCAGTGCAGACTATTCGCCGAATAGCTGGTGATATCGAAGTGAAATATAAACAAAGTTATTTGTACGTGAAATGTGAATATTTTGTAATTAATTTTAAAACTTCTCCCATTTCTAGATAACTAGTTAATGGTAGCATATTCTAGGTGTGATAGGATATTTCAGATTTTTTACAGAGGGTTTAATTGTGACAAAATTCCACTATGCATTTAATTTTAATTTTTCACTAAATCCTTGTTTATTTCACTAACAGTTTGAGTTAAAGTATACAGAATTCTTCATTCACGTCTCCGATACAAATTTTTAATGATTTATATTAGACCAAAATTATTAAATCAGAAATTTTAAATCTTTAAACAAGTTTGTCACGTCAAGTAAACAGAAAAGTGACGGTACTTCCATTAATTTGGCAGCACTTGACCTAAAATCTGGCCAGGAAAAATCAGCGTATGCATATACGTAAGGGAAACTCGATGAGATTTTTCCTCGTAGTCATGCATGATGTTAAGGATGTTGTTTTCCTTTCTTATGTATACTTTGCGAATTTTGTATCCTCCGCCAGAAATCCAATGAATAGCTGTTTCCGAAGTAATTTTTCCCGCTGACACTGAATCCGGGCTCAGAATTGCCCTATCACGTCAGGTGTTTGAGATATGCTAACCTAAAAGTGCAAAAACACTGTTTTTTGTCATATTTGAGAGGCAGTTAAAAGAGCAAGACTTATACTATAAGATCCCACTCATGATTTTTTGAAGAAGAAAAAACATCGCAGTGCTACATAAACTCAAATAGGACAAAAAACAGTGTATTTGCACTTTTAGGTTAGAATATTTAAAAAACCTGACGTGATATAGCAATTCTGAGCCCGGATTCGGTGTTAATTGTTAACGTCATTTCTTAAAGCCTCGTTCTTTTTGTGTAACACTTCATTGTGTTTTCTGAAGATTGCATACTCTTTTTGCAACTTGCATTTGTAATGAACACTCCAACTTGCCCCTTAAAGGTGTTTAGATTAACTATGTTTTTAAAAATTGTGTAGTTTTCAACTTACTTGGTTTGAACTTCAATGTCATAATCCCTTTTGTTTTCATTTGTATCAATAGGTAATTCTTGAATTTTAAAACAAGCTTACCTTATTGCAACTGATGTTTCTTCTATTATTTTGGCATTTCCTTTTTCCTGGCATTACGATCGGCCCTTTTTGTTCTTTGAGAAATGTTTGCCTAAACTGGTAACAACTAAGTCGGACACGCTGTTTTAATTAACTTCTTTTTTGCAATAGGCACAATTTAAAGTTTTTTTTCAAAACATAATCACTTTCACTAAAGTGCACAGAACAAATTCTGGCATTATCCGTGTTTAAAATTTTTCTATAACACGAGTGGATCCACAAATTACGCAACTTCGCTTCTTTGGGAAATCTGTGAAATTGAATCGCATTAACATATTCTAAAATTGAATTGCATTTATTTTTTTCCCGCTATTATTTAAAAAACAGCGAATACTACAATACCACATCGCTACATCCCCCTAAATGCTCAGAAAGTATTGAGTGTAGCACCACGCAAAAGCACCAAGTGACGTCTTTTTTACGGTTTAAAACGAATTGATCCAACTCCGTCTCCGTCTCTGTACTATAACCAATGTTGTGTAGTAATTGTAATGTTAAAGTTATACTACCCGAAGGGATAGGCTGATATCGTCGCTTTTGTCGTAGCTGCGATAGTAGCGGGGATAATTGAAAAGCAGTTCTTGCATCTGTTCACCTCCTATCCCCCACCACTGCGGAACTTAAAAAAAATAGTAAAAAGTGCATTCCTGTCATTCGGGTGGGGGGTGGAGGGGGGGGGGGACTAACCGCATACAAAACACACCATAGGAAAAATCTCCCTGTCGCCTGAACAATAAATTATTTGTTCAAAGCGTAATAGCCAACTTTTAAATAAACAGGAAGAAAAAAATTGCCACTAAAGATATTATTATTTCAAAATCGGTGATAGTTCTACGAAGAGTACAATAATAAACTTGGTCTCAGCTAGTGACAAAATAACAATAAATTTGTTGAATTTTTAAAGATGTAACAATTCATTATTATAAGTGGGGACTGTGAAAGTATAGTAGTTATTTTGAACAATAGATAAGCACGTAGAGGTAATTACGTTTTGAGGGAAAAAATGCCCCGCCAGCCACATGAAAATGGAAATTTTTTTCTTCAAAATGGGATTTAAAAAAAATTAGATTTGAAGGATTCTCAAAATCGGGTTTGGGAGATTTTTAAAACGGGATTTCCGTTGTCGGGATTTCGTACCCAAACCTAATATTTTTGCTTTCAAATTTTTCGGGATTTTTTCTCTGAGATTATATTTATTCGGGATTTCTGTTTTTTTGTAATTTTAATTTTGGGATTTTGGCCTACATCCGTATGTTGTACTTCACCAGCTTCACTGGAAATGTCTCAAAATTTTTTCTAACATTTTCCTCGTATCTTTTTTGTTCAAAATTAAAAAAAATTATCATTTTTTTATTGACTTTATCAGTATTGCGGATTTGGGGGTGGGGAGAAATGGTATTTTTTTAATAAATTTTTGACAATAACTATCAAAGTTCTTACAAATTTTCTTTTTTATTCATACTTCTACTTCTTCCTTATAATACCCCACATGACTTTATAAAAAAACTTTTCGATTTTAATTCCACCCCCCCCCCCCCCCCCCACCCGCCCCTATAATTTTTTAATTTTTTAAACAATATTTTTGAGTGATAAGTATCGACAAATATGTATGTGGGTCGACGTAATGTATATTTATGCCAAATTTAAAATTTCTATGTCAAACGGTTTTATAGATAAATGCCTGTAACGGACTGATAGACTGACACAAGAGTGGTCTTATTTATAATAGTTCCGTTTTAACTTTTCTTGCCCGTCGCATATCAAATCCATTTAAGTTTCTAACATGTCATATAGATTTTCGCTGCATAAATTAATGCCATCTTTTGAATTTATTATGTATCTACGTTAAATCGGCGACTTAGGTACCTAGCGTTATTGGGTATACCCTTATGTACCTTATTTCTCAAAGTTAATTGTGTTTTATTTAATTAACCTTACTTAAGCTAACAAGAATAAACTAAGATGGATTCCCCAAAAATAACATTTCTAAAAATCATTTGATATTCATTATGTCTTACCGTACGTCGCTAATGTTTTGCACGCTATTGTATACTGTGAAAATGGGTCCTTATCTTGCCAGAAGTGAAAATTGAGATTAGGCCAGAGGCAGTATATGTAATAATACAAGCACTTCTTTAGTTAACAAAAAAACCAAATTTGAAAAGTAATTAACTTTAAATGGATGGAGTTAAGAGTATCGATTTTGATAAAATCAAGTTAAAAGTTTTTAATCAGATAGCATTCTTTTAACCTTTTCGTTTCTAATCGATGCTAACGCAGCCTTTCATTTCGACATAGATCATATCACAATTATTGATTGTCCACTTACACATTTTCTTGTCTTCCTTTTTGCATTTTTCAAAACCTTGAAAAAGAATATTGGAAAATTCGTTGTCTAATGTTTGTCTACATTAAAGAAATTCAAGTGTTGATACTTTAAGGAGATTGTGATGCCAGCTTTTCCAAACCAAAGCTATATAATGAAAATTTCAATACGATCGCATTTGCAAATTCTAATACTTCTCTGAATTCCCTTCAGTAATGTTATTGCCGCATTGGGACTAACCAACTGGCAGTGGCTGTAGGGTTTCTACAATACTCGATGTTGTGCACCAACTGTAAGAAGTCTTTTAATATGCGCATATATAGGCAGAATGACACGTGGTTCCGTCGTAAAGGAAATAAAAATTTGTTGCAAGGACACAAAACCGTCGTGGCTAAAGGAACTCCTTCTCCGAGAATCGTGAAATTATCTTCCCATTTAAATTGGATGCGGTTTCGTGATGACTCGGTCCCGGAACAAGTCGTAGGTTTGCCCTCGGGAAAATAACCACATCTCTGTTTGAGATGAACAATAAAATTTTATTGAAGTTGTGTTCCGAGTTCCCTCTGAGTAGATATTTTCGTGCTGTTACAGAACTTCTAGCGTGCAAATATGGAGAATAAGTAACAAGGCATGCAATTTTGGTGTTGCTTTTGTTGATAATGTTATTGAGTAAATGATGGAATTTTCGGATTAGTTAAGTAAGTTTCCTTGTCGAAAAGCCACATTCTCTTATATTGTCGTTCGTAATCACATATATGCATAAAGCATGGTTATCGAAAAATTGCTATTGATGAAGAAGTAATATCATCCCAAGTCCTAGAAGAGCAAGAATGACAATGTTTGAATAGAAGTCCTTAAATTGACCTACTTTATTGGAACATATTTCCATAAATTGGCTCTGGTCCTCACATGAATTTTGTGTCCTTATATCATCACTAGCAACGCTATATAACGTTTCGGTCAGATTGGAATATTTGCACTTTGCCCAAACGGTGTAAGAGTTCCTAAATTATATTTGCCAAAGGACATGCATGCTTGCTGTCCCTAATAAAGAGATTAATCACCCCAAAGTTTACAGATCGAACGGAATATGGCTATGTTAGAGCTCGCTCCTGCCTGAATTAGGACATTATTGGCAATATTGAATTAGAATCCCAAATCAAATAATTATCGAGCAAACTGTCACACAAACAGGCGTTCGGAAAGACAAGACTGTCCACTGCAGTATCTTAGCCCCCCGTAGGTTAGTTTCGACTGTGATTCCCAATTAGATTCGGAGGATATTATTTCCTGGGGATAACAAAAGGAGTCTCTGATTTTCGTGATGGAGTTACAGTTAAAGAGTTTATCAATTATTTCACCCCAGAAATTTATTGATCATCTATAGACTCACACTAGCATTAACTCAGTTGGTAAGCAATTCAGATTGTTTGTATGACGAGGAAGATGATTTTGTGCTTAGTCCTAGATATGTAAAATTTTCCTTGCCGCCCCAGAGACAAACACAACCATAAAACCTCATGTCTTTGGGGAAGAAATTTAATAACGACATTGCTGTTTTCATTGAATAAGGTCGACTCGAATAAACAAACGAGCGCAAAAAAATCTTAGAAATTTTCTGCAAAGTAATAACATCCCTTTCCAATGCAGATCCTGAGGACAGGGACTGATGCGGCCAATAAGAAGGGTCGCAAACTATCAAAGAAGTCGTCCATTCACGTGGGAGTTCATATAGCTTTGGGACTAATACCATTTTCCTCACCATGGAGAAGAATCTAATTTAATAGCTTTGTGCAGCAGCCGTAATAAAATTATTTGTACGGGTTGTCGTCTATGAACGAAGACCGAGAGGACTAAGGACGGAGTGTTAAAACTGACGAAGACGATATCCATCAGCCCAGATATATCTGTTGAATTTTCTATTCCGGAATGGAAAAGTTTACCGCCCTGGAGCTAAGAATAAGATACAATGAAAAAGATATTAATTGCTATATCGAGCGATAATTTATTGTCATTATTACTTATAATAGAAGCAATGGAGTCACTACCCTGCAGCATATTGCTTTGAACAAGGCGTCCATGGACAGCTCTGCAAGTCGAGGGATGATTTAAAATAGCTTCCTCATGCACATGCAGCTTAGTCTCCAATGTGTAAGGCTTGCTGATTTCCATGTGTTGGCGTAGATAAATTACGACATTAATGTTGCGATATAGCTCTTCAGGGGCCATATCTATGATAAAATTTATGACTCGATTTAATGTATTATGACAGAACAATAGGAGCCAAAAATAATAGGCAAGTGGAACGGCTCAAGTGTTTCGCCCTTTTGCCTGCCAAACAAATTTTTATGATGGTTTTTTTGTTCAAAATGTTCGTTTGAGATGATGCCATAAAATTTTGATTTCACTTCAATACAATATTTTGGCTTTTGTAAATACAAGCAAGTATTAATAAAGAAAAGATTGCTTTAGGGACTAAACAAAGTGATAATCGTAAACGCAGAACTACAAAATGAAATTTATTCGCAGAAAATGTACTTATCACGTTTTATGCGCCTTGGAAATTGTTTTATAAGCAATGAAAGTGACCAATAATCAGACGAAATTTATTGTTCGGAATATTGTGCAAATATAAAATATAAGTAAAACCAAAATTGGACATCACAAAACTATGTATCAGACGACAGTAAGTCAAAAGATTCTCGGACTGATTCAACATATCTTGGATTTTTTAAATTTATTTTTATATGCAAGTTCCTCTCTCATTAATACTCATCTTGAATTCAGTGTTAACATCATTATAAACCTCCTCTGTAGAGTGTAGAAGTTTTTTTCGGAATTACCTCCACGGTGGGGTAAGGGATGACGTGTCGACCTACCAATCCGGAGGTCTTAGGTTCGAAGTCCACCCACGGCGACCCATGGTGGTTTTCTGCTGACAATAGATAAAAAAGGCCATGGGGGTTGCAGAGAAAATACTAGTGGTTCGGAATCGACTTTTTATCGTAGGTTCACTTTAAATCGTTGTCTCGAATCGGGTGAAGTTCTTCTCCTGCCCCATGCCACACAACGCCAACGAGAGAGAGACGACTTCTTTCATCCTCTACAATATTCCCAATTGTAGCTAAGCTGAAAAATAAACAAGTTGTTTAAGGAAAGAAAGTTATATTCTTAGAGAGGCAGTTAATTAGTAAATTACAGTGTTGGCCTCCACAGTGGCGAAAAGCAAATTAGCACGCTAGGTGCCGTTTTAATACCACTCGATTATTCGAAAATAAAGTATAGTATAAGTTGTATGATAAGCGATAGAGGGGAGGCTATGAGATTCACCCTGTAGCATTTAGGAAGTGGATAACTTTTCCTATTTCCCTCCCCCAGGAGTTTATTTATAACCATTAGCCAGACGAGTGGATATATAACATAACACCTCCCTAGGGTGTACCTCCGCATATAAATTCTGTTCAGACAAGTGTTTCCGAGATCTTCTTAAACTATTCTATTGCTTAACATGGATGCTATCCAATTGCTAAGCTCCTCTTCAACTTCCAGGCCGACCAGGGATTCATGAATTGGCTCAATGCGAACGTTATTGAAGCCTCCTTCAATATATAGAAAGGCCACCATAGTAGGTATATTGCTTATTATGGATAGATTGCATTCTCAACACTTCGCACTACCTCTTGTTGAGTCGTCTCAGTGGGTCTATCCTTTAAGTAAACCAAAGCAAAAACGGGATTAGACTGTTTGTTATAAAGTTCTTCGCGGATTCATGCCCTCATTTTCCAACATTAGGGATAAAAACCACCAGAAACTGCCTCTACTACTTGGAGACATGATTAAGTAGGATGCAGCTCCTGAAAATCAATAATAGCCGCGAAGTTACTATATCTTGTAACATAACAGCGATAACCGGGTACTTATATGGAGAAAAACTGCTTATAGCTCACGAATCCTCTTCTCTCTGATAATTGATATGATGCTTTCCCACAGTGCACACTACATTTCGTGAGGGCTCGTTCTTTCCGTGCAACTATCTGTACAGCCTGGAAAATGCATGTTCGTTAGCAGTTCCAGGAATTCAGTGGCCGTCTCTGCCCCATTCCCTCGTTTCAGAAACGACGAGCTGCAGTCTACCTTGAACAGTCTAAGGCTCGCCGAATCCTTGATATCTTCTATACCTCTTTCTTACCTTTCTGAATGGCTTTGTTGAAAATCTTCAGGCAGTTTTTGTACGGCTGCCAGAGCTTGTGAAGTAAGTGATAACGTGTCGGCCTGCCAATCCGGAGGTCCCAGGTTCGGATCGCACCGACGGCGACCTATGGTTGTTTTCTGCTGACAACAGATTACGATAAAAGGGCCATCTGGGGTTGCAGAAAAAATGCTCGTGGTTCGGAATCCACCTTAAATTGTATATCCACTTTCAAACGTTGTCTCGAATCGGCTGAAGTTCTTCTCCCGCCTTATGCTCCACAAGGGGTTACGAAAACTAGAGAAAGACAGAGCTTGTGCTTAAAGAAGATATTGAAGACCTCTCTTGAACGATATCATACTTCAACCTCGGGGGAAGGTCTTTTTTATAAATTTAGCATAGCATTAGACCTTAGAGGTCACATTCAGTACTTTTTCGATTATCTCAATCTTGCTCATTAATAGTTTAAATTTTACCATTAGCTGCTCTGGACAGTTTTTTCCTAAAGATTTGATTGAATTTCTTCCAGTCAATTCTCTTAGGATTTCTTTAAGGTTTTGGAATATAAAACTCAATACTCAAATTAAATAGTATCCAACTGTGATCTGAAGAGGATATCTGGTTGGACACTTTTCAATTATCAATTTTGAAGGTTTCGTTATCTGTTAGTAATGTACCACCACTAAAATTCGTGGAGGTTGGATTTACTTCTCCTGTTACATTCTAAAAAGTTAGTATTGTCAAATAAAGACTTACCCATCAATTCTTCGGTCTTGCCAAAATACATATAACCACGCCACTTTTTTGAACTTTGCTTTTATTCACAAGGCAAATATTCAGTTACACGTAATTAAAAACTTATCTTCATTGAAATAAAACGTGAGTCTGCTTTATCTACGTTATATCTCAATTAAGATACATTTTTAATTACTTGTGACTGCGGCGTTTACGTAGCCGAATATTTTATTACCTACATACACAAGGGGGGTCTAGCTACTAAGTCCTGTCTGTTTACAAGCTTTTAAAGGGCAATTGAAACCGCAGTTGGGTTTTAGTTTTTTAATGTGATTTTTTTGTTCAAATTTTTCTACAAAGTATTAGGCAACTCTTAAAGTTCACCAATTTTCCTTTATTTTTTTTTCCTTAAATTACTTTCCAAGTTTAACTAAAACTGAGGTTCTTTCTTAAGGGGAATGAAAGCAAACCTCGGGAAACTAAAGGGTTGGTGAATACCTACGAGGTTACGCTAATTGTTTTAGGAATTTTGGGTAAGGGTCATAACTTACGATATTTTAAAAGAAATGCTCAATTTATTTACGAAAGCGGCGATGGAGCTTTTCCCATTACATTTTCCCAGAAGTAAAGGTTTAATTGAACTCGCAATTTATAGCGATCTACATTAAGCATTCAAATAAAAAGTCTGAGTATGGAAAAGGGACCAAATATTTTCATATTGTCTATACATTTATACATAACAAGGTTATGTCTGTCCTAGAAATCTCGGAATTTTTAAATTGGTTATTACCTGACAAAACATAAAAATAATAAAGGTTTTCTGAAAAAAAATTCCAAAAATCGACAATTTTTTGCCTCAAAAATCAGAAACTTTTGAATTATTTTTTCCGGCAATACGAATAATGTCAGTTGACTTAATTTCCTTCGGTCACTTTGTTGTAAATTGCCCTTCTCGTATTAAAGTATTAATTTTGATATTTTCCGGAAAAAGAGAACTTGTTTTGAATTGGAGATAATTGGGAAACACAGGCAATTGACAATATTTTCATTGACCTTAATTCATGGCACCATTATATTCCTTTTCTATAAGAAAGAGAATGTAAGAAAGGTTGATTGAATCGAGATATGCCCTACAACCGAACTACAGAGAAAATTATAGTGAAACTGTCAATTAATGAATGGGTTCGGAGGAAATAATAACATATTAAAAGAAAATCAGGCAGGATTTCAAAAACGCATGCTATGGTAGATAATATCTTTACTCAACTACGGAAAAGTAAGTGAAATGCCTTTCTGTAAATTTTTAAATCAGCTTTTGATAAAATATACATTTCATTTTTTATTTATTTATTTTATTATTACGAAACTCGAGGAAACGTTTATTTGCAATCGATTAAAATAATTGAAGAAGCTTATCAGGACAGTACTTTAATCAATGAATGATAAGAAGAATGCTATATATTGCTTGATAAAAAGAATATAAAAGTAAATATTCTATTAAATTAAAATATTGTATGATACCAACCTACGTATTTTTTGTCATCTTATGTTTACTTTTTTCTTATTTTTGTTTTCAGATATATTTGAGGTCAGCGTACCGGTTAATACCAAATTTATTATGAGCGGAAGCGGTTAACCTGTTCATGTTTAGTCTCGGTTAACTACGAATACATGTTGTCCACCTATTTAGCTTTACCTCTTTGTAGAACTAAAGCCCGAAAGTGGTTCACATATTTAGGTATGACTGTTTATGAAACTGAGGTTCGTGAATAGGTGTAGCATCACAGAGGTTCGCGAATCGATCTAGTTAACAACGCACGCAAGTTGTCCACCTTTTTCGGTTTGACTGTTTGTGGAACTGAGGTCCGCGAATCGGTAATGAATCAGTTAACTACGAACGTAACTGGTCAACCTGTTTCGGTCTGACTGTTTATGGAACTGAGATCGGCAAATCGGTCTGGCATCAGTTAACTACGAACGCAAGTAGTCCACCTATCTTAGCGGATAAGTTACACTTTACTATGATGGTAAGCGGTCACCTGTTTAGCTTCTAGAACTGAATTCCGCAAATCGGTTTGAAGAATTAAAACTCGTTTTTGAAATTATTTTACTTTGATTAATAATATTGTGGGCGAACAATTTGTTTCGTTGTGCCTTAAGAAGTTGACAAAATGCTGCAATAGGAGAACTATTTTCATTCGTAGAAATACTACTTTGGTCTTAATGCCGGCCTTATTACTGCTTGCAGTAAATAATAAGAAAGCAATCATATAATTTTAGGGAACTAATAGGGTTTCCTTTCGTTGTCACAATGTTGAATTCCTGTTGAAATTGGGCGCGATTAAATGAATGACAATTTCATATCATATAGTTAAAAACAATTTTTTAAGTTTCGTTAATTCCAGTCTTTTAAACTGTCGTTTGCTCAAAAAATAAGCTATTTGCCCCACTGTGCGTCGATTGGATTCCAACCCAGGACCTCCGAATCGGTAGACAACAACCGTTGCCTCAATTCCGGTTAATTTGTTTTCCCCACAAGGGGTTACGGGAAATAGAGAGAGATCGCCAAAATAAGTGGGCTGATAAATCTCACCTAGGTGAGGTTATATGGCAGGGCGGGAGGAAATCTCAACCGTTTGGGAAGATTTATAAATCCGCAGTTTTTATGGTATACACATATTGTAATTATTTTATTTTTAAGTTTTGATCTACTGAACGCAGCGACATCAAACAAACGCCACGAAGCTACTACACAAATGACCTTTGCAAAATTGATAAAAATGTTTATCTAACTCCTACCAGGTACAGTCACTTACAAAAGTGAAAAAAGTGTTTTGCAATTACCTGAAATTCAGCATTTTCCCAAAATTTTCTCCGAAATTCATGTAATTAATATACTTTCTTTATTAAATCACCCAATTTATTACCTTTCCAAAAAGGGGCACCAATAAATGTATAAAATTATCTTGAAAACACCAAAAAAAAAAATTCGAAGCGCTTAAAGTGTTAAAGAGATTTACTTACTTTTGAAGCGAACTGTGTCTTAATGAAATATAATTTTTAATAATCAACCGTGTTACCGAAATATTCACAAACAATCGAGATGCCAAACTTTTTCAAGAAAATCTCCACTCAAGGCTTTACAGGCTCGCACTATGTGGTATCTTGAAGAGGAAATCTTATTAAGTCAGTCCATTGTTTGATTAAATCACTTTCTATCAGGTTATTTGAAGCAAGTAGATCTTATCCTCTCTTAATGTGCCTAGGAATAAGCATCTAAGCCTTATTTGCATTGAATTGAACTGACATTCTGCAAAATCGAACAATTTATATGAAAATTATCTCCTTCAGTCTGTCTCTCAATCAAGGTGGCTATCTTAAGAAGGAAAAACAAGCTAAATATAAGCAAAGTCTAAATTACGTCTATTTGAACAGGGACGAAATCAACTTTACGCTACTTTTCTCCTCTTCTTATCATTTCCATTGACTCAACTACGTCACCAAAGAATTGCGCCTTTTGTTTTAATTAAAACATTTAATTTATTCGGTCCTGACTCCGGACTAAGTTCAGCATATCCCTATTGCACCACGAATCCTATTTTACGTTAGACATATCTTTTGAATTATATTAAAAAACATTACGGAATTCCTTGCTACACAGCGGAGCTCTTGCATTTGAGTGATGGGGAAATAATAAGAAAGACGAACAAGCCATCACCCAGTGCATTTGCATTTTAATAACATTTCAGGACTGAATCGGGAAGAGTTGCATGAACTACCTACTTCTTCGTCTACAAATATTATGTCTTGTAAGAATACTGCGATAATGGTCGTTAGATAGTATGCCGTCCAGGAGTTAAATTAATTAAAAGAATTCATTGTTTTTGGTTTGATTAAGTTGAAAGATATTTTACTTATTTTTATATATAAAAATTATAATTTAAGTTACAAAAAGAAAACCAAATTTCTATCAATTTAAAGTACATCTCCTAGTGATATGAAAGAGAATGCAAATGTCCACCTATGGAAGCAGAAAGAGTGTTCCTAGAGAAGTTGTTTGAGCCGACGAGGCGCCCACATTAATATGCACAGGAAGAAAAGTAGCAAAACAAAGCAAAATTGCGTTTGCACCAACCCAGAACCAAGTCTAAATCCACTTGAATAAAGGCAGATTCACTACTATCTTTAACATACAAGAAGATCTTCATGTTGGCTGTACAGATCACAACATTGGAGTGCGAGATCAGACGGATAATGTCATCAATGACAAGAACGAACAGTAGTGTTCCGAGATGGCTAGTTGCGGCATACCAGATGAAGCCTTGAAAAATCTTGAGGTGGCGCCATGGAACCACACTGTCTCTTAAATAGGACGAAATCCACTCGAGCAGCAGAGCCTTTCTCGTTTAAACAAAATTACGGAGTGGAGATAGTTATCAAAGGCCTTACTGAAGTCAGAAGTCTACATGCCTCGCTAGAAGCCTGAAATAACGTCGCTTAGTTGTTGCTGATCCACCGGGTGAGAATACTTGCTTATTGAAGGGAAATTAAACCCTTATAACGCTCAATGGCGGCGGAGTTGGATCAATTTATTGAGCGGCACGACCACCATGGCTTTTTTTTAAATTGAATTAAGAAATCCGTTCCATCTCTGGGCTGTTGTCTGGGTCGCAGCAATACAAAAACAACAAGACTTTCCAGTTCCCTTACTCCACTTACCCTATTTCCCTTCCCGTGAAAGCCATGCTAACGCACCAAAGGGTTGTCCCCTAGGCTTTGGCCACATTATAAAAAAATACATTATCGACTCAAATAACTAGGGCATGCAGAATAACTTTCCGATTGGTGTATAATTATATATAATGTTCTCATGGACATTTTTATGAGTAGGGACTAAGGAGCCTTTCCACAATGCAGGAAATTTACCAGCTGGAAGAGGCTTGTTGAAGAGAATCGCCAATGGGGTAGGGAAGGGATCAGAACAGGACTCAACAAATGCAGAATGGATACCGTCTAGCTCGCAGCAATGCAAAAACCAGACTCAAGTTTCCTCACTTCCCTTACCCTAATTCCCTTCCGGCCATGCTAACGCATCAAAGGGTTGTCCCCTAGGATTGGGCCACATCGTATAAAAAAAAAGAAAAATATTATCGCGAACACTAACAAGGTATTTAATATAGTATAGCGAAGAGGATAAACGTGTTATGTTTAATTTGAAAAGACTTCAAAATGTCGTAATATATGCATATAAAATTAAAAAAATTTTATGCTTTTTAGCGCTTTTTGTAAAGTCGGTTCAACTTTTTTTAAACCATTTTATTTTTCACTCGACTCGAAGAATGCTGCTCGGACAAACAAAGCAATTTCAAAAGTTGCAGACGTAGTGAGTGCCTGTAAAGAAAGGAAACATAATTCAATTACAGCAACATATTAAGAAATTAGTTACGGTCGCGCTTTCATACCCTCACCTTAGATACAAAATTCTAACCATGTCCCTAGTGCGCCACCGTTCTCTATACAGCAAGAGAGAATTATCGTAGTCACTCTAGGTACAACATTTTTTATCATTACTCAATTAGGAAACGTATTTTGTACAACAGAATCAAAATCATTAAAATCGTTTTGTGCTTTACGAAGCTAGACGCCGCCCCTCCAACTCTCACCACAAGCCACAATTTTCGTGAAAATACAATTACATTCTCTGTGCATTCAGATTTATCTAAATCAGTCCACGCGTTACAAAGTTAGATTACCCCTCACCCCACCCTAAGCCTAGGTCAACATTTTTCCTCAAAGTATGTTACGGCGTGAACCCATATATTTGGTGATGTGGTGGCCTGAAAATAAAAGATTGTATAAGATACCATAAGATATTTTAAAAATTAACAGTGTGTACGTCCTCCTTTCTTGTTGGCTGCAAGCTCTCGATGAGAATAATTCTGCAAGGGTTTTTAGGTCTGTTCCACCGATTTTCGTGCACAAACTTTCCGTGTAAATATTTACTCATATGGTGGGAGAAAAACTGTACACAAACCAAAAAGTCGAGGGAACATGTTTCATGCAAACTCGTAAAAATCAAGAAGAAGAAAATTCACAGAATACACGGAATCTATTTAAACCGCACTTCTAATTATAAATTGTTAATCTAACTAATTTTCAATCACCAACTTTTGCTTTATTAATAACTTTATTCAATCAATTCACTAATTGACTATGAAACGGGCACTCAACCTAACCTCACTTTCTAAACCAAAGCACCGAACAGCTGTTTGTATTTTTGTGAAAAGAGATGGCCGATCATGCACCAGCTTAAAAGTTTGTGTAAGTTCGTGCAGAAGGGGAACATGTGACGTCACTTTTCCCTCCGCCATTTTTCCGTGCACGAAGCGCTAGGGAACGCAAAATGTGTAAGTTCGTGCACATGCGGGATCCCACATTCTGATCAGGGAACAGACCTTTTATCTTTATTTCAGATAATGGGCAGGAGCTAATATTTACCATTTTACGAAGCCCGTGTCTTGGTTTTCGCTCTATTTTTTACATTTTTGGACCTAAGCACCATCTCTCTCTTTGACCGCCACTCATATTTTCCCGATATAGTCACCCAAGGATTCCTAAAAGAAAAGGACAATTAGTCAAATATATAAACATACTTGGAACCCGATGATTTGGCGCGAAACATAAATCAGTCATAATCTCAACATTAAACAGTCTACCTGGATTCTTCGTCGGCCTGGAACTAGAATTAGTTAGTAAGATTAATTTTAATTAAGTTTTGCTTTAAGTTTTCTCTGAAATACGCAAAAATGCAAAAGAAATAGGTACTTACTGAAGTTGTAAAGATGTGTAGGGCAAGCAAGGTAACGCGAGCAGTCAAATCAACGTCCTAGAAGGGAAGAAAAAAAAATGGTATTTATCTTCGGTAATCGAAACAAATATAGAAACAGAAACTTAATTAATACTCACCTGTCCAGTTTCCTCCATTTTCTACGTCTCCAGACAGCCACAATGAAATCAAAACATAACCTGAAACATAAACACTTTTCCGACCGATTTTTGCGGAAAACTTCATATACCCGAAAACGAAATCTACTACTATGAGCTATTCGTAACCCAAAGCAAACATTGAAAAGTCATCCCGGACAAAGTATCCCACAGGATAAAACTTTACCAACACGTAAACTGAGCTGCCATAAGAAGCATTTTTTGAAAATTTCACAGAAAGTTGAATTTTAATAATTTTTCCGACCACGGCAGAATATTGTACGAATTTCAAAGAACATTTTAAAAACAAAATTGGAAAAATAATAATTTTACGAAATGTGAACCGATTCAAAAGATTTGCAAAAATACTAAGCGGATGTGCAGATAGTGGCGCTTTTTCAATAAAAGGCTTTTATAGATGAAGCTTGTAGCTAAGTTTAATCTAGATTCCTGTACATCGGCGCCGTTTTAAAAGTCAAGAAGTCAAAATTTAGCGAATTTGTAACCAGTTTCAAATGAAAAGTTTAATAAAATATTACCAAGTAGATGACAAAGCAGTGTAGTGTAACTTAAGTCAAAGTAAAAGTTTTTGGTAGCGAAGCAGATTTTGGAGCAAAAAGAAAAGGAGGCTTATATTTGCCCTAGAGCAAATATAACATAAAAAGATTCATCCAAATCGGTATACGCATTAAGAAATTGACATAAACCACCTCCCCCGCTACAACCGCACCGTTTAAAATTGTATCGCGGTACCAATGGTGGAACATACTCTATACATCAGAAAAAGAATCATCCAAATGAGTCTACTCTCCCCAACCCACCCTGGGATTATATTTTTGGATTATTCGCTTTGGTGGATCATACTCTATACAACAACGACAAAAATTATTTATTTATTTCTTCCATTTGTTCTTAAAACTATCTACATTACATTGACTACAGTTATGTTAACTAACTAACAGCTGAAAATTCAGTAAACTAGAACACTTAATATGTATACATAATTAATCCAAAATATACTAGAACAAAAGGTGAAAAAGGATTCCATAGTTAAGGGTACTATTACTAAACTAGTATAAATTTATTTATTATTAAGCTGTCGTCATAAAACA
Organism: Leptarthrus brevirostris; assembly: GCA_964036015.1. Taxonomy (NCBI): domain Eukaryota; kingdom Metazoa; phylum Arthropoda; class Insecta; order Diptera; family Asilidae; genus Leptarthrus; species Leptarthrus brevirostris. The sequence continues at coordinate 137,116,061 of OZ038372.1, read as the reverse complement.
AGCTTCAATACAAAATCTGTAATGTAGTTAACAGAAGTACATCAAGAACGTTATCCCCGTCATATAAAGAGTCTTAAGCAACCTAGTAAGCTACCTAAGGTAAGTGGACGAAGTTATACAATGATTCATCCTAAATCAAGTAATCAGTACCTACAATACAGTCCCCTCAATCATTTACTTCAATGAAAGTTTCCACTTCAGATCTGGAGAAAAGTAATTTTTTAAGCTCATAGCAAAACTGCTTCTTAACAGTGGCGAATTCACGCAATTTAACAGGCAACATGTTAAAAATGAAAGGTGCTTCGGTGTCAAAAAACGTCTACTATGATCGGTGTTGACCCTAGGGGTCGAAAGCAGAAATCTATTGCGTAAGTTATATTCCTCATGACTTAACTTTTAACAAAGAATATGCTAAACACTTTGTAAACATACAGGTAACGCAGTGGAAGTATTTTGCTTTGCCGAAAAAGGGGAAGCTAGGACTCTCTCATATTTTTGTGATACATAACACGAATAATCTTTTTTGAGCAACTATTAAAGGATACAAATTCGTTACATACGCTCCTCCCCAACAATTTAATCTTGATTCTCACAAGGCATAATATAAAATACGCAATAGGGATTCAGGAACCAGCTTCCTTAAATGAAAAAATTTACTTACTGATACATACATTTCCCTTTTGATTGTGTGGATATGACACTTTCACTTCAAAATATGATGTATTGCTACTCCCAGGTATTTATACTTCTCCACACAATCTATTTAGAAACAATCTTGATCACACGCTCCAGAATTATTATGAATTATAGGAATGGAACATTATATCCGTATTAATAAAAGATCCCCGTAAATTAAAAAACAACACTTTCGATTTCCTGCTCCAAATCATACGATGCATCAAGAGATACTTCCGAAGAAGAATAATGTCATTATTGATGTCACTGACGACGTTTTCAACATTACTCCCAGAATGAACAAACACTAAGTCATCCGCATAACCAATGACCTTACCCTTAAAAGGAAAGTCACAGAGAGAATTGATGTAAATTATAAATAGAAATGGACCTAGTGCAGAACCCTGTGGTACACCAATGTTTTCAATATTGCATCTGCAACCAATTAATCCATTTACTTTTACTGATTCCCTCCAGGAATGACTTCAACCACGCCAGAATACAACCTCTAACCAGAATTTTGAAGATCTTATCCAGCCACACATGATGATTAACTAAATCAAAGGCTTTGGTTAAATCTATGAACAAGCCAGCAGCACATGCGCCCTTGTCCAAACTATCATAAACTTTAGTACGGAAAGCAATCAGAGTTTCTATTATTTCTAAAACCGTACTGCGACTTACCAAAGCAGTTTAATCTATCTAAGAAACAACGTAGTCTGTCTACTAGGGCCATCTCAAACAATTTAGAAAAAAACCGAGAAGAGTGCAACAGGTCTATAATTATTGGGATCAAGTTTGTTTCCTTTTTTGAATATAGGCACCACAATAGCAGTTTTTAGTCTTTCAGGAAATATTTCCCTTTAGAAACTTATGTTCATTAAAAAATTATCGAATCGTTAGGTTATTTTTTACTCCATTCCTTACCCCACCACAATTTTTTTGATATGGAACTAATCTGTCAACATACTCTACTCAACAAAAAAAGAATTATCGAAATCGGTCCACGCAATACGAAGTTAGGTTTCGCGGTTAATTACTATTTTTAGGCAATCAGGAAAATTTTATTCAACTACTGAACAAGAAACAAAGAAATCATTCAGTAATTGCATGAACTTTTCGTGTCCGTTCTTTACTAATTTAAGCACTAACGTATTTCCTCCACGAAATGATTAAATTTTCATTATGGAAATTTTTTTTGTAGACTGCTTATTATTCGAGATATTTCAAAGTTTTAAATAAAAAAGATCACCCTGTATATTATCAGACCGTCTATTAGTATAAACTTTTTAAAATATTTTTGGTTTGAAAACTTCTGCCTTGTTGGATGGGGCGGGAGGGAGTGGTTGTTTTTTTTATATTTTTGAGCATAAGCTGATCCGGCTTTAAGTTAAAATAAAAACAATTTTTGAATCCTTAATGCAAGACCTTTCAAATAATACTCCATACGGTATATAAGCGTCCTCTCCCCACCTATGTCAAATAAATTTATTTTATTTGAAATAGGTGTGGAGAAATTCTTTTATCGAGAATAGATGCGAGCATACGACTTCTACAGCTGTGCCAAATTAATTTAAAGTAGATAGCAATAGAAATTAAGGCAAAAAACGGCCGTGACACAAGAGAGACTCCAAAGTCTCACCATAAAGGTTTTTTGACCTTTTAGTTACCCCTAAACCAATCTCATTTGATACTTTATTCTAACGTGACTTTTCTTAATAATATCTGTCCTTAAAACGTTATATTATGAAGCTATAAAAAGTACAACAAAAGAAATTACATATTCCTGTTGCATAGTATACATACATAGTCAACATAAAATGTTTAAATTACTAAACATATTCATTTTGTATCTGCAAAAGACAAGATGAACGGAAAAATTTAATATAATGGTACGACGGGATGCATAACCCACACAATTAAGTTTGAATACATAATCCAACCATATCTACAACTATTTATTTAAGCATCTTTTGCAGATCAAAAGAAAAGATGTAATAGCGCTCCCGCAGAGCCCATTTGAGCATCTCTGAAGTTTTTTTTTATGAGCTATTGCATCTTTTTAAAAAAATTCCCAAAGAGCTTTCTCCGGTACTCTCCCACCCAACCAGGCATTCAGAATTAGCAGAATAAAACGGGCGAACGACAGAATTAAACAACCTTAATTTTCCTGTCATTTCCTGCCGCTGAGGAAACTATTCTGAATGGGTTTCAAGCTGTGAGACCTTTCCTGTCTTTCCTGAACACGGGATGCTAAGCGGAGGAGCATCAACAGGTTCATGGTTCTCTGCTGTACTTTAACGATGGTAGGAAAACCCATTTAGAACTGCATTTACAGCGCGAAAAACGAGGAATTAGCACGCTGCAGCAGAATGATTAAAACCAATAAAGTGAAATTATGGCGCACTATGAATGGAAATTATCACATAGGAGTTTTCCTCTAGGTTGCGTGATAGCACTGTTTTAAATTTTGCATTTGGCTGGCGGAGGTATGTTGAACGTACCAAAATGAGAGGAAATGTATCAATTATTCGTGAAATTCGTTTCGAATATTTCCACTTACGTACGTAAATTTTTAGGCAAGTCGAAAACTTTTTATTGTCTATCCAACCCCGAAGCAATTTTCCAGCCGAATCCTCTTTCCATCTCGGAAGAGGCAGACAATCATTATTTTACGTACACGTGTTGGGAATGGTGTGCAGGCTCGATTACAATAATTAATTCGTTTATTTGTAATCAATTTGGCCCAAATTGCAAGTATTTGTGCTTCAGATAATTTCCACAAGTGGTTTACGCCCAAGGGTACAAGGAGTGTTTATTCTTGCCTACCTTCGTTTCTGTTTACATTCGTACTGAATTAAAGGATCCGGTTGTTTGGACTGAGAACAGGAACGACGGATTACCGTTCCAGGGAAAATCAGCAACACAACGACTAATGTTTGTGCATCTCTACCATGAGATCTTATATTATTGTTTGGTGACTTTACTTTGAAAGTTTGATATTTGATCCGTAATCAAGGTAGACAGCACTGTTTATAAACACTTCTTGACAAATATGGTGTACGGAGAAAGTGTGCTTTACTGATTAAAGATAATAAACTAAATAAGACTATGGGTGTTTGTGATAGAATTTCAGATAAAAATATACCAAAGTGTGCTTGTGTTAAAAAGTTTTACTAAAGGGACTAATGTAAGGAAGGTATTGAATAACAAAAACATTTGTCGTCCCTATTATCCGTCTACTAGATAAATAATATGCGCTTAAATTTAAATACTCATGTACGAGATTTGTTAAAGTAATATTTTTTAAATTATCACTGGCTGCATAAGTTCAACTGTCACAATTTTTATTGTTGTGTTGGTACACTTGTTTTCTGACGTTGACATTGGTAGCCACAATGAATGCTTACTTTATTGTTTACTGTCGCAAAGGTTGCGGTAGTATAACGTACATTAAATTGCGTTATCGGGTCATATCTCTCTCTTTCTCTCTAGTTCCCGTAACCTCTTGCGTGCATGGGGCTGGAGAAAAACTTCACCCGATTCGAGACTACCACTGCAAGTGGGCACACAATTTATAGCGGATTCCAAACCACTGACATTTTCTCTGCAACCCCAAACGTACATCCTTTACAAATAATTTAAGCCTAGAATAGTGCTAATATTTGAATAATTGACGAAGTTCTGTTTGTCCAACACGTTATCATTATAGTACATGGTCATTTCCACTGAAATCTAAGAAGCGTAACGTAGTAAGAGAGGGAGGGAATTTTATATTATTTTTATTAAAATGTTTTTATCATCCATTTGAAATCGTTTAATTATTGCCGAATTGTGACTCACGAAGAAATAGTGCGAAAATGTTACTTTAAAAGTGTTTTTCTCGAAACACTACTTTTGAAGGGGGGGGGGGGGGGGGGGGGGGGGGGGGCGCCTCACAAGTTGTCCAACTAAGCTCATAATTTGAATAGGTACACATAATACGATTCGTTTTCCGTCTTAGGTCTTAGGCCACATTGAAGAGGTATAAGCGCTGGCTAGCGGTGTGCGATGAGCGGTAAGTGAAGAGCGATTAGCGATGATGTGTGCACATTGGTTTGATACAATTTTAAGAGCTTAGCTCTTTACAAAATGTTATCGAAGGTGGTAAAAAAAGTTATTTCGCTTGAAAATTCAAGGTTAAGAAGGTTGATTTTCAGAAGGTGGAAGAAAAGGTTAGCAACAAGTGAGTTAAGGGGGGGTAAGGGTTTCATAAAAAAAACACTTCTTTTGTGAATTTTTTTTTAAGGAATGGATTGAGCAAATTTATTGAAACCTTTTGTACATTATTAAGCATACTTTTAACAATATTCTGTAATTTTTTTCATGCAGAAATATTGCAAAACAAGCCGGTGACAGAGCTTGCCCAAGAACGTATTTGAAAAATACCGCCGCTCAGGTGAGGGGTGGGTTAAAAAAAATATACGAAAGTCAATTTGTTTCCACTTTGAAGGATTGGGCGCCACGTGGTTTTAGAGTCTCCGAACTCAAATAAAAAGAAAATATTTTATTTAAGATTAACCGAAATTTCAACTAATTTTTATTTCAACTCAAAACTAATATTTCAAGGGTCGTATTCTCCACTCCCTATTCGAGACTCACGATTTATTTATAAATTTTAAAATGAAATATGTATATATACCTTGTTTGTTGGTCCTGCCTTTCTGGGTTTTGTCCTTCCACTTTTCACCTTCTTTCCTTTTCCAATTTCCTTGCAATCTTTTTCTTTTCACTTCTAACTTCCACTGGATATTAATTTTTATTGGTTTGGCTTTTCCGTCGGTTTTCTTCATACACTTCTACCTTCGAATAACTTAAATTTTTGGGTCGATTGACTTAAATACAGGGTGTTTCAGATCTGACGTGCCAAAATGAGTGGGGTGAGAGATCTCACCTAGAAAAACAAAAAATTGTATGGCAGGGGGGGGGGGGCAGTCTCAACCGTTTGAGAGTTACAGGGTTATTCATAAATTTCAGTTTTTCATGGTATGAACATTACTCTTATATTTATTTTTATTTTTTTTTTGATCTACCAAACGTAGCGGCATCAAACGAATGCTTAAAAAACTACTATCCTAATTACCTTTCCAAAAATGTGAGCAATGTTGATCTCACTACTACCACTGCAGGTACAGTCACGGCCAAAAGTGAAGAAAATGTTTTGGAATTACCAAAACTTCAGCATTTTCCCAAATTTTTTCCGAAATTTATGTAATAAGTATACCTCTTTTATTCTTATTGGATTGCCCGTCTTATTACCTTTCCAAAATGGTGCAACATCTCCACGTAGGGAAAGTATTTAGCAATTTATACGTAGAAATCCTATCGAAGAATATTGTAAAAATCAACAAATTAAAAAAATTAAACTAATATTAACTAAAAAATTCTTTTTATTGAATTTAAAAATAATTACAATTACTCTTGATAAGTAACAAAAGCCGTTCAAAATGTTCACCGCAACTTTCGATGCATTTCAACAACCTCCTTCTAAGTCCCTGTCTAAGGCGTGTTGCAGCCAGCCTCTCCCGTATTTTCGTCGCTGCATTCCCAATTCGGCCAACTAAATCCACCCAATTGTTAACTGGGCTTGAATAAACTTCACACTTCATTGTTCCTCATAAGAAAAAGTCCAATAGGATAAGTTCTGGAGATCTAACAGGCCAAGGAATCGGTGCACCTCGTCCAATCCAGCGGTTAGGAAATTTTTTACATGTATTGCCTTCACAATGCGCTTGTACTCCATCTTGTTGGCGAAACATTCCCCTAAGATTATCCATAGGGTTCTTCTCTATTAGATCTGGCAGTGTATTGCCCAAAAAGTCCTCATAAATTTCGCTATTAAGCACTTACGGCGAAATGAATGGTCCTACCAAATGGTTGTCGATGATACCAGCCCAAACATTGACACTGAATCTCTGCTGGAATGAGGTCACCTTTGCCCTGTGTGGGTTAGTGTTCGACCAGGTATGGAGGTTATGGAACTTCGCGATATCATTCCTGGTGAATTGACATTCATCTGTCCACATAATTCGGTCCAGAAACGCTCTGTCGTCAATATCGCATTTCAGAAGCCAAGTGCTAAATTTCAGTTTTCTCTCAGAATCTCCTTCCAGTAGTCCTTAGGCTGGGTGATGATGATGTGAACGTAATCTCCCTCGATGAATAACCCTTCAAACCTTAGATGACGACACTCCTAATCGCCTTGCGATTCGTTTCGTGCTCGTCTCAGGGTCCTGCCTCACACAGGTTACAAGGATGTGAATTCTGGCTAACACATGCTAATATCGGCAATAAAACAAAATTACACTAACATTTTTAAAAGTTTTTTGCAGCAATAATTAAAATTAATTACCTGTCAACCCAAAACAAACATTTTCGACTCTTTATCATAAAAATTTTGTTTGTTTACAGAATTTGCTACCTTAAGTGCAATAAAATAATTAGGTAGTCAGAGATTTCTAAAAATGCGGTTTTTCTAATTATTTGTCTACCTTGCCATATTGCACATTTTTGGAAAGGTAATAATAAAAATTAAAAAGAGATATACTAATTACATAAATTTCGGAGAAAATTTGAGAAACTGCTGAAATTTTGGTAATTTCAAAACATTTTTTTCAAATTTGGCCGTGACTGTACCTGCAGTGGAAGTAGTGAGATCATTTAGATTTAGCGTTTGCGATGTCGTTATGTTGGGTTGATCAAAAGATAAAAATAAAAGAGTAATGTGCATACCATGAACAATTTTAATTTATGAATCACCCTGAAATTCCCTGTAAGTTCCCCCTGCCATATAATTTTTTGTTTTTTTTAGGTGAGATCTATCACCCAACTCATTTTGACACGTCAGATCTGAAACACCCTGTATTGCCAACAAATATTAGAACGTCAATTCAAAAAGTTTGCCCTGCTATGCATATGTAGTCTCCTCTCTGGTACGTCAAAAGAGATTATATACCAAGCAATAATAAGACTGGTGGCGACGTATGACTCGGCAGCACGGATTCTAACACAATAAAGCATAAGGGAACGCGATGAAAACAGTGACTATCGGCAAAGAATGAACCACGAATCGTATGAGATCCTTGGGAACTCCCAATATTATAAATTTCATAAAATCAGTCAGTCTTAGATGGGCACGTTTCTCGAATGAACAACTACAGGATCCCCAAAGTGATTCTGGACGGAAATCCGCAAGGTGCTAGAGAGATTTCACGAGATTCCCATTCACAAACTTCATCTGCTAGGGTTTCTGCCACTTCTTATTGATAGAATGTCCTCCTACTTTTTCGGTCGCACTAAGTGTGCCTTATTCCGCGGTGCATTATCCAATGAAATCTCTGTTCCTTTCAGCTTGCACCAGGGCAGTATTCTTATAATTTTTATTATCGATGTCTCGTTGCTCCTTACTGGATCCAGAATCTTGTGTTATGCCGATGGTAAAAGTTTTCGCGTCGTCTCTTGGAATAACGACTGTGCTTACAAATGCACCACTATGACTTTAACCCACAGACGAAGTTCCGTTCTCTCTGACTACTCACTAAATGGAAGTATGTTGAGCAAACTTGACCGGGTCAGGACCACGTGGACTTCATGGTGGTTAGAGCTAATTCCATACTTGGCTTTGTGAAAAAGCGGGCCAGGGAGATTGACGATCCCTACTTAACCAGGCTCCTCTTCCGCAAATTAATTAGACCTATTCTGGAATGTGCTTGCCCTGTATGGAAGGAAGTACTGTAGTCCTTGGTTTTGCCATTTGGAGGAACGCAAGGTGTTAAGGTGTTTGGTCTTATATGTATGTACAAAGAACCGCCAATAGGGAGTTGCCGCAACTAACGAATCATTTAAATAACTCCCAATTTGTGTTTCTGTTAACGTGCCCAAAAACCCCATCTAATATTGCTTCAACTTGGTGTTGAAGAATATGACCTTTGGAAGTCTTTCAAAAGTGTCACCGAGAAGTTATATTCGCTTGATGGGTTGACACGTAGCATGGAAGTATCAAGATGTTGTGCATTCTTTTTCGTAACCTGGTGATCATAATTCGATCGGATATATGCGACCAGTCCAAATCGGATGGGCGAGAAAGCATATTTTTCAGCATAGCGTTGCGCGGGGTGTTTCCGATTCTTCGTAGCCAGAGTATAATTACATTAGTGATGTGAGCTCCCCATAATATCTCCATCAAGTTTCTCTAAGACCTAAAATGTTAATTTTGCATTAAACCATTTCTAGCTCGACCTCAACGATCTCAGTGTATTTACACTTGTCCGCAGAGCTCTCACGTTCCACAGTCCGATCATAATTTGATGTTCATATCTAAAGGCTAAAACACAATGCGGCAACACAACAAATATCGCTTTTAAAAACGCTGTCATTCGACAACACGTGAATGTATCAGGTAGCACTTAGGTCATCATTAGGGAATGAGTTCAAGATATCGAAAGCATACTAGACGTTTTGTGTGGGTGTGTGTAGGGTTGATTTTCGGGTGAGTGGGTAAAAAACCAATCTATTATATCCTAGGCTTAGGAGTGCTCGTTAGACAGATAGACAGATGCTTAAACGAGGGATTATAAATTTTTTTTTGTAATTTGATTATTTGCGTTTTTTATAATTTGAGTTTGGAACCCTAAACAATTCTTCGTTTGACTAATAATCAAAAGGTCGACCTCTCACGGACGGAAAGATCTGGTTAAGTAGACAAGTAAAATAAAGTACTTAAAATATTGCTAAGCTCCCCAGACAAGAAGTCTACTGTAAATGTCTTCCGTCTTTAAGCCTGCTGTTTACACATATCTTAGAGAAAGTTTTTCTTTTGCCTCTGAGCAGAAATGGCGAATCCCCGAAATATGCTATCAGCAAAATTGGTTTCTGCAAATTTTGCAAATCGGATTTGAACGAATTTAAACTATGTGCCCACTAACAACTCGAACGAATGAGCACATCGACTGGAACTAATTGGTGGAAAATTAAGTTTTGGTTTGGAGTTGGCAAATTCGAGACGAACAAATTACGGCATGCCGTCCAATTGCCAAGGAACAGGCGACGAAAACAAACCAGCAGAAATAGAGTTCCACATGAAATTAGCAATAATTTTATGGCTGTTAAAACGAGCAGATTTAGACCAAACAAACGAAAAAGGACGAACGTTAGAGTTCAACGTTTAGGTTTGTGTTTGTACACTTTAATTGTTGGGATTTTATGGAGATTGAAAATTCATTTGACTTTTCCGTTTTGCCACTGAAAGTCGAATGTTCTTTTTATTCAGTAAATATTTGTTAGTTCGAGTGATTTCACTGGAAAGCTGCCGAAGGAAATTAAGGCATACAGATTAGTTTCCCTTTAAAAATATAAGACGGTGATTAGTCTTCTCTCTATTTCCCGTAACCCCTTGTAGGGGGTATAGGGCGAGAGACGAACTTCACCCGATTAGAGATAACGATTGCAAGATAGTTTCCAACCACTGACATTACTCTGCAACCCCAATGGCCTTTTCATCGTAATCTGCTGTCAGCAGAAAACAACCATGGGTCGGTTTCGAACCTGGGACCTCCAAGATAAAGATACGGCCGATACGTTATCACTTACTCCATCGACTATGCAAAGTTTTAGAAGAACATACATTTAATGGGGAGAGATGATAAAAAAGTATGTCTGGAACTTGGACTTTGTGATTAATTTCTTGTATCTTAGCCAACATGCTAATACATATTCCTTCATTAGGCCGCTCACTTATCTGTCACCGGGATGCCACAGGATTGGTGTTCTAAAGGGAAGCCAATCAAAACCTTCAGGAGTTCTACGGAATCTCACTCAACTTGTAACTTGTCAAATTTACTCTGATTATCTCCCTTCTGCCGTGAATATAACATGAAAATTATTTTAGATGAATTTTTTTTTCTGTCCATAATTTTCCGAAATAGCGTTTACGGTGGCAAATAAAGGAAAACTTTGGTGTCTCTCACTCAATGAGGAGTGCAAAAGCTTTGACTTTTATATTCCGTTGATATTCAACCAACTTTTTTGGGTTCGCTCGTAAAAGATACATATACCTACGTCTGATGGAGGCGATGTGGTTCTCAAAACACGAAAAAATAAACAAGAAAAGCGGAGGAGCAAAGTGAACAAAGTCGTTACTTGGGCATATTGAATTTTCCCTTGGGAGAAGAATTTTACGATTCTTGTGACAGAAAGGAAAACATTTGCCATCCCCTACACCATTGTCTTCTCGTTTTGAAATGATGCTTTGGAACTGTAATGACATTTTACCGCAATTTTGTCGAAAACAAAAACGAATATCCGTCAAGACGAAGAAAAGACTTTACCAGATGCTTTTCAAATTTCTCAACTTTAAAGTGATGGATTTGGTTCTGTAAGTAAATCAAGTAAGTGAATTTCGACTATAGAGTGTATCGGTTTATTCAGTCTGAGTCAGTAGTCTTCTGCTATACTCTATTATGGACTGTATGACAGACGCACTGCTTTGATGATCATATATTGTGAAATTTGTTGTAAAATTACTGCTGTTGTAGAAATGAACGTAGAATTTTTGAAATAAAACTAAAAAACACACAAAATTGAAATACTGATTATATTTTATTACCGAAGACATATTTTCATATATGTATATAGAAACGCTTTTAGGTCCATTATTGTTTGTTTGTGTTCTCAGAGCTATTTCGTAATGCACTAATGCAAAGGATGGTAAAAGCGGGTTTTCCTACTTTCCTTAAGAATGCTCCCTGCGCTTTGTTATCATCATAAAACGATAAGATATCAATACAGAACTAGAATCCCAGGTAAACCTTTTTTTAAGCTTAGTGAGCAAAGCATGATCATTTGATTCCAAGTTAGCATACACTGTTAGAAATTTCAAATTTAAAAATTTTTGCAGAAGTAGAAAATGAACGACGCAATAAGAAGTCTTCCAATTTTAGCTTATATAACTTAGTCTCAAATTGGCGCCTACCGCAAAATGTTACAGTCAAAAATTACTAGTACCTACTTACATCTACGGAAATTGAAAACTCAGAGAGCGTAAGTAAAAATATTTTTTGGCAATAACGAGGGCGGGGACCTTTACAATCATTTATTTAGTATGATGTCGTGGGTGGACTAAGTTTTAACGTGTCGGCCTGCCATCCCGAGGGCAAATTTGGAGGACCGTTAAATTTTGCGAATCTTTTCTTAGCAGAACAACAACTGGCTTTCCCCTCGTCTTTTGAGCCCGAAACTTTCAGGCGAGGCGTACATCGACATTTCTTTACTCAACTCTTTAACCTATGTCCTGTACCCTTACCTTATTCCTTTCCTAGCAAACATTTGCTTTATTATTATAGGGCATCCCCTCAGCTTTGGTATTATCATATAAAAAATCAGTGGAGGATCTCCAAGTTTACCATGGAAGGGGTCTTGGATTTCTACATCGAAACTTGTTACTAAAACATTGCGGGTGTCAGGTGCGGATGATTATAATAGCCAAGGTGCTGGCCGTCCAAATCATCAAATCATAGACGCTGTTTTCACCAGATATATACAAACTATAAATACACCAATGTTTGTATGACACTTTAGTTTTTTTTTACGATCTGGCCAACGCCTAGGGGACAACCCTTTGATGTGGTAGCATGGTTTTGGGTGCAAGGGAATTATTGTACAGGAAGTGAGGAAACTTGAATGTCTTGTTTTTGCATTACTGCGAGCTAGACAACAGCCCAGAGATGGAGTGGATTATTTTAATTTCTTAATAAAAGCTCACGGGGAGACCTGTTCTGGAACCCGGGATCCATGGCATGGTGGTCGTGCCTTCCAGTTAATAAAGCAACTAAAAGCCTGATTAATAAAACTCTTTCTCCCAGATAATCTAATAAAAATTTGACGTATTTTCCGTGTATTTCCGTGTACTTCCATGTACGGAAATTACACGGCAATTTGAGGGTGGTAAATAGGCACTGCCAAAAAAAATTGGCTTTTATTCTCTAAATAATTTTCTATGAGTTATACCATTTTTTGGCCTTGGCAGTAGTCGCTCTAAACCACAAAATCAATGACCTTGCCGCAGTTATTACTAATGAGCGTTGTAACCCCATATAATGATGAGAATCCCCTCTTCTTCCACGAACCATCCCTCAATATGTGCAACTCTAGTATTCGAAGTTTTCTTCTTGCGTTCCTCGCTTGTTCAGCTTCCACTTCGACAGTATTGAAACACAGATTTTGCAGGCTCGTGAACATGCTTAATGATGTTCGCGTACGCGAATGGATTCAAGCCTTTGGACAGATAAATCAGGTTATATTACTGAGATACATATGGTATCGATACCATAGTGTCAATGCCATGGTATCGCTCATACTATAGTATGAGGCTACCCCTGACACAGATGATTCGTGGTATGTAGTTATCTTTCATTGTCAGTTGACATTATTGTAAAATTTTTTGTTTTTCATCTCTAAAAAATTCTAATACTTTTACAATCGTACAACTATTCCCTTCTAATTTTTTTACTTTTCAACTGGATAGATGAAGACGGAGTAGGATCAATTGGTTGAGTGGCAAGTTCACCACGACATGCTGCTAGGGTTCGAAACTCGGTCCCCCCGTGAGTTTTTAATAAGAAATTAAAAAATCCACTCTGTCTCTGGGCTGTTGTTTAGCTCGTAGCAATGCAAAAACAAGACATTCACTTTTCCTCATTATCCTTACCCTAATTCCCTTCCAGCCATGCTAAGCGCATTATAGGGTTGTCCCCTAGGCTTTGACTACATCTAAAAAAAGGACTGGATTCGTACAACTTTTAAAATATTTTTAAGAGTTTTTGTGTCAAAAATTTAAATCTTCTTCTTTAAAATGTTAGACACTGCAGAAAGTAGAAAATATATACAAAACATAAGTGGGAAGATGGCGCTGAAGTCATTAGATTCGTAGTATACCAGGTAAAATTTGTGAATTTCAATACCCCGAATACATGTGAATACCATGTCGTTTCAGATGGTATTGACATGCTATGGAGTGACACATATATGGTACACTACGTTATATTGCAATACCATGGTATCGGTACTAGGAATATGGCCGAAATATATTCTTGATACATTAGAGAATCAGTTTTCGTAGAAAAAAAATTAATTTTTTTGCAACCTTCTAATTTACAATAATATGACTTTTGAACTTTGTCTACTGCGGACTGTGCAACCCACGCTTAAATGTGGGTTGGAGTTAAGTATTTCTTACACCGTAAAAAGCCAAAGCATTTTGACATCCAAAAATATTATCACTGGATATCTCAGTATTCAAGATGTTAAAAAAGGGCAAATTGGATATAATCACATCTTCGACAGAAATGGGTGGAGGGTGTGTCATAGGTGTTTTTTAAGAAACATTAAAATAATTTAAAATTATCTAAGTAAATAAAAAAAATATAAATAAATAAAGGGTGCCGTCGTTGGCGAAATTATGAAAGTGAGAGATCATTAATAACGAAAAAATTTGGATAGCTTGGTACACCGACGTTTACTTCATAGGGATCACATGTAACACATCTTTTATTACCTGGATTGAACAGTCTGAGGAAATTATTTCTATCAATTTTTAGAAGTATGTACGCATGCCAGAATCTATCAGAAGTCTTTGAAATATCCAAAGCTCCTTCAGAACACTTTGTTAGACTTCGTTTGAGTGGCCAATCAACTGCGAGTTGACGAGTGATTTAAAACCTCAGATAAGTCTGGCTTCTCGTTTTTTAGGTATGAACGTGAAAAAGGTTTCGTGCAGGTGAAAAGACTTTTGTTGAGTATTGCAGGTAAAAAACTTACGCAGACGTTTAGCCAAAGAAGAGGCCCAGCACTTTAGTCTCCAGTGCCCGTCAGAAGGTGATGGCTCCATTTACTTTGCTAAAATCACTCTTGCCTTAAAATGACAATGAAATTCATTGCGATATTTAGAAAATCTTGTTGTAGGAAAGTAGTGATTAAAACAAAATGTTTTTTCTGTTTTAATGCCTAATTGATATACCGAATAAAATAAAAATATAGAAATAAATTTTTGTTTTTTCTTATCGAACTCTTTCAAAATAGTGACTACGCTGCCATCCCACATTCGATTCGAAGGATTATTTATTTATTTAAGCTTAATACAAGCTAAAACATAACAGCTTATACTATTTATTTATTTATTATTACATATCATTTATTATAGTTTGTAATATAAGTATTATGTTTTAGCTTGTATTTTTGTATTTTTTATTTTATAGCTTGTATTAAGCTTAAATAAATATATAAGATTATCTGAAAAAAAAAACTAAATAAAATACAAATATAGAAATAAATTTTTGTTCTTAGACATTTAATATTTTGAAAATCACTTGTGTTTTCGAGAATTTTTTTTCGTCTCACGCATATTTTAAGTTGGCGATATTAGGGTATTTCACAGCGGGTGTGTAAAATAGAAGGACCTTTAAATCTAGAAACGAAAAAAATTTTATGAGAGGGGGGTCTACCTTCCATCTATTGGGGTTTAAAATTTTAAAAAAATCAATCTTACATTTTAACGTATTTCTTCAAAAATTTTAGAGCTAGAGACGTTATTAATATCTCACTTGACAGGCAACACAACGGTGCTAAAGACTATGTATTTTTTTTTACTTAAATTACTTAAATTTTCGAAAAAAAAAGAAATTTTTTCATTTCAATGGAAAATATCTTAAAAAATTTCCCTTTTTTTAGGGTTTAAATTAGTGGCTAATGTGTTCCCTTTCGAAGAAAATTTGAAGCGCACAAAACTCTTTTACCAATCTCATTTCAAGTCACTTGTTGCTAGATTATCTTTAATTTTATTTCCGACTTCTAAAGTTCTTGTTATGTTGTTGCAACTTCTAAGCTGTATACCATTTCTTTCATGGCCCTCCATAAATATATATCTAGTGGCGTTAGGTCGGAAGAATGAGCTGGCCAACGAAGAGTACCACGCCGCCCTATCGACCTACCCCTATAATTACCATTTAAACACTGGAATATGTTTCTTCTACAATGGACTGTCGCTGGGTTGTGATTAGATTGTTCTGCAGGAAGTTTAAAGAGTTCTCGCCTACTAAGTCGATTACCTACAAGTCCACTAAGTCGGTTACATACAATTCCTGCCCGCAAGTTTACAGAGAATATATTTTGAGACTAGATCTGCGGAGCAATTCTTAGGTTTTCTGTACTCCAAAAGTGAGCACGAGGGTTGCTACTTAAGTTTTGAGATAGACAAGTATAAATAAATATTTATAATCGAAAATGGGTTTATTGTTTTTCAAAATATTCTCCATGAAGATCTATACCCTTTTGCATGCGTTTGAACCATTTTCTGAAGAACTTTTTCCACTCCGATTAAGGAACGTCCAAAACATGTGATTTGAACGCATCAACAGCTTCTTCAGTAAAAATGTTGACCTCGCATTTTATTTTTGATCTACGGGAATATGAAGAAATCATTGGGTGCCGAATCAGGACACACGAACAATTCTTTTTGACGGCCAAATGTTCATGCAATATTGAATGTATTCGAGCGGAACTATTGCCCAAGCATGTCTCAATCTGACGGTATGTCACATGACGATCTTGCAATATCAGTTCATGCACAGCATCGAATTTTTCTGGCACAACAACCAATTTAGGGCGACCTTCACGAAATTCGTCCTGTAGCGAAGTTCGACCGCGATTGAATTCGAAAAACCAGCGAAACACGGTGTAAATTTACTATGCCGGATTTGGTGAATTGTGATTCATCTGTCCACAAAATCGTATCCAAGAATGTCCAGTCATCAAAGTCTTCTTTAAGTATCCAATTATAGAATTTTCTACGACTTATTTTGTCCTGCGGCTGAAGTGCCTGTACTGGTGTCACATGGAAAGGATGAAGTCCTTCTCTTCGTAATACTCTTTATACCGTCGATGCACTATATATAGCTATGCGCCGTGTACTTGTAGTAGGATCAGCTCTGCTTGCAGCGAGAATTGTCTCCTCCATTTCTGATGAAATAAGTGCAACATTGACCTCCGCTTGTGTCGAAAGTATATGAGCACTTACAGTTTCACGAAACCGTTGAAACGCTTTTTGAAAAAACCTCTCGACGGTTGCCTTCTTTCTGGAAATCGCCGGTGATATTCACGCTCTGCTTTCCGTTGTTAACTCCGTAAAATTGGCACTGCATTTGCATCTCATTCTAAACCTAGAAATCATAGGATTTCCATTCCAAGTACAAAAATCGTTAGAATCTTGCCGTGCGAATGCTTAAAAAATAATTATTTTAGGACCTACAGTATGCGTTTCACTACCAGATCTACTAATCCATTCAAATTAGGGTTATTACCACAAAACAATATACATAGAATGCAGGTAGAAATTTTTCTTAAGAGAGCAGATATGAGCTGTACGTTTGGTGATGTAACTTGAGAATGGTAAAAGTGTTTTGTTTGCTTCTAGTTTCCATCGAAAGAGAACACATTAGCCATTATTTTAAACCCAAAGTAAAAAAAATTCAATTTTTCAAGATATTTCCCTTTGAAACGAAAAAAGTGAGTTTTTTTCGAAAATTTAGGCGGCAGTTGTAAAAATATCATGCAGGAAAACGCGTTTAAATTTTCCAATGCTCCGAAATGCGTATGGAGCGACCGCAGAAATAACCATAACTTACGGAATACTGGGAATTCCCAGTACAAAATATTCTTAGATGCATATTCTTTCCGAAAATCTAAAACTTTTTTCAAAATCCTTTCATACATATCTCCAAACCTCTTTTAATTGAAAAATTTCTAAAATTTGGTAAGGTAAAGTTTTAATTTTAGAAGAGAAGGATAAAACAGACTACTTTGGCCAAAAAAAAATTTTTTTTTGCAGGCTACCTTGACTTAAATCTGTTAAGCAAATAATTTTGTATACTCGTAATATGAATACTTAACCATGTTGTTTATCTAATCCCAAGAACAAACTAAACAGATATTATTTCTTCCATCTATAAGTCATATTAATTCCTCTGACACTGATACTGTGAAATCCATAATAGATTCAAGGATTTACACCTTGCGTTAGCTTAAATGTCAAGAAATCATTACCGTGTATATCTTTCCATGCTAAAGTTAGATGCAAACACCGAAACTTAGAAGTCCGTGTAACTTGCTGAAATTCCAAATCAAGTGAGTCCTTGATCCACAATCGATGAATAATTAAGTTATGATGATCTTCCGCAAATTAAACGCGTAAGTTATCTCGGGCTTTCAGTTGTAGAAAAACTTTCCTTGGCAACCTGGGCTCCTTTGTCATTCAACCCATTGTCCCTGGCATCAATTTAAACTAATTCCGAACCAACCTTCTCAAAGTAGCAAAATAGTCCCTAACGCCAAAGATGAGTTTCGTAGGTAATCAAATATTTACAGCGCTTAATTGTCAGATACATTGAGGGTTGCTTGGATGAGTTTGTAAATTCCACACCGTGAATGAAGGTCAGCTCAGATTGCCGACGGTGTGCTATCCTATAATGTCATTGTAACAGCCGGTGTGGAGTGGACGAGAGACAAAAAACGTTGCACATATGTTGTCTCTTGTAATAAGATTCTATCAAAGCGAGGCTGAATTCTCGTCTGGAGCCCGTCCTTGTACGTGAAGTGTGGGCCACCACCACCGAAGATTAGTTTGCACTTGCAAGTGGAGCTCCAGTGGTTTTTGGATAGCACTTGCCGGGGAACTTTTACAAGGTACGTTTTGTGGTGGAAAGTTTTCCAAAAGTTGTTTGTTTTGAAGTTTCTATCTTGGTGGCTGTCACTATGTCATGTTTCTTGCTTTCAGACCGGGTCCATATGTTGAGTGGGGTCTAATTTGTAAGGAAAACGCCAAACAAATTGCTAAGGGTGATAGTAGGAAGCGAGATATAAGAGTACTTTTACCAAGCAAAGGCAAAGATAATCCTGGCAAGTTGCTCGTTTATCGTTCACCAGAAGGTCCAGGGAAGTACTGAAGTGCTAACAACTTGCACCATAGCCGTTACTGACCAAAGGCCTTACATCATGACGATTTCAAACCAAACTAATGAGAGGACAATTTGTGGGCCTGAACGTCTTATGTCTTTGTCGAAACTTTTTCTGTTTCAGACGTCCAAGTGAGGATAAAGTTATTCGGTTCAACGTATGGAGCCATTCATTTGTTATCTGAACAGGAAAACTGCAATATTCTCAAGTTCGCCTTTTCCTGTTGAATCAATTATTGCAAGAGAAAGTTGTAACCGATTATTTATTTAACTTTTGCAATACAGTTGAAGGTGAAACGTGCTATGTGGAATGAGGGAACAATGGACAAGTTAGGTATTGCATAGTGCTTAATGCATTGTAGAGGCATTTAGAAGCAATTTTTATATATTTGAAAGGAAAGCTTTCTGTAAACATTAGAGCTCTCAGAAAGCCGACCCGCGGGTACCCGGTTCCTACCCGGGTATCAGGTACTCACCCGGGTATCCGATACTCACTTTCACTAGGGTATCTGGTTCCAATGGAGAATCGGTTCCATTATAAAAGTCGGTTCCAACGCCAGAATTGATTCCGTCACAGGAATCGGTTCCTCTTGAAATCGTGCAGTATAGATTCAATTTCAAGGCCAACAGAGGAAATTTAGCATTTCACTAAGGAAATGTCTAGTTTCTTTGGAAATTACAGCTTTTTTTGAAGTGAAATTAAAAAATACGACTTAATGGAACCGGTACCATTGATGGAATCGATTTCTATGCGGAACCGGGTACTCGCCTGGAACCGGGTACCCGATTGGAACAGAATTTTTGGTAAGAATCGATTCCTACCCGGTCGGGTAGGTACCCGGGTTTTCGGGTTATCCGATTCCAACTGAGCGCTCTAGTGAACATATCAAAGTTTGTAGCAATGTCTGTACACTTCACCTGTGATGCGTAAACATCTGTTCCACGTTAGTCAACGCAGCAGTATTACACTGGTATCGGCTCAGTATTTTTAAACGACACATTGTGTGAATTTTGGTTTGGATTGAAAGTTGTATTGAACATTACATTGTTGTATGTTATTTAAAATGTTAAAAGAGATATAAAAAAATAAACAAAAAGCATCAAAAGAAAGCTAATAAATTTGTATGACAATTAGAACAATAGGTACTAAATAAAGCTCAATAAATACTGACATCACCGAGGTCGTCTGTCGTTATTTACTTTACCAGTTAGAAAGGGAAGTGAGAAAACTTGAAAGTTTTGTTTTTGCATTGGTGCGAGCGGATTACTTTAATTTCTTAATAAAAGCTCACGGGGAGACCTGGTCTCGCACTCGGGACCCATGGCATTGTGGTCGTGCGGCTCAACGAATTGATCCAACCCCGTCTCATTAAGAGCTTCGGTCGGGGTTGAGTGCCAATGCAAGCGGTTCTTTGCACTCTACTTAGTTTGGTGTGGTTATATGCCTTACTTATCGCAGGCCACCAATCCAGTGAACCGCAGGTGACAATTGGACGCCCCACCGCTGTGTATAACCAAAGCGTCGCCTTAGGTTTCAGTACCCATGTTTTGCCAAAAGTACGTCTGGAGTAGGGCTTCACGGCACCGAGACAAGACCGAGACTTTGGCAGGTCTCGGTCTTTTTCTCGTCAAGGTGAAGACGATCTCGCTCTCGTCACAATCTCGGCGAGATAAAGGCCAGTCTCGGTGCGATCTCTCTCTCGGCAAGATAAAAAAAGGGTATTTCGGTGGGATAACGGGGAGCGAGGACAAGTGATATATCTATGTATATATGCATTTTCTTCATATTCCCATCGTCACAATAAGGTAGCAAAGGCTCTTGTTTGCTATTGGGGATAAAGCGCAAATATCTGAAGAAGGAAATAATGTAGAAAGAAGCGATTGAGGAGAGCAGTGTATACTTATATGCCCCATAAATCACACAATTGAAATTTTTCGGAGTGACATAAAATCTGAAACAACTAAAAAAAATGTTCCACAATAAAATGATAAAAACTAATATCTCGTCCACTCTCATCACCGCAATCTCGCTCTCGGTATCGCACTGTTACCAATAATATTGGTCTCGCTGCCGGTCTCGGTATCGTGTCGAGACCGATACCGGCAGCGAGAATTATCTCGAGTATCGTGAAGCCCTAGTCTGGAGGAATATAGGGCTATACATGCCTTCTTTACCCGTTCCTCTATTTTTGTTTTCCAGTTCAGTTTGGGATCCAGGATTAAAACCAATTACCTGGCACTGGAGGATAGTGAGAGTTGTTTGCAGTTAATTTAGGTAAAGCAAAGTAAAGTATTTTTGTGGTAAAGAGCATAACCTCAGTTTTTCCTGGATTCACAGCCAATCTACAGTTCTCAGACCAACTCCTCGCCTCCATAATTTCGCTGATAACTGAGGGAAAGGACCCTGATACCAGGATCACCACATCGTCCTCGTAACCGGCGGCCTTAACACCTTGCTCAAGTCTCAGCAGGACCTTGTTCATAACCATTAGCCATAGCACGGGAGAAAGAATCCCACCCCATTCCGGCCAGTAGTCGGAAATGGGTCAGAAAGGGATTCTCCTGTCCAAATTTATATCCATGTATCTTTACATAAGTCTTTTAGTATGTTTACAAATTTACCACAAACAAAAGCTTCTTGGAAGTCACCAGAAAGTGCATATAGTTTTTTTTTCGGTTGAGATATTGTCTCTTGCTGAATATTCCTTTCTGAGTCCCGCCTGATAGTCATACAGTATAGTATTTGATTTTTACCACCTTACCAGACTCCAGGAACACGCCTGTAAAAATCTTTAACTTTGCGTGCCCCTATAGTTTCCTACTTCATTAGTGTTCCCTCTCTTATGTACTGGGAATACAATAGAATGAGTAAAACTCTCTGGAATGTGTGCACTATCATATATATTATTATAAAGGCTGCAAATCACGTCTAAAACTGCATAGCACAGTGCCCATACCTGATGCCATATTATCCTTTGCTTTGCCCAAAAATTGTACTCATTCATCAACAGTAATCTAAGAATCCAACAATGGATTTATTACCCAGATGGTACATGAGTCCGCCTACTTCAGAGATTACGAAAATATAACATAAAATCATTGTCATTGATTGATCCCAGGATGAAGTTTTCTCCCAGTATTTCTCTCGCCAATTTCCACCATTGCTTTGAATTCCTTACCGTATCCAATTTGCCTGCTGAAGCTTTATAATACTGTTTGTTTGCAAAGTTGTTTGAAATTCTTATTTACATAAATATATTTCCCTCTTACGTACTCAGTGTTGGATTTTCTATCAAGAATTGACCATCGAAACGCAATAATTCTAAGTCTATAGCAATTATTATCAAACCACTTAGCCATGGATGTCCATTTCCAATGGTATGGCTGTATGTCCAAAGATAATAATAACTTGATCCAGTTCTACTAAATCAACATTCGTACCGTCAGTTACAATTGTATCAACTTCAACTCTTTGCTTTCTTTCATTTGTTTGTTGATTTGATGCTCCGGCATTACTCCAAGATGAATCATGAGGGGTAAAATGATGAGGAAAGTTTTTATTGCCGATCTGTAGTCTTGAAACATTGGTAAGTAAACTATATGTTGCTGTGATTGTATCATTCACTTTGAAACCTTTGGAACTTAAGTTTGTAACCTCTCCCTCTAAATCAACAGGGGATCTTCTATTCGAAACAATTAAATTATTTGACTGACAAAACTCCAAAAAATGTTTGCCTTTGGAGTTACCCTTCTTATCCTTAGATACTCTGGCAATATTGAGGCTCATCAATGGTTGGTAAATTTTCTTGACTCCATTTCCTCCTCTGGTTTACACCAAACGAGTGATGTATAGAGCTATATGGGAAGGCAGTTAGATCTTATCTTATTTTCTGATTCGAGTAACACTATAGTCGAAGCGGTTTCTCATAACTTATCCCCTATTGCCAGCTTACACCCGCCCATTTTCATTTCTTTCTGCTATGATGGTTCTACTTCTGGTGATCCCGATTTGGAACAGTTCGTTTTTGATTTTACAAGGGCGGACTTCTCTAATCTTGCAGATAGGATCCTATTAATTGATTTCCCATCTCTATTTTATAATAAAGATATCGAAGAATGCGTATCCGTGTTTTATAGTGTTTAACTCATATGTACTACTCAAGCTGTCGAGATCATCCTGCTGCTCTCCCCCGTGGTATACTAGAGAACTCCGGGGCTGTAAGAATAAAAAAAGAGACTATGGAAAATCTACACTACATGGAATATCTTAATAGTGTTAGCAATAACTTGCATAGTGACCCTTGTGCCTTTTTCATATTTGTAAATATGGTGAAGAAAACTGATAACTATCCATTTACAATGTGGTATAATGGGTTCTCCAGTTGCAACGCGTCCGATCCTTCCGATAACTTTGCGTTGTTATTCGAGAGCGCCTTTTCTTCTAGCAATTTTGCGCCTTCCATGGAGGAGTTCGATCATATCCAGGAACATCCTGCTGCCTCCTTTCCACCTGCGTTCGTGAGGTCCTGCTCTGACGCATTACTCACTCCAATGGAACTCCCACGCTATGGAAGAGTTTCTTTATAATTCCTTTTTATAAAAGCATCATAAAAACTTGATTAAAAATTATAGGCCAATCGCGAAACTTTCCTGCATACCCAAGTTGTTCGAGTCTGTTATATTTATATTCACAGCTTGTGGGGCCGTGTAAGGGTCTAATCTCGTCTAATCAACATAGCTTCCTGCCTGGCAGATCGACGACAACTAACCTGCTTGAATTTACCACCCACATAATCTCTTCCTTTCAACAGGGTCTCCAGACCGACTGCTTCCACACCGACTTCAGCAAGGCTTTTGATAAACTACCTCACTCTGTGATTATGCTCAAACTTAGAAAGTTTGGTTTCCCGCCTTTGATGCTTGACTGAATCTCCTCGTACTTAAAAGATAGGACATATCGAGTATCTTTTTGTAACACTTTATCTAGAGTCGTTAGGGCTTCTTCTGGTTTACCTCAGGGAAGCCATCTTGGTCCCCTGTTTATTCTTGCCATTAACGACATTGTCCCCCTGCTTAAACACTCCAGTCTTAATCTATGCAGACGATATGAAGATTTTCCCTTGCGTTAGAAACAGTTATGATTCTTCCTGCACTCAGGATGATTTAAATACCTTCAAGGTTTGGGGTGGATCAAATGGCATGCAACTTAACCTGAAAAAATGTGAAGTTTTGTCATTTTCTAGGAACCTCAGTCAGCTTGTCTTTGATTATACCTTTGTGGATACTACTATCCGTCGCGTGCAGTCCGTTGCTGATCTTGGTGTGAAGCTAGACAAAAAGGTCGATTTTACTCTGGACATAAACTATATTGTGTCCAGGAGTACTTCAGTTCTGGATTATGTCAGGCGGTGGTCAAGGGAGTTTTCTGATCGGCAAACCTTAATTCACTTATATTTTTCTTTGGTTAGACCAATTCCCGAGTATGCATCTCAGGTTTGGTCAGGTTGCTATGCTGTTCATTATAGACGCATCGAGTCGGTACAGCGGAACTTTGTTAGGTTCGCACTAATAGACCTCCCGTGGAATGATCCATTAAGGCTTCCTCCTTATGAGGATCGCCTCCGATTGCTTAATATGCATTCTTTAGAGGTACGACGCGGAGTTGCTGACCTGGTCTTTATTGAACAGCTTCTGAACTCGAACATAGATTCTCGTGCCCTCGCAGGTATGGTTTCTTATAGACATATCCCGTATAGCTTTAGAAGACTGTCTTTACTACATGTCGTTCACTCTCGGTCTAACTATTGTATCGCATGGGTAGAGCCGTGAATGTGTGCCCTTTTTTCAGGGAGTCGAAACGGGACCGAAACCTGTCATATTTAGGTTGTTTTAACCGGTCTTGATTTCGTTACCGAAATTAAAACCGAAATTTAAATTGTACCGAAATAGAGCGACCGAAATTAAATGGTCCCGAAATAAATAGACCTTAAAAATATGTGACCGTAACCGCCAGACCGAAATTCAAAGATCGATTTAAATTTGTTCACTACCTTCATTACATACCATATTCGGTAAATGTCTAGATGAAGGGACCCTCGGTTGGAGAAGGGTGGATAGTGACTGGTGGGAAGAGGTGGGGAGGGTAGGGAAAGGGGGTGGGAAGGGGTGGGGAAGGGGGTGGGAGTGGAAGGGCTGGGAGTGGAAGGGGTGAGAGTGGAAAGGGTGGGGAGGGGGAAGAGTAGGGGGGAGAAGTGGGGAAGGGGAGGGGAAAGGGAGGAGAGGGGAAGTATGGGGGGAGGTGAGGGGGAAGGGGAGTAAATGTCTAAATGAAGGGAGGGTGGTAGGGAGTAGAGGGGAGTCGGATGACTTCATTATATTATATAGAAATCCCAACGACAGTAATTTAACTCTTACCCTAACGTTTCAGTTGCAACCAAAACCGCAAATTTTATATCTACGTGGTTTTTAACCGCAACCGAAAATGAAATATTTAATTCTATATAGTGTGTTGCATTTACACAAGAGAATCGTAGGTTCGAATACCGCCCGACAGCAGATTGCGCCAATGAGTTATGTAGATTAATGTTGGTGGTCCGAAATCCACCTTAAATTGTAGGTCAACTTCCAGTTTTTTGGGCATATTACAAAATAATATTAGATGGATTTAAAATTAAAAATTTCAAAATGTACTTAGTGTGGAGTAAAAGTGAAAATTTTAAAAATGCCACTGTAATTTTAATAAAAAAAATGATATGTTTCTTTATGTAAGAATAATGGTAATATTTTTAGTCATATAATACCGTAATAATTACGGTGCTTATAATTCCCAATCCAAGAATCTTATCTATTATTTGATAGTAAATTTAGATATCCGTTGCAAATAAAACCAGAAAAATAGTAATTCGTTGAGGAAAAGTGACCCAAAATTGAGGATAAAAATAATTTAAATGCAAATAACATAAGGCAAAAGTGTCTCTTTCCAGATACGTTGATTTACCCGAAGTACGAAGACTTTTACTTTGATATTCCTGGTTCCTTGGAACTGTTTGAAAAAAGTTCGTCAGAACGTGCGTTTTATTAAAAGTTTCTTTTAGTAACCCTGGAAGTTCTTACTATGCTACGGCTACCTTTCGTACTACGGACTCCTTTGCTCTTGTGTTATCTCGCAAACAGAAACGTGACTACAGAACATAATCAAGACAAAATTTCATTTTACTTTGGAAAGTGACTGAAGATGGTGCAAATAAAATTACCACGCGGTACTCATAGTTTTAAGAAACGAAATCCACCCAGTTATTTTGTTGTCAGTTGAATATGCATATATACAGTATGTATACACTCTTTTTGTATCAGATATTCGTATGCATGCACGTGCAACATTGACTTTGTTGGTTTGTAATAAATTGTAGCTTTTATCGTCAGGACAATATTGCTTTGAAGTCATTTCGGTAATTTATTCTGCAAATATGAAAAGGTATACTATGCGGTTGTCGTTCTACTAACATTACAGGGAAATGGAAAAAAGTGAATAACTGATGATATCTGCGCGAAATCATGCAATTCACTTAAAGGTTCAAGATCAAAACATTGCAAATGAAGTTCATGCAGTTTAAATTGCCTAATACTAAAAGGGGTTAGGCTGAAACTGTGTAATCAGGTTAAATATTTAGGTCTGGTCCTAAATATAAAACTTACGTGGAAGCCTTATATGAAGGAAAGAGTACGAAAGGCTACAGTGGCGCTGTACTCGTGTAAAGAGGCAATAGGGAAAAGATGGGGTATGGAGCTACTCATTGTGCATTAGCTCTACAAAAGCGTCATGCGACCTATAATTACTTAGGGGGTGATCGTCTGGTGGCCGGCACTGGATATATCAACTCATCACAAAGCACTGGATAAGGTTCAGAGGATGGAAACACTGCTGATAAAAGGTGCCCTTAGAACTGTTGTATTTCGTACAGGTGCAGATTTGTCTCATGGGCAGATTTTTATCACGGAAAAAGAAGTCACACAATATAGCATAGATTAACACAGCGCTACGTTGTCCCTCAGGTGAGATAGTTGTAAATCTCCATCATCACCAAATAAAAAATACACAATAGAACTACACCTTCTAAAACCCTGAACACTATTCTCCACCTTCCACCGATAGATTTCTTTGGTAAGCAAACCGCATCTTTAGCTGCGATTAGGTTTAACTCAATCCAGAGCTGAAAACTGGAAACGAACTGACTTCGGTCACTCCAAAATTCTGGACGGGAGAACCGCCAGCAACATCGACTATTCCACGTCCAAGCCTTTCTTTGGAAATAAATTCTACTCCTCCTTTCCCACTAGATCAGAGTGGGAGGGAGGTCCACTCCAATGGGGGGAGTCAGTGCATCTCTACACTGACGACTCCTAACTAGAAGGCAGCGTATTGTGAGATATATTCTTGGAACATTTGGACCTCGATATTTCACTTCGCTTACCTGACTACTGCAGCGTGTTTCAGGCGGAAACCATGACTCTCTGAATCATTTAACGCTGCTTACCGATAACAAATGTATATTCACAGACAGTCAGCCTGCTTTTAAATCTCTCACGGGAGTATATACTACTTCCAAAACCATTGTCGCTCAGGGTGCCTGGACATAGAGTTATTCCGGGTAAATGTAGAGCCGACGAGAATCGATACCAATTGTCCTGATTCGGACATTAACCATCAGCTGGGAAAGCCGCAGGCCACTTGAAAACTGGAGCTTTCACAGACATCTCTAGGAGTTGCCAAGACGAAGAGGAAAGAGGCATAGAAAACCATACTCCACCTCCTCTGCAATTGCCCGGCCCTAGCCAACCGTAGGAATAGGTTTTTGGGCTCCTCCACCTTAACCGAATTAGACTCCACTGAGGTCAGGGTCCTAGATCGATATATCAGGAGCTCCAAATGGTTCCCGGTAACGGGTTAAGGCTAAACCCTTTTCGTCCCAGCCAATATTTATATTGACTCCTCGAGAAGTAGTTTCCACTGGAGACAGGGATCTGGCTCAATGCACAGTAATAGTGTTTACCCTCTTCTTCTCTTAGGGTTTTTATGGGGTCTAATTGCAGCCTCAATTGTGGTATCACAATGGGCCTCCTTGACCTAAGTTTGCCTTTTTAGGTAGTATCGGTATTGTTAATAAGGACTCAAGTACATGAGAGAATACAATCTTACTTTATTTTACCTCTTATTTAATATATTTAAACCACAGTATTAAAAACGTCTACTGCACACTTAAATTTTATTGAAAAATCAATAAGGCTAATTTTACTATTATTAAAGTATATAAAATAATTTTCTTCTTTTCATGTAAGTAAGTTTTATAATTTTGTTCAGGGCGTTGAAGTTAAGACTGCAAAATGTCTCCACTTTTTGGTTGCGATCCTAAGTTCACTCCTAAGTTTGAAGAAAAACTTTTAGTCTTGTCCGTGAACTAAAGCAAACCTTTCTCATTCATTTTTAACACTGTTTTATGGTTTTAAGCTAACAAAACGTTTTTACTGTTAACTGTATTAACATTTGTAATTTTCTTGAAATATTTTTTTGTAAGCATCATAGTTCACGGGCAAGATTAAAAGGTTCTCCGCAACATTTTTGTGTTGTATTTCTTCAGAACTTTTGGAGTGAAATTATGATGGCATCTGAAATAAGAAGACGTTGTGTAGCCTTAACTTTACCGCCTTTCTTTAAAAAGAAAAAAAACCTTATGTACTTTAATACTAGTAAAATCATCTGAAAATAGTTTAAGTTTCTACATCAGAAATATTTTTGTGAGGGGGGGGTATTTAAATATAAATAATGAAAGGGCTTCCCACAAAGCCTTAAATAATATTTGATTTGATCATCTTTTAACGAAACCCAGAGACGCACTAGGCTTACTTATAATAAATAAAATTAACCCTTCTCAGAAGGCGCACTTCACAGGCAGAAGCCTGGAACCAATTGACCTATTCACCAGAATATAACATATATTGAGGTGAATGAGGCTCCCACTACCCATGCAAAGAAAAATATTAGTAAACAAAAAACGAAAACACGTCAAAACAAAACAGTCAGGGGTGCATTGATAACAGAGATCGTTTTAGCAAATTCTTAACAAGAGCCAGGTCAAAAATAGGACACATATTCACGGCTCTACACATGCGATTAATAGGCTCATGCATACCATAGTTAGACCGAGAATGAACAACATGTAGTAAGGGCAATCTCCTTAACCTATACGGATTATTCCTATAAGTAACCAAACTTGCAAGAGAGCGAGAATCTATATTCGAGTTCAAAAGCTGGTGAATAAATACTAGGTCAGCAACTCTACGTCGTTCCTCCAACGAGTGCATATTAAGCAATCGGAGGCGATCCTCATAAGGAGGAAGCCTTAATGGATCATTCCACGGGAAGTCCCTTAGTGCGAACCTAGCAAAGTTCCGCTGCACCGATTCAATGCGTCTAGAATGAACAGCATAGCAAGGAGACCAAACCTGAGATGCATATTCGAGAATTGGTCTAACTAAAGAAAAAAATAAGTGAATTAGGTTCTGTCGATCAGAAAACTCCCTTGACCACCGCTTAACAAAACCCATGACTGAATTACTCCGAGATACGATATGGTTTATGTGCAGACTGAAATCGAGTTTTCTGTCTAGCTTTACACCAAGGTCAGTAACGGACGACGGATAGTAGTTTCCGCAAAGGTATAATCAAAGACAAGCTGATTGATGATCCTAGAAAAAGACATAACTTCACATTTATCCAGGTTAAGTTGCGGTCCATTTGAGGCACACCAAACCCTGAAGGTATTCAAATCCTCCTGGATGCAGGAAGAATCATAACTGTTTCTAACGCATGAGAAAATCTTTATATCATCAGCGTAGATTAAAACTTTGGAGTGCTTAATCAGAGGGACAATGTCGTCAATTGCTAGAATAAACAGCAACGGCCCCAGATGGCTACCCTGCGGCACACCAGATGAAGCCCTAACGACTCTAGATAAAGTATTACGGAAAGAGACACGGTAAGTCTTATTTTCTAAGTAAGGGCAGATCCAGTCGAGCAACAAAAGCGGAAAACCCAACCTTTCAAGCTTACGCATAATCACGGAGTGAGGGAGCTTATCAAATGCCTTGCTGAAGTCGGTGTAGACACAATCAGTCTGGAGACCTTGTTGGAAGGCAGAGATAATGTGGGATGTAAATTCAAGCAGGTTAGTTTTCGTCGATCTACCAGGCAGAAAGCAATATTGATTAGATGAGATTAACCCCTTACATTGCCCAACAAGCTGTGAATATATAATAGATTCAAACAACTTGGGTATGCAGGAAGGCTTCGCGATTGGCCTATAATTTGTTATGAAGTTGTTATGCCCCTGTTTACAAACGGGAATTATAAAGGAGCTCTTCCATAACGTAGGAAATCTACCGGCCTGAAGAGATTTATTGAAAATGAGTTCCAATGGAGTGAGTAAGGCATCAGAACAGGATCTCAAGAATACGGGTGGAACACCATCAGGACCAGAGGAAAAGTCCAGTTTAAGCTCCTTGATACCATTCAAGATAATATCACTAGATATAATGGGCAAAGCAATGCAGGTAGCGGGACGGTTTTGGATATGGCCAAAAGCATCCAGCGAAGGCACAAAGTTGCCTGGTGGAAATCGAAATGGTCCTTAAATGAAAATTTAGTATTTAACATAACCCCTAAGTCTTTGGTTTTGTCAAGTCTAATCAATGGGCTACCGTGATTAGTAAAGTTGAAATGCAGAGGATTCCTTTTCCGGGAGAATGACATAACAGTGCACTTGCTAATATTCAAAGGGAGAAAATTAATGGAGCACCATCTACGGAAGGTGCCTAAGTCAAAATTTAAAAGGGTACAGTCAGTCACTAACCACTTATATGATAAATGAACACGTTGTTTACGACCACACAAATAAGAACGCAACCATTGGACAAAAACTGAGGGAAACTCAGAACTGATAGCTTATAAATGAGAATCTCGTGATAAATTCTATCAAAGGCCTAAAGTCCGTAAAAATGCAGTCAACCTGCTTGCTGGCTTCAATACCAGAAATACAGAAGTAAGAGAACTCTAATAAGTTGGTGGTGGTAGATTCACCCTTCATAAAACCGTGCTGGAAGGAGCCGAGGAAAGGTTTGCAATGAAAGTAGTGCACATCGCAGATCATGGCCTCAAAAACTTTCCCAATGCAGCCTAAATTGGCAATGAGTCGATAATTAGAGATATGGAATTTGTTACCTTTCTTATGAAGGGGAATATAAGCGGACAGTTTCAGGGTTTAGGAAAGACTCCAGAAAAAAAAAGACAAGTTAAATAGATAATAAAGAACATGAGCCAAAGAAGTACTGCAAATTTTCACAAAAGCCTTAAAGCTAATACATATCACAGTTGGAATCCAAACCATAGTTTTAAAGAAATCACCAAGCGATCGTGAGAGGATCATTCCCATGGTCACCAAAACGCAACGTAGGAGTACAAAACCTCTTCCAAGCTTTATTCTTCCAGTTTTTTAAGTGCCCCGTGCAGTTGTTGAGCCAAGCGCGAGAGGTTCTAGATCGAGAGATGGGAACACAATTAGCAAAACAGACAAACAGAACATCATATAAAGCTAAAACAGCCTTGTAAACGTCACACTCCTCAGAAAGATTAGATCAATCACAGATGGAAAGACATTCGTTAAGTAAAGCAACAGGATCAAAACTAAAAACAACGTGAAGCACCGGATGATGCCAAGACTCAGGAACCAGAGGCGATATACGTCGGCTTACGAGTAGTACTACAGGCGTCATAAGAGATCATCAAGTCTAAAAGCTTACCTGAGTCGTTCACCAAGTCGTTGACCTGCAACAGTCCAGAGGAAGCAATAACATCTATGAAGGCATCTATATGTGATGGAGATGCAGCAAACGAGGGTCGTAAACAAAAGTCCTTCGCAGAGCGTTCCCAGTCCACAGCAGGCATATTAAAGTCACCAAAAAGCAGAAAGTTATCCGACGTACGCAGGAGATTCATAACACTGTCGGCGAGCCTGGTGGAATATAAGTTGTGGCGACAAATATATTCTTATGAGGAAGTCCGTAAAACCACGCATAGGAGCTCCAGAAGATTATGCCCGCCAACAGGAACATTTTGGGCGGACAGGTGACGGTCACGGCGGAAAACCAAGAAGTCGGGGAAAAGCTCGGCATCAGCAATCTTCCCACACAGATAAGTCTCACTTAGCCAAACAACGTCAAAACAGGATTCGGTTGAGCCCAACAAAAGGCGAGTCGTTTTAGAGCGTCGTCCAGTTACGTTGGAATAGTAGAGAGAAATCTCGGTAATACCTACCTCGAGCTCAAATGTGGTTTAGGAAGAAACTCACGGACAATAAAGTTTCTCGGCCAAATATCGTGGCTGATCACAAATTATGTTGCTTTTTTCTGTTTTGCCTTATAAGCCTTTTCTACGAATATAGTAAATTTTAGACAATGTAGTTCAAAGTAAACTGGTTTGGTTTTATAACACAAATATAACAATAAACTTGCTTATCTCAACAGTAGCCACAATGTATTAAAACTTTGAAACTTTTACAAAACCAATTGAATTGTGTCATTGAAATTCAAGCCGAAAACATCAAGTTTTCTGCTCGAAAGTAAAGCTATTCAAAGTTTGCTTTTCCATCAGTCACTATATTAAAAGTACATACAGATATCTACTATACACATGCTCTGTATATATATAGGCATATGTACTATCCTAGTATAATAACCCTGTCCTGTCCTATCACTATCGGAATTCTCTCATCGTTTTTCACATTTGACTATTTTTTCGATTTTCCGTTGAGGACAACTACCACTATGTAGGGATGATGTGAATGCCAGAAATAAATGAACGCGCGTATATTCTTTGATTCGACATCCCTGACGGTTACTCAAATGTATACACGAAGCAGGACTCGTTCCCAGTTCCAATCAATTGAGCTGACCTGATCAGAACACAAAACTTTGCTGGGTGGTAATTTGTCAAAGCGACTTCAGGGGTGGCAAATGATAACAAAAGGAGCCCCGGTCGCTATTTGTCCCAGTGGCCCTTTTCACAGATTGATGCGCTCTTCTATTTGTCCTTTTTAAGTGCTAAATTCTAAAAACGAACTCCGACATGGGTAGTACACCTGTCCTCTGACTGCATGGTAATGTTTGGGTTTGCAGATTAAATGATAGATACACAGGTTTAATTTGTCGCGGTGATGTTTGGCGAAGTTTGGTTCATGAAAGCTATTGTGAAGGATTTAAGGGATTAGAAGTCCCAATGGATTCGCTTTGGTGGGTATTTTTCCAGCCAGAGTTTCATGGTTTTCACATTTACGTTTGTAGCCTAATACGCTAAATAATAGCAATCATTGGCAAGCTCGGAATATCAATAACTCCGAAATGTATTTCATGTAGTCATAAACTTTTATGGCAATGACCCTTATAACTTTTGCCCAATATTCCTTTCTGCACGTAAAATTATTATTTCTTTCTTTTGTGGTAAATTTACAATTTCTGGATGAACCCTCTTCAAGTTAAATAATTTGGAAAAACTACTTGAAAGGTTCAAGAATTGTCACTTCCCTGTCCAGAAATACTAAATTTACTCTCGATAAATTTTCAATTGTCCATAAAATCCCAAGAGGTGGCTCAACTTTCAAGTGAATATAGGAATTTGTTCCTCAGATAAAGGATACAACCCCTTAAAAAAATGACGTGTCGAAACCCATAAATATTGTTTTGGGCAGGACCAAAACAGTTTTTGTTATTTAAATAAAAAAAATTTCGGTTTTAAAAGCTTTTGGAAAAAAATCATTTCATTACAGCCTCCAATTTTGAAACTACTTTTAATATTTAATTTTACTTTTCACGACGTTCATTACGGAAGAAGCGAAATCCGTATCAAAGAGATCAGCGGC
This sequence comes from Leptarthrus brevirostris, assembly GCA_964036015.1. Classification (NCBI taxonomy): domain Eukaryota; kingdom Metazoa; phylum Arthropoda; class Insecta; order Diptera; family Asilidae; genus Leptarthrus; species Leptarthrus brevirostris. The sequence continues at coordinate 137,082,382 of OZ038372.1, read as the reverse complement.
CAAAATTCCTCCACAAAGCCAGGTCGCCGTTAGACAGACTACATCGAAATCAGAGTCAATGCGTTAATAAAATGCCGATTCCTTTTAGAACGGTCTACTTACATTGGTATAATAGAAAAATAGCTCCGTGATAAGGTTTTTGAACTCTGAACGCGGTCCGGAACGATTACTAGGAATTTCACATTCGAGGGGCGGCTGATAAGTCCGCGGCCCGAGATACTCAGCGTTGACTGACTCATTATATCACTTGCGTTAGCACTAATTGCGACATACCTTTTTAGTATAAACATGTCCTTTTCACCGCGTCGTGATAAAGTACTTCGTAAAGAAAGGAAAAACGCCGAAATATATTTTCGAAGACATGTCATCAGTTCTTTAGGAATTTGCGCCTTCGTATACCATGGTAAAAAAATGGGCTCACTTATTTCAACAAAGACGGGAAATTGAAAGACTGGGAAATTGACCACCCATTGTTTTTTTTTCAATTTTGAAAAAGGAGTCACGAAGTCGCAGATTTGCCGATGAAAACTAAATGAAGAACGCTGTAGAAAGCCATTTTGGGAGTAAAAAAAAAGGAATTTCTTTGGCGGTGTAAAAGCGTTATACGTTAGATGTGTAAAATACATTTCCCTTGAAGGAGACTATATTAAAAAATAAAAATAAAATACTCATACTTTTCCTTCATTTAATGCCTCAGACCGCGGACTTATCAGCCGCCCTTCATACGATCGATTTCGTTGGCAATATATCAGGAGAAATTTCGGCAGCAAACACATCCTTAGGAACAACTTCTTTAAAAGAAGCTAGGTAGGAGGATTCCTCCTGGCAGCGATTAAATTTTCTGCGTGAAATAACACCATGATGTTCCATCTGGTGTCCATCACATGTCACGTGATGTGAGATGTATATTTAGGTATCGTGTATATAAAAATACATCTGGGGTGCTTGGCAGGTCTTAGCGCATTACTATAAGCTAAGTCGTTAATAAGAGTGATATCCGCTCTCTCAGAAATTACTGTGTCAATAAAGGTAATAGGAGCAGCAACGGCCATAGACAGATTCACCTGCTGGGCATTAAGGCCGATGATTACACCTAAAGATGGATATGCGGAGCGTTTGGAGACCCTCCTTGCTGCGTCAACCCGGACCGTCGTTCAGTACCATCCTGCTGTTAATCACCAGCATCAGGTAAAGCGGACACCCCAGCAGTGACAGAGGCACCAGGATCACCAACAGCACGTGATAGAAAACTTCTGAAGAGGGGGTACTAAGAAGCTCAGAGTTTTTGTCAACAACAGTCGCCTAGGAGTCAACAACCGTCCTAATATACGTTTTGCTTCATCAAAGATCAACAATTGGCTTCAGCGGACCGCAATTCGTCACCAATGCAGGCACGTTAGGACCAAAAAGAAAAACAAGCCGACAAACAGGAGAACATGGATGAGAGATCATGGGATATCTGCAATAGATTTAAAATCGTCCACCATTAGTAAGAGTCTGTACAACTTCTTATCGTAGCAACTACGGCCCTCGTTAATAGCCCGCAGGGATGCCCAGTAAGAAGACATACTGTTAATATTGTCTGGAGGAGTAGAAACCGAGTTAATAATACCCTTCATAAGCTGGAGGACATGACAGGGTATTAATGCACTCATTACAAGTTGAGAGTGCCACAGCAGCGGATCTTGAGGGACGTCTCATATACGTAGCGCGAAAATAGCAGCCGCAAATTTCATTACCAATATTCTCATCGTTAAGAATTTTCAACAAGCAGACATTAAACGTAGAAAGTCAACTTGAATAAATTCGCCCCCCTGGCCAAGAACCACAAGGAGTCACGAGAAAAATATACGAAAGAGGTCTACCTTTTCAGCTATGGAGTCCGGAACAGAAGCTTAGAGAGACATTGCAGTAGATATGTGAAAAAGTGAAGGAGCTGACACATTTGGCCTATCCCAATTCTAGTAAAGATAATTTCAACCCAGTTGCAAGAGAAAAGTTTATAAATTCAGTTCTAGTCTTTTCCGAATTACGTTTCGGTATACTTTTGACTTAACGTGCAAGAGGACAGGCAGACATGACTTCTAAAGAAACAGCACAATTCCACAATTATGACTCTTATGTCTTGATTTCAGCAACAAGTTTGAACCGCACTCTGCTACCATCTTTATTAATCTCCAAACAGATTTTCCAGGTGACAACAATTACAATTACATTCGAATTGAAATCGATTACAAAAACATCTCAAAAGAAATCTGCTGCAAGCCGGATGTTCGAAAGATTTATACGAAATAATTCTTCCTCTCATTTTCAATGCTATAAGTTATCCCATCCACTGGTGCACATAGATTTTAACGTTGTCGTTTTTCAGCTCCTAACAGAATTCCTTTTTCATGGCTTTTTGAAGAATCCCGATGGAGATTTATGTTATCTCCTTTCGACTAGACAAAACTGCATTACAAGGAAGCCTTACATAAATATTTTGCCTCGTGGTAGTACTTCACAACTCACCCTTACCTCTGGGAGTTCCGTTTTTTTTTTGTTAGTCAAGAAAGTCTGCTTCTTTTTGTTAAGATTTATTGCACATTTTCATCTTAACAGCTTTAAGTGTGGGAGATTGCAAGCAATTTTTGCCCACTGCAATGATTTGAGGGTAATCCCATAATCACAACGTTAAACTACTTGTGGGCGGATGGGAGGAGTACTTGTCATTACGGGCCCTGATCTGTCTAAGTTTCTCACAATTTATCAGCTTTTAAAAGATTAAAGAGTTGTGGTTGGATATGAATCGAATTTGTCTAAGATGTCAAAAATGCATCGATGGGATTGACGCAGTTCAGATTTTCTTACAGATTATACTTACTACACATTTGAGAGCATAAATATAGCGATTTTTGACGAATTGGTAATAAGTGAAACTGAATACTTTTAACCAGGAGCAGCTTACTATGAGGTTCATCAAATTTAAAATCTAACCTTTGGTCGGAGACAGTGGTAAAAGTATAGTGTTGACATCGTAGATTGAGGACGATCTGTCGCCATAAGTTTAGTTTTCAAATTTGACTAACGTAACTTCAAATTTAGGGTAGCTTTACTGAACTTCTTGCATGATCGTCCGATCTGACGAATTCCTTGGGTTCTGTGAGGGTTTTACCCACATGTTCAGAATGCGTCGACATGTAAATGTTATTTGACAGTTCACCATATTAAAACCCACATCTGCTGGTACTGTGTTTTCGACGTAAAAAAATGATCGACATGTTCTATTAGCAGCTATTGAATTTTAGACCATGCGTTTAGACCAAATGATTTTAGATCAAATGGCATCATCTTTCGCTCTCTAAGCGGAGCTCCCCAAATTTCGTCGATAGCACAAGGGAACAAGGGCTTGACAACTAGAACAGTAATCATATATTTTTGTTGCACTATCCTCACCTTTCACACATCAAGTCATCAAAGTGTTCTGACTGATATTATACCTATCAGTTTTTTTAATTTATTTTATAGGGTCGGATCCAGCTATGATGGCAGATGGTTTAAACAAAACAGAAAATTCAACGTCGCACAAATGGCAAAAGAAAAGTCACTAACCACATTAGACCTGTTTCTTTTAGCTCAAAAAAATCTATAATAGCGGACAATTTAAAATTAATGCCATTATGTTAAAATTTGATACGCTTTTTATATAAATTGTTTAAACGATTTTTTTTTGTTCTTTTTTCAAGTTTTTTATTGTAATCCGAAACAAGTAAAATTTTGTCAATATGCCTTAAAGGGCGCACTTAGACCTCAAAAGGTCCATTGTGATGCCACGGGAATCCAAGAATTCCCTCCACCTCCTCATTGGAACCATCCGGAGCTGCCGATGAAGCACCAAAGATCTGCAACGTCAATCGCCGCCAGATCGCAGAGACTATCAAAGAAATAGTTTCCCAAGAAGGACTTTCGCCTGCGTGCCAGTGCAGGGCACCGGCAGAGGAAGTGGAGAACAGTTTCCTCCTCTTCCTCGTCCATGCAGCTTCTACAAAAGTCGTTTGAGAAGATACCCAGTCTCTTCGCGTGTAAGCCAATAAGGCAATGGCCTGTGATTACCAAAGTAGCTATTCTAAGGTCAGATCTGCCCCTCGAAAGCAGAAAATTGGAGCGCTTAAGATCCAGTTTAGGCCAGATCTGTCTGGACGTATGGAACATAGTGCCGTTTGCCCATCTGTGGTTCGCTAAGCTGATTGCTCTCTTGCTAAGCAACATCTTACAGGTTGCCAGGGGCCAACCAAGAGTATTCCTTTCCGTTTGGATCTCCAGGGTGGTACCACGTCTAGCAAGCTCGTCCGCTACGCAGTTTCCTGCTTCCCTTGTGTAGTATAGCCGTTCTTACAATGGATTGGGTCAAGTTTTTTCAAAATATGTTGATATCTGGCTGCAGATGTTCGATGTTTTAAGTATTGTACCGTGGTTGGGCCGCTTCGGGCTCGGTAGATTACTCTCTACAGCCTTAGTGTTGACACGCAGAGGAGTAGCAGCAAAATTTTTACAGACTATCCAAGCAGAGCAAAGATACAGTTGCTCATCTATGATACAAGCATTAGAGTTGCGGTTTACCGTCTTCAGATACACAGAAGCCGTTATGCGCGGATATAAAAAGGCTAGTACATCTGGCTTATCCCAATTTAAATCACGATTATATAACCGGGGTTGCAAGGGAAGCGTTTACAAATTCACTTGCAGTTGTCGCAACAGTCAGTAGTGGCTGGGAAGAATACCAACGCTGAAGTTATGGCTTACGAGGCAGCAAAACGAGCCTTATGAAAACCCATTCAGTTAAAAGAAGAAACTGAAATAGAAGTTGCTTGTTGTAGGTAAATACTCGGGTCAACCTTTGTCAGCTTAGATGTTGGACATGCAGCTGTGAAGATCTTCTCCGACGAAATTGCTGGAAGCAAAAAATATGAACCCATCCGGAATATGGTATCAGCTACGGTGCCCCGTCGCAAGTATAGGTGCTGGTCTTAAAATGAAGAAGGCCAACTCCACAGTAATTGTAGAAAAAAGATCCACAGCCGTCTGTTAGAAGTTCATACGTATCTCAAGTGAAGGTGCACGAAGCGATTGAGGAGTTTTGGAAGAAAGCCGATTACGTCAATGACGAAGAACTAATCAGGAGGAAGGAATGAAGAAAGAAATTTTGCTAAATGAAGACAAGTCAAGATGATGCTGGAAATGCAGAGAATAAGAACAACTTTGATATGTGAATAATAAGAAATTGTCACAAAGTGAAGGATTAAAAGTGTGCGAAGGATTAAAAGTGTGGCTTTTCGAGCCAAGAAAAGCGGAAACTTCAAACTACAGATCGAAGATTGGAAGATTTCGAGAAGACAGAGGGCAGTGTAACGTGCACGAGGTTGGCCATGAAATCGGAATTAGTATATAAATAAGTTAATCGGAAAACGTGTAAAGCAACTTTTGAAACCAATAAGACAGTGAAGTGACTGTAAGTAATTGTGATTGAAAATAAGTGTCCTAATCAATCCGGCAAGTTCGAAGAGTCCCAACTACGTTACAATATTTACACATTGAACCAGAGCACATTAGGTGTTGTATTACGGGGGCACACTGCCATCGGGATTCACCAATGACAAATTGAGTTACAAAAGTCAACAAACAACTCCCCAATTGCATTCCTGGTTTTGAGTACAAACTTCCCCATTATATTTTTCAAGTCGATGTCGTTTGGCGTAAAGATTTCCCTTAACTACTTTGATATCACCTTTAGGAACCTTATGTAATATAGCACAAAAGGATAGATAGAAAGCCTATTTAATTGTTGAACAAGCAGATGTGCTCGGTCGGCACATAGCACTGAATTATTGAAATATATGGGTGATTGCATAAGTTCGTGCCTAATTTTAATATAATTCCTTTTTGACTGAAAAGTTTTTTCTTGAATAATCGCATTAAGTCTTGTAAACTGCTCACGGTAATTATCCGCCTTGATTGTTTTGCCGCGTGGAAGTAGCTCGTAATAAATAATTTCCTTGGAATCCTCACACACACATTAGGTGCAACCACACACATTATTAGGTGCAAACCAGCTTTTACGAAGGGGTTTTGCACTTTCACCTATTTTTCTACAGGTCTTTTTTTTGTACGTTGTCGTACGGAATCCATTTTTCATCCTCTGTTACAAGTCGAACCAGAAAAGACTCCTTTTCACTACGTGCAAGGAGAGAAACGGCCACATGCATCGGTTCAGCTTTGTTCCTTCGGTTAAACGATGCGGCATCAATTTATCGAGCTTGCATATGTATCCAAGCTTCTTTAAATGACGAAAAGCAGTTGATATTCATCCTCTTAGCAATATCCTCACTTGTAATCCTTGAGTTACTTTTCACCAAGGAAAGCACAATGTCATCATCAATTCCCGAGGGGTCCAGAGCAGGGTTGATGACTTTTAGTTGAAATCACCATGCCGAAATTCCGCAAGCCACTTTTTAATTGTCCGGAGAGCAGAAGCACGGCGCATACGAAATATATGAAAATCCGGTAAAAAGTTATGCAATCACCCAATAATACGCAACCATGAGTGATGATTATGCAGTCGGACTATTCCATATTAGACTGACGGCCACGCTTCTTAGTATCAATCCGACATCTGCGATTCAGATTATTTTCGATTACTCTTAGCTAAAGCATAGTACTGTGTGGGTTACGTAAACTCTCCACTTAAATGAGAAAATTTAGAAGAGAGAAATTTTTAAATGTAGCCAACATGCTTAATTATCTTACTCTAGTTTCGCTAGGATAAATTATCCCCTCCCATGTATATCAATGATGTTCTTCTGCGGATAATAACAATTTTTAAATTTATTCTTTTGATTTACGTTAACCCCTACCTGTAAGCCAATTTTCATCCCTTCGAGGCATATCACATGTAATTCAATCGTTCCCGTGAGTAAATAAGTGAGTGGCTAAATAAAGAATTTTCGAATCCGAATATCTGCAAACTGAAAGTAATACCACATTGAAACTGAAGTGGTTGTAATGAGCGAAAAAATTCCAACGAATCGAATTTCTCGGAGGGTTTAAAAGTTGGCTGAATTGCTTCGGGTGAATTTACAAATCCATTATAATCAAGTGTAGGATTACAAAAATCGGCGATGCTTCTTTTAGCGAATCATTTCTCATCCAAGACGTTTATTGGCTTATTGCTACATTGATGCACTAAAAGTAAGTCAAATACCACCAACTTGTTAGAATTCCTTAGTACTCTTTGTAAATTAGTAGATATCTTGATTTTGATAAAGCCTTTGATAGGACCACCCATAGAATTTGGTATGCTTTTTTTTTGTAATGCTTCAGTTGCCTTCTTGTTTTTATTTACTGGTTGTCTTCTTACTTGTCTAAGAGAAATCTGTATTTGAAGAAGTTTTAGAAGTTTAGATTTCTGCCTCTTGTGGGGTGCCTCAGAGTAGCGTTTTCGGCTCTATTCTTTTAATTTTTAACAACGGTGATGTTTCCCTGCTTCTCTAAGTGTATTTTTTTAAATGCTTTGGTGTCGACGTGTTATTAATGTTGTTCTAGAAAATATGTCTTACTAAGAGCAACAAATTTACCAGAATGACGTTTCTTCTTGATTACTTCGTGAACAACAAGAGAGTGGTATTGGCAGAACCAATGATCCGGATGAGTTTCCCTTCAAGGATCAGATTTACGTGATCGTATGCCGGGTTAACTTAACGCTGAGCTTTGTTAAAATATGGTGTAGGGAAATTTAATACACAAATTTAACAGTACTCCTCTTTTGCATCTTTAGTAGGTCAATTCTAGAGCAGAATAGACCTGCATTGGCTCTTATCTTGCAATGAATTTTAAAGGCACGGTATGGGATACAGTAATAAGAAGTTATACAATTTTCTTATCAGTTGTATCCGCAATCTGGTAGAACTCTATTCTAGAGCTAGATTGTAGGCCATCCCTGCGGTAAGCCTAGCATTGCGAAAGTTGGTGCATGTATAGATTCCACCTCCAATATTGTAGGTAAATTATATACTGCGAATAATTTCGATGCACAGGCATGTGCACAAGTGGATGGAATATCCTTTCCTCCAAGCTCAGAGACAAAGGATTACTCGACCTGAAGATCATGGTAGACCGAGCGTCTGTTACGGTTATAAGATCAGCTGCAAGGGTGGTGTCGGGCTAACGGTCTAAGATTCACCACGTCCTCAAATGAGGAAAGTCAGAAAGCTAAGGATGGTGCAGATTAATTTGCAGCCACTGACGACCTACACTTATTTATGGCGAAGAATGACATCGATGTGACCTTAATTCAAGAGCCGTGGCTCTACGGAGCTAAAATGCAAGGATTAAGATCAAAATATTACAACCTACTACCTTCAAATAAAGAAGGTAAACTGAGAAGCTGTATATTAGTAAGTAAAAAACTAAACTGCTTACTCACCATATGAAGAAGATAACTCTCCTTGGAAAGACCAGACTTACCATATGAAGAAGATAACTCTCCTCAAACGCTTAGTGAGCTGTATCAGCACCACCGGAGCGAACTTGCTCATCGGGATGGATGCAAAGGCCCATCACACCCAATGGAGCAGCAGTGATATAAACATTAGAGATGAGTATATTTTTAAATTCATACTGCTTTCCAAACGAGATATTTGTAACCGAGGCAGACATCCTACTTTTCAAAACAAAGCTAGATAGGAAATAATAGTTTTAGCTAAAACGATGAATAATCTGAAGCTTAATGATTGGAGGGTGTCACTTAAATTTTTACCTTGGGAAGTATTACCCCTTGGCTTAAAGCAGTCTTTGAAGCATGCCTCACCATTGGATACATACCGCAAAGATGAAGAGAGAGAAACCAAACCACACAACTGCCAAAGATTATAGACCTATCAGATTCTCGTCGGTTCTGTTAAAACACTAGCGAGGCTTTGGACTTATTTGTATAGGCAAACCCTTGAGCCAACTTAGAACCTATGTAGCTCACAACATGCTTACACTATGGACACACCACTACATGGGGTTACAAGAACGATTTAGAAATATTTCCATGATAAGGAATATACGCTGGCAGCTTTCCTCGATATTGAGAGAGCTTTTAATAATCTGAAAACAGAATCCATTATCCCCTTTATGGAGGAAGCTGGAATAAGAAAATTTCTGGAATTTCATACAGACGATACTAAACAGCAGAGTTATTACATCAGTTCAGGTTACAGAGGCACGCCACAGGGAAGACTACTCTGGAACGTCTCTCATAACAAAATCCATATTTCCAATGTCAACAAAAATATGAAAACCATAGCGTAAGCTGACTACATATGCGTCAGGAAACTGCAGATTGTACATTAAATGTATATACAGCGTTCGTCAGACCCATTCTTACACACAGAACGATAGTTTGGTTTTATGCGGTAAGATAACAGCCACATCTCAATTTTCTGAGGTAGGTGCAAAGGATAATTTTTCTCTCCTCCAGTTCTCGTAACCTCTTGTCGGCGGGAGAAGAACTTCACCGGATTCGAGACAACAGCTGCAAGTGGACCTATACAATTTCAAGTGAATTCCGAACTACTGAAATTTTCTCTGCAATCCCCATGGCTTTTTTTACCGGTTAGATTCGAACCTGGGACCTCCGGATTGGTGGGCCGACACGTTATCACTTACTCTACCGACGACGTAGGCTAGCTTGCTTGGGAATTATTGGGGCGATAAAATCCACAGCACAAGCTGATCTGGAAGTTATCCTACACCTGCAACCCAGGAGAAAAGCCGTAGGCCGCTACAGAACTTTGGACATGTGGTAATACTGGACCTGTGTGTGTGAGCTACACCCCACAACAGATTATATAAAACCACAGTACGACTTCACAGATTACACACAGTACGATTATCAGATGTCAAGGACTGAGATCACAATTTGCGTGGACAATTAAAAAGGGCTAAATGCGTTGAACTCCAATTTGACAAATTCGAAATGTGTTAGAAACTGTATCAAAGCACTAGGAACCATTTCACATCTGACCGTTCAGCTCTGTGGATTCCAGTTCATGGCGGCATAGAGGGAAATTGAAGAACTGACGGACTGACCAAAAAGGGTTCAAGCACAGATGTAGACACATCCATTGAAAGGTTTCATCTTCCCCATATTATGGTGAAAGGTCACATTGAAAGGTATTATACCAATAGGACTTGGGAACGGTAGAAAATCTTACATGTAGTCTGTGACCGAAGATAGACTCCAAAAGAACTTCAAACAAGACGCATTCGAACACTCGTCGGTGTCCTTACTAGCCATTACCCTTGGAGTCGTGGCCACTAGACTCGGAGTGCCATCGAATGAATTCTGCAGAAGCTGTAGAGATGAAGAAATTGAAACCATAGCGGACCTGGTCTGCGAATGGACAATTCTACATGAACGACGACTTGCTTGTCAAGAAGCAAGGTTCTACGAGAACTTGGACAATTTAGCGGAGAAAGAACTATCTCAATAGATTTTTACAGAGATCTGGGTGGTTTTAGGCCGAACCATATTGATTTTTATTTAAAGGGTTTTCACAATGGGCCTCATGGTGTCCGAGTGGAATTGCTGCCCTCAGCAGGAATTCCTAACCAGCCTACCAACTGCATTGTAGCAGTGCAGCTTCTTAGGTGTAAATTTCTAAGGTTTATGCGTAGTGGCCTCCGCTGGAATAATCCCGTCTTCCTTCCTTTACAGCCTGACAAACAAGAATTATTATCCTTTTTTCAACATTAATTTTATCTTCGATTGCTTTTATTTTTAATATTTCTGTCCATATCTACTAGAAATCATGACTTTTTTCAAGTTTCTAACCTACACCGATACCGATATTGATAGAATCAATGTCCCCTTTTACTCGCTTATTTTGATGTTAGCTCCAAACTGGAAGAAAAATGTTAAGACCCATCGTAACTAATAATTGAACGATATTTTTATCTTAGGTGAAGTTCGATTTTCTATTCTCATTTGCGTCTAGGTTGGCCCGGGATAAGCTTATGTGCAGAAATTTACTTAAACTCGACGAGTGACGCTATGTAGGGCGTGAACTCTGAAACGATGGCTTTTCTCGTATACGGTAGGGTTAATTCGTGACTTAACTCTAACAATATAAAGGGACTCATAGAGTAGGTTCCATATAATACGGGCTGGAGGTTATAGGACAACAGTAAGAGTAGGTCAGAACCAAACTATTAAAGTTTAAAAGGCATCAATTTGTTCATTTTTTAAACGAAATCTTTACCTATTTGGGCAGTCGAAGTTTTAAGGATTAAAGAACGTATAGAACTTTAAACCTCCTATTAAATTTTCGAATTTCATCTGCTAATTAATAAAAGCTTTCTTAGCATGCCAAAACTTCTGAATTCCAATCTCCCTATGTCCAGCAAATAAAGCACCTGAGCCAATAGCAAAGAGTGTCCATTTGACCAAGACTCCATACACGTTCCAACAAACACCAGCTGCCCATTTGTTTGTGCCCGGTACCCTGCGTTTTCCTTTAGTTTACGCCTCTTCCTTATCGATTCCTGGAGATTCAAGTGCTATTTAAGGTTTCTGACGGCGTTTTGTGTTTTATGGACTGGCTTGCTCTCCATACGGGAAGAATAAAAGAAAATCTAATTAGCGGAAAAATACTGAAGAACATACTGTAGGGTGTCCTGGATGTACTTTCTGCCAGTTCCAGTTCGCTTCTAGGACAATACAAGACAAAGCAATCGGAAACAACGAGCAAGAAACTCTGGAACGAAATAAAACTCCGCCTGGTCATTTTCTACACGAACTGAATTCGAAATTGGACAATGCCATGGTTCGCCTTTATACGGAATGGCAGTACTTAACGGTGTTCGGAGGACGTGTAGTTACCGCTACGTGCCGGGTTTGTCTGCTGCGTCTTTGGCCATGTAACGTCATAAAGCTTAAATGACAGGTTATCTTGAAAGTTAAAGAACTTTCAAGAAATAAAGTCTGCAGAGATGACATAATTGAGAATTGAAATATGTTTTGTATGCTGGACTTATACTCTTAACGAACTTTTAAGAAAGATTTAACTCTTCCTCGCAGTAATTGGACTTTTCTGCAATTTCATGATGGGAAAGTTGTGTATGTGCTGTTTACGAGGTACTTCTAGAAACTCGTTCAATTTCAAAACAAGGCTTAGAGACAATAGGTTAAACGAATTGATCCAGCTTACAGAGGGCTGTCAGTACCGGGTTCCGAGTGGATGTGGGTATGAGTTTGACATTTTAAACTCTGACCCACAAGCGGTCCTTAGAGAGGATAATAAATGCTTTACTTTAATGAAAACAAGTGGAGTTAAGCTTAAGGCTAACAACAATTTTAATGTTAGATTATCTTCATGTTAGCATAAATTTATAAATTTTTTTTCGTAGTGGGTAGAAGGAAAGTGGGTAGGAGGAAGTCTTCATTTGTCTAATCCTTTTAGAAATATAAATAAAAACTTTTGTCCTTTAAGATGACTCATACACTTTGCCATTGGAAAAGTGGGAGGAAAGCTTGTGAATTGTTCTTTTTCCATATAAACAATTTGTTAAGGAACATTATTACATGCATACAGCTGCAGTAATATATTTATAATGACAAAAATTCGAAAGATAAATAGGTGTTGCATATATTCAACACCGCCCTTCAAAGGGTTAACAAACAGCCCTACTTCTGGAATAGAATAGCTAGGCTTGTAACGCACGAATCTGAAAAACCATATATACACACGAAACATCTAGTACGCCTCGGATACCTCGGAGTCTTTTTGTGATGAACACCTTTGGCTATAAACAACGGATTACGATCGGGCGATGGAACGTGATAACTCTGTATGATTATAAAATAAATATTTTGGGATTAAGCGAAACTAGATGGAGAGGAACTGGAGAGTTTAAATCACCCACATCTGAAACTGTACTGCTATACTCTGGCCAGGAAGAATTAGAAACACCACGCATGACAGGTGTAGGCTTGTTGCTAACCAAGCTTGCCCGCCAATCACTACTAGACTGCTCACCAATATCCGACCGAATTACCACCGCCAGATTTCGGACCAGGGTACGTAACATCTCAATAATTTAATGCCATGCATCGGCTGAACCAGGGGATATAACAACTAAGGAGGCCTTCTACCAGCTCTTTGGCGATACCTTTGTTAAGGCTCCTAAAGGTGATTAAAAAAAAAAAGTCATGGGAGATCTCAACGCTAATATTGGCTCTAACAACAGTGGCCTGGAACATGTAATGCGAAAGCTTGGATTTGGAGACAGGAACGCAAATAAGGAGTTGTTTATTGAATTTTGTAACTCCCGGCAACTTGTCATTTAAACACAAAAAATTTCACTTAACACGGTAAAACTGAGAATCAGATTGACCATACTGTTGTTAAGAAAAGTTGGAGAAAGTGTCTTCTCGATGTCAGCTGTGCTGATATTGGCGGCGATCACCATATTGTAACAGGCAGGAGTACGCCCACGTAACACAACACCTAATATACCATGGCTTAATGTGCAGAAACTTAAAACATCGAACATCTGCAGCGCATATGCCACCGTATTGTGCCAAAAAGCTGAAGCACTGCGTTATAACACCGTCGACTCCATCGACAAAAAATGGAAAAGGGCGAAGGAATGTTTTGTGAGTTGTGGTACAGAACACGTGGGATGATTAGAGAGCTGAATACGACCATGGATCAGTGATCCCACATGGTGCAAAATATAGAAAAGTAAGTAGATTAAGGACATCGTCAATTATGTTATCGGCATTACAGTTAAACAAAATATCAGAACTGCATAAAGGTCTCTACAGAAAGGCGTCCAAAGAAGAGTAAGCCGTGACAAATGCAATTACATCAACGCGCTAGCAGAAAACGCAGAAGAGGCGGCCTACAGCGATGACAGTGGTGATCTTCACAAGATTACCAAAAAACTGGTAGGAAAGACTCTTACAACAGAACATCCTTTAAGAGATGGATCCCTTCTTATCACGGAGGAACATCAACACACAGGGGTGGAGAGAATATTTTGTTGAAGTCCTAAACAACATTTTTGGACCGTCGAATACCTCTTCAAACGAGCCTGAACACTCTCCGGATACGACCAACATTAACACCAGAACTCCGAAAAGATTTAAGTTTAAAAAAAGTTCTCATAATCGGTGCATAAAGTGCGAAGTTAGAAGCCGCCCTTCCTTCATTGCCTCTTTACCTTTGTACCACCCCACTGAAAGTAAAAAATAGTTATCCTGGCCCAAGATACTCTATACAACACAAAAGGAATCGTCCATCGGTCTACGCTTTACGTATTTAGGTCCTGCCCCTCCCTTTACCACCACCCCACCAACAAATTGTCTACCACGGTATTAACCACGGTATCAATATATATAAAAAAAACTTAGAATCATTTAAACTGGCCTACGCGTTACGAAATTATGCTCTCCCTTTACCCCATCCCACCCTAGGCCAAATATTTTTGCCATACTAACAATAAGGGAACTTATTCTATTCAGCAGAATCAAAATCGGTCGACGCACTACGAAACTAGATGCCGCCACTTTCTCCAAATACACCCCACCCGCAAAATGGTTTACATACTTTCAATATACATACCATAAACGTTTGTCTTTGCAATATGGTAAAGAAAGAATCATCAAAACCGGTCCATGCGTTAAAAATTATGGCTCCCCTCCCCTTACTCCAATCCTAGGTGCGGAGGAAAATACTCTGTATAACAACATAAGCTTTCAAAGTGTTGAAAGTAAACTTCCCGTCTCGACGATGACCTCTTCGTCTTTTCACGCGAGCCACGTTTTCAAGTGAGATGAACAAAAACAGGCGCAAGAAGCCAGGTGGCGTGAGAACGATGGGTGCAGAAGCAGTTCATATTCGTGATGGAATAATGTTCCTTGTTTTTTCAAATGTCGACATACCTCCAGTTTTTCGTCGAATCGGTCTAATAATTCACTGTAGTACTGCCTCGTGACCGTGCTCCAATTCTTCAAAAACTCCATGAGGATTATTGGTTGTTGGATCCCAAAAAAAACTGTGCTCATGATCTTTGCCTTCCCGAGAGAAGATTCGCCTAAAAAGTTTATGGTTTTGATTGATACCTAAATGGCGTATACTAATGGTTCCAGGATTCATCGGCACGACGGAGAAACGGAAGAATTGCTTTGAAATTAACTTCCATATTGGCTGGTTGTCCACCGTAAGCTATTGGACCGAGAGTTGTCTCACTCCTTACTTTACACCTTCGTTCGACGATCAGCGAAAGTAATGTCGAAGACGTTTCCGATGATTTGCTCGGTAACAACGTCTGTCGGGCGACCTGGGCGCTCCTCATCAAAAAGACGTATTCGGCCACATTTCACGGTTGTCATAGATAGTGAAGGATCCCCATAGACATCATCTACCTTCCTTTTTATTTCTTGAATGTTTTTTCATTTAAAAATAAAAATAAAACCAATTGAGGATTTTTCATCTAATCCACAAACACAAAACACGTGTAATGGCTGTCAAATAAAAAAATTTGTATCAATCTACAATTTGGATGGCGTTATTTAAAACGCCACCTGTCGGTCCATCGTTGCAAACTGACCGATACTCAAATTTGGACATCATGTATGAGTGATTCGAAGGCTTCAAGCTCTCTTAATTCTTCTTTCTGTCAAAGTTACTACACGGAGAGAAAAGTTCTGGAATTTTTATACGAATATTTCGGTAAAAATTACGGTTCTCAACCAGAATTGCGCTGTAATTGTCGGCCACTTTTACGGGGCAGCACTGTATAATTTCCTGAACGGTGAGTACTGAGTATCAGCAAAAAGAACTGTGAAAATTACGGTAGAGATTCGTAAAGCCGGTTACTCCGAGAAAGATTGTAGCCATTTTTTTGTCTAAATCACACAGTACATCTTGTGAGTCTGTAAATTTTACGGTGCTGTCCTATAAAAATTACTTATGAACACATTAAAAGTTACCGGAAATATCGTAAAATTTATAGTTAATTTTTGTAAACACGATTACGGTGAGTAGAACCGTAATATTTCGTGGAATTTTCTATTCGTGTAGATAGCAATTAAATTAATTTTAAGCAGTTTCGTGTTAACTAGAGAAATTACTGGGAAAACGAGCTTCCGCTGTAACAACAGAATATTTAGCTTTAGAAGATCACATCTAAAACTTACGTGTAGTGGGTTAAATAAGCTGCTTAGCTTGAACGATTGACAATGATATAAACTTATATACTTTTTTTTATCACAGCTGACGATAATTATTCTAAAGGTGTGTTTAATTTGCATTTAAGGACTTGCAATAACAAAACACTTCCGCGTCAAATTTTTTAATTTAGCAGCTCAAATAATTTTATCTGACTGAATGGGACAGTAGTACTTACAGTAAATTCGGCATAACACCGCAAAATATATTGTCTCATGAATCCGTAAACGCAAGCTATTTGATGGCTAAAGAACAATAAAATAACTTTTACTCGGCCGTATAAAAAATTAAGGTTGCCGGTAAACTTGAGTACAGAAAAGTGTTCGGAGACGGTAAAAAAATCCAATAAAGTAGCAGGCCAGAGAGAAAAGAAAGAAATACTCGAAACGAAATGCATTTGCATGGAAAAGTGTTTTTTAATGATTCGAGAGAAGCCGTAAAACTTGGAAAAGGACGACTCAGACGACTCCTCCAAGATAAAGGAAGAAACTCGACGACCATAAACAGATCTGACACTATACCCTAGACTGCAAGAAAAATGGAACACCCAGGCAAGTTGCGAAAATGCAAAATTGTTGCTGAACCATAAAACGTTTCCCCATAAGATGGCGACCACTTGCAGTAACGTAAAAGTCGCAAAAATAAATTCAACAAGAAGTAAAAGGGCAGCCATAAACAAGGAACGATTTCATTTATTTATTTCTAGACATTTTCTGGTCTTGTACGTGTTACCATATGCATTCTACAGTTCTTAACTGGATTAGATGTGCATCTTTGATGGGCATGAGTCGTAAACATTTCTCATTTTTCACCGACTAGACTACTGTAAATTTTTGCTATTCTCATGGAAGCTATACCTGAAAGTACAGCACGTAATTTTCAAAACTGAATATATTGCAATTTCGTAGGGAAAATTGAAGCTATAATATTTCAAGTGAGTTATAACTTGATCTTGTTTTGCCTGATATTTAAATAGCCTAAACAGAGTGTTAAATGTAAGGGAGGACTGTATTTAGTCATTACATCCAGAATAGATCTTCGTCGAATTTTTGTTGAACTTAAAAACAGGGTATACAGAAGGAACTGGTAGAAGTAGTTTACATATGTTAACCTTCTGAGTTAACTCGGTATCTTGTAAAACCCTAAAACCTCAATAGAGGGGTTGCCGGGAGCTCTGGAGTCGTCCAAGGTTCTTAACTAATTGAAAAGACTCATTTACATTTCTTTTATTCAGAGTTTTGTTTCTTACGTCTAAATGTCCAATTTCCTCCAATACTTTCTTATATTTTACTTTCTATGTATACTGGGATGATGGCTGGAGTGAAAAGATAAGTGGACACTGTTGAAGAGAGATAGTGAGATGATTTTTTAATTAGCTTTATCTAGCTTTAGTCTTACGTTGATTGACCAACAGGCTACGTCACAGAAGGTCAGTGTAAGCGGAAACGACTAACAGGCTACGCCACAGAAAGTCGGTGTGTATAAGCGGGATGCCCAACAGGCTACGCCACAGAAGGTCAGTGTAAGCGGAAACGACTAGCGGCTACGCCACAGAAAGTCGGTGTGTGTAAGCGGGATGACCAACACGCTACGCCACAGAAGGTCTATAGGAACGGATTTAGACTGATAGGCTACGCCACAGAAAGTCTATGGATTGGGACAGGTAAAATTAACTACTGCTAACTACGGGGACTTTATCGTCCAATTTAAGCCACTAGTGCTGAGCTGGTAGCTTCTTGATCTAAGCGTACTTAGATCTGAACGTGATCCCTTTCGAGATACTACTGCTCCATTTCTATACGGTGATGCTCGCTTTTATACTTTTGGCGAGGCCCAGAATTATTCCCCACCACTATTTTCTGAATTTTTACTATGAATCAATTTCATACAACGGAGACGCATACACCCAACTGATTATGGGTTGTTATGCAGAGAAGAACAATGTGTGAACGCAGCTAGTGGGAATAATCGGGCTTTCATATTCATATCATGCCCACCTGCATGCCATGGAGCTTTGTTTTTCATATACATGTACAAGGAAGAGTTTGTACAATAAAATAGTTTGTAAAAAAAAAGTTGAACCGACTTCACAAAAAGCACTAAAAAGCATAAAATAATTTTTAATTTTATATCTATTACGACATTTTGAAGTCGGTGCAAATCAAACAAACCAAACAACTACAACAAAAGTATTTAATCGTCATTTCTTATGATCCCGTAAACTGAAATGCTCAGGTAGTATTAGGTATTATTTTCAATTGTGGTACTGTAGTTGTTTTATTTGTTTAATTTGCACCGATTTCAAAATGTCGTAATAGATATAAAATTAAAAATTATTTTATGCTTTTTAGCGCTTTTTGTGAAGTCGGTTCAACTTTTTTTTTTAAAAACTATTTTATTTTTCACTTTTTAGTGTCTTATTCTCTATAAAACGAAGAAAGAACCATCCAAATCGGTCCACGCGTTGAAAGTTAGTTTTAACCCCCTACCTCACCCTCATTCCACTAAACCTTTTTTCTCATGGTATCAATCAAGGAACATACTCTACCGAACATAAAAGGAATCATCGAAATCGGTCCACGCGTTACGAAGTTACTACCCCTCCCCCTCCCCCACCTCCACCCTAGGACCAAATTATTCTCCTATTAGCAATGGGGGATCACACTCTATACAACAGCAAAAGAACCGTACAAATCAATCCACGCGTTACAAAGTAAGGTTCCACCCCCCTTCTCCCACCCCCACCCCAGCAACATTTGTTTTCTCGTAGTATCAACCAAGGATCATATTCCATCCAACAGAAGAAGAATTATCCAAATCGGGCCACGCGTTACGAAGTTAGACTACCCCTCCCCCCCACCCACACCTTTCACCATAGGACCAAATTATTCTCCTATTAGCAATGGGGGATCATACTCTATACAACAGAAAAAGAACCATCGAAATCGGACCAGGCGTTACAAAGTTAGGTTCTACCGCCACCCCCCACCCCCATCCCCCCAAAATTTTTTTCACCTGGTATCAACCACGGAACATACTCTACCCAACAGAAAAAGAATTATTCAAATCGGTTCACGCGTTGCAAAGTTAGACTACCCTTCCCCCCCTCCCCCCACCCTAGGCCAAATTTTTTTCTCCTATTAGTAATGGGGGATCATACTCTGTACAACAAAAAAAGAACCATCCAAATCGGACCACGCGTTACAAAGTTAGGTTTGACCCCCACCCCCAACCCCCACCCTACCAAAAATTTTTTTTACAACCAATCGGTGAACATACTCTACCCAACGAAAAAAGAATCATCAAAATCGGTCGACGCGTTACAAAGTTATGCCCGGTCAGACATAAAAAAAAAAAAAAAAATTTTTTAAAAAAATAAAAAAAAACAAATACGCGTCGAACTTAGAACCTCTTTGTTTTTGGGAAGTCGGTTAAAAAGTGAAATGTCGAGAAAATGACATGGGTGACAGCGTAAATTTATGAACCGAGCAAAATGCTTCGTTACAATACTCTTTATAATAAGGGTTTTGTTTTATAACGATTTCGGTGGGAATTCAGTGCGTCACACGTTTTGGAATATTCTAGCATTGTCGGTATCGAAATATATTCGACCACAGCCTACTAAAGATACAAGCCAGGAAGCTGAGACGAACAGCTGAGCATTGGTGGTGTAAACAAACCAAAACTTGCTACAGCAAAGAATAGATAAATGTTAAGAATTCTAATTTTTTCGTAGTATTTCTCGCAGTATTTTTAAAGTTTCAACTTGGAATTTAGTTGACGTGAACCTACAAAGGTTCTGAATATGTAGCCCCAGTAGCCTAACATATGTGAATATTATTCCAACAATATCACATATATAACTTCCCATCTTTGGAATACCAAGCTCATGACTTACATATATGGTGTTAGTGTAAAGGACGGCGAATGTAATTTTTGCCCGGAGCGGCTAAATAGCTAGATCGGGCCTGTGTGCAGTTTAATATGTGTGCAAGGATTGGTTAATCTGTGCAACTCCATCTTGATATCTACAAGCCGTACAATGAAATTAAAATCAAATTAAGTAGAAAGGCCGTACAATGACGTCAAATTATGTGGGAATGCCGTAAAATTACGTTAAATTATGTGGGAAACAACCAGCGCCAAATAGACGACCAAACGAAAAGCTGTTATCAGCTGTTGAAGTGACAGCTTAGAGAAAAATCTAATCCAACTTTTCAATTGTATAAGTTGTTAATAGATGTATCCCCATCCCAAATAAATTTTTTAATTAGAACACTTCGTATTTATCGTAAAAGTTGCCAGCAATTAGAGAAAAATCTCTTCAACTCTTCAAATGTAAAAGTTGTCAATAGATTTGTCCCCATTTACCAACAAAATTCAAATCACTAATACCACATATTTTCACAACACTACAAAACTATTATTTTATTACTTATAATAAAGTTAACGTAATTTGTTTCAGTTTTAAAAGCAATTGAGATTTGTTTACATCTGCTAGGTTGAAGAGAGGACGTCATTTCTTCCCTTCAATTTGACATTTCTTTTGCTAATTAACAACCAAGATGTTCTCTTGGGACATGGTCCACATTCAGATTTAAGCTACCCAGTCAAGCTTTAGTTCCTTAATTAGTCCTAAAATCTCTTGGGGGCTGCCTTAACTATATCTGGTGGTAATGGGAAAGCCCCACCAAGATGTCTGAGTCTGATACGGCCGAAAGTCTCGAAGTGACAGAGGATGTGTTCTGCTGTCTTTTCTTCTTCCAAACAGAAGCGACAGGTGTCATCTTCAGTTAGCCCTAACTTTTTTAAGGTGGTAGCCCAAGGTGCAGTGACCAGTTAGAAGTCCTGTTATAATTCTTAAATCTGGTCTGCTGAGTGAGAGTAGGTTATAATCCTCTTTGCCTGTCTTAAAACTGGAATATTTGTCCAGTATGAGTGCTTGCGTTTGTCCTCCCATGACCTGATACGTATTGCTAGTCGGCTTTTCGAGTTGTCACAGAATGGCTCGGGTACAATAAACTGAGAATCCGGAACTTTTTTTGCCAGGTGATCCACCTTCTCATTGCCTTCAATGTCCTCTTGCCCTATTACGAATGCTCTTGCTCTGAACCAGTTCTTTGAGAGCAGTGAGACAGTCCCAGACGATTCTAGACGCAAAGGTGTAGAACCTCAGAGCTTTGAGTGCCGCATATATCTCTGCTTGAAAGATGGTTGGTGCAGAACCGAGTGATTTGTACAGCCTTATTCTTGGTCCGTAGACCCCGATGCCCATTCTGCCTCCATCTTGGATAAATCCGTGTACCAAACCAGATTCTATTATTGAGCCAATAATCTCTGCTCTCAATGATTAGCTTGAATGGTATATCAAAATTGTTCCTTTACCGCATGGCATCTGAGATTGAGTTGGACATCGGATTATTCTTGAATTCTTCAAGCATTTTCCTATGACCAATCAGATTACCTGCAGAGAGGAGATTGCTGCCGAGCAGCGTTGTTGCGCTTGAGGCAGCCTCCTTCTTTACGTGTAGGTGTAAAGGGAGAGCTGCATAGGTGACCACGGGTCTTATAATTGTTGTTTTAGGTCGTAGATCCTAAGGCAGTCATAGTCTTAGATCCTAGATCCTATTGATTTGAGGATTCCATGTGAGTCTTTGATCTAGAATCACTCCTAGATATTTGACCTCACTTGTAAATTCTATCCGTGTTCCCTCAAGTGTAGGAGCCTCTAATCTAAGCTTCCATTTTCTTGTGAAAGGTACAATGGCTGTTTTACTAGGGTTGACTTTGAGTCGTTCCCTAGTACACCAGGATTATACCATATTGAGAGCATTTTGCAGTCTTACTGATAAAGTCCTGTCCTGCTTGCTCATGATGGTAATAACTAGGTCATCTGCCAAGATTTTGATGAGTGTTGGCAACAGATCAGATGCTTCCATACTTACGTATATGCATATCTCATAGTATGCTCTGATATATTACCAGTTGCCAGTGTTAATGCAGGTACATTACCGTCGATGTGACTAATGAGTGTTAGAATGACAGTTACGCTGTTGAGATACGACTTGAGTGATACTACTGCTCGAAGATTAAGCCCAACAAAAATTGTTCGGTTTGTTCGATAGGAAGCAAAAGATGGCAAAGGTGTAATTTTTTACACTATTTTCTCACAAGATTTAATTTGTAAGCAAAAATTATAAAATATTCAATTAATATTGTTGCCCTGGACTTTTGCATGCGACTAACAATTATCCGGCTGTTACAGTACAAATGTTCCTGATGTTGCGCCATAAACCCTGAAGCACTTTCGTCCGGGGTAAATATTCAGCCATTCAAGGATGAAAAAAACGAAAATTTATGTAATACAATAAAAGGCGAACAATGTTAAGATGTTGAAACGTATGCTTCCTCAAACTGGTTAATAAAAAAAACGCAATGACATCGTAGCTCCCCCAATCCGAAAGTTCTGATAAAGCAAGGGAGAAAAGTGGAGGGTCCATGCTTACGAAAAATGACAGTTGAAGGCGAAACACGTACACACAGTGAACACAAAGGAACGTCAAGGATCCAACCAGGAGAAGGAAAACTTTAATGTCGTCGCAATGTTTTATTTAACAAATGTCGCAATTTGAGGTCGGAAGAAGTAACTGAGAAAGCGAAGAAAACTTTTACCATTTACGGCAGAAGTATTTTTGCCAGTAATTTTACTTCGCAGCCTTTTTGGTGCAATTTGCGTTAAGCATAAAATGCTGGTGAAAAAGTAATAAACTTGGCATATCTTAGACGGGCCAAAAGTTGCTAGCACGAATTTAATTAGAATTGATCCGAGCAAGTTTCACCCAGGGAAGAATCGGGATTTTCACTGGGAAATGTTGTAGGTTGCTTAAGTTGCGATTAAAGTTTGAAAAACTTCCATTTTTGCGGCATTGTAATTCAGGGCAGGTGAAACATTCGTTACAATTTATAGACTTAATTAGATTTGTTAATACTACCCTCTCCAAATATAAAGGCAAATCTTGGATGTATTTATGTGCTTTGCGATAAAAGTTTCCGAGACCAGTTTTTTTTCCGAACGAAGAGATTTGTATTCAAGTTTACTCTTCTATTCATAAACTTTCATACTTGTAATTACACGATGACTACGACTCGGTTAGGCTTAGTAATTTCAGGTATTGAAATACAAAGTTCAAACATGAATCCTTCGGTGAGCGTCAGAAAGTTTTCTTCACTACTATGTTGGAATACCAGCTCAGACATACCTTTACATCATCCTAATCTTAGCTCACCTAATTGATGCCACTTGTAATTCTAAAAGTGCTTGACATTTATCCAAGGAGAATTTTTAAGTGAGGAAATAAAGTTTGTGGAATTTGAATTCATGTCAAATGGTTATTTCTCCAGTAGAAAATGTTCTAGTTATCCTGTCAAAGGACGACTACAGGAGTCACAAGGTCTTGGTTCATGCGAGCAACACTACAAAAGCGATGTGCTATTCCGCTTTTCTCTGGCAGTAAAATTCATTTCCTTGAAATCTCCTGTGAAATGTTTTCCATGCAAGCATAATTTTTAGAACGTAAAAGGAATAGTTTTGCTGTCTCACACTTCGTCGAATTTATCTGCGCCAGGCATCCTCCATCCAATTTGTTGTTGTTTCCCTGTAAAGTTGTAAATGCTAAAGAATGTTGATGGGGGGGCGTATAAAAATCCTTTGGGAATTCAAAGGATTTCTTTTGTGCATTTTCACCTTTTCGCCTTTTTTAGTGACTGCAACATTCAAATGTATCCGTCTCGAGAGGATGCTCTTTGTGCTTGTAAGGCCTTTCATCAAATTTTATTAAAATGTAAACTAGGAACGGAAAGCGCTTTGATATCCTTGAATGTCGTTTATTTCTGAAAAAAAGGCATTTTATGGAAATTAAGTGTAATATTTTTGCATATTACGGTTTCGTTTAATATCAAATTCACGAACAGGCAGGGGTACATACCACGGAAATGGTTAGCTCAAAGTAATCGGGATGCTCAAAATTGACTATGACAAAAGGATAAATTGCAGCTGAGTAGTAATTTGAAACAAGAAATGAATATTTTTGACTGCAAATTTAAGTTGGCTTCAGAATGAGGATTAGGATTGCTTTACTTGCGAGGGTATCTACTAAATGTCAAACATATTAAAACGTTACAGAAAAGATAGAAAGTTTTGCTGTCAGGCCGTTCAATCCGCGTAATAATAAATAGGGTCAGATCTGATCCCTACGAAATAAATGCCGATGTACCTCAGGGTTCAGTTCTCTCACCAACCTTTTTCTGCTTTTTATCAATGATCTTTTGTCTCTCACTTGCAATGCTCATTCATATTTTGGCCGACGACAGCACTATATATTTCGCGAAGTCTTTTGATTCTGTAATGAATTCTCGCGGCAACTCTTTAGAAATTAATCGAGAACGCAATTTTGCATCATTAAACAAAAACATTTCTATGATCTAAAGACCAAACCGTGTAATATTTAATCCATTAAAAACTCAATGCTGTTTAATGTCCTATAAAAAACACCCAGCCCAACTTCAACCCATCTCTGTCGACGGAGGGAATATACTCAATACTCGTGCTATTTCAACTTATCCGGTTTTTTCGTTCGTTTTACTGGCAAATAAGCCAGCAATATTTCACCTTAAATAAAATTTTTTGCTGTTTCGCTCATATGATATGTATACATCCCTATATGTATGCATTTAGATACTTACATATATGACTTATAATACATGTTACCTCAGTGTCTTTCTTTGAAGGGCCCTAGGGACCCTTTTGGATCTGTCGCCGATCAGAGGGCTCTAACCTGCCTAATTACCCGACAGATCTCGCGAACTTTCCACCTAAAGCGGTCAAAAGAGCTTAACTCGCTAAGTTGAGTCGCCAAGATGTGCAAGAACCATTCCTCATGTCCTCTACAAGTATTCATTTGTAGCCAAAGATGAACCTAAGATTCCCTTTTTTAAGGACCAATCCAAACAGGGATTATCTGAAATGAGGGACTTAGTTCTGTTCATCTGAAGCTTACGGGAATTGGAATCTAGCCCCAACGTGGTCTCGCAATGGCCTATGTGTTCCTTTCACCTGGGACAACTATTACTTATTGTACTGGCAGTATTACTATTATTTTCATATTGTTTTATAGATGTGGATCTAAGGACTTCTGTCACTTCGAACAGAGTGATCTTTTTTGACAAGATCCAACAATAAACTTAAGCAAAAATCAAACTTTAGTTCTTTGATTTGACCCAACATTTTCTTCTGACCGCACTCCAGACGTTTTAAATCCACAAAGCGCGCAATTTTCAAAATTTGGAAAAAAACGTTACTCACTCGTCGCTATCATTTGTTTAAAGGATCCTTCAAAATAGAAGTACTTTATTTTGTAATAGTAAAACTGCCCCCACAATGCTAAAATTATAGGTCTTCGCTATGCCTTACAGTGATGGCAAAGCCTCACTGAGATTTCTGACCCTTATTCCACGGACAAGAGGATGTATTCCGTTGTCTCCTCCTTTTCCAAACTGAGGTGGGAGGTGTCCTCCTCAGCCAGTAGTCCTTAGGCGGTAGCGTAGGGCGCAGTGACCAGTTAAAAGTTCTGTTATAAGCCTTAAATCTGGTTTGCTGAATAAGAGCAGCACATCCACTTTCTGTTTTGAATAAGTTATGAGCCTTTTCTCTTGTCTCAACTAATAATAAGAGTGCTTATATATGTCCTCTTATGGCTTGAGTTGTATTGCCTCTGTTACCTTACTTAATTTGGTGCTAATCTACGTATAAGTCCCACATCAGTGTATTGGCTCTAGAGCATCGATGGAATGTCTCTCTGTCTCTCGCTATGTATACCGTGAAATTTCAAATCGTCAATTTTTAACAGAACAAAAAAAGTGTTGAATACTCGCGAACGGACGCGTTGTCTTCCTAAAGCAGACCGACATTTCGGGCTTGTTGTTTTTGTAAAGACGGGAAAACTGTGTAATCGGTTAGTTTTCGAAATTCAACCAGTATTCGTTTCTGTATTTGTCTTTCCATGACTTCGATTTTTGAATAGCCACAGAAAGGTTTATGTTCAAAAACCTGAAAATTGACATTTCTTCTATCTTCTATCTAATTGGCGTTTCTACCTTTATATCTAGTCCAACTCAACTCCATTGCACCAGACCTGTTCTTCCCAAATACATTTAGACTAAGACGTGCCCACCACGAAAGCTATCTGACTGTGTTTGTCATGATAAAAATATAAGTGCCATACATTTTTTTAAAGGATCTCAGGTGTAGAGAACAATGGTATGAAGTTCCGCTTAAAAATGGGTGGTGTAGACTTAAATGCATTATACAATCGGAGTCTTCCACAGATAACTGTCTTGCCATTAATTTTGAAACCATTTGTTTACAATATCAAAGATTGTTTTTTGAAAGTGGTTCAGGTATTGATACTATCTACTTTCTAGAGGTAATTTGAACAGTAACCCCTTCGGTGTAACATCCGAAATTAAACTGGTGAGAGGGTATATTAAAGTTAAGTTGAAGTGCGTACCTGTACCTGTGGGTATTACGCAGTGCAGCGACGTCGTGAACAACTCGGGAAATTCGCTGGACCTTGTTTTCTCGACCAATCCAGGTGGCTCGTTGGTGAGAAGGTGCCTGATTTCCCTGATTCTGGATTCTAGCCAACATCTTGCGCTAAAGGTTCTCTTGTGTTTCGAGGCCCCCGACAGTTTTTCTTCCTCCCTTTGTACCTACTCCTTCGATTTCAAAGCGGTTGTCTGCTCTTCCACCCACCACTGTCCACCGAGCCCGACATTGATCATGCCATTTGCGCCTTCTACAAAGTGCTTTATGAGAATTTTACTCAGTGTGTGCCGGTCTCTTTTTCCAGCGCGGCAGGTTCTTCTCAGCCCGGGATGGATGGCTCCTTAAGAAACTTTAAAAACTTAAAGAGTAAAGTTTGGAAAAGTTCTGTTCCTTTAGATGCGACGAAGACTACCAGGCCTACTGCGACCTGTACCTTCAGTTTTCTCTCGATTAGCAGACGTTCTACAACAAATTTCTGCCCGAAATGAGAAATGTGATATTTCCCGTTCACAAAAAGGGTCACAACTCTGATATCTCTAATTATAGACTCATCGCCAACTTGTGCTATGTTGCGAAGGCGTTCGAGGCCTTAATCAGTGACGTGTTCCTTCATTAAGGGTAAATCTACTACCGCCAACTTACTCGAATTCGAGCACCACTGCTTGCCTCTGATCGAATCAGGCTTGCAGGTAGATATTCACAGATTTTAGTAAGGCGTTTGACAGAATTGAACATGGGATTCTTATTTATGAGCTTCAGCTTTCCGTCGCGTTTTGCTGATTGACTGTCCTCCTACCTCTCCGGTCGCAATCAGCGGGCCTTGTTCCGCGATGCCTTATCCAATGATATATCTGTTTCTTTCGGGGTGCCTATTAATGATGTTTCATTGCTTCTGACTAGCTTCAGAGTTGTTATGCCGATGACGCCAAAATATTCCGCGCCGCCTTCCGCAACGAAGACTGTGCTCTATTGAGTTCCGACATTAATATTTCCTATGATGATGGTAACCCAGTAACAGTCTCTTTCTTAAAGCTAACACGTGGGGCGTTTGAAAAGTGCGTAGCCTAACCAGGAAAATGATAAGCTATAATTTTTTAATTAATTTATTTTTCGTATTCTCCTCCGAGTTCAATACACTTTTTCCATCGGCTTGGCAACGCTTCTATACCAGCTTTAAAAAAAAACTTCATCTAAGCCGTCAAAATATCCATCGACAGCAGTTTGACCTTTTCATTTGTGGACAATTTTTGACCTCATAAGTGGTTTTTAAGCTTTGGAAATAGATAAAAGTCTGGTAGAGCTAGATCAGGTGAATTCGGGGAGTGGGGTAACAATTAAAAGCCACACTAATGAATTTCTGCAATGCTTTTAACCGATGTGTGAACTCGTGCATTATCCCGGTGAAACAAAACTTTTCTTCTTAGCAAACCGAACCATTTTTCTTTAATTTTTTCTGTTAAACGTCGCAGCAGATTGCAATAATAAGCAAATTTTATAGTTTCACCTTTTCCTAAGTAATCCACCATAATTATACCTTCTGCATCCCAGAGAACTGAGGCCTTTACTTTTCCGGCGGATAAAACCACTTTTGCCTTTTTTGGAATAGGAGATCCTGGTATTTTCCACTGTTTATACTGTAATTTTGTCTCTGAAGTATAGTGATGTACCCAGGTTTCATCCATAATTACAAATCTTCCAATAAATTCTTGTGCATCAGCCAGTTGAGATGCCATAAGTGTGAGCTATTTCCTTAACAGTAAATCTCCGATCAGATCCTCAGGTCATCTTCATCGCTTTCACTTTTGAACTCCCCTACCCACTTTTTCACGGTATCATACGAAGGCGCTGATTCATCTAAATTTTTAAACATGTGTTCATAAATCTCTTTTGGTGTTAACCCTTTCTTGTTCAAAGACTTCATCATTGCATGAAATTTTATACCGGTATATGACGTTTCGATCTACGTTAGGCTACAAATTTTCCAAACGCCCCACGTAAATGCACTGTAATGACTTTTAGCCACAGAATCCAATCCTCTTGGACTACTCTTTGGATGGCAGTGTCTTGAGCAGGCTTAACGGGGTCGAGGACCTGGAGGTGGTTCTTAATTCCCGTCTATCCTTTGAGGACCATGTAGACTTCGTGGTTGGCAGGGATATTTCCACGTTTGGCTTTGTGAAAAGGTTGTCCGGAGAGCTCGACGATCCCTACTTAACTAGTTTCCCCTTCTACATATTCTGTAGATTCTTTCTGAAATACGCTTGCTCGCTATGGGATCCCTACTTCGCTGTCCAAATCAACCGGATCGACACGGTTCAGCGCAAATTCCTTAGATTCGCTCTGCGCGACCTTCTTCCTTCTATCCTATCCTACTACATTGCTTTGATTCTTCTTTGAACTCCCTTGAGGGTTTATAAGATCACTTTTTTGTTTGATTTATTGAAGGGGACGAATTGCTGAACGACGTGGGCATTTCCATTTTGGCCCGATTTCTGAGGATCCTCGACTTTTTTCAGATTCATTACCATCAAACGCTTTACGGAGTAGACAAGCCTATGGCTTCAATGTCCCGCCTTTATAACAATTACGCTGCCTGCCCTAGCTGAGTTGTTTCCAGGCGGCAATTGAGGAGCCAATTGGGGCTACTTATTTGAATAAGTTAGTTATAGTCCTAGCTGGCAATCTAATAAAGTTGTAAATCTTCTTCTTTTTTAATCCAAAAAACATATAATGTATAGAAGGTACCAAAACACTGATTTGTGAATTCACTAGGCATTTCTCACACCAGTACGCCAGTGATGATGAAAATTCAAAGTTAACTGTGTAAGTTAAGTTGTATCACCTTGGCCGTTTAGATATAGCCAATGGCCATATTACTTAAAGTTGAGCAAAACTAGTTTCATCTTAATTACAAACAGCAAGGGTAAACTTGTTTTTGACTGTGGTGAGTGAGGGAGTGAGTAAGTTTACATAAAAGTTCTCATTTCAATTCCTTTCATTTCATTGTTGCTCTTCTACGACGTAATTTGTTTATTAAAAAGTTTAAGTTAGAAAATTTCAATTTGCTTACAACCGGCATCTTGACACAAAGTTAAAATTAAATTGGGAGAAAACAACGATATCAGCATCAGCAACAACAGAAACGGCGGACTAGGAGAAATGATTTACTCAACGGAGCCATTTTGCCAGCTCACATATTTTCGAATTAAATGAAAATGGTAGCGCTGAGGTAGAACAACGGCTACAGAGGTAGGTATCAGGGCCCGCCACTACAATTCCAGACATGGCACCAACTTTCCCAAATGGAAAATACCTTCATCCGAAACTGCATCCCGAAAGCTAACATTGCATACAGCTCGTCCCAAAAGTAACCGCGTTAGAATTTCTGGAAAGGGAATGTGGTCGGTTAGTAGCTAGGACAGGACGTGCACTTAGGTGCAAGCTTACCGCAGTTGGGTCTTGGTAAGGAACAAACATTAAAATGCTCAAAAAGCGTTGAGGCACTGGCAATAGAGTTGTAAAATGAAACTTAGGAGGCAGCACAAAAGTCCATAATTAACGAGATTAATCATTTCCGATGCTTGGTACTCTTCGTTACCCCACCTAGCCCGGGGCTGTGAAACATATCACTTTAGGAGCCAGCGATGGCAGGAGCAAACGTTATTATCCGCCACCTTCGCATTTCATCTATTTATGACTGCGCTTTCTCTCGTTACGTTACTTGCCGGCCATAGTATATAGCATGGGAATGCCTCTAGTTATGAGAGTCGTTTTTTGGTCCATCATCCAATTTTATGGGACTTGTTTCAGGAATGTTATTCAGTTCCACGAAAATGCCACCTCATTCTGTAATAATTCAGTACCCTCCGAGTTATGATAATGGCATTTCCCGTCTGTCTTCTTTCACCCTCGACAACCGAAAGGGGTGAGTCTAAGGAAAACCAACCCTTTCGATTCTATAGCATTTTTTCATGAGCGCAGGGGAGTACTACTTACCGACTTGTGTCTGCTTTTGTTATTTCCTGATAATGGACAAAGTTTGGAAATTGCTCTGCGGCGCTCGATGAAACACCTCGTACTGTGGATGCTGGAGTTCTCAAGTAACTCAACTAACTTGGGATTTTTGGGAATTGCAAGAACTGTGGAATTCCAGAGAATTGCTTTGAGTGAATTTTTGTAATGTTTTTGTGACTTTGTTTGGTCGCGTACTTTTGGTAAAACCAACATAAATCAGGGAAGTTTTTAGACACAATTTCAAATACTTTGTTTAAGGACGATTCCGGTAATTGTTTCTCAAATGAGATCATTGTTTTCTATTAGAAGTGGAACAAAGAGGTTTGCACGAGAGATTGAGTCGACACACTCGCAACTAAAGTTTACTGGTGTAATTAACTATAAAACAAGTGATAAAACCTCATTCGTTCAAATAAATTCAGTACTACTCAATGGAATGAAGTAATTTAGCACTATTTTTTCAAGTTTGCGAAAACATGCAACATATTGAAAAATTTCCACTTCATCAGGATTCATTCCGGACGATAAAATTTCGCCCTAACCCAGTCCTGCGGTCATACTGGGGATCAAAGCAGGAAAATTCATTCAACAGAAAGGGGGCAGTAAAAGAGTTGAGGATACATTCAAGTGACACTTTATAGGAGCTCATGCCATCTCGTATGGGTAAATAGACAGAGTATTGACACATAAGTAAAGCGCAAACATTGAAATCGATCTTTCTTTCGAACGTTAAAATTCAATCGGCTGATGCGTGTCCCATGTCCCCAGGGCATTTGAATGGGATTCCCTGTACATGTAGTTGTAACGTTCCCGACTTATTAAACACTTCACTTTAGAAGCAGGGTTTTTGTATAAAGTCAAAAGTAGCACTCAACTTTATCCTGTAAATGGGACCTTTTGTTAATTTTTGTTCTTTCGTTTGCAATTTGAAAAGGTTTACAGTCCCTGATATATAAACGATTTACAGTCACGCTAGTCCTAAAATCGGTATTGTTTAAATTGTGGTGACTATGTACATTTTCCTTGCGTTCAGAAAAATATGTCCCTGCAATTAATTAGATAATCAATTTGCAAAAAATCGTCACGAATAAATAAAATAAGGGGTTCTGATAATAAAATTAGTTCCTTTTTTCACAAGGGGTTATGTGGGGAGCACGGGGGTCTACTACACCGATACTCTATTTTTCCGGTTTTGCAACAATGCCTTCAACTGCTGCCATGATTCTTTGATTTACGTACCTTCCTTCTCATTATATCTTCTCCATGTACGGTTGCCTAATTAGATCCTTTGCCGTATGGGTTCCAATCTAGAGCCTTCTGAGCGATGTTGTTTGGACCTTTTCTTAGTCTTTCCATTGCCAGAATATTTAGGGTTTTGTATGTCATGAGCTCCGGCCAGTGAATCTCAAGGATGCGCTGGAGACACCGGCTGACAAAGAATTGTAGCTTAGATGTTATTTGGAAGGTCACTTTTCAAGTTCGACAGCTGTACAATAGAACAGATCTTTGTGCGTCTGGAAATGGGTAAGTTGCGCCATATTTCCGTAAAAGTATTAAATGCAATTCGAGCTTTGTTGATGCGAGCCTGTATATCAGTTTCAGCTCCACCATCTGCTGTAACTATGTGTATGCTTCCGAGATAGCAAAATTTATTGGCATGTTCTCTTCAAGATAAATTACACCATGTCGCCTTACGCTCAGTTTAAGCAGCGTCGATCTCAAGCCCTGCTCTGCCACCTTCTCTACTTAGGGCTTGGAATATTATGGTGACATGACTCTGCTTGTTGGATAGAAGACATACCTCGTCGGCATAGTCCAGGTGCATAAGGTGTTTGAAAAGCTTCCATCTAATTCCTCGCGGTGGGTGATTATCTAGGCTGCTGCACAATGCGTTATCAATGATGATCACGAAAAGTAAAAGTATGTATCCTAGTCTCCCTCCGTTGAGCACTAGTAAAGGCCCCGACAGTTTTCTCTGGCGTAGAACGTGATTGCTAAATGTGAGGCTCCTGAGTAGGACTTCTTTTATTATTATTATTCTTTGGAAAGGCACTGCGACCTAGGGGGTCTCTTGTGCTGTAACAACGTCTAACAAGTACATTAGCCTGAGTAAGCCCGGAAACATTTCTCCGGTATAACAGCTGCTGACTCCTAGCCCAGTCTTCAATCTCAGCTCATGCTGACGACCAGCAAAGGCTTCGTAATGGCTCGTGATCTTAGCACCGAGAGTGTTAGCCATTCGAATTCAAAATCAATTTATTTACAGGTTTGAACATGTAGGATTTTTGATATTTTAAGGTTTACAAGTTCAATGAAGTATTAAAAGTCAGCAAATAAGGTAACATTATGTAAAAAAATTAAATTACAATTAGGTAATAATGAAAAAATTACAAACATCTGAAGGAACCTCTACCCAGGAGATAAGTTATGCATAAAGACAATTTTGCAAGCATTAAACTTCTAAAGCATTTACACGATTTAATAAGGTAAGGCAAGGTGCAGTTCGCTTGTATCGTTGGTTTTGTCGAAGCTTCAAAAGAAGACGAGATAATTGAAAAACTATGTTTGCACCTTTCGCCACCCACCTCTCACTTGCGCACGAGGCTTCAAAATATAGAAAAGTGTGCATTCGTAACACTCAGAGAGAGGGAAGGGGCGTTTTCAACGCATACAAAATATTAACGTGGTGGTGATCTTGTCTCTATAATTTAACTGTCGACTGAACACAATTCCTTAAAACGACGGAGTGTTCCCGCCAAGATTGATTTCCTTAAACAGATTAGGTAAATTATTCTATACCTTGATAGTGTCACCAAAGAATAGACGCCTGGTTAGTAATAAGTGCGCTCGGGGTAAAATTAAAGTTATCGCTCTCGCTGATCTTGCGAATTGAAAGAAATAATATAAATATTTGGGATTACAAAATTTAATTGTTTTTGCCATGGAACTAAAAGAAACCTGAAGTTTGTAAACAAACTAGATGGCAACAATTTATGGAGACCACCATATATTTGTCTGACAATAGTGTCAATATGGTCACTACATGTGAATGAATTATTGAAGATTACATCTAGGTTTTTGGCCGCGTTAACGAAAGGATGATCTGAATGTTTAATTTGACTAGCACTAAATCCTCAGTAACAAGAAGTTATTTATACATTACTAGGCATTTAGGTTGCTCCGGATTCAAAGAAAGCTTATTTTCAGCCGAACACCTGCTAACGGCAAGCAAATCATTATTCAAGCGGAATATTACATCTTCAGGCAGATCCGAAGGCCTGTACAGGTACCACTGTTGATCATGGTCATAAAGCTGTAAATTGCTGCACTTAACACAATCAAATATATCGTTCATGAAAATAATAAAGAGTAATGGTCCCAGAATACAGCCCTGTAGAACCCCAGAGGTAGTTGGTTTAAAAGTTGAAAGTCTACCGCCAGGTAGTTTGAAATCAATCGCACAGCCTGAGTACTGGAATCAAACGTTTCCCGTAGTGTTCTGGAGAGGATTCCATGGTGAACACAAGCAAATGCCTTAGTGAAGTTGAGAAAGACAATGGATGGGAACATATGACAATCCAATGCGTGGCGAACATCGTTAGCTGTTTATGTGCCCAGACCTACATCCTCGAGTAGAAATAAAACTATCCCTTTCCCCAGCCCGCAACAGGTACGCGTCAAAACGCCGAAATGGCATTCAAATGAGGCACAGTATGTCTGAGTAAAAATTCTACTTTTTTCAAATGCCAGCCCGCTACGGTGCGCTCACATATTTTGTAGACTAAACCTGAAAATGAAAACAATATTATTTTCGTAGCTTGACCCATTCAAGGCCGACGACTGAAATAAAAAAATTTCCGCAGTAGCCGAAAACGTTTCTGCAGTTGAGTCTTATTTTTACTGGGATTAATATAGATTATAACTGCAACTGGAAAATATATAAGAATAAGATAACAAATTTGATGTAATTGTTATTATTATTATTGTCATGCCTCGCCTTGTGAGTCATAAGCTATTGGAAACAATTTTAATATCAGATGTCAGATGACCCAAACGGTGAAAACATATAGACGCGTTTGGATTTTATAAAACCACCGCGATGAGTCACCAGTTTCGAATGTCTTAAAGCCAGAACGCAGTAACAGAGGCGTGCATTTATAGCGGGCGTATTTTTAGGTTTTTGTGTCTATAGCGGGAGCGTGCGTACCTGTGTGGTTTCAATTTGTGGGCCTGCTGGACGAATCTCTGAGGAATTCTTTGGAATTGGTATTATCTTGGAATACTTGAACAGATTTGGAAAACGTGAAGTCATAAAACTTGCAACTATGGGTTAAGGGAAAAGTGATGTAAGGCAACAGTAATGGGATAAATCTTTGATCAATCAAGTCCAAACCGATGGCACGAGATTTCAGTTCGATCAAAAATTCTGATTTCAGTCAAAATGTTGGACCACACTGATGAACATTGGAGTCCGCTACATTAATATATATCGTTAGGAGTTAGGCAAAGTAGATACAAAAATATCAGTCAATTCTTCAGGATCCACTTCACATTTCTTGTTGTTAAAAGAATTTATTATCGGAGAGCTTATATTTTTCCATAACTTTTTAGTTGCTAGATTAGTAGATAATACAAATGTATAGTATCTTTTTTTCGCCATGGAAATTAAACATGTTATACCATTGCGGAGAGTGCAATGATCCTCCCAGTAATGATCGATATCCTTTCCAAGACGAATAGGCCCTGTTTCATACAAGAATCAACGAATGAATCTCTCGAAAAACAGTATTTAAGATAGTTCTTGTTACATCTGAGACATTCCTGTTATGCAAATAGTTTAACACATCGGTGCTGGGGATATATTCTCTCGTTAGCAAAATGTCATTAGAAATTCCGGGAAGTCATTTTGATTAAAAAACAGAATCTTTGATCTATTTGAGGTGATGAAAACATCGAGGAGTATGGATGAATATCTAGCAAAGCGAGTTGGTTCAGTATTTCCTCTATGTTAGTCTTATCAGCGTAATATATTATTAAAAGAATGGACTTGCAGACTTGGTTACAAAAAATGATAATCAAACTCGCCACCTGTTGTAATATGTTCATAGTTAGGTTCAGGTTAGGTACAGGTGAGCATCTGAAAGTGCGACTCATCTGGATGCCTGGACATAGTGATATTCCGGGCAACTGCAAAGCCGACGAACTAGCGAGAATCGGTACTACTCGTCCTGATTCGGACATTTACCACCAGCTGGGTACACCGCTGGCCACATGTAAACTGGAACTCTTACAGGAGTCGCTCAGGATTGCAAACACTAATTGGCAGGAGGAACACACCTGCCTAATTACCCGACAGATCTTGCCAAAGCTTGACCCTAAACAGTCAAGGGAGCTCATCTTACTCGGACGCAAAACAATTAGCAGTACCGTGGCTGTTATCACGGGTCACTGCCTCATAGGCAGACACGCTGATAGACTGGACGCGTCCTCAAACGACTTCTGTAGGAGTTTCCATGCCGAAGAGGAAGAGGAAACCATACTTCACCTCCTCGGCAACTGTCCGGCCCTAGCCAACCGTAGGAACCAGTTTCTGGGCTCCACCTTCTTTGAAGAGTTAACCGAGTTAGGCTCCACTGATGTCAAGGACCTGGCTCGATTTATCAGAAATTCAAAATGGTTCCCGATTACAAGTTAGGGCCGTACACCCTTCCCAACCTAGGCAAATCTATTTTGGTTTCCCTAGAGCTGGTCCCACTGGAAACAGGGAGCTGGCTCGGTGCACAGGGGGGAACACTCTCCTATTACTTAGGTTATTTTTATGGGGGGTTGCGCTAAAGTTTTTGTAGCCTCAACGTGGTATCAGAATGGGCCTCCTTGGCCTAAGTGTGCCTTTCTGAGGCAACCACTTTAACCTAACCTAACCTAGGTTCAGTTCCTCGAACTCCCTTATGGTGCTGTTAATTGGTGCTGTTAATAGTATCCGCGATCAACGATGTCAAACACTCTCCAAATCGACGAACATTAGATCTAAAGGGGTCCTCTATTTAGCGGATAACTCACTGATAATACCGAGGGACCTTTGACTATTTCAAAGACTTTTGGTAGATTACACACCCTCCACTTACTTCCATCGATGAAGTGATTATATCCAAATTTTCCTTTCTTAACATCTCGAATACTGAGATATCCAGTAATCTTAGCTGGACCGACTATATTTTTGGTTACCAAAAAAACAATAAAATGCCTTGGCTTTTTACGGTTAAGAAATACTTAACTCAAACCCACTTTTGGGCGAGTGTTGATGTGATTGCTGCAGGACGAAACTTCACGAAAGCCTACCTGTTCATCATTAAGAGTGCAGACAATTGCTTGAAGACTGCACTTAAAAGACAGATACTACGTCAATTGCCACAACTCCTCAGGTCGACATATATTAATTTTTCTATATCAAATATATTTAAAATAAAATCTTATTTAAGAATTAGATTAGAGAAAATAAAGTGAATACAAAATCATATTTTTCGTAATGTTTTCTTTTTTCACTTTAATTTCACTGCTGATTTCGCACGTATGCCGAAATACGAATTATGAAATAATTATTTTAAATTCAACTAACGAGCACCAAATACAAATAATTATTTGGTTCTTAACTAACTTAAGATCAACTAACAAAATATTAGGGTATGTATGTTGTTTTTTACTATAGCCAAGTTTTAAAACTTAACGGTAATTGTTTTTAAATTTAATTTGTACATGTACTTTAGGTTTGAACACAAAACAATACCTACTCCAAAAACTCCAATCACAAGCGCCTTGTTCAAGCACTTTCTTCAAATCATTTTGACAATTCCCAAAGTTGTGCCACTCAAACGCTCATAAAATGTAAAGTTGTAATAAAATTTCTTTCGGCAGATTACCAGAAATCACAACATTACCGCAACCTCGAAAATAAATGAAATTCCATTAATTCGAGTGGGTCGTCCCCATATTCCCCGAGCAGAGCTCCAATTTTGAAGGGGGTTTGTGTAGTCATGAAAATACTTTTAAACCGTAATTAGATCATTCGGGGTACAATCCACAAGACTGGCTGTCACCGAATAAATTCGCGCCCAAATTAAGTTTTCACTCTGACAGAGTTTGTCACGAACTCACAACCACACGTTCGCAATTCTAATTCGCATAATTGAGCAAATGCGAACGTGTAAAACTTTTTTTTTCGTTTTAAATTGAGCCAATACAGCGCTGACGTGGCAATTGGAAAGGGGTTAGGGCAGACTGTTGACGCCATTCCTTTTTCCTGCACTACCAAAAGTTTTTCACTTAATTTTGTGTAATTCGATTGGGTCGTCCACGTCCAGAGATTTCAGACTAATTAGAGATTACATGGCTGCGATTTGTCACTTAACCTGCTGTTGGTGCTAGAAAACTTTTTTGATTAATTGTCACTTTACGCTATTATTTTTCGTAGTTTTATTGCTGTTACCTTTCTTCTGTCCCAGTTCAGAGCTTTTGTAAAATTAAAATTAATTAAGTTGTTCTTGGGTATTTTTCACTATTATATGAAGTGCACTTTCTGTATGATTTTGTTTAAATGTTTTTTACTAGTATACCATTATCAAACCTGCCGAACCTAGCATAGATTTTCCAAACTAGTTATGAAATATTCCTCTTAACAACTATTTCCTCGCAATGGACCACATCCCACAACAATTTTTATTAAAGCGTTTTATTTACACATCTCCAAGCTCGAACAATAGTATATGTACATATAGTCAAAAGAGCTTCGACGTACTTCACGATCTTAATATGTCAAGGATTTGTCTTACAAATTGTTTTTTTTTTGTTCTGTCACTCTTCTCTTATCTTAGCGGTCTCTTTCTAGTGAAGACGAGCTGTCAAAGTGGCAGGACGCGTTTTCTGCTTAGTGCTAATGTTGAAGCATTATTAATTGTGCCAGTTGAAACGAGAAGGGAGTGGGTAAAAATAATAAAATGGTTTCAGAGTCCATGAACTCGAAATTGTCAGAACAAAAACATAAGTAACTGAAGGCAAAGGGAATTTCATTAATGCGTTCTATTAAACAATAATATTCCAACATTTCTTATTTGTTTTCTATTATGACATTCATACACTTATTCAGATGCGGCGTCCCTTGTATCAACGTACAGGTTGCTCACTCTGACACCTTGGAACTCCTTTGCGTCGTCTTAAAATTCCTTCACAGATCTCTGTATGTGTTCACAGCCTACATTCGCCCTGGTTCATCGCCTGAAGTATATGACCAGCTGTTCACTCCATGAATAGCTTAAGCAGTGCACTCTCCCCATCTGACGAGGTTGTTGTTCTTGGCGACTTAAACCTTCCGGCTGTCGGTTGGATCCGGTCTTCCGAGACTGAGCGGCTATTACCGTGCTATTTTGGGGTTCTTCAGTATGTGCTGTCCTTCCGCTGGCCTCACACATTACAATGACGTCGCAAACGACTCGGGCAGGCTTCTCGATTTAATTTTCTCGTCCAACCCAGGTGGTTCGTTCGTGCGTGGGTTTCCGAGTCCCGCTGCTCCCAGAGTCCTGCCATCATCCTGCACTGCAAGTTATTTTATGCTTCGATGCTTTCGAGAGCTTCTTCCCCCCACTTTTCTGGCTGTTCCCTTAACTTCAGGTCTGCCAATTTCTCCACTATAATTGGCCACAATAATTGGCTTTTGGGTTATGACGGGGCTGCTGTTCTGACTGAACTGAATATTGACCGAGCTGTCCACTCTTTTTACAATGTCCTTTATTCCTATTTCACGCAGTTTGTGGCGATCTCTTTTTTCTCTTCTTGCTCCTCTTGTTCGTCGCAACCCTGGATTGATGACAATTTGGGACACCTCAATAATCTAAAGAGTAGGCTTGGGAAAGGTTCTGCTACGCGGTAAGTACTATCTTGTTTACTATGACCTTCACCTTTGGTTCTCCTTCGATCTACAGACGTCTTACAACAGATTTCTGTCTAACTCGTGATCCACATTAGTCAACAATACAAGGCTGTTTTGGAGGTTCACTAATTCTTAGCGACGCAGTGACCCTCTTGAGGTGTTTAATTCGTTCGCTGGCTTGCCCTGACTTCTCCTCCTAGACAAGGCGCCCGCTCACTTCCCTTGAATCTAAATTTTGACGACGCAGCCGTCTCCAATTACCTGTCAAATCCACCCGATATGTTCCCTTGAGGTTCTGACGGTATCCAAGCCGTATTTTTGAAAAGATGCTGCTCAACAGTCACTCCTGTTCTCTGCCATTTGTTTAATCTTAATCTGCACTGTGGCCGTTTTCCGAGGCTCTGCAATAATCCCTCTTCACAAAAAGGCAGACTAGGTAGAAATATCTAACTATAATATCCATCGCTAATCTGTTGCGAAAACCTTTAAAACACAGAAAAGCGACGTACTCCGCTTCCACTGACCTTTCATGGGCTCTTTCCAACACGGCTTTATTTAGAGTAAATCTACCACTGCCAATTCACTCGAACTCGTGCAATAGTGTTTGCCCCTGACCGAGTCGGGTATATAGGGTATAGGTTCACCGACTTCAGCAAGGCCTTTGACAGGCATTCTCAATCATAAGCTCCGCCTGCTCGGTTTTCCGCTGCTCTTTGTTCAGTGGCTGTCATCCTACCTGTCCGGCCGTTACCAGTGCGTTTTGTTCCATCTGGTGTGTCTCAAAGTAATATCCTTGGTCCGCTTCTCTTCATAATTTATATTAATAACATATCACTGTTCCTGCCTACGTCCAGAATTCGGTGTTATGCTGATGATGCTAAAATCTTCCGTGCGGTCTTCTGTGACGACGACTATGCTCTGTTGAGCTCCGATTTGCGCATTTTTCATGATTGGTGCTCCAATAATCGTCAACCACTAAACGCCAGCAAATGCACAGTTTTCATGTAGGATTTATCCTATTTCCTTCATCTACCCCACTCGACTTGGTCAAGGAGCTGGGTGTGATTCTTAACTTCCGCCTCTCATTCGAGGACCACGTGAACTTCTTGGTTGGTAGAGCTAATTCCACGCTTGGCTTTGTAAAGAGGTGGTCTAGGGAGCTTAATGATCCATATTTAACGAGGCTTCTTTTCTGCACTTTTGTCAGACCTATCCTAGAGTACGCCAGTCCGGTTTGGGACTCTTACTTCGCCGTCCATATTAACCGAATTGAATCAGCCCAGCGCAGATTCATTAGGTTCGTGGGCACCCCTGGCGCGACCCTATCCACCTTTGTTTTTTTTCTATTATTTGTTGCAGGGCTCGATTAACTCTACCGAACTACTCAACGACGTGAGCATCTCCGTCCCGGCCCGGACCTTGAGGAATCAGGACTTTCTCCATATGACTCATCACCGAATCTTTTATGGAATGCACGAGTCCATCGCCCCTATGTCCGGACTGTTCAATGACATCAATATCGAGTTCGGACGTTCCAGGCAGCAGCTGAAGGCCCAACTTCA
This sequence comes from Leptarthrus brevirostris, assembly GCA_964036015.1. Taxonomy (NCBI): domain Eukaryota; kingdom Metazoa; phylum Arthropoda; class Insecta; order Diptera; family Asilidae; genus Leptarthrus; species Leptarthrus brevirostris. Next base: position 137,041,027 of record OZ038372.1, on the reverse strand, counting down.
ACTAATCTTTGAACAATGAATAAAACATATATCTAAAGTTTAGGTTTCAACCATGTTTCTTTGCTGTAGTAGCCAGTCTTGGCGAATTTTTATGGATAAACAATAAACTTAACTACTTGGGCATTAATTTTAAATGCATGATATTTAAGGTGTAGTGTATGTTATGTGGAATTCAAAATGTTTTCAGCGTTCACGTTTAAATGATTGTATAAAAGATAAAGGTAAAATTAAAGAAATTGTCGCTCCTTAAAGATAAAGTTTTAATGTATTTATTTAGTTCTGCGGATTTGTTTAAAGTTAGCTTTTCTCTATGAAGTTATCCAGAATAAATATTTCCCCTTTCCGCCATAAAACTTTAACTATCCCAAGAGTCCACACATAATCTGTCATAGAAAGAAAATCTCTGCGAAACAGCAGCTCGTGTCGAGTACCCCCACAACATTTAAAATATATTAACCATACTCGAAGGTAAGTTCAAGTTAAAGAAAAAAAAAACGACACGAATTTTGGTTGAATGAACACTATGTCTTGGTCTTGGCTCATCAATCATGACGGCTTTATCCTGACATGTCAAGGGGAAGCATTTTTACATCCATCGGTTTGGCGAATGCCGGGTCGAAATGGAGATCTCATGTATGCGGAGCCGGGACGGGAACGAGAGTTTACATATTTCAAACTTTCGAAAATAGCATTAGTGTATCGCGACATTTCTTGGGACGTGACTTTGGGGCACACATAGTCCCCCGGACGGGTATCAACGACCATAACCTGAGCTTATTGGATAAAACAGAAATGCTTACCAGTCGAAATTAGCATTTCATTGAAATTCTTTCGCTTCTCTACGAGTGTATTTGCGAAGCGGATAAAAGAACGAACGACTCGAAAATATTTGACCCTTAGCCTCACCAGATATGCTTCAAATAATGCTTGGGGCGAAGAAATTCATTCACATACGACACACAACAAATCGACTAAACTTCTACAATCAATTTATCTTGTCTCCGAAATTTTATCCTGAAATCGACTTTCAATTCAATATGCAGCCGGAGGTATTGTTGGCGTCCTACGGCAGCAAGGAACATTCGTGAAGGTATGCCCGGGATACGAAATATAAGCAGAAAAGTCGTCCCGTTTCCAGTGCACGTGTTTCTTAGAATGCTGGCGCTGAATGCAATGAATAATGGAAAACGTTTTGAATTCAAATGGGCACTGGCTGGTGTGGCTGCCGGCTCCACTCGCTGTAAATTCATATTTGAAGTGTTCAAATTTTATGTAACAATTTTGAAAATTCACCGAGTTACAAGAAAATTTATTTCGGCTCCGAAGAATTATGGAACTTTGTACGAGAGCGAAAAATAATGGAAAATTCAAAACTTGTAGATATTTCAACATATTTCATAATGAAATTCTTATTTTGCTTGCAAGGGTACAGGGTGTCTACAAAAACAAAGAAGTTAAGAAAAATCAAATATACATCAAAGCCTTGTTTTTTGTACAAATTTCCCTCGGTCTTTAGATTACTTTTGACGCCTAAGATATAAACTTTAACATTTTCAGTTAAATAAGAAAATATATTCTTTTTGTGATATGAAAAACTTTATTGAATATGTATGCATAAATAGTGTTAGTATAATGGACGGTGACAGAGAGTAGATCTGATAACATTAATCTGACAGTCTCAAAAATCTCACAAAAAGTGCTTCTTCTTAAGACAAAACTGAAAGGCGGGGTTTTTTGGCAGTAACCATGCAGTGATTTAGGGTATGTTGGGATGGCTGCCTAAATAGGTACATTTAAGCACAAACGGCACATTGTAACTCCACAGTTGAGGCTGGCCATTCAACCCTATATAACCACTAAGGAGAGAGAGAAGAGCAGAACTAGAGTTCTTAAGAAGGCCGAGCTAGATCTCTGCCATCAGTAGAATCTAGTTCTGGTGGAGGCAGCAAGTATTGTTGGCTAGAGCGCAAGGTTGCAGCTCTGCCACGTAGCCGGAAACCATATAGAGCTCCTGATAAACCGACTAAGTCCCTGACATAAGTAAAACCTAATTCGGTTAACTTTGAAAAAGGGGGAGCACAAAATCCTGTTCCTGCGGTCAATTGCAGAGGAGGTGGAGTATGATTTGCTCTTCCTTCTCATCTTGGCAACTCCTACAGAAGTTATTTTAAGGCGCACCAAGCCTGTCGGCGTCTCTACCTATGAGGCAGTAGGCCGATATGACGGCCACGACAACGCTTATAATATTTCTTCCGAACAAGATTGGCTCTTGTCCACCTTGAGTCAAGAATCGGCCACATCTTCCGGGTAATAAGGCAGAGTTGTCTCTGCCATCTAACATTCACAGTCTTAAAGCATGCTTGTGGAATCTCCAGTGTGCATGTGGCTAGCGGCTTGCCAAACTGGAGATTTACTTTACATATATCCGAGTCGAGAAGAGTACTGTCGAATCTCCATAACTCGTCAGCTCTACAGTTACCCAGAATGTCAATATGCCTTGCTACCCACATGAAGCGTACGTTCAGGCGCTAAGCCATGTCGTCAAAGTTGAGCGGCGAGCTATAATCGCTGTGAAGTTCGTATACACTCCCGTGAGGGATTTATTGACTTGAGAAGATACATATGTTATCCGTAGGCAGTGTTAAGTACTTCAGACGGTCTACGGTTACATTTATAGCCATGAAAAAATACTACCACCTACTCTGCCGTCCAGTTTGGAACCGCCAGTGTAAAGATGCGCACTGACTCTCACAACAGGAGTCAAATTTAGCATTAAAGAAGGATTGGGTATGGGGATATTGGGGACATTGACTACATATTTGTTATTTCTCTATCGTACAGGATTTTGAAGCATCCGTAGTCGATACGCGTCGAAGTGTGGACTGAGGTGAGACAAATGGCAAACAAGGATGCAGTTTGCTTTCCAAAAAGATCCGCCGGTAGGAGGTGGAGGATGTGTGATTGAAAAGCGAAATGAAACTAAAACTTGTAGCTTAAAATTTTTCGAAAAAAAGAATCAAGTTTTTAAGATTCCCCCTTTATGTTTGAACCATCTTATTGCGATTTATGTGAAAAACATTAATTCAAATTCAAATAAATTTATAAAAACAGTTCTGCAATTAAGGCATTCGATCTTCTTTGAATGTACAAGAGACGTCAAGGATAAAAAGGACAAAGCAATAGCTACAAATAATAAATCAAATCAAAGAAGAAATATACATAACTTAGTCATAAATTTAAAGTGTTTTGTGAGGTATAACTGAAGATATCAGCATACAAATTTAAGTTACAATACTGAACTGATGAAAAATATATCATTAATAAATACTGATAATAGCAGTGGTCCAAGAATAGAACCCTGGGGTACTTCCGAGGTTGTAGCCAAGAAATTGAATAAGGCACCATTCTAGCAACGTTCTCTGATAACACAGGCTTGCGAGGTTTTCCCCCTGGATAATAAATAGTTGTTTCCGAAGTGATTTCTCCCGCTGAAACCGAATCCGGTATCATAATTGCTCACGTCAGGGTTTTGAAATATTTTAACCTTAAACCGCAAAATCACTGTTTTTGTCATATTTGAGGTTATGTAGCACCGCGATGTTTTTAAAAAAAAAAAATATGTGTGGGATCTTTTCTCTTTCAAATGCCATTGAGTCTGCTCAAATATCTTTTTTTTTCGCTGAGATATCACATTTTGAAATTTTATTGTTTATTTAATTTTATTGTATTGAAAAGTTACCATAAAGTTTTCGTATATACCGAGAAGTTCATGAACATAATAATTTCAAAATGCGATATCTCGGCGGAAAAAAATGATATTTGAGGTAACTAAACAGCATTTGCAAGGGAAAGAGTTGTACTATAAGGTCCCTCAAAACAAAAAAACATGGCGGTGCTACATAACCTCAAATTTGATAAAAACAGTGTTTTGCACTTTTAGGTTAGAATATCTCAAAAACCTGACTTGATAGAGCAATTATGATACCGGATTCGGTTTCAGCGGAAGAAGTTACTTCGGAAACCAATATTCATTGTCCAGGGGGAAAATTTTTCAAAAAACATTATTCATATCTCACCAACACCAGCATTGTTTAAGTCAACCTTTTTCTTCCGGAGATAAGGCTTCTGCGCAAAATTTTGTATGAATGAGTTGACTTGAGAGGCTGAGTCTAATGTGCTCGAATAAAATGGAAGGAGGCACAGTAGTCTTGAATTTTTAACCGACTTCCCAAAAACAAAGAGGTTCTAAGTTCGACGGGAATTTTTTTTATTTTATTTTTTTTATGTCTGACCGGGTGGGGGTGGAACCTAACTTTGTAAACGCGTGGTCCGATTTCGATGGTTCTTTTTTTGTTGTATACAGGGTGATCCCCCATTGCTAATAGGAGATTAATTTGGTCCTAAGGTGAGGGGTGGGAGTGGGGGGAGGAGTAGTCTAACTTCGTAACGCGTGGACCGATTTGGATAATTCTTTTTTTGTTGGGTAGAGTATGCTCCCTGGTTGGTGACACGAGAAAAAAAATGTTTGGGGGGGGGGGGGGGGGGGTGGAACCTAACTGGGCTAATTTTGGATGGTTCTTTTGCTGTTGTATAGAGTGTGATCCCCCATTGCTTATAGAAGAATAATTTGGTCTTATGGTGGGTGGTGTGGTGGTGGGGGAGGAGGAGTAGTCTAACTTCGCAACGCGTCGATTGAATTGGATACTTCGTTTTCTTTTGGATAGAGTATGCTCCCTAGTTGATACCACGAGAAAAAATTGGTGGGGGGGGACCTAACTTTGTATCGCGTGGACCGATTTGGATGGTTCTTTTTCTGTTGTATAGAGTGTGATCCCCATTGCTAATATAAGAATAATTTGGTTCTATGGTGGTGGTGGGGGATTGGTAGTAACTTCGTAACGCTTGGACCGCTTTCGATGATTCCTTTTCTGTGCCCTGTTAAATATTTCCTTTAGTTCCTGAGACGTCTCATCATCCTGCGCTTCAAATTGCTTTGGTGTTCGATCCACTGCCTGCTGCATTTCTGATTCACGACGACTTCTCTTTAAATTTTAAGAAGGCTGACTTTTCTGTATTGAACATTGATGTGGCGGTAAGTGCTTTTTATGAAAATTTGTTTACTTGGTTTTTTGCATTGTGTTCGTGTTTCTCGTTCGTTTTGTTCTTTTTCTAGTCCGCCTTGGCTCAATAGCTCGCTGAAGCATCTTAAAAACTTAAAAAATAAAGCATGGAAGCAGTTCTGCTCATCAAGGAGCGACTCGGATTTTTATATCTACTCACAATTTCGCGATGAGTTCAATTCTGAAATTCATGCCTCATATAATAATTACGTTAACAGAACGAGGTCCATTATGCGCGGTGAGCCTAAGCAGTTTTGGAGATTTGTTAATTCTAAGCGTAGCACCGACGGCTACCCTACTTTATTAAAACTAGGTGACACTGAAAGTAGTGATCCCTTGACGATTGCCAACCTTTTCGGCGACTTTTTTAAGACAGCTTTTCTTTCTGACAACTGCGATACTTGCTCTAAGGATTTTAGCTACTTGACATTATTTCCTCCTTCTTCACTGGAAATGAAAGATATATGTGATATTTCCAATTACAGACCCATTGCAAACTTGTGTTGTATTGCTAAGATTTTTGAAGCATTAGTTTGCGATACACTATACTTTCATTGCAAACCTTTTCTTGGAACTTTCCAGCATGGCTTTATGAAAGGTAGATCTACTGGAATTCTGAAACTTCTGCTTATCCAAAATTGAGGCTGGAAAGCAAGTGGATTGTATCTTTACAGATTTTAGCAAGGCATTCGACAGAATAAGCCACCAAATATCGATTCACAAGTTGACTGCCCTCGGGTTTCCTTCATTGTTTGTAGACTGGTTTCGTTCTTACCTAATAAATCGGACTCAGCGTGTGTCCTTCCGTGGATCACTATTCAAGTTTATTTGTAATTGCTCTAACGTACCTCAGGGAAGTCATCTGGGCCCGATTTTATTTATTATATACATCAATGATGTATCTTTATTCTTGAAATATTCAAAAATTCTTTGTTATGCTGTCGAAGCCAAAATTTTCCGTGTTCTGTCCTCTATTCGAGACTGTGAACTCTTAAATTCTGACTTAGACGCTTTCTACAACTGGTGTTCTGATAACTATCTTCCCCTCAATATAAGTAAGTGTACGTCTATGTCTTTTACTCGTAGAAAGAATCCTCTAGACTTCAACTACACCATGCATGGCTGTGTTCTGGAAAAAATTAATAGGACCAAGGACTTGGGTGTCTGGTTGAACAGTCGTTTTACGTTTGACGATCACATTGGTGAGATAGTTATTAAGGCTAATTCTACATTGGGTTTTATAAAAAGATGGGCAAAGGAATTTGACGAGCCTTATATCACCAGGCTTCTCTACTGCACCTTTGTTAGGACTATTCTGGAATATGCTAGTTCTGTTTGGTCACCATTTTATCATTACTCAATTGACCGGGTAGAGGCAGTCCAGCGTCGTTTTGTTCGCTTTACACTTCGTGGGCTTCCTTGGAGTGACCCCCTTATCCTGCCACCGTACTCAGATAGGCTTAAGCTCATAAAACTAGACTCTCTTGAATTTAGACGTAACATATCTAAAACTGTTTTCGCTTTTGAACGTCTTCAAGGTAATATTGACTCTCCAGTCTTGTTGTCTTCTGTTAATATCTCAATTCCGAGTCGCTCCTTTAAAAATCGAGATTTTCTTAAAATTCCACAGCATCGCACAAATTACGGTTTTCACGAGCCCGTCACGTCAATGTCTCGGTTTTTTAATTCGCATTTTAACAACATTGACTGTCGAAAAATTCTGTGAAGGCCAAACTTTCCTAACTACTTATTATTTTGTAATTATTATGTATTATTAATTATTTTTCTATTTTTCCAGTAATATTTATTAATTATTGTGATTTTTATTTTATTTTATAAATATTTATATTTACATGTTAAGTAATCAGCCCTTTGATGAATCTTAAAAAAATAAATAGACAGGTGAAAAAGTTTGCGCAGAGGCCAAAGGCAAAACAGCGGAGCAGCATTTTTAAACCAGGGGCGAGAAAACATCTGACCAAGTAGTTTTGGACCCGTTGAGTTTCGAAAGTACTCTAAAAACTTCCCGAAAGCGAAAGTGTAGTGGCTTTTTCCTACTAGTGCATAGCTGGAAGTTGTGTACGAATTAGCAGCAAACAGGTTGACCTTGTCCAATGAGCCAGTAAAATCATTCATATTATAACTGAGTGGTGGTGTTGATGAACAGGTGGTATTATTCTCTAAGGTTTTTACTAGAGACCAGAAGCCCTTACTACCCTTTTAGTCAAGAGTGTTGACAACCTTACAAAGAATTAAAAGTCACTTAATGCATTTTTTTATTGTTGAAATTGGCTGTTACTACATCAACTTATCTCGTTCCTTTGCTGGTTTGCTGATTTCTGATCCGATCCAATATTACCGTGTTCCAACAATGCTTGTAAAATACATTGACTGCATGTGTAGTGAACTCTACAGTACTGACCAAAATTTACTACGTTCAACAATATTTCTAATACAATGAATTCAATGCACGAAATGTAATTTATATTAATTCAGTAAGGTAAACAAATCTAATAGATGTAATAGATGATAAACAGTAAGGGCCCTAAAATTGATTCCTGCTGCACGCCACTGGACACCGGAAGAAATCTTAAAATTCCTCTGTCGTAGCAAACTTGTCATTGAGATTTGATTAGTTTACATTTTGGAAATAAGAAACTTAATTTCCAAAATTTTTCCAAAATCATTTATTCAGTCTTTGAAAGAGGCATAGAATCAAAATACGTGAAAACCTCGGAAGTTGCGTGCATAGCCAAACTTTCAAACGAGGATGTTTAATGGAAATCTCCCTTATCCCTAATTTTTGTTCCCGTCAAGGCTGTGCATTAGCATCATAGGGCATCGTAAGAGGAAGAAACAAAATTTTACAACGATTATAAGCATTAAAAGTTAAAAGCAAACCACAGCAATTTGGTCATAGAGTGTTAAAACCAGCAGTTAAACCACAAAATGCAAGTTTTTAATTACATTCCATCAATTTTGACGTCGAGAATAAATTTCATTATTAAGTAAACAACTGAAAAATTACCTACACCTTTACGTTTATCCCTTGGGAGCAGTAAGTTGTGTCAATTTCATAAGCGCTTAAGCCACGGCAATGACCATCTTTCATCCCAGCCATTACTCCCAATTCGAGTTAGACAAATAATTAATGATCCTTGAAATATTTTCGTTACCTTCTAAAATTGTTGTCGCCCTCCATTTTCTTCAACTTACAAATTTGCCCGTCATGTCACCGGAAACTTTGGTGGCTCCAATCCCCCAACTTAGCGTTAACTTGTAAGGAACGAGTACTCCTTGCAAGAGGAGGTGTGGTAACAGTTTTAAATTTTTCTTTATTCAGTTTTACTCCTTGCTGTGTCTCGGTTGTCCTCCAACGTAAGTTAATTAAAAATATGGAAATGAAGCTGTTGGTAATTTTTTATTCAACGATCACTAATTAAGGCCAGGCGATTCTCGACTCTTGAGTACCGAAGCAGTTCGGGTAACTTTCAGAATAATTGCGTACATGTGTGTCGCATCCTGTCATAGACTCTTCTTCTAATAGACTGATCCTTTGCACTGCGATGCCAAGACGGTGCTGTCTAAGATGACGGAAGGTCGGTCTGTCAACGTACTCTAATTAATGGAAACTTCAGCAAGGAGAAAATTTTCTTTAAATATGCATGACGGTGGTGACAAGGTGAATGACGTTTACTGTCAGTGGTTTCTAGAAAAACATTGTTGGTCCTATTGAAATAAACACAAACGGAAATTTGTCGGAAAAAGGAGAAAAGGAAACCAAAAATATTTAAGTGCGAACTTCACCCTGTTAAGTATTTTACGTTTATGCAAATTTTTTAAATGCGTTAAATTTAAACTCTAAATTTAAGGAAAATGATTTAACTTTAACTTAAAATAACTTAAGTATTAACGCTTTACACCATCGGTGATTGGTTGTGTTAAATGGCGAGAGCCGGTCAATGAGACCAGCTCTCCAATTAGCGCTTAATGCACGGTTTCGTCACCACAACCTGTAAGACCTTGAACTAAAGATCAGAGACGCCGATGAGGCGTAACGAATGTGCTAAAACTAACTAGCAGACTTCAGGAATTAAGCTAACTCCCCAATCTTTACTACTGAGATTGCTTGTAGGTTTTCAAAGTAGTATCCTCCCAGTGACTTCTTTTTGATGCTCGCCAAGGCGAAAATGAAATACGTTTTTCGCTTGGATGTCGCAGCTGCTATATTGAGGGTTGTGGGGGAAGCCCAGTCAGGCTGCAAGGACGCCTATCAGGCAGGTAGAGGAGGCACTTTATCTGACATTAGCCTTCGTTAAGAAATGTTGGAGAAACTTCCTTTTAAGGGTGTTTAGTGAAATGTGAACTGCTTCTGCTCCAGAGAAGTAGAATACAGAGCCGTTCCTCGCGAGTTCATTCGCTCTGTCATTCCCTGGAATGTTTCTGTGGCCTGGAACGCAGAGGGTGCTATTGAATCTAGAGGTGAGTTTCTCCCTACAGCTCCTCACTAACTTTGAGAAGGAGGTAACCGAGTCAAGCGCCTTTATGGTAGCCTGGCTGTTAGTGAAAATGCTAACGTTCGTCATTGGTACTTCACTGAGTCCCAATACACAGCATGCTTTAAGGATTACAAGGACTTCCGCTTGGAATACACTTGCGCTGTCAGGCAGTCTGTAGGACTTCGAAATATGTAGCGGAAAAGACACCCGCACCGACACAACAGTTCATCTTGGAGCCGTCAGTGAACAGTACAGTATCGTAACAGTTGAGCAGTTAGGACCTTGACCACTCACTCCTAGACGGAATTCTGACAAATAATCAGACTCTGTATTAGAAGATCCTCTTGGTATTAAGTCGAGGATCCAACTGCGGCCGTAGGGGTTTTCAACCCAGTAACCAGACTCCTTCAGTCTGACCGCACTACATGGCGCCTGATAGTTTAAGTGGAGATCCAGAGGTAGGAGGAGCAGCATGACATTGAAAGCCTCCGTTGGGATTATTCGCAGGGCCCCAGTAGCCCCAATGCAAGCGGTCTTTCCCGAGTTCACAGACAATATTTGTACCATCTGCTAATTTTGACTAGCGCTCTCTCCATTACGGGAAGAAACCGTAACAGAGCCCTTTTATACTTCGCTCTTAAAGTGCAAAACTGCTCCAGAATATAATAATATGATAGTATTGTATTTGTCTACCCTGTAACTTAAGTGTTTTTGAAGTTAGTGAATAGATTTCATATTTAAAGTGAAAAAAAGATAAAATATAAGTATAAATACAATACAATTTTTCTTCATTCTGCCGTAAAGATTTTCTACAAGTGTTCGGTAGAAGTGGAGGTAAACTTTCTTCACATTTCTGTGGAACTCATTCCACAAGAGTATAATGGGGTTCACACCAAGCGACTATGTTTGCCACACCATAACATTAAGCGTTCCCTCAACTGATAATTTGTTCTAGTATTCTTTACAGTGCTTCGAAGTGCGATTCGAGTCATTCTAAATGAGAATCCGTGTCGAAAAATATACTACTCATATGGCAACATTTCATTTTCAAGGATATCCTGATTTTATCTCCGGCAAAACAGTCCTATATTGATGCAGTACCGCCACTATATTTCCCGGAAGTATTTAAGCATTGATCAGATGTCCGTTTCCCTTTAGATGCACAAAGGCTCTTCAACTTTAAACATAAACTTCGCATTTGCACACGGCACAACACTTTTTTGCTATTCTACACGTGTCCAGTTGTTTATCCCATTCGCTTCTTATTAATGGTACAACTCTATAAAAAAGTAGACCATTTTTAGGGTTCCTTGTACCTATAAAACATTTAAAAAGTTATGAACAAATCATTTGTTTATGCGAATGAACATGAAAAAAGGGGTAAAAAACAAACTTTTTTTTTCAAACGCGTATAAAGTGGCCATAAAATGTCCTTTTCGACTTAACGTAGGTTTATTGGACCCCAAATTTAATGTATTTCTCAATTTTTTTCCGGTTTGATTTCAGATAAGAGAGAGCTTAGAGGATGGTCACCAATTGACACGATGTTCAAGTAAATACCTTGAGTCCAACCTACATGTTCAGACCAACAAAAACCTTTTTTCAATTTAAAGTAGTGAATTTTGTTAACAAATGAACAAGGAATAAAGCCGCGAAATCCGCAAATTCGTAGCTATAAACCCTTCGTCAGAATATCAATTTCAATTTACCCTCTTTTTCACCAAAAGAACTAGAACCTCTTCTTAACCCGTGGGCTGGGTATCGGCCTCAATACTTTCATATAATGCGTACATTGTAAGGATGAAGATAATTTTGGAGGATAACTCGAGGCGCTGCTGGGAGTTCATTAATTCAAAACGCAAAACCGATGGTTACCACTCCTCACTGAGCTTTGAAAACAAATTTAGTTGCGATCCCCTCACTATTGCCAATATTTTTGATTCCATTTTTAATACTAAGTTTTTGGATGACAACTGTGATATTTATTTTAAGGATTTTACCCACTTGACGAAGCTGTCGCCAACTTCTCTTAAAACCAATGACCATATTTCTGATGACGCTATTGTGTTGCGGCTGATCTCCAGATTGGTCGATAATTTTTCGACGGATCCCGATGGCATTCATACTTCATTTTTGAAAAGTTGTAGTTCGTTTCTGGTTCCTGTTTTGTCTTATTTAATTTATCCATCCGTTGTGGCTTCTTTTCCAAAACCCTCGAAGCTTTCTGTAATCATTCCACGGCATAAAAAACAAGCAAGTGAGACATCTCGAACGATAGACCATTTGCGAATTTGTGAATCGGTGTTGCCAAAATATTTGAACCCTTAGTTGTGGAACCAAAAATCAAAACAACACTTGTTTAACTCGAGCAACGTAATAAATAAAAGAATTTCTTAACATGATCGGCGTTTCTAATCAAAAAAAGTTAAGCTCCCTTGGCTCGTTATCAACAGCAGCACCAAAGGGTTAACTTTCCTTAGTTGTGGACCTACTTTCTTTTCATTGTAAACCATTTTTGGGCCCCTTTTGGTAAGACAACCACTAAAAACTTGTTAGAATTCTGGAATTACTGTATTTCTGCCATTGCAGATAAGTGGACTGTATATTTACTGATTTTAGTAAGGCCTTTGGCATAATTTACTACAGAATTCGTATACCTAAGATTCATCTACTCAGGTTCCCTTCTCGTTTTGTTGATTGGCTAAGACGGGTCGTACACAACGGGTTCCATTTCGTGATGCTTTCTCTGAAATGATTTTATAACATATCGGGTGTTCCACAAGGCAGCCACCTGGGACCAGTGATATTCTTAATTTATATCAATGATATATCCACCAGCCGACGATGCCAATACTTTTCGTAAGGAGAGAAAAAGGGTTTCAACTATAAGATTGATGGTAGTTCTCTTACTAGGCTCAGTAAAACCAAGAATTAAGGCATTTGGATTAATGCCAGGCTTTCCTTCGAAGATCACATTGACGCGACAGTTAATAGGGTTAATGCAATGTAAAGCTTCATTAAAAGATGGGCTTAAGAATTTGATGATCCCTACATTACAAATCTATTTAGTCGCACTTTTGTAAGGCCGATTTCACAGTACGCATTATTTGGTCCACCTCCTGTGCTGTACACATAGACCGCATTGAGGTAGTCCAGCGAACACTTGTTAGATTTGCATCGCGTGGCCTCCTCTAAGATAATCCTCTAGCCCTGCCCCCATTTCAAAGCAGACTTAAACTCGTCTTTCTGGAAACTCTTGAAGATAGATGCGACTGATTTAAGACGATTTTTGGATTTTATTGTTTGGCTCTTTTAACACCGGAGTTCTTACACACTCTTTTCCAGACTCCTCACCATAGAACTAAATATGGCAAACATTGCCTGCTATCATTGATTTCTCGTCTCCTCAATAGCCACTCTGAAATTATTGCAGCGCACTTGACAAGGGGCGATGTGAAGGATCAGACTTTTATATTTTTGTTACATAAAAAGAAGCTTTGTAGTAATCAGTAATTAATGAATTGGATAAATAAATAAGCCCTGACGGCGGCCTCCCATTCTGGGTGAGCGAGATTTTGACATCGGTTTTATCCGAGGCGAGGTTTTTATTTTTATTGATAATTGAAATTCGACCACTTTCTTGACAAGGCGGTACTCGTGGTCTACAGATAAAAAGTGTTAGGGGATGTAGACCATGGTTGAGTCTCTTGCCAAGAATATTTCTTGAGGTGGACACGTATTAAGAAGGCTCCGATATAATACAGCCTGACTGCAAACCATCCAATAGGCACGGAAACGCCTAATACCCAGTTTTAGTGGAGTTTGATGAAGAAAGTTATTGTTCTCTGCCCAACAACAATTAATCAGTCCCCTAAAGAATCTTCAGGAACTTGCTTTCAGCCATCCACGTAGGGGATGATGTCGGACTTCCTTCGGTAGTCACAGTTGACGGGCTGAGAGTAAAAGTGACCTATTTATAAGGTTCGGGCAAAAGTGGCTTAGAAAATATTCCGCGCTAAAACGAATCGCGTGAGATTCCGGGCAAAAACGAATCGTAGAAAATTTCCGGGCAAAAACGACTTAGCTACTTAACTGCATTAACTTTGCATTACTTTTTGTATTTAAATCGTTTTTGCCCGGGAATTTTCTACGATTCGTTTTTGCCCGGAATCTCACGCGATTCGTTTTTGCGCGGAACATTTTCTAAGCCACTTTTGCCCGAACCTTATAAATAGGTCACTTTTACTCTCAGCCTGTCAGTTAGGGCACGGAAATGTGACTGGGATCCTTCGCATTTTTATCCCCGATACCAGTATAACATTTCAAATTGATTACTACTTACGCTTTTTTTACATAGAAGTATACAGACAGATTTAATAAAGTGTTTTATTCAAATTATTAAGCGACTTCTAGCCGATATTTCGGCAACATTAGTAAGGACAATATAGGCGATACAATGAGTCTAAGTACCAGCAATTTTATGAGAGAGTGATAGAAATTAATTAGTTTTCATAATTCTTATCAAATTATGAATTATGAAGATTATTTCCTTGATTAATATAAAATATTCTTTTGTGAAACGTAACTTAAAGTCTTTTCTTTAAATTGGTCAAATGTTTTGCAAGCGATCAATTTATTGAAAGGAAACGCTGTAAAATTGAAAGGAAATTATTTAATGAGTTGGGAGTACGAAAACACATAATACGAGTTCCTATTGATCTAATTCCCATCCATTACTGCTTTCTTTATTTGGCTTTTATTCCCTAGTTAGAAATATCATTAATTACACACTGAAAAGTTTATGTGAAAGATATCAAAAGTTTCTAGAAAATAAATTCATTTGCTGATATCATAACAAGATTTTAATTTATCTGCAGTAAGCAGATAATGAGTTTAAAAATTAATGAGGGATTTTCAGATTGCTTCTTTATTTTATAATTTCTAAAAGCTATCCCATTTAGTGCAGCAGTAATGCATTGAATGCCATTCATTCCCACATTGAGTAGGTTCTCCTCAACCAATCCAGAAAAAAAATCCAGAAATTTAAACAAAAGCGCAAAATAAAATATTTTCCATCATTCTGAACAGAGAAGCTAAAGAACTTTCAACTGAAAATCATTCAGTCAAAAGCTTAAATATTTTCCGAGGAAAGATTGATTCACGGAAATTAATTATTTCATCAGAGGGAGAATCTCTTCTTTACCAATTAAAGTTTTAATGAATTTTTGTTGCACTCGACTGTAAAAAATTTTTTATTGGGGTGCAGTTTCATTTCTTTTCGAAATCTCACATGGAACCGCCCGCTGGGTGAATCTGGCCTGAATGCATATAGGGAATGCGAATATCATAATAATTTTGATATTGCGAATGTAGCCAAAAGCATTTTATCCACCATTCCCGTAATTTTGTTGTTAGCCACTTTAATTATTGAAATGTAAATCGCGGTTTTTACCCGCACAAGTTTTAAAAAAATATTTAATTTGTGCTAAAGACATCACACATAGCTGTTTGATATTTTAAATGTACCTGGGTAATAATAGATCTACATTTTCATATTTAAATATTTTAATCCATAAAATACATGTGTAGCTCAGAGTACGCCATACTTTTAAATAGTAAAAATCTGGGCATTTTTCCATTTAAAAGTTTTGCCATTTTTTTATATGTTTGGGGGTGGTTTTCTGATAACGTAAATGTTATATAAGATGTCACTGACCTATCTTTATACTGCAGTTACAACCCAAAATATGGTAACCATACACACTATAAAATATAAAAGTGAGCAATAATTCATCCGTTAATGTTTTTTATGACGCCAAAAATCATATGATTTGTGTAGCCTTGCCAGAGAAGAAGAAGGTTTGTGCCAACAAGATTAAGGGCTTTGCAGAATAAAATAACGTTCCGCATAAATTCCCTGGGATCGTAATGGATCGAAAAAATAGAAAATGTTAAACTCTTTCACAATGGAAATTCCTTTTTTTATCTCGCCGAGAGCGAGACTGGTCCAAGATAGATCCTTATCTCGCCGAGATTGTGACGAGTGCAAGATCGTTTTCAAATTCACGAGACCCGGACCGAGAAATGCCAAAGTCTCGGTGCCGTGAAACCCTAATATTGCTAGATATTTCAATGGTTATGTCAAAATCATTTTCACGAGATTATGCTGTAGAAGCAAGAAAGTACGCGAAATCAAGCGAAAAAGATCATTCGTAAATAAAGGAAGTACGATTGGTGGGAGATCAGAACCTTGCGGTATACCGTAATTAATTTCGTAGCATTCGGAGTAACATCTAAGACCAGTAGAATTACGAGTCGTATCACCCAATTAGCTTTGTAAGGTTTCAAAAATAAAACAGAAAATTTTTTACTTGAGACCGGTTTCGAAATATGTTTATTTCATCTTCACGTCCAGATTTACGACTGTCGACTGGAAATAACATGTACATGACATCCACTTATCAAAAATCCGAGCAACACCGAGTCTGCCCATAATCTAAAGTTAAAATGAAATAAGATAAAATAAAGAGGGGACTGTGAAGATAATTATAGACGAGAGATCGCGAATCTCTATAAATACTTCCCATTAGCAACAAGAGGTAGTGTAGATGGACTGGTCAAGTTGTTCTTTACTACATATTTCGACGAGTGACTAAAAGTCTTTACTAACATTTTGGAAAGCAAATAATTTCTGACTCACGTGCAGCTCTAAGTTGAACTTAGGACTCTGAATAGCGGATTTGCATTTCTTATCCGCAATTCGGTATATCGGAAATCTGCCTTCTAACTTCTTTATTACTGAACTTTACTGTGATTTACTCTACCGAAGGGGTTCTCCAGGTGATCCGGGTTAATGGGCTGGATTTCCTGCTTTCTTCTCGACCTCTGTATCCGGTATCGAATCCCAGATCGTTCGACTAGTTCGACCTGAGGTTTCGTCACCATATCTCCATTTGGATGTTTTTGTTACATTGATTTCGGATTCTCAACCCCTTTAGTATGACTTCCTAGTTCACAAGTTTCCCCGGGACAAAGATCATCATTCTTCTGATGTCTTCAAAAATATTCATACAGGTAATCCTCAAGTTAGCGCCTCCCAGACCTTGGGTTATTGATTAAACATCTCAGTGTTATCAGACCATCCTCCAAAGTCACCGAGTTTACCTCTATATTCTCGGCGTTTCCAGGAGCTGAGTCTATGGCCTTCAAAAGCCGCTAGTTTTACTGGCTCTACCGGCCCGGGAAAAGGTCAGCAAACCACTATTGCCCGTGGCTGTCCTTTCCTGGTGAACTTTTGGCTTCTATACTCTTTCCCTGGACTGGTCTGATTTAATTTTACCCAGCTTTACGAGTCCCCTTTTACGACGTGGTGTTAGTCCTTTTGATGAACAGTCTCCCGCTCTTGCTTGATGCAGCTTCAGCTACTTTACTTCGTACAATGAGGCTTCCATCGTAATCGCCCTGTCATCTCGATCCACATTTAGACCTGCACATTCCGTTGAGGTCCCCGGTTTTACAGTCCCGAAGTATACATCCCCGAACCGTTTCGCCGGACCTTCAGGCGACGCGTCAGTTAAGAGGGATTTGTTGAATCTCTAGGTCATTTGATTGACCTCCTGCGTGCGAGATATTCAACCCGTTAGGGTCTACCATTCGGCCACCGCTGCACTTGAAGGAGTGCTAGTTATTATTTTCTCAATGGCACCTTCTCCGAGATCTGCTACTACAGTACTTTCAGCCCCTGCAACGCCATCTTCCATAGCCGTCGCCGAACCTTCGGGAGGTAATTTTGACACAGCTGCTTTAGTTGTACCGTGCACATAGCCAACCTGTTAGGTTCTATTATCTTCTCCACGTCAACTCCGACAGAAGTTGCTGGATTTCCTGGGTTTATTGACGGGCTGAGAGTAAAAGTGACCTATTTAAAAGTTTCGGGCAAACGTGGCTTAGAAAATGTTCCGCGCAAAAAGGAACCGCGTGACATTCCGGGCAAAAACGAATCGTAGAAAATTTCCGGGCAAAAACGATTTAACTACAAAAAGTAATGCAAAGTTAATGCAGTTAAATAGTTAAGTCGTTTTTGCCCGGAAATTTTCTACGATTCGTTTTTGCACGGAATCTCACGCGATTCGTTTTTGCGCGGAACATTTTCTAAGCCACTTTTGCCCGAACCTTATAAATAGGTCACTTTTACTCTCAACCCGTATATTTTCTTTTTAAATTTACCCATTAGTGTTCCCACGCTTTGGGGAAGACATTACAGGACCGGATGGGCTGAGATCCCCCGATACCTATT
This sequence comes from Leptarthrus brevirostris, assembly GCA_964036015.1. Lineage (NCBI taxonomy): Eukaryota > Metazoa > Arthropoda > Insecta > Diptera > Asilidae > Leptarthrus > Leptarthrus brevirostris. Next base: position 137,023,112 of record OZ038372.1, on the reverse strand, counting down.
CTACTCAACTAATGTACAACAGAAAATTGAGCTTCTCCTGACCCAATTACCTCTTCGTCCTGCAGAGAATTAAACCACTGCCGACTCCCTCAGCATGGTCTATTCCAACTTGAAGAATTAAGAAAAATTTTCCAAGAGGTTATCTTCCTCCGTATTATTTACTTGGCTACGAACTTGAGAGTGTTCAGATGAGAATCGCTGTATCCTAAAAGGCTTTCATTTTTTCCGTCCACCCTCCAGCAACCGTCTAACAAAAACACTGACTTAAAGATATAGTGAGAAACCCAGAGAACTGAAAATCCTGCCTGACTCTAACTAGCCTTTGGGTAACATGTTCAGTCTCGTTGCAAGACCGATGTAGCACTCCCAAAGAATAAAAATATGTGAAATGACAGCGGAATACCAAACCATGGTATTGGGATGCTTCCATATCGCAAAGAATTGGGTTAATATACAACAGAGCAAAACAAATTCTTAGAAATTTCCCTGAAAACCGACAAAACTTCTGCAGTTATCCAATGGGTAGGTACTTTACCACGAACAAGAAAACTGTTGCATCTTACCTAATCTTAATATTCTTGAGGAGTTTAACAAAACTCATTTCTTCACGTTAATAAGGCGCTTTCCTTGTGCCAAACTGTGTTGTCTGACATTGTTGAGGATATTTTGCAGGTTGTTAAGTCTTTCCTGTCTCTGCCTGAGGAGCACTCGACATGTTTACAAACTGCAAACAAACTTACAGAGCTCATGTAAATTTGGTGTGCACTTTTGTAGCGAACAAATACCTCGGACGGAAGTGTATTTATCGTTGGCAAGGACAGTGCAACTAAGTATAAAGGGATGCTGCTATGTGCCCATGGACCGCACAAGCTGCCACCAAATAAGAAAATGCAAACAAACTTTGTTATAGATAAGTAGGTACACGTGTGGAATATATTTAAGCAGAAATTGTGGTCGAAATTTATGCTGAGGTGGAAAAGTATTGCACAAAAGCACTACACCTATGTGCACATAATGAATACATTCTTCCTGCAGTGTTCGCGGTGAGCCTCAAAATAATGTAGTTGGGTAAAATTTACTCGAGATTTAATGGGCAGCAACAGTTAGACAAAATATTCTGCACGCATTCAAAGCAGGATTCTATGAACTTTTACACGTGTCCACTGCTCATCCTAAGGAACATATGTTGAACTAAGCAGCAAGCTGACTGCTGTTCCGAACATAAATTATTGAACTTCCCAAGGCGTGTGACGTATGCTTTTCGTAGAAGATGCCGCCTTCGCTCGTCCAACATCTTAAGTAAGTGAACTAATACGAGCTACAGAGATATATGGTATTTTGACAGTGTTATCCGTACGCATCCCAGCCACAAATCATTTTTCTGTATTTCCCTTGTCTTAGCTAAATCCTCCCTCATCCCGAAAATTCTTAATAATCCTCTCACACTTATGTGAATGTGCTAAACGGAAAATTTATGCGCCTTCCTTCTGTTCAGACCTCATTTCTGTTTCAAGAATAGCATAGTGGAAAAATACACATCCCTGGAACCAATCCACCCCACAGCATTATTTTGGCAACGAGACAGAGTCATCTATCGGTAACATCTGTTGTCTTAATAAATGTTTCCTGTACGGTACTCTGTATACAAAACTAAAGGAGCTCTTGCTTACATGCATTTGGAGTCTACCTAAAGTTCTTCTTTGATTTTCCGTTTGCTTCGTTGAACTTCCTTGAGATTCTCCTGTACACAGGATTGCAGGTTTGCTCAGCCAAGAGTCATTCGAGGAAGCCTTCGCCTTTATAAAGAATGCACATTGGATTCGGTATATAACGGCAAGACACATTGGTCCGTTGCATTTATGCAAACACTTGCAGTAATGGCAACGATATGAGCTTCGAGCTAGGAGTGATTCTGAAGAGATATATGGCGCACCATTTGGAATCAACTGCCTGCAAGGGCATAGTCCTACGAATACTTTATAAATTCGTGAAATTGAACTTTTTCTTGTATACACGCCAAGTTTATGTTGGCTAGAGCCATCTAATAAATGAAATATTGAGAATTCAGTTTGATGAAATACTGCCGAAGGATTTGGATTGTTCGAACAGCAAACGGATTGTTGAAGGCAAACTTATTTAAAACGACCGAGACGATGTCAGATAAATGAATGTTAATTAAGTATGAAGGCACACATAGTAATAATAGTTTATTTATATACAAAGTTTCATCACAGGCTGATTACTTAACAATAGAAAAGGAAAGTAAAGATGATAGTGAAAAAAGGGGAAAAAAGAAAAACGCAAGAATAAAAATAAAAACAGAAACAAAAAACGAAAATTAAAATAGACTAAAAATAAGGGTACAAATCAATATATCAAAACGCTTACAAATCAAAATACAAAAACAAAAGAAAAAGTATATAGAATGTATAAAAATATAACAAAATAATACTCTTATGAGCTTAAAAACGACGGAGCTGATATCTAATATTTCATTTAATAAGATTAAAATCGAGACGGTTGGAAAAGCTATAAAAAAGGCGAGAAATTGATGACAATGGCTCATTCAAACCGTAGTTAGTGCAGTGAAACGGAGCCTGGAGAAACTCAGTATGTCTAAAGGAATGAGTAGGAACACGTATATTCAACATAGACATTAGTTCAGGTGAGTCAACAAAACCCTGAAAGATATCGAAGATAAAGGGAGTCCTAGATCTGTTGCGTCTGTAGTCCAAAGAGAGTAGCCCAAGTCTTTCTTTATACGCGGGAAGAATCAAGGGGTTATTCCATGGAAGGCCACGCAATGCAAATTTGAGGAACCTGCGCTGAACAGCCTCAATACGAGCACTATGAACAGCATGTTTTAAAATGGGACGGACGAAGGTACAAAAAGGAGTTTGGTGATAAAGGGATTATTAAATGCCTAAGACCATCTCTTTACAAAGCCCAAGGAAACGTTGGTCTTGTTAATAATATGATTTATGTGATCTATGAAAGACAAATGCGGATCAAAAATAGCACCAAGATCCCTTACTATATCCAGTCTGGTTAGCAAGCTGCCATTGACTAAATAGTCATACGTCAATGGAGCTTTCCTTTTTGAATGCGAGACAAACGTACATTTATCAACGTTCGAAGGCATATTGTTCGCAATACAGCAAGAATTAAAAGATTGAAGAGTTCAGCGTAAAACAATCGTTGAAGTCAGAGACTACTCGAAAAATTTTAGCATCGTCAGCATAACATAAAATTTTCGAGTTCGCTAAAATGGAGCCAATTTCTTTTATAAGAAGAATAAATAGAAGCGGACCCAAAGGGCTGCCCTGGGATACCCCAGAAGTGACCGAAATTTCACGAGAGAGGGAACCGCGAAACAGAACACGCTGTGTTCGTTCAGAAAGATAAGAAGAAATCCATTGGACGAAAAGAGATGGAAAACCTTACATAGTAAACTTCAAAACAAGCAACTTGTGGTCAATGCGATCCAAGGCCTTACTAAAATCGCTATAAATATAATCAACCTGTTCACCAGCCTCTATGGCGGCAATGCAATAATTCGAGAACTCCACAAGAGTTGTTGATCTGCCTTTAATAAAACCGTGCTGGAAGGATCCTCAGAACGGTTTACAGTGAAAAGTAAGGACATCACAAACCATTGCTTCGAAAAGCTTAGCGATAGCAGATAAATTAGCAATAGGCCTATAATTAGAGATATCATCCTTCTTACCCTTTTTATGAAGAGGAAAAATGGTAGACGATTTCCACAGTTTAGAAAAAATACAGCAGGATAAGGACAAGTTAAATAAATAAGAAAAAATTAAAATCTCCTAAACTAATATCACAGTTATTTGTTGAGAAGGCAGCTCCAAAGAAACTAGCAAAGAAGTTGGCAGCAGTCAAATGGTCATCGGTGCTCCGATCACTAAGGCGCATAATAGAGGGGAAGCCGTCACTCTTACGTTTAAGATTAATGAAGTTCCAAAACCTTTTGAGATTAACACAAATCGACCGCCCAGCTTCATTAAGATAATTCCGATATGCAAGCTCGGACGCAGAAGAATAACGACCACGCAGATCCGAAAATATAAGATAATCTTCGTCACTACAAGAGAGGCAGAACCTCCTCCAGGCTTTTTTTTTAAGAGTTTTAAGATGCTTTATAGACGCATTAAGCTAAGGTGGAAAAAAGTTTGGGTTCCAGAAAAGCACCCTGATGTTGGGGGCCACAGAAGCCTCGGCAGGGGCTTCTGGGTTTACCCTCAGGAAAAAATCGCGGCTGATAAAGTCAAAATAAAAAGCCTCAAGCAGCAGATCAGGTGTCTTCAGATTGTAGAGGGTGATCCAAGGTATAAACTTCAATAGGAAAAAACACGCACGGAAAGCTTAAGCACAAAATATCAGAAATCAAACGAAATAAAATCACGACACAACTAGGCACCTGCACTCTTCTTCTTCTTTCTTATTAAATAAGTTCAAATATTTAATATTCGTGATGTTAAGTCGAAAATCATATTAGTTGCAGACAGAAATTCTAACAACCCGACGTTGGACTAGCAAACTTGGGGGCTAATGTCTAGAGAACAAACCCGCCTACTTTACTTTCTGGGATTACAAGTATCCTTTATGTTCAGTTGCTAATTTATGGTTGGTTCTAGGATTGAGTATTTCACATTGCTGAAGAAGCTGGAAACTGATTAAAAGTATATTATAATTGAAATAGCGAGATAGTTGTGTTGTGCTGACATATATGTGTTGTAATTTGTTTATCGATGTTAGCACAGTTCGGTACACTACATATATAGTTGCCCACCCATGTAAGATATAGCAAAAGGTCCATGAGCGCCAATCCTACTTAACCCTGGCCTAAGCTTGGCATCAAAGTATGGTGGAAGACTGGGAAAATAGCGGGATGATAACTTTGTGCCAGCCCTGGCATTCATATGCAAAAACTGTACTAAAACATGGTGTGAAATTACGGCTGAAGTCTGTCACCGAAGCCCTGGTCACAGACTGCTTCGAAAGTACAAACCAAGCTTTGCAGTTAAACAAAAATTTGCATTATTTACGAATGAACTTACAATAACTAACTCACAACGAAGAGCAGCAAGCGATTAACTATAGTATTGAAAATATTCATCGACTATTCATAAAATCGCCACTGATCGCATGTTTAGTTTTAACGCGTTCTAAAAATACGTGACGAAACAATGATTGCGGTGAGTCTATAGGTTCGTCCACGTAATCTACGTATTGCTCGCTAGTATATCAAGTCGACGGTGCAGTAAGTGATAACGTGTCGGCCTTCAAACCGAAAGGTTCAAATCCCATCAGTGACGACCCATAGCTGTTTTCTGCTGACAACAGATTATACGATAAGAATACCTTTGGGAGTTGCAGGGGTATTTCTTTTCTTATATTAATGTACAACATATTAAGATCATTGTGTCAAAATGTAAAGTCGATTAGAGTCAAACTAACGGAGATATGGGATTGTAAGTCTCCGCCTCTCCGGTGCGGTTTCACGCAGGTTTAGTTAGTTTTCTCACACTTAGCTTTTTCAGAGTCGGTGCCCACTGTAGCTAAAAATCTACTGCACAGATCCTTTTGAACTGCTAAAAAACTTATTAAAAACTTTTTAATGGGCCGAAGTCAGTTAGTTAAGACACATAGAAGATACTCATCATCGTTGTTTTTGGGCCATGGTGTACCTCAAGGTTCTGTTTTTAGGCCCCTCTTGCTTTGTTTATATATAAATGCAACCCGGTCTGATGCTTCAGTTCATCTTTACGCGGACGATGTTCAAATTTACTTGGATAGACCGATAGGATTAATTGAAGATTTAAGTAGAATATGGGAGTGGTCCCAAAGTAGCTATCTAACACCAAATCCCATTAAGTCAACCTGTATTCCCATGTACAGAAGGGCAATTGACTTTGCTGATTTATCACCCAGCTTCATTAGCAACGTTGTAGTTGCATACATTAAGTCGGCCAAAAGCCTAGGGATGGAACTGAACTCCACATTCACATGTTGCAGTCGTATTTCGAATGTGCTAAGTAAAATCTATAGTAGCTTGAGAAAATTAAGAATTTCTGCCAACTTATTATCGGCCAATATAAAAGCAGAACTTGCTAAAACGCTTGTACTAACTCACTTTATTTTTGGCAGCCTAGTTTTCTCCAAGCTTGATTCTATCTGCCAAAGAAGGATATCTGTAACATTAAATGATACCATCAGATTCATTTATGGATTGCGCAGGTCCGCTCATATTTTTGCTTATATTGATTCCTTTGTTGGATGCTCCTTAGAAACTTATCTTACGCGCAGACGGTTAACATTTTTGTATAATTTGATTCACTCGAAAAAACCGAGCTATTTGCATGATTTATATAGTATACAATTCCTAAGCTCTAGTCGACGTAGAAATATTTCGTCACCCAGTTTTCGTACTCATATTGGAGAGCGCTCCTACTTTGTGCAGGCTATTCGTAAGTGGTACCATTTGCCAGTGGATGTTCAGCGTGCTCCTTCTGTTCGGGCATTCAGCGGGCTCTTGATCACAACTCACAACACCTAAGACGCACTTGGACATATCGTACCTTTGTTTCTTCGCACTTCACATGTTTCTTTTTCTTTTTTTTGTACATTTTTCACTTTTCTTCCTTGTATGTTAGAGAATAGGCTTGCTCGGTTAACTTTATACATGAATTATGCTTAGTTTAATTAATTATGTAACATTATTTCCATTTTTGTATGTACTATTATAAGATTCACGAATCTTTTTGTACCTATGCCAGTGAATAAATAATAATAATAATGCGTTGAGCCGCACGACCACCATGCCATAGACCCCGGGTTCGAGACCAGATCTCCCCGTGAGCTTTTATTAAGAAATTAAAATAATCCACTCTGTCTCTGGGCTGTTGTCTAGCTCGCAGCAATGCAAAAACAAGACTCAAGCTTCCTCACTCCCCTTACTCTAATTCCCTTCCAGCCAAAACCACGGTAACGCATCAAAGGGTTGTCCCCTAGGATTTTACCACATCGTATAAAACAAAATTAAAATAAAATTGACGATCGCTTGTAGAGTAAGGCCAAAAACAATAATATTTTTTTAAAACCGTAATGCCAATTTTAATTTAAATCTTTTTGTACAAATAGTCAAAGGTATTTATTGCAGAAAAATTCCATTGATTGGTTTTTTGAATTTTTCTTTCATACACAATTTTATATTTCACATGGATTTTTTAACGTTGAACAAATATTAAAAGTTGGAATTACTGGAATTAAGCGTAAAAATAGGATATGTAAATTTTTCTCTCTATTTAAATATTTGTTAATGTTACATTTATTATATCAAAGGTATCCTATCAGATAAACAAAATGTAACGTCAAAACCACTTCGCTAACAAAAATGGAAGGGATTACCTCATACGAACGATTGTTCTAAATCTAAATCAAATAGTCGGAACGTCATCAATTGTAGGTACATACTCCAATATGATGATGGAACAATGCTATAAGGTTTCCATCACAAAACCGATGTTCTATCTCCACAGAGATTCCAGAGAAATATTTTGAATTTTAAGAGAATTCGATTTGGCTTATTCATCATATTTCGATTTGCTTGCACTTTAAGGCTTGGCACAAGCCGAAACCGCAAGTTTGGAATAAAATGTTAAAACAATTTCACAGCAGAAATTCATTGCAATTGCATGGCCCATTTAATTTTTGCTGATTCAGGACAAAAACTGTTTATCAGAATCGTGTGCAAGTATGCGTATGGAATGCCAACTCATGCCATCCGAAAGGAGTATTCTCGGTAGTGATGCACACAGAGTTCCTGAACTAAAATCGACAATAAAAAAAAAACTTTAAGCTTCTTTGGAGCTTCAGAAACTTTTGATTCCTTTTAATGTCTCTAATGCACCTCCGTTTCGTTTCCGGGTCATGCTTCGAATTGAAACCTTGAGACCGTTCTGCACAGTCCAGATATATTCTTTCAAACTGATGGCCACTTTCGCCAATTTTTCAGTTCACCCATCCTTTTACGTTATAGGTGTCCCTTTTTTCTATTCTTTCGGGAAATCTTATTACATTATTTCGCAAAATTCTTTGTCAGGAAAATGGAATGGAAAATTATTTTTATGGACGTTGGCTGGACTTTTCATTAGCCAAGTGGATAGTTTTATTCGTGACTTCGATAACCAATAATTTTTGTATTGGAAGAAATAGTAAAGGTGCTGACATCGAGTCTTTCTGGTTCTCTCTCTTTGTTGTAAATTAATTGGAAAATTTGTTAAATTTTACGGACTCTTTCGGGTTTGATTAAGCCAAATTAGAACTTGTGTTTGATGCATTCATACTCTATTGAATAACTACACTGAATAGTTTTAACGAGAACTGCGGACAAAATAAAATCAAAGTATATGCCTACGATTCTTTAATTCATACAGTGTGTTTCACAGCACAAGTGCAAAAATGAAGCATCTGGTAGATCTAGGTGAGAAACCCAAACAAATTGTATGGTTGTCGGTGGAGGGGGGGGGGGGGGGGGGGGGATATATCCCACTCTCCCAGCTATAGAGTTTGAAATTTGTTTACGATAAAAAAACAGTCTTCAATTTTAAAGTATTACTTCTAAAGTTTTGTGTTCTCTTTCAAGGAAACTTAAAGCGAACAAAAATCTTTTACCGTTCTCAAGTTACATAACCAAACGTATAGCTAATACCTGCTTAAAATGGCAGGTAGTTGGGTGGGCACCTCCACCCCCATACATTTTTTTTTCGTTTCTCACCTAGATCTACCTTGATCTTTGCGGACGCGCTGTGGGTGAAAATCTTCCAAAGATACTAGGAGACCTGATTGTCTCTGGTAGTGTGACATTTTTACTCCTCTATTTATCCGGGTCCCTTTTTGTGTCTAGCCCTTGCGCTCTCAGCAATTGAGGCCCGGACTTATCCAGTTTTCTTCCCTAACCTCGATTTCTCGGATCAGCGCAAGCATTTGCCTAAAGACAACTCTGCCACTCTTCTTTCTTCCATCCAGTGGTGTCCCATCAGATTTCTTCTTCTGGGTGCCGCTCTCTTGCTCCTCCAGACATTGCCTGCAGGTATCATCCTCGAGAATGTTCATCTTCTTTAGATGACACCTAAAGTTACCATGTCCTGTAAGTAGTGCTGTCAGCCATCTAAAGGTCCTACGATCCATATCCAGAACCTTCCTTTGTTCAACACTGCTGGTTGCTGCAATCGCCATCTTAGCCTGTCTGCACGAGTCCATGACGTTCCACTGTTTCCAGTGTTCTCTTGTCTCCCACCTTTTTAACAGACCCTCTGCGGTTCCCCTGCCTAGGGCAGTAAACGGCTCCGGACCTTGGAAACTCGAAGCAGCTCCTAGTTTTGCTAGTACGTTCGCTCTCTCGTTTCCTTCGATCCCCGCGTGTTCTCGGACCCACGCCAGTGTCATCTCATTTGATGAGGCACACGCGTTGAGTTTACAGACACACTCCAATGTCAGCGTCGTGTTGAACTCTGTACCGTCCATATACCTGATCACCACCTGATTGTCGAGCGCCACTACTATCTACTTGCCCCTTACCCAATTATCCACTAAGTAATCCAGTGCGTAGAGCAGAGGCGGCATCTCTGCCTGAAAGACTGAGGTGTACGCCCCAGATTAAGTTTGGTGTTTAAATTTGTGTTTACTTTGCTTATTCCATCAACAGGCATTTCTAATTCCGGTATCTTATTTTTTTTGAGATTACTTTATATTTTGGAGAGCTTCTTTTCAATTCAAAATTTATAATTGACTTTTCCTGGCATCCGATCGACCTGAAATTTCGCACACAGCTTTGGCTCTGATTCCGATATAATAAAGCATATCTAAAATCGCTCTAGATGTAATATAGTGGATTATCCAAAATATCAGATAAGCTTCAATGAGAAACAGAGGCCTAGCGAGCAAAAAATTCAGGCATGCCCAACATGCTCAAGAAAAATATTTCGAATCGACTTTTTTACTGGGACTAAGTGATAATATGTCGGCCTTCCATCTCGGAGGTCCCACTAAGGGACGGTTGCCGAAATTTAAAATAACCTGGCCGAAACTCCAATAACTAAAATATCTTTAACGGAGACTTCTACCAAGTATCAAGATACATCTGAAGAAATGGTTTTTTTTTGCAAAAATAAAAACGAGTTTTTGAAATTCCATCATTTTCGGAACTTTAAACGCGTTTAATTTCGGAACGGTCCTTTCTGAGTACACACGTTGCAAAACTTCAAACGAGTTTTTCTCAAAAACACGTTTTCGAAAACTCCACCTGCTCAACAATTGCCCGGTTCTAGCATACCGTAGGAACCAGCTTTTGGGCTAAATGATTAAATGGTTCCCGGATAAATGATAAGACTAAACCCTTTCCGCCCCAGCCAATATTGCATATTGGCTCCCTGAGAACTAGATTCCACTGGTGACAGGGAACTAGCTCGGCTTACAGAAAGTAATAACTAAGGTAGGCTCTCCGCTTTTACTGGGTGTTTAATGGGGTCTAAAGGTCTAAACATACAGCCTCAACTGTAGTATCACAATGAGTCACTTTGGCCTAAGTGTGCCTTTTTAGGCAGCCACTCGAACTTAACCTTACCTAACTCAGGTTCTGTTAGGTTACTTAGATAAAAAAAATTGCTATTACATCAAGGCGGACAAAGGCAACGCAATGATAATTTTAGACACTTGTGAATACAAAAATCCTATGAAGTCCATTTTTAATACTGATTCTTACGGAATCCTGGATCAAAGCCCCATAAATAAATTTTTGAATGCGTTTGATAACTTGCTTAAAATGTATAAACCTTTGTTGGGTTCTACGTGTTAACAGAAAATAAAAACCCCCAACCCTTCTTTTCCTCGCGTGTAAAGATCGCACTGTAACCGGCAGATTAATTGATGTTCTTGCCTTCTCAAGTACACTTACTATTAAACTCTTAGTTCTGTTCTTAAGCTATCGCTAACTAAGCTTAATTTCTTTTTGCCCTGTTGTTGCATTTCCCCTAACCTGAAAAACTTCGTTGATACTGAAGAGCGTAAGTAAGTATTCTAACCCTTAGCTAAGATTACATCTATAATATTACGACGAGCCCTGAAGATGAAATTCTTCTTCTTGATGACTTTAATTTACCAAATGTTATATGGATACCCAACAACGATAACGATGACTTCCTTCTCTCGAGTTATACCACATCTAGGGATTCTCAATTTCTTGACACCGTCGCTTCCTCCGGGTTGCACCAAATGAGTGGCGTAAAAAACTCTATAGGATTTCAGTTGAATCTTCTGTATTCGCTTCTGTTTCGAGTAATACTATAGTTGAATGAGCAACTAATAAGTGATCCGCTATTGATAGTTTTTATCCGTCCATCTTCGTATCATCCCGCAACGATCGTACTAGTATTACGGATCCCAATATAGAGCACCATTCTTATGACTTTAAGAGATCGAACTTCGTTGAAATAACTTCTAATCTCCTTTCAGTTGATTTTTCGGCTATGCTGGACAATAATGACATTTACGACTGCGCCTCCTTGTTTTATAATAAGATTAATGATTTGTTTAACTTTTTTGTTCCTTTAAAACGGATTAGGTATACCCGCTCCTCTCTCGCGTGGTATAATGCCAAACTTCGCTACCCTTTAGGAACCGGAAGAACTAACTTTGGAAAAATTAGTTAACAGTTTAAGAGCGCGTCAGCGTATTCTGATTTTGTGGCCAGTAATGACAGCTTTAAGGTCTTGCTCTATAAGGAATAGCTTGTTCATGTTTGCAATAATATGTATAATGAGGTCATTATGTATATTATCACACTTTCTTTAAATGTGGTATAAGGGATCTTCCAGTTATAACGTTGATTTTTTGAGAGTGCCTTTTCTTCCGATAATTTTGAGCCTTGTGAGAATAGTTATGGTCATATTCTGGATCGCCCGGTTCATCCGATTTGTTGCCCCTTATAACACAGGATCGTATTACGGACAAAATCAGTGAACTTAAATCGGATTTTTCTTCCGGTCCCGAAGGTATCACCCCTGCATTCGTTAAGTCCTATTCTGCTTTGTGGTAGGGCTTTTTTAAAGTTCATGTTCATAAAAAGGCCAATAAGAATATAATAACTAATTAAAGACCAATCGTGAAGCTATCCTGCAAACCCAAGTTATTTGAGTCGATATTGTATTCGCAGCTTATTGAGCGTTGTCGGGGTTTAACCTCCCCCAATCAGCATCGGTTCTTTCCCAGTAGATCAACGACCAACTTGGTGGAATTTACCTCCCACGTTATTTCAGGCTTCCAACGAGGCATGCAAATGGTCTGTATATATTCGGATTTCAATAAAGCCTTTCAAACTCCCTCATTCCGTAAATTTATTTAAACTTAGGAGATTGGGTTTCCCCCTCTTTGCTTCTCAACTGGATTTCTTCCTATCTAAAAGACACAACTTATCGCGTTTCGCTCCGTGGCTCTACCTCAAAAATTGTCTGGCCTTCATTTGGAGTACCACAAGGTAGTTATCTCGGCCCTTTACTATTTGTTCTTGCCATTGATGACATTGTTCATCTGATCTCGCACTCTAATGTTCTGATCTACGCTGTCGCGCCCCTAATTCAAAAGGACTTAGAAACGTTCCTGGATTGGTGCGGGCCCAATGGCTTACATCTCAATTTTGAGAAATCTGAGGCTATGTCCTTTTCCAGGAGCCTTAATTCATAAGTTCTTGATTACAACTTTGCAGGAAATGGCTTCCTTTGCGTGCTGTCCGTAACTGACATTGGGGTAAAACTTGATAGGAAACTTAAATTCACTCTGCATATTAATCCAATGGCAGTTTAATCTTAGGCTTTGTAAAGCGTTGGTCTAGAGATTTCTCGAATATGCATCTGAGGTCTGGTCGCCCTAATACGCTGTTCATTCCAAGCGTATCGAATCAATGCCGTCCGGTTCTGCGCCAACACCTTTAATTGTTGTTACGATTTGTTGATCTCGGTGCCTTCTTTCTCAACGGATTTTCTCCATGTATTGCACGGTCGTCCAATTCGGCGTCTTCTTTGGGTCCCGCGCGGGTTCCAATATAGTTCGTATTGAGCGATGTTGTTTAGTTCTTCTCTTAGTGAGTCACCTAACCGTTGCCACTTTCGCTTGCAAGTACAGCTTGGCTTGTAAGTCTGTGTAGGTCTACGTTGTTAGTGACATCCGCCCAATGGATGCTAAAGATGAGCCGTAGCCAGCGGTTTACAAAGGCTTCTGAGTAGAACTCCTTTATGATGGTGATAATTTTTTCAGGGATGCCTCTTCTACGTAAAGCTAGCCGCGCCTTTTTTGGAAACCTTCACAATTAGGGGTGTTTGTCATTCAGTGAGTTTGGTCTCAGTTTCCCAACATTCCTGGATTGCGGGAAGAAGGATATCAGCCGCAGCAATGGAATCCGCCTTTAATTAGTTCAATTGGTATTCCATAAATCCCTGAGACCTTACCGCGGTTCATCGACTTAGTTGCGTCTGCCAACTCTAATATGCTGGGCGTTCTGTTGTTAATACTCGCCAAAGCCGACGCATATTTAGGCTTAGATAAAGAGGTATTCGATAGTTTCTGCCAGTTTCTCGGCAATCTTGTGTAGATCTCCACTGTCACCGCCGTAAAAGCGGTTCTTCTTCGCTTGTCACGTCTAACAGTTCCTTAGGTACATTTTTTTAGTGGTTAGTATGTAGTTCTGAGATGTTGTTTAACTGCAAAGTTGGCGTTGATAGCAGAATAGATGCGGTTTTTAATCTGCTTCTGTTTTTGTATTTTGAACCATGTGGCGTAACTGATCCATGGTCGTCTTCCGCACTCTAATCGTCCCATGTGTTCTATACCGCAGCCCACAATCAGCAACAATTGCTTTTTTACAATTTTTAAAATTTAGGTCGCCGTTGTTTCCCCATTAAATTCTGCAAGTAGCAACAACGATATCATCCTATGTTTTTTTATGGATAACTGTAGCCAAAGTTATTGGCGACATAATTTTGATCGATGGCCATTGACGTTGCATATGTTGCTTTGTTAAATTTATGTACAATTACTTCGGGTTTCTAACTGCTTGCTTTAAGTAATATTTTCTTAAAAAACTTCTCAATAAGTACCGGAAACTAAATTCGGATAATAATTACAGAAAATCGAAGAAGCTACAAGTAGTTAAAGTGCTCCTATCTATATAGGAAACGTTTTGTTGCAAAAAACAGGGACGAGTAATTAGAAGCAATTTTCTCCAACTTGTACTTGGTACATAAAGAAATTCAAAAAAAAAAAAAATTCCAGCTGGCGCCACGTTGTGCGCCAATTTGAGGGTAGAATGATATTACGAGGTTGCAATAGCCAAAAGTTTAACGCAAATGGCAAACAACAGCAATTTCGAAAGTTTTGAGGCAATTACAAGAAAAACTGCAGCCTGAAATTATAATAATTATCATGCAGCGTAAAAACCACCCCCGATGTGCAATATCTACCACTAGGAGGGGTGATGGCGGTAGTAAAGGCCGAATTATTTCATGAAAACACCAAACTTGTGGGTAACTTGCCGGAGACCAATGATTTCGTGCCGAGGTTTTCCTGGTGCAAAGGGCCCCGGAATAAATCGAATAAAATATGCAAATGGAGTGATGTCGGTACGTGTACTTGCGACTCCTTAAAAACTCATTTTAGCCGACAGAGGCTAGTTGAGGTGCACAAAGATGTGCATGATTTCCAAACCTGGCAGGTCGACCTATTTGGTATTCATGCATTTCTGCTTCGGCAGGACGCCCAGATGGATGGGTATGAAAAGGGATTTTAGATTTCCCTTGATATTCCCTGAAATCCCATTCGGCACGTCCTCGGTACTGGGCATTGCAGTAGGTTAATAATACGGATATAGACAGCCCTTGGAGTACTATACATCCGGGACGCAATATAGAAAGAAAGCGAAGTCGAAAAGAAATTGGCGAAATAGACGGCATCCTTTATAATGCAAGTCACATTCGCCCGTCAAGAGATCGAAAAGTCTGGCCAGAACCTTCGAATGGGGCCATGGAAAATCATCCGTAAATGAGATGGTTTTACAGCTGTCGTAGTTTCTTGGAAAGTTTTCGTTGGAACTTTGCCAAAGAAATGCATACTATGTAGTTGCACCAAGGAGTTTTTGGATCGTGTTTACAAGTAGACCATACGATAACATACAGCAGTGGCGAAACCTTGAATAAGTAGTTTCAGTTTAGCGCAGATATGATTGAAAATGCCTTTCGGCACTGTTTAAAATCACTACTGTAACAGGTCAGTGCACAAAAAGAAGAAAAGTCTACATTATGTTTGAGACAATTTAGAAAGTCGTACTAATTCTGAATTCGGATAAATCCAACAACATTGGTATAATAAATTCTATCATATCCTCTACGGCTACTTTTATTTTAAAACAGTTTCGTTTCTAATGATATTAGATCCAATCCCACTATTCTAAGGCACGTAATCGGCATTACTTCGTTTCGCAAGGTGTGTACCCACATTTGACTAAGTAATCAACCTGAACCCAAACGATATATTTGAAAATTTCCTTGCATAGGGTCCACTTATTACTGCAGACCACTTATCCACAAATTTCTCCATTGGCAGCCGTTCTGCCATTTCAGTTATCGAAATTGAGGAGCGCAAGGCGTCATTTAGTAGCATGAAAATTGCATGCATGTTAATTGAGGTAAAGGCCACCGCTAGACACACATATCCTTGTTCCAGTCACTATATTCACCATCATGCGACACCAGAATAATAAAACCCCATCCCACAGATGCCTATACGAGGTAACACCAAATGAGGCCATCCAGAATCCTGAGTGAAATTTGATGACACTGACACGGTACATATGAGAGTGTTGAGGTTCTCCCATAGCAGGAAACCAAGGCTCGAACTGAAAGGTCTGTATGCACGTTTGCAGAGGTGTTGGATGACTAGAGGTCTCTTAAACTCTTTTGGTTATCTTTTATCCCTGTGAGCTGTGTCTGTATGTTTGCTTGACGTTCCATGCTAAAGCAAGAGGTAGTAGGTATGCAAATTACCCCAGAGGTGATAATAAACCAAATGACAACTCGAATGTACACAAGAGACCAAATGACACTTTGCAAAGAAGATACTCCAAGGGATAAGCCTTTGTATGGACCATTATGTATGTCTTTATGAGTTGAAAGTGGATCCGATTATGCTCAGGTTGGTTTTTAATGATTTAGATGCGGATAGAGCGGGGTACTCATGGAATATTAATCTTATCCTAAGTATGCGGAATTACAACTTAAGGGCAAAGTATAAGAGTCCAAAGGCGGAGGGATATTAATATTTTAAAACCTGGCAACTGAAGTTTTCAGTATATGAACTTCTTCTAGTAAAAACACGTGCACCTGAGCATATCCAATGACAATTTTAACTTAAAATTGACATAACAGTTTTAGTTCACGTTTAATTTGGAGCGGAGCATGACGCATGCTTAAATTAACGCGTGTGATGAATAGAAACATCCTGGATGCACTTAATACAGCGCTCTTTTGGCAGTGGTCTTGCAGAGCTGAGTTCTATATCCGCCATTTACCTTAAAAAACAAAGGTTGCTATTGTGAAATCCGTTATTGCCTAGTCAATGTTTGTGGATTTGTTTATTACAGAATCAAACGAGTACGCGAAATCAAGGATGCTGCCGTCGGTGAAACTTTAAATAAGATTTAGAGTGAGTGATAGAAAACCATTAATAAAAAGAAGAAATAAGGTTGGCGCAAGAACTGAACCCTGAGGTACAGCGGCAGATATTTCGTAGGTTTCATATATAATGCTGTCTATAGTTACACGGATTGAACAGCCGCACGACAACTCTCAATCCATTTTAGGAGGTGAGCGTGCAGACCAAATACTTGAAGACTCCAGCACAAGCCTTTAAGCCTTCGGAGTCTTAAAATTATAGAGATAATGATTCCAACGAT
Organism: Leptarthrus brevirostris; assembly: GCA_964036015.1. Lineage (NCBI taxonomy): Eukaryota > Metazoa > Arthropoda > Insecta > Diptera > Asilidae > Leptarthrus > Leptarthrus brevirostris. Next base: position 137,006,095 of record OZ038372.1, on the reverse strand, counting down.
CCATTAGAGCCGTCGGTTGAGCGGCCAGCTCAGAGAGCGTATAGGCAATTGTTGAGAAGATTGTTACTTTTTTCTTTCATTAACTGATAATTGGTGAGTGATTCTTCAACAGAAGTAAGTGTAATTGGTTTGTAGTTATAGGAGTTCGCACGTGACATTCTTTTTAGGTATCGACTGAACATGAGTGAGTTTTTAAGCACATTCCTTGTTGGCTTTGTCGAATGTACCAGTATAAACATTCCCATCTTAAATCAGTCGTGATATTGAAGAAATGGTAAAATTGTTCCATACCAGAAGCCCAAAAAAGTATGGGTAACAGATCCCTCCATCTAACGTTGAAGTTGAACTTTGCCTAATCACTAATCACTGATTTGCAAATATTCCTTGCATCTTCACAGATACGTCTCAATTCACCTGATGGGAACAATTTATATTCCTGGATAGCTGCTTTTTTTTTTTACTCTGGAAAAGTAATTCTTGAACCAATTAGCGTTAGTAGTTGAAAATAGTCCCGAGGTGAGATGTCACACGATCTAGGCGGTCAATTCACTTCATGATTTCTCAACATGCCCATTGTTTAACGCGCTGTATGGCTGTAGTAGGAGTCATCAGTGGAGTAGTGATAACGTGTTGTTCTACCAATCCGGAGGTCCCAGGTTCGAATCCCAACATGGCAATTTTCTGATGACAACAGATTACGATAAGAAGGCCATTGGAGTTGCAGGGAAAATGTCAGTGGTTCGGAATCCAGTTTAAATTGTAGGTTCACTTGCAATCATTGTCTTGAATCGGGTGAAGTTCTTTTACCGCCCCAAGCCCCACATGGGATTACGGGAACTAGAGAGAGGGAGATACTTGTTAAGTCTTTTATGTTGATTATTAAGTCAAGCTCAATCAGCATTATTATAATGCCACACTAGTCCTTGGAGTTTGGATTAGTTATTATCGGAAAGGAGGCGAAAAATTGTGCAGAGGCTAATCAATGGTCTGAGCTATCCAAGGGAACCGTGCCTGAAGCAATGTATTTGTCTGAGTTAAAAAATATCCAAATATACGCACTGTGTCTTAATAAGAAACACAAGCCACACACTGAACCAGTTGCTGCAAATTAAAGGACTCGCTAAATAACTCGACGTGTCTTCCAAACGGGCTTACGGTAGAGCAATTTTTGAGCTATTGTGGGTTGTCAAAATTTAAATAGCCAGCAAGAACGATTTCAGAAGAAGGAAATTTTTTTAGATTCTTATCAATATCTGAAGACAGTTTATCATAGGAATACATAGTATCAGCGTCAGACATATTTGAGCTGCAGTACAAAAAGCGGAAATGAACAATATGTAGATGGAGATTAAATACAATTTAGGTTAGGTGAGTGGGGCAATGCTGATCTCAGCCTGCCTGACTTGGACCAGTGGTAGGGGTCATTATGTCCGATTCGTAAGAATCTGACCTTACCTGAGCCCCTCTTTGTACTCTCATTAAGGAGTACATTAATTTTGCTCTTGCTGTACTCAGGCCGCAGTTGTCTGACAATGCAATATATGTCCTGGTTTGTTCACCTATAATTAGCCTTTTCGTAGGCATCACTGTCAATGTCTTTCTTATGAGCGTTGATCGAAAATTTTATATAGGTGATCGCGTCATCTGGAAATCATGATTATCTTGAACAATTGCGCTAGGTTCGATTTCACCATCACAGTTTTCAGCACCTTAAGGGCCGCCTGGCGGTCAGTATATATGCGGTTGTCCATGTTGGACTCTCTGGCTTCCTGGCTGGCAGTGCCCGTTTTAGATCCATCTGTATATATGGAGATCTCTGATGCTTCAACCGGCTAAATATCTGGGAATCATTCTAGGCAGCAAACTGACTTTGAGACTTAATTTAGAAGAAAGGATTGGAAAAGCAAACAAAGCTATTTACACCTGCAAAAGACTTCGGGGCACAGTGGGGGGTCGAAACCCAATGGCTCTATACGGCAATAGTACGATCAATCATGCTGTATGTGGTTTGGTGGCTGTTGTGGACAGGAAAACGTACCTGTCCAGGTTCGAGCACACACAATAATAGCGGGAATTACTGGTGCATTCAAATCCACTCCCTCTCGTTCTCTTTATACAAATCTATACCTCCACCCTTTGGACTTGTATGTAAAGGACGACGAGCTGAGGGCTATGTTGCGCCTCATAGAATCAGAGTTCCTTAAGACGCGGGGGTACGGCTTTAGTAGTTTAAAGAAGAATCTGAATACTGCAACTAAGTACATGCTACCGATGATCCACTTCAACAGGAAGTTCGAGCTATTAATACTGGACAGGCATTTCTGTGAAACAAGAACAGAAGAATCTGCAGATAATGTACACGTCAACACAGATGGCTCATAAACGAGCTCCGGAGTAGAAGCTTCGATGCTTTGCCAAGTGCTCAACATGTACTCGTCTTGCAGACTTTCTTGTGAATGGAGCGCCTATACACAAGGCAGTAAAATTGGATCACGGTCAGCTGGCGCCAGGCAGTTTAATTAGTATCTACGTGGACAGCCAAGCGACGTTAAAATCTCTTGAGTCCAAAGAAATTAAGTCAAAATACTTCTTTGATTGCTACAGATCTCTGCACACTTTAAGCAGGAACAGGAGAGTACAAATCTGCTGGGTAACTGGACACAGAGACATCATCGGAAACGAAGCGGCAGATATTATCGCTAAGAAAGAAGCTGAAAGGGAAGCTCAGGAAGCCTAATAAGTACTTTCTCTAATATGTAGCGTTTTCAAATCTCTTAACAATGGGCTATTAGATCTTGCACGAAAATTATGTAGAACTCCTATGATTAGGAAAACTAACTGTCTACTCAACCTAACTCTGACTCAATGTAGAACTATAGTGTGGCTGGGATCTACACCGATCACTGTCATAAGGGGGTACATGCTCACATAATTAGTGTTTCCGACACTGTGCAAATATTGTCGGGAAGCTAATATAAAAGAATAATAAGGATTTAAGGAAGCGCAATGAAATGCGAAGCATTGTAAAGTTTGCAACAGAGATGGCTACCTTCAACATGAATAATGTAGTAGTAGATGTTTTCAAAACGATACCTATAAAAGGTTTAGCATCGTAGTATCGCTGGTGTGGTCTATGCGGGACTTTCACTGCAATGTAATCTACCCTTACCTAAATTTCTGTCCCATTCCTCTCTAGCAACCTGACATTAAAGCTGATATTAAAGGTTATATCAGGGACCCGGTGGTCTATGTCTATCTGTTGTAGATGCAGTCTAACTTCCGATGCTCTCCTTACAGCAACGCATAGGCTTCATTCTGACTGCACTTACCTCCACAGTATATATCCAGTGGCAATATGTCGAGCATGACATAGAAAGTAGCTGTGGGCGTAGTGTGTAAACACCCAGTAATAGCCAGACCGGTAGTTTCCTGTACTTTTGATGGTGTTTTCAAACTACAGCTCTTATCCAGCGGTGTGCACCAGCCGTAGCAAAGAACCGGCCTGACTGTACAACCAATGTGTCACTTTCGGTCTTAGTCCCCATTTGACCCCAAAGGTTCTCCTTCACACATAGAAGGAAACATTTGCTTTCGTTATGCACTCTTCTATATTTCTCTTTCTGTTAAGTTTAGAGTCTAATATTAACTTGGCTGCACCAGAAAGAGTTTGTTATTGTAAAATAGCCAGCTTAGCCGAATTCGAGTGACACTAAACCGCAAAATGGTCAAGTCGCAAATGTTACAAAAATCAGAACAGCATTTTTATAAAGCCCTGAATGATTATAATTTGGGGAAAACTAGAGATGAATTTGGATCAATTAGTTAAGCGGCACGAAGATCACGCTATGGTTCCCGGGTTTGAGAGTCGGTCTCCCCGGGTTTTTAAAAATAGGTTTAAATAATCAACTCCGTCTGTGGGCTGTTGTTTAGCTCGCAGCACTGCAAAAACAAGGAAAAAAAGTTTTTTCACTTTCCTTGTACTAATTCTCTTCCATTCGAAGCCATACTAACGCATCAAAGGGTTCTCCCCTAGACTCATCATAAAAATAAAGAAAAACACACAGACTTTTTCAAGAAAAGAAGCGCGACAATAGGGCAGTACTAGAGTGACTTGTACGACCGATCCGACTGGAACAAGTGCTCTTCCACCACGACAACGCACTAGCTCATTCAGCCAGAATCGTCGCGACTAAAGCATTGTAATACGAACTGATGCCGACCTCACCGATTTGACTCACTGCGACTTCTTTCTATTCCGCAACTTGGAAACGTGTGGCTCATGGGATAAAAACAAAGAGGTAGCGTTAAAAGCGCAATTTTGAAGATACTTATCAATCTATCAATTTGGCATAGTAACTTATCAATATTTATACGATGCCCTTGCTTAATGTGCCTCGCGACATTTCCTGCTTTCGTTCGGACCATTTTAATTTTTCTTGATGTTTCTAAAAATTGAGACAAATAACCGAAATTTTTCAAAAGCCTCCATAAATTAAAATTCAATAGATTTAAATCGGACGACTTCGACGTCAACTTAGAATCTCACGTGCTATCCCTTCAAAACTACGAAATTGTTTCCAATTCGTATGACCACTCCTTCGATGGCATTGAAAAGATTAATAACAGAATTGATAGGTACGGCTTTCCGCAGAGACACAAAATTGCCAAATTCTAAAAATAACTTAATGCAGGGGTGGGGGAGGGCGTTATTCTGAATGAAAAACTTATCCAGGACACAGTAATCTAATGAAGATAAGTATTAGCACTCTATCATTTATACATATATTCGAATGTCTCCATTTCTTAAAGGTCTAAATCTATTTTAATTTTGTTCTGGATATGGAAACCCTCCAACCGAAATAAAACGGTGTATGATATCTTTTGGTCCTATTGATACTCTTACCTTGTTGTGCCGCAACCACATAAACTAGCGGACCGCATTGCAGCATCGAAGGAAATAAAATTTGTATTAGATCCCTGCGAGGGTAAGGAAGGAATCAATCGGCAATCAGCGTGTGGTAAACTACCAACAACATTTCTACTAGCCTTAGGGTTGAAAGCCATTCCCGTCAGATGTCTTTGCAGCAAAAGAAATCGAAAACTTTAGACTTATGAAAATTTTAAAAACTGCTGATCGAAGAACTCTCATATGAAAAGGTTTTTGTATTCCATCCATAAAAGAGGCGAAATCAACTCTTGGCCTGCAGTAAGTCCTGACGCAAAAAAAAATGTTGTTTGCATTGAGCAGCAACGAAGGAGTACGAGGCAAGAAAAGATTTCACCGATTCCGTTCACGACTTGAAGCTTCAGCAAAAAACTATAAAAACACGAAATTGTGAAACCCGAGGGAGCCGTCAAGGGCCACATCCCAAAGAAGTTCCCCAAAGCTACCAAGACAACTGCGCACCTTGTTGACTCACCGTTTACTTTCTTCAGAAAAACTGCTGGTTGCAGAGGACTTTTAATAAGAGGACACAAATCAAAAATGATGGCGAAATTATTCCAACTTTGTTTACGGTTGATAAGAAAACAACTTTGCGGCAATGTTTATGTAAGCATGGCTAGGACTAGGAAGGACTGCAACGTCTCATCGAGGACACCTCGAACACCCGCAAACTGAGACGAGTACAGCAATAGCACGAAGTGTAATATCAGCAACAAGAGAAAAGCCGGAAAACTACTTACGTGTCAGGGAGCGCCCTAGCTCCGCCACACATATAATAACAGGCTGTGGGGGAGGAACTGAATTTCTGTTGGCACAGATGTTCCTTATGTGGGGATGCAGCTTTCCTGTTGCTTTTGCAGATTGAGTATCCTCGGGCCTCGTTCCGCTAAAGATGTTTTGTGGGTGGCAAACTTAATTTGGATGAATGACTTAACCAGAAGGATGGGGCGCACCGAGTCGTAGCTTATGTCTTTAATATGAAGAAAACGACATTTAGGACAGAGATGCCGTGTTCACCGAGTTCCGTTATTATCTTGAAATGGAAAAAGGGTGAAGCGTAATTGGAGCTAAATTGGAAATGAAAGTGGCGATAAAAAACAAGTTAAGCTCGCTGCGAGGTAATTAGGGGCTCGTTGTTTATTGTTTCTTGCTCAAATGTGTTTGTCGAAAATATTTAAGGCTCCATACTATATTAGTGATATCCTTTAGCTCAGCTCAGTATAAGTCAGCAAAAAGGAACCTTTACGCATATATTTACACAACCATATTATTTGACATTCTTGAGGGAACTTATTTGTATTTATAGACCGAATATTGTTAGGGATAGGACCACTCACTTTTGATGTTTTTTCAATTCAAATGGTCACTTAATGGTATGGTCAACAAATGAGATTCGATATCGAATCAAAATCTAAAAAAGGCTCGCAGTAAAGTTAAGTCAACAAATTGAAATTGAAAAGGGTTAAAGGACACAAATTTTGACGCAAAAGAATATTTGTATTCAAACAAATGCAATCCAATTTTGAACTTTTAAGTTGATTTATTCACTGAGCATGCAACATTGCAATTCAGTCACTTTCTATGCAAATTCCTTTAAAGCATTGAAAACATTACAGTAACTGCTGCACTATAACCTTAAAAGTAGAGTTTCCAAATTGTTCTTTCTATCGTAAATATAGAGAAAATGTAGGGAGTTTGTGTGTAATATCCTTACAAATGCAAGATAGGTTAAGAGCGCGTTGGGCACACACATGAAAGATTCCCGTGGAGTTATTTCTGAATTTTCAAATCGTATTCAGTTCCTTCCCACCCCTATTCTCTCCAGGACAAATTAGGGCCTGAGAAATTCTGGGGTAATTTATCTCTCCCTGTAATAAATCAAAACATGAATGTTGTTTTGAACATATTGAGTCTCACTGTATGGGAATCTAAAGAATTTAGGCACAGTTGGTCAAGATAAGGGGGAAGCACGGCAGGTTCGTTCTAAAACGACCCCGGAGCTTCGATGCGGTTGATGTATGCGGCGCAATGGGAAACCCATACAGGAGTGGCATAATCCAAAATTGGTCTCACGAAATTGCAATAAAGGGTTCTTCAAAGTTATAGTAGTGCATTTGCTGGCATTTAGTGGAAGGCGATCGCGAGAACAAGAATCGCAGAATGCAGCCGAATCAGTGCTTAAGAGACTACAGTCAGAGTCATGAGAAACAATGTGAAATATTTTAGCATCCTCTGCGTAGCACAGGATTTCATCGTTGAAGAAGCGAAACATCATTAGTTTCCATAAAAAAAAAGCAGCGGGCCAAGAATGCTGCTCTGTGGCACGTCTGAGTTGAGAAAAATTAGGTTCTGAAAGAGCACGTTGCGTATAAGCGGACACGTATGAAGTTCTCCTGTCAATAAAACAAGAAGGAAACCCAAGCAATTGGTCAATTAATTTAAAGATCTTACTGAAATCTGTGAATACACAGTTCACCTTATTGCCTGATTAAATAGTTGGCAAGGAGTAATTTAGGAATTCTACGAGGTTGATGTGCCCTTAAGGTAGTCGTGCTGAAAAGAGCTAATGCAAGACCGGCAGTGAAAGCCAAGTACATCACTCACCAGGGACTCAAAAATCTTCGCAACGTTACACAAGCTACCAAACTTACTGTCTTTTCTCATGACGAGGAATCATCAGAGAAATATTGCAAGACGGAATTGGAGACCAGGTCTCCGCGTGAGCTTTTATTAAGAAATTAAAATAATCCACTCCGTCTCTGGGCTGTTGTCTAGCTCGCAGTAATGCAAAAACAAGACTTTCAAGTTTCCTCACTTCCCTTACCCTAATTCCCTTCCAGCCAAAACCATGCTACCGCATTAAAGGGTTGTCCCCTAGGATTTGGCCACATCGTATAAAAAAAAAGTACAGAGAAACGACCGGAACACAAACGTAAGCTAAGTAAATAACAGAAAACACAAAATGGACGAATAAACATTTTCTCAAGAAGGAAGACGGGATACCATCAGGGTATCCCAAGAAGCCGTCCGTCAGATTAGATAGGTGGTCAGCAACAGATGCGTCGCGTCGTCAAATACTAGCTCAAGGAAAGCGGGTGGGAGCCTCGTCAAATGGTAAAATATCACAGTTGGAATCACAAAAGGCAGTGCGGGAAAAGTCAGTGAAAATATTGGCAATTGTAAAGAGATAGTCAGTCTCGCAAATACTATACCTAAAAAAAGCATCACAGTTCCGATTCGAGCTTATAAACTTCCAGAAGTGTTAAGTCAGAGATCAGAATATGACAAGAAATTCTCGTAACTCCCTGAGGCACAGAACACCTTCCAGGGCTCACCCCATAAGTTCCTCAGACATCTCGAGGTACCGTCAGGCCATTGAAAAAACAAATGAGACGGACATCTCCTCACCAACGGAGCGGGATCACAACATGAAAACAAAAACATAAGATCCAGAAACCTGTCCGAGGCATTAGCAACAGAGCAGCCCCGACAAGGCAATAGAATTTAGAAAAGACAAGAAATAATTAGGAACAGTCATGAATGAAGGTATCAGACTAGCAGCGGTAGAGGAAGGCTCCCAACAAATGGTAAAATCGCCTAAAATCACAGTATCATCCGTAGGAATGAGGGCATTAGAGCAATTGTTAATGAACGCAACAAGCAGTTCGTGTCCTGCGGAGGAGGACCAAGGGATAATATAAACGGTTAACACAAATAGGGAACCTCAAGGCGACGCAGAAGAGCTCGAATTTACAGATATCGGTAACATATACCAGAAATAGCCTCCCTTATCGCAGACAGAACCGCAGCATCAAACGGGACACACAACTCGGAAAGGCGGTAATTCCGTTGGAAAGTCTTTAACTTAGGCCCAACAAATCAGAAATCCCGACGCACAGCCAAGTCTCAGTCAGGCAGATAACATCAAAGCTGAACGCATAGAAAAAGCAGCGCGGATTTAGCTAGTTATTTGTAATAGAGGCGATGATCCTGGCTTTAACTTTAATCACAAGATCTGCTCGATTTGAAGAGCATTAGTAAAGAGTATTTGAGAAATCGTCTCTACCAGACCACAACGGGATACTCTTCTGTGACTGTGATGTGAACTCCGCATCGGACAATGTGGTCGATACTGTTACCAATTTGATAAGCGAAGCCTTTTGAGAATCATGTCCTATTAGCAAAGGGCATAGTATGTTAAAACTGCGGTTGCTGGAGGATGGACGGAAGAGTTGAATCCTTCTAGGATATGGCGATCCTCATCTGGATATTCTCAAGTGTTAGTTACACCTCCAAACAGTGGAAACCGGGCAATGCATGCTAGAACGTAGCCAAGTAACTAATGCGGGAGGAGATAACTTCTTGAAAAATCCCCCTAACTCCAAGGTTGTAGTAGGCCTTTCCAAGAGAGTCTGTAGTGGTGTCCCCTATCTGCACGACCGAGGGGTAATTGGGTCGAGAATGGCGTTTCCTCAGACACTTCTGTAGCGGTGGAGGTGGAGGGTATGGTAGACCCTTACAGGTTGGCTCTACCCACACAACAGAAGCAGGTTTGGGAAAATTACCTTTTGAAGGTTCTTTGCCGGCTATGGAGGCTGGCGTGCTCCAGTTGAAAGTGCTGTAGCAGTCCTGGAAGAAGGTGCCATTGGCAAAATAATAACTAGCACTTCGTGCGGTGGTGGCGGAGATGGTAGACTCTAACGAGTTGGCTTGTACACGAACCAGTGAAAGATACAGGCCTGTCTTCCGAAGTGTTAGCTACGGTTAATTCGGAGGAGGTTACTGGTGCTGGCTCTGGACTTAAGCCTTATAGCGTGGAAACCTTCAATACCGTGGGCAGAGTATAGTTGAAGGTTGTAATTACCGCATGGACCAATAAGGAACACTGGAAACACGAGAGGTAAATCACGGCAGTCGTGGAGAGGTCCCTGGAGTACAAAGAGAACACCTTGCGGATGATTTCTACCCACAATAACTCAAAAACTGGTTCATGCGCTTTGTAAGGTTGATGTCCTCAAACAGTGGACAAGGTGTAAATCCTGGCAGGAAAAAGCTGACAGAGGAAGAGAAAAATACCAGAGTTTAGAACCTCAGTGCTAGGGAGAGGGGGGCGGAGGGGACCCTCCAACCAAGTATTTGGGATTGATACTAGACTCAACACTCGATTGGAGAAGTTATATTACAGAACGTGTAAAGAAAGCCAGTGTAGCATGAGCAGTAACAATAACATTGTAAATTTGGTCATCTCCAATTAATGATCCAGGATGACCTAATTCTGCCCGAATTAAAATTCTTAACGATGTTCCCACAACCTGATGCCTAAGACCGGCGGCTCTAGAGGTTATGCTTGATAGCAGCGACCAGCGCAGTCAGTCTGAAGATTGCCGGATGGTAGAAGGAGAAGCAATACGGCCTTTTTAGGAAAGTTGGATGCGTTCACTACAAGGAAGATACATATTAACAGGTCTTAACAGGTTCTTAATTTCGGAAAGGCTTTAATACAAAGTTTCCTAAAAGAAATAAAAGGGACGAAAATGAAGTAGTAGGAATAACAGAGACATCTATATATACGGATGGATCAAAAATGAATTGAGGTCCAAAAAGTATACTCTAACAAATGGCATTGGTTTGAATCATGCAGACTGCCGGTCAAATGTAGTGTATTTTAGGCGGAAATAGTCGCACTGCTGGTATCGGTATCCGCACATATACTGATAGTCCGGCTGACATTAATTCCTGGAACCTGTGGTGGTGCAATTAAATGTCGTACAATTATGCAAAGATAGTCTAAAGTAAAAGTAACTGTAACGAGGTGACGGTATGCGTTGTAACGAGGCACAGTTGTATTCCGGGAACAAAAGAGCGAATGAGTTAGCTTGAAGGGATGCTGAAAGGGATATATCCGTGGACTACGTGAGGACTCTAATCAAGGCCTTAAAGAAGGACATCTATAAAGATGCATATAGGAAAGCTGATCGCCGGTGGCAAAATAGGGCCCATATATAATAAGAAGAAAACGGGAACCAGTGTAAACAGAAGTGAAAGCTGAAGCAGTCAGAAGAACGTATATTTCTATTTTGGCACATTGGGTCTTTTCTCTGTTTTTCCTTCAACCTTGTACTTTTGGTTGCATTATTGGTAGAGCTGGTCGCGGGTTAAGGATAAAAGCTTATGAGGAGGGCATAGGATCAGAAGATATTCAAAGCAGTGGGAAATTAATACCAAATAGAGATATCGACGGTATTTTAAGAGGATTAAAAAGTTTATTTATGAAAGGAGCCCCACAAATTAGTTTACTGACCCTTTCTGGATTTTATAAATGCATATGTTTAGGTACATATAGGAGTCAGAGGGAAACTGGCAAAGTCGAATCTCGAACCGAGGACGATGCACATGATACTCCATCATCTAACCACTAAGCTACTAGCACTGTTGCTGATCTCTATGCCATAGTTCTTTTATGAAGAAGCCTCGATCCCACATATTTATGTATTGATAAAAAACGATTATTTCTATTGATTTCGGACGTTGCCATTTATATAAACTGAATTGGAACAGAGTAAATTATATTTCAAGTATACATTCTATCTGTACGTCTCGAATAATCACGACATCATCATCCGGAAATACAATTTAAAGGAATACGCAGACATACACACGTATAGATTGATAGTAAAACATAAAGTTCAAATTACTACTAAACTGATTTAATCTCTGATATTTATGATAAGGGTTGCGACTAGAAAAAAACTTGACATTTCTTTCCTTACACGAACCCTTAAATGACTTTCCTCTGCCTTCCCCTCCGCTTATTTCACTTTAAGCAGTATGACATTACTTAAAAACATTCTAATTTCCCACTCCTTGAAGCTGAAAACTTCAGTTAATTCGAAAGTTTTAATTAACTACTTGAAAATTAAATTTTAAATCAAATTTATTGCTATAATGTTACCAAAGAGAAGCTATTTCCTGATCTTAGGCAGTCCTTATTTTCTCATCCAAGTTGTCTATAACATTTTATTTGACGTGACTTCAAACTATCACTCACATCTGACACGAACGGAGGAAAAGTCTTTTTAACTTCTGTGAGCAATCATTTGCCTTCGTCTGTATTGACAACATAAGACAGATTAATTAAAACATAGTTCTCTGCACAGGAACGCCCTCGTAGCAAGTTGATATTTTCAAACTGAAATTCTCAGAGTGGTGCAGACACCATTTACAGGGGATATCCAGGATAACGTATGTCACCGCAACTACCTTTAACAGCGAATTTATTTCACGTTTGATGACTTCGTTCCCGAAGCCAGCAACTCGAGTAGCCACGTCCTCATCCATTATCTACGAAATACAATTTCTGCACGATGCCATATTATTCAGGCTTATGGTGGTAGCCGGCCCATGAATGATTGATTGCATCAAATTTAATACCAACATGGAAACGTGAGGATGTGCTCCTGGTACCAAACACGAAACATTCGTTAGATGGTACCTTTCCACCTTGCTACCTTCGTTATAGGAGTACAACAAACAGCGCATTTAGAGCACATAACATCTGGACGTGCAGCTTGGAACTCTATACTCCAGTCCAGGTATTCTATTCTTATGCATTGGCTGGCTACAGACTATGGCAGTATATGGTCTAAGCGCCTGGACGCCTCGTCCTCACGACTCTGATACACAAATACTGTGACAATGAGACATACAAGTTGGGCCCATCGGAGAGTGTGACTGCATTGCAGCATACAATTTCAAGTGACATGATTGTGTAATGAACCTGAATGTTGTCGTGCAGAATTTTTTCTCATCAATTTTCCCAGACCATGCTGGGAACCAGCAAAGGCTTATGCAGCTTTTATTATCAGAGTTCCTAGCTTTTTAGCTCGAGGAGCACACACATTCTGCTGATGTCATTTATTTTGGCATTGTTTTATGAGCTACTTGCTGCTTCCATGGCTTCATGATATGATTTTCACTTCTTAAGGAGCCCACGAACAATTTTTTTCAGTATTTTGGTTTGGTTTTAAAACGAAAGAATGGCTTTTACTTTAAAGTTGTAAAAAGAGCAAAAAATATAACTCAACCGAGGTTACATGCATCAGAAGCTATTTCTACCTGGACCTTATTTGCTATCACTCTCCAATATGTGACCCTATTGCCGACGATATTCCGTGCATTGTAAGACGCCATGCAGTGATTAGCTCAACCAGCCGCAGTTATGGACCTGGTTAGGGCCTTAAGCTCCGCCCTGGCGAACTCGTCTTGTCCATTAAGGAAGTGCTTGCCGAAGGCCTGAAAGCTAATTCTAGCTAGTCCATGGCCTTCACAAAACACATGCTGAGTACTTTCAACCTCCTCCTCGTTCAGGCAACTCCGACAGAAATCATTGGCAGGAACACGCATGCGGAGTGCATGGCTACCAAAAAGGAAGTGACCTGTTATAACCGCAACGATATTTCAGATATTCCGTTAGCTTTTCTTCAGTACGCTCGGAGAGCTGAACAGCTTTTAGGTCGATCACTGTTTTTACGGCGATTAGAGGTCGTTCGATTGATCTGTTTATTTATGAAAAGTTCATCTGCAAACCTTTCGCCACAACATCGGCGGCCCCGTTACCCGTCAGATCGCTATGACCGGGTACCCAGCAGCAAATCACCCTGTGTAGAGCCCCCAAGCTTTCAAGACTGTTTTGGCATCTGCGCACCAGCAGTAATTTAATCGCCTTTTAGTCGAGCGCTTTGATGGCCGCTTGACTATCGCTATACAAGCAAATTTCGCTGTAGCTTCTTATGCGACAGCAATACACTTGCTGCCCTTTCAATGGCCAGGACCTCAGCTTGAAACACACTGCAGTTATCCAGCAGTCGATGCGAGTTCCGTATGTTGAGACGGTCGGATAAAACTCCCGCTCTCACCCTTTTACCCACTTTTGAACCGTCCGTGAAGATCGATATACCTGGCATTTGCAGCCAATGACAACCTTCACATTCCTCCCTACTAGGTATTCTAGTAGAGAAAGCTTTCTCGAAGCTTATTGTAGGAACAGTATAGTCAGTCTTCTACTGCAGATGATCCCTCGAATAGGCCCTAAGTATTCTGCAGCGTCCGTATTCCGAACTTTTCCAAATTTTGGATTTCTTCAGTCTAGTGGCATTGCGAGCAGCTATACACCTACCGTGGATGTCCAGAGCGATATGGAGCATTGTCTCCAACGCGGCAGTTGGCGTTGTACTTACCGCTCCTGAGATAACCAAATAGGCGGCACTTTGAATTTATGTGAGCTTCTTTTTCTTTGTGCCTTTCGAGAGCGCCTACCAAAACTAAGATTCCGCAAGTCAGGATTGGTCTCAGTATCGATGTATACATCCCCATTTCTTCCCTAGGTTTTTTTTGCAGACATAAAACGCTATCAAAGCCTTTTTAACTTGGGTCTTTACCGTTAAGGTTTTGTCCCCAACTTTAGGGGGTTCAAAGGGTTCGATTCGTCTTCTCCCTGTGAACAGCACCATTTCAGTCTTCTGAGCATTGGCTACTAAACCGCAGAAATATGCTCATATATGTATTATGCCCAGTGCTCTCTCCGTAAGTTTGCGTATGGTGCTTAAGAAATTCCCTGATACCAGTAAGCCACCACGTTTTTTCCGGTGCTCTCTAGCAACCTCAGAACTTTATCAGCAACTACCAGCCAGAGCAAAGGGGACATAGTGCCGCTCAGTGGGGTCTACAGGGGTCTACAGACTGATCTTACAGTTTCCCATGTAGTCTACTCTATTAGATCTTAATGCAACACTTATAGCTTCAGTTTTGACGTTGTTAAAGGTAGAAAGGTATGTAGAAAATTACCCAATGTGAATTCTTTACATCTGAGCGTCTTTTCAATGGTGCCGACTACGTCATGAAGCGCAGCTTCTACTGACTTTTCATTCATCTGAGCATGTTGAGCATGTCAAACACCGCTAAAAAAGGGGAAACCCGTTGGTGCAACTACATAAACCTTTCCTAAGTTTTCAAAATAAAATAGGTAAGGCTAATTGGTCTGAAATCCTTAGTCGTTATGTGTCCTTTTCCTTTGTGACTTTGGGTTGAAGATCACTTTGACCTGTCGCCAAGCGAGAGGGATGTAGGCGTGAAATAAGAATTTTTCAAAAATCACCAGAAGTCAACTAATCGTTGTATGAGCTCTCTGCATTGGGCATAACCCCATCTGATCCTAGCGATTTGAAGGGATCGAATGACTCCATAGCCCATTTTACTTTGTTATATTTGTCATTACCCGATAAATTTTGCCCGCACCTCCTTTCGGGCGATGCATCCACTGATTACTGTCGAATTTCCGGGAAAGGCGTTATAATGAGCAATTTTAGTGTCTCCTCTGTCAGCTCTGTGTCAGCGCCATCACTTCTCATTAGAAAATAAGGATCACTGGGGTTATCTGCGAGAATATTCCTGAGCCTGGCGGCTTCATTTGTACACTTAATGGTTTCACAGAAATACCGCTATTATGAACGTTTGGCTCTTCTAATTTCCTTTTTGAATTCTTTTGGCTTGCTTTAAGGGCAGTCCAGTCCTTTATTAGTCTGGTAGTTTTAGCCTTATCGAAAAGCTTCTGCGAATATCGCAACCTTAAACTTATCCTTCTGTCCCGCTAAGCAGGATAAGACTTCCCGAACAGTATACTAATCGGACAGCTCTCTCAGGCCGTTCTCGATCATTTCCGATAGTTTATTTATAGCTAAATAAATGGAATTCGAGAGTGCAGGTGATTTACCGCTGGATAGTTGGCAAATCCTTGCAACACATCCTTTAAACTTCAGTTCTGGCTGGGTTTTTAAAGGGTTTAGCGGGTTCTCTGGAAAGGTCGATACTGAAGCGAATGCAACAATCAAAAACGACTCTTTTTCGGACACTCTCGAGTCCCCAACCTTTAGACTCTTCCATTCACCACGAATGTCACATCCAAGACCTCCGCCCAATTTGCTGTAATAAAAGTGGGCCTATTTTTTTTTATTGTTTAGCGGGAGAGGTGAAAATCTTCCAAAAGACATCAGACGGCCCGTGCCCTCCGGTCGTGTGAGATTTTTACTCTGGGAATTAGCCGAAAGAGACCACATAGAATTGGATCCCTTTTCATCCCCTCCCAGTCTCCCGTAAAGGGGGCAACTGAATATCCAGTTATGCCACTGTCGCCACTAACCTCGGTTTCCTGGGTCACTGCTAGAATCCTAGCCTATCTGCAGGAATCCTCGTTGTCCCACAGTATCCAGTGTTCCTTCCTTGGTTCTACGGCATTGAAGGGTTAAAAGCTTTAGTCAAGAGCCAGGAAAAGTAACCACCTCCGGATTAACCGTAGCTTACCCTTCGGAAGGCAGGTCTGCATCTTCTACTGGTGCATGTACCGCGGAGATAGCCAATTCGTTAGAGTATACCATCTCTGCACTGCCGCACCTGATGAAGTGCTAGTTATTATTTTGCCCATGGCACCTTCTTCCAGGACTGCTACAGCACTGTCAGCCTTCGCAGAACCTTCGAAAGGTAATTTTCTCAAACCTGCTTCTGTTGTATTGTGAGTACCGTGAGTACAGCCAACCTGTTAAGGTCTACCATATCCTCCATCTCACTCCTACAGAAATGCTTGAGGAAACGCCATTCGCGACCCAATTACCCCTGGCTCCTGCAGAGGGGATGACAACACTGCAGACTTCCTTGGCAGGGCCTACTAGAACCTTGGAGTTAGGGGGATTTTTCAAGAGGTTATCTCCTCCCGCATTAGTTACTTGGCTTCGTTCTAGGATGCATTGCCCGGTTGCTACCGCTTGTAGGTGTAACTGACAGTTGAGAATGTCTAGATGAGGATCGCCGTATCCTTGAAGGCTTCAACTCGTCCGTCCATTCTCCATTAACCTGTTGTCTCTATTATAGATGCATAGATTTTTTTGCAAACTGTAATTAAAAGAAAACGGCATAAATAAGCAAAAGTTTTCAACACCCCCCCCCCCCCCCCCCCCTCTCCTACACTTTACATTTTAAGGAAATTAAAAAAGATGATTATTGAGAAGTGGTGAAATAAAACCTCCACGCCTTGAAGCAATATGGTCATAACACCGATTGTCCTTTTTTTGATAGCGAACCGAATCGTCGGCGATATGTTATATATAAAAACAAACATCAAAGAATGAAAGTTAGCTTTTTCTTCTTCAGTTCACTTAAACTGCTTTCGCTATGAGAGGTGCGGTAAATTTGGTTGAAGCATGAAGAAACCCGTGTACGAAGGGTGATTGGATATTATTTCTGGGCACGAGACTGTACAAATGCACCCCTATTTCATGAAACTATAAAGTCATGATCGTTATTAACCTTAATTGACCTAAAACATAATATAAATTGCCAGTTACAGCAGTGGATATTTAATCTCACAATTTCGAACAAAAGCGTGATTTATAGTAGCATAAAAGCGTCATAAACTTAAAAAGAAAGCGATAAATAGATAGATAGATTCTGCAAAGTTGAAACCCTCTTTCTCAAAACGATGCATTGATGGCACTTCGGCGAAGTATCCCATCACATTTCATTTTACCAATTACTGCGGAAGTACTGAGTGCTTCTAAGACTGTTCAGCTTCCTCTATTTCGCATTAAAATGAACTGAAATCAAGAGCTCACCCTCGCATGGAAAGGCGAACCGTCGTCTAATCATAAGAGGTTAAATAAGTATACAGGGTGGGTATAAAATCCATTCGCTCAACTTGCAGCAGGAGAGCGCACTTTGGCTATAAAGACGAAATGTTCACCAAGGATGTACACAGAGAAGAATTTCATTAAATATTAATCCATGGCAGAGGTAATTTTATATTCAATTACACCTGGTAGTAGAACCGCCACATATATCCGTGCTGGTATCACGTAAAAGAACCAGGTCTCGCCTTACCATTTTGCTCGAGTTTCTTGTTTTATCGCGCTCGAGCTAAATTTAGTTCAGAATTCTCCATACAGGACGGACCCATCCGGTCGGAATATTAGGGCTGTACGTGAAACACAAGTTCGTTGTTCCACCCTTGTTGTTGTCCGACGCCCGATTCGACCCCCTTGAACACCCTCAACTTAACGATATGAGTATCAACTTTTAAGGAGTTGAAAAGTTTTTTTTTTGAGGTTCTCGCTTTTCCTCTTTGAAAGTGCTTCAAGAAATTCTTCAATGCTTTCGCAGATTAACTCCTGGTCCCGCAGTGACGGTGTGGAGTCTAAATTTACTTAATAAGATTTTATTTAACCAGGAGTACTACTCAAGGCACTACTTCTGGTTATTGTTGCAAATGAGCTGAAAGTTTTCTACAAAGTTTTAGATGAACTTTCCACCTTCGGCAGGTACAATGTGTGTATTTGCATGCACGTGATTTATATCAGCTTGTTTTTGAATACCAGCCGAACTTTATGGAAACACCTGGCAATTAGGATTTCACCGCACAAATTTCTCAGAGTAAATAAATTGAAACATTCAAACTTTTTCTTAAATGCGAAACTTTTTGAAATTTGCTGCTGAGAGATAGAGAAAAGGAACAAAGGGGCATGGGGCCATTATTTTGAAGTTTATTTTTTAATATTTCTCGTAAACTTAAGTGCAGACTTTTTTCTTTTATTTATTTATATATGTGAATTTATTGGTGTTAGTAGATTCTAACTTCGGAATGTACTAACACTAATAAATACACAAAATTCAACTTCTTCCTGCAGGATCTCACCGATTTCCCTTAAAGTTGGTAAGTTAATTGCCTTGTATCAGCTATTAACAGAACTGAAATAGTTTGCAAAACTTACGATAATTGATAGAGATGCTATGCTGGCCTTTGAATATTGCAAAAAAAACATTTTTTTGCATTCCATATAATTTAAAAAATTTATATCTCCGGTTCTACTAGGCCAATTATAATGATGTTTTGCATTTTAGAAAGGATATACTTCATATTTTCTAAAAAAGAATATCCTCGAGGACATTTTTAACCAAAAGGAAAATAGTGATAATGGTTATAACCTTCATCCTTGAAAAAGTCTTTAATGGTGCCTACAATATGTGAAAAGTTGTGTTGGGATCTCTTAGAGTCCATATGCTACAATTATTTTAGTGAACAAAATCCGGAAAAAATAACTCGTTATTTGAATGGCGTGGCAAGTAATAATCATAATACTATAACATAAAGTTGAGGAGCCCATGGATGTCCTCAGTGGTGTTAGTAAAGAAAAAGGATATCAGTACAATATCCTGCGTAGTCTCTCTCTTGTTCCTTTAACTCCTTGTGGGGCATAGGGCGACTCTCCACCTGGTCCGGTTCTGCGACAACGTGTTCAACTGCGGCCACCATTTGTTTATATGGGTATCCTCCTTCTAGACGGATCTTCTCCTAGCCTGTCTTCGCCTGTAAATTTCTGTGTGTAGGTTTTCGTTGGTAATGACCTACTGCCAATGGATGGTAACGATGCGCCAGAGACACCGGTTGACAAAGCTTAGATGTTATTTGATAGGTCACTTTCCAGCCATACAACAGAACTGTTTTACGTTGGACTCGAAGATCCGGAGTTTTGTGTTTTTGATGTTGTTATTGCGCCAGATCTCAACCAGAGTATTAAATGCAACTCGAGCCTTATTGATGCAACTCTGTACATCAGCTTCAGATCCGCCGTCTGCTGTTACTATGCTTTCGAGTTAGTATGTTTCCACTTGCACTATTTGCTGCTTTTCAAGATAAATTTTAGGTTGTTTCCTGGACCTGAAGCTCATAAGTTTGGTTTTAGCCGCATTGGTTCTAAGTCCTGCACTGCGATCTTCTTTGCTTAGGGCTTCGGACATTTGGGCTACATGACTTTGTTTCCTGGATAGGAGACATACGTCGTCGGCATAGTCCAGAAGCGTAAGCTGGTTAAAGAGTTTCCATCTAATCCTTCGCGATGGGTGTTCATCTGGGGCGCTGCACAATACGTCATTAATGACGATCAGGAGACATAAAGGTGGCGGTATGTATCCTTCTCTCACTACATTCAGCACTTGGAAGGGCTTCGCCAGTTTTCCCTTGTGTAGGACGTGACATTGGGCTCCTGCGTTGGACTCCTTTATTATTGTGATAATTTTTTCTGTGAAGCCTTACCTACGTGAAGCTCCCCATATATATTCGCGATCAACGCTTTCAAATGCATCCTCAAAATCGATGAACATTAGATGTAAAGAGCACACCCATTCGGCGGATTGCTCGATTATAATTCGGAGGGTATTGATATGATCGCTGCAGAAGAAACCCTCACGAAAGTCTGCCTATTCTTCCCTAGGAGTACGCCCGATTGTATTCTTGATTCGCATTAAGACGATTTTAGCCATCAATTTGGAGACTACTGTTAGACTACCGTTGCCTAAATGATGTCACGAAGAAATATAGCTACCCACTACCTCGAATAGACGACACCCTAGATAGCTTATTAAGATCCAAGTGGCTTTCAACGCTGGAGTTAAGAAGCGGCTACTAGGATGTTGAGGTTGATCCAGATGACATGGATTTCGGTGGGAAGTGATTTTAAAAGTGATACCCTTTGGACTCTGCAATACTGCAGCAATATTGGAAAGCTTAACGGAATGCGTTTAACAAGGTTTAACTTGGAAAACCTGCCTGGTTTATTTAGATGACATCATTGTAATTGGAATAAATTTTGAAGAACATCGAGGAAGTTTACGAGAAATGTTTCGGAAACTTTAGTCCGATCCTGAAAAAATAACTTCAGTAGAGCATAGGCCGCCTCTGAAAGATAAACATGAGCTGCGAAGTTTTCTTGAAGTAACCACTTATTATAGACGCTTTGTGAAGAATTTTGCTGAACTGTTGGCTATTGTTGATTCAACGAAGCATTTCCATATGGACAAAGATTCAATCTACGACCTGATCATACAACTCTAAAGTGGGCAAAGCCTAGGGGGGTACCTCAGGGTGCATTTTTTTAAGTTAACCTTATGTTTCTCTTTAAAAATGACCATTGGTGCTGATCTACCTAGTGCGGTGTTATCTAGGTCTTGAAATAAATTGCTCTAAAAAAGAAGATCTGTGTTAAACAAGGGTATGGGGTACCTAACAATAAGTATGCGGTAGCAAACACGAAGCAACCGATTCTATTTCGTGCAGAGCAGCGACGGCGAATGGCAATCACAGCTGTGAATTCCAAGACGGAAAAACAAATTATTTTGATAGTTGTGACGAACACATCCTAAAGAAAGGACAGTAAAAACTACTCCATTTTTTACTGTTAAACGAACGCTTAAATTCTTTCAATTCTTCTTTCATCCGATTTCGTAGCTTTTTTAGCGGGTTGTCTTATCCCATCATGTAATTTTGCCGTAGGTGCCCTACCCGTCTCAACTCGACGGCTGGAGCTATGCTTCTATATTTACGAAATACGGGGAGCTTTAATCAAATGTGGGCGACTGGGGGATCTGTCTCTCATAGTGAGTCATCTGTGATAGAAGGTTGTTCTCTATTTATCTTTTACCTGGATGTCTTGTTTTGAAGCAATGAACTTATCACACCCATAACCTAATAGAAAGAACTTTCTGCGGTTGTATCTTCTTTTATGTTACAAACGAATAGGTGGACTAGTTCGGTAGTTTAAGTGGTTGTTTTTCTTTTGTTTTGCTTATCGGTCCGTCTGTTAATACAGACTGGAAATTACTGCATGAATACGTTCCACTGCCTAGGTTATCTTTCACACTGCGGTCCGATTTGTACTTAACATAGGATTTATAAAATAAAATGTTACGATTTGATTGCTTCTTTCAATATTCCTTAGGCTAGATACATGTACAGGATCTCCAAAGTTAGGGTGTCAAAACGTGGTACGCACCCTATTGCGTGACCTAAATTTCGACACGTCTCTTTTCCATATAATTTGAAACAACAAAGCTTTAATAAAATCAGTGAATATGCTCAACCTGCTAGCCGAGGCAAGCAGTGATGAACGAATATCAGTAAGTCCCAAATTAGACGAAAGGGTTTTTACCCCATGACGCACGGCAATTCTCTTCTGTGCAAAAGTAGAAAAACCGTCGGAGTGTTGGTACACGAGGGGCTTTGATTGACGTTAAAAACCCGGTTCATTAAGTGTCTTGCAGGGTTGAAAATGTGTATTCACCGGCTCAGGCAATACTACATAAATCAACCTGACGCCAACGATTTTTCGAACACTGATGAGAAAGTTACGAAAATGGACTAAAGCAAATCAGGAAAAACTCAAGTAAAAACCCTACGATTCGTGATTGACACTCACAGATGACCCTCTTCTTACCTCACTTCTCTCACCATGATAAAACAGGATTTCATCACTTATGGGGTAAAAACCCTCTCGTGTAATTTAGGCTTAAGTTTGTGATGGTAGATTTACCCTTAATGAAGCCATACTGGAAAGAGCACATAAAGGATCTGCCGTAAAAACGGGGCATGTCATTAATTAAAGCTTCGAAAGCCAAGTTGATGATGGGTCTACAATTGAATATGTCAGACTTGTCTACATTTTTATGAAGGGAAATTATCACAGAAACCGTCCAGAACCCAGGGAAACGGCCACAGCAAAGAAATAAAATAGACATAGATAGAGAGATAAGAGAGCAGGTACCCCGTCGAAAACTAAGTCTTTAGGCTCAAGGCAAGTGTGTGGAAGCCTAGTCAAGTGAGTACAATCGGTAGAAACAGTATCGCAGTTGGAAGCACAAAACGCAGTATCAAAAAAGTCAGCAAAAAAATTCGACACCACAGAAGGGTCGTTTCTCTCGCAATCGCCGAGCCTAAGAGAGGCAGTGTAGTCGTAACTTTGTCGTTTAGAGTTTATAAACCTACAAAACTATCTGGGGTTGGTATGCAGCGTAGAACTCGTGTTAGACAGAAATGCATTGTAAGATGTCGGTAAATCAAAGGAGAATAGGGGTCGTAATAGACGAGTTAATCCTCGTCGCACCTAGTAGAGTAGAGCCTTGCTCTTTAAGTTTTTAAGGCGTCATTCATCCAGCGCCGAGACGAAGGAGGGGAGTCAGAAAAGGAGACTGGTACACACTCAGTAAAATAAGTATGGAGTACACTATTATAAGTGTAGACGGCCTGGTCAATGCCTCGTTCGGCGAGTACGTCAGCGAGTACTGGAGCCAGATGGCTCGAGACTAAAGGTTACAAAGCTTTACTTAACCAGTCCACCAGCTTTCTATACCACAAGTACGAACTGGTCGTACAATGGAAGTATTCATACGATGACTTATGATCCGTTTTTTCGCAAATATTTTCTTTCGTTTTTTGAAGAGATGATATGACATCTCCTTAGTTACAAGAAACCATTGTAATGAAGGCAGTAGACCTCAATGATGGAGTAAGTAATTAAGTGATGTCCTTCCATTCCGGAGGTCCCAAGTTCGAATCCAACTGGTACGCGATGATCCATGTTTATTTGCTGCTGAAAACAGAATACGTTTATAGACAGAGTAATGTCAGTGATTTAGAATCCACCTTAAATTGTAGATCCACTTATAATTTCTGTCCTCCAATTAAATAAAGTTCTTCTCCCGCTCCATCTCCAACAAGGAATTATGGAAATCAGAGAGAATCCTCCCTGCAGAACCCTTTTACTTATAGCTCTAACAACTTCACATTTACATTGGTTAAGGCGAATCTGACGGCTTTTTTCTTTAAGAAAGAAAACTGCAGGGTACCTAACTTAATATGGTTTTCGGACAACATCTTTCAATGGCAGCTCAGGGTTGAGCCTCACATATCATGCTGATACCCTAACAGAATTGACCGAAAGGATTTTAGTCGAATCCTTTTGTTCTGAACTGATTGAGACAACCCACCCGGCCATGAACACTATCGACGACTTACCTTAAATACATTAAAACTGTCAAGTTAACAAACAGACCAACTATCTTAAATTAAAGTAATGACTAAAATGCAAAAAAAAATATGTCGCCGACTAGTTCAGATGTAAACTATCATTGCTAACTTATCAGTTAACTTTCCCTAAAGTTTCAAGCTATCAACGACTTTATGATCACTTTGTATACGTTGAAGCCTAATTTCATCAGCGATTTTACTAGCGGATGGGAGCAACTTTCTTGATTACTTTAAATAGTGAGTCAAAACGGCACATTCAACGTTGTATCAACCAGAAATTGTCAATTACGACATTTTGCTTAAGAAACTTTCCTCATAAAATTTAATTAAAAGCTGAGGCATCAGTGCATGGCGACCAGTGGTACTTAAAACGGAGTCGGTGATAGCATGTCGGAAGTTGAACTAACATTGAGCAAAGTTTCTGTTTCCATAACCCGTAGGACCCTTGTTTGAATATCGCACCACTGGATATCTGGGTGGCATCATCTTGAGATTATGACCACAGTTCATTGCGTTTGGGATATTATTCTTAAGGAAATGTCACAAGAAGATTTTCCCGAATGAATTTTGAGATTAAGTAATTAAAATGGCAACAACTTAGCCACAATTGTTTCAGGCTGCCCTGTGTTAAGTTCTTAACGATTTACAAAATACTTTTGTGGTAAATGCATGTGATGTGAGGGGAGGATGAATCCATTGGCGATACCTTTGAAAATAAGGCTTAAACCTACATTCTGATTGAGTTAATATATTCTTATGGCTTCGCTTTAAAATCTGTTCAAAATCCCCCATTTTCAAGCGCTTACGCATTTATATTGCCATTCGTTCCGATTTCTAGGCAAATAGATCAATGCCAGAAACACGAACAAATTAAATGTCAAGAGCATCTTCCGAAATGCAGTAATTAAACAGTAACAGAAACATAAATTATGCCGTAACGTTAACGAATCCCATCCACAGCATCCACCCATAGCGGAGCATAAATTTATCACCTTGATTAGATTTCTTTTCCTGATTATGTTCACTGTAGCCAGCATCCTCCGAGCAATTGCACTCTTTGTTTTCGATATCACCATCTTCATATAGCATTTCCTCACCCTCAGCGCCCAGTAAGGCCGCCTTTTATTTCCTCCTAGCTCCAAGTAAAACCATTTCCGTACAGGTAACCTGAACTTCTCTAAACTAGAATTTAAAGGTGGATAAGTGCGCCCAGTTACCCTACTTAGCATATCATTTTCTTAAGAATTTCCACGAGAGCAGAGCTGGTCGTGCAGCTCGTGCTGATGGCCAGCAAAGATACCAGTTTAATGGTTTTTAATACGTAAAATCGTGCGCTTGGGAGAAATACTGACACGTCTGGTGAGCGTTTCATCGCCGTGGTTAAAAGCACCCCAAATTTCAGGGAGATGCTTTTAAGGAATCTTTACGACTTCTAATATCCATTCACCCATTTCGTCTGCCAACTCCCCTTCCGAATACCTTTCGCAGAGGTGAAATAATTTTTTTCGCGAATAATGAATTTTCCGCCACTGAAAATCAGAACTAATGTATACATCGCCCTGGAATCAGCTCCCGGTCGACCGGGCAGATAGCAGCAGTATCAGAGCATTGAGGCTGAGGAATATCCTTTGGGAAATCTACGTGTTTCCTTTTCATTAATTATTTTTCTTTTATCCTAACATAGAATTCCCTTAAACCAAGGACTTGTCTTGTAAGGTCTGACTATACTAGCCGCATACCGAGCAGAAATTTACTCTAAACAAGCAGCAACCAACTGAGACTGAAAGGGATGCCATGGCCACCTACTTTTCTGTTAATTAATAAATTGATTGGGATTCTCCTGGCCAATATACTTTGCACACGGATTTTTCCTTCATCTTAACCCTCGTGAGTTTCTACACATTTTGTTTAAGTGAATTCTCCTCCTTTTGATTTGTTGGGTTTATTAAAAGGTTTTCCTGGTTGTAAAATGTACCAAAGGTCTTAGTGGGATGATATTGCGGTTTGGCAGCAAAGCCGCGCGTTAACTTCCTCCTTTCTGTTCTGAGGAGAATTTTCTAGTGCTGAGTTGAATTTTAATTGCTGTTTAACACGTAACCATCCCCTTTTTATACATTTTGAGGTTACGAATTCGGATCAATGGCGTAATTGAAGCTACCAATTAATTGGGGATACCAGAGATATAATAAAAGTCAAATTTGTTGGGTCAAATAAGAATAAGGACGTGGCTGAAGTACCTTGTCTTTGATTAATTTTTGATGGACTGGTAAATGGGACTACTTTTTCCCTAGGGAATCTATCTATTTTTGAGTTTGTATAACTCAATTGCCGGTGAAAAAATGGAAGTGGAAACCATCGAGGCAGGAGTAGCGAAGAAATTAAATTCATTAATTCGTACGAAACAAAATTGTGGGTTCTTAGGCCACAGGCTGGTACAAAAGGATTAAGAATATTCAGTAATTTGGGGAAGTTAGTCGCCCTTTTTTAAAGACCAAGGACGCCATGATTCCTGAGGTATTCTTTCTCGATACTTAAGCGAATTCTAAAAAAACAGCTGACGATTTGAGTGCTTACGTACACAATTTATTACCTATTTACAGTACCGGTCAAAGGTTTGGAGCACCTCAGAGTTTTTAAAAGACAAGTGCAAATTTGTTTTTGTTTTGTTTCTACTAACTCCAATTGCCTCAATAATAACTGTTTCGCAGCCATTAAAAACAAAGAAGCACCCTTTCAGGCATAGAAATTGTGCCCTTCAGAGGAATTGAGATGTATCTATAGAGATGCGCGAAATATTTGCACAATTCAGTAATTAGTCGGGCAAAGTTCAATTTCGACCAGAGCGTTAGACGGAAGGTATTTTCTACTCAAATGGATAGTAAGGGCTTTTGGTCTCTAGTAAAAACTGTAAAGAATAATTTCACCTGTTCGTCAACACCACCACTCAGTTATAATGGAAATGTTTTTACTGACTTATTGGACAATGCCAACCTGTTTGCTGATAATTTTGCTGCTAATTCGTACTTGCCACCTTCATCGCAGCCACTTCCATCTCCACACTTTGCGTAAGCTTTTTCACCTGTCATATACAACAGAAATGTTTCCAAGTGCATGAAAACTTGCTCATGTCCAGCTGATACTTAAAAAGGCAAGAGGTGTGTGATCCCTCTAACTACAGTCCAATTGCAGTAACTTCGATCATATCTAAAGTTTTGAATCACACATCAACTCTCACTTGATGAAATATCTAGAAAATAGCCATCTCTTCAACGATTGCCAGTACGGTTTCCGCGCTGGCCGCTCAACCGGAGACTTACTAACGGCTCTAACGGAGCGTTGGAATCATTGTATCCATAATTGTGGGGAGTCCGAAATCGTCGCTCTTGATATTTTAAAAGCTTTTGATGGAGTCTGGCATGCTGCCCTCTTAGCCAAACTTCAAAAATTTGGTCTGCACCCTACCTTCGTTAAATAGATAGAGAGTTTTTTTTCAGACCATTCAATCCGGTGTACCTCAGGGTTCAGTTCATTCACCAACATTATTTCTTCTTTTTATTAATGATCTTTTGTCCCTTATTCTCAATCCTATTCATAGTTTCGCCGACGACAGCACCCTTGATTTCGCGTACTCATTTGATTCTGAATTCACGTGGAAATGCTACAGAGGTCAATCTAGAACGCATGTGTGGATCATTAAACAACGAAATTTCTGCGATCTTCGCTTGGGGCAGAGCAAATCGTGTTTCGTTTAATGCATCCAAAACTCAATAGCTGCTTAAAAAACGCCCAGTTCACCCTCAACCCATTTCAGTCGACGGAGTGAATATACTCAATTCGTCCTTTCTAAACATCTCAGGTATTGAGATATCCAGCAATCTTAGCTGGACTGATCATATAATTGAAATCGCTGAAAGTGCGATGAAATGCTTGGGTTTTCTACAGAAATGTACAAAATAGTTCACCCGATCTGACTTAACACTGATCTGCAAGTCCTACGTCAGGCGAAGACTTGAATATAATTCCCGAATGTGGCAGGGGCTGGACACACCGCATTGTCCGCTTTAGACAAAGTCCAATTTTTTGAGTTTTTTGCGGGGGTAGGTTAAATTCCAAGATGGAGGAGGCGAATGTTAATAGTCAGGTAAATATTTCGCGAGACAATTGCAAACTAGGATTTTGATTGTTGATTTTGTACCCATTATACATTTTGAAAATTTATTTAATGTTTTTCATTACTCTTTTCCACCTGCTTAATTTCAATTTATTTATTAACAAAGATGAAAGGAAGTTTCACCCGTGCGCTAATATAGGTGAGGTTTAGTTTTACGGTTTCATAACAACTAGGAAACGTTATAGTTGCTATCTGTCCTTATGTCACAGTCTTCCATCCCCTCGCGCGAACAAGGTAACAGAGGCTCTTCTTTGCTATTGGGGATAAAGCGAAAATACCTGTAGAAGGAAATAATGCGGGAAGACCTCAATAAAATGATAATAACTAAAGTCTTGTCCACCACCGTAACTTTAATCTCGCTCTCATAATCGCACTGTTACCAATAATAAGTCTCGTTGCACTGTTGCAGCGAGAATTATTCCAAATATCTATCTGCGGCGGCCTGCTCGTCTAGGTCTTTCTTTTTCCTGCGCAGGACATCTTCCGCGTACGTGACAGTGCGATTCCAGGTTTCTTCGTCGGTGATCATGCCTTGGACTATAGTTTCCGGGGAGACCGCCCGTCCTAGGTGGACTTTTAGCGCTCCCCTCTCGGGAGCCCATCTCTGACCGTGGCCACTCAGGAGTTGGGTTATGTAAAAACCTACCTCTCCATGCCCTCTGTCGATCCAAGGGCACAGATTATTGATGAGCCTCGCTGTCCATCGTCCCCTGTTCCCCTCTCTCCATCTTTGTTCCCACCTTTCCATGGTGTAGGACCTTTCTACCCTACGCACCATTGCCTTGTCCATTTCTGCCTTCCTGAGATAGGTCGCCCTTCGTTTACTGGTGAGCAGGTCGATATGAACGACCCCTGCAATCACCAGGATGGCTGGTTCGGAGACAGTGCGGTATGCTGAGGCCAATCTCAGGGCTGCGCGCCTTTGTACCTGGCCAAAGCTCTTCCGATATTGCTCCTTACTTAGGGCTTCCGCCCATACCTCCGCACCATACAGTAGGGTTGACTGTACTGCTGTCATCAGGAGGCGGCGTTTGCTCGAGCTTTGACCTCCCTGGTACGAATAGGAAAAATGTCTTAATATACGAAGAGGAGAAATGCAGATAATAACTGAGGAGATTGATATTGGGCTTTCAACAATTAGCTATACCAGAAATTCTGAAGACAAGGTAGTAAATTCAAGGTGCCGGAAATTTTTTAAAACTAGCGAGTAATTATG
Organism: Leptarthrus brevirostris; assembly: GCA_964036015.1. Lineage (NCBI taxonomy): Eukaryota > Metazoa > Arthropoda > Insecta > Diptera > Asilidae > Leptarthrus > Leptarthrus brevirostris. The sequence continues at coordinate 136,976,865 of OZ038372.1, read as the reverse complement.
GATAAATAGTACTAAATGGAAGAATAAATAGCGATACCTACGGTGAATTTACTTGTATCCAAGTGCAAGGGTCTTCAGTAAATGATATAGCGGCTGCGAATATAAATAGCCCATCAGTTTTTAAGGATATGCGAGTGATGAGTGAAATTTATTCTGATCACATGCCAATATGCGTAGACATAATAGTCAGGGAGCGGGAAGATGCAATTGGTTCTCAATGTGGGCTCCTAGATTGAGATAAAAGGTTCAAGACCGCTTAACCTATAAAGCCAAGGGGATCAGTTGGCAGGATCTGAAGATGATGCTCAAAAAGTAACATGGATCATACGTAGATGTCCAAGAACTGCATTTTCTAAACATAATGTGCAGTTTAAATAAAAATGGTATGATTGGGAGTGCTTTACTTACCCTAAACCAGCTTTCAGATGGTTAAATTTGTATGGGAGAACAAATTCACATTTCTGTAAAATAAGGTGTATGGCAGCTAATAAAGCATATAAAGAGTAATATAAACAGAAAAGATCGAGTAATTCATAAACTTTCATAATAAATTGAAAAATGTTACAGATATAAAGGAATGGTGGGAGATAGCGAAAGGCATATAGTAGATATTGAAAGTTTGCACGACTACTTCAAAGGTATTTTAATCCAGAAATGTTATACTGTTTGCAGAACCGCTTACAACCTGTCAAATGTTAGACAACGAAATTACAGCCAATAAAATCAACGTAGTCCTAAACAAAATCAATGGTAAGAAAGCTCCTGGTTTAAATGGTGTGGCATACGAATTTTATAAAAATACACCACCAAATTTTATTAATCAATTGGCAAACGTTTATAACCTTATTTTTGAGATATACAAATATAAAATCCATGATCATTTCTATATTTAAATAGGTGGACCCAATTTGTGCAACGAATTACAGAGGGTTAGTTTTTAGCAACGTTAGTGTAAAAATGTTTGCTAGTATTTAAGCAAATAGAAGGCATTTTTGGGAAAATGAGTATGAGATCTTAAACGATCTTAGGGCTAGGCACTCAATTGTTGTTGTGTATTTAACCTGGTAAATATAATTCACTTAAATTAGAAATTAGGTAAAAAGAATGTTTATTGCTTTTTGGTGAATTTCCGTGCAGCTTTAGACACCATAAATAGAAGTGCGCTGTATTATAAACTATTTAATATGGGTATGTCTAATAAGATTGTTAGAGTATTGGGAAGGCTGTACATTAATACATTAGCGTCTGTATGGAATGGCTCAACGTTCTCCGAACAATTTGAATTAAAGAGTTGATTGACTCAAGGATGCCCATTGACCCCTATCCTCTTTTCCTCCTTATTTATCAATGACTTGACTAGTTATATAGGTGGAGGTATCAACCTGGAAGAGGTAAGGGTTGAAGTGCTTTTATATGCTGTTGACCTAGTATTGTTAGCAGACAGATTTGAAATATATAGCGAATCTATTATGTTGATACAGTAAAAGAGTATAAATATCGGGATTCATCTAGAAGAAAGACTCTCCTCAGCAAAAACTGGTATTATTCTTTCATGGAGTGGGTTTATGCAAAAGAAAAGGTATGCCAGGTTATGGTTAAGGTATTTAACGTTGTCTCCAGACCGATAATGTGTTATGATTGCCTATATGGGCAGATAAACAATATGAGTTGAGAAACTTCAAATATATTTTGTGCAAAAGCTTATAGATCTTCCACCTTAACATATAATTGGCTTAGAAACTGGATTACCAGATATATATAGTATATTCATACGCTATGATGCTATTTCAAGTACTTTTGCTGGGTTCTCTGCAAGTATTCGGACAACAGGCTACCGAAAATAGTTATTCGTAAAGCAATTGAATTGGTTCGAAAACCTAAAAGAACTTACAGATAAACATGAAGTAAGAATATGCTTAGATACGATAGACATTTGCTGTAAAGAAGTTGTCGAATAAACAATTTGGGAATCTCCAGACTGACTGCTTCTACACCGACTTTAGTAAGGCATTTGATAAGCTTCCTCACTCTGTGATTACGCTTAAACTTGAAAGGTTGGGTTTTCCGTCTTTATTGCTCGACTGCGTCTACTTAAAAGATAGGACATATCGAGTATATTTCCGTAATTCTTTATCCAGAGTCGTTGGGGCTTCATCTGGCGTACCGCAGGGCAGCCATCTGGGGCCGTTGCTGCTTATTCTTGCCATTGACGACATTGTCCCTCTGATTAAGAACTCCGAAGCTTTAATTTGCGCAGACGATATGAGGATTTTCTCATGCGTTAGAATCAGTTATGATTCTTCCTGCATTCAGGATGATTTAAATACATTCAAGAACTGGTGTGGATCTAATAGCCTGCAGCTTAACTTGGATAAATATGAGGTTGTGTCATTCTCTAGGAACCAAAATCAACTCGTCTTTGATAATACCTTTGCGGAAACTGATATCTGTCACGTGCAGTCCATTACTGACCTTGGTCTGTAGCTTGACCGTAAACTTGATTTCACTCTGCGCATAAACTTCATTTTTTCTAAGAGTAATTCAGTTCTGGGTTTTGTAAAGGTGGTGAAGGGAATTTTCTGATCGGAAAACCTTAATTCACTTATTCTTTTCTTTGGTTAGGCCAATTCTCGAGTATGCATCTCAGGTTTGGCCTCCTTGCTATGCTGTTCATTCTAGACGCATTGAGTCGGTGCAGCGGAACTTTGTTAGGTTCGGACTAAGAGACCTTCTGTAGAATGATCCACTCAGGCTTCCTCCTTATGGATCGCCTCCGGTTGTTTAATATGCATTCGTTGGAAGAGCGACGTAAAGTTGCTGACCTAGTTTTTATTCACCAGCTTTTAAACTCGAACATAGATTCTTGCACTCTCGCAAGTATGGTTTCTTATAGACATACCCCGTATAGCTTAAGGAGATTGCCTTTATTGCATGTTGATCACTCTCGGTCTAACTATGGTATGCATGAGCATATATAACACATGTAAAGAGCCGTGAATATGTGTCCTGTTTTTGACTGTTACTAAGGATTTGCTGAAACGATCTCTGTTGTATGTGCACCCCTGATTGTTGGGCGTGTGTTGGTTTTTTTTTCACTAATGTTTTTTTTGCATGTTGGTGTGGGAGCATCATTCGCCTCAATATATTGTTTTAGACTTCTATCTGAGAAGCGCGCCTTCTGAGGTAAAAGTGTTTTTCTATATTTTCAGCCATTTATTGGATCAATAAAAACGGTTAAAAAATTGGTCAAACCTTTGTTTCCTATGGTATGCTTGGAAAAAATTACCATTTCTGTTTTTCGGGATTTTTTTTGCCATAAAAATGGCACGCCAGCAGGCTCTATGTCTACGGACGAGTACATAAAATATGTCTACTATAAGAGAGTATTTTTTGAAATTTAAAAAATTTAATTTTTAATGTTCGTTGACTTCCACTTTTACCGAAATTGCACCTTCCAACCCCTAAGAAATATTTTAGTCCGATTTTGGCCAGTTCACTGTCAGCACCTTAAAAAACTACCGAGTAACATGTTTCGTGCGCTCAAACCCTTCTTTTTACACAATATTTGAGACTACCTCAAAATATCGTGACTTTTGGTCACATTTTGGCCCGTTTTGACGGGTGGACGTTTTTTTTCAAGGTTAAAAAATACTCCAATATTTTACGTACTCGTGCGCAGACTGGCGTTTTCATGGCTAAAAAAATCCCAAACAGAAATGGTAATTTGTTCCAAGTTTTTCTGTAAAAAACCTATTATATGTTCAAATTTGGCAACCAAAAGTAAATTCTGAGTACAGAATTAGAAAGAGCATATCCAAAAATAGTGGAAAACACGGGTTTGACTAATTTTTTCACCGTTTTTATTGGTCCAATAAATGTCTGAAAATGTAGAAAAAAACTGAGGTTGCCGGCGTTAATGGGTTAATTTGGCTAAATGGTCGCCCTTTTCGTAAAAGCAGAAGCAATAGAAATGAATACGAGAATCTGTACCACTTTATTGGGATGTGTCCTATACTGAATGGGTATAGAAAATCTCTACTCGAGAAATCCTGTCTTTCACTGTCAGAATTGCTAAACTGAAATCTTGGATATCCTTGTATAAATATATTATGTGCGTTTCGAACTATAAAAAGTTTCTGGTAATTAAAACTGTTAAACTACATAGAAATTTGTAATTGTTGATTTGAATTTTACTATGAACTAGACATATTGGTAAGGTGTTTGTGTTTTTTTTTATACGATAAGACAAGAGCCTAGGGGACAGCCCTTTAATGCGTTAGCATGGTTTTGACTTTAAGTGAATTAGGGTAAGGGAAGTGAGGAAGCTTGAGTCTTGTTTGCATTGCTGCAAGCTAGACAACAGCCTTAATAAAAGCTCACGGGGAGACCTGGTCTCGAACCCGGAGCACATGGCATGCTGGTCGCGCCGCACAACGAATTCATGCAACTCCGTTACAATATTATTATTATTTTTATTACTGAACTGTTTGCGTTAGACAAAGTTCAATGAAAGGTTTTCAAACGTAATGGTGCCTCGACAGTTTTTAAAAGCTTTGTGGAGTGTCGACGGAATTTTGAATGTCTTTCAAATTTTTTATCGTTATTTCTACAGCCATTGTTCTAACAAAATTGCTAGCCTTATTTTTTGTGGACCAATCCCAACGCGCGTTAGAAGTGCTCGAAGTCCGCCCCACCCCTTAAACCCTCAAAGTCAAATTTAGACGTATCTTAAAATTTCGGAAATCTTGCATAAGCAGAATAACACTTTTACCATCCTTTGTTTTTTGAGCCCCAAATATTCAGACGAAGTATACATCGTCATCTCTTTCACTCAACTCCTTAACCGAGTTTCCTTTTTTGCAAAGACTGTGCTATAGAATTATAGGACATCCTCTCAGCTTAGGAATTATTGCATACGAGAAAAAGTATTCGTGTTGCATGCTTTTTTAGAAGGAATTATATATTTTATGAAATATGTGTTTTATTTATTTATCAGTATCCATGTATCCCATTATGCAATATCAAATGCGGTGATTACGGACGTTCGTGTATCAGACCAAACCAGCGTACTTTTTAATCGTCACGTTCCTCCTAAGCTACAAGTGTATTCACGCATTAGAAGGGCAATCCAATCGAGATTCTGGAGCCCTTTTTCTGACTTTTACTTTCATTATTGTTGAGACGATTATTTAATATGAGCTGCAGGCTTTGCATATCTATATTTCCAAATAAAAGGACTAAAAAAGAAAAAATTTTAATCATTACGCCTCTTATCCACAGAGTGAGTTAATTAATTACAGGAAGTAAAGGTTGTGGTTTTCGGTATTCTGTTATGCTTTGAAAATGCAAACATTGTGTGTATATTTATTATATTCAAGTATATAATACATATATAAAAAAAAACAATTTAAATCGAGAAAAGCGCAATCATTTACTTTAACTCGAAATTTTTCACATTCTTCTACTACAATTGCACATTAAATTCCATTCCCCATTACGAATTTTAAAGCATTTGAGATTGAGATAACATCGCGCATGTAGTACTTCCCGTTAAGCACTTCAACAACGCTATAACGTAGATGAAGTTGGCAACGAGTGACAATCTCTATAGATCTTCTGCAGAGTTGGCTGCAGAAAAGCTCCACATCGCACGTATACCGACAAACAAATGCCATTTTCTGTCATGGAGTTCCACTTGTCAAAGTTTCATGTCACACAAAAAGCTTTGCCACCCCCCCCCCCCCCCCCCCCCCCCAAAAGAGCCGATGATATCTCGCATAAATATCCCTCTTGAATGTAGTTGTATCCTTTCCAAGTAAAATCCAGCACCATTCATCCTTTGTCCTGCTTTGACTACTCTCGACTGCTTTGAGTACTTCAAATTTCGTTATCTCTTATCAGAGCTCCTTATGTTGTTGTCGCTGTTGTTGTTGTTGTCTACTGTCCTTGCTAGTTGCTACTAAATTATCTGATTAAAAAACTTCTCAACGCGTTGTCGGTAAATCCTTTAGAACACGTGAACTATTCCACGGCAAATACTCGTATTCTTGCTCGTCCTGCGACTGTGACGTACATGGCCGCGATTTTATCCTTGCTCGCGTTTGCAGTGCAATTTTTGCTGTGTCAGTGCTTTGCTTTTACAATTTTTAGTGCTTTAAGGTTTGGCAGGTGCAATTAAGCAGTGCTAGAAAACGAAAGTAAATTTTATTTTGCAATTTTTGGTTTTGGCTTAGCCTTGTATTGCTTGAATTCTTGCTTAAATGTCAAAATATTAAGTTCACATACATACATAAGCTGATGGCCCGCTTTGGTTAATACAACACTATTACAGAAGGTAAGTACATGTAGCACACGCATTTGAATGTTTATTTGAGTTTGTGTTAACCTCACTTTTGGTCATGCTCATGGTTGCTTCCTTTATTGCACAGAAAACTTTTGTTTTCCATAAATTGGTAATTTTATCACCATCCGCTTTGTGCGTTGTCTGCTTTATTAGATAATTAATATGAAAATTTTAGTTTAATCTTGCAAATCTGAGCGTAATGAAAATTGCTGCGTAAAAAAACATTTCAATTTCGGCAAAATTGCTTGATTTTATTTTAATAATTCCTGCAGTAAACATGCTCAGAAATTTAAAGCGTTCCAGAACTTGTTCAATACTTTGAAAAATGGTAAAATATTTGAATGAACACAAATTTTCACAGTCAACCGGATACTAATTTCTCGACTTAAAATTTTCAATATATTGCTTTCTAAAAATAAAGCCTTTACTTATAATTATAAAATGTACAATAAAGAATTTTAATCTAATTTTTGACTTTTTATTTCGAAAGGACCTTCTAAGAAACCTACCAGTAGTGACGACACTAATTTTTTCCATGATAAGTTAAAGGAAACATTCATAACATTAGTATTCCACTCAGCTGACTCAGCTTGCACCGCACTAGCGATGATCGATGTCCATCGATATTCACAAAACATCGATGTTGAAAGACTAAGCTTCGATGTTTTAACGTCGATCTTGAAGTATATAGAATATCGCACAGTCGATGGTAATAAAAAACATTGACCTTCGATGTTGGCGAAAAAGAACCGAATCTACATTCAAAACGGTTTTATTTCTATATTGAAGACTTAGCATATTATGTTGCTTTATAATTATACGAGATTAAAAAATACCTATATATACATATATATATATACAGGGTGTTTCAGATCTGAAGTGCCAAAATGAGTAGGGTGATAGATCTCAACTACACAAAAAAAAATTCTAAGGCAGGGGGGAGGGGGCAATCTCAAGCGTTTGGGAGTTACAGGGTGATTCATAAATTTCAGTTTTTTTCATGGTATGCACATTACTCTTTTATTCTTATCTTTTGATCTCCTCAACATAGCGACATGAAACACACACAAAAAAAACTACTATCCCAATAGCCTTTCCAAAATTTTCAAGAATGTTGATCTAACTCCTACCATTACAGGTACAATCACTACCTAAAGTGAAAAAAATGGTTTGGATTACCTAAATTTCAGCATTCACAATTTTTCTCCGAAAGTCATGTAATTAGTAAACCCCTTTTTTATTTTTATTAGATTTCCCATCTTATTACCTTTGCAAAAAGGTACAACATGTCCACGTAGAAAAAATATTTAGAAATTTATACGTAGAAAAAATTGCTACAGAAATTAAACTCAAATTAATTCCTTAATTCTTTTTATTGAATTTAAAAACAATTACAATTAATGTTGATAAGTAATAAATACCGTTCCAAATGTCCACCGCCACTTTAGATGCATGTAAACAATCTCCTTCCAAATCCCTGTTTAAGTCGTATTTCAGCCAGCCTCTCCCGTATTTGCGTCGCTGAATTCTCAATTCTGCTAACTAAATCCTCCCTAGTGTTAACAGGGCTTGAATAAACTTAACCCTTCATTGTTCCCCATTAGAAAAAGTCCAATGGGGTAGAGATCTAGCAGGTCAAGGAATCGGTGCACCTCCTCCAATCCAGCGGTTAGGACAAGATTATCCATAGGGTTCTCCTCTATTAGATCTGGCAGTGTATTGTCCAAAAAGTCCTCATATATTTTACTATTAAGCACTTGCGGCAAAATGAATGGTCCTACCAAATGGTTGACGATGATACCAGCCTAAACATTGAGACTGAATCTCTACTGAAATGTGGTCACTTTTGTAATGTGTCATTCCTTATGAATTGGCATTCATCTGTCCACAGAATTCGGTCCAGAAACAGAGAGTTAATAGGACGCGCTGTATAGACCTGTCTCCTAAGCGCTTGGCTTTAAGTTAGTATGTACCTAGGGTATATATTAATAAAATAATTTGAATTTGAAGAAACGCTCTGTCGTCGATGTCGCGTTCCAGAAGCTAAGTGCAAAATTTCAGTTTTCTCCTTCTAGTAGTCCTTGGGCTAGGTGATGATGATATCCCCCTCGATGAATAACCCTCCAATCATTAGATGACGACACTCCTAATCGCCTTGCGACTCCTTTCGTCCTCGTCTCGGGGTCGTGCCACACGATGGTGATTATTTGCTTCTCGACGTCGGCAAAAGTCCTCCATGTTGTGTGAAGTTACACTTCCTGTTTCTCTTAACCTTTGGAAAGTCCATGTAAATACCCCTCTTTGGGGTGCTCGCCGGTTGGGGAATCTTCTTTAACATATCAGTACAGCCGCTCTCTCGTTTCCGCCTACTTCACTATAAAATATGTAATATGCACGTATTTCCTAAATGTAAATTCTACCATTTATTTAATAATTTTTTCTTAAAAACACCTGTACTTATTGATTTGTTTTTCAACTATGATAGGTATTCTTGCTGACTGACCCCTTTGTACAGCAAAATTTTCATCAGGTACGTGTAACAGAACGCCAGGATACAAGGGTGTGAACTCTGGCTACCACAAGCAAATATCGGCAATAAAACAAAATAATGCTTACATTCTTATAACTTTTTTACAGCAATAAATAAAATTAATTACCTGTTAACCCAAAACAAACATTTTCGACCCTTTGTCTTAAGGGATCATTCTGGTTTAGGCGATCAAAAAAAAGGCTCATTTCATAAAGTTTTTTAGGAAGGAATTGTTATAAATAATTATAAATAGTTTATTTGGGTCAGCTAATACACTCTTAAAGTACACAGACAAAAATGTTTTTTTCACTCTTCTTATACTTCAAAATGGCGGTTGAGGGTAACTCCGTAAAAAAAAGGTAGTACGCTGGCGGCGGTGATATCGCGATAATAGCTCATCTAAAATGAAAAAATCAAAATTGTTTCCATTCAGTATACGTGCAGCTCTAGCCCGAATTACGGATATGAATTTTTATCAATAAATGAAAAAATGGCGGACATTTAAAAAAAATTTAACAAATGCGGTTTTTTTCATTGTTTTTGGTTCCAAAAAAAATAGTACAAATAAAATTTTTAATTCGATAGTAGTTCAGGCTAGAGCTGTTTATGTGTACAATACGTGGTTAAAATTTTATGCAGATCGGTTCAGTGGTTTCGGAGAAATCACCGCCGCCGACCGTAAAAACATATTTTTGAGAAAAACGCGTTTAAAGTTTTTTTAAGCGCACTCAGGTAGTAGAAGTGACAACGTAAAGATCGGAAAATAATATAGTTAGACTGCTTCGATCACTTTAATTTTTCAACACAACACTTTTAGATATATATATATATTTTGGAAAAAGCCAAAAAAATCGATTTATTGAAAATTATAAACCAGAATGATCCCTTACACATTTTGTTTATTTAATAAATTTCCTACCTAAAGTGCAATAAAATAATTAGGTAGTCAGGGATTTCTAAGGATGCGGTTTTTCTAATCCTGCGTCTATCTGCGCCATGTTGCACCTTTTTGGAAAGGTAATAAGATGGGCGGTCCAATCAAAATAAGAGAGAGGTGTACTAAATACATGAATTTCGGAGAACATTTGGGAAAATGCTGAATTTTAGTTAAGCGTAATCCATTTTTTCCACTTTTGGAAGTGACTGTACATGCAATGGTAGGATTTAGATCAGTAGTGTCGTCATTTTTGAAAAGGTCATTGGGATATTAGTTTCTCTGCGTTTGCTTGATGTCGCTGTGTTGGGTAGATCAAGAGATAAAAATAAAAGAGTAATGTGCATACAATGAAAATTGAAATTTATGAATCACCCTATAACTCCCAAACGCCTATAACTCTCATTTTGGCACGTCAGATCTGAAACACCCTGTATAGTTCGATTGAGAAGGAAGTAACTCAGAATTTTGATCTCCACATAGTGAGGAAAACTGAATTTCAATTTAAAGAGCAGCAGTAGAAGCAACCGAGAAAAATTGTAAAATTATATTTCGATTAGAATGACGCTGATTTTTTATTTGAACCACATTATAATTTATAGATAATAAATTAAGAATGTTAAGCAATAATGGGTTGATAGTGTTACTCAAAGTTCTCACAGGGTTTTTGCTGTTATTGTTGTATGTCTCTGGAATGAGGTCGGTGCGCTGCTTGCTTTATTTACGGAGACAGCTGAGGGTCAGTTACATTATGTTTTCGATTTTAGCTACATAAACAGGTTTACTAATGTTTTAGTAAATAGATATTTCCTTTTTATGGTAACACAAACACATAATGTTCCAAAACATATTTAATTACCTGTTCGCGTACTTTGTCGTTTTCTGTTTAAAATAAATTCAATGAAATCAGAAACAAACAGGTGACATTAAACACACTGACTATTCAAATCACATTTTATTTGGGCTTTAGACATGTTTAAGTAAAACGCATCCCAATGTAAAAAAGTGTAGTTATTGCGACAGGAAAGGAAGTGATAATTCCCAAAGGGATATTCACGCAGGTTAGTAGCTTTGGGGTATTAGTTGTCTCTTCAGTAGAGTGCCCACAAAAAGAAGCTTTAGTATAATCGTATAAGGAGACAATATAACAGGTTGTATGGAAGGCTACGGAAGGCGCAAATGTAAGAACCTACGTTATATCGCTTTGAAAAAAATAATATGAACTGAATAAAATGGTGACCAGACCGCGGAAGCGTACTCCAAAATCGGTCGAACTTAAAAGCAATAAAGAGTCTTGGTGACAAAACAATCATCAAACTCATGAAACAATTTCTTTTTGAAGCCCAAAACAAAATGTCTACGCCGATAGTTATTCTTGATCTTGTGTTCGATATTGTTCGATCATTGTTCAGTTTTAGTTTTAGTTAGTTGTCTTCGACGTTTACGTTAAAATCACCGCTCAATATAATTGGTATTTTATCTCAACTTTTTTTCAGTAAAGCTGCACCTATTGCTGATTCTCCGTTCCACAATATTCTTCATGGAAAGGTCTCGATTTCGCATAAATATATAGTTGTAAACCCACCTTTAGAAAAGCCATATTGGAAGTGCCCATAAATTGATTACAGTGACAAACAGCGAATCATAAATAATCGCGTGAAAGAAGTTACCAGCTTCAAATATATTATCAACAGGTCGTTAGTTACATTGTTCCTTTTACATTTCTTATACTTTTTAAGCTACTCTACAAATTCATTCCGTATAACATTGATATTGAGGAAGATCGATGTTTTGAGTTCGATTATTATCGATCATCGATGTTCAGATCGATCGATTCCTACACCGAACTAGGCGGAATACGCAGCGCGCAAATTTTAACGAGAAATCCCTGCTAATTCATCGCCCATAATGCATTATTTAGGCAGAATGCTGGCGGAAAAACCTGATTGATATACAGAGTGTTTCACATAAAGTTTGCCAAAATAAATGGGGTGATAAATCTCACCTAGCCAAAGAAAAAAGTCTAGCGCAACATGGGGGGGGGGGGGGCAACTCAACCTTTGGGAGTTACAGGGTGAATCATAAATTTGCAGTTTTACGGTATTCACATCATAATTTTATTTTTATCTTTTTGAGACGGAGTTGGATCAATGCGTTGAGCGGCAAGACCAACATGCCGTGGGTCCCGGGTTCGAGCCCAGATGACCGTGAGCTTTTATTAAGAAATTAAAATAATCCACTCCGTCTCTGGGCTGTTGTCTAGCTCGCAGCAATGCAAACAAGACTCAAGTTTCCTCACTTCCCTTACCCTAATTCCCTTCCAGCCAAAACCATGCTAACGCATCAAAGGGTTGTCCCCTAGTTTTTGGCCAAATCGTATAAAAAAAAAATCTACTCAACACAACGGAATCAAACAAATTAATGTCAAAATCTACTATTATTGATTTTTTTATCATAGTGAATCAAGATGTGTTCGCTAGTTAATATGGTAAATAATAATGAACAAAACGAAACAAGAAATTATTTATATCATAGCTTTTATTTTTTAAGAAAATTCTTTACACAATGCAAATACAATATTTATACTGTGTGCCCGGCGTTGCTCGGACTTTTGGAAAATAAGTGTCGCTTCTGATCATTTAACATTTCTGACATACACATCTTGGGGTGCTAGATGTGTCTTACGGGATCATTCTGACATGGACGCTCCAAAAAAGCTATTTTTATGAATTTAAAAAAAATATATGTGTATTTATAGTTTTTTAAACTTTTTATATACATGAAGAACGGTGACATTTATAACTTGAGAACGGCTCATCTAAAACACAAAAACCAAAAATATTTAGGTTCAGTATATCAGTGGCTCTAGCGCATTCTATGAAAATTAATATTTATTGAAAAATAACAAAATGGCGGTCATTTAAAGAAAAAAATAAAAAGTAGATGGGTAGTAGAAGTAGCAACGCAAAATAATATAGTTTAACTGCCCCGATCACTCTACAATTTTAACACAATACTTTTAGATATACAGGGTGTTTCAGATCTGCCAAAATAAGTGGGGTGATAGATCTCACCTAGACAAACAAAAAATTGTATGGCAGGGGGGGGGGGACTCTCAACCGTTTGGGAGTTACAGGGGGATTAATAAATTTCAGTTTTTCATGGTATGCACATTACTCTTTTATTTTTATCTCTTCATCTACCCAACACAGCCTCATGAAAGAAACGCTAAAAAACAACTATCCTAATTACCTTTTCAAAACTTTAAACAATGTTGATCTCACTACTAACACTGCAGGTACAGTCACGGCCGAAATTGGAAAAAATGTTTTGAAATTACCAAAATTTCAGCATTTTCTCAAATTTTCTCCGAAATTTATGAAATTAGTATACCTCTTTTTTATTTTGATTGTATTGCCCGTCTTATTACCATTGCAAAAAGGTGCAATATGTCCACGTAGGGACATATATATTTATTGATGTTTTCAGAATACAAAAAAAAGCAGGCAGTCATTGGGACTGCAGACAGAAGTGAAAACTGGAAACAATGAAATAACGCTGTTTTTTTAATTTTCAAATTAATTGTAGTATAAAAAATTAAAATTATTAACATTAGTCTGGTTTTCACATGTATCGACGCAACGAGCAATAATATATATGTTTTATACACTTAATTTAAATAATAATTAATATACAGTTATAAACATTGCACAGCATACACACATTGAACTCCCCACGCAATAATTACTTTTATAGATAAACACAGTACTAATGTTGCACAACACGTACACTGTTATTACAGCATGTCGGTGGGGCGAACTCACAAGATTTTACCCATTATACAGTCGGGTATACAGGTTGTTCGGAAAATGTGTAGGAAACGCTATACCAATGGATTCTTTGGAGTGCCTTGATCAAAATTTTCTTTCATACCCCCCCTCCCCCCTTTAAAATGAACCTTTCTCCTTTAAAATCGTGTTGGAAAATTGTGGTTCCTTCAATAGCCTGATTTTGCGCTGTCCTTGAAAGGACTTACAAACATTTAAGTAAGCACACCTCCTTTGAAGGAACCAACATTTTCAAACGCGATTTTGAGGGGGGAGTATTCATTTTAGGAGGGGATAGAAGAAAATTTTGATCAGAGCACTTCAAAGAATCCATAGGTATAGCGTTTCCTACATATTTTCCAAACACCCTGAACACAATGCGTTGCTCATAGCTATAAATATACTGTTAATATTAGCATGTCGGTGACCCGAACCCATAAGATTTTCCCCTACCAGAAATCGTTAAACGCCACTAAAGAAGTTTTCACTTCAAAAATTTTCGATTTTTATAAGCCATATTTGGGCTATAGGATTGTTATGATAAACTTGCTGAAAATTGCTTGCCGTCGGGTTGACCTGAAAAAAATAAAAATTGGATAAATTTCTGTGTGGAAGTGGGTAATCAAGAAATGACACAATGGCGGCTATTTTCGAAATGTTAGTTTTTTTTTTGGTTAAGAAATCGGCAAAAAATCGGAAAATTCAAAAGCGATACATGTGATCCTAGTTCGGACCATAACCACACATGTGTATTATAACATATCCAAAAATCTAAACAATCGGTCAGTAGTTTTATTCAAATTGAGTTAACCAGTCAAAAAAAACGTGGTTTTGAGAAAAACGTGTTTAAAATTTGGAAACGCCAAAGTTGACTTATTATAACATCTATAAAAATAACTTTTGAACCTGAATTTCGCTCCAAGCACAGTGAGAACTTGTTTTTGATGATATTTACTTTCGAAATAAGCAATAAAATTTTTTTTTGATTTTGTGAAAATTGGATGGCAGAAACCCCCTTTAAATTAATAACGAAAACTCGTGTCTCACTGAGGTTAAAGTTTAGAAAAATTGCAATTTTTAGCAAAAAATTGGACTCCTTAAAACCCAATCCTTATCTCATTCTATAGGAAACGTTGTTGCCTTAAAGTTTTATTTAGTTATTTCTTTGGAAAGTCTTACAGTTTTAGTGGTATCAAGCATTTTTCAGATCAGGTCGTGGTGCATATCTTCAAAAGTGACTTGTCGTGTAAAAGCTTAAAAACATCACAACATTCAATTATATCAGCTTTCAAAATTTCACTTATTGTAATTATCGTTTGCACATTAAAAGGTTTGGTTAGAAGTGTTTCAAAAGTAAATGCAACAACTTCAAAATTGAAAATGAAGGAATTATTGGAAAAAAAGAGAAAATAAAATATGAAAATAGTAAAAAAGAGGAACTTAAATGCATTTTATTAATTATATTATTAAATTATAAACTTTTACGATCTCGAGATTAAGTTGATCATGGGTAGTTGAAGAATTAAGAAAAATGTGACATTCAGATACAACTTGTAACAGAAATTTCCGTTGCCCTTCGTCTTTGGAAGGAACAGGAATTGAAGTCTTAGATTAATTTTACCCCTCCTTCAGCTATATCGTTATTAGCCTCCAAGCCGTCCACTATTTTTTTTAGCTTTTAAATAATGTAAATTTGCACACCATAGATCGGGGAACAGTATTTTGAGTCTGTCTTAAAAAAAGAGGAGAAGCATAAAAATCAATTTTTTTATATAATAAATTACACAGACCTGCGACGTTTTGAAAATTTTTTCCCCCTGGACAAGGACTAGTCGTTTACGAAGTAATTTTTCCCGCTGAAACCGAATCCGGGCTCAGAATTGCTCTATTACGTCAGGTTTTTGAGATATTCTAATCTAAAAGTGCAAAATTACAGTTGAGGTTATATAGCACCACTATTTTTTTCTTCTTGTATGGGATCCTATAGTACCAGTCTTCCTCTTTCAAATGCCGTTGAGTTTGCTCAAAAATCTTTTTTTTTTCGCCGAGATCAATCAGAAACTAAAAATAGGAAAATGAAATACTACAAATTTAACTTTTAAACAGTACTATACAAAAATAAAAGCAAGTCGGTAACCTTGTTTGACCTTGGTGGAAAGAGTATTTTATTACCTTTGCTTTGCCACTAGTTTCATATCACTAGGTTTCTACAGTGAAAAGATACTAGCAATAAACTGATTCACGTACCCCCAAATTCCAAAATTTATTAATCTAGGTGAGAGCTATCATTTAAACTCGTATTGACCCCTAGAAACGTTACATCCTGTATAGCCACACCATCTCCAATACGATCACTACGAAAAATCTGGTAACCAGGTAATAATTCGCAATAACAATAAATGTTTACGCTTTCTGGGTCCTTTACTACACCGATTCTCCACCTTGTCATTTTGCCAAGATTTGTTGATCTCCGTGCCTTGTTGCCTTCCTTGAGTCCCCTGCAGGTTCCAATCTAGAGCCTGTTGAGCGATGTTGTTCTTTTCTCAGTGTGTGGTCTATCCATTGCCGTTTTCACCTGCAAATACTAGTGCCTATCCTATCTTGGCCTGTCACAATCACAGAAGTTTGGCCATTAATGATGTAAAAAACATTTTATTAGACTAGACTGACCTGTTATCGTGAAACAATGCCTATTTAGGACTTCTACAGCTCATTTTTGAATTATAAAATTTATTATGATTTGTACTAAAACGCCTTTTAATTTTAGCCGGTGTTTAATATGATTTATTAATAAAAAGAATAATTACACAATTCTTTTTTAACTGGATGAACATTTTATATCAAGGTTTCCATTCATCGGCATTGTTCTAATGAAAATGCATTATAGCTTTTATCAAAAACTCCAAGACCTCTGTTTTCAACATCTTTAGCGGACCTTCTGCTCCCAGATATGATATGATACCATATGAATTGGCACAATCCGTTGGTGATATTTGTGGGTGACTTCCTTTAATAACTGCAACGAGATTATGCCCCCTACTTACTTGTCCTTAAACGGATCGAGAATGCATTTTTCGATAGGGTTGTGCAGGTGAGAGTAAAGAGGAAAGGCGTCGTTGAGTGCATGCGTCATTTCAATTTTTCCAGGAGTTCGCAGAGATATATACAAAACTTATAAGCATTGCGAGTGGTACTTGAAGGCTCTTAAAATGCATTACTTTTTGATTAGTTATAACGGCAATTGAATCGTCAGTGGCATAAATTATAACGTGTCGGCCTTGCATCTCAAAGTTCGCTGGTGTGAATTCCACCGGCGACCCCGTTTTTATTTAAGTCTGATCAAAGCCCCAGACTACGTACTTATTTCGCTGATGCATCGACCCAAAGTTTATCTTGGCCTCCGACACTAGAGGATGTTACTGCTATTGGCCCTACGCGATTTATTACCAGTATATAGGACCTCTATCTCGGTAAGTTTCTCATCTGTGACCCATAATTATTATTCTTGATTTTAGTTGATCATCTAATGTTAAATAAAACTGTTTACCTATTTTTTTAAATTAATTCCTGCATCTGCAGCAAATGCCTTTATACCTGCAGTATTTTGACAGTAGTGAACATCACTTTAAGATTTCAATGAAATGTCACACGTATGTGATTGGCCAACCTTAATCAACTTATCCAAAACTTCTGGCTATTAAATTAAGTTCCTTCTTTACTCAAAATAAACTTTATTTTACGCAAACGTTTTGTAACTACTAATTGAAATTGTTTCTTATTATTGACATGTCTGTTTATGATTACTGCCAATGCAGGGCTATCTAATTTATAGACTAAATTAGCCAAGCAATTACTTTGCCAAATTTCCTGTCACTTGAGACAAACTTTCCGAGACATATTCGCATAAATTAGTAAATAAGACATTTATTGTCATTGTTTAGACAAATGTCTAGACAAGACCCTCACGTAATAAAGTTCGGCAGGCTTGCAGTCCATTTACACAAAAAAAAAGTACGAGTGGGAAGAACTCTATCATGCAAACTGCACTAGCTTGTCCACACTCCATTTGATTATCTTGCACCAAATAATTTAGCTTTTTTGGCTCTTTCTATCCTATGAAATAGAAATGGAATTATTTTGCCTCTTTTATACATTTTCAACTGCCATCAGCACAAAAAATTAAGCTCAAGGAACTTAAATAGAAAATGCGTTGTTATGTGCATATAATCATCAAGATAAGATATATGGTCCCATAAAGAAAGATAAATGTTAAAATATATTCAGCTTAAGTGCTTAACGAAGTGCCGGGAATGCGCGCTTCTCGGGAGCTTCCTTGAGAAAATGCAGAAATTTAAATTTACGATACCAGCTAAAACCTAACCATCCCACAAATACTCGATGGAGAACTTAAGCTGTAAAGGCAAATTTAAATTCTTAGTTTTAATACAGAGATAATGCCGTATTCGAAATGTAATCAAATTAACTTAAAAGACTTCCTTCCAGACTTAATTGAATCGGTAAGTTCAAAAGGAACAACTCAGAAGAAACAAAAGGTACGTAATATGTTTAGTCAGCATAAAAGAAGACAGAGGATGTTATCGTTTATTGTATTTTTGTGTCTTTCACGTAAAGTTTCTATATTGTTTCGTATAAAAAAAGAAGAGAACGAGAACGCTGTTGGAAAGGAAAAAAATTGTTTTTAAATCAAACAAGCAATCCTAACGATTCCGAGAAAGATTCTGTTTGTTATTTTTGCAAACTTCCTGATACTATTATAATTGGAGGCATTTTAAATAAATTACTACTCTGCATCATTCTAAAATCGTGGAATTAGATATTTTAAGGGCTTTTAATATAGTTTGGCATTCTGCCGTCTTATTTACTCGGAAATTAAGTCATATCCAGTCCAATACACATTGTATTAACGACGGTGTTCCGCAGGGCGCTGTTTTATCTCGTGCCGTTTTTCTACTTCTCATAAACAAACTCATAGTTTCCATAGTACCCTTGATTTGGCGTATTCTTTTGACGCAATAGGACGCATGAGCGCATGCGAAACTCTACGGATTTCCACGTGCTACTCGCTCATCCAATTCGACGTCTTCCAATCTAGAGCCTATTGAGCCATATTGTTTCGTTCTCAGTTTGTTGTCTCTCCATTGGCACTTTCGTCTTCAAACCCGATTTCTACCCTGTATTGGCTTGTAAGGCTATGTAGGTCTTCGATAGTGACTTATAGTCAATAGATGTTAAGGATATGCCAAAGGTATCGGCTTACAAAGCCTTGTAGCGTGGAGCTGTTATTGAAAGGAGGATTCGTCAATGCAACTACTGCTCGTTTTTTGCTTCCCACCGCCTTTCTAAACTTCTAAAACTTTTGTATTCGTCAAAAAAGGGTTTGGCTAAATTAGGCAAGAGATCTAGACAAAATATGTAACCTTATGACTGCTTCTCAGGGATAATTCTTTTTTGCCAAGTGGGCAGCCCTATGATACGTTTAGCATGGTTTTGATCGGAAGGGATTAAGGGTAAGGGGAATGAGCGAACTTCAATATCTTATTAACATCCTTGTAGGGAAATTATTGTAATGGGTCCGAAAATCAATTTCGTAGTTTTTCAACATATTTGAAATTTTTAGGTCACAATAGCATTGCAACATAATTTGAAGAATTATAGAATTATTATGTTGTACGTGTATGTGTGTGTGTGTGGGTGTGTGTGTGCGTGGGTGTGTTTTTTTTTTGTGCGACCAGGAGGAGAGTATCCCGTGCTAGTGGCATTTACAATTCACCGGCGATGCAGTGCCTATGGGCTAAACCATACCACCCATCCTCTTCAACCACTCTCTCCGGGGGACTGCCGTTATGTATTACTTTGCGGGGCTGGTTAGCCATCATGCTATCAACCTGTCATATTAATCTAGTGCCTAAGACGTTTTTAGTCTTCTCAATTCCTTTTGGACGTATATTATAAACTCCGTCACTTCGTTCCAATTTTCGTCACTTTGGAGCATATACTCGTATTCAATTACTACCGATGGACTCAGTATATTTACACGCCATGCCTGAAAACGTGGACAATGAAGCAGTTCGTACACATCGAGGAGCTGTCATGTCCAAATCTGTGCGGTATCCACCATGGCCAGTCAAAAATTGCGTCAAGTGGTAGTTGTTTTCTCGAAGCTGGCGGTTGACCCAAGTTTCGATGCATGGAATCAGTTGATTCGTTCATCTTCCTTTCGTGGCGTTGTCCCATCGGTTTTGCCACATTAACATCGAAATCTGTCACTCTTCGTTTTAAATCTCCTTTTTGCTTAGGTTTCCCTGGCTCGTTGTGATTCTTGGATAAATGCCTCTCACGTCCGCGAGGATGTCGATCGGGATCATACTAGCGATGACACAAGATGCTTCGTCAGATACCGTTCTATAGACACTCGTAGATTTTAAAGCACACAGTCAGTTTTCGTCTTGACTTTTACACCGCTAATGCCTTTGCCCAGATTTGGGAGGCACACAGAAGCACAGAGCTCACTACTCTCAATAGCAGGGCTCTTCTATCTGGTTTGGGACCACCAATATTTGGCAGCATCCTGAAAAGAACCGCTTGTATGTTCGAAGTTTTTTTGCTCACATATTCCAGATGCGATGTGAAGTTTAGCCTATTGTCCAGCATTACTCCTAGGTATTTCAGTGATTGTTTGATTACCCACCTTGACATTGATGTCTTCTACCGTTTTCGGCTTGTGATTAAGTGATTAGTTCAAGACCCGCAGACTCTAGCCAGTTCTTAACCTTCTTCTTGGCGAAAGCTTCATTCGTTGCCGCCTCTATTTGGTGGGTGTAATGCAATGTCATCTGCGAAGCCTATTGTTTTCGTCTCTTGGATGATCTGTAGTCTGAGAACTTCATAATACATAACGTTGCAAAGGAGGGGACCTAGGACAGATCCTTGTGGTACCCCTGTGGAAACGTTATAGTATTCTGTCCCTGCATGACTATTACATCTAAGCTTCCTGTTCCTGAAGTAACTTGATATGATCTTCAAGATGTACGTCGGGGCTTCCATTCTAACGAGGGATTGTGTGTGTGTGTGTTGTGTACATACCTGGCAATTTTTTTTCATCGCGCCAATAAAACATTATATAGATTTCGTGGAGGTGCCGATCGAAGCGTACTGACAACAATATGATCTGAAAAAAAGTTCATAACATTCAGTGGAGTTGTTTTTCTGTTTAAACAAAAAAACTTAAAATAAGTAATTCTGGAATTTCTGGAAAAAGTCTCATCTGCTGTAAATGGTTCTCGAACCATTGCGTAGTGATTATGCCACCCAAACAAATGATCCAACTCCGTCTCCAAAATATTGATTTGAATAGTAATTGTGCAGCAAAACGATCAGTATTCATTTCTTGACCTCGAACGATGGCAAGAAGTATTTGTGAAACGTTTCCCATTTGTAAATTTGCTTTTTGGATAGATATGAATATATTATTGAAAGCTATCTTAAAGGGATAGTAGCTTCTTGTTTATAAAATGATAGTATGTATGGGTATGCGCTCCAGCACAGTTTTTCAGGAAAAAATTGAGAGCTTGAAGCTGATGACGATATACATTTCGATGAACGCCTAAAGATGGTAAAACTCGAAAAAATCAGAAGATGACTGTACGACACGTCAAAATTCGAACTCAACCGTATAGTGATAAGAGCAGTTTGAAAGTCATACTCACAAGTCTAGCAGCAAAGAGAAGGAGACAACAAACATATCATAGATGTCTTAATGAGTCAATAGTTTAAGAGAGTCGCCAATAACTTAAATAGTTTACTTTGAACTGAAACCGGACTGCTCAATGCATTCATTCTTTAACAAAATCGGAAAGTTATAGTAAAGCCTATACTCCGGTCTACGATTGAATATAACTCCGCGCATAAGTGCATGGCTAAGTTAGATGGATTAAAATTGTTTTTTCATCTTCGTGGGAACACCAAGGTTAAGAAGTATGAGTGGTGAAAGGGATGTACCTTGTGGTACGCCGGCAATTAATTCGTTGATATGAGATGTAACTTCGTCTACCAATACACGTGCTAAGCGGCTAGATAGAAAACTTTCAATCAAATTAAGAAATTTATGACTCACCAAGGGTAATATTTTCAACTTTCCGTTAGAGTTTTTAGTAAGTCTTCAGTTGATTAAGTAGTTCGGAAATCGTTCTGTTGGTTGTCTTGAAGATATTCCATCAACTGGCAGTTCATAAATGTTTCGAAGACTTACGAACTAGGTATTTTGCTTAAATAGGAGAAAATATACTGTGAATTATGTTCATAATTTTCCTCAATAGGGAACTTTACCGTATACCCTTAAAATTTTCATTCGAATTACACAAAGAAAGAATTTTTTTCTTCAATTTATTTGTCATTCAATTTCCACACCATGACACACTTCCTGCTTGTTCAATAATTATCTGAAAATCAGAGGAAACCCATTTTTGATATTTTGTTAAAAGAGGACAGAACTTATCCTATAATGGCTTAACCGGCACATGTAAATATGCATGAAATTAATAATTGAATTAATTTAAAAACCTGGCTAAATTTTTTATACTCAATTCGTATGTGACACCCGCCATGAAATTTTTATTGTGGGGACGTTCAGTCTGTGTGTACCTGCTATTTTCCGATATCAACGTGATCGGTGATTTTTATGAATCGTAAAAATCGCTGATGGGTAAGGTATGTTTGTAGGGATTTTTCGTGTTTACCTTTGAAATCGAATTCTACATACAGTAGCATTGGAGGAAATGTGTATTTTAGTCAAGTCTATAACTCTTTTCAGTTTTTGTAAAACAAAATTTGAATTTTCACAATTGCTTAATGGTATTAAGGTTAAAATTGAGTGTTTGTAATTAGGTTAATTGCAATACATATTATATGATTCTTTATTAACAGTAAGATATGGAAACATCTGTAAATTATGATCCGTCGCATAGTAAAGCCCCATTTAGCAAGAAATGTCAGGTTTAATTTCTGGAAAAATTACCAAAACATCTTTCATTTCCGATTGTTGTTGCA
Source organism: Leptarthrus brevirostris (assembly GCA_964036015.1). NCBI lineage: Eukaryota > Metazoa > Arthropoda > Insecta > Diptera > Asilidae > Leptarthrus > Leptarthrus brevirostris. The sequence goes on along the minus strand of OZ038372.1, from coordinate 136,954,165 downwards.
ACAAATAATAAAGAGTTCTTAGGTAGTTAAGTATTATCTTTGTTTGCTCTCGCAGTTGAGATACCTTACCGCTGCATGACATAGAAGCTTAAATTCCGCATTCGGAAAGCATCGCGAAAATAAGCCTTACGAACAAATTATTAGGAATGAAATAAGTAATTGAAGTTTTGTGATATAAGATATGAAATATTTACATCGTACTATCGATTTTTATAGAAGTTCGAAAAAATATGCGAATTCTTAAATTTTGCAGGCTGTATAATTTAAGTTGCCACATTTTTTGGTGTTGTGTTAGTACTCTTGTCATTGGTAGCCATATAAGATACTTATTTTTATTTTGTTAAAAAAATGGATAAAGGAATGTACATGAAATTTTGCTCTAAAAATGGAACAGAATAAACATTTTCAAGTGGGCCGTAGAGTTGGAAATCAATTCAATTCAATTCAATTTATTTAGGCTATGTACACAAGACTACATCTTTTACCAGTACAAAATAAAAGGAAAATTCAAATTACAACACTATCAAATATTATAAAACTAAAAGAAGAAGAAAAAACTAATATAACAAGCAATCCAAAAGAAAATTATTACCAAGTAAGAAAGGAAAAAAAAATAAACGTTTCAAAAGCGACAAAACAAAGAATCAAAAACTACAGAAGGAATAATTATAAAATTTGTAGCTTAATCTAACTATAGTAGAAACTGTGTAACAGACATGGTTAATTCACAATGAATTTATAAGGTAACGTTTCAGCTCATTTTTAAAATCCCGTCCCCGATCCCGCCCTCTGATGTTAACAGGAAGAGAATTTCACAAACGAGAAATAACAGTGAAATAAGAACGTTGCCCAACTACATAATGCGCTCGAGGAGTCAGAAGGCTGACATGACGTGACGAGTTCAAGAAACGCAAGTGATTATAAAGATACGTAGGAGACTTAGAGTTTACCATATTACGCAGAAACACTACAGCTCTCATAGCTAAGTAAGTGTTTAAGGAACACCCTAAAACAAGATCCCTATAATGGGATACGTGATCGTGACGTCTTAAATTATAAATAAATCGTACGCAATCATTAAAAGCGACATTTAATTTCCGGTTGCACTTTGAATCTAGCCGCGAATAGACTGTGCTACAGAAAGTGAAGTGAGGAACTAACAATGTCCTAACAAGCTTTAGCTTTAACTCAGAAGGAAGCAGGCTACTCGACAATCTAAGCAGCCGAAGACCGCCATAATCTCTTTTGCAGTTTTTATATGGTCGCAGCACTCCATATTACCATTGAAATACACTCCGAGATTCTTAACTCTGTCAGAATAAGGCAATAGTACTCCGTTCAGATGTATAGTGGGAAGATCTGATTTATCAAGGTCACTTCTGTAGAAAACCATACAATTTGACTTCAGAGGATTTAGCAAGAGCATATTACTGGAGGCCCAAGTGTAGATATTTATTAGATCACGGTTGACATGGTATATGCAGTCCTCAACTAACCCAATTGGACGAGAAAGGTAAATCTGAATATCATCAGCATACAAGTGGATATTCACATCTTCAATGACATCAGGAAGATCATTGATAAATAAGACAAACAGAAGAGGTCCAAGTATTGAACCTTGTGGAACACCACATGTGATTTTAATCCACTTGGACTTTTCATCCCCAGCTTTCACAACCTGACAGTGATTTGAAAGGAAATCAGATATAATCTTAATGGATGAGTGTGAGAAATTATACATTTTATGCAGTTTTGATAAAAGCAACCTATGATTCAAATAATCGAATATACACAGAAAATAGCAAGTTTTGTCGGCGCATGCTGAGAGCACGTTGAAGAATTGTATTACATCCACGGGATAGACTCTCAAAACAGTAAACTCGACAGTCAGAAGAAAAACCGCTGTCTATTTCACTTAATTTTAAACGACACTGCTGAATACGAAGCCGCTGCATGAAAGAGCGTCGTTCAGCTGCACCAGAGAACTTCAATACAATCGATGCCCCCAGAGTATTCCCGCTAGATTTAACTCTGAATGCGTCGATGTATGGAGATGGGATATGTTCAAACAGAGAAAATATTTTTTTCGCAATTTCAATAGGTTTCTCATTTTTGATGAAAGATATACCTTTGATAATTATATCAGACTGCCGTTGATCACCCTGCAGATGTTCGTTTTCCCTAGAGAGAGCCTCGCATCTGTCCTGCAGCAATTTCACCTGATCACCGATTGACTGATTCCGCTTATCATAATTCGCAAAAACGTCGTGAATCCTCCCCATCAATCGTTCCTCCATTTCGGACAATTTGCCATTCAAAAAATCCTCCAGTCTTCTTATTACTTAATTTATCCTCGAGGGGGTCAGATGGTAGAGAAGGCATTCCTCATGCTTTGCCCCATTCCGCGTTTGCACACAATTGTCGGATCCCGAATTGCTGCGCTCACCGACACTTTGGTTGAAGATTTAGCTGACATTATTAACAAGAAAATAGATTTATTAAAGATGAACAGCAATCTCAAACTTGATCAATAAGCGACAAAATCAGTAAAACTCGGAAACAAGTGACTAAATTAGGAAAAATTGCAGGAACAATTTAAAGACACGTCTACGCGAAGTTGCACATGAACTACTACCCAAATCGAAACCAAAATTATCGATACTTGGTATTGCAATGTACCGGAAAGTTGCGATACCGGACTATCGTTAAATTGTAAAATAATTATCGATTCTGGAAAGTATCGGTACTCAAATGATTACATTTATAGAATTTAATTTAATTTATAGAAATAAATATTATATAATAATTTGGATTCAGATTTAATTTTGTAAAATATTGGGTGATTGCAGTAGTTTATTGCCGATTTGTCACTATGAAATATAACGCTTTTTCGATTTTGCCAACACTAGACGTTTTTCTTGACTAACCGCATCGACTTTCGTTAACTGCTCACAGTACTTGTTTGCCGTGATTATTTCGCAGCGTGGGAGTAGCTTGTAATAAATAATTCCCTTGGAATCACACCAAATAGTCAACAACACCTTCTTTGGGTGCAAACCAGGATTCTCCTAGGGATGGTCGATGTTAATCGATGTTCGCGAAACATCGATGTTGAGAGACTAATTATCGAAGTTTTAACATCGATGTCGAAGAATATACTTTAGAATATCGCACAATCAATGTTAAGAACAGAACATTGACCTTCGATGTTGGTAAAAAGAACCAACTCATACTTAATTTATTATTTTGAATATTTTTTTTTAAATTGAACATTAGCACTAGAATGATGGACATATCGTCACGAGATCATCTCAGCCCAAATCAGCACTTGCTTTATTAACCATGTACGAAATGCGGTGATCAAAGATAAGCTTTGAGTTAAAATTTACACCCAAGTCTTCTGTACTATCAAATTTGGACAATTCGATAACATTGATATAATAATTATGACGTATATTGTTGAATTTAAAAGACAATAATACAAACTTGCCTGTTCAGAGAAAGGAAGTTATCGGAAGACCAAGAATAGAAGGTATTCAAGTCCGAATTAATCAAAGCACAGTCGTTGTCAACAGAAATAGTGCGAAATATTTTTGCATCATTAATATAACATAAGATTATTGTGTGAGGCAAAAATAGCTGTAAGTCATTAATGTAAATGTTAAATAATAACAGTACTAAATGGCTACACTGCGGCACGACAAAGGTATTATAAATGATATCAGATAGCACACCGCGGAAGGAAACACGTTGTGTATCGTACGACAAGTAAGAACTAACCAAATTTACAAAATGAATCCGAAAACCTAATGCTATCAAATACCTAACTAAAATCTGTAGATACAGTCGACTTGCTTACCCATTTTAAAAAGCTATAATAAATTGGCAGTTGTAGACTTTTAAAAAGCCATGTTGCAAGGTACCCACAAAATAAGTGAAACACATATAATTGGCTTAAAGACCTTGCAAACTCCAAATAGATTGACAGCAGGTCGATAGTTAGTTACATCGTTCCTATCGAAAAATCATAGAGTTTCTATTGAAGACGTGGTTAGATGCACGTTCGAGACTCAACCTGCTAACAAGTTTTCCTTTCATAAAGAAATCCACTCCGTCCCTAAACTATTATCTAGCTCGCAGCAATACAAAAACAAGACGTTCTAAGTACCTGATTCCCTTCCGGTCATAGTCATGCTAAAAACGCATCATAGGGTTATCTTCTGGGTTTTGGCTACATCATAATAATCAACATTCAGGTATATTGTCTTTTTACGCCATTGGCCGCCATTCTATAAACCTCTTCTATATAACCCCGATATTAAAGAACATCGATGTTTTGAGCTCGATTATTATAGATCATCGATGTTCAGTGATCGATGTCAATATCAATGTTTTGTAAACAAGCGGTCGCGGTTGATCTTTTAAGTTTAAATCATCATTCCGAAAGCTGACAAACCATTTTTTATAACACTCGGTACGTTTTTTTGCGCAGTCCCAACATATACGCCTTTCCGAAACTCGTACAACATTATACTATGCCGACAATGCATCTTTTCGTTCTCCATTTTGAAAAATTTATTAAACACACAAACCGACTTATCTAAGAAATATCTAACGCTCAATTGAGACATAACTCCGCCGTGTAGAGAAGTTGCTTATGGAATCCCCATTTTATCATAAGAGTCAATATAAAAATATTCCGGCCAAGTGTGGGTCAGACTCGAGGATTCCGTACCTTGTACTTTCAAATTTTGACCCCCTTCCCCACCCTTTTTGGCCCCCCTTTGCAGTAAAAGTATTTTGGAAAATTTTTCATTTGCAATAAAGTTTGGCAAGCATTTATTTAAAGCTATTCCAAATTTCAAGTCGATATCATTAGTAGTTCCTGAAATAAGCAGTTGTCAAAAGTAGATAAAAAAATTCTAGCCAAATTGTACATGTGGGGTAGTCCAGTTTGATTTTCCCAAACTTCTAAAGGATTTTTCTTGGTCTGTTCTAACCAAGCCATCCAAATCGTCTGCTAAGTTAAGTGCGTGTTTCGAAGCAATAATGGCAGCGTGTTTGCTCGACAAATCACTAGCGTTTTGAAGATTGTCTGAAAAAATACAGATATTGATTTTACATAAAATACACTGCACTTCATTGATTCATTTTTTACAGTGGTGGCAATGATAGTTTTTTAATTTATTGCAAAGTTGTTTCGAATTTTGATACTATCTGATTATCGATGCAAAAATATCGATTATAGCATTTATCTATAGTTGAAAACATCGATACAAAATATCGATATACTAAAAGTGAATTATGGATACTTCGATACATTGATGTGGTATCACATTCTCTAGCGGGCCGTGAACACAGTGAACATAATGAGCGCCCTGGACGTTCTGGCACATCAAGGACCGAAAAGGGAACAAAAAGGTCATGGACAATCGTCGAATCATTATAAGTAAAGAATGAGACAGATATCATGTATATCATGAGAATGTTTACATATCATTTGGCACATTCCAAGCAATTTTCTTCTATGTAAGGATAAGGATATATCCTATATATAAGGATAAGATGTGGTAGCAAAATTTATTTTGAAATTGTTGAATATTGACCAAAAACAATGCCGAATGGCTATTGCTCAGGATTTTCGGAATGAAGTTATGAATTCAATTATTTATTATTATGAATCTACAAAATTGTAATATTAAACAGTGTAGAATTTGTGGCTTAAGATTCAAGTTTTCCAAAAACTTAGCCATATAAATATATTTAGTTTCTGACGAACCAATTAATCTGCTACCACAATCTAACTTATAGACTATATTTGTTTAATTGCTGAATCAAGGAGTTGGGAGATTCCTGGCATTTCTCAAAATTATGTTAAATCGGTTTTTCGAGCGAAATTTATGGTAAAAGTTATTACATTGCATTTGATAGCGCTAAGGGGGAGACGGTTACTAGAGCAGCAGTCATGGAAAATGTGAATGTTGGAGTTTAAAAGTCATCGTCACAAGAGACGAAGCAAAAATTTTTGGCATCATCGGTATAGTGCAAGATTCTGGAGCTAGTCAAAAGTAACGAGGATTAATTAATAAAAATGATAAAGAGGAAAGAGCCGAAAATACTGCCCTGAGGCACCCCGGAAGAAACAAAGATTTCGTTGGATAGGGCAACGCGGAACAAGACACGCTAAGTACGACTATATAGGTAGGAGGACAGCCAATCAACGAGAAGTGGTTTAAACCCAAGCAAATGAAGCTTGTGAATGAGGATCCCGCGGTCAATTCTGTCGAATGCCTTGCTAAAATCGGTGAATATGCAGTAGACCTGTAAGCCTGATTCTATCGGAGCTAGACAGTGACGCAGGAAATCAAGTAGATTGGTAGTAGTGGAGTTACCCTTGATGAAGCCTTGCTCGAAAGAGCCAATGAAAACTAGACAGTGAAAACGGAGCACGTTACTGATTAGGGAATCGAACACCCTTGCAATGTGTCACAAGTTGGCGATTTGTCTATAATTGTAGATGTCGGATTTGTCTCCTGGCTTGTGAAGCGGAATTAAAATACAATCCTTCCAGAGCACAGAGATAGTTTGAACAAAAAACAGAGAACAGGGGCAACCGACGAGCAACACCTTTTCACGAACAATGAAGGGACGCCATCAGGACCACACGAACATCCGTCAGACAAGTTCGACAGGTATTCAGTGACAGTAAAATCGTCAAAGACTAAATCTTTAAGTTCAAGGGAAGTTCGTGGAAGCTAAGTCAAGTGAGTAAAATCGGTAAAATTAGTATTACAGTCAGAATCACAGTATGAAGTAATAAAAAGTCAGCGAAGAAATTGGCTACCTCACCGGGGTCATTGCTCTCGCGATCACCAAACCTAAGGGAAGAGGAGTAAAGTTTAGAAACCTCCAGAATTGTTTTGGGCTGGAAAGCAGAGTGGTTCTCATGTTGGATAGAAATCTATTGTAGGAAGTTTGCAAATCGACAGAAAACTGAAGGTAGAGGTCGTGGTAAGCCTGATAATCTCGGTTGCACCCAGAGAGCAGTACCATTTCCAAGCCTTGCTTTTCAAGTTTTTGAGGTGTCTAAGGGAGCTGTCCACGCAGGGTTCAAATGAGCGAGAGGAGTAAGAAAAGGAGACCGGAACACATTGAGTAAAAGAGTTATATAGGACGTTATAGGAGGAGCAGACAGCCATGTCGTGTTCGGCAAGTACAATCGACCAATGATTGCCCAAAAGCCAGTTGTTGAGAGTAGAGAAGTCAGCCGCCTTTAAATTAAAGGCGTAGCCCACAATGCAGAATGAGAAACTATCGGTGGTCTTAAAACACAGGAGAACTTGTAGTGCAGGATGGTGGCTTCACGTCGAGATCAAAGGATTCAGGCACTTTCTCACAAACGAGATATCCGGCTCCGTCGAGAAAACAAGGTCCAGTGACCTCACCGAGTCGTTCACGACATCGCTGCATTGTGAAAGGCCCACGGAGGCGCAGGTGTCGAGGCAAGACAGAACGTTTTGGGACTATTTTTGCGTTTGGGCTAATTTTGTGTTAAATAAATTGTTTGATTAAATCAATTTTTCTATAGATCGAAATTCTCTAGTTCCCGCAATTCCTTGTGAGCTTGGTCTGGAGAAGAACTTCAGCCAATTCGGCGACAATGATTACAGATGGGCCTACAGTTAAAGGTGGCATCTCAACCCCAGACATTACTTTACCCGACGATTTGCAGCTCGGATAGTTTGTCAAAAAACGCAATAATTAATGATAATTTAAAAACCGGAGGCAAATTAAAATAAAATTGTGGGACTTTATTCCGCCCCTGCAATCTGCATCTCAAAATCTTACTTTAGAACCAAAGGAGGGGGGCTTATAATTGGTTTAAGGCTTTCGAATGGTTTCTGACTGAAGGGAGGTCAACATTTTCATGTCGGGTATTGTAGCTCGCTTTTGATCGCTTGTTTTGAACTAAATATTCCTTTTCAGTAAATTTATTCCTAGAAATCAATTATACTTTTTCTACCAGCTTGTATAAAAAATTCCTGGTTAATTCCGAGAAATGGAAAAAGTCCTATATAAATATGTGCAAAAACATGTGCAATGAAGTATATTATTCCCCCATTGCACCACTTTCACAATGAAATGAAAAACACTTTCAAAAAGCGGGGGAAGATCTCTTATCGCTTGTCCGTGAATTGCAAATTACTTCCGAAAAAGCACCCGCAGGGTAGATTTTTTCGTTGTCTGCTGATTTAACGTGGTTGGCAACATTCAATTTTTCACTGAAAAGAGCGATATTGCGTCTCCCCGTGGACGCATTTTCGATGAGAGTATGCCATAAAATACGGTAATTAGCCATAAATTATAGTTGGTCCGTTGTACACCGACAGACGATTTAATGCAGCTGTCAAATAATCTACTATTTTGTTCTTTGGTGAAATTGTTATTGTTTTTTGCATGCTTTGTGTGATTTTTATCGCCTCCTGTCACACTTCACAGAAAATAGTTGACATGAGGGTTGATTTAACTCTTTGCGGTGCAGGGCCACATTGGAAGTTTGCAGCCAGGATAAAAGTGTAATGAGTTTTGCAAATATCTGCCCCCGTGGCTATTGTAAATAAATGCAAATTTAAGCACAAAAAAAAAAGGAAAAAGAAAACGCTAAAATTTAAAACACACTGTACACTGCCAGGGACAATCCTGTATTTAAACTTTCATTTCCCCGCAGTTGATTTTCAGAGAGCGCAAAAATTTATTTACGTGCATTTTCACGGCTGGTATGTGTGTCGGTTGCTTTAGGAAGTCGTGGTTCATTAAATTCCAATAATTTTTATTAGTCAGTATTGTATTGATTTATGTGTAATGTAATTGCGTTTACAAATAACTACCCGTCAGAATTTATGGATTTGTTTGCTAATTCAGGGAAAAAAAACATGTTACGTGTGATTGGGCGTTAGTATTTGATTCGTTTTTAATTTGAGCAATAATTCGTACTTCTGTTAAAGCTTGAGTTCTGTTAAAAAACATATTGGTTTTTATCATGTGTGGACAGTTTTCAGAATGGCAAACAAAAATTAGGTTAATTATATTTAACATTTTAATTAATAGTATACAGGGTATTGCTTTTGTTTAGGTGGGGGTGGATTTTACTGTCCACCAAATTTATTCAATCTCGGAAATGTTGTAAATTTGGAAGTTTCTTTATATGCGATTTCTCATAGGTACTCTAATATTATTGTTGCAGGTGATTTTAACGTCAACATTCTGTCAGATACGTTTCTATCTTTTGTTGAAGCTTTGCATCTCCGAGTAATTAATTCTCTACCTACCTACTTCGACACTGCATCCCCCTCCCAGTTTGATCTTTTGCTCACTCCTGACCCTTCCCGTGTTATACGTTATGCTCAACTCTCCCCTCCTGCTATTCTTGATCACGACATGCTATTCTTAAAATATAACTTACCAATTAATAATTACTCGACACCTGTTCGCATTATCAAATTTCGAGATTTTAAAAACATAAATACCGATCTTCTCTTCGAGGAATGCAGAAACATAAACTGGGCTATAGCACTAGAACTAAATATTGTTTCTCCGTCATGCTACCTTGACACACAGGTCAAAATTATCAATGACGTGTTATCGTACTTGTTAGACAAATATGCTCCGCTTTAGACTAAGACTATAAAAATAAATGGCTGTCCGTGGTTCACGCCGGAGATTAACAAATTAATTTTTGAACGTGACTTCTTGCACCGTCAGTATAAAAGACTTAGGTCCTCTCACAGTCTTTCTCTATTTAAAAAGATGCGTAATCTTGTTAATATTAAGGTGAGAGATGCCAAAGCTTCTTACTTTGCGTCTAAGCTAGATTGTCACGCCCCGCCTAAGAAGCTCTGGAGTGCCCTTCGTGGCCTGGGTGTTAATGAGAAGCATAACACAGCAACGAGTTCTTCACCAGTGCAGCTGGAGGTAGCACAAATGCCGCCTATTCCTCATCATCCCATGTCCAGAATATCCAAGCGGCATCCGTTGGCTCAGAATTCAGTTTTCGTTGTGTTAATGAGATTGAAGTCGCATGTTCCATTACATCCATTCAATCTGATGCTACTGGACCGGACAACGTTCCCCCGCGCTTTCTGAAATTAATTTTGCCTTTCATTGTAGGTGCTATCACAAAGGTTTTTAACAGCTGCTTAACGTTCAGTGAATTTCCTTCTCTCTGGAAAGAGGCTCTTGTAGTCCCAATCGCAAAGATCGCATCTCCTAAAGACTTCAAGGATTTTAGACCAATTAGCCTTCTATGCTTCCTAGCGAAGGCTTTGGAAAAAATCATGGCAAAACAAATATCTGAGCACTTAGATCATACGAGCTCTCTTAGCTGTTGGCAGTCTGGCTTTCGCACGGGGCATAGCTGCGAGACGGCTCTCTTAAAAATTACGACTGATATAAGAACTGCTCTTGATAATGATCATGTCATGTTTTTAGTCCTTCTGGATTTCACGAAGGCCTTTGATAGTGTGGATCATCATAAGCTTCTTCTCAAACTAAAAAACTTCTTTGGTTTCGGCTCTTCGGCACTGAACCTAATCAGAGGTTTTTTGGCTAACCGCTCGCAAAGGGTCAAAGTGGGTGAAGATATATCTTCTAAGCTTCCATTGTCTATTGGTGTACCCCAGGGCTCAATATTAGGACCCTTGCTCTTCAGCTTCTTTATCAATGATTTGCCTTCTGTTATTAAAAATTGCTCTGTCCACTTGTACGCGGATGGTGTTCAAATCTATCTAGATTGTCCCATTGGTCTCCTGTGTTTGTAGAATTAACGAAGATCTTCATGGTATCCTACAGTGGTCTATAAATAACAGTCTAATACTCAATCCCGTAAAATCGCAAGCTTTGGTACTGAGCAGAGAAACATGTGACTTGGCTTATTTTCCTCTGATAGTGTTCAACCGCTCTATTATACCCTTTGTTCTTAAAGCCAAAAATTTAGGCATTATGCTAAACTCTCAAATGGGCTGTTGTGACCATGTAAAGATGAAGCTAAGCAGGGCTTATGGTGTACTTCGCCGACTCTGGTAATATTCTGAGTAACTCTCCACCGAGCTGCGCGTAAAGTCAGTCAAAACCCTAGTATTACCGCATCTCACACATGGCTCTATTATATATCCTAGACTTGACTCACGTTGTAAGCGTAAGCTTGAGGTAGCCTACAATGATTCCATTAGGTTTGTTTTTAGATTGCGCAGATATGACCACATTTCTCCTTTCCGCTACAGAATTATAGGCTGCTAGGCCGCATATTTGTATGAATTTATAAATTTCCTGCGTGGTGACAAACGTTATGACTTGCTACTACCTCGCTTTAAACATTCTGTCATGGATAGTTCTTACTTTGTTCAGATTATTAGTATCTGGAATACACTACCACCTTCGATTCAGCGCGCGAGTTCGGCTACTACTTTCAAACGGTTACTTTGCCAGCACTTATCTTAATTTAAATCTAAAGTTTAACTTTATATAGAGCAACATTACATGCATTGGTATCTTTCTTGCTTTCTTTTGTATCTTCATTTCTTTTTCTTCTCATGATTAATATTAGTCTCTTGATTTGGTAAATTACAATTTTGCATTAGCTATATCAGTGTTAGTTTGGAAATAACCACTTGAATTTGTATCTTTTTTTTCTCTTTTAATCTTTGTCTCGATATGTATTATCATTACTTATTATGAATTAATGTATAGTAATTTAGCAGTACTAATGAAAAGACTCATGTCTTATTGTACTATCTTGAATAAATATATTATTATTGTTATTGTTTTACGCCTTCGGTACTTGAAAGTACCATCAGTCTCCACGTAACAAAAGTTAATACAAATTCATCAGCAATAAAACGCCAAGAAGTTGTAAGAAAATAATTTAATTATATTTTGTAAAAATAAAACATCCTCCTGTGACTTGCAAAAAAAGAATTAAATAAGGAAACTATTGCAAATAATAAGTATAATAATATAATGTATAATATTTTGTAATTTTCAAATTCATGATATTCTGCAAAGCAGTTGTTACTTTCGTTGTAGCATAAGTTCACCTTACATGTACTATAATATGACTTCGGTCTCGATTGAATTTTTTTTTTGCTGCACACTAGGGATGGGCGATCTTCCATTCGATCTCGGCGGATCGATCTTTTAGCTTTCGATCTGCCGATTTTTGAATCGATTTTTCGCGAGACCGATTCGACTCGAATCGATTTATTAGTTTTCGATTCCCATTAATTTAAGACAAGACGCGACGCTCTAATAAAACTGAGCAAGCTCACGTGCAAATTTTTTCGCATCAACATTAATTTGTGTAATAATCCTGCAAATTTAAATTATCGTATTTAAAATATTGTTAATGTTAGATAAATGCGTTTCGGATCTTTAAAATATGGCAGTGTTATCTGTATGAGTGAGTACCATTAGTATCTATACTGCCGAACAGTGTAGTTGTCAGCATTTAATTTAAGTGCATCCCTGGTTAAATCTAAGGCCCTTGAAAATTTCTCGCTGCTAACTAGGATAGGTGTTAGGTCTGCACACTCCGTCCTTCCGCTATATGCTATCCAACCTGGAGCAAAATCTTCTTCTGAACTATCATCGCTAATTTTTAGTTCTTGGTGAAGAAAATATAATTTATTGTCATGTGGAGTTCACCGGTTTTTTGTAGTTATGGCAAATTGAGCCAAATGAAGCGGCACAAAATTTGTGCTTCTCGAAAATGAAATGTCAAAATAAATGGAATCGATCTATGAACTTTGCTCTTTTTAGGGCGATTAATCGATCTTCAAAATTGGAAAAAATTTACAGATCGATCAGTTCTGAATCGATTTTCTCAGTTCGATCCCCCATCCCTACTGCACACTTCGCATCTTCTTCTATCGTTCCCAAACAAAACGTAGTGATTTCCTCTATTGGTAAGTCGCACTTCCCGTTGCACAGAATAATTAGTTTTTCTGCGTTTGACAAGAGGTAAACTAGGTGATTTTCGTTTTTTAACTGGAACTGGAGCTTTGTGAGCCATTAATGACAAGGCAACTGCTCTTTTGTAGTCCAGCAAGGGAATTCTTCCATTCAGCTCATTCTTAATGACATATGAGTTTACTAGCATTATATCGATGATGCCCCAGGAAAATGCGACGCCACCACTTCTTTGAACGACGATTTAGTCCGTAAGCTACTCGTAAGCCTGATCAACTCCTCCCATGTATTGGTTGTAATCCTTAACAATCATAGGACATGGAATGGTAAGCGAAGCCACATTTTTTGTTTCCTAGAAACGGTAGAATCTTTGGATCCATGAAAATTGCTGGCTAATAAGACACTCCTGTTATCCATCCATTTAAAAACACCGATCCCCATTGATGAAAACCGAAAATCAAAATCTCCCCTTTTAATTTTTTTGTCAACGGTTGGTGGTAATCCTTTCCTATTTGCTCTTATGGTGCCACAATCCAAAGTATTTTCTGCTTTTAATATTTCTAGGACAGAGAGAGAGCAAAAATAATTATCAAAAAAAATTATTCGGTTCTTTCCCTATTATATTCCGTGATCTCTAGAACCACTCTTTCTCCTAGGCCGTAGGTTGAGAATTTTGGGTCTGCTGTCGAGCTTTTTCCTTGGTATACGTCGAACTTTATGATATACCCATTTTGGTCAGCTAAGCACCACAATTTGTAACCCCTCGTTATAGGCTTCATAGGATTATATTGTTTCAGGCTGCTACGGCCTTTGAACAAAATCATTGATTCGTCCACACTAAGTTCTCGCGTATCTTGGTGTAATTTTTCAAAAACTTCGTTACAAGTTTTTATTAGCGGTCGAATTTTGAAAAGCTTATCTTATCAACGAATTATCTGTAACATGTAAGTTAGACAGTATTGCATCAAATCTATCCCGGGTCATTGCACTGGAAACTAGAGCAACATGTAAATCGGGGGACGTGTTCCAATAGTGTTTCCACGATGGAAGTTGATGGTATCCCATGAATTGGTTAATACCCAAAAACACTAAAAATTTTTCTTTAGTCACGCATAGGTTTTTGTTTTTCTGAGTCGCATACAAGTTCGTTTGAAAAATCAAATTTTCCAAAACGGGGTCCAAAAGCGTAAGAAAAACATCAATTGCAGTACTTTGTGTCGGAAAGTAAGTTCGGGCTGTGCCAACCTTTGCAGTATATTTCGGAATTAATGATACCTCTATTTTTTTCTCCATTTCCTCTTGATTTCAGTTCGATTTTTTTCCAGATCCTTCATTTCTAGGAACATTTTCTTCATCATTTTTTTCAATTTCTTCTTCAAATACATTTTCCGAAAAAAAAGGTCAGCAGTATTATCTATAACTTCCGCTACAAAATTGCTATTGTCTTCGCACTCGCTATCTGGCTCTATATCTGTATCAGAAGAATTGTCCAATTCAATATCTTTTACATGTATAAGATGTTCAAGTTGTCTTTGAATTTCATCTTCCGAAAGCTTAGGCAAAAACGATTTGCGTAATTTAGACCCTTGCGTGGACTCACGGTACTTGCAAGTCAAAAAAAAAACACTGACAAAAAGCGTAAAAAATTCAATATCTTTTAATTTAAATTAGCTTACATCAAAGATAAATACTCTTTATTATTAATAAACTAAAAAACCACTTACCTTTTACAATATTTCCAACAAAAATCACTTTTTTAAAAATGCACAAAATTTTAAACAACTTCGTCCGACTCTGCTGCCCTCGAAATGACATTTCTCTTGAATGTGTGGGAAATAAACTATAATGAAAACAAATTTACATTAGGTGCATTTGGAAGCAATGAGACTTTTAAATTTCAAGCGAACAAAAGCTAAATAATAATTTTTTTTTCATGTATAATGACAATTTATTTGGCACAATCGTTATAAACAAAAAATCCTACAAAACTCCAGCGTCCCTAAAAAATGTACAATATTCAAAACAAAAGACACAATAGTCAACGATCAAAAAGAACATTAGAAATGACACGGTACGTTACTCTAAAACTTGAAGCCAAAAAAAATTAGTAAAAAAGCTGTAAAAAAGAAAATACAAGAAATCTTAAAATGCCTCCAAGCGAGTGCCAGCTCTAAGAAAATTTCTCAAAAATTTTGAAAAAATTCCAAAACTAATCCTAGCCCTAAACATAAATAACCGAAACCGTGAAGAAACTTAAACAAGAACATGATTGTCTGAGTGTTCCCAGAGAGTAGATGCAACACCGGGCGAAGTTCCTACTGCGGGAACCACTGCTCCCAAGCAAATGCCCTCTCCATAGAGCCGTTCGCCACTTTTCTAGTCCTCCGGGAGCACACATCCAAACATGTTCTAAACGAACGCACAACAATTTCGAACCGATTAGAGTCCCGCGGGACCAGTCTGCAGAGTCATTGACGTCTGCAAACTGCTCCCATCGTCCTCCCAGTTCTACGATTCCAACTTGAGACGTGTCCTTCCCACAGCACTTGCAGCAATACCAAAGATAAGAGAGGCTTCGTGGATAAGCTGCTGCAAGTCTGCGGCCTGTTATTCCCAGTGAAAGACGAGGCTTCTGTTCCGCACCGACGATAGAGGTTGCCAGGTGTGTGAAACTGTGGATTAGTGGGCTGTTGCCCGATTTGGAGGGTTACTCATCGAGAGCGATTTCGTCCATATCACCATCACCCAATTCAAGGACTACTGGAAGATTCCGGGAGAAGACTGGAATTTAGTATTTGGCTTCTGGAACGCGACATTGACGACAGGGCGTTTCTGGACCGAATTATGTGGACGGATGAATCTCAATCCACTAGGGATGGTATCACAAACTTCCATAACCTCCATACCTGGTCAGAAACTAACCCACGCAGGACAATAGTGACCTCAATCCAGCTGACCTCAATCCAGCTGGGCTGGTATCATCAGCAAACATTTGGTAGGACCATTAATTTTGTCGCCAGTGCTTAATAGTGAAATTTATGCGGACTTTTCGGACAATACACTACCAGATCTAATAGAGGCGAACTCTATGGATAATCTTTGGGGAATGTTTCACCAACACGATGGAGTACCAGCCTATACGGCTAACATTGTGAAGAAAATACTAAGTGAAAAATTTCTTAACTGCTGGATTGGAGGAGGTGCTCCGATTTCTTTTCCTGCTAGATCTCCAGACCTTACCCCATTGGACTTTTTCTTGTGGGGAACACTGAGGGATGAAGTTTATTCAAGCCCTGTTAACACTAGGGATGATTTAGTTAGCAGAATTGGGAGGGCAGCGACGAAATTACGGGAGATGCTGGCTGAAATACGACTTAAACAGGGACTTAGAAGGAGATTGTTGGCTTGCATCCAAAGTGAAGTTAAACATTTTGAACAGCTTTTGTAAGTTATAAAGAGTCATTGGAATACATTTTGAATTTAATAAAAATGATTTTTGAGTTAATTTGAGTTTAATTTTTTTTAATTTGTTACTTTTTATAATATTCTCCGATAGGATTTCTACGTATAAATTTCTTAATACTTTCCCTATGTGGACATGTTGTACCTTTTTCGAAAGGTAATAAGAAGGGCAATCCAATAAAATAAAAAACGGTATACTAATTACGTAAATTTTTTGGAAAATTTGGAAAAATGCTGAAATTTTGGTAATTTCAAAACATTTTTTTCAATTTTGGCCGTGACTGTACCTGCGGTAGTAGTAGTGAGATCAACATTGTTGACATTTTTGGAAAGGTCATTAGGATAGTAGTTTTTTAGCGTTTGTTTGATGTCGCTATGTATGTGTAATGTGCATACCAAGAAAAACTGACATTTATGAATCACCCTGTAACTCCCAAACGGTTGAGATTACCCCCCCCCCCCCCCCCACCTGCCATACCATTTTTGGTTTGTCTAGATGAGATCTATCACCCTGCTCATTTTGGCACGTCAGATCTGAAGCACCCTGTATAACTACCTAAACCTTTCAGACCAGGTCATCATAAGTAAGTGGAATTAAATGATTCTGTTGTTCTTGCTTCGGCTGTTTGATTTGCACCGACTTAAAAATGTCGTATATAAAATTAAATATTATTTTATGCTTTTCAGCTCTTTTTATGCAGTCGGTTCATTTTGTTTATACTACTGTTTTCAGAACGCGTATGTAAGGTAATTTAGTTATATTTTAAATCAATACTGCAAGAGATCGTACTGATCGAACCGAATCGAAAATTTTATGACAGAACCCTAAAAAATGTCTTTCAAAGAAATTAATAATTAGTATTTAAATAATTTCAATAATAAAAATAAATCAAAAATTCAAAAAGTAAACTTAAACTTGGTATAAATTTAACTGCGCTCCACTGAATATAATTTGTTGCGTTTCCAAAATAATTTGTTCTAGAACTCAAGGGATCTTTTTCAAAAAAACGCACTCAACATTTCGTTCGCATAACTTTAATGTTGTGTACAATTTTCATAAGTGCACGTTTAACTTTGTATTCCGTCCAGAAAAATCCCCACTATTTTAAGTCCCGAAATTATCGTATCACTTTGTTTTATATCCAGCTTTTCAGGGCAGGATTGCTGCTTATTACAGTAAACGCCTGTACACTAGAGCAAACTTCAAATTCTAAAAGCTTTACAAATTCATGAGATTCCACCAATTCTACTTTAGCAATCGTAAAAAGAAATTGTTACAAGCCGCTTAACAACTTCTGCGATTATCTGGGCCTTCTACATCGTCTGCCCGCTTCTAAGTGCTGCCATATTCAATGGTTTCTGTTGTACCGATTTTAATGAAATTAAATTTCAAATGCAATATAAGCTAGCCAAAGCTTTTACGAAAAATTTAAGCTATAAAAATGAGGATATGTTTTCCCCCAAAATCCCATGAGATAGGGCGGATGAAATAATATCTGGAAACATATTGATCTTTTAAGATTGGTTGTATCTAGCTTTTACGGTTCTGTAGTAAATTATTTATTAAATCTTGATATTCTCTTAAAATGAAAGAATATATTTTCTTTGAAGTGAACGTCCAAAAATTAAGCCTATTATGCACTGCGATGCTTCTGTTTGCTTTTAATGATAGCTATGCACACGCTCAAATAGAAGAAATAATTCATAATTTTTTTTGATAATTTTCAGTATTCCAGTTACTTATTGGAATTTGAAATTGACCAATTTGGTACACGTCTACGCTACTCCAATGACATAGCAACGAAGTTTGCTTTAATTTGATCCTTGAAAAGATTATATTTTCTCTTCTGTAGAACTTTGCGAGAACACAGTTGGACAGTAAAGGTCCGCAGTAAAAAAAATCACGTGGAATACACGATGATTCGACGTGGAATTGTTTCGAAACTTTATATCGAAAGTAAGTTGAATTTTGTATACTGATTACGTACGTATTATGCATAATAGTTTACGGGGAATTGTCACGTCAACTCCAAGTGGAACTTGTGTACGTTTTCCATCAACTTTCCACGTGACTGAATTTCTGCTGGTTTGTCTTCGAATATATATTTTTGATAGCATTTTACCAAAATTTATAAAACAAAATTAGTGGGTACTACTTGGAATGAAAGAAAATTGCGTCTATTATTGTAATTTTCGATAAAGGGAAATAAGGGTACATTTTCAATCAATTATCCACGGTGATTGATTTTCTGTTGGGTCTTTTAAAGGAGGCTCTTAACTTAAATACTACTTTACGGTGAAATCTGAAGACAAAATTAAAGATTTTTCACTATCGAGTGGAACACGAATTACATGAGAAGCATTAACAAAACAAACGGGAATCGAAAATTCCGTTTCGCATGCCTTTTTAATTCAGTGTAAACATCTTTCGCTTATAACGGCTTCTGTTACAACGACTACTCTGTTAAAAGCAACTGATTATATTCCCTCCGCTTATAAATAGTGCAGTTATAGCGACTTGTTGTATAAAAGAAAACGGATTGCGCAATTTCCGTTAATTCTTCGAAATAGAACGACAAAGAGAGAACATGTTTGACTTACCTTTGTTTTTGAGAATAGGTACATTGGGGTGGTTACAAGAAATCAATGTTCGAATTTCTACTTCTCCTACTTCGAACCTTTGAAGCTTCGAAGGTTACTTCGGATGTTCGAAGATAACTTCAAAACTTCGAAGATTTCTGAGCTGCAGCTTCGAAGGCAACTATTTGAAGAATATAAACTTCGAAGATTTCAATCTTCGAAGCTTCTAAGGTTACGCGGTATAAAAATAAAATTTTCCAGTGCATAAAGGGTAAATGCATATTTTATAAAAACCGTTGTTTTTGCTATTATGGTGCATTTGTTTTTATTGTTTCTTAAAAAGTGGTGGTCTCTTATGGTATGAATAATAGGACGAAACATTGACAAAGGTGCAGCGAACGTACAGCTCTATTGTCACTTCGAGTAGTTTTAGGAAGGGTATGATATTTTCGAGTACAATTCATTCATTTATAAAGATCTGGTTTGATTAGGAATTATTGCAGACCTATTGCAAACGTAGTAAGAAGTAGTTTTGCTCGAGCTAAACTACATATATCGCTGTGTTACAAATGTTAATACCCTACAGATTTCATCTAGGGTATAAACATTAAACACTTCGTACCTTCAAAGCCTGGAAGTTCGAAGTTTTTTTTTTACTGTTGAAGGTTTTTAACGAGGGTTCAAAACTTCGAAACTACGAAATTTAAAATCTTCGGAGTAAAGTGATAGGCCTACCTTAAAGTTAGAAATCGTCTAGAAAATGTGATTGCCGAAGTTACAGCTCAATCTGATAACTTTTACCCGTGCCTCACTGAGATTAAAGTTTCGAAAAATCATCACTATGATGCAGAACTATACAGTCGTGTGCATTTTACAGGAACACGATTTTAAGACTTGTGAATTTTTTTCCAAATTTAATTATGTCGCGCACACGACATATATTAAAAAACCGCTTAAGATAAAGCTACCCTCTTTACACCAAAACGTTCGTCATTCAACTGATGGCTAGGCATCAAAATCAAAGATTTACCCAAAAGTGGACTTAGGATAGTTCTGCATCAGTGACGAAATGTCTTCCTCGTCCTAGGAACCTAATTCTTCTAGGAAATTGTGTTTCCTTGAAATTTTATTTTTATTAATTTTTTGCTAAAACTTATAAATTTTGTGTTATCTAGTATTTTTCAGGTCAGGTCATGGTGCATATCCTCAAAGGCGACTTTTCATGCAAGAGTCTAGAAACATTACAACTTTCAATTACATCTGTTTTTTTAGATTTTACTTCGTGTAATTATCGTTCGCACATTAGAAGGAGTTTGGTTGGTGTTTGCAAAAGTAAATGTATCAAATGGATGTTTCGACCCGAAAGTGTTAGCTGGTCATCATCAGCGTGGTACTTACACTTTCCACCACGGAAGGTCAAAACCTCAACTCCTATAAGTACTCCGTTAAAGCAATATTTTACCAGTATTGGTATTTTATGAGATTGATGGACTAAAAATCCTCTTCATAAAGTTCGTATTTAGTTTTCAAACTGAGTACTTATAGGAGTTGAGGTTTTGACCTTCCGTCATGGATGTCCGTGGTGGAAATTGTAAGTACCACGCTGATGATGACCAGCTTACACTTTCTGGTCGAAACATCCATAAAAAAAATTTGAGCGATCACCATCCCAAAAATGTGGAAGTAAAACAAGTGTTTTTACTTTTTTCAAAATTCTACCAGTATTTACTGCCGTGGTATCAAAACACATTGCCTGGATTTTCTCAACTGCCATCCACTCTTCGAGAGCTGAAAATACTGCTTTTGCTTGGGTAATTCCCATCTAATCAAAATCGCTACCCTCTCTATGTTAACTTTACTGAACATACCATATCTGGAAGCAATTTCCCATTTCAAGGCACAACAGCTTCCTCTAAATCGGAATTCATAAATCTCTTTTTGATCAAGTTAGTTCTTTGCTGACGGAATTGCTTTCTGTGGAGTCGTTTGACACTTCTACTTATAATTAAATTCTGTGGGTCATGATCTAACCCTTCTACTGTAGCTGCTATTATTCGCACCGTGTCTCATCAGAAATACTACACCTATCTAACAATAAAGACAATTTTTCAGTAACGATCTCTTCAGCACCTCGACTGTACTTCATCTTGTTTATTTCTGGTCCTGCTTCCTCTAGGTATGAAAAATTATACTCTGTATCTTCTTGCATCGATTCATCTTCCTCTGATGTGCTGCTAGTGCTTGGTGCAGATTCCAGTTCAACATGCATTGGAATAATTCTTTTTTTTAATTTCGTAATGCGTTAACCTTTTTGGAGTATGCTGCCCGATTGGTACCATATGAAAAAAAAATTTTGAGGGACGTGGTGGGGTGGGGGGGGAGGGGGGATGTGGTGAAACCTAACTTCGTAGTGCGTGGACCGATTTGGATGATTCTTTTTTTTATTAATTTTTTTATTTTATTTTTTATACGATGTGGCAAAAGCTTAGCGGATAACCCTTTGATACGTTAGCATGGTTTTGGCCGGAAGGGAATTAGAGTAAGGGAAGTGAGGAAATTTGAATGTTTTGTTTTTGCATTGCTGCGAGCTAGACAATGAGGGAGGGGTAGTCTAACTTAGTAACGCGCGGACAGATTTGGATGATTATTTTTGTGATGAATAGAGTGTGTTCTCCCATTGGTATCACTACACAATTTTAAACGGTGGGGTCGTAGTAGGGAAGGTGTTGAATGTCGACTTGTTTATCTTTTTATTTGTTATTTATTATTGCTAATATGTGGATAAATTTTGCACTAAGTGGTGGTGGGGGAGGGGTAGGCTAACTTCGTAACGTGTGGACCGATTTGGATGATTCTTCTTTTTATGTGTAGAATATGTTTGTATTCGGAGGAGGAGTTACCAAATTTCTTCATGCACACACCTATTTCGAAGATTCTTTTTTGTTGTAGGTACACAAATGTTGACGTAGGGTTGAAGTATGGGTAGGGGTACCCTAACTTTGTAACGCGTGGACTGATTTAGATGATTCTGAATGCATAGAGTACCTATTTGTATTCTAACAAAAAATTTTGCTTGTGCTAGCGCATAGTTACATTACAATTTGAAGTCGGTGAAAATTAAACAAACAAAACAACTATCCAACCACAATCGAAGATATTATATAAAACTACCTGACTGTCTCAGCTCACTAGATCAGTAGAAAATACGGGTAAATACTTTTGTTGTAGTTGTTTGGTTTGTTTAATTTGCACCGACTTCAAAATGTCGTAATAGATATAAAATTAAAACTTATTTTATGGCTTATAGCGCTTTTTGTAATGTCGGGTCAACTTTTTTTTAAATATTTTACTTTTCAATTTTTATTATCGTTGTATATGCGACTCGCAAAATGCTGCTTTTACGAACAAACCAATTTCAACAGTTGGAGAGTTAGTGCACTCTCACCCCTTCCCACCCCACCCCATATGTTTTTCTCGTGATACCAATGAGGCAACATATTCTACACATCGGCAGAAGAATCATCCAAATCGGTCTACGCATTAAGAAGTTGACATCCATGCCCTCCCCCACCCCAATTCCACCGTTTAAAATTTTGTTACAGTGCCAATTGGGTTACCTACGAGAAAGTAACTAAAGGAGGAGCAATAAGCTCAGAAAATCGTGGCAATTTTAAGCTTGTGTAAGTATTTTTAAATTTTGGCAAAACTCTTGTCGGCTAAATATTATCTGCCTACGGTGATTGAAATTAGCCGTAATCACAAATTTTATTAAAATTTTCATTTACATATATTGTACATTAAAATTATAATTTAAAGTTTATTAAAAAAAAAAAATTCGAATTTTAACAAAACCCGTTTTACGGGCTGCCTGTGCAGAATGTACTAAAACAGCTGGAACTTCAAAACACTAAGTGACAGCACAGATAAAAAGCCTATCTCCTCGAAGTAAAAAGTAAACAAATTTGACAGCTAAGACCCGCGATAGGGGTTACTCATGTTACTCATGTAACATACTCTATACATCAGAAAAACAATCAAACAAAATGGTCCGCGCGTTACAATGTTGATCTACCATCTCCACCTTCCCCACACCACCACAGAAGATTTTTTTTGAATTATTAACAATAAGTGATCATATTTTAAACAACCAAATAAGAAACATTCAAATCGGTCCATGCATTAAGAAGTTAGGTTCTACCCCCACCCCACCAGCAAGATTTTTGAAAAGGAATCATCCAACATTCATCCCCACCCTAGGGTTAAATTTATTTTCCATTACTAACAATGTGGGATCATACTCTGTACAACAGAAAAAAAGTCATCCAAATCGGTCCACGCGTTACGAAGTTAGGTTTAGGTTCCTACCAAAATTAGTTTAGTTTAGGTTCCCACCAAAATTATTAAGACTGTGATTCCAGAGTGTCATCAGAAATGTCAGTAGAACTCCGGTAGTGCAGTCAGTTCGAAAATCACACTGGCAACTGTTGCTAAGGTGATTAGTTTCTAGATATCTCGACGATTTAGAGTTAATTAGTGAGTCAAAAACCTTCGGTTTAATCGCGATTATTGCAATTAGTCTGCAGTTTAAGGGGATTAAGTAATTGTTGTCGTAACGTATAAGTGCTATTGAAAACTATTAAACTAAAGTTGTCTGGAAGTAAAAACGAATATTTATTATCGGTTTGATTGTAATGTCAATTTTGGAGGAATAACTTTAAAATACTTTGGAATTTAAAAACTACTTTTCAAACCTGAGAACAAAAATTTAATCCTAGGTACGCACATAACTTAAGTAAACTGATATTATAATTAGTAATATAATTTTTAAATAGCGCAGACCTTTATGCAAAATCACTTCTGCAAATATTAACTCGGTATTTCTGTAAATCTTAAGTAATTAATTTAGAATACACTCCTACACTTTTACTCGGGAAGGATGCTAAATTAAATCCAAAAGACTTCAATACAATTGCTTAAAACAAAAGCCACTCGCTTATCGTAACTGGAGGACGAAAAACGTTTCAAACAAATTTAAGAAGAGTCAAATAAATTGCAGCTCATTTATTGTAGCACTTTTTGTGCTCTTAATTACCTACCTTAACAAAACATAAAATTTTTAAAACGGAACAGCTAAAAAGCATCTTGGCTGCGTTGTTAAGAAAACATCCTTTATGGGAAAACAAAAGACAGGTAAATCGACAGCATTGAGAGACACTCGAACGAACTTGTTAGATTTATTGTTACTTGAAGGGGGCTTTATTGCCGCACACGAATGCTACCTCAAACCAACAAATGAGTGGGAGCAAAAGGAGACGCATGCATGGGATTTTGGATTCGGTCTCAGGTATGCAAACGAAACAAGAGAAGAAGGTGAAAACTGTACATCTGAATGTATGGATGCTTCTGTAGTACCGTTGCATTGAATGTAGCAAGTGTAGGGTGCTTTTTAGTCAAGAGGGCTCCACTTAGTTGAGGAATAACAAAGGTACTATTTGACAACCTTTAATAAGTTCATTTAGAGATTGCGATAGGGAGGAAAATAGCTGCAAATTTAATTGGTAAAGCTTTCATATGTAATGAAGTGTAACAGGACGGAAAGGGGAATAAATTCTTAGATCTGTTAAGGTATACTTTTAATTACATACTTCTTATAATACTTAAGTGTATGGAAAAAGTATTTTGTGTTTTGCATTCTTCGTAATGGAACTCGGGATTTTCTACTTTAAATGTTAAGGTAATTAAGGTATAACGTCTCGGCTTAAAGAGTGCCCATTCGCTATTTAATTACACTCCCGGCACTCGCCTACTGTTGAGGGGTATATAAACAGAGATGTATTGAACCAGGTCCAAATTTTGCATAACCACTTTATGTTGTCTCTACGAACAAGTTAGTTCCTCGTAGGGGAGGGCTATCTAATTTCATAAAAAAAATAATAAAGGAGCTATACAAAGAAAACTATCAACAAATGGATGTTCAGATATGGCTATATACATTTTGGTTACTTTTTTTAGTATTTCAGTCAAATTTTTCCTAATTAAGAAGTTCAGAAAACCGGGTCTGCAATTTTGCTTGGAATATTTTTGTAAGGGCTGTATCCGATGTAAAAAAAAGTCAATTCAGTATTTCTCGTTATTTTTTAATATTTTTACACATATTTGCTGGACTACACTTAATTAAGTTACAACCGGTGTTGTAGCACATATTCAAGCGGGCTTATTCAGTACTTTTATTGCTAAGCTAAATACATGTGTAATACAACTGGATCCATTTCCTATGAAAGTTCATGATTTTCCAGCGGCACCCTGAAATTATTCACGAAACTGATTTTCTGCCGCTTACGATAAGATTATCACCCACAAAATTAGAACTTCATCGCATTATATAGTAATAGTTCTCTATTTCTCCTCCCTTTCCTATTACAAATTAAAAGGAAGAAATTACACGACGCTTATCTAAGTACATGAGATCAACTGTGGAATAAATCAAAGTGCACTCAAGTTCTTCAATGCGCCCCAATTAGAGGTAAACACGCGATTCAGGTAAATACAGTCTTTTATTGATAAGTAGTATTTACATTTTTATTATTTAAAAATTTGTTATATTATATTGGAAGCTATCTTGAAAAAAATTTATTATTCTGTATCTGGTGACTCGTTTTAAAAAGGAAGGTGTCTTTTTCAGTCCCTATCTAGTGACACGCTTGGTCGACGACTTGGCAATACTGACCATATCGCACCAACTTATCCCCTAAAGAAGAAACAATAAGGTGGAATATAACTTTTTACGCTTTCGCGTTTGCTCATATTCATTTGTAAATATTTTCGGATTAGCCGCATCTTGTCGGTGAAGCGATTGAAATTAAGCCGCGACAAAACTTCAATCGCGACAATAGTTTTCCGCTTTCACGGACATGGGATAGATAGATATTCAAGGATGCAAGGCTTGAACAATTTTTCCGTATAGCATCACATAGCTCCACAAAAAAAATTTACAAGATTAATAATGAGGTTTGAGTTTGAGTTTACTATATGTTACTATATGTTTTTTATTACCCCTTGAATTTAAAACCCTAGTCCCTTCATACCAAAAACCCCAAAAACCCTAAGCTCTTAACCCCTCAATCTCTAAACCGCATAACCCCATAATTCCATCACCTCAAAATAAAAGCGGCAAAGGTCACAATACGCTCCTCATTTTCAAAGTTAGGGCTAGATAGGCAGTTTGACAGTGCGACCTCTCATCGGAGCGGAGGGGTTTCACATAATCATCCACCTGAGCTAGCCGTTTATAGAGTCTCCCACGGATACTCAATCAGGTGGGTAAATGAGGATTGGGTTTGATGACCTGGCCTCAGCACAGACATCTGCCGGCTCAAGCTCAGGGTATGGGGCAGGTTGGCACAGGCCTACCCAATCTTCCGATGCTATGCTGGGTGCTACAATTTACTTATTTGAATGGCATCTTCCACCTTTCCTCTTCCACCTACCATTTCACTGACGGACGTAGGAACTTCCAGCCTCCTCCATTAGCGCGTAGCCGTGAGGGACCGCAGACCAAATCGACACACCTACTCGATCAACATATCTCGATTACGCCAAGTAACTTAACAACCTCATTTGCGGCTAATAATTACTCTTTAGTGCTGTACTATATATGTATTTACTAAGTTAAGCCACACGATCTAGTTAAATTCACTGAGTTTATATATATACATATATATAGTTATAATAAAGAAACCAAAGAGAATTCAAAGAAGATTAACAATCTGTTTTAAATTAAACTATATTAAAAACTTCTGAATTAATTAAATTTGAGGTGCCAAAAATAAATTCATCAAATCTTTTCATTTTTAACCGATTTCAAAAAAAGAGGAGGTTCTCAATTCGACTGTATGTTTTTTTTTGTATGTTTGTTGCGCGATCATTCCGCCAATTATGAATTGATTTTGATGATTATTTTTTTGTTTGGTAGGTCATACTTTAGAGGTGGTCCCATGTCAAAAAAATTTGGCCTGGGGTGGGGGGAGGGGTAGTCTATCTTCGTAACTCGTGGTTCGATTTGAATGGTTCCTTTGCTGCTATATAGAGTATGATCCCCCATTGCTTATAGAAGGACAATTTGTTTCTATGGTGGGGGAGGGGGAAGGGGAGATGAGGGGTAGTCTAATTACGTAACACTTGGATCAATTTCGATGATTCTTTGTCTGTTGGGTAGAGTATGTGCCCCGATTGATACCCCGAGAAAAAAAATTTTGGGGGATGGGGAGGGGGGCGTGGTAGGGGGTTGAACCTAACTTTTTAACGCGTGGAAAGATTTGGATGGTTCTTTTTTTGTTGTACAGAGTAGAAGACACTAAAAAGTGAAAAATAAAATAGTTTTATAAAAAAAATTTTACCGACTTCACAAAAAGCACTAAAAAGCATAAAATAATTTTTAATTTTATATCTATTACGACATTTTGAAGTCGGTGCAAATTAAAGAAACAAAACAACTACCCAACCATAATCGAAGATACTATGTAAATTTACCTAAACGTTTCAGCTCAAGGGATCATTAAAAGGACGATTAAATACTTTTGTTGTAGTTTGGTTTGTTTCTTTAATTAAAGGTATTGCAAAATTATTCATGATTTTCTACTACTCAAAACTTCAAACGCGTTTATCTCAAAACTAGATTTTTCAAGTTGGCCGGAAACATAACTCAGACAGTTTTCAACCGATTCACTTGAAATTTTAAATGTATATTTAAAAATACATTGTCTATAAAAGTACGTAGGATTATTTTTTATATTGCATAGTTTATTTGTTATTAACAATTTGCTGAGGATTTTTTAGGCAAATTGTCAAGTTTTCACCTTAGAAGTGCGCCATTTGGCTCAAAATCAATATATCGAAAAAATCCTATGTACTTTTATAGCTGTTGGTATATACAATCGAAAAAAAAATCATTGGCTCATTATAACTGAAAAATTACAGGAGTTGTTTGTCCGGCCGTGGACACTTGAAAAACGGAGACGTCATCGCAAAAATGCTGCACAGCCACCATTTTTAAATTAATAAGATAAAAAAAATTTTGTATGCAGTCAGTGATATGTATGATAATCTCCCTTTTTTGTAATCTGTAATTATTTTGTAGATTTTGTGAAAAAAAATCCCCAAAAAAGCCTATTTTTTCGGCCTCTAGAGTGGCCTAACCCCTTAACTCAGTTACGGACGCTGCCCTCGTAGCTTTTAACTCTGCCGTTGATGATTTCTGTTCAGTCATTGATGCTTCTATTGATGATTTCTGTTCAGCCATTGCTGCCTTCAACTGGTCTGATGATGTTTTCTGTTCTTCCTTGGAAGATTTCATCTCGCACATCAGAGCATAGAGAAGATCTGTCATGCTTGGAGTATTTGCTTCTTCTTCTTCTAGTTCGGTTTCAAAAACAAAAGCCTCTGGATCCTTTCCTTCCTTTCCCATGGGTTCTTGTAGTAATGCTACCAGGGCACATTTATTTCCAATTGTAGGTAAGGAACGTTTACTTAACTCCCCCTTCAAGTCTTGAACACGTAAATCCTTTAGTTTGCGCCTCCTCTTTAGATTGGCTGCACTTTTTCACTTAAATTTCACAGTCACACTTTTTTTTAAGTTGACTTTTTAGTCTTTCTTAATTTATCCCACTTCTGACACCAATTGTAAAATAAATGTGGCGCTTCGGGCTCGAAGGATTAGTTAATACACTTATTTTCAATCACAAATGTTTACAATTTTATTCACTTCACTTAATTAGTTTATTTAACAATTTCCTTTACACGTTCTCTTCACAATTTCACTTTACAAATTAGCACTTATCACTTCACTGGTTAAAATACAATTGACTATTCGCAGTATCACATATGTATAAACACTTCGCAGTCTAAATCACGGCTAAACTAACTAGGCTACTACTCAGCCCTATTTATACTACTTAGCTTAGTTCTAGAAACTTCTGCCACTTAGTTCTATATGTTTCCGTTACACATTTTCATCGCACATATTCACACTCCGCACACTCTCGTAACCAAAATCAAAGAGAAACCCTGATGTCATTTGACGCATTTTATGCTCAATACTTCAACAAAACGAACTCAAGAGAGTTTTACCTTTAAAACAGAAAAATTTTATAACAGGCACTTTTTTTCGTGTTCACATGTTCAGAACATTTGTAGGTTTACCTCAAGTTCAATCCAATTTAAGACTTAAAATATTTTGCGAGAAATACTACGAGAAAATACAATTCCCCACTTTTCCTTATGACCGCTGTTTTGGCAAGTTTTGGTTTTTTTACACCACCAATGATCAGCTGTTAATCTCAAATTTGAGGCTTGTATCTAGAGTAGGCAGTGCTTTTTCTGATCGTCATTAATGACGTATTGTGCAGCGCCCTAGATGAACACCCATCGCGAGGGATTATACGCAAACTCTTTAACCACCTTACGCATCTATACTATGTACGATGTACGTCTCCTATCCAACAAACATAGTCATGTAGCTCAAATGTCCACAGCCCTGAGAATAGAAGGTGGAAGAGCAGAGCTTAAGATCAATGCTGGTAAAACCAAACTTCTGAGTTTTAACGCTAGGAGACAACATTAAATTTATCTGGAAGAGCAGCAATTAGAGGCTCGAGTTGCATTTAATACTCCTGTTGAGATCTGGCGCTATAACAACATATCCAGACGAACAAAATTAAAGATCTTCGAGTCAAACATAAAATCTGTTCTGTTGTTCGGCTGTCCAACACGGATAGTGAATTGTAAAATATCATCTAATCTACAAGCCTTTGTCAACCGCATCCTTTACATCCCTTGGCGTGAGGTCATTACCAACGAAGACCTACACAGACTTACAGGCCAAGAAGGGATAGACACCAGTATTAGCAGGCGGAAGTGGCAACACACTCAGAAAAGGGCCAAACAACGTCGCACTACAGGCTCTAGATTGGAATCCCCACGGGCTCCATGGAAGACGCCGAATTGGACGACCGCGCAACATATGAAGAAGATCCGAGAGGGAATCTTGGCCACAGTTGTCGGCATTGGCGCAGAACAAGACCAGATGGAGAGTCGGTGTAGTAGACGGCCTATGACCCACAATAAGTTAAAGGAACCATAAAGAGCGAGAAAGAATCCTTTTTTTAACGTTTCCGTACACATGCATTGCCCAGCAAGAAGTTCCCATTTTAAATATTTGGCACTTTTGATTTGTCCGAATTTATTTTCTTAATCTCTGACGTCGGCAGTAGAATTTCATTTGTCTGCATGTCACAGCCCTATTTGGATGAAATCTGGTATACGGACGTAGATTTTCGAAGAAATACTTTTTGCGCTCCCCTCCAGTACTTAAACTTCTTTTTACCTGCCCGATTGAGTGGGGTTTATTTAGAAAGGTCTCCGAAAATGCAAAAAATGTTTTAGGGTCTTTTGATTTACGCGCTATTTGCTTTTAAAGTCCTTATGTTAGGGATCCCCCCCACCCTAAAATTTTTCTTACCCTAATTGATTAAAAAACTGAACGGGAAAGACTCAATTAGCAGGGACGGTACCTGAGTCAAAACAAATTTGATAGGGCTTTGAGTTGAAGGTACACTCGAAATTAATGATTTATGAAGATGCACGTATAGTATCCAGCAGGAGAACTGAAAGCTGTTCAATGTCAAAATCAAAGTTAAGCTACACCGTAAAAACCATACGGGAAATCAATTTCAGCGCCTTTAAAAACTGTATTCCTTACACGTAATAAATTCAAAGGGTGACTGCATCTCCAATTCAAAGTTGTCACGTGACGGAATAATCATTTCGTTGAGTGCATGATACAAAGCCATTCCTGGGGGTTCATAACTCTTTTACTAGTTTATGCAGATGCGATATTCGAACTGCAAAAAGACATGGGAGTGGTTTATGGCTCATGAAATTTCGATGTCTTTTCTGTTCCATAGTGTAAACAAATCCAGTGTTTGAACGTGTGTAAATTGATCACCCTTCAAAGGATTTCAAAGGGTTATCCCCAACTCGAACGGTACAGTATGCCATTTTATTGTGACAGTGCCAAAGTCTCCTCATCTCGGGAAAGGCGAAACAGTCTCCGTACTCCGAATCGTATCGTATTGATATGTTCACATTGCACACATATTTTGAGCAGATTTATGCACTTGAAAGACGAATGTGACGAAAGATTTTCTGACTCTGCAAGTAAATCATGGCTGAAGCTTAATTCGGATAAAAACGACATTGGTGCTGTTGTACAGGTTGAACTTGGGAATTATCCGTATGAAGTGGAACGGGTGTATATAAAATATTCAGCTGACTTTCGAAAGGGTTGGTATTTTTTTTTGGTTTTAACGCTTTCTTACTTTACGGCAATGTGTTAAGGATTATCAGAAGGTTTACTATTAATAATGGAACAAGCTATAGAGTTGGAAAGGCTTAAGTAAACTTTGAACCAATCAATTGCTTTGATAGAAACAATTTAATATAAATGACGTCAATATTGACAATATAAAGGGGAAAGCAATAACTCTGGACTATTTAAACAGTATCGGTCAGGCTTAGTGAGGTGGTGAAAGTGATAATGTGTTGGGCTTTTATCGTAAGGATGACACGTTCAAATCCCATTGGGGTATACCGTGTAATGACGGCGGTTCGAAATCTACCGCCTTAGGCGGTTCGAAATCTACCTTCAATTAAAACTGTTACCGTCGACTTGGGTAAAGTTCTTTTTCCGCTCCATGGCGTACAAGTGGTTATGGGAAATAGATAGGGACCGTTCAGGCTTATATAGTAATCACGGTCAGATATGATCGCCATCCTTTACAAATGTATGTTGTCTAACATTTACGTCGAATGGCCAACGTTTGCTTTAAGCAGTTGGAAGAGTGGTCGGACCTCTGCTTAGTAGAACATAGGTTCCTTCTGCTGTTCACCAGCCGGTGCAGAAAAGTGTTGAGCATTGACTCTACGGCACAGCTAGATTGTTGCCTTTGTGAACTTTACGGCAGCTTCTAACCACTCCGAACCTACTTTTCTTAGTTCGTTAAAAGAAGGGATTTTAGTTGTTTCCTTTGGTATGAAGTGCAGAACAGAGGCGTAGAAAATGGTTCACAATTTCGGTTTCTCTCATAAAAGTTGTTCACCAGTCTTATCTTGACTACATTGTCCTTCAGGGTTGAGATTCCGTATATAAAAACCATCAAGAGCATTAATATTGCTTTGGATTTAAGCTTAAGGTTTTTTGGACTCAGCTCCTTCGTAATACTATACTTCCAGAAAGTTCGTTGCAGCTTACTTGCCTGTATTGGCATTCTAGTCATGAGATGTGTTTAGCCAAAAAAGATCGTCTGCGTTTACATTTTGAGTTTTGAGGGAGGCGGAGTTGGATCAATTCGTTGAACGGCACAACCACCATGCCATGGGTCCCGGGTTCGAAACCAGGTCTTCC
The DNA here is from genome assembly GCA_964036015.1 of Leptarthrus brevirostris. NCBI lineage: Eukaryota > Metazoa > Arthropoda > Insecta > Diptera > Asilidae > Leptarthrus > Leptarthrus brevirostris. The sequence goes on along the minus strand of OZ038372.1, from coordinate 136,921,701 downwards.
CGTTGTTTTTATTAAGAAGATAAGATAATCCACTCCGTCTTTGGGCTGTTGTCTAGCTCGCAGCAATGCAAAAACAAGACATCCAAGTTTCCGCACTTCCCTTACCCTAATTCCCTTCCGGTTAAGACCATGCTAACGCATCAAAGGGGTGTCCTCTAGGCTTTGGCCACATCGTATAAAAAAAAATAATCGCTTGGCAATCTTAATTGTTTCAGTAAGAAAGTTTAGAGGAACACTGCCTGAGGCGAAATTTTAGGTATCGCTTAGTACTCTTTAAGTTGTCGAAAATTTGAATACTTAAAGATAACTTGCACGTATTAGGCGTGTACTTGATGCGGCTTTTAGATGCCTACCCGATAACTATTTTAGTTATCCATTAGTGTTCTTTAGATGCTCCTTCTTGTTAGTTCACAAAAAGAACTGAGAGGGACGTAAATACAATCTTCAGTTAAATATAAGAAAACAGTACTAAAAGAACACGAGGGGTTCCAAAAGAACATGAAGAGTGAACTAAAGGAACACCAGAAGAATAGTGAAAGAACACGAGGAGAATTCAAGAAGAACACAAGGAGAGTACTAAAAGTACACAAGGAGAGTACTAAAGCAATAATAAAAGAGGCGTTAAAAAATAATTTTAAAAAAATAATCTTAATTTACAGAATCTTAGTATATAGGCACGCTCTTGAAAGGAACTGTCACTTTAAGAAGCTAACCAAAGTTCAGGGAGCTGCCTGCTAGGGCATTTTAGGGGCTGTTTTTTTTTCTTATACGGAAAAAATACAGCTGCTCATAATGCCGTTAGATTGCCAGAATCCAGGTGTTGAAAATGTTTAGACTATTACGCAGCAGTATACTAATGGTTTACTCTGCAGATCATCTGCTGGAGAGCAATGACTATACCGTTTCTGCAATAAGCTTCAAGACAGCTTTCCCTATTAGAATATTTAGTAGGGAGAAATGCAAAAATTATTAGAGGTTTCCAATGCCAAGTACACCGGTTTTCACGGAGAGTTCCAAACTGGGAGAATGAAGTGGTGGCCGGTGCTTTCTCTGACCGCCTTAGCATACAAAACTCGTATAGGCTCTCTGAAGTGTGTTTTAAGCAGAGCGCCAAGCCGTTGATGCAAGCGTATTACCATCGCATAAGAACCTACAAAGTCGTAGTGAAATATGTTTGCATATTAATAGTCTAGCGGCCGTCAAGGTGCCCAACACAAACACAGTTAAATCACTGTTGGTGCGCGGATGTCAAAGCGGTCTTCAAAACTTTCAGGCTTTACGTCAGGCTGCTGCTGAGTACCCGTTCATAGTAATGTACAGTAAGAAGGCGAACGGTATTCTGGAGAGAAAAGGATCGCAGCTGAACCCTTCGGAGATGAGCAGATCGTTCGTCTGGCCTGTAAAATCTGGCAGTTTTTTCGAAGGTAGTCAATTTTCTAATCAATCTCTGGAAAGATGGCCTGGATCTGATTAAAAACGGATTCATGGGAGGTCCTTGTCCTGAGTGAATCAAATTTGTCTATAACTAAGTTCTGGCGGAGGGAATCAGTGCCTTAATACAGCACAAAAAGCAACTCTGCACTCTTCTTAAGTCCTTATCGTTACTGTCGAAGAGCGGTATATTCACCTCCTATCGGCAGTAAGCGAATGCTTCAAAGTTGTGTTGACACGTCTTCTAAATGTGGCCTTGAGTTACATTTCTTATCCGGGAGAATACCTAGCTATTTTATCGCGTCGATATTAACAAGTTGAACTGATTTTAGGAACATTCACCCTATCGATCACTTGCTTGACTTTGTGAATAGCCAGTGTCCGGTTTATTTGTTGCCAAATTAATAAGCAGTCGGACTGCCTTTTGCGTTAGGAAACAGAACTTCATCTTAAATCCGCCTGTAATTGTTTTGATATATAATTCGCGGATCAGCGGAAATATAGGTTCTCTACAATCAACACTCACATGGCTTGCCCATCCCTCCCTCTACTCCCCCGCTCCCTTCGTCATTACATTATTAAACTAGTCAAGAAGAATTCCATTAAAAGCCTCTTTCGCAAAAAAACGGCCACCAGAAATTGCTTGTACAGAAATCATTTTTCTATAAGGAAGTTGGCCTTAAGAAGTTCTGTCTCTACAAGTTTCTACAACTGATCTAGTGAAATTATTGTTTCTTAGTTTGAGTGTTCACAACTTTACGTTCTAAAGATTTCAGAAGAAAGGAAGTAAGGCTGATGGGGCGGTATTCCTTTCCTATTGATTCCTCCTGCCACTATTCCGGAGTATAACAGAGCCTAAGACAGGCTTTTTTTTTAGATACTGATATTGTTCTGACCATAAGACGTATACCACTTGAGTAAGTTTAGAGCTCACATTATCTTGCTGGTTGTAAAAAAGTTCTCGCTGAGAATTTCGCACGAGCCTACCAAAAAATTCCTGAGATTTAACATGGTCGAACTGCTCTAAATGAACACTAAACATTGATGAAGGGGAAGGGGGGGGGAGCTCTTAGTTTTTTCTAATATAACTTCAAAACAATGTTATACCAAGCCTAAAGGCCTAAGCAACTCTATAATTTTCAAAAAGCTTGAATTCAATGAATATTTACGTTACTCCAATTTTACTTGAACTTTTTCATCAATAGCAATGTGAACAAATGCTTTTCTCTATGCTGCATTTACAGTTCTCCCTATTTCTATCTCTTACATGTGTATATAATGTCTTTATGTAGAATATGTTCATCAACTGGATGTACATGTGTTGGAATGTTCTCCCTTCGTTCTGCATTAACTACCTTTAACTAAAGCCGCACCTATAAAAAATAAATTGTTCCACTGTGTATTACCTCAGACAATTGTCCCTTTAAAACCTTTTAAAGGCACCTCTGGGGGCCAAGATCTCATGTGTCTTTAGCATTCAAGCCGATTACAAAAATCCTAAAGCTGGCAGCTTTCGGGTATCGTTTGACCACAATCCTTCCGACTGTCCTGCTTCTTACTTCCCACGTTAATATCCTTCTGGGCTTAGGGCTGTGGGACAACGATTCAGCTTTACCCGAGTATAGGCATCATGAGCGATCCCTTGTGAACAGCGAAATTCGTTTCAAGAGATTTGTTTGTTGCCCAATCTCAGATTATTGTTGCCGCTGCTGTGAATGCATCCGAACCAGAAATGTTTTTCTGCCAGGCCCAGGTGTATCGCCTAATCGATTTTCTTGCAGATTAAAGTTGTCCGGATAAAGAACAGTCTGGTAATTAGCATGAAGTTGGGATAAATGGTCCAACAATTAACACCCATCTGAGCAGACATTCCTTTGTTCACCCCTCTAGTGATATGATAACGATGCAAACTGACTGAGCCTTCGGGTTAGCTGGTTAATTAAGAGCCTCGCGGGCTGATAATTTCCGCCCATTTATCAGTGACAGGGTGACAGTATCACTCCATATTGATGCAGATGCCTTGCACATTTATCGGTATACATGCACGGACTGTGTGCAGTTTATGGAGCCAACTTCACCCTTGCAGATGACATTTAAATGGCTTTATTTTGCCGTTTGATTGCGATGATGCTAAGCTCAGCTATGTTCAACGAACATGAGATAAAAGGAGAATCCTTGCTTAGTTGACATTTTCAATTTAGTTTACGACAGGTGCCTTGATAAAAGAAAGCATTTCAGATACGATTATTTCTCAAAGTTTTTCAATACAAAATGTTCAGAGTTTTGTTTTAATTACCGGTAGTATGTCTTACGGCAATATTGAGAGAAAAACTTCTTAACGTGATTGTAAAATCGCTGAACAAGCTAGACTGTTATTTAAGAGTCGTTGCCTCGAATCTTTCGAAGCCTCCTTTTGAATGCTTTCCTCCTATTCTCACTTCTCTTGTCTATTCTTTTCACCACACTACCATTTCTTGGCCCTCTCTATTCAAGCAAATGTTGCCAGCATTCATAGACAAATTTGTACTACTTTCTGCAGTGGTGCAAGCCTAATTAGAAGGTCGTGTGCAGTTATAGGCTAAGGAAGACGCCATAAAGACACGCTTACTGCGATTTTGTCACTTGTTATGACAGCTTTTCAGCGTTGTCCTCATCGTTATGCATGAAATACCATGACAGGTTCGCGAAAACTTGAATAATGATCCTCGTTACTTTTTCAAATTAGATATGAAGAAGTAAACTGATAATTATCCGTCTCCAATGTGGTACAATGTTTCCTCCAGTTGCAGCGGGCCTAATATAGCCTACAACTTTGCATTGTTTTTTGAGACCGATTCTCATATTGCAATTTTGTACTTTCCCTGGAACAGTTTTGTCATATCCATGATCGTCCCGCTGCCTCCATTCCTAGGCCCATTGTATCTCACGATGTTATCATGGATAGTATCATGAAACTTTAACTGGACTTTTCCTTTAGTCCTGATTGTGTTCCACCTGAGTTTGTGAGATCCCTGCTCTGACGCCCTCCTCACTCCACTGGAGCTCATCTTCAACAACTCTCTTCAGCTCTATAGATTTCCTATACTTTCGAAGAGCTCCTTTGTAAGTCCAGTTTGTAAAAATGGTCACAAAAACTTAATAACAAATTATAGGCCAATCACAAAGCTTTCCTGCATACCCAAGTTGTTCGAATCTGTTATATGTTCACAGCTTGTTGGGCAGTGTAAGGGGCTAATCTCTAACATAATCAGCATGGCTTTCTGCCTGGTTATACTTCCAACTAGGTCTCCAGACTATGTGCAGTATTTTAGACCTAACTCTTACTAAGGATCCGATGAAACAATCTCTGTTCTCTGTGCACCCCTGATTGTTGCGTGTGTACGTTTTCTAGTTTTAACTATTTGTATTTTTGATATGCTGGTTTGGGAGCCTTTTTCACCTCAATATATTTTTATATTCCAGTGAATAAGTCATGTGGTTTTTTGGCTCATGTCGAAAAGTGCAACTTCTGTGGTAGAAGGGAAATTCTTAGTTTGACACCACTGAAACTCGTGACTTGATTGTTTGAAAATATAGGGAGATGAGCGGCCGAGGCTACATTATCAGATATATCATATAGCATTAAAAAAATTTATGACTTCTATAAACTGTCTTCCCACGATCACTCCTAACTTACCGAATATCCGATATCTTACCCTGGCCAGTGCAGGACATTCGCATAGGAAGTGAAAAAGAATATCTTTCGTTCTCGTTAAAAAAGGATGCCAAGCGTTGCCGCATGGTCCCCAATTCTGACCAAATGACTCGTGCGAACCCTGAACACCCTGTGAAGTCGCTTCGGGTCCTATTTAGGAGTTCTTTTGATCTTTTCTTATCGAAGCATGGCCAGATTTTGCTAGATGTGGCGCTTGATGTTAGGCCTCTTCATTTTGGGTCTGCCGTTGGTAGGTAGTTGCTAGAAGATAGCCCTATTTATGACCCCAAGAGGAATCTGCACTAACTCCAAAAGGGAGCCAAGAAGACCAGAGCCCAGCTTAGTGAACCAGCCCTGTCATTCCCCTCGATGGCTCTGTGTCCCGAAACCCAAATCAAAGTGATGGTGAGCCGGCCGGCTAGGCCGGAGGGATAGGTCCTCGCAGCAAATCTCTACCAAATTAGAGGTGATAATAGTTGAGGCAAGAGCATTCAAACAGCTTGACTGTCCTATAAGGAAACCCTGTGGATTCCTGCACTAAGATCTCCACATTCCATTTTGGAGCCGTTCGTATTTCTATATAAGAGTTTCACTTCCACTACACACTGGTGGTCAGTGGAGTAAGTGATACCGTATGGACCTTCTAATCCGGAGGTGCCAGGTTCGAATCCTGTCGGCGGCGGCCCATGGTTGTTGTATGCTGACAACAGATTGCGATAAAAAGGCTATGGTGGTTGCAGTGACAATTTCAGTTGTTCGGAATTCACTTCAAATTGTGGATCCACTTCCAATCGTTGTCTCGACTCGGGTGAAGTTCTTCTCCCGTCCTATAATCCACAAGGGGTTACGCGAGATAGAGAGAGACGCACTGGTTTGAATACTGATTTTTTTTTATACGATTTGGCAAAAGCCTAGGAGACAACCCTTTGATGCGTTAGCATGATTTTGGCCAGAAGGGAATTAGGTTAATAGAAGTGAGGAAACTTGAGTCTTGTTTTTGCATTGCTGCGAGCTAGACAACAGCCCAGAGACGGAGTGGATTATTTTAATTTCTTAATAAAAGCTCACGGGGAGACCTGATCTCGGACCCGGGACCCATGGCATGGTGGTCGTGCCGCTCAACGAATTGATCCAACTCCGCGAAGTTTTCGCTGAGCCTTAGTTTTGGAATAATATAGTCTGCCATCTATTTATGTTAAGTAAGAATTTCATTTGAGTTGGGAAGGGACTCCGAATTCCCAGGATCCACTTCAGAACTTTCTCTTTGATCTATTTGTTGAGTTTCACAACTTGTACAGTTCTTAAATTTTAACTGCAAAACTTTACTATTCTAGAGGTGAACTGCAAAACTCTTGCATTCTGAAATTAAAAATGCAACACTCAAAAATCTAATGGTCGTGTAACCTTTGGGAACATTTGGACATGATAACTAAAACATTACATTCACAATTGGAATAAGCGCAATGGCGCAATAGTCACTTATATCCGTTTTTTTTTCAAATATTCATAGGATCTATTTTAACAAAAATTAATTACCAAACGAAATCGAAATTCAAGTAGCCCCACTACAAACCAAGAAATAAAATCTTCTTTGCTTCGATTTTAAAATGGGCGTACATATCTCTTCGTATTGAAAAGATTAAAATGTTAAAAATTGAAAGAATTGCAGCTGAATGTTGCTTGCTACCTTTTCACATCTTGAAGGCACCATCCGCTCTCAATGTATTCCCCTTGTTTATACGAAACCATTTTCATTCTTTTGTCATGGATAATGCATGCAATTTTCTATTTTGAAGTAATTTGGATTTTTATGGAAAGTACAAGATAAAAATCTTTATTTCGTTTTCATTGCAGGTAAGATCTGCATTTATTGACGGAGTAGTACTTTCGAAGGAGAAGGAATTCAATTTTAACTTTCATCTGGTAAGTACCGGGAATGTTATTTGATATGCAATTAGCGTAATTAACTTAAAGCTTAAAGTGTTTGGAAACTGATAATAATAGGAAATATCATATCCCTTGCGTATAGAAATATTAACTGGTTGCAACTGACATTTTGTTAATTAGGGAACTTTCTTCACAACCCTTAAAAGTTAATAATATTTGGTAATTTTTTTAAATACATACATATAAAAATCTTATTTTTTCAAAATTTTATAATTTACTAATATATTTATTGATACTGATAGGCACGCGTCGTCGTCTCGCCAACGGTGCTACCGCCTTTTATACAGTGTACCGATTTTCGCCTAAAACAAAAAATCAGGCAGATTTTTAATTCTTCTGGAATTTTGTTCTAATAAAGCAGAAGAAAGCCTTGCAGATTGGAAAAAAAGGTAATTCTTCTCTTAAAGGTACAATTCTCCAAAGACTGTGACCTTGAGATATGTTATTCTCGAGGTTATTCTGAATAAGTATATACAGGTGCTCGGAAAATGTGTAGGAAACGCTATACCAATGGATTCTTTGAAGTATCCAAACCAAAATTTTCTTCCATATCCTCCTCCCTCCCCTTAAATGAACCCTTCCCCTTCAAAATCGCGTTTGAAAATTTTAGTTCCTTCAAAGGAAGTGTGCTCACTTAAAAGCTTGTAAGTCCTTTCAAGGACATCGAAAGACCAACAAGCTTTTTTGAAAGAGGAAACTTTACCCTCTCTAATGCCATAACCCACTTACAAATTTTCGAGTTATTGGACCTCAAAAATGAATACTGGGAAAATTTTGCACAAAATTTTGGTATGTTATCCTCGATCCTGTAAAATTTTTACACCAAGGATATCATTTTTTTTCTTTCCTTAAGAGGTTCAGGAAGCTCTTCACAACCAAAAAGTATTAACTCGATATCAAAAGTTCAAAAGTTATTGACATTTTTATGCTGCTCGAGAATTGATATTTTTAAATTAAGTGTTCTACGTGTTCCAATTAAGAGACCTTTTTATGACACCTCCAAGTCTGGGGTTATTTCTGATTTGATCGCAATCTGTACAGATTTTTTGCCACAATTGCTCTACTGATCTTATTTCTCAACTAAGGTCTTTTAAATGACCCCATAGATAAAAGTCTAATTGATTCAGATCAGGAGATCTTGCTGGCCAAACACAGGGTCCGCCAGCGACCAATCCTGTCGCCGCCACCAGTACTGTCGCACCTGAACCGAGAAATGGGCAGGAGCACCATCGTGCATAAACCATATATTTCTTCGCAAGGCTAGTGAAATATGTTTGTTTAATTCGTCTTCAAGGGGGCCACGTAAGAACTCTAAATAATTATTTCCATTAATAACGATTAACTGAACTGGTCCCAATATTCGGCCACCAATAATTCCACATCAAATATTTATTTTCACGAAATATTGGTGACTATTTGAGAGGATTGCTCTAGGATTTTCATCAGCCCATTAATGAAGGAAGTTGACAACCCCATCTTTTGTAAATGTTGCCTCGTCAGTGAAAAGAATTTTTGAGATAAATTTAGCAACCATTCACAAGAGAGATTTCTACTTACATAATCTCTTTGCTCAAGGCCTTGCACCGGTTGGAAATGGTATGGGTGATGTTGGTGCCTTCGCAAAACATTATGAATTGTACTGTTTGATACACCAATCCTAACGGCAATACTTATTCTGTTTATGCGGTGATTGTCAGCAACTAACCCCAATACACGGTCTTCCACCCCAGGTCTGCCTCTGTCATAGAAACGGGCACGAAAAGACCCAGTTTCTGCTAACCTTCGGCGGATAGCCTCAAATGTTGAGCGATGTGGAACGAGTCTGCCGGAGTATCTTTCTCGATACAATTGTCCACATACTCTTCATTTGTGAAGGAATTATTAGTAATTATGTTAAATTCAAAATCGTAATCCGTATTCAAAATCCAAAATCGAAAACCAAATACGAAATTCAATTGTCGTTACCGTAAATCTCAAAAGCCAGAAAATTCAAAAACCAAAACCAATAAAAACCCAAAAACCACAAGCGAAACCGAAATACAAATCTTTAACAAATCCAAGTTCAAGTCGTATCGAATAAACAAAACAATCCAAAGAACGCATTAATAGCTCATTTCTGTGGGGGACGCTTCAAATCACTCTTGATATTCTCGAGCAGCATAAAAACGTTAAGAACTTTTGAATGGCTGCAGATATCGAGTTAATCAGTTTTTTAGGATAGACAAAAATGATATCCTTGGTGTAAACATTTTACAGGATCAAGGATAACATACCAAAATGTTGTGCAAAATTTTCCCAATATTCATGTTTGAGGTGCAACACCTCGAAAATTTGTAAGTGGATTATGGCATGTTAAGTACTATTAGAAAGGATAAAGAGTCCTCTTACAAAAAAGTTTTGAATATTGGTCTTGCCATATCCTTGAAAGGACTTAAAAGTATTTTAGTGAGAACACCTCCTTTGAAGTAAGCAACATTTTCAAAAACATTTTTCATCAGGAAACTTCAAAGAATCCAGTGGTATAGCGTTTTCTGCACATTTTCCGAACACCCTGTATATAGGAGCGCTGGGACCTCCATATTTTTTTTTACCTAAAAAATGGAAAAATCGTATTCTGACCGCGTCCTATATATATATACACGCAGGGAAAGTAGGGGGCATCCATTGGAGGGTGTTGTGGGTGCCGCCCCCTCCCCAAAAGTTACACCCCCTCACGTTAAGAAGGGTATTTCAGAGTTTGAAGAATGGGATTAATGATGACCCCAAGAACAAGATATTTTAAGGTCAAAGTCACTGGAGAGTTGTACCTTAAAGTGAAGAATTATTAAAAAATCTGCGGAACTTTGTTTATGGGTAACACAGCTTTGACCTCTTCAAAAATTCGAATTATTTTTTTTCCTTCAAGTACTTTTCATACAGGGCGTTTCTCGTGTGCAAATGAAAAAACGACCAGTAGGGGGAGGGGCAGTCTATCCTCACCACCCGCCAAGTTATAAGAGTTTAAATTTGTTTGAAGATTAAATTAACCAGTTTTATATTTTGAAGCATATTTTAATAAGTTTTCGTGATACAGACCTTATTAATATCTCAGTTGAAAGGTAATACAATGGTGTTAAAGATTATATTTTTTTACGGCTAACGGGTCATTCCGCGATGCGTCGACAAGCTCCGGAACAACTTTCTGCAGCGATCTCACCGATTACGCTTAAAGTCGGTAAGTCGGTTGCCGTAGATAATTAACTATGAGAACTAAAATATTTTTCAAAAAAAATCACTATTTGTAGGAGCTGCAGACCTTTGAAAATTGCAGAAAAAGCCATTATTTGGCCTATTCGATACAATTTTCCGTTCTACTGAACCAGAAAGGATACATTTTATATTTTCTAAGAGAAATATATTCGGGGACAGTTTTGACTAAAAGGACAATAACGATAACGGTTATATCATTTATCCTAGAAATTTTCAAATTTTCAAAGGTTTACAACAAGGCTAGAATCTGTGAAAATTTTAAGTTGGGATCTCTATGGGTTTATATGCTACAATTATTTTAGTGAGCAAAATCCGGAAAAGATTACTCGTTATTTGAATGGGGTGGCAAGTATTAAGCATAATACCTACCTGAGGTGTGGTGATTAAATTTATAAGTAAGGGAAAGTACTCGAAGGAAAGATTTATAAAGCAAAAATAAGTTTTGAAATTTATAGTGTATTTGTCTATTGTTTAATTCATAATTCTTTAAATTACTCTAGGTACCTATTATACATGGGATTCCCTTTTCAATATTATTATTTACCCTAATTAATACTAATTGACTATTTTTTTATGATACCTACTACTACTACTGTTATAAGAGTAAAGATTTAGTCGGACTTTGAAATACAATAGGTTTTCAATGAATAAGACGCACCTGCAATATTGAGAAAATGATGTATGATATATACGATAAATTTATTATAAAAGACATTCTTGTTTTGGTTAATAATATTTTATCTAATTTATTTATTTTTAACTACACATTACAAGCTATTGATTTTCTAATAATTTGTTACACTTTCTATGCGCTCCGGCTTACTACAAACACACGCATTTATCATATTTATTTTTAAATCTTCACAATTATTCCAAACATGAGCTTTTCTGTGTATTCGAAGTGACGGACGACATTTTGAAAATATGTTAACTCATTAATTTTACTTCCTTTTTTAACACTATTAACAACCTAGTCCTTTTCAGGACTCGGAAATTTTAACACAAAGAATAAAAAGATCAACAATTTAATAGTCAGGTAGAATTTTTTCTTAGGAGGGCAGGTATGGGCTTTATGTTTAATGATGTAACTTGAGAATGGGCAAATATTTTTGAGCGCTTCAAATTTCCATCGAAAGAGAACACATTAGCCACTATTACAAACTCAGAAATAAAAAAAATATTTCCCTTTAAAATGAGAAAAATTATTTTTTTTCCAAAAATTGAAGTTTGAAAATAAATTTTTTTAAAACTATTAGCAGTCAAAATAAATTACACAGTCTTTAGCATCATTGTGTACGTTAAAATGTAAAACTGGTTTTTTCATTGTAAGAAACTGTCAAACCCCTATAGCTGGAAGGTTGGTAATATACCCCCCCCCCCCTCCACGATCCGAAACTTCCAAACAATTTTTTTCGTTTCTCACCTAGATCGACCATTTTTGTTTGCACATGTGCTGTGAAACACCCTGTATATGCAAAGAAAATGAAAAAGCAAGAGGAGGATTTGAAAAACATCCATCCCAGAATCAACGCCGAATTTTGGCACATACATCAATATTTTAAACTGATAACCGTAGGCTGTGGTATTAAAAATTTTACCTTTGGAGAAAAACTTTCATCGATGATTATCGTACATGTATCGTTCTGCTGATATGCAATGCTACAAGCATTAAATGCTATTTGGGAAACTGTAATATTTGTCCCAAATACTCGAAACTAAAGCGGCTTTTTAAGTACGCTTTCGAAAGATAATATTTAATTTTATCAGTGAACCTGCACAGATCGATCCAAGCTTGAGATGAAAATTCAACCTGTTGACGAATTCAGTAATAGTCTCGTGTGTTGTTTACGATGGTTAATACGTCAGGTGTTCATCGCCGAATAACAAATACCTCAAGGATATCAAGAATACTTTCCAGAATAACGAAGTTGTGGTATTGCTCGATTTTTCGGAGAATTATTCATTTATTGTACAGAATGCTGTTCAAGGATAACAATGGACTAATGACCAGGCTACAGTTCATCGCTTGTCTTTATATTTCCGCAACTGGAACGGAGAAGTCCAAAGTACACATTTAGTCATAATTAGTGGCTGCTTAAAGTACAACACTGTGGCTGTACATCTTTTTTAACGACACCTCATGCATTTTATAAAAGATGAGTTTGGAGAAATTGTCCAAATTGTTTACTTCTCTGAAGGATCGGTAGACCAATCCAAAAACCGGAAAAATTTTTAAAACATATTTATACACTTTTCTATTGACGCGGAGTGGAACTTCTTCGCGACTTCTCACGGAAAATACACTATAAATTGCAAAATTTATTTTTTGCTTTATATATCTTTCCTTCACACCTCACCTGCGTTTGGGGGGGCGGGGGATCCGACACTGCACTTTATACAGGGAAAATGTTACTACTCTATAGTAGCTATTGGAGCTAAAGTGATATGGTGACTGGGTTGTTTCGTATGTCTTATCACATGTATGCCCTAGAAATTTTCGTTTTGAATTTTTTCAAAAATATTTTGTTATATCCCTAGTGTATTTTGGGTGCGTTTCTGAGAAATATCCCAGAAAGATGAGGTACATCCTTGGTATATCCCCAAAATAAGTTGACGATAAAATTATCGTTTTTTTAGAGATATTCAATAGTTTTTAACAGTCTTAAAATACTCTTAAAATTAATGTCATTTTTGTATTTGGACAACTATATAAATATGACTCGAAACATTCCATAGACAAACCAGAAATACTTTTGAGTAGTATATATAGAGTATATATCAGAAAAGTATCAAGTATTTTTTTAAACACATCAGAACAGAATGTTTTCAGAATATATGTTTATTCTCTTTGTCATGTATTTTTAACCGCGAGGCGTTTCGCTCACATTGAATTGACACATCACGGGATCGAAAATTTTGAAACAACTGTCTATTATCGCTAAGATCGGTGGGAGGCTATCGTACATGTGGCATAGCCGCGTAGGAGAGAATTTGAATTTTGCAGAAGTAGAAAAGGTACCGAAAAAAATTATTTTTGAACAGTTAGATTAATATATGAAAATAATTGACATGCAATTTTAACAGAAATTCGAATTTCACTCAAGCTGTATTGAAACGGTGGATAGAATTTTTTAGCGCGGGGTTCCAAGGGGGGGACCCTACCCCTACCCCGCCCCCTTATATACGTCCATGCATGCAGGTATTATGATTATTACTTGCCACCCCTTTCACTAAAATTATTGTATCATTTGAACCCATAGAAATCCCAACTTAAAGTTTTCACAGATTGAAGCCCAGTTGTAGACCTTTAAAAATATGAAAAAACTGAAAATACCTATATGTTCCTTCAAGGACTTTTTCAAGGATAATAGATATAATCGTTATCGTTATTGTCCTTTTGTCCAGAAATATCCTCGAAGATATGTTTTTTAGAAAATATGAAATCTACCCTTTCCAAAATGCTAAAGATCATTAGAATTGGACCAGCAGAACCGGAAACTATATCTAAAGGACAAACAAAAACTTTTGTTTTGCAATTTTCAAATGCCTACAGCTCCTACAATTATCAAAATGTTTGCTAAATAGCTCATATAAGGCAACCTACTTACCCACTTTAAGCGAAATCGGTGAGCGAAGTTTGATGATGTAGTGTGGAGTTATCCTAATGAATTTAAAAAAAATTTATTTTCAAACTTAAATTTAATAAAAAACATCAATTCTTTCACATTTGTGTGCCAATTTGTTCTCTTTCAAAAGTAATTTAAAGGATGACCAAACGCACAGTTCATGCATGACCTTCTGAGAAAAAATTCTACTGCCTTCTAAATTGTTTCTTTGTACTCTTTGTGTTAAAATTTTGAAGTCCTGAAAAGGACTTGGTTCTTAATAGTGCTGAAACAGAAGTCAAATTAATTAGGTAAAATATTTCCAAAATGTCCTTCGTGATTTTGAATGCACAAAAGAGTTCTTTTTCATATGGATGTTTTTAAGTTAATTACTAAATTTTCTTTGCTTTTATTTTCGGCTTCTAAAATTCTTGTTATGAGTTCATCCCTTGTTGCAACTTCTACCATTTCTCTCATGGTCCACGCAAATAAAAATCAAGTGGAGTTAGGTAACGAGAACGAGCTGTCCAAGCAAAAGTACCACGACGCCGTATCCACCCCCGTAATTCCCATTCGTCTACTGGAGTACATTTCTTTCGCAATGGGCTGGCGCTTCGTCATTCTGATGGTGCCTGTGCCTGTACAGGTGTCACATGGAAAATATAACGTCGTTCTCTTCGTAACATTCTGTATGAGCGCTTCCAGTATCTCGAAGCTTTGAAACGCTCTTTGAAAGATACCTATATTCACGCTCTGCTTCCACGGAATTTTCGTTGCTAGATTCGTAACAGAAAATTATTCTTCATTTGTAAATTGCACTACTATTAATTGCAAACCATCAAAATTACTTCTCAGATAACTTACGTGCTATGGTATTGCGTTTGCATCTCAACATATAATCATAAATATTTCTGTGCTTACAAAACAATCACAGAGGCCTGCGAAATTTTGAAAATTTTTCCCCCTGGACAATGAATAGTTGTTTCCGGAGTAATTTCTCTCGTTGAGACCGAATCCGCGCTCAGAATTTCGCTATCACGTCAAGTTTTTGAGATATTCTAACTTAAAAGTGTAAAAACACTGTTTTTTTGTCATATTTGAGGTTATGTAGCACCGCGATATTTTTTGTTCAAAAAACTATGTGTGGGATCTTACATTGATGGTAGTAACAATTTGGGGGCAGGTAAAATTTTTTCTCAGAAGGGTAGGTATAAGTACCTTTGGTCATGTTGTCATCTTCGTTTGAAATGTAAGAATTGTTTTTTTTTTTCACAAAGTTAAACTTTAAAAATCGAATTTTTAAATTCAATAGCCGTAACACAAAAAAATTACACCGTCTTTAACACCATTGTATTACCTGTCAACTGAGATATTAACATGCCGCGAAAACTGTGTAAAATATGTTAAAATGTAGAACTGGTTAAATTCATTGTAAAAAATTTTAAAGTCGTCGGTGGAATAAGTGATAACGTGTCGGCCTACCAATGCGGAGATCCCAAGTTCCAATTCCATCGGCGGCGACCCATGGTTGTTTTCTGCTGACAACAGATTACGATAAAGCAAAGGCGATGGGTGTTGTAGAGAAAACGTCAGTGATTCGGAATCTACTTTAATTGTAAATCCACTTGCAATCGTTGTCTCGAATCGGGTGAAGTTCTTCTCCCGTCCAATGCTCTACATTGGGTAACGGAAACTAGAGAGAAAGCTTGGAGGGAGGTTGAGTTAGGGCCACCACCCGTCGCCTTTTCCGTTCAGTTAGTATTATGTATTATTTTCAATTGTGGTACTGTAGTTGTTTTATTTGTTTAATTTGCACCGACTTCAAAATGTCGTAATAGATATAAAATTAAAAATTATTTAATGCTTTTTAGCGCTTTTTGTGAAGTCGGTTCAACTTTTTTTTTAAAAACTATTTTATTTTTCACTTTTTAGTGTCTTCTACTCTATACAACGAAGAAAGAACCATCCAAATCGGTCCACGCGTTAAAAGTTAGTTTTAACCCCCTACCTCACCCCCATTCCACAAAACTTTTTTTCTCATGGTATCAATCAAGGAACATACTCTACCGAACAGAAAATGAATCATCGAAATCGGTTCTCGCGTTACGAAGTTACTACCCCTCCCCTTCCCCCACCGCCACCATAGGACCAAATTATTCTCCTATTAGCAATGGGGGATCACACTCTATACAACAGCAAAAGAAGCATCCATATCGATCCACGCGTTACAAAGTTAGGTTCCACCCCCCTTCTCCCACCCCCACCCCAGCAACATTTGTTTTCTCGTAGTATCAACCAAGGATCATATTCTACCCAATAGAAAAAGAATTATCCAAATTGGTCCACGCGTTACGAAGTTAGACTACCCCTCCCCCCCACCCACACCTTTCAACCTAGCACCAAATTATTCTCCTATTACAATACATCATACTCTATACAACAGAAAAAGAACCTTTGAAATCTGACCACGCGTTACAAAGTTAGGTTCCACCCCCACTCCCCGCACGCGGCGAACTTAGAACCTCTTTGTTTTTGGGAAGTCGGTTAAAAATGATATTCTATTCTTTAGAAAACGACATCGAATGTGAATGTTTGATTTTCGACTAGCTGTAAAAGTAGAGCGCATATCAGTCACTGATACCTATGTAGTAAGATGGAGTGATTTATAAGCTATCTCATATGGATATAATTTTACTGTCAGTGGAGGGAAACCATTTTTCCACTGGCACTGGCCTCGAACCCGGGACCCATGGCAGGTCGTGCCGCTCAACGAATTGATCCAACAGAACACAGGAAGGGACAACTAGGGAAAAGTTCCGAAGTCGGGAAACGGTTTAAAAAACACGCACCACATCAAAAAACGAAAAAACACGTGTTTCATTTTTTTTAAAAAGTCTATTTAACTTTTATTTGAAAATTTTTTTTTCGATTTTTGCCGCAAACACTATTCTTTATTTATTTTATTTACTATACAATATTTCAGAGGATATCCACTTCATCGATAAACCCAAGAATACGTATCTAATTTTTCTACCTAAGCTATCCAACCCAACCAATAACAACCCCCATCCCCCACCCTTATCGGTGGGATGGGGGGTAAGTTTGAAATTTTAAATAGAAACCCCCATTTTTTATTAGAGATTTCGATTCTCCGTAAAAAAACTTTTGTTTCAAACATTTTTTCGATTTTCGCGATAATTTTAACTTTCCATACACTCTGCACCAGCGTTACCCGATGTATACCACGTGGAGATTGCAGGTAGGCTTTTACATATCATTTTAAGCCCTCAAAAGGGCTGATTGGATAAAAAATAAACCTTTCAATTGAGTTTATACTGTCTCTCAGTAACAGGTGACCTTATTTCATAAGGCGTTCAAATTGATGACCCTCTACGGGCTGACAATGACCTAATCTCAAATAAATTGTTTCTGACATATTTGTTAAAATTTCCCGAGTAATGGTTTGAGATTCATCAAGGATTCTTTGCTTGAGCTTCTCAATATTGCCTGGCTTCGTAGAATAAACTTTAGATTTTAAGTAGCCTCAATAAAAAAAGTCCAGGGGTGTAAGGCCAGGGGATCTGGGTGGCCATTCAATTGAACCTCTTCTTCCTATCCAACGATTTGGAAAGATTTCATTAAGATAAGCTCTAATCAATCTTCCAAAATGAGGTGGAGCTACATCCTGTTGCAACCAAACGTTCTCGAAAGCGTCGCCAACAACATCGCGGATAGCAGGGATGATTTATCTTTCCGCTGTCAGATTCTCATCAATAAAAAACGGTCAAATAATTTTATTATTCAAAACATCCGCCCATATAATGACTGTCGCATTGTACTGCGTATGCGCATCTCTCATACAAAAAGGATTTGAGTCAGCCCAATAGCGCATGTTATGATTGTTAATTTTTCCATTTAATTCAAACTTTGCCTCATCCCTGAAGCAAATCCAGAATAATATCTGATTATTTGTATGGTCAAGGTCCATTATTTTATCACAGAATTCCATTCTCCGATCAAAATCATCCTCAAAAAGCTCCTGGACAAGTCGCATTTTGAAAGCGGGGTAGTGATGTTTAGTAAAAATTCGTTGAACTAAATTTTTACTAATCCCTGCAGCCTGAAAAAGTTTTCATGTTCATGTTTCACGATTTTGTGTAACAGTTAATAATGTATTTAGGGTTGCCCCATCGTTAGTAGCTGACTTTTGACGTCCACTTCGTGGCCTATCTTCCACGGATCCACTTTCTTCAAAGCATTTAACTGCCCTTAGGACTGTAGATTTCGAGGTCAGGATAAGTGTCCTTAAAGAGATAAACTGTTTCTTCATAAAAGCGTCTTTTATCTCCATATCCTCTCATCATAAGAAAAGTAATGTCCCGTCCCGTGATCTGAAGCTGCAGAATGAGGCAAGCTTGGCCATACACTTGAATCGGAAAAATTCACCTGTAAAAGATAGCATTAATTATGTTATTTCAAAACAATAAAGTTTCAAAGTAGGTCCATAATGTCAAATTTTGACATGTAAGAAAGGAACCCTTTAGATAGATTATGCAGTATTATTCATATACCTAAACACAATTTCTCTATCTTCTGTACTATGAATTTTTGGCAAAGATTTTAATTCTGAACATTTTTTAATTAATCTTTATTATTTATCTCAACGCAATTAGAGCACGGTTATCAGAGTAATCATTAGGACTTTACTAAAGCCACTAAGTCATTGTGTATCTGAACCCGATAAAGTATTAATCAGACTAGTCTGCTCCTGGTGGAGAGCTGTAATGAAAACAAAAGTTAAGTGGATGATCGCGATTTTTCTTGCTTTCTTTAGTTGCCTCAGTCTTCTTGGAAATTCCTTGAGTTCTTATTGAACACCACAAGAAGGTATTTAATTGAGAAAATTCTCGATGTTCATCTTCTGGAATGTGGTTGTCTGCACAAGTGTTTGTAAGTCTGTGAAATCTCCCTTCACTTCCCCATTGAAATGGCAATGCCAATGCAACCCAATAGTTTTTGTTCGATTTTTGGAAAGTCGATCCTTGTTTCTCGGTGACTGAACAAACACGACGTGGCTAGGATATTGTTTACTTTACTGAAACCACTTTTGATTGGATTTCGGCACTTGAAGATATTTCTAAGTGATTTGTGCTGGTCAGAGGAAGTTTCGCAACAAATTGCAGACCTTATAACTTTTATAATAATGCGGCAATGCGGTACAATTCAAGGCTAATGATATAGCTCTAATAAATGATAGACGTATTTCATTCCCCTTTGCAGATGGATACATTAAAAATAGGCACAAAACCTTGATTGATTTTATCTAGTCCTCAGTTCCAGATTTAAATTTGTTGGCTCGACAGCATGAATTATTGATAGAAACTTAAAGTTTTCGAGAAAACAAATGTAACTGGCTCCGAGTTGAAATTATACTTGAGAAATCTTCTTAGCTCATAGTTTTGCAAATCAAGACAGAATTTATTCAGCTTACCTGAATTAATAAGTTATTTACCTAAGCGCAAAGAATTCAGTAGAACAAGAGAACTCTTCGTGAATGAAGGATAAGTAGTCAAACTGAATTTTAAATTTACCCCATAAAACGTAACGATTTTGTTTTACTTTAGAAATTTCTGAGCATTGCGAGTGACAAGAAGAACTGAATTTACGTATCAATTTTTGAAATCTACGAAAATAAGAGAATAGAAATTCAAATAGCTACGCCAATAAATATAAATGTGCCCAAATATATCAACAGTTCTATAATTGGATTCTTTACTTAATTTGGCAACGGCGGACATTTATCGACTGACTAAAAATATCGATTATTCTCAATAAACCTTTAACGTTTCGATTATTTCAATGAAATATCAAGCCCTTGACAGTTTAACGAAACCACCAGTCATTTTCTTAATCGTGATACATCTTTTGTATGTTAACTTCAAAAAACTATTTTGGACACTTTTGTACTCGTGATAATTTGCTTAAAAGGCTTGCTTATTATTATTATTGGATTACCCATATGATGGGCAGTACGACCAAAGATACCTTTTGTGCCAAAACCCCTACTTCTGAAAAAGACGCTCAACCACCCTTAGATCTGTAAAGATTTCTTTAACAGTGAAGGATCTAACATCACCCCGCCTAAGGAATTCCCGATAGACGATTCTTCTTCTCAGCCATGCCAAGGGAGGACAAAGGAGAGCCACTGTGGGATAGTCTGAAAGCTACCTTAAATCTGCCTTACTTAAGGCGATGGTATTGATGTGAGCATAGGGTCCAACAAGTGCCTTGGACTAGGTAAATCCAGGAACATTTTCTCAGTATAACAGCTGCTGACTACTATTCCAATCTTCAGGCACGGCGCTTGGCGACGACTAGCTGAAGCTGCAAATGGGTAAGGGAGGGCTTGTTACGAAATTTTATTAAAAAAATACACGGAATTTTTGAATTTCCAACTCCAATTTTGAAAAATATTTTTTTTTGGTTGATCCTTAACGTATCTTGACATTCATTCTACCAGGTAAATAAGTATCGAGTAAGATCTCATCTCAGTTATTCTATATGTACCTACCATCACATACAAGTCCAAGACTGGGGATTGGGTCATTCGAGATCATTTACTGAAGCCGACAGACTTCAGAAATGTTCCGTGTACCCAGAAGAGAAGTGTCTCCAAGATTCCTTCGCAGAGTTTTCTTCAACGTTCTTTTGAAGGACTTATATTTATTCTAAGCGTCTGAGTAATTACCGTAGCATGATTAAATGCCTTTCTAACCTCCTTCTCCAGGTCCCTTCCCCACCATAGGGGTGGATTCTATTCCTCTATTTCGGTTGGAGTGCAGGACCTACGACTGGCTCTACAATCTCACATCGCGGCCACGTCTTCTACATTCCAGATGGACACCGTCTCTACAAAACCTTCAGTGCTTAGAGTGAAGAGAGGTATGTCCTCTCGGATAGACAAAAGTCAGTTTCGTTTCTTGTATAGAAGGCTTAAGCTATGCCTTGCTGCATTCTAGTAGCTTTCTTTCTCTATTGTTATCACTAGTGCTTCCCCATACAGTGTTATAGGAATTAGCGTTGCAGCCGATAACAAGTTTACTACCATTGTCTTTGTTATATACCACTAGAGTGTGCACTCCTCTCCGTGGGGGGGGGGGGGATCTTGCATTGCATCATAACTTTCCAGAGATCAAAATAAATTCGCCAGCGCCTACACACACCCTTATACCTACAATATCTGCTGAGCAGAGTTGTGGCAGCAAGACTGCCTGAACTTTGTATCTCACCAGGACCAGGACCTAGACTCTGACTTTACAGTGTACATAGGAGCGATACGCCCCGGTAGGACATCTATCTTCTCTGAAAAATCTAGGGCTTTGGTACCAGTACTATGGTTATTTCTCAGCAAACTAGCGACAGAGCATATCTGATGCCGTCTTGCTATTATGTAGAATGAGTTCCCAGACTTTCAGGGTGTTCCCATCCATCCCATGCCATTCCCATCGATACGGGCCCACCTCCTGCTTTACCGACCGGAGTCTCTCCTACATACTGGGATTGACTTTCCGATAGATTGTATCGGCCGAATCGACCGGAACTTGTCGACAGCGAGTTCAAGGCCGCAGTTTAGCTTGCTTCCAGCTTCCCTGCCTGCCTTCACCTCGCCGGCGAGTATTCATACCTTTGTATTCAAGATACTTTCCAATTAGATGTATCTCTTATACAGCTGGTTTGGATTTCCAGCCTATTTACTGTAACGCCTTTGTTTTCCGGTTCCCCGGAACACATACGTTCCCTCTCATCCGGTTCCTTCCTGACGGTTTAACATAGCCGAACCTTGGATTTCTAGTTAAAACATCTAAGTGTACTCATACTTTCGTCTAAGAACACCGACTTCACCACAATGTCATCGTCGTTTTAAGAAACAGAGCACTTAAAAGTGCTTGCAAATGATTGCCCTAAAGGCCTGCTCCCTACCAACGTTCATGACAACCAGTCGTCGGTCATTCGCTCCGGCCCAGCTTTAGTTGCTCCCACGACCTGGTGAGCTGCTCTATTTTGGGCTACGTCTGACTTTCCCTCTACCGCTTAAATTTGCCTCTTGCCAGGATCAGGATTGACTTCAAACCCAGTCGACAAATTTGCATAATTAACTTTAAATTTTTCCGGGGCTGTGTGCTCACCTTTGCTCATTTCCGCTTCTTCATGCTGCGCCTATACCCTTCCCTTCCAGATGCAAAAGTTTAGGAGCGATTTGGTGACTACTGCTCAAGAGCATGTGCGACGACTTCTTTTCTCCAGCCTCTTCAACACTATTCCCTCGGTTTCCCATTTTTTCTGGTTCCGTTTAGCAGTGCACCTCCCCTGCGTCGCCGAATCTGCTAACGGAGATGATTCCAACCTGCCTATTAAATTCATGACATTTTCTCTCTAGAGAGCTTGGCAGCTCCACTCTCTCTTCCGCTCAAGCTGTTTTCCACAACCTAAACTCTGAGCCGGAGCTGATGTTGCTTTCTTCTGGCTTGACCTCAGCAGATTTGTTTATCCTAGGGCTACACTCTAAGTCTTCTCTAAACCTTCCAAAGGCAACCGCCTACGTTCTTCTTCTGATACGATCCCATTGTCTATAACAAGCCTCGAGTGTCCGACATCACCGTATCTTCCGAAATTCCTTCTTCTTTTGTTTTATATTTTCTTCATATAAGTTTCAAGAGTTGGGAAGCAAAACAGATTCCCCAATGCCTTTCCCACTCACCTAAACTATAATAGGAGATTGCGCTGCTCCTGAAGAGTTCTCCATTTAC
Organism: Leptarthrus brevirostris; assembly: GCA_964036015.1. Lineage (NCBI taxonomy): Eukaryota > Metazoa > Arthropoda > Insecta > Diptera > Asilidae > Leptarthrus > Leptarthrus brevirostris. The sequence continues at coordinate 136,898,968 of OZ038372.1, read as the reverse complement.
AAACCGTTAACTCTACGTCGTCGAAGGAGTAATTCATAACTTGTCGGCCTTCCATCCCCGAGGTCCCAGGTTTAAACTCCGCTGTCGGTGACCTATGGTTGTTTTTTGCTGACAACATATTATGATAAACAAAAGATCATTGGGGGTTGCAGAATTAGTCGGTGGTTCAGAATCCACTTTAAATTGTAGGTCAACCTGCAATCGTTGTCACGAATCAGGTGAAGTATTTTCCCCGGACCATGCCCCACAAGTGGTAATGGGAACTAGAGATAGAACCGATAGCTGCGCAAACGGTTTGCTCGATTTTGGAGAGAAAAATAATAAATTTAATAATTTTTCCTAAAAATCTTTGTACACGCTAAATCTTTAAAGATACGACGACCTTTAAATGCGCTATTGTTGTTCAGATGCTATAGCGGAAGAAATATGTTTTAGAGTTTTTTGTACAACAACTTTAAACTCGTTTTAAATTCTACCAACCAGGATGATGTAAATAATTGATGATTTACATTCCTCACCTATCTGCACATATATATATAGAGGTTGTTTCTACTCATTATTATCGTAAGTATAAACTTTTCACCACAATATTCGGCAAAATTTAAAATATCCTATTTTGAAAACGTACCAAAACGATATTCTAAAATATTATTTTGCCACTCCGAACAGATACAATCTCATAATCATACACCTCAGCACGACAGAAAATTATAACCTAATTTAAATACTCATTAAAATGCAGGGACATATGGCAGATCCTATTGATACCCCACACCCTGAGCACACCATTTGGATAGATAAGCATCAGCCACGCTTCCGAAATCCCATTAAATACAATAAGTTCATTTGAACTGCGTTCTGTTTTAACAGTTGGGCACCTGCAGAATACGCTAGGGAGGAAGCTGGGGAACACTGGGCGGAAGGATATATAGGGTGGCAAATATTTCGCATATGCTACTTACAGGCCGTAAAATTATGCATAGACACACGCATAAGCCCGATTCGGACACAAATGAACTCATTTCGTGGAAAGCAGAAAATTTTATTCGTATGACCTCATCGTTCTCGACCAATAAATGTAAAATTTCACAACAATGTAGTATGCAGGAGCTCCGCATTGTGAAATTTGTCAATTTAATTTTATTTCCTTGTTTTATTCCCGAATATAAATGTTAAGCTCATATTATTTGTGTTAAATTATGACCATTTTGTACAGCACCATGCCAAAGACTTCGTGACTAAAGGACCGAAACTTAAAATGAATAAATTATTAAATATTCCAAATTCTGAAGTATTTATCTCTAACGTTTTCATAGGAGTTTTTGTAAAGTACGGGTCGCTAGAAATAACGATAATAGCGAATCGTTGATACTAGCGAGGAATTCATTGGCAAAAAACCTAATAAATTGAATTGGCAAAGGAGGGGTTGCACTTTTCTTAAAGAATCCACCTATCCATGAAGCACTACATTTTTTTATATGTTTTATTACAACTGATACACCTGCGCACTACAGGGTGTTTGTAATTTGCCCTTCCAAAATGAGTGGAGTAATAGATCTCACCTGGGCAAAAAAAAATGTTATGGCGGGAGGGGGGCAATCTGAACCGTTTGAGAGTTACAGGGTAATTCATAAATTTCAATTTTTCGTGGAATGCACATCACTCTTTTATCTACCCAAATCATCGGCAACGGTAAAAAACTACTTGTCCAATGACCTTTACAAAATGTTCAACAAGGTTGATCTAATTCTTACCATTGTACAATGTTTTGCGATTACCAAAAATTCAGCATTTTCCAAAATTTTCTACGAAATTCAGCTCCTTTTTATTTTTATAAGATTGTCCATCTTATAACCTTTCCAGAAAGGTACAACAAGTTCTACGTAGAGAGAGACTGTCTAATTATTTTATTGCACTTTATGTAGGAAATTCTTTAAATAAACCAAATTTTTAAGATATAGGGTCGAAAATATTTGTTTAGGGTACGCAGGTAATTAGTTTTTATTATTGCTGCAAAAAAGTTATAAAAGTGTTAGTGTGGTTTTGTTTTACTGCCGATATCAGCTTGTGTTAGCCCGAGTTCACTGACGTTCTGCTACTAATACCTGATGAAAAATAGGGTCAGTTAGAGAGAATATGGATCATAGTTGAAAAGTTAGTCCATCATTATGGGTGTTCTTCCTAAATTTATTATAAACTAGCTGCGTGGTCTCGGCGTTGCTCGAAGTTTTGGTAAATATAGTAAGTGTCGCTTCCGATTATTTTTCATGTCACTTCCTTCTAACACACACATCTTAGGGTGCTAGATGTGTCTTAAGGGATCATTCTGGCTTAGACGCTTGAAAAAAGGGTATTTTGATGATTTTTTTATGAAAAAACTATTGTAGCTGATTGATGTAAGGTTTTTTCAGCTCAATAAATACACTTTTGAAAAACATAAAAAATGGGTGAACGGAATTCCTCAAAAAGTTGGTATGTCGTTGGCGACCTTGATAACGGCGCATCTAAAACACAAAAACCAAAAATATTTAGGTTCAGTATATCAGTGGCTCTAGCACATAAATAAGAAAACTGCGGACATTTACAGAAAAAAAACGAAACAATGAGGTTTTTTTCACTGTAAATAGTAAAAATCAAAATTTTTATTTGGTTGTTGAATGCGCTGAAGCTATTACTATCTAGAATTTAATGAAGCTCGGTTCAGTGGTTCCGGAGAAATCACGGTCGCCGACCGGAAAAACATAGTTTTTACAAAAACGCCTTTAAAGTTTTTTTAAGCTCGCTCAGGTAGTAGAAGTAGCAACGTAAAGATCGCAAAATAATATAGTTAGACTGCTCCGATCAGTCTAAAATTTTAGCACATTCTTTTAGATATATATATACTTTCGAAAAATGTAAAAAAAATGTTATAAAACAGAATTATTCCTTGACCAACGGCAATTGGAGTGTGATTGTTCATCTTGGTGATCCCGCGAACTATGAATTCTTACACTAATATCGGCCGTTTTCGATTAATTGTATATATGTAACGCTCTTCTCAACCTTATATCTTTAGGGCATCGTGAGTGTCGACAATAATATCGTTTCGTTTATTTGGACATGTCATCCCCTCCCCCATCTACGCTCGTCGTATCCTAAACTATACCTAAGAAAATACTGAAACTTCCCGTGCAAGTCTCCTGTCGTTTTTGATTATTTGTACGTGTTACCCCCACAACACGCACTTATTAAGAATCTGTCAAAGTCAAACTGTATATCGTAGAAAGATAAAGTGTCAAATATACGGATGCATTCAAGTAGTTTATAGTAAGGTTGTTTTCATAATTATTAAGTCATTAATTAAATTTTAAATGTTTTTTCATTATATTATAATTTGGTACTCCTTTGTTTTATTTGAATAAAATGAAACAGTAAGTAAATGAATCGAAAGTCGATTTTAGGGTGTCTGAGATCGATTCACTTGATCAATTCATTGCTCAAATCGATCTTTACGACCCCAAAAAATCGATTCTTCGATTAATCGATCTCAGATCGCCATTCCTAGAATTGATAGCCATGAACAATTTGAATGTGATAAAGAAAAAATGTGGTTTTTACGTTTTTCCGTGTAATTTTTCCAATTTTTCTCTTCATAAGAACCTTCCTCGGACTTCAACGAATATTTGAAAAAAAATTATTCGAATTATTTAGCCATTAATTTTTATTTATGTATATAAGAAAGATAGATTGGCAGAATTTACTTTTGAGAAATACGCGGATATTATTTACATTTATTGTGTAGCAAACTGAAACGAAAGAAAGGCTCTACAGGAATATGAAAGGAGATTCACTAATCGACGTGCACCCCAAAGAGGGGTATCTTCGTGGACTTTCCGACGGGTAAGAGAAATCAGAAGTGTAACTTCAAAAAGCACGGAATTGCGATCTGACGATTTGGCAGGATAATGAAACGAGCCCGAGTATCAAGTACCAAGACGACTAGAAATATCCCAAGTTCAAATTTGTAGGGTTATTCATCCAGCACGGTGACGTTCATATCATCATATCACAGTCCAAGGACTATTGGAAGAAGAATCCGTGAGAAGACTAACATTTTGAATTTCGGTTCCGGAATACGAACTTGAGAACGGGGCATTTTTTGGCCGAATTATGTGGACGGATGAATCCAAGTTCACAGGGGACGGTATTACAAACTTCCACAACCTCCATACCTGGTCGGATACTACGCCACATAGGACAAGCGGACCTCCCTCCAGCCCAAATTCTGAGCCATAGTTTGGGCGCGTATCATCGGCACCCATTTAAAAGGACCATTCATTTTGCAAAAAGTGCTTAAAAGCCAAATTTATGCGGACTTTCTAGGAAATACACTACTAAATCTATTAATGGAAATCCCTCTGGATAACTACAGGGCAATGTTTTACCAAAACAAATGGAGCCCCAGCGCATACTGTCAACATTGCGAGGCAATATTAAATAAAAAATTTCCTTACCGCTGGATTGGTACACCGAATCCTTTAGCTGCTGGAGCTCCAGAACTTACTCCATTAAACTTCTTTTTATGGAAAACGGTCTATTAACAATAGAGACGAATTACTTAGCAGAATTGGGAATACAGCGACGAAAGTACAGGAGAGGTTGGCTACAATTCGCCTTAACAGGGAATTACAAGGAGATTACTGGTATACATTAAAAGTGGTGGAAGATTTTTTAGTTACATACTTAGACTAATCGTAATAAGATTAGATTAATTTGAGTTTAATTTCCTTAAATTGCAAATTTTTTTTAAGATTACACACGAATTTCTACATACTAAATCTACCTGGACATACTGTACCTTTTTGGAAATGTAATAAGATAGGCAATTTAACAAATATAAAAGCAGGTGTATTAATTTCGGAGAAGATTTGGGAAATGCTAATTATAGGTAATCACAAAAAAATTTCACTTTTGGAAGTGACTGTACCTGCAATGGTAGGAGTTAGATCAATATTGTTGACAATTTTTAAGGGTCATTGGGTTAGTAGTTTTTTTAGCATTTGTGTCATGTCGCTGCGTTGGGTAGATCAAAAGTTAAAAATAAAACGAAACGGCTCAGATTGCCCTCCCCCTGTCATAAAATTTTTTGTTTGATAAGATCTATCACCCCGCTCATTTTGGCACGTCAGATCAAAAACACCCTGTATATTTAAACTGCAAGCATATTCTGAAAATTTGCAACTTTTTTCAAAAAACTACGAAAAAACCATAGATCAGTTGTTGCTTTGTAAAACAAAGGTATATTTAAAACTTTTATTTTTAAAATTTAATATATCAGGAAAATTTTTTGTTTTCATAATTTACATTTATTTTAAAAATCTACAGAACTTGATATATTTTTTCAGTTTTACAGGCGGATTTTCTAAGGAAGATTCAACCACTCCTTTTGGGATGTAAAGTAAAATATCGGAACGTGTTCTAGAAATCGCAATAATTACAGAATGCCCAGATAAAAATTGAAATAAATATCTTATTTGCTAATGCGGGAAATAAATCAAATCAAACACAGCAATAAAAAAACCGGCACGACCGTATTGGGCTGCCCCACAAGGGTTCAACCATTTCATATTGATTTCAAATTTATTCAGAAAGTTCTTTTACTTTAGCATCTGTTGACCTTTTATTTAAGAGTTTAAGTTGTGAGGTAGTTACTCCCGTGGCATCACAATGGAGGAATAAGTGCGTCCTTCGTTGGACGGACACACATACCTACCTACCCCACCTAAGAAAAACCAGCATTCCAAAATTTATTCATGATTTTTTTTTGCATTAATTGAAAAATGATTTTAATTATTTCATGCAAACAAACTAAGCACCTCATTACCTTCTAGTGAATTGTGACGGAATTTGAGAAAGACTGGTGTGGCTGCAAATTTGTCAGATTCACAAATAGCCGCGGAAACATGTGTAAATGTAAACTTCTGTTTTTCACTGAGAAATGTGGACAGCTATAAGAAACTCCATTAGCTCTAATTCCGTTGGACCAGATAAAGTTTTTCCGCGTTTTTTTTATGATAAAGTACCATATTATTGTGAGCTTTCGTAGGCGTCACAGTACCACAATCGCTATCCTTAGGGTTATGGAGGCTATTAGAGTGGGATTTGACAATGCCTGATTTACTATTCTAACTCTGTTAAAGACTTTAGAAAAGCGTTTCATACATTTAATCATCTTATCAAACTGGAGCACTATTTTGGATTTTCGAAAGTAATAACTTTATTTTCCAGCTATACCTCTGGAAGAGCACAGAAAGTCGTGACTATTGGTGACATTACGGATGTATAAACAATCCCTGACGGCGTTCCGCAGGGCTCGATGTTGGGCCCAATACTTTTCTCGCTATTCATCAATGATATTCAAAAAAATTGCAAACACTGTTCCTGTCACATGCACGATGACGATATAAAGTTTTATCTGTATAGACGCCACGGACTAATTGAAGACGCTGTAGCCTGTATGAGCGAGACTCTGGCTGGTGCTCATCTGTAGAGAGTGAAAAACGGTCTAACTCTAAGTTTATGGAAATGATGTAGCGTTATTATTTCTGGGCAAAGCATTGGTATCTTTGATTATACTCCTATTATAATTGATTCTCACATCATTTCTTATGTGGACACGATTAAAAATTTGGACATAATTTTGAATAAAAGATTTTAGTTATCTGGCCATGTGAACTCAGTAATAAATAAAATTTATTGTGGGCTGCGTAGGCTTTTGTCATATATACCACTCAATACACTCGTTTGAAGCCAAATTCTTTTTATCCCACTGATTTCGTACGGGGACGTAACTTCTATGGCAGTGTCTATTTACCACCCTCAAATTGCCGTGTAATTTCCGTGTACACGTAAAGTACATAGAAATACGCGGAAAGTACACGGAAATACACGGAAAGTACACAGAAATACACGGAAAGTGCACGGAAAGTACACGGAAGTACACGGAAAATACACGGAAAGTACAAGCACAAATTTCAGAACCAAAATATCTTGATGAAATTAGTATACAAGATGAAATACGAGTTGTAGATGGAGATGATTCAAAAACCTACAACACATTTCCTACCATAATATATTTAAAAACTAACAATCGTTATCTTATGAATTTTAGAAAAGTAAGCTGAGTAAGAGACTTAAAAGTTAACTTATTTATCTTAATATCTTATAAAACCAAGAACTGGAGCCATCTAGCTCTAAGTCACCCATCAACAACCAACTATAGTGCCCATTGTAGGAAAATATAATCAATTCAATGAAAATCTAGTACAGTTTTTGTTAATTTAAAAATCTAATATTCAGCCGAAACAGCCAGTCTCCATGTAAAAGTTTAAATGTACTACCTTCTATTCATAAATCATTGTTTACAACTATTTCTTTATAAAAAAAATTACAATACTTCAATTAACATTTTGCCGAAGAAATGAAGCACTTGAATATTTTCCACAGTATATAATTTATTTAATAAATTTGAGCTGACACATTTCGTCTTATCGAAGCATTTGTATGTGACAGTTGAAGTTTTGAAAATATCCCGATAAGACGCGTCAACTCAAATTTATTCAATAAATTATATAATGTGGAAAATATTCAATGTTAAGTGAAAAATATGTACTCGAAGTGCCATAAAAACAAAATTACATTAAAGATACTGCTCTTCAACATTATAAATTTGAATGTATTTGCCAGCCAAAAGGGTGGTTTAAACTTGTTATCTCTCAATAGAGAACACTTTTACCAGTTCTTCTATACTATCACCAATAATGGTTATTGGTTTACTAGTAACTTTTACTAGCCACCTTCATGGCAGCCTATTCAACCATCATCGAAGTGTAGGTACTAGCAGGCAAAATGAGCTACAATTTCGCACGCAGAAAGTTTTGCAGGTACTATCCAAACTTGACGTGTCCAAAACTACTGGGCCTTGTTTTAAAATACTGCATCACTGCTCATGTTTCTGCGCTGGCCACTCTGCCGGACACCTGCTACCGATTCTGATGCAGCATTGGAATCGTAGTATCCACTGCCTTGGAACGGCTGAAATTGTGGCTCTTGATATTTAAAAAATATTCATAGAATCTGGTATACTGCCCTTCTAGCCAAACTACATACCATTTTGTTTGCATACTTATCTCTTCAAATGGGTAGGTCAAACCGTGTTTTAATAGACGTTGATTCCTTCGAAATAAAGGTGCACCTCAGGGATCAGTTCTCTTGCCAGCCTTATTTCTTCTTTTTATTAAGGAGGACTTCACAGTAAAGCACCTCAATTAACAGATATATTTAAAGGCTTAATAAAAACATATTTCACTTTACAAAAAACCAATAAATTTCTTTAATTAATTAATAATTCGAAAAGAACAAATGAGTTTAATCACACATATAACAGGAATATAGTGGTACATGTTGTACTGGCGGACATTTTATCTCTAAAAACATTATTTCGAAAAAAGCAAGGGTATTAGAACAGAGGAAATCCGACCATCCTAAATTTAATTACTTAAAAAATTTATTTTTAAGAGAAAATTTTTTTCCAGATCTAGTTTTGAAAAACACGATTTTTGGGTTACAAAAAGGACTATAAATAAAAAATAATGGTCAATTTTTATAAAGTGGTTAGAAAACGTATTGCCTTGGGCTCAACTCTATTTTTTGAAAAAAAAATAATACAAATTTCGATTTAACTGTGATATCCCTCCTTAGTGACCCTTTATTACTGATTTCACATATTCTTTTGATTTTGTAATGAATTCTGGTGGTAACAAATACTTTACTCCATCTGAATGGGTGCTGATCTACTAGTTCCATATTAGCCTTGAATTTGCATATGGGGCGTTCCACGCCAGATCGAGCAAGATTCACACGTCATGTTCACTTGCTTCAAATTTTGAGGGACAAGCATAGAAAACCGAAATATTAGTTTTTTTTATGAATTTTTGCAAAAGTTATAGTACAGAAATCAAGAAATTTTGTTTTTATAGATTTTCGATTACTTCGTAACTGAAATAGGGGAACATTTTAAAAAAAATCACACATATACATACGATATTTCTCTAAAAATATTTTTTCGAAAATGTTTACTCAAAAATTTATAAAAAAAATTTGTTTAAACAAATAAATTTTTTGAGAAAACGCCATTTTTTTAAAAAAATTAAAAAATTCTAATAATAACCTGGAGTATTGCGCAAATGTTGAGTATCTTATTATGTAGTGCACTCTACAGTTGTTCGAGTTATGAATTTTTTTGTGAAGCGAAAAACGCGTGGAATCACTATCTCCAATCAGCGATTCCGAGAGAGTGATTAAAAGTGTTTGACAGTTTATTTTTGATCGCTTAAATTTATAATGAGTAAATTTATATCAATACAGATAATATTTAATACCTTTCGAAGTCCGTATTGATTCGAATTTTTATTTTCAGGTCTAGCAGCTACTTTAGTCAAATTGTTCATTTGCCGTGGAGTAGGTCCACATTTTGAACACGTAGACCCAGAAGGCGTATCCGGTAATGTCTGAGCTACTTTTCCATCTACTCGTATCATTGTTAGAAAAGGTTCATGTTAGCATTTTTATTAACGGCCGCAAAGAGTTTATTTGGCTCTTTATTTAATCTACAACGGCTTTAGTTTTCTCGGGAGTCTCTTTGCAAAATTCTATTGTTATAGGCCGAAAAAAACGTACAGACGAAGGTGCCGGATTTTATTTATTTATTTATTTATGCCTGCAGATAAAAAGATCCTTAAGACTAAACAATATAAATTTCAATGAATTGAACAGAACCATCCTAAAATTAAGTTATATAAAAATATACGAAATTTACAAACAAAACAATTCAAAATCCAATAGGTTGAGCCTATAAAATAAATTTAAAATATACAGACATTTTTAATTAGAAAACTGATAGAGCAAAGATAATTATGGGTAATGACCAAATAAATTAAATAGATCCAATCTACATTTACCAGGATCATCCGACAAATCAATAAAACTACAGACATCATTAAAATTTCTTGAACAACTGACCATAGCTTTATGCTGTCTATAGGTAGTCCTATGACTATGAACATAAAGTAAATTTCTATACCGTAGAGAAATACCAGGAGCATAGATGGTAAAGAGAACAACAAGGTCGGGAAAACAAATTCTATAGCATAAGCAATCCCGAACAAACAATATTGAAGCAATCGTACGTCTACAAGACAGAGACTGTAAACCAAGCAGTTTACACCTGTCGGCATAGGAAGGAAGACCATTCGTCCAATTTAACTTGTGAAGAGCATACCGAGTAAATGCTCGCTGAATTGACTCAAGACGGAGTGAATGTGATGTAGTGTAGGGGTTCCAAACTACAGAAGCATATTCCAGTACTGAACGAACCAACGAGATATATACAATGATTTCAAAGTGTGAGGGTCAGAGAAATCAGAGTAATAAAGCCAAGCATTTTAGAAGCTTTTATTGGAAGTGAATTTGCTATCAAAATACACACCGAGATCGCAAATATTAGACAGTCGACTTATGACAATTTTATTGATCATTTAAGCAAAGCAATGAGGTGAACGCATGCGATGGAACGTGACTAAGATCAGGGCCATTGTTTATACACCATTCAACAAGCCTATCAATGTCCTCCTGAAGTCTATAACGATCTAATAACTCCTTGATGATACAATACAGCATAAAGCAGGACTGAGGCAAAAGAGCACACCTTGATTACATCAGTAATAAAAATAATAAAAAGAACGGGACCAAGATGACTTCCCTGAGGAACACCGGATAAAACTGCAAATACTCTGGATTCGACAGAACCAATCTTCACACTTTGACGATGACCCATTAAGTAGGAAAGAATCCATTTTAATAAAGAAATTGAAACCCAAAACCGATCAATTTCCATTTAAGTATAGAAAACTCTACTCGATCAAATGACTTATCAAAATCAGTATATATTGTATCAACCTGATAACCATCCTCAATTCCATTGATCACAAAGTTCTTAGAAATTACCAAATTGGTTGTAGTCGCCCTTCCACTAACAAAGCCATGTTGTTGTGAGACAATAACCTCTTTAAGGTGGAAATACAGGTTCTCTGTTACAAGACTTTCAAAGAACTTCGGAATCGGTAACAACTTAGCAATACCCCTATAACTATTAATCAACCAAACAACTGAGCTAGTTACCTCATTAATTAATCTGATATGCAATAAAAAACTAATAAACAAATTTGTATCAGAAATAAGTTCAGATTCCTCTGGCAGTTTCTGCTTGTATTGGCCTTGGCCAGAGGAACCATCACAGTCCCATTTACTATATAAAAGTAAATGTTTGATCCAATAAATCTTGCATCGTGTCGGACTGGTAAATGCAACATGTTTCAGCCTTTTTCCTCGTTTTATGTGTCCAAAACTTGAGTTTTGTGGAAAATTCACTTGCCTTTTCATGAAAATTTCAATTTCAATAAAAGGTTCTACTCATTACCTCTGTTGATTGGCTCACGTACTTAATAGAATGATCCCCCTACGTTTTTTTAACCTGCAAATAATGAATTGCGTTCTTATCTCTATACGCTCACTGTTCTAATTAAGTTCTAATTATATACTTTAGTACTGTGTGTATAATTCTAAAGTAATGTTTTACATAATTGCGACGTAAAAGAAGAACAAAGTGCTTCATTTTAACAAAGCCAAGGAAAATGCCTTTGCCTTCTTTACTACCTACGAGTACATTATGAGTAAAATCAGAAAGCTTTTGAATCCCCCTGTGCTTGAACAAGTTTGCACAATTCAATTTATGTATGTCATACTCTTCTCCGAGACATTTCTATTCCAAGGAATTTAAGTAGTTTTTTTCATTCCCGCTGATCCACGTAAGATCGGGGACTCTCGCCACTTAATGAAACCACAAAAACGGGGCGAAGCGACATATATGATTACAAGCAGTGTCCATAAATTTTCCTTGATTCAGTCAAATATCCCGCAGATAACTTAACTAAAGTTTCCTAGTTTTGGTTCATTTTTCTGAACTTTTCACTTGAAACGACTAAAGTTGTCACCGAAGAAAGTTTAAATAATAAACGAGCGAGGAGAGTTTCATCTGTGCGCGGATTTTTTCTCTTTTTGACCGTTTAATGGAGAATATACTTAGAAGGAAAAAGGAAATAAGTGCAGGAGTCCCTGGAAGGAGTAAAATGAAATAAACGAACGACATTACCTCGAATAAAGTCCTTCATAAGAAAAGGGAAGTGTTTGGAGAGAACTATACTAAATTGCTTCGGGCTTAACTATCTTTTCCAAGTAGCATTTCTTTTGTGCGGGAATTAAAATTTTCTAAGAATTTTCACCCAAAAAGGTTGAACCAAGGAGATAGGCATCGGATATCTAGCGACTGCAATTAGAGTAACTACTTTGCTTAAGCTCGCCGAGGTATTAAATTTGCCTAGGTACCTTTAATCTTTGTATTCGTAGAAGATTCTCTTCCATTTGAGATTAGTTTTTGGACATACATAAATCTTAAGTTTTGTGTTTTTTTTTCAGCAAATTGGAGTTTTAGGAGACTCTTAAAGGATCACTAATATTTTAAGTTACTCTCTGACAAGCTGATGCTTTTTTTTATTACATATTATTAAATTCAGACTGATTTTTAATCTATCTATCAGTATACTTTTTTAATATATTAAGAGAAAAGCTATGATGACAGAAATATTTAAAGCTCCCCTCAACCTAAAAACAAACAGATTAATGCTGCCCTACAAAGCGCAAAAGTCGATGCCATGGGTGAATTTAAATGAGCGCCGTGATGAATTTAATCGTTTTCATGAAGTGTCGGAAGAACTATGTGTTTGCACGAGCACTGGAACGAACTAATGAAGTGCAAACAGAATCAGACCTTTCTCGCCCTTGATTTGCCCTAAATTGAAATTTTGCTCTGTTCGATATCTTCTCCTTGGCAAAAATCGTTTCTCTGAAATTGATTATAAAGTGTTTAGTTTAGTATTTCACAAAATGTGTTCTATTTCAGGTGTGGTATTTAAATATTGAAACATGCTAAGTTAGCAAGTATTTTTTAAACGAATATATTCCTATCAGTCTTACTTTATAAAAAGAATTAACCCTTCTAACTCAGAAGGCGCACTTCACAAGCAGAAGCCTGGAATCAATTGACCTATTCACCAGAATATAACATATATTGAGGCGAATGAGGCTCCCATAACCCATGCAATAAAATATTAGTAAAAATCCAAAACACTAACAAACACTACAATCAGGGGTGCATAGATAACAGAGAACGTTTAAGCACATCCTTAGTAAGAGCCAGGTCAAAAATAGGACATATATTCACGGCCCTACATATGCGGTTAATAGGCTCATGCATACCATAGTTAGATCGAGAGTGGATAACATGTAGTAAAGGCAATCTCCTTAAGCTATACGGGGTATGCCTATAAGTAACCAAACTTGTGAGAATCTATATTCGAGTTCAAAAGCTGGTGAATAAATACTAGGTCAGCAATTCTACGTCGTTCCTCCAGCGAGTGCATTTTAAGCAGTCGGAGGCGATCCTCATAAGGAGGAAGCCTGAATGGATCATTCCACGGGAGGTCCCATAGTGCGAACCTAACAAAGTTCCGCTGCACCGACTCAATGCGTTTAGAATGAACAGCATAGCAGGGAGACCAAACCTGAGATGCATACTCGAGAATTGGTCAAACTAAAGAACAAAATAAATGGATTAGGGTCTGTCGATCAGAAAACTCCCTTAACAAAACCCAGGACTGAATTACTCCGAGACACGATGTGATTTATGTGAAGAGTGAAATCGAGTTTTTTGTCTAGCTTTACCCCAAGGTCAGTAACGGATTCCACACGACGGATAGTAGTTTCCGCAAAGGTATAATCAAAAACGAGCTGATTGATACTCCTAGAAAATGACATAACTTCACATTTATCCAGGTTAAGTTGCAGTCCATTTGAGGCACACCAACCCCTGAAGGTATTCAAATCATCATGAATGCAGGAAGAATCATAATTGTTTCTAACGCATGAGAAAATCTTCATGTCGTCTGCGTAGATTAAAACTTTGGAGTGCTTAATCAGAGTGACGATGTCGTCAATGGCAAGAATAAACACCAACGGCCCCAGATGGCTACCTTGCGGCACACCAGATGAAGCCCTAACGACTCTGGATAAAGTATTACGGAAAGAGACACGGTAAGTCCTATTTTTTAAATAAGAGCAGATCCAGTCGAGCAATAAAGGCGGAAAACCCAACCTTTCAAGCTTAAGCATAATCACGGAGTGAGGGAGCTTATCAAATGCCTTGCTGAAGTCGGTATAGACACAATCAGTCTGGAGACCTAGTTGAAAGGCAGAGATAATGTGGGATGTAAATTCTAGTAGGTTAGTTGTCGTCGATCTACCAGGCAGAAAGCCATGTTGATTAGATGAGATTAACCCCTTACATTGCCCAACAAGCATTGCCCTATAATTTATTATAAGGTTTTTGTGCCACTTTTTATAAACAGGAATTATAAAGGAGCTCTTCCATAACGTAGGAAATCTACCGGCCTGAAGAGATTTGTTGAAGATGAGTTCCAATGGAGTAAGTAAGGCATCAGAAAATGATCTCAAGAATGCAGGTGGAACACCATCAGGACCAGAGGAAAAGTCTAGTTTAAGCTCCTTGATACCATTCAAGATAATATCACGTGATATAATGGGTAAAGCAATGGAGGCAAAGTTATCGGCAATATCGGGCGCGCTACAACTAGAGGATCCATTATACCACATTGTAGATGGATAATTATCAGTTTTCTTCTTCAAATTTACAAATTTAAAAAAGGTACGAGGATCATTATGTAAGTAACTGCGAGTATTATCAAGGTATTCCCTATGTAAGGATGAAGATAACGCTAAAAAGCAGTCATGACAATATACGAATTCAGAATAAGCTGACGTGCTTCTACAGCGCAAGTAGGTTTTCCATAACTTATTTTTTTTATTCTTAAGACTCCGTAGTTCCCTAGTATACCACGGGGGAGAATGACAGGATGATCTCGACCGCTTGAATGGTACACATAAATTAAAGAGATCATAAATCCTTTCATAAAACACAGAAACACAATCATCGACATCACAATCATAAAAAAGAGATGGGAAATCGATTGAGAGGATCCTGTTTGAAAGGTCAGAGAAGTCCGCCATTTTAAAATCAGGAACGTACTGATCTACGTTGGGGTCAACGATATTAGAACCATCGTAACAAAAATAGATGGAAATGGGCGGATGTAAACTGTCGATAGTGGATAAATTGCGAGAAGTTGGCTCGATTATAGTGTTACTCGAGTCGGAAGAAAAGATAAGATCTAACTGCCTTCCCATAGAGTTCTTTAAATCACTCATTTGGTGTAAACCAGAGGAGGAGATGGCGTCAAGAAAGTGGGAACCTTTAGCAGTAAGAGAATTTGAAGGAAGGTAGTCATCGTCATCAGCGTTGTATACCCATTGAACGTTGGGTAAGTTGAAGTCACCAAGCAGTATGATTTCGTCCTCTGGGTTTGTCATATTGTTAATAAAATCTAAGAGTCAGAGTATCTATCCTTACGAAAAATCTGATAGGATTTGTCAAGAATTTCTGCATCTTTAAAACCACTATGAAGCCAGGTCTCGGTCAGAGCGATGACGTCGTAACAACAAGCAAGAGAAGCCTGAAATAACTGGCTTGTTCTTGTTCTTAATCCCCTTACATTTTGGTAGTAAAGAGATAGCGTACGTAGTTTTTTTGGGTGTTAGAAGAGGTTCCGTTTTGAGTGCTTCCCGCGACCCCTTATCTTTAATCTTCTATCTTGGTCTTCTACCTTCTTTCTTCCATATTAAAAAAATTGGAGTGCCTGTTTGTGATTTCAAGAAAATTGTCATTTTATAAGATCATATGGTTATTTACATGATATGAAAAACAAATTAATTATTTTTGCAATTTTTGTCTATCTGAATTTTTAAGGGAACATGGAGCTTTTCCGTTGGCATAGTTAGGCCAGTGATGTCCAAACCTATGCCCGCGGGCAAGCGAGCTTTTGAGCTTTTAAATTTGTATATGCACTAGTTTGATTGTATTCGGTTTGTTGTTTTTGCGTTTTTTAATCTTTAAAGCATGCAAAAGTTCATATTTAAGTAGTTTTGTAAGCAAGTATACAATATCTTAAAATATACAATGTTTTGCAAACATGTTAAGGTTCTAAATTAAACAAACGAAATGCTTCTAAAGCTTTTAAGCATTCCTCACATTAAGTAGTGTGAGTTTGGCCATCACTGGTTAGGCTACACACCTAGGCATGGGGGACTGAAGAAAGGGACAGAAAAAATAATCGAATATCGACCGATGTTAATTTCAAATTCATAGTTTTCGGGATCACTGAGGTGAACAATCACGCTCTAACTGTTGTTGGATACTATGGGGTTAAGGCACACTTAGCACCCCTAGGGGTGGGTGTAAGAAATATAATCGGAACACTTACCAAAAGTCGGAGGACACACACAGCTATAGTAGCATTTAAAAATTGAAATTTGTTCGTCAAAGTATCAAAATTTTAAATATATATATTTTTGTATCTACTAAAGGCATTACGCATGCGTTAAAGGAACAAATTTATGATGTAAATACGTATAATGGAGTTGCATATGTACGCTATAAATCAGGAGATGAAAGAATTAGAGTTGATAGTATTGATCAGTTAAAGACTGCGGAGTAGGTTATAAATGTAATTTAATTTCTCTTTTTTTTATATTGAATATTTGTATTATTTTAATGATTGAATTATATCTTTTGATTTTGCAAGCCTTATACATTGTTTCCTTGGCCACACTGTCTACTGATTTGTGTTTCATTGGTAAGTTATGTCTTTTTTGTACTCTTTTAAAAATTTATTATATGTGTTTTGATGTTGATAACACCGTGAATGTTAACGTAGTTATAAGTGAATTAGTTAAAAATAACTCTGATAACCTGGTTTGCTGTCACCTTAATATCCGAAGTTTGCCATCTTGTATTGATGAGTTTAAATATGTTTTTGAAAACTCTGGAGTCGATATATTATTTTTAAACGAGACTTGGTTTCAAAGTTATCATAATAAGACCTCTTTTAATCTCAGTCAGTATCATCTTTTTAGAAATGATCGATTATACACAATAGGAGGAGGTGTTGCCATTTTTTTTAAAGAGAGGAATCATCGCTAAAATTGTTAGTGTTTCAGATGGAAATTAACGAGGTGTAGAGTTCCCTTTTCTTGAGATTTTCCTTGGATCCGAAAGGATTCTTATTGGGAGCGCTTACCGACCGCCAAATGTTTCTAATTTGGAAACATTCTATGAAGCTCATCATGAAAGACTTAATAGTAAATATTCCAAAGTTATATTACTTGGTGATTTCAATATTGATTTGCTAAGTAATAATTCTAATGCATGTCGGTTTTTGGAAAATTTAGAAAAATTAAACCTTAAGGTAGTCAATAACTTGCCGACAAGGCATCATAAAAATGGGTCTTCTATGATAGATTTAATATTAACCACAAATCCTGCTGCGGTAAAAACACAATATCAATTAAGTCTACCTGGTCTTAGTGATCATGACCGCATATTTGCTATGTTTGACTTAAAGAAACCTAAACAATATCCATCGTCATTCCATTACCGTGACTTCAAGAGTATTAACCAGGTGGACTTAATTTCGGATTTGAATAATATTCATTGGAATGAAATCTGCTCTTCCAATTGTGTGAACTTTCAAGTAAACTTTTTCACACGACAGATTACTTCACTTTATAACAATCATGTTAAGCTCAGACAAGTGAATTTTAAACATAAAAACCCCTGGATGAGTGACAATATTAAGCTTTTATGGATCGAGCGAAACTATGCGTTTTACCTGTGGAAAAAACAGAAAACTGTGTACTTAAGACAAAACTTCATAATTTTGCGGAATAAAACTACAAAAGCTATAAATGAGGCCAAGAGAAGATTTTATGAAAACAAATTTGATCTTTCCTTACCTAATCGGACATTATAGCGTAATATCCGCACTGTGACAGGTAACAATAAGTTCGATGGTGTGATAATTGATCCTAATGAGATTAATAGGTTTCTTACAAGCATTGGTCAAACCTCTAATAGTTCTCCAGCTTATGATTTCAGTCAAAAGTTTGACCACGAAGATTTCTCTTTTCGTAATGTCACGTCTTGTGATTTAATTTTTGCGATAAAATCGATTAAGTCAAATGCTATCGGTATGGATAGAATTGATTTACGATTCCTGAAGTTTATCCTTCCGTATGTAATTGACCATATTACATATATCTTTAATACGTCTATAACAACTTCAACCTTTCCCTTATCTTGGAAACATGCAAAAAAAAAATTCCGATTCCAAAAATACCAAATCCTTCCGTACCAGAAGATTAGACCAATAAGCATCTATAAACAAAAAACCCATCTAATTCTGTCCACGCGTTACAAAGCTAGGTTTTCAAACCCCACGCCACTTTACCAAAGTTCAACACCAGAATATTGTATTGTCACCACATGCTTTTGAAATCAATTAGACAATTAGAAGTGGGTTAAAAATCAATCAGAAGATTTGATTGGCGCAGTAAAAATGGCTGGACCGAATTTAATAAAATATCTTTATTTTACTTTACACTTACATACGTGGAAGAAATATGAGCTCAGAGAAGATCCGTTGGAAGCACGGCCGTACTTGTGATGAAAAAGTTTTATGGTAGTGCCCCTAAAACGATATTCCCTAAACCAATTCTCACTCAAAATTTTTCATTAATGAAAAAAAACTCTTACGGCTTACCCAAGAGTACTAAACCTCGAAATCACCTGCAAGTTTTATGCTTACAAAGAACTTCACCACGTGATCTGAACTACATAAGAAATCGTTATACGTTATACGTAATTGGAGCTGAAAGTACAGCAGTCTGACCTGAATTGTTTGATAAGCAGAGACCTGTGAATAAAGTTGCAGTGACGAAAGATAGCTAAGTTCTCAATTTAGTTTAGGCATTAAATGTTTGAGAAAGATAAATATAAGGAGTGGAAGTAGTCCTCTTCAGAGCGTAGAAAACCTCTCAAACTATGAAATTGTATAACAGTAGCTTCTTTTGCTGTAGGACAGCTACAAACTAACTTAATTTCAGATTATAAAAGTTTTATACAGTCTATAGCTTGTTTGGTAGAGGCCTTCTGTATCAGTGATTATCAGTTTGTGTTACCCCGAGTAAAAATAAGACTCGCCCATTCTTAGCCTAAAACCGCTGCATGCACGTATAACTAAAAGACGCACGAAATAGACCAAACCAAGCACGGACCGCTAAAACAAAAGCAATAAAATTATTTTCGTAGATTAACTCATTCGAGACCGACGTTTGAAATAACAAAATTATCTCTGCAGTAGCCGGCGAGGTTTATGCAGTTGAGCCTTAGTTTTACCAAGTTCATAAAGATTATAAATAAAACTGGGAAATATATAAGAATAAAAATAACAAATTTCAGGTAATTGTTATCATTATTATTGTCATTATACACCTTGTGAGTCGTCGGCTATGGGGAACAATTTTAATATCAGATGGCCACTGACCCACAAGGTGAACAAGCATCTAGATGGGTGAAATTGTACATAACCTAAGCGGGGAGTCAGCAGTCTCAAATGTGTTAAAGCCACAACGCAGTAGCAGAAGCGTGCATACCCGTGTGGCGTATGTTTCAAATTATTGTGCCTGTAGCGGGAGCGTGCATTCAGTGATGCCAAATCAGGGACTTAGTCACCAAATCTGGTGTTTTCGAATACCTTATTAGTGAGAGATTTTTTTCTGCGGCAATGTGCTTTTTGACCTCTTTTAACGTAAATACTGGGCATTTCTCATTGTTTTAACTATTTCTGTACATATTTGCTGGGCTACCACTTAATTCAGTTACAACCGGTGTTGCACCATACCTTCAAGCGAGCCCATTTAATGCTTTTGTTGCTAAGGTAAACGCTTGTGTAACACAACTCGCTATTTTTCCTCCTTTTCCTTTTATAAATTGAAAGGGAGAAATTACCCGACGCTTAAGTACATGAGATCAGTTATGGATCAAATCAAAGTGCACTTAAGTTCCTAAGGATCACCAATTAAAAGTAAATAACATACTCTTGTGTTTCAGGTAAATGCAGTCTTTTATAGAGTAGTAGTACTCGTATTTACATTTTTGTTACTTGGAAATTTCTTATATTATAGCGGAAGCAATTTTGAAAAAAATGTATTATTTTTTATCTGGTGACTTTTTTTAAAAAAAAGTGTCCTTTTTAGTCCCTCTCTAGTGACACGCTTCATCGAAGACTTGGCAACAATGCGTGCATTATACCAGCGGGCGCATTTGTTCGCTATGCGTGCTCGCAATGGGCGCGTGTATACTTTTAAAAATATGCTTTGACAGTGAATATACCAGCCCAATTATTTTTACTCGGCACTTATTTTAAGTTAAACTCTTTCCCGATTTTTGACATTTGCTTTTGCGACATCCATCAGTACTAGTACTGTACTTTGTAAATTGACTATAATGGGCTTTCTCACATCAAGTTATTTTAAGATAAACAAGAAATTTAAACTTGTATTTTATGGATGGCACACACAAAAGATATGTTAATTTGGTTGCGATTGAAAAACAGTTTTTGTCTTCCTGTTCTTGTCTCATTTGCGATTCGAATTTACTTTTTTATCGTTACCATTTCCTTATATGTCCCTATCGTTATGATCGTTAGTTTTAATATTTTACATGATAAGACTCTCTTGAGTGTGGTACACAAAATTCTCGAACAAACAAGTAAATTGCATAGTAAAATCCAGGAAAGCAATCAAAATCTCAATACCTCAAACAATTTTTCAAAGACTTATTTTAGCATTGAATGCCATGCAAAATCGCTAAATTATTTCAAGCAAGTCGGATCGATAGTTATTACTTGTTCCATTGTTGCATGAAAATGCTATCCACGCCATCATCACTTCCAGTAACTCCATTATGAAAAACTCATTACAATAAGACTCATCTTTGCCTGCTCAACAAGTACCTATAACCTCGATTACTCCCTGCCCAGAATTACGAAAGTCGTTGAATTTTATTACTACAATTTGAAAAGTGCCAACGGAGATCACAAAGGAGTCCAGGAAGCGGTCCTCGACGGAGGAAGCAGCGGACCAAGGGATGGTGGATCTGTTGAATATTCTCTGGTAATCCTATTTTAAAGTTTTCGAACTATGTGCCTTCGCCTTGTAGAACCGGCAGGGGAGTTTAAATTGAGTTAACTCAGCAATACCTTGGACTTCAGCTCATTGTTCGCCTCTTCGTTCCCATTTGTCTGCCCAGCTCCTAGCACCAAGGAATTACCATCATTGCAGGGATTTGTCCTTGCAATAAATTTCATTCGGTTGTCGCGTCTGTTTTGTGCGTGTTTTTTCCTAACTTTCTGCTTTGCAGGCTTTGCCGATAAATTGGATATAGAAGCGATGGTTGCATGATAAAGGGAATGTTGCAGTGTTTCTGAGCGGGCGGATAATATAGAGTTTTACATTAACGAAGTCGTGCCAGAATCGGCCAGAAAAAATCTAAACAAATGAGCAAAGTATGCATAATGCTTGGGGACTTTAAAGACAGACTTAAGTGAACGTTCAAGCATTGGAATATCGATTGAAACATTTTATGCTTTTTCGTTGTATATCAGGAAAAGTTCATTTAAAAGATGCCAGCTCTTTAAAAACCGAAAATAAGGATTGTAGAAAAACTAAGGAGGAACTGACGTCAAGTGAGTAACATCCTTAAAACTAATATTATAGTTATTGTCAACAACTGTGATCGTGAAAGGGTCACTAAAAAGATTTGCAATGGTTAGAGGATTAGTACTGTCAGTACTGTCCGTCACTCCTACGCTTAAAATTCACAAATCTCGAAAACTGTTTACGATCGTTACGTAAAATTGCTTTCATTCTCATCAAATAGCTATTGTACTTAAGGATGATTCAATACCTGAAGTGTACTGGTCACGTATATTAGAAGAAATATTCCAAGCTTTACATTTTAAATTTTTTAGATAGTTTATTAAGTTATCGACCGCAAGGAGACCAGAATTACTTGATCTTCAAAATAGGAACTCATTTCAAAACAACAGCAAATAAATTATCTTAAAAAAGCATTCTCAACACCGCCTGACCATGGTATCGCTGGGATCAGTACTAAACACTAAGTCCATGAATCTGCCGGAGTAATTTGCTATTTCAAAAACTGTTTCACAACAGAAGAAATAAGGTGCTCTATCTAACACGAAGGATTCAGCAAAGTGGACGAATAACAAGGAGTCTATCCGCCATCATCAGAATTGTCATGCATGAATTCGTCAAAAGAGCGCACGGCATAGAATAGTTCGTCAATGCGGAAAGCAAGCAGTTCATAATTTTTTCCAGTTTCAAACAAAACCTTTACAACTTCCTTGGATTACGTTAGTTTATTTTGCTCTCTTTCACCAAATTCTTTTTCGTTACGATTGCGTCATAACTACAATTTAATGTGAATTCCGAACCACCGGCATTACTCTGCGACACCTATGGGCCTTTTTATCGCGCAATCTGTTGTCAGCGGAAAACAATGGATCATGATCGGTGGGGTTCGAACCTGGGACCTCCAGGATGGAAGGTCGACATGTTATCACTTACTCCACCGACGACATACGGATATGTGTCGTGTCCCCAGCCATTACAGATAAATTTATGGGTGATATACAATCAATTTACCGTCGACATATTCTATTTTATGGAATTACATAAATCGCTGAAGAAGCGATTTTTAGGTTTTCACGTGCAGCGTAATACCCAAAAATACATAGGGGAGAGTCGGGTATTGTGGGAAGTGCGGGTGAATAGGGAAATGGCGTTTCAAAGGGTTTATTTTGTTATTAAGTTGGTAACATGAGAGTTTTCATGTTTGGGATGACTAAGAACAATATTTCATGGCAGTTCGAAGTAACTCGAGCATTATTCACTTCGTGAGGAATATTTATAAAAATCAGTGGTTTCCAAAGTTTTTTTCGATCAAGATTTAGAGGCACTTAATTTTATGGTTTTTATGAACAAATAAAAGGTAAGTTGAAGAAAAGTATTCGTTAGGAAGTTGTCTATAAGGGTGTGAAAGGATTTTATGATTATTTAATAATTATGGATAAACCACGTGTTTATTTAAAAAAAGTGCATTTCAGATGAAGCGGGAAACCTATTCTGGGTGAACCGAGAAATGTAATAATGCTTGATTTCGCCTTTTTCTTGACTAAAATCCATTGTTTGTTAACTAAATTTAAAAAAAATATTTTTTGTAGTTCTGAGACACTATGCCGCGGATTTACCAAAGGAAAACAAATTTCGAGCCACAAACGTATGAAAATTTAGAGGATGCACTAAAATTGATAAAAATTGATGGAATGTCAGTTTTATCGGCTGCCAAAAGGTTCCTGATCCCTAAAACTAACCTATATCGTCTGGTTCAAGCGTTCGATCTAAAAATCACAACTGAAAAGGTTACACTGAAACATGTGAAAGAGTTTATGGCGTCCCATTGTTTCAATACAATAACAATTTTTGTCATTTTTTTCATTAGAAAAGTCATGCAACTATTCATTTAATAAGGCACTTTTTATATTGTTTAAAATAAAGAATAATGAAAATATATTGCAAAATATTGTTTATAATAATGTCATGAACTATTGTTTATATTAAACAACTAATAATATTCATTAAATAGTGTTTTACGGTCACTTTTACAAGCCTTTTACTTTTTTGAAAAACAGCTACAATTTGTTGAAAAATGATATTTATAACAAAATGACTTCACATGATGAAAGTTAATTGACCAAACTTAATATTAGAATATTAACATGGTAGAAAAAAATGTTTATTTAGGGTTTTTGAGCCCTCGACAAAACTGCTCCCGGATCACCCGAATCTCCCCTACATTATTTGCTTTGGTTTGTTTTCATCTTAAAAGTAAACAACTTTTTATTTTAAGTGCTACCTTTATGCTAAGAGCATCACTGACTCAAAACCCACTTGACATTGGGTTACGGTCTTTTTTTAATTTTATAAAACATCTCAAAAACTGTAAAATGAATAGTTTAAATGTATGAAATTTTGTTTTAAGGTTCACTATTGTTTTACAAAATTAATCTGCTTTGAAAACGCATTTTCTTCATCGGATTGGGCGGTTTTTGATCCCGGCGCCGTAAAATGAAGAGGGTTGTGTTAGGATCCCATTGCACACGCAGGTCCCCGCTCCTGCATTGTCTTGATATCGTTGTCCTCCGAGCGCTTGCTTCAGCGGCCCAAACAGATGGAAATCGCAGGGCGATAAGTCAGGGCTATTGGTTGGATGCTCTAATTTTTAGCAAGTTAAACCTGCAGTATGAAGCCGAGCGTTATCGTGGAGGAGAATGACGTTTCAAATCAACTGGCCACGTCGTCTCGAACGATAAGCGTTCCTCAACTTACTTAAAAGCTCACAATAATAAACAGCATGCGACGCTTATTCAAAATATCAATGTACAAAACGGGGGCATGTTTCTAATTTTTAGCCCATTCACGTTCTTCATTGAACTTAAAAACTTATGCCAAAAAAAGACTCGAGCCCTTGACAGTGTTTAATCACCAAATTATGCATTGTGCAGTCAATCTTTTCAAAGTTCCGTCTTGCTTTACTCGTTTTGGAGAAACACATTTAATCATAATGCCTTGCGAAGCGGTAGGATGCACCTGTTGCTCCGACATCGTGACAACTACTGGCAAACCGGTTTGAACCGGCCGACTGCCTGATTTTTCCTCTCCTGACATCATTACCTATGCCCCCTAAAAGAGCTCGCTCTCTTTAAATTTACTAGGTCAGTAACTAAAGTCTCGTTTATATTTGATTCACCTTGTAGGCAAAAAGAAAACAAAAATGGAAATTATTCGAAGGTTAAGATTGGACCGCACTTATGGGGTATATTTAACCAACGTAAATTCCTAAGGTTCGCCCTTCGCGGCCTCCCCTGTCGCGACCCTACCTACCTCCCTAATTATACTTCCAGACTTAATCGGATATCCGGAAGGTCCCGGCCCGGACCTTGAGGAATCGTGACTTCCTCCATGTGCCTCGACACCGAACCTTATATGGTATGCACGAGCCCATAGACTCTATGTCCCGACTATTCAACGAGTTTGCGGCCCACATCGAGTTCGGACGTTCCAGGTTGCAGCTCAAAGCCTCATTATTTTTATCTTAGGTATAAGTTGTTAGATGTATGTATCACATTTGTAGTAGCCAGCTTTGGCAAATCTTCTTTATAAATAAATAAATAAATAAAATCAAGTGTATTCGGTCATAAATTTTGTACAGTTGATCACCAATTACCCTGTATTATTCTTCTTCTTCTTTCTTTAATTCACGAGAAATCTGTTAAAGCTGCCGAGAAATAAGCTTGTTCAAAGATCAGTTAATCTACTGCGGATATAAGGGACTTATCAACGCTCAGTTAGATACACTTCATAATTTCACCAACCTGGTACAACCTTCGTGATGTGACTGGACAGGATATAAATAGAGTCAGCCACTCAATCTCTGAAATTTCGAATGAAGACTCACTTTCCGGTATGTAAAATCAGTTGCACTGTATCCTCCAGGCACTCAAAGTGTGCAGAAAATTTTATGGCAATTAAGTCCGTTACCTCTATTTCAAGCGGGATGCAACATTAGCTGCTTCAATAAAAAATATAGCATATAGTAGACTTACAATGTAAGGAGGGTTCCGAACCACCGACATTACTGTGCAACTCTCAATGTCCTTTGAGCGTAATCTGTTGTTAACAAACTGAGTCGGAGCGAAAAACCAGAATATTATCCCTCTCCTGAGAATTAACCTTTTTAGGCAATTAGAAAGTTATATCTTCTATATTCTAGTAACTCTAACGGCCTTCTGCTCTTCAGGCTTCAGGCAAACAGATAAAGAAGACAAAGTAATTACAGAAACTATTGCAATTTTTAAGAGCTGCACCCAACTGAAGTATGTTCTTTGACCAGAAAAAGAACACTTGTTTCGATTCCACAAAAAGTATTTTAATTCAATTAACAAAAATGAGTATAGCTTACTCGTTTCGTCTATTGAAATTATTTAGTCACCATCAGTACACTGCTAAACAGGAGAAACGCCTAGGCTAATTTTTCTTAATTTAATAAATAATACTTTTTGTGGAATCGAAACAAGTGTGTGTTTTGCAAAGATGCCTAAGATATTATTCCACCAAGTGTTATCCGAAAAACGATAAATATGTCCCAAATCCTCTGGATGTTCGTAAGTCGGCTAACGTAGACATTTATGTGAGAAAATTTCAAAACAACAGGTTAGGGTAGATCTTAAGAGGACTACCGCTATCCAAATGCTATCTAAATCTACGCACGCATTCCTAAAGGAAAGATTCATTGAGAAGATTTTTCATAAGATGCAAATTGGGAAAAATTCCAAGCACTTCTAGAAAAAGCTCATACGAAGCACTTCGACTAAGTCTCCCAATGTGTTTCGAATGAAGTGATTTTGTAGATGCAAACTGAAGCAATTTGGAAGCCATAAGATGTTTAATTTCAACCGTTTGGATGCA
This sequence comes from Leptarthrus brevirostris, assembly GCA_964036015.1. Lineage (NCBI taxonomy): Eukaryota > Metazoa > Arthropoda > Insecta > Diptera > Asilidae > Leptarthrus > Leptarthrus brevirostris. The sequence continues at coordinate 136,872,235 of OZ038372.1, read as the reverse complement.
AGCGTGATCGCGACCAAAAGCAATACTTAAAAGAAATCGAGCCAATAGCTTCTAAATATAGAAGATCGGGTTAGAAAGGCTTTTAGTAAAAAATAGGCGACTTCAAACAAATGTTCTATAGACGTAAACTGCTCACTTGTGAATTGCTACTGATGAACCTATTAAATCTAAGGTGGATTCAAGGGTCTATGTACAAGATTAGCAATTATGGTCATGGCCTTCAAATTACCTTAATGTTCTTCTGTATCTTCTACGCCTCGACCTAATCATTAAAAACTTTGTATTTAATATCGGTGGCAGACCTCCAGTTATCAGACCACTGCTAATCCTGTAGAATCCTAGACTGAATACCAAATGAATTGGACATATTCACTTCAAAGCCGAACTTCAGGCTTTCTAAGTGAGCGCAGCGATTAAATCGCGGACTGAACGATATCCATTGACGGCTGCAAGACGGGTTATTTTTTTTTTGGAAATAATCAGTTTCTTAAAGTTTTTTGTTAATAGGTTAATTTTTTCGTCCCTATCTTTCTTTGGATAACTATAGTTCGTTTAAGTTCACCTAACCCACAATGGGACATGTAGCGGGGGGAAGAACATCACCTGATTCGGCAATACCGATTTCAAGTGAATTTATACTTTAAAGTTGATTCCGAACCATTGACGTTACTTTGTATCCGCAATGGGCTTTTAGCGTACTCTGTTAAATAATCATGGAGCACCGTCGGTGGTGTTCGAATTTGGAAACCTCATGATAGAAGGCCAACGCCTTATCTCTAACTGGCCTTACTCCATTGATGACAATACGTATTTAGAACAGTATGGCCCTCCTCTAGCAAGTGTAAAATTTGTGGAATTTTTTACAGGACCCCTAAAATATTAATGAGATCAGTTCGGCAATTATGGATCACAAATCAAGTGCTGGAAGAATGTGAAGCAGACGGCGCGAGTTTAGTGTTAAATAGATTTTTGAGGCGGCTATTCTTAACCTTGATAACATATTTTTTTAATCTTAACATAGCAACAATTCAGCTCAACACACTACATTGTCAAATCAAGTTATTTCTTCAAGTTTGAAAAGAGGAACCAACTAAAAATTCAATCATTTAATTTAACCTCTCAACTTGAAGAAGAGTGGTCGGGTGCATTTTCAGGATGAGAAGTACATTTTTGTTTAATGGAAATGTTAGGACTAAATAGCATCATGCAATTCATCCAATACTGCTTCATGATAGTCAATGAATACAAGGTCATGCACGACAATCCAAGAAAACAGTCGCCGAAATCTTGCCGGCTGATAAACTGGTTGCACCGTTTTTTTGAGTATTCTCCTCTGGTAATGATAATGGAAATATTTTATTCGACATGACAAAATGTAATAACAATCAGTATGCTACTGAGAACTGCTCTGAATGCTATAACGCTATAAGAAGATAATATTTGTAAGTGTTTGCCGTCGAGATGAATAATTTTAGTGTTACTTAAGAAGTCTTTTTTACATAAAAAAAATAATTTTTCCAAATGTTACCTCAGACACCTAAGTACCATAACCCTCTGATATCAGATACAATTTTTGAAAACTCGACTCCCATAAAGATATCTTCTGTAATGGATTCAGTCGTTAAAACATTTTCATATTCATTGCACACAAAAGTCTTGAAAAGGTAATTTTATGGATGTTTATCGCGAAGCAGAAACAATTATTTCAACGAAAAACTAATTTCTAAAGTTCAACTTCGGTGTTATCACTTAGTTTAACAGTCATAAAAACTCTTACGCTGCCATAGTACATCCTCTTAAATAATTCGCCATAAAAACTTTTAATTTCACCTGCATAAAGAAAAATTGTCGTGATTCACGGCTGATGCAGTTTAAAGTTACGCCACAAACACCTTCCCTGGAATGCACATCGCTTCCATTATATGCGACTTTAAAGTGTTTTATTAATAAAACTACGAAAAAAAAATGAAAAAATCGCCCTCGAAGAAGTTGGACGAAAAGTTTCTTCAATTTCACCCTCGAAGGAGTTAACAGCAACAAAGTTTTGACACAATAACACTAGGTGGGACCTTTGTTCATTTTAAGAGTTCAATCCCATCGTCTGTCCGACACGAAAAACAGACGAAACTCATCTCACCTAATTGCACACAGGAAAGTAACAAAATGGGGAAAAGGTATGGCTTCGGAGACTGCTTGTAAAAAGTTTCTTTCTTTTTCCTTATTTTATCCGACTTGAACCAGCCAGCGTACCGAAGAAAGGGATTCCAGAAAAGGGAAACGTAATGACTTCAACAATACTTTTCACGCCTCAAGGAAATTACTTTGGTCGCTTGGAATCAAGGTGCTGAGAATTCTTCACAGAAGAAGGTACTCTTGCTAATTTAGGTAACCTTACCTGTGGCAAACTTTAATTGTTTGTCGTTTTTGATCATACTAATATCGCACTCGGGTCTAGACTCGGAGGAACGTGAATTTCCTTGCGGACGGGTGGTTTCTATCTCAGGAATATACTAGCAGCTCCAAGGATATATCTAATTATATGCCACATGCCTGCATACATTTTCACAACGTACATAAAGCTAATTAAAGCAGCCAAAAAGTCTTATCTTCTTATCTAATTTTACTACCACCTTGCCACATTGTCTTCCTTGTGCAATTCAGGAGTGCGAACAATTATAACGATGCATTCAAATCTAAGGATGAATGTGTGTGGAAACTTTTATTTTATTACTCTCTACCGAAGGGGATACAATAATTAAAAAAAAAATACAAAACCAGAGGCGAAAACTTCATTTATCTATAACCGAAAGATTGTCTAAATCCTGTATGGTTATACAAACCCTGGTAACTCCTTTTTACATTCAAATATCTTCAACTTCTTCTACAGGGCGTTCCCTGTCTAGAGTCTAAATTTAAGATAAGGTTCCCGCCGTCCTGGGAGTCGCCGATAGTGCATTTTTATAATGCATTTGGAAATAGAGAAATATGATAGGATCGTTATAGAGTAATTTCTCTCTCTTCATCCAATATAAGGCAACGATTGAAAGTGGCCCTATAATTTAAGGTGGATTCTGAACCACCAACAATGACTTTTTTATCATCGTAATGCGTTGTGAGCGGAAAACAATCATGAGTGGCCTACCACTAGTGGCGAATGGTGGGGATCCAACTTGGGGCACTTCTAATAGAAGACCGATACGTTATCTCTTACTCTACTGAAGACTGGTAAGTTGTAAGTTGTTATTTTCTTATATTATACTTTCGATAAGGTGCGCTTTGCCATCTGTTGTAAGCTACTCAATTTGAGTCTCACCACATTGAGCTGAGCTTCGTTTTATTGTCACGATGTAATAGACCCATATGTAATCGTGGGTCTAATCATCGCTGTGTAAATCCAGTGCGTAGTCTTAGGGTTCAAACCCCAGGCGGCACCGCAAGCTTTGTGACCAACCTAGAAGAATTTCCTCGTTTTGCTGGTTATGTTATTTAGGGGTATAGTTTGGTGTCCAGTGTTATCCCTAGACATTTTATTTGTTCACTGTAGCCCCTAGCAAAGAAGGTTCACCTTAGCCTTCCAAAATCTAGTAGTCTAGTAAAAGCAATGAGTACTAATGAGTTGATCTTGAGATCAACCTCTGGGTAGCATTCTCCGAAGGAGTTTCTCACACCAGGAGCTCGTTAATCATAAAACTGCGCAAGATCATTACACCTAGGCTTGTCTACCTTGGCTTGCTGAGGATAAATATTAGTTTCAAGTTCCAATTTAGTTTTAGTGATCCACTCAATCGATAAGTAACCAAATACCAAGGCGAGCACGCCGTGCCTCTTTCCTAAGAGAACAGGATGAATCCCCCTTGCATCCAGAAATGTTTATGGTTCAAAAAGAATATGGCATCCGCTCATTCCACCAGAGAATGTTCTTAGGATTTGGCCTTACCATGATAGGCCTGAACACCCGAAACACAGATTCATTAACCAGGTCTGCCGCAAGCTTGATGTTTTGGGGGAATCTGATCGTAACCATAATATCACTGAGTCTACCGTCTAGTACCTCTCTAAAAGTAGGTCAGTCAGTATTTCTGCGGTTCATGAACTCCGTAGTCGCTCTGACACATTCGACAATACTGAACATAATGTGTCTGTGATTGGAGCACGATCGTTTGTATGAAATTCTCCAACCACTAACGGTATCAACGATAAACCTACTGGCCAGTATAGTACTTCATTTCGGCACCCGCTGTCGGACGTAGGGTCAGTCGTACGATTATCCACAATCAGGTTAGTAGTAGTACTCACCCATTCTGTTCATATTGGTACTACCCTAGGAGGTGTGGTGTGCGTTGGAATCACATCCAACAGCAATTTATTGCTTCTTTAAAGGCGTTGCATCCGCAGGACCGCATAGAAGGGACCAGCATCTGCGATCCTTCATTCGTATATAAACTTTTGCAGCTCTCTCTTCCGTTATGCAGAACTCTGTTAAGGGAGACAATTAATATTTATACTTAAGTTAAAACAGGTTAGGTCGGTTGTTTTTATTGTCATAAATAAACCAAAAAATCGACCAAAACTTAGCCAAGGTTCATGAACAAGGGCCAGGTCGACGTCCTGAGCTGCCCTACTGATTTGTAGGTTTGCTTATACCAAGCCTTACCCAAGGTTCATGAAAATGGGCCAAGTCGACGGCCTGAGTAGCCATTACCTTACAGAGGGCAGCCAAAATCACCCTATTGTATTGTAGATTTATTTATGCCACTCCGCGACGTCCACAAACTACGTAATTGAAGGCAGCTTCGGTGGCCGTTATCTTGGCAATTTTACCGATGAATCTGATTCGCAGTGAGCCTTATTCGCGGAAACTCGCTGGGTATCACAGCAACAGGTATCCCAAGTCAGCTAATTCTTATGCAGTACCCCCGAAGAATTATCGTCCGAACGATTGTACTTTAACGCCGTCATCCCGGACTGTTTTCCTTCGGAAACACTTTGGTGTTCTTGCCTTTATGGGCCTTATGGGCATCAGCTGTCGGTTTTGGCTGACCGGAAACAGACGAACCGCCCTTAACAGTAAACTTAGCCTCCGCCATTGGCACAGCCGTTGAGGGCTGGGATGTGGTTTACACGTGTGTGATATCTCCAGTCTCAGTAGCATGACTTTGGGAAGTACTCTTCTAACACTGTGCACTCAACAGCCTCTTAGAATTGATGTTAAAATTATAAACGAGTTTCACCACGACTCCAAAAATAACCATTACGGATAAAGCTGGTGCAGAGGTCAACTTCTCAACTCAGAGAAATTCACTTTGAAGCATCTTAACTCTTAAATCTCTTCGGCCATCTCCTTCTTATCATAATTTTACTTTTATTCGGTTTTGTTAGAGCCCCCATAACAAAGTAAGGCATTTATACAGTAACGTGCTCCGATTTAATTAGGAGATCGTTTATTCCAGTACCTTTAACCCACTGCCCGCCGCCTTCGGATCGATGTAATTTCACCATTTTCACCTTGGCTTAATATCGCACATTGCCATGTTCTTTGGTCTTTTTTGGTTAGAGATTCGAAAATCTTCCAAAAGACACCGGACAATCCGTGCCATCCGGTAGTGTGAGATTTTAACTCACTAAAAACACCTCTGCGGGGATAAGCCGAAACAGACCAAATAGAAGCGAGTCCTTTTTCGTCCCCTCTCAGTCACCCTTAGCGGGGGCATTTGAGTATTCAGTTATCCCACCGCTTCCTGGGTCACTGCTAGAATCCTAGCCTAACTGCAGGAATCCACGTTGTTCCATCGACTCCAGTATTCCGTTTTGGCTCATGCGTTAATCATAACCTTCACCTCTTCTCTGCCCACGGCATTGAACAGTTTCGGCCCGTAAAGCTTAATTCCAGAGCCAGGACAAGTAACGTCCTCCGGATTAACCGCAGCTAACCCTTCGGGAGCTAGGTCTGCATCTTCTAAGCATTTTCAGCCGGCCCAATTCAGTCTCCATTGCCGCCGCAGAACCTTCGCAAGGTAATTTTCTCAGACCTGCTTCTGTTGTGTTGTGGATACCCTGGATATAGCCAACCTGTTGGGCTCTACCATATCCTCAACCTCCACTATTACAGACGTGCCTGAGGAGAAGCTATTCCACCCAATTACTCCTGGGTCCTGCAAAGACACTCCCTTGGTTTGGTCTATTACAACCTTGGTTTGGTCTATTACACCCTTGAAGTTAGGTGGATTTCTCAAGAGGTTATCTTCTCCTGTACTAGTTACTTGGCTACGTTCTTTGATGCATTGCCTGATTGCTACCGCTTCGGGGTGTAACTAACATTTGAGAAATTCCAAATGAGAATGGCCGTAATCTAAAAGGCTTCAACTTTTCCGTCCATCCTCCAATAACCATTTCTTGGTCTTACTTATTGTTAGTAGCAAGTGGTATTTCAAAGGGGAAAAAGGGAGCGCTCGCGCTATATTATTGTAAGTTAAAATAGACTTTTCACATCTGGCGACTGAGCTATTTAATTAAATTAAATTAAAATAAGTCTAAGTGGTACTCTTCCATTGCAATGTGAACCTAGTTATTCATTCTCAATAAAAATGTTGATCAAAATTACTAAATGGTGAAGATTGTAATGAGGATTTCTTTCATGAAATCACTATCGGTTCTGTAAGTACATTACTGTGTAATACAAATGGTAATATAAATGATGAACAATTTATTTTTAAGGGGTTCATTCTCCATGTATTATTAAACTTATTACTATCTTTGTACTGCAGACGGTGATGAATATGTGACAACGATTTTGGCACATTAAATGTAATCGATGCAGTAATCTAGGAAGAAACACATCTATGTCATTAATGCTGTAATGCATAACTATCCTACTGGGTTAGGGCAGATTCACTAGCGGAAATGATTGAATGAATGAATATTTTATATGATATAAAAATGATCTTATTAAATCTGTTAATTATACAGAGTGATTTGCTGCAAATTAGAAACACTTGAAGTAATTATTTAAAGTGGATACTGAAGTTAATGAATCTCATTCAGGTATCGTTGACAGAACTCAACAATTGTAAATTCTTCGTGATAAGTTTGAAATTCGAAAACTATAGTCATTTGCAGACAAGATATCACCAGCATTGAAACCATCAATTCCAACATCCAGAACTGTGATGGAAACCTAATTTACCGAACTAATTCCAAGTAAACAAGAGAGAAGTAGTGAAACTGTCTATTTGCCAAGTTTCTTTGACAAACGAGTGATTGGTGGCGCTAATTAGCGTTGCACTTGGGGTAAACAAAACAATTCCACTGTTAATTAATTGTCAAAGTGTTCACTACCAATCGCAAAATATCGTGATGAGTCGTACTCACAAAACACTTCCGCCCCTGTTGCGGCAACAAGTATTTCCCATGAAATCGATTTTCTGGTACTTTGGAAAATATGAAAATTTCCAGGACAAAATCTAAGTGCAACTATTTTATTCTTTTTTCACTTAACGTACTTAATGTTCTGGAATGAGTTCAGAGTAATTTCGTAATAGAATTCATTTTTCAGTTTCGAAAGAAAAAAGTTTTATTTTAAACTTTTAATTTCTCCTCGAACACTGCAGATTTAGTGTAATCGAATTTGCCAAGTAATTAACCACAGGCCATTTATAAAGCTTCCAAATACTGGAAATAGAACAGATTTTATGCACACCGACTAATTATTGTGGTAAGAGAAGAAGAGATAATGTGAACACAACCACTTTTTAATTTATTGATTCTATTACACTGCTTGACCACATAGTACGCGTAGGATAACATAACAAAATCCTTTAAAAATGTATAATCTATTTTAACATTATTTTGCAGCGGACTTTATTGCTTGGTTAGTCGGGCTGTTTACTGCTGAGGGCAGTAATTCCACTCGAAGGCCAAAAAGGTCAATTAGTTGGCGATAAAACTACCCAGAACTTTGTAAAATCCTATTGAGATTCACCAGTGCAGTCCGCTAAGTCGTCCAAGTTATCAAAGAACCTTGCTCAGAGATAAGCAAGTCGGCATTCTTTTAGACCTGGACATTCGCAGGGCAAGTGTGCTTTGGATTCAATCTCTTCCTCATCTCCACAGCTTCTACAGGACTTATTCGATGACCACGGCTCCAATGGCAGCTGAGGACACCGACGAGTGTTCGAATGCTATTTCTGAAGGATAGCAAGTATGAAGTTCTTTAGAAGTTTATTACTGGCCATAGATATGCGTTTTGAGGCAATAGGTAATATTTTCCCACCTTTTCGAAATCGTATTGGAATTGAGTCTTTTAATTTTACTTTATTAAGGGTAATATGAACCCTTTCCATGGCTGTATCTATGTCTGTGTTTCAAACAATTTTGGCCAGTTCGTTAGCTTTTCCCTCTATGTATACCGACATGTCCTGGAATCCAGCAGAGCTTAACAGTATGATGTATTTTTCTATTTCCCTAAGTATCTTATTAGGACTAGAAATGATACCAGAAAAAGGTTTCCGAAGTCGTACTGTAGTTTTATATAATCCTTTGTGAGGTGCAGCCCAGTTTGATTGAATATGTCCAGTATGACTGCGTGTCTGTAGCGACCACTGGATATTCACTCTGAGTCTGAGATCTGCTGAGGCTACCAATTTTTTGGTGTAAAATTCTATGGGTTGCATGTGTAGGATACTTTCCAGGCCAGTTATTCCCAAGCAAGCTAGCCTAGGAAAGTTGATATGTGACGGAGAGTTGTTGACATGACTGACCATTTGTAGGAATTTTTCTTTTGTGTTAGTACAATGTCATCGGTGTACGCTGTCGTTTAAATACTCTTGGCGACGAGGGATTGGAGAATTTTATTAAAACAGACGTTCCAAAGCAACGGTAATAAAGCTCCTACCCGTGGTGTACCTCTGTTAACTGTTTTCCTGACAGAGAAATCTCCTTAACTGGCGTCAGTTTGTCAGAAATTTTCTTCTTCTGGCCTCCTCCATAGAAGAGGTAATGGTTTTTGTTTTTAGGTTATAAAATGCTCCTTCAATATCGAGGAGAACAGCCCATGTATTTTCCTTATCATGGAGAGATTTCTTAATCGTTTTGTAACCTCATGCACTATGTTACCTGAGATATAAGTCCAACAGCCTCTCTAGTGTTTTTAATAGATACGACGAGAGTTTGATGATCTATAATCTTTGGCGGTTGCAAGGCTTGGTTTGGCCGCTTTGGAAATGAAAACCACACGCACCTTTCTTCATCTTCCCGGTATGTATCCAGCGGTGATGCTTCAAAGACTGTTTTAAGTCAGGGGCTATACTTTCGAAGGTATTTTGTAGCATGGCCGAGATGATTCCGTCCGGTCCTGCAGATTTGTGAAGATAGAAAGATTTTACACCCGATGCTACCTTGTCTTTGCTTGTACAGCCCTTCATTGCCGTTAAGTCTTCTACAGAGAGTGGAGTTCCGCATCGCCTTGTGGTCGGACACTCATATTCTCTGTCGTGGTCCCAGGGAAATAGGTGAAGACGTGCTGTCCGAGAATTTCTTGGCTATTTCTGCCCAAGAGTAGTCGTCTTCACAGATGTGCCACAGCGGTGTCCGGGCTTTGGCTAACATTTTTCGGAGCTGCTTCTGTTGTTGACTCTATATTTGAACAGTGGTTTGTCCAAGGTTATCTTTTAACAGTTCTGGTTTTCCTTTTGAAATCATTAAAACTGGCGCGGCATAGGATCCAGTCTGCTTCTGTTCTTGTTTGCTTGGCTTAATATGAGAGTCTTCTGATTTAAGTCCCAAGAAGTCGAAGCTCCTCTGTCCACATTGGTGCATGGCTACGTTTTTGTGGTCAACTGATACATAGTACATGATCTTTTAAAAGCAGGAGCTAGCGTATCTGTGATAAGGTTGACTGTTTTTTCAGTTTGTCTTAAGCGAATTGCGACAAAATCAGCAAATTTAGTCCATTCAGCTTTGATAGAGTTTAGGTATGGTTTCCTTAACACTTTATTAGAGATAATTTTGAAGGTTATCATATACTGATCCGACAAGGACACGGATTCAGTCATTATCTTTTTTCCGCTTGAGTTAATGTTAAATCTGTTTTTGTTTTGATGTCTGCCTCTGTGCCAAATATCTAGTTTGGAAAGTAGTATGAATTCAAAATCAGACGACTCACCTATAGTGATGGGCGTTTGCATCCACCCCCATGAACAAGTTTGCTCCGGTGGTGCCGATATATATTACTAAGCATTTGAGGTCTTCCGGTGGAGGGTCGTTTGTTCCATATAGCAAATATGCGGATACTAAAATGAGTGTTGGATTATTGTTATGGTCACGTATGACCACTGTCTGATCGGAGGTGCTGAAACGATGGAAAACTTAGAAGATTAGTTTTTAACTTATTAATTATACAGCCTTTCATTTACTGTCTTTATTTAAATGGAGCAGGTTATAATGTTTAGATCTTAATCCTTAATTGCAGCCTCGATTTTTGGATTAAGGCCACATCGATGTCCTCCTTCTCAATGAATACCTAGATACAGGTCTTCAGTGGCCGCTCGGGAGTGGTCCAGATTAATTTACACCATCCTTAGCTTTCCAGCTGATTTGAGGAGGTAGCGAATCGTAGGCTACCCAGACCGAACTTCACCACCCTCTGCTGCTCTTATCACCGTAGCAGACGTTCAGTCTACCACAATTTTTAGGTCGAGTCCTCATTTGTCTCTAAGCTTGGAGAATAAAGCACTACATCCACTTCCGCAAATGCCCTTGTTTTGCATCGAAATTAGTCGTAGTATGGAATTTACATCCAATATTGGAGGTAAAAAATAGGTGCACTAACTCGCGGAATGGTAGGGTTCCCGCAGGGTTGGCTTCTATCCCTAATCCTATCTTCAGGCCAGAGTTCTACTATCTTGCAAATTCAGCTGGTTAGAAAATCTTCTGACTCAATTGTTAGTCCTTCTGCCACACTCTCTCTATAGTTCCCGTAATACCTTATGGGGCGGGAGAACAATTTCACCCGATTCGAGACCTAACACTCCTCCCTCATGGCGTTTTTATAGTGATCTGTTGTCAGCGGAAAATAACCACAGGCCGCTGCCGATGGAATTTGAACCTGGGACCATCGGATTGGTAGACCGACACGGTATCACTTACTCCACTGATGACTCAGCTCCGTCAAATTTGCAGATATTTTTGGCATTTGCTTTTTTACAGGCAGCTAGCATGGCTTCCATGATCTTTTGATCCACCTTGAGCCAGATTTCTCTCGACGACTTTTCATCTGGATCACTGCATTCGATTTCCGCAACAGTTAGTTTCTTACTACTGACTAGGCCGGATTTTTTTTGTCTTGCTGGAGTTTTCAAGGATCTAGTCGTCAGATGAGCATACTGTCTGGGGTTAAACTCTGCATTTTTCGTCTTCTTCAGCTTTATGGTCTAAGGTTTAGATGGTGACTTGGTCTTGCCTATTGAGTTGCCGCTCAGTTTTTGGGTTAACTTGGAAGTTGAGTTGTCTTACGAGGACGTTTTTCATCCTTATACATCTTTTTGGCCCTTGAGTCACTTTAAGGTCACTGAAAGGGGTTGGTTTTGCCTTGATGATACTTTTCTTGCCTTCCCCCGTTTCCTTGTTTTCTTTCTTTTTTCTTTTGTCGAAATTGACTGTTAAAGCAGCACTAGTTGTCGATGTTTCGTAAGGTGCTGCTTTACCGTAGGGTTTTGTCAAGGTCTTGACAACCTTTTTAGGTTTTTCTACTAACCTCTTTTCTCTGTCAGTCAGTGAATCTGTTACCTTGGAATCCTTTTTCTGAATTTACCGAGATTTTGTATTCAGATTTGGTTATTTACTTGGCCGATTTCCTTCTTTTGGTTTTATTTTTCTGTGAAGTAACCTCTGCTCCTTTTCCCCTTCTCAGTGTATATTTCTGAATAACTGCTACTCTGAGAAAGTAGGCCTTCCTCCAGGGTATAAAGATGGATCAAAGGACTTGTTGACGTCGACGCGTCTCCCCATTGAAAAGTTGCATCGTGACGTGTCAGCTTTATCATCTCCGTTGTCGGTCCTGCTATTGTTGCCTCCGTTGTCATTGTTGTCGTTATTGCCGTAGTCGTTTGCGTTGAATTCGTCCTTTCATCCCAGAAAATGTGCAACTAGTTTACCTGCCATCTAACCTGTTCGGCATAGGTGTCACTGCCGCTAGCTTCATTAGTTTTCTTCGCCATAATTTGTTCGAATTTATTAGCTTCAAGGATGATGTCTACTACCCTTTAGCTTTAACGGTTTGGGTTGGCCGATACCTACATTTTGGAAATGCTTGCAGTGCACTACCTTTATTTCGTGCTTTGACAATAAATAGGAAATCTGCAACAATGTTGATGTTTAGTAAAAACAATGAAGAGATTCCTAGTTGAATGCCAATTTTGACATTCACGTTCACTAGTAGCTAGAAAAATTAGGGCTAAAGTTGGGCTTTAATACCACGAATTTTATTAAAATCCAACACATAACTTACCCAGTAGTCCTGCGAAAAATTTAGATGTAGCTGAGTAAAGTAAAAAAGCAACACCTAATGGTTAGCACATTCCGTATGATCTATATTTAAACAATCACCTGCCTTAAACACTATCGTATCCAAAATTCTACATTGTCCATCTCTCCATTAGCCAATTTTCCAAAAGTTAACTTTCCCTGTTGAATCTAACCGAAGCCAACCTAAATCTACTTAATGCGTTTCAATATTATATTTGCCTTTCAATATCGTCCCTAGTACTCCAGTGCGTATCTATCCAATTGGCACTGTTTCAGCAGAGCACTTAAATGAGATATTTGCCGTAGATTACATAAACTAAAATAGAAAATAATATACGAGAACAAATTTAATAATACCATGCCTCAGAAGTTCTGTAAAGGTCGGACGCCAAGTGATTGAAAAGGGCGTCATTCCGTGTAAATATAGAGAAAAGTTCAAAAATTTAAAGATACAACGACAATTCTACAGTCACACAAAGGTACAAATCCACAGACAATATGACTTTCCACTTAAAGTTGTTTCGTAAAAATTGAGAAAATCTTCTTATGTAACACCTCTTTGCGAGCGTCTTAGACTCGGACACCAAGGACAATTCTTTTCTGTCAGCAAACCACTCGGAACAGAAAGTAATGGGAAAGATTTTATGAGCCAAGAAGCTCAACAGATTTATGAATGGTACGGTCAGGAGCCGTCATGGTTGTCATAAGAAAATATGGGAATTGAAATTAATTACGAGACTGAAAAGCAGATTTAAAAACTCTCTTACTTTGTGCTGTTGAATTAAAGTTTATTCTATAATTGAACCATTTGTCATAGGAGGATGTAGAATTGAAATCGTTGATAGTATACTTAAGGTGTGACATTAATTTTGGTAATAAAGTTGAATTGAAGGTGGAGGGCGGTAGAAGCTGAGTTTTGTACGTATACTATACATATGTAATACTTAAGCATCACCTTGTATCTTATTCAGCATTAGTACGGTTTCATTTAAGGTCCATGGGAAAGGACTGAAAATGTTTTTCTTCATTTAATGTCTTTAAAGAAGGTAAATTCCGAGAGTTTGAATTGAATTAACAGAATTTAAATTAGGAATAATAGCTTATAGTTAGGCCGAGATTTATTAAGTCATTCTAGACAAAAATTCAGAGTGAGTAGAATAGATTTCTTTTGAGCCATTCTGTATTATGATCAAAAATATGTGGAATTTTTGAATTTCGCGGGCTATATAAGTCCAATTCCTAAAATTTATTTTTTGTTCTATTGGTACACATGTAATTTTGCTGCTAATTCCTACCACCTTCATTGTAAAGTTACTTCATTGACCAAAACTACTGAACCTAACAGTTACTCTACCCTGGTTTTAAAATGCTGCACCTCTGCTTTGACTTAATCCATGTGTAAATTTTTTTATCTCTACCTAAAAAACGGCATGCGAATCTTCTAACTAGAGACCAATTTCACTTATATTGGTTTTTATAAAGTTATTGAATCACTCAGTAACTCTTATTAAGAAAATGACCATTACTATATAACGATTGCGAGTACTAACAGCTCTAACGATGACTTGAAATCGTTGACCGCGTAATTTTGGGGAGTCAAAATCTATTTCAACAGCTTTCGATAAAACCCTTCCAGCCGAATCTTGAGTATTTGGTCTGCACTCTCACCTCTTCAAATGAATAAAATGTTAGTCCGGTCAATACGTATAACGGGAGTTACATCTGATCCCTAGGAAAGCAATACCGATGTGCCTCAGGGCTCAGTTCTTTCACCAACCTTATTTATTTTTATTAACAACCTTTTATCTCTCACCTCTTGTCCAATTTTGTAGTTTGGACGACAGCATCACCCTTGGTTTTGCGTATTCTTTTGATTGTGTAATAAATTCTCGTGGGAACTTTACAGAAATTAACCGATTAACTCTTAACTCTTACCCTTCCCTCAGCGGGGTGAACATACCGAATTCGCCCTGTCTAAACATCTTGGTTATTGAGATATACAGGAAAGTAATCTTAGCTGGACCGAATATATTCGCAATCCCTAAAAATTAGATGAAATGCTTGGGTTTTCAACAAAGATGTAAACGATTTTACTCCATCTGACCTGGCGCTGAGTATCACTTTAGGCCTAGACGTGAATATAATTGTCATATTGGACATACCGTACTATTTGCGATAGTCAAAGTTCTATAAAAGGCTACTAAACTTATTGGCGACTCCACAATATCTCATTAGCCATATTTCGTGTATGGAGTTGACTATCCTTACCTATAGATAGGTGGGTCTTTCCAAAGCCTGTTATATATGTCCTTGTCTGTTTCTCCATTAGCAGTGATGATACTTCCTAGGTACCTGCAAAATGGCTATTTCTGTAGAGGATGGTCAACTCCGTATTATCAAAAAACAAATAACGTCGCTCACCAACCTCTTGATTGGAGCCCAAAGAATCCGAATTGTACAACTGTGCAACATATGGAGAATATCTGCAGGCAGGTGGAGAGTCGGTGTTGTAGACGCCTTATACCGTGCAAGATATAAAAGGAATAAGGTAGCGAATACTGCTTTGATTAGCCATATTAGATAGATTTCCTAGTGAGATTTCCTTTGTTTTCCTTTGTTTGCGAGAACTTATCATATCAGTTTTCGTCGTATTTTGTCGAAATCTTTGAACGTTATATTTAGATTTTGTTTTTTTGTAAGGTAGGAGAAATACTTTATGCACACTGGGCATTCATCACCAACAGGATCGAACTCCTGTGTGCTCTGCGATGTTAGTTTGGTCTGCGCGGTAAGAGCACACCGATAACGCTGTTTTCCCCATTTGATAAAGGTACGTGCGGATGTTTTCGTGGCCGCTCAGAAGCTGCGTTAGGTATAATCTACTTCTCGATACACGCTATCATCCAGTAGCCTAGGTCTTTAATGAGCCTCGCTGTCCATCGTCCCCTGCTGTCCTCGCTCCACCTTTGCTTTTACCTGTTCAGGGCATATATCCTTTTCTCTCGACACAGCGCCGGCTTCTCCGTTTCTGCCTTCCTGAAGTAGACTGACCTTTGTTCTTTGGCGAGCAAGTTTAGAGACGGTAGCGCTGCGCGCATTTACAGCTCGCCCAGTCTCTTCCATTACAACTCCTTATTTATGGCTTCTGCCATACCTCTGCACCATACAGAAGAGTCGACTGCAGCTTTGACATCAGGAGGCGAGCTTGGACTTCCCACGTTTGCCATTGATGTGACCCCTTTTGGATTCGCCCAAATACCTAACCGCTATTTACTGAGATGAGTGCATCAACAGCCAAAAGGCAATTCGATTCGCAGTCGATTTCCGTTAGTTGAGGTCCAACGGTCCGGTCCTAGCATTGATCGCTGTACAAATCTTTAATTTATTCGCAGGAAATCAAGGTTCATTCCGACAAATTTTATTTAGTGGAAACGAAAATTCGATTTGCAGCTAACAAATTTTTAATAACTCGCGTTTAAAGCAAAAGAATTGCAGCAATTTTTAAAGTTTTTATAGCAAATACCGAATATGTATGTAATTTTAATCTGCAAATTTAAAGATGCGGTATTTTTAAAATGTGTAATGTGTGTAATTTAGTGTTTTCAAATCAATTCTTGCAGGGCGAATCCCTCCATTTTAGCACTATCGCCTCTGTAATTAGAATAAAATACAGACATTAAGAATTACAAAATACCCATTTTAACCCCAAAAAAGTGTTATTTTACAGCAAACGAAATATGTTCCTCGTAAACACAAACTTTTTTATTCAGTTAGGTTATTCTTTTGCAGCAAACGAAGTTTATTTAGGAGAACAAATTATTCTTTTGTCACAAACAAAAGACATTTGAAGCAAGTGTATTTGTTTTCAGATAAACGCGTTTGGTATCAAGCGTAGTAGCAATTCTTTAGTACATTAAAACAAGTTTGACTTTCAAGGAGTGCACATGTGCAGTTTATTAAAAAATGTAGTTTTATTAAAGAATAAAGTGCCAAGTGCAACGTGATATTTTATTGAAGTTATTAAAAGTTTAAAGAAAATACTGCGAAATTTTCAATAAAACTGTGTTTTTAGTAAGTTGTTTTTGCTACAAGAATAATTGTATTGTAACGTAATTATGTTGTGATTTGAGAAGGGGCCCTTTTAATTAGTTAAAGTGAGCAAGAATAACACACAATAAATATCCCTTCATAAGGGCGCGGAAAACGCCGCGCTTAATTTCACTTTTATTACAAATTTACAAAGGTTCAAGGAAAGAGAAACAGCGACATAAGTACCATTGAGTATATCAAAAGGTTTCCTGCTCTAGAACAACCAGATGGATACAAATTGGTAAGATATAGTGTATTGTTAAAAGTGTATTTAATTTGTTCATTTTATAGCTTTATATAGATGTACTTCAAAGATACAAAAAATACCTTACTCCTGCAATATCTCCTGATTTTGCCTCAAAATTATTATTAAAAGCTCTGGTTTGCGAAGTGATGCTGTCTCGAATATTTTGAAAGTAATATGCTGTGAAACTGAAGGTAAGTTTTATCATCAAATTATCTATAACACTAAAATTTTACCTGGTTTTTAGAAACAAGAAAACAAGTTATATCATTAATGCTACTTCCTTTTATATTTCCATCCACTGTGAAAAGGACAAGAACAGGAATAAAAAAGCCATCCAAAGTTGAAACAGCAGAATTTGTTATTACTCATTCCTCTGTAAGTATTTCTGTTGCTATAGTTATAAAGTATTTTATTCTTCAACAGTATATAGTTATAAAATTGATTTTAATTTTTCCAGGACATTTCGGCTGCCGACAGTGAAATTAGAAAATTTTATAAAAAGTGTCACGGCAGTAAAATAACTATTCAGCCCTTCATCACTTTTATTGGTTTACCAGTTTCGATATGTTGGGTTAACGTTGGACATAATAAGTATATTTTTAAGGAACCACTGGAAGCAGTAACAGCTTGTATGGCGATATTTTCAGGACTGAATATAAGGTATCCGAAAGACTCAGAAAGAATTTGGCAATTTGTTCAAACTATGATCGTGAAGATTTAAATATGCGATGTTAAAGTAAAAACAAACACCTTTGGGAAAAATGTATCCTTTTCCCTTAAACGTAGTATTTTTTTCCCAGAAAAGATTTTCCTTTTGCATGAAATATATGTATCGTTTGAAATAAATAAAACTTTGTTTGTCGCAAAAGATTTTTTATTTCTTACAAGTGACCTTTTTTTGAGAGAAACAACGCTGGTTTTTGCTTCAAAAGTTTTATACTTGCGGCAAAAAATAACAAACTATACTTTCAGTTGTTTCAAATGTTTTTCATTTAGGACTAAAATGTACTGCTTTTGCTATGAATAAATAACGTTTGATACACTATCTTCTCCAAATGAAAAATCCTTTGCTGCAAATACTATACGTTAGCCGCAAAAGAGGTCGCAAACGTAAGTTCATTTGCTTAATTTTTGGTAGTGACAAACGTTTTTTTTTCTTTCAGTGTGCGGTTCGCTGAAGCAGGTCTCGACCTGATGAGCTTTTCGTATATCTTTCCAACGGTGTCTAGCATGCATAAGGGATAATAGGCAGACGGCTATCTATAGACCCCTTTATCGTTGCTTATCAAAACGAAGCGCGCTTGCTTCCTGCGTGAGCTGAAGGCTAAGGGAATGTTATGTATATGTAGTAGTTCAATTATGCACATTGTTTTGTTATTATTCGTAGGATATTTGATGTGTTCTGAAACCGCTTTCTATGCTAGATTGAATTATCTAGTAGTAGCTTTATGATAATTCATTTCTTCCAACTAGGCATTATGGTCTCAGTAGACCATATTCGCTTTAGTAGTGTCACAACCATCATACCATGGTTCCCGGATTCAAGACCACGTCTTTCCATGGGTGTTTAAAATTGAATTGAAAAATCCACTACATCTCTGGACTGCTGTCTAGCTCGCAGAAATACAAAAAAAAGACATTAGAGTTTCCTCACTCCCCTTACCCTAATTCTTTTCCGGAAAAAGCTATACTCACGCATCAACGGGTTGTCCCCTAAGCTTTAAAAAAAACGAAAGAAAAGGTTATATCCAGTATTTCCTCTCCTATTTGTCGAGAGACTATCTAGAATTTTTCTTCACGCAATGTTCCATATTTAAGGCCATCTTTTTGCTTTCTTCAAAGGTCTCTTATTATATTTCCACTAACTAATTTTAATTTAATTTTTTGCGTTTCTGAAGGCAGCGTCTTGGTCCGCCACTTTCCATGTGCATACATCGAGGAGGAATTGCTTTCATCTATGGTCAATACGAATGAAATCATTTTGATTTTTCCTTCGACCAACTTGCGATGGCTACGTATGTGTAGCTGATTATCTTTGTATGGAGATAGTCTTCCGCCTATTACCTTGTGATCCTGACATAGGGCTATGAAGCGTTCTCTATAGAGAAATAGTAATTTAGAGTACCCAAGCCATGTTGGCAATTTTTGGGTTTTATTGTTTAACTTTGTCACCTTGGCCTTGCAGATTCCAACCAGGCTTAACTAGAATGGCGACACCATTCCCTGTGGGGAATCCGTTCAGATTGTTCAAAACTACAGGGCAGGGTGGGGGTGGGGTTTTCTCAGAAGCACTGAACATTAGCCTGTCCTTCCGGATTACTGCAGTGTGTTTCAGGCAGAGGTCATGGTTATTCAGAAAGCTTTGATTTTGTTGAAGGGGAACGAAGCTCCTGTAAAGGACATCTGTATCTAAAGATAGCCAGGCTGCATTGATATCCCTTGATTCTGTCCTATCGGCATCTAGGACCGTGAATAGCTTGGCTGAGCGGTATCAAATTCACCTGTGTTGGGTCCCGGGACACAGGGATATTCCAGGACACCTCCTGGTAGACGAGCTTGCCAGACAAAGTACCACCCTGGAGATCCAGCCGGATAAGACTAATCTTGGTAGGCTTTTTGCCGCCTGCAAGCTGTTGCTTGGCACGAGGGCAATCAACCTAGCGAACCACAGATGGTCAAACGGCACTACGTGCCATACGTACAGACAGATCTTAGACGCTCCAAGTGTCTGATTTCGAGGGGCAGATCTGACCTTGGTATAATTATTGGGGTTATCACAGGTCATTGCACTCTTACACGCGAAGAGACTGGGTATCTTCTCAAACGACTTCTGTAGAAGCTCTATGGACGAGGAGGAGGAAGAAATTATTTTCCACTTCCTCTGCCGGTGCCCTGCACGCAGGCGGAAGTTCTTCTTGGGTAACTATTTCGTCGATAGTCTTTGCGATCTAGCGACGGTTGACGTTGCAGATCTCTATATATATATAACTTATACTATTCAACATAAAAGTGCATCAACATTTCTCGCTGAACACTACTACAGCTCGTAAATGAATTCACCAAACACCTTAATTCAGATTTCATCCCTTTTTGTTCAAAGTACAAAACTTTAAATTTCAAGGATTGTGAGTAAATGTCAGCACACTATAGAAATGCCCGTCTTTCAGTCTACCAAAATTTCACAAGTATATGATTTACGGAGCTCTACAGAAATCCTGCAAACTTCTTAGTAAATATTCAGCCAACGTCGCTATTGCAGGTTGTGATACTTTCCGGAAAGTTCTTAGCTGTTAGGTTACCACATTGGCTTTCTTGTGTGCTCAGAATTCTGGATGCCCGAATTAAATTAAAATTGATTGCAAATTTGACTAACCGGTGAATGCACACGTATCGAGTTTATACTGGTGACATTTACCTCTTCTGATACGCTATGATCAACCGAATGCAGGCAAGGTACATACTTACCTGCTGTTTACGGCAAACTTTCGCAGCTCACGTGCTTCGCCCGGTTAAGATTTTCCTTTTTCACGTCGTACAAACTTTGTTCATATTTTACTTGTCTGGTCAAAATTAGTAAAGCTTTTAATGTTCCCCCAAATCTGTAGTATTTCGGCAGCAGTGACTTTTCCTGGATATTCTTGAATCTGATGGAGCTGGAGCCTTCTTGGTCGGCACCTGTTCGTTGTTTTCGCTTTTAAGTACAAAGAACAAAGTTTGCTGCTCCAGGGTGTCTAATCAGAACAAGAAAAACTTGGTAAGTGGAAAAGTTGGCGTCAAGAAAACTCTTCAACACAGGTAAAGCCACTGAGTACAAGAGGTTTTAGCTACTCGAGAAATTTAAACACGTTTTCGGTACACCAACTTCCGGAAATTGACAAAATGTCAATTATTGAGACTTTCCTCGTAAAATTCTTAATTCAAGCGAGTGTTTGGCTTAAATTTATTTACCGAAAGCTGAAGTGAAAATATTGTGGGAAAAGATAAATTTGAACAAGAGCAACTCCTAAGATTTCTACAATAAATAACGAGCAGAACATAACTTGTTTTTTGCGAGGGCAAATATAATTATACGATTCATCTGGCAAAGTAGGAATCTTAATTATATAAATTTCATATGACACACTTCCGGAAGCAGATGTTGTCAACATCTGTCGCATGCAAACAATTGACCGGCTTGACCACTGGGCAGATATTTGCAAGAGACCCTTTCACCCTTTCAAGATTGACTAATAATGTGGTTGGACTGAGTAATTATTATTGCCTACCTTTGTTAGATGTTTGCATCCAGGATATGTAACTGCGTCATGAATTAATTTTCATGCAAAGAATTATCAATATATCAATATGTTATTGAAATTATTAATAATCTGAAATAGTCTACATTTCGCACATACCTTGGTTTTGGGGTTCTAAATCTGCTACCCGTGAGATGATAGGTCGTGAAAAACAGTTTTTTGGAATTATCTGGAAAGTACCTATCTCTTGTCAAATTTATAATTGAAAGAGTTGTCTAAAAAATTATTTGAGAAGCTTTTTCATGCATGTAACTATTGCTTTAAAGAATTCGGAGTGTGACATTTTTTGAATTTTACACTAGAAAACACGGCCTGCAAGTAAGATTTTTTCTTGAATTTTAACATAAATGAAATATTTAAGAACATTGTGTCTCTCTCTGGTTGCTTTAATTCATTGTGGGAGCTATGGGGGTTACTACACCGACTCTCCACCTGTTTATATTCTGCACCAATTCTGATCACAATTTTTTTGATTAAAGTACCTTCCTTCCTACGGAACTTTCCTTCATGTTTCGCGAAGTGTTAAGTATTTAAAATATTTTCATCTAATCCTTTACCGCCGATAGTTATCTAAGGCGCTGCGCAATACGTCATTAATGGCAATCAAGAATATCAATAAGTAGTCGGTGGAGTAAGTGATAACGTGTAGTCCTGCCAATCCAGAGTTCCCAGGTTCGAATTCCATTCGCGGATCCGACCCATGGTTGTTTTCTGCTGACAACCAATTATCATAAATATGCCATGAGGGTTGCAGAGAAAATGCCGGAATCCACTTTTAATTGTAGGTCCTTTTGCAATTGTTATCTCGAATCAGGTGAAGTTCTTCTACCGCCCCATGCTCTACAAGGGCTAACGGAAACAAGAGAGAGAGAGAGAGATAACAATAGCAAATATGACATAACGTATCCTTATCTCACTCCGTTCAGCGCTTGTAAGGGCTCCGACAATTTTCCCTTGTGTAGGACGCGACATTAGGCTCCTTTATGATGGTTATCTTTTTACTACGAAACCTTTCCTACGTAAAGCTGCCCATAAGTACTCTCGATCTACGCAGTCAAACCTCTTTTCGAAATCAACGAACATTAGATGAAATTGGTACCTCCGTTCGGCGGATTGATCGATTCGGATGGCGTTGATGTAATCGCTGCAGAAAAAACAATAATGAAATTCTATCAACTCAACGTTAAGTGTTCAATTGTTTTCTTGATTCACAAAAATTCGGAGCTGTGATGTTAATATTGGTCACGTAGTCGGCCATTCATTATGCTCAAATAGCTTGGAAAATCTCTTTAATCTCAAAAGCTTGGAAAATCTCTTTCATTACTCCGCCTTACAAAAAAGGTGATAAATACGAAATTTCGAACTACAGAATAATTGCTAATCTTTGCTGTATTTCCAAAATTTTCGAAGCTGTTATTTGCGATGTAACTTACTTCCCCTACAAGCAGTTCTTACATCCGTTAAAACATATCTTCATAAGGGGTGAGTCAACTACCACCAATTTATTGGAATTTTGAAATTTGTGTATCTCTGCAATTTAAGGTGGTAAGCAAGTTGACTGTGTCTTTACTTCCTTCAGCAAAGTATTCGGAAGAATAAATCATAGAATTGTCTTAAATCTCGCCCTTCTCGGGTTTCCGCGGATTTTTGTAAAATGGATTGATTCTTACTTCTACGAGCGCACTGAGCGGATTTCTTTTCGAGGAACTCTGTCTAATGTTTTTTTTTCGACAGTTGCGGGGTACCGCAAGGCTCCTACCTCGGGCCATTGTTATTCATAATTTACATCGATACCAGTTCTTGTCTCACTCAAATATTGTTTGTTACGTTGACGAAACGAAGATATTTCGCACATTGTCAGCCAATGTCGATTGCCTACTTTTAAATTCTGACTAAGACGCCTTTCCGAATTGATGCTTCATTAACGACCTTCCCCTAAATATCGACAAGTGCACATCTATGCCTTTCTCTCAAAAAACATATTCCCTTCAATTCAATTTTCCCATAGATTGACTGTTTCATTTAGATAATCTTGAAAAAGGCGCAGTAACTCCAGAATCCTTTTTGCTTTGGACTGCATTCGGGGGTCTTATGTTATTTTAGCATATTTTGACATACCAGTTCCGGCTCACTCCCTGCGGAATCATGTACCTTTTCATCGCAATAATTATGGAATAAATTAGCCAATCATATCGATGTCGCGATTTTTTAATTCCTCTGTTCAGTCTGTACATGGATATTTTATTGCTGATAAAAATATGTTTTATTCAATAGTCTATCTTTAAACACTTGCACTTCTTATATTCACTTCAAAAATCTTAATCTAGCACTTAAGTAACTTATCTATATAATAATATTTAAATGCTAGAGGAATTTTATTTATTTCAATAATTATCTAAAAATAATTGGAACAGCCTGATTCTGCATTATTGATCGATGTACTTTTTTATTTTTTATGCCCATTTATATATTTTATATTTATATTTTCTAAAGTCTTTCCTAATTATTTTTATTTTATATTTTTTTATGCCGTTTGTTAAGCATATTTTAGTAGTCAGCACATTGATGAAATTTGTTAAATAAATAGACAACTAGGGATCCTTCGATGTTTCTTACAGGACGTTCAGTTTTGAGAATCTTTTATGCCAATCTCATATAGAACTACACTGCTATAGCAGTAGTAAGCTTTTCTGCTTTATCTGCTAATCCCTTCATGAAGTGACGCTTGACTTCTTGACTTCTTTACACGCCTGTCTATAATGAACGGTATGCAGTTTTGAAATATTGTTTGACTCAGCATCTGATATATGTCTTCTTTAATCTTTTTTCATTCTTGGATTTTATGCTGTAGTACTGCTCCTAAAGCATTCTCTCGACACTTTTAAAAGCTTTATAGTATTTTAAATTGCCTCTCCATCGACAAATCTTGCAAGCTGATTTTGACGCACTTCTCGAAATCCGATTGAGCTAAAATTTTGCATACGTATGGAGATCCCGAGATAATGCAATCTATAGTAGTATATCTTATTTTGTTCAAAATATATATGGCGGACGACCCAAGATGGCGATTTAACTTTTTCGTCACAACCCCCTTGACATGGGTATCAAATGAAAGGGTTTGATGACTAGAATGCGATAAGCTGCGTGACGTCATTGTAAACCCAAAGTAGCGGATTACTTTTATCTTTACAACCCTCTTGACGTGGATATCAGCCCGCTTGAATGTCTGTTTTTATCTATTAAGGATTCATCTAATGCTGATTACATATAGCAAACTTTCGTGCAAAAATTAAATCTATATACAAAAGAGAAAAAATCTTAACTAAGCTGACCCATCAATTGGCGTTTTATTATGGTCTTCGACAAATGAAACTTCATATGATCACATATTGAATTGAAAATGCGGGACGTAGCTGTAACTGGCTCATTACGTCCATAGTACGGTGGTGCGAAATATGGAGGAAGTCATAACTGCTCAAGGAGCGTGACGGTACAGATATGTTAAAACATGTTAGCAAATCGGGAAAGCTAATAACGCCAATAACGCAAACAGCCTGGCATTATTTCGTTTGGTTTCCAGCAAGTCTAAAGAGATGAATTTAAGACTATCAGCGTAATGAGGTCAAAGACGGTCATTATTCCATGAAAGGTTACGAAGAGCAAACTTTAAAAACCTTCGGTGGATGGACTCAATACGGTTAACATGGACCCCATAAAAAGGAGACCACACTGGGCTAGCGTACTCACGAATATGCCTAACAAATGTACAATAAAGGATTCGCGTGATATAAGGATCATTAAACTCTTTAGATCACCTCCTTGTGAAGCCCAAAGTAGCATTAGCCTTGACAATAATAGTATAAATGTGGTTGTCGAAAGAAAACCGAGAATTAAGCAAGACCACCCAAGTCGTTGGATTTGTCAAGTCTGTTCAAAGAGTGTCAATCCATGGAGTAACTAAACAGCAGAGGATTTCTTTTACGAGTTGATGGAACACCAATTGCAGAAGGAGTCCAAGTCAGAATTCAAGAGGCGGCAGTCAAGATCATTCAAAATAGAACGAAATAGCTTTGCATCATCGGCATAACACAAAATTCTCGAGTGTGATGGAATTAGGGATACACCATTGATGTAAATAATGAACAGTGAAGGTCCGACATGAATACCCTGTGGCACCACAGAAGTGATGCGGATCAGAACCGAAAGAATTCCTCGAAACAAACACGTTGGGAGCGCTCGGACAAATACTAGCGTAGCCAAAGAGCAAAAACTGCAGGAAAACCAAGAATCGAAAATTTATGTAGGAGTATTTTATGATTGATACGATCAAAATCTTTTCTGAATTCGGTGAAAATATAAAATCGACTTTCAGTAAGTTGGTTGTTGTAGATTTTTTCTTAATAAACGAATGGTCTCAGAAACGCATGTTGTGCATGATCAAATTAAATATGTACGTACTAGGTAGGTACTGTAAGTATAATTGGTACTTAATTTCGCAATAGCACTGAAAAGTTAGAAATAAAGTAAAAAAAAAGACTTTTATTGTTTGAAAACCTAAAAAATTAAAAATTAATTTCCCGATTTGAGAAAATGGGCGCCTCCTCTACACGTAAAGTGGGGATGAATTTTTCTTCTCGTCTAACCCATAGTGTGGTGTGTCGTTGGATAGGTCGTTCAAAAATATTGCGGGTTTGTGAAAACCATTTTTCCAATTCGTTTGCGAAATATTAAACTTTAAGGTGCTAATGTTTGTTAGAGCTCCCGTCCCTGCCCCCCCCCCGCCCCCCCCCCACCCGTTCGTTCCTTTTGGATATGTGAAAAGATCCACGGCAGTAGTATAAATAACGAAGTTAAAAGGAAAACTATCACAGCTAAGTAGGCTTTACAAGTTAACGAGTAATAGTCGACCAATTTATAAAATGTACTTGGAGAAGTAAAAAGAAAAGTTGTTAGTTGTGTAAAACAGGTAGTTAATATAAGTTTATGAACCATGTAAAATTATGGAAAAATAAAATCATAACATCCTTAATAATAACAACTACGGAACCCTGCACTGCGCGCGGTCCCTCAAGCACTTGGCCGGTTTTTTTTACACAATATAATATTGCACACTTGTATTTAAAAGATGAAAATTAAGTTAAAAAAGTTTGTGCCGGTGTTTCAACTAAGGGTTAAAAAATGATCCATCTCGTTACACTTCCATGATCCCTCTTCCAAAAGACTTCTCACGTTCCATAGCTCGGGTAGTATGTTTACTGCCAAATTTTTTATTATTATAAGATTTGGATCTAAGGACTTCTATATCCTATACTGTACATAAGCCAAGTTTTAGTTTGTTAATTAGAGCTCAAATTTTTTTGGGGGCTGCCTTAGTTATGCCTATCGATGATGGGAAAGCCTGACCCAGATAGCTGAGTCTATATGCTTTTTTCCTTGAGCAATAAATAGGCAAAAGAGTTGCGTGTGTTTTGTACGACAAAACTGGCACACATAAATAAGCTATAATAATACAGGTTTACAGAAAAAAATTTTTTGATGCAGGGTTCCTGGTATATTATTTTTCCTCCCGCTAAATCCGAAAATTAGCATCGTTTTACTAGATCAGGTTTTATATTAGAAATTTTGCGAAAATATGCGAAAATTCAAAGATTCGTATATCCGATTTTAAAACTTTGAAAATGCCGGATAAAAAATATCAGGCAAGTACGAGTCAGACCCGCACATCGAGGGTTCCGTACAATATTAAGAAAAGACAGATTCATTTACTATTAATATATGCAACTTCGTTTTATTTTGCTTGCTTACAGTACTGTGCATAAAGAAATGACAATGCTATATCACGGTTAAGCATCATCCGTGTTGATCTGAATATTTTTATTAAGAACACTTTCAGTAAAATTGATGGGTAGTCAAAATAACAGTTGGCCTAATATAGAACCTTGAGGCACATAAGTTGATTAAGGTAAAAGTTCAGATATAGGTCCATTAATACAGACTTGCTGCATATCCTATCGTATCATATACGTATTATTACATTTGTACACGGTGTGCAATAAATTAGAATAAAACAAATTTCTTTGTTAAACGAGAAGTAAGTTATTTTCATTATGCCATTGCTTTAGATAACTGTCCGGTTATCAGTCTAGAAGCTGTGATAAAAAAATAGAATTTGTGTCGGTTTTATTTAAACTGTGAAGTGTAAGTCTTACGGAAGTTTATTGTGAACAAATTCATTAAATGAATGAAACTGCGATATTTTTCGTAACCTTGGAAATAAAGGGATAAAACTGAAGTTGTAACTCTATTAAATATTTTAAGGAAACATCCACTGCACGCGCAAAGTAACGCATTATGGTCGTAAGAGTACAGATTTCCAGGTAGAAAGGTCGTTCCATAAGAAAAATTTGCTAAAAAATTAAAAATAGAGAAGCCTTTAACACGTATATTAATACTAAGGAAAGACCTTTGTAGAAGAGCTTACAAAAATCCAAAAGTTCATGGAATTTCGACGGAGTTGAATTAATTGGTTGAGCGGTACGACCACCATGCCATGATTCGCTGGTTCGAGACCAGGTCTCCCCGTGGGTTTTAAAGATTGAATTAAAAAAATCCAGTCCGTGTCTGAGCTGTTGGCTAGCTCGAAGTAATGCAAAAAAGCAAGACATTCAATTTTCCTCATTCCCCTTACCCTAATTCCCTTCCAGACGAAGCCATGCTAACGTACCAAAAGGTTGTCCACTAGGCTTCGGCCACAACGTAAAAAAAATCATCAGAAAAAAGATCTACGAGAGTTGGCAACATTTTTCCGTGGCACGCAGAGGATCAGTTTGTTTTAACTAATGAAAAACTGTTAATTTTGGAGCAACTACTTAATGCACCAAATGACCTTGTGTGGTCTTTGCAATTACAAGATATTTCGAAAAATTTACTTTGTTTACTTGGCACAACACATACTCAGTTAGGGTTTGGGGCGGTTTCTACAAAACTGGTAAGCTTCCCCTTTTCTTAGTCAAATGCAACGCTCAATATTGCAAGGATGAAGTTCCTTCCGAATTCCCGATAATTATTTGGAGACGATTACTACTGCTTCCAGCAGAAGGGCACACCATCGGCTACTGCAAATATTGCAGAGAAGTGGTGTGCAGCCAATTTCCTTCTCTCTGGTTCCTTTATCCCCTTGTGGAGCACAGGGCGCCTATTACACCGACTCTCCACATAGTCCGGTTCTGCCTTCAACTGTGGCCACGATTGGTATCCTCGGTACCTTCCCTGTCGATGTATCTTCTCCATCTGTTGCGCGGTCGTCCAATTCGGCGTCTTCCTTGGATTCCGTAGTGATTCCAATCAAGAGCCTGTTATGTGATGTTGTTTGGCTCTTTTCTTAGTCTGTGGTATATCCATTGCCACTCTTTCAAGATCATCAGTTTGATTTTAGCATTACTGATCCTAAGCGCTGACTCTGCGATTTTCTTTGCTTATGGCTTCGGACATTTGGGCCACATGACTTTCTTTGTTGGATAGGAGACATACATCGTCGGCATGGTCCGGGTGCGTAAGATGATTAAAGAGTTTCCATCTAATCCCTCACGATGGGTGGTCATCTAGGGCGCTCTGCACAATACGTCATTAATGACGATCAGGAAAAGCAAAGGTTATAGTATACATCGTTGTATCACTCCATTCAGCACTTGGAAGGGCTCCAACAGTTTTCCCTGACACAGAACGTGACATTGGGCTCCTGAGTAGGACTCCTTTATGATGGTGATAATTTTTCTAGGAAGCCTCTCCTATGTAAAGTTGCCCATATACAATTCACGATCAAAGCTGTCAAACACCCTCTCAAAATCAACGAACATTGGATGTAAAGGGGACTTCCACTCGGCGGATTGCTCGATGATAATTCGGAGAGTGTTGATGTGATTGCTGCAGGAAAAACCCTCACGAAAGCCTGCCTATTTATAGCTGAGAGTCTGCTCGATTATGTTCTTGATTCGCATTAAGATGATTCAAATCATCAATTTGGAGACTGCAGTTAAAAGACAGATACCGCACCAAGGGCTGTAACTCCTCAGGTCGCCTTTTTGGGATTCTTCACTATTACGCCTGTTTGCAATCAATATAGGAGCCGACAACTATACATATATGATGGTAAAAGTAAGGGATACACACATTAATCATTTGCAGAAGTTCAAACAAGTTACATCTAAAATTTGGAAGGAAATGCCAATAGAGAATGTGTAACTTCTTTAAAATCGAAGTAATAAAACAAAAGGAGGAATTATAAAAAATAGCTGTTGTTAATTACCCACTAGATAAGTAGTTATGTAGCATTTAATGTAAATTAAGTTTTTTTAAAAATAGTTTTTCTTTCTTTTCATGTCTAAATTTGTTTTTGTACTCAAATATATTGGATGCCGTGTATATCGAAATCAGATTTTTTTCAAGTTTCTTTATGCTTACTTTTGCAACTCAGGGTAAGTTAAAACTTTTTTTCAGCACAGCTTCCATTTACCTTTAGTGAAATTAAGGAACTTGAAATATTTTTTGTCTTTTGGCTGTCTGCTTCTGCTTTAAGTGAATCAGTTCTGTAAGTTCTATTCAGTATTGAAAATTCTTTGAGAAAGCCCGATGTAAGTTTGAGGATTTAAAAATACAATTTGTGTTAACAGTTCAAGGACTCCTGCTAATATCTGCTATAGATTGATGTAATTTATAGCTTAGTTTTGCACAAATTCCTACGTACAGAATAATGTATCACTGCTCTAACGTGTTACAGTTCACAACATGCTACTTCCACAAGATGTTTAGAGAAAGTACAGGCGAATCTTAACTAATGTGAAATTTTCAAACTGCACCGGAATTAATTTTGGTACACTTTAAAACTTAGTAAATGCCATCAAGTACCCAAACTTGCTAAGAGCATCATTATTAAGGAAAACTTATTGCTCGTCGGAATGTATATGAACATGTCGTTGAGGTGCCATTGGGTAAAATTCGCATGCAATTAAGGTGCCACTACGCCGAAATTGTACTTAAATTCTTTCGTTCAGACCTAAGTGGCAATAAGGACATACTCCATCACAAGCATGTTCTTATGTTTCGTTAATGAAGTTTTATAGATGAGAAGGAAATTCGACTGTTGACCACCGATATAGTTTTGGGCCCATTTGCTCTTACAAATTTCGAATAAAATCCTAAAAGCAGTTGTACTTGTAGTAACCATTTTCTGGGGCCCCGACTCTTTGCAACCATCTTCCAACCAATCTTCCACTTTGCACGTCCCTGAGGAACTTATAGCAACATTCGATCGCATTACGTATGCAGGTCCCGATCTACTCAGGTTGGTCTGGCTCCATACTATATGGAGCTTCGTCTATGCACATCCAGCAGAGACCCTAAGTTAGACTGTAGGAGAATGGTAATGGAAGCCATTTCTCACTTATGAAGGTTCTACCACTCTCGCTAGTTTTCTGCTATATTATAGGTGTCTAACGTTCAAATTCAGCACTGGCTTCATAGAAGTCAGCTCGTCTCAAATTGAAGACCTGGATAGTGGGGGTTTGAGAATGCATCCCCACAGTGTGCTGATTTTGCTGGTTCACTGTACCACTGCAGTCCTTGTTATCACTTTTTCTAGGTTGTCTTGCAGCCTTTTTCATCTTTGTTCGAATATTCTTCAGACCATCTCCGCTTGTCAGTGTTCCTCTACTTTGCGGATGGTGTTGATGATGTTGATGGTGATGACGAGTCCTGCATATCCAATTCGTAGACGATGATCCCAGGCTTTTTCATTCCACCATACGAATGTGCGAACCGTTAAAAGTTTGTCCTTCGCCACCCTCGCAACCAACGTTCTCCCGCCAACAGTTATTTTAGTAGCACACTTCAATTTCACTTTGACAGCTATATGAATTGCCAGCCAGGATGGATGCAAATGGAATTTTTGTTTGTAAAATTTATTTATGTGCTCCTTCACTTGTCCTTGTTAGAGCCAAGTCAAGACGAGAGGCTACTTCTGTTCGCGGCAGGAACGAGATAAATTCTCCAAGGCATGTTCATCATTAGTGTGGTGAGCTCCTAGTATTCATGACCTGAAAAATAATCCTTTGAATAATTTGCATTTAATTCCAACGTAGGGCAATTGCGGCGTTTTTTGTTGTTGTTGTAATTAAGATATTTTATTATTTTGCACTTGTCTCGGAAATATTAATTTGAAGGGCTAACTTTTGTAGAAGAGTTTTTTTGGTTTCAGAGTATATGGACAGGGTGAGTCGTGAGTCTATTATTTTATTCGAATGATCCATGTTTGTATGCAATGGAAGTTTAAGTAATATGTAACCACACAGTCTTGTCAAAATCGAATTGCCAGTAGAATTCTTTTGTGCAGATGTAGATGTAGTGGGGCAGATTTAGATTGCCATCGAAAACAGATCCACATGGGAGAAATAGGTGCTATAGTAGTCCGCCAGAAGTGTGCAGCACATGTAATTGTACTTCCATGTAATTCGGATTGAGAAAGAATGAAGATTCGGACAAAATATCTGAAAGTTGCAAGCACTTCCTTAAGTAGTTTGCTTGGAGCCAGCTATCTGATGTAGATAAAAGATGAGGATATAGCTATTGCGCCAATCAGGGACACAGTATACTGCGGCAGGCCAAGGACAAGGCCAAGGCCTGATATGTGTTGAGTAAAAGCTGTGACATTCTTGGTTTTGTCAGAGAATTTACAGAATTTTGTGTGTAGTTATTTAGAAATCCTATGTAGATATACAATGAGAACGTCCTTTGTGTTAGTAATGCTATCATCCTGTGTAAGGATATGTCGAATTTATAAGATTTGAAATTAGCGAGCACTGATAGTTCCTGATTACAAATAACACAACATTTTTATTCTTATTTTTATTTTTTTGATTATGACCAAAACGGATTAACCTGACTAGTTTTATGAAGTCTCTGTTGGAATTTTCTAATTATAATTATTTGTAAATATTTTACGTCGTCGGTGCAGCAAGTGATAACGTGTTGGCCTACCAATCCCAGTCCCAGGATCGAATCCCGCCGACGGCAGCCCATCACCCGTGGTTGTTTTCTGCTGACAACAGATTACGATAAACAAGCTATGGGGGTTGTAGAGAAAATGTCAGTAGTTCGGAATCCACTTTTAATTATAGGTCCACTTGGATGAAGTTGTTCTCTCGCCCCATGTCCAACAAAAGATTACGGGAACTAGAGAATTATCGAATCTGGTCGGTAGGTTGAGTTCATTTTCACTGGTTTTAGCAAGGCTTTCGACATAATCAACCGCAAAATTGTTATTGAATAGCTTTACTCTCTTGGGGGAAATGTTTTAGTGAAGTGGGTATCTTCTTATTTGACTGATCGCACTCAGCATGTAATATTTCGTGACGGTGGGCCGAATGAAATTTGTTATTC
The DNA here is from genome assembly GCA_964036015.1 of Leptarthrus brevirostris. Classification (NCBI taxonomy): domain Eukaryota; kingdom Metazoa; phylum Arthropoda; class Insecta; order Diptera; family Asilidae; genus Leptarthrus; species Leptarthrus brevirostris. The sequence goes on along the minus strand of OZ038372.1, from coordinate 136,839,652 downwards.
GTCTGTGGTTCCTCAGGGGAGCCATTTGGGACCACTGCTCTTTATTCTACAGAGTCTTCAAAAAGTATCGGAGTATCTTAGAAACAGTGGCGGATTTACACATTTCCCAAGTATAGGCTGTTAAATTTTTGCCGCCTTACATCTGCAATTGTCAGTTCCTAGATTATTTTTACGGAGTTGGATCAATAATTTGAGCGGCAAGACCAACATGCCATGGGTCCCGGGTTCCAGACCAGATGACCCCGTGAGCTTTTATTAAGAAATTAAAATAATCCACTCCGTCTCTGGGCTGTTGTCTAGCTCGCAGCAATGCAAAAAAAAACAAGACTCAAGTTTCCTCACTTCCCTTATCCTAATTCCCTTCCGGCCAAAAACCATGCTAACGCATCAAAGGGTTGTCCCCTAGGATTTGGCCACATTGTATAAAAAAAAATCAAACAATTTGGTTGAAATTGCACAAGAAATAGTTTTTTTTATTTGTGAGCTAAACCAAGCTCAATCATGTACGACTAATAAAGCGGGGTAATGTATGCTGCTTACACAATAATTTACATTCCGTAAACGTAATTAAATAATCTTAATTGCGCTTACAAACAGTTAAAAAATAATAAATTCAATTAAGTTATGAAAGTTTCTTACAATATAAAGCCAAATAAGTGACGAAAACCTATTTAGTATTTCCACCTAATAAGGACTGAATTGTGTGTTCAGAAGAGATTTTGTAGATTTAGTAGTTCGGAATGCGGTAATTCCTTGAAGAGAGAAGGCCTATGTTATCCTGGTTTCGAGAGCCATGCCGGCCCATACCAGCAAACAGGACATTCTAAACCATTTGTTGCGGTTATTCCTCCACTAGCTTAATCGTAGATATTTCCAGCTAACGGTACATGACATTTTGTAACCGGGTTTAATGGGGCGACTTTAGTTTTTGCGCTTACCAACTGAACTAGTACTTTGCCATCTGTTTCTGAACGAAGATATAATACGACTCTGTATGCTCGCTCGGAAGTTTGGGGTTCTGTGTTCAAAAATCGTAGTATGGTGAGATATTTAAAGTAGTCCAGCAGACATAGATGTTCTTGGAACTGGCTCGTCCCAGTTAAGAGATCCTTGCGAAAGCATCTGAAGCATCAGCTTTGAAGATACAAAAACTGAAGCAAGTAAACCTAAACCGATTTGTCAAAGGGGCGGAGCCCAGTATAGTCCCAAAGTATTAATAACATTTTCCTTGTTCAGAAGAACTGGATCAGCTGGTGCGCTTTCAGATCTGAGGTCGTCTGTTACGAGTCTTGGACAATTTAAACACCATTTCCACAAATCAAACTTAAAGCTCATCATCAACATACAAGTCATTTAAGAGACTGTGGGCACCTATAGTAAATTCGTGAAGTTCGTCTTTGAAGTGATCGGATGGCCAGGGACGGGGCACTAGAGACTCCAGAGATTACTGATACAAGACGATAGTCTTTAAATCTGTCCTTTTATTTCTCTACACCAAATAATTCTATAGAAATCATTCTCTCGATTAACGAATGTCCGTTGGTAGTCTTACGGCACGCGTCAAGCACATTCCATTCTTTAAATTTCACTTACTAGTTCACGTGATTCCTTGTAGGGCATGTGCCGGATCAGAACTTCACCCAACTCGGAATAACAATTGTAAGTGGACCGACAATTTAAGGTAGAGTCCCAACCACCAACATTACTCGAGCACCCCCATTACCCTTTTTATTGTAATATGTTATCAGCAGAAAGAACCATTGGCGCAGCCGGTAGGGGTTCGAGAAGGTTTTGAGTGGTGGATAAATACTTTTAGTTCAATTAATTTATATTGAATTTTATAATAACTAAAACGTTCAATTAAAACTTATTCGGCTGGAGTTCCGAAAACCGGAAGGCTCCGATTGTTTTGAAATTGACCCTCCAGGTCAAATTGGGACGTACGCAGAGCCTCATCTTATGAGCCTGAAACTCTCAAACGAGGGGTACATAGCCACCGCCCTCACTCTACTCGCGTATAATGTAAACTGTCAACTTGACTTTGCATTTCGGCCGCTTTGCTGAGTTGCGGAAAACTTCTGTGATGATTCCTCTCCATAAGTAGGGCAACAAGTCTGATATTTCCATTTACCGACCGATTACTAACTTGTGTCATGTCGCGAAGGTCCTTGTGGGCTTTGACAGTGATGTACTTTGATTCCACTGCAGGCGTTTCTTGGGTTCCTTCGAACATGGCTTCGTCAGGGGTAAGTCGAAGCTCTTTCCGACCATATCCTTGTTACATCAGGGGTGCCCCAGGGCAGCATCCTTAACCCGCTCATTTTCATCCTGTACATTAATGGTTTTTAATCCTATGTTACGCGGACGATGCCAATTTCACACTGTCACTCATGACATTGATTGTAGTTTCCTGAGCTCGTGGTTATTTTTGTGATTGGTGCACTCGTAATCGCCTCCACATAAATGTCGGCAAGTACACGGCCATGACTTTCTCCTGTAAAAGATGTCTCATTCTCTTCAACTTTTCCGTCCATGGTTTTACCCTAAGCAGAGTTGACACGATTATACCTCTGGGCGCAGTTCTCAACTCTCGCCTTTCTTTCGAAGATCATGTAAATTCAATCGTTAGCAGGGCTAATTCGATATTGGGCTTCATGAAAAGATAGTCCAAGGAACTCGACCATCCCTACCTAACTAAGCTCCTTTACTGAACCTTCGTCAGACCAATTCTGCCTTGTTTGGGCCCCTTACGTCGCTGTTTATATCAACCGCATCGGCACAATGCAGCGCAATTTTCTTCGGTTTGTTTTTCTTAGAGATGATCCCGTGGTGCTTCCTTCCTATACTGACCGACTGGGACTGAATTCTCTGGACTTCCTTGAAAAGAGGCGCAATATTTCAAGAATAGTATTTATCTTTGATTTATTGCAGGGAACGATAAATTCACCAGTATTGTTCGGGGTTGTGAACATCGCTGTCCCGCCATGCTCCCTGAGGAGTGATGATTTCCTCTACATCTGCAGTCACCGAATTCTGTATGGTATGCACGAGCCTATAGCGGCGATGTGTCACCTTTTTAATGAGCACTTTGCCAGTTTTGATTTGAATTTCACTAGGCAACGTTTGAAGAGCCAACTCAGGACAGGTCTCGGCTGATGCTTTTTTAAGTTTAAGTATTTATGCAGTTTACTTAAATTTTTATTTATTTTAATGTTTGCTTTATGTTAATATAATGATATGTAATCGGTAGTAATCTTTGAATGAATCTTTAATAGATCAGACCAGATAAATTAGTATTTTTTGAATCAACGAAGTGCCAACTAATCTCTAGTAGAAAGTATTACTTCTTGTTTTATTTTTTTTATTTATTTTTTTTTATATATATGATATTGCCAAAGCTCAGGGGATGCCCTATGATGCTAAAGCACAGCCTTGGCAGGAAAGGAATTAAGGTTGGGGGAAATGGGTTAGGAGGTTGAGTGAAGGAGGTGTCGATGTACGCCCCGTTTGAAAGTTTCAGGCCCTTAAGACGAGGGAAAAACAGAAGATGGTAAACTGTTCCACATTCGTGTTGTTCTGCTAAGAAAAGATTCCCGAAATTTGACGGTACGTCCAAATTTGACCCGGAGAGTATAGGGGTGGGAGCGACTTGTAGATCTTGTATCGCGCGTTGTAATGAGTCTACAAGGAATCAGGCTAGCAATTTCGTTAGAACAATGGCCATGGAAATAGCGATAAAAAAGTGAGAGACAACCGACATTACGTCGATGCTCCAGAGAGTCAAGGCCCTCAGAGATTGAGGAATCGCCAATATGTTTAATAGCCTTAAGCTGAACTTTGTCTAACGCGGATAATGCGGTGTGTCCTACCCCTGCCCAAATATGGGAATTATATTCAAGTCTAGGCCTAATGTTGGACTTGTAGATCAACGCTAAGTCGGGTGGGGTGAAATATTTCTTACATCTCTGTAGAAAACCCAAACATTTCATCGCACATCTCAATACCCAAGATCTTTAGGGAGGGTGAATTGGGTATATTCACTCCGTCGACTGAAATGGGTTGGGGGTGAACTGGGGGTTTTTTAAGGGACATTAAACAGCATTGAGTTTTGGATGCATTAAACGTAACACGATTTGCTCTGCCCCAAGCGAGGACCATAGAAATGTCTTTGTTTAATGATCTAAACATGCGTTCCCGATTGACTTCTGTAGCATTTCCACGTGAATTCATTACAGAATCAAATGAGTACGCGAAATCAAGTGTGCTGTCGTCGGCAAAACTATGAATAGGATTGAGAGTAAGGGATAAGAGATCATTAATAAAAAGAAGAAATAAGGTTGGTGAAAGAACTGAACCCTGAGGTACACCGGCATTTATTTCGTAGGAATCAGATGTAACTCCGTCAATTACTACACGGATTGAACGGCCTGACAAAAAGCTCTCTATCCATTTAACGAGACGGCCCAGTAGCTTTGGACACGTCGAGTTTCGAAAGTACTCTAAAAACATCCCGACTGCGAAAGTGAAACTGTGATGGAGATGGAAGTGGCTGCGATGAAGGTGGCAAGTACGAGATAGCAGCAAAATTAGCAGCAAACAGGTTGGCCTTGTCCAATGAGTCAGTAAAAACATTCCCATTATAAATGAGTGGTGGTGTTGGCGAACAGGTGAAATTGTTCTTTACGGTTTTTACTAGAGACCAGAAGCCCTTACTACCCTTTTGAGTAGAAAATACCTTCCGTCTGATGCTCTGGTCGAAATTGAACTTAGCCCGGCTAATTGCTGAATTGCAAATATTCCGCGCATCTCTATAGAATCTATAGTATCTATAGTATAGATACGTCTCAATTCCTCTGAAGGGCACAATTTATATGCCTGGAAGGCTGCTTCCTTCTTTTTAATGGCTGCGAAACAGTCATTATTGAACCAATTGGTGTTAGTTGGTTGGATGTTCTTGAAGCTATGAGGATTAAAGCGATGCATTCCAAACCATAGGATGTTCAAGATATAATCGGTGCTTCTGTTAACGTCCTTCATAGAAAAGCAATCAGACCAATCCAGCTCTCTGAGATATTTATTAAGTCCCGCCCAATTAGCATTTTTATAATGCCACACTAATCTTTTGGTGGAGTTTAGGTTAGTGGTTGTCAGAGAGGAGATGGAGAATTGGGCGGAGATTAGACAATGGTCCGAATTACCCAAGGGAGACGTCACCGAAACCGAGTATTTTTCTGGATGTGATGTTAGAAATAGATCTAAAAGATGCGCGTTGTGCCCCACAGTATCAGGAACACGAGTCGGACACTCAACCAGTTGCTGTAAATTAAAAGACTCACTAAATAACTCGACGCGTCTTCCAGACGGGCTTGTGGTGGAAGAATGCCTGAGCCACTGTGTGTTGTGGACGTTGAAATCTCCAGCAAGAACGATTTCAGAAGAGGGGGATAATTCCAAAATCTTATCGATATCGGAGGACAACTTATCAAAGGAACACACAGTGTCAGTGTCAGACATATTCGGGCTGCGGTATAAAAAACAAAAATGAATGATGTGCCGATAGAGTTTAAATCTAATCCAGACATAATTAAATTCTGGATTAGTAGAAGAAAATTGAGGGAGAAGGGAGAATGGCACATCTTTTCTAACATAAACCCCGCTTCGGCAAGATGGCACTAGCACTTTGAAATTTTTTAATTTTATTTGCTTTCGCAACCGCTTTAAAAATTTTTGGGGAGCAAGACACGGCGGCACGGCCGTCCCCGTCAGTAGTTCAACTCAAACTGTGTTGATTATGTGACAAAAAATATACAGCACTGTCTTAAAAATTGAACTGTGCTCTAAGCCATCGACATACACACAAAAAGTTTAGGAATAAATAAATTATATAATAGAAATTGTAATACTAAAAAGTATAAAATAAAATATATTTAAAAACAAAAACAAGCTTTTATTTAAAAACGACTAAACTAAAAATTTAAAAGTAATGTGAAAAAGTAAAGTAAAACTTTATTTTTTAAAACCTCGCATTTGAAATACTTTATTACCTTTGATGGTATCGGACGCTAAAAAGAAGACTAAATTGAACAAAAACATTTGAAATGTATCCTTACAGGTCTCCTAAGGTTCAGTTGTTATAAAGGAGACCAGTAAATAAATCTGATCGGATTGTTTTCGGGGAATAGTCTGATCTAGAGATTTATTTTCAGTATCATTGTTCAGAGCTGCCGTTCAAAAAAAAAGTCTATGGCTTCGTACTTTTCCTACGAACAGCAAAAAGCAAAAAGTGAAAGTCTAACCTAACACTCACTTAATCATTGGGTTGGTTAAGCTTATAAATTTATAAATCACTTCTCATAACTATAAGTTGGCGAACAATAGGCTTAGCAATGGCATTAGTCTACGGGACCGACAACTCCCACTTCTCATCAATTTATCCTGGCCTTATGTGATAATCCTTTCGACGTCTACATTACAAGCTTTCGTAGTTTGAACCGAAGATGAGTAAGAAAGATTTTTTTTTCCACAACTAATGGTACAGCTGCCTTTCTTAGAAATAAATTATCCCGAAATTGTCCTTCTTCCAACTGTGTAAATGTTAACGAGTTTTCCACATAAATAAAATTTTTCGTTGAAATCTTTAGAAGTTGTGACCACACCAAGTTGGCAAAAAGCGAACAACAGTCGTATATTCATATTAACAGAAACAGCGCTGAGTTTCCCAGAGGTCGTTTTATGACTGTGCCAATTATGGCGAACATATGGTGTCGGGGATGTGTTAAAAAAGTGGCGAAAATCACTTAATTAAGTGACTTTACCCCGAACGGAGAGCCTGACGTGCAAACATTTTCAAGTTTTTCACAATTGTATGCAGTTTCCCCATAAAAACTTTGAACAGAGCAAGAGAAATTTGCCAGATCCATTCTCCACCAACACATTAACCGCATGTCCTGGATGAAATGACGAAAGTACTCCAGAGTCCTGGCGACAACGACTCTATGCCGAGAGGGAAAATGAAAGGTTGCATTATAAATTTCAGTCATGTATCTAATAACTCCGAATTAATCATCTTTTCCTATCAAATAATGATTCACACATTTGCGGTGAAAACTTTGCCACAGCAATACCCCGACTTTGGGGACATGAACTTCTATTTGGAGCTCTAGAATTGGGTGGTAGCTCTATGGTAGGCAAACGCTTGTTAGTGGCTGGGTTGGTATCGCCCTGGTTTTCCCATGTGTCATCCAGCCGTGGTGAATATAAGAGGAGATGGTGAGGAGTGTTAGGATTCACAAAGTACGTTGCTATCATAGTCAATTTTCGAGAAAGTCGTAAGGAAGTGATGACAAAATTGAGACACGGGCTACAAATTGCGATTCAACCTTAATTTAAGTTTTGTCACGGATCGAAGAAAAATGGAAAATGTGAGATAAATTTCGAAAAATCCTTTGATTGATGAACATTTCTCGTCCTGATCAACCAGTGGGAAAATTTGCATCCTCGGATTTTATCCGATTTTCAAGAACAATATTTATTTCTCAAAATCCGTAACAACTCCTTTAGGTAAACATGAGAATTTGCCAGGATTTCTTGTCGGCTTACGTTTCCGTAATTGGTTCTCATATTGTAACGGAAGTTGGAAGATTGTCTTGGATTTTCGAGGAAATACGCACTTGATTCCTTCCACTTTCACCTTTTACATACCTTTATTGACGACGACTTGTTTTTCTAAGTGGTAGATGATGTCACATGTTTAAAGGTATTCTTTATTGTAGAGTATGATTAAAATCTTACTTAAAAACAACTTCAGGATAAATTCGTTGTTGAAAGGTATGCATCTCTCTAGTTCCCTTTACTCCTTGTGAGGAGGACGGTAGAAGAAATTAATTAAGAGTTGATGGAAAAGTTTGCAAGAGGAACCACCGATAATACTCACGTCTTTTAGTGTAATCTTTTGTCAGCAGGAAACTCCAGTGACCCATAGTCGGTCGCCCAGTGCTCTGAAATCCCTAAAAAGCATAATAAAAAGCATAATAAAAATAATAATAAAAACTACAAGAAACCTTTTCGTTATCCATTGGGCCTATAGGTATAGGAGTTTTTGTGTTTGTTTTTCTATCTAGGTTTACCGAGCCTTCCGGACTTCCATTCAGGTTGGTGAAGCTCCGTTGAAAAAGTGCGTGGTCTGAAAGTTTTGGCCTTTGACGACCTACATACATATTAAGAACGAACAAACAAAAAAACAAACAACTGACTAGAACCATCTTATTTATGCAACATTCGGCTTTGCTTCATTTTTGCGGATCGCGTACCTGCTTTCATATTGTAGCATATTAAGTTAACGAAACATTTAGTAATAACTCTATGTGCGTGCAAAACAGCATTTCTTTTATTGATTTTATTATTGTCACCGCCATCTCCCGTTATAGTTGTTTAAGTGGCGATTACTGATCGGCACACCATTTAGTCCTTAACGCACCGTTTTGACATCAAGGCCTGTAAGACCCGGATTGTTGGACATTGGCCTCAGCCTCGGCCTTTCATAGACAATGAGGTAGAAGTCCTGAAACACCGAAGAGGCGTAGGGGCTATTTTTTTTCCATTCCTTCTTAGGCAAAATTCTTACTCTGAAGTTTCAGGAAAAATTGAGATTTGGTACTGTCTAATCAGTCATCGTAGCAGATAATTCGTTCAGGGTTTCGTAGAGGATATGGCTGCGGCCATAGTTTCTTTCATTTTGAATGCATTGCATGACGCCCGACAGGAGGAAGGACGTGCAGCAAAACATTAAGGACATCAAGTGGATAGTGCGTAAAGCTCCAGTAGCACCCGATGAAAGCGGTTCTTTCTACCTTACCTAATTTGGCCTTGTTATAACCCTTCCCAAATTAGGGAGCCATAAGTAAATATTGGACGTACCATTGTTGTGTATAAACACAGGGTCATTTTAGGCAGGAATCCAAAAGTTCCATTGCAGGCATGGAAAGCCCAATTCGCCTATTTGACTCTTTTTTCTATGTTTTGATTTCCGATCATATTCGGGTCTTAATAGACTCTCAAATACTTCCGACGATAATGCGTGTAGATGCCCATTTAGTTTAGGCAAGGCAAAGTTAAGTACTTTTGTTTTAGAGGTAAAGAGATCAGCTCAGTTTTTCCCGAGTTCACAGACAGTCTACACTCTTTGTACCATCGACTGACCTTGTTCAGCGCATTCTCCACAATGTCGCTTATTACGCAAAGAATAAACAATTATATTTTTAGGTGACTACAAAATATTATATCTATAATATACTCCTGTACCCCCACAGTATCCAGGCATTCCACAGTTATGCTGCAACATAAACAATACAACTATAACCAGGGGCGGATCCAGGATTTTTTTCTGGGAGGGGCACAAGCGCCAGACGGGCAAGGAGTGTTCTTATAAGATTACACTATATCTTTAGGATTAATTGTAAAATAATGACATACAACAGTAACTATAAGAAATATACTTGTAATTTCTGACATTCGGACGGTAGTATCACAAATAAGGATGAAGTCGTCGGTGGAGTAAATGATAACGCATCGGCCATCCAACCCGGAGGTCCCTACTGACAACAGATTACAATAAAAAAGCCACTGTGGGTTGGAGAAAAAATTGGAATATAAAATATTATCGACTACATTGTATGTAATCAAAGCCTTCTTTGAACACCAAATTCGACTCGTTTCGTCCTACCAGGTAGGATGGCTCTCCCCAATGGAGAAAATCAGCGTATATTTGTACAGATGGCTCTAAGTGTCTACTCGGAAAACTTGGCCATAAACATTTCATTTCGTTGACTTTAAAAACGATGAGCTAGCAAGAATCCGCACTACTCTCCTAGACTCGGACATAACTCACCAGCTTGGTAAACCTCCAGCCACATGCAAGCTAAAAATTAATCAAGCATTCTTCAAGATTGCTAATGTTAGATACTAAAGGAAACATACTTGCCTAATTAGCTGGTATATCTAGCAGATCCTCGACCTTAAGCTGTCAGAGAGTTTATCACGCATAAGCGAGATATCATAAGCGCTGCTTCTCGTCGCGGGTAGGGTTAACTCTTTCTCGTCTCGGTGGGCTGACCTCCGACACAGGGACCCTTACCACTAAAATTGACAGGTTTTGGGCGTCGTTGACGCAATAGAGTCGTGTGTCCTTTTGAAGAGGTTGCATGAGGTGTCCTCCCGGATTCTAGCGCTGTCCGGCTCGCTGTGACTAGCATTTCTGCTGATGTGGCGCCGACTGTCTCTGCACCACCCGTCTCTTTTCCTACGGATAGATGGCCTAAGTGCGTCTTCGTATAACCCCGATACCTTCAATCGTCGAACATATCTCTTCAAATGCGTGTATTCGCAGTGGCATGATTGCTTGCCGGAGGATCATCCCAGCACACGGCCCTGGCGAACGCGCCTTTTCAGCCTTTTATAAGGTTTTTGACCCCGATTACTCTTTTCCAGCGACTATATCTCTGGACGTACAGCCTCCTGGTTCCATCTGCCGCGAGTTTGTCCCGAGTGCTCGCCTTGGCTTGGTTCCTCATTCAAAAAACTTGTCAGCGAGGTCTTCTTTTACTATGGTAACGTAATCAGTTTGCGCTTCAAAACCTCACAATTATTCTCCGCCTCTAGCTCTGCTGACTTTGACGTCATTTGTCTATCCGATACCTGGTTATGTGACGGCATATGTGTGCTCTGGTTAGTGGGGGGGCGGGTGCTTTGTGTTGTCAGAACTGGCTTCCCTTGCTCGGTTATGCAGGTCGCTTGCTTCGAGGACCTGCATTTTTATGCGTCACCTTTGTTTGTAAGTTTGTATGTTTCCACATTCCCCGTGGCTCGCCCTCAGATGTGTTTGCCCTACTTTCCGCGTATTGACAGTCTGAGCGGTGTTCTGCTGCCCTCCAATGAGGATGCAGTTATTGGCGAACTTAACCTTTCCTCAGTCCGTCGGATTTAGTCCTTTGAAACTGAGGTGCTGTTGCCTTACTATTCGTATGCTTCCCAATACGTTCTGAGCCTCTGTTAGTCTTTTGCAGTGCAGCGACGTAGCGAATGACTCGCGAAGGCCGCTGGACCTTGTTTTCTCGACAGACCCGGGTGGTTCTTTGATGAGAAGATGCCTGACTCTCTTGCCATCCACTATCCTGTGCTCTAGGTTCTCCAGTGTTTTGCGGCCACCGACACTTTTTCGTTCAATTTTGGGGGGTGCTCCTTTAATTTCAAAGCGGGTGACTTCTCTACTATCACCGATTGGCTTTGGGCTATAATTGGGCAAAGTTATTTGCGAGCCCGATGGTAACCAGGCCGTTTGCTCTTTCTAACATGTCCTCTACACCTGTATTACTCAGTGTTTTCTCCTTTTCTTACTCCCCTCAAGCGACGACCCCGATGAGGTGGCCAATTTCTTCGCTAATTTCTTTCTTGTTTCTTTCTGTGATACTGACTCTGATAATATTTTTATCGTTCTTTCCCATTTGACTAGGCTTCCATGCACTTCCTTGAACCCAAAGACTTAGTTTTTGACGATGTCAGTGTTTCTGAATGTTTGCCCGACTTGTCCGATGGATTTTCATGTGGTCACCAAAATTCCAAAATCTTGTGTTAAACTCCACATTTAATAACAGTTCCTCAAGTAACCCTCTCCCTTGATGCCAACAAATGCGCCGTATTGACTTTTACGCGCAAGAGTCCCATTGCCTCTGACTACATTTTAGATGGAAGTATGTTGAGGAGCCTTGATAGGGTCAAGGGCCTAGGGCTGGTTCTTAATTCTCGTCTATTTTTCAAGAACCATCTGTACTTCATGTTAGGTAGGGCTAAATTAAATGCTCGGCTTTGTGAAAAGGTGGACTAGGGAGGTTGACGATCCCTACTTAACTAGACTGGTATTCAACACATTCGTTAGAGCAATTCTGGAATGCGCATTTCCAGTGTAGGATCCTTGTTTCGCTGTCCATATCAACCGCGTCGAGGCTGCTAAACACATATTCCCTAGGTTCGCTCTCTGCGGCCTTTCCTCGCGCGATCTTTTCTTTTTTCCATCTTATCCTTTTTGGCTCGCTCTGATTTTTCTCGACTTCCTTAGAAAGAGACGCGGGATTTAAAAGATTGCTTTTTTGTATGATTTATTGCAGGGGACAATCAATCCTCGGAATTACTAAATGACCAAGGGATTTTCATCCCGGCCCGCTCTTTTAGGAACATCGGCTTTTTTCATGGTAAGGAAGAACGCAAGTCACGAGATTATTGCTTCAATATCCCGTCTTTTTAATGTTTACGGTGCCCGCATCGAGCTGGGATGTTCCAGGTGGCAGCTAAAGACCCAACTGAGGCTACTTATTTGAATACGTTTAGCTTCAGTACTTTGGCGGATTTTTTTTTTAAATAAATAAATACTTTAAATTACAAATTATGTCACGTAGAAAAATGAAATTAATTAATATCTTTTATTTACTTAGTTCAGTTATTATAATAACTGTACACAAATCAATTAATTTTTATTGTAAGACATCTAGTCATGTAATGGTTGCTGCCTAAAAAACTATGCATTTTTCCGGAATAGAAGAAGATTATATACTAATTCAGGACATAGATTACTTATCTATTAGGTTAGGTTAGGTTAAAGGCACACTTAGGCCAAAGAGGCCCATTGTGATACCACAAGTTGATGCTACAAAAATCGTAAAACCCCATAAAATACCTGAGCAGAAGAGGGTGAACCTGTTACGCCCTGTGCACCGAGCCAGTTCCCTGTCTCCAGTGGAACCTGTTTACGGAGAGTCAAAATAAATTTGGCTGGGATGGGAAGGGTGTTCAGCCTTAAGCCGTCGTCGGGAACCATTTGGAACTCCTGATAAATCGAGCTAGGTCTCTGACGTGAGTGGATCCTAATTCGGTTACGGTATTGCTAATTGCTTTGCGTCCGAGTAGGATGAGCTCGCTCGACCGTTTCGGGTCACGTTTTGGCAATATCTGTCGGGTAATCAGGCAGGTGTGTTCCTCCTGCCAAATAATATCTGGAATCCTGAGAGATTCCTGTAAGAGTTCCGTTGTGGCCAGCGGTTTACCCAGCTGGTGGTTAATGTCCGGAGTACCGATTCTCGCTAGTTCTTCGGCTCTACAGTTACCCGGAATATTACTATGTCCAGGCACCCAGATGAGCCGTACTTTCAGGTGCTCAGCTATGTAATTTAGTGCTAAGCGACATGTTAAAACCGTTTTGGTGGTGGAGTATCTATCTATAAGGTTTCATTCAAATCCGTTTAACCGTTGACAAACAAACACCAAACACCTTAACATCCACAATTTCACATTTATAATTTTAGTGGGATTAGTTGGGTGGGATTCCTAACTAAATGCAATTGTACCTTACATTTATAAATTAAAAATTTCCTAAAAATTTAAGTTTTAAAAATTGTCTACATATTTCGAAGAGGTTTTAAAATATGAAAACTCACTCTTGAAAAATAATAAGGAAACAAGATACTTAATCAATTAGTCAAAAGACCTTAGGACAAAAACAACTATTGATCGACCCCCCCAACCCACACCACCTAAGAATTACCGAAAACCGAAACTTTAATTATCATAACAACGCGCCTGATCGATACGCACCGCAACCTCCAGAATTTGATATTAGGTATATAGTGAGTCGGGAAAAGAGCGTGACACCTGGATGGGTAGATTGCCGCTTAAACTTAAATAAAATAAACAAAAGTAACCTCGACAACATGGCGACACTATCTTTAAAGAATATGTGCATTACTTAGATATTTTGATTTCGATATCTTACAGGCGCCACAAATTCCAGGTAAATACAATGCTCCAATTTTGCGTACGATTAAATTCAGATAACCGAAGCACGTGTATTCTGCAAGTCAATAAGGGGTTCTAATCAAACTTTTTTCTCCTCAGTCAAATTGGAACGTCCACCAAATAAATAAAAGATTTACAGGCCGCTCTCCTTCTGGACGTTTTCAACCGAAGAGTCTTCTTTTTGTCAGGTTTACTAGTGAATAAATTTGAAAGCGATTTAGTGCCCACCGGTTGATTGCATTTTTCAATCTGAGCTGTCCTCATCAAACTGGTGGTGCTAAGTGGAAATGCAATAAAACCGAACCTAGCAGGAATCTGGAGTGGGTTGGGTTTGCAATTTCTGCATCGACCCGAATAAAGTGTGCCTGGTAGTTTCCCAATGGATTTTGTGGGCCTGAGCATTCGGTACCCTGACCTTACTGACCCGACCGTATGTACATGGACCAGATCTCGTAACTGGATTACAATAATTTCCGGTTAATTGAATTTTTAATTGAAAAGTTTTTTTTTCCGAAAGTGATTCTCTACTGATAAGTCTTTTCGTTCGATTTTATTATCCTTTTGGGGTTTTTACACCTCATTGAATCCGTTGTTCCCTCGGTGCACTCAATGGCACTAAAGGCTTATATACTCTCGCCATACGATAAGCCATAAGCAGTTCAAGAGATTTGAGTAATCCAATTTGATTTGAAAATGAGCAAGCAAGGAGGGTTTGTGATGAATTTGTGCTCAAATCTATTGTAATGTGGCAACTATTGTGGTTATGACCGAACTTTACTGCGATTAAAATAAATCTGTGCAAAAGGTGCTCAATTTCGGAATTGTTTATGGCAAAGTTTCGGGCGTTTAGTGGAGCACTCGGGAAATTTAAGTACTCGTAAATAGGCATCAGTTAAGGTCTTAGGAGATTATGATTGTAAAGTTATTGATGGTGGGCCTATACTGGATTTTATGACAGCAACTTAAAGAAGATTTTAAAGAGACAACACGGGCATAAAGTAAGATGTAATAAGCTAAAACAGGCTGCAATATGAAGTATTAGAAATAAAATGTAAAAGAGACATCAATATTGTAAGGAAAAGAAAGTATTGATTTATCAAAAAAAAAATTGGGCTGGACTTCCGAACATCGGAACCCTCCCTTTGGCTTCAAATTTTTACCAGACACTCTACTATACACTAGATGACAGTACCTAAATTATGTAAAATTTGTTGATAATTATATTGACGTTAACATAAGTATTATTTTTTTTATTATTATTATAAGGAGGGGTTACCCATATGGTGGGCACTTCGACCATGGAGGTCTTTTGTGCCGGAGCCCCATTACTGCAAAAGACACTCAGCCACCCTGAGGTAAGCGAGTAGGTCTTTAACCTAACTTTTCAAGTTTAAGCATAATCACAGAATGAGGGAGCTTATCAGTCCAGTCCAGTCAGTCTTGAGACCTTGTTGGAAGGCAGAGATAATGTGGGATGTAAATCCAAGCAGGTTAGTTATCGTCGACCTACCCGGCAGAAAGCCATGTTGATTAGATGAGATTATCCCCTTACACTGACCAACAAGCTGTGAATATATAACAGATTCGAACAACTTGGGTATGCAGGAAAACTTCGCGATTGTCCTATAATAACAAAGTTTCTATGCACCTTTCTATAAACAGGAATTATAAAGGAGCTCTTCCATAACGTAGGAAATCTACGGGCCTGAAGAGATCTGTTGAATATGAGTTCCAGTGGAGTGAGTTAGGCGTCAAAACAGTATCTCAAGAATGCATGTGGAACACCATCAGGACCAAAAGAAAAGTCCATTATAAGTTCCTTTATACCATCCGTGATAATATCACGAGATATAATTTGCAAAGCAATGGAGGCTGCGGGACAATCCTGGATATGACCAAACTCTTCCAGCGAAGGCACAAAGTTGCCTAATGAAAAGGCGCCCTCAAAAAACAATGCAAAGTTATCGGCTATATCGGGCGCGCTGCAACTAGAGGATCCATTGTGATTGTACCACATTGTAGATGGATAATTATCAGTTTTCTTCTTCATATTTATAAATTTAAAAAAGGTACGAGGATCATTATGCAAGTTATCGCGAACATTATCAAGTATTCCCTGTATAAAGATGATGATAACGCTAAAAAGCTGTCATGACAATAAACGAAATCACAATAAGCAGACGTGCTTCTACAGCGTAAGTTGGTTTTCCATAACCTATTTCTTTTTTTCTTAAGGCTCCGTAGTTCTCTAGTATAGCACGGGGAGATCATAAATCTTATCATGAAACACGGAAACGCTATCGTCGATATCGTTATCATAAAAAAGAGATGGGAAATCTATTGAGAGGATCCTGTTTGAAAGATCAGAGAAGTCCGCATTTTAAAATCAAGAACGTACTGATCTAAGTTTGGGGTCAACAATATTAGAACCATAGTAGCAAAAAGAGATGAAAATGGCCGGATGTAAACTGCCGATAACGGATAAATTACGAGAAGTCGGTTCGACCATAGTGTCACTCTAATCTGAAGAAAAGATAAAATCTAACTGTCTTCCCATAGAGTTCCTTACATCACTCATTTGGTGTAAACCAGAGGAGGAGATGGCGTCAAGAAAATGGGAGTCTTTAGCAGTAAGACAATTTGACTACCTTCATCGTCATCGGCGTCGAATACTCATTGAACGTTGGATAGGTTAAAGTCATCAAGAAGGATGATTTCGTCCTCTGGTTTTGTCATATTATTAATAAAATCTAGGCTAAAAATTAAAATATCGTAAAGACTTCGACTATCTGCATCAGCATAGTTTGTCAAGTTTGGAGGGATATAACAACATAGCAGGAAAATATGCTTCTTCCCCAGAGATATCTTAAGAGCTAAGAGCTCGATTGTGAGTGTGTTGGAAAAAGCAGGTATATCAAGCACACCGCAATCCAAATGTAATTTGCATTCAACCAACACGCCGCCACCACGAGCCATGGAGTCAGAGTATGTATCCCTACGAACAATCTGACTCGTCAATAATTTCTGCATCATTAAAACCGCTATGAAGCCAGGTCTCGGTCATAGTGATGACGTCGTAACAACAGGCAAGAGAAGCCTTAAATAACTGGATTGTTCTTGTTCTTAATCCCCTTACATTTTGGTAGTAAAGGGACAGCGTACGTAGTCTTTTTGGTTGCTAGTAATGATTCTATTTTGAGTGCTTTCCGCGACCCTACGACGGGACACGAACTCGTGTGCAATGATATTTTCGGGCCAGAAATCGGGGCAGACATTATCTCAAAAATCTCTGGCGACGATGTCAGCTTAAAAAACGACATGAGTCCTTGAGAATGACGAGATCCTAGAAATTGACAACGGAGGAGTGCAGAGTCTTCAGCACCACTCCTATCTCTCAAGTAGCCAATAACGTCGTCAACAGAAGTCGATGGATCAAGTCGGGAAATAAAAAAGGACCGCGGTGATTGCGCAATCCTCAGGGTGAAACCCTCATTTCGAGACACATTAATAGATCTCAATGGTAATGCGTCATGCGATGGGTGAGGATTAGACTGAGAGGGGCCGGGAGATATGTTCCTAGCTGGGTCCAATGCAGAGGTGGATGGGAGAGTAGAGGAAGTACAAGTGAACGAAGTGGTAGCGCGTCCTTCGGCAGTCATATTCGTGGGAGGCCCAGCAGCATGAACAGCAGCCATGAGAAAAGATTTCGATAGTTGCGCTAAAGGAGCATCGATGGGAGATGGGCTAACAATGCCATTGGGTACCCTAGGACGCCGGCGTCTACAAAGCGACCCAGATTGTCGGTTAGAGTTCTCATGCCGAGGGACATCGGCAACAGGCAAGACGGAGGCACCAGAAATAACAGAGGCATCAGGCTTGCCAACAGCACGCGGCAGCAGACTCCCAACATCTGAGGATATGGTATTTAGCAGATCGGATTTCCTATTAACAGCAGTCTGCCAGGAGCCAAGGTCCGCTCTGATATGTTTAACGCTACAGCAGAGTTCATCAAAAATCGGTATCGGACATCGAAACCAGGCTTGAGATCTTTCAAGCAGAGACTCAGAGCTAGATTTAAGGTCCTCCACAACAAGAACGAGTATATCCAACTTGCCGTTAAGCAGCCCAAGTCTTCAGCAGCAGCCTGCAGAGATGTCCAGTTGGAAGACATACTATTAATTTCGTTAGCGACGAAAGATTGTTCAGCAGAAAGCGATTCTGCAATACCCTTCATAAGTCCAAGGACATGACAGGGCTTAATATCAAGACACTCATTACACGTAGTAAGTGCCGTCGCAGATGATTTTGACTGGCGTTTCAAACATGCCACACAAACGATTTCCCTATATCGAAGCAATGTCATCTTTTTATTTCCTGGATTTCTGTTAGTAAAAAACATGCACACATTATGTAGGAAGATTTCGAAGATTTTTTGTACCAACCGATGGTTTTTCTGAGTAATGAGTAGTAGGAAATACGTTGACTAGCGTAATCAATACCTGGCATTGCCAAAATGTATTCTCTGACTATATCTGGTTGAACCATTTCACCTGTATGCAAGTTTGATATATGTAGTTAGGACATCGTGCTTATCTTTCCGTTTGTTAACGATAACTGACCCCGATCTAAGCCATTCAGATTATAATCTATATTTTCCGAATCCATCGTCAAAACCCCCTCATTATAATCACTGTTCCACAGTGTTATCCTCACTTTAGTTTCTTCATGACCAAATCTTTTGGATTATCCTTTCGGTCAAATCTGAATGTGCCGCATACATTACATATGTTGACTTACTTGTAAGATCTTTCGCGATCCCAACTGAACTATAATAATTATCCATATCAAGCTCATGACCAAGTTTCAGAAAACCATTCATCAGGGCCAAAACAACATTTAAAGCATGACGTCGTCCACTTGTGTCATCATATTTCCCCGTATAAATTTTTAAA
The DNA here is from genome assembly GCA_964036015.1 of Leptarthrus brevirostris. Lineage (NCBI taxonomy): Eukaryota > Metazoa > Arthropoda > Insecta > Diptera > Asilidae > Leptarthrus > Leptarthrus brevirostris. Next base: position 136,820,861 of record OZ038372.1, on the reverse strand, counting down.
CTTAACACTATTCCTCCAGGTTCACAAAGTTCATAAAGGTTGGCGCCGTAATTATGCCATTTGTTTTTTATATCTTTCCTCTCCAAGGAACTATTGCTTCATCAAAGCACGATTTTCTCCCCGGCTTATAAATGCGATCCATAGTAACTTTGAAGTGCTGGTATAGGGGATTAATCTTATGTAATTGGTCATCCATTTGCTCTTCATTATTGTAGAAATGTAGAAATCTCAATATGATCTTAAAACGATTGCATTTGATGTAGAAGGTAAACTGTCTGTACTGGTGTGCATAAGTAAACCAAAGAAAACACGTAATCCCTTAGCGTTGGTATTCTTCCGATCTCGCAGCCGGGAGGATAGTAATAATAGAGACTTTGCTTTTTCTTGGACAGCATAACGATTTCTTTCTTGAACAATCTTATTTAAAAAATCTTCTGTCAAAAACAAATCGAAGAAATCCCCTGGCGATTAACCATCATCTGGAATTATCAAACCAGGGTTTTCTCTAAACTCAAACTGTGGTGGATTCTTCCTATCAGTTGTCCATTTATCGGCATCGACCTAACATGTAAAGCTTGTTGATGCTTCATCAGCGGAACTATGATACTGCTCACTAGACGAATGAATCCTTCGAAATTGTTTTGCTGGGAAAAGAAATTAGAAGACGAGCTTGCAAAATCAAACAAAACGAAAAGAAAACAATTTTGCATCTGAAATATTTCAATGAAAAAAGCACTACTAGAATCACCCCGAGGATTACCGACCTATTAGTATACTACCAATGCTGTCTAAGTTACTGGAACAGATTTTGTCTAATCAGTTGATAGATTATTTATTTGAATAATAATAATCTATTACATAAATATCAATCTGGTTTTCGCTGTGCACGTAGTACCATAACTTCTCTATTGTATATGACAGAAGTTATTAGATGTTACCTGGATAATAAACAGTCTTTGATCTTAGTGCTCTTAGATTTTAGTAAGGTTTTTGATTGTAGAGTCGGCGTGGATTTTTTAATTCAATTTTAAAAACTCACGGGGAAACCTGGTCTCGAAGCCGGGAACCATGGCATGGTGGTCGTGCCGCTCAACCAATTGATCCAACTAAGTTTCCATATATGTGATTTTCAAGTCGACATCTCAATTCGCTTAGAAGTTAGAAGCCTGTACAGAAGGACGGACTGACATACAGCGTTGCCACAACAATAGAGCCCCGTCGGGTACGGAACCCTAAAAAGCCCACTAATATTGCAATACTTGAGCACTCATATAATCATCGAATTAGCTGATGGACACGTCCTTAATTCATTTTTTTTTATCAAAATTGCACCTTGTCATGATGCAAAATTTTTTAATTCCGAGAGCATCTCCTAAATAAAAACGACAAAAGCAACAGAACAAAACGAAACGAACAAAAAATGGTCCAGCAGCATCCGTTGAATAATCTGTTCGCCGGTCGTGAAATTGTCAAAGCCGCAGTGCAAGAGCTGGCATAGCACGGGGTCATAGTCCAACTAAATGGAAATTTAAAAACGTCTCTAATTATTGCTGTTAATAACGGTTTATGGGTGCCTAGAATTTTTAGTAGTTGTTCCGCATTTATTATTGTTGTGTCTGCTTTTTGTCTTGCGGGCTCTACTGGTCGTTCTATTTTTAATTTCAGCTTCCCAATGCCCCCAAAGCGCAGTGCTTCTTACCCTTTCATTTTGGTACTTTACCCCATGCAAAATTACCGACTCTCGAGGCTATGCCGGCTGAATATTTATGAATGCGTTTTGTGGGTGGCAACGAAAAACTTCCCAGCCTAACCCCGTCATAGCATACGGTTTAGGATCATAAAAATGGGTGGGCTTAAAGCAAATCGGAAAACAAAATATGCGATAACTTTTCATGCTAATTCTAGCCTAGTTAGGAATCGCCTCCAACGTTACCGTTCGGGCGTTTACAGGGTCGAACAAATTGCCTATTTGAAGACCAACAAATTTCGTCGCACTAGAAATAACTAATTTCAGAATTTTGTTTGTTTTTTGATATACAAAACTGCTGCAGTGACAATTTGCGGAAAACTCCTGGTCAAGGACATTCAAGCAATCTCTGGGACACATTGTGGCGCTCGGAATGGATTGCCAATCGATTTTTTATCCATTGATGACATTAAAGGTAGTACGGCAGGTTTTATGTTGGCTAAAAAATTTGATTGGAGTTTTTACGTTCTTTTGACATTTCCTTTATTGTTCACGGGACCAGCACATATCGATTGGCTGCATTCATGGTCGGTTTATTTGCTCCTTTTCTATAGAGATTCATTTAAATTTCAGGAAGCAAATGTAAGCACAATTTTGTGAATGAAAAGACGGGATATCAGGAATTATTCCAATCCTATGTAGGTATACAAACAAAATTCTGAAAAGGATTAGCATGCTTCTTTCTTACCAAAAATTATTTTTGAATAGACATTATAATTAAAATGGAAAAAAATTAAGCAAACTCTTTAGAATTGGGTAATTGTTTGTAGCAATAGCACATCCATCCGAATTATTGGAGGGTTAAAAAGGGAAGCCAACCTTCGAGACCAGCGTCAAAACTATACCAAATAGATCGCCTTGATACTACAGCTTGTAACATTCCAACGAACTCAGTTCTTTTCGTCCCCTCAAAGACGTACGCATGAAAATGTATCTTCTTTTAGTTTTGGGTCTGTATCGGTAGCGTGCATAATATTCCATTTGTTAGCTATGCGTGCAACAAGCACGTATATACTTTTAAAAATATTAACGTCTGTACTTGATTCGGGCGTGAATATACCAAATAAATTATTTTTTATCGGGTTGCCAGAGTTGCTGCAGTGGAGAACGGCCAGGGTTTTACACGGGCGTGCCTTCGTTAAACTTAGACTTTGTTTCATTATAACTAGTTCCAGCTCTTATTGTCTACAGGCAATGCAATTAACCGGCTTAAGCCTATTAGCTTAAAGTATCAACTAAATCGCTTTGACTTTGTCGACTTGCGCATGCGCATACTAGACCCGGGCAGTGAACTGCCCTTAAATTTCTTAAGACTACAAGCTAAGTCGCTTTGACTTTTCCGCTCAACACGTGTACTCGTCTCGATCAGTGAACTGACTTAACCTACTACAGAATTCAAGCTAAGTCCGTTTCTACGGACTACTCTGAGCTCCGAGCCGTTCCTAATCAGCTTAATGCCCCAACTTGGCCCAAACAGTTTTATCTACGATCTAGTTAGAGGGTGTGTGTGACGGAAGGTTTATCTTGTGGCCGGGCCTGCCTGACTCCTGTATGCAAACCAGTATGACTGGAACTTGTCGAGTGGCCGGACTATGACTTGTCCAAACGACCTGGTATTCGGGAAGTTGGGGAAAGTTGGTTGGAGAGGGGTGGGAGAAGGAGATTTTGCCCGTCTGATGTAGCTTATATTTCGGATTTTTGAATTTTACGTGTGAATTATGTTTTATTTTATCTCCCGCTTTATTTCCAGATTGAAGTGTTAGTGTGAATTATGGCTGAAAGGCAACTTTTATACTGGATCTCAGTGTTCGAGTCTCCGTCTATCCACCTCCTTTTATTTTCTTACTTGGGTTCCTTTTATGAATTTTCTACCCAAATTGCCATAATTGGTGTCTGTGTGGAAGGAGAGCATTAATTGTAATGTTTCAGCTTCGAAATTCTTAGTCGAGAGTTTAGCTTCGTCACATTGTTGTTGTTTATCATGAAGAGCTGATTTACAGAGTGTCTGGACACACCGAATTCGAAAGTTTGAAACTGGATTTAGAAGCATTTCTGGATGTAATGCCTTCATTCGGTTCAACTCGTTCTTCATCTATTGGAGCTGCGGCTGCTGCTGGCTTGAATACTCCCATGACTAAGACTTCAACCTTCACTGAGCCCTGCCCCATTAACTTGTGTCCTGCATCTGCAGCTCTCACTTAGGACTGGACCCCTCAACAGCCTGCGGGTAGGCGCCTTTACCGTCGTAAGGTTCGAGTATCTCCACCAGTTTCCGTTATCAACAACGACAATAATTCTCCTCTTGTCGAGGCGCTACTGGCCACTGGGATTAACGACGTCGTGCGGCTGCCCATTGAGAGTGAGGTTCCTGGCAGTTCACATTCTGTATCGATGCAGTGGGGGCCCAAAATTGATGTTGCCAATAGTTCAGTCTGATCTAGAACTTCGACATGTGCTGGCAAAATCATCGCAGCTATGACCATGAGACTTGCTGCACTTCCTCGCAGGCGACGAATTGACAAGCCACGTAACAACGCTGGCTCCTTCAAAAGTTTCTTTTAAGGTCGTCATTCCTGATGCTCTGTTTGACCCTGTCGTTTAAGGTTTAGCCTAATGGAGTCATTGTCCAGGAATTTATTCCAAGAAATCATTCTTACTTTAGAGGTACTTAAAAAAAGTCTTCGGTGAAATTGCGTTCTATTACGTAAATGTAATTGGCCTTCGATCGAAGACGACCAGTCTCTATATCGGTCGTACTAATCCATGTTTCGACACGATATGTTTGACTGACATCTGGATCTGTGGAATGATTACCGAATACATAGTCTTTCATCGTGATCGACATCTGTCTACATTGAATGCCTCTGTCGGAGAAGGAATACTGTAAGCTGTTTACCGAGATATCCCGTACTCTGTTGTTGCCCTCTTGGATTCTGTTGACCTGGAATTTTTACGTGTTGTTCTGAAATTGCCTTATATGAATGTGTTTATTGCAACAGCTTACATTCCTCCTGGAGTGTCCTCGAATTCTTAGAATCTACTTGCTTCCTGCATTGATAATCTCTCCCGTGCCTTTCGCCCAAATGACAAACTATTACTTTTCGGATGCTTATATGCTGATACCCTCACCACTCGTTGGTATCATATGGCTCTTTATGTTTCATCGACTGCCTTTCTTCTTCCCGGCTGACACTGTGTTTCAGCATTATAAACGACTCGAGAATGTAGATAGCACCCTCAGGGTGAGTGGAACTCTCCCTTACTCTTCCACTACGCACCTATGTCGAGAAAACTAGGATTACATTCTGTACGTAGCGATAGCAGAGTACAAGCTCATGTCTCTGAAACCCACCGTCAGTTTGAGAGTCACGACTCCGCCGGGTTAGGGACGTATAAAAACAGACGTAATCGGTAGCTCACACTTTTTGACATTGCTCAAAAAGTGTATTTTAATTTTCTTGACCGTTTCTTTTCGATGCAAAAGTTGAGTGGGGGGCATATTCAAATTTAAGAAGTCAACAGTTTGGCTAAACGGGTGTACAATAAGCCTAGTACTAAACAAAACTCTTATACCATTTGCCCGGAGAACCTACTCTTCTACTTTTCTACTGATGTCTGCTAGAATTAGGTGCTTGAGAAGAAAGTGCGAAGGAGCATTCTTTTTGAAAATAATTTCACAAGTACAATAATATGTAATGGGAAAAGCGTCGTTAATTATTATTGTCATCGCCCATGGACTTAAGCATCGCCTTCTCTAGATACATAGTCTGGAAGCGAATAAAAACAGCTGTTCATTGGAGGTGTAAATAAAGTACACTTCCCACAGTAAATCATAGAAAAAGTTGGGAAATTCTACTAATTTCTCGTGATATTTTTCGAGATTTTATTGAAGTTCTAATCTGACATTTCTTTGAGGTGAATACATGGTGACGATAAAAGCTTCCCTTCCTTACTATTTTCATTTGAGATACGGTGTTTCAAAGAGAAGACTCTCTCTTGTACTCGTATTGTTGAACTATTAAACTTGTAATGCAACAATGACATCATCATTTCTTTTTGGTTATATAAGTGTGCAGTTGTTATAGTGTTGCAATGAATGGCTAATCTTTGGCCCAAAAAATTAATTAGTGGCGACACGCTTGGAGGTAAAAGGCCGCGACGAGCCACAACTTTCATAATTACCGAACTTGCACGTAGCGAAGGCTGTGACAGCAGGAACCATATATCCAAAAACCGGTTTTTACTTGCTCAGCGTCGTCCAGAGTTCTTGTAACAAACTAATGATTGAAACAGATTGCTTACGACAGTGCGACACGGCAATGCGAAATTTAGGAACCATCGATTTGCACTGGTTGTAACCTTTTAACAAAAACCGAAAGGAAGTGCAGCATGCTCAAAAAGTTTCCGAATTTTCCTTATGTGTTTGAAAGGTCTGAATGTGTTAGTTTTCACCATGGAAGTAGTAAATTTGTGACTCATCCGAAGTGGTCCTCCCATACATAAGTACCATTGGATGGTATATAACAGTGATGGCCAAACTCACACCACTTAATGTGAGGAATGCTTAAAAGCTTTGGAAGCATTTCCTACTGTTTGTTTATTTTTGAACCTTAAAATGCATGCAAAAGGTTGTATATCTTAAGATATTGTATGATTGCTTACAGAACTACTTAAATATGACGATTTTTTTAACTTTTGTATGCTTTAACAATTAAAAAACGCAAAAACAGTAAACCGAATACAACCAAACATGTGCATATACGAATTTAAAAGCTCAAAAGCTCACTTGCCCGCGGGCATAGGTTTGTACATCACTGGTATATAATCAGTTCTACCGATAGATTTTAACCACAGTTTTCCGAAGCCTTTATCTTTTGGAAACCTAAAATACGAAAAAGTAGAAAAATATTTTTATATTTTTAAAATTTTATTAGAGCCCCCAGGCAAAAACTTCCGTCAGCTGTCGCTGAAACCACCAAGGCGACCCAAAACTCTGATGTATCTCAAATGTAAGCAAACGAGCTCCATCAAGAGAAATGTTAATATTTTTTGGTAATTTAGCTTTTATTTATACAGATTTTGCACCTATTTCAAAGAAAATGATGTATAATTGCTTATTATATTATTTAACTTCCCTGAAAAATATGATTTTCCACACGCAATGCGTCGATTATTTTTACAACAATATACCGCACACTTTATCACGAGAAATGTTCAAATTAAGCACGTCAGATTCTAAGTAAACTAAACCAAAACAGTCTTTTAAATATTAATTGTCTTAATTTGTAAAATTACACCACTTTTTGTAACTGAACAGTGAAAATTATTCAATAAACACTTTGACTGCTCACTCTTCAGAAAGCCCACGTCAAATTGACATTTCGAAGGCGTACTTTCTACCCCCTTGCCACACCTTTCCAACGAACAAAAAATCGGAAAACACGTACACGGTATTGCACTTCCTTTCGTTCGTTGTATTGCTGTGTCGAACTGTCGTGTGCAATCTATTTCAGCCTTAATTTGCTTGAAGGGCAAAATGTCTGAATATCGCGAAGGAAGTAGGAAGAACTAGGCTATAATTAGCGCATATGGCCATACAAGGGGCCGATTAAAGAGCTCCTTGTAGTGTTCATTTGTTACCTTTGCTTCAGGTCCCAACAGATTATCTCTTGTAATAACCTGGTAGATCATTTCTGTCGCTCAAATGGTCAGGCTGTGGGTCTACAAATATGCAGCTTATTATAAAAGGCAGCCGCAGTACCGACATAATCGAAACAACTACGATAACAATTCTCTCTTTAGCAGTCCACATCCACACATATCATACCTCCCATACCAGTGCATCCCATAGTATCAAAAAAGGTCTAGTAAAGCTGTATAAATGTATAAATTTAATTTTGTTATTTATCCTTTTACTCGTCTCGACCCTTGGACTAATCAAGAGCTCGCAGGAACCCCTTTTTTGGGTTTTTATCATAAAAGTCTGTTACAACATTCCTTTCTAGATCGTAAAAAAGCGGTACAACAAGCTGATGATGGTTTCCTTTACAATAAGATCACGAAAGAACTTGACAGCGTCTTTGGTTTTGACATAAAAGCCCCCCCCCCCAACTATTTTACATTCCACCAATTAAAATTGAAAATCTGTAAACGCCTTCAAAAACACCAAAGGTGATAGATATTGAACTAACTGCGAGAGAAAACAAAATTTTTATGAAATGTAAGCAATCCATCTTCAGTCCTTTTATCCCGAAGGCATAAGATTCTCAAATCAATTATTGATATCTGCAAATGTGTCTGTTAACATTGTCTTGGAATTTTCCTTATCGGGGGCCGGAAATATTCAATGGAGCCGAACAACTGTCAACAATCACAGTTTAGTGCGAAAAGCGAAAAGAAAACTGAGTCTTCCGTTTTCATTATATTCGCCATCACCGGAGGGAAAATTTATGAATAACGAAGGACAAATTGAGTTTAAATCAAAAGCAAACACCAAAGGACTCCTGTCAGAATGTTCGGATGGTGTAACCCCGAGCGGGGAGCACAACCGGGTCACAAGTCTTCACCGAAGGAAATGACTTGGTTAAGGAATGACTGCCTAACTTAATAGCTAGCTCGACGGCTGATCTCAACGGACGGGCAGAGCAGAAAAAAAAATGATGAAAAATTTCCTTGCCTTGTCAGCTTTGTTCATAAAAATTAATTCAATCCCCCTTGGGGCGGAAAGGGTGACATTCGAAACACTGTCACGTTGAAGGCTTTTGCCTCACACATTCCCTTGTTGAACACTGTTGACAAAGTGCCGAAAGGGGTAGCAGGGATCAAACGGAGCTGCCGCCTTCACTCTTTTTATATATATATCTGTAAGATTTTCCCTTGACATCGTACATTTTTGCTGCTACCTTCTACCACATTAAATCAAGGCCTGCTTTTTTTTGTTGATTTCCTTGATACCTATCTGGACCTAACAAAAATGCTTTTGGCTATGACCGTCCTTCTCAAATTACACCCCGAACTCGTCCTTATTGTTTGCGTATCTTTTAAAACGAGAGCGAGTATTCATTGACTTCCGAGCCGCATTAAATTATAACGAGTCCTGCAGAAGTGTATCCCTATCCGAGGAAAATTCGACTGCCACGAGAAAACATTACACGAAAAATACAAAGGATGGACCTACTGAAATTGTAGGCATCTTTATAAGTGGATTTAAGTGGAGCTAAATCGGATACTGTGGGAGATCATTGGCTTAGGGGATTGGGTCTGCTTAAAGACGTATCAAAACAGATTTTATTCAATGAATTTTCGTGATACAGGTAACAAGATTTATTTGGTGCGAAATATAAAAATTTAATTAGATTCCATTTCATCACTTAAATGAAGGTGTTTTGGGTACGCTGCGATATTAATCAAATTTTCTCTCATTTCAGGTGACAGAGTAATATCTGACGAGGTATAATTGGTAAGTGCCAAAAGCTTCTCGTGTTTTATCACATTAATTGATATGATAGGAAAATGTGGCGTGAGATAATTTTGTTGTTGTTGAAATTATGAAGTAAGCAGGCAAAGTGTCGAAATGTTCCATACGACAGAAGTTCTTGCCAACAACGTATAAATATTACGAGATATAAAATGTTACAGTGTGTTCACGAAACCTTCAATGAACTATATTTTGAGCTACAGCATTTAATGTTGTCCAGTATCTTCAACATTTTACTTACTACCGCCTCTTTCAGCACGATCTTATTTGGCTTACCTACTTTTCAAATTTCTTGTGAGTATCATTGCCACAATAGACAGCTTGTTGCCGTGTTGCAAAGAACCCACTCCGCAACCATGTTTTAGGGTGCCGTCTAACTATTTTCGTTCTAAATGAGTCAATAGTCTGCAAGGTAAGTGATATAGAGCTGAGATTCCAACTTAAGAGTCTAAGGTTCCAACTATACCTGCCGTGACCCATGGTTGTGTTTTGTTGACAACAAATTTGGCTAAGCGACCATTGTAGGTTACACCTTAAATAGATCAACTTGCTATCGTTGTCATCGAATCGGATAAAGTTCTTCTCCCACCCATGCTTCACAAGTGGTCGGCTGGGGTAAATTCAAACTTGGATCCATCCCATATGTCGACAGCTATTGATGAAATTTCAACAAAATTGGTCTAACTGGCTTCCTTTAGTTAGTTGACTCGAGATCTAATCCTAAGATCCGCTGCGTTTCACAGCCTTCTGAAGTTTCTCTTGGTTGCCAGAAGAGCGTTGTACTCCTCCATAATCGCCGTATAGTTGGCGTTATTCGCTTTGTTTTCTCCAGTGACAATTCCCTTGGAGCTATTTTGAGCATTTTTTTAATGAACTAGGTATTATAGTATCTTTTTCGAGCGAACTCTCAAGCTAGCCCTATTTTATTGTGGCTTCGGTTTGTCACTATTCCTGATTGACTGTAGTTTGGTTGCCACAGATATACAGTAGACTAAAGTTAGTTAAGGTCCACTGGCTGGTAAATTTCGCTTTAGGGCGAATTGTTTATCTCACGGTTTTGTAAAAGATAAGTCAACTACAACAAACTTACTTGAGTTGTCGAAGTTTTAAATCTCCGTCATCGAGTGTGGTGGACAGGTGGACTGCAATTTTTCTGATTTCAATAAGGCCTTTGACAGAATTAGCCACTGGATTCTTATACATCCTTGGGTTTCCCTCTCTTTTTGTTGGCTGGTTGGAATTCTATTTGTCTCATCGTACACAATGCGCTTTATTTCGAGGCGCTCTGTCAAACATTATTTACAATACTTCAGGTGTCACACAAGGCAGTCATTTGAGTCCTCCTCTTTTCATTATTTATATTAATGAAATTTCGACTGTTCTGGATGATTCCGGGATTCTTTGTTTTGCTGACAACGTTAAAAGTTTCTGTATGGTTTCTGATGTAGCCTATTGTTCCCTGCTGAATTCCGACCAGGACAATTTCCATTAGTGTTGCTCCACTAATTCCCAACCACTCAAAATAGACAAGTGCACTACTATTTCCTTTTCACGCAAGAGGAACCCATTGGTTTTTAGCTATACCCTATCTAGACGCCCCCTTGCTAGACTTTAGAAAACCAAAAACTTAGGCGTTTGGCTAAATGGTCATTTCTCATTTGGCTAAATGGTTAATAGACCCTAGGTTTTATTAAAAGGTGGTCAAAGGAATTCGACAATCCGTATACCACGAGGCTACTTTATTGAACTTTTGTCAGGACTATTTTGGAGTATGCTTGTATTGTCTGGTATCCTTTTTCTGCATCATATATTAACTGCATTGAGGCAGTGCAGCGAAGATTTGTCAGATAGATAGGCTTAAACTCATCGCCTTAGATACTCTCGAAAATAGCCACATACAGGTTCCGGCACACTCTTTAAGGAGTACTGACATTCTCCATATCCCGCGACACTGCAGTTATTACGGCAATCACGAACCGTTACCGTCAATGTCTCGTTCTTTTAATTGTCATTTCGATAGTATCGACTTTCACCTATCTAGGATTCTTATTAGGGTTCGGCTTGTTTAAGTTAATTGGTTATAGTTTTGATTTGTTTCTTTTTTCTATATTTATTTTACTATTAATATTTTTACTATTTAAATTATAATTTAACATTATATTATAAGTAAATTGTATTAGTTGACTATTTTGTAGTATAGTTAGTTATAGTTTTGACTTGTTTATTTCTTTTCTAGTTGTTGCTTATTTATATTATAATTAGTTTGTTTATTATCTAAATAAATGTAATATTAGTAATTTGTATAAATTTTAACTTTTGTGTCATAATTAATTTGTATAGTCTGACTATCTGTACTTTATGTTAACTTAAGCTTTAAAACAGTTTGTACTTCTTTTAAATGTAAGCGATTTGTTAACTTTTATTATTAGTTTTTTAATCTTTTGATTTGTTTCTGCTAACTATTTTGTATTTTTTCTTTATATTTTGTTAGTAGTAAGTAAGGTGATGAATTTTATAAATAAATAAATACCTAAATAAATCTCCAGAAAAAATCTAGAATAAGCTAGTCCGAAGTCTGTCTATTTGTGAATTTTCGGAATTTCCGTAAAAGTTTCCGTTTCCATAAAGCCCTCTACTATGTCGGAGGCCAGAAGCAAGTTGAGGAAAAACTGTTTGTTAATCTGTAGATTACCCATTGACAACTATAAGGTAATACAGTCGAACCGAGCAAACTCTACGAGTGAAATTATTTGCCAGGTCCCATAATTTTTACCCTCGAAAGAAAATCTCTCTCTTATAGTAGAGTTCTTTTTCACGTCTGAACCCCTATATCTAAGATTGCTTCTCGCCGTACATCTAAATAAGCTAAAGTCGAGAAAGCTACTTTTTTCTATATCTGTAAGTAAAAAATCCACTTCTGCATATATATAACACTGAAAAACCACCATAAACGAGAACAAAGTCCCGATCCTTTGAACCCTCGTAATGTGAATTGTGCAGAAGCTAAACTCACCCTTAGCCTCTCTTTGTTTAACATGCCGCTGTCTTGATAGTATTCTGTAGTGCTAAAGTACAATGTAAGTCGTCGCCGGTCCCAGGTTCGAATCCCATCCGCGGTGACGCAAAGATTAAAAGCGACTCAAGCTTAAGACTTCGTCTGTTTTGGCTAATCCCTCAAAAAGAAACAAGTGCAAAATAGGCAAATGTCACTAAAATTGTAATATACCGTAAGAAAAAACATTTTTCATTTTTGAGGTTTTGAACTGATTTATCCAGCTTTTAAAATAATGCGCTTACTGTAAAGTCCCCACAGCCTTAAACAACTCCAAAAAATAACTGCCGTACGAAGTATTGAGCTTCTCATTTAGGAAAGAGCGAAAGTATTAGCAGTAAATATGCACGATCATCCTTTGCGGTAAGTGGGTCCTCAATTAGACATTTTTCTGCGTAATGAATATTGCTGCAATCTGTGTGACGAATATTGCTTGACTCTTGAATAGATGTGTATTCTTGAGTAATAAACTCTTTGACGAAATATGAGTGGTCTCAGTTGCGTTGTGGGCAATTCCATTGTACACAATGTACAAAATAAACACAGCACTCGAGCAAATTTTTGAAGCTACATTAATTTTTACAGAACAGCAACGTAAATTTTCCTGAACAATGAGCACCAGTGGTTTCAAAGGGTATTCCGAGCACCAAATTTAAAACGCTCCAACGTCTTTACTACTAAACCAATCTTAACTTTAAATACTTCACTTGCAAAGAGATTAAAAGAGCTATCTCTATATAAATCCGTTATTTATTGATACTTGCAATAGTTAACAATTTTGTAGTGCTGCTACTTAAATTTTGACAGAATGTGTTACTTGCAACACAATTATTGCGAGTTCAACCGTTTTCTCCGAAATTTTCTCTCCGTGTAGATTTCTTATCTGAGAGTTCAATTCGGTGTAAAACCTTATTCTTACTTGCGTTTTCCGATCTAATCGCGAACTTGTTTTGAGCAACTCTTTAATAGGACAGCTGGAAGTACCCATTTTTCTGTTGAATGACATAAATTGATGATAGTCTATTTTGTGGCTTACGTTCATTAATTTAGTTTCTAAAAAACAAATGTGTTTCAGTCCAATTTAATGAATTGGTCTACTACAGAGTTTAGGCTGTTTTAGAGTCCTTTTCTTTTATCTCCAAGATGTGACCGAAATCCAAGTTGCCAGCTTCTTTGGACGTATCTGACGTGGTTTTTTTCTGTTTAAAGTCAGAAAATAGACACCAGTCCTCGACTCCACTGCGAGGGTCCACCTCTACCCAATTGCTGGGGACAATATCTAGGATACCCCTTTTTTACAGGACCTAGCCGAACTGGGATTAGTTACTATTAAAGACATAGTTCGTTTCATTAGGAACTTCAAATGGTTTAATGTTCTAGTTGGTTGGTTTAAGATGCGAGTGCTACCCAGCTAGACTACCTCTCAAATTAGCAATTTAAACACCGTTTTGATATTACGATCTGTAAGACCCGGTTGTTGTAACGATCCAGTAATACCAAGAGGTCAAAAAGGTATTGGCTAACTTCCTAAACTTTAGTTTTGAGATTGCAGAAAGCAATTTTCCAGTGGCTTTGCCCTGGTGCCTGCCAAAGCTGGACAATTGCTAACAAGATGAAATACGGTTTCTTTTTAACGAGTATTGCCGAAGATGCGACAATGTGTCTTATTAAATATTAGATGCATCCAACCTGACCGCTTATTCACCTTTTAGATGGTAACCTATGCATAATATTTTTTATAATTTCTAGAGACCTGTTAAGCAGCTCCGATGATCTCTTCTTATTAAACCTTGGCTTGAAAGAGGTCCTTTTTAAGCAAACTCAGCGGCAGCGCCATTTCTCGGGAGTTCATCTATGCTCTCATTCCCCGTTCGTTCCAGAAAACTGTGATGTTGAATTTAGAGTTTCTCTCTGCAGTCTTTTACTAATTCTGAGGAGGTGATACAAGCCAGCAGAGAATATGCCTTCAGAATAGCAAGGACTGCCGCTTGGGATCCACTTGCATTGTGAGGCGGTATGTATAGCTCTGATACATTTATTGTTTAACAGAAACCCCCCAATCAACAGCACAGACCATCTTGGAGCCATTAGTGAACAGAACGGTGTCGCAGCAGTTAAGCAATTCAATATTCCTCCATTCATTCTTAGACAGAATTCTGAAGACCCTCGTAAAATTAAGGTCGAATAAAGTCGAAATAGATAGTAACCTTGGTGTTAAATTTATAAAACTCCTGTTGCCTTTGGGTTTTGAAATCCAGCATCCAGACTGTTTCACTCTGACCGCACTGCATGACAAGCAGTTATTGACTCCCTATTCAATTTGGCCATGTTAAATTCCTTCCCCATAGCCGGCCACTAAATGAAAGAGCCGTAAATAAGGATATGAAGCACTATTGCTGTCCACGTGCACAGAGTCATTTTAGGCTGCAGCCTCCACTATTTACCGAAAGTGTGGCTGCAGGCATAAAGAAGCAAAGTGGCTTTCTTTGAATTGCCATATAGAATTCATGTAGAAATTTGACTCCATTTTAATGTCAGATTATCCTGAGTTCACAAACAGTCTACAAGTCTTGCACTATCTGCTGACCTTGTTTATCGTACTCCCCACAATGCAGTACAGGAAGGAATTTCTCCGATATCCGGATTACCAAATCATCGGCATGTGCGACAGCTCTAATTCCGTTCCGGTCGAGTCTCAGCAGTATTTTGTTCATTACCATCGCCAGCAGGCGCGTTTTACGGTACCAAGGCCCTGCTCTACGTCTAGCTCGGCGAGAACCGCAAGGATAGATTCGGAACAAAGGTTATTGAAAGCCTATTTTTATAAGTCTAGGAACGCCACCAGAGTGTATTCTTTGTGTTTTATTGAATATGTATTCAATGCGTCATCTTGATATTCGGTTGCCATCTTGAGTTTGTCTAAGGTGCATGTGTGGCACACGCTCCAGAGTCTTCAACAAAAAGGAAGTTAGACTGATTGGTCAAGTCCTTTGCACGTTCGTGTTTTCGTTTGTCAGCCTTAGGGATAGACACTAGCTTGAGTTTTATTTTGGTCTGAGGGACATAATCCCTAAAAATAGTTACCAGACACTGCGCTTCTAAGCCCGGTAGCTTTTGCAGGATGATTGGAATATTTCTATCTGGCCCGGGAGTTTTGTTGGGGGCAAAGCCACTTATAGCCGATAAAGTCTTCTTTCTGGGACCGAAAGCTTCAACTACGCTCTCTGAAATATATGTTATTGCCAACTTACAGATTATGGCTGTGCATTGGCCTTCACCACTACAACCTGGGAAGTGAGCATCAATTAGAAGCTCCAAAGCAGCGGAAAATTTCGTCCGCGCTACACCCGATCTTTCCAAAAGAAAAGGGTTGGTACGTCCCTTGGGCAGTCTCCATCTGAGTCTACTTGATTCCCAATAGAATGGCAGTACACTAGACTTACGGCAATCCTTATAAGGATCGTAGAAATTATACCTGCAGCAGATGTTGGAGATTTCTCGAGTACTCTTACTCTGACTGCACAAATCATCATTATACCAGGGCGGTAGGGATTTTAACTATACTTTAAAGGACAGCAGACATTAAATGCCGTACTCATGGCTTACTTTAGATTCCAGATCTCGAATTGTTTCAATTCCTAAATCAGGTTTCATAGAGAGTTTCGATTTGCTGATTTGGCTGAATTTCTTCCAGCCCTTTATTCTTCTGGATTTCTGAGAGGTTGAAGCCCCTTCACTTATCAAGTTAGGATTGAATAGTATCAAATTATTGTCGGAGAGCGATCTTAAGTTTTTCTCTCGTTTCTGATCCTAGCGTACTCTTCGGTTAATATTAGTGTGAAATTAAGTACATCCTCCCAGCCATCAAAGCTACCTGTGTTCGAATGACTAGTATTAATTAGAGACTCACTTTGTTCGTCGTTTTCAGAGCTGCCCATAATGCTTCTTGGGTTGGATATCAATTCCTAATCTTTTGTCCATTTCTGCTTTTGAAAACGCGATAAGTTTTCCAACTCTTGAAATTTTGACATGGTTTCCCCCCCATACTTTTGTTTGGTTTTGGTGCATAACCAATTTATGTTTTTCTTCCATATCAATTATTCGTTCCGTAAAAAGAAGCTTATGCTGGCTGGCTTCCTATCTTTACTTTACACATTACGCACAGACCGAAATGTAATCAGTGAAATCAGAAATTTTACATGTTGCAAAATCTAACATTCAATTTTCCGAAATCGTTCACCTCACTTAACCGTAATATCAAAGTAGCCTCTTCTTATTAAGTCTTAATCTTGGGGCTAATCTTGTCACTGTTGATGAATAAAAATCAAGGTAGGGCTTGAACTTCTACAGTGTCATACATTTAATATTTCACTCAATGTCAACTAAATTGAGCCGTAAATTGTGTTGTAGCAAGTATTTGGATGGGATGATGAGAATGTGTATCATGATGGCATATCAGAACCGCACTAAATTAATAAATAGCTCATAAGGACATAATTCATCATACCGCATGAAGGATACAGATAAACTCAGGGTCTACATAGAGGCCATATAAAGAGGAAAAATGCGATTCACGACAAAATTAACAGGTGAACGTGCCCTTCTGTTGCTCACCTTGTCGACTTGCTCACAGGCACCTTGAACCCAGGAGTTTTGTATGGATTTGCTCGCACCAGAAATTCAGGTAACAGCCGAAGTATAGAATCCTTACTTGGTACACTATGGACTATGGAGCCGTAATCCCGACCCATCTTCTGGAGAGTATGTCCTTTCCACCTTGTGTAGTCTATGCTCTGCGATGCGGGTCAAAGGGAACACGACACTAAGCAGTTTTTCTTACGGTTTTCACTTTTTTTTTCTCTGGAGCCAAAGGTATAGCCGGGTGGAGACTAATTAAATGTCAAAAGTTTACGTGTGGAGAATATTTTTGTGCCTCGCTCCACAAAGCCTGCCACTACTCACGGTGGACCTACTGCCGTATTCATTTCGTCGGTTTCAAAGTATTCGAGCATTTCGTTGGAGCCCAGAATGATAAGCCACCCCTGTCGTACGGCAAACGTAGGCAGCAAAAAATGTCTTCATTGTAACCATGTTCACGAAATATACACAAAGGAGGGGCTTAAGGGACTTAATTGACGGAGTATTATGCGGTAAATTTTTCCTTGTTCCTTTAAGTCTTTAGAAATTTTTGGAATTTTTTCGGAGTGCCCAAGCGACATTACGTACGACGCCAACGAAAATGAACTCGTATCCAGGAATTTTCATAAACAAAGAAAGAAACAAATCCCAGCGAAGACCGGGTAAAGCCCGCTTTGATACAGTAAAATTACGTAGAAAACTTTATAGTCTTCGCCGAACATATAAGAAAAGTACTTTTTGTCGCTTCATAGTTCACTTTAATAATTTAATTGCGTATAATACCTACGTACCTACCCGTGTCACTGCAATAGTACGTGAGCCAACGGTGGAGCTTAATTTGTCCGCCTGTCTGGGGCTCTCGCTCCAATTTAAACGGCTAATTACTTTGGACGAAGAATACGTTGGAGTCGGATATTTCTAAAACATTTTCAACTTGAGTTTGGTGTAGGTGGGTAAGATAAGGTAAGTTAGGCAATTTATGTCTTGAGATAATTTTTCAAAAGTTTCAGCTAATAAAATTGTAACAAAAATAACGTGTAATGAAGTCATAATTTTGGTAACAAATTACCTGTAGATTTACTTACTAGTTAGTTATCATTTAAGGTAACAATCCGGAAAGATTGTGGGATTGTGTGGTATTAAGACCGAGTTCTATGAAACATTTGTATCTGCGGTGTACATAAGACGGTAACGTATGGCAGCGTATGTAAAAGCATTTAAGCAGTTCGAGGCTTGCTTCAATCGACCAAGCCTGATTTTCATACGAGATATCATACCACCCAGTATATGTAAGCCGCCCAGTTTTCTCAGACCTTCTAAGATGCCTTTTTAGCGTTAAGGAAAGGTTACAGTTGCGAATACTCTCGGACGCTATTCAGTCTTACATAGACTTTTCAGATTTTCCAAAAAGTACATACCTTCCCCGGGACTGCTTCAATAGAAGTCGTTGTTGGTAATACACAAACCTTCGCCGTATCTGATTCAAGCGGAGGAAGTTTATAAGGTCCCTGGATGATAGCCGCGACATCGATTCCAACCGATTTAGCTCGAAGGTCGGTCAGATCTGCAGGTGATTAGGAAGGTGTGTTCCCCTTTTCCATTTCTCGTTAAAATTCTTATTGAATGCTCTCTTACTGTAGCTAGCTGTTTGCCTAACTCGTGATTTAGCTGGAAGAGTGGTTCCCCGGAATATCATTATAGTATTACCCGGAATTCATGTGACGTGTACGTTTAGGCGCTCAGCTATACGCCATTGACAGTTCAGCGATATTGTTGTGCAGTTGTAGAGGTCGTATACACTTCCACGAGAGATGCAGATGCCGCTTAGCGATATTGCTCCCTACTCCAGGCACAGCATACCATCGAGACGGAGTTGGATCAATTTGTTGAGCGGCACGGGCATGGGTCCCGATTTCGAGACTAGGTATCTCCGTGAGTTTTTATTAAGAAATTAAAATAATCCACTCCATCTGTAGGCTGTTGTCTAGCTCGCAGCAATGCAAAAAAAAACAAGACATTCAAGTTTCCTCACTTCCTTTACGATTATTCCCTTCCGGCCAAAACCATGCTATTGCATCAAAGGGTAGTCCCCTAGGCTTTGGCCACATCGTATAAAAAAGAGCACTTTTTATATAACCATGATATCAGCTTGAAAAATAATGCAGTAGTGTTCAGAATAGACAACTCTATTTCACTTTGAGCCATACGTAAATAGATGCACTGATTTCCACCGCTGGGGAAAACCTCTGTCTCAATCCTGTCTGATAGGAATAAAAAAGTCGAACTTGCCAATAAAAGTAGGCTTGGACCTAGTCTGGTGCGTCAATGCTTTTTATGTACATATAGAATTTAAGTTTCCATAGTCAAAATGGGTCCAGATTTGGACAGAATTGAGCCTGATAGCGATTGGGATGCCGAAGTGGCCCAGCGCCATTAGGTAGTGGATAGTGTTAAGAGCTTTAGAGGATGCTTCTCTGGCGGCACACTTGCAATCAGTTATAATGACATTATCTCAACTTACCCTAATGCATTCTAATCCTTTTACAGTGCAGGCCACCAGACAGGTATGTAGATTAGGTTAGGGGGGT
Organism: Leptarthrus brevirostris; assembly: GCA_964036015.1. Taxonomy (NCBI): domain Eukaryota; kingdom Metazoa; phylum Arthropoda; class Insecta; order Diptera; family Asilidae; genus Leptarthrus; species Leptarthrus brevirostris. Next base: position 136,801,359 of record OZ038372.1, on the reverse strand, counting down.
GCTGCTGAAAACATCTTCAGCCTAACTCACTTAGACTATTAGAAAGGTCACAGGGCTGGGCACTCGCAGTCATTGTCTCCATAATTTTGGAGAGCCGGAAATCGTAGCTCTTGATATTTCGAAGGGTTTTGATAGAGTCTTGCCTAACCTTTTAGCCAAACTTCAAGCATTTGGTTTGCACCCTCACCTCGTTAAATGGATAGAGAGTGTTTTGTTAGTCCGTTCAATACGTGTATTAGTACGCAGAGTTACATCTGATTCCTACGAAATAAATGCCGGTGTCCTTCAGGGTACACTTATTTCACCAACCTAATTTCGTTTTCTTCTTAATTACTTTTTATCTCTTAGTTATAATCCTATACGTAGGTACACCGACGACAGCATCCTTGACTTCGCGTATGTTTTTGATTCTGTAATAAATTCTTGTGGAAAATCCACAGAAGTCAATCGGGAACGCATGTTTAGATCATTAAACAACGTCATTTCTGTGGTCCTCGCTTGGGGCCGAGCAAATCGTGTTACGTTTAATGCATCCAAAAGTCAATGCTGTTTAATGTCCCCTAAAAAACGCCCAGTTCACCCCCAACCTATTTCAGACGACGTAGTGAATATACCCAATTCACCCTCCCTAAACATCTTGGGTATTCAGATATCCAGCAATCTTAGCTGGACTGATCATTTATTTGCAATCGTGCGATGAAATGTTTGTTTTGTTTGACTTAGCGCTGATCTACAAGTCCCACATCAGGCTTAGGCTCAAATATAATTCCCATAGAGAGACGAGACGTACAACGACCTCCTTCACTCAAACTCTTAACCCATGAACATACCTATCACCACTTAAGAGGAAAGCTTTGCATAGATAATAGTTGATAATTTGAGACCAAATAATCAAATTACTACGACTGCACCTTCGATACATTATACACCCCTGAATACAATTAGGAAGAGAATTCCACTTACGCACAGCCTGTACAAAGTAAGATCGTTCACCATAGCGAGACAAACATCTAGGAGTAAGAATTCGAATTCCCCTAGCGGAACTTAAGAAACGCAACTTCTCATATAAGTAGCCAGGACGCCTATTATGTAGCAAATCATACAAGAATATTAGCTGTCGCCGTTGAAGATATTCATCGATAGAGATTCCGAGTATAGGTGGAAGGTGCGACACATGAGCATTACGTGGAAGTCTATACACATATCGGGTAACATCATTAAAAGCGACTGTCAGCTTCCTATGACAAACAGAGTCCAATTTGGTAAAAACATTACTACAATAATTAAAGAATGGTAAGATTATTGCTTTAGCCAATTTTATGCGCTTTCCGAAAGATAAACAACGAGATGTTATCCACAGCTGTCGCAGTCCACTATATATTTTCCCCAGCATATGAGATACCTGACTGCAGCAGCTGAAACTTGAGTTTAGAAATATACCTAGATTCCTAACAACATCGACAAACTCGAGAACTGAATTATTTAGTAAGATGGGGATTTATCTATAGGGTGTCTACAAACTACCAAACAACTTGATTTGTTTGGATTAACTGATAGTTTATTCCTCTTAGACCACTCATAAATATTATTGAGATCCTCGTTGATTCTGCAGACGCCATCTTCAATCAGACCAATAGGTCTGCTCAGGTAGATTTGAACATCGTCAGCATATAAATGTATAGCAGAGTTTTTCACAGCTTGTGGTAAATCATTTAAGTATAAACTGAATAGGAGTAGACCAAGGATCGAGCCTTGAGGAACTCCCGAGCGGAGTAGTTCTACACGTGAGACTGAATCCCAAATCCTCACAAACTGGCACCGATCAGATAAGAAGCTTTCAACCAACCTAACGCCCGATGATGAGAATTGGAATTCATTGCTTAACTTAGAGAGTAGTTCGGAATGATTAATGGAGTCAAATGCCTTACTAAAGTCGAGCAGCACTAGAAATGCTAAATGGCCGTAATCAAGAGACTCATGGAAATCAGTCGTTACCTTCAAGAGCGCAGTTTCACAACTATGCCCCGATCTAAAGCCCGATTGTGAGACCGTTAACATCGCACCGTCGTCCAAATACTGCATTATTTGTTTGAACATGAGTCTCTCAAGTACCTTCGAAAAGAAATTCAATAAGCTGATCGGTCTGAAATCGCAGGGATCAGTCGGAGACGTCTTTTTTGGGACGGGAACAACTACAGCTTTTTTCCATTCCTTGGGGTACTGTGACGTAGTTATAGCAAAGTTGAGGATATGAGTAATTGGAATAATTATATGCTGCGCTAATAATTTAATAAAACTTGGAGGTAGATCATCAGAACTCGGCCCTCGGAATGGTAAGCAAAATCTCTTCGCCGTCAACACATCTAAAAGAAAATCCGTCAGGAGTGCCAGTAATAGCAGGGTCTCTTGGGGGACCGGACTGCGTTGCAGAGCCAGCGGCACACGTAAAAAAACTATTTAGTGTATCAGGGTCAAAATCCGCAACTAGAGAATCACGTCCATGTATATCCAAGCTCCTAACATTTTTCCATAAACTTTTAGGAGGTAAATTTGTCTGACAAGCGAAGCATCAGCGTGACCCTATTACGTAAAGCTTTATAACTATTAAATATTGTATTGTCACGTGTTCTTTTATAACGTTTTAATAAAAAGTCACGCTCCGCAATCGCACAACGGATCTCTTGATTAATCCACGGACACTTTTGAGAGTGAGTCCTGCTGGTCTTATGGAATTAACCCTTCTAACACAGAAGGCGCACTTCTTTGGCAGGAGCCCAGAATCAATTCACCTATTCCATCAAATTGATGAAATGAGGCTCCCACACCAGTATGCAGAGGAAGAATCAAGAAAAAAAGAAACAGGAAGAAAACAAGCAAAGAAACCCCGCACGCAACATGCAAACAGAGAGTCAATGGAACATACTTATTGTACAAATATGAAAGCATATTTGAGAATACCATCACCTTCTCGTCAAGATCTCGACAAACGAAGATATCTGACCAAGGCAACAGCTCACACTCATTAAAAAGCTGTTCCCCCATTGCCAATAAAAATTGTCTTCGGGTGAGGGGAGGGGAGGGGGGAGTGGGGGTAGTCTAACTTCATAACGCGTGGACCGACTTGGATAATTCTTTTCTTGTTGGGTAGAGTATGCTCCCTGGTTGATACCACGAGAAAAAAAATGTCGGTGGGGGGGGGGGGGGGGGCGGGGGAGTGGAACCCAACTTTGTAACGCGTGGCCCGGTTTTTAACAAAAAAAAAAACAAGATTTTCGTAACTTTTTTTCTACAGTCCATCATTTTTTTTTTCAATGAAATTGATTAATATTAGTAGGGACGATAGCGACAGACCTACTGAACAATAATCCATTCGATTTTTTTTTTATTTAAGACAACATGAACAGCCGCTATTACCATGACCAGTGAATTGCTTTTTTTTTTGGTGTCTAATTTAATTAAAAAAATATTTAAAAAATGTAAAATAAGAAAAAAAATTTTTTTTTATACAGTTTAAGATACAAATAAAAACATAAAAAAATTAAAATGATTGAATTTTATTGTCTTATAAAAAAATTCCCTAAAAAGAGGTAAAATTTATGCGTTCACATGAGAATACCCCCCCCCCCCCCCCCCCTTTAAACAAATATTTTGTTTAGTTCTCATTTGGTTAATTTATTCTTAACTGTTTACCGTTTGTCAATCGCCTCAGCTATTCAGTTGTCGATAATATTCATTCCGCAATAAAGAACCGTAGTAGTTAGACGTGCTTTTCAATCAGAGTTACTACAGCACTTTAATCGAATTAGAATTGTCATTTTTTTGACAATATACAGTGACTTACACTGAAACTCATCCACTAGTATATCTTACACTTTCGAGGAGAAAAATCACACAGAAGTAAAACTTGGAAAAATATATTTTAGATATGTTATAACTCTGTTCGAATAGGTCATAAAACATAAAAATGTAGAACATTTCATCAATAAAAAAACTAAAACAAAACAATTCTTAAAAATATGAGAAAATTTGGAGAAAAACTGGAGACAAAACAAACGGTAAATTTTTATTTCATTGCAAACTTGTTTACTTATTATCAGTCGGTGTCGGAACTGTCAAAGTGTTCTGTTGGAATTATAAAGAAATTGAAATGGGTCGGCAAAATGGGCAAACTTCTGTCGAAGTGCGAAAATTAGTAATTTTCCACAACAATCAAGGAAAATCCCAAAGGGAAATTGCAAAAATTGTAAACCGTAGCCGTGCAACGGTACAATCAATTATTAAAAAATATAGAGAGACAGGAAGAGTTGCAAATAAAAAGAGAATAAGCCCGAAGAGAGTATTTTCAGCTCGCAATGAACGAATCATTGTTAGGAAAATGAAAGAAAATCCAAGATTGAGTGCGCCTAAATAAACTACAGAGGTAAAAAATCAACTAAAGAAAAATGTGAACCCCGAAACTGTGAGAAGAGTTCTTCGAGCCGGTTTTAATGGTCGTGTTGCCCGCAAGAAGCCGTTAGTTAGTGGCAGGAACAAGAAGTCAAGGTTGGAGTTCGCAAAGGAATACATTCGCAAAGACAAGGCCTTCTGGGAAAAGGTAAATTGCTTAAAAATAAGTTAAAAATAAAAATAATTGGGGCTGCTTCGTATAAATTCTGAGCCTACCCGCTTCTCTGATTACTCCTCTTCATTATTAGATATCTTTGTCTCATCTGATCCAGCTAAAATTCTTTTTAATAATCAAATATCACTTACAAATTTATCCGATCATGACATGATCATGCTAATATATGATATAAAATTAGATACCTCATATAGGTTTTCCTACTATAACTATAATGCAGTCTACAGTATAATGCTGGGCTAGTTGCTTGTGATAATGTGTATAGGATGCATGATACTGATGATCAGGTTGGATTTATCAATAATGAAATCCTACGACTACATGACGAATATGTACCGCTAGTGACAAGAATTGTTGTTGATCCTGTCCACCCATGGTTTACGGAAAAAATTCGACGACTAATTAATATGCGTAATAGAGCTTATGCTAAGTGGAAACGATATAGAATCACGATGTTGTGGGTTGAGTACTGGGAACTAAGAAATAAGACGACCTGTGCCATAAAACAAGCTTAACGTAGATATTTTTCTTCTTTTTTAAATCCGGAGTTGACTGGTGGAAAGTTGTGGAAAAATGTAAGAAATATCGGCATTGTTCCTTCAAAAAACTTAAAAAAAAATCACAAAATCGACCCCAAGGAACTAAATAAGGATTTTCTGGCACATGTTACATCTTCGAATGGTATGAGTCTTGAGCATCTTTCATACATCTGTAATTCTAGGCCATCTTCCTGTTATGAACAATTCAGCTTTTTAAGAGTATCAAGTGCCGAAGTACTTGATGCTGTAAGAAGCATAAGATCCAACTCAACAGGTTATGATGCAGTAAACCCTAGATTTGTCAAAATGATATTACCATACCTTATTTCTCCACTTACTCATTTCTTCAACACGTGCTTCATGACGTCTACCTTTCCATCTCCATTGTTATTCCCGTACCAAAAAATTCTTCTGAATTTAGACCTATAAGTATCCTCAGTTACTTGTCAAAAATAATGGAAAAACTCATAGCTGGTCAGATATCCCATTATATATCGTGTCAGGAATTACTTAACTCTGGACACCGAGCTGCACATAGCTGCACTACAGCATTGCTGAAAATAACTGTGGATATACGTGTTGAAATGGATAAGGATAATTTCTCCATTTTAACCTTACTAGATTTTTCGAAAGCTTTCGATACAGTAGACCACTGGATTCACTGTAATAAGCTTGTCAATAATTTTAACTTTTCATATTGTGCAACGAAATTAATCACAAACTACTTAAGGGATAGATACCAATCAGGCAAAAGTAATGGAATAATATCTACACCATTACAAGTGAACGCTGGTGTTCCGCAAGGTTCCATTCTTGGACCTCTACTACTCTCCCTCTTCATTAATCATATATTTACTTGCGTTAGTAATTGCAAATTACATCTTTATGCAGATGATGTGCAGTTATACCTACATAGGCCCATAGGACTTTGTGAAGATGCGGTTGCGTGTTTAAACTTTGACTTAAAAGCTATAAATAAGTGGGCAACCAATAATAGATTACGTTTAAATCCTGATAAATCCAAATGTCTCGCAATATATAAATACATATGGAATATTTCCACTCTCTCACCTGTTCTCTTAAATGGAGTTCCCTTGCTATTTGTGGAATCTGTTCGGAGCCTGGGTATAGTGTTAAATCGAACTCTATCATGAAATGATCACGTTAACAAGGTTATTGGAAGGATTTATTTAGGTCTTCGTTCACTATGGATGACAAGTGAGTTCACACCAACTTCTACACGGCTTTATCTGGTTAGATCACTTCTGCTACCTATAATAACTTACGGATGTGAACTTTTCCCTAAACTTGATAGCGTGTCTTTCAGGAAGCTATCGGTTGCTTTTAATTCAACTATACGTGACATATATGGACTTTGTCGCTTCGATCATGTCTCACCATATTCTGCTTCTATTTTAGAATGTAAATTGGATACCTACCTAAACTATAGAGTGATTTTATTTTTGGCGAAAATTATTAAGTTTCGTAAACCGCTTTACCTGTACAATTGCTTAATTTTTGCACAATCAACTAGAAGTATAACCTTAATTCAGCCTAGATTCTCTTGTCTAATAAGTGAGCGTCAGTTCTTCGTCGATTCCATTAGAATGTGGAATCAATTACCAGCTCAGGGTTCTCAGGTGGCTAGAGTGGGAGATAGTATCGTGGTGGTGAAAATATAGTACCAACCCGAGAATTATAGTATGCTTGGTAAAACCGACACCAAAACACCAATACAAAAAGGTATAAATCCCTACATCTTAATAATGTTGTGATTGAACATTACATGTATGTAGTGGTGGTGATGATGATCCACAATATTATGGCTCTGTGCGCTGTTGCGCTGATGCTATTATTGTTGTTATTATACTACATACAATATACATTTGCATACAACTACTGGTCAACTAGTGATAATTCCAAATTTGAATTTTTCATTACAGTCTTTTAAAATAATATGAAATTACAAATATAACGTTAAAACACTGAAGGTACATATTATCTACTGGTGAATCATTGTTTTAATGTTTAATTTTATTATAATAAGTATATGAAAAAAGAGTAAGACGGTATATTTGTAATTTTATATTTTAAAAGACTGTAATGAAAAATCAAATTTGGAGTTATCACTAGTTGAATAGTGGCCCCAGATCTGAGGGCACGGCAGTGCCCCCGCCAAGACTGGACACTACCTACCTTTTCTCGAACCGTTTCGTCCTATTTTTGAACCCTAATAGCTTCGGTATGGCGAATACCAGAGAACCCAAATTCAGAATAAGATTTAGTTAGCAGACTTATAAAACACACTAAGTTTTATTTGTCTAGCTTTTATACTTTAGATTTTATTAATACCTGAAATACGTCGATTTCGCCACTCATGATCATCAAAACCTCTGGGCTACTTCTTGAAGTCTCAGAAAGCTGAAATTTGGTATGATGGCTAGGATTAGCACAAAAACAGCGAAAATATTAAGAAATCTGTAACTTTTACCTTCCACTCCCCATAAAGGGGGGTGCAGGTCTGCATGTAAAATTTCTTCTAGGGTGGTACTTCCAAAAGTTAAGCTGCAATTTTATATACACACTAGGATAAGCACACAAACAACGAAAAAATTAAGAAATCTGTAACTTTCATCCTCCAACCCCTCGAAAAGGGGGGTCTGGTTCTGTATTCTATTACAATTTCTTACAAGATAATTTCCAAACTTCTAAAAGCCCTAGAAAGCTGAAATTTGGTATGCGGACTAGGTTCTGCACGAAAACAACGAGCAAATTAAGAAATCTATAACTTTCACCCTCCTACCTCCCATAAATGGGGTGCAGGTCCGTATATAAAATTTCTTCTAGGGAGGTACTTCCAAAAGTTCTAGAAAGCTAAAATTTTATATCAAAGCTATATGTTATTAGTACGTAAACAGCTAAACAGTGAGTGTGCTATGAAGAAAGAAACTGGGGCCTATTCATAAACGCAGATTTGCGCAGCAACCGCACAATTCAGCTGAACCGAATGAGTTGCTGAATCATGCAGATGCAGCGCAAACCTGCGTTTATGAACAGGCCCCTGCTGTCGTGCAAGAAGTACCTTCTTCACTTGACTACGCCAGAACGAAGGGCCGCCGGGGGCCTATATTTCTTTAAACTCGTCCTAGTGTCTTATCTATTGCTTCTATGAAAATATTGGTTTTTTCTACTTGAAGTTAACAAAACAATCTTTCGAATGAAGTAAAAATAGTCATACCGTATTTAAGCAACTAAAAAGCATTTTTAAGCCTAAAAGCGCGGAATTGTACGGAAGGAGAAATTAAAAAAAAAATACAAGCACGAGGCCATGGTCGGACCATGATTTACTGCTTCCGTTTTGGATAAATATTTGGTTTGCGACTAAAATGTCAGGTTTAATCAGAGATTTCTTGTTATTTCGGTTAATAAAGTGAAAATGTTTTTACTTTTTTGAAAAGATAATTTAGTCTGCTTTAAGTTAATATAAATAACAACAGTCAGCTATAGTTGAATATAATCGGTTAATAGCTAAGTGCCACCCGGATTTATCGGTTATTGCAAATAACAAGCCAACAAGGAAAAAATGCAACAATAGAGAGTGGGCTATGAAAAAAAAAATTCCTGACGCACAAGAAATACAGCCCGAAAAAATAAAAAAAACCTAGAGCACCTTGCAAAAAGAAATGAAATTCCACCAAAAACATTTCAATGAAAGAAGGTTGCCAATACTCACAGTGGAGCCAAGCCCCTACCTCTACAAGGCCTAAATCTGTAGAACCCCCCCCCCCCTTACTGTAGAAACTAGAGCTCTCAGTTGGAATCGGATAACCCGAAAACCCGTGTACCCACTCGACCGGGTAGGAATCGATTCCTACCAAAAATTCGGTTCCAATCGGGTACCCGATTCCAAGCGAGTACCCGGTTCCAAATAGGAATCCATTCTATCAATGGAACCGGTTCCACTGTGAGAATCGATTCCGCCACCGGGAATCGATTCCGTCGTATGAACTGGTTAATAAGAATGATTGAAATTGCAAAGCAAAAATTGTCACTATTAGTGAGGAGTATAAGGAATTTTTTATTAATAAATCTTGAGTCGTATTTTGTAATTTCACTACAGAAAAATCTGTAATTTCCAAAGAAACTAGACATTTTCTTAGTGAAATGCAAAATTTCCTCTGTTAGCCTTGAAACTGAATCTGTACTGCACGATTTCAAGAGGAACCGATTCCTGTGACGGAATCGATTCTGACGTTGGAACCGACTCTTATAATGGAACCGATTCTCTCTTGGAACCGGATACCCGAGTAGGAACCGGGTACTCGACTTAAATCGGTTACCCTGGTGAGAACCGTGTACCCGGGTAGGAGCCGAGTACCCACGAGTCGGGTTTCTGAGAGCTCTACTAGAAACTCTACTTCTTGGTCAAAAAGTATGGCTTGGACGTTTCATGAATCTAATACATGACACAACATTAAAGACCTGTGACTTAATTTCGTATCATAAGTCCATAGGAGTGACTGTGCGATGGCCGCGAAACTGGCAGGCCATACTTTTTGACCAAGATGTAGGGTTTCTAAAGTTCGGGGTTGTAGAGTTAGGCCTTGTAGTGTTAAGGGCTTGCTCCACATGAGTTGTGATAACTTTTTAACAGGGAAAGCGGTATGAGCTTGTGAGTCTTGACAACCTTCTTTACATGAAATGTTTTTGGTGGGATATGCATATGTCAAGGCAGCTTTACAACGCGAACTTGCGATCAGCTGCAAAAAGTTACTTGATGAAGAATCGAACAATTGAGCGACTAGTTAGTTAGTGAAAGCATTAATTAAGTGAGACTTAAAAACGAATTTCGACGAAGTGAAATTATGGTACACTTGCGTACTTATAATAGAATCAGTATTACGGATAGTAGAGCTGGTCAAATTATAGTACATGTACTCAGGGCCGTCGACAGGGGGGGGGGGCCGAAGGGGGTAAACCCCCCGGGCCCGGGCTTTGAAAGGAGCCCCGTCATCTAAGTCATCAACAGAAAAATTTTTCCATTTTAATTATTTATATAAAAAAAATGCTTCACGATCGAAAAAGTGTACTATACTAGACAGATTTTAAACTGAGAGTCAATCATTCGATTGTATATGGGCCCGTAAACGCTAAGTGCCGGGCCAGAAATTCGTTTCGCGGGGGGCCCGTATGTGGTACCCCCCGGGCCCGAATTTTGTGTCTACGGGCCTGCATGTACTATAATTATAGGACGGTTGAGAACCCTGTACCAGCTACACTAAGATTATCGCTTAGGTCGAATACGTTTACTGAATTTTCTTTTAAGTTATTTGAGTTTATGAAAACCAATTGATAAAACTATGTACTATATATATACATATATTATGCAATCTATTTTACAACGCTTAATTAAATTTATTAGTCATAAATTATAGGACTTTAAAATACTGTGAAATTTAGTAGATTTACTTTTTTTTCACTGTACTCTATTAAATGTATAATTTCAACTTAACTTGTACTAGTTAATAAGGTCAATGGTCTTGTAGTACAATGCTGAAGAATTAAATAAATAGTAAATAGTAAATATGGAACTAATCCCCTTTTTTTCTATGTACCTTCTTCATGTCTTTTTTACACGGTTTTGTCTGGAACGTATCTACCGTGTAAAAACAGAATTAGGTGTATTTTAAATTTCGACGAAATGATCAATCCTGGTGCTGGCATCAAGATTGCCATATTGTTTCATAAATTTTCAATTAAGGGCATCAATTGTAAAACTGTTTAGAATTTAAGAAGTTGAGTATGAATAATTTGTACTTTAATCGAATTGGAATTGTCATTTTTTTCACATTTTCAGTTTTCTGAATGTAAAATATCAAAAACTATTTTTACCCCCCTCCTTTTACATTTAGTCGACAAATATCTTCTAAAATTCCCAATTTTCACTGCAATATCCCTCACCGAATTTTCCCCGGCACACCATGGACTGCTCTTCGAATTTAAGCACAAGAATCCCCGCACGTTCAAGAAACATTCTCTCAATTTACTCGAATTCGAAAAACACAACTCGGAGAAAAATTGTGAAAGCAATCTCCTCCCGTGCCTTACTAAAAAAACAGAGAATTTCATTCCTTAATTCTCCCACATCAATCTAAAATCGTTTTTTATCCCTCTTCAAAATTCCCCTACTAAATAGTTAGTCAAGCCTATCAGACAACACTGTCACGAAGCTCTCACATTTCCCACGCCAACGCACCCTTTCACACTGAATTCTGCCAATTGTCGTTGACTTTTCGTAAACTAAAAACGAAATTAACACGGCAAACCGTTTCTTATTAGAAAATTTTATCTAATTCGAAAAATTACCTGTTCGAAATAAGATAAAAGAGGAAAACTTGTCACTTGTGCGCCACGAATTTTTGTTTAATGTTTTTTCCTGCCCTTTTATTGTGATCATCCAGCTGGATTAGTTAGGAAGAGAAATAAGAGTATTGATAAGAGTACAACATTTCTCTTGACAAAATAGTCAACACATTCACAATCATATGAAAATTTCCTTTTAGTTCCACTGGGAGTAGGAAGCGGCTGAAATTGTCATGCGCACTTCGTTGATTATGTTTAATCATGGCAGGCACGGGGCACGGCAAGTATTAACAGTTAAGTGTGTGTGCGAAAGGCGCCAGCTTTCTTTTCGGGGTGTGCAAGTTTTCCCTTGTTCCCACTTTCGCTTGATTCTAATAAGCTCGAAAAAGTTTTCACACAAACAACCCTAACCATATCTTCGCTGCTACTCGGCAAATAAGTTGCGTAGCTGGAACCGGACTAGTGTGTTAGTGTGCAATGGAAGTATAGAGAAAATGCACATTATACCAAGAGTGTTGCCACATTCTACACAGATTTTACAGGCTTCCCTGACTGCATTTTCCATTCAACTACAGTTTTGCTTTCATGTACGTAGCTGAATTCAAACTGGACTTGGAATTAGTTGCTTCTCCCAGGAAAGAGTTGTATCGGAAAGAGTAGTTTTTTGCTAATACAAAACTGCTGGCCGGCGAGGGAGACACGAATTGCAAGGTGCTTAGCTTTGCTGGAAATGCTTATGTAGAGTGTGAGAATTGAGAAATGTTCCCCGTTTTTTCCCGAATGAAAACAAACACAATCACATCATAGCCGAGCCAGAGCATATTGGGAAATTCTGTATGTCAACCACTTGAGAAGTTTTCTGTTTTCAGTCTACGAGCGACTACGTGTACGAAAGGTCGCGCTATTTCGCATCCCCGCAGAATTTTTGCCGCTTTTATTGCTTATTAATGTAAAATATTATATTAAAAATCAATCCGGGTGAAATATTTAATTGATATCTTCAAAAAGTAATACCTCCAATCTGTATTATAAAGAATATTTCTCTTGCTGTCCTCTGAAGTAGTTGGGAATCTCACTGTAAAGGCCCTTGTTTCGGGATTATTTCAAAAAAATTATGAAGAAAAAATAAATTTTATTACAACTTACAGTTAAACGTAAGAAGTAGAAGATTTGTTTTTTTTTTGTTTTGGTCAACAAGTTTTTATAATTTCTGTTTTTCCAATTAATTTTGTTTTAATTATCATTGAGTTGTAAAAATATTGAAAAGCATTGCTTAGTTTTGTACACTTTCGGTTCGTAAAACGTTTTTCGCGAACTTTTTGGTTATTTTTGTAATAAAATCTCGTTTAAAACTCGTTTTCCCACAACTTTCGCGGTAAGAAATTCGTCAAAAAAGTCGAGAAATAGCGTACCCCAAGCGTTTGGACGGTAAACAAAAAGGTTTTCCTAACGTAATCGTGATTTGTGAGTGGTTTTACTGCACATTAAGAGCAGAAGAAAATATTTGAAAGTGAATTTATCAAAATATTTGTGATTTAAATATATTTATGAAAAATTAAAAATAGTGTCCTGTGTTGATTGAAGCGGCCAGCTGACGGAGATAGATTGCTCGGTCCTCGTCTGCGAGAGAATTTTTTATTTGTTAAATTTCGTTTTTCGTTCATAATTTTGTTGTGTATAAATAACGATTTTGTTTTTTTTTATTTGTTCTGAAAATGATATTCTAAGTTTTTATTTTGTTCTATCTCTTATTTGTCCAGATTAAAGTCGTTGAGAAATTTGAAAGAAATTTCTAATTTTAAACTTGCCCCGTCGTCACCGTCGACCGAGAAAATCACTCAGATTCAGATAAAAGACGTTGGTACAGTGTTATACTGGCAGTTATTGTGAAATTGTTCAGTAATTTTGTCGAAAATATCTTAAAACTTGAAAATCAAATTTTTTGAAAAATAAAAATTCATCAATCACCACATCTTGAGATAAACCGATAAAGTTCCAGTTACCGGGAAAAGATCTTCCAAGGAAACAATTAATGTAAGTGAAACACAATTTTTCTATTGTTATTTCAATTATTAATTAATTTACCTAAGCCTGTGTATGCCCACCTGATTTATTAAAGAACCAAAAAAAAACAAAAAATTAAATTTTGACAGATCAGCGAGACAATAGACGTCGTGTAGCACCAGTAGCACGCATTCACGTGCAAACACCAAGAAATATTCTCATAAATGTCGGCTTGATGTTGAATTGTATTAGTCATAAATGCACCTACACATTCATAATTGACATCATAAAATGCTTTTCAAAGATGATATCAGATGTACGTCTCCATCTTCTCCGTCTTTTAGCTGTCAAGCAATGCAAGATTTCGGCCTGAGCTGGAACTGGATTGGAAGCACCACCGGTTGGAGATTTATCGAGGTGACCTGACCAGATTTGGCTACTTTATTGGCATCAGCCAGGCAACCCATAGCCACAAAATCTTATCTTGCTCCATATGCATAGCTGCTGTCTCTCAGTTCCGATGGCATAACGTTCAACTTCTTGCTTAATAGCTGACTGTGCCGTAATTTATTTGATTCCAAACGAATTTGCACTCATTCGTTTTGTTGCTGCTGTCACTTGTTTTCTTTCTTTCTTTTTTTTTCTCCACGAGCATGTTAAATGCATAATTAAATCAGTGCTGCCATTATACTTGTAATTATTTTGTTGATAACAAGCACAACACAAGGAAATTAATAAGTTTTTGTTTTTGTTTTTTTCATTTTTCTGACCATTTTAATTGAAATATTTCACATCGATGGAGTATTTTTAGAAGTGATTAGTTATTTATTAAATTTCTTTTCCAATTTCTTCTCGTCATTGTAGCCTAATTCATAATTATGATTACTTCGCCGCTCAAAACACGTACCTATAGTGGCGTATCTTATCTTACCAATTTTTTCTTTAGAAGAAAGCGCCGCTTTTTTTGAAAAACAAATATTAGCTGCGTTTTTTTTGCCGAAGATCTAGTTCCCGATGCAAAAAAACCAATCAAAAGTTCATTTTAAAAGTTGCTAATCCAGAAGGTTATTTATCGAGTTGACACTTGACAGCTGCTGTCTTTTATAAATTAAAATATAAGCTTTGAAAAAATACCCAAATCTTGTCCTTTTTAACGAAAAAATTGGAATAATTTTCCTTTGGCTTAAAGACGGAATCATTCCTTTTTTTATGTGACTTTTTAGTGCAAAGGTGTCGACGACATATCGAAAATTCACTGATGATCAAGCGAGTGTTAGGCTGAGTTTTTGTTGCGCCTTGTTTAAGTACATCTTTCAGCCGTTGTATTATAAATTAAGAGCCCACAGGAAAGAAAGGTCTATTTCTCATTAGTATATAAAAACTAAAAATATTTTATGATTTTTTGGGTAGATTAAGTTATTAATACCAATGAATTGAGACATTCTAAATAGATAGTTCTCGTTGCAATGCTGTTTAATGCAGTTCAATTAATATCGTTATTTAACCAATTAAGCTCTTCTATAGTAAAGCGATACAGATTCTGTAGGAGTTTCCTGACAAAACTACGGGAAATACTTAACAGTGTTTTAGTAAACAAACCATCATTAGGTTGGCCGGATGAGTCACATTAACAATGTCAACAGAATCGCCACGAAGAAGTCAGTCAGAAAAGTGAAAGAAAGCACTGTGAAAGCGGCAACTTTTTAACACATCAACATTACATTTTACTGGAATTTTGCGTCCACTATTGTTTCTTATTTCAGATCAAATGACAGTCATGAACACCAACTTCTCAAACCAAAACAAACCATCTATGGGTCAAATTTGTGACTAATTTTCGGATCTTTAAAGATCCGGGTCTGCATATCCATATATATCTTAAATTGTTGTTGTGATTCCGTGTTAAAGCATGATTTGGATCATAAGATCTGTATAGATCTTGTGCAAAAAAAAAACACGGCTATTAGAGTTCTGGGTAAATTCGATAGAGTTCTGGAGTTCCTAATAGAAATTTTGAATACATTCCACAAAGTAATGACAAGACCAAGATAAAAATAACAAATTCTTGTACTCTTCTCAAGTTTTCTCATATAGTTATGATAATGTACATTATATCAGTTTATATATGGTTACAAACATATGCCTCCATAATATAAAAATTAAAGCATATTATTAAATAAAATATGAAAATTAATAAAAAGTATGAGATCCCCGATTTATAATGAATCATTGAAGTCGGCGTGGCATTGAATTTATCACGTCGAAAACAATATTTTGTTCAAACTGTCCCGTTTTTAAAAACTCGCTTCGATAGTATTCCGACGAATGTACAGCAGCGTTGTTGTGTTGAAAATTCTAACTGCCTTCTACTATATCATCACCAATATTAGAAGAGCGTCTTCCAGCAGATTTACAGTGTTGTGTGAAGCAATAGCAACCATTTCAATACAAAAATTTAATGTGGTTTTTTTCTTCATTTTAATAATGTACAATAAAAAAATATATCCTGTTTTTTTCCTTTGATGAAACAATTGCAAAAGGTTTACTTCGCAAAAAAATACAAGTTTAATTTAGTTAAACAAATGTAAAAAATAACAAACTTCAACATATGCTAGTGTGCGAAACAAAAGCAATCTTTTAGGTACTTCCTTAATAGTTAGTAGACAGCCTTTATTTTTAATGACCTCAGGAAACCTTCGTGGCATAGACGCTATTAAACTCATAATAATAGACTGAGGTATACTTTCCCATTCCTTTTTTAATGTTCTGCCTTATTACGAAAACGTTGACCTCCGACTCGCCGTTTAAGGATCCCGAAGAGATTTTCAAGTGGATTCAAGGCTGGTGATTGGGCTGGCCAATCAAGGACTTGAATACCATTCTCATTTATCCACTCTTTTACCAGCTTCGATGTGTGTTTCGGATCATTATCATACTGAAACACCCATCGAAGCGGCATTTCCCACTCGGCATACGGGAACATTTGCGTTTCCAAAATATTTTTATAAATAAAACGATCCATTTTTTCTTTTATTTCAAAAAAATGACCCACACCTTTAGCCGAAAAGCAGGTCCACACCATCACACTACCTCCTCCATGCTTGGTTGTTGCCGTGCAATATCGTGGATTGAGTCGCTCACATTTGCGTCGTCTCACAGTAGTCATGCCGTCGGAGTTTATTAAATTAAATTTCGACTCATCGCTGAACAGTACAGTTCTCCACTTTTCTAGGGATCAAATGCTCTGAATCAAATTTTAACCTATAAATTTAATATCATATAGAGACGAAGACCATATCATCAAACTTACCTTTTTTGCAAGTGTTTTCTGGTTAGCAAATGTTTTTTGCTGGTCTGTAGCTCCTTAAATTATTTTCCAAAGCACGTTTTCGGACAGTACTATCATCTATACTTAAATTTAACGCGTTCACAATTTCACGGGATGTTATAAATGGATTCTTCTTAATTAACGCACAAATTCTCTTATCGGTTCTGGGTGTAGTTTTCCGTAGTCGACCGCCCAAATGCAGCGTGCTAATATTTCCCGTGATTTTATATTTATGTACAAGTCGCGAAATTATAGATTTATTAACACTATATTTTTTCGAGAGTGAATACTGAGAATATCCTCTCTTATATTCCGCAAAAATTTGAATTTGAAACTATCACTGAACTTATTACGCGCCATTATACAAATATTAACTTTTACCGATCTGCTTCAGCTAACCAACCAGAAATAACTGAAATTACCTTGACGCAGTTGTGCAGCTGCAACATTTCTCTCATAGTGCAAATATTTTAACAAAAAAGTCCGTTATATTTTTCCATTAGGTTGCTTTTGTTTCGCACACTAGCATATGTTGAAGTTTGTTGATTTTTATATTTGTCAAACTAAATTGACGGGCTCAGAGTAAAAGTGACCTATTTATAAGGTTCGGGCAAAAGTGGCTTAGAAAATGTTCCGTGCAAAAACGAATCGCGTGAGATTCCGGGCAAAAACGAATCGTAGAAAATTTCCGGGCAAAAACTACTTAACTACTTAATTGCATTAACTTTGCATTACTTTTTGTAGTTAAATCGTTTTTGCCCGGAAATTTTCTACGATTCGTTTTTGCCCGGAATCTCACGCGATTCGTTTTTGCGCGGAACATTTTCTAAGCCACTTTTGCCCGAACCTTATAAATAGGTCACTTTTACTCTTAGGCCGTCAATTAAACTTGTATTTTTTTTGCGAAGTAAACCTTTTGTAATTGTTTCATCAAAGGAAAAAACAGGATATAGTTTTTTTATTGTACATTATTAAAATGAAGAAAAAAACCACATTAAATTTTTTTATTGAAATGGTTGCTATTGCTTCGCACAACACTGTATATACTTCTGACTATTCATTTTCGTCGAAATAACGCAAATGGAAGACCTTCCGGAAACACCTATAGCAGCCCAAACCATAAGCGAACCATCACCGAAGTTTCGTGCCATTCTTCCCTCCTGTCAGGATCGTCCAAGTTAAATTTTTTCTCGTCTGAAAAGATAATTGTTGACCACTCTTCGAACTAAATTATTACTATTTTTTAATTAATCCTTAAAGTATGAACTAATAAGTTCTGAAATAAAATTGGCGGTATTTTGGCTGCCAGTATATTTAATTTAGCAAAAGAAGACTAACAAATTACCTACATAAATAAGGTATTTAAAGAACTGAACGTTCAATGAAGGAAACATTAAAAACACTTTTTTTTACTAAGAGAAATTTATTTAACCCCGCTAATAATTGCCACCGCGAGTAATTCGGGTGAATTCATTAAAAATAATGTCAACCCTCTAACTTTATCGCAAACTACCCTCAGTCTAACGTTCAAAATATAACAACACCACCTAGCGCCACCCTTAACGTTAAATAATTTTTCTCTACACTAGAATATTAAAACACCCTGTTAATTTTTGTTTAAAAAACGACTTATACACATAAGACGTTTTTTACAAACAAAACCAACCGTCAATTATGTCCGAAACTATTTCTACCAATTACGAGCCCTGTCGCAAAATAGTTGGACTACCAAGGAGTATTTCTATGATATATCACTGTAATGTTTATTTTCCGGAACTTACCCAATAACACAAAATATTGCAATTAGAATTTAAAACATATTTTGTATATTAACGAAAATAGTTATATTTGAAAAAAAATATATTCATTAAACGAAACTTATAACTAATATAAATAAGATGCGTTCGTCGCAAAAGAGTTGGCTTACCCTTCATGCGTGGCAAAATAGTTGGACTATTTTCGAAATTCTTCACTGTGTAGCGTCACCTTTCTTTTCGATGACGGCTTGCAATCGTAGTGGCACCGTGTCAACTAGGCTATTACACATTTCGGGTGTAATTGAGTACCAAACTTCTTGCAATTTAGCCTTCTAGTCATTCAGATTTCTAGGAGGATTACACCTCAGTTTTATTTTCATTTTCCCCCAGAGTGTCTCAATTGGAGACAAATCAGGGCTATTAGCTGGCCATTGAAGAACTGGGATTTCTTTTTGTTGAAGAAAAGCACTGATCTTTTTAGCGGTATGGCATGCAGCACCATCCTGCTGGAACGTATACTCGCCATCTGGGCTTTTAAGCCTAGAAATTGACGGTAAAAGTTCCTCTTCCAATATCTCTTGATATTTATTGGCATTGACAATGCCTTCAATAAATCGTAGATTGCCAACCCTCTCGCCGACATGCATCCGCAAACCATTACAGATGCAGCGAATTTTGTTTTTTGTTTCAAGCAGTCAGAATTAAATTCATCACCATGTAGCCGTAAAGTTCTTGACCGCTGGTCTCCAACACAGGGCTCGAAGCGAGACTCATCACTCCATATAATAGCTTTCCATTGTCTAGGTCTCCAATTTCTATGTTCACGTGCCCATTGTAATCGTCTTTTTTTCTGAATAGCAGTTAAAAATGGTTTGTTTTTCGCCTAAATACAGGTATACGTAGAACTAAATCATTTCTATGTTTATAACTTTTACCTTATAAAATTTAAATCCTAGGTTTTTCATTTCTCTGATGCATATATCTCTCGAAACTTTCTTTTTAATAGAATCTCCCCAAGTTTGGAGTGGGTCAAGCTGACACTGTCATATACTAAAAATTAAAAAAGCGACACGGAAAAATAATGTGCTCTTTATGGGCTAACCCCTATAGGAAATTGATCATTCTATCTCCGCGGGCAAGTGAGCTTTTAAGCTTTTATTAATTCGTATATGCACTTGTTTGGCTGTGTACGCAATTTACGAAAACGAAATCTTCAAAATTCAGAATTAATCATTTCTTTCTTCACTCTTTGGCGTTTGAATTTTTCACACCCCGCTTACAACAGTGATGGCCAGACTCTCACTACTTAATATGAGGAATGCTTAAAAGCTTTTTAAGATATTGTATAATTGCTTACAAAACTACTTAAAAGTGAAGATTTTTTTTAAACTTTTATGTTTTAACTATTAAAAAACGCAAAAACAGGAAACCGAACACAGCCAAACAAGTGCATATACGAATTAATAAAAGCTTAAAAGCTCACTTGCCCGCGGACATAGCTTTGGCCATCACTGGTTTAGAATGATCAATTTCTTATAGGGGTCCCGGCTATTTTAAATAACACTTAATTTTAACGCTGTTATTTTTTATCCAAGGCTAAGTATTAACCCGCCAGGGGAGAAGCAGTGCTAGTTTTCCGATAGCTGGCACGGGAAATTACAACTGTGATTTGCCGCGTTAATTATCGAGCACAAAATTTTTTATTTGGGCACAAAATTAACCCATAAAGAGCACATTATTTTGCCGTGTCGCTTTTTAAATTTTTAGTATGTGTCAGTGCATACTTGACCCACCCCCAAGTTTGCGCAATTTGTATCGCTGTTTCTCTTCGATTTTCCTTAACTATTTCCCGTAATATCTTACGATCCCTGGCGGTTGCGATTTTTGGTCTTCCGGTTTTCTTCATTACATCTGTACTACCTGTTCTTCTAAACAAGCCAACTATATTTCTGACTGATGAACGTGAAATTCCTAAATTTTTCGCTATTTTATATGTCGACAACTTATTTTTATGAGCATTCACTATTGCATTACGCATATCTTGGGATAAAGGATTACCACGCGTCATAATGGACAATTAAAACTGAAAAAACTCAACACGAACTGAAGAATTCCTGGCCGTGAGACCTAATATACTTCCTGATATGACAAGTCCACGAAAAAGCAATGAAAGATGCAGTTAGTTAATGGTAGGCAAGAATTCTTAGAAATAGTCCAACTATTTTGCCACGAACGCATCTTATTTATATTAGTTATAAGTTTTGTTTAATGAATTTTTTTTTTCAAATATAGCTATTTTCGTTAATATACAATATATGTTTTAAATTCTAATTGCAATATTTTGTGTTATTGGGTAAGTTCCGAAACATAAACATTACAGTGATATATCATAAAAATATTCCATGGTAGTCCAACTATTTTGCGACAGGGCTCGTATGTATTGTGATATGTATGACGAAAATTGCCAAAGTTAAACTTTCATTCTTGGAAATGAAAAAACATCTTTTTTCATACATGGTTGGAAATCATTATCTCAAAAAGTATTCAAGGTATCAAAATAATATTAGACATAGTTAATAAGGATGGCAAATGGAACAAATAAAAAAAATTTCATGGTATTCTGAAACCATGGGTTTCATCATCTGGATGATGTGATATAGATTGTCTTTCCATAAATCATAGACATTGAAACTATTAAAAAAAACTACAAATTGTGTCGTTGTTTGTTATAAATAAATTATAATGAAATGCATAGAGATAAAACAACTATTTAGGCGATCATATCCGGGCTTAGATATAGTTTTAAAATTCTTTCTAATGATCCTAACATGTTTATGAAAACATAACTTACATCATGAAACGAAATGCAATAAGTATTTAATTTTATTTTATCATCGACTTAATTCAATTCAATATTTATTTAGCATACAATGGAATTATAAATATTAAAATGTATTTTTAACATATTCCAAAGTTTTCCTTTTAAATAATTTCATATCATCTACATTTCTAACATCCTGTGGCAATTCATTGAAAATTTTAATCACCTTTACAAATTAACGAGATTTGTGTAACGTAACGTCGTTCTCCGACGATCTTCCAATTTCCGACCACTTTTTATTTTTGTTAATAAAAATTTTTTTAAAGCATATAATCGCGATAAGCCTGTATGAACATATATTTTCATTGGGGATGTGGGGAAGAAGACGAGACCGTATTACACGTTCTCGGCCAATGTCCAGCCCTAACGCAAAAAAGATCTAGAATCTTAGGAACATACTACTGCGAAGAGTTAGCAGAAGTAAAGAAATCAGAGTATAATTGAATTATCCAATTCGTTACGGGGATAAGTTGGCTCGACAGTGGACTTTAGGGTACGCTGACGAGCAGGGGGCGTACAACGGGCCGCCAAAGGCCTCAGTGCAAGGAAGACATGCATCTTTCCCCCCTCGAAAACCAACCAAACCATATATTTTCATTATTCATGTTAATATACTGAAAATTGCAAATAGCTAACTTGTATATATGTTTCATTTATTAAAATGATTAATAGTGAAGAATCCATTTACCAATAAAAATCTTATCGAAATCCTTAAATTCCGAGTTTTCATTTTAAGGACTTTGTATATAATATCTAAGCTTATAAATTAATTCATCTTATTTTTTCGTATCAATCCACATTGATCTTTGATGACATATAAAAATAATTATTAATTACTATGGCTTATTTACGAAAAAACAATAAAAGAGTATCGTCGGAATTGGGCCACCGACATTATGGACATAGATGTATTACCGACCCCTGGTCGGAAGTAGGTAGAAGACAAGATTTCATGTATTAACGTATTTCCGACCTACCAATGTGGAATAGTGGAGATTTTGTCATCGTAAATTATGAAGGTGAATATTTTCCTGGAACAGTGATCGAGAATATGAAATTTAAAATTCAAATAATGACGATGAGTGGGCATTACTAAAAATGGCCAGAAAAAGAAGATATTTGGGAGTAGCTGCTGAGTGAGATTATATGTAAGATAGAAGCACCTATAATGGTGACAACTCGCGGTACCTATGATGTCCCTAAAATTAAAACTCTACGAAATAAAGTTAATTAATATAAGTGCAAATAGATTTATAAATGTGAACTATTTTTATTCCAATGTTTTATAATAATGGAAAAGAATTTATAAGTTTATGTTAAGTTTTAGAAATTGTTTTTCTTAAAAGTCTCTATAGTTTTTAAATACATAAATTTTATAAACCAAATTATTTGTTCATGTGTGGCCTTTTAGATTTTATTTATAACTATTTCATAACTTTTGAATAATTATTTATCTAGAAATAAGTTGAATTTTGCATTGGATTTGATCCGGTCGGAAATGGGCTTAATGGTGGTCGGTAATAGGAAATGACCATTTTGATGGTCGGAAATACGTTTATGCGACCAACTTTAGCACCTGAATTTCTAAAAATGTTTTAAAAATCTAATATAAAAAAGATAATGGACAGTTTTTTTTTAATTCTACAAACATTTTACATTAATAAACCGTTTTTGGAAATTTGTTTTGTTTAATACTTTTTGTAAATTAAAACAATTAAATAAGAACCAAGTTCGAGAGTGTCTTTATTAAGCTCCACAAAATTTATATCAATATCTATAATAAAAAATTCTTACAAACATTTACGAAACTAGCACTTTTTTTGAGCACCAGAATGATCCCTTAAAAATAAATTAAAATTCGGGTCACCTGCGAAAATGTAAAACTAATTTCCCGACGAGTTCTAGATAGCGCTCGTCGTCCTATAAAATATCCTTTATTTTTTTTTGTGGGAAAAATTTTTTTTTAAGCCAACTTCACAATCCCGAAAAAAACGCGGGCCGGGTGGTAAAATGGTTTAATCGATTGTCCAACGTAGGACCACGTTTTACCACCGATTAATTTCGTTTTACTACCCTTAATTTTTTTTATGGAAAAAAAAAACAATCCATTAATCCGTTTTACCACACGGCCCGCGTTTTTGAAGTTGTGAAGATGGGCCGAAAAAAACATTTTTCCATAACAAAAATTAACGAAATTAATCGGTGGTAAAACGTGATCCTACGTTGGGCAATCGGTTAAGTTGTTTTTCCACCAAGCCCGAATTTGTTCGGGCTAACTTCACGTACCTAGCTTTTTCACGTAGAATTTCGCTTTTTTACTTCACGCAATGTAAAACTAGACTCACCGTGATTTAATACAATGCATTAAGCCAAATCAGAAGAACATTTATTTTCCAAGAAAACCTATTCACATAATTTTTCATTGCCGTTTAGGAAAATGTCCGAACAGCAAGAGTGTCCGAATTGCTGGAGTGTCCGGATTAAAGCATGTTCGAATTTCCGAAATTGTTCATCATGGACTTAATAACAAAATGAATGATTTTTGGGAACTAAAATATTTTAATATTATAAAACAGAATAGAACTTTATTATACTCTATATATATGCTCTTTATGAACTTCAATTTAGCAATACATATTCAAAATATGGTAATATATAACTTAATATTCATTTTAAGAGTAAACAAATGTAAAAAATTTTTGTTTTCTGTTATAAAAATTCCATCTACCTTAATTTTTATTTATTCTCTACAGATATTTAAATCTTACGGAACAACAAATACATTAATTTTAATGAATACTACACTTAGGCTCAAAAATTGCTGTTATAAATTATTCCCTGGATAAAGTAAAGTCAACAGAATCAGCAAACTTAGTAAATACCCAAAATTACATGTTTTGTATGAGTTTTTAAAAAAAAATTTTCATGATTACCCTTGTACTTGAGGATTTTTTCTTTGGTATATTTGGATTCCTTATGTCTTTGCCTATAATTTTATGCTATTTAAAAAAAAAGCTACCTCCAATATAAGGTGAAGGAGGGTGTAAAGTAAGAGGGTGAATTTAGGGGTAAAAAGCTTGCGGCCATGATTTCTCCTGAACCCTTCAAGATAAAAAGTAAAACAAACTTCATTGGAAAGGTCTTTTTGAAAGCTACAAATTGTCGTAGGATTTTTTTTTATTTTTCGAAAAAAGTTATTTCAGTTTAAAGAATTATGGAAAAAATTATGCCATTTTTACACCTTAAAAATTAAAATTTTTAAAATCCTCTATGACAATTTGAAGAAAACACTTTGGAAAATAATTGTGCCAAATAAGAACCAATAAGCTCTGAGAAATCCACTTTAAAGTTTAGCAGCGTGCGCGCCTGCACTAACTATATTCGTTCTAAAATAAATGCACCATGTGGCTTCACTGATCCATGGTTGTCTTCCGCTCTCCATCGTTTCACGTTGTTCTGTAATCTAAAAAAACATTCCTTTGGTCGATGGAGTCGTCGGCGTTATAACGCAGTGCATCAGCTTTTTGACGCAATGTGATGGTATATGCACTGCGGATGTTCGGCGTTTTAAGCCTCTCCATATTGAGCCGTGGCATATTAGATGTCCTGTTACACATATATGTAAGCGAAACTTAGCTGTTACAGGATGGTGATCGCTGCCAATATCAGCGCCGCGCTTAGACCTTACATCAGAAATACATTTTCTTTTCTTTCTTTTCGAAACAGCAATAAAGTCAATCTGGGGAAACCCAGGATGTTAAGTGGCATTTTTGGTGTTTAAATAGGGATTCACCGATGACCAGTTGCTGCGAGTTACAAAATTCAACAAACAACTCCCCATTTGCGTTCCTGTTTCCTGTTTCCCCCTTACATGTTCCATGCCGATGTTGTTAGAGCCAATCTTAGCGTTGAGATCTGCCATGACTATTTTGATATCATCTTTAGAGCCTTATCAAAGGTGTTGGAGCTGGTAGAAGGTTTCCTGAGTTGTTATATCCGCCTGTGATAATAGCGGTGATAATACGGTCGGATATTGCTGACCAGTCGAAAGCTTGGTTAGCAACAAGCCTACACCTGACATGCTTGGTGTATCTAATTTTTCCTGGCCAGAATATAGCAGCACGGTTTCAGATGTGGGTAATGTAAACTCTTCGCTTCCTCTCCATCTAGTTTCACCTAATCCCAAGATATTTATTTTATAATGGGCCATTTACCGCTCTATCTCCATGATCTTTGCGTATCCACACTCGTCCCACAGAGTTCTATAGCCCGATCGTAGTGCGTTGTTTATAGCTAAAGGTCGTCATCACAAAATCAGTCCGAGGGAACTCTCAGCCGTTCAGTTTTTCATGGTATGCACATTACTCCTTTATTTTTATCTCTTCATCTACCCAACACAGCCACATAAAACAAACGCTAAAAAACAACTATCCTAATTACCTTTCCAAAAGTGTCAACAATGTTGATCTAACTACTACCACTGCAGGTACAGTTACGGCCAAAATTGAAAAAAATGTTTTGAAATTACCAAAATTTCAGCATTTTCTCAAATTTTCTCCGAAATTTATGTAATTAATATACCTCTTTTTTATTTTTATTGGATCGCCCGTCTTATTACCTTTCCAAAAAGGTGCAACATGTCCACGTAGGGAATGTATTTAGAAATTCTATGGGAGAATATTATAAAAATCAACATATTAAAAAAATTTAACTAATATTAACTCAACAATTCTTTTTATTGAATTTAAAAATAAATAAAATTAATCTTGATAAGTAACAAAAGCCGTTAAAAATGTCCACGGCAACTTTCAATTCATTTCAACAACTCCATCGTGTTGGCGAAACATTCAACTAAGATTATCCATAGGGTTCTCCTCTATTAGATCTGGCAGTGTATTGTCCAAAAAGTCCGCATAAATTTCACTATTAAGCACTTGCGGCAAAATGAATGGTCCTCCCAAATGGTTGCCGATGATACCAGCCCAAAAATTGACACTGAATCTCTGCTCGAATGACGTCACCTTTGCTCTCTGTGGGTTAGTGTTCGACCAAGTATGGAGGTTATGGAAGTTCGTGATACCATTCCTGGTGAATTGGTGAACGCCATTTATGACAAATTTTTTTTTGGATATTTTTTTATTTGATAGTACAACTCTTCAAGAGTATTTAGTTAAAAATAGCAAAACTTCCGGAGATACAGTGCCTCGGGTCTCCCTCCATCCGATACATCCCATACACAAAAGATCAGTGTTAAAACTTTAAACGCGTTTTTCTCACACTTAGCTTTTTCAGAGTCGGTGCCCACTGTAGCTTCTTTATATAAATGGCGAGGAATTGATGTCCATTTTTTTTTTTTTTTATTTTAACGTATTTTAAAATCACAAAATTTTCTATTTTTTTTATGAAAAATCGGAATTTTGACTTCCAAGTGCTGTAAAAAATTGAAAAATCAATAAAAAAAAACTCGACGTCATTACATGCAGAAACTTATGAACTAAAAAAATCATATTGGTTTTTTGACTTCAGATGATCCAATGATGAGTTACGAGGGGCACCGTAATCAAACTTTTTTTTGAGACGTCCGCGGAGATTCGCTGTCAATGGCTCTTTTCTTCATAAAAATTAATGAAAATTTCACGAAATGTTCTTCAAATGTTATTTGATTATGTAGTAATCATAGAAATAAATATATATTAACTGTGTTGCCAAAAAAAATTATCGAAAATATGCTTTTTTTTGTATCGAATTAACCTTACTCCTCCCCTTAAAGAATTTGCTACCTAAAGTGCAACAAAATAATTAGGTAGTCAGTCAGAGATTTCTAAAAATGCGGTTTTTCTAATTCATTGTCTACCTTGGCATATTCCACCTTTTTTGGAAAGGTAATACGACGGTCAAACCAATAAAAATTAAAAGAGGTATACTAATTACATATAATACATAATTCTGAGAAAATGTGGGAAAATGCTGAGATTTTGGTAATTTCAAAACATTTTTTTCAATTTTGGCCGTGACTGTACCTGCAGTGGTAGTAGTGAGATCAACATTGTTGACACTTTTGGAAAGGTAATTAGTTGTTTTTTAGCGTTGTGGCTCTGTTGGGTAAATGAAGAGATAAAAATAAAAGAATAATGTGCATACCATGAAAAACTGAAATTTATGAATCACCCTGTAACTCCCAAACGGTTTAGAGGTCCCCCCGCCATACAATTTTTTGTTTGGCCCCCCGCCATACAATTTTTTGTTTGGCTAGGTTAGATCTATCACCCCACTCATTTTGGAACATCAGATCTGAAGCACCCTGTATAATACATGTTTGTAGAACTGCTTTCCACGAGATATCTGGATCTCGCATTTTTTTTTTTTAAAGATGTTTTGCAACTGAATTACAATCGTAATAATTTAACAGCAAAACATTAATTACATTTCTACTTTCATCAATCCTGTTATTGGATCCTGTTTTAAGATAACATTTTACTAGACCTTTCACAAACACGTGAGGGCACTTAAAAAAAATTAAAACAAAAAATCAAATACGCTACCTTCCACCTACAGGCTACCAACCTACACGCAAACAGGTCATAATTTTCAACTTAATTAAAAAATTTCTTTTGAAAAACCAGCCTGACAACAAATTTAGTAAATCAGAAAATAAAATAACAAAATTGTACTCTTCGGTTGGCAACACTGGAGAATTGATTTTGTTTTTTCTTTGTCAGCTACTCATTTAGTATCAATATTACACAAGCAAACAAAAAACTACTATTGACTTATTTCGTTCAAGCTTGTATTGCGTTGACAGCAAGCACCTTGAAACCGCGATTAAAAACAACGTGGTCGGCTAGTTCGTCAAGTCTGGCTTGCGATGGCACGGTCTGATGCGCAGAGCTTACTTAGTTTAGTAAACTGAAATGAGTGAGTGATCGACTTAAGTTAACTTACAGAATCCCACTTTGTAAATTTGTTAAATGTCAAAAAATTTGAACTCAAGAAATTAAAGTCATTGAGGAATGTTTGGGCAAGAGATTGATACGCAGATACGAGAGACATGCATTTATTCAGTTGCTTTAATTTGCTCCGGTTTTTTTCTGCTTTTTCTTTTTCATTTGCTTTTTATTAATAATTGTAATTGACCTGGCCGGGCAAGCTTCAATTAATGCTGGATTTGCCTTGGGCCGTTGTTACTGTGGCTACGAGGCGTGAGCTGAAAGTGAAAGTAGGAAGTGTGTGTGTGCGCGTTAAATGAGCGATTTTTTTTCTTCTTTTTGGAGATTAGTAAGCGTTTTTAATTTATATTTTATTTTTCCCGATGGTGACTGAATTTTCCATACTTAGCGGGGATAACTAAGGCACACCTTGCCGCTGGTTAAACTTTTTGCCGGCTAAATAATTTTATTCACGTTGGCAGCGACAACATATGGATAAGGATGACGTCAGCTAATTGTTTGTTTTGAATTTTTATTTCATTTTGCGTTTTACCTCTTTGCTAATCTAATAAGGGAAATAAATATAAAAAATAATTGTCTGCTCTTATTTCAATGCAATTAAAAATTTCCTGCAAGTGTAGTTAGCTCAGTGTCATTGGCATTTTAAGTTAATAAATACGAAATTGAGCGGATTTCCTGAACATATTTACATTGATTAGCATGATATTACACTGCGTATCGACGCAGTGCTCTAAGAATGTGGAATCTTTCAAGTTACTGGTAGATTCCGAACCACCAATTATTACTTTGTAATTTCCGATGAACTTCTGGTGTCATTTAATGGTGGCTTGCTGGAATTCAAACATCGATCACAAGGTCAGACGATGAGAAAGTATTTGAATATATCGCTTCTCCGGTGGAACAATGACGTAAGTGCAAATGTTACATTTTTGAGTTAAATACGACAAAAGTTCCTATTGAGCAATAATGTTATTGTAAAGCAAAAGCCTCATTGTCAAAATTCTAAGTTTAACAGCGTGTACAGAAGAACAACGACTTCACAGTCGCAATTTCTGAAGAATTGCAAAATCTTCACATACGTCATTATTCCACCGGAGAAGCGATATGTACAATTTCAGATCGTCGTACTTCATCGACGAGTCATAACGTGTTGGCCTACCGGTTGTTTTTTGCTGGCAATAGATCACGATAAAAAAGCCATGGGGGTTGCAGAGCAAATGTCAGTGGTTCGAAAGCCCACTTTAAATTTGTGTGAGTAGACGTTTTGTGACTGCGAGAGCAGCGACCCTTCTTCGCTCGCTAAATTTTCCCGAAATCTGTTCTGTGGTTTTTACTGTGAAATCTCTTTTCTTTATTTTACTAATTTGAGAAGACTTTCGCCGACCTAATTCGAGGATTTACTATTCTTACTTCTGTTACTGAAGACTTTTCTAACCCATCAGATTGCTTCTCAAGCGGTCCTAATGGCGTTCCTGCATCCTTTTTGAAAAATTTTAAATCGCTTCTCTTCTTTGCTACCTGCCTAATCTTTATCTCTCGTCTTTAGCTGCTCGTGTTTCCTCCTAGGTTAGTGAATTGCTCGTCCTTTTACTTGTCTCATCGCACACAACGTGTCTTGTTTAGGGGCGCTCTTTCCACCGGGATCTCTGCCTATTCTGGGACACCACAGGGCATCATTATTTTCTCACTCTTTGTTCTTTATATCAAAGACGTTTAATTACTTCTTGTTTTTTCTTCGGTTGTGATTTATATCGCTATTTTTGTCCAGGTGTATTAGAAGTAGTTCTCTGACCAGCAAATTCCAAAGAAGAGGAGACAAAACACCACGTTGCGGTGTGCCAGTCCTACTCCTTGTAGCATGAGCTTATCCCAGTCTGCTGATAGCTCTGCCCTGAAGCATATGGCTAATCAGCGACACAAGATTAGCCCCTACTCCCAGCTTGACTTAGCTAAAGCTTCTTTGATATCAACGAAGCCCACTAAAGTATATTCCTTGCATTCAATAGGATAACTTAGTGCCAAATTTAGTATATAGTACAAGCCATGAGTGGCAGTAAAACTTGGCACAATGTTGAATAACAAAGTAGTGCAAAGCTCGGCATCGAGTATCAATCATAATAAGGTTATAAAAATCTTAGATATTTGTAAAGAACTAAATTTTGAAAATAGCCCTCATTTTAATCTTACGCCAGCAGAATAGGACGTTCTACTGATGAAATCGCTATAGCTGTCTTCGGAAAGTATTTCTCTGTGCTTACGGACCTCATTCAGAATGCCCGCACTCAGCTCTTCAAGTGGGCGGTCAGTTGCGGGATACATCTAAATTCCAACAAGTCTGAACTAGACACCTTGACAAGGAAATATAGAATTACTTATGTAGACCGTCCGTTGTTAAGCGGTACTCGTAAGTTCATCAGTAGTTCGCCTAATATCCTTGTAGATAAGTGTGCGAATTTTTCCACGTTTTCATCAATTCTGTACGTGGAAGTCCGGCCTGGACGCTGAATGTCTTCGAACAACATCTCATTGCGATTGAATTACGAACACTACTCATACACTTGAGTTCTTTATAAGCTGTAAACAACATACCAACCGGGTCCGATGCACTTCTACCAAGCAGAAAACAAAAGTTCAATGCCACACGCTGTTCTCGAATATCAACCATTTTAAAGAAGAGGTCGAAAAAGTCGCCGCAAAATACAGTCTCAGGGCCTCACTATAATCGTCTCAAGCGACGTCACTGGGCAGAGTAGTTACTTAACGCCCATTTAGCGGGAGAAGCCCAACCTACATGAGCGACGCGCGTAGCAAATTTCGACCTCAGTAAAGAGGTCAGAAGGCGATACATCACTATGTCACCCGAATCCGAAAGTTCTCATAATTTTTAACACCGCGCCGAGATGAAGTACCTCGTGAAGAAAGGAAAAACGTAAAAATTTTTCGAAGAAATGTCAAAATATGGGCTCGCTTAAGGGCTTACGGGCTCAACAAGGACAAGAGAGCTGTGGATATGATCTCCGCCCGGGGCATTCTGTGACGGTAGGGACCGAAGAAATTGTTCGAAAAGTGATAAATTCGTACTAACCGTTTAAAGAATAAAAATTTGACAGATAGCAGAAGAGTTGCAGACTAGCAAAGAACGGGTTGGAGAAATTTGGCATAATGTTTCCCTTTGACCGGTCTGCTCGAGACGCGTACTGGATTGGAGCAATAATTTGCCCTTAAACTATTTTATCTATGGAGGTACGTCCCATAGATAACCGTTCCGCTCAACACGTGTACTGGATTCGAGCAATGAATTGCACTTAAACAGCACATAACTACGGACTACCCTGTTCCCTGAGCGGTTCCTAAGCATTCATGCTCGTACTTGTGTCAAGCAGCGTACTGCCCTTAATCTACTGGTACCTACACTACCTACAGGGTCTGGTAAGACGGGAGATTTGTTAGGTGACTGGACTTGCCTTAGTCATCTAACGGTAAGGTATTGCTAGATACGGTAATTTCAGGTAAGGTTAGGATGAAGGTGATTCTGCCAGTTTGGAGTCTGGTATATATAACACCGGTTGTCAGTGAAATAAGTGATAACGTGTCCATGGTTGATTTCTGCTGACAACGGATTACGATAAAAACGCCATGGGGGTTGCAGAGTAAATGTGAGTGGTTTGGAATCCACTTTAAATTGTAGGTCCACTTGCAATCGTTGTCTTGAATCGGATGAAGTTCTACTCTTGCCCCGTCCCCACGAGGGGTACGGGAACTAGAGAGAGAGATATAACACCAGTTTGAATTTCTCGTACGAATTATATTCTGAAGAAAAATAATATCCTTTATATCCCCCAGTTTAAATTGTTAGACAACTTTTGTACTGGGCTCCCGTTTTTGAATACCCGTCAACCCACCGTTTTTATTTCTACATTTTGGTCCGAAATAATGAATTTTCAATGGGTAGCTAGCGATTTTATTTTTGAGGTTTTAATTGTACTTGTAGGTTTCGTTACAATGAGATCAATCAGTGCGCGTTGTAAACTACTAACACCGTTCGAGAAGTTACGACGACTGCAGACTTCTAAGGGTTTTTTGGAGTTAGTCAAGGACAATCTTGACAAAGTTTACCACCAAGTTTGCTTTGATTAAGCACGTGAGACACACGTTAAGAAGCGACGTGGGAAACTAGCGCGGAGTGATGATTTTGCAAGACAATGCACCTGGTCACACGGCGCGGGTTCCAAGGCAGGTCCTGGAATACACGGACTTCTCTGAAATTGTCCAGGTCCACCCACCCTACAGTCCAGACCTGGCCCACAGCGACTTTTTCCTTTTTTCAAATTTGAATAAGGAATTACGAGGCCGGAGGTTTGCCGGCGGCCGTAGAATGTCCTTTTGAAGACAAAGAAAAGGAATTCTTTTTGGCGGTTTAAAGGAAAAATATAAAAAATGGAGAAATGTATTTCTGTGCGGGGGATTATATTGACAAATCTTATTTTTTTATTGAAGATTTTCTTCCATTAAATGCCTTTGGCCGCGAACGTATCAGCCGCTTCTCGTAAAAAAATGACGCCTAAATATTTGTCAGCAGTACTGTACCTATTGCAATAAGATTATTCGCCTATTGAAAATAATCCTCATATTCTGTCTGCTGTTGTGTTCTTTGTCAGCAGTTTTGCAATCGTTTGACAGGTAAAATTTCTGAATTGTGAGAATCCAACTTTTGTAACAAAATATTTTGATTTTCCTCAGTTTTTTTTACACTTGACCAAGGTGTCATATTTCAGATATTCTGCTTCTTTAAATTTTAGCACGGCACTTATCAAATGTTAACAGTTTTTCTAATTGGAACAATTGCTTTAAAACGAATTTAATTTCACTCGCCTACCTACACCATGAAGAGAGTCATAAATCAAGAAAAGTTCTGACAGAAAATTACAACTCCAACTCCAGTCGTACTTTCACCAAAATTTTGGTAATTAAAACCAAGTGTAGGTATTTCGCGGGAAATTCGATGAAGTGAAGATCAAACACACATTTTTTCTCTCACCACCAGGCGAAGGCATTTATCTTAAAATTCAAAAATCTTCATGCTCCATTAACCATTTTCGCCGCTTATTGTGAAATTAATTAGCTCCAGAATTGAGAATTTCATTCTCACGGCTACATGCTTCGCGGTGAAAAATAATTTTTCCAGAATTCCTTTGTTTTCTTATCGGCTGCCTGCAGATAAGCAAGAGTGCTTTCGACTTTTGTTTTACGTTTTTCCGTTTGATCAGCATCGAGTTCTTAGGTTTCTTGTACACGTAAAGCTCGCAATATCAGCAATTTTTATAGAGGAAATGCTTATTTGTCCCGTCAAATTGTTTGCTTAAGAAGTTGTCGAAAATTTGGGGCAAGTCTTAATTAATAAAACAAAAGTCATACGCCGGAGTAGCAGGGGAGGGGGGCGGGGTGTATCCGATTGTTTGGAAGAAGGAAGTCGTACAACACTGTAACGAATCTCGTAATTCAAGTTTAATGTCCTACTGGGAATTATTTTATCTTGAAGACGTCCATTTCCACCTCCTGGAGATTCGTGAGCGACCGTTTCGGCGCTGCGCTGTGCTACAATTCTGAGCAAATTTTCTTCATAAAACGAAGAAGGAACAAGAAAGACACTGAAATCAACTTCTGCAACTGCTCAGGTTACCAATTCCATGAAACGAGAATTATTTAACCAATCGAGGTAAATTTTGAAAGAAGCTCAAAGTAAAAAAAAAAAATTACAAAACACGAAACTAGTACTGCCAATTTAACACTTTCACGCTGCTAAAGTGTGACGTAATTCAGTTGAGAGTTGTTCGCGTCTGCTGACTCGTGAAATTATTATTAAAGCCCTCGAATGGAGCCTGAACTGAAGCGAGCAAAGAAGCGAAAAAGTGTTCAGAAATTAACAGTGACTTTGCAAGTTGGTTGGTGGCTGTAGAAAGTGCCCATCTATCTGTATCGGCCCCAGCATCTCTTTTTCATTATCCAATTCTGAACCAAAAAGTCTTCTCGGATCAAATTACAACTTTCCAAGACGTTTTGCACGAGAAAGCAATTTCTCGGCATAAGACGCAAATTGAACCTCTTCGCCATTGAAATTGTTTATTGTGCAGTTGATTAACTTTCGAGAGAGAGAGAGATCGTTTTTGCATCGAAAACATGCCGCAAATTTGTTAATTATATTTTCTCATCTGGTAAGGGACATCTCGAATGACATTCGTTGGAACGGGGGCGGCGAATTAATTCCAACACCTTGATGGGTGCCGTGTTAAAAATTTATGCAAATCACCTTGTCGGATGACAAATGAACACCGGTGGAAGTTTAATGCACTCTGAAAGCTGAGAAAATTCGATGTGACAAGGTCTTTGGTGTTTAGTAACTTGTGCTTGAGCAACTGTGACTATTCTACGTACTTTGATGGCACGACACCAGTAGAGACACACAGTCTTTTCCAATTTAGCATAGGAAATTTGTTGAACTTTTCGCTTCTACGCCCCATTAGTCTTTGATTTCTGTAGAAATCGCCATAATTACGACGTCTTACCCACGCTTTCGGAAGGTCGTCAAATATTTCAAGCGTGGGTATAGTGAGATATCGAATGAAATATCACAAAACCTGGAAACGCTTTTGAAGTCATTTTTACGATGTTGTTGGGATCAAAATTAAATCGTCGTTTCGAGTAAATCACCATTTGATAAATTACTCGAGCTTTTCGGGATATTAAGACAGTAGTCGTCGCGTTTCGTGAGGGTTTGCTTAACTTAATTATTTATGCGTTGGATGTGACTGGCAGTTTTACGAACCTTCTTTCATGCAATTTTACCTGGTAACATTTGTTTTTTAATAAGTCGTTGATGGAAGGAATTAATTCTTCTATTCATGCCTAGTATATGTCTTTTCATAAACGAGGAAAATGAGACATTAGACGGGAATACCTGATGATGTGATTTGTCTTACGATGTGATCAAGTAAGGGAATTATTGTACGGGGAGTGAGGAAACTTGAATACCTTGTTTTTGCATTGTTGCGAGCTAGACAACAGCTCAGAGACGAACTTAATTTTTTAATAAAAATTTTTTTTAAAAACCCACGGGGAGACCTGGTCTCGATGCCGGAAAAATTGCATGGTTGTCGTGCCGCTCAACCAATTGATTCAACTCCGTCTCCAACAACAAATATTGAAACTGAATTTACCTACAGTTTAAGGTGGTTTTCTAACCACCGATCATTATTCTGCAACTTTGATGTCAGTTTGCTGCTAATTCCTAAGTTGTAAGTAGTTACAAGGGCAACCTCTTCTTCGCAGCCTGCAACTCTACCATAACCTCAGTGCACTTAGATTCCGCACACGTGGAAGTTTTTCGAGGTACTTATGTATGCTCCAATCTCGACATATCCAAACCTACTGGATCTGATGATAATGGGTTTGTTTGAAACTTTATGTCCAGCTAATAACTGAAAAACTGTAGCCACTCTTCTTATCCCTCCTCTCTCTACCTCCTTCGCCGAACTACATAGCGCTTGCACGTATTTTGGTCCAAAACTAAAGTTTCTAAAACACTCATCATCAGGTCAGTGCGTCTGCCTGCGTGCAGCAGGAACTCGGCGCGAGGCCTGGCCACGTACGAGCGAGACATTATTAACTGCAGTTACCCAAGCAATAAATTGGCGCCCAAGGTACCGAACCGAAGAAGGAAGAAGTACGCAAGGTTAACTTTTAAGGAAAATAAAAATTTGCACAAATTATATTTGTGTAAAAATTGCACTCGTTATTTAGTTGCAAAGATAACAAAGTGTTACTTTTCTACGATTCATGAGATGTAATGCTCGTTCCATTAATTTCCGGACCATCCTGCATATCTTCAATTTTCTTCGAAAAGTCAATAAAAATAAAATTTCGATATTTTTTAACAACAATATTTTCGCAAGTCTCATCAAGTTTATAATGAAAAGAACAAGAATTTTTCGATATCGATGAAATCTCTTGAAAATCACATTCTCACTGGTAGTTTAAGAGTAGACTTCTTGACTTTAATTGAGTTCGAATCATTGTTGCTGATATTTCAAAGCCTTGTGATAAGTCTGACATTTTGCACTTCTAGCCAAATTTTTAGAAGACGGTTCTTTTGATATGGGCTGAAAGTGTTTTGTCTGTTCAATTTGTATAATAATAGACAAAGAGACCTCTGATCGTTATGAAATAAATTCCGGTGTTCCACAAGGTTGAGTTCTCTCACCCACCTTCTTTTTCCCACTTTTAATTAGCAATGGCGTTACTGTAACGATTTTCCGTACTTTTTCATTCTGTTGCCGTCGACGGAATTCTAATCTGCATGATGAATAGCTTGCATGTTATCATTTACCCTTCCTATCTAAAACCATTTCTTACTAGGAGTCTTTTGTATCCTTTTTGTGCCTATTTTGAAGTTTCTTCATAGAATATTTTCTGCATTCCTTTAGGTCCATTAGATAAAGCATATTATTTGTAAATAGCGCCTAGAAAACGTTCGGAAGATGTCATGCTGCCTTCAGATGGGATTATTGTTTTTTTTTGTGACTTTAATCCTTCTACTGTTTGTCGATTGGTACCTTTCCTTCGCTGTTGACGATATGGTGCGTTCTTTCTCGGCTGCTCTTCAGCACGTTCTCTCATTCCTTGCCGCATGTTCCTCTGCAGGCTTGACGCCGTGAAACGATATTGTTAACGACTATGGGATGATATTGGATTCGCTTATGATTAGGGATTCATGGCACCGAGACAAGACCGATATTTTAACATATCTCGGTCCGGGTCTCGTCAAGGTGAAGAGGGTCTTGCTCTCGCCGCAATATCGGTGCGATAAAGGCCAATCATGGTCGGTCCGGGAATTTCGGTGGGAAAATGGGGAGCGAAGACAAGTGATATATATCTCTGTATAGAAGCATTTTCTTCTCATTCCCCTTGCCCCGAACAAGGTAACAAAGGCTTTTCTTTGCTATTGGGATACAATTCAAATACCTGTAGAAGGAAATAATGTAGGAAGAAGCGAATGGGAAACGCGGTGTATACGTAGACGCCCAATGCCTCACAAGTTGTTAAAAGGAACCAGAGAGAGATTTATTGGGGAGGCCCTTTTTATAGTTTGAAATTGGATCCTAACCATCGCCTTTTGGACGCCTGGTTCGGTACCGACTTGGACTGCTTGGCTCAATTAAAGAAGTTTCTCTGGTCTTCTTCATCTATCATCTATAAATCGCAGCGAGATCTTGCATCGTAACAGGATCAAAGATCCTTCAAGCGAATTTGTTTTGAGTGATAGTCTTAAATCCTGCTCTGAATCTTCTGTTTATGGCTGCTTCATTAATCTCTCTATATTGCTCTGCCAATTCGACAAGATCATTGTGAAATGCGATCGAGAGTATGTTAGAATTGGTTCGCGTTGTCGCGACTCAGGGTGTTTCACACACTTCCATCTCCTTTCCAGAATGCCGTCGTCGTCCAGTCCTTTGTGGTCGGTTCACGGTCACAATTATTTGTAGGAATGTTCCACGTGGTGTTCGTTTTTCCACATTTTTTTGATTTATTCTCGGAGTAGCCGAACTACTTTCTGTTGCTAAATTCTCATGCTGCTTAGGTCCTCCCATCAATGGGACAGAAAACGGATATCGTCAATATAGTTCTTGTTATTGAGGCGGTCTATTAGTCTCCATTGCATGCCGTTAGGCCTTCCATCGATAAAGCTATATCGAAATTATTATTAATTAATTATATAAATAGGAAAAGCTACAAAAGTCAAGACAGTCGACAATTTTCCTTTTCATAACCTACGAAGTCTAGATAGAGAGGAGACCGAAATTCCATAGATTGCTTCACAATGATCCTCAAGGTATTAATGTGATCTTTACAGGAGCGACCGTTTCTAAACCTAGCATGTTGCATTCTAATCGTTCGACCTAATGCTTTTTTGATAATAAGATGTGGAACAGGACTTTATACAGGTATCGCACATGGTTAAGTCTCCTTTTTTTTCATCCAATCTTTTTAAAGGGTACGGGTGTCAAGTTCGACTATAATGCTTTTGCTGTGAGGTCTGATTTGGCTTTCACCAGTTTGGTCGAAATTGCACTATTTTCCAGCTTCTTTTCCGTTTGCATATTGCATAAATTGCAGTTTTTATTTCTGTCTAGAATGGAACGTTGGTGATAATTTCTATAGGGTGCACATTGTCCATGTTTCAAAAATAATCTTTTCATGAGAGTCAGTAGTAGACGAGTTGCCTTCCATACACTTCACAAAAATAGATATTCTGTTCGTGGCAATGGCCGGGCTCTCGCATATGATATGAAGAGGAGTTTCGTCCTCTTCCATACATAGTCTACAGGTGGAGTCAGTTCCTTTGGCGATTTTTGCTAAGTGCTTTTGTAGTTGATAGTGATCGGTGATCGGACTGGTGACCAGTCTTACGTCTGGTCTGTCAAATCTGGAGATTATCCTATTTTGGCATAAACTTCAACCTGGTAGTTAATCAAAGGTCTAATCATCGTTGTGTAAATCCAGTGTAGTCTTGATGTTAAAGCTCCAGGAAGCACCGCAAGCTCTGCGAAAAACTCAGTAAGATCTTCCAGTTTTCTCGGTTATGTTATTTAGGTGTAGATAGTTTGGGGTCCGGTGTTATCTCTAGTATAGTGTTAAGTAAGCTAGGTCAAACAAGCCCGCCGAAGTCCTCTTTGGGAGTTAAGAAATATGTAGGTACAGTTTCGACGGCTTCGTCTCAGCACAATTCTTCAATTGTATCAAGTGATTCTTGCACAGTTTCGGTAACTTCGACTGTCACAATGACAATGTCGTTCGCGTAATATTGCGCTTAGAATTTACTTTATTGAGCCACTCTAGGAACTCATTATTCACAACGCACTATCGAAGTGGATATAAAACTCCTCGTTGAGGGAACCACTGGCAATGACTGCCTGGATCGTCCCTTCTACAAGGCTCGGTGTATATCGTATGGCGTGAAGTGCTGTTAGCGTAGCTCGCCAAGCTTGGTATGCATGCTGACTGTAGGGCAAAGTGTATTTCTCCCTAATAACCCAACCAATAAATTTTTCCATCCAAGGCTTATAACTTTTAGCGAAGGAAAAATCTTCTTTGGAAATAAAGTTAAAGACTTCTATAGCAGTCGGAAGCAGGGAAAATCACATATATCCCGATTTGAAGACTATCTGCGCCCGGGGATTTAAAACGTTCAAAGGAGAAGATGGCTTCCTTGATTGAAGGTCGAGGCGGCCATTCGTCAGTACTCTTTGATCGTTCTTCCAAATGGATTTACCAAGGCCCACCATGACCGTCTCTGCAAGCTCTTCGATCACACTGCCGGGAAAGTGCGTCTACAGCAACGTCGAGTACGGATAAACGATCGGTCTGGCTTCTCGAGCGAGTTCAGGTCTCCTTTTTCCAAGGTTTTTGTGGAGTCTTGCAGTCTCTAGCACTGCCTAAGGATATAACCTTACAACCTAACCTATTTAAGCTAATTGTGGTCCTCAAATGAATTGAATAAGAATTTTTCAAAGAATTTCCCGGAAAATGCAACATCTGCGAATCTATAGTGAATTCGAAGCTAACGCAAAAACTCACTGTTATTAAGGCTAGCTGTTTTTTATTTCCTCGTTCAATGGAAATGAAAAGAAATATTATGATGGCAAATCTTTGAATCCAAAACTCAAAAGTTCTTGGAATTCTACCACAATAATTGATTCCAACCTCAATACGATGTGCCATGCTTAACAATTGAATAAAATTATAGGATGTCTCATTATCGAAAAGGTCCTGTCAAAGATTAAGACGCTTGTTTTCAATGCTAATTGTTTGTGAATTATGAACGCTATGTCAATTACTCGTGACGTAAATGGAAATATTGACGTCAAAAGTATTTTCAATTTGATCTACAACTGTAATTTCATAATATCCTGGTGGGTACATGCTTACTGTTAAAACGTCAATCATAAATAATAAATTTCGTCAATTTTGTCCCTTATCCCACTTTGTCCAGTAATAGAATTCGAACTGTAATTATAAAGCGTCTAATTAGGTTATTCTGGTATAATTTATTGGGAAAACCTTAGCTGCCTATAAAATGGGAGCAGTTATCAATTAAGCCTTGACCTCTATTAGTCCAAGTAGTCTACAGAGTAAATCCGAAATGAGAAGAAAAAACCTATCAAAAACTTTTATGACCGCTTTGAGTTATTTCCTCGACCGCAGCAGGCAGAAAAAACCAACCAGGAACCAACAAGGGAGCGGTTCATTAGTTCAGCGAACGTCCATTTCTCCACAACAGCCCACTTTCATTAAAAGTTCTTCGACCATGCCGTGTATACTATACGCAAAGGCCTACGTATATACATACATAGGGTCTTACTGAATCCGAAGGGGAAAAAACGAAGGATTTAGACTTCTCGAGTTGATTGATCACCCCTAATGGAAAAAAGGTGAACACTGGTTTATGTGCGAGTAAACCCAAGTTTGGAAGTCACGGTATCGTACTGATGGCGCAGTTAAACCGCACACTATCCTTACAGGATATGAGGATAATAAGTCTCAAGTAAAATCTGGACTAATCTGCTGCTTATATAGAGCAAGTTCCTCTGAATTCGTTGTTCGTTTCAGCCCAAAATTCGCCGTAGGTCAATTTTATGGCCGGCGGAAAGTTATTTACTTTTTAAACGTTGAGCTTTGGAATAATCACGCATTTAAGTAGCTTCAACTTGTTCTTCGGTTTTTTTTCTAATTTAGCTTCTCCGCTACTGCCTAAACTTTTTCCTTTTTGTTTACTCTATTTAGGGCTTAGTGGTGGTTATACAAAAAAGCGGTAAGGCATCATCAAAAGAAGCAGGACCGCAAAACGTAGAGGGAGTATAGCATTGATTCTGGTCCTTATCGAAAAGTTAAAGAGTGAAGGGATATACAAGAGTGCTCTAATATTGGAGGGCTGACTGTGCTAATACAGGGAGAATCAATTTTCCTTAGATGCGAGATAATATGGTGGGCATATTAAAAGAATTTGTTGATATTTTTCTTCTCGTCACCGATTAATGTTTGCTTACTCAAGTGGAATCGCTGCGTGAATAAACATGATTTGGGGGTTCTTTTGGGCCTGATGTAGCCGTAGTATTTTATAGCTTCTTTAATTTTATTAAATTATGGAAAAATAGAAATGTAATGGATTGCTTAGAGGCAATTTAGGGGTTAGACCACCTTGGGGGGATAAAGAATTCATTGAAATAAAACAATATTTTTTTCACGCAAATGATGGCAGTATGATATTTTATCTTTTAAAAAAAAAATTAACTCAAAAACTTTCTAAAAAATGAATGATAGGGGAGATAGGAGTAAAATGGTGATATTTAGCAAAATATCCGAGAACATTTTACTCAAATATTGAATGCAGGGCAGAGTCCTTTAATTTATATCCCGAACGAGATCGCAAATCAAAATGAAATGTGTTTTCGACACTACATTCTAAAATGTTTACTTGTTGATTTTTCTGGCTCGACCAAAGAAACTGGCAGGTAAGAACAAGGTAGTGGAGTGGAGTGGCAGCTTTTAGATGGGTGACAGTTTATTGTGAGTTATTGCGGTGTAGACATTTAAAAAAAAATCTCGAAAGCTTGACATCTAACGAATGCGCTGTTTAATTTTCGTTGAGAATATCCGAATATTTCGGCTGCTATAGTCATGTGAAAGGAGAGCGGTCAGGGTGGTACCTATCGAAATAAACGGAGACTGGAAGAGGTGGTGGTAAAGGCAAAAGAAAAATTAATCGTCGAATCACATCAAAACTTTAACAGTTTATTTATCACATCATTATCGATTGCAATGAATATGTTAGAATACAATTATTGTCTCTAAAATTTCGTATTTTAAAGTAAAAAAAAACTGCTTCGTGGGTGCGACCGTTTCAGCACCACTTAGCTTAGGTAACCTAACCTGTGAGTGGCAGCTTCCCTGTGAATAAGACCCAAATGCGCTATTGTGATGCCACATTGTAGCTATATTCCCGTCCCCATGAATAGACATATCAGATCCCAGTTCGGCTAGACTTTCAAAAAAAGTCTTTCCAGACATTGTTGTGCTACCTGCATAAAAATGATTTCTGTTTGGAAAACACTGCAGCACACGAAAAAATATATTAAGATCCAGGTGTTCCAAGTAAACCCCACCACACAATTTACTTTACAACTTAGAGTCGTCATTGATTCACGCATTGGTTCTCCCCTCTCATGAGCCTTCTTCCCATTCCTAGTAGGCCATAATAAGGGACTCGAATTTAGTGTTTGAAAGTAGGCTTGGGTATAGTGTAGTCAATGTTTTTTGGCATACTTCCAACCAACATTTTGGAGTACCCGTAGTCGGTACGTGTCCATTTCTGGCCTGAATTGAGCCCAATGACGATTGAGGATGACATGAAAATTTATTTACTCGTTCAGTAATAAAAGCGTAAATTGATTTTTTTATAATATGAGCATCTTTCAACATAATTTCCCGGCTCTTGCCCCTTCCTTCCTTCTTCCTCCTCGTTCCCCTCCATTTCCCCCTATACACCCTCTTTCCCCCTTTCTTTCACACTCCGTTTCCCCTCCCACACTGCAAGCTCGTTTCACTTTTCCGCATGCTTATTAATTTAACTTGGTGACTCAAATCAACTTGTTAATTTTCTGCCATTAAATCTACCGATATGTGAACATATGCAATATCCTGGCACAGGCTAGTGCCGGGAGTTTGCAAAGACGATGGTTTTTTTTCGGTCACATTCTCGCACCTGCGACTGCCAGTACAACTTAAGCAATTCGATAGTTCTGTTATTATATCTAGGGTAAATTATTTTGGATATGAACCTAGCCAAATATCCAGTTCTTTAGCTTAAGGAGTTGGATCAATTGGCTGAGCGGCACGACCACCATGGTTCCCGGCTTAGAGACCGGGTCCCCCGAAGGTTTTTAAAATTGAATTAAGAACTCCACTCCTTCACTGGGCTGTTGCCTGCTCGCAGCAATGCAAAAACAACACCTTCAAGTTTCCTCACTCCCCTAACCCTACCTCCCTTCCGCCCAAAGCCAGTTTGTGCCCTTTCTTACAAGGTTTTTGACCATTTTATTGCACGCTATGTTCTCATATGACTTAGAATCCAGAGCAGGGTAGTTCGTTTTGGCAATCCCTCGCAACACTGCGTGAGATATTAGTTGAGTCTATTGAGTGTTTACTGAGTCTAGCTGTCTGCAGAAATTGCAATGTTCTGCTTGCACATGGTATCTTTTTCAAGCACTGAACAAGCTT
This sequence comes from Leptarthrus brevirostris, assembly GCA_964036015.1. NCBI lineage: Eukaryota > Metazoa > Arthropoda > Insecta > Diptera > Asilidae > Leptarthrus > Leptarthrus brevirostris. The sequence continues at coordinate 136,757,589 of OZ038372.1, read as the reverse complement.
GAGTCAATCGATAGATTGCTGAACGATTCCGATTTTTTTTTTGTGGAGATGAAACCGGGCCGACACCATGTTGCATCTTCGCACCATTCCTGAACAGTGTGATTTCAATTTTGTTTATCATTTAAATGTTTCTCAGGCGATAGGAGGGGGTAATATGGTGTGGACGTAAGGCATAGCATGCAGCACCCAGATTCGCTGAACAATTGATCATGACGCCTGATACTAGATGTGAATATCTATCGAGAGTATGTGTAAAAGCATGAGCGAGCGAACAGTACTAGCAGTAATTTACACAAAGTTCTCTTGATCCCCTTCAGCTTAGTTTTGTTATACATATTTGTATCTTACCCATTGATGGAACAAAAATTCGGTGACTAAGTATCGGATGGCAACAGCTGTGTGCACCCGTAATGTCAGTTTAGGCTGTAGGCTTCTTTTTTTGTTGAGAGTTTGCATAAAGGCATATAAAAGGCTATACGAGTCTTTTTTTTTACTAGCTCCTCTATGTTTTGTTGCCAGTTTAATCTGAGATCAAGATATAGGTACTTCTAGATACCTGTCGCTATGAGTTGTTGTCCATTTGTTAGCCATAGAGCAAAGTTCGACATAAAGTTTTTTGACGAGAGAAGCATTAGCTCAGTTTTGGCAGGATACGCTGAGAGGCCACAATTCTTCGTTCTTCTGTTTACCCTATTCGGAGCCTTCTCCACGATCTCACTTGTTATTGTTTACCCTAGAAGATATCCTGGAATTGTCGTATGAGTTTTTCCTAGAAGCAACTAGGAACTGTTTTTAAACTTTCCCATGCTGTTTCCAGTTTTCTTGACCGCCTATCTTTTGTCGTCTCGATTTCAACACATCTTGTTGACTAACGGGAACAGAGAGCCGTTAGTATAGTAAAAATTTCTTAAAAAGGAAGCTTTTTGTTTAAGAAATTTTGTAAAAACGAAGTCATCCGTGGAGGAAGGTACAACGTTATGCCGTTCCATCCCGAAGGTCGGTAAATCTGCCCTTAAATTATAGCTCCATCATCGACAAAAGAAATTGCTTTAATTTCCACTTTGCATTTTAAAAAACTTAAAATATCCGTTGACCGATAAGGTCAAGGAACAGCAAAGGGTCAATAAAATTTTTCGATTTTGTTATGTTTATTTAAGTGCTAGCTTGCACTTAATAGCCGCAATTCTTTACGTTCTAATTAAAAAATTTAGATACAGAAAGAAAAGTTAATTCCCTATGTAATGTACCTGTACACGAAATCTGGAATCTGTTTGTGAAGGCCTTACGTAAGACTTGGGACACACTTTCTCTTTTAGATATATTTCAAACAGGAATTACATGAATTTTTTTTTTTAACAACAAGAGTCGATCCGACTAAATTTAAATTGTTCAAACACTTAGTGTGGATCGTGCGGATCCAAACAAAAATTCCAGTATTACCACGATTGCTTTCGTTAATGGTCTCGATATGCATAATTGGCATAACCGCAATCCGGCACGAAGGACCAAAATTGAATTTGTTCAAAGGCCATATTTTTTTCATTTATTAATTATTGTAACAATTTAGAGATCTGAAGAGTCAATGCTAAACCAATCTAAAACCGTCCATTTAAGTCCCAGCAAGACATCTAGCTAGATTATAGGTATTCTCATAGATTACGTTCGGGCAAATTCGTTCCGCGTTTTTTGTTGCAATCGAAACATGAATCATCAACTTCGAAACGTCTACACTTTTTATTCAATTTTGTAAGTTCCAATCTCCTTATGATTGAGTAACTGTGATCGCTAATAATTTGTAACCGGATCAGTTTCCAGGCTGATAATTCTAGGTAATTGTAGCCCATTCTTTTATTTTGTCGGGTAAATTATGTCATTCGTTGAGGAAAGCGTTTTCCACGATACCTGCCAATGCGATCGCGCTTTAAACGATCTAATTTAAGCCCAAGATAACGAGACGGGTACAGTTTCTCTAGTCGTGAATTTCAACTGTTTCGGTTTTTGTTTTCTGCTCAGGTAACTTAATCTATCCAAACCTGCTCTAATGAAAGCCTCACCCATGGCTTGAAAAACGTTTTCTTTCGAAATTTATCCATGGCAAAATAAAATTCAGATCAGCACCCTTAGGCACGACAGGCAGTTAAGAGCACTGCGCTTCTTGTGAAACCGCCTGCAACCGAATCTTTGTAATGAAATTCAAAACCAAGCGGTGGCGAACTGGTCTAGTTAGCCCAAACCCCGGTCTCCATCGGACGTTTGCAACAGCGCTAAAAGTTGACGGTTGGTTTTAGTTGTGACATCACCGCAGCTGCGGTTGGTTTACCTTTTTGTTGGTTTATCTTTGCCTGGTTAGGTGTCTGGCCGCAACGGATGGCGGCATAACGCGGCGATGGTGTAGGTTAAGACGAAGGAAATCATTCCACGATTCAGGCAATGGGCTTCACTCAACCAGTCGAGAATCTTTGCAAACAACACTTTTATTTATTTATTTTCTTCCAGACACAAAAAAATTTGCTTTTAAAGCTCTCTACACGAATATTCGAAGATTTCTTCAAGAAATTTCGCTTACTGGTAAGGAAACAATTCCAAATTTTTCCACATTTAGGTATGTTGTAGCTAATTTAATTGAGTTAATCTACAAAAAAAAAACATTTCGTTCTCTAAAACTTTAAAAGAAGTTTTCCTGGCGCCCTCTAAATCGGTTCGCCATTCCTCTACAAGGAAACCTAATTTCATTATGCAGCAACAGATTTTCAACGTTTCATGTTTCACAATTTCATGCATTACCGCCGCAGTGTAGTTTTACATTCGCGATCTCTTTAGCGTTGCAATCAAGAAGATTGAGGGCTTTAAAAGTGGCACTGAAGTGGGAATTGGTTTACAAAAGTTATCGTGAGAACGAAATTTCTGCGTTGTGAACGCATGGAATTTTAGGGAAAGGTCTTGCCATTTAGGCTCACATTGAAGTTGTTTGCTTTTCGAGAATTTATTCAGTTTCCACATCATTCTGTGCATGAAATAATATTTCAATTATTCTGTGCATAGTTTTTGAATATTTTGTCTTATTATCCACACTCTGTAATTCTACAATAAGAATTAACCTCCATCAACATAACTATGTTGCTCATTTGACACTTCAATTTATTGTCGCGTTTTTGTCGTAAAGTTGCGCTCTAATTTTTAAAAATAACCCCGGTAGTGGTCACGGTAAAGTGAGCACAATCTCTCTCTTTTTCTCTCACTCTGATTCCTTTAACCCCCTGTGCATAGAACGTCACACCTCGGTTTAGGGAGAATCTATGCACAATTTAGTGATAAGATTGTAAGACGCTCATTTGAAAACCCGAAACGTCAAGTAAGAGCTACCACTTATAAAATTCAGTCTGAATGACCGTTCCCAATGTAAAACATTAGATTGATTGTCGGAAATTTGCTGTACACTGTGTTTTAAAATTGACTCAAGCAATGCTAATTTGACTGTCAAATTAGCAAACAAAAATATCAAACGTTATATTGGATAAATTGTCGCATTTTGTCGTGAAAGAAAAATTTCGAGCCACATTTTTACAAAAATAATCTTTGCTAGTGCAGTCAAGTTAGCACTACTACTTATAAAAATCAGTTTAAATGTTCTTTACTATAGTCATCAAATCTAGGATTAGTTGTCGCCTTTTTGTCGTAAAGAAAGTTATCGCGCCAGTTAATTTTGGTTAAACTTTGGAAGCATTTGGTGCGTATTGTAAAGATACCCTTTAAGACGATGTTCACGTTTGATAATCCCGTCAAAGGTGAATAAGTTGACGCTGTCCTTTAGACTGCCTTTTCGGTTATGAACATGATCAACAGCATACATTTTTCTTCGAGTTGATCAACAATATTTTGCCTCTCTCTTTTGCTTACTGCGTCCTTGTTTCGATACCTAATGATTCGCCCTCCTCTTGTGGTTGCCGTAATCCCTTGTGGGACATTGAGCGGGACAAGGATTTCACCCGATTCGACAATTGCAGGTGAATCTTCATGTTAAGTTGAATTCCGAATCATCATTTTTCAACACCCAACGGCAGTAATCTGTTGTCAGCAGAACAAATCTATGGATTGCACCCAGTAGGGTTTGAACCTAGGACTTTTATTATGGAAGGCCAGCCGGATCCCTTGCTTCACTTGACGTAGCTTCCTAAGGTCCTTAAGGGCCTTGCTTTTTAATGTTACTTCGATCCTAAAGCAGATCTCTAATCTGATCGACAGTTTCGCATATGGTTTACATGGCCGTACTTTTGTTTTCCTATAGAAATGCTGTCTTTTCCTCTTATTAGTACTTTGCTACCTTTGTCGGTTTGTGTCGGTTTACCAATCCGGAGGTTTTTTGAAGGGTTGGTCAACGGCAACACTCTGCTTAAATTCTCCAATTTTTGTATATCTGCCCTCGAAAACGGAAAGCAAATTGACTGCATCTCTACCGATTTAAGCAAGGTTGATCGGTTGAATCATAATATTCTCGATTACAAGCTTGGGACTCTTACATTCCTTCTCAAGATTTTTCGCATTTAGTATTCCTTATGTTCGCAACTGGACGAATCTAGTTACTTATCGGCGTGCCCTTAATAAAATCTAATATTTATTGTGACGTGCCGCAAGAGAGCCATCTTGGCCTTTGCTGTTTACTATTTCCAGTAATGATAGGGGATATATCTTTTCACAGTCCAGTGCCCTATGTTATACTGGCGATGCTAAGATATTCATATTGTTTGCAACACCAATTAAAGAGTTGAAGGTTAAGCACCTATGTGTTTTGATTACTTTCCGTATTCTCTTTGAGGATCATATTCATGACTCGGTTGAACTATACCCTTGGCTTTACTGAATTTTTGCACTAAGGGATTTGATGAACCCCATATCACGAAGATTTTATATTGTATGGTTGTTAAATATCCCCACCGTGATATGCCTTGGTATGATCCTTTATGTTGTACGTCGGTAGGCTCAAAACTCATTTGTTTCGATACAAATAAAAACAGGGCCGCAGATTTTTGCTTTTATGCATGCATGTGCATGATTTGTTTTACTTTTGCTTCGTTGTTATTCTTCTTTACTAGCACTTTAATTTTCATGCCAGCTTAGAAGCCTTTTTCCATCTCTTCTGTTTCGTGATCCAGTACTGTTTTTTGTAAAAAGGAAAATTCCATTTAAAAAAAATACCTATGCTATACAGTAATCGAAAAAAGAGTGTCGAGTGGAAGGTGTGACTATCAATACTGCCTATAAGTTAGCGAGAAAAAGCCTCCTAGACGCGGATTCGGAAAGCGCCACAAGTGTGGAAGAGAAATCTTAGGGTTCCGGGTGTGTTTCTGGCCTTCGAAGCCATGCCAGTCAGATTTTTTATATTCTAACCACATATCATAACGGTAGAAAAAATTGAAGACTGGATATTTCCCACTATCCCTCAGGAAAGACTTGTCAGGTTCAGAGATAGTTCGAAAATTTATGCAAACGTGGGGGCGGTTCCCGGGGAGAGTCTCCTAAATTTAACGCATCAGGTAACCTTGCCACTATTTTCTGGTTTGAAGTTGATGCAATACTGGGATGTTATTACGAGAACCTAAAATAGGCCTATTTAAACAGCAATCGGATCCACCATAACCAAACAAAAATAAGTCCAGAAATGTCAAGAAGCTTTAGATGCACTGAAAAGAACAAATCGAGTCAAATTGGTTTGAATGTCAGTACTGGAGCATCAGGGTTTCTCTGGCAACGAAAAGGCGGATGAACTGGCCAGACCATGCCATGTGATTTGTGGGCCCTAAGCCGGTGTGGCGGCTGTATTGCCAAAAGGGCTGAACATCCATCAATTTGTTCTAAAAGATTGATATCAGCTCCATCACTGCGAGAACTTAGGTTTTGCAGACCGGATATGGAACTGTTCACCGGTCATTGTAAACTAAGAAAACATTGATTTTTGCTTATTGTTGAGGAACTGACCCCACGAAATTTCACTTCACATAATATCCCATTACCGACCAGAATGTCGATTTTTGGGAAAGCTTTGTTCGATTCCAGATATTTGGAGAGCAGTTCGATCGACTAGTTGTTGTACTCTTTTAGAGGGATGGGTTTGACTTAAGGAGTAGGGAGGGTTAGCACAGTAAGCCTTACAGTACCTCACTTCTTCACGCAAATGTAAACTTTAACTTATCGAAAAGGGCAACTATCACATGTGGTAGAGAAACTTGACTTACAAAAGGGTGAACTGGATTTGCAAAGAGTTGTAATTGATTTGTAAAAGGTTGAACTTGATGTACAAAGAGGCTGAATTTTGAGTGCAAAACCCTTACTATATTCTATAAATTGATCGATATCTCTACCGGACCAAGTTTTTTAAAAGTTAGTTTTTAGGGTTTATTTGCATTTTTATGTGGAATTTAAATCCGTTGGCAACATTAATAAGTTTAGTCACGTTCCACTTTTATTTTAATCAAAAATATAAATTTATGTACATCAGGTTAAGTACTCGTATTTAACGCGCAAATCCTACCACTTTTTAATTTCGCAAGGTAAAGGAAAGCTAATTTAAAATTTCCCTGAACACAAAATGGCTCCACAAATTGTCACCAAACAAAAAAAAGAACCACCATAAAGAAATATTTCGGTCAACAAAGCCACACAATTCGTTTCACGTTGGAAATTATATAGCTTTGCCATATAGCACTAATCGAATTAGACTGAATACCATCACTAGTGCGTGCCTATGCGTTAATAAGTTGAGAAAAGTGCGTGCTCTTTCCAAGAAATCTACCACCTGCCCACTATGCCAACCGCATGAAAATGTGACCCCAAAATACAAACATTCAATCAACCTTAAAATGTGGGGCAAAACGATATCAAAATTGCGTGAAATTCACCGTGCGGTACGAAATTTTTGGTCGGCAATATCGCAATAGTTCTGTCGGATTAGGTATATGGTATCAGCGGATATCAACGTACCGCCGGTTAAAGTTTGAGCAGTTCGCAAATATTTCTGATTATCCCTCCCCAATCGTTCTCTGTCAGGGCTATCAACACCCTTGTATGTTTGTTCGGTGTGGTTTTTTTCCCCTATCTGCCACAATCTAGCCACCCTGTTGTTGACGAGCACATCTACGTGAGTGTATAAAATTTATTTCTTTTCATTTTTTCCTTGTTTTCATTTATTTCCTGTTCTCTGCTTAGTATTTTTTGCAATTTGAAAAGTTATGTTGTCGTATTTTTTCCTGTTGTATACGAGTATACAGAGAAGGCAGGGGTTTTGGTGAAAAACGACCAAAGTTTGGAAATAAGTTTAAGGGCTCGAGCTCCTATATGTATTTCAGTTAGTCGCCACCAAGCCCAATTTCTAACTTTTTTATATCGGGAATATACTTTGCAGGTGATACTTCCGTTGTCGTTATTAACGTGGGGCTACCACTCCTGCTGGATATAGAAATGAGTTTAACCGTAAATAATAAATAGCATTAGCCCCCAATTACCGAAGCAAGATAAACGCTTCATTTTATCACTGTCACGGTCATTCGAGAAATTTGTTTTTGTTTGAATTGTCGTTCATTCCTAAATTCGCTTCGAGCAATAGCAAATTTGATACCGAAGAAAGGTATTTATTTAATTTGCTAATTAGAATCTTATTGACCTAATTAAGAGCATGCTTTCAGGAATTATTAGGAGATTTTTGGGGAATGGGGCTGGCAAAAAACTCATTTAATTAACAAATAATTCAAATAAGGTTATCGGATGTCTATAAATTTTTTATCATAAAGGAAAAAACTTCATATTCCCCATTTCAAAATTCATGAGATAATAATAAACGTGAAAAAACTAAAAGGAGTGGACCCAGATTAGATCCTTGGGGAACACTGTGTATCAGGGGTAATGCAGGCAAAAATACATCGTGGATCCTAATACGCTGACTGTAAACTAGTAGAAAATCTTTGATCTCTATTGCTACTGAAGTGCTAAAGTTAAGAAAGGTGACAATTTACTGAACAATACTACAGTGATTCACTGATTCGAGAGCTCTTGTCTTAAAGTACAACAGCAGTATACTTGGTACCCGTGCTGGTTGACAAAAATTTGTAAAAAGGGTAAAACACTGCTTGAGTATTTGCTCGCAGAATATTAATTGTACGAAAATCCACTAGAATTCTGGAACATATGTTTTCGGGATAGGGAGGATGATAGCATCATTCATTTGGTAAAGTAGAAGACGTCAAACGAGTTCACTATTAATAATATTTTAACTTGACAAATTAATCATTTCGATTCCTGACAGATGGCGCTGTAATCTCATTAACTTTTTCAATTTATCGTGCAATACACTAAGGTTCGAGAAATAAAAAAAATAATCTGTTTAATATTTTTCCAAGATCTGTTCAATGGCGCAGAATTGACGCCGTCTCATTAGCCTGTCGGGGGAGGCAGCTTTGTAGCCTTAGATAACACCCCCTTTTTTAATGTAATGTAAATTTAGTTGTCCCAGAAGTAGCTGACCTGACGAGTAGATGGCGGTGTTGTTTAAAAAAAATATACTATGGTAGAAATATCAACCTTGTAAAGCTTAAGTTTAAAGTTTAAAGACATTACGTTGTTTAGCATATGTTTGGCAGGCATCAATAGCATACGCTCTTAGTGAATTTGTAAACATGGCAAAAATAGGTCATCATTTTGTGATACAATACATATTTCCATTTGAAAGGTCTCAGTCCAACCAATATCAAAGCCCAGCTAGATTCTTCGTTGCAGTAGTTTGCTCCTTCGTTTACAACAATAAAATATTAGGTGGCAGAGGTTAAACGAGGCCGTATGAGCTGTAAAGACAAATTTTGCAGTGGCAGATTAAATGCGCCAGAAATGCTGAAGAAAATCCACAAAATGGTGTTGGATAAGCATCGACTGGAAGTGCGCGAGCAAGCAAAATTTCAAAATTTGGACATGCGGAAGCTGTGCACAAAATGAGTGCCGCGTTTGCTCACAATGGAACAAAAACAGCGTCAAAACAGTGTTTGGCGATGTTTTGTAACAATAAAGCCGAGTTTTTGCGCCGATTTATAACTCTGGATGTACTATGAGACGAAAAGACGAAAGAACAGTCAAAGCAATGAAAAAAAAGAATGGGCTCTAAAGCAGGTGAAAACAATTCCATCTACAGGCAAGGTCATGGCGTCAGTTTTTTGGGATGCGCGTAGAATAACTTTCATTGATTATCTTCAAAATTAAAAATCAATCAATGTTCTTTCATCAAGATAATACACCATATCACACATCCGTTGTTGCGGGGGCCAAAATCAATCAATCAAAAAAAAAGTCTAAGGAGTAGGTGTTATTTCTAGCCTGGTAATGACCCAAAGCATATGGGTCGTTTACAACGTCGCCGATATTCGGCAGAAGTCTCTATAATCACCTGACTTGAACTTTTCTTTTCGATGATAATAATTTTGTCCAAGTACAAATGAAATGTAAATTTTGTTTTGTATATTTTTGGTTACATAACTATTTTAATTTTACATTTTTATATCATTTAGTAGATAAGTTGTGAAGGAACAGTTTACTCGGCGTTGCTCGGACTTTTGGAAAGTGAGAGCCATTTTAAATCAGTTTTACATGTCACTCCCTTCTCACCCCTCACCACTAGGCGTGCTGAGAATGTTTTCCCAACAGGGAGTGTCATTATTAATCTTAGCGACTCCGAAAACTATTGATTCCAGAATAATATCGGTCCTTTTCGATTACTCTTACATGTTTCTGACCACCCTTGCTGCTTCTTCAGATGTTTCCCTTATCTGCTGCAAAAAACTTACCTTGTTGTCAATCGTCACACCGAGAGAGTCAGGACAACAACCTCCGTCTTGCTTAAAGACAGCGACAATCCGCGTGCCATCATCCAGCTGTTTACAGGTCGCGTTATTTGATTGAGCTTAAGCTGCGCCGAGATGAGCGCAGCAAAATCATCCGCATATCCGACTAGGCGGCTCTATTCGGGCAATTCGATTCGTAGTAGACTGTCACAGGTGGCGTTCTAAAGATCCTATAATAGATCACTGCGCTCTTCGTTATCCTTCTTTTGTCTCAAACAGCAAGTATCGATCTTTTGGATAGTCGTCAACTATCCGCGAGGGGTATCTCGACACTTGGAATGGTCCCTCTACCGCTTTCAGCATATCATCCCTTCGCGCGGAGTTAAAAGCGTTTTTGATGTCGATCGCTATCAAAAGCACCACTCTACGCGAGTAGCGGCTTTCGAGACCGCCTGGGTATTTTCCAAAATCGCATCCGCTGTGGATAATCCCACCCTAAAGCCATACTGTCTTGGCGATAGATTATCGGCGTTACGGATCGCTGATGTATGTCTCTTACCCCACTGGTAGGGGTGCTAGAGGAGTCTTATCCCGACAGTAATTTTGTACAGATTATAATTCACCTGTGTACCAAATTTGTTGAATATTCCTCACGGCATTCTTTTTTCGCAGTTTTTCAGTAGAATAATAAATCTAAGTGTTATAGCAACAGCTATCCACACTTAAAAGGTTGTATTCGCGGGTTCACAACCGTCTCTGTTACATAGATTCGTAAAAGCAATACATCAGCGCATTTTGAAATACTCCTGGCAACATCTATTGATAAGTAGCAGAAACAAAGTTTTGTGACATCTATTGGTGAGTAGCCGAAATATTAAGGTTTTATTTTATTCCATTGAGATTTTCCGGAGATATAGTTTTTTGATTACACCGCAGGAAATCCTTTTTTGTCGGGGTAAAAAGTATCCTATACGTAGACACAGGACATCAGCTACTATTAGAATATTTACTTAACGGAACCTGATGTTTCTACTGCTACTCCGGCGGTAAAGCCTTAGATTCGGACAGGCTTTTAAAATGAACAAATATATACAAGCTGATTCTAGTTATAAATCGGTGGTGGAGTCACTGATAACATGTTGGCCTTCCTTCATGAAGGTACCAGGTTCAATCCCCTACCGGGCGGCGACTTATGGTTGGTTGCTACTAACAACAGATTGCGCTTAGAGAGTTAACTTAACATAACTGGATGGAAGCCCAAACTGTAATTGTAATGAATCAAGGCAAGACAACCAGACCTCGCACATATACCAGTTCTGCTCTTCGAGACAGTCAATCGAGAAGAGGATCTGGTAAATCCACGAAGTCTAATTAATGCAGATGTCCGATTATGACCACATAATTTCTACTTATACAATAATAAAATAACTAACGACAAACAAATTCATAAGCTACCGTACGAGGTGCGTTGAGCTTGCAGTAAATTCAAGCCATTTGCCACTGCAGAATTCCCAAAGAGTCTGTTTATAGTCGTTCTAGGGCAGAAAACGCCTAAAGATAATTCCACACTTTCGGAGCCAATTACGCTTAAAAAATCAATTATCCGTGAAAGATATACACTCAATTATACCTTTGAAGGAGTTTGGCCGGAATTGCTGAAAAAATGCCTTTATCTGATTTCAAAAGTCGGGGTATGGTGCTTGGTTTATTTGTGTCGATGTTTTGAAGAATACGTCAAGAGTAGTCAAGGTGACGGCACAAAGTCCTTTAACCCAGCGATCCGAATATCTCAACTCCCCAATGAATACGTCAATACTTCTCTGTATTTAGTTATCCTGTTAAGGGACGATTTACGGGTTTCTCCCATTTTATATTGATTATGCATGAATGTGTCAATACAGCAACAAACCGTGCCATTGTGGCCCAGAAGACGGAACGATATTATGCCGCTTTTGAGATTATCCTCAAATGTTTTCACTCGATATCCTGAGAGAGATAAGAGTTTCGATAAATGGATTTACTTACGGATTGCCACATGGGGCTAACAAATATTCAAGTACAATTGAGTAGTGTAAAAGTTTAGCTGTTCGATAACAAAAAAAAAGCAAAAAAAAAATGAACTGTCGAAAAGCCTACAAAATGTTACCTGAACGTGGGTGCTAAAAAGGGATTACAATGGGGACTCGATCTTAATCCGAAGGTTTTACATCATCAATTCGTTCCTTTGTGATGTATTGCCTCTGATATGGTGACATTTCTGCCAAGTCCATTATGGAAGTGAGTGAAGTGTGCAATAAAAGAACAAGAAGAGGCAGGCTTGTTAAGCCTGCCAGTTCTTCGGCGGTCCCATTTAATCATAGCTCCATAAAAGAAGGGTCCGAATCGAATTAATCCGAATGGGGGCAGAATGGGTATTGGGTTCGTAGGACATCTAAATATTTAATGATTTTTATTGAATATCGATTTGTCCGGACGCATGCAGTGTGTACACTTATCCGACCCTTCTTTAAAACGGTCGCTTGTACAGGATGCTCCATTATGGTCCCCTTATGTAAACTTCTTGAATGGTTGTGCCTACATTTGCTCTCTTTGCTCTACTATTCCTCTGTGGTTTGTCCTGTATACGATTCGGGACTGGGACAGACATGGATAATCAGAATGAATGACCGCAATACAAATACCCTCCGAAATAACTCGAAAGACAAGAAGAGAAGGCGATAACATAAAAACAAAATCAAGATTAGATTAGGGGTTAACCCAGCCAGCCTCTGTCAAGATGGCCAAAATCGTATCAGGGCAAAACCGGAATTAGCCTGCACTGGTCGAACTCTTGCTTAATCTTGTAAAAAGTAAAAACAGTTCTAAGATGAACAGAAGGTAACCAACGACCAATAAAACAAATATAAACCGTCCAGAACTGAAAAGGGGTGGCTCAGTATAAATGAGATTAATTTAGTGAAGTGGATTCTCGTCGTTCTTGTGTTGCGTATTTCGTGCCCACCTCAATAATTTTCCATTTTTGTTACTGGTGTTGCTCGAACCATCCCACTTGGGTACGGTTTTTGTATCTGAGTGGTCCTTTTTTTCATGGTTAGGCTTAAGTTAATCGTTTATTTGGCCGCAGAATGGTATTTCTGGGGCCTACGTAAATAGTTGAAGGAAACAGCAATTGACTAACATACCACAGACAGAAAAACAATGAAATGGGAGCTCTGAGGATAATAAGATTCCAGAACTGCTTCGGTTAACAAGATTTCATCTTAAAGATAAATGTGAAAAGATTTTCTTGGATTTTTGTTTTTGAAAACGAAAGGACACTCATTTACGGTGAAAACAGTGCTTTAAATTAGGATCGGGTAAATTGGCTATTAAGATTCTTTTCTTCGCTTAAAGACATCCCTAGTTCACGTAACCCCGGTCAGAGAAGAACTTCATCCAAATCATTACTCTGCAATCCCCAATGTCCTTTTTATCGTTATTTGTTATCAGCAGAAAATAACCAGCCTATAGTGCGGTTCGAACCTGCTACCTCCGGGATGAAAGCACGACACATTACGACTTACTCCACCGATGAACAGGTTCATACTACAAGCAAATTAATTTTTCAGCAGCATACTGACAACTGGCTTGAAATATCTCTACCCTGTGTTTTGTATATAGTATAGAAAGTACAAGAATTTTGTGGATTGGATGCCTGTTGAGTCTGAGGTTAAACAATAAAGTGCTTAAACAGATCTAGGTGGTAATCCATTGTTAACTGTTAGGTTAGGTTAGTCTGAAGGAGTGAGGTGCTGAAATACCGCTGACAGTAAGGCGTTTTTTAGCCATTCTTAGGCCTTAAGCCACACTGATGCTTTTGCATAGCTGCAATAACTTGCAAAGCGATTTTCTCTCCAACTGTCTTGGATCCAACAAGGACTTTCCAAAGGTAGATATTTTGGGCCTCGTAGTAGACGGACACTCGGATTTGATGTGAAGAGTGATTTCGTCGTTCATCAGGAACATTTTACAAGCTGTCAGTTGTCTGTCGGCTTTTGTCCAGGTGCTCTCTCAGTTGACAGTGCCTACTCCGCCTTGGTCTGGTGGACAGCAATCGACAAATACAATAAGCTACAGCGGTTTTCTTTCCTCTGGAAGCGGTAATTGAACCCACTTCCTACACATCTCTGTAATGGAATCGGCTGCAATTAGCGCCCTGACAGTGCAGTTAACATATAATATGTCACCTGATGACTTGCCTGTCATAGATGTGTGAACAGTGATGGGTCACATGACCAAGGAACTGCGCGTAGGTAGAAGATTCAGTTCCTCAGACTGGAACGGCTGTGGTCCACTGGACTCTAGAAGCCTTAAATGGTTGACTCCTCCTCTCTCTCGCTCCTTTAACCGCTTGTGGGTCATAGGGCGTCTACTACATCGATTCTCCACCTGGTCCAGTTCTGCGCCAACGCCTTCAACAGTGGCCACGGATTCCAATCTTGTACCTGCTGCGGTTCACTAGTGGTTCAAAAAGTGGAATACCGTGCTGGTGCTGGTGTCTTTGGACCCAACTCTAGGAATTCGATTGCATTGTGTAGTTGTTCCGAAGCTGAAATCAATGCCATCGAAATTTTTATTTTTACGCTCTTGTGGGCACCTGGCCACTAGGTGTTCGAGGATATCGAGACCCCCGATGTGCTGGCCAGGAACGGTACATCCTGCCGTTACCAAGGCCCCAGTCCTATTGCAGTCTCAGCTGGTCGTTCTGGAACTGAAGATTGGACTAGGAGTCATGTCCTCGGTTTATCCAGCCTAAGTCACTTGTTCCACTCTATGCTTACAACGACACCATTGCATTAGGTAAGGCGGACCTCTGGTTGCTTTCAGGCCACCTATCTGTCAGGCAACGAATCTACAACCAACCCAAATAATAATAATAAAAACAGTTGACAGTGGCCGGTGAGCAACCACACGTAAAGTGTGCAAAATCTGCAGTTACAAAGCTGACATCAAGCTTTTAGAGAGAGCTTGGCGCTCGTCTGCAATTTTTCCGTTTATTAAACAACCATTTTCGGCCTTGATCATTAAAAATGCGAGAAATTTCGTTCGAACAATAATCAAAAGAATCTGTATTGGAAGGGATTTGTATAGCTAATAAACCTGAATTTGTCTTTTGGAACTTGCCTGATGCGGACAAAGCAGTTATCTGTAAAGTGTATCAGACAGACTCTCCATGGAATTGATGTACAAAGTCGAAAAAATAATTTAGAACAATGGAGCAGTCAATTCCGAAATAATGGAGAGAAAATAATAGAAATGGGAAAGAGGAAATATCAGAGAATTCAACCTTTCGGTACACCGATTTAGGTTTGATAGCCAGCGTACTTCCCTAAGGAATCTCATAACGGCTTTGAGTTCCGTCCTCTGCAGCTCCACAAGCCCCGACAAGAAGTAACTACACAGTAGCTTGCCTCTTCTTGTCGCCAAGGTAGGACAGCTCTGACAAATCATTTGTAGCTCGATCCAGTCTTCTGTCATGGTTATCTATGGTCCAATAACTCGATATACGCCCTACTAGGCTCTTGGTGTCGGTTTTTCCACTGTAAGTCCACTGATGATTGGCCCTATACTATACTGTACTAACCACAGGAATGATGCTAATGATGCCCCCCCCTCCCCCTTGTAGTGCTTCCCTACGACTTTCCTTCAGTATAGGTATCCTGGTTTATTTTTTTTTTCTTTTGTACGCCCAGTAAACAGTTCGAACCTATCAGATGAGAGACTAATTGGCTTTGCCAGTTTTCGGAATGACGATTACCTCCACTCCCCGCCAAGTTGATGGCTAGGCGGGTACGATATATACCAGTGACAGTTTCTGTATACACAACAACCATGTTATTATATATTAGTGCTCTCTGACGCATCATTGGCCTTATACTGTCAACTCCCGGTAGTTTTAGGGGATCGAATCAATTTGTTGCCCATGCTATGGTTCTTTCACGGACTATGGACTATGCGACCAATCCGCGACAACTTTAGATTCTTTTGAAAGCATTTCTCGCTGGCTGGCGTTAATTTCGTATAAATCTGACGTTATTTCGGGATACTTAGCATTTGGAGAGTTAGGATAAGGAGCCTTAACTGATTTATGGAGCAGAGAAGCAGCTCAAACGCAACCGATTCAATGTCGATTGCATTTCGAAATATACATGAACAATTTTATTGACCGTTGAATCACCTCAAACAGAATTAAATATTTCCAACTATGTACGGCATCTTTCTGTTAAAATGGCCTTGGTTTACATGCCAAAGGTTAAAATGTCTGCCTACACATTTGCTTTTCGTAAAATGAAATAAATTGGCTGATTAAAAGCGCATCAAATGACAGCATTCCGCTGTAATAAATAACCACCGCAAAACAACAAATTCTGAAAGCTTCAGAAAATTTAAATGCAAAGCAAATTTGTGTCCACGTTTTGTCCGAATTAAAGAGATTAATGAAAACTCTCCCGTCGGAATTTTGGGAATATTTTGACATAACGTGGCATGCACAGTGAATTACATGAAATGAGGGGCGTCTGGCTGAATGTTGCGTTATTCATCGACTGCAACGAAAAAAAAGAAACCGTGTGAACATAAATAGAGCACGACGTAATGAATACAACCCCCACCATCGGGTTGGTGCTTGCCCACCCCCATTACAGGTCCCGGGAGCTTCAAAACCCCATCTGGACTGGACAATCCTAAAAACTTTAGTGAATGAGCGCCATTGAAACGAGCAAAGTTATTTGCACACAAAAGCGGAAGAAAGGACATTTCTGTACATTCCTGGCAGCTCCGAAGGTTTTCAGATATCGTCTACGGCCAACAAAGAGTTAATTCCGTGGTGCAGTCTATCGTTTTAATTTGAAATTGGAATGCGCTGGAAGCTGCTACCTCTAAAACCTTTCCGACGTTCATTGTTTAGTTGCATCCAGCGTGATGTTGCAACCGTGAGAAATGAAGAAATATCCCCCTTCATTTCCAGAAACAATCAATGGCATCCTCGAAGCATCAAAATGAGACACGGAAAAGGACAGCGGACTCCATTTTAGTTGAATGGCGAAACAAAATTGGTGGTGAGTGGCTGAGTCTGTTTTATTCTTTGGGGAATATTGTTGAAATTCGCCGCACCGGAATGGTACCGGGCGAGGATGGAAAAACAAATAACCCCCATTTGGAGTCATTTTAATTGTGCAGTTATGGCAAGCTGTTGTTTCTTCATTCTCCGTGGCTTGCGTCAGCGATGAAATATCTTAAGAATGAAGTCCTTCCGCTCATCTTCTCGTAGCATTATGCTTTTTGTTCGGTGAACAGGAAATGTTCGTGCTAGAAATATTTGAGGGGACTATTATGGCCGCAATTCCTCTATTAAGTATCCGGGAGCTAAGCAATTCCGTCCTAATGCCCTTTTGTTTCCGCTTAATTTGTTTCTGCTATTTTCTCGGTGTAATTGGATAATTTTTATATTTTTTAATATCAAGTGAATTGTAAATTTAACTAAATGGTTCCTTTCCGTTTTTCGGATGAACTCACAGATATCTGCTAGGCAACGGTTTCCAAAATAGATATAAGCACATCTTTTAGCTAACTTTTGGGTGAGGTTTGAAAAGACGATTAACTCTATTGGCGTAGCTGCAGAACTTCTCTATAGTATGATCTGGTTGATGTGGCGACTGTAAGGATATTTCGCACATCCCATACTTTGCAGGGGATCGCATATATACGAAAAGTTGACCTACAGTGAGACAGATTTGCACTAGACAGGTTTATTTTGTATCACCTCTTGATGAATCAAAATAAGGAAGTATTTTAGACCTTGCCTAGACAGAAATTTTGATGTTGTGTCAATTGTAACCTTGTGACTACAACAATATTGGTAACCAATTTTTGATTGAGTTGTTTGAATTTTGCAACTTCTGTTCTTGTCAACTTGCGAAAAGTGTCATTTTCCATTTTGGGTTTCTCCAGACGGAAAAACGAAGAACGAGATTGACCTTACTGCTGTTTAAAGTGCAAATTTGACTCTCGCACCGAGGGCTCCGCAATAATGTGAAAATTGATCTGCTCAGAATTCAGATTAAACAAGCGAGACATCGACGAGACTGGCTCATGAAAACCAAAGATAGTTCGATGAAAAGTTACCTGGAGAAAGTTGTGTCTTCTCAAGAAGCGCGCCAGGGCCGAGATATGGTAAGAAGCAAGGTGCTTTGGGGAGAAGTCAATCTCGTCCTTTAAGCAGTTAAAAGCGAAGACAATTGGCAATATCTCGCCTTTTCTTTTTTAGGATCCAAACAGACAAGGTTACATCGGTCAAGATTGGGAGGCAGAATAAAAGAGTCGCACAAGGAAGGCCACTGAAGGCAAATCTTAAAAATTTACGTTGAACTGCCTCAATGTGATTGATGTGCCCCGCGTGGGAAAGAGACTAAACAGAGCTAGCGTGTTCCAGAATTGATCTGACGACTGCACAGTATAAATTCTAAAAATTCTAAATTCTTTGGATCATCTATTTATAAAGCCCAAAGAGGAATTCGCCGTATTGAAAATAACGTCAATATGGTCCTCAACCGAAAAGCGTGAGTTGATTCAGACGCCAAATCTTTAGTCTTATCCAATCTACTTAGTAAATAAAATTAAAAATGCAGGGGACACATTTTACGGAAAAAAGATATCGACGTGCACAGGATAAAAGGTATCAATATTGGAATCTAACAGTGAACAATCGAAAATGCTTCAAAAATTCTTAGCGTCATAGCGTATAGCAGAGTATTTGTGAGTGGCGTAAGAACAAGGATACGTCGTTAATATAAATTATAAGAAGTAATGGTCTGATAAGACTGCCCTGCGGTACGCCCAGATGTATTCTCAAATCAGCAACAATGCAGTCAACCTGATTACCATATTCAATGGCTGATATACATGCCAATTCTAACAAGTTGGTAGTAGTCGGCTTACCATGCACAGGTTAAGTTAGGGTGGTTAATAAAACCATGCTGAAAGGAATCCGAAAATGGTTTACAGTCGAATCGTGTTGCAAATTATAGCTTCAAACATTTGTGCGATATAACAAACATTCGCAATGGGCCTGTAGTTAGACAGTTCGGTCTTACTACCGCTTTTGTGCAGTGGAAGGATTACAGAGAGTTTCCACGCCTTCGGAAAAGTTCCATAACCACATCTTCTGTCGGGGCACACGAGAAGTCATCGGCAAGGTTGTAGTAAGAGTAGTAGACGAAAGCCTCGTCAATTACTGGCTTGACTTAAGACTAGTGTCACAGGTATTATTAATGAACCCAGTTTTGAAAACTCATTTAAGTGAGTGGCGATAATAGGAGGACCATTACTTTTCTATTGTCGCAACGCATTAGTGAAGGTAACTATGTCGATTTCATACTCTCGGGGTGATTACTGTCAGAAGACTCCAGGGATGAAACGAACACATACGTAAGTTAGAGTAAATTGGCTAGTTAGCATCGCTCCTTGTTGAGCAAAACCTTCTCCAGGCTTTGTTTCTTCTACTTTTTTGTGCTTTGGAAACAGAGAACAGTGGCGTCGATGTCGTGTGTGCCAAAAACTTCACTCCAGTCTCATGGCTCTTGGCTCCTTTTTAAAGTTATAATAACAAATACCATGCATAGAAGAAGTCATAGTCGCTGGATCGAAAGAAAAGGTGAGGAGGAGGACCGGGTGATGAGCCAATTCAGGCAGTAGCCAAGCATCGTCTAAATAATGGTTCAGAGGGGTAAGAAGAGAACACCAAATCCCAAAATCGTCCAACATCGTTCGAAATGCCGCATTTAGAAAACATAGGTGAAAAAACTATAAGCACTTTTTGAGCAGAAGATTATTCGCAGTGCTTTTTACATAGGCTTACAAGATCTCTGCTTTGGCTTTTGTCTAAAGGCACTCTATAATATTCAATAAGAAAAACATTAAATTCAAAGCATCACTTTCGCATTTGTTTTTGTATTTTGGCACACTGTGCGTTTGTTGGCGGAATTATTCTATATTGAGATTTCATTTTGAAATCAACAGGTGCAAACTTTTCTTCGCCTCTCTCCTTGAAGAGGCGAAGAAAAGTTTGAAACGCTTTTCAAATCATTTGTTGGCCTGGAATTTATCGAAAACCTGCGTTTTAGAATTTTCTTCGCCTTCGATTACTCTGAAGCGCAGGTATTCGATAAATTCGAGATCAACGGATAATCTGAAAAGCTTTTCAGACCTTTCTTCGCCTTTTTACATCCGGCAAGTTTCTAACTCTAAAACCTGCCAGGTTAAAACCGGCTACTTTCAGCTTCATGTTTATTTATATATTATTTTATGTTGGTTTTTATTTTTTAGGCTTAATTTATTAAAAACTTTAATATTATTAATGTATAAAATGCTCTTGTAAATGTTGACTAATAATTTTTTTTGTTTCTTTGCAGGTATGTATCAAATTTCGTCAGTTATGGTAAGGTTTTTTGCATTAAAGTCATAATGTTATATAAGAAATCAAATATTTACGTTAAATAGAACGTAAAATTCATATTTCTTGGACTAAATCGGAATATGGAAAAAATTAGCCCTTTACAACTCCTTTTATTTATTCGTTTTGTCGATTAAGTTTTTGAATTTTGTTTGAGCGATAGACGCTGTCTGCATTATGTGTGATCTGGCCTCTATAGCATTTTGTAAACTTGCGTGGAATGTATCTCAAAATGTTTTCGTACCTTGCGTCAATGACAATTCGACCTCGTAGTCTACTTAGGGCTATAAGCTTAGTTTCTTGAACCGTTTTGCTCAACGGGCCTACTTGGTCCAAGCAGTAAACTGCCCATAACCTGCTCCTATCTTAGGTCTATTTTAAACCCTGAACCGTTTTTAAGCACGTAAATGCCCGCACTTGGACCGATCATCTGTCTTCTATTATCCCAACTATGGTCTAACAATCGGACCTTGCCGCATTAACTTCAGAACACAAAGCGCGATTATCTCAGTACCAGGTCCTAATTTAACAGCAAATCATAATTACCTAAAGATATGATGACTAGTGGAGTGAATGCACTAGGATTTCTAGAAGCGATAGTCTAAGGACTTCCTGTACTACCTACAACCGCGTAAATGGATGTGTGAACAGCCTTCCGTTGAAGTCAACGACTAGTCAAAGATGCCCGAAATAGTCAAAGATGTATCAAAATGGCAATTGGACGAGTGATAAAAGTTCCATACGGGGCACACCGTATTCATGGCGTAGGTTCTAGATGTGTGTAGGGATGGATTTTCAGATCAATTAGTCAGAAGCCTATATAACCTATCCCAGACCGAATTCGGCTCTTTGAGAAGCCCTCGGAATTATCAAGAGTGCTGTAGATTTTTTTAGAGCCTAAATGTTCTGGCTGATGGCTGGATTTTCCTTCTCCTTTCTCAACGGGGCTTGTGATCGGCTACGGCGGCGTTGTCTAAAATAGTGTGGAGTTAACCGAATTCAGAAAAGGGATTATTCCCTTCCTTCCTCCCATTGCTTTTACTTAAAAAACAAAACATTTCTAGTAACAAATTTTTATCGCCTAGTGTACGGTGACCGGTTTTTTAGTTTCAGTCCAACTTGAAGGACAATTCGTGTTCCTTGTACACGATTAATATGCATTTTAGGTATCTAAGGATTGTAATTACTCGGAAACTGTATTTCCCTTATCTTTCTCAGCATTTCCTTTGAGAGTATTTCATTCTCCTTTATTTCAATAAGCCAAATTCCCATGAAAACGTAGTGAACTTCTTCCGCGTACATAAAATTCGAATAAACAAGATGTTTCTTACAAAATATTCTCGGGCTTAAGAATGTAATTCTGTAAGCATGTTGTCTGTCTTCCTGAAAAAAAGTTAAAATCAACTTCATTCTGTTGAATATTAAATTCTTTTCACTTTCTCAGAATCCATTTTAAACTAATTAAATATCTGAGTGGTTTCCCTTCTCATCTGCTCATTGCCCACAATAGTAGTACTCTTCCAGTATATCATTTTTCGCGGAAATTACTCTCTTGCCACTGTGCGTGCAAATTGAATGTGTGTATTCACTTTAATTCCGTAGGAGCCTTTCATGTTGTAAAAAAGTGAAAAAAAAAATGTCTTTTCATGTTTAGTCGTACAAGTGAACTATTTACACGAGTGTATTTTGCAAAGTTTTTTTTGTTTTCAGATTGATTCTATAATGTGGGTCAAATGACGGTATCTATGTGTTCTACGAAAAATTTCCGATTATTCCGAACTCTAGGATGGTTAGACAAGATACTGGAGAGGAGTATAATAAAAATTCTTTTCTTTACTTTAACAATTCCTTGTAGTGGTGATTTATCTTTTCTGAAGTGAAACGAGGAGGAGTTTGGATCGTTAAAAGTATACTCCACAAGTGAAATCAGGGCCGGTTCCTTATTTTGTATCTACACACAAACACACACACTTTTTCATCGTTTAAGCACCTCTTCACACGTAGGAAAAATGGGGTTCGATCGATTTTTTTCTTTTTCTAAAAGACGTTTGAATGCCATAAGAAGGCAATCGCCACAAAAGCACTGATTCGAGGGTAATCGTTCAATAAATTTCTCACTTCGCCTGACAAAACATACCACTCCAACGAGATACAATCACTTAGTTCCCTTTCTCTTTCTTACCGTATTAATGTTTAGGTAACATAGCAATCAGGGCGCGTTCGGTACAAGTTTCGAGGCAAATCGCATTAATAAAATCTCGTAATCCTCTCGCATTTGCTACAATAAAATCTTGCCAAAAAGCATAGGGCGGCAAATGTGCGTACCGAACATGCACAAAGCCATCCCCTTGAGCGGAAAAGTCGTGCAGAATAGCATTTTCACATTTTCCATATTTATCAATCGAAATTATTGATTGCTCCATGTGGCAAAGTATCAGATTGCGAAATAACGATATCAGCCGGGTCTCCGTTTTCCGTAAGTACTTTCCCCAGTTCTGTGCCTTGCTTTTGGGGCTGAAAATTGTGGGGGGGGGATGGTTGAACATTTCGATGTCATGCCTTTCGTTTTGCCATTAGTTTGGCGAGGGTTTGCGGCAAGAAAAACGAAAAAAAAGAACGCATCAAGTGGGTAAACGAGAAACCCTTCGACCGCTGCTCAACCCACGCGAAGCAAACAAAAAAATTCAAAACGCCCGATAGTGAACTCGCTTGAGTGACACTTCTAGAAGGGATGCAAAACTAAATGCCAGGAAGTTCAATATGGTAAGGACCCGACCGCCCGAACCCTTTCGACGTTCCACTTCTATGACAATTTAAATAAAATAGTAAAAAAGGCTGAAAGTAATGAAAGGAGTCGTAGGAGTCTTCTCCCTTTTCGCAAGGAACTTTTTGTCCTTTAGAATGACGACAAACTCCTAGATAGTCGACCGTGGCAGGAGCATCACTAGAGATACTGTGACGATGCCACAGTTGAGAAGAAACAAGACTCTCGCAAGATGTTACGCTTGGGATGTTAGCCAGTCTGTAAGATATAATCTGCGAATATTTTAGGGGCACCACATAAATAATTTATGTCATGGGCCAGACAGTCGACTGGTTGTTCTTCGTTGGCCATTCAATTTGATCGGAAATCGAGATTAAACCGAATGGAAAAGGGAAAATGGAAACTCCGACAGATGATATCAGCTCAGATAAGATAAAAACTCGATTTAATGTGTGTTAAATATTGAGGCAACTTGAATGTGCAAAGACGGAACAATATAGTGCAAATCCAACAGAGAAGGAGCAGAGTACGCGATTGACGTCGATTGGTATTGAATTCATCGTCAAACTAATCATTATCGAGTAGGTTTTGAAGGTTGCTGTTGATTAGATTGCCGCTATCTTTTGTTAATCAACGAAAACTTTAATTAAACCGCAACCACACCTAGAATTTTGTCAATATTTAAGTGAGTAATGAAATAGTACTGCCACAAAATGCTATATGGTATCGCAGTTTGCAAAGATTGGCGCTATCAAACTTTTATCATTGAATCAATATTGAAGGTAAAATTGTAAAAAAAAACTGCACGCACTCAATTAATATGTCAATGTTGAGATTAATATTAATTGTTTTGCCTTTTCCAGCCTCGCACTTTAATTACTTTTGTGCTGTATGGAACGATTTTCAATTATTTATAGAACTGCCTTTGAGGAAATTTGATTACGTCGGATTATTCGTTATTTTACCGGACGTTGTGAGCAGGGAAGAGTAATGCTTTCTGAGTTTATGAATGAAGATATGTAAACTACCGGTCAAAAGTTTGAGCACACTTGTAAAAACCATTTAAATCTCGGTAAAATCAACTTACAAAAGAGTACTCCTAAAAAAATTATAAGATTACGTTTAAACCGTTTTTTCGTCAAACAATTTACCTCTATGTTTGATTTATACCAGTGACAGCATTCTTTCGACCAGTTTCTTTATCATCTATAGCTATACGGACGCCACAATTTCACTGAACATTTTACAATATCGAGCTTCTCCCATAGCAGCTCCATTTTAATTAGGGTGCCATTAGTCTCCTATTCGACACAGAGGGGAAATGGGTTAAGGGTTGTTATTCTGTTGGAAGACTATATACTTTCTCTGTTTTCATAATGCCGTAATGCCCAATCAGACCGTTTCTGTTAATTTTGTCGACGAAGGTAAGGTTTATTTCACTGCAAGACAACATTCAAACCAGCTCTTCTTAGACGTATCTTCACTGTAGTGATGGTTTCGATTTTGTGCGTGATTTGTTAATATTTCTATGCATTAATGACATGGAAGCAACCAAATGTTGAAGATTTTGGTTGTAAATTCTAGCATATCAGCCATTTTCTAAAAGTGCTTTCAGTTTTGTTAATTTTCTTTGTTTCCAATTTCTGATATCTACCTTCGTAATAGCTTCGAGGTTCTCTATGTGGTTCAGATCTTAACTATTTCCTTATTATTTGATTCGCACAATTCCTAGTTTTACTAGAAAATCTTGAACCTGGTAATAAAGTAAAAGGATAAATTTATAATGTTGTGTACTGATTTTAAACTAATGGATATTCATGATTCGCCGGAGACACCCGTTTTATAAAGGCTTGTACATGTTTTTTTCTTCCAAATCAAACTTCTTGCAAGTCAAATTAACCCTTTTGTAAATTAAATTTAACTCTTTTCAAATTAAATTCATCATTTTACAAATTAAGATTTCCTCTACAATTTTTCGTCCAATTTTGGAAATAAAGCCAACTTACCAACTTAATCATAACAAACTTAAAATCATAGTTAAAAATACTAGAAAACTTGAGAAATTTTCAAAATGTTAAATATATGTATAAAGTAATGACGTTATGACTACATCATAAACCACCTGCGGCGAACTAATGTTTTGAAATTAAGTTTTATTTTTTATTTTCCTAATTCCAGAAAAAATGTATTCGTGTCATGAGAATTTTCAAATCAAAAATTTCAATGGATATACATATACAGGGTGATCCAATTTAAACTCTAGGAATGAATAACTCGACAGTAAAGCATTTTCATTAATAGTGCTTAAATCAAAAATTATCTAGTTTGGAAGTGGACATCTTTTGGGACTAACATTTTCGCACCCGCACCATCTCCGGTGGCAAAGGTGGTGGTGACTTGAACTTATAAGTAGGATCCTCAACTTTTTAGTAAATAATCGGTTTATATCTACTTAAAAACATATTTATCGTTTGTCTCGAAATTTGTTTTTTATTATACAGCTTATTTTTAAGTTATTCTTAAGGGGAAATTCCAGTATCTCGACGCATGAAAAAAGTCATTTTAAAATGCCAATTAAATATAATTAATTTAGTGCATTGATTTCGGACTAAGCCTCGGTGAATTGTTAACTGCCACAACTTCTTTCAAATTTAAATTCCGAAACCTCAAGCCCTTAAATGAAAGCTAATAATGTTGAGAATAATGTTTGTTATAGTAAGAAAGCATTTAATTTGGTTCAGCACGAAACAGAATAAACACACTGTTCTACGAATTTGTCAAGTTCCAGAAGATTCAGTTAACAAGGTAAGTTCTGATCCTTTTGAAAATAAGTAAGTGAGTGTGTGTGATAGATATTTTGTGATAAAATAAAAGGCTTGAGAATGAGTTTATGTCTTAAAATTTCCGAGATATTGTAATTTAAGTGAAACTACAACTACTGCACGATAAAGGCAGAACTGACTGTCTACTGCACTGGGAATAAAATAGTTTTTAAAAAAAAAGTTGAACCGACTTCACAAAAAGCGCTATAAAGCATAAAATAATTTTTAATTTTATATCTATTACGACATTTTGAAGTCGGTGCAAATCAAACAAACCAAACAACTACAACAAAAATATTTAATTGTCCTTGATCCCGTGAGCTGAAACGTTCAGGTAGTATTATGAATTAATTTCAATTGTGGTTATGTAGTTGTTTTATTTGTTTAATTTGCACCGACTTCAAAATGTCGTAATAGATATAAAATTAAAAATTATTTTATGCTTTTTAGCGCTTTTTGTGAAGTCGGTTCAACTTTTTTTTTAAAAACTATTTTATTTTTCACTTTTTAGTGTCTTCTACTCTATACGACGAAGTAAGAACCATCCAAATCGGTCCACGCGTTAAAAGTTAGTTTTAACCCCATACCTCACCCCCATTCCACTAAACTTTTTTTCTCATGGTATCAATCAAGGAACATACTCTACCGAACAGAAAAGGAATCTTCGAAATCGGTTCACGCGTTTCGAAGTTACTACCCATCCCCCTCCCCCACCATAGGACCAAATTATTCTCCTATTAGCAATGGGGGATCACACTCTATACAACAGCAAAAGAAGCATCCAAATCGCCCCCCTTCTCCCACCCCCACTCCAGCAACATTTGTTTTCTCGTAGTATCAACCAAGGATCATATTCTACCCAATAGAAAAAGAATTATCCAAATCGGTCCACGCGTTACGAAGTTAGACTACCCCTCCCCCCCACCCATACCTTTCACCCTAGCACCAAATTATTCTCCTATTAGCAATGGGGGATCATACTCTTTACAACCGAAAAAGAACCATCGAAATCGGAACACGCGTTTCAAAGTAAGGCCCCCCCCCCCCCCCCACCCCCATCCCCCCAAAAAAATTTTCACCTGGTATCAACCACGAAACATACTCTACCCAACAGAAAAAGAATTATCGAAATCGGTCCACGCGTTACAAAGTAGACTACCCCTCCCCCACCCTAGGCCAAATTTTTTTTCTCCTGTTAGCAATGGAGGATCATACTCTGTACAACAAAAAAAGAACCATCCAAATCGGACCACGCGTAACAAAGTTAGGTTTCACCCCTACCCCCCACCCCCACCCTACCAAAAATTTTTTTGACATGGTACCAATCGGTGAACTTACTCTACCCAACAAAAAAAGAATCATCAAAATCGGTCGACGCGTTACGAAATTATGCCCGGTCAGACAAAAAAAAAACAAAAAAAATAAAATGCATTCAAACCTAGTTCCAAGCCTGTCTAACGCTTCTCATTCCGTGTACACGGAAATAACACGGCAATGTGAGGGTGGTAAATAGACACTGCCTTACAATTTCGACCCCCACCTCTTTCGACATCTTTTGCAATAAAAACGAAATTATTTTTAAATATGTTTTTCATTTGCAAGCATTATTTAAGACTATTCAAAATTTCAAGTTGATAGCAATAGTAAGTGCTGAAATAAGCAGCTGTGAAAGGCAGACAGACAGACAGATAGGTGAAATCACAGCATAAGGGATCTTTTTTTTTGTATTTTGGTACGGAGCACTAAAAATAATAAAAATGTAAATTTGGAGGTCGTGGGCGCAGTGTTTGTTACAAAAAGAAGTGATATGGATCAGTCAAACTATCCAAGATACACTGAGATAAAAATGGATTCACAGATGGACTGACTTTGAGACCGGCTGCCATATCTCAAGGATGGAAAATATTACTGACGTATATGTGTTTGCGTCTTACGAAAATTATTTCTAAACTTATCAAAAATAATCCTTCGTCTTTCTAAGCTATAGTCATAATAAAAGTAAACCTCTTTAAAATCCCAATGTTAATTTTACTTCTTTCCTAAAAATAGATATGCTTTAGTCGTTTCTCAATAATTTGTCTACAAAAGTAACTGCGGCAACAAGGATGTCAAAATCTTGTACATGAACATTTTTGAGACCCACAACCTCGAATAACATGAACTCCGTCGGAAATAAAAGATATTTTTGGAACTTTATAGGCGACTAAATTCCTTATAATGCATAACTCCCTTAAATGCCAATTTATATCGTTCAGAGCATTAAATATTTAAAATCTTGACGAACTTTATTTGTTTTTCGATACTTAACGCTGCCGTTTTCGCAAATGTTTTATTCATTGATTTGATAACTACCCTCCAGTGGTAAGCTACTTAAAATTTTATAATAAAAAATCCTGCAACAAACGTCGATATATGCGAGTATATCGCACTGTGTATGCGAGGTAAATCTTTCCTTGCCCTATGATTGAATTTCGCCAGGGTTGCACGGAGGTCGATAATTAAAAGACGGGCGAAATGACTTGTGTTTTTTTCTGTGTTTGTTGAATTCTCAACAGTGGAAAACATGTTTACCTAATTAGGAATAGAAGCACAAAGAACGCACACTTCTGGTTTACAATGTTTGTGTTGCAGTTACAAAATCGCACTTGGTTTGCAGAAGGAAGCTTCATCAGAAACCACACACCCTCTCACCAACCAACTGACTAGTTGTTGTCTCTCACCTGCCGTATAAAATAAAGGCGAGGCGAGAACCGAAGGGTGAACAAGTACAGAAACTGGAGCGTATGCATGAGACTGAACACTGTCGAGAACTTCTATAAATGTGAAGGCTTAACGAGGTTTAACCTTTCCGCTCGCTCACCTTTCGAACCAGTTTACACACTGTCATGCAAAAGAAAAGGTATAAAAAAGGTGAAAAATAAAAGCACTGGGACAATATTTCTCCAAAAAAAAAATCGGTAAATCTGATAAAAGACTGATACGTGCTGAAGCCCATAGTATGCGTTGCGGTTCCAAAACTGTGAGTGGGGCACCTTTATTTATTATTGCTTCCTACTCGTTTCCATCCAAACTGCAAACAGTTTTACTTTCGCTTTTTTCGTTTTACGCGCAATCGATAGGTTCACCACCGATACTAATTTCGTTAGTTAGTGTAGAGTGGAACTACATTACTCATTTAGTCATTGACTACGTTCCGGCTCAGACTTGGGGCTCCAAGCCTTACCGAACACAAACCTGCAGCAAACGCTGTCAGTGTAGTTGGCAATTATAAAATCGCGCTTGCCGGCAAATTACACGACAGAAGTTTTCTATGTTCGCCTCCCGCAGGTTCGCTTCTTATCGCATTACATACACCAATCCAATAAAAGCGTCTCAAGGTGTGTTGGTGGCAAAGCTACTTAAGAAATTAATTTTTTGTGGCTTTTAACTTTTGATGACTGAAAGAAATTTAAGAAACTGCGAGGAGGAAAGGTAAGAACGGAAGCAAAAACGAAAGCTGGTTGCTTCTTTTTGGAAAATTAGCAAAAATGAATAAAAACTTTTTCGATATCATCGTGTACAGGCTATAAAAAATTAATGAACACAAAGAATAATGCGATTTTTTTCGTGAGCTAGAAATCTTGCATTCAATTAATTTAATTATATTCCTCTTAGTGTACTTTTTTTTCAACAATTGCGAAGTTTTAAGTTGACTTGAACTAGCCTTCTTTCTAAAGCAGTTGTAAAAATCAGGGCTTCTTTCAACCTAGTCCAACGTCCTCTTAAAGTCAACAACTTCTACATAATGCATTGCTCCTGTGCAACCCCTTTTTTTTGGTGAAACCTTTTTAAAATCATATTAATGTCTCTAATTCACCAATTCACCAATTTTTTCTTGCTCATGCGCATGAAATATCATAAAAAATATGGGCTAGCCACTTATCGAATTTACAGCTGACGAAGCCTTAGCAAGAAAGGATTTAAGAGAAAGCGAAATGGTTTAAAAGTTTCGTGCTCATAATACGAGAAAAAAATTGACAAATTTTCGTGTTGTTCTGCTTAGAAAAAATTCCCGAAATTTGACGGTAAGACCAATTTGACCTCGAGAGTATAGCAGAGGGATATTATAAAGCATGGAATTCTGGATATGTTAAACGTAACACGCTTTGCATTGCCGCAACAGAAAATGATAGATATGCCGTTGTTTGATAATC
This sequence comes from Leptarthrus brevirostris, assembly GCA_964036015.1. Lineage (NCBI taxonomy): Eukaryota > Metazoa > Arthropoda > Insecta > Diptera > Asilidae > Leptarthrus > Leptarthrus brevirostris. The sequence continues at coordinate 136,727,506 of OZ038372.1, read as the reverse complement.
CAAACATGCGTCCTCGGCTGATTTCTGTCGATTTTTTACCACAATTTAAGGAATCAAAAAAGTACGTGAAATGAAGGATGCCGTCATCGGAGAAACTATGAATAGGATTGAGAGTGAGAGATAAAATGTTATTAATAAAAAGAAAGAAGAAGAAAGGTTGATGCGAACCCTGCGGTACACCGGAATTTATTTCGTAGGGATCGTCATACATTTTCAGAGGAGAGGGTGCGGAACAAGTTCTTCAAGTTTTGGGAGAAGAGCAACATGAAAAACTCTATCAAAAGAAATATCATCAAGAGTGACGATTTCGGACACTTCAAACGTTCCGTCAAAGTTTTTAAATCCAAACATACATAAGGAGCGTACACATGCTCTCCATTGGAGGGTTGTATTGTAAGGCTCGTTTTTTTTCTTTAGTTTTTTTTTTGTTGGAAAGCGTCGAAAGGCAAGGTGTAGGACTTAAACCCGTTAAAATTACCTCTCTTCATCCGATTTTCCCCGTGAAAATATCTATAAACACTTCTTACTGAGCATTGCAGGCTCAGTTTTTTTGCAAAACCTGTTACTCTGAATTTCCGGCTCTTCTCGGTTTTTACGCCCTTTTAAGGTCATCCTGGATAAAGCTAATAGTATCACTTAATGCATTGCACATCTCGTGGGAATGAAGCACTTCTGATAAAAGCGTACTACTTCGGTATACAGTTATTAGTGTTCTCTGGAGCACTTCACTTCCACAGCTTTGTCCAGATTGGTGCGGCATACAACAGTATTGAGGTGACTACTCTTGCTAGAAGTAGTCTCTTCGGTGGTGTAGGTCCTCTGATGTGTGGCACCATATGGGACAATGCCGCTATTGTCTTATTCATGTCTTTTCATTTTTATATTGCAGGCATTTTCTAAAAGTTAACCTATCATCTATCATTACTCCGAGGTAATTTCTAGCCTCTTTCGATAACATGCTTCTCTACTCAAACTTTCACGACTTCTATTTTGTTTTTCCGACTACTGATTAGCACGGCTTCTGACTCAGCTTCGCCAGCTCCAGTCTATGGCTCTCCAACTATCTTTTCTCGTTGGTTATCCAGATGTTTTTCGATAACTGCGACAGTTATGCGGTCAGCGAATCCCATAATTGTCTAACCCCCTTTTCAGCCTTTGCTGGGAAGTCGTTATATGCCCCCATTTAGCAGAGTTTAAAGCGTTTCTGACATTGAAAGTGATGACAGTGATGTTAGTCTAATTTCATTACTTTTTCCGTGGTATATTTTTCTGGGTGTTACGATTTCTGCACTTTGTGCTGGATTGATCTTTAAGAGCTTAGTTTGTAGTCCGTCTGCGCCAGTTGCTTTGTTGTGTTTAAGTTCCTCATTCCTGACTTCGCTAATGCTCGGTTTTGGTGTGTCTTCGTTGAGGGTTTTGAAAATCTTCCAGTTATGCCTCTGGCAGTGTGATATTTTTACATATTAAAAACATCTCTCTAGTGATTAGCCAAAACATACTACTTTACTCGGGTTCCTTCACGTTTCCACTTATTGTGGCCTCAGCAAGAGGTACCTGACTTCATGCAGTTTTCCTCCCTCACATCGATTTCCAGGATCAGCGCAAGCATTTGTTTATGAGTCACCTCTCCGGACCTTTCAGCTTACATGTACCAAGTTTGAGGAATCTTGTTTCCAGAAAAGTCTGATCCGAATTTTCAGACCAGAATAGTCTGGTAGAATTTTCTAATCAGAGGGCTAAATTGACACCCTCCCTGGAGCTATTATTAGAGCGAAATTGAACAATTAATCATTTGTCCATGTTTGACCAGCTCTAGAAAACGTTAACCCACCCCCCAACTTGTTGATCCAAAATCGTATTTCTGATCAGAATTTTCAGATCAAAACTTCCTGATCAGAATAGTCTGAGCAGAATGGTCTGATCCAACTATTCTGATCAGAAAATTATAATCTAAAAATTCTGATCAGAAATACGATTTTCGATCAACAAGTTGTAGGGTGAGTTAACGTTTTCTATCGCTGGTCAAACATGGACAAATGACTGATTGTTCAATTTCGCTCTAATAGAGGCTCCAGATAGGGTGCGAAGTTAGCCTTCAAGGAGGAAATTAAAAAAAAAATGCGCAGCTTTGATTTAAAAAAAAACCTTTTTTCAACGGATGGGCCAACAATTTCGTGGGGGTGGGTGGGTCTACGTGGTCAAACGATGGTCAATCCATGTAGGTACCGATTTTTTGAATTTTATAAAATTTTAAAAAAGCGTGATTTTTGCTTTTTGAATATCTCGTTTTAAAAAAGTTGGTTAACAAAACTAATTGGTGGGTCTACATGGTCATTCCCTGCCCAAAGGAATGAGCTATTAAAATCGAATTATCGTTCGATTCGGTGGCTAACTTCACAGGCCTTTTCAGTACGGACCATAATTATTGACCAAACTTGTATCACTTTTCTTAATTATAGGTCCTTACTTATTAGGGGATTCAGCATCTAATTAACTTTGAACTATCCAAATTTTCATGTAGCCAACCTTTCACTATATTAACAAACAATGAAAACAAGTCTAACGGCATCCGCACAAAAGAAACACACCGTCAAATCCACTCGTATAGATTAACTTACCCAAAAGGCCACTCTTTAATTATATCAGGAAGTTTGTTTGCAAAAAAATCTTCGTTATCAGTTGAAATAAAAGTTTTCGACTTCCTCGTTCTTAAACAGCACTCGACATAAGCTATGCACAAACAATTCTCCATTTAAGGCAAGTGACACATCCTTTTTGCCTGGAAATGGAAGTGCTCTTATTATACGAAAAACAAAACCGACCTAGAAATTCTGCTTATTGTTCGCTTTTGTTTGGTGTCCTTAACATGAGCCTTAACAAGCACAGACAATCAATTAAATCAATTTCTGTCGATCCTTCGGGGGACATAGATCTCCAAGTGGAGCAAGTTGTTAGGAGTGGCCGTAGCATTTCGGTATCTGAAAGCGTACATAAAGCGCATAAATAAAAAAATAAAAAACAAAGGGTGAGGAACGAACCCAATCTCCATTGCATACCATTATCCCGAAGTTTGTTTTCTTCTGACTTCAATTCCTGTACAGTTGTTTTTTCGTTTTTCTTTTCAATTAAGTCCTCTTAAGGCACGACTTTTTCTCTCTATCTGCCAGGAGCAATATTTCCCACAATTGAAAAAAAGTTTTTAATACTCGACAAGCTGATTGTTTTTCTGGACCAACAATCAGGACTCAGGAGTTTGATCGATTGTCTACTCGATGTCGTAAGGGGATAAGTGCTCGAATTGCAGTGATACCGGAGCAGCTCTGTCAGTACTCTTCCATGCAAGAAAATAAGCTTTGATTCCCTGTTGGCTTTGTAATTCCGTCTTCGCTGGAATAATGATGAAAAAACTATCTTCCCCCTTCATACTCGGAAATTCTAGCCGGGACGCAAAAAAAAAAGTATCAAAGACTGCTTTAATTCTGTTTACCTTTCCTAGAGTGGTATTAAAACTTACTTTGCCCTGAAAGGCGAACTCCACGAAAAAGCTCTTTAGAAAAACTACTTTGGATGAAAGCGGATCTTTTACCGCACGCCAACCCTAAAGGAAATTCATTTCTTTTTGGAAGATGTGAACTGGAAACGTCATAAGCGCGAAAAAAAAAACTTTTTATCGTAATTAAACTTTTTTTTCGCTCGTAGAAAGACAGGAATACAATCAATCAAATGCTAATGGCTCATCCTTCATTGTTCTGCTCACTGAAATCCCTTTAAATTGGGCCTTGTTCATATTCATCATAAAAATATCCAAAAAAACTAATTCCGACATAAAATACTCAAATTCTCTCCATTAAAATGAATCCAGAATAGTCGAGAAAAAAAATTAAAATTCAGTAGGATTCGAAAAATAGGCCACCCAACAAAAATCGTGCCAGTAGTAGTTGTTTTTATAGTCTCTATCGGCTTTGACGGGGGCAGCAGTATATAATTTTTCATGGGAGGCGGTCATTGCGGCGATAAATCTCACGGCCCGGACTCTAATATTTCGTTTATTTACTGTCGCCGTCACCGATGCGTGGGTGATGTTGCGGCTGTCAAACCGATCCGCTTCAGATAAACTTGTCGATTCGAGTAACTTCTAGTTCGACCACATTCAGTGAATGTGGAAGAAATGAAACATCGCGCGATTATATTTTCGGAATGGCCTACTTTTTCTAACATTCTTAAAATGTGCGGCAACGAAAAGCCAGTTCTCTGTTCCGACCTTGAGAATTTCTTCGTTGCTTGAATATATTTTCTTTTTCTAAGATTAAAAACAGAAAAAAGAGAGGAAGAAAATGAAGACATGACTGCGCCGCAGCTTTCACACGAAACAGCTGAAAACCTTGATAAGAACTTAAAACTGGCAATTTTGCTTGCTAACGAAAAGTGAAAGGCACGGAAATGAGACTTGTGAATATTTTAATTGCTGCCCAGTTACGATTGGGAACGCTGTCTTTTGCGCGGATTTTTGAATTTCAGAACTGTCAGAAATGTGTAAAGGTTAATATGCCACTGGCAGTATGAAAATAAATCGCGTGAATACATAAGCAATCTGACAGTGACATAACTGACTGCCTGCTTTATTCTCGACGAATAAATTACATTTCGGAATTGTTTTCTTTTTTTGTTTTGAATTTAATTTCTGATTGCGCTTAAGTGGAAAACTTTTGAATGCTATTAAGCCAAATTTTGAAATTGCTTCTGCGTTGACCAATACCCTGTAAAAATGACTTGGAGTAAGAGTTTTTTTGGGGTGTTAAGTGAGTGACTTTGTAAACTTTTATTAAGTTTGACGACAATAAATGTTTAGTAAACGCGAGTATGGTGTTACGTTTTTATATTGTCCAGGTTAATTTTGTTTCGAGAAGGCCAAAGTCAGACGGATTTTGCCCGAGACAACTTAACATGTGCAACCAGCCCTTAGCTGGAACCTGGAAGGTTTTTACACAGAATATCGAATAAGTTTATCACACATAATATATAGCTATTATGGAAGAAGCGACTTTTGTTAGTGTTGTATACCGACAAGAGAGAGTCAATGCAAGAAGCGAGTGGATCGTAAGTTCTCACCCTGTTGCAATAAAAACACTCATTCGTAGCAATTTCAGAAGAAGACAAAAAAATTGCAGGTCCTTAGAGACCGAGAACTCAACAACAGAGCACGGGATATCGTGGCGAACAACACACAATACTTCTCTCTCGACAGGGACTTTCAATGCAGATGTCGATCACGACGAAAGACTATGTATTCGAGCCCGAAGAGCTAAGCATCGACAATCATTCGACAGATCCAGGTGTTAGTCAAACAGACCAGGTTGAATTAGTAGATAGCCTCTATAGGCTGGACGTCTTGGACCGAAGGCCAGTTACATTATCGTAGTAGAACGTAATCTCGCCGATAATTGTTTTTTTAAGTACGCCTAGAGTCTGAAAGGTTTCTTGAAATAAATTTCCGGACGATGGCTTTCTTAATCTAAAGCTCCGAAGAGACGCTTCCGTTGAGCATAAGTATGATCAAGGAGCCAGCGCCGTTACGTGACTTTTCAAAACATCGGTCTATAAAATTGTCCTGCAAAACAACAAAGAAACATGCCGCACGATGTCCTCCACGGTGGTATCAGGATGAAGTCGGGAGACAAAGATGCTAAGAGGAGTTGGTCTGAAAGTTTTCGCATCGATGGTCTCACCGGCATACTTCGAAGTATTAGGACCGCTCGAATCATTGACATCAATAGCCGGGCTCCGATGCAACGATACAGAATGGAGGCTGCCAGAAAATTCATTCCCAACGTGCAGATACACGACGTCTTTAACTCCAGTGGCCTAGAGCGCCACGACAAGCTGGCGTATATATATAACTCTCACCTTAGTTCCGATAACCCCTTATGGGACATGTGGTGGAAAAAGGACTTCCAAAACCTACATTTTAATGTAGATTCAAAACCAGCTTTTTATGGTAATATGTTACCAGCAAAAAGCAACCATGAGTCGCCGCCGGTGGCACTCGAACCTAAGACCTGGAGGCCAACACGGTCTCACTCCGCGAGTCCTTTTCTATCCTAAGAGAGTAAGAGGTTACCTGTCAGGTCGTACACAGCGTCTCTTTCCGGTCAAAACCTTGTCACTTCAGGGTTGCCTCAAGGTAGTATCCATGGTCCGCTTCTTTTTAATCTGTACAGCATTAATGTTTCGCTTCTCCTGTCCAGTAGTAAGATTCTGTGTTATGCGTACGATTCTAAGATATTTCGTACTGTTTCCTACGAATCTGACAGACTCCAGTGTTTTGAACCCTGGGTTGGCAGCGTTCTGCGATTGGTATTAACGTTATCGCCTTCCTTTAATTTCCGTCAAGTGCATCGCTGTGCCTTTCTCTCATAGATTTCCTTTCGTCTTGGATTATACTGTCGTTGGTGTAGTCTTGAGCAGGGTTGATAAGGTGAGAAGCTTGGGCGTGGTCCTCAACTTTCGTCTTTCTTTTGAGGATCATGTGGACTCGATCATTGGTAGAGCTAACTTGTAAAAGACGGTCCAAGGAACTTGATGATCTCTACCTAACTATGCTTCTTTACTGCACCTCCGTTAGACCAATTTCGGAATACGCTAGCCCTATATGGAACCCTACATTGCCGTTCACGTCAACCGCGTCGAGGCAATGCAGCGCAGATTTCTTAGGTTTGATCTCCGCGGACTTCCCTGGAATGATTCTTTGGTACTTCCCTCTAATGCTGATTAACTGAGATTGATTTCTCTTGAGAAGAGGCGTAATATTTCCAAATTAGTATTTCTGTTCGATTTATTGCAGGGAACGATAAATTCACCCGAATTACTCGGGGCTGTGAACATCCCCATCCTACCACGCTCCTTGAGGAATCATGACTTTCTGTACATCTCTGCTCACCGAACTCTGTATGGTATTCACCAGTCCATCACGTTTATGTCTCGCCTTTGTAACGAATATTTCGCCAACTTCAATATGGATCTCTCCAGGCTGCGTTGGAAGTGTCTACTTAAGTGGTGTCTTGGCTGATGTTGTTTCCATACGGATATTAGGGTGGTGGGGGATCTTTCTATCAGCTTAGGTTAGGTGTATATGGATCAACATTGAACCCAGAAACTGTGGTTTTCTCTTTTCCGTCGTCACATCGGCAAATATCATACTTTATTTATTTATTTATGTAAAACAGCTTCGTCAAAGCTGGCTACTGCAATGAAAATACAGGGTATTAAAGCTAAGACTAGAGCCAATTAGAACTAGAACGACCGGATTCAATGCAGGCAGAGTAGACATTAAAAATTCGGGACATTGAAGTAATAGGCTCGTGCATTCCGTAAAGCATTCGATGGTAGAGAATGTGGAAAAAGTCGAGGTTCTTCAAGGACTGGGCCGGCATGGAGATGCATACCTTGCAATAAATCATACAAAAAAGCAATTTTATAAACTCTACGTCGGAGAGAAATCAGGCCGAGCCTAGCAGGATAAGATGGACGGCAGAAAGGATCGCACCAGGGATGGCCGCGAAGAGCGAAGCTATGGAATCTGCGCTGAACAGCCTTTATCCTTGAAGTAAGGATCCCATACCGGACAAGCGTATTCCAGACTGAATCTAACGAAAAGAAGAGCCTAACTAACTAAGGATCATCGTGCTCCTTGGACCATCACTTCACAAAGCCGAGTTTTAGCCCTATCCGCCATGAAGTCTACGTGATCCTCGAAGGATATACGGGAATTAAGATCAACCCTAGGTCCTTGACTTTGTCAAGCCTGATCAAGACACTCCCATCTAAAGAGTAGTTAGAGCATTTGTTAGGATTCGGGGGGAGACGGTTACTGGAGCACCATAGAACAAAGTCGTCATCACTTTGATCAGTATGACTTTGCCGACGGCATTTTATTTAACAAAACGACGAGCTTCTGCCAACAAGTCTAAAAGCACCAGTAAAGGAATAGACCATGATTTTGAGGTGTTCAATCAATCCGCCTGTCTAGCCTCCGATCGGTGCTACCAGATAAAATTATCCGAGAGCCTTCCGCCCACCTTCTCGACTTACTTTACAACGAGGAACCTGAAGGTGTTTTGAAGGAGCATCTTCGTGGTCCTCGACGCCGCCATAATATAGCAATACCTATTGTATATAAATCCTAAAGCGTCCTGTCATCTGAGAAGCGGCATCGGTCTAAAAAATAACGTCATTAGTCGACTTATTACTGCGTAGTCTGGAATGCCAGGCCAGTAGAGCGGATAGATGCGCAAAGAACATCGTCGAAAGGCAGGCGGCTAATAGGTGAGCTTTGGTTGTCACGAGTGAGAAAAACCGTTGTATTTCTAGATGGAGTTCAGGGGTTATTTAGAAAGTTTGCTCGACTTCCAGTAAAATTTGTTTCGTAATGATCTTAGGAGCACCAGTGAAATAGTGAATGATGAGTATGAAACTGCCATGCCATCCATGAAATATCTTAAGTGACACAATAACGTCCAGCCCTCCACTCCCTTTGTTCAGAATCGTATTATCGCCGGATAGGCATAGGATCATTTTAGGCTTTAGTTAAATCTACGTTTTCTCCCGAAGTGCAACCAGATCCTTCGTTGTAACTCCTAAATTGAAAGTTGCAGATGAGATTTCGATCTTTAATAATAGTACCAACAGCAGCTAGGGGTACGTGGACTAATCCAGTTTTCTTTACTTACCCCGATTCTTCGGGTCAAAACAAACATTTGCTTATAAGATACATCTCCTATCCTTCCGGCCTCCATCCAGTGGTGTTCCAGCAGCTTCATCTTTCTGCTTGTTAAGGTAGGATACTGGCATACTAATGGACCGCGATCTGTTGCTCCTTCAAACACATTCTTTAGATGACACCTGAAATATCCATAACCTGTTACTAGTGCGTCAGTCATCTCAAAGCCCTTCGGATTCATATCTAAGATCATTCTCTGCGCAGCACTTCTGGACGATGTAATCGCCATCTTAGCCTATCTGCACGAGTCCGCGACCGTCCATTGTTCCTAGTGCCAATTGCCAGATCTCAGCAACATTACCTCTAATAAAGCCCCACGTTAGTCTTACACAGTTTCCGTATGTGGAGTGTACCACTGTCTGAATCATTATTCAAAAACGTCCATTGAGTGTAAAGTCAGTACTATGAAAAATTATGCACACTGCTTCTTCCCTATATATTCTTGTATAACATATATACATTATAATGCAATATATATTTTAAATTCCTTTCATAGGATAATCATACCTGCGCATTAAACTCTAACCGGAAAGGTTTAGCTCAACCATTTGCCCCACTCAGTACCGAATTCAAAATTCCTTTTAAAATTTCTCAGCGTACAATGTTTTCCTCAAAACAACTAAACATTGCGTCGAATAACAACAGAAAAAGCAACCAAAATTTCCGCGACATCCTTATCAATCCCCTCGAGTATCACGTAAGTCACTCGTATTACTCCTTTAAAATTTATTACCATCGGATTTGTATCTTAAAAGCCATTGATCACAAAGCAATTAGAATTCCACTTTTAGGTAGATTAGCGTAATTAAACGACACCAAAATTCGCCCTCAAAGCCCCAACCGCATACGAGTACTTAGCAGGGCTTCAAAATTGTTTCAATTAGGCAAACTTAAATTTTCGTTCAAGGACGATTAGAATGGAAATGCTTTCAGTATTGTTGGAAATTTTGCCTGTGTTTAAGGAAAGCAATTAAAGGAAAATTCACGGAAACCTCTTAGATATTTGATTGAGTTCCTGCCGACAAAGGGTTAAATATGGTGACATCAAATAAATTTGATTTATCGTGAACTCAAAGGCTTTGGCACTTGAGAGAAAATCTTTTCGTACTTGTTGGTTGCAACTACCGATTTTCTAGAAATTGTGGTTAAGAAAGTGGGCGGGTATTGCAAATTTTCCATTGGACACACCTGCTTCAATAGCCACATAAGCGTGTGCCAGGCTTTGCTAAATTCCACTAGATGATTTCTACCAAAAAAGATAAGATCAGAGCTGACCACCACGTTTCGTAACTAATTGTGTAGACAATGGTGAATCGCAGTCTTTCCAATAAGAAATTTTCGATTTTCCTCCAGAATAACTTCACTTAGACGCCCCTTCACTTCTTTGCAACTCGCACACCTTCTACATAAATAATCCAATTTAATCCAGTATCTGCTCGGGTCTTCTTGAGCTTAAAGCAATTCGTCTTTCACTCAAGTTGAATTTCTCCTTTTTGTGTGGCACTCCAAGTGTTTTCTCAGAGAATCGAACCGCACACCGATCACGACTTTTTATTATTTCCCCATTGACTATGGGGAGCGTCTTTCTTCGACTAGAAATGAAAAATTATTTCACTGCTGTTGGACCAGATTGCTCCAGTGGATGCTGCGATATGAACAGTAAAAAATCATATACCTCAAGATGCTGCTGAAACTATTAAGAAAATTCCAACGTGACTACAGGCGCAGGCGAAACGATATATCCGGATGAAAATTGGCCAAAGACATTGCAACTTTGTTGCGGCCCCAACAGAGATTTACTTCAGATTACGTTCGTAATTGATGCCCCTGGGTCATGCGGTTATTTTTAGACTTTTCATATTTTATCCAGGATTCGTGTTCACGTATTCGGTTTCGTTCAATCCATTCTGTCCATTGTGGGAGTGTTCTTTATAGTCTTCAGTGAAATTCTTTCGATTGTGTGCCACTTTATCTGGTTTAATTTTGCATTCAAATGTCATAAAACAAGTCTATGCGGAGTAGATTATAAATAACAGCCATGTAGACCTACCTGTGCAATTCGAAAGGCAATTTTTACCTGATTAACATGAAACGAAACGAGTAACAATACTACGCTTTGAAAGTTGTTAGACTGCACTCGGGTTATGTATAGAAAAGGTTAATGGTCATATTCAAACCTGTTCTAGAAATCTATTTATTTTGTTATAATATCCATATGTGTATTTGCAAAAAGAATTGTTCGTTCAAATAATATTTTACTATGATTCCCAAAAAAAGGCGACCTGAGGCGCGATCTTTTATTTTATTTTATTCAAAGGTTCGTCAAAAAACAAGGGACGTCGAGGAAGTCGTGACTCCTGACGGAGCGGGGCGGGATAAAGATATTCACAGCGCTCAGTACTTCGGGTGAATTTATCAATTCCTGTAATAGATCAAAAATAAAAGATATTTTGGCGATATTACGTCTCTTTTCAAGAGAGTCGAGAAAGATGAGCCTCACTCGATCAGTATGAAGGCGATGAAGGCGACAGGGTCATGCAAGGGAAAACCGCGAAGAGCAAACCCTTAAAATCTGCGCTGCACCGCCTCAATGCGGTTGCTATGTGCAGCAAAGTAGGGAGCCTACACAGGGCTGGTATACTCCCGAATTGGTCTCAGAAAGGTGCAGCACAGAAGTTTGGTTAAATAGGGGTCCTCAGGTTTCACAAAGCCCAGCATCAAGTTAGCCCTGATAACGATCGAAGCCATGTGCATGATCCTCAAAAGAAAGACGGGAGTTGAGAACCTCGCCCAAATCTCTAGCCTTGTCAACTCTGTTCAATACACAGATTAGTGAAAGAATAAAAGATTTCTGCTGCAGTAAAAGCTCATAGTGGTGTACTTGCTAGCATTTAAGGGAAGGGGATTACGCACCATTAATAAACCGTGGCCAAATCGGTGCTTAGTACATCATCGTCAGAGTCCTGAGAAACAGTGCTGAAAATGTTTGCGTGATCCACATAACACAAAGTTTTAGAGTTAGGAATAAGAGGCGAAACATCATTTATATGCAAAATAAAAAGGAGCGGACAAGTGACAAAGATTGGCACACGCTGCGTGGCACCAGGTAGATAAGAAGACAACTATTTGACGAAACTTGAACGAAACCTAAGCAGGAAAAGCTTATGAACGAGAATTTTCTCAGGCATTATCTCAATAACGTGCAGTGATTGGCAACATCACAACATTGAACCAAACCAGACGAGGCACCGGAATCCAAAAAGGATATAACATGACGAGAAGTGGCCAAAAACGAGGGTGTCAAGTATGTAGTCAGCATCAGAAGGCTCCCAGCCAATAGCGGGAAGATTAAAATTGCCGAAAATCACAATGTCATCGGTGGGAAGCAATGCAGGCGACAAATTATCAATGGACGTAGCAAGTAGTTCGTTTACTGTGGGGTATGAAGATGTGGGGTTATATATAGTCAAGGCAAACAACCTTCTAAACGGGAACCTCAAACCGACGCACTGAGTTCCAAATCACCAGCGCCGGCAATACGTACAACCGAACATGGGACGGCTAGCAGGAACCCACCACTTACAGGAGCACACAACTCAAATAGGTGGCGATGACGGCAGAAAACCTGGAACTGAGGGCCAAAGGGTTCAGATTCAGTTTAGCAAATAATATCAGTTAAGCAAACAATGTCAAAGATTGACGCACAGGACGAAGCACTCTTAGCGAGGAACAGGCAGGCTTTCGTGAGTTCAAAATTTGAATTAGTAGTATAGCATTATTTCCACTAGTATTTCAGTTACAGAATTAAGCTCCATGCTCGCATTTACAATACCTTCGATCAAATATCACTCAATAACTAACTAAAGTTCCATGTGCACAAAACCTAGGTTCATCAAATAAAATATGAAATTAGTTTAATTGTTGTTCGTCAGGTTAAAATTAAAAGTAACCCCTCAGATAACATCTAAACTATAAGCTTGTGTCAAGAATTATTTCCGGCACATTGTGAAAATCCACTAGCCTGAGGTCAAAACCTCCATTGCCTTATTTGCTATTGGATCGACATATCGAATATATAGAAAATGAAAGTGATAATAGACAGGTGACACTGGGTTAACAGGTTTTGCTTTTAAATTGGTATGGAACTCACGGCAGCTGCACTCCAAACAAACAAGTGTCTGTCCGATTACTGTTAAAATCTTTTAAGATAACATTATTCTGTTAGGCAAAAAAAAAAATAAAGTTTTGAGGAAAATTTACAAGACCTTTTTTAGCATGTTGGGACATTAGGGAAATCCTGATCGATGGGGAAACTTTGGTTTGTTTTCTAAATTATCAGGGCTTGATGACTTTGTAAGAAATGAGGGGACGAGACTACTGTGGAAAGTGAATTTAAGGACTTAGAAAGGATACCAGAAACTTTTTTAAGATAATGCAAAATTAAATAGTAAGTAGAATAGAAATCGTATTAAACTTTTAATTTATAAAAGGCTTCAAACTATTCTTTTAAAAATTGGCAACCAAGATTGTACTATTACTTTATACTATTCATACACTTACTTTTTGAAATTAACCTGTTATTAATTTATCGTAACGTTAGATGCATTAGGTTTAGGCGTAATGTTGAACGCTACAAATTAATTTTTAAGTTATTATCAACTAGTAATCTCTTAAAGTTTCGGATATCTTTACGAATCGTTTTCCATTTGCCGCCCTGACAATGATTTCTTTATCTACTACTCGGCGAGTCTAAGGCCCAAGTCATCGATAGAGCACAGTAATATAGCATAGTAATAACGGTAGTCGCGTAAAAATAACCGTTTATCATCTTGCCGCTATTTTGAATTCCAAAACGGTGTGTCAATAGTGCTTTTGTAAGTTCCATACCAAGTAATAGACCGTCTTAAGGACGTTGGCAATATCTGTTTGTTGGCTCATCGATATCAGGACCTAAACATCTTGATACATAATTTAGCTGAAGAAACTACATAGTTCAGCTGCTTTGAGGTTAAACCAGTTAAAAATAAAAAATAAATCTGATGAAGACGAAAACCAATTTATGCACGGCGCTGGAAAACCAATACGTGGATGACTTTTAAATATTCTTCGATTGCGAAGCATTGATGGTCACCCTGTGCAGTACGCGCTGCCTTGAAGTTTGCATCAACAAATACGTATCTTATGCTCTGAAAATTCGTGGATAAAATGTAGCATCGAATCGGCCTGAAAAGGATTGATGACGAAATTCAACACAGAAATGGAACGGGAGTGGCCGAACCTGTTAAAATCCGACCATCCTCACCCCACCCTTAAATTGTTGACATAGTGCCAGTGAGAGAAGATACTTTATACAACAAAATAAGAATCACCCAAAGCGATCCACGCATTACGAAGTTAGGCTATCTCTTCCTTAGTCTTGTTTTTGGGAAGTCTTTTAAAAAGTCTCGTCAAAATCGGTGCATTAAATTTGAAGTTAGGCAACATCGCTTTTCCATACCATCCAAATTTAACCCCACCTCAATCCTAACCACGTCTCGACCTTAAGGGGGGAATACTATAATTTTGGGCTGAAAAAACGATTTTTTTTAAATCTAGTATAAGGTCTTTGAAGAAGTAGACAAAATTTAAATTTGAAATTCTCAATATTGCCAAAGATATGATGATTTGAGTCATTTAAAAACGCAATAGAATCCGCACCATACTTCAAAACTTTAAATGCGTTTATCTCGGAACAGCTTTTTTGCGGCTGACGTGATAACTTTGAAACCATTGGCTCGATTGCTTAGAGATTTCAACTGCATATTGTGAATACATTCCTCCTTCGTTTGACCTAAAATGAAGACCATACGTTCATTTTTTCAATTTGTTTAATATGAAACGTTGCCCAATTTTGAGAAAAAATTAAGACTCTTTTTGACGATTATTCATCCTTCGTTACCCGATAGTCGTGTCTATAGACAATGAGACGAAATTTGATTTTTTTGTTTCAGATCACCTGAACATCTTAAATCGTGTCAGCCGTCAATCGTGGAACTCCAGCGGGTCTCATGATCGCATTGCTTCCTTCACATGTGTCAGAAATAATTCCAAATTAAATTGTATGTTTAGAAATAAGCAATTAATCAATGGATTGAATTAAAAAAAAAATAGGAGTTACCGTTTTCTAAAAAAAATTCTCAAATATCGGCCAAAATGAAAAGAATCCCCCCTTAACCCCACGCCAACCTTAACCCTGCCCCAACCTTAACCATACCCGAATCTAAGTACGAAATTGTTATCCTGCAATCAATTGAACGGCATACTTTATAACCTTCTAAATTGGTCTACGCATTGCATAGTTAGATGTCGCGAGTACCCACACCCCCCGCTAGGTCCAAATAGATCCACGCGTTCTGAAGTTCATACATAAAAACAAGAATAAAAAATACTCGTGGAACTCGTTTTTTAAAAGTCGGTTAAAAAGGATTGAGAATTTTGAAAGTTAAGTGTCTGATTTGTAATCCACCTGAAATTGTATGTCCACTTGTAATGTTTGTAATCGAATCGAATGCCGTTTAAGCGTTAACGGAATTAAGAGAGAGAGAGAGTGAGTACGTGAGTGAGAGCGTCAAGTTATCCTACTGTTATACGATGTTCTATAGGTCATTACCAGGCGTAGAATATTGATCATTGGAGAGCCCTTGTTGTCTCCCAGAGAGTTGGAGTTCGTTGCACCTCTTCAAATAGACCAGGTTAACGTAAGAAGTAGAGGGGATTAGCACAATAATCTTTTCAGTCGCGGCGCTTCAGTACTGGACTTCTCCAATATAATGTATAACAGATATATCAATATAAAACTGTTATACGACAATGTGCCTGTACACATTGCTGCCGTTCAGAAATAAAAACTAAATTTGTGTTTTAAGATAGTGTAGTATTTTACTTGGCCTAATTCTTGGGCGCTACTAACTTATTTTAGTGAGTCCTATGAATCAGCTCCAATTTGTTAAATGTGTTTAAGTTCAAATATGCACCCAGACTTCGTAATTTGTTAATGTCGCCCTCATTACCATATTGATAAATGCGCCAGACATTCTCCCTCGAAATCGTAAATTCAATCACCAACAACGGCAAAATCGTGCGCTTTTCTAAAGCACGCTATTTTTTACTTTTTCAATAATTCTCAAAAACCCACTCTAATAAATTTGCCTAAAAAGTGTCCTGCGATACTGTTGGGGTTAAAGCACGCAGAAAAATTTATATACCTAGGGCTTAATCGCCCCGATGTATTCAAACCATAAAGTATTTGTGCATGAAGATAGTTTAATCTGAAATCAAACAATATTTGAGTGATTTCGGTAATTAAGGAAACAAGAATAGATCAACTTAAATTAACGTTATGCATTCCTTCTCCCCCGACACACTGTGGTTCTATAAATGTCAGAAGCACTTAAATTATATTCGAATACTTGAACTTTCAGTACTTTCAATGGTGTGTTGTTCCCAGAAAACCAACCTCGTCCTGGAAGCTAGTCACTTTGTCAATTGTCAAAGGACACACACATGAAATTACCTTGGCAATACCACTTTCCTCCCAGAACCCACCCCTTCCACACTCATTAATACCGCATTTACATAGACAGTGAATTAGCCCTTGTTTTTTTTTTTGTACAAAAGTTTACCAAAAAGCAAAACGAAAGTATAGCAAAAGGTCACGATAGAGCCAAAAGTAAACGACAGTGTTAATTACAGCGACCTCAAGAAAGGACTCTTTCTCATAATGGGTCTGCTGTCGACGCCTGTGTTGTTATTCTCATTCGAAAAAGAAATTAAAGAGTCCTGAATGGCAGGAGGTACTCGTTCATGTTAATGCTATCACGTTATGGGGACCGTCTATGGTCTAACCACCTTCAAGACCGGCAGTGTCATCTCATTGCCATCATCACCTCCAGTCATAGTGTTGTACATGTTTTCTTCCCTGAACTGAACTTGCATGAACGATGCTGATATGACTGTGACGGTGACGATGACGTTGACGGTGACTGTGACGGTGCTACGACATCGCCTCCTAACATCGGGGCGCAACATCAGAAACGAATTACACG
Organism: Leptarthrus brevirostris; assembly: GCA_964036015.1. NCBI lineage: Eukaryota > Metazoa > Arthropoda > Insecta > Diptera > Asilidae > Leptarthrus > Leptarthrus brevirostris. Next base: position 136,710,646 of record OZ038372.1, on the reverse strand, counting down.
TACACTTGAGCTCGTAAAAAATAATGGCGAAGGCATGGCACATGTAGTGCTAGGAATGCAGTCACATGGAAACAAGGAAACCCATTGTAATAGAATCCAACTGTGTAAATGACAATTCCAGTCGTTATGTTTGCCTTGGGGCTTTTAAACTTGTTTTCGCTGCAAAAGGAATAAAGCGATCCAGTTCAGCGCTGCACAGAGGGTACCCTGTTGTGGGGGTTTCAATTCTGCAGAACTTGCGTCTGATTCTTCCAGAATTCTCGTTTGAACTTAATCGACCTTCAGCTCACTTGATGGCTTCTTGTCAAAGTTCTATGGCTTTTTTTTTGTATTTTTTTTTTAGCAATAATTACGTACGTTGGATTCGCGAAATTCATACAAAAGTGTCGCACTGAAATGTTCCTGTCGCGTTACCAACCGCTGAGTTTATATGTGACACTCTCTAGGGGCATGTCTTTTTGGACAAAGTCAACGTAGGTTTGCCGTTTTTTGTCCAACTGTGTGTTATTTCAATTTCTCTTTGTTCAAATGATTTTCCTTTAAGTGAACTAACGTGCCCACCCTTTTTTGGCAGGAAGTAATGGTTTTTCGCTGCCTCTCTATTGCGTGTTTTATGTCCTAAGGTGCTTTTGAAATTTGGTTTCCGTGCAGTTAGGACAGAATATTTAGGATTCCTGCAGGAAGTCAGTAATTTAAACATGCTCGAAGCTACATAGTATATTGACATTGATCACTAAGCCTTTCGGACAGGTGAAATGTTGTAAACTTTTTATATATATAAAAAAAAACAAATACACGCGAATGGTCATGAATTTACCTGAGTATTTACGTTGGTGTTCGAGCTTTTTAATGCATGAGTATATTAGTAACCAGGAGGTGATTCTTTTTTCGAACTCTCAATAAATTGTTGGTGCTAATTTAGAATTGAAAAGTATTTGCATTAAAGACCTGTCCTACTCCATTACTTTTGCTTGATCTCATTCACTGTGATAACAGGAAAGCATAACATCCAAGTCTCGTTTCGAGAGAGATGCAAAGCTAAACCCGGACACAACAAATCAAAAAAAAAAGATCATTTGTTGGATTTCATTTTTCTTTCTCTCCCTCTCTCTCCCTCTCTCTAATTCCCCTAAACCCTGGTATGGGGTTGGGAGGAGTACAAATTCACTCGACCCTTTGCCTTTTTTTCTGTTGCAGAAAAGCAGAAAACAACCATTGGTCGTCGGTGGGATTCCAACCCGGGGCTTTCGGATTGGTGGACCGGATTACTCAAAGCTATATATTTAAAAAAAAAACCTTAACTAAGCTGACCCATTAATCGGTATTAGTAAAAGTCAATACGATCCTAGGCTAAATTGAAACTACGAGACGTTCCTGTAACTGGCTTAGTCAGTCATAATTAGTTCATTGATATGAGAGAGAAAGGACTCATAACTCCTTAAAGGGCGCCACGGAACAGATATATTAATTAATTAAAATACCTTAGCAGTTCAGGAGAGTTTATAGCCCCTTGCTGACATTCGAGCGCAAAAACAGCTCTAGCTTTGTGTTGTCTAGTTTCCAGGGAATCCAAGGATATCAATTTAATTCTGTCAGAGTATGGGGACAAAAGCCGATCATTATTCTACGAAGAGGAAACCCTTAAAACCTTCGTTGCGTTTAACACGACCCTCACAGACCATACTGGGCTAACGTAGTGAAGAATTGACCTTCTATAGGAATCATTAAACTCCTTAGATCACGTCGTTATGAATCCCAAGATTACATTCGACTTACCAATAATAGTATCAGTGTGATCATCAAAAGGAAAGCGGATATTGAGCAAGACCCTCAAGTCTTTAGATTCGTCAAGTGTAAGTTTAAAGAGTATCCATCCATGAACTAGCTAAACAGCAAGAGATCTTTTTATGAGAAAAGGTCATGATAGTGCATTTTGTCGCGTTTAATGGGAGGCAGTTAATAGAATTGTTTCAGTGTCAGAATCAGAGGTTATAAAAGGTGTCAGTCGAGATCATTGAACGAAATATCTTAGCATCAGCAGAGTTATACAAAATTCTCGAGTGTGATGAATAAGGCAAGGATACATAATTTAAATAATGTATATTGAAAGACCAAGGTGACTGCCCTGTGGCACCCCAGAAATATTGCGTATCGGATCTGAAAGAATTCCACAACTCCTTAACTCCTTAAGAACGCTCGAATGGATACGAGCAAAATCAGCAAAACAAAAAGCCCCGAAGGAAAATTTAGAACCGCCAACATATGAAGGAGAATTTTATGATTACTGCGATAAAAAGCCTTACTGAAATCGGTTAAAATACAATTAACTTGTTGAGCAGCTTCGATAGAAGATATAGCTTAATTCGAGAATTCTAATAGATTGGTTGTTGTTAATTTTCCCAGGACGAAAGAGTTGTGAAGATGATCCCCGCCCGTAGTAACCCAAGAAAATGTCCGAAAAGTTCACAAATTAAGTATTGGCGACCAAAGAATAAAAATTTGACAGATAGCAGAAGATCTGCAGATCAGTTAAGAACGGGTTGGATAAATTTTGCACGATTATTTGAATATGAAAAAAATTAGTGTGCATTGGGTACCGAAAATGCTAACGCCTTTCGACAAGCAAGAATTAACAATTTTGACGAAGTTTTCTACCGAATCGTGGGTAAGATCTGGGTTCGCCAATACTATCCGAAGTCCAAACAGGAATCCAAGCAATATATAAAAAAAGGAAAGGACTACGAAGAAATTGAAGGGGTAAATTTCGGGTTTGAAGCTTACTTGACTACTGGCTTATGGGACAGCGTAGGTGTTTTGCTGATTGATTATATCTGTCAAAGGGAACTTCTATGAATATCCAATACTACGGAAATGTATTGACTCAGTCGCGTGCAGCAGTCGTATAGTAGCGAGGTAGGAAATTAGCGCGCGGCATGCTGTTTTTGCAAGACAATGCACCTGTTCACACGGCGCCGGTTTCGAGGCAGGCACTGAAAGACACGGGCTTCTCCGTAATTGACCACCCACTTTACAGCCCAGACCTGGCCCCCAGTGACTTTTGCATTTTTTCCACTTTGAAAAAGGAGTAACAAAGCCGTAGATTTACTATGCGAATGAAATAAACGAGCCCGTAGAATGCCATTTTGAAGACAAGGAAAAGGAATATATGTCGGCGCTTTAATGGCTTAAATAAAGACTTCTTTTTAAAAAGGTTTTTTTATGTCTTATTTTATTCTAGTCTTTTTTTATTAGTCGTTTTTTCCCTTTTGCTTTGTTGTTGTAACAAATAACTATGAGGTCGCCCCCCCTGATCCTTGCAGAATAGCAAGGAATTAAATACAACAACGTGCATCCCGGTGCCTCGAGATAGTTCGCTTGCGACAATATTTTTGGGCACACTATTGCCTTTCAGCCCTCGGACAGGCCTCAGCTTGAGTCTTATTTCAGGTTGGACCTTATTCGCGCCTGACGGAAACTTCAATCCGGGTTTGATTTTGGAGTTTTCCTTCTCTAAGACAGTTTGCAAACGAATGTTGACGAAGCCCTTCTCACTGAGCCATGCAGTCATTAACCGGTTTGACACCCATGTCTCGGTACTTTCCTTACAGAGTAACCTACCATATTGAATTCGGAATAACGTTATTCTGCTCGTAAAACCCTTTCAATTGATACCTATGTCAAAAGGATGGTTAACGAAATTTAGTTCGCCATCTTTGGGCGTTATATTGAATGTAAAATGACGTTACGTATTTTGCTTGGCAAAACCCTTTCATTTGAAACCCATGTCATGGAGGTGGTTAAGGAAATTTAAACCGCCATCTCGGGGCGTGCGCCATATTAAATTTAGACTGACATCATTTAGTTTTTCGTTTTCTTCTCGTCAAACTCGGTTTTTTGATAGTTATATAAAGGGGGTGGTTGTGGAAGTAATAATTCACCGTCTTGTCTAGCCAGTCATATTAAATTTAGAATGACATCACTTAGATCAAGGGTGGCGCACTGTATGGTTATAAAGCACAACAGTTTCTTTGGTGGTAATGTTTATTTACCAACCCCCTACCCATAGACGTAAGACGATATAAAAAGTGCTTGAGTTATATGACGCATCTGAACTCATATGTCATAATATTAGCACGTGGTATGCAGAAGGTTGGACATCACTGACTTAGATAATCGTGCATTGTCACTAAAACGAAATATGTGTGCAAGGTTTGACCCAAACATGCTGACTAACTAACTGACTACAGTTAAATAAAAGTTTGTAAAAAAAGGATTCGCCAAAAGAATTTTAATTTCGGTTTAAAATAATTTCTAGATAATTACACAGATAATTAACACTAATGAGTCTTTCTTTTTTCTTTTCAGGTACGTATGGAGAAACTATTTTAAAGGTATTTTAATGATCAGCAAGCACTCAGTTATTGGCAAGGTAAATTCGTGTATAATGACATAATTCTTAGAGTAATGCGTGCAGATTTGTCATGGTCTTATTGACACAGTTAATTCTTAATTACGATTTTTGTCAAATAATCAATTTGTTCTACAAAAATTTAATTCAATTGAAAATGTTCGCAATAATAAAATTAATTTTATGAGTAAATCAATATTGACATAATTACTGAATTTAATTGAAAGATAATGCGAATATATGCATAGGTATTATGAATACCTGTTTTTCGTCAATTTAAAAATTGCTTAAACTTCGCAAAAAGAAATTGGACAAATTAGATAAAAACAAGTGAAGTAAAGACAGTCATTGAACCGATCCAAAACCGTTAAAAACTATGAGAGCTGTTTATAAATGTAAGCAAAAATACTTAACCGTGAAATTCATGTTTTTTTACACCACAATTCGACGGCTGATTAGTTGCTTTTGCACCTGAGTGGCAATCGCTCAACTGGAGGTCGAGCAACTGAAATAAACTTGTCGAAAGAAATCATTTTTTTAAATAATCTTTTATATCAGTGAGAGCATTAAGAGTGAAACAATTACATTCGAACCGGTTACGTTGTCCATTTATTGTGCATTACTTTCAAGGTCTATTGTTGCAAGTCAAATCAAGACAAGAGTGTCGGTGAAGGTTTAAAACTTTAATAATGATTTTGTCATCAAACTTCTGTGCCGTGAAGGTAACAACACTGTGTCACAAGACAAGATATAAAATTGATGATAAAAGTACTCCTAATTACTTGGTATAACAATAAAAGCAATAAAAAGTCTTCGCTTTCATCTGCAATAAATTTCTCTAGGCATTCAGTGAAATCCTTAATCGTAGTATCATTTTCTCCCCATTTTATGACCGTCAGATAAATAATATATATAAAACTTTTGCGTAAAATTTACGAATGGGGAATTTTTATTACCGCATCAAGTTTATCGTTGTCGAATTTCACTGAACGCACTTACGTCATCGATGTGATCCCCTCGGAATATTTCGAAGCCCACCCCTGCGCAATTTGTCAAGAAATATCATCATTTGGTGAGCAAACAAGAACGAAACCACCCCTTTTATATCGTGCACGCTTTTATCCCTTTTGCATAGGCATAGTTACCAAGAATACTGTCGACGAGCAAAGTATACAATATTTTCGCTTTTTATTCCTTTCTGGATGAGTCATCCTTCCGACACTATAGCAAGTTGCGTTGAATGTCGAACCTGTCCGTAGTGTTCATCATATTTAATTGACATTGTAAGGATTTAGCATAATTTAAAATAAATTCATTAAAGCTTCGTTTCGCATTTTCTTAGTTACTAACATTCGAAAGCAATACAGTCTACATGTGTGTAGACTTTAAGGTATCTTTCAAACGTATTCAATGTAATTACTTTCAGTCTTAAGTGGGTGTTTGATTTCTATCAATTACTCAGAAAGCGCGACCGAGTTTACACATCAATTTAGCTCGTCATGGGGATCGAAACCCATAACTTCTTGAGAAGCAATTCAAGAAGTGACGGAATTTTTAAGATTTAGGTTTTAAAGCAACCACACCGACGCGTCGTGGGGTTCGCGGCGTCGGTGGCCTGAGATGTAATTCATGCAAATGAATTTGTTGGTTCATATATCAAATGGGTGGTATTGGAATGAACATGTAGTATTCCACCTGACATCCCGATACAATTTTTAATTGAAATATAAGAATTTTTTTTAATTTTTAAATTAGTCAGTCGAAATATAAACTGTTTAAAATTACAGATTAAACAATTCGGAGCAGTTAATGTATAGGTAGCACTTCGAGTTAGAGAACATTTCTTCCTAACGAATTTTTTTTCGTAACGGAGAAGTAGTTTCCTCTCTCTCTCTCTCTGATTTTCGTTAACCGCTCATGGGTCATATAACGTCTAATACGACCATCGTCCAACTGTCCCGTGCTGTGCTGACGCCTTCAACCCCTGATACGGATTTTGAATCCGGGTACCTTCCTAATCTACGGATCTTCTTCATGTGTTGCGTGGCTGTCCAACCCGCCGTCTCCGTTGTATCCCGTACGGTCTCCATTCTTTGTAGTTTATACATTATCTGTTTTGTCGTCGCACAGGTCCGTGTGCAGGCGGGCGGGCGGGAGGGGGGGGGGTTAACTTCTTGATTAGCAAAAATTTGACTGAAATACTAAAACAATGGCCTAAAATGTATATGAAATATTACATGACCCCCCACCCCCACCCCCCAGGAGCAAATCCTGCGCACGGGCCTGTCGTCGCATACCGATTTGTACCGTATTTTGGTCAGTAAGTCTATGTAGCATGTAGGCCATCGTTGGTAGGCAATAATCTCCGGCCAATGGATTCTTATTTACTTCTATTTACTTTCGAAATTTATTAAATTAATGATTACATTGGTAGACCTTAAAATTTTACTTTACCAAAACTGAGTCTTCACTTCATGTGAGACATGTGAAAATCGGTACGATCAAAGCTCAGATTGAACAATCGACAAGACCGGCTTATGGAAACCTTAGTTGGAGAAAGTTGTGCCCTTTCAAGGAGCGCCCCGGGGTCAAGATATTGAAAGAAGCAAGAAGCTTAAAGTAATCAATCTTGCTCTACAAGCAGTTAAAAGCGAAGACAATTATGGTAAGATCGGGTCTTTTCTCTAAAGAATCCAAAGAGACACAGTTAAGTTGGGCAAGATCAGGATACAGAACAAAGGGCTTGCTCAAAGGAAGGCCGCGAATGTCGATTTTTGGAAATTTACGCTGGACTACCTCGATGCGGTTGTTGTGTACTGTATTTTTTGTTTTATAAAGCAAAAAGATCAAACAGAACTAACGTATTATAAAATTGGCCTAACAAGTGTGCAGTATAAAATGTTCGTAATGTAGTGATCGTTAAATTCGTTGACCCATATTTTATAAAGCCCAAAGAAGCATTCATCCTATTAACAATAACGTCAATGGGTCCTCAAACAATCCAGGCGCCCAAATCCTTAGTCATGTCCAATCTGAACAAAAATCCACCGTGAATTGTGACATTAAAAGCCAAGAGGACACTTTGTACGTAAAAAGGACATCGACTTGCACAACATTCAAAGTTAAGTGATTTATCGTGCAGGTACTGTAAAAGGCTTCGATATAAGAACTTAACAGCGAGCAATACTGTTAATTTTAAATGTTCCAAAAAATCTTAGTATTATCCGCATAATAGAGTATTTGCGAGTAGCGTACATTGTTAATGTAAATAATAAATAAAGTAAAGGTCCGATATGACTGCCCTGTGGTACACCAGACGTAATTTCAATAACATTCAGGTATTATTCCCGAAAGCGAATTCGTTCAGTTCCATGTCATAGTAGTGAACCTAAGAAGCATTAGTTTCTGAAGAGGGATGTTGTGGTCAATACCGTCGAAGGCTTTGCTAAAATCAGTAAAAATATAATTAACCTGATTACTAGTTTCAGTGGCTGAAATTTAGTAACTTAGGAAGTTGGTAGCAGTTAACTTACCCTTCATAAAACCATGCTGGAAGGAAGCTAACTACGGTTTACAGTGGAAGTAGAGTACGTCCCAAAAGACTGGTTTAAATTTTTTTTTTGCAATATAACAAAGATATAGTTAGACACACCGGTATTACTATCGTTTTTATGCAGCGGAAGGATTACAGGGAGTTTTTACGCTTTCGAAAAATAAATCGATGAATTAAACACGTGAAAAAGATCTTTTACGAAATGCAGTGGGAATACCGTCAGGACCACACGGAAAATTATCGGCTAGGTTAGATATTAGTCCAGGAATTGTAGCTAGACTAGTCAGAGTGGTAGGAGGAAGCCTCGCCAAGTGAATAAAATCATTAACTCTAATAGCACAAGCGGTTTTAAGGAACTCATTTTTAAAGAAGTCAACAAAAGGATTGGCGGAAATAGGGGGATCATTACTTTTTCTATTCTCGAGGCGCGTTGTCGAAAATTACCGATCGGAGTTACGCGTAGAATTGACAAAATTTCAAAATTGCTTACGCTCCATATGCATTATCTCTTTTAATTCTTTTTACGTAATTACTGCATTAAGATAGCAGGGCTGTCATGAACAGATCTCGCTAATTAGACTAAGTTCGGTAATCGGCTCCTTAAAGAGCAAAACTTTCTCTAGGCTGTGTTACTTAAATTCTAGAGATTCTTTAACGATCTAACTAGCTAGGGCTGATATGGTGAGAATCCGTACGGTTTACAGACAGGAAAAAAAGAAACACAGCGACAGTATACTGTATGAAACTCAACAGGGCCATCGATGTTACGCGAGTCAAAAACTACACTCCATATGCAGTCAAAGAGGCATTCATTGATCCTAGAAAACTCAATCCTTTTTACATTGTCACAGCTAGTTTTTGAAATTGAAAATATAAGAAGAAGAAGCGGGTTTGAGTTTTACTTATGGAGATGGGAATCTTGCACGACATGGTTTCACAATTTTCCATCATGTATTTCACCGTGGAAAGCTGCCACTCTAGCCTAAGGTGTTTAGAAAGTTTCCATCTAATCCTTGGGTTATCTTGGGAGCTACATAATACATAGAACAGCAAAGATGATAGTGTGCATCCTTGACTCACTACGTTGATCACTTGGACGAGATTTGAAAGTTTTCATTTGCTAAAGTAGAAGTCCTTGAAGATGGTAATAATTTTTTCTTCGAATACCTTTCCTAAGTGTGTGCTTATCTGCACATACGTACTCGTGAATAACGCCTTTTCGAAATCAGCAAAAATAAGATATAATGATGACCTCAATTCGGTGGATTGCTTGATGGATGATAATTTGATTGATGTGATCGCACCCTTTAGTTTTCATGTTAATCGCTAAAAGTGCGCTCTATTTGAAGAAGACTGCAGATAGATGTTAGATGATGCGCCAGTTGTTGTACCTCATGAGGTTGCCTTTATCAGGAATCTTTAAATTTAAGCATTTTCTTCTTCGTTTTTATGGTTCTTCATCGGGTTTAGACTTCCCAGGAACCATTATTTAGTAGTTTCGATCTGTCTGTATGTCTGCCTGTATATCAAAGACCTTAGTGTATAAAATGAAAGTCGGCTTAAATTTACAATGACTCAAGATAAATTATGTTCCCTCAGTCTCATGTGCATAGAGAGTGACAAACTACACGGTTTATCATTTGATGATGTCATCAGTGACTTTGCTCTGGCAAAGGCCAGAAAGAAAATATTTTAGTTTCTTAGCTTATTAGCCTTTGTAAATTGCGCCTTTTAAAAGAACTTTTGTTTCTTTTTAACAGAGTTTGCATTTTTAAGTTTCTTAGGAATAAAAATGATTTTAAGTTAAAGATTTATTATTTCACTATCTTTATATACTTCTAGTCGAGCAATTTCAAAAAATTAATTTTTCTTTTTTTGCATATTTTAAATTCTTATAGTGTCTAGAATAAGCCTTCAAAACGATTTGACGAAGTTCAGAAAAATATAAAAGTTACAGCCGATTTAGCGCGACCGCGTACCAGCCGAAAATCATGCCTACGTTCGGGCCAAATGCAGATGCACGCCGTATTGTTTGCTCAGCAGGTATAAAAATTATTTTATATGTTCTATTTGGACAAAATAATGTTCCTAGTATAGTAATATAGTAGTCAAAATCAGTTTCACAAGGAATATAAATGATTGCTCTATGGTCCAGGAACAGCTGAATACTCTCGCCGTCTTTGTTCTCCATGTTTATCAATGATCTGTCAAGTTGCCTAAAGTTTTCAAAGATCAATATGTATGCGGATGACGTACAGATATATATTTCTCGAGTAAAAGGGCTCCTTGAGGATGGAGTGTCCAGAATTAATGAGGATCTCCAAGCCATTTGGGCGTGGGCGGAATCAAATGGATTAATACTTAATGAAAGGAAATTTCAGGCTATCATCATGTATAAAAAATCACTAGATACACAAGAACTGTCACCCATTCTACTTAATAACTCTGTTATAAACTTCGTAAATGTTGTCAGGAACCTGGGTCTAATCATGAATAAAACACTGTCCTGGGAGCACCATGTTGAATCAATTATTGGTAAAATTTATGGTGGACAACGTAGTCTTTGGTTTTCTGCATCATTTACTCCACAATTAACAAGGCTAAAGTTGATTAAATCTCTGCTAATTCCACTGATAATGTTTGGGGTGGAGATTTATGGTTGTTTGGATGCTGATTCTTCCCGCAAACTTAATGTAGCATTCAATTCCTGTGTACGATACGTATATAAACTACGTCGTTACGATCACGTGTCCTCTTTTTCTAGTACGCTTTTGGGTTGTAGTTGAAACCAATTCATTAAATATCGTATAGTGGTTTTCCTTCGTAATTTGATGATGTCTGGGCGGCCGGAGAATCTCTTTAGCTAGCTTTCTTTTGCAACCTCGTCAAGGACAAGATCACTAATTCTACCTAGATTCACGGTCTTGCAGTCTGCAGTCGTAAAGATCATTCTTTGTTCATGCGATCAGACTTTGGAACTCTCTGCCCTCGGATTTGAGACGCACAGCTGCAATGATAACTTTCAGAAGTAAAGCCTTAGAGCACTTCAAAACCAACTAAATTTTTCTGAACTAAAATACTCCTTTGTTTTCCGTGGTTTTCAATTTCTTTTTTTCTTTCTTTAATTTTTTTTTTCTCTCTTCTCTTTGTCGATGGCACTTTTGAAGGAGAAATTTTAGTTATTTCAACAGAACAGTTCCTTAGTTAGCATTTTTGTAGCAAATTTATTTTTTAGTCTTTCCTTTTAATTACATCTTTTGTAAAGTTAATGGATTTTTGAATTTGATTCTTTGTACATTTTAAAGTTTTGTCAACTTAAATGTACTGAAATAAAATAGTATTGAATTGAATTGAATAGCTGTAAGAAAGAAAAATTATATTTCTTCCCACGTTTTTTCTTTGTCAAACTTTAAACGCATTTTTCTCAAAACCATGTTTTTAAACACGCCGTGCAGAGTTCCAGTCAAACCGTTCAACCGATTGAATTCTTTTTTCTACTGAATAAATATTATTGAATTTAGAGGGCCCATGGACCATTTTCAACAAAATATTAATATTTACTATTTTTTTAATCACGATGAACAAAAAAAAAGGGCAAAAAGATCGGCTTTTTTCTGCAAACGGTCGCTATTTTATCAAAAATCACTGAATTTTTCTAAAAATGGTCCAAAGCCCCGGAAATTTATTCTACTTTGCAGATAAAAGAGGAAGGCGGAATCCTGCACGGCGTAGCGCTTTGCACGCGATATACGGTTCCAAAAGTGCGTGGATATATCGCAAACTTTACAATTTAAAGAATTTAAAAACATTTTTTTGTGAACTTATGTAAATGTACTAATAGCTGAAAAAGTCGAATTAAACATTATTTATATTCTTCTGTGAGAAAAAAATTCATAAACTTCAGCAATTTTTCAGGCCGCTAAATTAGAACCTTCCCCTAATCGTATTTCAGTTTAACCCTCTAGGTATCCGAAAATCATATGTGGAACTGACATATAATATCTGGACTTATAAAGGGCCCATATCTCAAATAGCTTAGAGCCCTATCAAGTCTAAATCCTGCCCTGATCTAAGTCACCCTATACAAATATGTGTTTTGCTTTATTTACTTTGAAATAAAGAAAAAAAGGGTATGTCAAATTCGTTTTAGCAATTTCAGCCAAAATTTTTAAAAAGTAATAATGTCTGCGGTAAATTATTTCTGCGAAGACCAGTTTCAGGGAGCTGCCTCATCTTCCATCTCATCACAAAATTTCAAATTTCAAATTTAATAATTATGCAAAAGGTTTATAAATTTCCCGCCAAAATGCAATTTTTAATCAGGTTTTGCATTCTGCCATTTTTTACCTTTAATTTGAATCCACTTAAGTACCAACCTGTATAAGGCCGTTTTGCCTTTGCAGCACATTACAACAGTGCGCATTATTTTTTCACTAATGGTCAGTAGTAGTGTACATTTTAAATTTTGCCTTCCGTGTCTCGAGTTACTCGAATAATTTCATTTTAACTCGTATTCGATTAAGATTTTTAATTAGCCGAGTATACTGCATACAGTTAAAAGTATATCGGTTAAAAGATAAAGGAAGTGCCTATTTATCACCCTCAAATTACCGTATAATTGCCGTTTACACGGAAATACACGATAAGTGCAAATAGTAATATTATTGGCGGACGGAATGGGAGTCCCCCCCCCCCCCCCCCCCCCCCGTTAATAAAGCAACTTAAAGCTGCCATATAAATGGAAAAATACTTGACAGACATTTGACTCGATTGAAAAATTTATCCAATTCTAATTCAAGTAGAAAATATTAACTACTATTATTGTTTTCAATTTTGCCTCATTAAACCACTATAAGCCAAAGTAGCAATATTGGTTAGAAAATGCAGTTCATAGAACAGATTTGCGAATAAAATCCTAAAAGTAATTTAATTTTCTCATTAGCCGTCATTACACATTAAATTGAATAGCAACCACCTTTTCGTAGTACCATAAATCTACAAACTACTGCAAATTTTCATAACCCCTTCCAAAATAGAAAATTAAAAAGAGATTCCTGTCAAAAGCATTCAGACTAAAATTTAAAGAGTTCACTCCAAAGCAATCTGATTGCAGTCCTTCCTATACAAAAAAAAAAAAATTTAATCCCAACTGTCTACTAAAGGCCTTTACACAATCACAACCTGAATCTCTCTCTTGTCTTTCAAAAGGGGCCTATGCTGATTCCCACATGAAGCAGACTTAACCCGGAGTGAAAAGTTATTTTTATTAATTTTTGCTGCAGTCAGCATTCCAGCCCGACGTATTATCTTTGCCGTCTCGTTACCAGGACCTGGTGAGGGCAAACGTCTTCAAAAATTAAATAGTCGAGTTTTCATGGCTTGGCAAAAGTTTCGTTTGAAATTTTCATTAAACAGCACTAAAGCGTTTTCTGGCTTTTGTTTCAATACGGCCAAATGTTGAAGGATTTTGTTGCTACAAGAGGAAGTGTATAAATGTTTAGTGGAATTGGAAAGGCTTTTCAAATATTTCAAAAGGACCATCCGTGGATAGGTATTGTAAGCCACTTGCTAATAATCATGAATAAAATACTTCACTATAAAGCTGAGTACTAAATTATGCTTATTTTATGTGAATATCTGTTTATTAGAAGGCATTTTATAAGCATACTTTTCCAAACAAAACAAGTGATATTACGAAAAAATTAAATAGGACAAGGCGTTCCAGAGTGTTCTTGTAAAACCCAGAGAAAACCAATGTCACATTAGGTATCCAAACATATTAAGCCTTGTGTTTTGTAAAGAGCACATAGGTCAATATGCACATATCCTAATTCTATTACTATCATATGCGGTACCTAATGAAAAGCGGAACTGGAAAATTAGGGACTTTTTGTTCCATCCTTGAACTTGATCTTCAAATACAAACACATATTTGATTTACATGTAAAAAAAACCTACCAATTAATGTCCTTTCAGTACAAGTAATATTGCGCCAGTAATTTTTTGTTCTTTTCACTTTCTTTACACAAAATTTTCGCCCTTATACTTACACTAGGATAATTGCAAAAAGCGAAGCCCTTACAACCCAGCCGCAAAACTGCATTTCCTTCAATTATTTTCATATTAAATCGAAACGTACCAGATACGACCCTCCCTCGTGTCATCGAAAGAAAAACCATGAAATTAGAAAATTGGAATGTAAAGCGGAGGGTTAATTAAGACTGGGAGTGGAGCGAATCTTAACAAACCTTTTTGTTAAGCAGTCGTGCTTGTTGAAGTCAATTACGCGTGTTAAGTGTTCGCTACAGTCAACATCTTACATGCAGTATGCACCTAAGTATTAAAACCACTCTACTGCATATCCTGGGGAGGACTTGTGCAAACGTACACTCACACACACACACATGCCTTTCCAATTACCAATACTAAAACATTAAGCCTTTAAACCCGAGAATTTGCAGATTCTTGCCGTGAGATTCTATGTGTGCACTTCATTTAGGTTTTTATGATTAAGGTAAAGCATAGCAGGGACAAATAGGTACGCAAATGTATAAAATGCAATTTTGCAATCATCCGACGTAATTTACTAGGAAGGTTTTGTCGGTGAATCAAAAATTTTCTTTGTCCCTCCCTTGGTTCACGATAGAGAAAATCAAATTAAACTGAACTTCCATTTAGATTTGCACGAACCCGGGGTGGGGGTTAATCACTCTTTAATCACTGTTTTTATTTTGCGAACCTGTGTTAGTTCGAAGGAACGCATTTTAGCAAGTCAGTGAACGAAATGCACCCCTCGCTTTATTAGAAAAGTTCACTAAGGACTGGAAACCTCACGGCCAAGCAATAATCAATCAAGCAACTCCCTTCAGCGCCTTCCAAGTACTTAGCTCCGAGTTATTTTAGAAGTGGAAAATACCCAGTCCGGGTTAGTAAAGCTTACAAGCCGCAACCATGAAAGCCGCAGAGGCGAGGTTCAAAATAAAAGCCATAACCACTTCGGTGGTGCACGATTTCCCTTGAAAGTCTCTGCAATCCAACTAAACTCAACTTCGACTTAATACGGGTGTCCGATAACTACTCAGGCGCACACCAACGCATTCATCCATATTTGATCACACATCTATCTTCATGAGTAAACAAATCAATCCTTCTCGAGTTGCATCCCCCATCCCACTCCACCCGGAAAAGTAATTGTAAAGCTCCATTAGGAAGGATAAACTCTGAACAATGTTGCTCTGCCCCCCTTCACGCTCGAATCCAGATACGTACACATTTGAAATTTACAATTTGTAGCTGCCAACCACCGAATCCTGCCTGGTACCCTCTTCCGTCGCAGTAACAAGTTGGTGGAGCCCAAGAAAGTAAAAAAAAATAATGGGGAAAAAATAATATTCATCTCGTATAAACACACGTCGAGAGTATTTAGCGATACCATCAATCGCACTGATGGAGCTAATCACTCTAGAGTACGAGCACATATCGAAAGCTACACAAATCCTGTGCTTAGTGGGTATAACTACATACGTCAGTCAAATGCAACAAAAACAATCGCCAACTTGAAAATCCGGGAATATCAATATCCTTCCTGTAGAAGGGATTATTTATCGCAACATCGAGAAAAGAGAAACTTTAGATATTGCCTGATACTGACTGTCAGGACCCGGTCTTCGGTCTTGACCGTCAGTCCAACCCGGGGAGGAGCAGGCGAGTCTTCAGTTCGAAACTAATGAGTGGCTAATAGCCAGTGGCTGCAGTCGAAAATGAAAATTGAAAAAGTTTTTTGCACTCAAGTGGATAAGAGCAGAAGACAGCTTGAAAACCTGAAGGTTGTTAAGTGAGGATGAAATTTCGATTCTTTTTTTTCTATCAGTTGTTGAAAAATAAAACTGAAAACTTTCATTTCTCAATACAAACCAATTCAATATCAAACTAATGGAAGTTGAAAATATGAAAGAAATTTAATTGATTAATGGAAGTGTGCGCCATCTATGCATGGCGATTTCAATGTTATCAGCGCTCCTGAGAGTATGCAATGATTCGTCCAAACTTTGATTGCAAAGGTACTTTCAGCCCTAACATCTGTGGGACATATATATATATATATATATATATATATATATATATATATATATATATATATATATATATATATATATATATATATATATATATATATGTGCGTGTATATATATATATATATATATATATAGGAAAAAGAAGGTGGAGCCTGTTAATTATGCAAACTGTTTGTAACAAGAAGAAGTTGAGAATAAGTCTAGAGAGATAAGTAAGGGCTTTGTGCGCCCGGGTTGGTGGTGGGTTTTTGTGCGCTGTCAAAACCCGCATCCCTTGTTTTGTCGTACAAGTTGCTCACTTTAACACTTTGGATTCCCATGCGCCACCTTGAGGTTCCTTCATATTATTCTGTACGTTTGCATTACTTAGATTCCCCCTAGTTCACCTTTCGGAATATTGGCCCAGCTGACAATGTCTGATGAGGCTGTTGTTTTTGGCGACTTCAAACTCCAATCGTCAACCGGGATGATCCAGTCTTCAGAGACTCAGCGGCTAATGCCATACTATTCGGGTACTCCACAGCATGTGTTGTCCTTCCTAGGCACCTGTGCATCTTGCTAATGATTCTGGTAGGTTTCTCGACTAGCCTAGATGCTTCGATGTTGCTGATAGCTTCTGCTCCTCAATGTTTGCCTATCGGATTGTGGCCGTCTACTCTTATTACAACGTCTCTATACCTCTTTTCCGCAGTGTGTGCCGATCTCTTTTTCTGGCTCCCCATGCTCGTCTCAGCTCTAGCCTTTTCCAACCGCGATGAGGCCTACCTGGCTTACTACGACCTACATCTTCGGTTCTTCTCCGATTTACAGGCATTATTCGGCAGATTCACATTGCTTGTTAACTATAAGAGCTGTGATCCTCCTGAAGTGACCAATTTGTTCGCTGATTTCTTTAGTACCGCGTTCTGTGTGTTACTGTGATATCGTTTTTTCTGATTTCACCAACTTGATAAGGCTTTCGCTCACATCCTTCGAATTTACAGAATTGGTTTTCCACGGCACAGCCGTCTCTGATTACCTGTCGAATCTGCCTTTTGTATTTTCATGCTGATTACAGCATATCATTTTCCTTAAAATAGTAGTTTCCTTCGTGTAACATGTGCTTAAATCTATTATCGTCTATTAATTCGCTAAGCCCATTTTTACCCGCAAAAGATCGTTTAGCAAGGAAATACGCGAAATACACACAAAGTTATTAAACTAGCAAAAGGTAGTAGTCAGTTTTGACCGTCTATTGATGATTTAAACAATTCTCAAAATTAGACTTTAAGCGCTAAATGCTATTACCACTAAATCAATAGCAAAACTCTCAAACAATTTCTCTGATCATATTTTCCAATTAATTTCAGTAATTACTTCTCATTCTCGAATGGTATATTCCCAGTAACCAATTCCATAATAATTTTCAATTACTTGCAGGCGCTTCTTATAGGAAATTTACGATTATAAGGCAGTCATTATTTTGCTCTTAAAAGCTATATACACCTTAAGCATATTGTGTAATATGTTCTTAGTGGTAGCCTTCCGCTTCACCCGCTACGGCATTAATTTAGCTCTTAATGGCAGTGTAAACAAACAGTAGACCTGCCCTTAAATTGAATCCCCCTTACATGTATAGATATGAATACCTTCACACTGCTATAGTGTTACATGAATGAAATTAAGTTATACCCTGATCCTGATTTAGATAATGAAAGTGGATGACCTACTTCACCCCGAGGAATTAGGGAACCAAACAATGTTGAAGGGCCAAAAATACTTTTTGACTTATGCCGCAATACATCCACCTGGGCTGCACCAAATTTTCTGTGTACATTTGAATAACTTTACGGGGGTGCAAATACTGGGGGGTTAAACTCATTTGCGGCTGAATATTTATACTAAAAAAAAGTATTTTCTGAAATTCAGTTTGGGCTCATTTTATATGCTCCTCTTGCAAGTGGACTCGACGCCCTGGACGGGTTTTTATGTCGTACACGAAGTTGAACACGTTTTATGGGTCTGACTATTCGCCGAAACATGGTGGCATTGTTCTGTTCACTGTCAATAAAAAGAACTTTTCGAAATGTGTTGACATTAAATATTTACTTATTTTAATTTTTTATGTGTCAGTTTATGGTTCGTATGGTTAACAGTGCGCCAGTGATGAACTAGCTGCTGTTATTAATGGTTTTTGGGAGTTTCGAGCTTGGACGGTTTTTTTTTTATTTTTTGTTTTTGCCTTCTGTATGCTATGGCGGAATGAAGTTATTGAACGGACAATCAATGAATTTACTTTTGCAGAGCAATGAATTAAAAATAAATATAGCAAACAATGAACATCATATAAAATTGGGGTATTTCAGAAGATTTTATATAACTCAGTGTAGCGAAGTACGAGAGTATGAAAAATTGTCGCACAAAGTTGCTTATAAACGCAGTAATAACTGCAGACATATTACACTACAAAAGATGCCTTTAGATTAAGTGAAGAAGGTACCTGCCATATTCTGGTCAGTTGGGGTTTCCGAGATAACAAAATTTATCTGCAATTTATATATAAATTTCATCCTGTCTCCTGTGGTCCAAGCTCATAAGTGTAGTTTTGGCACCATTGATCTTCCCTATTATTTCGCGACCCACTTTATTTAGATTTCATCTAATTCATCTAGAACGCTGCACATAACGTAATTAATGACAATCAAAATAGCAAAGGTGGCAGTATGTACCCTTGTGCACTACGCTCAGCACACGGAAGGACTTCGGAAATGTTGCTTTGTGAAGGTAATGGTGACAGTCGTGATTTTTTTTTAATTATACAACTTTCTATACAATGTATGCCATATGGATGTTAGCATTAGTTGAAGAGATGCACTTCAGCAGTCTAGTATATACCTACTAGTGAAAATACGAAAGCTTGTCTTTAGAAAGATCGTGAATTTTTGTTCACTCCGTTCTAATAAGAATCAATTTATCAGGTATTGGTGAGGAGGGACAAGACGTGGTACTTAAGGTTTATAGTTCAATAAAACTCCGGGTTTTAATGGTACATAATCGTACTAAATAAATCAACCTACAATAATTGGTCTCACAAGATCTGGTCAAATTAGAAACACTCGAATGGTAATTAAATCAAATTAAACCTAAAAAACAAAACAAAAAAAAAGGAAATTTACCCACACTCAATTTCAGTCCTGTACAGTAACAGTTTTCCACAGGACATAATAAATGCTTAATGGACTTATTAAAGCAACATTCGCTACTTGCAGACGGTGTGTTGTGTGCACAATATTATGTGCTATGTCCATCTAACAGTAGGAGTACAGGTCTTTCAACGGATGCTCCACTAAAGGTTACAGTAAAAGTATAGCTCCTCGTAGAACCGCTAGACTAATGGAATCTAAAAGTTGGAATACTTCAGACTTTGGACACAGCAGTATACTAATCGTTTATCTGGGAGATCATCTGCATGAGATCACTGACTATACCGTTCCTACCAGAAGCTTCGAGAAAGCTTTCTTTACTAGTATACCTAGTAGAAAGGAGGGGTTTTCTCTGACCAGCTCAACTTACGAAACTCATATCGACTGCCGGACTACTGCAGTGTTTTTCAAGCCGAGGTTCTGGTCATTGAAACGACGACAAAAGTATTGCTATTGCACAAGAACGTACAAAGGCGTAGTGAAATTTGTTTGTATAGAGATAGTCAAGCGGCCATCAAGGCGCTCAACTCAAACACGTATAAATCACTGCTGGTAGGCAAATACTGGATTATTTGAACCATCCGCGGAACAGCTCCGATGTCATCCAGCCCGAATCGCTAAACGCGTCGACACAATTGGCAATGAGAATTTGCAATTGGCTATGGATTAATTCCCTTTCGAGTAAAAACATGCTTGGGAGACATATGTATGGCTGCCCTTTTTCTTGCCGAAATATTAGTGCCAACCTCCGACTTTGTTTTTGAAAAAATATAGACTCCGGTCTAACTGCAGTTGTAAACTCTGGAAGGGGTCATATTGTGTTCGTCGTAGTTGAAGAATTTGTCGACAGCTATCTAAGCCAAAAGCTCTAGTTGCACAAATGCTTTTTGGTTTTCTGAGTGATAGCTGTAGTGTAAATTCAAAAAGCCTGAGATCCAATCTCTACCGGCTGGATTTCTTATTCTTGATAGCTAACTTGTAGGCAAAACTCTTAAGATTTTTGGCTGGCTTAACTTCTTACTTTCTATACCACATTAGAAAACACCGAAAAACATTTTTGCTGCTCTAAGGTAGCCCATTATCTCCCAAAACAGCTTCAACTCTTTGGCGCATACCTTTTTCGGGCCACGCTCCTCTTTTTCGATTGTCGTTTATAGTTTACAGTAGAAGACACCCGATTGTGTCTGGTAGTGTGAAGTGTTTACTCACAAAAAACACCCCTCTAGGAATTAGGCGAATCAGACCACTTTATTCGGGTTTCTTTTCATCAGTCAATCTCAGCGAGTAATACCTGGATTAATCCATCTTTCTTTCCTTACCTCGAGTCCCAGGTCAACGCAAGCATTTGCTTATGAGAAGCCACTCTTATCCTTTCGGCCTCTGTCCAGTGGTTTCCCAGGAGCCTCCGTAGGCTGGAAGTACTCCGCGATCTCTTGCTCCTCCAGGCACGCCTTACAGATATATGTATATTCATCTTCTTTAGATGACACCTAAGGTTTCTATGTTCTGTTAATACTACCGTCTGCCATCTCAAAATCCTTCGATCTGCTTAGCACTTCTGTAATCGCCATTTTAGCCTGTCTGCACAAATTCGCGACGGTCCACCGTTCCCAGTACTCCATTGTGGCCAACGTCTCCAGCAGTCCCATTGCCGTACCTCTGCCTAAGGCAGTTAGCGCGGCTGAGATGGGTGTTTAGATTCAGGTCCTAACTGCAGATTCCTGCTCCTGCCCTCCCATCAATTGTGGATCCATCCGTGAAAATTGTGACGTCAGTTAGACTATTACCAGGGAGGAACCTATCCCTTGTAAGCGTTTCATGTTTTTCTATCAATTATTCTTACTTTGCTCATTCCGTCGACAGCCATTTCTCATTCCCGTATCTCATTTTTGACAAGATCAAGAATTTTTTTTATTCCCCTAGTCATCACTAGACCAATGACGCCTTGCACCTCGATCCATGTGAAGAGCGGCTGACATATAAGTATAATGGTAGCAAATAAAGCAGCATCTAGTATGGTTCGAAAGGCAGGTCACATGCAAGCTTCTGAACCTTACTCAATTGCCTTTTTAAGGTGGTCTTAAAAGATCTTGGCGACTGCCCACACGAACACCGCAAAGTCTGGCGTACAGAGTTGCAGCAGTAACACTGCCTGAACTCCACTCCTTCCGCTCTCTTTTTGAATATACAGGGTTCCTGCAGTTGCGCTATATCCATCTTCTCTTCTCCAAAACATCACATCACACACATCACACACATCATAGCTTATGCCGCTTTATTGTGATACAAATTGAGTTGCCAAACTTTCAGGGTGAACCCACCCACCTGCTTCAGTACGGGCCCACCATCCTTCCTACTTCTGTCTCCCCTTATTATTTAGGTTGACTGCCAGTTACCCTACCGAATAACGGATTTTCTGCTTGACCTTTGTTAGCGGACTGCAACTCGACGAAGTCCGACTCGAGCCCGCAGTTGAGTTTTCCCCCCACTTTCCTAATTAACGCTTCGTCTTTAGCCTCTTATATTGCAGTATCGCGTCACCACCCAGCATTAATTGACAAAGCACAAACTCATCCAAAATAAAACCTTAATACGACGAATTTATGAAAAATTAGCTTTCTCTTGACGATACTTTTGAGCTCTGGAATGACACAGTTAGGCTACTGATCGTTGTCATGACGGTACATATGTAGTATAATGCCTGCCTAATATGATTGGTATATTCTCAATCGCTTATTTCACCGGAGACGCTGTTACCTCCGTCTTGTCCGCTCTTCCCTATATTTTACTTAAATAAATAAAGTATTAAAAATTGGAAATGTCTATTTACCACCCTCAAATTGCCGTGTAATTTCCGTGTGGACGGGAAGTACACGGAAATACACGTACAAATTTCACGGTCTACACGGAACTACAAGTAAGTACACGATAAGTGCGAATAGTCACTTCTATATTCATATTACTGGTAATAGTTTATCACAGCCTGTTCTAGATACAAACCTGGTGAGGGGAGGCGGCGGCAGCCCCTTGCAGTTAATAAAGTAACTCTTCCTCCCAGAAAGTCTAAATTTGACGGAACATGTACTTTCCGTGTATTTTCGTGTACTTCCGTGAACACGGAAATTACACGACATTTTGAGGGTGGCAAATAGACACTTCCTTAAAAATTGGCTTCTTCAAAACTGTTTGGATTGTCAAAGAACGAAATCATTTGTACCTCTCAATAGCAACAAAACATATTAAACATTGACCGAATACAAAGGACATTTTTTCAATTCTTTGTTTGATGCCTACTGTTCCTGAATTTCAAATAAAAACGTTACTTGGTGACAATACGTACGACTACATATCAGAAAAGTTAACCAAACAAATGAAAAAAAAAATCGAAAGGACTCTTAGACAGCGAAAAGATTATTTTTATCCAGAAATGAATGCCTTGCGATATTGATTAAATTGTGTCGCGTGATTGATTAAGATGAACTTCCAAAAGTCGTTTCCCTTCTTTTTGAGTCATACTGAGGCCACGAAGGCGGTCCGTAATTGCGTGTCCTACCGACATTTGTTAGCGACGTTCAAATCTGACTATAAATGTAGAATTTATCAGACAAAAAGGCGACTCAATTTTAAATTTGTCCTTAGCACTATCGTGAATTTTCCAGAGTGCCGAGTGCTATTTAAAGACTACACCTGTACAGCATTCTCCAGTTGAAGGTATTTTAATATCATAGTAGGACGGTAAAGTTGTTGAAAAAGTTAAAATCGAATTTGGGTTCATGCATATTTCAGAAGGTATTATTCCTTACCTGTAATAATAAAAATTTGAAAAAATTTAGGAATATTGGTAAGTTATGTCTTATTTTCCTATATTTGTTTGAAGTTTGGCATTTAATATACCTAGTCGGAAATGTTACGAGCAATGATCCAACCGTCGCGTCGGTCGTAATGGTCACATAAGGTTGCTATATGAAGTGTTCTTCTACTTTATGGTGAGATTTAAGCATGTAAGGAACGCATTGTATATTGACGCTTTTTGATGTGAGTGTACCTGCAATGGTAGGAGTCAGTGTTCTGTTTTAATTTAGCTTCATTCATATCGTAGGACGGTCGTTAAGCTATTTGGTTTGGTGATTCTGTTATTCTTGATCCTCATCTTTAAAATAAACCATTAGTGCTCAATCGAATTTAAATAAAACCGGTGATTGAGCAGGCCAGTTTTAAAAGCGAACGTGTTTTTGACCATCCGTTTTCTCGTGAGACGATGCATGTGGCACAGGGTCCTGCTGAAAGTGATGTCACTGTCATAGCTTTCTCCTAATATTCTTTCAAAGATTGTTGAAGACAGGCTTTTAATACATTTATGTATTAAATTCATGGATCTTCGAACATTTCGCCATGCAACACCAGACCATGATACTGCCAGTAGGTATCAATTCATTCTGAGGTGTATTTTGTCCCATCCATTTTTGCACATATGTATATTGCACCTGGAGTTTCGAATACCCAAAAAATAAAGAAAAAAATTCGGTGGTTGAATACCAAAATTTAAACCATTTTCCATGCCCTTAATTCCTTTTCTGACAAGGCAATGCTAAGCATCATAGGACATCCCCTGAGCATTATCATAACAACAACAAATTGCTCATAAGCTTTAAATGTCTTTTAAGAGTTTGTTCGTTATAAAGCGGGTAATTGAGTGTGATGGTGAATTTATTTGTTCCCTGAATAAATCGAAAATAAATAAAATTCTGGAAATATTATGTCTCTTTTGAACGGAGTAAAAAGAAATCAGTCTCAGTCGGTCGGCATAAGAGGGGAGCACCAAGGGATCATTCCAAGGAAGTCCACGCAGTGCAAACCTAAGAAATCTTCGCTGCACTGCCTCGATGCGGTTGATGTGAATAGCAAAGTACGGAAACCAAACAGGGCTAACGTATTCCAAAATTGATTTAACAAAGGTTGATTTGGTAGGAATCATCAAGTTTATCTATCTTTACACGAAGCCCAACATTGAGCAAGCCCTGCCGGCGATAAAATCCACATGATCGTCGAAAGAAAGACGAGAGTTGCGAACCACGCTCAGATCTCTAACCATGTCAACACTTTTCAAGGTAATACCGTTGACGGAGTAATCGACAAGAAAAGGACGTCTTTTATGTTCCTGTTTCTCGTTCGTTTTCTTCTTTTTCGAGTCCGCCTTGGCTTAATAGCTCTTTCTGACAACTGCGATACTAGCTCTAAGAATTTTAGCTAATTGACATTATTTCCTCCTTTTTCGTTGGAAATGAAAGATCTTACATTTAATGACGATACATCGCGAAACACATCAATAATTTGGTAGATAGTTTTTCGTGCGGTCCTGATGGTATTCCTATTTCCCTTTATAAGAACTGTTCTTCTTCTTTGATTTCTGTTCTTTGTTATTTATTTAGTTTATCTATTTCTTGTGAAGTCTTTGCAAAATCTTGGAAATCATCTCTTATTATCCCTCTTCACAAGAAAGGCAAGAGGTGTGATATTTCCAATTACAGACCCATTGTTTGCGATACACTATACTTTCATTGCAAACCTTTTCTTGGAACTTTCCAGCATGGCTTTATGAAAGGTAGGTCTACTACGACTAACCTTCTGGAATTCTCAAATTTCTGCTTATTCAAAATTGAGGCTGGAAAGCAAGTGGATTGTATCTTTACAGATTTTAGCGATTCATTTGACAGAATAAGCCACCAAATTCTGATTCACAAGTTGACTACCCTCGGGTTTCCATCATTGTTTGTAGACTCGGTTCGTTCTTACCTACTAAATCGGACCCAGCGTTTGTCCTTCCGTGGATCACTATCCAAGTTTATTTCTAATTCCACTGGCGTGCCTCAGGGAAGTCATCTGGGCCCGATTTTATTTATTATTTACATCAATGATGTATCTTTATTCTTGAAATATTTAAAAATTCTTTGTTATGCTGACGACGCCAAAATTTTCCGTGTTGTGTCCTCTATTCGAGACTGTGAACTTTTAAATTCTGACTTAGACGCTTTCTACAACTGGTGTTCTGTTAACTATCTTCTCCTCAATATTAGTAAGTGTACGTCTATGTCTTTTACTCGTAGAAAGAATCCTCTCGACTTCACCTACACCATGCATGGCTATGTTCTGGAAAAAATTAATAGGACCAAGGATTTGGGTGTCTGGTTGAACTGCCGTTTTACGTTTAACGATCACATTGATGAGATAGTTATTAAGGCTAATTCTACATTGGGTTTTATAAAAAGATGGGCAAAGAAATTTGACGACCTTTATATCACTAGGTTCCTCTATTGCACCTTTGTCAGGCCTATTCTGGAGTATGCTAGCTGTGTTTGGTCACCATTTTATCATGACTCAATTGACCAGGTAGAGGCAGTGCAGCGCCGTTTTGTTCGCTTTACACTTCGTGGGCTTCCTTGGAGTGACCCCCTTATCCTGCCACCGTACTCAGATAGGCTTAAGCTCATAAAACTAGACTCTCTTGAATTAAGACGTAACATCTCTAAAACTGTTTTCACTTTTGAGTGTCTTCAAGGCATTATTGCCTCTACGGTGTTGTTGTCTTCTTTTAATATATCGATTCCGAGTCGGGATTCTACTTCTCTGAACCAATGTCAACTCACTTTGGGAGTTTTTACTTTTAAAGAACTTTAGTTAACACTTCCCTGACAATTTAAATTAAATTCATCATTTTGCAAATCAAATTGAACTTTTTCTAAAATAAATTTAAAGTTTAGAGTTTTTGTAATAAGTTAACTCTTTTTCTGGGCTGAGCTAATTCAATTTTCCGCCTTTATAGATTATGATTTTTTAAATCCACTCTTTTGCAAATCGAGATTTTTTCAGAAAGGTTTTGCTGAATTTATTGCCAATAATATCTGATGGATTTGTCCAACTTTTGGTTTAGATTTGGTTAGAGTATAACCCAAAAAAAAGCCTTATTTACCTAAGAATTAATTTAATTTGCGAAAAGTTGAATTTTATTTGAAAATGTGAATTTTACTTCGAAAAATTGAACTTGGAGTACAAAACGTGCACGTCTGCGCCAGTTTCCAGAGTTTCAGAAAATACCCAGGAACGCCATCGGGACCGCACAAATTCGAAATGATTTTCAGACGGTAGCTTTAATAAATACTAAGTCATTGGAATAAAGGGAAATCTGTGGACGCCTCGTTAAATGAGTAAAACCCTTAATGCTAATATTACAGTTAGAATCCAAAAACGCAGTCATCCACTAATGAAAAGTAATTTAGGCAAATCCATATGTCACTAGAATATTAAAATAGCCTTATAATAGATTTTGTTCTAAATTTGTTGCATTTCATGAAGCCTCTTTGATTTAAGTCAATCTTAGTAGCCGTGACCTACATAAGTTTTTCTGCAGAAATCACCATTTAAAAATAATTAAATACCTCGAAATCCTTACAATGTAATCAAAAAGTATACGACGGTCTTATATTGCACGAACCATTTGGAGTATGCAAAATATTTATTAAGTAATCCTGGAAAAATGTGTTCTGTTTCTTTACTTTATCTGAGCAAATTACACTACACTATAAAATTTCATAATGTAAAATCTGTGCCACATTTTGCCCCCCTCCGAGTGACGGCAAACATCATTATTTATGTATTAATATTGCTTCAATTGAAATTTCAGGGTACATTTCATTAAATAAATATCCCTCTGCAGTAGCTCCGCTTCGCTCCGTTTCATTCCGCTCGCCTCTATTATTATCAACTTTCGAAAGAACCTTGCAGCAAGTTTTGCGCCCTTGCCGCAATACAATAGCACGCCATGGCTCCGGCATTTCGTATTAGGCTCCGTTCAATAAACTTTCCAGAACTTGTGTGGTGTTATGCAATTGTGCTAATGAATGTTTTCCAGGCCATTCATCAGGCTCCATTGTATCCCTTCTTTGTGGTCATATAATGCATTATAATTCCATCAAACATTAAGGATATCTCAGCCTAGACTTAACCCGAACCTATGTGGAGTACGTTGACTGGACGTCGATGGCTATTCGGTTCGATCCCCTTTCGACCCCATGTAAATTTTCTTTTCGATTGTTACAGCTAACGAGTTGCTCTTATGTTCGTGCTCTGCTAAAAACATGAAGACTCACTTACCACCTTTAAGTGATCAGGGCTACGGGGGATATATTGGCACAACTCAGGCAAGTCACGATGTTATTGAAGTAATCGTAAGAGATTTGTCGACCTCATCCAGAAGCTATTCATTGAGAGGTGCTAATTTTTCGCCTTGTGTTCCACCCAATTATCGCGTTTCTTGCATATGTCAGAGTTCATTTTTCACATAAGATTTGCATGAATTTTTTTTTGTGAACCATAAAAATTTGATAAATTATCTCACCGAAAACTTTTCTTTTTCTTCCAGGTACGTACTTGATATACCCTCAGAAGTTGACTTGACTCAAGGATTTGGTAAGAAGTTCTATTCCATCCGTTCAAGTGTTCTTATCCAGGTCGCCCGGAGCTCGGAATCATTTGTCACGAGTCTACTTTTATGCAATTGGAATATCCTTACATGTCAACTTTGCTTCTCAAATATTTTGTCTGTTGTGGCCACATATGCAACGTGCATTTATAATCAACGTGACACGCGAGTACAGTACTGGATTTATATATAATTTATTTTGCCATATTGCGGTAGAAGACACATGCAAAACTTGAAGACATTTGCATTTATTTACATTTCTGTGTAGTCTGAGTGAAGAAACTAGTCAGTACGACGTCGAGTGCATAAAATGATCGACAAACTTTCCGCAAGGACTCCCTTCTGTCGGGACGAGGGAGAGCTTATTTTCACATTTTATATTGATATTTGAAAGGTAGTTTTATGATTTTGCAATAAGCTGTGCTATATCCAAGACTGGTTTACATCTCGTTGCAGAGGGAGAGTATAAGTTTGTGATGATAAAATTTCTAGAAAAATTCATGGGGTAATATGGTTTTATTTTGGGGTGGTAAGGGTTATTCCAGGGAATGATTGGTAATTATGGCTTTTGGTTTAAAATCTTCACCAAACTCACTGTGGAACTACAATCGAGAAGTAATTTTGGCAAGTTTTAATAGGATAATTTATAAATTTACGGAAAGAAATCTAAGAACATTCGATTTCTTTTTTTTTCGAAATTTGGAAAAGTTGACAGTCAGTTTGAAAGATTGCGAATTCAATTTGGAAAATACTAAGTTCTTCTTGGACGCTCTTAAGGTTTAGTTACTATTAAATGCAAATGAGTCAAATAACTGAGAAATAAATCAGAATGATATTTTCGAAGAGATTTTTTTTTCAGAACAATTTAAGATATGTTGGGGCTGCTTATCGTAGGTATCTAAGCCATGTTACTCTACTATATTTATAATGAAATTTAAATTTTAGATGATGGTATCTTCCATTTCCCTATAAGTTAAAAAAAATGAATGGTAGCTTACAGTGATACTCATTACTTCAGAAAGTGAGCTCAAAATAGACGACCTTTTTTGGTAATATTTTGTACAGTAATAGAGTACACGTGGCAAATTTACATATCGCACATCCGGAGTGCTTATGCGGAGTAGATTGAACCTAAGGCGAAAAGTGTGATATATCAAATTACAGACCACTCCCCAATCTTTGCTATGCCTCCAAGTTTTTTGAGGCTTTAGTGTGTGATGTGCTTTATTTTAATTGCAAACTTTTCTTGCCATCGTTTCAACATAGCTTCAAAAAAGCCAACATCGACCACAATCAACTTATTGGAATTCTTCAATTTTTGCATCTCTGCTAATGATGCAGGCAGGTTCACTGCATAAATACTAATTTAGCAAGGCCATTCGATAGAATAACTTGCAGAATTCTTGTTTTGAATCTTTCTTTCCGTGGGTTTCAATCTGTTTTTGCGAGTTTCGTTTCGCGAGCGCGTTTCTCTGTGATGCGAGTTTTCACACTTTTGGTGTGCCACAAGGCAACCTTCTCGTGCCTTTGGTATTTACTAACTAAGCTGCCTTATTCTAATATTCTTTGTTACGTTGACGACACTAATCGTGTTGTATCATGTCGAACGTTTATAACTGTCTTCTTTTACATTCTGGGTTGAACGCCTTGCATAGCTGGTCTTTTATCAACTGCCTCTCTCTAAGTGCTCTGCTATAATATGTCCTTCATTCGCAAAAGGAATTCTGTAAAGTTCAGCTTAAAAAAGTCAGGGTTTTATGTGATTTTCTATGATTTTTCCCCATTGAGGTATTTATTGTTGAAATGCTTTATTTTCACTGTAAGGCAAGTTAACACGGATTTTCTAAAGGTAACTCCTGCCAGAGTTTTCTAATAACTGCGTATCCGATTTTAAAATAGAAAAATTTTAGCAAGATATTTGATGGGATTAATAATAGGGTGCTTTTATAGAAACTTACCCTGTTCTCGATTTCTTTTTTCAATTGATTGAGTTCCTACTTGTTGGATCTTACTTAAGATTTTCTTTTGAGGGGCGCTGTCTAATGTCATCCGCAATAATTGGGGGGGGGGGGGGGGGCATGGCAGGTATCTATGGCTTTAATTGCCTAATATTATCACAAAAACATCTTATGTTATGTTCACACTGCGAAAATCCTTCCCTCTAGTAGGTACTGATGACAATGATAATCTTTATTTTTGACTTTAAATGCGTTCCATTGTCAAGCACCCATCAAAGCGTTGGACTCAAATACGGTTACGTCCCAACAGGTGCGTAGTTGCCGAAGTACTCTACAAAGCTTCGGGCCTTACACGAGGTGCCTGTATAATGATGTATTAGGTAATGCGGCGTCTGACGTTCTGGCGAAACAAGGTTCGCAGCTGAACTGTTCACAATCAGCCGATCAGCCGGCATCTAATATCACTAAAAAGGAGATCGATCTAAAAGCTGTTCAGTTCAACGACTTGAGATGGAACGATCTGATAAGCTGCGATTTATCAAGAAGGATGCGGCCTAAGTGGAATCAAAAGAGAACGGTTGAATCTGCGGTGACGAAAAGGAAGTTAGACGCATTCAGCATTTATTTTATTTACTAGAAGACCTATCCGGTGTAGATAATATTTTAGCTCATGGTGGCCAGATAGGTAGTCTGATAACAAGCTGACATTCGCCTTATTTAAGGCATTGGTATCGTTATAAGCATAGGGTCTAACGAGCGCCTTAGTTTAGGTCCGGGAACATTTCTGATGTATATCAGCTTTCTTCGACAACCAGCTGCGGCTGCAATAAGTTTCGGGTCTTTGGCACCGAGAGGATGAACCCTTCCTGGCCAACTCATCAGCGATCTCATTGCCTCGATACCCGAGTGACCTGGTATCCAACAGAGCATGACCCTGTTATGGACGGCTAGTTATTAGATGGACTTACGAAGCACTGTCTCGAGGAAAAATTCCACGGGGTTAGAGCCTTTTAGTCCTTTGTTGACAGTGATAAGGACGTAAATTTCGATGTCAATCGAAACCTTAGTTTTGGGTCCAAAAACACGAATGGCAGTATTCTATTTTTGAGTCATAAGTGAGCCGTTTCAGGCTACTAGGGTTCAGATTTGAACCTGCGCCGTCCTAGGCTGCTCGTTCAGGAAAGGCAATCATAAATCTTCTGCCGAAGCGCATAACTAAAGAGTCATGTTGTCCATTACGGTGAGCACATCTAAGTCAGGAATGCGCTGAAGGAGGCTCATGTGACCCTTGTCTCAATCTGTATTTTAGACGTTAGTAGCCGATTTTATGATAGAGATGTTGAAGAGAGAGAGTCCAATTACCGCTTCCATAGTAGTTGTTGGACAGGTCCTCATTGCTCCTGTTATAGAAAGATATATATAGCTTGTTGCATTTTGGGATTGCGGACCGTTGTTGAACTTTTGGCAATCACAACAAAGCCGTCTCTTTTAACTCTCATCCAATTTATAATCTCCTATATTTAGGATCAATCGTACCGTGTTCGGTGAGAAGACTTCTGAATCGATTTTAGTTAGAGCCTTAACTCCTGGGGCATTCGCAAAGTAAATGGTGAATTCTTTCAACTCCCTTCTCTTCCATGCAAGTCCGATAGAAGTCGTTTGCAGAAATGCGCATGCGGACAGCTTTCCTTTCATCAAGATTTTTCGAAAAGACGAAATAAGGCAAATGCTGCTTTGAGCTTTGTAAAAAGATGGT
This sequence comes from Leptarthrus brevirostris, assembly GCA_964036015.1. NCBI lineage: Eukaryota > Metazoa > Arthropoda > Insecta > Diptera > Asilidae > Leptarthrus > Leptarthrus brevirostris. The sequence continues at coordinate 136,679,238 of OZ038372.1, read as the reverse complement.
CTCGTTCGATGATCCTCTTGTCATCAAGATGATTTATTGCTGTTTATTTAGACCTCGCCTGTCCGATCATCATTCTATTCGGTTCAAAGTAATCGAATCTAATCAGTCTACTTTTCTTCGGTTTATGCTTAGCGGCCTTTCATGGAGCAATGCTATTATATTGTTTCTCTAAAAGGACAAACTCAAGTTACCTTCTATGGACACACTAAAAACGAGATGCGGCATCTCTTTGATTCGGTTCTGTTATGATTTCTTGTTCCTTGCCTCTCTTCCAGGAACTATTGCTATCCAATTAGGAACTAGTCATTAACCTAAATGCATGTACCAGTTTCATTTTGAAGGCGGTGGATTCTTGACTGATGAATGAATGAAAGCTTTCAAAAGTATCCACTTCCTTCTAGATTCAAGAGAAGCAATCGAGAAGGCATGTTCTTAGGGGAAAATGTCTGCGCTCGCTAGCTTCTACCAAGCTTTCGTAGGAGGAATCTTTGTATACGTTATGCCTAACTTCTATTTAACAATGCGGCTTCAACTGTCTGACTCGATTACCCTCTAGGTTCGATTGGGGAGATCTTTAGTATCCTGTCACCTCCCACATCATAGCCCTGGGGCGCAACGCACTGCTCAAGTTGTTTGAAAAATAAACCTTGTTGTTGTGATTTTTTAGTTCGTCTTTGTAAAGTTTTAAAATCTATTGAATTGCATAACGTGAGTATTTAAACCTAATTACCGATATATCCTAATTAGTTGGAGGGAGACTTTTTAGGGAACATGACGAGAGAAAAGCTGTACCGGATTCACAAGTGGATTCCGAACCATCGATATTGCTCTGCAACCTTCAGTGACCTTTTTAGCAGCTGTCACAAGAAAATTACATGGTTACAGGCGGGACTTGAAGCTGCGTATCTTGTGTCGAAAGCCAGAACGAATGAATGTATTTTTTAAAACCAATTTAAAGTTAGTACATACCTAAAGTTCATTTTTATTGCGTAATTCACTTCCTTCTTAATCGCTTGTTTCCGGAATACTGTCTTTCGTTTTCTTTTTCCTTCCACCTCATATCCTAAATCCACAATGGTAAATCCTTTTCAATCTGAAAGTAGGGAATCCCTTTCGGGCATTCTCTGCTTTCTCACTTCCCCACTTCTAAAACAGCAGAGCAAATATTTATTTACACTTCAGAGCGTTTCCGTCTTCTTCAATTTAAAGAAAATGAAAAATTCAATAAACTCACGTCTGAATATCAGGAAACCGAGAATCAAAGGTTATCATTGCTCCGCAGATTACAGGTGTAGTATCAAAATGTGGCTGGCTCGACATTTGCCAAGTTTCGTTCCCGTTCTTGGCCGTGCCAGCCAGCTATCGGTGACTTTTAAATGTAACAACAAAAAGAGCCCGAAAAAACCATAAAATACCGAAGCTACAGATTCCAGCTTATGTCATTTGGATTTCTCTGCGGATCTGGTGGCATCAGTACACGCGTACATCTGTCACAAAGTTGGGCATTAAAGCGGCACGGATGGAAGGCGTATGAAATTGTATTTGACAAGAACATAGCCTTCTGCGTAAACAGCAACACATACATTCTGACTAATTTACATTTTATGCTCTTCACATACAACACCAACCGTTTTACGTTCCCCCTCGCCTCTGAACCTGGTCCATGCTTGTGACGCCTTACAGCCACGGGTGAATGATTGTGGCGTAAATTGAAAACGAGATTAACTGATGATGTCACATTACGAATACACTGAAGAGTTCTTTAAATTAAATAAATACTCACAATTACATTTGCACTATGAAGGGCCACATCTCAACAAATCACTGGACTCGAATGAATTTTAGGGGCCACTGGACATTGACAGCGACAGCGTTTTATCCTCTCCAACCCGTGGTCCTTCGGGTTCTGTCCCGGGGCTTGTTGTTATTCCAAACTCAAGCACTGTCTACAGTGGACCGGCCGAAGTTACTTTTACGCTTTCAAGTGCACGAAATTTATACTGTTAGGTGGCAGCACATGTCAGACACTCCACAGACAAAGTTCGGTGCTCCAGGCCAAGGGTGGCTGGAGAGGTTTTTGAATTTCCATACATAACAGTGTTTGCAAGCTCCTCTGAAGCGACCCGACTGATTTCAAGGGTTAACTCGTCAAACCTTTGCTCGTCTTTGATTTTCCGCAGCGCCAGGCTAGGCCAACGGTCGTAATCAGCAAAAGCAAATATCAACAATCGAGTCATAGGCCAGGGGTGGGAAAGCGGCGTGTCCCAAACCATTTCATATCTGCTGTTTGCTGATACTAATTTATCTAGGCTCCCAGGCTAGTTTAAAAAGGATCGTAAGCGCTGGGTAATTTGAGTACGATTTTGGGCAATCGAAGTGTTCTTGTTTACAAAATAATCATTTAATTACCAGTCATGAGAAGCTATCGCATACTTCGGGAGGATGGGCGAAAAGTAGGCACTAGTAGTTGCTTTAAATTGAAAGGGTCCTTTTCAAGGGGTTGCAATAGGTTTCTGTTACATTTAATGGATGAGGTAGAAAGGTCAACATGATAGAAATATTATTGAAAATATTTTGGTTGAAAATGTTTCAATGCGAAAAAATTGTATTTGCCCGTGGTTGTTATCGAGGGGATAGGTATTTGCTGCAAACGTTTTGAATATTAAAAAATTCCTTACCCAACTGTGGAGGGAGCAAATAGTTGACCCTTATGTTTGCTACAGAGTATACATATCTACCCCCTCTACCCCATACGTTAATAAATTCTTCATTTTCCTCGCCTAAAAGTTGTTATCAAAATAATTTAGGGTTCATTTCAATTTATCAAATTTGTGTCTGGCTTGCGTTTGTTGGACGACATTATTATTTGTCAGTCATTTTTAAAATTTAACGAAAGAGAAACTTACCAGATATTTTAACTTTTTCTATTATTACAAATGTTTCAAGTTTTACACGAGAATTAGTCATTATATACGCAAAATATAACTTGGAGTGATTAGGGAGCAGGATAATTTTCCTGATTAAAAAAGCGCTGTAGAGTTATCACTTGTTAGAATTATCGCCGAACAATCCGCTGAATGCGGGGTCCCCATTACATTTTATTTTTGTCGATTTTGAAAGGCCGTTTAATAGCATTGATCGCAAATACAGTAGCAGCCTTTCGTGGGAGAGGCAACGTATAATAAATCATTGCAATTATCAAGAAGACATAAATTATTGGTGGAGTAAGAGATAATGTGTTAGCGTTTCATCATGAGGTTCATGTCATCTCATGATCAAACCCTATTAATGGCGATTCATAGTTTTTTTACTATTGACAACATATTACGCTCAAAGACTATTGGAGATTGCAGAGTAATGCCGATGGTTCGAAATCCATCTTTAATTGTAGCTCCACTTATAATTGTTGTCATCAAAACGGGTGAAGTTCTTCTCCCGCTCCATACCACACAAGTGATAATGTAACTATAGAAATATTATGCAATTCAACTCAGAATCAGTGTCACACCCTACACAAAGGAAAACTGTGGGAGTGCTGAAAGGGACGAAATAAGAGTGCATATTTTTTTATTTATCACTAATATCATAACCACCCACTGGAAGGGATTAGACGGAAGGTTTTAAAATACCTTGCCCATCTGCATTTTGTTGACGATGTATGATTTCTGTCTAACAAAGAGAGTCGTTAGTTTAAGTTTCGACAGACCCGAATAGTCAATGTCGTAGAGAAGGGCCTAAGATCAAAATCTGTGGCTGTTCCACATAGAAAGTGGCTCGTCAAATAATTTCAAAGCTACAAGCCTTGTCAACTGGTGTCTCCGGTGCATCCTAAACATCCTTCGGCCGAAAGTTGTTATGAACCGACACCTACATTTGAAGATTCACAGTCCAAGACGAACCTTAATGTTTGAAGACGAAAGTGGCAATAAAAAGTCAGACTAAGAAAAATGTAAAACATCATACGCTCTTGATTGGACGGCCGTGCAACACGTGTGGAACTAGAGATACCAAAATCAGAAAATCGTAGTAGAAGTTGGAGGATTGCTCGCACTGCTGAAACTTACATCAGATTCAATAAATTTTGAAAGGGTATATAGTTAGATCCGCAACGTGCTTAATTTAACGAAAAATTTAATTTGAACTTGCTACCTAAAATGGTGGAATAATCTCGACGTGAGACATCTGGAGTAGATTTTAATCCCATCCTCCTAAATAGGTACTTTACTATGATCACTACGTATACACCAACCTGGGTCTCTATCCCTGCTTTATTCTGACCTGATAGAAATGCATTCCGTTGTGTTCATTAATGTTAGTTTCTAGTTAGTTTACGGTGAGCATACTGGCTGACTTCCCCGCATTTTGTCAGAATAATGACACCTGTTAGATTGCGTATATTAACCCGCATTTTCAAGCACTGCTTGTAATATCCTAAGTAATACAAGTAGAGTCTAGTAGTTTACATCCTTAAAAAGTCGAACACATCTTATTGATTTTTGACCTATCACCGTGTTTTATGTCTTAGCTAGAATATTTGAAAAAATTATGTACGCAGGAATTAGTGACTATACCCAAAGTAGCAGTCAGGTTTTGGTCTTTCCTATAGTTGTATAACATCTATGCTGCATTTGGTATTCCTTGTTTTGCTAGAGTTTAGCAAGACTTGTGACTCCAGAGGTCACATACAACCAGAAACATAGCATGCTCAGAAATTTTTAAATATATTTAGATCTAATTAGATAGTTTTTGCATTCCTGTCGCGATCTCGCCTAAAGACCTAAAATCCGACTTACCACAGGGCTCAATTCTTGATCCTATTATTTTTAGTCTATATCGGATATGAACTTGTTGACGTTATATTTGAATAAATTCATTCAGGATATGAGGACGTGCAAATATATTCCAGTCTTTTCTTTCATTTTTTCCTTTGGAACTACCTCTTCCTCTCTCAATTTGCGCAGCCTGACATACTTTTAAACATGACCTATACTTTCTACTTTTTGCACCACCACCCTTATTGTTTCTTTTCACAAAATTTCATGAACCCTTTTGAATCACAATCACCGAAACATTAGAACTCATTATTTGACCGATGACTTTTCAAAAAAAAATTTATTCACAAACCACTTCCATCCTCCAATTGGAACCTTCATAATTTTTTGTACTTTTGTGATCCCCATTTACGGTATTTCCTGAGGCACTCAAAATCCATCACTTTTCCAGTATCAACTGAGATGAAACCCCGTTGAGAGAGGTGTGCCAGCGAACCCGACTTGTTTCGATAAATATGACTGCAATATCAAATTATTCATTTTAGGTTCGGGCTTATTTTGGGGAACTTGACAGCTGTGACAAACTTGTTAAACGGTTCCTGTTGTACCTCTCAAGGTACAAAATGGGTGGAGAAAGGTCCAGAAGGACACAAAAACTTTACCTGGTATGCCTCTATGTCCCCTATACAACGTAGTCCATACAGGATCGGCAAATTTACGGCATGAAGGCGATAAATGATAACTTTAGAGGTCAACACGCTTTTCTGTTTATCAAACCGACGGAGGTGTATCAATTGGTTGACCGGCACGACCATCATGTCATGGTTCCCGGGTTCGAGGCCAGGTCTGCCCGTAGATTTTTAAAATTAAATTCAAAAAATCCACTCCATCTCTGGGCTGTTGTCTAGCTCGCATAAATACAAAAACAAAACATTGGAGTTTCCTCACTCCATACACCAACCTGAAAAAAAAAATTTATTCACAAACCACTTCCATCCTCCAATTGGAACCTTCATAATTTTTTGTACTTTTGTGATCCCCATTTACGGTATTTCCTGAGGCACTCAAAATCCATCACTTTTCCAGTATCAACTGAGATGAAACCCCGTTGAGAGAGGTGTGCCAGCGAACCCGACTTGTTTCGATAAATATGACTGCAATATCAAATTATTCATTTTAGGTTCGGGCTTATTTTGGGGAACTTGACAGCTGTGACAAACTTGTTAAACGGTTCCTGTTGTACCTCTCAAGGTACAAAATGGGTGGAGAAAGGTCCAGAAGGACACAAAAACTTTACCTGGTATGCCTCTATGTCCCCTATACAACGTAGTCCATACAGGATCGGCAAATTTACGGCATGAAGGCGATAAATGATAACTTTAGAGGTCAACACGCTTTTCTGTTTATCAAACCGACGGAGGTGTATCAATTGGTTGACCGGCACGACCATCATGTCATGGTTCCCGGGTTCGAGGCCAGGTCTGCCCGTAGATTTTTAAAATTAAATTCAAAAAATCCACTCCATCTCTGGGCTGTTGTCTAGCTCGCATAAATACAAAAACAAAACATTGGAGTTTCCTCACTCCCCTTACCCTAATTCCCTTCCGGCCAAAGCCATGCTATCGCATCAAAAGGGTTGTCCCCTAAGCCTTGACCGCATCGTAAAAAGAAAAAACATACACGTTATGATTATCATCTTCAGGAACAATCTTCAACGGCTTTTAAATTTTTCGCGTTGCACTTAGGACACATTACACTTTTTTGAATGAACTCGGACAGAACATCCAATTACACTATCACATTACCCTGATAGACCAAACTTTTCTAGCTTTCTAGCTATAGTAACTACAATACTGTTTTTTTTAGACACTTAGAGGAGAGGGACAAAATATATTAGGAAAACTTGAACTTGGGATTGAGGTTTGGGTAAGGTCCGAGATTTTCTTTGGCCGCTTCAATAATGGTATATTGGTTACCACGGAACTTTTTTTTGTTAAACTTGCATACAGGAACCATAGTACCTTTAAACGATAAATCGTTCACAAAAACGAACACCAGACATAATTCAAAATCAAAATTTGACTGGCGATGACGCAACTCGGTAAAAAGAAACACGACAACAAACTCACACAGCCTATGGAACACCCCGATAAAACTTTATTATTCGTCGCACCGATAGTGGCACACGCGTCTGCATGTACCACCAACTTAGTCGAATTCGTGCATCACTGCTTGCTTTTGTTTGATTCAGGCTTGCAAGTCGACTGCATATTGAGTGATTTTCGTATGACCTTCGACAGAATTGTCCACGAGATTCTCATTCACAAGCTTCATCTGCTCGGGTTTCCTACCCTTTTTATTGACTGGCTGTCCTCCTACCTGTCCGGTCATATTAAGCGTGTTTTGTTCCGCGGTGCCGTACCCAACGATATCCCTATTTCCTCCGGGGTCCCTCAGGGCAGTATTATCGGTCCTCTCCTCTTTACTATTTTATTAATGATGTCTTCTGACTAGCTCTAGAATCTTGTGTTATACCTATGATGTCAAAATATTCCGCTTCATCTCTCGCAACGAAGACTGTGCTCTATTGGTGCTTTGGTAACCGGTAATATTAATAAATATACACTGTAATGACCTATACTCGTACTAGATATCTAATTTTTTTTGACTACTCTAAGGATGCAGGTGTCTTGAGGAGGCTTGTCAGGTTCAAGGGCCTGGAAGTAGTTCCTAATTCCCGTTTATCCTTCGTCGACCACGTCGACTTCGTAGTGGGCAGGTCTAACTCCACGCTCGTTTTTCTGAAAAAAAAAATGGTCCAGGGACCTTGACGATCTCTACTTAACTAGGTTTCTCTTCTGCACATTCATTCCATTTTGGAATGCGCTTGTCCGGGGGTGGGTCAAGCTGGCACTGTCACATACTAAAAATGAAAAAAGCGACACGGCAAAATAATGTGCTATTTATGGGCTAATTTTGTGCCCAAATAAAAAATTTTGTGCTCGATAATTAACGGGGCAAATTACAGTTGTAATATCCAGTACCAGCTAATCGGCAAGCTAGCACTGCCTCTCCCTGGCAGGGTTATACTTGGCCTTGGATAAAAACTGACATCGTTAAATTTAAGTGCTATTTATGTGCTTTAAGATAGCCGGGACCGATTTTCGAAAAAATCATCCCTTGCATAAAAAACAACCCCTATAAGAAATTGATCATGTCCGCGGGCAAGTGAGCTTAAGCTTTTTAATAAAAGCTCAAAGCTCCCTTGCACACATACATAGCTTTGGCCATCGCTGGTTTAGAATGATAAATTTCTTATAGGGGTTGTTTTTTATGCAAGGGAGGATTTTTTCGAAAATCGGTCCCGGCTATCTTAAAGCACATAAATAGCACTTAATTTTAACGCTGTCAGTTTTAATCCAAGGCCAAGTATAACCCTGCCAGGGAGAGGCAGTGCTAGCTTGCCGATTAGCTGGTACTGGATATTACAACTGTAATTTGCCGCGTTAATTATCTAGCACAAAATTTTTTATTTGGGCACAAAATTAGCCCATAAATAGCACATTATTTTGCCGTGTCGCTTTTTTAATTTTTAGTATATGACAGTGCCAGCTTGACGCACCCCTTGTCCGGTATGTGATGCCTACTTCGCTGTCTACATTAACCGGATTGAGGCTGTCCAGCACGGATTGCTTAGGTTCGCTCTTTGCAGTCTTCTCTGGTGCAATCCTTTCTCCTTTCTATCTTACCTTGATAGGCTTAGCCTGATCTCTCGAATCCTTTAAAAAAAAGGCGCAGGGTCACTTTTCTATACAATTTATTGCAGGGGACAACTCCGAATTGCTGAACGATGTAGGTATTTCGTTCCTTGAGGAAGCTCGACTTTTGCCATATTGCCCAGCATTGGCGAATCTGTTTATAAATAAATAATAAATAAGGGCCGATTTAAGGCATTTAAAATAATCGTAAATATGACTTATACAATATCAGTGGAAAGAGGAAAGCGAAAACATTTATATGTCATGATTTGAGGCACACGTAAGGCGTTGTAAGAGTCACAAAAAATATAAAAAAATGCCAAGTCTAATCGGATTACTAAAACACTTACAATTCATAAGAAGTTTAAAAAATTCAAAAGGAATTTTTTTTTTTTGAAAGGATATTTTACGAATAATTTGGTTGAAGAAAGATTTTACTGATATCAATGCAAATGATGTCGTACTGGTTTCAATAAACACAAAAAGTATAAAATTTCAATAAAATAATCATAACTGATTTCAATTCCACGTGCGTGAAAATGTTGAAATATTTAGAAAATTTATTTCGAAATCGAATTCCTGTATTCGAGCGTGAGGCGGGGGAATTGAATTCCATTTTTCTATCGTAGCTAGGAGGGAGTTTTCCATGTTTCAGCATATTTATACGAAACAAAAACGGAAATAGAGATGGTGTTTCTTTCTTGGCCTACCTAGAGCATTTGAGTTCTTTCTTCCTTTGGTGTCAAAATCATAATCAATTTTGTAGATTGCTGGGCTTTCCATTATTTGTTTACCAAACATTCTGTTTCGTCATGCAGGAGGAATGGAGAACTGTGTTTCATTCAATGAAAAACTAAGATCTAATGCGGTCCCCAAATTACAGTATAACTACATCCAAAAGTTATTGGCGCAATATTCGAACTGAACAAAAAATGGCTCTTCATTGCAATAATTTTACAAGTTCGCTTCCGGTTTTTATACAAAATCATTACACTCCGTGGCTGTCTATAGTTCCATTTCTGATGAACATCCCAATCTGAAATACTTCATGACCGAAAACATATCACCAGAACAAAACTCAACCAAATTCCAATTTCACAACGCCCCAAAACGCAGATTAATCGAATAATTAAATTGAACTCTCGCTTAAATCAGCTCATTATAAGAGCTCGCGAGTGGATGCTTGAATGTTAGGCCACAAAACCCCAGAACCAACCCCTTATTATTATGTTCATTTGTTTCCATTATACTCTGTTCTGGGTTGCCTCCACTTGAATATCAAATGGTGGTTGCATACATGCGCACTAATCGTGTACATATACACACACAAACATAGATCGACTTGACACTATGCCAGAGGAGGTTACAAAAAAAAAAAGTTTGCTCCAGAACTCGAGATAGTCGTTTTTGTAGTTGAAGGGAGGGGATGGAATTAAAGGGCAAAAAAGACATTCCCAAGTCTTAATGAAGGGTCAACCCAAAATATCATCACATGCTCGGGCCGACGCTTATCCTCCGGACTTGTGAAGTGCTGGAATGAGTAATTTTCACGCATAATGTACGTCGGAATGGCGAGGAAAATTTATCGAGCAAAAGTGAACTTAAAGTGCGAAAAATCCGGAGGCTTCCTCTCGTCCTACTCGTCATATTTTTTTCCTCAGCGATGCTTTCTCGTTCGCAGTTTAAATTAAGGACTTTAAAGGGGTGCGCTTTTCGAAGACAAATGTGGCTGTGGGGATGCATTGAAGGTCACTCACTATTCTGAGTGCATAGTTCACGACATTCCGTACCACTTCGAAAGGTAGAAAATAACTTTGGAGATTTTATGGATGCCTTGATATAATTGAAGTGGTGTGACACATATTTCACGTGGAAATTTTCCGCTTCCTTGCCATTTTATCCCTTCCCAGATAAGAAGCGAAGCATTTTCAGGTGTAACGGTTGTGAGCATTACCCCAAAACTAAGAAAAGTTTAAAATTTTTCTGATTTATGTTCGTTTTTACTTGTCCCCATAAATTACCACTCTAACATGTCGACAAAGAAAATAAATGAATCATCGGCTGCAGGGTAGAGGGTGGACCGGCATACGTTATGTCCTAAATCCTTGGCAAATAGATTCTGATAAAAGGTAGATAGTTACCAAAAGCTGTGTGAATTGGGGGCCCAAAGTCTTAGCGCATCTCTCTAAACAAGCCAGAAGAACTTCTTTAATTTGGGACCCGGGCGCTTATAAAATACCCAGCAACTAGCCCAGGGCACGTTTTTTGGAAAATAGCATCAGCAAAGTTTTGTTGACTTTGCCGTTACGACTTTTCTTGATTTTCTTAGTGATAGAGACATTAAAGGTAAATTCTGTCCCTAATGTTTCTGGGGGGGTCTTCTTCGTCCTTATCGGCTGTTGCCTATTATGTATCTCCCTCCCACTTGGATAGAACGTGAGTTGAATCTCAATTTAGAGATATTCCACGGAACTAAGTCTCATCACAATTTTTTTCTGGGCAGGGACAGAGAAAAATTCCACTCCTGTGATGCCGCCATCCACCCCGTTTGGTTTCATTGTGACTTAGAATTTTTCTCGATTTTATAGCCCTCTCCTTGAAGTTCTGTTCATGTGTGAACGGTAGGGTGATATCCAGAAAAGGAGTTAAGGCCTGGCAAAAATAGAAGCACAAGCGGAAGAAAAACTCACTTTGGATTTGTTAAGCACAAAATTCATTTATTTTCGAACAGAACAAGTTGTGCATTTGTGTGTACGGCGGCGGGAGTTAAGAGTCTTCCATGTTGACAGGAAAATAGAAACCCAAAGACCGAAGGCCATGATACCGAAACAGGATTCGAAGCGGGAGTGCCATTTTCAAACGAAGAAAATACGATGAGGCAGAGAAATAAGGTCACACGTTTTTGCATGGTTTTGAAAAGCATAGCATAGGATAGCATAGCCAGCAATAAGACGAACTTTAAGTGATTTGAACGTTTCCTGTGTAACGATAAGAAAGGTTATGTACGTGCCTGTGTTTAGAACGTTGACTTAAAGAGCTTAAACCATTTTGACATAGGAAAGATTTATTCGGGACGTTTGGATAACGTGGGTTTGCTCCTTAGTATAAAGTAGACGCCGGCGAGTTATACGTTGCCAACGCTAAACTCTTCATAAGATGGATTTGCAAAAAGGACAGGTTCAAACAAAAAAATGCTTGTGGCGGGCAGCTTAAAATTTATCAATGACGATATGCTATACCAACTTTCTTGAACAAAATTGATATAATATATAAAGGCAAAATTAATAAATGGCTGCTATTTCAAGCTTGACCTTGTGAACAGGTGCGTTATCGTGTAAAAATAACACAATACCATCTATATTCAGGTAGTTAAAAAGTTTGACGTGCATAGATTCGCCAAATATGTTAGCAGTCTTATTTTTGTCGGTATATTCATACATGACGACATTGACAGAAATTGACTGAAATTATAGACCGCTTCTGCTTACTTTGGAATTCCTGTAAGAGCTGCGGGATGAACAAGCCTCTCGTTGTGATCATAGAACCAGAAGTATGCTGGGAGCAGTAAGCAGACGTTGATGACTCTGCAGACTGGTCCCACGGGACTCTAAGCGGTTTCGAAATTTAGTGCTTCTGTTCTCGAAGTAGGGATTTCGTCCAGTGCAATATCTACCCTTTGAGGTGTACGGACAAGACAAGGGCTCCGGTGTAAAGACAACTAATTTCTCAGCTGTGTGGCCGTGCAGGCCTTAACCTCGCCTTAATAACTTGACCCTATCTTATTGAGCTCAGTCAAAATCCTCTGGCGATGGAAACGCCATTCAGTATGCGACCAAAGGCTTTATAGCGGCAGTGGATGTGCAGAGCCACTTTGTCCTCTTCCATGCAGAAGCGACATGTTTCATTTTCTGCTTTACTCATTTTTTGCAGATGATATTTCAGAGGTTAGCGTCCCATCAGGAGACCTGTTATCAATCTCAGCACTGATTTGTTTTTGTTCCGAGTTTGTTGCGAGTAGTTAATAAACTTTTTCGTTTGTGTCAATCTTGGGAGGTTTGCCCATTGTGTTTGTTTATTCCTATTTTTCCAGGACCAAATGTGCATTGCGACATGGCTTTTTGAGTAGACACAAAATCGGACCCATGAATATGGCTTTAGCGCTTTCCTTTGCAAAACTGTCTTAGGCGGCCTTTGTGACCTAGTGCTCAGGCTAGGGTTGCCGTTGGATTTTGTCAATGCCTTTAATTTACTGAGACAATCTCAGATCAGCTTTAGGCCTTAAGTGCTTTAAGTGCCGCTTGGCTGTCTGAAAAATTCTAAGTACGATTCCACGCACTTTTTGCACCGTAAAGATTGACCTATATACTCCTACGCCTACTTCGGCCTCCATTTTAGATCCGTCTGTATACCATATAAGGGATCCTCTTTCAAAGGAGTAGCTGTTTGAGTGACAGTGCTCTCTAGCTCCTACGATCACCAAAAATGGTTTTTCGAAGTCATACTCTTGCGGCTCTATATACGATACCGAGTTAAGCGCTGGGTCATCTATAAATTCCTTTAGAATACATTCCTGACCAGCGAAATTGTCGGATTTTAGTAGGCCTGTCCAGTGCAGCCTAATAGCACTGTTAGCCGCGTCTTTCTTGACATGCATGTGCAAGTGGAGAAGGTCTAACATGGCTTCTAAGGCTAAAGTTGGGCAGGTGCGCATGGCACCGGTTACTCCTACCAATTCATGTACATGTAAATATTACAGATTCATCTGTGCTGTCCTTTTCTTTGTTTTTGGCCACCATATTAATGCTCCGTACGTGATTAAGGCCGCTGTGGATTTCTCTCAGGAGGGCTTTCAGTTGAGGGTTACATGTGAGGTGCTGCGCTAGGATTGCACCTAGATACTTAACTTTTCTGGAGAATTTGGGTTCTATTCCCTAAATGGTTGGAGTTTTCAGTTTTAGCTTATTTATACGCTTAAACGGAACAAGACTTGTTTTCTTGTCTTGCTGGGGTTGACACGAACTGCTGGCACCAGATTGAGACTATATCTAGCGCCTTTTGTATTTGTTCAGAGATTGTCTGATTATTCCTGCCCTTGATTATGATAAGCATTTCATCTACATATCCTTGGTTTTCAACGTCGGCATATGTTAGCTTAGCATCAGCAACCACTGACTATAAAAGGGGGGACTGGACCCCTTCTTGGGAGCTGCCCTTGGTAGCCTTAAAGTTGCCGCCTTTTTTCTAGACTAGATGTAATTTTCCGGCAGTGAAAAGCAAACGATCTGGCGCAGAAAGGCACAAACGAATAAATTTGTCTATCTTATCCAGGAAGATAACAAATTAATCCTGAAATGAGCAACGAGGAAGCTAAGGAAAGCTAAAAGGGATCACAAACAGCCAAACATACTAAAGCGTCCTGGACAACTCTCAATGCAAATGTATTAGAAAAGATAATAAAATCGAATAAGGCCCAACTGGAAACTTATGTAGGCCTAATGGCAGGGCATGCACACCTAGTGGCTCATACCAGAAGAATATCAGTAGCAGACTCCAGTTTAATTCATAATTTACATGGAGGCAATCGCCATTGTCTGATACAGTGCGTCGTCAACATAGGAAAGAAATTTGAATGAGACAGAATCGAGGACACATCATTGATGTAAATGATGAAGAATAATGGCCTCAAGTGGAATCCCTGTGGTATCCCGGATGTGTTAAAAATTACATCCACGAAAAGAAACCCGCTGAGTGCGACCACATAAGTACAAACGAATTCAATTAACAAAAAGCTTTTCGAAACCCGAGTACTTAGTTTTGCGGAATGCTTTGCTGAAGTATGTAAAAATGCAGTCGACTGACTTGCTTACCAACTTCAATAGCAGAGATACGGAAATTTAAAAATTCGAATAAATTGGTGGTGGTTGATTTTTATAAAGCCATGTCGAAAGGACGACTTTCAGCAAAAGTAAAAGACTTCGCAAATAACAGGCTCAAGAATTTTGGAAATACAGCAAAGCTTAGCGATTGGTTTGTAGTTAGAACTTTTACCTACGTAAATAATTAAGGAGACCTTGTAAGCTTTCGGGAAAATACCAAGAGAAGAACTACTTAAGGACGCAGTTGGATAAATTTTTTTAATGGCACGATCATCACGCTATGGTTTTAGGTTTCGCACCTCGGTTTCCCCGTGAGTTTTTAAAATAAAAATTACAAAATCAACTCCATCTCTGGGCTGTTGTCTAGCTCGCAGTAAAGTAAGCATAAACAATACATTGAAGTTCCCTCACTTATTCCCGCTTACCCTGATTTTCTTCCGCCCAAAACCATGCTAACGCATCATAGTGTTATCCCCTAGGCTTTCGCTACATCATAAAAAAACTAACAGCCAAGGTAGAAATTCGTATCAAAATCGTAGTATCATCAAATAAAAGGTCTTTGGATTCGTCAGCAGTCTGCGGAAACCTCGTCAATTGGGTAAAATCCTTAAAGCTTATATAACAGATATTGTCCAAAACCCAGTTTTTAAAAAATCGGCAAAGATATTAGTTGTCGTCATGGGCTCATTGCTTTCCACTGTCTGCAAAAGACTATCAATCCTCTTATAGCCATCAGAATTGCGTCTGAAGTTAACGAATCGTCCAGGATTCTCATTTCTTGACCCTTTTCGTGGGTAGTTGTAATGTTGAAAATCTGGCCGGCATGGCGTCGGATATCATAGTCAGCTCAGACACACAATATTTTAAAAACATTACACAGAAAAATATTAAAAGACAGGTTATTTCTGAAATATGAATTATAAGAGACATGTTGGTTCATCAGATTAAGACATGTCTCAGCCCAGTTATTAAATTTTTTACAACGCTTAAATCCTGAAAAACATCGTTTTGGAATAAAATGAATTTTTGATTAAAAAATACTTCCAATACAGACATTAATTTAAAAAGATTTCTTGTGACTTTCTAACAATGCTAAAATGATAAATTTAACCTATCAGTTCGAAAGTATTGAGGTAGGGCACATTTAGCAAATATTTCATTATCACTGCCAAAGTGTGGATTACTAAATATTTTTTGCCGTGTAACGTTGCAAATGAACCAGTGGAAATACTTTTGCAAATCCGTTTTGAATTATTCTAGTCGTACAATAAATTTGCCTAACTGGGCGTTTTATGGTGCCTTTGAGTTAATTTCTGCAATAAATAACTGCAAAGCCGTTCACCTAATTTGCTGTGGCATTAAAACAATTTTTATGACATAATGATCTAAGAAACTTTTTGAATAATTAATTTAAAAGGAAATACCTGTTAACGTAATTTTGCACTTTATTTTCTTTCGGTTTCCAAGTACAAGAGCTCCAGAGTTAAGACAACAAACAACCAGACGAAAAAAAAATGCATCTTAACATGCCGTCCAAAGCAGAAGGAGCCCCCAAACAAAACCTGTGAAATTCAATTGGTTTTAGTCGGAAGTTGTTTTCCTTTTTGGCGAATTTAAAGGCTCGAATAAATTCCAAAATTCTTGTGTTACATAGCCGTCAACTCCATCCTGTGTGTAATTTTACCGGAGGGCCACTCCTTTATTTGGGAGGTAATGCGATTTATGCAGACCTTTCGTGCTGAAATCAGACTCCCTAAGGACATCTAAATCATGCGTTCGTTTTGCTTCGACTTTCAAAGGGTACACCCAAGCTCCGTACAATCGTCTCTACATCAGCTGCAATTTGCTCTGCAGTCAAAACTTTTAAATCCCAACCAGTTATTAGATACAGTGAGAAAGGGGCACGAAGTGAAATTCTACCGGATACGAGTTGGAGCTGCTACGTATGCGCACATTCGTTACAATCCTCAAAAACAGAAAGGATAAATCGTTCCCAATACACCAAACTCAAAAGCTTCAATTCCCCCCAGCTATATCAACCTGTGATTTTCTTTTTGTTGCTTTGGCTCTTACTTTTCCTTGCTGTTGGCAGCCAGTTGTTTCTTGATTGAACCGAGGACCATCTTTCTATTGCCATCTCCTTGCAAGGGCAAGCATATCAAGTTTTATTTCCCGTCACATATAGGATTTGTACGACTCCGATATAGATGTTTGGGGACCTCTATTGTTCCCGAGTAGACGTTTGCCTATCTTTCGGAATGTACTCCATCCAAGCCAAGGAAGGAATTCTTTACAGTATAGGACGGTTTAGATGTTGAGGGAACTCGGAAACATACCAGATTCCTTGCCCTATACATTTGATAGAAGCCTACAGAGAATCCGTAGAGTGGGATTCAGAAGGTTCAACAATATATGCAAACACAAAAGGTTTAATTTCATCAATTTTCTCTGTTAGAGCACAGAATCGTTAAGTGAATGGGAAAATCTTTTCCCATGTCTGTACAAAGTTGTGTACGGGTTTTGTTAATCTAAGTTTTGGATATGATTCCGACATCCAAATTTTCACAACTGTCTCAAGTTTTCTCGTAAATTTCTAATTTAGTTCATATTATTTCGCTTCAAGTTGGCACGTGAGTCTTGTTAACCCAGTTCTATTGACACAGGTTCCATCGGAGAGTCTTCAAACACATAATTCGAAAATCGTTAGTTTGGAGTTGTGGTTATGACTTTATGTGGTGTTATCTGCTAGAAGGCAGTTGTTGAATTACAAAATTTACCGCGGTAGTTATTTGAAGAAGTTAATGCTGTTCAAAGTTTTCGTCTTAAATAAATTTAATTATTTCCTTATAAGCTGTTACCTGGGGTCTTTACAGCTATTAAGAATGGGAAAAGTTCTGACATGATATGGCAGTTAATATTTTGTGGCGATTGGCAATTTATAGCGAAGACTAGAAGATTGTTTTTAGTTGTTGTTAAGTAGCTAATTTCGACATATGTATGTATATGGTCACGGACGAAAATCCTATTAAAAGCATCCCTGACATGGAAAATTTAATAGCACATATCCAGATGTCGTACAATCCAATTGGTGACGTATTTTGTGTAGTTAAGACACCACAGCCGCAGTCGGTGGAGTAAGTCATAACGTGTCGGGGCTTACTAATCCGAAGGACCCAGGTTCAAACCCCACCGACGACGACCCATGGTTGTTTTCTGCTAACAACAATGGGGGCTGCAGAGAAAATAATGAATGAAGTTGTTCTCTCCTACAAAAGGTTCCGGAAACGAGAGAGAAAGAGAATTTAAAAAAAAGATTGAAATGAATATGCAATTTCGAATAGAGCACATTTATAAAACTGACATTTTTTCAGGAATAATAAAAATCTTTGATCATTTTTAGTCGTTAGTGGAGTAAGTGCTATCGTGTCGACCTTCCATCACGGAGTTCCCAGGTTTAAACTCATCGGGCGGCTACGCATAGTTGCGATGAAAAGACCATTGCGAGCTGCAGAATAATGTCGGTAGTTCGGAATCTACCTTAAATTGTAGGTGAATTTGCAATCGGTATGTCGAATTAGGTTATGTTCTTCTCCCACCTCATGTCACTAGAGAAGTAGGATTATACTTCTCTAATCCCATAAGGTGGGAGAAGAACTGCTCAATGTATTAAGCGATTTAGGTGCAATAGACGAAAACAGCAACAGAAAGTAAAATTGTCGTGTTTTAGCGAGGACTTCTTTAAAGGATTTTAAAATATTTTTTTTTTTTTGATTTTTGGTGAATTGGTTATAAAGTATAGCTGAAAACATCCTAACGAACACCGTCCATCCTCCTGATCTAGTCAAGTCAGTGTCATAGTTAATATTATTATTTTTTTTATTTATTTAAAGATTTGTCAAATGCCTGATTACTACAATTATAATAACAATATATGAAACAGTCAGTAAACAAAGATAAAGTTACTCTAACTAAGCTGATCCTTTATCCGATTTCTCAAAAGATAGTAGTCAATGTAATTAAACCTGTCATTAAAGAGACGCGACATCGATGCCAAGGGCTTATTCATACCTAATTTAGTATAATGATAAGGACCTTGAAAAAAGCTGTGAGTCCGCAATGAAAGATCAGGAACGGAGATACATATTCAGAGACCCCAACAGCTCTGGGTAGGAATTCTCACGAAATTTGTTGTTTCGGTGCCTTGTAATTACGCAAAATTGTAAAAATGTGTAGAGCTTGAATTTAACAAGTGTGTGTTCAATCGGTTGAAGGAAATGCAAACCGTTTTACAAAATTTTACTCATGGCAGTCCAAACGCTATGAAGTGTCAAAATCACACGCCAGCTACCAGCCAGGCGGCTGAGTATTTAGATGCAAGCTCCGGGGAACGGCATGGGAGAATTACAGATCATGCGCACAAACTTGACATATTTATTCGTTGCTATGAAATATTTTTCTGTTGCCACAACATATTTTGGGCATGCGCGTAATTTATTGAAACGGTTAGGCAACCAAATTGTGTGAGAATCGCTACCCTGTAGAATTCGTTGAACCTTGCAAACAATCGAAAGCAAAAATAATTTTAGAGTTGTTACGGATATTCTCAAGAGTGTCCAGCGAGAATAATTTCAGTCTATCCAAATAAGGAGACAGTATATGAGGATTATTCCAGGGAAGGCGTCTAAACGCAAATCTCAAAAATCTACGCTGCACGGTCTCGGTGCGATTCACATGGAGCGCATAAAAGGGGGACCAAACAGGACTAGTGTACCTACTCCAAAACAAAAAAGTACGATAGACAATTTTTAGTTTTAATTTTTTTTTAAGAATAATCGAACTCTTTTGACCATTATTCACTCAATAAAACCTAAAGACGCGTTAGCCTTACTTATAAGAGAATCTATGTGGCCCTGAAAAGAAAAGTGAGTGTAAAGTATGATCCCCCAAATCCCAGGTGCTGTCAAGTGTATTTAATGAACTACCTACTATCAATAAGAAGGTTAAAGTGCAGAGGAGTCCTTTGGCGTTAAAATGACATTGTACTGCCCTTTAAGATGTTCAGAGGAAGGTAGTAGTCGAAACACGTTTTATGAAAGGTTTGAGTTTAAATGTGAATAATCCTCTTCATTAGCAAGCAGCACGAACATGTTTAACATCATCAGCATAGCAAAGAATTCTCGAGTTATAAAGGGTCGTTCATACATCATTTATGTAAATCATAAAAAGCGGTGGTCCAAGATGGCTGCCCCGGGGCACCTCTGAGGTGTTAAATATTTCATTATAAAGCGCCTCACGAAACAAAACAGGCTGTGTACGATTGGACAGACTTGAAAGCATCCAGTTTACTAAAAGAAGAGGAAAACATGTCACTTATGAATGAGAATTCTGTGATTGACTATCAAAAACTTTACGAATATCAGTAAAAATGCAATCATCTTGCTTACCGGCTTCAAAGCCAGAAACGCAGTAGGTACTTGGATAATTCTAAAAAGTTGGATCTCAAACTAAGGCTTCAAAAGTTATTAATTTAGTATGTCGCACTTGTTGCCATTTTCATGTAGGAGTGCTTTTAAGGTCGCGGAAAGATGAATAAACGAATAAATAAATAAAATAAAAAAAGCAACAAGAGACGAGCTACATACTTTCAGAAAAGATGCTGGGATTTGATTTGAGATGTACGTTTAGATGGTACCCGTCGACAACGTCGAAGTAATAGTCTGTTCAACCTATGAATTGGCGAGTCAATTTTAAGAGAAGTCCTGTCCTTAATAAAATTAACATACGCCCATTCTTAGCTTGAAACAAGCACGCACAGCGTAAAAAGCCTGACTGGTACTCTAATGAGGTACTCTTATTTACGCCTTATTAAAAATATGCCAGCCCGTGACAAGCACGTATAAATAAAAGACGCACAAAATAGTCTAAACCAAGCACGGTACACTCACACATTTTCTAGACTTAAATTTAACGTTTGTGAAGTTGAGTCTTATTTTTACAAGAAATTTCAGATAATTGTTATCATTATTATTGGCATGACTGACTTTGTGGCTGTTGGAAACAATTTTAATATCAGGTGGCCGATGACCCACGCGGTGAATCACCAGTCTCGAATGTGTTAAAGCCAGACCGCAATAGCAGAAGACTGCATTTATAACGGGAGTATTTTTAGATTTTTGTGCCTATAAAGTGAGCGTGCATACCCTTGCGAGCATACCGTGTACGCCCGCCCTTGCTATCTTTGGGCCTGTAGCGGGAGCGTGCATACTACTAGCGGGAGCATTTATTCGCTATGCATGCTCGCAACGTGTCAAATTTTAAAGTGAGGTATCATATAAAAGGACTTCATTTGTACATTATAAAATATATTTTCATTTCAATGGGGGATTGTTTCGACTTTTGATGAAGTGTCTAAAAAAATACCATTCCCCCACCTTATCTCCGAAATCTGCAAAGCGAAAAATCTACGGGAAAAACAAAACGATGTCTCTAACTAGCACACTTTTTAAAAAATCAGCAACCTTCCAAAATACGGAACCCTCAGTACGCGAGTCCGACTCGCACTTTTCCGGCAGTGTTGAGCACATTTCGTACTATCAGAAACAGACCTATCATACGCCGTAATAAAGTATTATATAATTATTTCCTTTTACAGTCAACTTTAAATTGGTAAAAATTGGAAATAATGGCGGCCTGTAAAATGAAAAAAAAACCTACATATGTGGATTTGTTCCTAAATTTGTACCAAAAAAGTAATTAAATGCCATTTTAGCATTTCTAGCTCCTAAGATTTAGAAAAAAAAACTTACTCCTCCAATACATCACAGCCTCTTAAGTTTAAGATTTTCGTTCAGCCCTTGAAACTTTTTCAATTTATTGCTCCATTAAAACTGTGCTCACGAGTTTGAAACTTTTCTGCAGCATTTTAGATTTTCTCGGCGACCTTTATTGTCACGAGATGATACCTTGACAGGTGACAGATTGCTAAGCTCAAAGATGACCGACTAATTAAAATTAATGCACCGCCCGCATTTACCATTCTCAAAGAGAAATATATCGTGGACCTCGCCTTAGTCGTCATGGTATATTAGTGCTGCATTGCTAATGTGACTTTATACATTTCCGGCAGCATAGGTAACGAAAGGTGAGTAGACTCCGGCACCAGTAACAGCAGCCAGGTAATTAAGAGCCTTTTGATGCGAGATTTAATTATGTGCTTGCAGCCATTAGGATAATACTCAGAGGCTAAAATCAGCACAAAGCGAAACCATTCGAATGTCACTCGATTAGTTTCTGGCCAATCCTCAGGTCGGTGTGAGTAAAAGCCGAGACTTTTGTCAATTTATTGTAATTAACCGCGAATACTAAGCTGAAGACGGAAACGTCTGTCTTGAAATGGATAAATATTCTCTGCAGACGGTGCCAAAGGTTTTGATTACGTCAGCTTGTCCCTGCAAAATAAAAACCCTGACAATGTCTTTTCTCCTAGCAACAAAAGTCTAGTCAACTCCGGCCAGGTAGGAGAAAGTCGAAACAGAATAATAATCCAAGACATTTTCGCAAAGATAATATTTTCCTTGCTAGTGGGGAGCAACAATAAATGGTGGGGCTTTTCAGCTCTATTTCCTTAAGTCGTCAGCTCACTTAATGCTCAAACTTTTGGCTTATGCGACGCCAATTTTGTTTTCTGCAAATTCAATTCCGTTCGCATTTTGCTTGGGGTTTTGTTATTGGGTTGCTCGTCTCGTAACCTCCCCCTGCTATTGGAGTTGGTCTACGGTTTGCGCGTGTAAATGCGCCAAAGTAATATTCGCGTGATGTAATTTCGCCGTGACGGGCTCGAACGTCTGTCGTCTACCGCGTTCAATTTTCCACGGATTTTAGCCCAATTTCGAGCGGTAGTGTTGACTTCTTTGTAATGTGACAATTTACAATTTTGGGGAAATTTCGTGCCACCCCCATTGGCATGGTTTCGTACGAAAATGCCTGTCGAGGCGGCGTAACACAGTCTCAGGCACTCGTTAAAGCTGCCTGTTATCCGTCTTCCCAAAAAGTAAACCCCTTCATTCGTGTAATTTTGATCTCGTAATGTTGTAATGTTTTCAGTCAGCCAGCCGTCGCCGCTTTCTTATCCTTAATGTCTGAGCCACATACTGCCTCCATCAGCCCAGCCATTCGGAAAGAGTAAGTGGATTAGCTTATTCCATTGCCCTTCCTTTGCCGGGGATGATTCCACTTCGGAAGGTTAACATGAAAGTGTATGTCTAATGAATTGTTTTTGGGGGGCTGATGGTATGTAAGTATACGATTGTGCCGTATCTGCTTAAGTTTTGGGGCACCATAATTCACTTACAAACGATAGCAGTCAAAGGCTCCCAGATGGAGTAAGTACGAGACTTGAACGAGTCAGCAAATTTTATCTCCTCCAGAAGGCCAAAACTCTGGGAAAATTGATGCTATTTCGTTTTGCATTGTGTAAGGATTGTCGAATGTATTTTGATTATACCGGTGGAGCTATATTTGGCGGGAAATTTATTTTATGCCAATACTTGAAAAAGGGAAGTTAGATAAAGGGGTGCAAAGTGTTCACGCAGTAGACGTAAAGGAAACTTTGTCTATTGTTTCGTTTTGTATCAACTGAGAAACCGGCAATTATTTTACTTTGTTGAAAGTTTTCCTTTCGATTAAATGTGGGGAGGAACTCTAGTGTAATGGAAAGTGAAACAATTTAAAACGAATTTTGTTCTTAAAGTAGCAAGGTTCAATCCTTTTAACACTGTAACTTCTTGTTGATGTGAAAAACAGATATTTGGTAGACTTGAATGCTAAAACCAAATTCGAAACTTCTCTGACAGTAAAGACTAACAGCATAAAACTGAGCAAAACTTTGAATTTTAAGGACTAAGAATGATCTTAGTATATTCAAATATGGATTATGACATAGTAGTCCATGCAGTGCAAAGCGCACAAAGCGATGCTGGACAGCCTCAACACGATTGATATGGATTTTGTAAAAGCAGAACAAGCAAAGCAAGCATACTGAAAACTTGGTCGAAGGAACGAACAATAAAGGAACCGTGTGATATGAGGGTCAACAAACTACTTAGCTCATCTTTTAACGAAATCCTTAATCGAATTTGCTCTGTTAACAATCGCGTCGATATGGTCGTCGAAGATAAAACGACTATTCAACCGAACTCCCAAGCCGTTGGTTTTGTTGCTCATCGCTTTCAACCATTCATAGTCTAGTTGAAGTTAAGCTGCATTCTTTTGCCAAAAAAAACCCCTAGGTTATGTACACTTCCTAATATTAAGAGGAACACAGCATATGACAGAATTACTAGTGTAGGCGACACCTCTAGCCTTATCAGAGGTTCGTAGGCAGCAATATGCGGTTCTTTAGTTACTGACGAAGTGGTATTCGACGGTCTAAAGGATTTCAATAAAATAGTTATTAAATAATCCGCCGGACTATCGCACAGTATGAATTTGAGTATGGTTTTGTGTTAATATTTAAAATAGAATTCCACCAAGAAATATCGGTAACGTCAATTAACATGTTAATGTACTTCATCCAAAACAGTGGAAATAATTTTGATCAGCTCCTATTCCCTCTTGTTTTCGTGAAGTATTTAATTGATCTCACTCGGCGTGTAACATTTCGTGGCTTGTTCGGGATTCCTCAGGGAAGCCATTTGGCACCAATTCGAAAATTTGTTCTGCTGACGACGCGCTAAAATATTTCGTGAAGTGAACGCCTTCCACAAATGGTGTTGTAACAATCGCCTGTTCCTGAACATTGAGAGTTACACTACTATATTGTAAATTAAAATAGTCCACTCCGTTTCTCGGCTGTTGTCTAGCTCGGAGCAATGCAAAAACTAAGACATTCAAGTTTCCTTACTTGCCTTACTCTTATTCCCTTCCGCTCAAAACCATGCTAATGCATCAAAGGCTTGTCCCCTAGGCTTTGGTCACATCGTATAAAAAAATCATGAGACTTGCCAAGCAGCTCGAAGTTCTATTTTTATTAAGCTTGGCCATATCGTCCTAGAGATGGCACAGGTTGAGGACACACTCCATCTTAGATTAGCTTTTGCTAAGAAGTGCTAAGTTAGTTTTATTTTAAGGCAATTAAGCGGGATATGAACGTCCTCTGCTGAAGATGAGTGAAGAGAAGTGCCCCAGTTCATCTGCTTTCTCGTTCCCTGGAATGTTCCTGTGCCTCGAAACATAGAGAATGGTAATGTTGAGTCTTCCTCTTAGAAAAGCAAGTTCCTCTTTACAGTCTCTGACTAGCTTTGAGGAGTTGATGCGTGACTCAAGCTGGCTGTCCGTAAAAATACTAACGTTTGTCATTGCAGATTCACTGAGTCATAGCAGACAGCATGCCTTGAGAATCGCAAACACTTCCGCTTGGAATACACTTACGTTGTTCGGCAACCTATAGGACTCTGATATGTCCAAAGTTTCGGAGAAAACACCCGCACTAGTACAAGAGGGTGTTGTAGAAGTTAAATAGTTCAGTGATCCTACAAGCCTTTCTGTATGAGATTCTGACACTGAAATTCATCATGTATCATGTAATCAGACTGTGCGGTAAATAACTTTCTAGATGCTGAGTTGAGGACGCCACCATGGCCATAGCTTTGGTGACCCAACATCAAGTCTCTTTTAGTCTGATGGCACTGCATGCCACCTGATAGATGATGTGATGATTAGGGGGGAGAATGTGCAGCATAACATTGAAAGCATCAGTTGGGGTGGTGCGTAGCGCTCCAGTTATACCAACTCAGGTAGTTCTCTGCACCTTGCTCAATATGACCCTATTATAATCCCTCTCTATGGCCGTCATTAGACTATGAAACCATAAGTGAGGATAGACCGTACCACCGCTGTGTACAACCATAAGTTCATTTTAGGCTACAGCTCCCACTTTTATCAAAAGTGCATCTGCAGGCATAAAGAGTCAAGTTTGCATTTTTAACTCACTCTTCTATATTTTGCTGTCAGTTAAGCTTTGGGTCTAGAATAACTCCTAAGTACTTAACTGTGAGAATGAACGAGAATTGATGCTCGTTTAATTGGGCATGGCAAAGTTGGGTGCCTTGGTTTTAGTGGTAAAGAGCTTCAGCTAGGTCTTTCCTGCGTTAGCAGAGAGTCCACAATCCTTGCATCATCTGCTGACCTTTCATATCACTAATTATTAAAAGGAATTTACCCGATACCGGAATTGCCAGGTCATTGGCATACACAACAGCTTTGATTTCGTCCTGGTTGAACAGCAGCAATATTTTCTTCATTACCATCCGCCACAGCAAAGGAGACAGAACTCTGCCTTGAGGCGTTTGCCTGCAGACGTGTCTTTCAACTCGACTTGTTCCCAATTCGGACTGTATTACTCTTGATCTTAGCATCGTAAATATCCTCCAACTGCCAAGGCCCTGCTTTACACCTAGCTCCGCTAGAGCATAAAGGATAGATTCGGTGCGAACATTATTGAAGGCTCCTTCTGTAGCTATAAACGCTACTAGAGAGTATTTTTTGTATATTATTGAGTGTTCAATTGTAAGTACAACTTCGTGGGAAGTCGTCTCTGTGAAGCTTCCCTAATAGAATTTGGCTACATCATAAAAACAGCACTAGGCGTGCTGTGATCTTCACATTCGTTTTCCTTTTAGTGTCTGCCTAAGGCGAACGTCAAGCATACGCTCCAGGGTCTTTAACAGAAAGGCCGAAAAACTGATTGGTCAGAATTCCTTAGCGAGTTCACAACCTCGTTTACCAGCCTGTGGAATGAATCCTACCTTGACTTCTCTCTAGGTCTTAGGAACGCAACTGAAAGTAATGCAGCCCCTGAAAATATCCAACTACCAAATATGGTAGTATCTGTAGCAGGATCATGATAATTTCATTTTACCTAGGGGAATTTGTAGGGGCGAAGCTGTTAATAGCTCAGATAATCCTTTCTTTAGTAATGATAGCTTCAACTTCGCTCTTCGGAGTGTGTCTGATTAGCGAGTTGCAGTTAGTTGCTGTGCCTTGGGTTATCACACTACAACCTGGGAACTATGTTATGTGTGCTCTAGGGTTTCAGCCGAGGATTGCGTCCACGCCCCATCTGTTCTCTTCAGAAAAGAGGGATTGGTGTGCCCTTTTGATGAATACTTGCTATCTAGACTTGACTGTTGTCTTTAATTCTTATTTTTCTTTGTTCGATTCTATCGTAAATAAGGCTAGTGCTACTTTACAGTTCGTGAAAAGATGTTTCAACCAATTCATCACAAAACTGCTCAATTGTATCTATGTTAGACTCACTCTTGAGTGCGCTTGCCCGGTAATTTTTTTCGCTTGTGGTTTACGTTCCGGATGAATTACCTTTTGATTATATGTAAATTACAAGACTACTCATGATTTCGATAATAATTTTATTCTATATTCGAAAAGACGCCACTCGTATCTAGTTGTGGAGACCTTCTATGGTAGTGTTGCAAACCTGTGTTTTTTTAAATGTGGGTCCTACTTCAGGATTAGATTCCATCGCACCTCTCTATCTAATCGAGCCCCAATGTGGTATCACCATGGGCCAACGTGGTCTCAGTGGGCTTTTTCCCTAGGAGGCTGCAACTCAAACCTATCCTAACCAACAATCTTCTATAAATAAAAAATGCAAATATTTTGTGAAATAATCTCGTTTGTTTAACACAGTTTCCTCTAAACGGCTATTTATGTACATTTGTCTACCACTTCTATACTATTTTGTCTATAAGTTGGAAACATCGCTCGTCTTAATCAGTTATTCGGAAAAAAATCAAATTAAAATCGCCTACAATTATTTAATATTTAAGATTCGTAATGATATGTTTGTGTAATACTGCAAATTTTATTACTTAACCTAGCGCTCTTCATTACATTTCTGTCACGAAAGCGATATAAAATAAAAAACATAACAAAACCGCTCAGCGATGCTGCAAGTTCCTATCCGATAAGCTTTTCCGTCCAGATGCCGCGTGCTATTTTTAAACTTTTGTAAACAAACAATTCGAAGAGAATTGAAGAGAAAACTTCGTTCCTAAGAGGTGGCATTAATTATCTTCGCGTACACTGACCGTTTTCAACACGATCGTGTGCCAAAACACATGTACGCAATCGTCAATTGATTACATAAAAGTGTGGAGTTGTTTACGCAAACATATGATATGAGACACATTAACGTCAAGCCTTACAATAATTATTTATGCAATGCCTACACCACTGACAATAGTATTTGAACATATTCTAGGAAATCAAAATGGCAACAAATTCGTGTGTTTTATATCTCGAAATGTTTGCTATTTCGCATTTTCAAGTTATCTTGATTTCGTCTTAATTACGTCTAATATTTTTGCGGTCTGATTGGTTGCTACATTGTTTTACTTCTAGCCAAATAATCGATTCAGCAGATTTCTAGAAAATTGTTTACTTGAAGCAAAGCAGAGAGAATCAAGTTGAACGACTTAGAGCATGTGCCAATATCCAACATGACAACATGAGATTTACTGAGTTCGTTCAGTTAATCTGTAGCCATCGTGTCCATGTACACTGTAGGCGGGGACTAATCTCAATCTTAAAAATTCAATGATGTTATAACGCAAGTCTGGCAATTTTTATAGGCGAAAAATATTGTTCGATTCGTTTGTCATTGAAATTAAAATGCGATCATCACTTAGCCATCTTCTGGCTAAATTTAGAACTCGCGTATTTTTGTAAGAAAAAAAAATTAATTCGTAATCAAGCGTTTTCGGGTACTTCATTAATTGGCACAGATATGCCGTTATATTAATAAATTTTGGCACTCGTAATAATTGCATCTATGTCTGCTATTTTAATTTAATATTTTACTGCTTTATTACATGTTCTTAGGTTTATTTGTACCAAACAGTTTTGTTCTACAGTGATTTAATTAAAATATTTTTTCTTTTTCGTTTCAGGTAGGTGTCCTCAAAATGATTACATATTGCTGCCGGCTTAGTGTATGTATAAAAAAAATTTATAAAATAATGTGTATAAAAATAACATAAGCAGTTATACAAAGTAATATAAGAAATTATCAGGTTAGAAAGCTATGTTAAAGCCCGCTTCAATATTATTGGCAAACTGATTAGGTGAGGTTATGGTGGGAACAATAATGCTTCGCCTTAATAGAACGCATTGTGCTCAACCACAACCCTGGGATCGAAAAGTAAGTTTATTTAGCTCAACAGTACCCGCCTCCATTTCGAAAAATATAATGTTTCTCCTGCTGATGCTAGAAGCTTCCTCTGGTCCTCTAAAAAATCTTAGGAAACGACATAGAGGTTGTTCAACCATTTCCTTCATGTCGGGCTCCCTGTAGTCTCCTTGTGAAAAATTACGATGGCTCCCAGTTAGGCGCACGACTAAATATTTAACTCTGGTCTAAGCTTAAATGTCAATACTGGTTGGATATTGTGATGCTAATGTCGTAGCAAACTTGACGTACAAACCGTGGCTAATAATTGGAAATAAAGCTTGGCCGAATGTTGAATACCAATATCGTACCAAGCCTGGTAGTGAGTCTTGTACATTATCAACTATTTTTAAAGAAACATTAACTGTTCAAGAAAACCACAATGCATTAAGGCCTTATATACGCCAAGATTTTTGAGCTAACATATGGTGCCTCAATCCGTTTATCATTTATCCTTAGACAAAAGACAGCACTGCCAGTTGCGACGTATAGACTAATTTCCAGTTTTCAAATACGATGTGTTTTCATTCTCAGACTACATTGCAACTAGAACTGAGAACTCTGTACAGTTCAGTGGTAAGTCAAATTGACCCGCGAAGCAATTTCGAACATGAATTTATTTATTTTACTCTCTTTTTTTTTTAAGTACCGTCATTACAAAAATAGTGATTGTGTCAGTCTGCTTCATTCCCAGGTTCAAGGAGCAGTCATCGAGTATTGACTAATGACAGTCACGGTACAGTCACAGAACGGTACGATACGGAATCAATAGCATTTAGTCCTCCGCTATTGGCTCTGACGACCTTCCACAAAGATTCATAAAAATTATCTTAAAACTTATTTTGTATAAAGTCGTTCATGTTTTCTTTAGCAGTCTAACTTCCATGCTATTTTTGGGTTTTTGGAAGATGGTTACCTAATATAACATCTCATATAGGTGAGGCTCTAAAATCTAGATTATGCCAGATCTGTCGAAGTATCATTTGTCCATCTATGGTGCATTTGATCAGTTATCGTCGTGCGGAAAAGAAGCCTACCTACAGAAGTTTTATCCAGTTCGATCTCTAATGTAGTGCCGTATCCGCCACAATGCAATGCAATGATGTCAATGAGCCAATTTTAGAGAAAGCGCAGTGACTTGAGTGTCCGTCAGGATACAAATATCCTTTTCAGATATTGTTTCCTTTTCGTCAACTCAGGCTCTCCTGAATTGCGATTACTTCTGCTTGGAAAACACTGCACTGATCCGGAAGGCAGAAGGATAGATCAATATTCGGGTTTTCAAAGATCCCCCCCCCCTCTATAACCCCACCTTTTTTCCAATCTTTCTCTGCAATTTGAAATCGTCCGGTAGATCTGGACGATTTCCTCGTAAAGCAAAGTGTCGCTTTTGCAGTATAGCCTACTTAATCCGTTTGACAGATGAATAACTGGGTAGGGTACAATCGAGCTTTCTAAAGAGAACGATAAGCTAGAGTTTGAAACACGAACATTCGATAACTGTGGCGGTGGCGGTGAGTCTAACAGTAGCGCTCGCATCCATCCCCTAAGGGAGATAGATAAAGAAGGATTTCCAGAGCAGCAGTCGGTGTCGTCTTCCGCTTATACAGATGCAGACTAATCTCTGAACCTTTTCTAACGCTAAGGTCTAAAATTGGCTTAATGACCGCTACATAAAGCTAATGAGTTATCTTAGGGTGGAAGCCCCATTTTACACCAATAATCTTTTAACAAGAGTGCCGAGTGCCGTTGATTTCCTAATTCCTTCCTGGATGTTCAGGTTTATGGTGCCTCGAAAGGTTTAAAACTATTTGTAGTCCACCGTAATTTGGTCTTCATAACCGTTTCATCAACTCCAGAAGGATGAAAAATTAGTTTGCCGGCTTCCTTCTCCCCCCCCCCCCCCAGTACTTCCTGGAAAATGAGTTTCCAAGAGAACCTTAAGAGATTCTGCACTCAATGGGGTCCAAGTCTCATCCGCCTTTAGCAGATAGCGGGGTGACTGAGTCTCTTAAGGGGCAGGATTGAGCCACAGCTATATTTAGGGTATTGGAAAATTTAGCTGCCAACTCTTCCAGATCGTTTTTCTTGTTAGGAGGATTAGGTGGGTCTGAGAGCAGTGATGCCTCAACAATTGCTCTACACTTATTTCAATAATTCTTTCAGTAGACGATTGCTTTCAAGGACTGATCGTCTAGATCCAATTGCTTTTTGCTTTTTAGAGAGGGGCAGTTTAGCACTTAAAAAGAAATCAAATAGTGATACACTTCGCTTTGTGATATCGCCCATACTGCCCCATACTGTATGATGTGCGTTGGCTTCCAGCCTCAGCAAAAAGCGCACAGTGTTAGACAATGGAGCTCTTGGAGACAAGCCAGTAGCATCTTGCCAATATCTCTTTCTCTCTCTCGCTCTTTTTTGACAGCTACACTGTCCTCGTCCCGCCAAAAAAGCATATAAAAGTTTTCGGGGACAGAGTTAGATCAGTTGGTTGAGCGGCATGACCACCAAGCCACGGTTCGCAGCTAACGCATCAAACGGGTTGTCCCCTGGGCTTTGGCCAAATCGTAAAAAAAAACACCTGACGACCTCCCACTTGTAGAAGTTCGTATATCCTGGTGTTGATAGTCCGCAAACCCATTCTTCTACGACTCACGGTTCCTTGACTAAGCAATATCTTCTCCATCTTTAGTTAAGCGGAGAAGAAGAGAAACAGATGCTGCTTTGAAGTGGTGGAGAATAATTCCAATCAACCACAGAATTAGAACCGCAATCAACCCTCACCTTCACCACGGCGTCGTAGGCCAAAAGGTAATCCTCATCCAACGAAGCATTTAGAGGCCTGTGCGAGAGCTCCGTTTCAGATAGAACGTCCTTCACTAGAGCCTGTGAAGGAAAGGGACCTCTATAATCGCCACTCTAAACCGCCACCTCTTCCTCGGCCTTTTTGTGCACATAGTACAAGAAACCTAACCATGTAATATTCTTCTCAAACCAGTCTCTGCGGGCAGTGTTTCAAGCACCTAATTTGTTCCTTCACTCTACTTCTAAGTCCTCCTTTTCTTCGCCTCAGACATTTCAGGAAAGAGTAAAAACGACAGCTCTTCAGCCGAAATGTATTATGTTAACAGCGTGACTACAAGAAAAAATATGTGAAAAAAGACTTAATTTTCATTAAGATAATTCACCAGCTCACAAACACAAACAACTAATAATTTAAACAGAAGTTTATGGGTCCTTGTTTGCTTAACATGCTATCGGTTTCCAATGCAAAGAATATTCTAAATAGGGTTAACATTAAGAACAGAAAGGGAAGTGACTACAGTAATTTGAAAATACTGCCTGAGGCACTACCTTATAGAGTCTTTGGCTCGACTCTAGAAGGAATACAGTATTTGGAAATTTTGATAGTTTCTTCTCACTTAGGAAGTATTTTCGTTTCAACCAAATTAAAAAGACTCGTCGTATTATTTTGCCTAATAATCGTAGCCTTACCCCCAAAATTAAAGAACAACATATTAAAATTAAAAGTTCATGGAAAAACATACAACATATGTTACATACTTCTGCCTCAAAACAAATCCATTAAGTGTTTTCCCATTTTCATCAAAACCCCTATAAATTTTAACCCTGCAAAACATGTAACCCGCCTGGAAGGGGCTCACCCGAAGAGACAGTTATTTAAGTTGTTATCGAATTTTGGATCCATACAAAGTTTGCGAAAAGTTGAACGCTGAAAACACTTGGAGTTGCTTACAAACTCAATAAAAGAATTTTCGGATTAAATCCTTTCTTTTCTGGTTACTTTTGAAGATTTTCCCCTTTTTGTCTGCCTTCGGAAAATTTTAAAAGTTTCCAACAAAATTATTTGTCATATGCAGAATAAAAATGTTCTGCTATTCACACATATGCCAAAACTTATATCAGTTGAGCACCGCATATTTGCAGAAGTGCAAAGTTTTCGACATCTTGGAACTCTGAAACTTTTCCGTAAAATTTCAGGCTAGTATATGCCGCATAGAAGTGCAAGGTGGCATCGGATTAGGGGTGGAGTTTAAGTAGTAGGTATTTGCCTGCTTAGTTGCAATTTTTATGTCCTTATACAGGAGTGTGGCTACTCGTGTTCGGCTAATGTTATTGACGTGTCTATCTTAAACGAAAATGCATAAAAGTCCTTAAAAGTCAAGAAAACATAGAGCAGTCCGTCTTAAAATTACAGTAAAGAAGGTACAAGAATTATACAGGAAGGAAGTGTGCATGTGCTTATATTTTGGGTAAAGTGGAAAACCAGTTTGCAGTGGTGACAGTTTTTCCGGTGTACAGTGTCCTGTCTACAACGAAGGAGTGGCCCATCTGTGGAATGAGCAGCATTTTGGTTTTGCCCAAAACTTTTCGTTGATGGCATGTTAAAGCTGGCAACTATTTGAAAGTCACATCACAACATGATACTCGTGCATGCGAGACGGGCTGCAAAGATAGGAACCTAACTCCTTTGTAACTTTTCCTGCGCCTTACAGATGTTTGTTTTAGTCCCTGGAGATGGTTACGGATATGACGAGACCCATGGCGACTATAAACATTCGTTCACCGAATGAATTTTCAGATAAAGTTTTCTATTTTTCTATGAAACTACGTAACATCACAGTTATAAAATGAGAAATTTCCAAAGTAATTGCATGTTGGATGCTGCAATCGTATCCCATACACTTGAGAAACTTGCCGACTATGAGGATAAGAATTGCAAGAACAGAGAGTTTTCAGATTATTCAGCAATTATTTGCCAAGAGTTTTATGACAGATTTGATCAAAACTTCTCAGAATCTCTGCAAATTTTGTACTCCTTTCGGGACAAAATTAATTCCTTTACGATACGGGCGTAAACCATTTTTGAGATTAAAAGTAAATTGTGTCGTAATTTGGAGAGAGTAGTTTGCCAACATTAAGACGTTAAGGTGTTACATAATCTCGATGATGATATAAAGGGAGGCGATGTAAAGACAATTGCTTTCTTGAAATAAATTGAAAGATAAAATCACGTTATCAGCAAAAATAAGCGATTAAGATTACAGTGTTTAATAATTCCAGGAAACAATTATAATAAACGATAAAACTGAGACATTCAATGAAGCTTTACAAAGTTTTTCCATCTTTCTGGTAGACTTTCTCCTTTGGCCGTGACAAAAAATACTTCTCCAGTACCATTCTAACCTCGTATAAAGAATTCATGATTTTTGCGTCCAAATTATTTTGAAGACTGCGTGATAAAGGACAGTTTAACCCTTTGCGGCATTCGAAAGTCGTCATAGAAGACGATGTCGCCACTGTGGCGGCATAATCTCATTCCTGATCGCCTGGCGTGCGACATGGCGAACGAGGTTAGCGATAATGAAAAAAATTGTCCTTTTCTAGATTCAGATGTTTAGATCAACTAAATAAATTTGCTCCGACCTGCTGGTACTCCCATCATCGAAATCTACCGACTGCAAAGGTTTAATGTAGGGATGTCCGCCGAATGTATGGGTAGGGTATAGTTTCCTCTCGGTATGTTGCCGAGCGTTATCCTAATGAATAAACACATTTTATCTTAAGATGGTCGATCCTCTTCTAGCGCTGAATTAGACCTTTGTTCTTTAAACCAGAGGTAGAGTAATGATAAGTATTGAGACATTCTAAATATGAATCTGAAGTCCAAATTTACCAATTATAAGGCTATTGTAGGATATGAATGGTTGTTTGGCCGCCATAGCCAAAGATAGCACTCTAAGCTCAAGAATAGTTTCACACAAAATAAAATTCATTTTTCATGTTGGACCTGTAGCCACTTCTAGACCCTCTAAGACACCAAAAAATCACATTTTCACTCTTTATTTATTTTTCTCGAATGTATTACGATAGATTATGTTAAAAAAAAAAGTAGTCTATACCCAAGGCTTTTCACTCTCAACTTTTTTTGACTCCTAAAGCCCCTAAAGACCCTGGTTCACCACCTTATGTATATTGCAAAAGTGAGAGGCAAAGGGGCTCACAAACAAACTGCGCCCCAAAGTGAAGGGCAAGGGGACTTACTGACATAAAGCACCCTGAAGTGAGAGGCTAGGGGACGCATCATCAATCAAATGTCATAAATCATAAAAAAAATTCTGGAAAAAACAATAAAAATGGAAAAGTATTGGGTCTATTTATCTTAAGCGGTCGTATAGAGGCAATGTATGAAGTCAAGAAGACCACTTTTCCAATACATCTAACGTGGTGAACCAGGC
The DNA here is from genome assembly GCA_964036015.1 of Leptarthrus brevirostris. Taxonomy (NCBI): domain Eukaryota; kingdom Metazoa; phylum Arthropoda; class Insecta; order Diptera; family Asilidae; genus Leptarthrus; species Leptarthrus brevirostris. The sequence goes on along the minus strand of OZ038372.1, from coordinate 136,644,327 downwards.
TCTTAAGGGGGCCTTAGGAGTCTTAAAAAAAATAGAGTGAAAGGCCTTAGTATAGGCTAATTTTCTCGAAAGTTTTAACATTTCCTATAAATAAAGAATGAAAATGTGATTTTTTGGGGGATCTTCATGGGTCTACGGGTGGCTAAGAGTCTAAAGCCAAGGTGAAAAATTAATTTTCTTTTTGGAACACCTTTTGAGCTAAATTATTCTTAGGCTTTGAGGGCTTTCTTTGGCTTTGGGGACCAAACCATCATTCCTATCCTACAATAGCCTTTAGATTAACAAAAATTGAATTTTTCATGAAATCCTTAGATGATTGGTAAATGTGGGCTCCAGATTCGTGTTTAGCATGCCTCCAAACATATCATATCATTGCGGCGATTAGAGCTAGATAAATTTCTGAAGTCCACTTTAAACACAAATCAGACTCTCATTCACCTGACAACTTTCAACTTCAATTAGGCCGATAGGTCTTGAAGTATAAAGCTGTCCGTATACAAGTGAAGATAACAGTAACTCAAGACTAGTGGAAGGTATAAACATAGCAAATAATAATGGCTCAAGGACGGATCCTTATGGCACTCCGCAAAGGAAATCGGACGAAACGTTATTACAAAAAACTTTTCTGCTGTCGCCCCTGCAAATAGGAGCTTAGTAATTTACACGCAATGCTAGATAAATTGAAGGTTGAGCGAAGTTTGTAGGGTGTTGTGATTTATGCTATCAAAGGCCTTTGAGAAATCCATTCACTGTTCAACAGTTATTTTCAACAATTCTTATATGATCAGTGATTTTCAACAATGCAGTATGACTGGTTCGAAAACCCGATTGAAAATTTGACAAGAGGTTTCTTGTCTCCATGTGATCAGTGATCTGGCATGGAAAGGCTAAATAGTTATGGGTCGTAGGAAAAGAGCTTTTCCTTGTTTTGCTATTGAAAAAATTTGTAAGGTCAGAAGAAGAGTAAATGGAAGTAGCTTTTTAAGAAATTTAGGCTGTAAATCATCAAGGCCGACTGCATTAGACTTAATTGACATTACGGACAGAAATACGTCAGTTTCAATGACTGGGGTAAAAGAGAAACCATCAGGTTCCTGATTTTGATTCAAAGTATGCATATATTCGTTCAGATCAGCATTACCAGATGTAGATACCTTACATAAGATATAAATATCCTATAAAGCTCATTAGGATCTTCATTCAGAACAACATCTTTACATCGTCCTATACCAATAGCCGAAAAGTTTCCCCATACTTGTTTATTGGGGAGACTAGAGTTGAATTTCGAAGTATGATACTGAAGTTTGGAACGATGTCTTTCATTGCTAACAGCATTACGTAAGATGGGAAATTGATCCCAGTAATGAGGTGTTAGGAACCGTTTCCATCGTCTGCATATATATTATATTTGTAATATGCTTAGGATTGCTAGTATTGAAATACCTCTAACTTCAAGGAATAACCTTATTTGGGAGATCAGTGCACATACAGGTATCATGAAAAAAATTAAAAATTTTTATAGTCCTCCAACAATGCGTTTGCAATTAGAAACAGGTTAACATGAATACTGATGAAGACAAACAACAGGAGTCACGATTCTGTAGTACTCACCTGCATTAAACAGTACACGTCGAGGCTATAACTTCAGCATTAGAGTAAAAACTTGACAACTATGCCTTAAGTGTGCAAACAATTTTCAATTATTGTTTACATTTCCGTGCAGCAGCATATCAGCGTTTCACCTCTAATCTGATTCTTTCGCCCTCTTGTCATCACTTGAAGACCTTTGAACGCGTTGTGTTTGCCAACAAGGAGCAGCATACCTTTATGACTACAATTGAGAGACGGCATCTGACGAAATATGCTGAATCGACTCTTAAATCGCACCTTAGTGAACATCCACCATCAAGAACTCATCAAATATACATTTCACGGCATAGATATGTACGTAGCGAAATAGTCAAGGTCTCATTTGTGCAATTCATGACTTTCCTCTTTTTGCTGAACATTTCGATGGCGACGGGGGAAATGACAGGAAAAATCCACTGACGCCAAAGAAATTATCCTCAATTTGTTCAAAAGTGGGAGGCAACTATTCATGATCCTTGAGCTGAAATGGATGAGTACTTGCCTGTGTCTAATAAGGGACTTGAGACGTAAAATTTAATGAATTGAAGTGAATCTTTAGAGTTTTATTGTTTCACCTTAAATGGGCGTCCTAGGTGGGATTTAAGGTGGAACTCCACCACAGGGTATTGTCGTTTCATACGTTTGTCCTAGAGAGAAATGCGAGTTTTATTGCGCATAATTACACCTAATTAAGGTCATTTTCTAATCGCTTTACGGTCCCCTTTGCCTCAAATTAGTACCACACTGTGTCCGTCTTATCGGGCTCTACGTGGACATTAAATGCAAGATTTTGACCATTATAAAGTTTATGGGTGAATCTCCCCGCCAGAAACTGCAGCAATTGTCGCGTGATTAACAGATAGTTCGGTAGAAGTTTTCTAATTATGACTGGAGCGTTTGTAGTAAAATCTAGAAGTATGTCGCCCACCATAGCATTATTCTGATAATTACTATCCAAAGATCTTCTCTTCCCAGAGTCGTGTATCGTGATGATTATTCGGTCAGTAAATTAACTTTACATCAAACCACAAAGGTTCTTCGGGATCAGCTCTTTATGATTTAGGCGTTAATTGGATTGGTCTTGGGAATGATGCCTTAATAGTGTCAGTTGCTTTATAACATATCGTGAGACATAAATAATATCGACGAAGTTATTTCATGTCACGACTTATGATTTTATATGCTTCGAAAAGGTCGGTATTTTGGACCTTTGTAAATTGGTTTTACATTGTTTCATGTTTATGAACAATTTTTTACCATTAAGTGCTGGGGAAAATTTAAGTGTTCATTTTATTGCAGCGCACTGTAAACGCAGAGGCTTAAATTTAATTGGTTTCATGATGCTGCCTCACAGCTTCGTACAAAATTTTTTTAGTTTTATTGGCACAAGTGTTGATTACTCGCTGTAAAATTAGGCCATATGCAGACTAGTTGCCTCCTGCAGAATTTAGCTTACACAGAACAAGTGACATATCTTGTTCTGAATTTAAGAATTTTGCACCTAACCTGCAATAAGTTACCTTACCTGTAGCTTTTCCTCATGATACATACATTTACTATACATACACACATTCCTTGTTATTTTTGGAAGTAATTTCCTTTTAGCATTACATATAAATAAAATATGATTTGTTAAACTCTTCAAAATAGGTTTCTATCTCGACGATAATCTCTTCGTTTCAGCCGTATTTCTCCCCGCGAGCCACGTTTTCAAGTTGGAGAACAAAAGAAAAACGCAGAGATCCAAATCGGCCGGCAGCAATTTGTATCGGAAGTCATGAAATTTCGCCACGTTGATTTCAGATAAATGAGCGGGTGCGTTGTCATGGTGGAACATTACTGTCAAACGTCTCCTTCAATTTTTCTTTGAATCAGTCCAATAATTTACTGTAGGACTGCCCGTGATTGTGCTCGCTTTTTCTAAAAAGTCCGTGAGGATTATTTATTTCGAATCCGAAAAAATCGTGATCTTTCCTGCCTATGCCTTCTTGACAGTAGATTCATCCGCTGAAATTCCTACACAAATATAGATCTGATGATTAAAAAATGGAATACCTTGATTGTTCTATAACTGTCGGAGTAAAAAAAGATCATTTTGTTTGTATACGTTCTTCTTCTATACCTGAAGGCAACTCGAAGAATTAATTAACGTGTTATTTTGGACGGGTTGCAATACTTCTTTGTGTTTACTCATTGGACGGTGTACCTATAGGTTAAGTTAAGGTGATGGCTATCGGAAAGCCGATCAGCCTCACATAGTCCTAAGAAAGGTCTGTTGTGTTATCATATTCGAGCGTTTGCACCTGAATATTAGTGTAGGGGCTTATTTAGAGCCAGCCACAACTGTTAATAAATCGGAGGAGCTGCTTCAGCCCTCTGTTAGCCGTATAGGCAAGTCCACTGATGAAGTACGCGACTAAAGTTTTGCACTTCCTCCAGACCAGGCCCCGGTAATCGCAGAGTAAGTGCTAAACGATTTTCACTTCTTCCGAGTCCATACAACTTCTACAAAAGCTGTTTGTGGGAATGCGTAAGCGTTCTGCGTATCTCCCAAAGATACAGTGGCCAGTAATGACTGCCGCAATATTTCGGCGATCGGTGCGCTTTCTCCTTAGCAGGAAGGCCGTTTACCTAATGTTCCAAGTTGGCCAAAGCTGCCTTGACGTACCGCATGTTGCCACATTGCTCTATCTTTAATCAAAAAACTGAATAGCCTTAAGGTTAACTTCTCTTTTTCCCTTGTGCATTGCTCTTAAGTTTTCGAGACTATTTTCTGACCTTATATCGTTTGAGTCCAGCGCCGTTATTGCCGCTTGACTGTCTATATAAATTCCTATGTCGTTACCATTAGGTAGGTTTGGACGTTGTAGTAACATCCTTGCCGATCCGTCTATGGCCCAGATCTTTAATTGAAATACATTGCAGTAGTCCAACGATCCATTCCGACTAGGTACCAGCTCCCACCTTGTCCTCCACTTTCGGTGCATCAGTGAAGTATGCCACGGTGACACATCATCCTCCTCCTCCCACTCCTCTCTGTCTTAAATTCTGGTAGAGAAGGTTTTTCTAAGGCTCAGTGTAGAGGTAGTGCAGTCGGTTTTCTCCTACAAGATAGACCCATATTATACCTACTGATATGGCCTTGGTCAGAACTTTCCCAACATTTAGACCTTCAGACTTATGACGCTGCATGCAGCTATACTAATACAGCAAATGTCAAGTGGTGAATGGTTTTTTGAAGTTCGTCATCTAAAACAGGAACACTCTCTCTCTGGTTCCTTTAACCCCTTGTGGGGTATAGGCAAACCGAGTGTGAGGTTCCATATCGGCGAGCCAGAGGTTTAATAGATTTTCGATAGATCGTAAATGGCGCCTGAACTATAGTCTGATAGATTGGATAGGAAAATATCGACCTAAAGTAAATTATGGATTCTTATTTATAAACTCAGGACCAGCACAATCTAATCTGCGCAACTAGTGGCTCTATCGGAACCCTAACACTTTTCGAAAAGTCTTTTTTTTTATCAACATTCCTTCCTTACTATATGGTCCAAAGCTCTCTTTAGTGCTGGAATACTCCGTCTCTTCCTGAACCTTACCTCTCGCCGTAAATAGTTGCTTCGCGACAAGAAAGACGCTTCCTGCTGATGATAATGTCACTTTAAGAACTGCGAATCTGCCTATAAAAGATCTACAATCTACGGTGATGCATGTAATAATTATGACATACATATATCCAACTACAAACCTGTGGCAGACCAATTCAGAAAGTGGCAACGTTTTTATCTCACAACGTAAATTTTTTTCTGATTAAATTTAGAAAACCTGTGTGTGTGGCAGAGTAGCGTTTTAGGTACATTGCTTTTATTTATTTTTTTGTATAAATGATATCTATAAGATTGACTTGCCTTTAGATTCTTTACTATTGTTATCACTCGATCACACTCCTTTTTCTGTCACCAATTTTCATATAGTTTCAAATTTATTTCACCTTATACTCCTAAATTCTTACTTAGATATCATTCACAAGTAGTACCCTAAATAGTTTTTGTCTTTTAATATTGACAAATGCCAAGTCATTTCTTTTTCACTTGAAGAAAATCCTCTGTTTCAAATTTGCCATAAACGGATGTCCACTACTACAGCACTTAGCGTACTCATGTATCTGCTTTTTCCTAAAAAAATGTAGTTGGCACTTCTGCATATTGCATCACAACCATGCGTAATTTCCGTAAGAGTTAAAATTCCTTAAGGAGGGAGTAAAAAAATACGGAAATGATTATTAACTCTATTATACCCTGTCGCTTCCAAGATGGACTGCGGGTGTATTTTTGGAAGTACTGAACATATTAAGATGAAGTGGGATTTCGGATAGCTATGGCGTCTTCCAGACAGAGATGACATGGCAATTAGATGATTGAAGGTCTTGCTAGGTAGAGCTGTAACTTTCAAATTGCCCTTGTCGAAGAAGTTAACGTTCCGTTTCCTGAACTGTATAAAAATGTTGAGCACTAGATGGAGTGCCTTAAGGACTTCTGCTACATCGGGCCTAACCATATTCAAAATAGAACTAATAATTAAAAAGCACCGCAATTTTATTGCTTGTTTAAGAAGTTAACTCATACTTAAATCACCTTTTAATTGACATTGTCGCAGCTGCGACGATGTGACCAAAAAAAAAAAGGAGACAATTATTTATTTGCACGTGCCCAACGCTGGCTTACCAGAAGGACGTTTCCATGAAGATTGCCTTTTTGATAACTCTAATACCTTGCAACAGGGAATTTATAGCACTGAACAAGTTAGCGCTTAACCAACTTATGAGTTGTAATTTCAGAGCAGCGGAATAAAATTTGCGCTCAACACTTTTACCAACCACAAATGACGGGCTGAGAGTAAAAATGACCTATCTACAAGGTCCGAGCAAAAGTAACGTAGAAAATATTTCCCGCAAAAACGAACCGCGTGAGAATTCGGGCAAGAACGAATTAGAGAAAAACTCCGGCCTAAAACGACCTCACTATAAAAAGTAATGCAAAGTTAATGCAGTTGTGTGGTTGAATGATAAAATTGTATTCGCCAATGTAACCTACGGTTATTTAATTAGAAAATGGTTGTAATTATGTAGGACGTCCTTGCGTTTATAATCTCTTAAGGGACATTATTATTGTGTTAGGATAGGATTACGTAATTCCGTAGTGTTATTTGTAAATTTCTCATAAACTATTTTTGCTGAAGTTCTTTCAGTCGTCGGTGTAGTAAGTGATAATGTGTTGACCTTCCAATCCGAAGGTCCCAGATTCGAATCCCACCGTTGGCGACTCACGGTTGTTGCTGATGGTTCGGAATCCACTTTCAATTGCAGGTCCACTTGCAATCGTTGTCTCCAATCGGGTGAACTTCTTTCGCCCTATGCTCAAACAAGGAGTTACAAAACAAGAGATATATATAAATCCTATATAAAGAATATTTAAATATCTCCGATAGTTAGAACTAGAGTAGTCAATAGTAGGTATTACAATACTCTCAGGGGCACGGCAAAAAGTTACCTTAATCTTATCGGAGTCTAAAGCTGGCAATGTTTTTTTTGTTAGCGTATAGATTCAATTATCTTCACTAGATGTCACTAATTCCTGATAAAATTCAACGAGCGTCCATTCAAATTGTTTCAAATTATCCTTAAGAGCAAAGTACACAATTTTCAACGTTTTTCCAATTTATTTTCTTCTTCGACAAAATCGCAACTGATGGAAATTCCGAAACAAAACTCTGCCAATCCATTACAATGCGAAAACAATTTGCTGAAGGGACGAATATTATATTTATCGTCGTGACATTAAGTTCAAGTGAAGCGTGAAATTACAGAATGAAGGAGCTCAGCTGTGCAGGTAGGTAGCTTCTCGCACAAAAACAGCATAAAAATCAATAAATCAAAAGCTATAGAGCAATAAAAAGTGCCTCGCAGCCATTAGTCGAGAGCGTTTTGAGGAAAGAATCCAGCGTATTGACATTATTACTTAAAAATGAATATAAACGACATTTTGTAACCTGAACAATATTTCACTGTCAATTAAAATTGCATAAATCAAAATAAAAGCCAAGCGGTGAGGAAAACTTTCCAAAGTGGTAGGGAACGTGCCTCGCATCCCTTTAAAAAAAAGCCATGGGCATCCGGAGCCCGGCAAGAGTCGCTATCGAAGCTATTCGGCTGAATGCTGTTGGATTGGATGGTTCGATGGCGACAGTTTCTCTCTTCCATACTAGGGCCAGAGCTCGATTATGAGGCAATAAATTGCGACACATGACCGTTCGATAGGCCGAAAATAACTTCCACGCTTTGTAGTGAAGAGCTTCAATAAACCCAGTCCAATGATGTGGAGGCAGGTCCATATGCATGAATATTTATTAAAAATCCGTTTACTAAATGAACCGGAATTACATTGTCATTTGGTTTAGAGCACGTTCCAAAAATGCAATGTTCCAAATGTTGCCTGCTATTTAGTACCCGTGTCAGCCATACGGGCGTCATTTTCTTTCATTCCCGTTCGTACGACTTGATTGTTGTGGCGGATGGATAGGTGCTATCAATCCGTCTGCTACGGATTTCGGTAGCCTCAATTACCCCAACATCATAGTGCGGCTGTCAATCCTCTCGGGATGATGGATGATACACTGTATTCGGTATACAACACACGTCACGGACGAGGACTCTATACTTTCACAATCAGGAACCATTGCACAGACAGATGCCCGGAAAATCGCGCATAACTGCTGTTCTATATAAAAACAATGAACGCTGGAAACGAGATATTTTCCATTCAGGAATTCCTCTTTAGCAATCCTTCTCGCCAGGATTTTTCGCTTATTGAATTGAGCTCAGCTCTTCCATCACTACCATACCCCCCCAAGCTTACCACAAGCTGGCACTGCAGCCCATTAACATAATTTCAAGTTTAGGTCGACTGAATGCAATGGCCCCATTTTGTTCATCAAGCCCATTGGTGTAGGTGAATATGTTGACATAACCACCTCGCCCAACGCTTAATGGATGACGATGATGATGATGATGATAGTCTCTAAAATATCAAAGCTAACGTATCCTTTTGAGAACAGATTGTTTTCGCATTGCAAGGAAAATGTTTTTGATATTATGTCACAGGTAGAAGTGTTAAGATTATAGTTATTACTGCTAAATGGAATTCATTGTGATTTCTGAGAAACTTAAACGCTTATTTGTCGTATAAATATTTGAATTGAAGACTTCTTCGCGCCATGCAGGCTTTCCATTACTTTTTTGGGATTCAACAACAAAAAGTGCCTTTAGATGAAATGCTTCATCGTAGGTCCGAAAAAGTAAGTGTTAAGAGGAACAAGAGAATCCAAAGAATCTTTTCCTAAAACAGGAACTTGCAGAAATACAATAGTTCCCTTAGAATTTTCGCAAAAAATATTTTTATGTGGTATCGTCGGTGGAGTAATAACGTGCCCGCCGTGAGGTCGTGAGGTCCCAGATTCGAATACCACCCGCGGCGACCCCCATGATTGTTTTCTGCTGACAACTGATTCCGATAAAAGGCCATGGGGGTTACGGAGAAAATGTCAATTTTTTGAAATTCACTTTAAGTTATAAGTCGACTTACAATCGGTTACGGGAACTAGAGAGGGAGAGATATGTTTTTGGATACGTCTTCTGATTATAAATCCCAGTCGTAGGAGTTGTAGTGGGTTGGGAAGAGTCACCATCTTGGAAAAGAATTTGTTTATTTTTAATCCGAGCTAAAAATTACCTCGAGAAAAGCTGCCCAAGTCAATTAGACTCTAAGTTATCGTGGATCAAATTTCCCCTATGCTTCAATAGGAGGTAGGAGGGAGACGGAGGGGGTCGCTATTACGTCTAATCTTCAGGGGTCCGAATTCTTCTCCAGCCTGCATTGGTTGTAGACCCTTTTGCTATATCCCTATTTATACAGGATGTTTCACATAAGGTGTACACAAATAAGTAGGTTGGTAGCCAAACCAAAAATTGTATGGGGGGAGGGGCAATCTCAACCGTTTTTGAGTTACACGGTGATTCATAAATTCTAAATTTCCATCGGTTTAATCAACGCAGCGACATAAAGAAAAACGGTAAAACACCACTATACCAATTACTTTTACAAAATTGTCAACAATGTTGATCTTCTTCTTCCACTGCAAGTACAGTCACTTGCAAAAGTGTAAAAATGTTTTGAAATTACCAAAAATTGAACATTTTCCCAAATATTTCTCGAAAGTCGTGTTATTAATACATCTGTTTTTTATTTTTATTATATTGCCCATCTTATTACCTTTCCGAACAGGTACAATATGTCCAAGTAGACAAAGGATTAGAGAAACCGCATCCTTAGAAATCCCTGACTACATAATTATTTAATTGCACTTTATGTAAGAAAGGTAGGAGGTCGCACTAGACGTAAACTTAAACGTAAACGTAAAACTTATTTAGAAATCAAGCATAGATTGGATGGCCTATGAATGTTAGAGCAGAAATTTTCATTGAAATCAGGGAATGTGTTGGTACTTTTATTCAAAGGAGGATCACGGAACAAAAAGGGCAAATAGATAGGTTTGAATTTTTAAAGCAATTGTATTTTTCATATTCCCCTCCCCCCATTTCCCTTACCAAAAACCTGTCTGAAGTCAGGGAAAATTTTGTTGAAAAAACTGGCAAACCTGTAGAGAATCTTTGGAAGGAGTTAGAGACTTCAATGAAAGATAGTCCTACGAATGTGCTGTGGTACATCATATTTCTTATAAAGAGCAGTTATCGTCTTAGAAATCTGAGATCGGCAGGCATGAGCCTGATGCGGTCAGACTTCTTGCAAATGCTGCTAACATCCCATATATATTAAGATTCTGGCATTTGTAGCCTAGGATATACTACCTATCCTCGGCCAATTCCAGGGGAACAACTTAACCACCTGTGCCACATACAGAACGATATTGACCTCTTATAACAGGCGGAGAAGCTACTTCTTCAGCCGAACCATAAAAATATTGCTAGGATCACGTCGGCTAGCACGAGTCACTAGCTAATTCTGGATTATGCAAGTAGGCTAGGTATTCCATTCAATACACACTGTCGCAACTGCGAAGATGCGAACAAAAGCGAATTCTTTCATAATTTCAAAGATATTTCGAGAATGAAGATTAGAGGGTCACGAGTTCTGTTTTCAAAACGACGCAAAGCAAGTTCTTATGAATACGTGTATTGAAAGAGTGGGTAGTGCACCTCGACTATGTCAGGGCTCACAACCAAAAGGATAGGAAAGAGTTAGGGTTACCATGGGTGAACGTTTATCGGTTGCCGTACAGGCTGAATCATGGCCAAAGAAGTGAGGGGTCAGCCTAGCTTGCCGTGCTAAGCCGGATTGAGGGGTGGGGGAACCTTGCCTCCTCCGCTGGCGTACACACCAGAATTTTTATTCCGGGCTCTCTTTTACGTCGTATGACAAGGCAGAAGAAGAGAAAAAAATTCGGAATCACATACTAAAGGAATAAAGATAGATAGAGAGAAAATCAAACTAACACTTCAAGTAGATGCACGATTTGCTAAACAAGGTCAGCTTGCTTGTTCGACATATTCGTAGCTTTGACCATATTGGCCTGCCACAAATGTCATCCCTGTATTTTTGGTAAGGGTCTGCCATACTTGAAACCTGACTTGCTCAATCAGCCCTGAGACATTTGTCGGTCGGTACCGTAAGATCTAGCAAGGACTTCAGCCATTAGTATTTAGGTTAGTGTACTAGCTAGGACGGGGAATTTGTCTCGGAAATATCACATCCACAACCCATGCATCTGTTACACGCGAATAGTAGCTGTTATCCAACAAAACCTAGCTTGTGCCTTCTCAAATAACAAAGTGCTAATTGGGAAGACCCCGAGTAAAATTAATTGAATGGGTATATTCATGCCCAAACCAAGTAGAGACGTTAATATTTTTAAAAGCATAAGCGCGCCCGTTGCGAACACGCATAGCGAACAAATACGCCCTTAGAACGGGTATGCAGGTGCCCGATACAGACACAAAAATCTAAAAATACTCCCGCTATAAATGCACGCTTCTGTTACTGCGTTTTAAAATTGACACATTTGAGACTAGTGACTCACCGCATAGGCTATGTAAAATCTTAACTATATAGGCGCGTGTTCGTCGTGTTCGCCAACGGCCACCTCATATTAAAATTGTTCCCAATAGCCGATGACTCACAAGGTGAGTCATGACAATCATAACAATAACAATTACCTAAAATTTGTTATTTTTATTCTTATATATTTTCCAGTCGCAGTTATAGTCTTTATTAACCCGAGTAAAAATAAGACTCGACTTCACAAACATTACCAGCTACTGCGGAGATAGTTTTGTTATTTTAGACGTCGCGTCGGTCTCGAATGAGTTAATCTGCGAAAATAATTTTATTGTTTTCATTTTAAATTTTAGAAAGAGTGTGAGCTTACCATGCTTGGTTGGGACTATTTCGTGCGTCTTTTATTGATACATGCCTGCAGCGAGCTGGCATTTAGAAAAGTTTAATTTTTACTCAGGTGTACCGTTTCTCATCTGACTGCCATCCAAGCGTTTTAATGCTGTGCGTGCCTGTTTAAAGCTAGGAATAGGGGAGTCTTATTTTTATTCGGGGACTGTCACAGTACTTCTACTTACCATAATAGCGCACCAAACTTTCGATTTTAAAAACAGATTAAATTATTTCTTTTTATAGTCTCGTAACATAGAATGTAACTTTTAAAAAAACGTTTCAATTCCAAGTTTTCGTTAAAAATTGCCTTATGTGCATCCTATTGTTAGCCGGTTATTATCAGCGAGGACTTTTACCTGGTGCTACTCTAGAATAGAGTAAACTAAACAGGTCGGTAAAAGCGACATTGAATGGGCCGCTCGTTAAGACAGTAGCCCCCGATACCATCATTCATACCGCTTTAGTCTGAAACCCAATTGGAGTTCATGGATTCCATAATCTGGTCTGCAGATCAAGATTTTTGCTGGAGTAAGTTGTGGCGTGAGTTGAGAATGATTGATTTACACCAGAATCCATCGGAATAGGTCGACAATAGAAAGCAGAGAAAAGCTAGTAAACATTATCGGTGCTTTCAAAAATAACTTATCTCATTTGAACCAACTAAAATTCGACATTTTTCATTTTCCTTAAAAAAATTTCTGGAAGACTCATAGATTGGTTCCATAAAATGTATGTTTTTGGCTTGGAATAAAGACCGACGTCATAGCGTCTGACAGTCATTTATTTCCTATTTTAAGGACTTCAACTTCCTTATTTACAAACATTACTTATTACGACAAATTTCTCCGAATTAGTCATAAATTTTGACGAACCCCCCACCGCCAGATTTATCACCGGCTGAAAGAATAACAATTTCAAGTCAAAAGTTGTTCAGAAATTGACCGGATATGAGTAAACCTCCCAAATCCAGACAATGACTGACTGAATTTCTGCTTGGCAACAGATTATTTACTAAATTCCGGAAATTAATTCCTCAAGACAAAGGGAATCCGAAACGTATCTAAGCGCAATTAAATATGTTTTCCCCTCCGACATTTTCATGCTAAGAAATCTGGCCGCCACCAAGGCGCCAGAGTTTCCTAACTCAGCTGAGATAGCACCAGCCAAGAGTCCTTAGAAGTCATAAAAAGAACTTTTTTATGTCTTTTGTATCGATTTTCAATATCTTTTTTGTATGACGATGGTAAACAGCACGGCACACCGGCTTCAGACTGTGTCTATCTGCCTATCCCTCTACGGCGGAAATTCTATGGCAAAGCGAACCTGCTTCGATGTCGAATTGCGCGCCTGTACAGTGAAACCCTACAAAAGAAATTAAAGCCGGTAACGCTTGGGTAATAAATCAGTAGAGCAAAAGTAGTTCATTATACCCGCCGAGTTGAGTTACGACAATACACGAGAACCGCATTGCTTCACCGGCCTGAATTGCCGCAAGGAGTGAAAAGAAACTCGAGGCCGGGGCCTAGGTCTACGGGGATCTTGGAGCGGAGGCGACAGCTGGAAATGGAGTTGCATAGCATACTTTACCTTACCTTACATTGTCAGCCTAGAGACAGATATCGGGAACAAACAAGTTGCGCTGCACAGCGAAGGGACGCGTTAATGAATGTCTTCACATACCGCATCGGCTATGTACAACATGGAGCACGACAAGTTCTTAAAGCCCACACCATTCTAAGGAGCAAAATAAGGAGAACAACAGCACAAAAACTTGCGTTTACATGCCAGGGGATTTTAATACTTTTTGAAATTTATTATTCAACTAGTCGTGAGAGGAGCCACCACACGTGTACACACGCCCGCGAACCACCATCGCCACATAGGGCTTTGGGTTACTGAATCCGTCCCGGTGATTCAGTAGTACCACAGGAACACGGCAATAAACACATACGATGACAGGTGGTAACATGTGAATACGTCTCGGCACCCACACCTCGGCCCAACCTTTTAAGGATTTATTTTTTTTTGCTTTTTTGCTTTTGTTTCTCCTAATTATGACTCCAAAGATGATGAACCTTCAAGAGGCTGACTGTGAAAAGGCGGAACTATGCGGTGCATATTGTTGGCTGGTGCTAAACTCGTTCTAGGATCCTTCTGCAAGGCTTTGCTTATTGTTCTGCTAGTCAGGCCTTTGTTGTTTTCTCCTTGCTTTTCTCATTTTTTTTGCCACCTCGCCACCGTTCGCGGTCCGCTCCACCGAGTTAAGTGTGTGCTTTTTGTGCTTTATTGAATGGCTTAATGTGTGTGTAAATATGTGTTTCTCTAGTGCGGATGAGCTTTATTGAAAGGCAAAACGACTTGATAAAGTTTTTAATGAAACGATAAAAAGCTGGCGACTATGAATAAAGCGACGACGGACGGTCTTGCATGAGTCACCCTGTGAAGTGGCACCAGAAAGAATTAATTTGCTAATTATAATGAAGAGATAGCTTCCTCCTTGGTTGTAGGAGAAGGAGGGAGGGTGGCGAGGGTGAAAATGGCAAACAGGTTCAGCCTTGGGCTTTGGCTCCTCGGTTTCGTCCTTTGCTTTTTTTTTGTGTGTAGATTGCCGTGACGGAACTGAAAAGAGTTTAAATTTGGAAACAAAACAGCAGAGGCCAGGCACGGCTGTTGGCTGATGGCTCTTGGCTCTTGCCAACATTTTTCGTGATATAAAGCGAAAATGACTGTTTTATCTGCAACCATTTCGTGAATAGGAAGTGGAATGCAGCGAAATCTCCACGGACGATGTGTGCTGCTTCTCGGTGCAGTGTAGAGCGGAAAAGAAAGTTGACATTGCATAAGAGCCTTGTCGTCGGGAAGATCTACTTGTCTCATCGCTTGAATTATTGCTGCATTCACGACTAAGGGACTCCACTTGGATACAAGTGAACAGGAAAATTATTCATGTTCCTTGCAATGGTGGAAATCAATGGGCCAATCGTGTCGTGTTCTTCAGATGGAAATAATTATAGATTGGAGACGTAGTCATGAGCATATTCGGTCGTCGACAAAATTGATCAGCTGGAAAAGCAAACAAGAGACATTTTACGCGGAAGTAACTGATTGATTTTGACAACGATCAATTGAAAATTACTATCCTGGAAGAGAGAGCTATTCGGAAATTTTGCACTATAGAATTTTCGATTTATCGACTGAATTCGGCAACAAAAAAAATTGGCAATTAAGTCTAGCGGTAAGTTAATTATCCAATAGTGAGCGTAGAAATTTGTTTAAAACGCGGTGCGTGACGGTGTGTTGCAAAGGTGTAAAATTTCGGGTCTTGTTAATATAAGAAATCATGAAAATTGCAAGGATTATTGTAAAATTACGCAAGAATCGTTTAAGTTTATCAATGTGAATATTTTCAAGTTCTGCTTTTTTGTGCACCGCAAGTACAAGTTAAAATAAGCTATTATGGGAATACATACAGTCCTTGAACAATTTCTAAGGCCTACACTTTAAATTAAAAAATGTTCAATAAGGTTGGAGATTGGAGGATTGCAATTTCTTGATGTAGCGGAGATGCTTAAGTATTCGTGTTAGAAATGAAAACGCAAGTGTCTCTATTTTTTTTTTAAATTTTCATCGTACCTAATATCCTTTTTAGATTCCACATTTTTCCCAACGATCCTGCCATTTTTAGGGTTCCATACCAAAATGGTAAAAAATGTACCCTTATCGTGCGTGTGTCTGTCTGTTTGTCACAGCTGATTATTTCACGAGCTACTGATGCTATCGACTTGAAATTTGGTATAGTTTTCAATATTGCTTGTCAACCTTGATTGCAAACGAAAAAGCTAAAAACATATTTTCAGTTTTATAACAAAAGGTTGTCGAGAGGGTTGGGTGGGTGGTCAATATGTTAAAGTGTGGTTAATAGCACTCTGGAGCAGAAGCACTTCACATTCCACTAAACACCCTTAAAAGGGAGTTTTTCCAACATTTCTTAGCGAAGGATAATCTCTATGGAGCGCTTCCTCTACCTGTGCCATTTCGAGATCGACTTGATCGAGATTCAACAAGAATAGAATGTCGGAGCTGCTCAGCAGATCTTGTGAACTCATCTCCAAAGTAGTCGCCGTCCGCACGGACTCCTGCCTGATAGGAGTGCATGCAGGCAGACTTTGATTTCCCCATAAAACTCAATGCTGCAGATGTGGCATCCCCAGTCAAGGAGACACCGGTCTTCATTCTCCCTGAAGGTGCCCAGCCTTGGCGAGCATCAGAAAGAAGTCACTGGGAGAATATTTCTTTGAAAGCCTACCAGCAATCTCAGGAGCAAAGATCTCGCTGACCGGTTCTCGCCACTTCAACCAACCAACCAATCATATGAAAGGGCTTTATTGGCACCAATTTGAAAAGCAAAAAGTCTGAAATAATTGGATTTGATAGATGTTTATGTAAATATTACAGGAACTATGACTATGACTTTTCCGATCTTTGTCTTCTTGGGAGAAGATTGACCCGAAAAAGTCCATTGCTTTGACTGTTGCTTACTCTCTGGCCTATGAAAATTGATTCAAGTTTCATCAGCGGTGACGACTTAGCATCAGAACTAACTTCTGCCGATTTTACTTAAAGATGTCCAAACACTTCGCCGAAATGGTAATTTGCTTCCGCTTGCTGTCCACTGCAAGCAATCGCAGCACCCATCTGGCTATATATGTAGGGTATCATTTTAAGCATTCCAAAATTATTTGTTTTCTCGCCACCCCTCCCGAACTTCTCCGAGGAAGAATCTGAAAAAATTCGTAGATAAGTACTAAAAAAGCTAAAAACCACCCATTCACACACTAATCACGAAATCTCTGGAACAACGAAAACCCCACTGTCTGTTAGTGTGAGATTTTTACTCACTAAAAACACCTCTTTAGGCATTAGTCGGATCAGACCACTTTTTTCGGTGCGCTTTTGCCCCTAACCCTTGTTAGCTCAGCGAGAAATACCTAGACTAATCCGGTTTTCTTCCCTCGCTTTTGCTTATGAGACACCTCACTTATCCTTTCGTTCTCCATCCAGCCTACTCCTTCAACTTACTAAGGCAACACACTCCAGGCACAACCTACAGGAGTCATCCTCAAGGATGTTCATTTTCTTGAGATGACACCTGCAGTTTCCATGCCTTGTTAATAGTGCCGTGAGTCATCTGAGAGCCTATCCATTCATATCTAGGACCCTATTCTGTTCAGCACTTCTGGGTGCTACAATCGCCCCCTTAGCCTATCTACACGAGTCCCGGATGTTTCACTGTTCCCAATGCTCGCGCGTGGCCGCGTCTGCAAGAGGTCCTCTGCCGCGCCTTTGCCTAAGGCAGTGAACGGCTCCGGCCCTTGGAAACTCGAGGCAACTAACAGCTCAACCAGTACATCGGCTATCTCGTTTCCTTCGATTCCCGCATGTGCCCTCACCCACGCCAGTGTTATCTCATTCAATGACGAACACGCGTTGAGTTTACGTATACTCTCCAAGACCAGCGTTGTATTGAACTCTATATCGATTGTCGAGTGCAACCACTATCTTTTCTCCCTCACTAGAGTCTCTAGATCAGAGCCAATATTTCCGCCTGATAGACTGAGGTATACGACCCAAGACTTAGATTGGTGTTCAGATTCAGGTCTTCACTGAAAATTCCTACTCCTGCTCTTCACTCGATTTTGAATCCATTCGTAGACTGTTTTCAACAAAGGACCCATCCCTTATAAGCGTTTCATGGTATCCCTCAATTACCCTTACTTTGCTTATATCGTCGATAGGCTTTTAGAATTCTAGCACCCAATTTTTTTCAAGATCCAAGATTTTCCTCTGCCCATGGTTCTTAGGAGACCTGTGCCAGTTTGTACCTTAATCTATACGAAGATCTGCTGATGCAGCAGTTCTCTTCAGAAACATGTATAATAGCAGCAAACCTAGTATCATATGTAACGCCAATGTCGGTGTGGTTCGAAAGGTATCTGTTATCCCCGCTCAAGCCCAGCCTCTGGACCTGACTCAGTTGTCTTTTTACGGAGGCCGTTGAAGCACTTGCCCACCTGATCACCGAGGCATATGAAATAATAGGTCTCACCATCATAGTGCATATCCAGTATGCGGACTTGGCGAGATATCACACCTTCGACCACACACCCTCCTACATTTACGTGAGGCCCTGTTAACCTTTTGAATCATTCCCTCCATATGACTTTTCCATGTAAGTCTTGAATCTAGGAATACCCCCAGATACTTGACTCAGTTAGAAAAAACTTGACTCAGATAGAAAATTCCACTAGTGTTACGTCGATATTCGAGATTCCTCCTTTATGACGTCTCCTCGTATAAACTCCTCCTCCCCCCCCCCCCCCCCCCATTCACAATTGCAGTATTGTCGTCATAACGCATTTTGAGTATGCCTTCTTCCTCTGCCTACCCTCCCACGCAATCTCCTGATTCTCCTGTCTGGATTTTCACTACTCCCGTCTTTAACATATTACTAATCGATCTCCTCACTTTAGATTAGTTCTACATTCTATAAGAACATTCTCCAGGCATCCGAAGTCTATGTTATCAAAGGTTCCTTCAATGCCCATTATGGCGGCCACTGCTATGTCTTTTTGCTATTAATGTCCTCTTCTGCTACTCTTACCACTTGATGTAGTGCCTTTTCTGTAGATCTACCGGGACTTTAAGCGTGGTGGTTCCTACTTATTGGATATCTTACGAGCGCCGTCCCCTCGATGTGATAAATCACAATCCTTTCCATTGTTTTCAACAGAAAGGACGTCTAAAGGACTTCGGCTCATTACAGTCTTTTCTTCCCGGTTTTAGTAGAAATATGACCTTAGACTTGATCTTCTTGATTCGCTTAGCCGGACAATACTCATCTGGTGTTAAATCTGTTATAACTGATTTTTCCAGTTTGTTAGCTAACTACCTGACCTCCTGGTCCACACCCGCCTATTTAGCAGCCTAAGCTGACGCTACCTGTTGCTTTATCCGCTCTTTCTTTCTCTTCCGGTTAAGATGATTGCGCATTTCAGTGTTCGAGTTCAAGTTCACGTTACCTTCCGCTGGATTGGTTGTTGGAGAAATAAACAGACCGGGAAGGCAGAGATTCGCCAATACCTTTCCTATTCACCTAAATTAGAACAGGGAATTAAGTCGCTCCTGAGGAGTTACCTTACTCCTCCCGTGTTCTGTGTTACCTTGCGTGCGTATAACCCTACAATTACCAGTGACGCCGCGTGACAGATACTGATTATGCTGCAGGTTTAGGTTAAGCTGGAGGATGCGAGGCTATCTATAAAAGAGGAAGTAGATTGATTGGCAGACAGAAAAGAAGGAACCAAGCCGTCCACCGAATAAGAGAGCTCTCTCAGCCGACTTCAGGCATGTTAAGATGTTAGTGACAATAATACTTTCCCAGTTACTCGCGCCTACTGCCGGTATCCGTTTTTAAGTCGTCTATATAACAGACAAATCCTCCCTGGGAGGTTCTAAGAAAGATCCAGGCTGCTCTTTTCAACACCCTTATGATGGATTGTCAGAATGTTGATAGTCATAGTCAGCTCAGGCACCCTATCCATGACTTCACTTATGGCCGAGCGGTCGTAGCAGACCTGTCCCTTTAAACCTAGAAGCAGTTCTGATAGGCATACACTTCTTTGGACTAATTTCCTTTTTACGTATATGTATTTTTCTTGAGTCGTGGCGATATATAAGGTATCTAAATATGGTTTTCGGTACAGGGATATACGATCATTGTTTGAAAGCTCTTTCCCAAGAATTTCCACTAAAAGAGACATTAGAAGAAGACTCTGGATTACGACCTTTTAACAAAGCAATGAGATATTCAGCAGCAGCGCCTCTTCTCGGACGATAGAGGAAACTATTGCAAGCACTAATATCCGGCCTTTTTTTTGTAAGAAGAAGAACTTTTTAAAGGAGGACACTGCATGCGGTCACTATGATTTGTTGAAATTCCATAAAAAAGCCATTGTGACCTGTTTTAAGATTCCTCTAGTCTTAGAAACATTACAGCAATGTGTGTACGGAGGTATTAATCCTAACAAGGCGAGATTCATTAGATGTAAGGATATTGGGATTATTCAATCCGAGAATCCTACTTTGAATAAATTATGAATTCTGCCGAGCTTTTGGTTTAGCGAGAATTACAAGAGTTGACAGTTTAAATGATTGATGATTGAATACATTTCTGGAATTAAACTTGACTTCAAAGTCACAGAGTGTTGATATGTACGCACATTGAATTATGCAAGAAAGTCAACTACTGGCAGCCTAGAAGACATTTAAGATTCTACTCAAATAAAATTTCTGAAACAATTTAATTTCGATCGATGTAGGCAATCCTCCTCGCATAATTTCCCTGTAAAATTTCCAAATTGGTATCGAGTCGACGCCCAGAATTGTAATACATAATTAATCGAAATCCGGGACAAGTTGATATGATTAAATAACAGCTGCTCTTGTTGAATTCTTGCTACACGATGGGAGAAAAGTGGGAGTGTAACAAATTAAAATTGTAAAAATTCAATTTTTTTTTGCCAACATTGCATTTTTCGGACAGAAAAATTCTATGTGCAGTTTTATATACAAATTCCAGCACCATGTTAGTATCAAATTGAATAAAGCAGTTGTGCTGAATGCAAATTGAATTTGTGAATTTCATCTCGAAAAAAATTGAACATGAGTAGGTATGTATGTCATACCATCCAAAAATGTGGTTTGTTCGGGATGGTACTTGTCCGCAAAATCGTGGACGATTATCCTGGTCTGGACGTCCGTCATCCGCCTCTTAATAATGCGATAACCTCCCTTGGCTGGCCTCAACACTGTCCAGATAAAGTAACCTTCATGTGAAATGTGCGTCCTTTTTCATGACAGTAATCCATGCGAAAAACAAGGAGACCAGGAGAGATTCTTGCTCATATTTACCTAGAACGATGAGAATATTTACTCGTTCCTGGGTAACTGACATCATGCTGTGCCCCAGGGATACGGCCATTATTGTTTATGAAATTTAAAGGAATTTCTGGATTTGCTCTGTATGCCCTGTGGTGTGATGAGTGTAATTTGATTAAGGCGTTTGTAAACGATTTGTTCCATTGATTCTGTGTCATAAGTTGAGGTAAATCCGTTTAGGACGGGTTTTGGTTTTCGGATTATTGTGCCACTTTAGGGTGAAAATTTGGCTTTTGAAATTATGCGTTTTTGGAGAAACATT
This sequence comes from Leptarthrus brevirostris, assembly GCA_964036015.1. NCBI lineage: Eukaryota > Metazoa > Arthropoda > Insecta > Diptera > Asilidae > Leptarthrus > Leptarthrus brevirostris. The sequence continues at coordinate 136,622,919 of OZ038372.1, read as the reverse complement.
GAAATATTTTGTGAGGCTTAACACCTTGCAACGTAGATCAACACGTAATCGAAATTTAAGTGCTGCTCAATCTGAGCCAGTTTGCATATCTAAACCTTCTCCTAAGCAATTAAATTTTAATTCGATAAATCTTGAGAGTGCATCCAGTTGAAAATTCTAACAGTCTCCATGCAAGGATGTGCACTCGTTGAAACAGATTCCACCTCGACAAACACTTGCTCCCAGAAAAGCTACTTAATGTGAATTATAACTGAAACTCATGCAAAGAACTCATTAAAGCTGTAATCAAACAATTTCTCTCACTCTGTGTAAATCTACAGAATATATCGCACCATACGCTCCGTAGAGCAGCTATTGCTAGTGTGCATGTTTCCCTCGAACACGAACAAGGGAGGGCAGGACAGAGAAAGTCACTTCCGCATAAAATCTGAACTGTAAGAGGAAAGTCTGTCCTGGTGCTAAAGATTAGAAGATGGCTGCACTACGTGGAAAAACGAAATGATAATGCCTTGCCACAACATGTTTGCAAGAGTTGCACACTGCCCCCGACTACAGGATGTCTTCAGAAGTTTCCAACATTCGACCCCAAGCCCTTACCATCCTTTCGAATCAACCTAAGTGGCTTTGTGAGGATGGGAGAAAAATCTTTGCAATCATTGAACACTGAAAGCGAATTGACTTTGACGATTGAGTGAGGGTTGAGAAGGGGGCGTTGAAAGAAGTTTCCTAATTGACTGCTGATCGAAATGTTGTGTTCATTCTCGGGGAGGATTCCTACTCGAACAAGTGGTGGCTTTTTATGCTTGGAGAAGACGTCCAGGTTTTCTAAAAGGGAACAAAAAAAAAAGCGAGCCATGAACCAGCACCAGCATCACGCCCTATCATAATAAACGTGAAGGATCGGATAAATCAATGAGCCACTTCGTAAGTGCGCTAGACGGTAATTGAAATTTTAATCATTAAAGCAACTTTAAAATATTTTTACTTAGAGGGCTAGAGTTTGAGATAATATCGGTTTTTTGCCGCGGCGTTAGTTGATACTTTACAGGGTCTTAAGGTAAGCGTGGATTGAATTGCATCACGTAATATATATTTGAGCAATAAATTTTCAAAAAAAAAACTATATTTACCCAATAAAGGTCAGGGTGGTTTTTTTCTCTTTGAAATGTTTTCTGAAATCAGAAATGATAATTGCCGTCGTCGTCAGTGGAGTAAGGGATAACGTATCGGCCTCCCATGCTGGAAGTCCCAGGTGCGAACCCCACCGTAGGCGACCCATGGTTGTTTTCTGCTGACAACAGATTATTGTTAAAAGGCCATTGGGGGTTGCAAGGCTGTACGGAAAGTAGACAGAAATCGTTGCAAATTTTTACAAAAATATGGTATTGACAAAAATTCGTTTAAAGCTTATCGAAAATATTTCACAATGAAGTTGTAGACGATGCCTTTTCACTGGCCTCTTGAAGGTCATCAACGCGCAATGCTCCAAACGCTCGAACCCAGCATTGTGCCCTTAAATGATAAGCAACGTTGCCGATTTTCACCCCCATCACGTCCAATTCTTTTAAGATATTCGCGAAACCGGCTATAAATAGGCTACAAAGTAACATCATCACTACGATGCAGAACTATCCTTAGTCCACTTTTGGGGAAATCTTTGATTTTGATGCCTAGCCCACGTTAGTTGAATGACGAACGTTTTGGTGTGAACAGGGTGGTTGTTTTTAAATGTCGTGTGCGCGAAATAAAGAATGTGGTGTGGTCAATCTCGCTAAGGAGAAATGTCATTAGCTACGTTGCAGCTGTCTTCACGGGTCACGGCTCTTCTACATATTATTATATTAACAAATTATTAATGAAAATCTTTAATATGTTTAATGTGTAAAAGTTTCATGTAAATTTCGACTAACTATTTTTTTTCTTCTTTTCAGGTATGTATCGAATTTAATCCGTCAATTATGGTATGGTTTTTGTTGTGTATTTAAATAATTAAGTTTTAAAATATACCAAACATTAACTTTAAAATCTCGACCCCCCAACACAATTAGTGTAGCCTGCCTATACTGAATGTAGAAGCGCGCGTTCTCAAAAATATCAAAATCGAGACCTAGGAGATCTTTTGTGCCCTCAGACATGTTATGAGGTCTTTCACAATGGAGTATCTAATATCAGGCGGGCTCATGAAGGTTCTCTTTCTCATCCATGCCAAGGCCAGATAATAGCACATTATATCCATGGTGATTTGATCGTCCTCCAAACACAGTCGACACTCAAGGGAGTGAGTCTAATTAGCGCCTACATTGAAGTCGTTGGAAAAATCCTCATTGCTCCTATTATGGAGAGACAAGCAAGCTGCTGAAGCTTGTTACATTTGTCGATTACCGTCCGCTGGAGAACTTAAGGCCACCAAACCAAGACAACGTAAGTAACAATCGATTTAACAATCAAATTGTGTAAACAGAAGGTCATTTTCGGGGTGAGACTCCACGTCCTTCCGAAGAGTCTTCGACAAGCCCATAACGCTATAGCCTTGTTTAGGGTTAAGTTAAGGTGAGCATTCCAATTGATCGTTTATCGAGCACAATGCCCAAGTATTTTACCTCATTGGAATATTTAATGTTCGTGCCTTGGATTGAAATTGGACCAGGGCTCAAATGGTACCTTTTGGTGATCGACACAGGAACAGCCTTAGCGGGGTTAATAGAGATGCCTTTTTTAATACACCAGTTAGTAACTGTGTACAGAATTTATCTCATTAGATCAGTGACAGTCGAGTCGAACTTTTCCGTAATAATGATTGCAAGGTCGTCCGCGTATCCGATTAACTGATAACCAAACTCACTAAACTGATTTAAGAGATCTCCTACCACTAGCGACCAGAGCAGCGGCGACAGTACACAGCCTTGTCGACACCAAGGGTTACCAAGGGCAGATGTAATTTCTCGCCCCTCTAGCAGAGCATCCACCCACTTAACAATATGACAACGGTTCGTCCGTTGACAGAAGCCAATAAGTACGGTTTCGGCCAAGATCGCTACAATATCCCTACCAGCCATGATGTGAATCGATCCAGTGGTCACTTTAGTAGATACCGCTGCAGCTGCACTGCCAGTCCGTTCAGCGACGCGGCCAGAAGAGGGGCCGGGAGACTCCTTTTCTGCCCGAACCTCGGCGGTTATTTGATTGTGTTCTGCCTCTCTTTCCATATTTTCCAGTCGAGATCTTGGAGGGAGGGACGTTTTCGATCATCTTATCAAACCAATAGGCAATTCTGCCCTTTATCCCGATCAGGGTCCTCATTGACGCCTCGTCAATGAATATCTCCAGGTACAAGAGGTTCTAGGGAAATTATCCTCGTATTACGTGTGCTCGATTCAACTGTCCTTTTTCTGCGACGGCAATATTAAGGTCACACTTAGCACTAATGTGACCGAAGTTGCGCCTGATCCAATTCGCTGTCTGTGTTTGTACAGACAAGAAGAAGCCAACCAGTCCGGGGAATACATCCCTCGAACTCCGGGCTGACATTCCTGTCCGCATATTCACTTGTGACGTCTGTAATCGCCTCTTGTAGAAGAGTAAATTAACCATGACAGTCGATATCAAGCCTAGCTTGATAATGCCCACTATAAGTGGCTTGACAGGCCCCCGTGGAACGTTTTGAAACTTTTGATCGAAGGCTGCTCAGGGGAAAATTCTTCTGAACTTGCCCTTTTTACCTCCCGCTTGTTAGACACTTTTACCTTGGCTACCTTCCGAATCTGTACTTTGAAGAGGCCACTTGGTATTACCTTCTTCTCTCCGCAGAGGAGAATGTTATGAAGCAGGAATCAGCTTGAAGCTGCTACCGCTTTACCGATGAAGATAGTAACTTCTATTTAACAAAGCTTTAGTACTGACGGGGTCTTGGCACTATTGCTCCCGGCGGACAGAGGTTGGTTCCCTCCCAAAATCTTCAGGAAGGTGCCCCAATTATTCCCTCCGAAGAATTGAAAAACTGTAGCCCACTAACTACTGCAGCGACTATTATGACCTTAACAGTGGGATTTCTACTTTGCAGGAAAGCCGTTTTCTTAATGACCCCAAAAGGCCACAGCTGCCTTGACATACTTCAAATTGTCAGATTGCTACATCTTTTCTTAACAAGCTGAATAGCCTTAAGGTCATCATCTCTTTGTACTGGCTAAAGGCCTTCCGATCGTCTATGTCAGTTGAGAACCTTCTTTTGCAAACGTATCAGTCGCCTCATTTCCTTGTATCTCATTTTGACCAGGGACCCGGCAGAGATCTTACTTTAAGTGCAGGTGATAACTATTATAGTGGAATTTTTTAAATGTGATTGTTTGAAAATTAGTTTCACTTTTAGCCTCCAATCGAGCTAACGCCACTTAAATTACTTCTATGCATTTTTTAAATAATAGAAATTCGAAATTCGAATAGCATCAAAAAACCATCCCTGCATTCCTACCACTTACAGTCAGGTGAATTTCGTTTCCTGCGACTATGACAAAAGTTTATATCGCAAAAGGAAGCCACTTTGTTTATCGAGTACAACGAGACGGAATTATGAAGATTTACTCGGAATCTGTAAGGTAAGAGCTCTTCAAATGCTTGAAGTACATGAACTTGACAGGTTGTTTTACACTTTGCATGTTCATCCCTCTTAATCATAACACAATTTCGAATCGCACTAAGCGAATGAATGAGGTGGAAACTCAACACGACACCTGTACTATAAGATGAAATCGCTGCACTTGCACAACTCGAAAGTTGAGAGAATATGTACAGATTGTCGTTCGTTCTCATACTGATGCAAGACGGCCAGGTTCAGATATTTGAAGCTCTTGCAAATCTCTAAATCCTAGTTAAGCCCTACCATCAACAAGAGCAACGTCATTGCATTTTGAGATCCCCCTTGCCCTGTATGTCACTGGTTTATATACATACCTGCATTTCTCCGCGTATATCCCGAACGAAGCATGACGTGCACAATATTCAGTGCTCGAAAGGCAGACAAAAACGATTTGTAACAAATTCGTCAGTTCTTTTAATATACGTATATTCCCTCAATCCTCATCTCTTGCTCTTTCTATACTTGTACGTATATGCTATGCTGTTGCACCTATAGATACACAACCCCGAAATAGCTGCAACTCAATCAGCCCCGGATGACTCCGCTCCCGCAACAGTATCTGTCATAGTCCCATATACAGAGCCGACAGGCCAACATATTTTACCCAGATATATAGAAGACTATACTCGTGTACAGTACTGAAACTGAATCTATGCCTATGCATAGGAATGATATCCATTTCATATATAGACACCATTAACCGCCAATGCTGGCACCCCTATAGCTATACGTAGTTCTACAGAAATGGAGAGCATAAACTGGCAGCAATGGGAAGCGGGCAGCAGTACCAGAAGGAGCACCAGTGCCAGCAGCCTGTAGGAGTCACGATGATTTATGTAGCATTAAATTCCAATGTTAACGTTTAACAACATGAAATGAAAACGCTGGAGAATTATGTACATTCATGAAGAGACACAAACACCACCCTGTGTGAGACGCAATCCGCACTCTTGCTATGTGCTTCCTATGCATATGGGTGAAACTGTGGAAAAATCTATCTGTAAAGCCATAAGGAAGTGCGAGCAGCAGTCTATAAGGGAAGCAAATGAGGCCATACAAATTACAAGAACTTTCGTACGAAAGGCACCCACTTACTGGCATCCTTTAAATCAAACTCCCATAGGCCCCCTACGGCACCGAATGCTATACACAAATGTACGAAACCCGGGCGCTCCAAATGGCAATAACGGAACAGTTTAATGTCAAAATTAGGAAATTCTTTCACTTAATTAAATCTGTAACTTCCTGCGCTGCTCCCATCCTGGAGGACTCTCTCTTGCTTTAATATTTCGCCGAAATAGAGCTATTTGATTAGTGATTTAATTACTGGCAGTTCTCGAGTGAAAAATCGAAGTACACTAGCTGCAAAGTAGAATTTGCAAGATGACTCTGAGTGACACTGTAAACACAACGATCTGTTTAATTAGGTGCCAGAGCGGGAAGGTACAAGGTAGTCTTATTTATTTGTAAAGTGCTTTTTCTAGGCTACAAGCATCCCGTTGGTACTCGATTAAGTGTATGAGTTTAGAAAACATGAGTACATCAACAGCCGCTCGGATAAATCCTGTCATGATTAATAAGAAATAAAACTGGTCCCAGGTCCAATCAATCGGTAAAATTATGTTGACGTCTTTTCTTGGTTCATTATATTGATGAAAGGTGGAATTCGAGGTAATCATTATGGAAATTGGTCCCTTAACAGTGTCAGTGTCCTCAAAAAATAATACCAAATAAAACCTGGTTTTATGAAAGAGTAAGACAATTGCAGTAAAAGTGAGTTACCAACAATCCTCCAAATACGATAATAGACACATAGAGCCTTAGATTATGTTAATTAGAGTGGCAGCCTCGGAGGAAAAAAGGTAACTCAGGCCCTTATGGTCCACAATAGATGATACGATGTGAAGGCTAGATTGTCGTACCTATAAATATGAATATGACTCATATATCCAGCTCTTTTAAAGGGGCTATTATCGCCTCTGGCTTGACGTTATTAAAAGCACCTTTAATACCGATAGTGCAAACTCCCTGTATATGATTGTTCTTTCTATCGTAGGGATCAGTTCATAGAACACTACCTCAGTATCCTTACCCTTGTTATATGCAGGTTGAGAGAGAGAGACAGCTTAGATGGTTCAACCATTTCTTTAATGTAGACTCGAAGCTTTTAAGAAGACTTATTGACGCCAAATCCTTAGGTTTACTGTGTGAGGTCCTTCCACCTTTAAGATTGAGGACTACCTTGACCTCTTTCCATAAATCTGGAATGTGTGGTAGGTTTCTTACATTTGATATGGGGATGTGGAAATCTTCAAAAGACACTAGCCCCCCCCCCCCCCCCCCCCACATGTGATCTCAACACAAGGCCGGCTGTTTGGATTTCTTTTACTTGGTCTGTCTAGGCCAGTCCACTTCATCCCGATGTTTAAAGTATTCCGCTATAGCTCATTTCTCAACCAGGTCTCGAATTCAAGTCTTCTTAAGGCATCATATGGTTCTGTGTTTTGAAAATACCTACGTGTCAGTCTTCTCTCAGGAACTGATCCATTATTTATAAGAGTTTCGTGATATCTTTCGATAAACCTTACGTTGTTTATCTCGTACATTTCCAGAACCGCCATTTTACGTTTTATTCAGCCAGTATTGGCGATGTCATGACTGTCATATTTTTAATGTACAAATCTTACGGTACCACATCTATCATCATCTATAATGCATTGGTTAGTGTGATGCGGAATGCACTTGTATGTAATATAAAATCCTACGGCATAGATAGCTTCATTTACCATTGCATAGACGCAGTGTTGGGAAGTCGTTAGATCCACACAAAATTGGACAAACACGAGTCTATCAGAGCCGTATGCAGAAGAACTCCGTAAGGAGGTTTGTTGTCACCTTCCTCTGGCTCTTAGTAATTAATCAGATCATGATCTCACTCGAAGATGATAGGTTAAAGGTTATGGTTTATGCAGACGACCGGGCCTTATTGACTCCCACCCTAAAGTCTTCCAACCTCCCAAATTGGACGGAAGAACTCTTGCACTAACTGGTTAAGACAGGTACATGGGTGTCATACTAGACGTCAATCTAAATTGTGGCAAGAACGTAGAGGAGCGCGTGAAAAAGTCGTCGGTTACGTTCTTACGCCTGCAAGAAAATGTTGGGCAAGCAATGTAGCCTTCGCATTCTACACTGAAGGTAGATTTCCATTGTGAGACCATTTCTTACTTATGGAGTAGTAGTCTCTTGAGAAGCTGAGTGACCTTATGAAGATAATCAAAATTCAAAGAGCTGCCTGCCTGGGCATCTCCGAAGCAATTAGCACAAATAATAGCATATAATAGCACCAGGGTTGCTAGGCTCGATGAGGTCCAGCCTTTGACTTGCTTGACTAAGTGGCTGGAAGTGCTGGGTGTTGAGCATCTTGCATAAAAAACACGCCTCGGAGGTCCTTTCGACTTTATTACAAAAGCACTCCCATAAAGGTCACTCAGCTTTCCTGACCAGTTTTTTAAAGTTTCTGAAGCTTTCCTTATAGGAAGTTCATATCTTCATTCTTTTTTCTTGATCAAAATGACTATGACATTCGTTTTGGAGGGCAATGATTTCTGATAACCCCACGAAGGTCTTTGTTTATCTCTAGGATTTTGGTCGCGACAGGACGTTTGTATCCCTAGATTGCAAACGTTTTTTTAAGATGTTCACCACTTCGTAGATTGCTCACGTTGAAAATTTTAAATATCGTGGTTCAACATACAGGTAGGATGCATTTTTATCCAGGCTGCATCGTGACTTACCATGTGGTGGGCACTACGCCCAAGGAGGTCTTTTTTGCCATGTCACCACTACTCCCAAAGACGCTCTGCCACTTTTCTTTAAAACAAGAAAGTCTTTAAGAGGATATGATCTTTATAAGCCCCGCTATAAATTATCCACTAAAGATCCTTCTAAGCTATGCTTAGGCAGGAAAAAAGTATATAATGTGTTTTGTAGTTTCATCGTCTTCCAAGCGAATCCGAAACTCTGTCTCAAGCTCAACCAGTGGCATCTTAGCCAGCCCACAGTGGCCAGATAGGTAGCCTGAAAGCAACCGGAGGTCCGCTTTACTTAAGGCAGTAGTATTATTGTAAACATAGTTGTCCTGATTAAGCCCCGGGACATTTCTTCAGTATCACAGTTCTTGCTGACGGCAAGCTAAGGCTGCTATAGGGTTCGGAACCCTGAGAGCGAAAGGATGAACCCTTTCTTGCTAGTTCATCAGCGATCTCGTAACCCTCGATTCTGGAGTAACCTGGTGTCCACCTGAGCGTGATCCTGCTATGAGTGGCCAGTTGTTGAAGCACTCTTTCATAAGCCTCGATAAAATCCACGATAATAGCACATTAAGAAGTTCTATCAGAAAAATTAGTTATTTTATCCCTTTTTAGTCCCTTATTGACATTGATAAAGGTTTAGGTTTCGATGGTGTGGATTTCGGCTGGAAAGACACTGTCATTTACCTAATGCAGTCGAAACTATAGCGTGGGGCCTAAAATCACTAGCATCGGCACCTTGTTCCATTTTTGAGCCATCAGTGAACCATTTGAGGCTTTTAGGGTCGAGAGTTCGGCCACAGCTGTCCCAGTCTGCTGTTTCGGATAACATAGTCCTGAACGTTTTTTAAAAACTCAGTTCCTTGTGATTAGGGTTTGTTACGGTGTCTATCCAAGAATTCCCCGAAGGATGCCCATATGAACTTTTGCACTAGCGAGCTGCACTCTTAGGACGCTAATTTCAACGTGCCGCAGTTGGACAAGTTGTCATTTCTCCTGGTATGGAGGACAAGCAAATCGCTGTAGCTTTTTGCATTTCGGCGACTGACAATCGTTGTTGAACTTTCGGTCACCAGGCCAATATAGCTTCGAAAGCTTTCGTACTGAGTAAACAGAGAATCGTCTTCGGGAGGATAGTCCAAGTCCTTCCGAAAAGATCTCCATTGTCTCGTAATGCTCGTATAGCCTTGTTTTGGGTGGAGTCTAGGTGAGAGCTTCTATTAAGTCTTCGATCGAGTGTAATGCCCAGATATTTGGCTTCATTGGAGGCGGGTCAAACTTCCCTGCGTTAATAGTTCCAAGGACGCCCCGATACACCCACAAATGTTGCCTAGGATGCGTGTAACTTTCCATGACAAGCATTATGTCAAGAAAAGCACGTAAAGCTATTTCTTAATGGTGAAGGGCTTTCTTAATCTTCTCCCCTCCAGCTTCTCATGTATCTACTTATAAAGTTTAAATTTGGTATACGGACGTAGGTTGACGGTCTAAACACATAAATGATGAGATTTTTGGAAACATTTTCTGAACCCCCCCCCCATAGTTTTAGTTTAGTCATATTTTTTATTTACCCCATTGGTGTATCTTTAGATAGGCCTCTTAAAATGCAACAGAAATGTTCAGGCCCTTTTGATGATAACCCTTCATTCACGCCCCCCCCCCCTCTATTTTCTTAATTATCACAAAATATCTAAATGTAGCTTTTACTTGGTACCTACTTTGAATATAAATTATAGCAAACACTGTAAGAAAAATTGTTTATGAGAAATTCAAAAATAGCTCTACAGAACCCTGTCATGTGCCCAGCACACTCTTAACCAATTTTTATAATTAATTTTCCTTAGACGCAGTGAAGCCATGAAAAGGATCTATAATTTAAATAGTGTGACATTTGAAATGATTTCATAATGAAGTAGTATGTCAGGGATTCTAAACAGCTGAAGAAAGAGTTTGTCAGTTCAATTTGCAGATATTCTTTTTATAATAGCGTTGTTTGTTTTGTTATTGTAATATATCCCTATAGGTACCACTCCTTTGGTCAAATAGTAACTACATTTGTCTAGACAGTTTTTATGTTTGCTGTATTCTCCCCTTTCTGTCCGTTTCTGCAATACTCATACTTTTGGGACATTGCTTTGAAATACGCCAATATCTTGCTATAACATTTTAATAGCTTTTGGATTCATTTCCACTAATATTCCGCAAAAGATATAATAAAACAATAATCCAGAAACCTGCACAGGTACAACATTCAAACTTCATAGCAATTTTCATTGCGGCATTGATCAATAAAATTTTATGTGAAACTAACCCTTTTAAGGACCTTTGAAGTATAACACTATGGCTTCGATTTTCAGTACAATTTGGGCTTTGAACGTGAAATCAATCCCCCTTGGAAACAATGCGAAATATAACCGTACCGAGCTAGCTAAACGAATGCTTCGAAAATCGGTAATCAGGTGAGTCAATAAACTTCTGTTGTTCCCAACATAAATGTCAAAATTGCGTTCTATTGCTCGAGTAAGGTAAATTGAATCGAGGGTGAACTATTGACAAAACATGTCATGCGAAGCTAACAGGTAGGAAACCAAAAGCAATGTTGAGAGTTTTTCGGAAAATTGCCTACGTGTGACAGGGTGAAGATTGATTGACAGTTTTTAAGTTCTTACCTAAGCCTGTCTGAGATCTGTTATTTAAGGAACCTTCCCACTCAGTATTTATTTCCTGTAGTTGAACTTTGACTGAGATCTAATGTGGTTGTAGGTGATGGAAGTGGGATGCTCTTACTTCTTTTGTCAATGCAATTTATCTGGCGGTAAAGGTAATGGACCCTTCTGGTTAGAGAAAGTCTTCTTTTTTATGTTGTCATTTTAGTCACGTCTTATTTTGTTCTATTTGCAAAAAGTATTCTAGATGGAATGGGAGGGATGACACTAATTCCATAGCAACGCCTCAATGTTCTTAATTTTTTTTCTAAAAATATTTACTAAATTGCTATAGGCACATAATTTTATAATAAGATCCAAGCCCACGGGACATATTAAGAATTCAGAGAAACGTCTGGTCTGTTTAACGAACGCTATATCAAACCAGATTTTCTATTTATTTTTTAAACGACTTCGCAAAATCGAAGAGGTTCTAAGTTCGACGAGTATTTTTTTTATGGATGACCGGGCATAACTTCGTAACGTGTGTACTAATTTCGGTGATTTTTGTTGATGTATAAAATATGCTCCCTGATTGGTACCAGGTCAAAAACTTTTTTGGTGTGTTGGGCCAATGTTATAATTATCTCCGATATATTCGTCTATTTATAAAATTAGAGACGCCTCAAACACTGCACTGCAATTTATTTCATGCTTCCTGCATCCACAAGCAGCTCCGCATTCTATCATATATTTTCAGAGGCTAAAACTCATTCATTGCAGCACCTTCATTTTGAGAGGGGATTTGAACTATAAAATTTGAATTATAAAATTCATTTTAGAGCTAATATAAGATAGATAAAACTACTGCATACAGGTGCCCTCGGAACATTACCCTCCAGAACCCTTAATACCACCGAATACCGATGGAACTCTTTGGTAAGCCAACCGCATCCTTAAAAGCCATTCGGTTCAATTCTTCTTCTTGGTTTGGCTTGGATCTTTACATTTGGCGGAGGTGTCTACTCGGAATACCTTGATCTTCATATTTTTTCTCGTTTACCAGATCATTGAAGTGTTTTTCAATCAGAAAATTTGCAATTTCTGGATGACGCAGGAGATGATATTTAGGCTCCCTTTTGCTTCCTGATTCGCTTCTTCCTACATTATTTCCTTCTTCAGATATTTGCGTTTTATCCCCAATAGTAAATAAGAGCCTTTGTTACTTTGTTTAGGCAAGGGGAATAAGAAGGAAATGAATATATACATAGATATATCACTTGTCCTCGCTTCCCGTTTTCACCGAAATTCTATATTTGCGGTAGCACACCTAGGTTGTATTTCGTTTGTAGTGCTGTTTACAGAACTCTGCAAACTATGGAGGCGTAGCAAAGATTCAGTACAGAAAGCCGGATTGGCCTTCTTCGTGCGGTCTTTTATGTTTCTCTTCTAGTTGAGTTTTGAATCTAGTATTACTCCTAGATTTCCCAAGATTCCTCCTACCCGGCATCAAGGCCCAATTGTCACCCTTCATAAACGCATGTTGGAGCCTCTCTGTGATCGTTGACAGAAATTTTCTAGGTCATCCACCTATCTCTGAAACGTTTTTTTCTAGTATTTCTAAGTTGTAGCTTAGGTGAGGTTAGGTTGAAGTGGGTGCCTAAGAAGGCACACTCAGGCTAAAGAGGCCTCATATATACCTGAGAAGAAGAGGGCGTATCTGTTACCCCCTCTGCACCGAGCTAGTTCCTGTCTCAGTGGAGCCAGATCACGGGGAGCCAAAGTAAATTTGGCTGGAATGGGATGAGTATTCAGCCTCAACCTGTCGTTGGGAACCATTTGGAACTCCTGATAAATCGAGCTAGGTCTCTGACGTGAGTGGAGCCTAATTCGGTTAGCTCTTCAAAGAAGGGAAACCGGTTCCTACTCTATTGACCGTTTAGGGTCAAGTTTTGAGTTGTAGCTTACTTTCCTATTAAGAAGCATCGAATTAATTCAGTCGCAGAGACCATCATTAATTCCCAGTTTTCCCAGTCTGTTGTGTATCTGACTTTCATTTTACATTATTATACACAATTTCTACATTCAGGGAAGCCCGCACATTGTATTCCCGGATTTCGAGAAATTTTCAAACAACACTTCGTACAGTGCCTACTGATTTTCCTTTACATAGTATTGGCACGCTGGTGTTTGGGAGAAGTATAACATCGTCTTAATTCTCCGATATGTATGCACATCAAGTAATTGTGAATTAAGTTGTCAATTAAGTCAGTGATACCGTGTCGGTCTTCTATACCATAGGTCCCAGGTTCGAACTTCACCGTCGGCGACCCGTGTTTGTTCTCTGTAGACAACAGATTATGAAAAAAAGGCCATTGCAGGTTGCAGAATAACCGTCGATAGTTCGGAATTCGCCTTTAATTGTTGGAATGAATATTTTTGCCAGGTCTTTAGGAGTATACGGGAAGTTTTTGAGGTACTTACGAGCGTATCAAAAACTCCTAGACCTGACTTATGTTTAGAACGGCCTTAACCAACGGATTGGAATTAGGTTCTATACTTGCTTTCCTTTTCGAATAGTACTATTCAAAAGTTCAAAATAAAACTTGATGGTTTCGTTGCCTGTATGGTACGTAGTGCCATCCTGTTGAAACCATATGTTCCCTATGTTGATTGAGGATGTGTCCATAAAGCGCATCATTGATACGGCAGCTACATCTGCATTTCGGAACAAACACCAAGAACAGCTTGAGCCTTTCACTCCAAAATTTTTTTTTCTCATTTAAAACGATTTTCCTGAAATAAATTTGGAATATTGTTTTATGATGTAGCATGGCTTTGGTCAGAAAGGAATTAGGGTAAGGGGAATGAGGGAAATTGAGGAAGGGGAGACCAAGTCTCGAACCCGGATCCATGGCATGGTGATCTTGCCACTCAACCAATTGATCCAACTTCGTACACATTATCATTGCTAGTAGAAATAAAATAAAATACATAATTAGGATGACTGTGAATTTGATCTTTGAAAATAAATATTTAACGATACAAAAATAGGGGTGTGTGCCACATTTGAATTTTAATAAATTCCCTGCCAATAATTCGCCACAGGTTCCCAATATGATTGAAATCAAATGAATATCCTGCACACGTAAGGACTTGGATTCCTAGCTCGGAGAATACATTTTGGACTAAACAAAAAGGAAAAAGTTAAAAAACGTTGAATGCAAACACTGACTTGCGGTATTAATACTAGAGATTGCGATAAAATGAATAATTATCTTTTTGGAGGTGTGACATGGTACTAAATCCTGTTGAAAAGTCCAGGTTGCATTTCCAAAGATGTCTCTTGTTAATTCGATGACTTTTATTATTATAACTCCTTCATATTTAACACTGTTCATAATTTCAGTTTGTCGTTGTAGTGCATATTACGGGAAGGCCCCCAAACTATAACTCTAACAGACTGTTTTATTGTTTGAATTAGGCACTTTTCTAGTAATGTGATTCTTCTTTCGAACGACGAACTTGTTAAGCAAGCTCGATTTTCGTCGAAAAATAGAACATTGCGCCACACCTCTGCTATCCATGTTGAGTGTTGTCTTGTCCATTCCAAACGTTTTTGTCTACCAGGTCGGCAAGACCTTAAATCTGAGAAACACAACCGTAGCCTGGTCCGGGGAGTAGGGTCGATGAGTCCCATCCAAATGACTATGAGCATGTATTGCGTGGTGGTAAGGGGCTGGCTTTGACATGAAGGAGTGACACACCACGAGTCAGCATTCCCCTCCTTTTGTCTTTGATTATTATTTTTTGCATCTTCTTTAGGGTCCTACAATATGCAGCAGCATTGATGGTGGTCCCATTGGGAATGAAATCAACCAACAAGATCCCATCCCGGTCTCAATAGACGGATGTCATGATTTTACTCTGTGAAGACGGAGCTTTGAATTTTTTAGATTTTGCCGAATGCGTACGGCGCCACTGCAGAGACTCTCTTTTTGACTCTGGACACAGCCTTCTCTAGATAAAAACCCGGAAGCTGACATTAACAGCTGAGCATTGGTGGTGTAAACAAACGAAAACATGTCACAGTAGCCATAAGAAAAAGTTTAGGAAATGGTACTTTCTCGTAGAATTTCTCACAATATATTTAAAGGCTTGAATTGGATTTTACTTGAGGTTAACCTACAAATGTTCTGAACATGTGAACATTATAAAAAGTGTCTCTCTTATACAATTTTTATGTTTTTTAAAGGGAAAACTCTCTCTCTCTCTGTCTGCTCGGTTTGTTGACGTATTGAGCTTAAAATGCGTCAATGACATTAGCCTTTCTCTTTGGTTTTGGTTTCGAGATTGTGCAGTTTTATTTGTATGTGCAAGAATTGGTTAATTGAACAAAAATGAAATAATGACGAAACGCTTGGTGGTTAAATGACCAAACTGTCATGTTTTTCGGCCTTGCATCTAGAGTAGTCTGTACTCTGGAGTATAGTAACACATCCAGTGTTCTTCCCCAGTCACAATTGAGTCGAGAAAGGATTCATCCTCAGTTTGAACGGGAGGCAACCAATGACTGAGCGAATCTCACTGTTTGAACTGCTACGACAACATTTCGTAACGGACTGAGGTGCTCGATGTCTCATTTTGACCCTTAAGAATTCGTCTACATGTCACGGGTCCCAACTTTGCCTATGTCTGACAGATACCTTGTATTCTTACTTTCTGGATGTCCCACGTACCTTCGCAAGGTGTGCAGATTCGGACGCAATGTGATCGTTTCCTTCTATCGATATTGCATTCTTTCTTCAATTTTTTATGGGAGAAACGTCAGAATGGAAACAATTGCGCGGGTTTTCACTGTAACTATAGCTTTCTTTATGAAGCACTAAGAATTCGTTTCATTGAACTAGTTCAACTCCTTTACTCATTTTTAAGTAAGGTTAATTTCTATATATTTCTGGTTACCCGACTCTTGGCCTATGTAATAGTTGTACACATGCGTTTACATCACGAAAGATATATATTAAAACTAATTCATTCTAAATTTTTCTGAAGCGCGCTAAAGTTTTGCACAAGGCTGTGTACAAGAGCCTTATCCTGCTGAAAAGCATTCAATTAATGTACAAGCACAAACCCTTTCATCAGACGGTATGGATTTTTTTCGAATTTACATTGAAGGTACTTTGAACGTCCAGGATGACACTCGTGGAGCCCATATTATACCACAGGTATTCTTCAACCCCTGTATGCAGCGCAAATTTTATTGATTTTCATCTAGTGTAAACAGATTTGACTTTTAGGTCTATATTTTCTTTCCTTCCTCATATGCACATTCAGTAGCTTGTTGAGCACTTAAATCAATAAGGACGAGAGACCGAATGGAGTAAAATATTTCGGTCCTAGTTGGCTCCTGCTTAGTTTCGAAGCATCATAAGTGTTTATCTTTTTCTGCCTTAGTGTCTCATTATCTCTATTCGTGTGATATTCGAACTAATCCAGAACTCTTTTAAGTTGTCAAACAAAACTTTTATGGGTGCCAGGTTTAACTTATCCCCACCAAACAGTAAAATAAAATCGGCTAATTTCTGAGTATACAGAAATCGAAAACACCACTGGCGGCTGTTAATCAATAACCTCGAACCCCTCTAAAGCCACTTCAGTAGGGTGAGTTTTTTTCCGTAATTAAAATGTCTTCTTTAAATTTGAGTTGTGCCACCCAATGACCGACTAGACTTGACACTTGAATTCGACTCCAACTGGAGCAACTTTCTAAATTTTCAGTTGCGTTTAATCATCAACTTCCTATCTCTTGGTATCTGTTTAAGCTCAATTAGTTGTTGTTGTATAAATTCATTTAAGCTTTTAAAATCCTTTCAACCCTTTTCCCATCATCCCCTTCCGGCTGAAACTGGAAATGGAAGCCATTTTTCGATTTAAATTCTGCAGCTGAAAAACTAATTGCAACTAATCGGCCGCACTTCATGCCTTGAATTCTCATTCACAGTAAATGCAACGTTAGCAGACGCTCTATATTTTGCTCGAAAAACTGAAATATGTTAGTATTTGTGAATGGCTCTATGTATATGGTATAATCATTAGTACTATAAAAAGGGAGACATCATATGAAAACGGTCGAAACGGGTCGATTCGAAGCTAATTAAACATTTAGCAGCGTTCCGGTATGATATAAAAGTGAATTGCTTCCACTCGATGATAGGTTGTTATATTGAAGAGAATCGAGGCCTGCAATGAGCTGCAACTGATTCCCATTCCGATATGTTGTAGCCCACCCATAACCTGAATACCTCCCAAGGGGGGAGCATCATATTCTGCTTATACAAGTCCGGGGGAGAAAATTTTCAATGAAAACTTTATGCTTCCTCTTATATTGGTGCACTGTTAAGTTGCTTGTGCTGCACTGGGCAATTCAGCCCATACACTCACTTACTTGAGAGCGTACTTCGGGTTGTGTGGTCGATTGGTCTATAAATATTCCGCTGTTAAACAAAAATCTATCCATACCCATTGACCCAGGTGCACTGAATTGCCGAGGTGTGCACCTGGTTAAATGAAGTTGAAAATACTACAGAAACTCACGATTTCAGATGACACTCTTTATATAACTTGTTGCAGCAACTTTTTTTCGAACTCCACTGAATATCAGCTGTTTGAAATCAATTATATTCGGTCGTTACACAATAATTTTTGTTCCAAGGATAAAATATAATTAAAATAGATCGGAACTATCTGCAGTTTTATGAGGCATGGTACAGAAATGGTGGAAGTACTACATTTCACTTCATTTTTAAATTTTGGATCGCTTAAGTTGATCACTTACAAATATGACATAATTTTTTGAATAATAATTAATTTGTCCGTGGTTATGTTCTGATGGTGTCTTAGAGTCGAAGTTGCCACAAAAACTCGTGGGTGCGTAAACGATTAAGTTTCCGCTTGATCTATTACGTAAACATCACGTGTAATGCGAACAAACCGTGTAATGCGTACAAAATTGCAGTCCAGCGACAACACCGGAGTCATTGGCGTTATTCTTTCGATCTTGACCACACTGTAATAATAACAATTGTAAATTTATTCACCCAACCAAAAATTATTGAGTTGGTTTATTCATGCCCAAAGCAAGTACAGACGTTAATATTTTTAAATGTATATACGCGCCCGTTGCGAGCTCGCATAGCAAACAAATGCGCCCTGTAGTATAGTGCATGCTACCGCTACGGTCTCAAAAATTGAAAAATATCCGCGCCACACGGGTATGCACGCTCCCGCTACAGGCACAAAAATCGAAAAATATGCTCGCCATAAATGCACGATTCTGTTACTGCGTTTTCTGGCTTTAACACAACCTGCGACCTCATAGAAAAAAGAACGTTTGGAATGGACAAGACAACACTCAACATCAAGTTCGTCGTTCGAAAAATGATCACACTGCTATTCGAACAATAAAAGAGCCTGTTACAGACTACAACGATTGACATTTTTGACTGAAATAATGAACTGTTAAATATGAAGGAGTTATAATAATAGAAGTCGTGGTAGAGACACCCTTAAGAATGCAGCTTGAACTTTTCATTTTAATATAATTTTTTTGCACGCCCGCCTTTTTGTATCCAATTCACAGTCATTCTATTTATGTATTAAATCTTTTCGGCACTAGCAATAAATAGCAAGTTGTCGGTGGAGTAAGCGACAACGTGTCCGCCTACCAATACAGAGGTCTCAGGTTCGAATCCCACCTATGGCAACCCATGGTTGTTTTCTGTTGACAACATATTAGGATTAAAAGGTCAAACTTGCTTTAAATCATTGATTTTATTTGCAATTTTTGCAAGCGGGTTAAATTTTTGCGCAGGTGTGTATATAACCTTCTGGGACTTCGCAGGGATAATGGTATGCTATGACCACTGGTATCAACAGTGGAAATGGCTAAAATTCTTAGTATGTTGTAAGGACCCTCAGTCAACAGATGCTGATAAATACTTATTTTCTTTTGCCTTGTCAGTAAAAGAAAAAGAGTTTTTGGAACATTGAAGTGGGAGGGGGTTAATTGAAGGATATGACCATGCACGTTCTATTTGAATGTCCATGTTTTGCTGAAGAGATCGTGAAGGAGGGAGGAACCCAGAACTGTCTGTCATTGTTCTAAATTGCAACTGTTATAAGATTTTCGAAATTTCACGGTACGCCCAATTAGCCTTTGCAGGGTATAGAGGTGAAAATGCCTTCAGATTAAAGTAGTGCGCAAATTAAATCAGGGTAGAAAGTGAACTGAAGTGAAGAAGAGTGATGGTCAGCCGACATTTCGTCCATGTTTCAGAGAATCAATATTTGAAGTCAGTCATGAAACAGTCATTTTAAAGAAAGATGTGATAGTTTTTAGGGTTCCGTACAAATATGGTAAAAAAGTGACCCTTATGATGCGACATAGTCTATCTGTCTATCACACCTGCTTATTTCAGGAACTACTAATGCTATCGACTTGCAATTTAGAATGGTTTTAAATAATTTTTGTCCAACTTTATTTTAAATGAAAAAATTTTATTTTTATCGCAATAGTGTCATGATGGGGGGGGGGGGGGGGGATCTTAAAGAGGGGTTACTAGATCAAGTGAGTTGGGTATCATATAAAAGGGCTTCCTTTGCACATTATAAAATATATGTTCATTTTCCTTTGTGCCGCAGAATTTTCGACTTATGATGAAAAATGTCTTTAAAAAAAAGAAATACCATCTCCCCCCCCCATCTTCAAAGCTTGCAACGGGAAAGTTCCCGTAACCCCATGGCATGGGGTGGGAGAACAACTTGATCCGATTCGAGATAGCGATTGCAAGTGGACCTACAATTTAAAGTGGTTTCCGCACGACTGACATTTTCTCTGCAACCAACTGGGTCGTCATCGGTTGGATTCAAATCTGGGACCTGGAACCGGATTAGAAGGCCGTCACGTTCTCACTTACTTCACCGACCAACTATGATTTTCATGAGCCTGTCGATGTCTCGCTGTCGATGTGTTCCGATCGTATCGATTTTCACATGACTTGGTATGAAGTAAAGAGTCCGCTTTCTGAAGGTTATGCTTTGAGTTAGTTTTAAGCTTTTCAGATGTATGATCTTGTATTTGATGAATTTAATACATAAATAAATAAATAATAAATTTTTCGAACAATTGTAAAATTACATCAGTTTCGGAAAAATTTTTTTCTCTACACAAATTTTCGCATGAACCGCATCAGGTAGAAAAGGTCAAAGCGATAAAACTCCAAACCATACCTGAAACCAGTTGGATTATATAAATTATGAGTTAATTATCAAAAGTTCGTTGCTGGTTCAAGTTACAGCGTGTTTTCCCTGCACTATGTGAGTCCCAGGATGTTATGTTGTAAGAGTCTTTCCTACCAGTTTCTTGGCAATCTTGTATAGATTTCCACTGTCACCGCGGTATGCTGCATCTTCTGCCTTTTCTGCTAGCGTGTTGATGTAGTTGCGCTTATCACGTCGTGTATTTCTTTGGACACCTTTCTGTAGAGATCTGAGATTTTGTTTAGCTACAACGTCGCTAGCAGAATTGATGCGATCTTTAATATACCTCCGTTCCTGTATTTTGGACCATGTGGCGCACTAATCCATGGTCGTCTTCCAAGTATGTATGCTTCTGCTTAACTTTAGCATATAGACAGTATCATTACTTTTATACTATTCTACTGGTAAAAACCGGAGACAATTTTTAACCATTCACGCTTCAAGAAAGTTCTCCGTAATTAAAAGGTCATGCAAATTACTACTAAGTTCAAATCACCTGCAATGAACCTCTTCTGAAAAGGTAAACAAAACATCCGTCCTTGTATGTTCTCACATTTATCGAGGAAAAACGAGATATCAACCTCACCTGTCTTTTAATTAAAACGGTATGAAATATATAAAGGCAGGTAATTAACCACCCACTCCATATTGTTTCCTAATAATGATATGCAACCATAAGAATTTATCTTCTACGTAAAGAAGTCGTTTCAGCCTAATGACAGAATAATTCATGCCATAAAGCTGACAAGGAACTGGAACCCCCAAAGCTTTGTTACGCACATTCATTATTCTCTACCACGGCATCCCTTCTAATTGTCAAGTCCTGAGTGAAGTATTGGCTGTTCTTGCTCATGTTTCTCTGAGCCAACAGTTTTCCCTATCGCATTCCGGTCAACGCACAGCTGGATAATGAAGTCGCTGGATACCTCTATTTTCCTGTAATTATGTGGTCCCACATGAGCTTAAACGCTGTCATCATATTTCATCACAATGATTAGCCCGTCCTCTAGGCTGACATTGACATCAAAAACAAAGCCACCATCGTGCGACATGAGCACCAAACACCAATCTGTTTATCCAACAAATAAAGACTACTCCACTCTGGCTGGCAAATCATAAAACGGTGGAATTCTGAATCCTAGTCCCATCCCTTCTTTCCACAAATGGGCCTTGATGTGGATCAGAAGCTTACATAGCAAAAGCGCTACGCCCACAAATCCTCGTATCTGATGTGCAAGCGTTAAGTGCCAACGTTCATCAGATACGTGTGCGGCTAAACCGTTTTCCTTGTGAGAAAATAAAGTTGTCAATCCGCATAATTATAATGACCGAGTGATTGGTAATTAGAGACAACCTCTCTCTTCAGTTGATGGAGTAATCCGATTACCCAGAAAGTTCCAGCATCAAACGACATCCTCTTCAGTTATTCACATGGTCCTTGAAAGCTCTTCAGACCTACTCCATGAATATATGTAAGGATGGATGCTCGACGATCTATTGATCCGACAAAAGAACAGGAGTAATCTTGTTCGGTAATTGCTACCTGAAGCACCGTACCAGCAATCTTTGGATGATTTAATGTAATTTGTACTTGTAGCTTTTGCCAATGAACCGTTGAGCTCGATTTTCTTGCAAACACTTATCGGTTATGTGAGAACAAGTAGCAAAAATCGATAAGCAAAAAGGTGAGTGCTGCAAATCAACTTGTACGATTTGGAAGACCCGCCACGAATGTACCTGATTAACTGTCGTTTATGAAGGTGATTTAAATACATCTTAACGGAAACGATTTAGTTTTTACATCCTCACATAATCAGTTTCATGTTAAAATCGCAATTACTCTATAAAGTCTGGTAATTTCTGAGGTGAGTATATTTTGTTGAAGTCAATAATTTTTAATAGTCAGGTGGTGCATAATATTGTAACGAACGTGGGTAATAAATTCATTGGAAATGCAATTAAAATCTATCGGGATAATTACGATTTTCTTGCAACATTTGAAGTAACAAAAATCTTAGGCATGTGTTCTTTTGTCACTAAATATTCCTTCTTTTTTGTATCAGGTTAAGATAGATTGAATTGGATAGAATAGAGCATGTAAACCGTCTTGGTGGAACGTTTTTTCTAAATAGGTACATATCGTAGATTCTCCCATCCTACACGGCCTATATTGCGTCAATGTTCAATGAATCGATGTTTAAGGTAATCGGGACGTCGACATTCAACTTGACGGATTTTCTTAGAATCCAGTACAGGTCGTCCATCTTAAACTCTAACGAGCGGTGCTGGAAGCTCGTTCGGTTCTCTTCCTGTTCGTGGAAGTACCACGCGACGTTTTCGCGCTGTTCGAATGATTCCGCTTTGTCGATTGTGCCTTCGAGCGGTGACCTTCCTAATTGTCCGGTTTCGCGTCCCCACAGGTTGGGACGGATTCCACTTCCCTTTCTCACCCGAGCGTCTCTGTTCTTAGAAAAGTACAAGGGCCTACATGCATCTTCATGTTCAGAGTTCACCTCGATTACCTCCGTGGTTGACATAGTTAATTTGATTTTTTTTTTTTGAACAAGTGTTCCCGCCAGTATGATTGCTTGTAGAAGCACCAACCCTGTACAGGGTCGTGATAGCCGCAAATTTACTGTTTCGTTCAACGTGTTTATCCCGGAGAACGCTTTTGAGGCGGTTGTCTCCTCAGATATATTTTACCGTCCGGATTCATTTTTTGGGAATTCATACATAAGGCCCGAGCGGATCCTGCCTCTGAACCAAAAAACTTGCCAATCAGCTCTTATCTTACGTCATCTTTCTCCTCTTGTGCGCCCAACGCCTATGTTGTCTGCCTGACTGAGACGTGGCTATGTGCCGGAATTTTTGACTCTGACATCTTCGGCGCCGAGTTCCAGGTCTTTCGCCGAAATCGTGACCTCGTGCTTCTGTTATTGGTGTGGTCCTGTGTATGATTACGTGCTCAGCTGTTTATATTGTTAACTCCCGTGTTCTCAAGCTCTTCTGTTGGATCTGTTGGATCCCCGCCAGAAGACTATTTTGACCGTTTATATTTCCCCTTGTTCACCCTCCGCAGTGCACGAACTACTCGCTTTTTCCATTTCTCGGATAACCTGCTTCCTACTAACGACATATGTGATCTCCGGCGATTTAAATTTTCCTGCAATCTCCAGTACCGCTGACGCACCTCTTTTCTACTTTTGGCGACTTCTTATTCAACTTTAAAGGGGCTGACTTTTTGTTCACCAATGACTGGCTCCTTTCTTGTGATTAGTAGGTCGTGCTGGGAGAGTTTGATATCGGTCTGGCTGAGAGAGCTTTTTACGACGTTCTTTATACCTGCTTTACTTCATGTGTTCCGTATTGGGACGGGATCCCCTCATGTGTTGCGTCGTTAGTTCGCGACATCTAAGGAACTTGAAGTGTAAAGTTTGGAAGAGGTTGTATGCCTCAGGGTGTCACAAGAACTATTTTGTGTATTCCGACCTCTGTTTCCGGATTTCCGCTCAGCTGCCCAGATCCTGTCTAAAATGAAAGCTACGCCTCGTAGCGACCTCAAACAGTTCTGGAGGCTTATCCTTCCTCTTTGAGGTATCAGAATTGTGAGAGCGGCGATTGTCTTACTTCTATGATATTTCCACTTTTGATTTTACCCACTTGACGCAGCTCCATCCCACTTCCCTTGAGTCCAAGGACTTACTATTTAACGATGCACTTCTTGCTGAACACTTAAATAATCTGTCGCATGGCTTCTCGGCTCCCGATGGTATTCCTGCTTCGTTCTTGAAAAAATGTCAATCTTTTCTTGCTTGGGTTCTTCTTCTTGTTAATTATTAAATCTATACTTGCATTCTGGCCTTTTTCCTGAGGTTTGAAAGACTTCTGTGGCAATTCGTCTTCATAAGAATGGCAGTAAGACTGATGTTTCTAATTATCGTCCGATCGTTAGCCTGTGCCATGCTGTCAAAGTTTTCGAGTCCCTCATTAGCGACGTTTTTCGATTTTATGAGATCTTTCAAGCATGGCTTGAATTGACCCTTTAATCAGGGAAACAGGTAGACTGTGTATTTACAGATTTCGGCAAGGCTTTTGATAAGATTGGCCATGGGATCCTGGTATGTAAGCCGTATCTTCTCGAGTTTCTACCTCGATTGATTGTATTCTTACGTGTCAGGGCGTAACAGCGTATCCTATTCCGGGAGCACTTTTCGACCAAATCCTTTTCAGGATGATCATCGGGGTACCTCAGGGTAGTATCCTTGGCCCACTTCTTATCATCCTATATATTAATGATGTTCGACTTTTTCTGTTCAGTAGTAAAATTCTTTGTTCGCGAACGATGCCCAGATTTTCGCACAGTTTCCCACGACTCCGACTGTGCGATTGGTGTTTAAGTAATCGCCTTCCCTTAAATGCCGCCAAGTGCACCGCTATGGTTTTTTCCCGTAGAAGACGTCCCTTCTTCTTCGACTGCTCGGTCCATTGTGTTGTTTTGAGCAGGGTTGACAGGGTGAGAGATTTGGGTTTAGTCTTCAACTTTCGTCTTTCTTTCGACGATCATTTGGACTTAATCATTGGTAGGACTAACACGATGCTATGCTTCGTTTAAAGATGTTCCAAGGAACTTGATGATCCATTCCTAACCAAGTTTCTTTACAGCACCTTCGTTAGATCAATTTTGGAATACGTGTGGGCTACTTACTTCGCAGTTCACATCATCGGAGTTGGATCAATTCGTTGAGCGGCACGACCACTATGCCATAGGCCCCGGTTTCGAGTCCATGTCTCCCAGATAGCTTTTATTAAGAAATTAAAATATTCTACTTCGCCTCTGGGCTGCTCGCAGCAATGAAATCAAAATTTTCTGGTTTTGTATTGCTGCCGAAAGAATCAGATTTTTGTCCGACTGGGTAGATGCAACCCTTTAAATACTCACAGAAGCACTATCTGCGGTCACAGGGAATAACTTGGTAGGTCGAAATATGGCCCAAAATGAAATAAGTGTAGAAACTGTTAAAAAGTTGGTGCTCATGACTCTAATACTTTACGACCACATTGTTATGGTATTTTCTCCCAAAAATGGATTTACAGGAATTGTTCAAAAGCAAAAAAGTGCTACCCTGAAAAGATGCCATTTTCAACTTACAGAGACAGAGTTGGATCAATTAATTGAGCGGCGAGACCACCATGCCATGTGTCCCGGATTCGCGACCAGGTCTCCTCGTGAGCTTTTATTAAGAAATTAAAATAATCCATTACGTCTCTGGGCTGTTGTCTAGCTCGCAGCAATGCAAAAGCGAGACATTCAAGTTTCCTCACTTCCCTTACCCTAATTCCCTTCCGATCAAAGGCTTGTCCCCTAGGCTTTGGCCACATCGTAAAAAAACCAAGTTATTCCTTGTGACCACAGATATGTTCACTAGACTTTTTTTTGTACTTTTCTTTGTGTTATATATATAGTGGTATCAATTGCAGTAGAATAAGAATATCACACCGTTATAACCAAAAACAAACAAAATAGGAAAAGCATAAATTACGTCATTGACTCATTCCGTGCCTACACCTTTTCAGAATCAAGCGCATAAAGAAGTGTTCACTTTAAAATATCACGCTTCGAATGAAAATTGTAAAAAGGTATTTTTTCATGAACGCATTTTGAAATCATTTCTAAATTCACTTCAACTAAATCACGCGTTAACTCTTTAATATTATTCCGAGATATTGGTGAAAAATTCAACGTTTAATTAAATTATTTACTATGAAAATGAAAAATGGCAGTTTATTTACACCACCAAGCTACAGCTGTTCTTATATTTTGTCAGGTTTGTGTCACGAATCGGGTTAGAAGTGTATAAAGAAAAGAGTAAACAAGTAATGCTTAAAAAGCTTTTTATAATAAGAAGGTAATTAAGTTATTCATCGCTGCTAATCAAATCATTTTTGCAAAACCAGAAGAGCGTTACTAAACAATATTTTTCCAAGATAATCTTGAATGTGATAAGTTACGAGATATCTCTAAACCACTCCAACAAACACTGCTGATTATTTCATAGGAAAATAAATAAATAAACTGAAGTCACATATTAAAAATCCCCTAAGCGTTCTGAACTGAAATTGAATTTCCCCAATAGCTGAATCATTTCTTTTCAGAAAGGAATAAATTGAGAAGAATTTTTGTTGTACGAAAAACGTCTACTCTGGCAGTATCACCACAATCTTCCAAAACAATTAAAACTTCATTACTCCTTCAACATGTGCATTCCCTCTTTCTAAATATAGACTTGTCGTATCACACCCTCTCCTTTCTTCTAATTACCAAATTTTCTACGGAAACCCAGTGACACTTTTGACTCGAACTCAGTGGCTAGCACCAAATTACAAAACTTTCTCGTAAAATTCTAAACATCTGCCGTTCCGCAAAATTTGCTTGGAATTCCAAGAAGAAATTCTTGCTGAAAACTTCTTTTTTATCTTATCTGAGACTGAGACCTACGTTATCTGGAAAGCTTTCAAGTGGTTTTTTTTTCGTTTTCTAATCGTTTGTAAATTCAAAGCACTTCCAATTGGAAAATGACGCGACGTTCCTATCAGAATTTTGGCAAGTAAAGCCATAAACCATGGTAACCCACCGTCGCTCATGATTTCGTAAAAGTTCATTGCCACCAGGCCAACAACTAACCCTTGACGTGCCCGATCCCGACCAATCCCCTTTCCTTATTATCCGTCCCACACTCTCCTGAACCATTTTTCAATTACGTGACACCAGGTGTGTTTGTGCGACCCAAAAGGTAACGTAATCTCAGGAGTTCCTTAACTTAACTTACCGTCCAATCGAGGAACAGGAAAAACTCGTTAGATTCACTTTCGTTGTACAAGGGGAGGATCGTGTCAAGACGTAATCCTTCCCTCAAGAACAGTACCACTACGGGTCGTAACTATTTTCGTCTCATTTCATCTTTGCCAGAATTTCAAGTCCGGCATCGCCTTCTTTCCATCACTGAGGCTCAAGTGCGATCAATTTTTTAGTCCAAGTCAGTTTATTCGCAGGCGCCAAAAGTTTAAGATTGCTCCAAGCGTCTGAGTGCGGTCGATTTGATCTTCATACGCTCCATAAGCTATTAAAAGATTGAGAAGAAAAAAAGAACGAAATAATTCACGCGTGGGTGCGATTTACTTTGCTGCACGATTTTCATTAGTTGCGGCCATGTGGCAGTGAAATTTTAGATAGTTGCCAATCGATTTTTTAGTGAAATGTGAAAAAATGCCAAATGTCAAAAGTTTTTGTGCAAAAAAATTTACCTGAAAAAATCAGTTTTTCGCAAGTGCCCGTGGTGCTAATTAATTCCGAATAGTTTCCCAAGTGTTTCTGGTGATTCTCTCAGTTTTCAGTGATATTCTCGTGTCTGACCGAATAATGCCAGTGGGGTGAAATTATTATTTATATTTGCTTATGTCATTTTTTGTGCGATCGTGACGTCATTGGTGGTGCTGTTTTAAAATTATACTTGGTGGGATCTGTTCGATTTTGGTGAATTGGTACGGCAATATAATTATCTTGGCAAAAATGTAAGACTTCTTTTAATTTTTGCACGCACGCTCGGTTTTTATCGCATCGGTGATCCACTTTGCTCTAAGAAATTATGAGAATTTAATTGACTTATGAAATTTCATCTTGTATAATCGCAAGCTTCTCACCTTAACAACGTCGAAATATAACGTAATTGCCTCTGTGAAAAAAAAAAAAAAACAAAAAACAAAATGTTTCTACATTCACATAAGAATCGGTAAAAGTTCTTAACGACCATTGTTATACTCTAAAACCGGCTGGTTAACGAAATTACCTTAAAAACGCACCAGCAGAGCCCGTAAGGCACTTTGACGGCATATCTTTCTCAGAAATCACAAAAGGTGGCAACCTTGGTAGCCTCCTGCTGAACTCACGTATCACACGTAAAAGGCGGCCTAATGTTGTTGTATATGCTGTCCTACGGCACCAGACTATCAGACGCCATATGTTCCCTCTATATAAACTCAAAGTGGCGGTTATAATTGGTACGTTACCAGCATTTTAATGGCGGATTATATGGAGCCAGGATTCATGTCATTCGAAAAATTGCAAATGTCTGCTGAAATTTTCCGACTAATTAGATCGTTTTCAGGGATTTCGAAAAATTTGCTTAATTCACTATTTAATACGCGGAACTTTCTCAAGTTTATTAGTGTAATAACAGTAAACAATTTCTTACTCAATTTTCAGTGAACACGAAATTATTCAAAAGTAGTATTTCGTGCTTTCAGGTATTGCAACTGAAATCATATCAGTGACCCTGGTCAGCTATTAAATTTTTTTTCGAGATAAGCCAACAATTTTGTAGTATTCATAACTACGCCTCTGACGATGTGAAAAATGTAAAAATAGCAGTCTTTGCCAGATTTATTGTTTTAGTGGAGTAATTTAAAAATGTAAGCTTCAAGTTTGGGAATTTTAAACCGAATTTTATCATTTTACTTTTTGATATCTGAACGAGTTCTTTTACAGACACTTGGGCAGACATGCATTATCGAGTTATGCGAAATAAAGTCAAAACTTAAGTGCAAAACGACGACGAGTTAGAAAATAAAGTATTTTTAGAAATAATAAAATCTAAAACTGTCTATCAACCTTGATATAAAAAAGCTGTGAAGTAGTGTTGGTGATGTAATTAGGTCAGTCCATATTTTTATCTACCAATCGCGATAAACCTCAAGGTTCAATTTTAAATCCTTTACTCTTTTTTACACTGACGGTCATGAAATTCAAATTTTTCGAGCCAACAATTATTGACTACATTTAATGGTTTGGTTTTTTGTTTTTTCGCGTAGACATAGAGCTATTAATTCTGTATTATATCGTCAGCACCGTTACTCGGTATCAGTATCATTTACAATGAATAATGGAAAAATTTAATTCAGCAGTACCAGTACGTGTACTTGTACTTCAACAGTACACATTTCTCTGTTAAAGTACCGTAGTACTTGGTAATTCCTTTAAAGTACTTTTTAAGGTTGTAACCGTAATGCCGGGATTTCGTTGTCTGTATGTCCAGCCTATTACAGGCATGTAGCTTTAAAGGTATTTATAAAAATTAGAAATATGAAATTCACCATGTAGTACGAGTTTTATGATCTGCAGATGCTCCAGCGCGTGATGTTTTAAAGATAAATATTTATGAAAGTGGTCTTAAACGCGTTCTCTCTTTATAAATTCTTTTTTCTGCAGAGCATTTTTATTGGCACTCGTATTACGAGGACGAACAAAATTTATACGAAACTTTATTTAAAACAAATTTTAATTTGGTTTAATACAAAAGCCAAGCACGCATCATTTTTTAACATGTTTCTCCTGGTTTGGAAACGCATATTTCCCATCGGATTGGGAGGTTTTTGATCCCTACTTCGTAACATGAAGGGGGTTGTGTTAGGAGCCAATTGCACACAAAGGTCTCCACGCAAGCATCGTTCAATTGGTCAGCCAATATTTTCAAAATTTCAACTTGTTGTAATCCTTCTTCAGTAAGAAATTTAATAATAATGCGTTGCGTAGCAGAGTCACGCACCTGTTGCTCCAACATCGTGATAACTACTGGCAAACCGGTTTAAACCGGTTTACCGCCCGCTCTTCCCTCTCTTTACATCGCTTTGAAACGGCCGCTCGTTCTCTTCAAACTTACTTGCTCAGAAATGAGAGTCTCATTAATATTTATGCAATGGAGTATTCACCCTCGTACAATCGAGTAAACGATTGGGAATGCTTTGTTTTTTTTTTTAAAAACATTTGCTGCAGCTACAAAACATACATCATCCCCAATGTCGAGAGTGGATAGTTTTTAACCCCACAAATAGGCAAAAACCATTCTCGGGTTTTTGTGGTAACGTTCGGTAATAGTTAGCTTACTTTTTTTAACGGATGAGATGAAAATCTTCCATAAGACGCCGGACAGTCTTCTGATAGTGTGAAATTCTTAGACACCAAAAACACCTCCCCGGATTAACAGAAACAGACCACATAGAAGCGGGTTCCTTTTCGCCCCTTTCTAGTCTCCAGCCCCTTGGCGGGGGCCAACTAAGTTGTCTACTGTCACCCCTAACGTCTTCCTGTTACACCACCGTTTCCAGTGTTCCTTCTTGGTTCATGCGTTAATAATAACCTTCACCGCTCCCCCAAGGCATTCAAAGGTTCCGGGCCATGAAGATTCGCGACCAAGCCCTTGCGCCTATCTCAATACTGCGCTTGGCTGTCATTCACTTTACCAGAAGATTTCTCCAGCTCATCCCGATTAATCAGCTGAATATTAACGAAGGTCGTTACAAGAGCTGAACCATCGGAGGGTAAGCCCGCATCTTCTAATGGTGCGTGTACCGCGAAGATAGCCAATTCGTTAGAGTGCTAGTTATAATTTTGCCAATAGCATCTTCTTGCAGGACTGCTATAGCACAACTATAGCGCAAGTCCAGCTTCCATAGCTGAAGTTCCCGGAAGTTCCCGGATTTGCTGGAAGTATTTTGAATTTTTTCATCAGTGTTCCTAAGTTTTGGAAGAGAATTAAGGTGGGCAGAGATCCGCTCATACCCGCCCTGCTAAACTAGAATACGACAGGGGATTGAACTGCTGGTGAGTGAGGTGACACCATTCGCGAACCTGATTCCTGCAGAGAATGAAACCACTGCAGAATCTCTCAACCTTTCAACAGCCATTAACTTACTTTCCAGATATCTTTTAATTCATTCGGAGGAGTTACTCCATACAACTTCCACGGCACATATACTCAGAATCAAGTGATGACAAAAGTGGAGGTATTTTTTTCTCCTCATTATTTTACGGTTGGAGGCTTGACCACGATAATTTTCCAGTGACGGAAGCCTTTGTGCAAACAGCCATAATACACGGTCTGAAATCGTCTCTCTTGATATTTCAAAAGCTATTGGTAGAGTCTGGCATGCTGCCCTTTTAACCAAACTTCAAGTATTTATATGGATGGAAAACTTTTTGTCTGGCCATTCAATCCTTATAATACTAGACAGAGTTATATCTGATCTCTACGAAATAAATGCTGGCGTACCTCAGGGTACAGTTTTCTCACCAACTTTATTTCTTCTTTTTATCATTGGTCGTTTTGTTTCTCACTTACAATTCTATTCATAGTTTCGCCGACAATAGCACCCTTAATTTCACGTACTTTCTGTAATGAATTCTCACGCATACTCTACAAGATTCAACCGAGAGCGCAACGACAACGTCATTTCTACGATCCTCGCTACTTCAAGTCGTCTGAATTGGAAGGGGCGGACACACCACATTGTCCGCGTCATATAAAGTCCAACGTAAGGCTATTAAACTTATTGGCGATCCCTTAACCACTCTGAAGCACCGACGGAATGTAAGTTGTCTCTTACTCTTCTATCGATTTTACGGCCATTACTTTAACGAAACCCTTGTAGACACATCACAAAGCGCGATAATAAAGCTTCAAATCGCTCTCACTCTTATACTCTCCAGATCAAATTTGGACGTACCGTTAAATTTCGGTAATCTTTTTTAAGAGCCCAACACGAATGTGGAACAGTTTACCATCTTCTGTTTTTTCCTCGTCTTATGAGCCCGAAGCTTTCAAACGAAGCGTACATCGAAACTTCCATAACTCAACTCCTTAACCCATTTTCTTATGCTTAATTCCATTTCTGAAGAAGCTGTGCTTTAGCATCATAGGGCAACCCCTGAGCCTTGGCATTATCATATTTAAAAAAATTTCATTGACATTTTGCAAGAAAAAAGTTTTGAACCATTTGAAAGGCTAAGTTTATCCTTTTTGTGGTTGAAAAATCAATTAGTGATGTCTTTTATCGCCTCCTTTCCGACATTCCCGATTAAGAGTTAAAAAAAAAATTTAAATTAGTTTACACCTCTAAACACACATTACCGAAGAGTACCACGAAGAAACAATAAAAGAGGGTGGTTTTTGAATGTTTGCTTTGATTGCGGAGGTAAACATTTTTTTTACAATTCTTTGTGTTCTATACCATCAACAACGGAGAATGAAGCAGGTTTTGTAGTTGCAACAAATACTTTCATGTTCTTCCGACTGATTCAATCCACTATAAAGAGTGAACCTCAAGGCAGTCACCTTGGACCACTCAAGATTTTCTGTATTGTTTCCTCCACTCACGACAATGCAATTTTAAATCTTGACTTGGACTCCTTTCATAAGTGGTGACCGATTAACTACCTTCTTCTTAATATTAGTACAACTATGTCGTTTTGTCGTAAAATAATTCAAATTTACTTCAACTCCACTATACACGGTCGCGCATTAACGAGACTTGTCGAAACCACTGACTTGGTTGTTTGGTTGAATAGGCGCTTTACGTTCGATGTCGACTTTAACTTACTTACTTCAATCGTGTCCCGTGTATTTTTTGGGTAGCAACGTGTTTTTTGCTGTTGATCGTAACCACTTTTTAATTACGTTTTGCAAACAAATCTACCTATGTGTGTATCAGGCCCACTTTTATTACAGGAAATATGGCGGAGATCTTGGATGTAACATTCGTGGAGGAATGGAACGGCTTAAAGATTGGGGACTGGAGAGTGTCCGAAAAAGATTCCTTTTGGAACCACTGTTACATTCCCTTCAGCGTCGACCTTTCCGCTTAACCCTTTAGGAACCCAGCCAGAACCGACTGGGATAAGTTCAAAGGAAGTGTAAGTATTGGCCAACCACCGAGCGGCGAATCACTTGCAGACACGAATTCCATTGAATTAGCTGTAAATAAACTATCGGAAACGATCCAGAACTCCTTGAGAGATAGCTGTCCGATTAGTAGACCGTCCAGGAAGTCTTACCCTGCTTGGTGAGACAGACGGACAAGTTTACTGAGGCGATACTCATGGAAGCTTTTTAATAAGCCTAAAACTATCAAACTATCGGAGGACTGGGCTGCTTTTAAAGCAAGCCAAAAGGAATTCAAAAAGGAAATTAGAAGATGCCGAACATACATCATATCGGAATTTCTATGAATCCATTGAAGATACGAACGAAGCCGCCAGGCTCAGAAAAATTCTCGCTGGCAATCCAAGTGCTCTTTCTTTTCTGATGCGAGGTGATGGCACTTACACAGAATCGACGGAGGGGACATTATAATTGCTCATAAGCACGCACTTTCCCGGTAATTCTACAGCGATTAGTGGGTGCGCCAGTCAAAGGGAGGTGCGAACGAATACCCCCATGGGAGTTAACTTATCGAATATTTTGACATATGACAAAGAAAATTGAGCTATTCGGCAAATCAGCAGGTGGAATTATGCCCTCTATGCTGCAGAAGGCTCATACAACGATCATCCCTTAGCTTCTGATAAGTTTTAAAGGATGCTTACTACTATCCCTCTTGGTTGGCGACAGGTCAGAATGATCTTCATACACTAGGCGGGGAAGAAGTGGCATTTAATGGCTAAGGACTTCAGACCAATTAGTCTATCCTGTTTTCTTTTGAAAACGATGGAAAAACTCATAGATGTGCACCTACGTGCTGCCCGCTTTTTCAGCGGTAATGGCAATTCTCAACACGTTTTATGAAGGGAAAGTCAGTAGAGATTGCGCTTTATGAGGTAGGAGACACTGAAATGTAACTAATTCACATTGGTAACTTTTCTGTACATAGAGAGTGTCTTTAACAATTTCAAAACTGAAGCTATCAGCGTTGCATTAAGATCTAATGGAGTAGACTCTTAAGTCTGACAATGCATTGAGGCAATGCTGAGCAGCCAAAAGATACTTGGGAAACTGAGAAACCACAAGACTGTGTACCGCACAGGGCGGCGTTCTATTACCTTTGCTCTGGATATTAGTTGCTGATTAAGTTCTAAGGTTGCTAGAGAAATCCAAGACTTGGATAACTTCGTACTAGTGACACTGCAGCATATATTAGGGCCTACTCGGGGATTCATCTGCGGAAATGCACTGACTATATCGTTCCTACAATAAGCTTCAAGAAAGCTCTTCCTACTAGAATAACTAGTAGGGTGGAGTAGGAAGGTTGTTAGTAGTTGCCAATGTCACATATATCGATCTCCACGGATGGTTCACAAGTTGAGAACAGGATGGGAGCGAGAGTTTTCTCCGACCGCCTCAACATACGGAACTCGTATTGACTGTCGGACTATTGCAGTGTGTTTCAAGCCGAGGTCCTAGCCATTGAAAGGACGACAAGAGTATTACTGTCCCACAAGGATTTACAAAAGCGTACCGAAATTTGCTTGTATAGTGGTAGTCAAGTTATCAAAGCGCTTGACTCAAGCACAATTAAATCACTACTGGTGCGCAGACGCCAGACCGGTCTCCAAAGCTTGAGGGTTCTACATATGGTGATTCTCTGCTAGATACCCTGTCATAGCGATGTGACGGGTAACGAAGCAGCTGATTTTCTGGCAAAACAAGTTCGCAGATGAATGCTTCACAAATAGACAGATCGACTGGACGGCCGGTAATTCAGTAAAAAGATATATGGACCTAAAAGTTGTTCAGCTCGCCGAGTGCATGTAGATCGGTCTGTCAACCTGCGACATGTCAATAAGGATGTGACCAGAGTGGAATAAAAGGAATGCGGGCCGACGGAATCTGCGAAATATCGCTGCGGTTATAACAGGACACTGCCTATTTGGTAGGTGGAATGCAGTCAGCATTTGTAATCAATAGTAATCAATTCTATTTCTGGGAATAATCTCTCCCATCAAAACATGCACTTGTCTTTATGTGCAGAAATTGGTATGCAAACAATGATCTTTTTATTTTATAATTTTTGACTGAGTTTTGTCCAACTTTACTGGTATTTTGCCTCGTTGTTGAATCCTGGGAGTTCTAGCAATGAGAAAAATCCTTTTGTTGCTATCTTGTGCGTAACACTATTATCTTCTTAACTCTTTCTTTAAGGGAAAGTATTTACTATGTTTTGTTAGCTAAGTGATTAATTTTTACATAAACGTTTTACATGTATGTAACTAACAAAATGTTTCTTTTATAATTTCAGATATAAACAACGCTTCATCATATACCACACATTCTCATCCCTCCCTTCAGAATAAGCTTCATTCCCAGCTTAGCACTACAGCCGCTATCGCCGTCACATTCGATTAATTTCTGATAGAATTTCGAGAGTGAAAGACTCTAATCAAAATCGCTCCGAAACGGAATTATCGTCAAGCAAAAATAGAAAAACAAAAAAAAATCAACAACGCTTTGCCCTGTCCTCCCACATAAAGAGCACATCGCCAAGTTACGCTTAAGCTTTTGCCACTCTTCCTGCCAGAATAGTAAAAACCAAAACGGACGCACTCCAATCAAAAAAGAAGAAGCAGGAACGCAGCCGATAATATTGTCCTGTTGCCGCTTTTCAGTCTTACTCAAATCAACGAATCATTAAAATTCCTTCTAGTCGTTTGGTTTGCCATAAAAGTAACGAAGAATACTGTTAATTTTCGTGATATATATATATTTTTTTTTAAAATCGAGTTTTTTGAAAATCGCGAAATAATCGCAGTAATCCGTTCCCGTGTGGATAAACGTCAAAAGTGAAAGTGAACAAACGTCAGCTCATCCCTGGCTAAACTGGAGTGCCGGTACCATAACCAATCCGCGATTTACGACGATAGCTGCGAATAGTTTCAGCGCAAACCACATTTCAAAAAAGGACTTGATTTTTTTTCTTTTAAGTTTTCTAAGCAAAAGTCTTTTACATCGATAAATTTTGTGATATTTCAAATAAAAAAAAGAAAAGAAAGTTTTTAAGGAGAGAAATTTTTTCAAGAGCATTCACAGGAGGCAAAAGTGTTAAGTAGATAAAAAGTTCAATAAATATTTTTATATAATTACTTAAAGGAAATAATAGTCGTTACTTATATTTAAAATATACAGAAAGTAAATAAAACAAGAGTGTAAAGTTTGAAGTAAAGTTTGTAAAGATAGTCCTAACCTTCCGAAAGGTCAAATATTTATAGACTTTAGTGTTTCAATCAAATTTTTAAAGTAGTTATTTAAAATTCAAAGGAAAACAAGTTAATAGAGACGTAAACTATCTAAAACACACCCTGACTTAATAAATTTCAAGTGAGTTTAACTGTAAAATGGCGGCAATGATGAACATGAACAACCTGTTAAACGGCAAGGATTCGCGCTGGCTGCAGCTGGAGGTCTGCAGGGAGTTTCAGAGGAATAAGTGCTCGCGGCAGGACACCGAGTGTAAATTTGCCCATCCACCAGCAAATGTCGAAGTACAGAACGGAAAGGTGACAGCATGTTATGACAGTATTAAGGTAAGTTTACAGCAATTTTGTATTTTCTTTTTGAATTATCTTGTCACCATAAGTAGGTTTCGTTGACAAATTCGATTTCGGATTTTTTCTTTCCAAGAATTTTTCCATTTTATTGACAGGTTTTTATCTAAATTGAGCAGAACTGTCTTAAAGAGTGACTGGCAGCTTTGATTGCTTTCTTGTTTTGGGAGATTTTGTATGCTGCTATGTTTCAAATAAATATTGGGAATGAGAAATGTTACCCTGATAAGGAATTTGGGGCATAAGTATATATGTATATGAATCAATTTTGCTCAGGTTATAGTGAAATTTCTTCGAATACTTTGTATGAGCCTAGTTCTTCAGGTTTGAATAGAAATTTTAAAATCTTTCGAGAAATATTTGTATATTTCCATTTCGTACTCTGCATCTTGAAGTCATGCTCTGGATGCCATAGGAGCTGCAAGCTATGCCTTTCTATCGTACCACTTATCCATGGCTAACTCCAGGTGGAGTATCCTATCCACGTGTGCCATATCCAAGGCGATGTGGCCATCCTTCAACATGTCTAGAAGCCGTGAACTCATTCACAGATCCCGCAAAGACGGCGGTCTCTGCAATAACGAGACACTGGCCGGTGTGAACTTATGCGGTTAGACTGCTTATTCCCTTTAACACACTACCGCAGCTGCAAGGATGAGAGCGAGAAAGAAACCCGGTTTCTCGGTTTCTCCTCATCATCTGTATAATACGGAGCTTTCTGTCTGATCGGTGGCAGCAGATTAAATTGTGGGATAAAGTTTCGGGACCTCTCCCGCTTGCATGTGGAGTTAACTTAATAGAATTAACCCTTCTAACTCAGAAAGCGCACTACTCAGGCAGGAGCCTAGAATCAGTTCACCTATTCAGCAGAATATAGAATATATTGAGGTGAATGAGGCTCCCACACCAACATGTTAAAAACATAAATAATTAAAACTAGACTACGCACAACATAACAATCAGGAGTGCACAGAGAACTAAGATCGTTTCAGCGAATCTTTAGTAAGGGTTATGTCGAAAAAAGGGCACACATTCACGGCTCTACACATGCAATTTATGGGCTCGTGCATACCATAGTTAGATCGAGAGTGAACGACATATAGCAAAGGCAGTCTCCTAAAGCCTTATATGTCTATAAGAGACATTACCTGCGAGGGCACGAGAATCTGTGTTCGAGTTCAAAAGCTGGTGAATATTGACCAGGTCAGCAACTCTGACCTTTTAAAAATTGTCTATTCACTCAAGTTTTTTTTTCTTCATTTAGAGTGATAGTGCTCAATGGCTAAATCTGATAATAATACAGTGCATGACGAAACACTTCGAAGTTAAGGTCTTTAATTTTGAATGTTGCTGTGATGAGATGAGTGAGTTTTCGCACTATCACGACGAAATACTGTCTTTCTGTTCAATTCAGTTTGTTAACATTTGCACCAAGATCGTCTTTGCGTTTGCATTGTAATATTGAAGATCTAGGAATTGTTTTCGGCTCCAGAAATCGGCAAAGTGTTTGGTGGATTTTTAATGGAACACGATCTTTCTGATCTTTCGTTCTTTGTCAATTTCTTCTTGCAGTAAGTTAGAAGTTATGGTCGGTTTTTAGGCCGAATCTTATATTGCACCATATTAGATGTACCAGTTCATAGACACTTGAATTTTTGCGCATGCAGAGAAGGCTTCAAAGTGTGAGAGTTGCAGGTTCTAATCCTGCCTCCGGACAAGTTGTGATATATCACGCTAAAATCTTCATTGTAGTAAGATACAGATTAAGTTTTTTGTTTTGGAATATATCTTAAATTGTAGGTCTCCTTTCAGTCATCCTCTACATGCTCTACTAGGGTTAACGGGAAGTAAAGCGAGACCAAGCCTTTCTTACGACTGTCCTTTTTTTACGTTGTACCACTTTGTCGGCAGTCACAGGTAGTGGGCAAAATGGATAGATTTAGAATGTTGCACTTATTATAATTATTGCTCCTCTCTCGGGGACAAAGTAGCAAATAAGAGAAAACAATTTTATGAGAGTACTCTAAAGCTAATTAATAAGCATATTGGCTGTAAAAGAGTATATATTAAAGAGGAAAAATAATGTCGTGTGCATTTTTATCTCCTTTTCCTTCATTCAGGCTTATACTTTAAAATTCTTAAATGTCTCCTTCCTTTCATAAGCTCCAATTAATTCATTAGACCAATCAGCTTACATTATTGGTCTAAACGGGGGAGTAGGTAGGTGCATTAGCTGATGGATATTAAAACATAACCCTAACGTATCCAATCTTAAAATAGATCAAACAAATGCTGCATAAAGAATTTTTAAAGCTATTCAACGGAAATAACTTGAGTTCCTTTTATCCCAATGAGTATTTGTTATTGTTAAGTTACCACAAATCAGTCCAAACAGCTCCCCAGAATTCCATTTGGCGAAATTATTATTCCCCGGAAGACAAATATTAAACCATTAACATAATAGAAATACTAAAAAAAAATAAACAAAGAAAAAATATAACAAAAGACTTTTGATGACCACATTCTTTACTCAAACGACATCTCAATCTTCGTTTGCATTTTTGAAATGGTTCCAACCAAGGACAAAATTAAGTCCCATTTTCATGGGCTAAATTCAGTGTTTCAATGACAAATTACAGTGCCCCACTCTGGAGGGCCATTAGCAACGCTCCATTTGAAAAATATTTTCCATCAGAAAAAAAAAATTTGTTAACACATTTTCTGTTCTACATTCCGCTCGAGTAAGTCAAAATTGCGAAGAAACCGATTAAACACTCTCGGCGTTGAACGATGCTATCCTCATCGGATCCACAGCCACTCAGTGCTGATTTTCAGCCAACGAAATTGGACCAATTTCCAAATTTGGGATTATTGTGCCGTCTTCGGCTCCATCTCCTTGTGAACTCAGCTGGAATACGGCGGATTCAAAGGAAAAATTAAGTCGCTTTAAAGTGATACTGGCCCCAATCGATTTCCCTTTTAATATCGGGATAATGTGACTT
Organism: Leptarthrus brevirostris; assembly: GCA_964036015.1. Lineage (NCBI taxonomy): Eukaryota > Metazoa > Arthropoda > Insecta > Diptera > Asilidae > Leptarthrus > Leptarthrus brevirostris. Next base: position 136,583,140 of record OZ038372.1, on the reverse strand, counting down.
AAATCAGCATCAACTTAAGGGAGCAGAACGTGCCATTAATTCGGTTGGAATTCCGGAATGCTCCACTAATGTGTGTCAGATATAAATGGGTAAACAGTTCTAGGGCTGACATCGTTTCTATTGGCGCTCCCGAGAACAACTACCTTCCATCCCCAATACGTCGTTTATAACCAGTCAAGATCATATATCATTCCGACTGAATTCTTATGGCACAGCACATAGTTCTGGCATCGGGGAGCGGACGGGACACACTCGTAATCACCAAGGACCGAACTAATAAAGCCCGGGAAGAAAAGGAAGCCGTAGGTCGAATAAACAGCTGAAGTATTTAATGATTATGCTCTCTGGGAAGCTCAAATAATTGCACAGGGCTTTACACATTATTAAACTTTCCTTAAAATATTTCCCTGTTCGTGAAATTGATGATGGCTTTTCAAGATGCTCCTTGCCAGCATCTCGATTATGGTGGCAAAGTCATTTGTTTTGGGGTGGGAGCTTTGACAAAAGCGACGAAGGCAGCTACTTCGGCCGAGAAATGTTTGTGATTATATCATTCTCCGTTGGCCTCTATATGTGTTGAGGACGACAGTAAAAATTTTCCGCGCAAGTGCTCCTCTTTCTGCTATTGTTGCTTTAATACCCAACTGTCTAGTCTTTAATGACAATTCTGTTTGTCGCTGGCTCATATACTCCTTTCAGCTTTAGGCTACTTCATCCTTATCGGATCCTTTTATTTCCCAAACACAGCGAATGCTATATTCGAATTTTCGACACGACTACATAGTACATACCATGGCTAGGATATTAGCTCATCCACTCGATTTAACGATGGCAAATTTTAAAAATTATTTTCATTTTGTTTGCTTTCCTCTCAATTTGCGTTGCCCTCAATTACACGCTGGGTCTGTATTCATGAAATAGAAGTGGACCTATATTGGGGTTCATTGTGATAAATTTGTAAGGTAATGTTGTCTTATCCATTTTTTTTGGGCTTATCAAATTATAGAAAGGTCGCATATTCGTTCTGTTCCCCTCGACGTTGATAATCCCTTCTACAAGTCATCTTGCACGGACTCGTCTCCCCTTGTTCGCAAACATGTTTGTATTGTATTTTCTGCGAGGATTGTTTACTCAAACTGTTTTGAAATTTGTAATTCATATAAAGGTCTAATGTATTCAAAAGGAAGCTATCAGCTTTCCTTTGGAGAGAGGCTCGTTTTTCATATAACGCGACTTTTTGCCAGACTTCGAAATATCGTTTTTGTAAGTTACGACACTTTGTCTGCAGGCAATTATTAAAACCGCTTTCATTTCAAAGAGACGCTACACCGAAATTGGTGATATTATTCATAAATCCGTGAAGTTTACGAATTTATTTCCGTTTTTTTTTATAAATAAGGGTAGCCACCTCTACACTTCTTCACAACGATTTATATTGTCAAGAAGTATTGCTACGTTTTAGTCATTGCATTAAACTTGTTTTTTTTTTACAGAAAGGGATGGCATTATATATGTATGGAAATGAACTTGTTGTTTTGTAAACAATGTTATATGATACCTGCTGAATCGCGTTTGGTAATGTTTGCATGCGATGTTCCGCAGGGGTCCACCATTGGTTCCTTAAGTGTTTTTTTTAATATAGAAGAATTGAGAAATTTGTTGGAACCATAGTTGTACCTTCCTTGCACCTTATAAAATATATGGCAAGCCTTCGACTTATTTTCTTATTTAAAGCTGTCAAGGAAAATAAGTTAAATTCTTTTAATTTTAGTGGAAACGGTATGAAGGTTTGGAACCAATAAAAGTAATACTTCAGCAATTAGCCAAACTCAGGTCTATGAAAAAATCTTTAATTTCTTCGACGATCTTTAAGGTTATTTCAAGTAAAATTGCTACCATTTTGACTTCCTTACAGATGTGTCGCGGAAATATATTTTGTGAGCCACTATCCCTTAAGAAAGTTGCATTTAAAATGACGTTTTTCTTTTTTATCACATGGATTCACATGGAACAGAAAGTCAATTTTATTCCTGGCACATTGAAAACGACTTTTTCATAATTTTGTAACCCCCTTTTAGGGCTTGAACATTTTTTTCGCAATTAGTGACTACGTTTCAACTAATAGACACAGAAAGGCTTGTGTAAAAATTCCATATTTTACATTGTGTTCCAAAATTATCCTTTAAAGGAGGGTCTAACATATGTTGTTGTTGAAGTTGAAGGCCGTCCTTTTCGAAGAGCCTCGTGTTTATAACATTTGATTTTCTTGCAAATTTACGTTTTTTTTAATCATAAAAGGTTATCCCTTGCAAGTGTATATTTCTATTTGGGATTTCTTTGTTAAATTCAATTTATAGCTTAAGTATTGTTCAGCCGCCCATCCGCGTTCAAAAATATAACCATCCACAACAAAATTCTTCTTCTCACCTTTGATTATTAAACCAATCAAGTGTTTAATATTTTCCTACTTCAAATCAACATATTGATTATAGAGCTTCCAAAGTGTTCCGAGATATTGTAGATGTTTAAATATTAGACCAGTGGTTTACATCTCATGGCCCATTCTTTGTATTACTAGAATGAATATCCATTCCTATCCATATCCATTCCAGGGATGTCACAGATCTGAATAAGATTGTAAAAAATAATATATTAACATAACATGGAAAATTAATAAAAACATAAATGATTACAACTACCGTTCCTTACAGCCCACAAATACTATGAAAATAAATGGTATAATAAAAACTCGTAGGTAAAATTTTTCAGGAGAAAATGTTCTATCAAAAAGTTGTAACGCACTTTCTTTGTTAAATTATAAGAAAAAGTTATTTAGCCTCCCCTATTTTTTTGGATTTACTTTTGCTTATATTATTATCAGCAAAACGTCCTATTGAATTAGGAATTTTTCCGACTATGTATTTATCTGTACATTGTCTGCCTAAATATGCACATTACATAATTTAAGTCTTGTGTATCGAAAATATTGAGATTAGCAGTGGTCTTAATGTAGAACCCTGCGGTACGTCTCATTTAATATACAGCACAATGCAGGGGAGTCTCACAAACACACATTACTGCCTAGCAGAAATGTAATTAGATATAAGGTTTGTTTATTAATTAAAAAAATAAAATTGTTGGTTTGTCAATTCATCAAACAAGATTGTATAACTTAAAGAATCCAGCATCCAAAAAAATTAAGTAGGTTCAGTATTTTCGCTTTATTTTTTTAAGTTAACTGCAAGCAATGCGAATAGTAATACTGGAACCCGGTTTGTTGGTTACCAATATAATCTCCATTAGTGTTCTTGTTGGTTTTTTTTTTGGTTGGTTATGAGCAAAAAACAATAATGGGTCACCATCGGTGGGATTTAAACCTGGGACCTCCGAGTTAGTAGGCCGACTTTTTATCACTTACTCGACCGACGACTTAGCGCAACAAACGGAAGGAGTTTAAGGCAAAAAAGACACTTTTTTTTAACAAATTTTGTTCTGTTACCTTACCTTTTTTTATTAGCTTTTGAAACAACAAACACGCTCCTATTCTGGTCATTTCATCTATTAATTTTCTTATTATATCTGTCGTTCCCAAGCACTCTGCTGAATTTCTTAAATATGTTTCTTTGAAGTAGAACAGTACTGCCTTCCTTCAAGATCTATTTAGTTCATAACAGAGAAGTTCGGCAGGAGAAAGATAAGATGATTGAGCAAACTAGTTTATGTTTTGAAAACAGCCATCTCTATATTTTTGTGCGATATAATCCCGCCAGTGGTGGGAAGAGGATTTGGGATCGCTATCCTCTATAAAGATTAATCCAGGACCAATTAGGCTTAACATTGGGGAACAGCACTTTGTTCTAAAATCCGTTTATAGTCTTCTCTTCTTATAATCCCATCGATGTAGATAAGATTTCAAACTACTGCAGCACCTCCAACAAATAAATTCGGGAGCACTTTCTATCTATTCTATTGTCTCACTGAAACTCCCAATTTGTCCGAAATATCGTGTAAGTGAGAACGGTTGAACTCCGCATATCACACTTAACATTTAAGGGGCAATACTACTATATACGGCATGTTCTTCCAGATTTTTTGCTTTTTAGCAAAGCGTGTTCCTGACAAGTTAATTTTTAATAAAGCGAGATAAGGTGCCCTACTACTACAAAGTATTAGCAATCATTTCCATTTCGTTAAAAATTTGTTAGTCACTCTAAAAAATCACTCATAGAATTTTTTTTTTAATTATCAAACATTTCCTTAAATTTTACTTAGATTAATTTATAACATCTGTAACTGGTTGACTTCTTAACTCTGGCGTATTATGTTCGAAACATTTCATGTTAATTGGCCGACAAAACCAAAGAAACATAATATGTATTTTCGTAAACAAATTTTCTCTGCAATCGTAAAATTATTGCAACACTAAATGGTATTATCGCTGATCGCGAAGTAATGAAATTCGGTGTATCGCAAGGCTCAGTCAGGTCTCCAGTACTCTTTTCAATTTTTATCAATAACCTTTGTCTCTCGCAAAGTTCGCCGATTCTCTAGTGAAGCTGCTCCAACCGAGTTGATCTTTGGTTTATTACTTAGTTAGTTTCTCCTCTTTTACGGTGGCTTAAATTAGTTTAGCCGCAAGACTATGAAACATTTACCAATTCAAGACGCGAGTATAGCACTCAATTATTGGTTTGTTGGATCGGATTTTACAAATGTAAATACAATAACATCAGAGACCGACCAAATATTATTCGGCGTATTGAATATGATAACTGACGTACAGATACAATACTTTGTCACAGTTTCGCTAAGAGCTCTTTATTTTTAAACCACATTTAGATCATTGATCGACCTGTATTAAAATGAAACAGGTGACTATTTAATGCATACTCTTCATTCAATTCTAATTCCCTAGTTCTTTTTCTTTATTAAATTATCTTCAGTCTGAAGCTGTGCATTACTTCAAAGGATACGTATGCCTTGAGCTAAAACTAAATTGTCATTTAACTGGTGTGAAACACTTCAAAAGTGTAATGTCACCAATATACTCAATGGAAGGAAATCCGTCTAAAGTTGTTTATTAAAATAAAACATCTTAATCCCATTTTGCCGCATTCAAAGTCTCAATTAAGCTATTCACTCCTAAGAAGGAATTTCCTCTTACGTTTTTTTTCTTTTTCTACACTCGCTAGTTATGCATGAAGAAGAAGAAAATGATGAAAAAAATACAAAAACTTGACGAAAGAAAATGACTTGAAAGGGATTATTTCTCCAAACAGAGAATTCTTTAACAGAAGCCCTTGCTCTTGTTAAACTGAGTTTTGAAGTACTTATTCACCTCAAAGAAGCCACGTAGGGTACTTGAATAAGCCTGCCTTGCTTCTAGTTCCTTTTCGACATCCTTAAAATTTTCTAGTATATAACAAAGTCGTCCATTTCATTGTAGTAGGCAAATTCAGCTTAATTTAACTTGATGCCTTCATGTTTGACTTGTTCCTTTGTGTAATGATACCAAAACTTCGCGCAAGGAACTGCCACGAAGGGATCTAATAATAAAATTTTCCGACAGATTTTCCCACTTTCCTGCACTTCCTTTGCACGATTTCGCAGCGTTTGCCGGCCTGGCGGTGGGGGCATAGTTTTAAATTTTACGGTAGTTCACCAAAAAAGAAAAACTCGAGGATTCTTACACCTTTTGTAATTGACATTCTTTCTCTAGAACACCCACACAAACACTGAAATAATTACATTATTTCGTGCATATTCGAGCAAATTATGCAAAATCTCTTAACAAAGCTGCTGTTCCGCAACAATGGGACAAAGGTGAGTGGGACGCAAAAGCTCCTTTGGAGGCCTTCAGAGGAGGTGGTTTTTTTTCCCGGTGGTTTCACCCATGCACAACCAACAATAGTGGAAAAATTAGCTCAGGAAAGCTAAAAAAATGGCCCCAAGCAAACAACAAGGCAATTCTTGGGGCGCCGTTTTGTCGAGTTGCGGCCGGGCGGTGGGCCTCTCATCTGCTGTTTGTGTATGGCGGCAACAATTGTGATTGTTGCCAGCAGCAAACACTTTAAATGTTGTTTCTTTGCGCAGCCGACAGCACCTTGCTCCCGCACCTCTGACACAATTCTACTAGTCATCCACTGTAGTTTCGCACACCTCGAAAACTGGCCTGGTTTGTGGGTGGAAAAAATTAAAAATTTCCCTAACTTGGCAATTTCTTTGGTTGTCGGTATTTCTCATAAAAATTTTATGAGACCAAAAATTGTGGCTTGTTTTCCATCTCCTCGAGGTTTAAACTTTTACTCTTCGCAAGCTTTTCACCATTTAGTTTCGAACTTAATTCCCACATTCTGCTTTTCTAGTCAAATGAGGGTTTTACCCGGAAACTTGCCATCTTTGCGCTGTAAGACGCGTCTCACCTTTACCAGCGGAAGTGACTGAAACGAAAGTTATTTCAAGGATAATTGAACTGCTTCAAAGTTATTAATCCTCATCAAATTTGTTTAACAAGTTAATAAACTCAAAGCGGATTATGCGGGACAGCTCGTGCAAGTTTCCCTCCAGTGCGCACCACGGCAAGTGTGGTAATGAAGTGCAAACAGAAAATAACGAGAAGACATTAATAAGCGGAATTCATCAAAGAAGACGTGTAGGAAAGGAGTAATTAACTTTGCATTCTTACCTGCAACGAAACTTTACAGAGAAAATAGATAAAAAAAATTGTGCAAACACTAAAAGTAAGTTTAAATGTGCAACGCCGACAATTTTCGATTGGTATGATATCCACTTCAGAATATATAGCACCTTCAAATCTAAGATGGAGGTGGAAAAGGCTGGTTTTCACACAAGCTTTCGAATCAACCCGAATTTTCCCAGGAGTTAACTTTTGGGGTATCACTTAACGACACACCCATATATAATCTAATCTTAAAATCTAGTTGATGTCTTGTTTGACTACCTCTGTTTATTTCCTCTTGTAGGTCAATAATTAACAGGTTTAAACTCCAACAGTTCTTCGTTGCACCACCATAATTTAGGAGTATGTATGTACGACCAATTCATGTTTTTTGTAGAACCTTCATTCCAAAATTTTCGTTTAACCTAAAGACTTTAAGTAAGGAAAGAACGACACACGTTTCCCCAACGCATTGAAATAGTAAAAATAATTCACCATATAAAAGTGGCGAAAATTTTTCGTTGACAACCGTGCAATTTTTCTAGTCAAATGTCAAATAATGACAGCTGCAACTTTGACATATGAAAAATATCGCGCAATTTAAGATTAAACCTCTTTTGAAACACCCTATATTTACTGAAGTTTTCTCAATTAATTCGTAAAAGTACCCAAATACTATGGAAAGTTTTGATACAAAACCTAGAAGCTCTTTTAGCCCATTGTTGGCTACATCGTACAGCCCTAACAATCAAGTACTTAGCCGAAGCTTCTACTTGCTAGTCCGATTTTGGCACAGCTGACTTAAATGCTTTGCACTTCGCTCTCATCTTGACAGCTTTAGCAGGAGTCGTTTTTGAGAATACGCAAACATTTTCCCTCTCTTTTTCTTAGCGAAAATGCTGCTATCCAATTTAAGCCACGGTTGCTTTGATATACCGCATGCCGCCAAATTCGCCCATCGTACCTTAGTCCTAAATTACACGAGAGGGATTTTACCCCATGAGTGATGAAAACCAGTTTTTTTCATGGTGAGAGAAGTGAGGTAGGAAGAGTGTCATCTGTGAGTGTCAATCACGTATCGTAGGGTTTTTGCTTGAGTTTTCCTGACTTGCTTTTGTCCATTTTCGTAACTTCCTCATTAGGGTTCGAAAAATTTTTGGCGTTAGGTTGATTTAGTATTGCTTGAGCCGGTGAACCCTGCAAAACACTTATGAACCGGTTTTTAACGTCAATCAAAGCCTCTGTCGTAGGAACACTCCGAGGGTTTTTCTACTTTTGCGTAAAAGAGAATTGCCGTGAGTCATGGGGTAAAATCCCTCTCGTGTAATTTGGGACATAGCAATCTAAGCAAGATTTAAGCCAACTGCTTTTTTGACTAAGTAAAGGTTAGCCAATCGACGAAAGATGAAAGTTTTTCATCTACACCCATTTTCAGTAAATGAGATGTAGTCTATTTTCACGAGCAGGTGGTCGTCAGGGTAACCTCTTAGAATATTGTTGTGGCCATTCCAACAGTTGGACTTTTGTAGTCGTACGGCACGTCCTATATGTAGTTGTACTCTTAGCAACTGACAGTAGATGAGGCGTGGTATCTTCTACCGCGGTTAGCGGTGTATTGAAGTTGTTCTTACAGAAACGTGGTTGTATTATCGCTTTAATGACGCGCAGAGCCTTTTGATTATTCCTTTCAGATTTTTCGTAATTTCGTAAGCATACCTATACCGATGGTTGGGGGGGGGGGTTATCCTGATTAGCTGATGATTTGTTGTCTGGTTGATGTCCGTTGCTTCCCAGCACTTCTCAGCATTGAGCTTATAGCTGTGAAGATTTGTTGATCCTCTCGAAACATATATGCATCTGTGATCACAGGGAATAAGTAGGTAAATCGAAAAATTGCCAAAACGAGATAAGTGTACTATGGTCAACTCCAATGACTGCACTGTTAAGAAGTTGGTAACTCATGACCCTAATGCTTTCCGAGTAGTGAAGGTTTCTTGGTAAGTGGTAAAATTATGCTTGTTCACAGTTAAATCGACTTACTACATTTTTCCAGCTATTTCCGACTAACCAACTTATTCCCTGTGACCACAGATATTTGGTATCTTGCTACATTCCTTCTAATCTGATTTCCAAAATCATTCAAATAGTATCTGATGCGTTGATTATGTTTTTTGTTCAAGTGAATCCGGAGGATGAGGTCGTTTCAATAGGTGACTTTAATTTGCCTAATGTTGGTTGGGTGTTGGATGTCTATAATCGTACGGATGGCCTTACATCTCATGATCTTAATGTCTTGAGTACTATTTGCTCCTTTGGTTTACACCAAATGAGTGGGATAGTGAACGGTGTACGTACACAATTTGATTTGGTTTTGCTCTGTGACCCGAGTAACACTTTTGTCGAGCATCCTGTTTTAAATAGTCCTGATTCCCACCAAGCCACGCTATTCATTTCCTCTTATTATAAGTGCGTTCGCATCTGTATATCTGTAAAAAATGTTTACAGACTAACTTCAGTAAAGCTTTCGATAGGCTTTCCCACTCTATCATAGTCTTCAAGTTGCTCAAGCTTGACAGAACATCCTCGGTTTCTTTATGCAAATTAATCTTAACATTAATCATGGCGACATATGGGGTTCCACAAGGCAGCCACCTTGGCCCCTTGCTTTTCAATTTATCTATTGATGACATTGGTTTATACTAAAGCATTTGTCGCCAATGTCCTGCCAGCGTTGATAGCCAATGTTACCCGTGTATTAGCTATTAGAGTTGTTGTAGATCTGGTAACTAATATTGGCGTTGCATTGGTTGCCTATATCCTATAAGTATTTAAAAAAAAGAATTCTGCAAAATGCCACAGCAGCGTTCTGGAGGAATGATGTCCCAATTTGATTAAACTTTGATAAAAAAAACTTGCACTGCCAAATACAATATATTGACTCCTTCCGAATTGCAATTACGAATTATTTTAAGAAAAAATAGTACAACACTTCTTTAATATCAATCCGACCAATACTGGATTGATGATTTATGCCTCTTTTATATTATGACGACAGGGCTCAGAGGCTGGCATATGATGTTTTAGTACAGCCTTGAAAGGAAAATAATAAAACTAAATCATAATGGGTTAAGGGGTTTGGCCAATGAAATCGTAAGGTATGGCGGCCTATGATACGGCGCGGTCTTGACAGCAACGAAAAAAACGGAAATACAAAAATACATCAACGCCTGGGGCTCCTGCGACGAGGGGAAAACAGATGATAATAAGCTGTTCTTCATTCGAGTTGTTCTGCTTAGGAAAGATTATCAAATTTTCACCTGGAGATGAGAGTGACTTCTAGCTCTTGTATTGCTCGTGGTGATATCTGCAAGGCATCATACTAGCAATTCTGTTAGTGTAATTTAAGGTCATTGTTCCAAAGAAATTGCTAGCTTTATTCCGAATGATAGAAAAGAGAGACAACCTATGCTCGATGATCTTAGAGGCTATGGAGTCGCCAACTGAAACTTAAATATTACGACCCCTATCCAAATATGGAGATATATTAGAGCCTCACACATATGGAATTTTCAGATCAGTTCCAAGTGAGATAAAGTGAAAACAGAGAAAGCAGAAAACCAAATCAGTCCAATACCCACGATGTTAAGATACGGCGAATTGGGTATATTCGCTCCAGCAACGAAAATAGATTGAAGATGGGCGGAGTGCCTTTTAAAGGATTGTAAGCAACATCTAAAAATGCGCTCCCGATTGGTTTCTAAAGAGCTTAACTTTTACTAAAGAGTACGCAAAATCACGCTTCTGTAGTTAGTGAAAATATAAATGAGATTGAGGGTGAGCGTGATATACTACGATATTAATAAAAATTAGAAATAAGTTTGGTAAAAGAACTGTTCCCTGAGGTACGCCGGCATTTACTTCGTAAGGGTCCCTCTTTTGTTACACGGATTGAAGGGGTCAAGTGAGAATGTTTAATTAATTTTAGAATGATGAATGCAGACCGAATGCTTGAAAACTAACAGAGTTGCATTCCAGACTTGTATCAAAAGTTTCATCGAGAGCAACGATTTCGGACTCAACGCAATTAGAAGTGTTCAGGTCATTCAGCGCGGAGACCATACTTGCCATATATTCCATCAGCAGAGAGTTGATGATTGATCAAGCGCTTTTGATGGACCAGAATCGAAACCTTTGCGCAAACTTTTTTTCAGACTCGGTAGAAAAGTTTGCGCAGAAGTTTAACCGAAGAAGAGGCGCAGTATTTAAGCACAAGTGGCTAAAAAATAAAAGATTTAGTAGTTTTGGGCACGCCAAATTCAGAGGAATCAAGATATGCAAAAAGCTGGAACGCTGGTGGTAAATAGAAACTGGAATCGTAAGTAGTAGCAGAAAGGTGAGCTTTGTTTGATGAATCAATATCAGGTTGTGGAAAGGGGGGGGGGTAGGTAAGAACGATTGTCAACCAATATTGAACAAATATTAGTTCAATCTCAACTGCGTGGGTTTGGCAATGGTATCGTTACAATGCGGGAACTATTCTTTTCCGATATTGCATCGGCATCCAATCGTTGGTTATCAATGATGTTGCACTACCGGACCCTCCATGATGACGGCCCCAGGTTCGAGTTCCTCCGAGGGTGAGCAAAGTTTTTTTTCTATTGACAACAGATTACGCTAAAAATTTAGCCTATGGGATGTTGCAAAATTGGTGCACCTGAAATTTTAGGTCCGCTTGCAATCGTGTCGTCTAATCGCCTGAGGTTCTCCTCCCATCCCATGCAGTACAAGGGGTTACGGGTCGGGTTGTTCGTCATACCACTACAATTTTTGTCAGGACCTTTGAAGTTTAGTCAGTTAAAGTTACAAATCCTCTCTAATGCAGTTCACCAGAACACTGCGATAAAAAAAACCGGGCATGCAAGGGTAAGTGTATATTTAGTGGACAATGTGAGCAATTATGCCCCAATTTTCTCAAGACTCTCCTCTCACTTACCTATGGCAATTTCATATATAATTAATCGATACCTTTAAAGGTAAGCGATCTGAGAGGCAAATTTAACGTCAAACTGGAATCATAAACTTGTCGTTGAGAAAATTAAACTCTCTTTTTCCTAAACGATTGCTATTAAATCACCAGAAAATTTTCCTCTGCAAAAATCAAACAAGAACTCAACACTAAATATTGATTTAAAATAGTATAAAAAAAAAACAAAATTACGGCATACCACGACATTGTTCTTGAGGTATTTGCCAGCGAATAAAATCTCATTTTTCTTTATAAAATTGCTTTGGGCTTGAGCTCTGAAGTATTCCTTATGCTTCCGTTCATGCAAAGTTAAGAAGCAACATTTTTTGTCTTAGTCATTTTCCATGGGAATATTGGCAAGTTTTAAAAAGTTTGAGACTACATTGTATAACAGACGCCCGAATCACTGGAGTATCTACGTGAAGCAGCGCAGCTATGTCGACTTTGACTGTGAAAGGGAATTGGGAAAAAAAAGCATGGAGTTGTTTCTTAAACAGTTTTCCTCTATCACTATCGATTGCATATTACGATTGGTGCATGCACATAGACTACAACGAACGGATTTCCATATCACTTCAGCATTTCATTTGAATGAGATTGCAGATCTTAAGACATCGAAAAACTGGGTCAGTCTGATCCTGTTTTGGAATTTTTCCATGTTAAAAAGTTGAAGCGATTCCTCAAAAACAAAACGGAGCTGAGGGAAAAGTTCTAAAAGGAAATTTTTTGTTAAATAGTTTGTTCCGAGCACGTACTCCATATTTATTTAATGGAAATAAGAGCTTCACTTCGGTTTGATTGGAAAACTTTAAATTAGTGATTTTCTCATGTTTCTAACAGGGGCGGTTCGCTTTATTGGATTACATCCTTGAGTTGTTTATCGGTGAAATCCACTTAAGGATAACGCGTAGTGGAGCAAGGTGGGAATAAGGAAACGTACATAAATGAAGAGAGGCTTTCTCAGAATTTAATCCAATCAATTTGATGAGATTTTCTGTTACAACATGAAAACATACAAATTTGGTTGGAAGGAAATTTGGAATTCCCAAGAAATACACAAAATATTTAAAGGGATCAGTTGAAAGGAAATCTCTAGTTGCTTATTTTTTTCAATATTGGATTGAGTAGCATTAAATTGAAGTGCTATTAGTTGAGAGTTTTATAAAAATGTAGCGTTTTAATGTTCATCATACTCCAGATAATACGTGTCTGTAAAAAGGCCCTCCCTCGGCTCTCTCAAATTAAGTCGGAAATCCAATATTCAAGAGAGGGTCATTTGCAGGAAATGGGGTTTCCACCCCAAGATAGCCCACTAGCTCTATCTGGCAGAAACGAGGCCAATCCTGTTGTATGGCGTTATCGTCTGATGGCCATCCCTGGACCAGAACACGAAATTTTAGGTAAGGTTCAGAGACCAGGAGTTATTTGTATTAGTTGACGGGCGACACCCATAACAGCTCTGAAAATACTTCTTCATATACTTCCTTTAGATCAAATAGTCAAGGAGATGGCAGCTAGTCATTAGCCTTTAAGCCACCTCTCAGTGGTCCAATGTGCTCATTATTCTCTTTAGGCAATCTTGATCATACATTCATACCATACAGAGCTATTCCTTTGTCAAGCGATTTAAATCGTTGATCCCAACCAGCAAGTGTAGAAAAGCGACGCATTGCCTTGAGGTGAATTTGATTTGGGGTTTTCTCAGAAAAATTGAATATCAATTGAACCTTCAGGACCACTGTAGTGTATTCCAAGCGGCAGTAACGGCAATTCAGGAAGCCCTGGTTAGACTGAAAGGGAATAACCTACCTGAAAAGAGGAACATACTATACTTCACCTCCTCTGATCGTACTCTACCTTAGTATGTATGCGGAAGGCCTTCCTAGGTGACTCTTTCTGTGATAGTCTCTAGGATTTCGAAACGACTGGCGTAAGAGTTCTTCGGCGCTTCATTAACAGCTCCAGATGGTTTCAATAAAGTGTGTTATTCGCTTGTCAACGCTTATTAAGTTAAGCGACAAGGCTTATTCTAAAAAAAAACCTTTTACATTTAGATATCTTAAAGTTAAAAAAAAATCAAAATGCCATAGATGTCCATTGATCATTCTTATAAGCAGCATCAAGGGCGGAGTTGGATCAATTCGTTGAGCGGCACGACCATCATGCCATGGGTCCCGGGTTCGAGACCAGGTCTCCCCGTGGATTTTTATTAAGAAATTAAAATAATCCACTCCATCTCTGGGCAGCTCGCAGCAATGCAAAAAAAACAAGACAAGTTTCCTCAATTCCCTTACCCTAATTCCCTTTCGGCCTAAACCAGGCTAACGCATCAAAGGGTTGTCACCTAAGCTTTGGCCACATCGTATAAAAAAAAGGCGTTGCCACAATCGTTTAGCTAATCTTTTGTCTTCGCTAAAATGTGTAGGTTCTCAGCCTCGACACGTCAATCTTTTTTCCATTGGATAATGGCAGAAGAAGTGACTTATCTTCGTAGTCCATACTCTCGCGAGATTTTTCACTACCGGTTAGTCTCATCTGAAGCAAAGACTGGTGCCTTAGTTTATTCAAAGTCTGAGCTCTTTGTTGGTTTCGAAGACATCGTTTAATCCACTGTCGATGAAAGCAGTTGATAAGCGTGGAGATATACGGATGGGGTAAACATATGTTCCGAAGCTCACTTTAAGTCTAACTAATTCATTTACAGTCATCAGGAAATTAACACCAAATTGTACGGGTTTCTTTGCACTTCCTGACAAAGGGGTATAACTATGTCTTAATGGCCACCATCTATCCGCAAAGGTGGATATCACTTTCACCTTAGGTTAGGAGATAAATGCCCGACTCCATAATAATCTTAACTTCTACATTAATGACCATCGTGTGACATTGTAAACCGAATAGATATTTCCACGTATTGATATTTCCATTTCGAAAAGTGATGTGATCACTTCTTCTTTTTTATTGCTGCGATCGTCTGCAATAGTTCTAAGGTTAACTTGTGTAGTGCATTTGTACCCTGAGGAATATAACCATGCTTCATGCTTCAACGGCCGTTTACTTCTTAATATGTCTTTTGCCCGCCTTACAACTGATCTGTCTCGCTTGTCATGAAAACCGACAGTCTACCAAAGTGTGGATGGTTTCCAGCTAAATTTTATATACAATACCTCCAAAATAACTTTTTCTCTAAGCTTTAAATATTTTTGCTTGAAATCGATCGAGAAAGATTTAAAATCGGAGATGACAGGTTTGATCGCAATTTTTGAAATTATTGTTCAAACCACGCTAAAAAATTCCGATTCAGAGATCGTTTGCAAAAATTGCCAGATCGCGTTTTCGTGAGCATTAACAAGATCGGCCATGACTAGTACGAAAAATTGTGGGAATCAGAATTCCTCCCTGAGTATTACCTACCCTTATAAACTCTACGGTCCTTGCACTCGCTGCGTAAGGTTTTGATTTTTCTGCTGCTGCTGTTGCTGCTTAAAATTTACAAGATCCAGTTTATAATGGCCGGATTTACTCCATATCAATAATTT
The DNA here is from genome assembly GCA_964036015.1 of Leptarthrus brevirostris. Classification (NCBI taxonomy): domain Eukaryota; kingdom Metazoa; phylum Arthropoda; class Insecta; order Diptera; family Asilidae; genus Leptarthrus; species Leptarthrus brevirostris. Next base: position 136,567,896 of record OZ038372.1, on the reverse strand, counting down.
CGGTTGGGAGGACGTTATTAATTGCGGATTCCAAAATGATAAAAGCATAGAGGTTTGCCTACGCAACCAGGAAGCCTTTTACCATTGAGTGAACAATCTTATGTAATGAAATATCTGCAAGTTTTCTTGTCAAATACGAATGCTAGATTACGTCTGTAGATTGTGTTTATTACCACCGACTGTCACACACTCTTTAGTGGTTTTAACAAAGAAAAATCAGGCAGTCATCAAAATCCAGAAAATATAATTTGTGACAAAATTATATAATCGGATGAAACAGTGGAATAGTATGAATTTCACAGACAAGGAATGCTTCAGTTATGAAGTGATTACAATTGAAGTCCCTGGAAACTTTATAGCAGGATAACGATCTTTCTCTTGCTGCAAAAGCTGTGGTAAAATAAACTTTCAACTAAAATCTAAGTTGAGACTTTCGAAATATGATTATAAATAATATTCTGACGGAGATTTAAGTTCGATAAAAAAAATTGACTGATGTTAAAAAATATGTCTTTAAATTTGTGCACCTTTCAGATTTTGGAGCTTCGCTACTAAAATGATGACAATTCAATCAATTACAAATTTGAAACTTCCACCTACTGTACTGGAACTCCATCTCTCTCTGGATCCTTTAACCCCTTGTGGGACATATAGCGTCAAACGAACTCTGTCTACATCGCAGTAATAATTCTGAGCATTCTGATCTTTAACTCTTGTAGCGGATACAGAAATGTGATCGTTACATTCATTCTCCTAAAAGTATTTCCTCCAGACTCATAACCAATACAAGAAATGCATTAACAAATAAAAATGCATAACTTTTCCAGCTCTAATGCCACAAACAATATTTTAAAACCAAAATGTTGGTATAGAATTTTAAACCAAAACCCCAACGTGGCCAATGGATTCAATTTTATTTTCTTCCCTTTGCCAAAAACCGAAAATTGAATTTTAGAGCACACGATATAACTCTGCACTAATTTATTGCAGAAACATCATCTCATCTTACAAAACAACAAAAATAAACGACAGCGGTGCCTTTCAAGTTTTCCTTTTTTTCAATTTCGTATGTACTAGTTTCCCTCAATAATGTATTCAGGCTGGAGCACAAAAATTCCTTTTTACCTGGGCAAAACCTTTAAAATATTCAATGCGATGAATATTTCAGGATAGTTCCTTCATTCAGTCTCGATGTGCCTTTTTTTTCCTCTTGCCCACCCGCATGGGAGTCGAATTTTGGAGTTCACTATACAGAACGGAGCATGTCCTTGGTCCTTCCGCCACTTGGCATTCTCCTTCTGTTGTGAATATGTGGAAAAATCACTCCCAAAAGTTTTAACCTTATCCGCCCCAACCGTTAAGGTGGTTTCGCCCTTTTGAACAAAGGCCCCGAACCAAATTATGAAATTTTTGCTTCACCTCCCTCTGATTTCTCTAAAGAAGAAGAAGACGTAAAATTTATGTCTCCGAGGAGTCGTTATGTCCGTTTTCTTCATGTTCCAGACTACGGAATAGCAAAAGGCAATTTCTTAAATATTTCTTACGATTTAGTGGTGAATTAAATTTGTAGAAGAAATATTGGTGTTCCATCCACCACGATATTATGCAAACGAGCCCCTGGGTAAGTTTCTCTACGGATTGTTACAGATCCCAAGTACTTTTCTCGCAAATTTTAACTTTAATGATTTCGAACTCTCCAGAGAAGACCAAGTAAGTACAGCCTGATTTGTCGTACTCCGGTTAGGATTTACTTTCTGTAGTGAGTTTATCTTTTTATAGTGAAATTTTGAAATCATTACAATTTCAGTTTTTTTTTACCCCGAGGTAAATTCAGATGTCGGACATTTTAAGGACTTCTATCAGTTTGTTAAAAAAAAAACTTTCCGAGTCCTTTTAACTGCTTGAGTAATCGAAATAAGCTCAGCAAAGATCCTGAAAGTTTTTCAAAATTTTCTTGTACTTTGAAAAGCGATAACAGGATCAATTAGGATTATTATAAAGAACTAACGTAAAGGAAGGAATATAGAGGAAAAACATACTTCTTGCATTTTCTAATTGCATTGCTTTGAGCGAAATATCCTCTATGAAAGTTCAGCCGCTGCATCGTCCGCAACGCATTTGGACGGAATTAATGAAAGTTCAGGAATAATTTCAGTAATGTAATGTTCATCTCAATTTGCTTGTCAAACATCTTGAATCAATTTGAGTTCACACCATCGGTATAGGTATCAAGTATGTATATGACATATAGACGGACGAACAGACAAACCCAGTCCAGGAAGTGCCAGTTCCTTTACAGTTCTGAAAATAGGAAAAGATATGGCGAGAAAAACTGCACATGCCTTTTACTCTCTGGAAATTTTTAGGCAAGTAGGTAAATTTACACCACTTTAACCTATCAGGTGATGACTATAACAAAGCAATGACAATACATAGCGACACTGTAAAATACTTAATCGACGTTACACTGGCTTTTATTTCACCGAATTAAATAAAACTTATTTGGTGCGCACTTGTAACTTTTCCACTCTAATGTGCTTATAGCATTCACCGACAATGGTTTCGCTTGTACGGTTTCAGTGAAATCAGTCTGGAAACTTTTTGATCACACTGTGTGTGTTCATTGATTATTTTGCAAGTTGACTTATTCAAAGAGATTATCAAATAGTTCATTCAAAACACCTTCAGATACGACTAACGCTGACCGTAGTCTTTATATTAGTACTGTACATGCATTTTCCTTAACGATTTTTCAAGAGTATGAGATTGTCCTCAATTTACGATGGCAATAGCTGTCTTCTTCATAATCGAAATATCGAAAAACAGTCGAAGTTACTGAATACTTTGACTAACTTTGATTTATGTGTATAATATAAACAGACAGCTTGATTTGTCGTTTCCCTGTACTCTTTCAGCATCTATATCTATCGAACCTAACCTTTTCCTTTCATCAAACCGTTACCAGTAGACTTGCACTGTGATCTTGAACAAGGACATTATTTTAACTTTAAAGTAGCTGAATATATGGGTTCGAGGAATTATTTATATAAAGTTATATAAAGTTGACTGAATTGTTCTCTGTAAGGCCTTCGCGCAATTAGTTCCCTTTGTCCGGATTAGAAGAGTACTCTCTCCTGGTTTTATATAGAACTTAAAAGTCTTCAGACTAGAAGGACTATACCATATCGGGACAGGAATTTATCTTACTCCATGAATCTTCGTTCATTGCCAAAAAATTTTTTTTTAAATTTTTCCTTTTTGTTTTACCGTCAATTCAAAAGATTTACAACTGATGGAAAGATGGACAGACACACCCAAAGTATACTAAACTACTTTTTAGGCTACATGACCCTAAAAATTCGACTATGCTGACAAGCGCTCTACTGTTACTTTTATGGCACTTCTTATTACGGAACCTCTTTGCAACCCGTTAGAAAGCCTCATTTTTAGTTTCTATTTTCAAGAGCGGCGATAGAAAAAAAAGATATCCAAGCCTATCAGAAAATTGTTTTGAAGAGAGATTATTTCAATTCCAATTGTCCAATGACTCAAGGACTAGTCATAACGTTACAATCATATTTATATGATCAAACTCACAGTGTACGTGGCATATTATTAACATCATAGGACCCAGATGACTACCCTGAGGAACACCACAAAATCGGAGTAGTTAAATGGGTCAAGTATTATAAAGTGACAAAATTCTTTTTTACGGGGTTGATATTATGTTCTTTCTCCTAATCAAGTCCAAAGATGATTGTAACGTTTTGCAATCGGAGCTTACATTTTTTTACAACTGGTACGTCAAAACAATTTAAAATTGAGTGAGGGATTTGTGGACCAGCAATCGTCCATTCTTAGTTTTTTAACAAGTCCCACTATAATGACTAGTGCAAACCACTTTTTAAACTCTGCTACTGTTACATCAAACCATTGGCGCTTTTCTTCTTGCGCTATGTAGTAACCACAATTCTGTGTGGGATATCAGTTTGTTTACATGGCAATAAATTAATCGTAGCAATAATAAATCATTTCCAATAAAAAGATAAACAAATTCAAGGTAGATGAATTGGTAGGAATTTTATGTATTGGAACTACAATAACCCCCTTGTAACGCCCACAATAACCCCCCTAAGACTCAGATGATTATTTTTACCTAAAACTTTCAATTATGTTTGGCAAAATACCATAAAAATAAGAAGCAATGAAAATTAAACGACATTTCAGCCCACTTTGACCCTAATATGTGTGCGTGAAATTCGTAAGTTCATGGCTTGTAGCTTAGGTGGTTTTTCTTGACCGCAATGGTCGGATTCTTAGAGCCCAAACTATGGACTCGTGGTACACGGCTTACTGTGGTTATTTGCCATATAAAGTTGTGCCTATACTTCTATACCGCGTTGCTTGACCCCCTCTCCCCCTATAACGCACCGGAACGTTTCACAAGCCCCCCCCCCCCCCCCCCACATAACTGCGTTACGGAATACTGGAACGGCCTCTAAAAGGTTCAATATTCACAGTCTCATCAAATTATGTCTGCTTAAGTGCAATTCTATGTCACTTTGTCATCTGGCAAAGTATTTTCACCAAGTTTTTCAAAATTAACGTAAACGCCATCACTAGGTCAATAGGACTAGTCCTATTTACAGCCGCCCCGCCCTTCATCACGGTCGTTCATGTTCATTGCGATCAAATTATCCGCCCCAGATCCAAAACTCTGAAGTATGGACTCGTCAATAAATACCAATTTGAACTATTGAGAAAATCGGTCTAATTTAAATACTCCTTTGCAGTTACGGTCCTATTTATTTTTTTGGAACTCGTCCCATTCTCCTCTTTTTAATTTCTTTGAAGGCTTGATGGCAAGTATTTATGGAAGCGTTAAATGAGAGGGAATTTCTCAAGCTTTTCTTTCATGACCCACAGAGTAATAGATAGCTGAAGAAAATAAAAAATTGTTACACAGTATAGTTAAAATAAATATAAAATTACCACGAAAATACAAACAGCTGACAGCTTTACCCCATTATCACTTCTAGGGCTTCACGATACTCGAGATAATTCTCGCTGCCGGTATTGGTCTCGACACGATACCGAGACCGGCAGCGAGACCAATATCATTGGTAACAGTGCGATACCGAGAGCGAGATTGAGGTGAAGAGAGTGGACGAGATATTAGTTTTTATCATTTTATTGTGGAAAATTTTTTTTAGTTGTTTTAGCTTTTATGTCGCTCCGAAAAATTTCAATTGTGTGATTTATGGGGCATATAAATATACACTGCTCTCTTCAATCGCTTAATGTAGAAATTATTTCCTTCTTCAGATATTTGCGCTTTATCCTCAATAGCAAACAAGAGCCTTTGCTACCTTATTTTGGCGATGGGAATATGAAGAAAATGCATATATACATAGATATATCACTCGTCCTCGCTCCTCGTTATCCTACCGAAATACCCTTTTTTATCTTGGCGAGAGCGAGATAGCACCGAGACTGGCCTTTATCTCGCCGAGATTGCGACGAGAGCGGGATCGTCTTCACCTTGACGAGACCAAGACCGAGATCTGCCAAAGTCTCGGTCTTGTCTCGGTGCCGTGAAGCCCTAACACTTCTTAGATCTTTATCACAGTGCAGGATTTCAGAACACTTCAGTTTACAATATTCAATTTTGTCCTTTTTCTAAGCCCGCCACTGCATTTCTCTGATAAGATCTTTGATGGTGTGTTTTTCTTATGCCTCTTTATACAGAACGATTGGAACTAGGGGCTAGGTCTGCTGGGTATGGTAGCTAATAAAGAACCTTCAACTCCAACTCTCTTAGTATTGCCATTGTTATTTGTGCGGTGTGCGATCTAGGAGGTGAACAGCTGACCAATCTAGGCTGGTTTTCTACAAATGTTTGCATATACCATTTAGTCCAGTTGGTTGCAGTATACTTCTGCCGTGATCAATAAGCCAGGCTTAGTGAAATCATAATGGATCACACCACACTTGCACCAGAGCACTCAACATAAGCTTCTTTTGATAAATATTGCACTTTGGGCTTTGTTGTGGTGGCTAGTCCTTATTCAACCATTGTACTGAACACGTTTACGGTTATTGTAAACTATCCATTTCGTATTACATGTCACAACTTCATTAAACATTTTAACGACAAAACAACATCGAGCCAGCTTCCAAACGTTGTTGTTTCTGCTATTCATTCAGTTCATATAGTACGCAATTATCCAATTTTCCGTCTACCGTGTAATTTCCGTCTACACGGACAGTACACAGAAGTACACGGAAAGTTCGAAATATGGAATATGGAAAGTACAAGTACAAATTTCACGGACTACACGGAACTACACGTAAGTACACGATAAGTGCAAATGGTCACTTCCGTATTCATATTACTGGTAATAGTTTATCACAGCCTGTTCTAGATACAAACCTGGCGTACACGTTCCGTCAAATTTTTTTTCTGGGAGGAGAGGTGTATTTATCTGGATTTTAATTGCTTTATTAACCCCCGCTAGGTTTGTATCTAGCACAGCCTGTGATAAACTATTACCAGTGATATGAATATGGAAGTGACTATTTGCACTTATTGTGTACTTAAGTGTAATTCCGTGTAGTCCGTGAAATTTGTACTTGTACTTTTCGTGTATTTCCGTGTAATTTCCGTATATTTCCGAGTCTTGTCCTTCTTTTTAATATTAGCTGGATTTTTAACAGTTTGCTCAGTTTTCAAACAACGACTTTGGCACAAAAAGAATGCCGAATCCATCCTGTTGTTAGGCTATTGAAGGCTTCTTCAATACAAAGGAAGGCAAACAATATGTACTTATTTGTCTTGGAAAGATCTATCAATGGGTCTCGTAACCGCAACATGTAATATTGTATCCACAGAAGTACATAGGTACTCGGTTGACTCAAGGTGTTGCCTGCGAAGTAGATTTAGAAGCCTTTCTAGTGCTTTCAATATAAACGATGAGGAGTTAATTGGTCAATAATCTTTGCTTCTTATGTAGCTTGCTTTTCCTGAGGTCAAAAGTTATCTTAAAGAAATTGCGCAAATTATTATGATACTTTCTGCTGTGTGATAACATTAGATTTATTAGAATGATTCACAATATCTGCGATGCTATGGTTCCACGTAAGAAGTCATATTTCATAATTGTGCGAATTCCTGATTTTTTTAAAGATTTTTTTAAGCGACTGAGAAATTGTAAATACATATGTAGTTTTCCAACAAAAACACCGAACTTCAAAATATAATATAGGCAGGGAGATTTTCCCTGTGGTATTGTATTGATATTGACAAGATCACCTACCTCGGTGATTTTTTGTATGCGTATGAGTGTCACGAATGCAACAGATGCTAAAATTTTTGTTCAATTACGACAAAAGCCACGATAAAAGCGACGATACCAGCGTAGAGGGCGCCTCGAGAACTAAAACTTTGACTTTCGTCGTAACTGTAACAGTTATCGATTGAGGGTGGGGCAAACCTTTCTGAGGGACATTTTTTTAATTAAATCGTGGGGGAGGTGGGTTATAACGCATACAAAAAAATCAGCGAAGTTGGTGTATTGTCACTATAATTTACCTGTCGCGTGAACTATATTAAACGTAAAATTACAAGCTGCCATGTCAGCTACAAACTTCATACTTGCAAACCGGAAGGAAGGACATTAAAATTCGAATTGAAGTTTCATAACAACAACCCACTAACCCAATTATTTTTGGCAATGGATTTGAAACAACTCAAAAAGCTCCAAAGGTCAAATTCTACTTAAGATTTTATCTAAATTCCCAATATCTATTTGAACCGCAAATCCAGCATTCCTAGTCGATAGAGCTCCAGTTAGCTTTAGCTTTAGAATCTGACTTCCTGGAACTTATCCAAAGTTCAGAACTTTTTATTTTTTGATTATCTCCTGAAATGATACCCAATGGTGTATTCTACTTAATTCCCATTTTTTCTCTACACAATTTGAGGTAAGTGTGGCTCTGTGGTAAAAAGTGTTTTTCTGTAATAATAAAACCTACAAGAGCCTCGAACAAATTATAATTGTAGTGGTAATTAGTAAGCGTGTGCATTACAGAGAGACAAACCTTCTGGTGACACCGTTTTGCAATGTTCACATTTTATTTATATTAAAAACGTCAGAATTGTTAGCACGCATATCCCCCGTGTCGCAATTATGGAGCTGGGTATCGTTAAATAACTTTGTTTGAAGTCTTAACGAACGAAAAAAGTAGAGCAGAAGCCGGTAAAGTGATAGACAACAGCGGCTTTTTTCCCTTTTATTTTAATTCCGCACTTAAGCTGAATACGTGCATAAATCCGACACTATGAATTCTTACCAATAAAACCATCTATCCCTTTGCGAAGCTTTTGTTTTTTTTATAGAGTCCACTTTATAGCAGCGAAAAATTTAATTTAATCCGATTATTAAGAGGACAAAAAGGACAACAAGCGCGCAAATGAATATACAAAGAGCATCCCCATCATTCTTTAGAACACCGAAAGTCCTCGAGACTCGTGCATTCATATAGCTGGAAGCCCAACATTGAGGCACTCATGTATCCTGCATAGTCATAATAATGGTGTCCATACTCGGAATGTAAATCCTCCGCGTTCTGTACTTCTCGACAACCAGACTCGGGTGTGGACAAAATTATTAACGACGATGGGCAGAAGGGTCTCCCCAATGAAAGAGGAGGCACTAATTATGATTATGACAATAATACGAATAATAAGAAGGGCGAGTTGCTCGCATTACGCAGAGACGCCGTTAAGTTAAATTCATACCCAATGGCATAAGGGGACATTGAAAAATTACTCTAGCACTTTAAGACATTGGAATGAACACACCCTTAAGAATAAGACGATTTCAACAGGAGCAAGATATCTTGTTACATTTTCCGCCACCCCAGCTATCGTATTCGCGCCAGAGATTACGTGTTCCTTTCTGTGAACATAAATTTATTCCGCGCTCAGGGTTTCAAGGATTTGTTGTTGTGCTGAAATATCCTGAAGCTATTTTCAAGGGATTTCATGGGTAAGTATGAACAAATACAAATATATACATATAAAACAGACAGACGGACACATTCTCAGTTGAACTTAATTCGCTAGAAAAGTGCTGACGACAGTACAATTTTAAGGAAGACGACGGTCGACGGCTACAACCAAGGCACTCCCGTTTTGCCCGTAAGGAAAGGCAATAAAATTTAAAGGGGAAAGAAAAAATGTCGTGAAAAATATCCTCGAGGAATTATAATTACATTAGTTTGGTTTAATTTAAATGACACGCAAAATTATGCTGAAATTATGGCCGGCTGCCCGGGCTAGCGATGCCTCTGGAAAATTTAACTTTTCCTGCACAAAACCTTTCAAGGAGCGAGTGTTATGGCGGCTGCAATTCAGACAGAAGGCTCCTTTCCTTACCAAGATGCCGGAAACTAGCAATTTGTCATAAGTTGATAGCGTTGAAAATAAATGTTTCCATAAAGTTTTGCCTAATTTTTAGTAGGAAGAAAGTACTTTTGATGTTTGCACTCATTTTGAAATTTTTACCTAATTTCAGTAGGAAAGAGTTTCTTGAATAATTTCGTTGAAGAAAATATTGAAATTTAAAGTTTGAGGGGAGATATCCGGACAGCAAATAAATTTAAATTTTTAAACTCGCCAACTGGGTAGATTCTATCTAATTTATTAAGAATTCAGTACGTATACTGGTGCCACTAGAAATTGTTGTATATTTCAGAAAAGGATAATTTTTTCCTTGGATAATATACATCCGAAAATTTTGAAGAAGAATGCATATGAAGAGGCCGACATTGCGTTTACGGCTCCGTAGACAGAAAGTGCACGCACGATGGACGTGCGGTATCGGAACGTCGCCGGAGGTATGTGTGCATCGCTAAGTTTATTTGATAATATGACAAACCGTAATTCAGGAATAGCTGCAACACTGCCCGTTTTAAAAAAGGACAGGTTGCCGAATCGTTGAATCCAGGCGAAGTGCGACCGTCAAACATTCATGCTTTTCCAAGGTACATGTGATAGTAATCGCTTTTTTGATTGCCATGGAAATGAATAACGAATGCTTGAATTTGGGCCTTCTGGACAAAGAATCGTAATTTACTATTGAAAATCTGATCTGATTTGTGGATATTCAGGCGTTGATGTTTTTTCCATGATAATTTTCGGTAGTCGAATTACGATCTTTACAAAAAAACATCATCGTCATCTAACATATGCCGTATTCGTCACTTCGAAGAGAAGAGCAGATAAGGACATTCAAGCTGGCGTGGAAAGCACTCCAAAGAGCATTATCGAAGATTCTAGATTCTAATCTTTAGTAATCTTAAGCATTATCGGAGCATTCATCGATCTCTTTAAAGACTGTTGTTGCTTAATATGACGCTTGCTATCGAAGAAGGAGGAGGGCATTCCGAATCGTTCTGGTAAAAGAATAGCAGCTTGGATTGAGGTATGGGTAATATAAAGCCGCCATTTCCTGTTCATCTACTTTTCCTTAGTCGGAAGATGTTTCTGATGACCCTTTCGCGCTTCATAATAGTAGCTTACGCACACTCGACCCAGAGATTTCTCAGGTTCCACAGTCCTTTGTAAGTCGTCGGTGCAGTGTGTGGAAACTCGTTAGTTTTCCATCATGACGATCCTAGGCTCGAAGCCCATCGACGACTACTCATAGTTATTTTCTGCTAACACAAAACTCTAAAAGGCCATTGGGGAATGCAGAATAATGTCAGTGGTTCGGAATCCAACTTAAATTGATGATCCGCTTGTTCTGGTTGAATTTGTTTAAGTTAGACTAGAAAGATATAGTACGATTGTAATCTAATGTAGATAAACAATGTTCGCCATCATAGACTCAGTCCGAGATATCCCACGCATACTAGACGTTTCGTGTTTAGGAGTTGATTTTCAGATAAGTAAGGGTTAAAACCCTACCTCGTCCTATCCCAGGAGGGGGCGCTGCTTTTCAAAGCAGGGTCCTCATGATGGAAGGCCATTACATTATTACTTACTCCACCGACTACTTAGGCAGGTATGCTATATCTAAAAACAACACTATTGAAAAGTTCTTCGAGATCGCGATTTCCACTGATCTCAGTAGGTTACTTCTGATGAATTTTCTTGTTATTCTAGTTATACAATTGGTACAATTTATACTGGCCTCCTTTGGTAAACGATTTTTGTGGTACCGCTAAAAAGTTTGACCTTTTTAAATAAAATAACTCTTTGATTCTTTATAGTAGTGGAAAGTTTCAAGGAATACCATATTTTGTCATATCATTGCTATGACATAATCGGGACTAAAGCTAAAGAAAATGGTGAAAAGATGGTGACAGTGTATATTTTATCAGTACACCTTAGTCCTATAAAACGAAAAAAGTCGGCAATGTATTTAAGGTTTAGTGTAGCCAAAACAAGAATTTTTTCAGTGAACTTCAATTTTATTTTTCAATGTAGCAAGTTTTCTTCTAAATCGATACAATTTTTTTCAGTGATGCTCTAAAAATCCACTCCGTCTCTGTGCTATTGTCTAAGTTGTAGGAATGCAGAAACAAGACAATTCCCAATAGCCGGATGCCTTTCAGCCCGTAGCCATGCTTACGCATTATAAGGTTGTCCCCTGGACTTTGACTATATCATAAAAAACTACAAAATAAGTTTATGTGGTTGTTTTTAATAAAAACCCCTCTCTCTCTCTATTTCTCTCTCTCTCTCTCTCTCTGTGCCAAATTGTTCAGTGCTGTTCCGTAAAAATTGCCTATGCCACATTAAAAATTACAGGTAGGATCGTAAATTTTATATTATATGTGTTACTTACCACACGATTGTATGTTCCATTTATTCCTCAAATATAAAGATCGTCGAGCACTTTTTGAGAGCCTACAAAATAAAGTAGGCACTCAATATGGCTACCAATGTCATGATACGTCAAGTACATGTGTGCCAACCAAACAACTAAAATTATGACAATATAGACATAAGGCCCGCAAAATTTAAAGATTCCGTGTACTTTTTTTATGGAACCTTGTTAGTGTAGTAGGTAAACAATTACTGTTACCTATTCAGTGGGTTACTCTCAATTCTTAAATCATTCTATTTTCGTAATCCTTGCCACATTCGCAGTGGTTAAACAAGCAAACCCAAAAAATATATAGAAATCTAAACAATTTAATGAAATTTTCTTGGTAATCAAAAATCAATTTTCACACAAAGTCGTAAATAAATCGAAAGAGATAATAGTGAAGGGTCGCTTTCGGTAAATAATCCCACTTATGAAAGGACGCAATCAAGAGAACAAATTGTGGTTATTCATTAATTAATCGCATCATGAATATGACCAGCACGAGATAAAGGTTATGAGGTTACGTGAAAGGTTCGGGAGAAGGTCAAGCTGTTTATTGATAAATTTTCAGATTTAAGAGAATGGAAAACAATTTCTGGCAACGTCTTGAGCTTATTAAAAGCAACCGAACGATAACTTTTTTATTAATTCCCGGACTTTATCCAAGGGCGCAGTGCTATTTAAGGGACGTTCAAATTTTAATGTGAAGACATTTTGCCTTTATAAAATCATTTTCATGTAAATTACGGCTTGGGTTTAATTCAAGGTCGAAAGGTATGGGACAAGTTTGGGATTGATTGAAGGTTGATAGGTATGGGACAAGCCTTGTTGGTGGACTGGGCTGAACGCAATAATTTCCTGTGAACTTTAAGTACTTTATTTTATTTTAGTCAAGGTAGATTTACATCTTTATCTTGCTATGTGTCGTGTCCTTTGGCAGCTTACATTCGAAATCCTCTTACTGTCATTAATCATAAAACTGCAGACAACCATTGCACAGTTTTGGAATAAGAATCTTTTCCGAAGTATGGAAATCAACGGAGTGGCAATGCTGATCTACTCTCAAAGTGCTTAGCTAGAAAATCCGCTTACGGATTCAACTCTCTTATCAGTCCGATTATATAAGAAAGCATCATTTTACCTGGTCATGATAAAAGCACGAAATATCGATTTCAACTTTGACATTATAAAATTACTTTTCAAAGTTACTGGGCACCGACGTAGAACCATTTAAAATTACCTTTGTTCCATTCTTTGGCACTAACAAAACGTGAAAGTTCCCAACACTTTCTCTTGACAAATGCTCAAGAATTTTTCTTCTCGAGCACTTTTTTTTTCTTCCTATTCGGAAAAATTTCGCTGCAAAAATAAAACGGAACGAACGTCAATTTATAAGAAGTATTAAATGCAGTGACTTGTAGTAGCAGTGCACAATCGACATTTTGACTGTAATTTGTGGACCACCATGGCATCGGGGAAATGAACCCTCATAAAATGATATACGAACACTACGGCACTGCTGATATCTTTTTAAATAAATTGTTTTAGTTCGGATACCATCGCGCACTTTTCCCAAGGGCGTGCTGAGATTTTTTTTAACGTAAAATTTGATAAGTTCACTTGAGTGTAACAAGAACTTGTGAAATTATGATTTGTTGGCGACAATTATTTTTGATATATTGAGGTGCATTTATTCGTCTGATTCTTCAGAAAATAGATCTGTTGGAATAGAAGAAAAAGAAAAAATTATTTTACACTTTTGATGTGCTATCAATTATTTGAGTTCTGAATTAATTCGATTTGTAAGTTTAAATGGACCAATGTAAGATTGACTATACCATGCCTGTGTTTTAAAATAAACGCCCAATTTCTTGTATTCCTTTGCTTTTTACAAGGTTACGTGCAGTTGAATTAAGTTTTTTATTGCTGTAAATACGTCTGTAAAATAGCTCCCCATACTGGGGACATTGCTAAGACCCCGATGATAACGAAATCGGGAGATACAGTACCGCGTCCTAGCTCAAAAACTACTGTTTACATATAAAATCAAATTTCATCACATCGTAGTGAAACAATTAAACAATTTATTTTATGTAGTGGAAATTGTGACGTCATGAGCGCAACGATGCACTGCAATTTTGTTGTCTTTCCGCCGCGTTTGGTAAATTTCGATCTGTCGAACTTTTGACTAAGTGAAACTAATCAATGTTTTGAAAGCGATATGGAATCAAAACTTTTCGTCAATGGCACGGAATTCCTTCAGCGACATTCTGTCTTACTCCTGGTGCAACGATTGCTTTAGCGGCTCCAAACTATTGTGGGCCTCCAAAATGTAATCTCTGTAGCTCTGGCCTCCAAAATGTAATCCATTGGGTTTAGATTCCGCGAGCACGGCGGCCATTCAGCAGGTGTGATGAAATTGTTTTCGCTCTGTAGGCCGGAATAGAGTCTTGTTGAAATGTCCATTCTCTTTCTCCGAAGAACTACTGGGCCCAGGAAAGAACTACAGCCCCGGTCGCGCCGGTATATTTCTTGGTTGATTTTCATTTCGTCATCCACGAAAACCAGGAGTGCCTAGCCGCTGGCGCAAATTATGCCCCTAACCATGATCGATTTGTGATATTGGCGATGTTCAACGACGGAGGATGGCCCGGGAGCTGCTGGGAACCATATTCTCACGTTTTGATGATTGTGGTCTTGTTTCACAATAAAGACCTTCTCATCTTTGAAGACGAGTTCTTACTAATTTTGAGTTGCATAGCGCTGCAGGAGTTGACGACATCATTGGAGCCGCACTTATTTGTGTTCATCCTTGAGGAGCTTGCAGGCTTCTATTTCAAAAAATTCGACGGGCTGCTTCGTGTATTATACGTGTCTCATGGGCGAGTTTCGTCTCTGAGGCCCTTAGATTTTGGTCGACTCGCAATTTAATGTTAGCGATCCGCCTTCTTCCGAAGGTCCTTGTACCTTGTCGATTTCCAAGTTGGTGGAACGATTGTCTGACAGGACTGGAAAAAGATGGAAAAGTTTGGAAGGAAAAACAATAGCAAAGAAATAAGTACTAAAAATATGGAGAATCATATAAAGCTAAAAAGAGACACTAAGCAATTCAAACATTCTTCCCAGGACAAAACAAATTTTGATGACCGGATTGTTGTCAGTCTGTATGCATATAGTGGTGGAACTTGGCCGTCCACTATTTTGTGAGGGGGGGGGGGGGGTGGAGTTCAATTGAATACTACTGAATAAATTTAGCGAAACACTTTCGGTCGCATTTGTTAGCAGAATATCTGCCGAGTAGTCTTACGTTTTACACTTCTTAACATAGAGATACCAACGATACTGAAAACACTTATTTTTGATTCCATGTACTGACTTTCTAAGAATTTCGTTTGTACGGCAATGGATACATTACGTTATAATGCAGTTGTATCAAGTATGGATCACTTCAGAGACTAGATAACTCACTCGTTGCAACGTAGACAATAATAGATTTTTGAAAGTAATTATATTAACGATACAATCGGTGACGGCACGTCGTACAGGCTTTCAACGCTTCAAGCAGGGTGAAGAAAAATTAAGCCTGTATTTTCCACACTATCCTAAAGAGTGGACTAGTCTGGTATGCAGAGGGATCGAAAATTGCCGTCATACCAGCAAGTAAACTAACCACTTTTCCAGGCTGAAATGAAAGAAATGCATACAAGAACCTTTACTAATTTTCATCATCGCCAGTCGCACAATATCGATCTCCTTGTTGTATCCTTATAGTTGAAAATCAGCTGATCCCACTAGTTGTTGTTTTTTTAAAGGGACCAAGTAGACGTAGGGACTATTGAGGGTTATCATAATAGGCCTTACTAGCCGCGGCACTTCAGCCAGCATCTTACTCTCACTTTAAACCAACGACTAATTGTTCACCATTTCCTGTGAGAGCTTAAGTTTCGCCCGCCTCGTAAGATCATGCAGTCTAATTAGTGTTTTGCTGCTGGGAAACCTTTGTCTTATAATTGTAGATGAGCTTGCTTTTTTAGTCAGAGCTATTCCGTCTTCACAATTGTTCGCTGTACTTCGATTAGCCCTCAAAGGCCTAGATTTAGAACTCAGGCCAGAGTTCCAAATTGACTGGCATTCAATAGGTATACGTGTTTGGAATCTGCGACGTTTTGACGAAGCTTTGAGCATTCTGGCTGCTCTTTATGCCAAGCAACATTGATGTTACCGGCAGACGGCCCTTGTTTAGAACCTAGCGGATTCTGTCGGTTTTTATATGATTTTGCATACTATTACTAACAAAATGGTTGATTCGATGTGTGTTAGTTAGATTAAATCCACCAAAACCATTTGGCTTGTATGCATGTCGCGCATTACTTGGGACTCGAGAGCGGTAGATTTCTAATAAAGTCTTTAAAAAGAAAGGCTTGGATTTGGCATTTATATTGCTTTATAATCGTCTCGCTCACTCCATCAACTAATACATATTAGGCGCGGTTTGATTTTAAATTATTTTATTTTATTGGGACTAAGGAATTGTATAAGACAAAGTCTTTTATATAGCTTTGTAATATATTGTACTTCGTATAGGCTGCAGATGCGGATGAAAATGGAGCAAGAGGTTCAGGGGCAATGTCGATCCATTGTTTACTGGCAAAATGAAGTGGTTTTGATGTCATATAGAGTCCATTGTCGTTTGTGTAATACTAGTCCGGCAAGGCTGAAGAAGGCTACCTTTTTTTGTAAGACCTTAGGCTCGACAGTATCTAAATCTTTACCCCTATTTTGAGGATCGAAAAATATGTTTGAGTAGGTTAAGGTACGTCCTAATTCGATTCATTAGGAGTTGCAAGTGATTTTAAGTATTTTCATAGGGACGGAATGTATCCCCGAGGTGGTATCACAATGTATGACCTAAGTATCTTCCCCTTGGAAAGCTGCCCCTTTAATCTAACCTAAGCTCGATGAAGATCACCCGCCTCTTTTTTCGTGTAGCTTTTTATGCAGCATAGCTCCCGTGCAAATGAATTTATTATCGGAAGGTTATTCCTGACTTTCTTATATGTATGCCAGTGGCGGATCTAGGATTTCACCATGGGAGAGTTTTGGAATTCTCAGTCGCGGATCTAGGTTTTTGTTGAGCGGGGTGTGGTAAGTCATTTATAAACCTAATAAGATCAAATTTGGTATACGGATGTTTCCAAAAAGAGATTTGGTGAGATTTTTGGAAAAATAAGACTGAACTAGCGAGAAGTTCAAATGTTGCTATTGATGAAAAATTTATACCTAAAATACTTTCACCGATAACATCTTTTCCTACTATTCATTAAAAAAAAGAAAACGTCTTCATGACGGTGGTGGGGGAGTTGAACCCGAAAACCCACCACGTAGATCATATAGAAAGTCGACCGAGATCTAAACAAACACAGTAGATAAAAGGTAAATTGAGTGTAAGGACACACATTGAAAAGATTTCCGTCCGACATGTAGGACTCGGTAACGTTTGTGTCAATTCGCATTTAAAATTATGTTTGTTCAGTAGTTTTTACTTCAGTGTATTTATGCGCATCAACTGATAATCACGGACGAAACTATAAACAAAACCCAAAGTATAATTTTGCGCATTGGTCTACAAGACTTGCAAGCAGATCATTACTGCACTGAAATATGAACAATGTCGGCTAACAAAAGTCAAATGTTTTCGCAATGCATCTGAATCGTTTTCAATCTATCTTGCTTTTCTTCCTCCTAATATTGAAGCGGAGTCAAATAACGATTTGTCACATAATATCCAATTTCAATTTTCAATTACAAAATTCAATACTAGAGCATAACTCTTTCGCCAATAATTATGATAACAAATTTCGAGGCATTAGGTCCATTTAATTACAACGAAGCAAACACTCTGAGCTAATTAACAGCCGATAATTGCTTGAATCTGTGATTTTCAAATAACTCGGGCTTAGCATGCCCTCGTCGACCATTGTGAGCATATCCGGGCTTTCATCTAGTCCGCCCTTGATATTAACTCATAATCTCGTCATTTTGTAGTTCATCACTTCAAACACACTCCACTCTAATCCACTCAATTTATGGAAACAACCCGTTCGCAATTTAGCAAGAGATCTCTATTATACAACACGAAAATTATTTCATCCTGCATGGCATAGGGTATCCAGCATAGTCACCAGACAGTTCATTTACATTGCAGATTATGATTACATCACGGATCCTCTCAAGTAGATGAATTTTTAGATAAATAATTTGGCGAGAGCGTAATCGCATATCGGGTGTAATTAGATATCAAAACATTTGATAGGGCGCTCCATCCCCACAATTGGCGTTATAATTTATACGCAATCTGGAATAGAGGCAGACATGTGTTTAATGGGTCATTTGTTTTCCGAGCACACAATGGAGACAACCCATTAGCTCAATGGCAAGGCAAGGTGTATCTACGAGTGACGTGGGGGGAAGGAGCTTGCATGCAGTCGGAGAAGCCGCAACAATGCACATCACAGCCCAGCATAATTAAGCACAGGTAATGGGAAGGTAGTTAATTAATAACTGGTTCAAAGTGAATAATTGCTTCGGTTTCGGGACATCCTATTCACATTTTACTTTACGAACATTTGTCGAACCAAGGCGTATTGTGCCCGAATGGATGTCGATGTTCCGGATAGTTTTACATGCCAAATTCCAATTATCCTCGAAGATCGTAATTGAGTGTTTCCTTGGTATTTGAAGTACTCTAATCTCATTGAAATCTATTTGAAATTGAATTTTGATGCAGGAAGTATTGATTAAATTGAATGTGGGTGTATTTATGTATACGATTCAATGGTTCTATTCAAGCATTGTTTTCTGAATGTAGTAAAGGTCAATTTGCCTCTGGTAACTTTGAAGAGTAATCTTCGTCCTCCTATAACAATTAATGAAGTTATTAGAAACATATTGTTAATGGAACAGAATTGTTGCGAGATATTAATTTTTAAATACTTTGCACTACAGGCGTGTTTCAATATTCACTAATTAAGGAACTATTGTTATTTCCTTAGAGGATTACATCAACCTGTACGTACGAGTAAAACAGTGCGATTGTGCCGGGTCTTGAGGGTTTCCCATTGTATCTGTCTAAATACTTGATGAGGGGGCTCGATAGTAAAAACCAAATTGAACATCATAAATTAGACTACGCTCTTTTTGGTGGCTACACTGAATGTTGTAATGCACTTACTCTTCTTCAACAACTACGTATTCCGCTAAAACAATAATTCTTTAAGTTAAGAAAATGGCTTTCCAATACGAATCTCTTATATCAGACATCCTTAGAGAATATCAAGAGCGACTTAACTAACTAAAGGTTGTAAAATAGGCACAAAAAATCTTTTTGCATAGGTTTGGGCCCTATAAATGATACCTTTTGCGTTCATATACATTCACTTGATACTGAAACATCTACCATTTCTGCTTTCAGTGCTTGCTGGTATAAGTAAGAAATATGATATTCCTGGCTGGTTTGCCCTGTTTTCTGCAAAAACCATGTTATAACTCCTGCTGGCTCCAGTTTAAGCAAGAATTTCGTTACTTAAATACGTTTTAAATTTCATAATGAATAGATAGTAACACCCAAATCCTTAATTCTATCAACTGTAATAACTATAACATACGTCACTGCGTTTTCAGGTATAAGACATCATAACACACCTATCCAGAGTAAAGAAGTTATCCGAAGAGCATAAGGTATTCGAGTAAAAAGTAATTAATGCATACCATAAAATATGTTGAATGGCTGTACGTCGTTAATGTAAAAAAAAGTAGCGGCCCTAGATGTTTACCTTGCGGTACCCGAGATGTTTTGCTGATATGTTCAGATAGGGCTCCATATCATACAGTTTATTATGAACCATGTTTCGGATAAGCGGAATTCTATTTTCAGGTTGGCACTCTGCCTCTCTCTCAGTTTCTCTATTCCAACTGCTCCACCAAACTTAACCCTTAATAAGCGAGGGAGAATAGTCTTGAAAATAGTGATAAGCTTTACTCCCTTATCTGTTTTTTGTTTTATAAAAATTGATCACTTGTGCTCTTAATATTAGAGGTGAAATGGCTTCAAATTTTATTTCGTGTTGTCGATAAAGGGACAGAACCCGGCAGCTTTAATTTCAGTGCAAGATTTTTGCTTTTTGCCATTTGGGAGTTCGATTGTTGTTACACTAAAAGTCTGTGCCAGTAGGTAACCTTTCGCCCCCTTAGCTTTTTGGCATATTGGCTTTCGAAGGATCGTGAACAATACCGAGATTAAACTAAAACTAACCCTTTTGTCGTGTCCATCTGAGACACCTTTTTAATCTTATTTCTTCTGATTAATGGCCCAAGTTAAGATACAGTCTGACATCGATTATTTTTACGATACACACGCCACACTTCTGTAACACTTAAAGAATAACTAAAACAATTAACAAAAATTAGTAACGCTATAGAACTCCATCAAGTGGAGTTACGTTCTACACTGGGTGATATTCATCAACAAACCAAGGATCAAAATTATTACACAATCACGAACCTACAACAGCTGACTGCAACTGATAAAAATTCCAAACGAACGCCAAAAAAGACTAATAACATCCAATTGATAACTGCAATCATTGCACTTCGTAATGATGTTAGCTTTATTGCACAAGTTCGCACTTAAAGCTGGAATGCTGGTATAAAAAACGTTTTTGTTGACACAATCATACTCCGTTTTTGGGCAAGTCCCTATTTAAGACCAAAAGCAAAATACATGTAACAGTTGGCCTAAGTCAACTGGTGCATAGTGCTACCTTGTAAAACCGTTTCGTAGAGTCATAATATAAAAATTTTTATTAA
Organism: Leptarthrus brevirostris; assembly: GCA_964036015.1. Lineage (NCBI taxonomy): Eukaryota > Metazoa > Arthropoda > Insecta > Diptera > Asilidae > Leptarthrus > Leptarthrus brevirostris. Next base: position 136,547,152 of record OZ038372.1, on the reverse strand, counting down.
AAAACACGTGACTAAATATAATAAAGGTTTGGCTTAAAATGGTCTAAATTTTCTTTGGAATTTGTTTATATTGTTTAGCAAATTAGTTTTCGACTGCCAGTTTACACATTTGATGAGAAAAAGGAACTAAGTGATTTAATATACAAAATTTTAGACCAAATTTCATTAAGCGTATTTTTATATACCTGGAAAAAGTGTCCGCTTTTAAGGTGTGTCCGAAAAGGGAGGTTACACTTTACATATATTTACTTTTTAGCCTTTGAGGATGACATCATTAATTTAGACCAAACGCGTATTTAAATGCATTCAAACTTTTTATTGGTAAATTCTTATTATAATATGATATATTATTTTTTAGCTCTTAAGCGAAATTAGCTTAACAGAATGCAATTTCGACCAAATTGTTTTGAAAAATTCGCTTGGTGTATTTTTTTTAATTAGGAAATAGGTCTTGAAACTAAATTGCACGTAAATCTAGAGTAAAAAAAATGACAGACTATAACAAATTTTAGACCAAATTTCATAAATCTAGACCAATCTGTGGTTCCCATCTTTTATTTCCTTTAACTATTGAAATACATGCAATAATTAAAATTGAACTGAACAGCTCAAAGTCTTAAAAACGAGTTCATTTCAATAATCAGAAAAACACGAAAATTATGACTAAAAGCAAACATTTCATTTGTGAGCCATTTTTTTAACGTTTCCGTTTACACTGATGAGAAGAATTTGTGTTTTTGTTTTTGTTCAGTTTAATCTGAAAAATCTCCAAACCCCAACAAACAATCTGGATGCAGACATGAACTTTTAAAATTTGACCTCTTTCTATAAAGCTAATGCTGAATCGAGACCGCAAGCCGATTAATTTACCATCTGGCTCCAGAAAATGTCTGTGCTAGTTTTCTGTAGAAATCGTTCTACAGAAATTAAAAATAGAGGGAAATGCTACAGAAAATAATCGGATTAAGTGCTGAATGTGAATGTATGTGGGAGGTGGCTATTACATCATTGCAATGTAAAGTGCGAAGTGAAATATGGCGGGCTACAGAAATAGATTTTTCGAATTATAAACAATCGACCCTTCGGCTCGACTAGTTTTGGTTTTCTGCGAATTCTATCGTGGCAAAAAAAAGGAGGGGGGACTACTGACACTATATTTGCCTGACAACCACAGCTGATAGATGAAATTTTAATACTTTCTTGCATTGGGAACAGGTTGAATTGGTGGATAAGTTTGCCAAAAACTAAAGGAGTGCCTGAGTGACGTATTTTCAAAGAAAGATGGTAAAAATCTGGCAATATGCCAGTCGTACAAACTACAGCCAGAGCAATTTTGTTTGGCGATTGCACCGTGCCTTTACGTTCTCTACAACTAGAGGGAGGTCGGATTTTTGGTACTGCACTTTGTCCCCGATGACAGGAAAACATGCATATAAAACTGTAACAGCAGTTTGAGAGGATTTGGCTTGTTTTCTGCAAGTCGACATGTATTAAGTCAAATTCATAATAATTTCGTGATATTATGAAGGCTATGAAGTGATTCAGTCTTATGAAATGTTTAACTTAATCTAAATGACGACATTTATGTAATTATAGTGATCTAAGTATGTTATGTTACTCTTATAATTTGGGGTGAAGCACTTATTTGCAGAAATGCGGAACCAGCCAAAATATTTGTGTGCACCTATATAAAGTAAAGTTAATTGCTGGATCAAAAAGAACCGATTCTCTTGACAAATCTAGATAACAGCTAGACATCTTAAACATAATTAAGAAAAAACATAAACGCTGCTATTACAGAGCCCTGTGGGATCCCTTATTTAATGAGTACAAAATTGTACTTTGTACTATTCGTTTAACTTATTTCGACAATTTTGAAAGAGGACATTTGGCCTTCGAAACGCTGGTAAAACTTTCCAGCGATTTGTTGACGACATTTTTAGAGATTTTGACTTCGGTCATTGTTGACATCCTCGTTGTGTTACATGAAAAAAAAGAACACCAACAACATTTAGGAAAAATTTTAAAACGACTGCGTAAATTCGGTGTGGTCATCGATGTGGAGAAGTGCCAGTTCGGGAATATAGAAATCTGCTTCCTCGGCCACATCATCAATCCAAGCGGGATCAAACTAGTACCCGAAAAAGTCGACGCTATTATAAAAAAAACCTCGACAGGTGTGTGATAGCCGCCAATTTCTTGGCTTCATAAATTTTTACCGAAGGTTTATCCCCAACGCCGCGGAAATTAAAAGTTCTCTCCAAAGTCTCATTAAGGGCAACAAAAAGAACGACTACTGTTAAGCCAAATGGACACATCGTACTAAAACAGCGTTTGAAAAGTGTAAGCAAATCCTCGTCGACGCTGCTACACTTGCTCATCCAAAACAATACGGTGAACTTGCTTTGATGGCAGACGCGTCTGATGTGGCTTTAGAACAACATTGCATCAGAACTTGGAAAATACCTGGTAACCATTAGAATTTTTTTCTAAGAAGATGACTTCATCAAAAATGAAGTATAGCACCTACGAGATAGAGCATCTCAGTGCATAATTTTAACATTTACTTGAGGGCCATAATTTCGTTATATTTTCAGATCATAACCCGCTTTCATTCGTTTTCGATCAAAAGCCCCAAAAAAGCCTCCCCGCGACGACGAAGACAGCTCGATTATATCAGTTAATATACGAAAGACACACTTTCGTAAATCAATATCAATAAACAATAACAATATTACATTACTGTCTATTGTCAGAAACTCAAGGACGAGGCGAAGGGCTACAAAATTTATTGCAAGACAACACATCATCTCTCAAATTAAAAAAAAAAACTTTCTAGGGTGTCCTGCCGTTAAACGCGAACAGAATTAAAGGGTTACTCAATGAAAGCCCATGCTATGCAAATTTGTGAAACCTGCGCTGAACAGCCTCAATACGGGCAATGTGTACAGCATAGGAATTAGGGCAAACAAGACGGGCATACTCCAATAGAGGCCGTATGAAGATACAAAAAAAAGTTTGATGACAAAAGGATTGCTAAATTCCTTAGACCATCTCTTCACGAAGCCCAAGGAAGCATTAGCCTTGGTAACTATGTAACTGATGTCACCAACGAAAGACAAATGTGGATCAAAAACAGCACCAAGATTCTTTACTCTATCCAGTCTGGTTAGCAATTTGCCATTGTCAGAATATTCATAAATCAATGGATCTTGCCTTCTAGAATACTAGGCAAATGTACAATTATCAATAGTCAGGTGCATATTATTCGCAATACACCAAGAATTAAAGGACGGAAGATCAAAGTATAGCGCAACGCAATCATTCATGTCGGAAGCAATACAAAAAATTTTTAGCATCATCAGCATGACATAAAATTGTCAAGTTCGCTAAGATGGAACCCATGTCATTGATAAAAATAGTAAAAAAAGCGGGCCCAAATGACTGCCCTGGGGCATACCAGAAGTGATTGGTATTGTACTAGAGAGAGAACACCGACATAGAATACGCTATGTTCGGCCAAAGAGACAGGAAGAAATCCATTTGGCAAAACGAGATGAACACCCAACATACAAGATCTGTTCAAAAAGTAATGATAATAGTTACACTGGGGGAAGGTGTGTTGTGAAGGGTGGTAATACCACATACGCCTACGTCTCGCACCGTCTAAACATTTCAGTTCGTTACTCAAAGTAGCAACGATATAGTGAATTTCTTGAGCGCTCGCGGAATCACAACAGTACTCGTACTACCACCTGTACAGTCCACTTTTAGCCCCTTGCGACTTCTGGCTGTTTCCCGAAGTGAATTTTCCGCTCAGGGGACGGAAATTCAAGACCAATCACGAGGTCATCAAATCTGTGGAGGCGCACTGCAAAAAGGTCGAGAAAAATGGTTTGTCTTTCGTATTTAATACGTGTCTGGAACGTTAGGAAAAGTGGGTTAGAAGCGAGGGGGGTTACTTCGAAAAAGAGCATGTAGTTTTGAAAGACTGAATAAGTATTTTTTTCTGTAGAGCATTTTTCGCTTAACTGTTTGAACAACCCTCGTAGTTGGTTTAAAAACAAACAACTTGTGATCAAAGGTATAATCACAATCATCCTGTTCGCTAGCCTCTACGGCAGAAATGCAATAGTTTGAGAACTCCACAAGATTAGTAGTCCATGATTTGTCTGTTGTGAAATCATGCTGGAAGGACCCCGAGAACAGTTTACAGTGAAAAGTACACATCACAAACTATAGCTTCAAAGAAATTAGCGATGGCAGGCAAATTAGCAATGGGTCTATAATTAAAGATATCGTTCTTCCTACCCTTTTGCCAAAGACGAAAAATGGTAGACGAATTCCACTATTAAGAAAAAATAAATAAAATAAAAGTTTCAGGCTGATAAGACGACAGAAGAACAGAAGTTGGTAAAATGTGCCACAATTCTTATTGTTCTGCTTAGGAAATGTTCCTAGAATTTGATGGTACGCCTAAATTTAACTTTTAGGGTGGATATAAAGATGTGAGCGACTTGAAGCTCCTCTTACAAGGAATTGCTAAATAAAGTCAACAACGATTCAGAACTACTCAAATCGAAAGAGTCATTACTAGTGATAAAAAACGGGTGTACGGTTATGACGTCGAAACTAAAGTCCAATCTCTCCCGACGAAAACCTTCTAAAACTTTCTAAAACTAGTGTACCACGACTTCTTGTCGTACGACCAATTAGTAGTACGACAAGCTGTTTGCGTGATAATATCTCCCTAAAACTTCTTCCTATTCTCGAAGATTAAAAAATCATGAAAAGGCGACGTTTTCTGAACATTGAGAAGTAAAAGTACGTTCCAAAAAACTTCGAAGATGGAAAAAAGTGCTGGAAATGAGACGTATATTGTTATCAAACCTTGTGTTAATTTTATCGTTAATAGGTTCAGAACCTCCTGGAACAGAAAACGTGACTTTTCTAATTTTAGGAAGGGCGAATTATAGAAAAGGTTAAGATAGGTCAATTCCATTCAATTCGAATCAATAGTCAAATAAAATCAATTATTTAAAAAAGAAACAACATATTTTCAACACGTTAATTTTTCGTCCTTTAAATTAACCAAATCGATTTAAAATTTATTTCTAATTATTTTCTTTTTTCCTTTCTTTTCAGGTAAGTGAAAAATATCGTGGCACGGTTAATTACTTTCTTTCGATCAGAGTAAGTACGTTGAATACAATAAAATTTAAACCCTCAGGTATCTTTTAAGTCTATTTTCTCAATTTATCCAGACATTAAAACTTCTTTTGCCCCTCGCGTTCCCTGCTCGTTCCAATTTTCCCAATTAATCGATAAAATTGCTTCTTGCGAATTCCTGGCATGCCGGTAAATAACTTGCTCAGTCCTTCGACTTTTCCGTTCACCGGTATGCAAGTTTCCAATCTCTCTAATTCAAATTTATTATTTTCTCCTCCTTGCCGTTTTCGTCCCTTACGTATCGAAAAAAAAAAGTTTCTTTTTTCCATTCTACATCGATACCTCGAAATCGAAACGTCTACGGAAAGTTTTATGGCGTCCACAATTCGATCAACGTTCAGCGCATCTACATGAGAATTCCATTGCATTATAACGTAACATTTGGTTATAATAAGCTCGAAAAGGGAGTGGGGAGGAAAGTTGAATTTCTTTAGAACGCGTAGATACCGATATAACTTCGAAATACTTGCCAAAAAAAAAAAAACATAACAAAAAACATTCGTTATGTGCCGGCAAATTTGAGGAACATGTGACTTCTAGTTTGCGAAGAGTTTAAATCAACTTCACCGGGGACTACTTAGAAAAAAGTTGGAAAAAGGAACTTGCACTGGCAACTAGAAAAATATTCGAGCCCGCATAAAAGTTGCAACACATTAAGTACAAAACTTTTAAAATTTACGGTTAAAATCAGAAAGTTTTTAATTAAAAACTTTAACTTGAAATTATCCCAACTCTCTACGGAAAAACTGTCTTTGCAGTTGTCGGCATTGTCGTTAGATATCTTGTAACTTGTACTTTTTAAGTGAAGTTTATCTTGTGCTTCCTGACTCCCTCGAAGTGTACTTTTAAGTCCTTTTTTAGTTGTTATTAATTCAACATGTGTTGCCACTCATTGCTTTCTGGCGCCTTATTAAATTATTTGAAACTAAGTTCAGGAAAACCAATTACAGGCGCGCACTCACTGTGAATAAAAGGATTAATCTAATTGTGAATTTAACGAAGCGCGATTATATTAGATTGGTCCACTGGTGCATTCATAAAGCGAATCATCTTAAATTTCATCATAAATCTGGTCATTGACCATGTGTATCCCCCATTGAGTTTATTAAAGCAATTCATGAGAATCACAAAAAGGCGAAATTCATATCCTTAGTCCCTAGAAAATCGCTATATCATCCTTGGGCAGGGAGTTATTAACAATCTCAGTCTGTGTCTATTCAATGCCACTTTATTTTTCACTCGTTACGTTTATGGTTTCAGTAAATTTAGTAAAGGCACTTCCTTAAAAGCACTGTTTTTGCTGTTTCATGCGATACCACATCCCCTAAACTTGCGGCAAACCTGCAAAAGCAACAGCATGCTTAACGGATTTTCTACACTTACTCTAAATTAATCATCATGCCCCATTGCTGGAGTGGGTGGCAATGGTATCCACACCCGAATTCTTTTGAAAAAATATCAGTCGGAATCTGTTCGAAAATCATTCAGGATAGAGCTGACGACCCCAAATTTATCTAAACCAAGGAATCCACATCAGCCAGCGAAATTCTCGCATTTTTTTAAAGTGACCGAAACTTCTTCCAGCTGGCGGTTTTTTGTCTTAGCGGCTTCGTGGTGCGGAACTGAGCCAGGGGAAATAAATGTGCACATGTATAGGTGCTGTCAGAGGATCCATTTATAAGGAAAACCAATGGGAAAGATAAAATGCTAAATCATGACTCCTTTTTTGTGCTATTTTTCACTTTTCTCTTAAAGATTTGTTTCTATTTCAGTCGGTGAAAGATACTTAGATTTAATTAACCGAAATCAATATACTCAAAAGGGTTTTACTATTATAAGCTGCATTAAATTAAGAATAGAGTAAAATAGTGTTTTCAAAGGGTGGCCTTAAAGTCACTTATTCCACTGCACTTCTGTAATCTACCGAAGGGATGCTGTTTGAGTATGTTACCCAGCTATAACCGAACCCAGTTCTTTCAGCTGTAACAGGATTTTGGAGGAGCTTGCTACTAGGGACTATACTAAATTCCAGTGAATAGGTGAACTATCTCCAAAGTATACTGGGCTCCAAACATAATCGAGAAAGCAAAAAAATCTTTCTAGGCTTATAGCAGTGATTGCGGTGCTACTTCGGGTTTGAAGCCGAAGACCGTGCACTGTATACACATAACGGTGGCTGGACCCTCTAGCACCTACGATGACTAGAGCTAAACACAACAAGGTTATAGAGGAATTTGATAACATATAACAGATAGCCTGCCTAAGTACCATTGATGCAGTGCACTATCAATATTGCATATTGGTCAAGTCAAACTTAGGATTGAGCTTGCCTACTGTAAGAGAAATCTTAGATATGGTGCCTGAGCGAATTATGACCTCCCACAATGCCGGCCACGCGTTAAACATTCCAGCTATCCCCAATATGATGGAAGTAAATCTCGGATCTACCCACGCTATCCTCCAGAGAAACTTGCCTGGTACACATGCAGTTCAAATTTAACAGTTCATTGGAAACTGTTTTCAGTACTGAAGTTTATGCCATACTGACACGTGCGTACGAGAACCTTAAGAGAGCCTACTTAAATAGGAACATATTTATTTTCTTCGATAGTAAGGTAGCAATCGGATCCTCTACAACCAAAACGAAATTGCTCTATGAAGAAGCTCTGAATAAATTGGGAAAATCCAGTCAATTTGGTTTCGATACCGGGGCATTTGCGCTTTTTGTTAACTGGGCAAATGGTGCTGCGCCATAACACTTGTCGGCCCCATGCCGAGCCGTATAGGACATCCGAGGAACACAAATGGGTCCTGCGTGGACCAAGCTCACTATAAGGGCTTGACGTCTCCTCCATCACTAAGTAGAGCGTAGGAGCTTCTAAGTTTTCCACAAAGAATGTGAGATTGGATCATCAGTTGGGTCATTATCAACAAAGAAAGCACTAAACAAAAATCGACAGAAGAATTCATAATCTGTAGACTGTGAAAGGTGGAGAGCGGTTCGCTCTACGAGCTCTTTTACAGTTTCAAAGGTATCAGCTTTTATTTTTTTGTGACTTAGGGTATAGAGTATAACTCAACAGAACTTACTAGCCTTGGCGCTTCAGCCTCTCACTTCTCAACACAAACCGCGTTATATTTAATACCCTTGTTTCGCTACTACACATATAGTGTAAATGAACCACAGAATAAGCCAAACACGGAGCATAGTCCAAAATGCAGACAGGAAGGTCTTCGTACCGACCCCTGGCAAAACAGCTCCAACCCTTGATGGAATTGAGCTGGAATTCTCCGGAGAGGTTAAATACATGGGTATAACCAACAACACAACAACAATTTACCTTAAACCTACAGTTGGAATTCGTCAAAAGTAGTCCTATGGACATGTCGACGGTTATTTGGAATAACTTGGGGACTGAATCCTAAAATGGTCCTATTGGCCTATCAGGGTTATAAGGCCCCTCGTAATATACGCATCGCTGGTATGGTGGAAAAAAACGAAAAAAGACAACGCAGACGAAACTAAAACGTCTGCAGAGCCATGCATGTCTAGGAGGAACCAGTGCCATGTGCACCTGCCCAACCTCAACCTTCGAACGCTCGCTAACTGGATTCAATAGTGTAAGGTTCGGTCACAAAAAACCTTATTGGTCGTAGTGGCTGGTAAAACGCCTCTGCGACGACGTAATAAATAATAATAATAGGGACGCACTAAACTAAGCAGACCATTCACTCCATTAACACCAATCGGTCTGAACCAAAACAGCTGACGCAATCGACCTACATGTTCCACGGGTTCCCGCGAGTCTGGGTAAGCGGACGTCGCCGGTAGAGGAAGTGATAAAGGGTGGGCTTTCCATACCGGAGGACCCAGGCTCGATCCCCACCGGTGGCGACCTATTGTAGTTTCTGCTGGCAACAGATCACGATAACAGCCTGTTGGTGATTGCAGAGTAATGTCGGTATTTCGGAAACTAACTTGTCTCGAATGGATAAAGTCCTTTTCCCGTCCCATTCCAAATGGTTACGGAAACTAGAGAAATCAATCTATGAGAAGAAAATAAAATAATTCACTAGTTTCGATTCAGTGTAAACTCTATCAATTCGATGGAATCTCAGTCTAATCGGCACATATAGCTCCGCGCAGGACAATACTGAAATTATAAATGATTTCGACGAGACAATACAAGCTTGGCTCGAATTCTCGAGCACGCCGATATTGTCACTAAGATTAAGGTTAAATCTGAGTGGCACCTGAGCGAATAGCATATATTTCAGCGAGCTCCAATTGATTTGAAATTTCTGTCTGAGTTGGTTTCAGGTGTGGATCGTTTAGGTAAAATTTCAAGGTCAATTTAGAGGACTCAGTAGACAACTGGAGTATTACGTGACGCAGTTAGTGGGGAGGGGGGTCTTGTGAAACGTTACGGTGTGTTATACGAGGGAAGGGGGCTCAGAAATCTTCAAAAACTGCGTTACGTAATACTTGAACGGCCCCTTAGATGTTATTTGCTTATATTACTAATATTTTCACGAATTATGTCTATCTGTAAATTGAATAATCTCACGTCAATAGAAATAGGAAAAAATCTTTAAAGACTAGAAGTGAATTATCATGAAGTTAAATGTCAATACTGACCTTAACTAAACAACAAAAAACGAGGGAATTTCCAAGATTTATCTTAATATTAGTCAAAGTATAGTGGCAAACTGGACATTATCGTATTTCTTCATATTTTCCTTTCCGTTATCATCCCACACTGATGAAACAGGAGCTTAAATTGTACAAAAGGAAATAAATTTTACTGAATTTAATACCTACAGGCTATTCTCACCGGAAGGACCACAGAGTCTCGTAAAAGGGAGGTATAACAAATTACTTAGATGGCGTATTTTTACGAAGATAAATTGACAGAAGGGAATAATTCCCAGAATGACCTATTTGTTCTTTAGTCTGGACTTCGCACGTATTAAATGCTTTCAGGATATAATGTAAAGTGGAGGTGGAAGATAACCAAGGCATCAGTATACACTAAAAGTCATGAATTATTGATGATATCCTTACTTAGTGGTGAATAAGTTAATAAATTTTTATGTAACATTCACTGCGACACACTTTATCTTGCAAGTTAAATTTATATTTACGTTTTAAGTTGTCAGGGAAACATTTAAAATTGAAAGTAGAGTTTTGGAAAGTTTTCACAATTTCTTTGTGGTGGACATTTTCATTACAAGTTTTTCGGGAAAAAGTTTCATTGTAGCGAAAATTTAAAAGATTTCGATCTTATTATTTATCGTTAGTGTAAAACACAAGGAGCTTGGTTTGAACCTTGGATAAATAGATAAGACTATGTATTCATAACGTTAAGGAGGGCCCATGATTTGATTAACTTTTTTTTTTAAATTTAAGTATTAATAGGTGTTTAAGCAAAAGATTTCATTTTCAATTGCACGCAATTTTTCATGTGTAGAAGTTGCAGCTGTCATTCTATGACATTTGAGTAGTAAAAACTATGCGGTTACTGAAAATGGATGGATGGATACAATACAATACAAAAATGACTAAAATTTCGCGGAAACAGTTCGTAAACCGTTTAGTTTTTGTTTTTACTACTCGAATGTCAGTGTCTCGAATAACAGTTGTGACTGTTGTCATACAAAAAATACGGGGCAATTTAAGATGAGGCTTCTTATTGAAACACTCTATATTGGCTGCGTTCCATTGGGCTATGCAGATTATTCCGGCAAGTACGATCTATTAAATGCCATACTTGACAGCTGCTCAAACTAGTCAGGTAAAGAAAAAGCGTTCCATTGGGGAAGTACGCCGGAGTAGGTACTTTGCATGACGTTCTTACAGTGTTTTTTTGCTTTATCTAAATCCTTTAAGTAGTAAATTGAAAAAAGGCGAAGTGAGTTACGGTGGTTCGTATGCCAACTGTCTATACTAACTATAATTGACTACAGGTGAGTTACGCTGGTTCGTATGCCAACTGTCTATACTAACTATAATTGACTTATTTCTGGCCTCGTGAGTTCTTACATTGCTAATAAATGTTCTTTATATATTTTTATATAATATTTTTTTAATCGTCGGTGTAGTAAGAGCTAACGCGTCTGTCTAACAGGTTCAAATCCCACCGACGACGACCCATGGTTGTTTTCTGCTGATAACAAATTACTATAATAAAACGTCATGGGGGGGGGGGGGGGATAACAGTGGTTCGGAATCCACTTGTCACAGAAGAGGTTACAGTAACTAGAGAGAGATATTTTTTTGAGTCTCGTCGAATACTAATGCTAGTTTGGTATGCTTAACATTATAGGAAACTCTTGAGTTACCGAAGCTTCTTGAACGTGAATTTGCAACTACTTTAAACTTTTAATTGAATATCTACGAAATAAACCTTTTAAAATCATTTGATATAGTCAATATATACCAAGTTCTGATACAACAGTTATTAAAAAAAACACGCAACGTGTAGAGTTACGGATATTTTTAAGACGGTGTGCGATTTCTGTATAGAAAAGCGTGTTTAATGACCTAAAGATACATACACTACTGTGCAAAACAACGCAGCAAATCAAGAGCTTTAATTATCTCTTTGCAACGATCTTTCATAGATCCTGCAAGGTCTTTTAAAAACATTCCAGAACATTATTCCAGAATAAAGCGATTTCCAGTTCTCTTTGTATTTTTGGACGTCGCCTCCTAACATGAAGTTTAGTAACTATAACCACAAGTTTTCGATTGGGTTAACGTCAGGACTGTACCACTGGACCACCAAATCGTATCAATGCAGTTCTCCATTAGGGAGTTTGTAATCTAGAAATGAATAATATGAAGCAGACAATTACGTTCATGGCTATACAACTATTTGCTAATTTCTGTGGTTAAGTATAAATAGATCTTACCGAACCGGTCGATCCCCGGCGGCGATCTATGATTGTTTTCTGTAACAACAGATTAGAATAAAAGTCCAGAGAGGTGTTACAGAGAAAATATTACTGGTTCGGAATCCATTGTAGGACCACTTGAAATCATGGTTTCGAATCGGATGAAGTTCTTGCCCCAACCCATGCCTCTTTAAGTGGCTACGGGAGCTAAAGAAAGAGAGCGAGGGAAAGTATCTCAATTTATTCTTTAACTAATAAATCTGAGATGCCCGCGTCCGCGAGAACTAAAACATCCCTAAACTCCGCAATCCCGAGGTAGTACTTGTATTCAAGGCGAAGACGCTCTCCAAGTCTTCCATCGAATTAATGGATATTGAATTCACATTCATCCAAGTACACATGTCCTCTGTCTATAAACGATACTCACGCGCCCACTGGTGACGAAGTTGTATTCCGTCCTAGATAAATCTGCCCCGGACAGTTGAGGAGAAAATATTCACTTTATGTGAACTAATTAGATCTTGTCATAAATCTACAATGTTTTGTAATGGTTCCAGAAATATCTATGAATTTAAAAACCAATCTTGTCGAACAGATATCTTTCGCGACCTTCCCGATCCTTTACGCCTCTCTACGCTTACAGTTTGTTGATTTTTCTGAAGGCAGACCATTTTTTATGTAGGCGTGTGTTTTTTCACCTAAACATAAACAGATTGTGTTTTTTAATAAAAAAAATTTTTTTTTACAAAATATACAAATAATAAACAGAGTATCATTTAACTCGAGTGAAATTTACGAAAAAGTGCCAAAACTCGAGCGGAGCAAGAAATATTAAAGAAATGTTATGACTTGTGCGGCTTTTTTAATAAAACAATCTGAATTCCTTTGGCTATTTATCAACAGCAGCATCAAAGGGTTAAAAAACAACAACTACTCATTTTGCGAGTATTAGTACAACATTTCAGTTCAATCGGTTGAATACAGTGCTCAGAATCGAAGTCACCGTTTTAATAAACGTGTTTTTGAAAAAAAAACCATTTAAATTTTTATAATGTACAATGACTGGGAACTTTCCATATTTGCCATTAATCTGCAAAGCCAGGTCCATATAGACATTCCTCCTCTTCTTGGGACTGCTCGTGCTGAGCCGACTGTCTCTCTCTGTGGTCACTCCTCTTTCTCAAAAACTCGAACAAAGTGGAGAGCGCCGATTAAAACTACTAAATTAAGCTCTACATTTCAAGCTTTCTGACCTTATTTGTATAGTAACCGAAGCTGTACAAGCCAAAATCTTTTAATTTTTTCACATGCGCTTGCAGAGCATTTTAAATCAAAATGTATCAAAGCGACATCTTTAAAAGCTTTGAAAAACTAAAATGAATCAAAGTTAATTTGATCATAAAATTTTTATTCGCTATTCAGTATAAATGGAAATATTTTATATATTCAGAAAACGTTACAAAGATCGGTGGATACATGAAAAATACAAAGGTAGAACAGTAGGTACTCGTATTTGAAGACAGGTGGTATGGCCAGGGCCGCCGAAAGGGGGAAGGGCGAAGGGGCCGGGCCCCGTCATTTAAGTCATCAACAGAAATTTTTTCCACCGTAATTATACATAAAAAAATGTTTCACGATCGAAAAAGTGTAATATACTAGACAGATTTTAAATTGAAAGTCACTCATTCGATTGTATATGGACCCGTAAACGCTTAGTCCCGGGCCCGAAATCTTTCGCGGGGTCCCGTATGTGGTACCCCCCGGGCCCGAATTTTGTCTCTACGGTCCTGGGTATTGCTAAGAGAAGCTGACATTATCATCTTTCAGATGGAGCCATACAAAATTGCAGACAGATTCATAGGTTAGTTTTGGTTTAAGAGCCATTAGTATTAAATAAAAGCGAAGTTAGATGATGTCTATATGGAGCCTTCACCATCTATACCTAGCTTGAGATATTGTTTCAACAAATTTAAACCTGGCCGACCATTTTTTTGTTGAGGAACGCCAAAGTCATTGTTACAAAATCATCGACGGTTGACGATCTGATTTTCGCTGATCGCCGAAAGAAAATGCGCGAATAAGTGGAGGCCGGCCTAGACTTTGAAATATGGCATGGAACTCTCATTGAAATATGCATGGATCTGCATTATGCCATCTAAATAAGGCAAAAGGGCTGTCCCTAGAATTGGTCCTGTCGTATGGTACCCTAAACAAGTTATAGACGTCCAGGGCCTTCGCCACTTATGGCATCTCTTATCACTACTGCTGAAGCGGTTCGCCCTGCATCCAAAGCTCCAGATGATCTTCAGTATGTCTTCGCACGAAAATTCGTAGCTCTGTCGACGCCTGCAACATGGCTTCGTCAATAAATATGATCTGAAACAAAATGTTACTTAAAAAATATTTGTTAAAACTTTAATTTTAAAGTAAATTTTTCCCCAATCTCCACAGATAAGTTCACGTGCTGCCCGCACAAATTTCAGTCTTTGTTTCATTTTAGGTGCCAACCTCGGTTTTTCTTTTATAGTTCGTCTTCAATGGAATCGTGGGTTATTAAGCGTCTTTGAATTATACGCTTCAATATCGCTAGACCAGCATCATTAACATATCTGGTGAATGCCTTTAAGGTATTACAACGATTCGCAACAGCTTTTGACAGGTTCCTCTCACCCCACAGAATTATTTTCATTTTGCTCCCAGCAGGTAATTAGAGTAGAGATGAGACTAGCTGCTGTTCAAAAAAATTTTTAGGGGATCAAAACATTTCCACAAAAATTGTGAACGTATTAATTTCCATTTTAAAGAGTTTGTACTCTAAGGGTGTTTTTTTGACACGGTATTGTATGATACATACCTACAAAAGCACATTCGCTCGCTTACGTTATTGACAGAATCTTTCTTATTTTTTCAAAAAAAAAAAGTCCCTGCCTTTCAACAGAAAATGTCCACTATCTCCTCAATTAATATCCCCACCAAAGAGTCAACAACTTATAAAAAAGTCAGTTTTTTCTTGCTGGCAATAATTCTCTCCTGAATACGTTCCTACACTTTCTCATGATCAAAATTCTAAAAAGTTAAGGAGAAAATTTGTTGTTTTAAATCTTAACCCGTCACGTCTTAAGAAAAAGCGATGAGGATAGTTTAGCAAAAAGATATCTGTTTGACATCCTCTTTACCTTTTTACGTGGGGACAAAAAAATGGCGTTTTATTCATGAGAGCTTCTTATAACGATACGGTGTGTCCCCCGGTCTCTTGCCGAGTACCAAGTCATCGGAGTCGTTGTTGCCCTTTTCACGTTATCCGAGATAACCGCATAAATTCAAGAATTTCTCCACTGATGGGAACCAGCAACCGCAAAACCGACCAAAAAGTCAATATCAAACCTATCAATAGCTGAAAGTTTCGTTTATATCCATTCACAGGGTGCTTCTATAGAATGTACGTTGAGTGCAGAGGGATCTTTTCCTTCGGGTTGTCTATGTGTTGCTGGGTATGTGCCCACGTTAAAATGTTATTAGAAGACGAAGAAAAAGTAGATAAATCGCAGAAGAATATTATCGAGAAATATACAATATGTGTGCATGTATATCCAAGGCTAAGACGTGACCTGCGATAGCAAACCTGTTTAAAAAAAGGTTTTGCCTTTTACAGCTTCACATTGCTCGCCATCGATATGTTTTTTTTTCTTCGCTCCGTCAAGGGGAGTCAGACATTTTTCCTTTTATAAATTCGCTGAGCTTAATGTAGAGTTCAGAGTTAGCTCTGCAAGGATAGTATTTTCTGCAAGGAAAGTTGCACTAATAACTCGTGTCGTTTGGCATGTTCCAGCACTTATTCCAAGTTTGCTCCACCTCGCCACAGTCATTAAGGGAATTTTCACCATCAAAGATCTGCATTATTTCCTGATTCCTGTGAGTAATTACCCCAAAAACCGTTGAGTCGTGATTGGTTTCGATTTGCTTTCGCTAATCGCAACTTTGACTACAACCGAAGGGAACACGAGCTCCCTCTTGCCTTGATTCACAAATTTCATTTAAAAGGGGACTGGGGACGATCCCAGTGCCCTCGGCTCTTTCAGATCACAAAGATATCTCTAATGAACGTTTTAATGGCATTTTAATACTCTATGTCCCATTAGCACCGAGACTAATTAAAAACATTCAATCAATAAGAAAATTCATCGTTTTTCCCCATCTGCAGTCTTGCAGAGTCAGGGCTGTCGGCTAGGAAGGGCGCCCGAAATTATGGTCAAAGACAAAGACTGAGCTCCTCTTTTCGGTTTAGCATATCCGCATAATTAGGATCAATTCGTATTCCGGACTTTCAGTTGAAATACATTTTTCTCGAAAAATGCCAGAGCAAAGAAGCTTTTTGATGTATTTCCGAAGGCCAGACCACTCCCGAGCTAGAGCTCCCCCTTCCTTTTCGCCTAAGCTTCATTCGGTTCTGTGGCGACCAGTGCGGAATATTACATAAAGGATTTCGCGTATTATTCTCCAATAATTTTTCCTTTTGGTTCTCATTTCTTCTGCTATAATTTTTCTTTGATGGAAATTTTTCTGCTTCGGAACGTGAACAGAATAAATAAATTCGGAAATTCGGAATATGGCTATGTTTTGAACCTTGAGAATACGAGCAATGGATTCTCTCGTCTTAGCGTTAATACTTAGCCGCAAGAGTAGTAAGACTGAATTTTAAATGCTCCGGTCTGGCCACAAATAAGGAAAATCACTTTGCAGTCGAACATTTAATTGGGAGGTGCGGATGTTTTCTTCCCCCTTGGGCGATTTAATTTCCTATCTTTCGAGAAAGATTTCGGGATTTATTTAAATACTATCTGCTTTTGCACTTTATCGGACTATTATTTACCAGTCAATTGAAAGATGCTAAAATCTTGCAAAGCTTGTTTTTGTGGATTTTGTAAGATTTGATTTTCAAGAAAGATCAAGAATTTTTCGAATTTCGAATTTCCCGAATTATCGGTATTTAGATTTCAGGAGGCAATTTTTGTCAATTGCCAATTGATTTTTCCAAGTGGCAGTTACGCAATTAATTTGATTTTCGTTTTAATTTTGTTATTCTACTTCATGTTAAATATCAAATTGACTTCCAATGACCCTATCTGTACGTCCAGAATTTCCAAGAACTCGTCATGAACTTTTGAATTAAAATTTTTGAAAATTTCAAATTATTATTTTTTTAATTATGAAACATTAAGTCATTTTAGTCAACATTCTGTTATTTCATTAGCAATTTGGTTTCCATCCGGAGCAGGCACACAACTACTGAATCGCACACCTGGTGTCCAAAATTGATTATTTAACGTACTACCACTGTAGCCCTCAGTACCGCAAGGTTCTGTTTGCAGTCCTGTATTATTTAGTATTTATATAAAAGTAGATTATTATGAAGGCCAGCGTCACTTAGACTATCAAATGAGTACACTGTGTTCCATAGATAGATCGGAGTCTATCCTTCTAAATTTCTGCTGTTAAGATTCATTCATTCATTCCCTAAGAAATCTAATTACAGCCTTTACGATCCCTACTAGCGCAGGCGATGACTTTTGATGGTATAATACAACCTTGGCAGGAAGGGAAAAGGAATAGCTTAACAGATTGAGTGAAGAGGATGGCGAAAAATGCAGGCTATAATCGAAGATTGTAAACTGTACCACAAGCTTGTAAACGTGAAAAGGTTCGCGAAATTTAACATTACGTCCAAGTTTGCCATGGTGTTGGGCTGTGAGCGACTTGAACCTGTTGTATCAAGTATTGCGATAACTATACAGGAAATCAATGATTTTAATAAAATCGAGAATTGCTTGACCTAGTTAAAATCAAAGGTGTACAGCCAGAAAAACAACACAATTACTGCATTGAAGAAAAAAAATTATTATTTTAATATTAAAGAAAACATGGACTATCTAGGATGTGGTATGAGTGGTCTTCCAGTAATAACTTGACTGAAATAATTTTCCTTAATTTTTTGAGAGTGTAACATATATCAAGGGATTTTACGGACAAAATCAGAGAACGTTCAATAAATACTGTTCCAATGCCCTTCTCACTTCACTAGTGATTCTCTTCAATAAGTCCCTTCACGCTGGTAAATTCCCTGCACTGTGGAAGGGTTTTTTTATAGTCCCTGTTCATAAAAAGTGCCACAAGAATATTACATCTAATTATAGACCAATCACAAAGTTAACCTACATACCAAAGTTATTTGAATCGATAGAATATTTGCAGCTGATTGAGCGTTGTCAGGGTTTAAGATCACCCAATCAGTAAGGGTTCGTACCTGGTAGATCAACGACTAGTAACTTGTTGGATTTTACCTACCATGTTTTATCAAGCTTCCAACGAAGCATTCAAACGGACTGTATATATATACGGATTTCAGTAAAGCATTTGACAAACTTCCTCATTCCGTAGTTATATTTAAACTCAAGAATTTTAGTTTCCACCCTCTGCTCCTCGACTGGTCTTTTTACTATCTACGACATATCGAGTGTCGCTTCGTGGTTCTGTCTCAAGAATTTTTAGGGCATCATCTGGTGTGCCGCAAGGTAGCCATCTCGGCCCTTTACTATTCGTTCGTGCCATTGATGACATTTTCCATCTGATATCGCGCTCTGTTCTGATCTGCGCTGAAAGTTTTCTTCTATAGTATAGCCCTGTTTACCTGCGAGCGTAACATTAATACAGGTAAAAATATTAATTTTAAAATCATTTTAGGTACATTATTTTTTTTTTAATTGGGTTTTATTAATTTGCAGCAACACAAATTTATTGTTGCCAGACACTTTTGTTGTTGATAACGCTGTGCCAGACACTATTTTGTAGTTAAAAAAAATTATTTTCAAAGAATTTCAGTATGGCTGAAAATAATATCTGCAAGCTGTGAGCGAAGTTTTAGCAAACTTAAACTTATTAAAAATTATCTACGATCGTCGATGAGCCAGGAACGTTTATCGAGTCTGGCAATATTAGCAATAGAAAATCGAATTGCGCATGAGTTTAATTCTGACAAGGCCATAGAATTGTTTGCAGAAAAAAAGGCTGGAAGAGTAAAATTGTAATTTCAATGTACAATATAATAATTATTTTTAATCTCACGTTTTATTTCAGACCCTATCCTGTCCTATCCTTATAAAAATATATGTCCGACATGTTCATGTATTTTGGCAAAAATATAGGCTTAAAAAAAAGAACAGCGCTAGACCGGTCGTTGTGGCATTCTTTGGGGGAGGCCTATGTCCATCAGTGTACGTCTTATGGTTACAATGATGATGATGATGAAGGAACAATTATTGGCGGGCGGGGCGGCATTTTCAGTTTTTGCTCCGCCTCGAAAAAAATCAAGATCCGTGGCTGGGGAGGAGTAGAACCCCCCCAACACACACACATAATTTCTATCGTTTCTTGCCTAAACTTACCAGATTCTTCCTTTTTGCACGACGAATAATAGTAATATTTGAGTTACGAATTTCAATGTAATTATGTTACAATAAAAATAAGCTTAAAAATATATCTTCCTATCTAATTTAAAGTAAATACGTAAACACCAAGTCAATTTAATGCTTTGCTAGGAATTCCATAATGAATAAAGCTCAGTGCTGATGTCTTCCTTTTATCAGTCGTCATATCTCCATTTTCTAAATTCGGAATTCTTTTATTTAATAAAGTAGGAAACGTTTTGAGTATTTGCCAATTACCTTTTTCTAAGAAAATTTTAATGTTTGAAAAATGTGCTCATGTTCCACATAAAAGTACGTGGATAATCAGTTTAAAGTGGCGTTTAACGTCTTTAAACATCAAATTCCAGGAAGCAAAATATTTTTCATCGATAAGCCGAAATAAAAGAGCTTTCCAAGGTGACTACAACCTGAATAGGTGATAAAGAAGCCAGAACATACCGAATCCCCACAACATCATAGATTCATAACCTAGCCATCTACTATGAACCGTAAGGCAGAAAATAGATGGCAGTGACATTTATTAAGGATTTTATTAAAGAAACAAAAACTGAGCAAAAAATAGCGAAAATAAGATAAAGAGGTCAAGAAAGTCGAAAAGATGAAGAGCAAAGAGCAATTCCTGGTAAGGCATACTCCGTTGATATACACTTTTGAAAAATGCGGCAATTTTTCAGTTTGGCTATCTTTCGTAAACACAAAAAAGACGGAAACTTCTTCAATAAAGCCGCAAAAGTTATTTATCATCAAGGAATCACTGAGTGCGGAAAATGTGGGCAATGTTTTTTTGGGGGGCTTTTTATCGAATGATAAAACTTTGTTTAAAAATTTTCAACAGATTAATAGTTTTTGTAATTTAAACGGATTTGTAGATTCCGATATGACGATTTGGTAGGATTTGTCGAGGATTTATGTAAAAGTTGTTTGCTTAAAGTCGGGTGTAATGTATAAAATAAGATTTTGTAAAACCACTTAATGATAATTAAATTATAATTATAAAAAAAATTTCTTATGAAGTTCTATATATTACAGTTTTTTACCTTTACTTCCTATGCTCGTACCAGTAAAATTACCTAGAATAGTTTCGGTAGAAGAAATGCATTTATGTGGATCGTTAATAAATTGCGTAACCCTTCGAGTAGGTGATTTTTGATTGATTGATTAAATTTGGAGGTGCGAGGTTCTCAAGCGCCGCGGCCACTAGGGCCTATTGTGCTAACCCTCTCAACTCCTTATAGTAAGCCGGTCCCTCCGAAGAAGTTCAACAGCTCCCGCAGTTGGCAGTCCTTCAGCCCGCTCGGTACCAGGGTTGGTTTCCCGAATAGGCTAAATCTGCTCCTGGCTACTGCAGGGCATTCACATAGCACGTGTAATGGGGTCTCATCCTCCTCCAGACAGAGTCTGCAGGTGGGGTCGATGGCTCTGCCTATCCTCACCAGGTGCTTCCTTAGCTGACAGTGGCCGGTAAGTAGGCCTGCCAGGGTTCTAACAGCCGACCTGCTCAGCTTGAGGAGCTCCCTGGATCTACCCGGCGACGGTGAGGGCATAAGGCTTCTTGAGTGAGCGTGCCCCTCAATACTGTTCCAATACAGCCTATGTCCCTCATTTGCGCGGTTTGCTATTGCCTTTTGGCCGTGCAGAGAGGTATTCCACAGACCGGCTCCGGCCCTATAAAAGGGGTGTTAGACCCCTTCCTAGCAAGTTCGTCTGCTTTCTCATTACCTGTGTAGCCCTGATGTCCCGGTATCCAGATCAAGCTTACTTGATTAGTTCTACACAGTGCGTCTAGGCTCCTTTGGTATTCCCACACCAGATTTGATCTGGTGGTAGAGTAGGTGATAAACACAGCCTACTGTAGATACAAGCCCGAAAAACATAACAGTTCGACCATTTCAGCACCAAGCATTTTGACAATTATTTTATTTTTGTTGTACCACAGATTAACCAATGCTTGCACACACAAATAAAACTGCACACTCTTGTAACCAAAGCCAAAGAGAAACGCTGATGTCATTGACGCATTTTAAGCTCAATACTTCAACAAAGCACAAGAGAGTTTTTCCTTTAAAACACATGAAAATTGTATAAGAGAGACACTTTTTATGGTGTTCGCATGTTCGGAACATTTGTAGGTATATCTACTGTTCCAAAAGACCGTAATGGCAAGTTATGATGTCAAATTTCTCAAACTCGCCAAAAACCGTGTACAGCCATCCTTTCGATCTTTCTTGGTCGCGAAACCAAGAGGCACTGATTGTGTGTGATAAGAACATTGAGCAGCCAGATGCTTGCAGACCAGCGTTGCCATTTCTACCATAATTCTGGTAGATCTACCATATTTACACACCAAATACCATATACCATAATGTCTTTCATGGTATCTCGAAAATACCATAATTTTTCCGAATTAAAAAATTTCAAACTTTTGAAATGAAAATGTTCGAAATTTTCGAATTGTGAAATACGTCTTTATTTTTAGTCCGTCTGCTGCATCATCTAATGAGTTCTAGGTACTTAAAGGCAGGGGGCTGCACTTTGTACTGCCATGGGATTATTAAATTTGAGCTTGACTTATCAACTTTGTTTAACTTTTTAACTCAATGTCAAGTTTTGTTTTCAGGTCCGACACATTTTTAAGGGGATGAAGCAGGGAGATGAGTTACTGAGCTAAAATTATATGATAGAAGCAAGCTTCCTGGATAGGTATAATGAGCACATCGTTCATCTGTGGGATTCTGAGCCGAAAAACCACGAGATTCGCATGGTCTGTACATCACCAATCTGAAAGTGCAGAAAATCGATAGTCTTGAAATGTTACTGTTTGTTTATTGTTTGCTGTTTGTGTATTGCAAATAATACACAGTTCTTAATTTCTTATATTTTAAATTGAGCATTTTACATTCAATTATCTTCATTACCTACAATACCATAATTTTTCGTCAATTGCCATAATTTTGTCCAGATGGCACCATAATCGATTGGCCAAAGACTGGCAACGCTGTTGTAGCCGACCGACAATGATCAGCACTCCGTGATGAGTGTTTTTACATGGGAAGTTCTCCGATGCAATACGAATTCGAGTGAGTGGAATGGTCGGAAAGAATATTTATTTTAGCCAGATTATATCTTTTAGTAGTAGGTTTGTAACTATTTATAAAAAAAGCCCCAATTAATGCTTATGGATTCATCAAGAAACTTTTTATATATACATGTTTTTGATATGGTAACCCGCGTCCAGAAGCAAAAATCAGAAAGTGTTCTGAGTTGAAATCGTGGCAACAGCGTGCTGAGGAAGAGGGATGGATGCATAGGAAAATGATGGGAAAATAAAGCATACAGCAATAGTCCATAAGAGCGTGTACTGCCAATCTTTTTGGAACAGATTATAGAGTAGGCTGCGTTATCAACCATTTCGATTGTTTTAGCACTGGGGGTTTTTCGTATATATAGTTGTGTATTCCTGTTCTTTCCAAGATCTAATGTGTGTGGGAATAGCCATAAAAAGATGTGTGGCACCTTGGAAAAAAATACGATCCGCAATCTCATCATCCCTTCAATATTTTTGTATTTTGGTACACAGAGTTATATAGTTGGTTATTGTCAGTTCCATTTATATATTGAGACAGTGTCAGCCCAGCTTAATCTAAAGAGCGTGTACTTTTAGTATGTTAAAAAGCTGACTGTCGAACCTTCTATATGCATCATATCCTAGCACTGCGAATAACTCGACAGCAAGAAATTCTGCTCGATAGATGGTTGGTACGGTATATTTTATAGTTTGGTAGGGTAATTGGTACCTGGAAATTTAACCTCACTAGAAAATTATTGTCCCATAACCTCCAGAGTTGGAGGTTTAAATGATAGCTTCCTCTTCTTTCTTGCACCAGTTTTAGACTACATCGAGCGCCTTTTACAGTTGTTCAGAAATTATCTGATTATATCGCCGCTTGATTGCGGCTATCAAGTCGTTTTTGCTCCCCTAGATTAGCAGTGATTCTTCGAAAGCTAAGCACTGCTTTCATCCACTTTATTTCAGAGTATTTTAGTTCTTTTTTGAAATCCGCTTCTTCAACGTACAAGCAGTGAGATAAAAGCACGATCAATAACCAGATCGCTTAGAGCTGTGATTACCCGCCTGATATGCTTATTGATGTTTTATGCAGTTGTCTTTTCTTAAGGGTCTGATGTGATGATCAATACCTTTTTCCATTGCTTTAAAAAGCAAAGATGTGAAACTAATGGGACGATAGCCTAAGGTTTAAAAGGGTTAGGGTCCTCTAGCTTCAGGTATTAATGCCACCTTTATCTCTCAACAGACTTAAAATGTAGTTTATAGTGTATCTAGCTTTTTTATTTTTATTGGCAATAGGCCCCTGCTGGAGCAGTGCGGGTAGGATAATATCACCGCCAAGGGATTTGTAAAGTGAAATAAACTGATAACGCATCTATACCCAGAACAATCTGACTTTCGATTGCTTTTGAAGACCCACTCGATATTTTCGATTTCCAGTAGTTTGTCAGTATCTTGGATTAATATTCCTCTGGTTCCTTTAACCCCTTGTGGGACATATGGCGTCCGCGGTAGCCGATACCATGCCCAGTTGCAAAGAGGGAGGAAAACTCACGCGTCAGCAAAAACATCTTAGAGGCTTAGAGACTACTTACGCTCTATACAAATGCACTCTCGATGATTCCCAGGGTGCGTTAAGGAGCAGCCCTTCTTCTGGGATAGGATAGGTAGGCTTGCAACCCGTTTATCTGAAGAAAAAAAAACCAACACGAAACGTCGCTTAATAAAGAATCTAGAAAATGTGTTTTATAGTTTCTTTTCGGTCTTCCCTCAAAATATGCCAATTCTTATTACCATCCTACTTGCTTCAAAGTATTTGGAAAGTTTCTTTTTAGGTCTCGCATCCCTTGAAGGAATTTGTGGTGAAAATAGACCTACAGTTTTAGTCGGATTTGGGATCGCTGCCAGTGGGCTGTTATAGGAACTCTTCTGAGTCGTTCCGACAAGCGGTGTCGTCCGACAGCGACAAGTCTTGACGTGCAAACGTGACACGAAAAAATGGCTGATTCTTACGAACAATGTGCGGCTGTGAAGTTTTGTTTTTTACTCGGCAAGAACGCAGACAGTAAACAAATAATTATATTTGGAGGTTATGAAAAGACTGCGTAGAAGTTTGGCGCGAAAACGTCCGGCTTTGTGGAATTCCGACGAGTGGTTCCTGCATCACGACAACGCTCCAGCGCACACGGCTCTAGGTGTTCGCCAGTTTTTGGCCTCAACAAAGCTACCTTGACCCACTCGCCCTATTCGCGAGATTTAGCCCCCTCGGACTTCTTCTTGTTCCCGAGGATGAAAAGGAATTTGAAAGGGAAGCGTTTTGCCGATGTCGAAGACGTAAAATGCAATGTCACGAAGGTGCTAGCAGGTATCAATGAGGACGAATTTAAAAGGTTCTTCCAACACTGTATTAACGCTAATGACGAGTACTTTGAAGAAGACTAAGGTTGTATTTGAAGAACAATAAGTAAATGTTCACGATAAAGAAAAATCGGTTATTTTTGGGTCAGTGGCGTATCTAAACTGTGTATTACGCCTAGACAATTACAACAGACAATCTTACTGTACTCGAGAATTATTTGAAAAAATCGGAAATTCGGATTTTCGATTTTAGGTTTCCAAAAAGATTTTTACGATAAATAAATTTTTTCAATTGATTTTAATAATAATTATTTAAATTTAATTACTTTTTCTTTCTTATTTAAATTAACAAAATATTCTTTCTCTTCTAGGTAAGTGACCACAGTCATTTATGTGTATTCTTTCCTCTGATGAATGGTAAGCATTTAAGCCTATTTGAATTCAAAATACCCACTATTATGTTTTAGTTGGTAAAATAATGTCAACAATATAATTCAGTTCTACATTTGGCCCATCTAAATACATTTTATTTTAAATTTCGAAAAATATTACAAACATTTTCGAAAATCTAATAAATTCTGATTCTGCTTCGGGCATTTATTAACAAACATTTTTCAATCCCGAGTTCATAAAGGGTTTGTTTCCGCATTGTTAGCCAATAACATTTTTCCGATTATTGGAAGTACCTTTTATCCTTGAATACGGCACATATTCAGTTCGACAATTGCCTTCATCCGTTCAAATGTGAATATGCAGGCATGCATGTTGTTTAGCTTTCAAAACTAAATAGAATTGCATGGAAATAAAGAGTAGAGTTTTATGTGGAAATCGAGAGACTAGCAATAAAACAATACCACTATAGCAGGGACAAAGTGTTGGAAATAAAAAGCATTTATACACGCATGTGTGCATTTTAAATTTCCCTTTGAGGAGGAATTTGAATTGAGAAGGCATCCAACTTATTTTGAGTCCAATTTTCCTATCCTATTATTTTAATTCTGACAAAATATAACTTTTCATCGATTTAATAGTACAGCCCTGAGCGAATTTGAATGCGTTTTGTCAGACTTATCGGTCATATTTATAGATAATAGTTGTAATTTTTCATCAGTCAGAAATAATATTTTCGAATCGTTGGTGAATTTTTTTATTCATATTCAAATTTTTTAATTTGACATAGTTTATTTAGAAAAAACTAAAACAACGCTTTAATTTACTGCCATAATAACAGAGACAACGAATTTCAGAAAGTCTTGCAAATCTTCAGGTTATAGGATGGTTTACACGTCGCCAGTGTTAAATCTAGTGCAGGTGTTGAGTTACTAAACTTTAAGCACGTGATACATGTAAACAGTCGATTTAGTGATAAGTGGTAATTTGACTTTCAAGTAGCGATTTAGTCCCAGTTCGGGAGTAGAATAGCGTTCTATTTTTTAGTTGGATTAAAAGGTAGGGGAAATGTCGAGAAAATACACATCTCGTCATAGAGTTCGATATCCGCACAGGTCCGCGCAAAGTAACCGCAAAGTCTCACAGTAATTCCAAACCCAACATCGAATGAAAAAGCATGCGCACATTAAGCCAAGCTTGTATTATTGAATCTAAGGCCGATATACGGGTGATCCGCCTAGACATTTCGTTCCAATCAATGACCGTAAAAATATTAATAAAAAGTGGGAAAAAAGCCATTGAATCGATGTTAGGGGTAATCATAATGTCGCCAAGTAGCTTAAGGCCCGGTGCACACGAACGACAAGTGTCGCACGGTACTTTGCCTTAAAATTTATATTGATACTCGTATAAACATACGCAGGTGGCAGCAACCATGAACTGATTACCGTCATTCACTGTTTTTTTATTATTGCAAATTCACATCGGTGCCACAACGACTCTATTCGCTCGTATGCAACCGGCTTAAAGGCTTTTCATTGGACGCTATCCAAGCTGCGTCCCGTAGTTGTCCATCGGAGTGGGTAATGTTTAAGCCGAGGTCGGACGAAAACTGAAAAAATTGATCTAATTTTGGAGACGAAACTAAAGCTTACAATTTATTTAACTAGCTGAAGAGCTGTACTTCAGGAACTTCAAATCAGCTGGGGTCTTTGGTTTATCGAGACAAAAGCATACTGAAAAGAAGGACAGATATATTTCGTACTATCAAATGTTGTTTACTTCTGTGCGTGAAAAAGTTTTCTCGAGTGAATTAAGTAAAATTTTGTTCAATTTGCTCAAATAGCTTTTTTTTATGTGGTTTTTTCCGTTTGAAAGCTGACGTGATCGAGATGGTTCTTAGCTATAATTTATGAAGATCTGTTCAGGCGTTTGAAGATCATTGTGTCGGCGGTCATTAAAATTTTTAATGTATGTGTTATACTGAGCGTGTTTTCAAATTTCAACCCCAGCTGAATTTCCCTTCGAGACGTCGAAAGAAAAATCGGTTCTGTACCTTAAGGAGTGGCGTCGATTACCTTGCCTATTTCGATCTCTGCCATCAGTTTTCCTGCCAATTATCTAACAACGCATTTCTTGCCAGCATGATGTCTGCTTTAAACGCAAACCCCAGACAATTCTGGAAATTCAGCAACTCTAAGCGCAAATGTGATGGCTATCCCTCCTCTTTGAAGTTCTGTGACCGAAAGAGCGGTAATGCCTTTCCTCTTACTAACTTTTTTCGTTCTACATTCTGTCATTCCCATTGTGTTATTTCTTCTACTGATTTTACTCACTTGAAAAGGATTTCTCCGACATCACTGGATTCAAAATGCTTAATATTAGGCCATGTAATCATTACTCACCACCTTTCTAAACTGCCAGATTGCTTCTCGTGCGGGCCTGGTGGTATTTCTGCTTCCTTCTTGAAAGGTGGAAATCGTCTTTTGCTCACATTCTTTGTTATTTATTTAATTATTCTTTGTCTGTTGGCTGTTTTCCGCGTCTACGAAAGAATTATGTGATACTCCCATGTGCTATGTTGCGCTGATTTCCAAGGCTTCAATAAGTGACGTACTTCGCTTTCACTGTATGTATTATTTATGGGCTGCTTCAAGCACGACTTCAATAACGGGAAATCTACTACCACCGATTTTATTAAATTTCTCAATCAATCCTTGCCGGACATTGAATCGGGTTTACAAGGAAACTGCGTATTAACTGATTTTAGTAAGGCCTTCGACAGGATCAGCCACGGTATCCTAATTCACAAGCTTTCACTGTTCCGTGCGTTTTTTGGTTGTCCTTTTACTCAATGTGGTCTGTTCAGAGGAGCTTTTTCCACTGATATCTCTCTCTTCTGGAGTGCCACAGGGCAGCATTCGCGGCCCCTCTTCTTTCTTCTACAACGATGTCTTGTTGCTTTTTCACAGCTCCAGAGATTTGTGTAATTGCTTTTGGCGATCAGATATTTCACAATCAATTGTGCTCTTCTAAAGACCGATCTAACAACGTTTCATCACCTTCCACTGAACCCTAGTAAATGCACTGTTATGACCTTCTCCCACAGAAAATTTCCTATTGTCTTTGAATACTCTACAAACTCCCGCTTATTATTCGATTATTAGACTCTTTTGTTAGCAGAGCTTGCTTGACATTGGGCTTCGTGAAACGATGGTCCAGACTTCTATATTGCACCTTGGTCAGAGGGATCATGGAGTGCGCTAGCCCTGTACTGCACGGTGCGCGTTAATCGCATCGAGGTATTGCAGCGTATATTTCTTCGATTCTATTTTCGACTTGCTTTGAGGAGCGGTAGACTCCCCCGAATTGCTGGACTCTGTGACCATTAGAAGGACACGATGATCAGAATCACCAGACTCCACACCTACAGCTATTCAATTTGCAGCTAAAATAAGAGTAAGCATACGTGTGTTTGTTTTGTGCAAGAGATTATTACTTAAAAACTTAACTAAAACCACTGTGCCTCCAATGAAATTCCTACAAATCATAAAACACCTCTTACGCTCCACATGCTTTCTTGCATTTAATCAAATCATTTCTCATTTGTTAACTTGCACCTAGTCATCTATTAAAGCATTCATGTAAGACTTTAATCAGGTGTTTAAGTAGCACAGTTACTAAAGTCCACCTCATTTGCTAGTCAATTGTAAATATCAGAACAAAATAATACCTTTAGACGTAGATTGGGTTTTACTTTTCAATGTACACTCGACACTTCATTTCGTCAGTTGGTGTACCTTTAGTTCTCCAAATATTTGAAGTTCCATACTTCTACCTATTTGTTGACAAAAAAAAAACAAACAAGCAAACAAGTGGAAATTTTTGGAACAATTTCCTCACAAAAAGGCAAAGCATTCCAAAGCTTCTTTCGTCGTAGTAATCACTAAATATTCAAACGCTGAGTTTAATTAAAGCTCTCGTCCACAGGTAACTATTCGTAGCTTCCTGCCAACACCCCTTCAGCGGTGTTATTTATCCTTTAATGCAGCCATGCACGGTCAAGTGTGCTCTCTTAAACCCTCGTGAAGCCGAACAACGCAAAAACGGCTATTACCAGCCCGAGCACTTATTCTTGCTCTCCAGTTATCTTGATATCGCCGGCCCCTTTATTCTGCGAAAGGATTGTCGCCTCGTATCCGTTCCTCAGCCATATTACAAATTGTTAACGTTCCATGCATTCTATCCAGGACGCCTCCAACCTGCCTCAAGCCCTGGGGACGGTGCTCCAAGTAGTGTACAAGGAAAAGCTTTTCGAATAGAAAAAGTCCGCAATGGCAACAACTACGAAACTCGTGGAATAATAAGGACGAGCATTGGGGCGCCGGTTATTTGCTTGCAAAAATGAAATTTCATGGTACACCGTCATCGACCGATTCCTGGCGTACTGTTGGCGCCGCGGCATCTATATATATGTATATATGAGGCGCTGAGGACATGGTGTAAATAGGATTTATTTCAAAATTAAGCGAACGTGAGGTTGTGTGGGTGGTATGCCGTGGGCAAGCGGCACGCTCAGACGGTCCTCGCTCTTTCCTACCATAAGTTCTAGTTTTGTCCTGAATTCAGGGA
This sequence comes from Leptarthrus brevirostris, assembly GCA_964036015.1. NCBI lineage: Eukaryota > Metazoa > Arthropoda > Insecta > Diptera > Asilidae > Leptarthrus > Leptarthrus brevirostris. The sequence continues at coordinate 136,517,098 of OZ038372.1, read as the reverse complement.
GCATGTGGACGATACACAATCGTAAGTACATTGTGGGGTTAGTTTTTACCTCTTACCGGCCAACTGACACCAACGTTTTCAAGGTTTTTTGTTCGTTTGCGGCCCTGCAGTCCTGGACAGAAAGGATACCAGCGACTAGCACGAAGCTAAGTTGAGCCGGAATGGCACGCTACGTAGAATGTAGACCCACATATATCCACGTTGATAGTCAGGAAAATATAGGAAAACATTAAGTGGAGAAAAGCGAGAACTCTAGAACAGAACATTCCTTTTCCTGTTATCTAATTTCAATCCTTTTTCGACTTATTTTGCAGTTTCTACTTCTATTTTTGCCTTTGGCTTCAAAGCCGCATACTGCCCCCACACCGATTCGCCCCGCCTTAATGGATTATATGTGAGCTTATATTCCTCCCACATTGTATTGAGTTTATTTTTGGAGCGAATGATAATTAAGCACACCACGATAAAAGTAACTTTTATAGCTTACAATGTATACAATTGCGGTCTTCTGGTTCTAGATTGGAGATTAAGAGAAAATTTAGGTTTTTCAATCCTTTGATATACTGGAAACTATTCAGTGAAGTTAAAAGAACTTTTTAAAATTGCATTTAAATGTATTAAAATTGTCGAGTACTCCTTTCAAAGTGTATTTATATGTTAGGGTTATCCGTTGGCGGAAGAACAGCACAAGATGACTCCTAGGAACTTGTCTGAAACTACCTAAGAAAATATAAAAATATTAAATAGGAAAGCAGAATAAGTCCAAAAGAAGCTCAAAGTACAGGATATACAGGATAAAGACGCACTAGTATTTTTATAGAGACTTTTGGACCCAAAATTAACCATATTTGATATACTCCTTTACTTTTTGGTTGACAAGAAGTTGTACTTCAAAACTTCAAAAATATAGCAGGATATCGATTTTAACTAAACATAAAAGATAAAGGTGGTCCGGATCGTTTAGAAGCTGCTTTGCCAATACTTATAGGCTATTGATTACCAGATTATCCAGATCATCCAGTGCAGTCTCTTGATACTGGTGAATCACGAATTTAATATATAAAACCTTTGTCTCTGTTAAAGTAAGGTATAACCTCTTTGCTTCCATCATGAAGGTCTCAGGTTCGAACACCACCGCCGACTAGACATGATTTTTTCTGCTAACAAAAGATTAAGCTTAAAGGCCATTGGGAGCTGCAGAATAATGTCGGTGGTTCGAAATCCACTTTGAAGTGTAGGTCTACTTGCATCGTTGCCATCGAACCGGGTGGAGTTCTTCTTCCGCCCACTATTGCACAAGGGGTACTCTAACCAAAGAGAAAGTATCCTTTGCACTAAAATTATGTCAGCTACCTGGAGCTTGTTCTTTTCAATTTATTAAATAATAAATTTTAAATACAAATTCGAAGTGATCACTTTTGGCTTTCTTTTCGCATTTCCAAATTTTCGGTCTTTAGAAGTATGTTTGGAATTGCGGTAGCCTAAGTGGCTAGATACACCTCTCTCTCTCTTTCACTCTCTCTCTAATTCCCGTAACCCCTTTTTGGGGCATGGAACGGTAGAAGAACTTTACCCGATTCCAGACAACGATGTAAAGTGGATTCCGAACCAGTGGCATTTTCTCTGCAACCCCCATGGCCTGTTTATCGTAATCTGCTGTCAACAGATGTCATGCTTCGACGCCGGTGGAATTCAAACCTGGCACCTCCGGATTGGTAAGCCGACACGTTAACATTTTCTTTACTGATAACTGGCAGAAAATTCAGCTTTGGATAACGCATGCGTTGATGATTCATGCGCTGCGCATATTCAATATCTTTCAGTTTCCATATTCCTCTCACTTACTGTGCTCCTTAATAACTCTTTTTGGAGCTTTCCCTATCTGAAGGAGCGCTCCTGATTTTTCCTACTCGGATTATTCGTGTAAGAAGAAGAAAATATGCCTAGAGGAAAAAAAGGAATTTTAATTCCCGAAGAAGTTTTTGCTTGCCTGTTTATCCTTTTGTTTACCGATGAGGACGCGTCGACGCCTGTCTAAAATATAATTAAACCAAAACGTAAGCGAAACTCCTCGTGCTGTCTCTTTTTATGCGATGACACTGTGTTTTCTTAAACGTTATTAATTAAACCAAGCAAAGCTAAACATTTTGTCTGTCCACACACCGTCATTATTACCATTTCAATCTTTCAAGAAACGTTCACCCTACCTGTGTATTTCCACTGAATACAATTTAATTTCAGACTGAATCTGAATTACATAATTCAAAAGGTACGCAATTGCATTTTAAGTCAAAACTAAACCACTCAAGGCAACATATAAAGTAAATTTCACTCAGTGAAAACTCACCTTATTCCTGTAGGATTTCTCACTTTTTTATTTCATTTATTTATTATTAATGTGGTGGGCACTACGGATAATAAAGTCTTTCGTGCCAAAACACCTACTGCTGTAAAAGACGCTTAGCCACTCTCAGTTAGACAAGGAAGTCTGCAACGGGAGATGATATAACATCAGCCGGGCTCAGAAATTCCCCACTGAAGATCCTCCTTCTAATCCATGCCAAAGCAAGACAAAAGCACATAAATTGCATTGTGGTTTCATAGCGCCTTAACCGGATTGTAACCGGTCGGCCTCACGTACCCCTTAATATGATTTTTTGTGATGGCATTTAGTGGGAACCATACCTGTGGTCTTAATACTGAATACAATGCGAATACAATCGATCGTAAATATAGAAAATTACAAATGGAATGGACCTAAAAGCAGAAGTTCGCGCTAATGTCACGTCGCTTATTATTATTATTAATATGGATTACCCATATGGTGGGAACTACTACCAAGAAAGTCTTTTGTGTCAAAATATCATGTAAGCATAGGGTCTTACAAGCGCCTTAGGCTGGGTAAGTCCGAGAAGACGAACCCATCCTGACCAGCTCATCAGCGATCTCCTTGCCCTCGATAAACGAGTCACCAGGTATCCAACAGAGCGTTACCCTGTTATGGGCGGCTAGTTGTAAGAGGGTGTTGAAGTAGTTCTTTGTACGGCAAAACTACACGAGAATAGAATCATCAGGGTCGTTTGAGCGTTACCCTGTTAGATAGTTATATAAGCACCTTTCAGGCCTTTGTTAACGTTGATAAGTGCTCAAATGTCGCTGGAATGGATTTTGGAAAGACAGTGAGCCGTTTGCTCAATGCGATCGATACCCTAGGGTTGATTCCAAAGACAGCAGAAGCAGCACCATGTTCCATGTTTGAGCCTTTAGTCAACCATTTGAGGCTATTAGAGTCCAGAGTAGCTGACTGCTAGACGAAATGCTATAAAAAGATAGGTTTACGGGATTAAGAACGATTGAACTATAACTGAGTGCCGGAAAACATCACAGTACGTAAGGATCTCGGCGCTGTTACGTGCTTTGTAGGATAGGATTTCCCTTGTAGCCCGCATGGGACAACCCTATGATGCGTTATGTTGACTGTGGTCGCAGTTAATTATGGATATGAGACTGAGTGAAATTGAATGTCTTATTTTTCCATTGCTGCGAGCTAAACAACAGCCCAAAGACGGAGTGGATTTTTCCATCCATGGCGTGATGAGCGTGCCACTCAACTATTAATCCAACTCCGGCCTTCCTATTATGTACTGTTGAAGTCGTATCTTTTATAACCAGACGTAATTTGTGAAATAGTGGATTATGCGCATTCGACTAGAAAAACGGGTATTTACGTTTAGTCCAAGTAAATAGTCAGATAGGTGTGGGCAATAATGGGCCAATTAATGTTTTGTCGGTAGATTATATCGCGCTCTAAAAGTTATTCTTATAAATGAGGGGTCCGTATCAGCCGTGAAGAGCGATGGAGTGCGCCAGTTTTGTAAATTATTAATATACGCATTGGCCATGGCAGAAATACTTACATTACAATTTGACGACCGAAAAGTGATTGGAAACCAAGCAGTTTTGACAGATTTCACAATTTTCACCGACGCGACCCCTCCCCCAGGATTAATACAGACCCATCTCTTAAAAAAAAAAATTTTAAGAGAGCGGTATCTCTCCCTTATTCCCGTAAACCCTTGTGCAGCATGGGGCGTGGAAGTGGATTCCGAATTACTGGCATTTCCGCTGCGAACTCCATGGCATTTTTATTCGAAACTGGGACCTCCGTTATCGCTTACTCCATCGACGACTTATCTCATCTTATCTTACGACAACTTATCTCAGGGTCGTGTGTTCGTACCCCACGTTGGGCGCCACAGCGCCGTATAATCTACCCAAAAGCTATATATAAATTCATCCATGGGCAACATCTGACCCGTCATTGCACTCATCTCTCTGACTAAAACTGTTTATAGAGAGAACTTAAAGGATTTGTTTAAAATCTAAAAGAGTGATATTGTATACGCTTAGCAACCGTAAAGTGAAAAGAGATTTTTAACTTTTTGTTGTTGTTCCAGTCTGTTAGATTAGAGTCTATTTGCCCTAAATAGGTCAAATGTAGTAACTTCCATTCAAAACGTCCAATAAGCCTCTGATTCCTCGACATATTTCTACATAAGCGATGGCCTTTGCCTTGTAAAAAAGCAATTAACTTTGCCTTGTAAAAATTAGATTACGCTCGGACTAAGAAACATTCTGTGGGCTAGTGTTGGTACGCTAAGATTATTGTTAAGGCGAAGCTGGAAACGGTCCAGTCTGAAATTAGGATTTTAGAGTTAAGTGAAACTGGTGAGAAATGAATTAGAAATATTCAGCCATGGAAAGTGTCGGCTAAGGTTGGCTTTTGATACGTTCAAATTATCGCCGCTGTATTCTGGACCTGCCTAACATCTGATGAGTCTAGTGCTATGAACCAACCAACCAACTGAATTTAACAACTAATGACGCTTCTTAACGAAACCTTTGATAAACATTCTAAAGTCGATATAAAAATAGTTATGGGGAAACCAATCGGCAAAACTGCCGTGAATGCGAATCGGGGCAGTCTGGGCTCCCTTCAGTTTTAACAAATTTTCTTAGGTAGATCCTTGTTTATATACCGGAATTATCATTGCTATAGAGCGGTGGGTTATATAGTGGGATTTCAAACCACTTTTCATCACTTGGTTTTATGTAAATACCATCTCCACACATCCTTTGTGCATATTCAGTCGCATTGCCTGCAAAAGCGTGTCCACATAGGACGTATTCCTTTACGATCTGTAGGACAGAATTCGTAGGTTGAGCTGATAGACGATCATGAATTGATATGTGACATTATATTGCTAAAAATGTAAAATTGTTAGCAGATTAAGCGCTACCAACTCTAGCTGAATACTACTTTCTAGCGAGAGGCGTTCAGAAAAGTTTTAAGCAGAAGACTGGTATAAAAGACTTTCAAAATCTATTAAAAATGTGGATGGTTGCCTGCTGATCCCTTAAATGTGGATGTAAGAACATTTTTAAAACACTATTTAACAGAATGAAAGCGTGACTTCAAACTATAGATCGGAGTTTAAGATATGTTTATACATTTTATACTCTTGCTGAGATGTGGCGTGTTAATATCATTTTATTAACAACACTAACGTAAATTGGTGACTGCTGTACGGTGATTCTTAATGTATAATCGACCCAGACAAGAACTCGGGTTGGCTATTAAACCATCCCAATAAAATTGAAACCAAGAAGGATTAATGGATTTGCCGCCCTATACCAGCTCAATTCAGAAAGCGAAAAAAAGTGGTAGTTGCTGACACAACCCTACTGCAGTTTAGAATTCGTGTTAATGCTTTTACCCTGTGACGCGTTAGGTTTTTTATTTGAGACATCAAATTTGATAGAAAGAATAGTGAAAAGACGTATCCCTCTAAAGTTAAAAATATTGAAATTCAAATATGGCGGTCATAAGGACAACCTTGAAAATTTCAATTTTGCCAATTGTGTTACTTAATTTCATTATATATTTTAGGTGTAAGAGTATTGGTGAAATGTATTCGCTGAATTGCTTTTTACTGCATTTAATATTTAAAAGCAAATTAAGATACAAGTTCCATTTTTTTTATAAAGCATTCTAGAAAACAGGTGATCTCTGTGTGTACCATAGATTATTTTTTTAGCAATTTGGACGTGTCCCTTTTAAGCAATTACAAACCTAAAAGGTTGTTTTTAAATATCTTCCTAAATGTTATAAAAAGGTCCGCAATTTTTATACAGTCCTCACGTAAGATGAAAGGCCGTTTCCATAATGTTTTTTTTTCATTTCTATTTCAATTTCAATGGGCATAACTTCAGAGCTCACAATAAAATCCCCTACCTTTAACCATAGTCGTTGACCTGCTCAAAAAAGCCGAACAGGTAAGCTCTCTAAAATCTTAAATTATGCACAATTCTCGAAGCCTTAAAATTTTGTTGGGACCGTAAATCGGCTGGAAAAGCTAAAAATGCCGAAACAACTAGAAACTTCAACTGGCTAGTTCCAGTGAATAAGTTATAATGACAAGACGGTTCCTTTCCTTTTTCATCCGGCTTCCTTCAATTTGAATTCTATGAAATTCAGTTTTTTTTTCTCCTTTTTGTGTATTTTCTCTTTGATAGTGGCTTTTTTGCATGCAATCATTCTCGGGGGTGGATATTTCTTGATTATACATACGAATGACCGGATATTAAGCCTTCCTCAGCATGACCCTTTGCCGCAGTTAGGTATACCAACAACCTGTCGTGATATATTTCATATCCTGGGAAGATGAAGAATATCGTATAGGAAGACTTGGGGCGCTTTGGACTAGTCGTTTTCATAACTCTTAGGGATTCCACTTTATCTGTCCAGTTTTGTGTGTATGGTAATGTATTCATACAATAGGATAGATATAAAAAATTGCGGAAGTTTTTCTTTTGAGATGAATGTGGGAAAATTTTTTAAGTGTACGACGTTTTAAGAAGGAGTGCCCCTAAAATAAGAAAACTTACCCGAATTTCATATGTTCATTGTTCTGGGAATATAATCAGATTTCCTTTATCATGACAATGAGATTACAATTTTTAAGGCTATTCTGGACGACATTATCTTTGCGTAATCATGAATTATAGCAGTTTTGCTGGATATGATTTCAGGTTTTTGTGAGCACTTAATTGTATAATAAAATATTGCATTCCTGCTTTACTTATCCATTCGACAAGGAAATTGGTTATTTCTTAGTTTTGAGTAAAGCTTTTCGTCTTAAGGGGAGACTCCGCTCTGAGCCGTCGAAATAAAGTTAGTTTTAATTGTGTTTTTTTCTGATACTGAAAATAAAATAAAAATATATGGTTTTTTTGTAGTTTATATATATTATAATTTTTTCCAAAGATGCAGAGAAAACGTTGCTGCCTGGCATCCAATTTTGCCAGATCCTAAAATATCAGAGAAAAAATTGGTTAAGAATATTTTAAAGTAGGTATAGGAACATAGCTTAATTTTATCGTACCCGACATTTAAAATTTTCAAATTTGACAAAATTGCAGCCATTTAAAAAAATTATTTATTTTTTTTTTTCACCCAAAAAAATCCAAGGCTCTGGAGGAATCGAAAAAGTTAAATATAAAAAAAATTCCACCATCAATTTAACTCAAAAGAAAGAAGAAGAAGTTAATTTAATACTTTCTGAAATTTTTTGGAGACTCGATTCATGCTATTTCTTACTCTAACTTTACGACTCAATATGTTAGAAAACGTTTTCACACCAATAATCTAGACATCCTAAAGAACCATGTAAAAAAACGATTTTTTTAAAGTTTCTGGTTTGGGTCCCCCTGAAAACCAAATTTATCGTGGAGTGCTTTAGCCTCGCTGGTCTGATTTTAGTTAACTTGTCGTCAAGTTGTACAACCTCCTATATTGTGAACTAGTGCTTTATAAAGATCATGATCTACAGGCCGAAGTTGTACTAAGAAGTGGAGTTGACCAAATCTAAGCCATGTGTCGCCCATGTCGGAAATATTGAGCTGAAGGAAAAGTTTGGTTTTTAGCAGATACGCGAAATTTGGATATCAGGCGAACTCGGGCATAAATTAAATTGCCTTCTCGTAAAATTGGTGATGTATATATGTATATCTCCATAGGTCATTTTGTTTGGGTCTTTTGTCCTCACTTGTGAAACTTCTTGTGAATGTGAAAAAAATCCGTTAACAATTGTGAAAGAAACCCCGTCTTAATGATAAATTCAATCTCCATTCATGTTACTGAAAGCGGAAATTTCTAGAAATCTAAATCACCCTCTGTTTCCTTCAAACCCTTGTGTCAGAAATATAAATAAAGTCCTCGAATTGGTTTGGATGCCAATAGATAACCATATGAATTAAACTATGCAAATCTGCTCTAAAACCTATATATGTTGGTCCAGCCAAGGCTTGGAAGTAAAGAACGCAAAAGATAAGCAGGAAAAAAGAGGAAAACAATGTCCCAATGCTCTTCAAATTTACCAAGCTGTGGTTTCTTGTCTTTTCGTCCTATTTTTCTGACTAAACACGTCGTGTTCTGTTTCTCATTCTAATGAAATGTCAAACACTTCTGATGTACCCCAGGGCAGTCATTTAGGCCCGCTTCTTTTTATGCTTGATTATGCTTAGCTTTTCGCGTAATCTCTGACATGAATCATAGCTCTGTACTGAATTTTTATTCTTAGTATGTTGCGAACTATATATATGCCTCTGAACGTTGTTAAGTGTACGGTAGTAGTGAATGATCCATTGATCTTTGATTATTCTGTTAGTGGAAACTTGCAGTATGTCTGTTCAGACCGTACAGAGTGAAGGATCTTTCTGTTATTTTTGACGCACATTTGCTTTTGTTGATCACGTTATTTCCGTAGTTGATACGAGTAAGTCTTCCACGGGCGAAGAGATGCTCCAAGGAGTTTAAAAATCCCTTTTTCATAAATTTGTTTATTTTTTAGTTCTGTTCTGCCTGTGTTGGAGTATGTCTGTTCAGTTCGATCTTCATCCTATAATGCGCTACCGCCAATAGTAAAATTGAAGTGCAGAGGATTCCATTTTCAAGAGAAAACTTGTTAATATTCAGAGGAAGGAAATCAATAAAGCCTCATCCACGGAAGCCATCTAATTCAGAATTTAAAAGAGTGCACTGCCATTATTATTGTTATTTGAAACAGTATAACAAATTTTGGCATCGTCAGCATAATAGAAGATTTTCGAGTCAGAAGCATAGATCATTATCATTGATATAGATGATAAAAAACAACAGCCCTAGATGGGTACCCTGAGGTACACCTAAGGAATTATTAATCTCCACCACGAAATATGATACGTTACGTAGGATCAGACAAATAAGAACACAATCAATGAAAAAAGAGTGAGGGAAGCCCCAGAACTGATAGCTTATAAATTAGAAGTGGACTCAATCTGCTTGTCGGCTTCAATAGCAGATATTCTGAATAGTCTCAAAAACTTTATCGATGCAGCATAAATTTGCAAAACCACAACAAATCAACAGGTTAAATAAATGACAAAGAGCATGAGCCAGAAACGTGTTGCAATTTTTTTAGAAAATCCGGAGGAACGCCATCAGGACTGTACGAGAAAACATAAGCCAAATTCGAGATATATTTTAAGATATATTTTACTAAAAGTTTTTGGAATGAAGGAAAGTCGGCGGAAGCCTCGTCAGATGAGTAAAATCCAATCAAATCTTTTATGGATTGTGAGATCTTGCAGTCGTGTGGCAATAATAATCTTAAATTAAATACTGGGAAATGTCAGGTTATGACCCTCTCGAGGTCCCGCAACTGCTGTACTTTTCAGTACAAGTTTGAACGTACTTATATTCAATGGGTGGAAGGAGTGAAGACTTGATAGACAACTTAACTTTATCACCCACTTTAATAATATCGCTTCCAGTGCCAACTCTATGTTGGGATTTATCCTCCGTTAGTCCAGGAAATTTAGTAGCCCTTACATAAGACTTCATCTGTATACATCCCTTGTTAGACCACTGCTGTAGTATGCTAGTCCGGTTTGGTCTCCGTTTTACAAATCTCACATTAAACGTATTGAATCCGAACAGCGTAGATTTGTGAGATCGGCCCTTCGTGCTTTACTTATTTTGCTTCCATATGAAGAGCGATTGGGACTGCTACAACTTGCTACTCTCGAGAAGTGGGTTGCTGATAAAATTTTTTTCTACACCAGCTTCTGCAGGGGAAGATTGACAGTGAGGAACATTCTTCAAAAATTTTACCTAGAGAACTGTCATATTTCCTTCGAAACCGTTCTGGCTTACGGATATCTTTTTCGAGCACTAGCTACGGTATGTTTGACCCAATTCACCGCATGTGTAGGTTTGCTAATGATGTTGGTGATGTTTTCAGTACTAACGTAGACAAGGTTACATTAAGGAGGAGCATCTACAACTTGTAGCCATCCTGTTGCACTCGTTTCTGTAAGGTTTTTTATGTTGTCTGTGTATGTATTTTATTGGCTTGGCTCAGGCGTTCTCTATTGCCTGTGCACCCCTGATTGTTGTGTTTGGGTGTGTTTTGTACTAATGTTTTTTTGTATGTTGGTGTGGGAGCCTCATTCACCTAAATATTTTGTTATATTCTGGTGGGTAGGTCAATTGATTCTGGGCTTCTGGCTGTGAAGAGCGCCTTCTGAGTTATAAGGGTTAATCCAATAGACTGAATTTAAAGTAAGTTAAATTGGTATATAATTTGAGTCTGACATTTTTTTATACGATGTGGCCAAATCCTAGGGGACAACCCCTCATTTCTGTATGACGGTCTGGATTGCTCGTTAGAACCTTGATCGGAGTGATGAATTTAACATTACTTGTAGCCAGTTGTTTTGTTCCACATGAGTATTTTTTCATTCGCAATAACGTAAAACTGAATGAAATTATTTTGTGAGCAATTATTACTTCGTTAACTTTTACGTCACTGCTAGCGAGAACTTACTCAAGTGATTGAAAAAAATGATAACGTTTTTTTAGCACACTTTTGACATTTCGAAAATTAAAAGTCTTTCTTTCTTCATAAAAATTTTAAGGGGAGTTTAACGAACATACCTCATACCCGTTCTCTTAGAACAGAAAGTTGATTGTAAACCATATCCTTCCAGGCAACGTCCTCTTAACCAAAGCAGCCGTAGTTGTTATATGTGAAAATTTTCATCACAACGACGAGTCTTTTCATATGACAAGAGTAAACATTGATGTCATTTTATATGACAGAGATTTAGACAGTTTAGCCGTTTATCCACTCTTAAGAGGTAAAAATTCTCCTTTTCACAGGGTATTACCCGCAAAATTACGCTCGTGTAAACACAAACTATTTCTTGTGCAAGGATAAAAGCAAAAGCTTGGATATTTCGTGTATTGCATCCCTACCCCCACTCCTGTCGCTCTTTATAAATGCAAGAACAAACAACTTTTCAAACTAATGTATAACATAAATACCTTCGAATTAAACTTCTGACAGTGATTGTGCAACTCTCCCATAACTTTACATGATGATAAAAGACGTTACGTGCACATCATTTCCGAAGGCAAAAAAAAAAATAAACAACGTATCCAAAAGTTTTTGTACGAAATAAAAGTTCTTTTCGCTCAGCTGAAGCTCAGCCCGGTACCCGTACCCGTAGCCGTACAATAAAAATTTCAGTTTGAAAATTTTTTTGAAGGAAAGAGCTTCGTCCACTTCTTTTTGCAACTTTTTCTTCATAAAATTCGCTCATGTGCAAGCCGTGAGCAGACAACGTACAGGTTCACATGATTCCGCTGCACAAACTTTTATTACGGGAGACGAAATAAAAAATTCTGGAAACGTTTGTCAAATCTCTAAAGTAGATTACGTCGTTCAAAAGCATCTTCTCCCTCGAACCTGTCTGACATCATATCGTTTGGGATGGTTTCTCCAGCCGGGAAAGGTGGAGATTGGAGTAACCAGCCCGTTGCTCAAATGTGTCTGCAAGTCAACCATGAAAATGAAGGTGACGTGCATGATAATGAGGGCCGTCAGTTTGGCAACGTGGATGGTCGGACATATGTACATCTTTGGTTCCATCAATGACTTAGCTGAAATCCTAATGATTGATACCCGGAGTAGTCTACTTTTCGTTTAATTAGACATTTCCAAACGTTGCATACCAAAATACGAACTCCCAAACGAGTTGCTGAAGTTCTTAAATTTTAAAGTCCATTCGTTCGTCGCCCTACCATCCCTTGGTTTCCATTTTCGAAGTTTAGTTTCCTTTTAATTACCTTAAAATGCTCGGCTATTATAAATCCATCCTGTAACTGTCAAGAACAAGCATAGACAAGCATGTTTGCTTCCGGCAGTGATGCAGCAAGGGTGTTCGAGAGACGCCAGCAAACTCGTGGTGAAGTGCTCACTCTTCGTTGTTACTGCAACAAAAGTCGACACAAAAACATTCTCTTGGCGGCTAATTAAAAAGCTTTGTAAGCTGCGTACGTCCCGCCGATCTGCCGCCCACTTTTCTGGTATCCTTTTGCTATTGTTGTTGGAGCCTTCTGTAGCTTCCTTTATGGCTGGGTGACGATGGTTCAGAGATGATTCAATGAGCCTGGAAGAGAGGTGGTTGTTTCGCGGTAGCTCGGCTTGTTGTTGGCTGCAACCGGCGCACTGGTTGGCTCATCATGATTGTTTACTCTGTTGAATAGTTTTGCAGCCGGCTTTTGGTATCTTATACCTTCGCCAATCTGCCCGATGGTGAATTTACCTGCAATATCCAAACGGGGGAGCGGAGCTTAATTGCAGCAAATGTAACCCGAAACGAAGGCTCTTTTAGCGCCACATATGTCTTTTATGATGATTACCTGGTGAGCCACATTGGCATATTCCTAGCAAAAGGTTTCACGCCTGTTAGGTCCTGGCTGCATATTCCGGATTTTAAAAGCCAAGCTATATAGCCCACTTATCGGCGGTTATACCCCCCTTCTCCTTGCTCTATTTCCACAAATGGCTGCACCTGAACCTCTAAAGTGATGAAATTTTCAAACTCCATCTCAGTAAGTGTATGGAAGCATTTCGACGCGACGTTCAGTTATGCTTTTTTCCGCTCTGAATTAATCATTTCCAGGATTTTAGCAACAACAAAAAAAAAGATTTTTTCTGATCGCGAAAAGTTTGGATATGTCGAAAACATCGACGACCTTAAGCTATTTGGAATTGATGAAAATTGTATGACACATGTGTAAAATTGAGCCAATATTGAAATGCGCACACAAAATTTATGAAAAATTAGCATGATGAAATGCTACGCATGTTAATTACATTAAAAATTGTTTCAGAGTCTCTTGCATTCCCATTACTTAATAAATCTGAATTAATTCATTTAATGATATATGGGATATGACGTTAAGTTACGTATTCGCAATTAACATAAAATATTTATAAAAGAATTAGTGAAAACTCTGTTGGGCAAAGTTGTAACCCTTTGCACACTCCACAGACGTCTCTACAAAGAGAGGTTGAATATCCTTTTTTATTTTCACCAGTGATACTACAAAAACAATTTTAAAGACCGCCAACAGGTAATGTATACAATTAGGTGCAGTGCAAAGCGTTACAGTAGTCACTTCAGGTGTGCTGTTTTAAAGAAGCTATAATCTGACTGACATTTTTATTTTTATTTTTTAGCGGGAGAGGTGAAAATCTTCCAAAGGACACCTCTGTGGGGATTAGCCAAAACAGATCGTGTTGACCGTGTGGGCTATCGTCCAACTGATATTAAAATTGCTCCCAATTTCACGGTGAGAGTAATGACAGTAATAATGATAACAATTACCTGAAATATGGTTTTCTTATTCTTCTTCTGGTAATAGTTTTGTTTTAAGACGTCGGTCTCGAATTAATTAAGTTGTAGGTCTACTTGATACCTTTCTCATTGCGTTGGGTGGAGACTTCTCCTACTTCTACTATCTCTCATAGAAAAGCTTAGGGGAAGTAGAGAAGAGGTTGGCATTGAGCGAAGCAGGGGAGGTAAAGCGTGGACGGTAGAATGGAGTTTGGGGTTAGGGTGGAGGGGTCATGTAAAAATAATAATATAAAAAATATTTGTCTTGAATCCATAATTTCGAGGTCACTGAGCTAAATAATGGTAATGGTAGGTTTATTATTATTTAAGTTGTGGATCAAGGACTCAAACATCCTTTAGTTGCTTCGACCAAAATGATGTTTTGTGACTTGATCCTAGTTCAGACTTAACTAGCTTTAGTTCCTTAAGTAAAATTTTTTTGAGGGCTGCCTTAGCTATATATAGCGATGATGGGAAAGCCCTACCGAGAATGTCTAAGCCTACTACGGCCGAGGGCCTCAAAGTAACAGAGTTTGTGTTCCACTGTCTCCTTCTCTGCCAAAAAGAAGCGACAGGTGTCTTCTTCAGCTAGCCCCAAATTTTTTAGGTGGTAGCCCAAGGGGCAGTGACCAGTTAAAAGTCCTATTGAGATTGAGTCTGAGATTGAGTTGATCACCGGATCATCCTTGAATTCTTCAAGAAATTTCCTGTGACCAGTCAGATTGCCTGCTGAGAGGAGATTGGTGCCAAGCAACCTTATTAAGCTTGAGGCAGTCTCCCTCTTTAGGTGTAGGTGTAAAGGGAAGCGGTCTACTAGAGCCTCCATAGCTGCAGTAGGTCATGTGCGCATGGCACCCATGACTCCTAGACATGCTGTCCTCTGCAGTTTTTGCAGTGTTTCAATTTCTGCTTTTGGCCACCAGACGAGAGCTGTAAACGTGACCACGGGTCTTATAATTGCTTTTAGATAATGTTAGTGTAAAACACACCTAGCGTTGGGGGGTGGGATGAGAATGTAGAGATATAGTAAACTTTATTGGATGGCAAGTAAGAGGAATTAAAAAAAATTCGGTCTAGTCACAATGACGTTTATTACACGACTCATTTTACAATTTGCATCTCTTGATGCAGGGACTGAGCGATCGACACAACCGTTACGAAATGAAAGCAGTATTTCTAAATCACTGTGTGATAACATTTTAAAGAGATAACCGCTACACCCGTAAAAATAACTGAAAATGACGCTTACTTACCTAAATTCCGAGCAACGCAGCTAGTATACAGCAGTTACTGTTTGGTTTTTTTCAAAATGATCCATTCTTTTAGCCATTAATAGTCTAGTTGGAGATGTTGTGATACGAGAAAGCTATCGATACTAGTATCAAACGATATAATATCGATACGAATATTGGTATTGGTTTCGAAAAGACAATATCAATATTGTAACCTTTTGATACAAACAAATTTTTGACATAATTCGAATGATGCAGTAGATGAAAATGAATAACACATATTTAACTACTGCATATTTAACTAACTCAATACGTCACACGAAAAGAACTATCCAGAAATGGCCAACCTAACGATGACAAGGTTTAATGGGTTTTAATATTTTAAATATTGAAGAAACAGGGAAGTGTCTATTTACCACTCTCAAGTTGCCGTGTAATTTCCGTGTGCACGGAAAAACACGGAAGTACACGGTAAGTGCAAATAGTCACTTCCATATTCATATTACTAGTAATAGTTTATCATAGCGTGTTCTAGATACAAACCTGGCGGGGGGAAGGGGTTTATAAAGCAACTAAAAGCCTGTTTAATACACCTCTTCCTCCCAGAAAGTCTAATAAAAATTTGACGTACTTTCCGTGTATTTTATTTCAAAGAATATTTCATGGCATTAATTATAGAATACAACGTTGTTCAAATGTCTGTCGCGACTTTGCTTGGCGGCACGTATTGGCAGGATGGCATTCGTTTTGAGGGCATCAATTGTTTGCGATTTATTCGCATAGACCTGTGATCTAAGATAGCCCCAAAGGAAGAAGTCTGAAGGCTGATTGATCGCACGATTTCAGTAACCAGTTCAGATCGCCGCCGCGCGAGACTACCATGCCCTCAAATTGATCGTGCAGAATGTCCATCCAATGGCATGTAGCGTCGTCCTGTTGGAACCACATGTCGTCGGTATTCATATCACCCAGCTTAGGCCACAAGAAGTTGCTTGTCATCGATCTGTATCGCTCGCCGCTGATGGTTATGGCAATGCCAGTTTCGTTTAAAAAAAAAATGCAAACCGATGACTCCGCCAGACCAAAATTCGCACCAAACATTGAATTTCTCAGGATGCATGGTATCGCCCCAAATCCGACAATTCTGCTTATTCACATATCCATTCATCAAAAAATGGTCTTTGTAGCTAAAGATGATTTTTTTTTGGCGAAATTTGGGTCAACTTTCAACTGCTTCAGGGCCAAATCAACGAAGTGCCTGGGTCAGTTGGTTTTATACGGGTGCAGACCCAAGTCCTGACGCAAAATTCGCCAAGTGCCAAAAGGGCCAAGTTCTTGTGAACGAGGAGAAATTGACTGCTTCGTGTTTTCGCATACACTCTCACGCACAGAAGTGATGTTTTCAGTAGCCCTTGCGGCGTGTTGGCCGATTATTTACCGAACCGGTTAACTCGAATTAGGCCAGCAAACGGCTAATAGTCGACTCAGCAGGACGGTCGTGACAAGGATAAAAATCAGACTGATTCGCACACGTTCTCCAATGCTATAACCTTGCATGGTGATTTGCCACACACTACTGAATAATTTACAACAAATTTAACAGATGTTTTGCTCTATTTTGGAAGTCCCTTTATAAGAAAGGGATTGCAGATTTGAGTTTTTCTCACTCAAGGATATCCTGTATGGAAAGGAAAAACATATATGGGTATGGGTAGTATCATCAACTTAGTATCGGATATGGACAAACCCGGTATTGAAGCAAAATTATCGATACCTATATTATATCAGTGGTATCACAAAGTCTCTAAATATAGTGCCCATCTTTTCGTTGATCTTTTTAACCGACTGTGATTTTATACTTTTATTTTACATATGTCTGTTGTTGATATAATATGTAAATAAATAACATACGCTACATAGTATCAAATTGTGTGTCATCAACATTATCCGCCATGCTTAATGAAATTGAACACCAACAGCATTAATTTTTGTATTCATATGCTATTTAAGGTGATGGTAAAGTATTCAATTTGTAATAAAGTAGTGAAACCACTTCTAAAATTACTCGGTAACATTAATGTAAGCCAAATTTATTGAAACCATTGACGGATCAATTTCTATCAAATGATGTGCAGACCAGAGATATTTCTCCATATTAAACTGCTCCATGTACTTCGCTTATAGTGCAAAATATTCAATTTACTTAGTAGTTAGTACTTGTTTGGTTTACCATTTGCTATGAGTAAACAGTAAAAAGCCGGGAAATATGTTTGCTTTCGTACAGGCAATGGACATAAGTGCGGTCCTGAATGGCGAGTCATATCCAATTAATTGATTCGTATCCAGAATTATTTCAATAAATTCACATATCAGACCATCGAATCAACTGTATTAGTCCCGCTTGGAAACCAACAAGTGATTCGCCATAATCGGAGCCATTAAATTTATGAATATTCCCCTGCACAGAGTTCCCTTTCCTTCCATGCACGATGGCATTCACTCGAGTATGCGTTCAAACTATATACAAGCCCAGAAATGGATATCCATAATAATAATATTCGCCAATGAAATCAAATGTAACCTTTAAATCATTTCGTCGATCTGAAAGTAATAAGTGATTGAAATGCATTAGCGTCCTAAAAGGATGAAGAGGGGAGACTAACTTCCCTTTTCGAGTGATTTTGTAGTCTTACAGTGTTGCGCAATTTAATATTGTGTCAATGGTCGTAAACTGACGCCGGCGGCGAATTCGTAATAAAAGTTAAGATGACGATCAAATAACCCCTTTTAAATGCAAACACAATTAACAGGAAAATAAACGAGTACTCGTTACGCCATCCATCGACCGGGCCGCTCAAAGAACATCCCCAGTTTTATGGGGTAGAAAACATAATCGACGTAGAGCAATAAATCCCTAGGTTATTCCTTAAGTCCTCCGGCTCCTCTAGAATCTATCGACCATAGAGCCGGATTAGGTAATCTCACGTTCGGCTTTCCGATTGGCATGTTCATGCTGCATGCAGTCCCCCATCGCAGCAATTTCATAAAATTTTAATTTTTTTTATGATTTCTTTTTTTTCTGGCCGAAGGGATTCTCGTAAAGGAAATACAAGAAGAGGGTCGTTCTCCGGAGCTTTCCTGCTGCGCATAATTGGCGATTATGGCCCTATGGAGTGGGTGTTGTAATAATTTTTCAATATATGTGCACTTCATGGTCATATTCTTGTCAGTTGACCTTTTCTTGTCAATTTTAAGGAAATCAGATGGGGGAAAATTTTGTGAGATTACAGAGTTATGAAATTTTTAATACTTTAAGAAGTGTAGATGATACGGAAAATGCTGTAAAATTCTATCGACTTGATAAGAAATTGAATTTGGTCATAGTAAGGTAAACGAGCCGTCACGATAATAACGAATTTTCAAGCAATCTATAATACAGACTGGGGGTGTTGTTTAAATTTGCTACTTTTTGAAAAGAATTCACCTTACGAAAAAGGGTCTTTTAAAAAACTTTACTTTAGAGGATGGCGCAATAAATTTTATTGTAGATAGTGCTTAAGCCAGCATTATGGAAACCCCTTTTCTTGTTACATGTTGGTGCGAAGTGTGTCTATTTTAATCTTACTACTTAAAAACTTTCAATAAAAGATAAATAATAAATCTTAACAAAAGTCGGAGCTAACGAAGAACCCTGAGGTATTTCGCCATTAATTTTTATTAGTCTCAGAATTTCTGTTTTATAGGAGAAAATTCATTCAGGCTAAATACTTTGAAAACACGTTGTCGTTGCTATGGATGTTGGGGATCAATCTCCAATTCTTTTGTACTTAGCCGAAGGCGAAGTGTTGCAGAGTGCCTTGGTAGACTGCTTTCTTGACAACTTGAAAAAAAATCTTAAATAAATTCCTTAATTTATTAAGCTGTTTTAACTAATCCAGGAGACAATTAGTAGTATCGATTGCGATTACATACATTGAACAATACATGTAAGGCTATTATATTGGTCTAATCTTGTTTCGTAAAAGTCAAAGATATAACTCTTATAACATAGGACAAGCTGTTAATAACACTTAGCAATTTCTTTTTGTATCAGGATGAATAGTAACTGACTGATACTGATATTTTTTCTGCAACACCCATGGTCGTTTTATCGTAATCTGTTGCCAGCAGAAAACGACCATGGGTCGCCGTCGGTAGTATTCGAACCTGTGGCCTCCGGATTGGTAGACCGACACGTTATCACTTACTCCACCGACGACGTAAAATAAAATAAATAAGTAATATGTTTTAAATTAATTTGTACAAACCTGACAGACTTGCAAGTTAATACTCTTAGAGCATAAACACTTTCAAATTTTATTATGTTATAAGAGATTCTCTGTAATAATCGTAATCTCTCAATTCAAAAATAAATCCTTTACCAATTCAATGTAAATAATTTCGCAACACA
This sequence comes from Leptarthrus brevirostris, assembly GCA_964036015.1. Lineage (NCBI taxonomy): Eukaryota > Metazoa > Arthropoda > Insecta > Diptera > Asilidae > Leptarthrus > Leptarthrus brevirostris. Next base: position 136,497,628 of record OZ038372.1, on the reverse strand, counting down.
TTTCCTTAATATCTTTTCTATCTCTTTCCTTCCTTTGTACAACTACGGAGAATACTCAATATCATAATCAATTCAGACTTTACTCTATGTTTCCAATTTTATAGGATCCTATTTATCCGCACAGGTGTTTTGTAAGCTCTGTTTCAATCTGTACATGTCCGAAATGCTGAAATTCGAATTTGGTAAAGCGATAGAAAGACCCAGTCTCTGTGCATTATTGATCCTCTTAAAACTATATCAGTCTGCCACAGTTACTGTTTGCATCATTTGCAGGACTATTCATGTGAATTTCCCCAGGCTATTTCATACATTTAATGCAGAAGTTATGTACGGTCTGGTCTTGGGGATTATTATAATCACAGCAAGAGATTTAACTTGGTCAATGGGTGATTTTTCAAAGGAGTTCCGTCTGAATATGTTCCATAGTATTCGAAAAATCAGGACTTTAACGAGAAAGTTCTTAATTGAATGCGGTTATAGTCGTGGACTTGGACATAATGAGCTCGATAAATTGAAAACTTGCTAGTTATCCCATGCAGTGAAGAGGTTTAGAATCTAGATTATGCCTTCTGGTTTTTCTCAAATAACGTTCTATTTTACAGAATCCTGTTTTATTTTTTATCTGAATGACTTTGTGGAATAAGAAAAACAAAAACCCAATTGAATTTCCAATGACCTAAAAATAGCAGAAAACTGAATTGTTTCCGTAGAACCCGCTAAACACAACTGCTCCAAGCTTTAAGTAATGAAAACAGCCATAACAAAAAATAAAAGGGAGCTGAAAACTAACCTCATCTCGGGCAGAATTGACGTAGAACTCGCTTTCATGGCATGTTAGAATTGCAGAATACCTGTGGCAAACGTATTGGACGGAATAGGAGGAATAAACTGATCCAATGTAGCAGTCAGAACAGTCAATAGAGCATCGTAGCAAACCTTTTTGAAATGTACTCGTTGAAGGGAAGAAGGTCAATATGGCATCCGACAAAATATGGTTCCGGCTAGATTCAGTTTCAGGTATCGACATCTCTCAAATTCCGATGATAATTGATGTCTGAAATGGTTTTTACGGTGGGAAATAAACAGAAAACATGATCGGAATATTAAGTGGTCTCTTCTATTATGAGCTCGGTGCTATTTGGCATTTCAAAGTGACGTGTTCCTGCTTCGTTGATTGCCACCGGTTATCCTGGTTATCTCCAGATTGAACATCCGATTAATGTTTTTCACTTTTACTACGTGCACATTGATTTTTCCAGGATTAGATAATGTCGGTTGAGCAGAAATTATAAAGGTAGTTTATGAGGGGGATTTCTTTTATTGTTGCCAGGGAAAGCTAATTATTTTCCGCACTGGTGTTAGGGAAATTATCGAAGTGTATTTATCCTTTGAAGATAATAACGAAGAACTATATTTGTTAACAAAACTGTCAATAAGATGAAAATCATACTCATTTAGAAATATGTGTTAAAGAAAATAAAAGCATTCAAACTAAGCCTTGTGGTAACTAGTATTATCTTGATGAAAGTTATGTTCAGTCGGTCCTACATAATGAGCATATTCTGAAAGTTAACCACTTTGGTTTTGGCTATAACGATAAAGTGTCGAATTGAGTTTTAAAAAACAAAAAAATTAAAAAAAAACAAAATTTTTAAAAAATTAACATATTTTCAAAAATGTAGTAATTTTAGATTAAACAAAAAGACCAAATTTCTAAAAAACCATTCGAATTCAAAGTTGATCGAGTTTATATCCTTCTAAAGCAGATGGCGTACTTTCCGGCTAGGAACAGGGAATTAATTTACCTATTCCAAATCTAAAACCGTTATTGGAATGAGGTACCCAATCTATTACGCAGAGATCATTGTCAGAATTCAACACAAAGAAACAGAAAAATAATCGAACAAGAAGAAAGTCATTCGACAAAGCGTTTCTTAAGAAATTCTTTAGAAAGGGAGAGGTCAGAGATATTAGCACAATCATTAGCAAATCTACACATGCGCTTAAGAGGAGCCAACAACCGAGCCGAGGTTATGGTCAAATTATCTAAAGGAAATTCTGCGAAAATTTCACTCGCGCCCTATATAAGTATAAGCCCAGTATAGAACTGGAGACGACCGGCATGACAAGGGAAATTACGAAGACCAAATCTCAGGTAATTACGTTGAACAGATTCAACAAGCCAACAATGGGCCTGACAGTAAGGCGATTCACATCAGAAAATTCTCTCAACTACTCTACGGTATCTAACGGTCATAACCACACAACTGTCGAAATTAAGCAGTAGATCTTCTTTGATATGCCAACCCTATAAATATTGAGGTCGTCATGAACCCGGATACGATCGCCAGCATCCCTAATGCTTGATAAATTCTGTATGACATCTGCATTACAAGTTCATCAACAGATAATATAAAAAGTCAGGGGCCAGGATGACTTACCTGTGGAACATCAGGTGACGCCCGGATTAATCTTGAGATTAAATTGTTAAAAGAAACCTGGCATGGACTGATGAGAGTAGAGAGAAGCCCAAATTTTAGCAACTTGAAAATGATGATAGAATTAGAAAACCTATCAATCTGTAGACTCTGTTCGAAACCCGAAACAACGTCGAACGTAAACTCGAGGAGGTTAGCTACGGTAGATCTTCCCGAGACTTACAACAGATAGAGAGGTGTGAGTTAATAATCTAATCAAGTAGTTTCGGAAACGAAGGGAGTTTGACATTCGGCCTGTAGTTAGTTATGTTCTTTTTAGGTCCCTTTTTGTGAACAGGTATAATAAAAGAGTTCTTCCACAGTTCCCACTGAAGATTAATTTGTTGAACAGAATACCCAGGGGAATAACCAAGGCGTCCGAACAGACCCTCAGCAACTTGGTCGGGACGTTATCAGTACTTGAAGAGTAGCTCAAATGGAGACAATTAATGTGATAAAAAGTGGACTCCTCACTGATCCCAGGAAACGGCTCAAGGCTACCAGAATGGTCAATAATATGTAAAAAGTCATCACAATCTGGCACAAAAACGAACTGTCAAAAAGTAAAGCATACTTTGTTACATTAGTTGCCCGGATTACTGGTCTCAGTTTCCAAGTAGGATATAGGAGAAGGGTAAAAGTCATTCTTCCTTTTCATGTTAACAATTTTGAAAGAAACAAACGTGGATTCAACATATAATGCTCGACAAGTGTATTACTCGGGTCAGAGATAGATATCAAGGTAAGTTGCCAACCTAAATCGTTCACTATCGTTCACAAGATCTTTGCTCACGTCCAAGATATTAAGTTCACAAAATTTAAAGCCGTCCAAAGGACTATAGACTTCCTCACACGGATCCAGCACTCAACCTTCATTAGATAATTTGAAGTTGCCTGCTAAACGACTTCATCCTCTGGATTCAACTGAAAAAAAAAAAAATCAAGAGCTTCAATCAACACATCATCGATAGAGAGATCATTCACATCCAGGCTGGCAACCAGATTAGGCAGACACAACAGAGCAAATACAGGTTTTTAGAGGTCAGAGAAATTTTCACAGTTATAAGCTCTACGCTGGGAAACCAGCAAGCAAGTCAAATTGGCCCTGCAAGCCATCAAGACCCGTGACAACGTGAGAGGAATGCGAGTTATGGAATTTTTAATAGCTGAAAACGTGAGTCCTATAAAGGCCGTTTATGGTGACGATACTATTGATAGCATTACTGCGAATCGATGGGTATAAAAATTTCGTGGTTACGAGCCTGGAAAAGCCGTAATTGCACATGTCCGAACAGTGCCATAGGCGATGAACATCGCAAGTGCTCCGACGATTTGATGCTAAATGACCGGCGAATCACTCAAAGGTACATCGCAAACCAAATTGGAATATCCAAGGAACATGTCGGCTTCATTATTGAACAGTTTTGATACCGTAAAATCAGTTCACGATGGGTATCACTCCATCTCATGGACAAAAATAAGCAGTGTCGATTGACATGCTGCGAGCTATTTTTTTTTGTAGCGCTATTGTGATGGAGGAGACGACTTTCTTCTGAATATTGTAGCGGGGGACAAGTCGTAGGCCTATCATTACGACCTAGATGAGAAATGGCAGAGAATGTGGAATATCGACATCGGGAATCTCCTCAGCCGTTCAACACACAACCATCCGCAAAAAAACTTCTTTGGCTATTCTTTTTGATACCAAACGAGATTATGTGACCAATTATCTGGAACGAGGGATAGATACATAAAACCAGCACCTCCGACGTCGAGTTTTTGGGGTTAGAGGAAGCCTAGCGTCAATAATCTTGCAACATGATAACGCTCGATGAGACACCTCTCGTGCAACCGAAGAGGTTCTACGGAAGATAATGTTTGAACCCATTCTACATCCCTTCTTACTCCCGCGATCGCGTGACTTGCCATTTTTATTACAAAGAAGTTCGACACGGTACAAATAGTGGTGTTTACATTATAAAATAAACAAAAAATTAATCCGAATAAACAATCGCGAAAAGGAAAACGACATGGCCAACAAATGCCCAAAAGAAACGCGTGGACCGATATGATATACTCAAGTGCATGAGGTTATCGTCGTCGAAAAAATTGAAGTTATCGAAGAATAACTATGACATTGAGTTTGATGCTTTTTTGGCTATCCTTTAATATCATTTACAACAGGTTTTTCGATATATCGGAAATTGTGTTCAACGTGTAAAAAATCAGTGAAATTCACGGAGTCGAGCAGACAAGGCTTGGGATTCAAATTGGTCGTTAGCTCAGAAGACGATGAAATGAAATTTGGAAGAAAACGCATGCACCATGAAGGCTCAGCAGGAAAACTGGAGGTATCTACCGCTACTGAAATGTTTGCTGGTCCAGAAGAATTTAATGGTGTTAAGTATATTTACTACGTTGTTAAAAAAAAAAGAGTGCATAGATCACACTCAAAAAAGATTGGATACACGTTTGAGAAATTTAGTGAAAAAAAAAACAAAAGGACCGAGCGGCAGAGGCAAATTCACAGGTAAATTAATTGACGAGTTGTCGGACAAAGATATGACAAATGCTATTTGGGCCACTTTATACCACAAAATATCAACCGACAAGAAGCGGCAACATCAGTTGTGCCAAAAGGACCGACATCGCGGTTCTTTTAGCAAGCAGAGAAGTCAGCTCGTGGTAACATGGCTAATTTTAAGCATGAACCTGACATAGCAATGATGGTATTCAAAGTCGTGAAGCCAATTTATGAAGAATTAAGTAGCGATAGTCTTCTCTCCCGTTGTTTATGTGGATTCACGCAGAACTCCAACAAAAGATTGAATTCGCTTGTGTGGTCTATGGCGCCGAAGAACACGTGCAGTGACAAATCTGTTCTTGATACAAGCAGTTTATATTGCTGTTGTATACTACAGTATACTTGAAGCATACTTCAATGCAAGTTGACGGGCTGAGAGTAAAAGTGACCTATTTATAAGGTTCGGGCAAAAGTGGCTTAGAAAATGTTCCGCGCAAAAACGAATCGCGTGAGATTCCGGGCAAAAACGAATCGTAGAAAATTTCCGGGCAAAAACGATTTAACTACAAAAAGTAATGCAAAGTTAATGCAGTTATGTAGTTAAGTCGTTTTGCCCGGAAAATTTCTACGATTCGTTTTTGCCCGGAATCTCACGCGATTCGTTTATGCGCGGAACATTTTCTAAGCCACTTTTGCCCGAACCATATAAATAGGTCACTTTTATTCTCAAAACGTCAGTTTTGGATCTATTAGGCTTGAAAATTGTATTAAATTGCTATAACTTCTGCACCGAAGCCGATGCGACGCGCATCTCACTTTCCGAGCGATCGTTTACAGAAGAGGCTAAAACTACTCGCAGGGACGCACTTTCGACCAGAAAGGATGAGGAGGAAGAAAACCTTCAGAGGGCCAATTGTTGAAATTTTAAATGCAACTTTAAAAGAATATTTTCTAGTGAACGTCGTAGGATGCGTAGGAAATGCATTGTTATAGATTTTAAAAAAAACAAAAGAAAAAATTCAAATTAACGCCATTTTTTTTAAATTAATTTTTCGAAGAAGTCCTACGACGTTCACTAGATTTTAGGCTATATTTCAATAAACTTTTTGGTTTTTTGTTCCAGATTAAAAATTGCACAAAACCTCCTATCTCTATCTCTTTCCTATCGTTCGTGGCACGTCTCAGAAAATCACGTGAAATTTAGTGACACAAGGTGGTATTACCCCTTAATTCAAAAAACAATTTTCTACGCTCGTGGGCCCTTATAAAAATAATTGCGCCATAAGCGTTGTTCATAAAAATTTTTTTTAAATGTTTTTTTTTAAGTGAAAAATTTATTTTTAGAGGTAATTTTTTTTACATATGATAACTTAGGATTTGTTTAATTATAATTTTTTTTCTCTAGTATAGAGGGCGTTGAAGTTGAAGTAAAAAAAAGAGCCAAAATCTGTGGAAATGATAGAGCCTCTTCAGTATATCTGAATAAAAAAATCAAATGTCATTATAATATATGTAGACATATTTAGTTGTGCATCCCCCACCAAAACCGAAAGTAAATCGTTTTTTCAAAAATGAAACAGAAAAATTTAAAAACAGCCTCATTTTACCTCGCTTTTAAGTCTCTAAACGGGAAAAAACAAAAACAGTCGGCGTGGGGGGATGCACAATACACATAATAATAAACAAATTGAGCCAAGTTTTATTAAAATCGGACAAGAAGTTTGTGAGCTAGAATTTGGGCAAATTTGAAAAATGTCATTTCGAGAAAAACTCGTTTAAAGTTACAAGGAATTTACAAGGAATTTACACAGCGTCGTCAAGACATGACTATATAAAAATCTGTATAACTTTTTTTTCTACTTTGAATTTTGATCTGAAATTTTAAATTTTTTAGACCCTTTTATGAAAAAAAATTGAAAATTTTTATTTTTAACTCGCTAATTGTACCTTAGGGAACAGAGAAATTTTTCGAATTGTTTTTTCTATTTTTGAAGAACTGTATCTTAGTGAAAAATAGTCGTATATTTTCCATTATAATACAGCTCTTCAAAAATAACAATCAAAAATGTTCTCTACTCCCTTAAATTTTGTAAGTAGTGCAATAAAGCTCAACAACTATCTATATAAACTCTTTCAGAAATCGAAGTTTATAGAGATTCTAAACTGTTGGTTATGTAATAGAACGCTTCTTCTACTTCTTTTTTGTTTTAACATGACCATTAAATTATTTAAAGCCTTTTCATCAAAATTAGGTCATGAGTTCACATCTATCCATTCAATTTTATTAAAACTCCTCAAACTGTATCACTTGAATTGTTCTATAAAAAATATTGTGATAAATTTAGTCGTTTGATTCTCTGGTGTGTTAACATCCAATAAATTCGCGACACTCAACAAATCGAAAAGACGAAAGAAGCAGGTTTAAGTTTCGATGTTCAATAACAATCAACTGAAGCTTTCCATATTTCTCGACGTCTCAAATACGAATTGAATATTTACACGATGGCTCAAGAATCTGAGAAGCTAGAAATAAAATCCTAAAGGCAATTCATGGCGCAGATTACTTTCCGGGAAACACAATTTTGTAAGCGTTAAAACGAATGTCACAATTTTCCTCTTGAGTTATTTACATAAATCTGTGGAAATCAGAAAAAGCACTACCGATTCACTTTGCAATACTGTGTCACCCTGCGATGCAATGCAATGAAACCTCTCAATATATTTCTCTGTGAAAATAACAAACTGTCCTGGGGGCTGCCGAGACAAGGATCATACTAAGAAGAATTTCTTCCGAATGATGTTGTACAAGAAATGTCTTGCAGTCTTTTACAATTTAGTACTTGCAATAGTTTTCTACGTTGCCATCCGAAAGCGCTTTTCATGTCCTTACACGGATGCATTTTTGTAAAAGAAAAAAGGAATGCATATTTCACTCACATCAGGCATCCTATTCCAGTTTTTGAGTTCCATGTAAATCCGTAGGTGTTATCCAAACGGTGTGAGAATTCCTATCATATTTTTAGAGCTGATAGAAAAACAATTTTAAATTTTGCTGCTTTCTGAATGTATTTTTTCTTTCCTGATAGAGGCTTGGAGTGCCTCCTCTTCGCATTTGATTAGACTTCACTAGAGAACCCACCACAAGATCTCTTCAATAAAACTGAATTTTATGATGTCTGCACACTTCAAGTGCTAAAATTAGATCGACATTTTTAGACGAAATTGCTCGATTTCCATCTAGAAAGCAAAAGAAGGAACGTCTGTCTGTCGAAGTACGTTTTTCAGTTTTAGAAGGCGCTAGTTGCTTTATCTTGGCCAGGTCTGCGATATGCAAAAAACGCATTGTCATTCATGAATTCGACGTAAACTAACTCCGCAGAGAAACAAAAGTAAGAGTGATTCTGAAATTATCTGACGAAAAAAAACACGAACGGAATTCATCTCAAGGGACAAAAAGCAGAAAATTTGCAATTCAAGAAATTTTAATTTGAGTTCAGCAGTCCAATTTCAATATGCTCGTGCTGCAGAGCAATCTGCTGTATGCTGTCTGTGACATGACAGGGCATGGCAAGGCAGGCATCCTATTCGACGACTTTAGAACGCGTGGAAAATTTACCCTTTAACACTGCCGCCGAAGAGTAGAGAACTCGCCAAAGAAAATCGAACAGAAAAACTACTTGGAATTCGCTGAGGAATTTTATTACAGACAGATACTCCACGCCATCCATTTGACTTCCCTTTCGGTTGCATCATGCGAACAGATGTACGCCAACTAAACCGCAGATACGTCACAATCCAGAGTTCTAATTGCGCTCTCATTTGCTAGATTGCTTTAGTGCAGCAATCTTTAGTTAGTCCCCCACACTCTGTAGTTGCGCTTTTTCTGATTTTATATTTAAAACGAAATCACTTCGATGATAGAGGAACGGCATTCAAATTTTACTTTATATTTAACGCGAAATTATAAATAACTCGAGAGCAGAATGCTGCGCTGAGATAATTAATGGACCGACGTAATGAAACAGGTGCCGGCAGATTTTTTGTGCCAGCTAAATATCGACTGATGCGAGCATTAAATTTTTCGAAATTAGGTTAAGAATGAAATATTTATCCTGTGCGGTTTCGTGACTCAACGTCATTAGAATATTTCGGTTTAGTTTTGACTTTACGCATATTTCAAGTGATTCGCGATTCATTAATTTCTGTCCCGATGAATTTCTTTTCAAAACAAAGCAATAATTTTGGCGATGTTTATCTTGTTAACATGTTACAAGTTTGACAAGTTATTTTTATTAATTTTTTGCAAATTAAACATAAAATAATAATAACTAAGCATGTTGCGACAAGTTTTGCTTTTAACGACATTTTGTCTTGTATTTTTTCCAGATTATTTTTTTATTATTTTGTTTAACGTTTTAAGCGAAAGTTGGCAACTAGCCCAATCTCTTACAAGATTATTGACTTTCACATTAAGGCTTAAACTTAAGAGGTATCTTCTTGTAAGTCGGCGATGGAGTAAGTAAAAACGGGTCCGGAGGTCCCAGGTTCGAATCCCACATGGTTGTTTTCTGCTGACAACAGATTACGATAAAAAGGCCATGGGGGTTGCAGAGAAAATGTCACTGGTTCGGAATCTACTTTAAATTATAGGGCGGCAGTGTATATTTACCACCCTCAAATTGCGGTGTAATTTCCGTGCATACGAAAGTACACGGAAAGTACTCGAAATTACACGGAAGTACACGGCAAGTTAACGGAAAGTACACGGAAGACTGAAAGTAATATGAATATGGAGTGACTATTTGCACTTATCGTGTACTTACGTGAACTTCCGTGTAGTCCGAGGAAATGTTGCGGGTACACGGACACGGCCGATACGAGTAGACACTTCCGTGTACTTCCGTGTACTTTCCCTATAATTTCCGTGTACTTTCCGCGGTAAATAGACACTGCCTTGAAGGTCCAATCGAATCGGTTGAATTTTTTTCTTCCGCCCCATGCCCCAAAAAGGGTTACGGGAACTAGAGAGAGAGAGAGAGAGAGAGAGATACGTTGTTGTACTCATGGCAAAAAGTAAAACACGTAGAAAGGAGGGGTATACAAACCAAAATTAGCAGTGTGTAAAAAAATTACTAACAAATAGCAAAATGAGTAGCGAAGTTCCTGGAAAGACTTCTTTAAATATTTATCTATGATGCTATTTCTGAACGGAAACTTTTCTTTAAATGATTTAAGAGTCCTCATATATCATTGAGATATCCCCATAAAAAATGGCCCAAAGAAGAGAAGTCTGGACCAGTTATGAACGCTTCTTTGTGAAAACAATTTAATGAGAAACAGTTTTACAATATATATAAATAGTTACACTATCTAACTGGAACCAGGTTCTTGAATTAAGGCACGAAACTGCTGCGATGATACAGCTAGAAAATTCCTCACCAACTTACAGTAATGCTATGTGCTCACGGTCAATCTGAAGAAATACGGGTCAAGTTTTCTTTTGGCGGACATTGCAGTCTAAACAATAACTTTTGGGCTATTAAGTGATCAGCCATATATTTGCTTTGGGTGTTTTCTCCGCTCAGTAGCGGCAATTTTGCTTGTTAACATGTCCGTTCAAATGGTAAACAATGTTAAAGCTGCGATCAAAGTTGGTCTTCTTTCATTCGGGAATTATTTGAATTTTATAGGCTTTCAGGTGTAAGTTGCGTTTGAAAATCACATGTAACGATAATTTACTGATGGTTTTTATTTATTTATGTATCTATTTACAAGTTCATCAATTATAAGTAACTGAAAATTGTTAGCAATATACAAATAGTACAAAAGTAAGGTAAAATAAAAGAAAAAAGAAAAATAAATCAAAACCTTCACAAAGCTCCTAGATCAGTGAAAGCCAACACTGTCGGAATGATGGTTAAAGTGACGAGACATTGATGATATCGAGACGCAATTGTCGTAATTAGTACGATGGTGTGAAATATGCCTCCTCAAAGAGCGCGCTGAAACCTAAACATTAAAAGAAAACATCTATTTACAGAGCCCTGTACCAACCAATCGAATGCATATACAATTCGGTAAAAGTTGCATCTGCTTTCAAAAGTATCCAGAGCAATAAGATTAAGCATAAGCACGTATGAACGTAAGATAAGAGTGTTGTTCAAGGGAATATCACAAAGAGCGAACCTAATGAATCTTCGTTGGACCGCCTAAATACCGTTAATATATGTTGCGCAAAAGGGAGACCAAATGTTCCAAAATCGCCTCACCAATAGAACTACATCGAATAGAATTAACCCTTCTTACGCAGAAAACGCACTTCACGGGCAGAATACAGGAATCAATTGACCTATCCAGCAGGATATAACTGGCTCGAACATACCGTAACTAGTGCACGAGAAATCTATCTGTAAGCTTGAACGGTTTCGAAGCGAATAGGACAGTTCTCTAGGTAATATTTTGAAAGATAGTTCAGCACTGTCAATCTTTCCCTACAGAAACTGGTGTAGAAAAATTATATCAACAACCCAGCGACGCTTTTTGAGAGTATCAAGTTGTAGCAGTCCTAACCACTCTTCATTTGAAGGCGTCATAAGAGGGTCAATCCAGGGCAGAGCACGAGGAGTCGATCTCACAAATCTACGCTGTACGGATTCAATACTTTTAATGTGAGATCCGTAAAACGGAGACCAAACCGGACTAGCATACTCCAGCAGTGGTATAACAAGGGATGTATACAGATGAGGTCTTATGTGCGGGGCGGGCTTGGAAATTCTCTGGACCAACGGAGTAACCCAGTAAAGAGTTGGCACTGGCAGCGATATTATTAATGTGGGGGATGAAATTAAGTTGTCTATCTTAATTGTTAAGTTGTGTATCTTACACACCCAAGTCCTTAACTCCTTTCACCCGTTGAATACAAGTACCTTCAAAGTTGTACTAAAAAGTACAGTAGTTGCGGGCCTTTGAGAAGGTCATAATCTGACATTTCCCAATGTTTAATTTAAGATTATTATTGCCACACCAGCTATAAAATATGTCTAGGTCCGACTGCAACATCTCACAATGCACAAAAGATTTGATTGGGAGAAAAATCTTGATATCATCCGCATAAATAAGAATTTTACTTCTTTGAAGCAAATAAATAATATCATCAATAGATAAGATTAATTACAAAGGACCAGGATGACAACCCTGAGGAACGCTAGAAGGAGCCACAAAAGCATTAGAAAGCACGCCCCGAAAACGCACTCTAAAAATCCTATTAGATAAAAACGACTTAATCCATGCAATGAGTGGTGGCGGGAAACCCAACCTGGACAACTTGAAAACGATAATAGAGTCAGACAGCTTATCAAAGGCCTTACTAAAATCAGTATAAATGCAGTCAATTTGACAGCCATCCAAAATTACACCCAGATTGTCAAAAACAAACTCCAACACGTTGGATACCGTGGACCTATCTTAAACTAACCTATACTGACGGCTAGAGATTAAACTCCTACACCCCATGGACAATTGGGTTTGGATCATCAGGTCGAAGAGCTTTTGAATGCAATATAATTTAGCAATCTCTTTCCTATTGCAAATCTTAAAAACGGGGTTTGAAAATGATGTCTTCCAAAGTGCAGGGAAGCGGCCCACGGAGAAAGACCGCCGGAATAGTAAAAGTAAGGGACATAATAAAGCCGAAGAACGCTTCTTTAAGAGAACGGCAGGAACTCCGTCAGGGCCACAAGAAAAGTTATCTGGGAGATCTACAATATGCTTTGATAAGATCTCCTCCGTGATAGGTGGGATAGGTACGGAGGGTGTATTTCTATTATTAATGTGCGAAAAGTTCCTACTATCTGGATAAAAATCGGATGATTCAAATGTACCATAAAGTAACCGGGTAATATACGAAATGTTACGTCGATGAGAATTTCATAGGAGAAACAAGCCCTATGTCCAACGATTTGATCTTCTCGGGTCTAGCACGAGGATATTATTGAAAACCAATGGGTTCTACTTACGAGCAAATAAAATAGCAGTGTACTTGTCAATATTAAGTTGTAGAAAGGTCCAGGTCGAAATTCAGAGGAACACAATCGGTTACGTCAGAAATAATACGGAAACTTTAAAATCATTAGCAATACAAAGAAGCTTGGAACCATTCACAGTACTCGTTATATCATTTATTTAGTTTTTTATTCCTTTATTCAAATTAGCCAGGTTTGGCTACTACAATAACAAGAACAAACTTAAACTAGAATTAAATATAGCCTCACTTGGTTCTTCAGCTGCCGTCTGGAAGAACCCAACTAGATGCAGACAGCGTTATCAATAAAAAGGCGGGACGTTGATGCAATAGGTCAGTGCTTTCCGTACAGCGTTGGATGATCCGTTCCATGTTCCCTGTAGAAAGTCGAGGTTCCTCAAAAACCGGGCCCGCGGGAAATACTGACATCGTTCAGCAATTCGGTAGAGCTGATCGTCCCCTGCAACAAATCATACATAAAAGCAATCTTGTGTCTCATTTACATTGAGTCAAGCGAAATCAGATCGAGCCTAGCAGGATACGAAAGAATGGAGAGAGGAGATTGTGTCAGGAAATGCCGTGAAGAGGTAACTTAAGGAATCTGCGCTAAGCTGCCTCAATCCGGTCACTAAGGACAGCAAAAGAGAGATCCCATGCCGGATTAGCGTCAAACTAATGTACAGAAGGGAAGCCTCGTTAAGTGGGAATCTTCGAACTTCCTAGACCACCTTTAAACAAACCGAGCGTAGAATTAGCCCTACCAACCACGAAGTCTACGTGGTTCTGGATGGAAAGACGAGAATTGAGAACCACTCCCAAGTCCTTGACCCTATCAAGCCTGCTCAAGATACTTCCGTCCAAAGAGTAGTCGAAGTTAGCATTTAAAATGGAGACAGTTGCTGGAGCACCAGTCGTGCTAAATGTAGATGTCAGAGCTCAACAGTCGTCGCCGCGAGAGACAACGCGAAATATTTTGACGTGGGCCAAGAATGCTGCCCAGAGACACCCCAGGAAAAATTGCATTTCATTGGATAGGGTACCGCGGAACAAGACACGCAGAGTGCGGCCGGACATGTAGGAGGCCAATCAATAAAAAGCGTCGAAAATCCGAGCAAACAAAGCTTATGAATGAGGATTCCGTAGTTTATCCTTTCTAAAGTTTTACTAAAGCCAGTAAATATGCAGTCAACCTGCATGCCTAACTTAATCAGAGGCAGGCAATGATGTACGAATCCGAGTAAGTTGGTGGTGGTAAATTTATCCTTACTGAAGCTAAGCTGGAAAGAGTGGTTCGAAGAGAAGTCTGCAGTGAAAATAGTACGTCACTAACTAGAGCCTCGAAAGCCTTCGCAACATGACATAAGTTGGCGATGGGTCTATAATTGGATATATCCGACTTGTCTCCCTTCTTGGAAGGGTAATTATCGTTTTTGCTCTGGTCTAAATCACCTAAGGATTTCAGTTGATGGCGAGCACATCTTGGAATAGATTTGAGAATAATGGGGACAGTTACTAGTAGGATGATCGCTCTTCGCAAGACTCTGATGTAATATTCAAATTGCTCTATTACAGCTTTGTGCATCTTAATCAGCTGTTCGTATCGTTCGACGAATTCACAGAGCCTGGAAGGTCTGTGGCGATGAAGCAACTCTGTTGTTGTTTCTGTTGCGACCGAGGACGTGCAAGAAGGTTATTATTGTATTTGGATTACGTCTAGGCAACAGGTCATTGGCCGATGCACGTTAACTTAAAAACTACTCTGTTGCCGGTTTGAGGAGACGATTACATTTCGAATTCCTGACAACGAAAGCCGATACAACTTCACTTGGCAGCCTTAAGAGTCGGTGCAGTACGAAAGCGCTGTCTTTTACTAGGAATGAGAGACTGCAGACTTGGACCAGCTTTTACACGAAGCTTCTTTTCGTTTTGGAATTACGAGAAATTCAAAATTTACGTTGAGAAGGAGTCGAACTGCGAGAATAATGTTAGGAGTCAGACGTCTTTATCTCTGCGGCTAATCCCGCTGGGATTAGGTTTCTGAAATTCTTGGGAATGTATCTAGAGGATAAGAAAAGTGGTGTAAGTTTCTGCGAAGCGGATTTCTGGTGACTAACAGTCGTAGGCAACGGTATTCTCGTTTGGTGTTTTCAGTTTCGTGGACTTAGTTCTAGATTTGGTTAAAATTTTTTTTTTTTGGGAACCTTTCTTCGAGCTAGCATTTATTTGGAGGCATTTAAAAATTTTGCGTTTAAGATGTTTGTCCTTAAATTATAATGTCATTATTAATTTGTTGAATCTTTTTGAGTACTTTGTATTTTTTTTTTTTTTGTTAGCGGGAGAGGTGAAAAAATTTCATAAATCACCGGCTAGATAGGTATCATGACTACTACTTTCTAACTAAAAACACCTATCCGGGGGATTAGCCGAAACAGACCACCTAAAACCGGGTCCCTTCTTGCCCCCTCTTAGTTGCCTGAGTTATCCTTTTAAGTCCTTCAACTTTTTAACCATTCTACATTATTATGAAAGCTAGCAGTTTTGAGGATGTTTAAGTTTATAATGGTGAGATTATCCCCTGATATTTCTAACGTGTTGCCCTTCTATCTGGAGGATCCCTGTTCACTAAAAAAACTATTGTAGGTGGCTGAGTAATGACGGTTGCTGTTCGTTGTACATAGGTTCACTTGCAATTCTCTTAATGACAAAAAAATTTTACCTTCTGCATATTTCTTTTTGAATGCTAATCATAATAATTGTTTTTTTTTTTTATCAATTTCTTAATCGTACTTTTCTTTTATTACAGGTAAGCATCAAGAATAAATTCCCGCTTAAGACACAATTTGGATAAAATACTAAAAGGGAGGTAAGAAGATGCATTTTATCCAATTTCTACCGAATTACTTACTTGCCCTGAAGGGTATAGTTTCCATTACCTTCTCAAGCACGATATTATTATTCTTTTTCAAAAGCAGAAAAGTTTTAGCTGTGGATTTTCCGCGAACTGTTTAAGTCTCTCTGAAGACGAACTACATCGGTTAAATTCAAGATAATTTTGGACTTAAGATAATTCCTTTTTCCTTAATCTTCAGTAAAGGATTTTCCCTTGGCAACATTATCTTAAGGTTTCTGGAGAACTCTACAGGATAATGGAGCAGTGCTAAGAAAATGCTTTATTGTTCTTGTTTAAATTTTTTTTTATGCAAGGAACGGAATTTTTAATTTTCTTTCTTTTACTAGATATCATATCCGTTGTTTTGTTGAAATTGGATCAGAATTTTAAAATATTAAATTAGGGATATCTGTTAATATTTAAGGATTATGCTCATTTCTTTATTGTAGTGTCCTACAAACCTAAATTTGAAAAGAGAGCTTGTAATCTGAAACAAATGATACAATAATTCTCTTTACGTTTCCATGAATTGCTGATATTGTAATTTTTTTTTGTAATGTATTTATAAAGTCTTGTGAATTACTTGGATAATCAAAAGGAATTAAAGTAGTGAAATAATTAATAAAAGTTTAATTCGTGTGAAAGTGGAGTTAGATATTTTGGTAAATGGATAAAAGAGTCGTTACCCTATAGCTATTAACATGATTTAATGTCAGCTACAAGGAGTATTTTTTTACATGAGAGGTGGAAATCCTCTAAAGATACTAAGAGGCCAGTTCCTCTGAGCCTATTTTTAGAATGCTCCTCCCGGCAGCGCAGCAGACATTGCCTGCCACACGAGTTAACTTATTTATATCTTTATTCAAGTTCCCCAAAGTCTGAACATCACAGATCAATTAAAATAGGTTGATTTTTTAATAAAATAGTGCCAGAGAAAAACAACACAGTAACAGAATCAAACGAATACTACAGCTCTAAGCTTCATATAAGGAGGCAGGTGAGAGTATCAGTCCAATGAAGGTCACACAGAGCGAAATAAACCAATCTTCGTTGGACAGCCTCACTTTCACTGATTACGAATCCCAGGTCAAATTTTTTAAATTAAAAATTACCGATTCAAAATGGCAAAATCAAGAAACACAGATTCAATTCAATTTAAGTGAGTCTGTCTGTTTACTTCTGTGTAAAAAAGCGTGGGTAAAAACCAAGTAAAAATGTTCTTCTGGTGGAGGGGATGAATATGGGGAAGTTAACAGACGCTTTTTGGGTGAATTGATGGCAACTGAAGGACTGTCAAAAGTAAAGAAATCGTAAAAATAAAGCGTATGAATTTCTCATTGCTATATCGTCGGCATGTCAACATCGCAAGTACCTTCTCTATCTAGTTTGCGTAACAGTCAGTCCAGAGTTATATCCCACGGTATTGGAGATAGATCTTTTTCCTTGGACAAAAGTTGCATAACAGTGGATTTATACAACGCCCTATGAGAGCGTTTTCCAGTTTTCCGAAGTGTATTTTGCCGAAATCCTTCAATTTCTATTAAATGGTCATACGATTCCCCCGGTACATGGAGAAAAAAGTTCTGGAAATATTATACGGAAATTCCGGTAAAAATTACGGTTCTTAACTATAAGTCGTGTTTCTATCTTAATTCTACGGAGCAGCATCGTAAAATTTCCTGAACGATGAGTCCAAATAATCAGCGTAGGGTACTAGGAAAATTACTACCCAACCACAAAAGTATTGGGACACTTGAATTTTTTTCGCATTTTCAACTTTGTGGTTATATAAAATATTGTATAATATTTATAAAAGAAAATTTCGTTATAGCAATCATTATTTTATTTGTTTTGTTGAAAATTTATTTCACAGTTACAAAAATTCAAATAAATAACAACAAAATAACGAAAATAATACATATTCATTGGAAAAATAGGAAAAAATAAATTAAATTTACTGTAGATTTCTTTATGTTCAGCATTTCGTTTCATTACGTTTTTGTTTTACCACCTCTTTAATATGGAGTGGCATTGATTAAACAAGTCTTAATCTCCCTCTTCACAATCCTCGGCGGTAAAAGAATTCCAAATTTCCTTTATTTTTTCATGAAGAACAGTTTTAGTCCTCCTGGATGGATCCGCCCCAAGTCTTTTCTTAATAACTCTCTATTATGGGACTATTAGCGGGCCACTCCATTGTTGGTACTCCGTTGACCTGCAACCAGGCTTTACTGGATTTTGAAGTATGGCTTGGTGCTCCATCCTGTTGAAAAACGAAATCCCTTCAGGCGACTGAAATAGAGGTATTGATGGCAGCACATTTTGGTATTTTTCGGAGTTAATTGCACCATCAATAAAATGGAGAGACCCAACTCCATATCCGGACATGCAGCCCTAAAACCATTACAGAAGTTGGAAATTTGACAGGGTGCTTCAAGCATTTGTCAGGTATACTTCGGACTTTTTTCGTATAACATGACTACGGTTGTCTTTCTGCTATTGTGCACTATTTTCGTAATTTTTTTGTTATTTATTTAAATTTTTTGTAACTGTGAAAAGAACTTCGAACAAAACAAACAAAGTAATTATTACCATAACGAAATTTACTTTTATAATTAAACACTTTTTTATATACCCACAAAGTTGAAAATGTAAAAAAACTGCAAGTGTCCCAATACTTTTGTGACTGGGTAGTATGTTGGAGAATCGTAAAGCCTTTAATTCCGGGAAACATTGCATATTAGGCGATCAAATTTCCTTTTCATGAGTCAGAACAATTTAACGGTGTAGTTACGTTAAACATTTCTTCTGAACACATTTAAAATTATTTCAAGGATCGGAAATTTTACAGTGTGGTTGCTTTTGTGTGCAACACGATTACGGTGAGTGGAACCGTAATTTTTCCTCACATTTTCTCTCCGTATAGATAATTCTTCTTCTACTATGCGCACTGTTTCTCTATATTGGTTACCCTACGGGTTCTTATTTAAGGAGTATTCCTTCACCGTTTTTTTCTCAATGTGGAAAACCATCATCCTTTTCATCCATAAGTAGGATGTCATGCTCACCGGTCTAAATAACTTTGGTCACTCTCCAGAAGAGCGAAATATATCCAGTTAACAAACAGGCGATCTATATTCCTCTGTGATTTGGTGTCAAGACTTTAGCACCGGATGGCAATATGGCAGGGAATATATCAACTGGTCCTGGTATAACGACTCAATTACTCGTCGCACTTCATCCGATGTCGGTATCCTTACTTTGCCCCTGTCTCTTTAAAGAAACAGTCAATCTTGAAGCTTAAGTATATAATATGAAGTCGTTTATTTGATGAAAAGTATTGTCATTCTACCTGTAATATCACGGACAATTTCAAGACTGAAGATCGAATTATTGTAGACAATTTTCTGAAGCTGACAGACTTCAGAAATGTTCCTAGTATCCCCTTTTCTGCAAAGTTCTTTTTAAAGACAAGCTTTCCGGGACAGTACCTCTAATATCATACTTAAATGTCTTCCTTACCTCCTTCCTAAGAGCTCTTCTTAAGCTCCCTTTCCCGCCATGCGGTGAGATTCTGCTCTTCTTGTTCGGTTGGAGTTGTTGAGGTTAATAAAATTCAATAGCTTTGCTTGATATTTGCAGAATCGATCTTATTAGTCGAAAATGAGCTTCTAACACAGTGCTGCAGAGAAAAATAATATCGTATTTATTTAATTTACTCCGCTATGAGCTATTTTGCAGGCGCACTAAGCTAATATTCTGAAAGGAGGCTATTTAACCTGTATTGTTCCAAAGTTTATTAAAGATTGAAAATACATTGAAAGGAGCATTGAAAATTAAACCAATACTCACAGAATCCTTAAAAGAAAGAATGTCCAATCCGAGGAGATTTCAAATATTTCTGTTTGGCAATGCCATAAAAAAAACCGTATAATATAAGAGGATGCATCCCTACATGGAATAACATGCTTGCAAGCCAACACAGTAGAGCTTGTTCCCTCAAATGGTGCAAAGGATCGTGGACATCGCCTGCATAGATGGAAAAAGCAGTTTGTGTTTCATTGAGGTACCACAAAACTTTCCTTAATAAATGTGTGCCAGACATTTTATTGTTGCTCCCCTAATACAACTCAAAGCAGTCGTAGGTAGTCATCACTGAAGTATAGTCAGAATAATGATTGCAGTCTTACATCCATGACAGTGCGGCAAAAATTCTGATGGAAAATTGTGCAGAACTGACCGACAGTACTGGCGAAAAATTTGCTCTTCCTGGGCAAGAAGGATATGCACAATATGTTCACAAACAACACTTGTTGACAACAATAATCCAAGTCATCTTTCGAGCTCTGACAAGCTTAGGCTGAAGCTGGTGAAATTATCCTGGACGGACGGGTATGGTTCAGTTCTAGCTCAGTTTCAACTTTCCTTCAAATATATACATACATGTATGTCGAGTTTGGTTATGTACACCGCAGTGATACGACATGTGTGTTCTGGAGAAAAAGGAGTCCGAACAAGCTGAACACAGAGCCCGGGTGAATTGTCCTTTGTTCCGCACTTTATAACAGATGCTGCTAGCCTGAGGAGAGTAATCGATTGCCTAATGGACTTCGTAGCAAACATGCTCCGGCTTAAGGCTCAGTGCAGCGCAATTTTCAATATTGAGACATAATTTTATATAAATTTCATTGTTATCTAGGACTTTAAAATTCTCTTTGGGATTTTCCGCATTAAGGAGATTTGAAGTTACGAGAGTCATACAGGAATGTCGCATGTGGAATTACTTAAAATTGGATTTTGTGTTTTAATATAAGCAACAAACGAGCTTTGGAAAAGTCTATCAATTACGGAAGAGCGGTCAAGGATATCGTTTGTCGTGCAATCGAAGATCTCTGAAACTCTGTAATAGGAAAGTTAATTATTTTCTTTCTCCTTCAAGTTTCAATTATTTGCAAACTTCTTCAAGTTTAACATTAGCGTAGGTGCGCGTCCTTCGGGTGACTTACTTTTCCTTCACTCGCGAACAGAAAAACTTTTTAAATAGGAAAAATTCTACTTACAGTACAAGGTCCTACAAATGTGTAATGAATGCAATATATAGCTTTTTGGAGTATGCGATGTAAGTTAAGGACATCCTTAATTAATTGCACAGAACTAGGGAATTTTCCAAGGATTGCTTATGAGCACAAACTTCTCGGTTTATTGTTGGTTAATTATTCCCAGTAATTAATGTAGATTTAATATTACAAAACATCTTCTATAGAATGCCAAATGCCCTAGAATTGCATTCAGAAATTCCTTTCCAACAAAGTTTCGAACAATCGGAACTCATTTGGATCAAATTTGAAAAGACTTGTGGAAACATTACAACCATGGTTTTCTAAAGCTTCTACCTCAACGTTGAATTCTTAATAAATGTGAACCAGATATTGGTAATCTCATTGCAAAAGGAAAGCAGTTATTTGTGGAATCTCATTGTTTTCAAAGCCTTAATTTCGTCCTCTTCTGCTTCCTTCCAATTAGACAGTTGATTTGCATTTTCTTTCTACAACATTTCTTTCTGAGGGCCACTTACAATCGAAAATTACGTGACGAGGAAGCTAATCCTTTAGCGGCAATAGCTCAAGTCCGAAGATGTTCGAACCGAACTTTTCCCAGTGAAGGAAGACAACTTAAATAATGGTCTTTGGAAAGTTTTTCGGGGGGACATAATTAAAATCTTTCGAGCAATTGTCTGGCTTTGGCTTTTTTTTTGTCTTGCCAAGGTTTCTTTACTTTGCTTCCAGTCTATAGAGCTCGACTATCTTGTCCAGCAGAATTTGTACAAAGCTTATCCAGATAGAAATCAGTTAAATGCAGAAAAACAAGACACAAAAACCTAAACTGAAACTGGGTCTGGGATAGAAAAATTGCTTTTTATGTTATTTTGTCTATATTTGCTCTGCAGTTTTCTATTATTCGCCGTTTATATACTATAAATCCTGGAGATTCAACCCACTTCTCCGCTTGCTTTGTTTTCTCAGTAATGCAATTATCTGCAACATAAAGCTTCATTACAATCACAACCCAATCCGTTTGCCCTTTCCACTTGCAATTCGGGATGTCTGTGAGTGCCATTTTTCTTCTGGTACTAGGGTATAGTCTTGTTTTTCTTTTTTTTGCAAGTATGTAACCCGAAAGCCTGCTCCAGAGATAACCTTTGTGCTCGTGCACGTATCTGAAATTTACTGCTTTGTACGTTTTGCAAACGCCTGAAAAGCACACTATATCCCTACACAATAGCGATAATTGAGGTGCAAAATTGTATTTCGGTTACTGTTTTTAGTTTTGGTAATAGTAAAATTTGAAATTTTCTATGCAAGGGTAGAAGTTTTTTTTTTATTGATGCAATTCGGAATATGAATTTGAGTTTAAACGAAAACGTAACCAACCAGCGACATTTTGTTCTCTATATAAATTCTTCATAAATGAAACTACCACCTGACGTAGTTCCAAGATGGGATATTGTGTTGTCTAGTTTTATTGCGAGTGTCCATCTTCGTTCGTCTCGATAAGGTACAACTTTTAAATTCTTAATACACTAAATTAATTCGCTTTCTATCGGTGAATCTGCGAAGTCAATTATGCCAATCACTGACGATATTCGGCGCAATGACCGTCACGTTAAGCGGGACCCTACATCATGCTCTACTGCTATTGAAAGTAAGTGCGGACTCATTGGCTCAGTCGCCTCTGACATCAGGCGTATGGCTTCAAAAAGATTCCTCGGCTCTTCCTTTATCTGCTGACGCCGTCGCTGCTTCTAGTTTGAATTCTTCTTTTCCTAGACCTACATCTGTGACCGCCCCACTCTCGTAAGTTCACCATCTATCGCCTCCTCTCTTTTGTGTCCTTTGTCCTTTACAGTCTGAGGGCACATCTACCGTTCTCTCTCAGGACTTAACACCTCAGCAGCCAGCTACACAGCGTAAGGGCAGGCGCTTTAACCGACGTATGGTACGTGCATATCCATCACCTGCCATAATCAATAGTGAGAACAACAATGCCCATCCTGATGTCGCACTACAGGTTGCGAAGAGTGACGCCGTCGTGCAGCGGGCTGTCGAGAGTCAGATTCCTGCTAACTTGAATTTCGCCTAAGCACATCCTGCTCCAGATGTTTGTGCTGTTATTGGTTTGGCCAAACCCAATATTTCGGCGGATGCCAGATATACCATCGACGTCGAGACCGGCTGTGGTCCTCGTAGCGTCTTTGTCTCAAGAATTCATACTGACACTACCATGGATGACGGCGTACATCATATATTCTCGCACCTTGAGTTTGACGGGATGGAATTGGCTCTTTTTTCTCGTCTTTTAAGATATTCATTCCTGATGCTTTGTTCGACGCCTTCGTCTCCCTCAGATTTGGCCTAATTTTGGGAGTTTGTTCCAAAAACCATTCATGCTCCAGAGGTGCTCCAAAAAACTCATCGGCAAGATTAAGTTCTACCACGTTAATGTAACCGGCCTTCCATCTAAGACGACTATCCTCTACACTGGCTCTACTTTTTCTTGTTTCGACGTGGTCTGTCTGACTGAAACTTGGCTTTGTGGAATGATTGCCGATGCTAAGTTCTTTGGGCCGGAATACATCGTCTTTAGGCATGATCGACATCCGTCTACATTGAAGGCCCGGGGGACGAGTACTTTGTGCTTGTGGTTGCGGAATCCCATTCTCTGTTATTGAGCTTTCGGATTCGAATGATTTGGAATTTTTATGTGTTGCTCTGCAATTGCCGAATAAAAATGTATACATTGTAACTTCTTACATTCCTCCAAGATATACAAAGAATACTTATGAATTACTTTTCATATTCCGTCGACACTATAACCTGTGTCTTGCGTCCGAGGGATGAGTTGTTGCTCCTAGGAGACTTTAACTTTCCCACAATCGAAATCACAGACTCTTTTCTGTTTCATTGACAGCTTTGCTTCTTCCGGGCTAGCAAAGTGTTCCAGCATTGCTAACAACTCTGGTAGATTATTAGATTTGGTGTTTAGAACTGACCCATGCGACACCTTTTTTAGGCTTTGTCCGGTTCTTTTGTTTCCTGATATGTCTCATAATCCTGCTTTGATCTTCGGTCCAATACCTGCAGCATCTCCGATTTACACTGACTTCTGTTTTAATTTTAAAAAGGCTGATTTTTCTATATTGAATAACACAGCTCCACAAAAAAAATTTAAAAAATTAATAATGAGGTCTGACTATGTTTACTATATGTTTTCGAGGTCCTTGAATCCGAATCCGAGGTCCGCTTAACCCGATTCGAGACAATAATTGCAAGTGAACCTGCAATTTAAAGTAGATTCGAACCACCGACATTCCTCTGCAACCCCCAATGACCTTTCTATTGTAATCTGTTGTCAGCAAAAAAGAACGATGTGTATTCACGCCTGGGCTCTTTGGATTGGAAGGCCGACACGTTATTACTTACTCCACGGATTCAAACCCTTCTATGCTCAGTTTCTTTTCTGCAATATAACTAACCGTCGTCCATATAGTTAGGTTAGGTTAGATTAAAGTGGCTGCCTGAGAAAGGCACACTTAGGCCAAGGAGGCCCATTGTGATAGCACGTTGAGGCTACAAAACTTTAGCAATCCAGTCCATATAGTTACGCGTGATCAAATTTTTTACACATATATAGTAGAACAATAAAATACAATATCTGTCTTATTACTGAACCTTGTGGCATGACACCAGCTCAGATATATGCCGACTTGTTGCACGTAAACGACAAGTATTAGCAAAATATAAGAACTGATTCATTTCCAGAACTGTTTGAATGCTTGTCCAATACTTTGGAAAAGTCAAGCATTAAGGGCAAACCCATTTCTATACAAGTTCAGTATTAAGTCGGTAGAGACCCTAAAACTGTCATTACGATTAGAGGGGAAGGCTGGCTTACACGAGCCATAGGACCATTCCAGAGAACGAGAAGGCAGACGAAATGGCGAGGAATGGTTCTGCTCTTCATACATCTAGATCAGAGAACGTTCATATTCCACTTAATTGCCTTAAAAGGGAACTATTTCAGGACTTCTTAGCTAAAGCTAGCCTTAGATGGAGTGCGTCATCTCTAGAAAGACATGGTGAAGCTCTAATAAAAATTAGTCGCAGTATGTACAGTGCACTGCTTAATAGGCGAACATGCAGCCAGTCCTTATAATACAAACTGTAGCAGCTGCGGCGATGTTAGACAAGAAGAAACCGTGCTTCATCTTCTAAGTGCCCAGCTCCGGCAGGTTCCAGAAGGAGGATACTAGGAGATTATTGTCTGGAGAATCTTCAGGCAACTTCAGGAGTAAATATTAGGGAGTTAGCTCAATTTCTTAGCTCCTCGGGATGGCTCTAACACAGTGGTCGCACGCCAATATTCTACTACCCCTTGCCTAAGACAGGCAGGTGAATGACTACCGCCTTCCCTCAGGTTGTAGCATCAAAACGGCGCGTAATATGCTAATTGAAGTGTTTTCCTTGGGGGTTAGCACTCGCCACTTAAACCAACCAACAAAATGTATTAACAACTCATTGCTACCTACACTCCGCTGCAACAATACACTCCGATGTATCCATGTAATTGCAGGTAGACGAAGTAAGGAGCTGAAATACTCTTTCTATTCCAAAGAAAGATCTGCATGGCCTTATTTTGTGGCAATTATTTACAGCAATCTGATACCAAACGCATACTATCCAATTTATGCTATAAAAATTTACACCGTGTCGATGTAACGGCTGCGAATTCAAAAGTTGTTTCCTACTTCTTACTTTGGTAAATTTGTACAACTTCCATTATTCAAAAAAAAAGGAAACTAAAAACTTTTAGAAAAAATAAACAAACTTTCGCACATTAAACCACAAGCAAGAAATTCCAAAATCATAAGAAATCGATAAAGTGGTTATTCCCAAAAGTTGCTCCCTTCTATAAAATTAACTTTTCCGCAAGTTTACATCCAGCTGTTACAAGCCAGCTGAACTAATTCCTAAAAATTTTCCAGTATCGTCGTCTTAAGCTTGAATAAATTTTCCTGTTCCGGCATCCTCCTCTATAACGTGTATCGTGTTAGAAATTTTTCGTTAAAATTTCATGCGAGATACACCAACAGTGGCAGATGATAAAAGTGATGACGATATTAACAACAAAGTTCCCACGAGACGAATTTTGTCTTGTGTTCTTGTACAGTTTACCGAAAGTTCCCCTAAGCAGTAGCTGTGGGTACTTAGATTACAGCATCCCATTGTCAGAGAACTGGACCACAACTAAAAAGGACTTGCTTTTGAACCAGTTTCTTCCTTATCTTGTCTCTCCGGTTTTTAAATTGCTTGCCGACCTCTAGACTGTTATGATCTGTATCTGGGTTCTTATACCTTGGTTACAATACAGTTCGCATAAAAGGAAGTCCAAGGGTTAAATTTACTTGTTTCCCGCCAAAGCAAAGTCTTCTCAACTTTTAAAAATGATTTCAAAGTTTAATTCTGAGAAAAAGTTATAATCGAAGAAGTTACAAAAAAGAAACAATTTGCGACTTAATTGGTATCACCATTACCTTGGGAGACAAAATTGAAGGGTTTATTGGCGACGCGTGCCCTACCAAAATGAAGGAGGGTCCCAAATTGGGATTCACCTCTGGGTCATTTTTTATGCATGAATTTACGCTGAAAGTGACAACAATATCACAGGTAAGGGTTATCCTCAAATGGGATAGTACCTCGGGTGTTGAGCGTGCCAAAACCGCTTCCTTTTGTTATATTGACACCTAACCGCACCCAAGCCATTGAACAAGGGTTTGTTCCTATAAAAAGGTTTCCATTCTCTCATTTGTTTGCTTTCCTCCAGTATCCCTATCTGGGATAGCCCAATTCATTTTCCCTTGCAATATTGAACATCTTTTGGGAGAATTTACGGTCAAAAGGTGAAAAGTTTTTCCTTCGCGCATTATAGGTAAGCATAGGCACGTGTACGAAATTGCGCCAAGCCTGAATGCGGATCAGGATAATGTTCAACTGATGAGCCCGGGCGGCAAATACATTATTTGGGGGAACATGCTACTGATTTAAATGATAATTATGCTAATGACCCACAGCGAGGAGAGAAAAATATGTAGAAAAACATTACGACCGTCGGATAAAATTACTTTTTCGAGACATTTGACTTTTATGTTTTGATTTGACATGTTTATAGCATTAACCTTAATAGGAAGCCATTGGGTTCGTTTTGAGGGGGAGGGGACGGCCCTACTTACTTGGGGAGTAACATCACAATTTTAAAAGTCGATTCTAGAAAGAAACTGATATGTTTTGATGAAAATTGTGTTTCAAATGGAGAAGTCTTAAACTGGGGTATTCTTCTATTTTTGGGACTCGGGTGCATAGAAACGAATTATCAAAAGTAGAAGACGGGCATACACTTCAATCCAAGACTTTCCTTGGATGCAGTTGACGTATATACTCGTCGTGTAAAATAAAAAATGTCCGTTAACTATTGTTGTATTTTCTTTATATAACCGATAAACCTGCTATGAATTTTTGTTCTCTTTGGTGTATCGCTTATTCCCCGTATAACGTATTTGCTTACAAACTGAGAAGATTACTTTTCCGTATTTTCGGTATTCTCCGAATTGTCTATCGAATATTCCCCCTCTAAAATTGA
Source organism: Leptarthrus brevirostris (assembly GCA_964036015.1). Taxonomy (NCBI): domain Eukaryota; kingdom Metazoa; phylum Arthropoda; class Insecta; order Diptera; family Asilidae; genus Leptarthrus; species Leptarthrus brevirostris. The sequence continues at coordinate 136,470,023 of OZ038372.1, read as the reverse complement.
AATAAAATAAGAAGAGCGAACTTTGAAGGTTGTAGTAATTTCTGACTTGTTAGAAGAGGGTGATACTTACTTATAAGACTGAACAAATTTTATTTTTGTCCTCAGTGATTATCAAAGTAAAGTAGGTATAGAGTAATGTGGTTTAAAAATTGCGCTTAAATTATTCATTATTGCTAAATTTTACCCTCCAAATGGGTGATTCGCAATAGCTCTGTTAGCGACGTTGTGCGTATCAAAAAGCGGGTCAGAAGTGGATATTACCGACGATTTTGCAGACGACCTTTATAGTGACAGTGGATCAGAAGATGGCGATTAAATTAAAAGTTCTCAGTTGGATGCGCAATAAAATATGATATGAGTTCCATTTTATTTTTTGCGGAAATTCTGTTCAACAATTGTCTGTCATAGATCATCACGAGAAATTTATTTTACTCCCCCAAAGAGCGCATTGTTCTTGAACTCTCTTACGGGCAACAAAACGTAAACGTCTCATCGGAAATCATTTCTCCAACTCAATGCCAGCTACGCCATCAAAAACAAATCCATTTCTGCTCAAAAAATGTAATCATTCCTCATTTTGCTTTACTTTTTTCGTAAAATTTTTAAAAGGTGTATTTGCTCTGCGTTCGACGTGTATGGCCATTGCTTGACGTACGTTTTTGAAACTAAATTCCGCAGTTAACTGATTATGTAACGTTATTTTCTCTACATTAAAATTTCTTATATTTTTAATTACATTAAAATTGAATTTTTCATAAGAATTGATGAAGACAGCAAATTCAAAATCATCACAATCGTTCCGCGCGTTACGAAGTTATGTGCCACCCTCTTCTCCCATTCCATTTTTCCCATCCATCAGAGTAACAATTGTAGAAAATACTCTATACAACAAAAACAGAATCCAAATCGGTCCATTCGTTACGAAGTTAGACTACACTCCTCCCGCACCCGCACTCCAAGTTCGTAATTTTCCTGTAGAATGGGATAACGTGATTCTAGACAACAATAAACGAATCATCCAAGTCGGTTCCCGCGTTACGAAGTTAGGTTTCGCTTCCTTCCACCCTAACCCTAGGATTACATTTTTTTCATAGTGGCAATGGGGGAACATATTTCATACCATAAGCAAACAAAAATAATCATTCGATACGCTCCACGTGTTAAGTTAGACTCTCCGCTCCACCTCTCACCCTAAGTACGTCTCGCTTTTGAGAAGTCGGTAAAAAAGAGCCGTCAAAATTGCTGCATTAAATACGAAGTTAGGTGTCGTCCCTTTGCCACCCATACACTTTAAACCTTCGTCCAGGTAAATCCGACAGAAGCCATTGGAAGGAATACGCATGCGGACGGCATGACTACCGAAAATGCAATTACTTCGTATAACCACAATCCAAAACCCACATGCGTTAGGCGAACTGAACAGCTGTTTGGTTGATCTCTCTTACAGAAATTAGAGGATGTCCAATTGATGTATATTTGTGAAGCGTTCATCTGCGAAACTTCTATCGGTCGCCTCTAAACCCGTCTCATCGCTATGACCGGGTACCCGAGAGAGAATCACCCCAAGTTTTGAAGACAGGCATCTGCATGCCTGCAGTATTTCATCGTATTTGAGTGGAGCGCCTAATGGTCGTCTGATTATTTAAGTCGAGCGCCTAACGGTCGTTTGATCAATCAAATTTTACTGCGCCTTTGTAGGACTTTGTCGCCCTTTTAATGGCCAGGACATCTGCTGCAGTGGTCCCAGAGTCGATATTAGTTGCATATGTCGAGGTGGTAGAAGAAAACTCTCGGTATCACGTAGTTACCAACTTTTGAATCATCGGTGAAGATCGGTATTCCTGACATTTGCAGCCTCTGACAACGTCCCCACTCTTCCCTGCTATGTATTCTAGGAGAGAAAGCTTTCTCGAAGCTTATTGTAGAGACGTTATAGTCAGTGCTTTCCTGCAGATGATCTCCTGCGTAGGCAATTAGTATACTGCTGTGTCCGTAGCCCAAGTTTTCCAGCTAAGAATCCAGAATGATTTCCAAATATTTCACTTGTGACTTTACCGTTAAGGTTTTTGGGTGGTTCAAAGGGTTCTTTTCGCCTTCTCACCGTTTCAATATTCTAGTCTTTCAAAAAATCGCCAGGAGCCATAGGATGATCGTTGGAATGATCTCAATGCTTCCATACTAGTTGCTTTTAATTTTGATATTTAGTATTGCCATAAAATATTCTTCAGTTACAAAAGCTTCTGATTTTAAAAACATATCACTTCTTATTTCAAGTCTTAATAATTTTCAGCAACAAATAAAATTGAAACCAATTTTTGTGTTGCTCTAACTTTATTTTCTCGAAGATTGCACTGGTATTTATTTAGGTTTTGTTTTCTAACCATTTTAATTATTAGCCACAACCTTATACAGATTGTGAAAGTCGAAAAATCTTAAAGTATCAGTTTGGACTTTAAGAAATGTGCACCAATGTCAATACTTCTGGTTTAGGTTAGACCGAAACTATAAGAGTTCTTTTTTTCTAGAAGGCACTCTACAGAATTCTGTACAGAACGCATGTTTAATGGATCATTAAACAACGATCTTTCTGCGATCTTCGCTTGGAGCTGAGCAATTTATGTTATATTTAACGCATCCAAAGTTTAATGCTGTTTAATATCCCTTAAAAAAATATCCAGTCCATCCCCAAACCATTTCAGTCAATGGGGGAATATAACCCAGTTTGTCCTATCTACGTACATAATCTCCTTAGACGGAATGTCGCTTGTTTCTCTTCTGTCTCTACTTCTACATGTTCTTTTTAACGAAATTACTAGCCTGATTACTTGTATACACTTTATAACAACACGATTTTGGAACAGGTTATCTTTCGTTATTATCTCTTCCTATCAGCTCCAAACGATCACTCGAAGGTGTATATCGTCACGTCCTTTACTCAATCCCTTAACACATATCAATTTCCTTTAAACCCTTCTCTGCCAAAGCTATGCTAAAGTATGTCAAATTATTTTGAATAATCGTTTAAGTTGTTAGCAATTACTTTTCAATATAAGTCTAATTATGATTATCGAGGAATCGTAATTATCATTAGTTTACAGCTGCGATTTTATGTTTCTTAATGACATATTTAAGTGCTTTAACCTCATTTTTAAAGCATTATTTCGGTTGTTCTATTTATCACTCTTAACCAGTGCATCTGTTACAAATTTTAATGTTCATTTATAAGTGCTAAACTACAAATTGCTCTTTCATTACAGAAAACGTAACTGAGGGTATACAAAACAGTAATACACATATTCGTGAAAAGACTGAATAGCCTCTCTAGTAAATACCGTATATTTCCGAAAACAACATGTTTTTCTATTCGTTTTAACTGAAGCTAGTACTTCGACTAAAACCTTTACAAGCTTTCATCATTTTTTTATACATTCCATCCACTGTTCCCACTTTTGCTTTGAAAGCAATGGCATAATTCACATATATCCCATCTACACTAATAAAAAATGTTGAAATGATTCAGTTGTCGGGACGCAAAAGATACAGCACAGAATTTCTACACCCGTCACAGATTTTATTTTAATTTTTTATATTTCAATCATTTCCTGACGTGCGCAATGTCATGCTAAACTTTAAAATGTTTGTATTAAATCAATTGGGTCTTGTTCCAAAAAAAAAATCCTCCGGCACTATAGCATAATTTCAATAAAAATAAACCTCAAAAAACGCACACGTTTTTCAATAAAAAAAAACCACCAGCTGTGAATAATCTCATAAACCCCCGTAAAGATGCTGTTTAATGAAATTCATGCCCCTTAGCATATGTCTTCATAACAAGAACAAAACGGTACCGAAAAGAACTCCCAAAGAAGCTGCGGGAATGGCCAACTACGAAGAACCAAGCTGGAACGAGAAAAGGTAAAAAACTGTTCTATTAACGTATGTGGACACGAAAGGCCCAAGCAAAGGGTCAAGTTTGAACACCTGGGAGGACTGAATATTTGCATAAAAAAAAAAAACTTCCACCTTTTAAAATTCATCCGGATCTCCGGTTCACATGCTTCCAGGATAACTTTATAACGGCAAAGGAAAATTCGTCTTGGAGCAATGGATGATGCTGCAAGACATCCTTTAAGATCAATATGATAATGTGCTTCGGTTTCACAAGTTGAGAGATGGCGCAATATCCATAATTTATAATTTACCGATCTAATGGCGTTTTGAGTAAATTCGTTGCATGGCGCAAACCATAACCGTGGGGAATATGAAAAGGCCCCAAAATTTACATTTCTTTCCGCAGATTAAGGGTACAAATTGAGGAGAATCCATAAATTGACCTTTTTATTGGGATGCTAAAATAATAGATTACGTTTCGAGGGTAAAATTTGAAGTGGGGCCACTTCAGGGGGCTGCCATGAGGATATTTTATTTTATATTGCCCGACTCTAGAGTGATATTTCTTGTAAGTTTATAACGCTTCATCGGTTGACACGTTTACTTGGAAACTTGATGCCGAAGCCTTGGAAGTTATGCGAATAGAAAATTACGTGACGATATTTTTGATGTTTTCGTTTCGAATAGTGTGCTTTTGAAAATGAATCGTCTTCGGGGGACTGTAAGATGATTGAGTCATGAGTTGTTCTAGATCAAGATTGGCCAAACTCTCTGACGCGGTCATGGTTCATAAATTATTAAGTAGGAATTTTAAAGCAGTAAATTTTCTGGTAGATACTTTCTTTAAGATACACAGCAAGACGAATATTATCCTGATAATTATTTTGTAGCATCAATTTACGATTACATTAATTCTATTGACTCTATTAGACAAATGTAAGCATGGAAAATGCGGTTGAGGTCATGTGCAAATAGGTTTTCGAGGGCACGTATTAACATTTTGTAATATATTTAAACAAATTTTTGTTTTATTTTTAAAAGTGAGATCGTCACCGAATTAACAGAGCTTTCCTACATAAATGTACAAAATTTTACGAAAATCTATTCTTGGGTTCTCGAGATATGAGAATAACACTGTTCTGAGAAAAGCCCGTTTAAAGTCTGAGATAAGATTAATGGAAACACAATTCCTTTGCAAGAAAAGCCTTCTGCTAAGCCACTAGGAGTGTGGAGGCTGGTTTTCTGCTACTTTGGCAGTTAACGCAGGAATTAAATTCCTTTCTGTGTTATTAGTTTTGGTCCAGCACTTAAGTTGCTGGAGTACGGGTTGAAACCGCACTTTCCTAAATATTTTTGTAAAATGTGTCGAAAATGGTACATTTATCTATTCTGATCTTTCCTAGTAATAGTAGGATGATTATTTATTATAGATGAAGTACATTCGCCCCCCCCCCCCCATTTTCCCATAGGTATTCCGTTCATAATTAGGTCGCTGAGGCTAAAGGGGATGTGATAATGAGGTGTTAAGCATTTAAAATGCTCTTTTTTCATCTGAGCTGCAGCGTGTGATACAAAGATATCGGATTGATATTTTTAAGAGCTACTCCTGAGTCTATATACTACAAGAAAATGTGAGAAGAAAAGTGATTTTTTCGAGGTATCTAGATATATGTAGCTCCTTAATCTGAAAGTTTACTTGTAACGCTTGTTATCGAAACGGATGACGCTGTTTTCGTAATTCATAACCCCTAAGAAATTAAAACTGAAGAGAAAATCAGCGTGGGTGGAAAAAATATGTATATTAAATTTTCTAACAATGACAAGTTCTCTTTTTATTTCCTTTTACCGACTTCGCATAGGATACCCTCTAAACTGCCTCTCACCTTGGATTGGTTCGAAGCGACCACCTTCAACCTTCAACCTAACCTAACGTTAGAGTGGCTGCCTAAAAAGGCACACTTAGTCCAAAGTGGCCCATTGTGATACCACAGTTGAAGCTGTTTCTTCAAACGCCATTTAACCCGTAGGAAAAGTGGAGAACCTACCTAATTACTCTTTTTGAACTGTCGGCAGTGGAACCTACTTCTCGGGGAGATGTTGTATACATTGGCTGGGTTGGAAAGGATTTAGCCTTAGCACGTGTCTGGGAATCACTTAGAGCTCATGATGACCTGACGTTAGTGGAGCCTATTTGGGTTACCTCTTCAAGAAAGGCGGGCCCAGAGAAGGTGGAGTATTGTTTCCTCTTCCTCTTCGTCTCGGCAACTTCTACAGAAATCGTTTGAAGGCGCACCGAGTCTATCGGTATGTCTGCCTATAAGACAATGGCCCGAAAATGCGGACACGATGACGCTAATTAATTTACGTCCGAGTGAGGTGAGCTCACTTGACCGTTTAGGGTCGTGTGATCTGGAATTTGCAATCCTGAGAGATGTCTGTGAAATCTCCAATTTGCAAGTGGCCAGCGGCTTGGTGAGTCTGACGTATCTTAAGTTTGTTCTAAACAATGAGTTTCGTAAGATCCTCGCTCCTGGAAGTTTGGGAGACACTAAAACCATCGATGCGATGCTTGGTTAAGTATAGGGATCATAAAATTTCTGAAAAATAATGATGCCCAGCATCGTGTTAGCCCTGTCAATGATTGAGTCTACATAATCCTCGAAAAAAAGATGAAAGTTGAGGGCCACCCTCAAATCTCTCTCATTGTCAACGTTGCTTAAGGCAACCTCATCGATGGTGTATTCGAAGAGGAAAGGACGTCTTCACAAAACGTACCCAAATCAGAGTTCAAGAGACTACAATCAGAGGAGTGGGAAACAGTGCGAACAAATTTGGCATCGTCCGCGTAACATAAACATTTTACTACTAAACAGCAGAAGCAACAGAGTCGTCATTGGATATTGGATCAAAAGCACAACAAATTCGGGCAGCTGCAGGACCAGCTCCTCCTCCGGCCAGAAACCTACCCTTTCGGGTGTCAACAATAATTACAATAATGCTCGGCAATGGTTGTTTACAGGGAAAAGTATCGTAAATTGTACAAACGCAATAATAAAGAAGGTGAATAGGCCAAAGAGCTTTAGGACTATCTTTGAGGGACGACACTACCCCTTCAGGTGGTGGAAGTTGCTCCTTTTATCTCCTTTTTCCGAAATCGGCACATAATAATTGGCCCGAATTCATTGCATACCCGTCCGACTCATTGACTCTGTATACAGGATGAAAAGGAGCGAGCCGAGAATGCTACCATGAGACACCCGCAAAGTGACAAGGATTTGGTCGGAAAGATCTCCGCGAAATAGCACACGCTGTGTAATTATTTCTTAGTCAATCCTATCGAAAGCCTTGCCTGATTCAATGACCGGCAAAGGATAATTAAGGAATTCATGAAAGGCAGTGGTCGTCAATTTACCCTTGAGGAAGCCACGTTGAAAGGATCCCATAAAAGGCCCGCAACGAAATCGAAGTACGTCTCTGACGACAGACTCCAAAACCTTCGCACAAGCTTGCGATCGATCGTAATTAGAAACATAAGACTGACTGCTTTCTTTTGGAAAGAAATCAACACAGAAGTCTACTAAAGCTCTGGAATACGACCGGAACGCAAAGACAGATTGAAGAAATAACAAAGAACACAAGTATGATACGATTGGCATTTATTCCAGAAGGAAGCAGGAATACCACTGGTACTATCCGAGAAGCCATCAGACAGATTAGATAAGTGTTGCGCAAAAAGTTTATCGTCAAATACCAAATCACTGGACTCAAGGGAAGTAGGTGGGAGCCGCGTCAAATGAGTAAAATTAGAAGTGGAAATATCACAGAAGGCAGTTCGGAAGTATTCTGCGAAGAAAATGGCACTTGTAATAAAATTTTCGCTTTCACAATCGAGATACCTCAAAGAAGAAGGATAAGCGTCACTACTGCGCTTCGCGTTAATAAACCACCAGAACCGTTTGGGATCGCTATGCAGCGTGCCTATCATGTTAGACAGGAACTCGGCACTTGCACTTTCTGCAAGATCAAGGCCAAGAGTCGACTAGTAAGAACGAGACCAAAACTATCATGTCCTTGGTCTTGTTCATCAGTAATAAGAATTTTGCAGTTTTGCCCTTTTATTGCAAGTTGGATCTTGGACCAAGCCAGAGACCGGTACCGATTTTGCTCATCATTTAAAAGATAAGATGCACTTGTTCACTATAGTTTACTATCTTAAGAAATCAAATAGTTTTTAGCTAAGATTAGTTAGGTCAGGTGGCAAGATTTCTATGTAGTTTTCTAATTCCATTAAACACTTTAATAGGTACATATTTCATTTTATGAAAGACTAAGTTTCCACCAAGAACATCCAGTTTGATTCGGGATAATTTGGTCTGACTTCTTAACACATTCCTTTTGGGTTCTAATAAAAAATGTTGCGGCGACGTAACCTATGTCTATTTCATTTCTAAGGGCACTCATGTTTTTTCAGGTGACTAAGTTACACAATTTTGTATATCCTTATCCTAACATATTCTCTACTGAAAAAAATAGATTGTCCTATCTTAATATCAACCTCTTGTGGGGCATGGACGGAAGAAGAACTTCACGACATTCGAGAACAAAGATTACAAGTGGATCAACAATTTAAGGCGGGTTCCGAACTATCGACTTTACTCTGCAACCCCAATGATCCTTTTAGCGTAATTTCTTGTCAGCAGAAAACAAACATCGGTCGCTGCCAGTGGGGTTCGAACCTTAGATCTCCGGAAGGCCAGCACGTTATCACTAACTCCACCAATGACTTGGGAATGAAGTATTAGAGGCCTTAATTTGCTGTCGCAAAGGATTTGTTTTTCTTATCTTAAATTTAAACAGCATAAACCGATTTATAGCTCTCTTTTGTTTGATCATTTCAAGAACGAAGTCGAGACACCACCGAGGAGTGGTGGGATTAGGTCTTTCGAACAGAACTTCTAGGAATTTGAATGTCGTAACTTTCCTTGTGGGTTGGTGATGTGAAATTTGGGGCTGTCACTGCATGTCACGACTGTTTTTGATTGGAAAATTAGAGTAAAGTTGTCATTGCAAAATAAAACTTCAGGAAAGCAATTCTGTGTTTTTGCTGAAAGAGCGCCCAATTGAGCCGGACATTTTGAAAGTCAACACATTTTCCAATTTAAGTAAAAATCGAAATGATTGTGAAATTTAAGTCGTTTTCCATCGATTTTTCATGTGGTTGTATAAATAGACTTAAACCACTTTCAATAAACGGCTCAATTATCTAATTTATTCGCCATTTATTAAGAGTTCCTAAACTTTCTTCTTAATAATATATATTTTTTTGGTTCTCATTTCTCTGCTGTCGACATTACCGAGTTGGTATTCTTTGCATTCTTGTTTTGATCTTTATTGGAGGACTGATGTTAATGGGATCACTAATTTGAGAAATAAACACTTAAAGTAGTTAATTGTTTCTCTTAATTTTTGCACTACAGCGTAGTTGTTCTAGTTTCCTTCCATCCTATTGTCTATTTGAACAAACATCATCAATTTGGATTCTCGTTACTATGTACGAATGTAACCATTAGAAGTTCTAGGTTCATCTACTTTGGTATTTTAGTGTTGGGAATGGCATATTGTGTTGTCAAAAAGCGATTAGATGGCATCTACTTCCTTACTGCTTAATGCGCTTACTCGTTCATTCACACTGCTGTATAAAACTTACTTAATACGCTTAGTTGCTGGCTATAGTTCGGTCAAAAATGGGCGGCAAGTTTAGAATGGTGTTTCGTCCTAATCAAAGTAGAGTAGAATAACGAAGAGTAGAGCAGAGTATAGTGGAGCGGAGTAGAGTATCCAGGCTTACTTGTTTTTAAGTTATAAGGATTTGCTTCTTATTTGGAAATTGCATAAGGATAAACATTTTTTATGGCCGTAGCATAAATATTATAGTAAATGATAACGTGTCGACCTTCCATAACAGGGGCCCAAGTTCGAGAAACACCGAAGGTAATACCTGGTTTTTTTCTGCTGACAGCAAGTTACGAAAAAAGACCTTCGGGGATGGTTCAAAATCCACCTTAAATTGTAGTTCAGTTGCAATCGTTGTCTCGAATCTCCCTCCCCAGCTCCTACAATAGGTTACGGGACCTAGAAATAGAGAGATGTGAGAAAACATTATTTACCCTTATTGTTCATATCCTTGGATCAGGCGACGTCTTATTTTCCTTTCTTCGTTTTAACCCCGAGCCATCAGAGAATTGCATTTCCCAAGAGACGTGTTATACATAGTTCTGAAAAATTAGTACCACTTGGATTAATGGTATAGAAACAACTCCCAAGATCACGTTTTGAGTAAATTAGAGAACAGTTTCCTGCTCCCAAACAATGCCGGAACTTATATCCAAGTTTGACGGTGAGAAATAAGTTATTACTAAATTCACGTAAACAAATGATTCATTCAATTGTGGTTTATCAATTTTGGGTTGAGTTAGCGCGAAATTTACCATTCTAGTGAGATTTATCGGATGCAAATCGCAAAATACCTGCCCGCTGAAAATACGTGCAAATATTAATTGAACAAAACAGGGTAACTCTGTTATTTTCCCAGTGCAGTGATAAACTGAAATGAGTTAAGCAAACACAAAGAAAATAATTTCGCTATTTACACTTCTGTTCGAGTGAACATCCGGCTAAGTCCCTGGTGGGTGTATGTGTAAATATATCTGTCCGGACCAGCTGTAGTGGAATCGTCGAAGTTGATCGGGCTTTTTCTCGCAAAGCTTTCGGTCTTAATTTCCGTTTTTTGATTGAAAATTGTTTCAGCAAACGACTGTACTGAACATATCTAGCTGGTTTTATATGTGCGAACTTTTTGCCCTGTTGGTCGTTTGACACCCTCCGATGCAAGGATGATATTTACTATATGAAGCTGGGACACATTTACGGATTTAGATAGGTTGTAGCGCGCTGGTCATCATCGAAAAATATCACGACGGATTTCACTTCTGCCCACGACACATTGGACTTGCATTAGCCAAAATTGCGTGGCTTTTCACAATTCTATCAATTCCCTCCATGAGCCAGAGCCATCCGAAACTCCTATTTTAACTGCATAGATATACTTTTTCAACAACACACTTTAGCAGCGCGATATTTGGCGCGGAAATCTGCTCAGTTAGAACTAATCACAGCACCAGCCGGACGCGAAAACTTATCAGTGCAAACAGTGCTTTTATATCCCCAAAATGTTGCCAGCTGCAAAGATAACTCCATTCAGCAATTTCAACAAACAAATGGGTGAATGTAATCTATCTCTCTGCGTTAATATAAATCAACAGTTTACGCTTTCATTACCACCTAATTATAATTGAACTATGTCCTTACCCTCGATGTGACTCTCTGTAATTATTTATTTTCGTTTTTGACACTTTATTTAAACGTGATGAACGACAGAGCCAGTACAGGGCTTCCAAGCTTGCACGTGGAAACGTGATTGCAATCAACTCATAAAACTGTAGAACCTGTGCGACTAATGAAGTTTTAAAGGCTTTTAAAAACAATTATTATGAAAATAAAATGAACTGTTCAAAGATAACACACGTTCAGAATTTTAAACAATAGTGGAAGCTTTATTTATGAACAATTATTTGCTCTGTTTGCATAACTTCTGCTGCTACTGTTTACATTTCCAAAATAATGTTATTCAGTGATAAATACTAATACTGTAACAGCTATTGTTCGTACTCAAAAACAGGATTATTGCCCTTGAGGTCTTCAAACGTAAAAGAGGATTAATGTGAAATTATTCATAGAGAAAGGTATCCTAATACACTTATTCATGTTTTTTGCATCATTTTTTGCATGGACAGCACCTTTATTCATAATTATCAGAATAACTCATAATTTCTAGGTTCAGTGCAATGTGATCGTTTAATGTACGGTGATATGCAAATAGCCAAATATGCATTGATGGAACTCTGGAATTTATAAATAATCTCATAGAAACTACAGTCGCCGACTTATGAATATCCAGACAAAGATTGCAAGTGGACTTACAATTTATAGTAGATTCCGAACCATTGACATTTTCGCTGCAACTCTCATGGCCTTTTTATCGTAATCTATTCTCAGCAGAAAATAACCATGGGTCGCCGTCGGCGGGATTCGACCCTGGAACCTACGGATAGATGCGAAAGTTGTTTGGGATCTATATAAAACTTTAGCCGTTAGATGCTTAATTTTTATTTTATTTTTTTAATACGATGTAACCAAATCCTAGGGGACAACTCTTTGATGCGTTAGCATGGTTTTGGCCAGAAGGGAATTAGGGTAAGGGAAGTGAGGAAACTTGAATGTCTTATTTTTGCATTACTGCGAACTAAACAACAGCCCAGAGACGGAGTGAATTATTTTAATTTTTTAATAAAAGCTCACGGGGAGACCTGGTCTCGAACCCGGGGCTCATGTCATGGTGGCCGTGCCGCTCAACGATTTCATCTAACTCCGTCTCCTAAACGTCTAAAACAAAACGGAAATTGCTCTAAGAACTAGAAAAACCGATTAAGATGATGGTTGGTTGGTTGGTTGGTTAGTCAGGCTGTTTGTTACTAAGAAGCACCAAATTCACTCGGAGGCCATGAAGGCCCATTGTGAATGCCTTAAAAAGAAGAAGCATGGTCAGAACTTATGTATGTATGAATCTATTTAGGTCCACCAGTGCTATCTCAGCTAGGTCGTCCGGATTGTCAAAGAACCTTGCTCCCAAACAGGTGAGTCGTCGTTCTTTTAGAGCCGGACATTCGCAGAGCAAGTGCACTATGGAATCAGTTTCTTCTTCATCTCTGCAGCTTCTACAGAACTCATTCGATGTTACGCCGAGTCTAATGGCCATATCTCCTATGGAGCAGTACCCGGTGATGACTCGGATGACTGTTCGAAAGCGCTTTCTATCGAAGTATAAGAAATTTGAATTTCTGCTATGATTCAGCTCCGGCCAAAAACTTTGTATTGTGAAGCTGTAATTGATATTTTTCCACCGTTCCGAAGTCATGTTGGAGTAATGTCGATCAATTTGACTTTTTGATGTGTTAAGGGGAGGGTGTACCCTTTCCACCGGCATATCTATGTCTGTATTTGAACAATTTTTGGCGAGTTCGTCGACTTTTTCGTTACCCTCTATGCCGACATGTCCTGGAACCCAACAGAACCTAACCGTATGGTATGAAATATTTCTTTGGACTCAGATACAGTCTTTAACACATTCTGACTTTATCAAATAGTGATCTCAGTTGCTGACATCTCTTTTTCTTGGGCAGTAAGTGCTGCTTTCATTATAGCGTATATTTCCGCTTGAAAGATGCTGCATTCGTTGGTGAGTCTATACTTACTTATTTGCAGCGCTTCCGAGAAGACTTCAGCTCCAATCTCCTTTTCTGTTTTCGATTCATCTGTGAAGATGGCAGTTCCTTTAATTATGTTTTCAGGGTGCTTCCAATCTTCTCTGTTAGGTATGATAACGGAAAAGGGTTTTCTAAAGTCATATTGTGCCTTCATATAACCTGTTGAGAGGTCCAACCCATTTTGATTAAAGGATTAAAGAAGTTCAGTATGACTGCATGTCCAAAACTCTGTGGTGTCCATTGCCTATTCTCATTCTCTAAGTCTGATAGCTACCAAGGTTCCCACTCTTTTTGGATTGAAGGTGTAAAATGGCTTCCAAACCAGCTTGTGGCATGGATTTTATTGCGCCTGTTGTTCCCAAGCAAGCCAGCCTTTGCACCTTCACTAAATAGTTAAGGTGTGATTGCTTGTTAACTGCATCCCACCAAACAATTGACCCATGGTCAACCAAATTTGAACAAAAGAAATGTATGTTTAGTTAATAAAAATTTTGTAAAACAGTCACATCTCTTCTGGACTTTTCTTAATTGTAGGCCCAATTGCGGTGTGGATGCCCCTCTACGTTGTGCCTTGACGACCATGAAGGCAATGATTCTCGTATGATTTATAATACCTTTGGTGACTTCGTTAAAACGTCTTTGGATAACAATTGTGATACTAGTTTTAAAGATTATACTCATTGGACGAGGCTTTTGCCGACTTCTCTTCAATCCAAAGACTGAGTATTTGACGAAGCTACCGTCTTCAAATTTGTCTCGAATTTGGCTAATAGTCTTTCGTGTAGTCCTGATGGCATTCCTGCGTATTTCTTGAAAAGTGACAGAATTAATCATAAGATTCTTATTTACAAGATTTTAGTTCTGGGCTTTCCTCCAGCATTGCTCCAGTGGTTATATTCTTATTTGTCCTATAGCACAGAGCGGGTTTTATTTCGTGGTATGCTCTCTGACGAAATTAATAACTCTTCGGAGGTGCCTCAGGGTAGTCATTTAGGACCTTTGCCTTTCATCATATACATTAATGATGTATCTTTGATTCTAACCAATTCGAAAATCCCCTGTTATGCTGACGTTGCCAAGATTTTTTGTATACTCTGACTTCCTTAATTGGTGCTTTATTAATTTCCTTGCTTTGAATATTGACAAGTGCACTGTTATTTCATTCTCACGCAAAAGGAATTCTTTGTTTTGTAATTTAACTATGGGCGGTAGCTCACTGAACAGACTTGACAAAACCGAAGATTTGGGTTTATTTTCATTTGAGGATCATTTTGACGCTATTATGTGTAAAGCTAATTGCGATAATGGGCTTCATTAAACGATGGTCAAAGGAGTTTGATGACCCATATATAACGCAGCTTGGAATATTTGTGAGATTCGCCCTTTGTGGCCTTCCCTGGGTTAATTCTCTTCGTCTGCCTCCATATGTTGATCGACTTCTGCTTCTTCCTTTAGAGTGCCTTGAGGCTAGACGTGCTTTTGACTGTCTGTAAGGTGTGATTAATTCCCTCGAATTGTTGGGGTTCCGTTTCGCTCCTGAAGGGCTCAAAACTTTTTCCATATGCTTCACCATCACACCAACTCTGGAATGTTTTGATCGTGTTGATTTACATATGTCCAAGACGCAGATCAGGGATCGGGTTGAGTGGAGTTAATTGTTTTTCTTTTCTTTTTTTATCTCTGGTTATTTTAGTGTCATCTTATTTTATTTATTTAAATCAGTAAATTTCCAAAATAGGAATGCCATGCTTTAGTCCTTTCTCCAAAATTATGACCGAGTTTTTTCTGTTGTCTTTATAATGATCCTCTACTGTCTATATAGGTTTTTCTTGCAATTATACGAGGTTGAGAGATTTGGGTAGGTGTCATAAAAAAGGTAGTAAATAAGTATTTATTAGGGTAAATGAGAACATTGGGAAAGGAATTCGATGTGTATAGACACGTCGAGTAATTTAAAGAATTATAAATTAAACTATAGATAAATAGGCTATAAATTTCAAAATGTTTGTTGCTTTATATCTTTTCTTCCTGCACTTTCCCTTTCTTATAATTTTAATCACTAGACCTCAGGCAGGTAACGATTGAGTTTTTCCTGATTTTGCTCACTAAAACATATGAACCCAAATTGAGAATTTTCACTGGTTGCTAGGGATGTTCGATATACATGGATGCATCAAATTCACTCGATGTTTATGATACGATACATCGAAGCAATCCGATGTTTTGAAAAGTTATTTATACTTTTTTTTTTATGAGTAGAGATTATAAGTATAACAAGAATAGAGACTCTTCGAAAAGAGGGGAAATTAGTTGCCACAATACGAGACAATATACAGGCAGCGATGGTAACCAGGGAATTACAGAGCATTAGTAGATTCTCTTTTTTCCGATGTTAAATATGATATCGTTCGCTGAATATGATATCGTTCAGCTTCAAGAGTTGGGTAACAACACCCAAATCAGCGAATTTTGCATAAAAAGTCGTTTTTTTCCTTAGTTACATAGATTCCTTGAACAAAGTTGTTTAGAATTATGAGTCCACTCTGATTCGGGTATGTTGTGTATCAAAACAACATCTATTATAACATATTTTGTATGATTGCATAATATCACTGCAACTTAGCGATGTAATTTTAGAAAAACTACTCGATTTTGAGGAAACATCGAACCGAGACATCGGATAACATCGATGTACAGTCTCGATATATTGCATCGAATAAAACATCGATGTGTTTTTTGAGTGGACACCCCCAGGTTGTATAGCCTAGTTGTAGACTATTAAAAAATCTGAAAATCGCCGTATTGCCCATCAAGGACTTTTTTTTTGCAATTTTCAAAGGCCAGCAAACTCCTCCAAGTAGGGAATTTTTTTGCTAAATATTTTAGTTATCTTTATAACTCGTATAAGTCAACCAACTTACCGACTTTGAGCGAAGTCGGTGAGATCGCTGCCGAAAGTTGTTCCGGAGCTTGTCGACGCATTGTGACAGCACATCACAAAGTCATCGAATGATAAATATGTAATATATTCGAAAATGAGCCAAATGCAAGATTTAACTAAAACTACTAACTTAGAAAAATAAAGAAAAGGAAATGATTTGTTCCATCTAAGCAAACGGACCAAGAGAAATTTTTCCAAATATCCTTAAGGGCTTTGCAGAACTTTTGCTTCTGTCAAAAAGTTTGATAAAAGAGAAATTAAAATATTAAAATATCAATAATTAAATTTCTGCATTTACGATATATCGAAATATTGACATATCGATATTTTTCAAAGTATCGGTACGAAATGCCTTATATTTTCCATTGTTCATCAAATTTAAAAAGAAATCTTTCCTGAAACTTTTGCATATTGAAATTCAATGTAAGTAATAGTTATTTTAGGTTGCCCAACTTTTCCGTGATTTTATAGCAATACGTTTTCTGAAATAAGTCATAATCAGAATTGGCTTGTTCAAAGATCAGATAAGCTTATACGGAATGTGGCCAATATAAGCTCCTTCAGATATCTTCCTTAGAAATTACATTTTGTCCCGAAATGAAATGCAAAAAGCCACATTCAAACAAGTATACACGCATCACGGACAAGATTATGAAATAATATCGAGTCTTAATATCGAAATACATTTGTCGTTATTGGCACTTCAAGATCTGGTAAACTCGTTTCTTCCATTAAACGTTTCTGCTATCCCATGTTGTTCGTAATCAGCATATGAAATGGGTTTCCTCCCCTAGAATATGACGGCACATCACATAAGAGGTCGTCCATAAGAGATGCCGATCACATCTTTAGCACATACTTCGATTGCTTTCGATTGCTTCAAAGTATAAAAAGTAGAAATAACGACTTTCCATATAGATGAAAAAAAATGGGAGAATATAGGCATATGGGGTGTCGAGCGGAAGCCAGTTTTTGAGAAATCTTCCCCTGTGAGGAAGGGAAAAGGAATACGCCTGCTGCTACCGCTCGTAACCATTACATTGGTGGCAACAGCTAATGTTCAGTTATATAATGGTGGAAGGAAGGATGTCTTGGGACACAATGTAACCCACATTGAGAGAGATACAACAGAAAAAAACTATACAGGAAAAATGATTTTTTTCTCTTGTTTTCCCAATTCTTCTGCATTAAACTTATAATAAATACTCGAATCACGTTCAACCAAAATTATTTCTTCTATTCCGAACGGAAAAGCTTTCGGTCCCGGTTTGATTTTTCCTCGTTTTCCTCCAAAAGGAACTTAACCAATAAATACGACTATGCTCTTTTCCATCATTCGACGTGGAACAGTCTCGTACATGACTTGACTGAATTATATGAAAATCGTGATAAAACTCGTTGCTTTATTACCACTTCAGACGAATTTCATCATAGCCGTTATAACCCCAATCGAAAACCAATAATAACCTAATGTTTCCTTAATGGCGTTGTTTCTTGGACAGAATTTTTAAATCTATGTCGAATTGCTATCTTTTTCTTTTATATAACAATTATTTCTTATTTCGAGGAAAAAAACTGAGTTTTATGGAGGTAGTTATCTTTCAATGGAAGTAGTTCGTGAGGAAGTGATTTTATTGATCGTGTACATACTGCCCTGACTCGCTTGACCCTTGTTAGTTTCGGTTTTTGCCAGCGGGTAGCAATATTTCCAGCCAAACAAAGATATTATCCTCGATGTGATGCTATGAAAAATGACTCCTTCCCCATAGTCTCACCGAAATTTTGGTGACGATTTTTATCTAACTTACATTTTAAGAATGGTTTTTTAAGGTTTTTTTTAGTAATTATCAAAAGTTTGAAAATCGGCTACGCCCTTAGTAGTTTTGATGATTTTAAAACAAAAAATTGATTGATTGGGCTTCAAACTTTTGGTGGAAATATTTTCTCAAACAGCAAGAGACTTTGATGAACAACTGAATAATATTAAACTAAAATTCAACACATATCTACATAGAATTAAAAAGGGGTTGTAGTTTTGAAGAATGCTATAAGCCATTAAGTAAGCGTTTTCACAATATAAAAAGACCGACATATTCTTTTGTGCGCACATGTCTAGCAGGGGAGCATGAGCCAGAACCGCCCTTTAACTTCAATATTTTGACTTGAATATTTTTTTCACATATTTTTTAGAAAATGCAAGTAAAAAATTGTTCCTTCACAGTGGCGTGCGACTGCTGTCGCCATTGCAGATATTCTTCGATAGAGATAGGTGGAAGGTGCGACACATGAGCATAACGTGGAAGTCCATACACATATCGGGTAACATCCTTAAAAGCGACTTTCAGCTTCTTATGACAAACAGAATTCAATTTGGTAAAAACATTACTACAATAATTAAAGAATGCTAAGATTAGTGCTTTAGCCAATTTTATGCGCATACCGAAAGATAAACAACGATATGTTATCCACAGCTATCGTAGTCCACCATATATTTTCCCCAACATATGAGATATCTGACTGCAGCAGCTGAAACTTCAGTTTAGAAATGTACTTAGATTCCTAACAACGCCTGAGCGAAGTAGTTCTACACGACGTGAATCCCCAATCCTCACAAACTGGCACCGATCTGATAAAAAGCTTTCAACCAACTTAACGCCCGAAGATGAGAATTGGAATTCATTGCTCAACTTAGAGAGTAGTTCGGAATGATTAATGAAGTCAAATGCCTTACTAAAGTCGAGCAGCACTAGAAATGCTAAATGGCCGTAATCAAGAGACTCATGAATATGAATATCAGTCGTTACCTTAACAGCGCAGTTTCACAACTATGCCCCGATCTAAAGCCCGATTGCCAGACCGTTAAAATCCCACCATCGTCGACTCATGAATATCAGTTTTTACCTTCAACAGCGCAGTTTCACAACTATGCCCCGATCTAAAGCCCGATTGCCAGACCGTTAAAATCCCACCATCGTCGACTCATGAATATTCAGGAGCGCAGTTTCACAACTATGCCCCGATCTAAAGCCCGATTGCCAGACCGTTAACATCCCACCATCGTCCATATACTGCATTATTTGTCTGAACAAGAGTCTCTCAACTATCTTTGAAAAAAATTCAATAAGCTGATCGGTCTGAAATCGCAGGGATCAGTCGGAAACGCCTTTTTTTGGGACGGGAACAAGTACAGCTTTTTTCCATTCCTTGGGGTACTGTGACGTAGTAATAGCAAAGTTGAAAATATAAGTAAGTGGAATAATAATGTGCTGCGCCAATACTTTAATAAAACTTCTGCTGGGTATATTAAAAAGTTGATACATGATATAGTTCATTCTAACCCATTAAACAAAAAGATCTTCTAATTTTTTCTGCCACTCCTGTTCCTTTATTCTCTGTTTTTTTTTCAGTTTTTGCCATTCTTCAAAATATTTTTTCTGTTATCGTGTACTTTTTGAATACGAGCTTTTTCCACAACTTTTGTATGCAGCAAAATTTGGATACTCGTTATGTCTTTGCTTCATGCCAATTTTGTAGTAAAAAATTGATAGGATTTCGCCGACGTATTTCCAAATTTTTCTTTTGAACCTTGAAATTGCAAAAAAGCTATATTCAGGAATTTTTTGCAGATATTTTGTATTGATAGTTTAAAAATTAGAGTGGGGGACGCTTTGATAACAGTTTTGAAAGCAAATATCTTGATTTTGTCACAGTCATTTGTGTGTGGTCTAGCGTTATCATGCAATAAGATAGGAGTCGATCTGTTGACCGATCTAGGCTATTGGTTGAATTTATAATGGATCACACCTGCGCTAGACCACTAAACACTAATTGACTTATGCAAATTGCTTACCGTCGGTATGGGAGGTGCAGGACGAACAGCTGAACAGCATTACACAATTGGAAAAGGTTGGGAAATTCTACTTTCTAGTAGTTTTTCTGACAATATTTTTAAAGCCTCAATTTGTAATTTACTTCAAGTGAACCTACAAATGTTCTGAACATATTGTCACCATGAAAACTTTGTCAATTTTACTTTTTATGTGTTTTCGAGGGAATACTATCACAATGGGCCTCCTTGGCCTAAATGTGCCTCTTTTAGGTAGCCACTCTAAAATAGAGGGAATACTCTCTCTTGTGTTCGTTTTGTTGAAGTAGACTGTAATCTATTACAAAAATTATGGCATCATTCGTGAAACACGTCTTTACAAAGTGATATAAGCATTTTTATTTTCAGCAGAAAACATATTAATTTTATTTTAATAAATATCAGGTTGGTGTTTTCACAAGTGAAATTTCCCACAGTGAACACGAATCTGATGTAGTTGTTTTAATGATAAAGTGCTTTGGGGCATGAATTAAAATAATTTAGTTGATATATTCACTCCCAAAACAAGTACAGTCGTTAATATTTTTTAAAGCATATATGCGCCCGTTAGTATTATGCACGCTCCCGCTACAGGCCCAAAAAATTAATAATACCACTACCACCACCCATCCAGCCTCCCTCGCACTTGTCCGGTTTTTTTTATTTAAGATCTTGTCGCTGGAAAGGTTTGCTCGAGCTGTTATATTTTTTAAACTCAATTCAAATTTCGAATTTTTTTTGTATGTATTGCCTTTTCCACAAAGAGTTACTTTTATTTTTTTCTTAGGTGTTGCGCAATTGGAACATTTCAGTATCTTAAGCTAAATTTTTTCCATTATTTAAAGTACACTTAAAACGCAAACGCACACTAACAAAGTTGATAACCTCTTATGACATCTTACTCATAGGTAGATTTGTTTTTTTAAATGTTTTGCTCTTACTCTTGCTTTTGAAAAGGATAACCGCAGAACCGTATTCTACTGGTAATAATGAATATTCTTCTACTGAAAAATTAAACTTTAAGGTCATTGCGGATGTCAAAGTAAAGCGACAAACTCATTTAACAAGATTTCTTATAAATTCGGGTGAAAGATGAGAACTTCCCTGTTTCCCATGCCCACTAGAATATATCAGTTAAGTTAGTTGCGAGATTGGTGTCAGTTGGGACAACAGAATACTGATATCTAAAACATTCCGTGTGTAATATGTTCCAATTGAATTATGTAATTATTAAGCTCGTGGATTATATTACTGACTGTTTAAATTTCTTTCATCTGAAGGTGAACTATCTAAACTAACGAACACGGAAGTACAATTGTTATGCTAAACGATTCTTGTAACATTTCTTCGAATCTGAATGAAATCAAACTCAAAAGATGAACGACCAACTCTGTAATGGATTCCAACTTTATTATATTCGCTTTCAAAGAAATAGCTTTCCTGGCTTATTGAAATTCTGCTAAAAATGAAACTAATCAATTTCCAGACCATGAGAGATATCCTTTCAGTAAACTAATTGTATTAATGGTGCGGGATCATCATCGTAATTACCAATTCCATGAACCACTGTTAACAATTCACAGACCAATTAACTGTAATTACGAGCTAATTAACTTTCATTGGAATAATAATCCTGTTTTGCCGTGATTTCGTTTCATAACTTTTCTGAACATCATTACACTGTAGATAATTAGTTAGTCTCCTTTTGCACACAAATTGGAATAAATCACGGCATACTGGTCGACAATCGGGGAAAAATGATGAACAGTCTTTAAATCTGTTTGAATTTATTAACTTTAAATTTATGGCATTAATTAGGTACTAAATTTTTTTTTGTATTGTTTTATTTCAGGGTCGCTGTAATCGTGAAAAACCGCCGTGCAAGTATTTTCATCCTCCGCAGCACCTTAAGGATCAGTTGTTAATTAATGGAAGAAACCATCTTGCCTTGAAAAATGCACTAATGCAACAAATGGGCATTGCGCCCGGACAACCTGTCATACCTGGACAAGTTCCAGCAGTGGTGAGTCGATTTTTATGAAAAATTTATTTTCAGATTTTGACGTTCTCGCAGTCTTGCGTTTATGGACTTTATCAATATAGTATAGATGCCGTATACTGACTTGAATCGTATTAATTACTCAGTTTTTCAATTATTTTATTATAGGTTTGATTTTTTATCTAGCTTCTAAATGACTACGATTAAGAACTAAATAAAAAATTAAAGAAACTGTGAACTGACAATACTCAAGGAAGTTATAAAAACTTTAATAGTAGCAAAATTAATTAATGCTCTACTGTAAGTGGATGATCTATAAGGACTATAACCCCCCCCCCATCTGCTCTTCTTATATAGCATAAAAATAAAGGAAAAAGTGTACTTTAACATAAACTTATAAAAATTCCTGCTTAAAAATTAGGCATATGTAAACTATCTCAATCCTTATACAAATGTGATTTCGCGATATATCCGATTAGGCGCACGATGGTGTAAGATAGATGTTTCATTAGGTTAGGCTAAGCTTCCGCTTAAACCATGAAGTTCATTTGTCCATTGTGAAATCATGAGACCTTCATCTTTTTCTACATTGAGCTCATAAGTATCAATTCTTTTCCACACAAAAAAATCAATTGAGTCTTGCAATAAAGTCTTAGGTTAGATTAGGTTATGTGGTGATGACCTATTGTGATAACTAATTGGGATAGATTCTTAACCCATAAATAGACACCTGAAACCCCTCCGAACTAAATCCTTCTTGTCAGGATATCAGATCGACCAGGCACCTGATAAAGGAGGGGCATAAATATCGGCTTCTTCTACAAAAGTTGTTTGAGCGTACACAGAGTCTGTTAGCCAGCATGTATATACATATGATATAATGATCCGTGATAGCAGCCACGACATAGGAGAGGTAAGCTATTTTAATTACAGTAAATCAAAGGCTTACCAGACCTGCGGAGTTACTAGGCAGTTGGGTTTATTTTCAGACCACACTTGGTACTCGAGATGTACAGTTTCGAAAGTGCATGTTGCATTACCTCGACTGAGATGTTTGGGAAATAATCAAGAAGGAGATCGTTAAG
This sequence comes from Leptarthrus brevirostris, assembly GCA_964036015.1. Taxonomy (NCBI): domain Eukaryota; kingdom Metazoa; phylum Arthropoda; class Insecta; order Diptera; family Asilidae; genus Leptarthrus; species Leptarthrus brevirostris. The sequence goes on along the minus strand of OZ038372.1, from coordinate 136,446,859 downwards.
AATCAGAAGTAATAGAATCTACCTTCTTGGGGATCTACCCAAACTAGAAAGGTGTTTTTTTACCCATGCAGGTATTACAAGGCTTGAAAATGGGGCCAAGTTCGGCCGAATGCTTGTACGCCAAGCATTGGCTTACGAAGCCTGGCCCAGTCCTTAACCAGGCTTAGATATCATATCCGCATTAGTTAGTCTGTGACCAAGCTTTAACGAAGTTTAGACTGAGCCATAAATGCCGATCCTGCGTTTTTTAGCCTACGCTCAAGCCTGGTCCAAGATTCAAAAACCAGAGCTTGCTTTTTTAATCCACTCCTAAGCTCTACATTTCATCGCCAATCTTTGGCGTTCTCACTCTAGTGAACTATCAAATACTTATGGTACACTCTAGGGTTGTCATTTGTTACCGATTCTTTTTTTTTACTTCTTAATAATGACATAGGTTTCATCTAGGCGTATTTCCCAAAATTTGCTCTCAGCGAGATTACTATTTAAATCGCAAGTGGAATTAAGTGCCAGGACGTTTTTCCCGTTTTCCCATGTAACAATTAAAAGGCTTAACAGCCGGCTCAACCCTTAACCGGATCTTAAAAATTATACCCTGGTCTGTTAATCTCTGGCCAAACTATGGCGAGATGATTCGACGAAGCCGTGAATACTGATCCTGTTTTTTCTAGTCGATACCCAAGCCTGAGCCAAGTCTGACCCAAGACTCAAAATCCAAGGATTGGTATTTCAGTCCACTCCCAAGCTCTAGCCAAGCTTTAACTGCCAATCTTTGTTTCAGCCACTACTCCGCTCTAAGCCAGTCTGTTTCAATACCTAACAAATATAATATAATATTATATGTCATATAAGTAAGCAAAGATCTTAATTTATAAATTTTTGTGAGCTAGGCATTGCGAGAACTCTGTGTGTGATAATATTTACTCAGTTATTAGAGTGATTTGGTATCACGCAAAAATATATAAAACTCGTGCAAAGTTCTTGGTAATATTATTGTTGTTATGTGTTACGTGATCCTGATATACGAGCGCGCAATGCGTAGCTCACGTAGGCAAACATACAGACACACCGCGTCGCGTTTCGTTGTTTATTTTTGGAGAGTATTTAAACTAAACGTGCAAGCAGTTGGCCCAGTGGAGTCTTTATGAACAGTTGATGAATATTTTCAATATTATAGTCAATCCTTTTCTGACTTTCTTTGTTAGTTAATTATTGAAAAATCTGGTGTACACTGTACTACTATTAATAATAAAATAAGTTTATTGCTTCACTGTTTCATACTACAAAGCTTGGTTTCCACCTAAGAATTAGTCTTTGACCAGGGCTTAGCCAGCCTTGGGTCAGGTTTCAATTTAAAATTTGGGACATGTTTCCATACTAGCATTGTGCCTAGCTTTAATACTACCGTTAAGTTTGAGAGCCAGCCCTGAGCCAAGTTTTAGTACAGACTTCGGGTCACTCTTGAATGCACGAAGTTATCTTCCTAATATTTTTCCAGGCTTGTAACATTCGGTGATGCCAAGGCTGTGCCAGGTTTTAGAAGGATTAGCACATCCTACATAAGTAACTCTCTGTTAAAATCTATGAACGTTCTGAAGTGGAGCTAAGACCCATCCCGTTTAATAAAGAGGGTATCGCAAGGCTCTGTTTTTTTACATATTCTTCTTCTTTAGTACATTTGATTTCATGTACTGCTTTGCTGTGATAATGCTGTAGATATTAATCGCGGCCGCATATATGATTTATTTAATATGTCACAGTTACCCGCTTTAGGCATACCGAATCGTATCTTATTTAAAGCTTTCAGTATTCAACACTGTCTTTTATCTCTCAAACCCACTTTGAGCTCCTGATGAACAGACCGAGGACCCTGATAGCAGCAGACATAGTTCGGCTAACTGCTTAACAACTGGAGAGCCGTATGCCGGCTTCTGCGATTTGCTTGAGATTTAATGGCAGTATGTGACTGTGAAGACATATTTAAAGACATTGCCAATACACTGGCAAAAGAAATGCTTCGGTCCAAGTTGTCCGAGTAGCACCTTCACTCACCGTACCTTCTAACTTAGAACCGTTAGTGTAACGATCCACTGATTCTCTGAAGGAGAGAGATCGCCCTATTTCTGCCTAGTAGGAATAGAGGAGATAAATTTGGCGCTGAAGGATGGCTTGGGTATGGTGTCGTCGATGTTTTTTTTTTTGTTATACTATTATACAGAATTTTGTAATGTCCGTAGTCGGTAGTCTGGACTAAATTGAGTCTATTGGCTCATTGAGGATGCGGTTTGCTTTCCAAAAAGTTCCACCGACATTGGGTGGAGCGTGGTATTAAGGGCTTTAGAGAGTGTAGTACTGAGTGCACCTGTGATCGGTAGTTCTTCTATCTTTTGAACTTGCTCCAGTGTTGACATAGAGTCAGTACACAATACGCTGCTGCAAGACCCAGCTTTTGCTTACTGCCTTCTTGTACAAGTGCAACGCAACCGTCGTTTTACGTACTCTTTTCAACTGATCCTATCCAGTGTACAAGGCCTAGATATTTATCTTGATCATGTAACTCCATTTACTCCAGGCCGAAAGGGGAGGAATTCTATCCTTTCATAAGAAAAGTATCAGCTCTGTTTTATCCGAGTTTGCCTAGACAACACTTGATATTCCCAGAGGACAGTTTATAAAGTGTGTGTTGCATCACCTCGACTACCATATCTTTTAAATGTAGAAAAAGAAAGAAGCGGTTAAGATTTTCCTTACTATTTGTACCTAAAAAAAAAAACAATATTAAAAAATAAGAAAAAGGAAAGAAGAAGACAAAGAACAAGACAATTACCCTAACAGAAAAAAAAATTTCCAATAACAGCTAATATTCACTGCCTGCCAGTGATACTCAGATTCATCAACCTTCAAAATGAATGGAGTTTAACCGTCTGCAAAATGCATCTACAGGTGATAAATTCCACTTACAAAAGTACTGCAGAAAGTAAGAACTCTCTCCATAGTGCGATGTAAATCTTGGTATCAGAAGTTTTGGTTGTCGTGATGATTGAAGATAGTTGATATACAACTAAGCGGGACGCCTCTCACGTAAAAGTTTGAACAAAAATTGAAGCCGCTTTTCTGTAAAATATGTCTTCCAATCACAACCAAGTATAGAGTTCACATGAGATGATATATGAACGTACCTAGGTAACTTATATACAAATCTTACAGCACATCATTAAAAACAACAATTAGTTTTCTCATACAGCCTGAAACGGATTTCGCGTACACTAAGCTACTAAAAGTGATTAGTGACAGTATCAATGACTTCATTAATCTTAATCTGGTATTTTGCTGGAGAAATTCTGCTGAAAGCCATAACTGACGTAGGCTACTATAGATTTTAAAGGTAACCGAAGAGACGTAATTATAATAAGTGAATCTGGAATTACTTACTAGAGCCAAGATTTCTAGCTTTAGTTGTTTAAGACGACTGGAGGTGACGAGTTTGTGTCTGCATAACCATGAGATCAGATCAGGAGACATGTCGTTTTCTTAGCATTTAGATCTAGAAGATCGGACTTAAACCACTTGTGTATACGATAATAACAATGCAATGCGATCAATCCAATCGGTATAAACTTGGACATCATCCGCATACATTAATACTTTCACGTCCTGAACTACGCCAGGGAGATCATTAATAAAAAAATAAAAGTGGCCCAAGAGCACAACCTTGACGAACACCAGCATTAAGTCTGAATGGTGTAGATAAATTACAATTCACTTTGACTAGTTAACTGCAATTTCGCAGGAAGCTACCAATAAACCACCGAGAGACAAAGAAAAATTAAAGAAATCGATCAATTTGCCCAAAAGTTTATCGTAATTGATTCTATCAAAAGCTTTAGAAAACTTCAACAACACCAGTGGAACTACCTCATCATTATCCAAGCTTTGGAGAACATCAGTTGACAATTTTACGAGGGCCGTTTCGCAACTATGATGCGGACGGAAACCAAACTGTTGCTGTGACAACAGATTTGTATCCTCTAGTTACTTAAAAATCTTATTAAACAGAGCACCTTTCCAAGACAGCAAAGAATGGTAGTAGGACTATTTTCAGGGGAGCTGCATTTTTTGGCAAAGGGAGCCCAATTGCCTTTTTCCATGCAGAGGGGAACCGTGAAGCAGTCAATGATGCATTGTTAATCTGAATGAGTGTTCTAGATGTAAAAGTAGATCATTGCAAACCAGACTCCACAGAAGCGGTGAGAGGATCCTTGGATACATACCTCTTGTTATAAATCTTTGAATTTTGTGGTAGTATAGTTGTGTAAGTTGCGAGGATAAATTCCTTGTACATGATTCACCGTTCTATATTAAGGATTAGTTCATGCAAGGCTGTATCGCCGGGCCTACTTTTTTATATGCATGGCGGAAAAGAGACATCTTAGGTTGCTCGACTGTATCTTTGATGTAGACATCCATAGTCTCTACAGAGTTTTAAGAAGGAAGGATGGGAGACGTATTGGCCTAAATAAGTTTTACTATGTGAGGTCCGTACACATTTACCTCTGTACACGAAACGGGAATATATGCGAGGTATATGCAGGCTACATAAATAGTTTATCGTTTCCAAGCTTTTAGTACAGACTTCGGTCACTCTTGAATAGCCAGGACTTGCACGAAGTTATCTTCCTAATATTTTTCCAGGCTTGTAACATTCGGTGATGCCAAGGCTGTGCCAGGTTTTAGAAGGATTAGCACATCCTACATAAGTAACTCTCTGTTAAAATCTATGAACGTTCTGAAGTGGAGCTAAGACCCATCCCGTTTAATAAAGAGGGTACCGCAAGGCTCTGTTTTTTACATATTCTTCTTCTTTAGTACATTTGATTTCATGTACTGCTTTGCTGTGATAATGCTGTAGAGGCTGTGGTAACGGTCAGCTTAGGTTTGCGCCCATATTAGTTTTCTTCTAACTCACGAACTAGATGATGTTCAGTTTCCACTTTACTACGAGGCTGGGAGTACGTGATATTATTGAGAGAATTTTTCGCAACCGATTCGCTTCGGAGGTGCTTTCGATTTTATTACAAAAACTATCTCACGAAGATCGGTTGACTTTCCTAACCAATCTTTTAACCTTTTTTGTGTTTTGCTTGACTGAAAAGTTTGAGGTATTCGTTTCCAAAGGCCATGATTTCTGCCGACTGCCATGGATTTCTTAGCTTACCTCTGGGATTCCGGTTGGGACAAACGATTTGTGTCGCTCTACTGCAAGCACAAACTACTAGGTTTTAGTTCAATTCGTAATTTCCTATATTTAGGTACGATTGATTGCAGTCGATTAGCATATAGTGATAATGACGTGAATGAAGTTCGATATGTGTGTGTGGGGTTAGAAATTTAATTGACTCTTCGTAATTCGTTAGTTTTTTAGTTTTGCAATTTTTATCTCAATTTCTATTCCAATCTTTAATTTGATGAGTTCCTCACCTAGACGTATATTGACATGCAAGCCATAACTCGATTCGACTTCGCAATACTTTATGTATGTATCCGCAGTAAAGAAAACTGGCTCATTTTTGCTTTTCCTTTTAAAAATATTTACAATTTACACTTTCCACTAAACAGGCTTGTTGTAGCCATTACATTACCAATTACATAACCAATTCAATATAATTTTTCAACCATTTAACTACATAAATATCAAGTTATGGCTCGTTTTCGTCTTTTGTAATTAAAATGGCACAATTCTAAATTGTGTGGGGCTCCTCTTTTCCCTCAATTTTAATCAAAATTGCAAAACTATTTGCGTAGCAAAATTATAAAAGGATATAAATTAATTTTGGTTATTTTCTCCAAATGGCCCATAAATCTCTTAAGCCCAGTGAGTTTTGGAAATTAGTTTTCAATTCACCATCGCATCACCGCTTCGAATAACGCAGACTATGGGTTGCCACTATTTTAGTAATGCCACGTAAAATGCTAACAGACTGCACTCATATTGTGCACGCATTTTGCACAAAATAATTTGGAATTAAATTCGTGGCTCATAGGTTTGTATCTGCACACCTGAAAGGTCGAATATCGTTCAAATTTGATGCCACTCTGTAAATTCAATTCACTTCTGCCCTCGATTATATCCCTGTTGGTTCACGTGTGCTGATGAGATTAGTTCGAGAGCGGTGAGACGAAGACATGATGATTACGCTTACGTGATGAATATAATGAACATTTTCACATATCTAATAATTAATCTAATTGTTATTACTATTGAATTTAAAATTAATCCCCGTGGCAGTACAGGACTCATTTGCATATATGTGCACAGACGAACAATTGCGTTTCAATGAAGTGTGTACTACTCAGGTCAGCCAAGACACGAAGAACTTAATTAAAACTTAATTAGCTGCTCTTCTCGTGTTCGTACAGCACAAAATTCTTAAAGTTCCCTCTTTATTCACAGGCAACAAATCCCTATTTGACTGGAATACCAGCCAGCACGTACAGTCCATATTTTGCTCCTGGACACCTAGTGCCTGCGTTATTAGGACCAGATCCTTCGACTGTTGCATCACAATTAGGTCCAGTTGTACCACAAGCAGTTCCTGTTGCCCAGCAAAAAATACCAAGATCCGACCGATTAGAGGTAAGTTCATAATTTTCAGCTTTTCTTTCCTCAACCCTTTCTTTTTTTTTTTGTGCATTTTTGTTTGTGATATGCAAATATTTTTGGAGGGTGTTCGGGCGGAAATTTACGGGCAGTACTGTTGACGTACTCGCGTAAAATTAAAATTTTTCACATTTTTCGATGTCACGTATGGATTTTCCACCCAAACACTTTCCTTAGAGCTTTTAAAAACTTCAGAGATATAATTTACGATATTAATGTAAATAAAAATGTTTATTAATTTTTCTGTTCTAATTTATGGCTTAGTTTTTAAAATAAGCAATTTACAAAATAACTTAGCTACAGCCTAAATTATTTAGAAACCGTCGTTAGGTTATGAGACAATTTTTAATGTTAATCTGGAATGCTGCAGCTTTAACGGCACGTTTGTGTTATTTTTATCATTCACCGCCTTGTGGATATAATTTTTAATTTAGAGTTAAAAAAAAAGAAAAAAAAATCAACGAGAAATGTTTGTCACTTGCGAATGTTTACAAAATATTAAAAATTTTATTCAAAAAATAAATATTGATGGCAATATTATTCAATTTAAGAAAAATTTATTTAATTGTTGTGTTCAGTGAAAAATTTCTTAAACAATAAAAAAAATCGTGTCGCCATTAATATTTTTTTTTACAATTTTTTTTATCATTATATATTCAAATTGGTATAATTTTTATAATAAAAGTATTTTTTAATTTTAAAATAAAATACGAATATGGAAACATACGTAGACGAAAATGCTTTTTTTATATTGAAATGAATCAATTTTTTAACAATATTTATTTTTTTATTTAGATGTTTAACAATTTAAAAAAAAAAACAATCGATAAAATCGCAAAATTCCATTAATCACACATTCGTAAATAATTTTTTTATTTCTAAATTCTTCGTAATGTTTACTGATTTTGTGATTATTTAACAAAATTCGCAAATTACTTAACTGTATATCCGACGAAAAGGAGTTATTATTTGATTTTTGTTGATGTCGTAAAATTTACTTTTAATTTCTGTTTTTCAAATGTTTAGTTGTGCAATTACTTTTTTTTATAGAGTACTTTTTAGATGGCTGACTTAAGGTGAAGTGCATTATTCAAACTCCGATTTTATTGTTGATTGTAGTAAAGAAAGTTACATTTAAAAAATTTTTATTTAGTTGTTGGTGTTCCTCTGTGATTTAAAAAAAAAATATCGACTTACATCAATTTCGTTGGTGACTTAACTAGTGACCAGTGAGAACGTGTTCTTCATCTATTTCATTGCTACAATTTTCCATAACACTCAGATACACTTCCGCTAAGATGTCTACACTCACACATTGTACTTGATTTTTATACAACATAAGAAAAAAAGAGTACGTACGACAGTTAAATCACTAAACAAGACATTTAGAACAAAATGTGGATCATGTTCAATATTTTACAAATTTTGTTCATCAATTTTGCCAATTTTTGTGGTGGTAACTTTGCAAATCTGACCGCAGACTTTTCGATTTGGTGCTACTTGCACTTATACTTGTACTTGAACCTGAGTTTTTTCTTGTACTTAAACTTGCACTTGTACCTGTTCTTGTACTTAATTTTGTGCTTGCCCTTGTAATTTTTCTTACACTTGTACTTTTATTTGCACTTGCACTTGTAGGTGTACTTGCACTTGTACCTCTACTTGTACTTTACCTGTACTTGTGCTCGTACTTAACTTGTACTTCTTGTAAGTATTTATTTATCTATTTCTATTTGTGGAAGTCGTTTGATTGTTTTTTGGTTTAGTTGTAGCTTCTTTGGTCATGCGGTCCAAGGAAATGTAATATATCTCTGCCCAGTGCTTGTAATACGCAAACATGATTCCAAAAGAGTATTTGTGAGATTGGCTAGAGATGTAAGCCATATAATGTCTTCCACTGTAACAAAAACAGATCTGGACAAATTTACAACAAGTTTGGTATCAATTATTAGCCTTACTTCAACCGATCTATCTTGCTGAACAAAAATCAACTACATGAGTGAATCCACATTTATTGGCGGAAGTATACCTGTGTACGAAAGTGGATCCATTAATACTCGTGTTAGGAATGTTGTTGTTGTTGTTGTTTTTTTTTTTTTTTTTTTATGCGATGTGGCCAAATCCTAGGGGACAACCCTTTGATGTGTTAGCATGGTTTTGGCCGGAAGGGAATTAGGGTAAGGGAAGTGAGGAAACTTGAGTCTTGTTTGCATTGCTGCGAGCTAGACAACAGCCCAGAGACGGAGTGGATTATTTTAATTTCTTAATAAAAGCTCACGGTCATCTGGGCTCGAACCCGGGACCCACGGCATGTTGGTCTTGTCGCTCAACGCATTGATCCAACTCCGTCTCCTCCGTTGTTTAATTTTTCAACGTAATTTCCTTTTAGGACTATATGCTTTTTCTACTATTCTTGCCATATCTTTAACCCCTCCAAAAAATACGATCGACATTAACTTCTTCGTTTAAGCTGATTTTTTTTTCTACGAGCCAAGTTTTCACGTTGGTGAAAAGTAAGAAGTCGCAGCGAGTCAGGTCGAACAAATCCGGTAGATGCGGTAACAGTTTGTATTGAAATTCAGGAAATTTAGCCGCGACTTTTCCGATTAAATGTGCTAATGCATTGTCGTGACGGCATAGCACTTTAATCAATCACAATTAATCAAATGGCGTAATGTCTCCTTCAATTTCTCGTCGAATAGGTTAAACAAGTTCTACAACCCCGTCATCGCGTTCCTTCTCTCAGAAAAGTCCGGGAGGATTACTCCTTTCGGACCCTAAAACAAGTCGTGGCCATTCCCCTTCCAGTCGATGCAACCAACTTTACCTTTCTGGGAGCGGATTGCCCATTGTTTTGACAGTTACTTGATCTTTTTCGCTTAATAATGGGTCTACATAGGTGACAAGTCGACACAAAGACTGCGGATTTATTTAAAGAGATCTTAACAATGCGTCGAGATTGACATCCTTATCCGCTTCTTGTCCCCATTGGAGCACAAGCTTTCTCAGTCTTAACTTGTCCTGTAAAATATGGCCTCTACTAATTCCGTCACTTCTATTCGACAATCAGTGAGAATCATGTCGTGGAACTTTTTCGTAAATTTCTTCTTCGAACGTTTCCTAATCCACAAATAAAAAACCAGTTTCGGATCAAAATTGCTCTTTTCAAACGCGAAAAACGCTGAATAGTTTATAACTATGAAATCAAAAATAATCTCCTTTCTCTTACCCTCAATTCCTTTCCTGTCAAGGCTGTATTTAAGCATCATAGGGCGTCTCCTCAGCTTTAGCATTATGATAAAAATAACTTATGAATCAGTCTGGCGTCATTTCAAGGACATAATTCCTTCAGCAACGCCACCTGCCTGAAAACACGGGTACTCGGCTAACAAAGAAATCACAAATACAATAATAATTTTTCAACCTTCTATTTCTATTAGTTAATTACTTCTTGTTCCGACAGTCCTTTTTGGAAATGCCATTGAAATTCTTGTAATAATCGAATACGCCCTCCCCCCCACCAAGCATTCTATTTATTTATTCTTATTGCAGATAACCTATCTCCTATATAACCATTTCCATTCAAAAACTTAAGTTTAAGTAATGCCTTACATCCTTACAGTTTTTTGACCAATCGCAGTTCGCAGATTAAACAGAGCCATGTAAGTGGTCAATAGTTGATCTAAAAGGTCCTTAGTCCTTCTGTTTATGTTGGTGCTCCACAGACTGTGTGCTATGTGTTAGCATCACAACCGATAACAATTTGTTACGCGTGCATATCTGCCATCCACATGAAATCACTGGGTCCGCAGTATTGAGTATCTGCGATCCCCTATACGTATCTGAACTTTAGCGGTTAAAAACGCACTAGTGCAGAATTCTATTAAAGGCAGACAGTTAATACGTCTATTAAATATTAAGTACGTATGTCTTTGTTGTCATAAATAACCTCGAAATCGACGTCGCTTAAACCACAGATCCGACAAAAACCTTACTTAAAGTTCCTGAACAATTTCCAGATCCACGGCCAGAATTGACAGCTGCGACCGTCCCATTCCCATTTGCGTACGGGCTGCCGGATGAGTCAACCTCCTTTGCTGCTGCTACCGCGGAAGACAGCCTAGCAAGCTACGAATGCATTCGAAATGCATGATCAGATGACCAGATTTCCAGCCCCCAACTTGTTTCATAGAAAAAAGAACCCTATAGTTTCGATCTGTCTGTCTGTCTGTTATAGTCTGCTGATCGAAAAAGTAGGTGATAACGTGTCGGCCTACCAATCCGGAGATGCCAGGTTCGAATCTAACCGGTAGCGACCCATGGTTGTTTCCTGCTGACAACAGATTATGATAAAAAGGCAATGGGGTTGAATTTTAGGTATTCGCAACCCATAACTAATGTCATACTAATCGAATAAACAATGCTGTTATGATGTACGGAATACCATGCACAATTTCTGATCTGCCTTTTTATATAGAACGCTATTATAAATAAATAATTTCTAGATCCTTCTACGCTCTCGTATTTCGGCTTAAGCGTACGCGGCTCAACAGCACAGCTCAACTGCTAACAATATCACTACCAGACTGTTGACTGTTTTGCGTCGTGGAATCTTATAAGAAGGAACCCTTTCAGGAGTTGTCATCATATACGTGAAGGAGGTATTGCCCTCCCCATTTATATTGTCTAGAGATGTTTAGAAGTTGAAGGTCCTGGTTCATTACATTCTTGAGAGTTGACTGATTTTGATTCTACGACTGCGGGGAAGTCAATGGTGACATCTTCTGCATTAATAATGTTTCCTGCATTATCTTCTTCAATATTGCTGTCCGGTTTGCCTGTTTATGGCATGTGATTTGGAATTCTGGGAGCATAAGCACATTCTGGGTTCTATCTGGATTAAGTGGATAAATCCCGGTTGCCTCAAGCCTAGACTTTCTGTGGGAGAGGGTAAGAGCTTTGTAAATATCATCCTGAATCTTTGTTTCTTCAGAGCCTTATCTTGGTTCTAGTTCCAACATTTCTGAAGCTCCTGATCCCAATAATTCTCTGACGACAGTTTTGTCGACAGGCTGCAGATCATGTCTGGGGTTAGTAGGAATACAAAACAGATTGATGTCAAGTTTATCTGCAACGTCTACGATATCTTAATCCAAGTGGCTGGATGGTCCTTCAAAGATCAGTAACCATGGGCTTGGAGTCTGGAATTTTACAAAATGCACTATCCATTTCATGAAGGTTTCTACCAAAGATCCTGGTGGTAAATTATCTTTCCCCGGGTTTCATCTTCTTGCCTTTAAAAAGGGTCATAAGTGGTATTGTGTTAAACATTGCATTTTCACAGTAAACAATGGTCACATTTACAGCATATTAAGATCCTAGTATATGCACTCTCCTTACTCCTTTTTGCGCCAATCTTGTAGACTTTTTTGAGGCATTAATTGACAGTTGTTTCGATCAATGCTGTAAATTTGACCCGGCTTATCTTGCTCAGCTAACTTGTCCATGGTTTGTTTGATTTTTTCATAATAATCCCTTACTACAAATTTCGTTAAATGCTGTGCTCTGTCAGTTTTTTTTTTTTGATTTTGACTCTTCCTCAAATAAAGATTTGCATGACGTTCCATAAATCCTATTAACCAGTCGCGTCCAATTTTGTACTAGTGTTTTCGGTTGTTGAGTCGACGGTAATAATAAACAGATATTCTCAATAATTTTGATGTGAAAGGATATCGAGAACTAGCCAGACGTTTTATACGTACCACCAATTCATCTCCCTCTCTTTTTTTTTTGAGGAGTGGTTTACGACCAAGGCGAGCCTTCACTATTTCTTTTGTCAATATGTAGCTTTCAGGGGTCTTCTTGGCAATTTTAACTCTTTAGTGGCGGTGTTCACTTCCTTTCCATTTGCTATTGCATTTAAAGGTTCAGAACACTATCATGTGTACATGATAACCTTAGAATATGGTAAATTATCCGTTTACTTACTTATATGTATCACAACACTTAAAACTTAAAAAACAGTTCGGGGTTTTGTCTTTTTTCTGAATAGTTGTAAGCCGAACTTGAACTTAATATTCAAGCAGTCAAAGTGGGGACGGTAAAGCAATGCCGATATAAATTTGTTTTATTTGATTGGCTGACAAGAGCTATTTTAACATAGTGCATTTCATCAAAAAAAGGTTGCACTTTTTGAGGCAGGAGGAAGTGACCATATTACCCTTAGGTACCTATGTGTGAAAGTTGAATCCTTTTTATTTTTATTTGTGTAGTAAAAGCTGTACGGATGACAAATATGGAACTATATATATTGAAATTGTAAAAATTCACTGCAAAAATAGCGAAAATTTTGCGTAGGCAATCCGTAAACCCTATAGTTTTTACTACTCAAATGTCAAAAAAGGACAGCTGCAATTTTGACATAAAATAATATTGAAAAAGGAGGAGCTACCTACATTAGTTATCTTTTTTTTACGTACACTGACTTAAAACATTTTGATATTTTTTGATTTGTTATGATAAGTTTTTTAGCTTAATATTTGAAAAAGTTCTTACCTTCTGTATTTTGCAAAATAAAAAAAACAAAACTACAATACTTTTCAACAGATATAATTTCTTGGTTACTCGAGTTCGTAGATTAATGTAAATAGGTTCCATATACGTTCGATTTTGTAAGTATTTCATCAATATTTATCGTATTAAAGAAAAATTGGCTTGAGGCAAAAACGTCATCTATACCCCCCAGCTTTGAAATGCACTAAAACCAATATCCAATACTTCCGCAAATTATCAAACAAGAATATAGCTCGCTGCTCCAAGCACAAAAACATGTAACTTTCAATAAATTAATGATTTTATCGAGAAAAAAAAAACAGAAATAAATATTTCCCTTATTTTTCGCTTAAAACACCATACACAGCGGACGAATAATGCATTAAACCTTTACATTTACTACTGTACTACTACTACTGCTTGTTAGCTACTAATTTGTTACTGAGCTGAAATTATTTATCCTTGCATCCTTTGCATATACACACTTTTAAGCAAATACTTTTTATCTTTTTCAAAACGCTTTTTTCCTTCAGTTTTCTTTGTTTTTAATTTTTCTATGAATGTCTTCTTAGCAAATTATAATTATTATTAAAAAAAAAACAATTTTGCTTTTACTAGAGATTGTTCTTAGTACTTAGTTAACACAAAAAGTTTACAGTTCATAGATGACGAGCAGAAATTTGCTATGGCAAAAATGATTTTGTTGTAAATATTTGGGACTCATTAATATCGGAATTGTGATTTATCTTTGAATTGGTTTACATTTAAACTGTTTTTATTGATCTCTGCAGGCTATACAGTGTGGTTCTTTCCTCTTTTAATCCTTAATATAAGATTCATATGAAATACTGTTCAAGAAAGCGGAAAATCCATCTATAGGTTAAGACATGTGATTCATTCTGTTCAGTAGCTTCCTATTTAATAGAATTATTAACAACGCCGATGACCACAACTGACTACATGATTTCGAAACTGCGTTAAAAATCTGGTTATAAAAATTATTTAGTTTAAAAATAATAAGAATAATTAAACTCTAACGAAGTTAAGTTGTGATTAAGGTACTAGACTTGTGAAAATCGATACGGATTCATGAAAACAAACAAAAAGATCAATCACAGGTAGACCATGGAGATCAAACCAAACTAGCCTAGATCACCTCGATAAAATAAATTGCACCGAATAGAAAGCGGACCAAACAGAGCTTACATTATCAAATCTTGACCTATTAAAAGCACAGTAAATAAGTTTCGTAATGTACCTTCCATATTTTTCTTCGACGTGCCAGAGTTATCAACAGTTGCAACAACAGATCAAGGACACATCATTAGTGTTAAGTATAAAGTGTATCGGGCAAATATAAGTGCCCTGTGGTACACCAGGCTGAGACTCAAAAGCGTCCAAGTGCGCTTTCTGAAAAGGATCTTGTTGGATAGCAGGATTTCACGCAGTTACAATGATTGCGGGAAACCGAAGAAAAAATGATAACATTATTCATCTAGTCGAAGAAAAACAAATAATATTATCGGCCTTGCTGCCTGAAATGCAGAAGTTTGTAAGACCTAACAAGTTGGTGCTGGCACACCTGGCCTTTATAAAACCATAACCATGAAAGAAACCCTTAAATGGTTTTCAATGAAAATAAAGAATATCAGTCTTCAACAAATATTTAATAGCAAGCAGGAAAGGTTTAAAAAATTAGACTATAGATATATGACAGTTACTGCTTATGAGAGCAATATAACTTCCTCTATTCTTAAGAGTTATACTTAGTTCAAATAAAAAAGTGTAAGTTAAGGAAGGCATCGTCTCTGCATTTTTGAGATCCTTTAACGTACTATTTAACCAGGGATGATATAGTTTGGACCTGTCTCATCTGGAAATCGGTGTTAAATAAAGCTTAGAGGCAACAAGTCGTAGAAAGATTTATGTTTTTCCATAAATATCCTGGAAACATCAGACTGTTTTGAAACTATTGTAATAGTTGTTTGGTACAGAAGAAGTCAGTGTCATTGAATTTAAAGGGAAGATGACGTGAGGTATCATATAATCAATCAATGTGTACAAAAGTGGAGTCAAGAATCGAATAACCAAGGTTCCGGAGAGATCTAAAAATAATCTCAGGTCCAAAAATTTTTCGAGCTTGTTTGACACATGATTAAAGTGGGGCAAGTCAGAAGATTCAAAGACGTCAATAAAAGAAAAAAGTGACGAAAAGTGCCAGGCCAGGAAAGCAGAAAGTTGGACTGGGCGAAATATTAAGTTTGACAAAATAACCTATGAATAGAAGGTTATCGTAGCATGTAGTAAATCGCTGTAAACACTCTTCTGCGCGAGCTTGAGCGTGACGAAAAAAGAAACTGTAAACTGTCAGGCCAATAATATAGATCAGTCCGTACGAGGCGTCCCAAAAAAGTATGGAAAGAAGACCACCAACCCGAACAGGTTTGTAAAGAAATGAGGTGTGACGGTCTCAATGAAAAACGAGGAGATCAGAACTCAAAAAGCTCAGCATCCTTGAACGTTTAATTAGGAAATCCCTAAATTCAGATTCCTTATTATTTCCTTGTGAATTTCTCCGTCCAAACGATCCCACAGGTTTTCAATTGGGTTGATCTAGACTTTGGGCTTCCCAGTGCTACAGAAGTGTAATTTGTTCTGCGTGCAGCCAGGACACAGTAATAAGGTATCTCGGCTTATTTATCCGCGGTAGTTTTTGTTTTTTATTTTTATAATAATGTCAAAGATCAGGAGACGCCCTATAGTGCTTCAGTGCAGCCTGGGCAGGGAAGAAATTAAACAAAGAAGAAATGAGTTAAAGGATTGAGTGAAGGAGGTAATAATGTACGTCTCGTTTGAAAGTTTTCTTCTCCTACGACAAATTCGTGTTGTTCTTCTTAATAGGTTGAGGGTGGAGTGGGAGTCTTTTAAGGGACCCTAAGCAGCATTGAATTTTGGATGCATTAAACATAATACGATTTGCACCGCCCCAAGCGAGAATCGTATAAATATCCTTGTTTGATGATGCAAACATCCAGCGTACCCACGAGAATTCATTTCAGAATCAAAAGAATATGCTAATATCAACGGTGCTGTCGTTAAGGTCATTAATAAAAAAAAAGAAGAAAGAAATAAAATTGGCGTAAGAACTGAACCCTGGGGTACACCAGTATTTATTTCGTAGAGGACTAAATGTAACGTTATTTCACCTAATAAAACACTTTCTATCCACTTTAAGAGGCAGGGTGCAGTTCATAGTCGTCATATAATTCTGTTAGCCTTCGAATACATTCCTTAAACAAATATTCGTCTAATCAGATAAAGAATTTTTAGTTTTTTGATGTTCTAAGATTGGAAATTAGCCTCGGAGACGACTGTGGAATCCTTTGCTGCCTGAATAGTCGATGGTGCTGGGGATTGCACTGTCTCTCTCTGTCCCTGACATTTGGAATTTCCTAGGAATGTTAGTGAATCTTGTCCGCCGAAACCTTAAAGCTTTTTGTTTCAATTATTGGTCGATCCTTTCGAAAAGTTTCTATTTTACAAGCTTTATATTAGTTTCACCTGTCCGACCGTCGTCAAATCGTGCAAGCCGATTTTGACCCACTTCTCGATATCCAATTGAACTCAAATTTTGCATAAAATTGGAGATCCGATGACAACGCAATATACTATATATAATATTGTTCTAAATTCAATATTGCGGACACCCCACGATGGCGGATTACCCTTTTCTGCACAACCTCCTTGATTTCATTTGCTAATTTCTTTGTAGTTAAAAATTTTATAATTTAAGCCACATCACGGTTTAGTTATTTCACCAACCTGAGTTATTTATTTTTTTCGTGACTTTTATTCGTCAATCCTATTCTTAGTTTCGAAGACGATATCACTTTTAATTTCGCGTACTTTTTTCATTCTGTAAACTCTGAATACTCTTGGGATCTCTACAGAAATCAGTCCTATTTCGTAAACAGTAGGCGAAGACTTCCAACAATTATACCTACTTGTAAACCGATGACATCATTAGAAATGAGTATAATTTTACTAGAATTTTTAGATAGCTTATTATATTATCATGCTCGGCGGTGTATTTTTTATAGACTTAAGTTTAAACTTAAATCTTAACTGGTTATTATTAGATGACCTTTTAAAAATTGTAATAGATTGTAGATGGCGTTTTGTCATTAGAAAAAATGTAAAGGTAGTCATACCCAGTATCTTAAACTTGTTTGATTACTCATTAAATACTTTTTATAACTGTTAGAAAACTAGTCAAATTGAATTGCACAATGAAGGATTAGTGACAGAATTTAAGGATAACTTGAATGCTTAAGCACAAGGTGTCTGAGGTAATGACACTTACACTTAGGATAGTCGTAAAAATAGATGATAAATTAGCGACTCTTCATAGTTCGTAAAACTTTTAGTTTTGTTACTGTAGTTGATCACAATAACTCCAAGATGTACTTGAAATAGGAGAACATTTGTATACCCTAAAAGAGTTGAAACATTTCACAAAATAAATGAACGAGCTTTAAACAACCACTCAATTTATATTTCTCGTCTCGGAGCATTGCCGAATAGTTCAGACAAATGTAGTGAACACAAAGGACTTATGTTTACCTCATTCTCCTAATAGCTAAAGTTGGGTTAAGCTTAATTTGAATTAGTCTTGTTGTCCTAGTTCTGGTGACGTGTAAGATGCACTGCATAACTACCGTGCCGACATCTACATTGCTCCTTATCCGGATCCGTTTCTTGTAATCAACCACCCCCACTCCTTCTCCTGCACTTCCTTTCTAACTCTCACCCACACTACACCACACTGTATAGTTTGAGATTTGGCAACTAATCACTCACTGCATAAATGCGCTGCAGCTAACTTAGTTTAGACGATTAATTTAACATGAAATTGGACGTGTTGATTGATTGAACAGCCGCATGATGTATTTGCCACAAAATTTGTCGAGTCAGATTCCGCTGTAATTCATATGTGGCCTATGAATCTTACTTATGATGCACATTTTGTAATTTGGAAAGTTTTTTTTTTATCTTAATCAGTTCGTTGTGTTTTTTTTTTTTACTATGCAGAAAAATATGTTGTCAAGGCAAGTAAGCGTCATTAATAAAATAACAAAATACAAAAATTTTCAATTCAATTCAATCTGCATATCATAAACTTGTGTCATAATGGATTTAGGTATGTCGCGAGTTTATGCGCGGTGCCTGCAAGCGAGCTGAATCCGAATGCCGTTTTGCTCACCCTCAGGAGAGCGTAACAACACACGAAGACGGGTCCGTCACGGTGTGCATGGATGCCGTGAAGGGTAGATGCGCTCGTGACCCCTGCCGCTACTTCCATCCCCCCTTGCACCTTCAGGCTCAAATAAAAGCAGCGCAGTCGCGCGCTACCGCGGTATGGCTAAATTTAATCCTTCCATTTCAAGTGTTTTTTTATTTTCGTTTTTGTGTTAAACATTTTTTTAATTTAATTTTTATCTAAAAATAATTTTATTTCAACATTTGATTTTAACACGTATATCTTTATTTAACTAAAAAAAAAAACTACTTAAATATAAAATAACCAATAAGCCTGAATTTTTTTAATAAAATCAACAAGTTCCCACTAAAATTATAATTTTAAAACCACCGCACACGAACACGACATTTTTCCGACTTCCATTTGAATAATTAATGTTTTATCATTTCGAGTCCGCCATGTGCCCCGCACTCCCCTATGCTTAATTCAATTTATTGCTTTCAATTGGCCAAATTCGCTCAAGTAAAATGGAATAAATCAAAATTGCACTGAGTTTATGCAAAATGTATGATAAATTAATAAAAAAAAGGGGTCAAATCTCATTTTCGTATTAATGGAAAGAACACGCTACCCGTGGCGTGGTACTGTTGAAAATGTTTCCAAAATTATTTTCACCATTTTATTACCTTTGAAACATTTTCAACAGCAAAGTGCCTCCCTCCAAACTTTCCGAATGCTTCCCACTTTTTCATTTTACAATTGTTGCATGCTCATTTGTTTGAATTTTATGAACTTTTTTAGTTATGGTGAACCTCTGAAACAAATCACATGTAAACATGTTATACTGTGACTAAACAACGATAAAAGCGCTTTTATTGGAAAAACTTTTTTTCGAGGTAAAACAAATTTAAACCGTAAAATTACGAAACTTTTTTTACTGCAACTCATTTACTGGTAAGCTAATTAGCACATTCAACTTAACTTGAACACAAATTAAATAAAAATTAAAACTTTTATTAGTAATATCAACAAATTCACTAAACGTATAATAAGGGATACCATTTCACAACACTAATTATTTTTTCCTCAATGTAATTTTCTACTTGTTAATATTAATGTTTAGTTTATTGAAAACGTCTTGCTTTGATCAAAAAAAAAAGAACATTTAACGTTTCTTAAACAGATCATTCATACTTTTCTAGTCGTGTGATAGGAAGTATTATCTTGTTGGAAAATAAAATCGGAAATTTGTTAACAAATTCAGTCGCCACTTATTTTACTCTTAATGTTGACTAGAAGCGACATTTAGTTTACAAAAGAAAAATAGTGTAACAGTACGAAGTGTAAAAATGTATTGTTGTTACTAAATTATAATATGACCTAACAATTTATGAAATAAAAAATTCATGTGATGAAGAAAATACATATATGATCGCTGATAAAACCACACACCCTTCAATTTGCTGTATCCCATTAAAGATAACCTTATATGAAATCGATTAAGATAGGGTTCCGTAGAGTTATTTCTAAATTTGTTATAAACTACTTTTACTATATTGTTCATTATCATTTTCTAACTAAAGACTAAATCTAGGAATTTTTTCATATATTCTACATCGAGAGTTTAGAAATTAGAGGGGGATGGGGACGTTTTTATAATGCGGAAAGTAAAAAAACTATTTCGAGTACAATTCTCGCTTCAAAAATGTCATGTCCAGTTTTAGTCATCAAGCTGCGAACGTATACCAAAGTTCTTCTTAATAAGTGTTAGGTTAATGACATACAGACAGACAGACCGAAATTATTATGGTCCCTACGGAGTTCTGAAGCTCTTTATATAATCTCTCTGTTGTTTCCACATGGTGGCATTGGGCGCTTACTACAACTGCTATCCATCTGATCCGCTTTTGCGCTAACTCTGCCACAATTTTTTTCGTTATGTTCTTGTACGGTCGTTCAATTCGGCGTCTTTCTTGGATCCCGTGCGTATTCCTCTCTAGATCTTGTTAAGCCTTGTTAGCCTGCCTCTGTCAGTTTCAGCTCCGCCACCTGCTGTTACTATGCTTCCACAGTCAACGCTTCTTCAGGCTCAGATAAAAAGTATTCGAACTTCAGCAAAATTCTCTCTCTACGACCACAGTTAATATGGATGTGGATGCATTTTCTTGACTGATGTTCGTGTGTGTCGACATGGGCTAAATAACAGTATAAATGACAGTGTTGCCCAGTCCTAAAAAGAAAAACACACAAAATGAACTGTTGTGATCACGTAAGTTCGAGATAAGAAAGATATATGCTGGATTATGCAGGTTTTGGCTGTCAGCCTATAATATCCCGATAAAAAAAATTTCTTATGCTTAATGATACGGTTTGGTATTACCAATCGGATGATGATATTTATTTTTTGAACTCATAGCCTCCAATTTTTGTGGGCGAAGCCCCAAAGTTGGAACCTTTTTGGTCTTTAAGGGGTGAGAGGGATAACGTAGATGAGTTTGAGGCATCTATGGAAAGAGGCCGATTCGATTAAATTAAAATCGGGGAGGTTTAGCTCAGAAAGTGGCGAAGTAATTAAGGCTCCAAGAGAAGTCGCCGAAAAGCCTCGGAATGAGGTAATTTTTTGAAGTTTGTATCTAAATGTTCGTCTAAATGGCCAAACGGAATTCGATCTTTTCTTATCGTGGTATAGAACCGATATTCGCATGTGTGATAGGATATTTTTTCAATTTTTTTGAAAAAGCCTCTCGTCTTTTTGTAGCCTTAGTAACTTCGCTAGTATTGATCTGCACCCCCAAATGTGGGTACTAATTTTTCATGTGGTTCTGGACTACATCGATTCGAAAATATTAAAAGAAAATCAAAATGTACTAAATCAAAGTTTCAAGTTGACGCATTAGAACATTTTTGAAATTTGCAAGAAAACTATAGGGCATTCTTTTTTAGACGCTCTTTCAAATAGCTTGACAGTTTTTTACGCTTCGTACTAAATTTTTCCATTTAGTACATATTAGATAAGCACTTTTTGGTGGTACCTATGAATAAATTATAGTGACGAGGAAAAAAAAATCAATGAAAAGGCGTTTCTCTGGCGAGTAGTTCCAATGTTGTTGATAAAGAATTTATACCTTTAATATCTTGAAAACGACAAGTTATGGCCTTTAAGAAGGGTTTTGAATCCGAAACCCATCCGAAAATTCCCCTTGTTATATTCAACAAAAAGTAGAGAAATGAAATCTTGTCTCTCTGTAAGTTTGCAGGTTCCCACCAAGTTTCAGGAATATTCTCTCAACTGTTACAATACCAAGATTTTTTCTTAGTAGCCATCTAAATAACGCGTCCATGCTTTTTTTTGGTATATGTACGTTCACGTATCGAAAAATATTCTGGTGTGGAGGCCAATCAGCTTAATCCAACTCGCACTTCAAATAAATATTTTTATAATTGCTCGGAGTTTTGGGATTCGAACCTGGGATCTCCGGATTAGTAGGCGACACATTATCACTTATTTCACTGACGACAAACTTACTACTCAGAATAAAAATAGCCCAAAGTTACTCCTCTTCCGTAGCAGGAAACAAATATAGATGGAGAATGTCTAAAAATTGGATTTATTTATGATATTTATACAATGCAAACTTTTTTTCGATTTTTTTTCTTTTAATTCCGGAATATTTTAATCCACCACAGGCTTCCTATATTTTTTTGGATTAACTCCATAAAGCCACATCACAATCCAGAAAAAGTAGCACATTCTGCGAAAGCTTATGGAGCTGTACTATAAAATTTACGATCTTTTCGGTAATTTTTAATATATTCGTAAGCAATTTCTACAAAACAGCACCGTAAAATTTACTGACTCGTAAAATTTATTGTGTGACTTAGAAAAAATTTATACAAGATTTTTCGCGGGATAACAGGCAAATTTAACAGTTCTCCACCAAAATTTTCTCAGTGCTGATACTCTGGGCTTACCGTTCAGCATATTTTACGGTGCGGTACCGTGAAAATTAAGACAGTTGACAGTTGGAAAACGATTACAGGTGAAAACTGGAATTTCGGGGATTTTAGTATAAAACATGTGGAGCAATTTTTACTCTTCCAGAAAACACTAATGTGAGTCGAATCTGTATCTTAGAGATGGCAGTTTCATTTACACTCTGCTGCTGGCAGTTAACTGACGTTTCTACCTCTTTTTCTTCAAATGTGAAGTCTTTAAATAATTGTAAATGAAACTTTCAAAACATTGAGGTAGGGATGGGGGATCGAACTGAGAAAATCGATTCAGTACGGATCGATCTGTAATTTTTTTTCGATTTCGTAGATCGATTAATCGCCTTAAAAAGATCGATATCCGTAGATCGAACAGATCGAATCAGTTTATTTTGACATTTCAATTTATTTCAGCATTTTGAAATTACAAGTAATTAGAACTGTTTTTATAAATAAAAATAAAGGGTCATTAGTAAACCAATTTATTAAATAATAGAAAACAGCCTTTGTAGCTTACAAATCTTGATTAAGCAGCAGTGGGTATTTCACTAATGTTGCTTATTTAATCGAAAAAACAATTTAAAACTAAAAACATTACTAATAGCACAACATGTCCCAGAAACATTCCAGGAATATTTTCAAAAACCGTCCCCAAAGCATTTTTATGTCTGATTTCAGAAGCGATTCCAGGACATTTTATGAGTATGTACGAAGAACAAAAATTTTATTTATTTAAAGAATTTCCTACCTAAAGTGCAATAAAATAATTAGGTAGTCAGGGATTTCTCAGGATGCGGTTATTCTAATCCTGTATCTACCTTGCCAAGTTGCACCTATTTGGATAGGCAATTAGATGGGCAATCTAATAAAAATAAGAAAGAGGTATACTAATTACATGAATTTCGGAGAAAATTTGGGAAAATGCTGAATTTTAGGTAACTATTTTTTCGCTTTTGGAATTGACTGTATCTGCAATGGTAGTTGTTAGATCAACATTGTTCACAATTTTCGAAAGTTCATTGAGATAGTAGTTTTTTAGTGCTTGGTTGATGTCGCTTTGTTGGGTAGATCAAAAGATAAAAGTAAAAAAATAATGTGCATACCATGAAAAACTGAAATTTATAAATCACCCTATAACTCCAGGTTGAGATTGCCCCCCTCCCTGCCATACAATTTTTCGTTTGACTAGGTGAGATATATCACCCCACTCATTTTGGCACGTCAGATCTGAAACACCCTGTATTTTGGGGAGGTTTTTCGAAAATATTCTGGGAATGTTTTATTTTTTAATTTTAAACGGAAAACACCGCGAGTAAAAGTTGACAGTTCAACGTCATCTTCCTCCCAACGTCAACGTTAAATTCAAACAAGTGTTTCAAACACTACAACAAATCCACTGGCATACTATATAAAAATAATAATTGTGAAAGATGAGATTTGAACAGCCTACTCCTTTGTTTTGAAAATGATTGTTGAAAGGTGACCCCAATAGTTGCTATAATTCTATCAAATCCCAGCAGAAAATCAGTCACCGTCGATATTCGGTGGAAAGTGATCGCTTTTCGACAATTACATAAGGGGAGAGAGAAACATGACTCAGTTGAAAATTTCAAAATGAACGCAGTTTTGGTAATAATATGTAATAAATTCTTCGACTTTTTAATTTATTGTAGAAAGGTTTTTCTACACCACTCACCATTGCTTAAATATCTAAATTCATATTATTTTAAAAATGTGAAATCCGCCAAATTTGAGACATTAGATTAAAAAAACTATTGATAAGTCTCAAATCTTTGATAGATTAAAAATGGGGAGTACTCAAAAAAATATATAAGTTTCTTTCAGGAGATTAAGATCTACGTCGAATCTACGTGTATTCCACATGAGTTTTTTACTGGGATTATACCTGGCAGCATATATACTTGTCTATTTCACTAGTTATACTCCACTTGGAGTTGATGTGGCAATTCCGCGTATCACTTATTTCAAATTTTTCTTTAAATAACATATTGCTTTCTGATTGTGGAATCACCAAACCAGAAATAAAACATAGCAATCCACCGGTGACAAAATCATGGAATAGTCACTAAACTACTCAGTTAACACTAAAATATTATAGCGATCACAAACGCATTCATCTAACATTTACGATCCTTCTAAATTTTTTTTACATTTGTCGGATTATTACACAAATTAAAGATAAAATGCAAAAAAAATTCACGAGTGAGCTTGTTTGCTTTTTAGCACGTCTTAAATAGATCGAAATCGGAAATAAATAAATCGATTCGAGCTGAATCGGTACCGCGTAAAATCGATTCAAAAATCGGCAGATCGATCTATCGAGATCGAATCGAAGATCGCCCATCCCTACATTGAGGAAATAGTAGCTCTCGAACGTTTTTGGTAGTACACCAGTTTTTTTTTAAACCGCTTGTTTTGCGCTGATATTGCAAGAACTCTCCTTAAAAAGGGAAGGGAAATTGTTAATCGCTACCGTTGAGGATCTTGAAGCCTGTGAAGTGATCTTCCATTGATCCAAAACAAATTTCTCCAGTGGCATGTTCTTACACACAAAAGAGCCACCTCATGTTGCTGAAGAATGTGTTTTGAACTAGAAAGAAAAGCAGTGAATAGTATATTCTTGTCCTTGAAGAATTTGAGAAGCTCTAAGCTCAGTAATGTGAGCTGAAATTGTCATCAGTTAACATTTTCTTAATTGAAAATAGATGAAGCTATTATCAAACTACCCTAACTTCGTCCAATTATGTGCTACTTGGTCAATGCAATTCTCTGTGCGGGTGGGCCACCTTTTCTGTACTTTTTACATATATATACATACATACGGAGCTGCAAGTTTCCCTTCAGCATAACCCTAGATCATCAATAAAGTACATGCCTTTGAAATATTGCAGAACCCTCGCAAATAATTAGATCTTCGTTTACTAATGACCTTTTTAAATCCGAATCGGCTTAAAAATTAGTTTAGTCGTAGTTCCACATATTTTAAAATTTAATAACGATTTCCGCACAACTTTTGATCTAGTAATATTTTTAGCAAATATGTGGCTGATGTTTTTAAAATCATTGATCCAAAACTCTTCCATTTAGTTAATTCGACGACCACATTTATCAAGATATGTTTTAACAATGCAGTCTAAGTCCAACAGTATAATAGAGAATCCAAAATTGCAAACTACCTACGGCTGCACTATTTTGATATTTTATTTACTCCTACTTTATTTAGTAATTACTAAATCGTCTAATCTATAATTCATATATGGATGAGGGCTAGGAATCCTTTAGTATACACGCGACATTCTTTACAGTGGCCTATAAGTGCAAGACGAAAATATAGTTTTTCTCTTCTTAAGAAAGAGAGAAATCGATTGTATTTATTTGTCCTCTCTTAGAAATATGACATATGTCATTATTTTGAAGCCTGAATTTTTAAAGAAGAACGGATAGTTTGGTTATGTTTGTAAACATATAATTCTATCAGCACCATCTTTTCCGTTCTCAAGCTTAAATTCAATCGAAAGTTTCAACGTCAGCTTAGAAGCGCACATAAATGGCAAGTTACAATAATATTACCATTCGAATACGTCGTCTGACTCAATTTATTTAAGTTTTGATCTACATTGTGTTGTAATAGTTAAAAATATTTGCATATTAGGACTCTTATATGCAATTTATTAGGTAATGTGTATAAGTAATGTTGAATGTACGATTGTATTACAAAAGAAGTGCTATTTATATTAGAAAGCTTTTTTTTTGTTATTATGTGTTTTCATAACCAACCATTGTATTTTTAAAATTATTTCTAACACAAAGAAATAAAATAAAAAATTATCTAAAAATATTTTAAATTAACAATATTGTCACAGTATAACAATGCGAAATACTACTCCTTAATATATATTTCATATAGTTTAACAGACATATAAAACATTTTAACATATTTTATACAATGTAACACTTAACAGAAATTTTACAAAATATAAACAAAACAAATATTTACCAAATATAGAAGTAGTGATTGAAATCATATATTTTATACTTAGACTAGAAAAACTTAATAATATTCTCAAGTAGTAATTCGATTAGTAACCTTTAAAAAAACGAAGTTTCAGAAAAAAAAAAATATATAGCAAAAA
Source organism: Leptarthrus brevirostris (assembly GCA_964036015.1). Lineage (NCBI taxonomy): Eukaryota > Metazoa > Arthropoda > Insecta > Diptera > Asilidae > Leptarthrus > Leptarthrus brevirostris. The sequence goes on along the minus strand of OZ038372.1, from coordinate 136,420,245 downwards.
TATAATATAAGAACCGTTATACAAAAATATATTTTATTAGTTTTACTTTTCATTAGTTTCGTTTCTGTATTATTTATTGTTTTTACAATGCAATGCAACAAAGTCCCCCTTTCTACATTAGCTTGGCCGATGCAGCGCTACCCCCCCTAATTCACCAGTATATTGTAATCGTATGTGTAAAATTTTAGTTTTCCCATTGCTATGGCTGTCGCAACATGTAATATTACTCATTGTGTTACTATACTCTGCTCTGTACAATACTGCTCAGCTCCCTCAATCTATTTTTCCCTACCATCTTTTTAACATTTATTTAGTTTTTTTTTTCTTTTGTAAATTTTTGCTTTTTTTAATGAAATTGATTTTCTTTTCCTAGCGAAATATTGCTAAAGATATAACAGTTGTAGAATTAAAAGTAAAAGTTTTTTAGTCTTCATTTACTCAGTACTAGCACAGCATTTATAAAACGTTTTTTAAATTAAAATTTGTTGACTTTAATTATTTAACGATTTTAGTAAAATTCGTTAAGTTAAACATTTAAAATATGTAAATACAGAAGTAACTCGATATATTCAACTGAATAAAACCAGAAACAGTATTACTGAATATTTTTCTAACCTTAAGTTATTTTTATAATTATTTAGAAACACAACTGGATTTAAATAAAAAACAAAACATTATTGTAATGTAAAAAAAAAAAATTTAAAATTTTCCATTTTCAGTTAGAATCTTTATTAACCCGATTAAAAATAAGAGTCAACTGCACAAACGTTACCGGCTACTGCGGAGATAGTTTTGTTATTTCAGACGTTGGTCTTAAATGAGTTGATCTGCGAAAATAATTTTATTGTTTTCCTTTTAAATTTTAGTCTAGAATAAAGTGTGATCGTACCGTGCTTGGTTTGGACTATTTCGTGCGTCTTTTATTTTTATCTTTAATTGCAACGAGCTGGCATTTGGAAAAGGATAATTTTTACTCAGACGTACCGTGCCTCATTTGAATGCGATTAAGGCGTTTTGACGCTGTGCGTGCGTGTTTCAGGCCAGGAATGGCTGAGCCTTATTTTTACTCGCGTAGCTGGTGCGGTAGTCAGATCTGTCAAAAGTTAAAAATAAGGAAATTCAAAGATGGCCGCCCACTGTGTAGCTGGTATTGTAGCCCAGTTTTGCATACTTTTAATTTTTGGCGCGCCAAATTTAACATTTTTGAGTTAACTACAGCACCAGCTACTAGCGCCAACTACGTGGCTTTGAAATGATTTTTTTCAATACCCAATTGCTGTGAACGTCTTCGAATTGACATACTTTCAGTCACAGCAATAAGAAAAAGGTCAGCAGATGGTGGTGTGGACTGCCTGCGAACACGGAAAAGACCGAGCTGATACTCTTTACCAATAAAACCAAAGTACCCAAAACTAAATGGGCGTTTACTCTCATTATAGTCAATTACTAGGAGTATTGTTAGACCCGAAGTTGAACTAGAAGCGACACATAGAAGAACTAGTCAAAGCAGCGAATTTGGTTCGGCTTTTGGTAAAAGGGAAAGAAACTACGGCCTAGTTCAGTGGCCAGCTATGGAGAAGATTTATGACAAGACAAAATTAAGTAAGGTGCCGGTGCTTGCATCGGTGCTACTGGGGCATTACGCACTACCCCGAAATATGCTGCTTAATGTTCTGTTGCATTTCCTATCCGCTGGACCTCCACATTGGCTATCAGGCGTTATGGAACGCATTCCGACTGAAAGAAACTGTATGCTATATGGCCAAACCCTATGGCCACAGCAATATCCTCACTCAAGCACCCAGAGGATTATCTGCTACGACAACTGACTACATAATACCCAACCTTAATTTTACCAGAAATCTCAGTGTAAGAATTCCGACCAGTAAGGAATGGAAGAACACTAAACTGTATAACTGCTACGACACGATCCTGTTCACTGACGACTCCAAGATGGACAGTGGTGTCGGTACGGGTGTTTCCTCTCAAACACTACATATATCAAAGTCCTTTAGATTGCCGGACAACGCAAGTGTATTCCATTCAAAGTTGCAGCGTATTCCCGAAGGCATGCTCTCCGCTGGGATTCTATGGATCGCCAATGAGGGAAAGTGGTATCTGTACAGACAGTCAAGCTGCCATTAAGGCGCTTGAATCGGTAACTACCTCGTCGAAGCTTGGGAGGGAATGTAGAGATAAACTAAACTCTTTGGGAGAAAGATGACAATGCTGATTGATTTCTGTAGATTTTCTCTGGGAATTTGCAAATATAATAAAAAATTAACGCGAAATCAATAGTGCTCTCGTTTGTAAAACTATCCGGTTGAGGGAAATCCCTACTGGCTTTCGCTGGTAAAATGGTTATTTCCCAGATATTTCATTAACTAAGAGTTGATGGAAGATTCATGCTCTTTTGATAGAACAAGTGCAATCGGTCTGTAATCAGAAAAAAATTGGTAAGTAAAACCAAGACCGATGAAAGTTGAATTACAGAAATATTAAGGGACACTAGCTTTAACGAATCATGCTTGCAGTGCCTAAAGATCACAAAACTCGGGAGAGTTGCACTATCAAAAGCAGAAACAGCTTTGGTTTATTTCGTCTATTCTAAAGAGTGTTAAGCAAGACCAAGTTGAGCCTAACCAAATAAGTATAGCACGAATAAATGAATTATATTAAAGTAGGCCGTGAAGATCAATAATGTGGAACCGGGGCTGCACCTCTTCAATACGCTTGATTTGTACTGGATGAAAATATACCACACACGCATATTCCAAAGTATGTCTAACGAAGATATGATAAAAGATCCTCGGGATTTAGCATTGCTAAATTTTCGGACCCATCGTTTTATAAAGCCAAGAGTAACATAGACGTTACTCAAGGTTTGTAAAGTTTTCGTAAATTTTATATTAAAGTCTTTGGTTTTATCGGGTTGGATAATAGGTTATCATGTACGATGTAAACAAAACGTAAAAGAGTTATTTTTTTAAATTCGAATATAGATGTGCACGAGCTCAGCAAAGTCGAGCTCCATGAATAAAAGTTGGCTAAGCGAGCATTTAAAAGAGAACAGTCATTATTATTAGAAGACAAATACTCATCAAAGTTACGGTCGGCGATAGGGTACGTGAAAGCGCGTCGGCCTACCAACCCGGGGGTTCCAAGTTCGAATCCGTCCGACGTCGACCCATGGTTGTTTTCTGCAGACAACGTATTGCAATAAAAATACCATTGGGTGTTGCAGATTCATGTCGGTGACTCGGAATCCATCTTTAATAGTAGGTTTACTAGCAATCATTGTCTCGAATCGGATAAAGTTTTTCTCCCGCCCCATGCCCCACGAGGTGTTACGGGAACTAGAGATACATTTTTTGCGTCGCTAGCATAGCAAAGAATTCTCGAGTGGGAAAATATAAATTAGATCAGTAATGGACATAGCTGGGTACCTTGCGACACACATTTTTAATTTCATGTTAAATCGCGGGACAGCACTGATGAGAACTTGATGATTAATTCTGTCAAATGAATTATGGAAGCCAGTATAAGTATAATCTATCTGACCTTCAGAGCTAAGGCCGGCAAACAGATCTTAGAGAGTTTGACTTCTTTTGTATAAATTGAATAAAACACTTGAATGAAATAATAATGTTCATCACAAACTAATAATTAACTTCAAAACCCTGGCAGTCTACTGTTTCAAGAATATCCGAATGTTTGTGTGTAAAGCCCATCGCCTTGTTGATAGAAGGATTCTTCATTTACTTCTTTTAACAAAGAATTTCGGGCAAGGAACTAAAGAATTATTTATGGTTATTATTTAGCACACCCGAATTTGAATAAAGTTGCAAGCAACGATTTTCTTTTTCTTTTATGATGTAGCCTAAGCCCAGTAGAGAACCTTGTGATGCGTTAGCATGTTTTGGTTAAGGGATTGAGGGAACTTGAATGTCAAAGACGTAGTGGACTTTTTAATTTCTTATTCGAAGGGAGATCAAGACTCGAACCCTGTAACCATGGCGTGGTGATCGTGTCACTCAATTGTTCGAATTACGGAAAATAGCAATTAAAGTGTATTGCAATTATTATGTCATCACTGTATTTTTGCGGTAGAAATTAAAACAAAATTTCTCCACCAAGATCAACCACAATAATATACTTAATAAGGAATAGCGACGATAATCTTTATATACAACGTTAAGTATCATCGCAAACACTTTATTTAAACCAGACAAACAACTACATCAGTTGCAAAAGTAAATAAAATTAAGGCAGCTGCCATAAAAGAGTAGATTGAAAGAAAACATAAATAGCTCTTAATTAAATAGATAAAAGAACTGAACCTTGTGGTACACCGCCATTAATTTCGTAAGAGTCTCATATTGTTTTGATCGCTGAGATAAAAAAACGAACTTTCAATGAATTTCAGAAGGGTGTAAGGTCCCGATTAAATGCTTTAAGGTTCTCTTAAAGGCCTTAGAAATATCGAAATCAATGATTTTGAAATTAACAAAGTTTAAAAAAAAAATCGAACGCTCCGAGTCTGCGACCAGCTCAAATATAATACTTCAGAAGATGGTTTGTTTCATGAACGTATAGGACCGAAGTAAGTGCAACTGGCCTATAGTTTGAACAGTCGTTAGCCTTCAGTTTTGAGATATTGACTGAACATGATCAAAAGATTTCTGACGAATAAGAAGGGTAGAAAAGTTTTCGGAGATGATACATCGCGGAAGAGGCAGAAAGAAAGAAATACCACTGGCCCCGGCACACGCCTGAGGTTGCACGGGAGATGAGGTCTTCTAAGACATATAAATATTATGTCGTTGCATATTAAATTGTCGAATTGCTTAATTTATTGCTGTTTCCAACAGTAACGTCCATTATTTCTTTGTACTATGCAGGGGGGATTATGGAGGATATGGAAAAATTTCAAATCCGAAGCTACTAAGCTTTCAAATCGTCTTTTCGCAATATGAATGTCAACAGATATCGTACAGATGAACAAATTAAAATTTGCGTTACGAAATTTTGAAAACCAACTTCGAGTTGTCGTTTTCTCCCCAAATGTATCATTATTTACATTTTCTTCTCGTCGTCGTAGCTGATTTCCTTGATTTCTATATTATAAAAAATTCCCGGTAATGTAATGGGGAGGGGCATAGTGGGGTATCGGGGTAGTAACAAGTCGATGTAAAGAAACAGTCGTATGACTATTCAAACGACGCGCTGTGTTTTGTCGTCGTATGACCTTGGCTAACGTAACACGCAATCGTGACGCCGGTTGCAGCGCCGCAGCAAAAGTAATAATATTACGTAAACGAATCAGAACTCTTGGTCTATGGAGGCTATGGAAAAATGGTGGTGTCAGAAGAAATGGGTTACAAAAAAAGTGCACAGTCACATGCTGTTGCACAAATTCCACTCGAACGGAATGTGACAAAATATAGGGCTTATCCAGATAGTACTGTGCTTCTAAAGAAGTTGCTCCACCTGGTAGCCCACTTTATCCCGCTGTATGGGTATTCACTCTGAATGTATTTCATTCCGTTAGCTAAACTGTTATTACCAAAAGAGAAAATGGCGTGCCAAATAATGATAGACATGCTGTACAACCAAAAACGAACTTTGAAAATCAACCTTACGCCATTATTAGCTGAAAAAGTATTCATAACATTTTAGATACCCCACTATGCCTCGTCTCCCCTACTTCTCAAGTAAGTGGTAGGGAAAGGTAATAAAAATAAAGAAGTCTTAACTGGCGTAGAAGTGTGTGGAAGAGTTTTTAGCAAATAAGTTGACTTTGTCGAATAAGTCCGTATGAACGTCTCCATTTTATATAAGTGGTGGTATGGCACAACTCGGTGGAGTGAGTGATAACGTGTTTTATTTCCATCTAATCCCAGAGGTCCTAGATTCGATTTACATCTGTGGCTTCTTATGGTGGTTTTCTGCTGACAACAGATTACCCTTAAAGTCCAATGGAGGTTGCAAACTAATGATATTTGCCTCAATCAAATATTTTTTTACATTTCGAGCCCACGTTTCTTCAGTTTTTCTTTTACAATATCACATAAACTGAAGAATAATACATTTGGAGGCGGAGTTGGATCAATTGGTTGAGTGGCACGACCACCATACCATGGTACCCGGGTTCGAGGCTGTTGTCTGGCGCACAGCAATGCGAAAACAAAACTCTCCAGTTCCCTCAATCCGCTTACCGTATTTCCCTTTCGGACAAAGCCATACTAAGGCATCAAAGGGTTGTTTCCTAGGCTGTGGCCACATCTTACAAAAAAAAAAAACGGGCCCCTGCTCTTGAAAGGCCGATTTTATCGGAACTTGGATCTTAATTGCAAGCCCGAGCGGCGGACAATATCAAAGAACCAGGGTATTTCGAAGATAAATATACTTCTTGAGGTCGATTTATTATTTGTAAGGAAAGTTTAAATTGTATTTTAGAAGCAGAGAATCTGTTAAACTACATAATTAGTTTCTAGTTATATATGACAAGTATATTTCAAGAAATCTAAGGACAATAGCATTGTATTTCTCACATAACGTAACTGATATACATTCAGAAAGAATTAATTAAAAAAGTTAAGGAAAACTTAAATAAACTAAATAATTTCATTTTTAATAAGTTTAACAGTAGCGACTTAAGTCACCTATCGTTTAATTTTTAAATAACAAAATGCTGTGCTGTATAAGTAACTATACATACGTAAAACAACATACTTAATTAATGTATTCTATAGTTGTAGTATTCTTAAATTCTAGTTAATTTTTGAATAGCAAAAAATAGCAATTTTCGCTAAATTTAGTTAAGTAAATCCATTTAGTCCGCAATTATATCACGCCATCAATTGAAATCTTAATAACACTTCCACACTGAACAAAACAAACACACAGTCAAAGTCAAAATATAAGATCCAATTTATTTTATGATAAATATGTGTAAAAGTTTTAATTGGCCCACAATCCCCTACGGGTAGGGTAGGCCATAAATTCAAATAAGTTATTTTATCCCTCGACTACCCCTATGCCCCACCCATCCACCCCAATATTATTTTTTTCTTTGGTTCGTTTATTTTGTGTCGACTCCAATTTCAGTTCCGTTCAGTTTGTTTGTGTCTGCGGAGGATATTTTGTATAAATCTGGCGGAGTGTCTTCTTAACGAAATTTTCCTCACTAAATACGAGTGAAAAAGGAACGACATCATCCTCCCCACGACGACCATGGTATTATATTTTGGCTCCTCTAATCCTAGCTGAAAATTGCTCCACAAAGTAGTTATATTGGATAAAGCGTTCATACATCGGCTTTGTTGGGAATATTTATATACACACATTTATGACATTACGTAATGAACATGGAAATTTGTATTTATGTGTTCACGTTGACCCAAATCCCCAACGGTTTATAACGTTTGAATATATAGCACACGTGCAGCTATTTACGTCTATATATCTTTTCAATCCTGGGTCGACGTTAACAAAGGCTTAGATTTGACTTTTCGCCTTTGACCCTCAGCAGCCCCAAAACATTTGGCGAGGGCGGAACTCCAAAGGGTTATAAAAACGTTACATACGAGTATACCACATGTAATTCGTGGTGAGACATCCCGAACTAAACTGGCAAAGAAGGTAGAAATCTATCGCAATCGCCAGCAAATAATTTAGGATTTCGGTTTTCATTATTTTGGAGCTGAACATGTTTTTATGGCCTTTTGCAGACAGATTAGGTGAGTTTTAGATTTATTGTTTCGCTACACAATAAAATTTCGATTGTTTTTCGATAAATTGGCAAATTGGTATTTATTATGAAAATATTACAGGTAAAATTACATTTCATTGTTATTATTTTTGGGGTACGATGCATCGATGGCCTCAATTGGAATTTGGTTGTAAAATAAAAAATATTTAAAGAAAAACATCAAAAAATTAAAATTTTACGAATGTGTGATTTTGGGGTTTGTTGTATTAAGAAAACATATTAAAAGTGATCATTTAAACAATATATTAAAATTAAGGAATATTTACTTATAATACAATATAAAAAGGTATTTTAATTGTAAAATCTCGTTCTGTAGGTACATGTATATTTGCTAGAACATTTTATCTAAATATTGCAGCATTTAAGATTTAGCTACGAGGATTTACAATTAAATCCTTAAGTAGTAATTCGCTTGAAAGTTTAAAAGCAGTAAAATGGATCAACATTGCATTTATCTAACATTTACGCCAGTGGCTCAGAACTAGAAATTATATCGAAAACAATCCGTAGAATGGTAAAGAGGACAACCTTATCCTGAACTATGAAAACCTGGATTTTCAAGAAAAATTGTAGCTATTGTAGGTATAGTGCACTACTATAACTACAATAACTACAACTGACCACCACTGACTTTTAATTATGGACAGTCAAAATTACAGAAAAGTGAAACACATCGATATTCGTCCTCTTCTGTGTAAGCATCTTTCATTGAACTCTAATAAAATTGTTCTCGCACATTTTAGTGATTATTTCAGAACTAGCAACACGCGAAATAAAAATGACAACTTTTTTTCCTTCTACAAAAACTCCCCTTCGCCGCTTTCCCCAAAATATTCTTAACTATACATTTCTTGTCCATTTTTAAAAATTCAATAATAAATACATTTTTAAAACACTCACAAATTATTTAAAAAATATTCCAAAAAGTCGCATCTTAAGCAATACCGCTCGTATTGTTGGTATCTCTGCAAGCAGTTTTAAAACAAGAACAAGGCATAGCATAACCAAATAATGGAAATAGATGAACGTATAAGAATATATCCCCACTCTCATTCTGGTTAAGCACTTTTTAGAGGACAACCATTTCTTAAATTTTATTTATGCAATTTAAGTATGTGGAAATACATTGTCACAAAAAATTACTTTATAGAACTCTATTTAATCTATATATGAATTCTTAAATTGGAACCCCATTTTTGTTGCAGATTCGCATTCCCTCGAAAAAGTTACATTGATTTGACCTACGTTATATATTCACAGATGGCGCTGTAATCAGCAAAAACCAAAATGCCCTTCCTCTCGCAATTTTTAAAGCAGCGACCAAAATGTTGTAGCTAATTTTTTTGCCGATTTCTTTCTTACATCGTTCTGTGATTCTGATTGTGGTACTGTTTTACCGGATTTTACCCACTTTACCAGGCTTCCTAACACATCCCTTGAACCCAAGGACTTAGTCTCCGATGTCGCCACGATCGCTGAATACTTGTCGAATTTGCCTAACCGATTTGCGTGTGGCCCCGATGGTATTCCTTCGTCTTGCTTGAAAAAGTGCTGTTCTTCGATTTCTCATGTTCCTTGTTATCTATTTAACCTGTCTCTATGCTGCGGCCGTTTCCCCTCGTATTGGAAGGATTCTGCGATAATCCCTGTCCACAAGAAGTCTGATATCTCCAATTATAGACCCATTGCTAACTTGTGCCATGTTGCGAACGTTTTTGAGGTCTTAGTCAGTGACGTGCTTCGCTTTCACTGCAGATCCTTTATTGGCTCTTTTCAGCATGGCTTCATCAAGGGTACGTCTATCACCACCAATTTGCTCGAATTCGTCTGCCGCTGATTAAATCAGGCTTTGAGGTTGACTGCATCTTCACCGACTTCAGGAAGGCCTTTGACAGAATTGACCACAAGATACTCGTTTGCAATCTTCATCTTCTTGGTTTTCCACCACCTTTTGTCGATTGGCTGTCCTCCTACTTGTCCGGATGCACTCAGCGTGTTCTGTTCCGCGGTGCCCTATCCAAAGAAATTGTTGTTTCATCAGCTTTATTAATGATGTCTCATTACTCCTAGCTGGCTCCAAAATATTGTGTTACGCTGATGAAGCAAAAATTTTCCGTGTCATCTTCTGCGCTCTTAAGTTCCGAGATCCGCATTTTCCGCGACTGGTGCTCCGGAAACCGTCTCCCCCTTATTCCTACCAAATGCACTGTAATGACCCTTACCCGCCGAAGATGTCCTATCCTCCTTGACTACTCTTTGGACGGTTGCGTCCTGAGGGGGCCAGATAAGGTCAAGGATTTGGGGGTAGTTCTTAATTCCCGCCTATCCTTCGAGAACCACGTGGATTTCATAGTGAGCAGGGCCAGTTCCGTACTCGGCTTCATTAAGCGGTGGTCTTAGGAGCTCGACGACCCTTACTTAACTAGGCTCCTCTATTACACCTTTGTCAGACCCCTCCTGGAATATGCTTGTGTGGTATGGGACCCTTACTCTGCTGTCCACATCAACCGTATAGAGGCCATCCAGCGCAGATTCCTTAAGTTCGCTCTTCGGGACCTTCCACGGCCGCGATCCTTTTTCCTTCCCCCCTATCATGCTAGATTCGAATTGATCTCGCTCAACTCACTCGAAATGAGGCGCAGGGTTTTTAAAATCACTTTTATGTATGATCTTTTGCAGGGAACGATCAACTACTCCGAACTTCTCAATGGTGTTGGTAGTTACGTCCCGGCCCGGTCCTTGAGGAGCTCAGACTTTTACCATGTTCCATTCCGCCGAACACTTTACGGAATGCACGAGCCGATGGCGTCGATGTCACGCCTTCTTAATGAATACTCAGCCTGCATCGAACTAGGTTGTTCTAGGCAGCATTTGAAATATAAATTAAGGCCTTTTTTAAATAATGTTTTAGTTAGCTTGGGCGAATCTGTTTTTAAATAAATAAATAAATCTCACTCCGGAGTGCTTGATTAACTTGAGTCCTCTCGCCTCTCACCTATCACCTAATACTACAAAGTAAAAGAGATGTTGCAGTGAGATGTTAAAATTGGCCCACCTTCCTGCTTATTGCAATCTGCTAACTGAAAATATATTGTAGTTGTTGAGAAACAGTTACAAATATGTATGCTATTATTGAGTGTGAAAAGTTGCGTATTCTCGCTTTCACGTCGTGAATACTCTCCGGTTTGATCTCGTAAACCCTCCTTTGTAAATTTAAATCCGCTGACCTTGTTGGCCATTCTAATGCACCTCTTCGACCAATCCATCTATCCGGAAAAAAACATTATTTATCAAATTTCGTACACAAACAGCATAATGAGTTGGAGCTATATCTTGTTGGAACCAACGATTTTTCGTATTAAAGTTTTCATTTCATATGCGGACTACGAAATGGAAACGTGAAGCCGAAGAAGGACATCTACCAAGTCCAAATACCATTGTAAAGGTTATAGACAACTGTGACATCGATATGTACCCTGGAATTAATTTGCTTTTACATATTTACCGCTGCAAAAAGATCATTTTCGTCCTTGCGTCGATTAAAAACGTGTCATGGAAATCACTTAGTATGGGATTCTTCAGATTTTTGACAGTCGTGTTGTACTTCTTAAGACTTCCAAAATTTGATGGTACGTCCAAATTCGATCTGGAGATTATAGGGGTGAGAGCGACTGACAGTTTTTGGCTTGAAATTTCGTTAAAACAAAGGCCGTGGATATAGCGATAAAATGGTGTGATACAACCGAAATTCCGTCTTAGCTCCAAAGAGTCTTTGCTCTCAGGGATTATGGAGTCGCCAATAAGTTTAGTAGCCTACCATTAAACTCTTTATAATGCAGACAGTGTTAAATGAGAGGGCGAATTAGGTATATTCACTCCATCGGCTGAAATATATTCGATGCGTTTTAAGGGATATCAAATAACACTTAGTTTTCAATGCGTTGAACATCATACGATATTCTTTGTCCCAAGCGGTGGTCGTAAAAATGTTGTTTAATGATCCAAACAAGCGTTTCCCATTAGTTGCTAAAGAGTTCCCACAGGAATTTACTGCAGAATCAAAAGCGTACGTAAAATCAGAGTGTTGTCGTAGCTAATTTATGAATTGAAGTGAAAATGAGGCATGGAGGGTCATAAATATAAAGTATTAAGATCTTTAGTGAAAGAACTGATCCCTGAGGTACATTGAAATTTATCTCGTAGGGATCAGAAATAATTCCATTTATTGTGACTGAAGTTTTATGGAGGGGGGGGGGTCACAAGAAACTTCCATATTTCAGAAGCAACCTTCATCACTTGGCACGTATTCCGTTTCCTTCTTCGAAAATCTTTATCTTCCGAAATAGACTCATCTAGAATATCTCTGATGCTTTCGTAAGATAATGTCATGACGTTTGCAATATTTCATTATAAAATTTGGTCTCTGTAGTTAATTAATTGAAAGATTTCTAAATATGAAAGAGATATATCCTTGTGGGATATATGGTGCCAGTTCAGATTAGTATGTTTTAAATTTCTGAAACTTGCAATGTAGAACTTCTGGAAAACGTACGTTATTTGGTTCACGCTAAAAAATTTACCTTAACATTTTGCAATTTAACTGACACGTAAATGTAGATACATAATTTATTTACGGCAAATTTAAGAGAGTCGTTGGAGTAAGTGATTACGTGTCGGAAAAACCAATCCGACGGTCCTAGGTTCGAATCCACCCGGCGGCGACCCATGGTTGTTTTCTGCTGACAACAAATTACAAAAAAGGCCATGTAGGTTGCAGTGGAATGTCAGTGGTTCGGAATCCACTTGAAATCGTTGTCTCGAATCGGGTGAAGTTCTTCTCCTACCTCATGCCCCACAAAAGGTTAAGGGAACCAGAGAGAGGAATTTAAATGAAGATATTAAACAGCTGAAAACTACAAATGTAGGGCATTCGCATGACTGTTTTATCCCAATAGAAATCGTGTTCATCCATTGGGATGTCTTGTTCTATTAGTGACGAAAAGGGTTAGAATATTAATCTTATTTATTTTTTTCTAATAAAAATTAACAGATTGGATTTGTAATATAGTCCGTAATGTAATCCCTTAAAGTTTCAACTTTTTCTGCAATGTACATTGCACATTCGCACGTACATTCGTACTTTCGCACTTGGTTTAAGTCCAATTTTAGGTCTCCTTTTGTTTTTACAGATTCTATTTTATTGTAACAATTAATTGCACAATATTTTTACAGTTTGTTGATTATATATTACATTTCAAATGAAGAGAAACTACAGTCTCTCTTTTTGGTTCATCGATTTTGTCATAAAAGCAATTGTTTACATGATCTTAAAGGCTAGGTAATAATAATTTGTCAATAAACAAATATGTACAAAACTATAAAATCATCAGAAACAACCAAAAATCATAAAAAGGGTATTAGTAAAGTAATACGTAACGATTACCTACGTGTCTCATCCGATCTAGACAAAATGTGTTGTACAGCAAAGGAGTCGTAAAATCATGAAAACTCAAAATAAAACTTATTTTTTATTTCCTCAATAATGAGAAACCTTGAATTGTTGTATCTTTTGAATAATTATGACCGATAATAGTGTGATAAGTATGAGAAAATAATAAGCTTAATAAACGTCTTAAAATTTTTACGGGTTCCTTACAACAGTCTCCACCACTTCCAAATTGATATTTAATTCGCTAATAATTAATTTTTTTATGACTACAGTGTACATACCAGAGAGTATACGAATCAAAACACTTAGCGGCATTAATAAACCAATATGTGGCTTGAAATATTTTTGTTTAAATTTGAATTGATCATTTTCAGGCATTGATTTCATATTTCATGAATTTTGCAATCGAAATAAATCAAAAATTAAATTAAAAGTGCAAAATCAAATGTCACAAATCAGTGCAAAGTTGATCCATTTCACATAATAAAAGACAATGTTTTCAGGATTATGTAAATTTCCGTCCACCAACAATAGCATCAACTGTGGGTCAGAAGGTTTCAATTTGAACGGGGACGGCTCGTCATTTAATAATAAATAAACAATTTTTGCAGCTCTTCATGAATATTTGATCATTTAAAAAGCCTCATCACCAATTTATGTCTTTATAAATGCTTTATTACATTTCCGCAATTTGAAGCTTTATAAAATATTTTCGCTTAATTTTCTCGTTTTTGTTTAATACGTGGATATCGTCCACTAGCGCTGGAAGGTCCACAGTTTAAATAAATGCAACAAGAACGCTTAGTACACATTACTACACTATTGTGCGAAACAACAAAGAGTTTATTTAGTAAAAAGAATAGATTGTTTTAGCTCTTAAAGATACTTAGATACTTTTATCTGTATATTTATTTGAATATTTACAGTCTAATTTGTCGTTTTAAGGCCTTTTCTAATTTAATTTTTTATTCATTTTTATATCTATTACCTGTTCGCCTGCTATCTTGCTTCGATGGATGGTCAACCACTTTAAATGCCAATTATAATTACGTAATGCAAACTATTCCACATCATCAATTACTTTTAAATTGCTTGTGGCTTATGCGTTATTAACCTCTTCAACCACACAAAAATATGTAAATACGAAAACTTTTGGAACAAAACAATATAAAAAATATTAAAAAATAAAAACAAAAACAAATTAATAAAAAAAATTTTGTGAATGCGAAAAATGGAAATCATAAAAATTGTGCACAAATTTACTATCAATAAAGAGTGCACCTGTTTCTGCTGCTGCGGCCGCCGGTCCTGCGCTGACCGCAGTTGCTGCTGCTACTTTGACACATCCCATCCCAACGCCCGGGGCTGCACCAACTGCTGCTGTTACCATTGGCCATCCACTGGAAGTTGGCAAGAAACGTGCAGCTGAAAATGACATGTTTCAACTGGTACTGCCTTCAGCAATATGCTTTTTTACTATATTTGTTCCATGCATGTTTTCTGTATGTTATTCTTTTGTTTGTTTCACCATCCTTGTAGATAGTGCGCTTTTGCTGTGAAAATATTGAAATGCTCGAAAATCATTGGTGAATCAATATTTTCACGAGCTTTTTTGGCTCAGGCAAATTGTAACCAAAAACATATGTGAGTTTAATTGATAAACATTTTTTTTGTAGACGTTAAATTAAATATTAAAAATACATGGAAGTAAAATAAGTTCCCCCCTTCCCCCTTCCCCAATTAAATTTCAGTTCGTATCTCCATGTTTTTTTTTTTTCAAAAAAAGCGACTTACATGTGCTGAGATGAAACTTTGGTTTTGTTAACTCGTAGACTTCTCCTATGGTATGTATCCTTGCGACTCACCATCATTTAATCTTCGGTAATTGGTGCTTCAGAAAATATTATAACTTTCACGTAGAAGCCATTTGATAAAATACAAAAAAGAACCGAAAGTAAATCGACAGTAAATTGAAACTATTGGAAGCTGTGTAAAGTTGCCACCCCCCCCCCCCCTCCTTCTTTCCATCATTCAGTAGTTACACATAAAGATAGTGTAACTACAAAATAAAAAGAACTGACCAGCCCAAATAAAATGAACACCTTCAAGCCAGACTCCCTCCCAATGTGTCATTTGTTTCGTTTTATTACTGAACAGGATTGACCATTTATTTTTAATCACTTTTGACCGAAAATATAATTTTTTGACATTGATATTCGTTTTCACTCAAATATAAAGCGTACTGCCTTTTAGCATAAGTACAAGACACATTACGTACGCTTAACGGCGACCGCAATTATTCTAACGCGTTATTGCTAGGAGAATGTCAAATGTAGAAATCACTTTTGTTAAGTGTCTAGTGAATCTAAATATTTAGTGAATGACGTCGGCGAAGTTAGTGATAGCGTGTCGGCCTTTCTCCCCGTATAGCCCAGATCCGGCCGGCCGCGGCTAAAAATTACTGTTCTCTACTGATAGCAGAATACGATATAAAGACTATTGCTTGTTGCAGAATAATGTCTATGGTTCGTAATCCACTTTAAATTGTAAATCTATTTGCAATCGTTGTCTCGAATCGGTTGAAGTTTTTCTCCCGCCCCGTGCCCCACAACGGCACTAGAGAGAGCTACCTAATTTTAATATTTGGTAAATTGTCTAAATTGAACCAAAGCCCAATAAGCACCTTTACGACTAAAATGCCTATTTGCAAGCGCCGTTTTAGCGTTTCAGCGGCTTTAGCAACATCGAAGGCATTTGGTCACAGCCTATTCTAGATAGAAGCCCAGAAGATGATACGAACAGCTGAGCATTGGTGGTGTAAACAAATCAAAACTTGTTACAGTAAAGAATAACAAAAGCTTGGGGGATTTTACTTTTTCGTAGTATTTTTAAAATCTCAATTTGGAATTTACTTGACGTGAACCTACAAATGTTATGAACAGGTCGTCACGATAAAAAACGTCTCAACTACAATTTTCATGGGTGTTATTGAGGTTAGAATGCGTCAATGGCATCGGCATTTCTAGGAGTGTGCAAGGATTGGTTAATCTGTGGTACAAATATAAATGAAATAATTACGAAACGCTTGGTGGTAAAATGGCAGAACTGTTATGTTTTCCGTGCTTGTATCTAGAGGCTTTATCTAGGCTGTGATTTGGTGCATGTTGACACGTTTCACCGCTCGCTGAAAGGCCAATCAGGTGCTTGAAAATATATGTTCTGACCGTATATTGCGCTTTGTGGAGATGCTCCAATTTAAACGGCCAGCCAAACGTCGAAAGCGGATTTTGATCAAACGCCAAAATGTAAATTCAGCACTTGAAAATAGCTGCTCTTTCCGTACACCATGCTTATTTAATTTATCTCCAGTTTAGGCTGCTCCTCAAACGTCAAAATGTGACGCGTTTTATAAATGCGCAAAGACACTTGCCTTAGTTTGCCCATCCCCTTTAACTCAAATCATTGAGTTAGAAATTGTTGCGATTGACGTTAAACTTGCTTCTTCCTACAATATTCTTAAAAGGATCTTCCTCCGGCGCTTGTCAGTACTAGTTATGGTGTCGTATCAGCATCCATCTATCCATGGTCCTGATTGTGCAGTCGTCGTAAATGACCAATTTTCAGTAGTTGATGACCACGCGATGCGAAAATGGCTGGTTTTTACGCAGGCGTAAGGATTTAAGGACCTCTAAATGCCTCAATTGAGATAGGAAACCGCTTATTATTGAGATTTTTTACTTACTTATGGCAAGACGCATCGTTTCAGAATGAACATTGCAGTGCTGTGCTAATTCTAATAAATTACCATCGACCATCACTACAACTTTTAAGGACTCTCCATACAGTATAGTATCATGTCTTCCACGACCACTTTCACCTGTTATTTTCTCCCCAAAAAAGTCATTAAAAGGCATTTTACTGAAATGTCTGATGGGCTTCTTCTTGTCCTTTTGGCATTTCTAGGTCGGGATACCCTTTCTGTGCCTCACGACATCTGAGGAACGGGAGGAGTAAAGCTCAGAGAAGGTTTTGTGTCTCGGGAAGCCTGAAGGTAATATCCCTGGCTCTCTTTATCCTCCTATTCTCCTGCTTAGATTTTTCGCACTTTTTCCCACAAATCAGACTGCAGTGCCTTGCACTCTGACCTGGCTGTCTTCTGCGATTGGTGCGTGCGCAATCGCCTTCTTTTAAATGTAAAAGACCTCCTTTCATCTTTGACTACACTGTCGATAGTGTTACTTTGGTTAAAGTTGATAACATGAAAGACCTAGTTGTGGTCTTCAATTCTCGTCTTTCATTTGATGACCACGTGGACTCGATTATTGGTAGGGCTAACGCGGTGTTGGGTTTCGTTAAAAGATGATCTAAGGAACTCGACGATCATCCCTACCTAACTAAGCTCCTTTACTGGACTTTCGTTAGATCGATTTTAGAATACAGCAGCCCTGTATAGGCTTCACGTCGGTCGCTTCGAGACAATACAACGCAGTTTGCTCTCTGTGGACTTCTCTGGATTGATCCTTGGTTACTTCCTTCTTATATTGATCGTTTGGGACTAATTTCTCTCGACTCCCTTGAAAAAAGGCGCAACATCTCGAAACTATTATTTTTGTGCGATTTATTGCTGGGAACGATAAATTCACCCGAATTACTGAGAACATCTCTTTTCCGTAACACTATTTGAGGAATCACGACTTCCTGTACGTCTTCAGCCATCAAACATTGTATTGTATGAACGAACCCATCACGTCGATGTCAACCAACACTTCGCCACATTGTGATCTGAATCTCTCCAAGTTGAAGTTGAGGGCTGTCGCACGATTGTTCTTTGCCTGTTTTGTGGCTTTTAATTTATAGTTTAGTTATACACTGCCGTAATCTTGTGTTATGAATCTGAAGGAATAAATAAATAAATAAATCAAACAATAACACGAACCCTGACCCTCGGAATCTGCAGCAATATTGGAAGCAATTAATGTCCTTAATGTTTCCGGTGTCATTCTTCAGAAGCAAACTCGAAAGCACCTCCCAGCTTCCTCGAACTTTTTTATATTCTGTTTACACGCACGACAAATGAGAATATTTGATAGTGAAGTGAAACCGTAAAAAAAATTCAATTAATCGATATTTCGTGGATAATACATTCCAAGAAGCATCTTTATTGTGATAACTAGAAATTTTCCAATAGCCCTTGCACTTTCACTTATACTGTGGTTTTCAGTTTCTCTGTCTTTTAATGTAAATTTATTTCCTTGGAAATATTTTCTTACGTTTCGTACACGTTTCTTCGCCGTTCGAAATGGATGGGTTGCGTTAACTTAATTTTGGGTACGAACTCTTTTTCAGCTCTCAAAACTTGCTCAACCTTAAAATTACTAAGTTAAAGGAAAAACGGGTTTCCAAGAATTTTCAACAATGAAAGTTTTGAGGGTAGGGTTCATTACCACGAGCGGTCCCTGATACCTTCGGTACAAGCAATAACTTCAGAACAACTACGAATTTCGCTTTAAAACTCTATCATCGTATTCTTGAGATATTTAATTAATGTTTTAAGTGAAAATAAAAACTTTCACCTAAAATTCTGATGTGTGGGATGAAGCAAGGTTCTCCAGCGGCGGAGGGAAAAGCCCATACGCAATTCGGCTGTAAAAGCGCTTATATTTAAGCCACTGCGACCGGAGATGGTGTATTCGACCAGGGAATAATAAAGCTTCAACCAACTTAAAAAAATGGTTTATCCCCTTAATCAATTGTTTTCATTAATTAAGCAAAACGTATACGCAAATTTCGAGGAGTGTCCTGCCATTTAGAAATTGTTGATCGTATATTAAATCCATTAGTCCATGTCGAAATCTGTAAATCAGGCATGTCAAACTCACATGATAGTGTGGCCCTATGTTGTATTAAGGGGGGAAGTACATGAAGAGGCCGAAAAAAGAGGACTTTTTTGGGATTGATTTTTGGGAAAATGAAAAAGGTCCACATGAAATCGATATTGTATGTGTTTAGGGCAATGTTTTAAGAAGAGAAAAAACATTTTTTACATTTTGAAAAATAAAAAATTAATCAACTTTTGGTGGGTTTCGTAACTCGTGTCGCGGCTGACATCGAAATCGGCGTAAATTCTCCTGGCCGCAATTTTCATCTGAAATCAAAAAACCAAACATTTTTATACTCGAGGGGATTGTTTATTCTAGATAGACTACGATCTTTTCGAAATTCGAACATTAACTTTAAAAATCGGGCATGAAAAAAAAAAGTTGGCTTTTTTTGCAAAAATTTTAATTATTTTCGCGTCAAAAATGGTCTTAAAATGATTTTTTTGCTATGTCCGTAGTCTATCTAGAGTAGTTTTTTATGCCCTTTAAAATGAGTGCTGGATGAAGAAAATTGGTTGACTAGTTTTTTTGTAATCTTTTACGCCAATTTGAAAAACATGGTTTTGAGAAAACGCCGTTTAAAGTTTGTCCCGAAAAACTGACGAAAAAAATGCAGATAAGGAGAAGGTAAGAGGGGACGGGTATTCTCAGAAAAATCGGTATTTGAACTGAAAACGTCGAGAACGCTCTTTAACAAAGTCGCATTCATCACTCTAAATTCCAGAGCAGAAAAAAATCCGGTAAGCGGAATCACGCGCGCAGCAGAGATCCTCGATCCCAGGCGCGCTAGGCCGGATCGGCGCCGACCACTTTCAAGTGGCATATCTTTCACAATTTTCGAGATAGGCTTTTGGAATTTTGGAATTATATTCTTAGAGCATATACTTATCGATTAAGACAATAAAAAAAAATCGATTTTTGAAAACGTCTTCATGTACTTCCCCCCTTAAGTTAGAGGCCGCATGTTTTCAATGTTCAAAATTACTTAATTACGAGGGTTTCTTCTTAAGTTTTTTGATAGACAAGTAAAAATGAATATTAATAATCGAAGATGGCTTTATTGTTTTTCAAAATACTCTCCATGAAGATTAATACGCTTTTGCATGCGTTTGAACCAATTTTCGAAGCACTTTTTCCACTCCGATTAAGGTACCACCAAAACATGTGATTTGAATGCATCAGGCGTCGAAAAACGTTGATCTCGCATTTTATTTTTGATCTGCGGGAATAAGAAGAAATCGTTGGGTGCCACATCAGTATTGTACGGCGGATGACCCATCATTTCGATATTTTAAATGTTCAAAAGTTCGCTTGTTTGAGCAGATGTGTGAGAGCTTGCGTTATCGTGATGGAGAATGATTCGTCTTTTGCGATTGGTTTCCCTTATTATTCCGAACACTTCTGGCAAACAAATGGTGGTGTACCATTCATAAATGCCCGTTCTACGTTGCTGTAATGGCGCTGTGGCAACATGTCCAATTATTCCGAAAAAACAGGCGACCAGTTGTTTCGTGCGCGAACAACTTTTGTTGGATTTAGCTCGGCTTGAAAGACGAATACAGTCGATTTTTGCTTAGTTTCGGGTTCATATGCATAGATCCATGATTTGTCGCCTGTCACGATCTTATAGACGTCTTTTGAAGCACCGGGATTAAATTTTTTCAATATTTCTTGGCACCAGTCGATACAATCCTATTTTTTGCGCGATTGCCAATTTATGCGGTATCCAACGTGAACAAATCTTTTTGACGGCCAAATGTTCATGCAAAATTGAATGTATGCATCAATACATCAGCATCAATTTTTTCTGGCACAACTACCGATTTAGGACGACCAGCGAAACACAATGGCTGGAGGTGGTGCTTTATTACCAAAAGTCGAGGCGAGTAAACAAAGATTAAAATCTTTTACAAAGGTATACTTTAAAACTCATGGAAAAATTTACTTGGAAAAACATCAGAAATCATAGTAAATTAAAATTAAACATTAATAAAGAAATGTGCAAAAAAAAACTAGTATAAACTGAGCTGACAGAAGACTGTGTTCATCCCTGAATCATAAATTCGTCGTAGTAAATTGCCACCTGAGTGCCTCTTTAAACGGCTCCGACCTACCAAGCCCCCTGACATGACTAGGAAGAGAATTCCATAATTGTGCAATATGAATGAAAAAAGAGCGCTGCCCAACAAGATGTGACGTTCGCGCAATAAGGAGGCTTCTATGTCTATTTGATGATAAAAACTGCACGTGTTCAAACAAATATGTGGGAGATTTCGTACTTATTAGCTTGTGTAAAAACATCAATGCTCTTTTATTAAGGTAGGCAATCAATGTGCACCCAAAGACTATAAGCTTTTCTGCAGATACATGGTCAAAGCGTTTTAACCCATAAACAAATCTTACACAATCATTAAAAGCGACATTATGTTTGCGATTACAATTAGCATCTAAAACAGGATAAATAGTACTACAATATGTAAAATGCGGCAGTAGCAGTGATTTAACAAGCTTTATCTTTAAATTAACCGAAAGCAATCTAGCTGACAACCAAAGTTGTCTCAGACCGCTGTAGATTTGCATAAGGCATTGTTTGACATAATCACAGCAACTCAACTTGCTATTTAAACGCACTCCGAGGCTTCGTGCTTCATTCGTATACTGAAGAAGTACTCCATTTAGGTATATGGGAGAAAGGAATGGAAGATGCAAATCATTTATATAGCAAGCAATGCACGTGGACTTAGATGGATTCAACGTGAGTTTGTTTCTTTCTGCCCAAATAGAGATGTTAGTTAAGTCTGTCTATGCAATCTTCAATTAATCCAATGGGTCTCGATAAGTAAATCTGTACATCATCGGCTTAAAGGTGTATGTTGACATCATGAAGCAAGTCAGGGAGATCATTGATAAATAAGCAGAACAATAGCGGTCCAAGAACCGACCCTTGTGGCACACCATTATATACACGTTCACATTTGGATATGTCATTTCCCATTCTTACCTGCTGAGACCGATCTGTTAAAGATTTTCTTATTAATTTGGCTGCAGAGGACTGAGGTTGATCGGCACGTTGGCTTAATCCACGTCGTCATAGAAAATCATCGCACGAAAATGTTCAGGATTTAATTCCATTTTTTGACCAAGATGAATTGTAAACAACACAAATAGCACTCATATGACAAAATGTTCTGAGTACTATTACCATTAAAAATCTCAAACTTTACGATGACAATGTCAGATTTGACATATTCACACTGGTGTTGCCATATCTCAAATCTTAAGTAACAACCTACGTATGTTCAATTAATCTATACTCGGCGGGCTGCAATTGTATATGTATTGGCTGGCCACTTGTTTGACATGCCTGCTGGAAAAGCTGACATACCTGATTTTTTACTTGCTCGTTAAGGGAATTAGTTCTGTTTTGCGATCACTTAAGGTGGTCAGGTGGAAGGGAGCGAGGGGGGCATCGCAAATTAAAATTGTCGCCACTGCGCAAAACTCTCCCCAAATCTGAGCGAGTCGGAGGTTTTTTCGAGCAGTGAGGTAACTTTAAACTCGAGTAACATTTCGTAAATGGCCTACACAATAACTAACAATGACCACTCTACAATATTACCCCCCCACTCTATTATAATACAACGTCGAACATCCCAAGCTATTGTCAACCTTTCACACACCTCAATATCCTAGTTGCAAATATAGATGAATACCGGGACTTATGTTAAACCTTTTGTATAAAAGTAATAATTCACTGGCAGCATCTAACTAAATATATTTAATAGAATCGAGTAGAGAAGTGCTAAAGCGCTGCGTCCAGTAAGTGCTCTTGTGTTAATATTTAAGTGCTTAAAGATTTTTGTAAAAAATTGCTATTGTTTGAAGAATAAAATGTAAAGTAATGCAACGATATATAAAAGTAACACAAAATCATCAATTAAACTCACATATTAATTATTATTCTAACGCATCAGTATTTTTATAGTAATCAACACATAAAACTCATAAAAAATTACCAGAATATCTGTAATATGAACCAACAACACCCAACAAGCCTTTTAGTTACTTAGTTGACAAGATACATCCGTAAAGTGAGTTAAAGTTGCTAGCATGCACGTGATCGAATAAAAACATTTGTTCTTAAAATGCTTCTAATGAGCACAGTCAATGGAAATATCGAGTAAAAGAAAGCTTTTAGTTTTAAATATCTGTAAGATATTTATTTTATCATGTTTTTATATATTTTTCTGATATGACGAATAATTTATATTATGCTTAATTTGGTAATAATGTTCGAAATAATTTTCAATATCATTCAGATTGGACATGCAAATATTGTAACTGTGACAGACTTAGAAATCTGTGTAATATCTTAAAACAAAAGTTAAATTAAAAGTAATTTACTTAAAAAAACAACTGCAACATTTTTCGTCAATATTACTTAATTGAACTGTTCGTAAAGCTACATAAAAACGATACTAAAAAGTGGCTTTCCCAGAGCATCCTGCATTCGATATTGATTGGTGTCTGACACAAGATTTAACAAATTGGATTATCGGCTAGTGCCGGTCGTAAAGTAGAGAAATTAACCTTTTGCATAATGACCGGTCGTATGGACCACACTTTTAATAGACTGATTAAACTTAATTGATAGCACTGTATCCAATCAATGTTTTGGATAACGATAAACGTATCGTTCGCCTCTACTGATTTTCCGTCAATTAGCCTGAAAATCGGAAACGTCTGCTTACTTGAGCATTTCATCAATTAATTACTGACAGGATTATTATAACGTTGTGGATTTATCGGTGAAAGTATCATCAAATTGATGCACACAGGCTTAACTGGTATTTTAAATGAACTTTAAAATATTGGAGGTTTTGCAGGCTTGTTTCAATTTTAAAGGCCCATAAAAGAGTTTGCTGTAATAGTGCACATTGGACAGGCATAGGCTTCGAAAATGAATTTATCGTATATTTATATGGCGGTAATGCTTATTTACTGAAAATTTGATTATTTTTATGAAAATCGATTCAATGAGTTTTTATCATGAATAAAAAAATAATTGAACCAAATTAAAGTCGGATATAGGCTTTAGGTGTAACCTCGTTCATTAATCTTTTTATTACTTTATGCTTTTAAAAACGATTTTTGCAACTCCCAAACTGCACAAACAAAATTGCATAATATAATTTGTTGTAAGCAAATACATACCTACATATGTGGCTCTGAATTTCAAATACTTTTATGATACATGCAGAATATTTCACAATCCGGCAGTATAGAGTAGTGAGCATCATGATTGGAATACAAATTAGGCCGACATGAAATGGGTTTTGAGGTACAGAGTGAATTATAGAAATTCTAACTAAACCCCAACTTGGATGTATTGAAAAAAGCTAAGAGTATACTTAGGAAATTTAGGCCGCTTCAAAGTTTATTGTCCACTCTCAGGAATAGAGTGTCACGATAGGTAGCATTCGTGTTGTTTTCGCTAACCTAAAGATTCCCCCACCCCACTTATGCGCAAGTTCCCCTTTGGATAATTTTCCAAACGAAACCCATAGAAATAGCAATTAACGTGAGCAATAGAAGTTACCGTGTGAGCAGGTGAGTTACAGCTTAGGTCTACAATCTTCTTTATGAGTACATCACAACCTACAACAAATGTGGTGATTTATCATGTATAAGACTAGTGTTCCTACCTTTAGTGGACACTAGGGCTTCACGGCACAGAGACAAGACCGAGACTTTGGCAGATCTCGGTCTTGGTCTCGTCAAGGTGAAGACGATCTCGCTCTAGGCGCAATCTCGGTGAGATAAAGGCCAGTCTCGGCGCGATCTCGCTCTCGGCAAGATAAAAAAAAGGTATTTCGGTGGAATAACGGGGAGCGAGGACAAGTGATATATCTATGTATATATGCATTTTCTTCATATTCCCATCGCCAAAAAAGCTGAAACAACTAGAAAAAATTTTCTGTATAAACCGCGACAAGTCAGGAAAATTTTAGGGAATTTTCAATGAAATAATGGAATGTCAGGGACTTTTCATTGAAATCAGAGAATCGCGTAACAAGGGAAACCAAAACGGAAAAATGGACTATTTGAATTTGATTTCAGATTCTACCCTCCCTGCCCCTCGTCAACAAAAATTTAGGTTCAAGTCAGGGAAAAAAATCAAATATTATCTGGAGAACCGGGAAAAATCAGGGAAATTTGGTCTTGAAAAGAAGTAAGTTCACCATTTATTAACACTTCCAATAGGTAACAAAAAAATTAAAGGTTACCCAATTAATCATTAATATCTACGTCGAAATTCAGAAATGTAGAAATTAAATCTAACCAAACAAAGAAAATAATGTCAATTTGGTTTTAAGTTAAGGAAAACCGTAAAATTTATCGATTATTCCGGGTAAAAATGGTGCCGCCTATTGTTCCTAAATTACCGAGGAAATTTTACGAGCCAAGTAAATTTTACGGTGCTGATCTGTAAAATGGTCTACGAACACATTAAACATTGCTGGAAGAATCGTACATTTTACAGTGCGGCTGCTTAAATTTAGGAAGTGCGGCTGCTTAAATTTAGTCTACTGGATACTGATTGACCACTAGCAATCTATCGTCTAGTCTGGTAAATCTTAGGAACTCCTTCGCTCTACTCATCAAGCTTTCAGAGTGCTTGTACCAGGCATGAATTCTAGAAACATTTATGCTTCTCGCATGACTAATTGTGTACTTTTAAAAGTGCAGATAGAAATCCCGCTCGCCGGTGGAGCCGATTAGACAACAGTGGCAAGTTTAGCTAGTAGTTATGATGAGTTGAATTTAGCTGACTCAGCCCAGATACCTGGAGTCCTTTCTAGGGGGTAGTGGGTAGATCTAGGCTGCGCTTCTCTCCATTCTTCTTATGGTGGGTAGTTAAAGTGCTGAAGCCTGGTCGACATCGCATCGGAGGCCGTAGTCAACTCAGGCATCATATCTAAGATTTCTTCTGTAGTCGAGGGTCTAGTCGTGCCCCTTCCAATCCATAAACAGTATTGGTGGAGAGTCGTTATATTAGACGCCCACCTGGTGCGTTGGAAGGACTTAAAGGAACTGCAGAGAAATTCCTCAACTTAAGTTTACAATAACCCCAACTGTAACATTACTGACAGCTCGGGAGGTCGTCATTCAAAAAATAAGGAAATAAGGCTTGCTGAAACCCAACCTAGCAGCATAACTAAAATGTAAATTGCTTGTTTGCTGGGCGTAGACGATATCGTTCTCACGTATATTTCCTTGAAATGCTTCCCTTTCTACACAAGTCGGTGGAGTAAGTGATAACGTGTTGCGGTGTTCCCGGTTCGAGCACCACCTGTGGCGTCCCATGCTTGTTTCCAGTTAGCAACAGTTTACCATAAAGGTGCATTGGTGCATTGCTTCTCTTCTCCAATGCCCCAAAAGAGGTTGGGAGATATGTCCAATTTACTTCGACAATGTATTACCGCGCATCATTGCCCATTTAACTGCTTGATATGATTAGACTAAACATGACTTCAGCAGTTCAGTGGTATATGGCCGAATATATAAGTGCCCTACATTTAGGAAAGAATTATTTTATATTAAAGTAGTAATAGTCGAAGTGTTGGGGGCGGCTACAAATAACCCTTGGCAAAATTTGACGTCTGAGGGTTTTTAACGACGACTACGAAAAATACTTGTTGAACAGTTGGAATTCCTTCATTTTTAAAGCATGTAAAAGTGTTGAAAATTGCAAAATATTATTTATAACCTTAAAATTTCAAACATTATTACCACAACAAAAAAATAATCAAATTTTAGGCTGTTTTGAATAATATTCTGTTAAATATTTCCTTTTTTTTGGTTGCAAAATCGAAATCAATAGAAGCTCAATTGCATTGATGCGTCCAATAAACAGTGTACTAATTTGAGTACCCAAGCGAAAAATTGCAATATATTATTTAATGTGAATGTGCCTTGATTAAAGTCTAAAACGTAAGATAGCTTTTTTATATTTTACTTTGCGCTATTTTAAAAACATGCAAAAAAAATTTACATTTATTCAAGATAGTTAATCCAGAGATGGCAACAGGGACAGACACGGATAGCCCTTTATAAAAATTTCCATAAACGTTTTTAGGTGTAGCCGAGATGCAATTGAAATGGGAACATAAATTCGCATTAATTTTAAGCTCTACTTCATCGTTTAGATTAGACAAGAAATTTTATTTTTTATACTTAAAGAAAATGTTTTAAAAATAAACAAAAAAAAATTGACTTAAAAGCATCGCATCCTTGCAACTTAAACTCTTTTATTTTGTTCTTTTAATTTGTAAATATAATAATTTTCGTAAGGTTAATGGTATTACATAAATTTCGAGATTTTAATATTATTTGTTGTTGTATATTTGTAAGACGAAGAGAGTCGAGTATATTAGGACTTAGGTTATGTTTTTTTTTCTTACATTTTATATGAGAGAATGTTTTTTTTTTAATAAATTAATAACAAAATGCTCGATAGCAACATTAATCATCGTAATTAATTCCTTGTCATTTTTCTTTTTCTCGAACACCTTACAGATGGATGTGAAAACGGTTGGTTCATTTTACTATGAAAATTTCGTAAGTACAGCTCAGATAATTTCTAACACTCATTTGTCACGACATCAATTTAAATTTATGATTAAAAAATTTTGTTTCTTCTTTTGAGTCAGTCAAACCAGATAGGATATGTCCATTGTATAGTTTCGGCGCTTCTTTTTTTTTTAATAGTATTTTTATGAATATTTTGAAATTTGTTTAGAATTCTTTTTATCCTTATGGCAATTCTATCTTTTTTCTGAACAACAATTTATAATTCTTACTGCCGCTTATTTTTATAACGATTAATTGTGCCGTTTTAGTTAGTTATGCTTTGTATTAATCTGGTTTAGTATAGTTTAAAATTAATTTATGCTAAAATCCGAATAATTACTAGCGTTTTTAGCATTATAAATGTTTACTTGATTTTACCACGTTATACACTAAATTATTGTGTTAGAAATATTTAATTTGTTTTTATATTACTTAAAATAAATCAATATCATTTTCAAACCTTTATAGGATGAGTTAGAGTACTCTAGTCATACTTTGGTTCTTTGAGATTGAACCATACCTGTTGATGTTTGTTTTAAAAAAGGTTTCATTTGACAGAGAAACCTATCTCGAACCTACCTTAAAAAATGTTTTCAACATCAATTAGTCCCTACATCTTAATGAGGCCCGAATTTTATTTTGATTTCAAATTTTAATTGTCAGCCCTTTTATTTTGTGGAAATTATTTACAGCCGATTCTTTTGTGTGTAACGAAACAGACAATTAAAATCAATTTTGGTTTTAATTGATTTTGGTAGAAGGTATTCAATTATGTGTGGCAACATTTAATTGGTTTCAGTACGATGTTTGGGTACATTACTTAACATTTTTGCTTAAAAGCAATCACACAAATTTAGCGCTTTGATTATTATTTAAATTTTAGGCGGTTTGAGTATTTTCTTAGGTGAAAACAAAATAAATGTTTGTAGATGGCCAGGTCATTGGTATCATTGGTCTCATTGGTCATTGGATTTTCTGGCATTTCGTGGTTTCCATCTGTACATGCTGTGCGTTTTTGAAAAAGTAATAAGATGGGCAATTTAATAAAAAACAGTTTTATTAGTTTTTTATATGAAATTGACAAAGCTCTGGTGATGTTGTATGATGCTAAAGCACAGCCTTTGCTGTAAAGGCATTAAGGGTAAGAAAAATGGGTTAAGAAGTTGAGTGAAAGAGGGGTCGATGTACGCCTCGTTTAAAAGTTTCCCGAAATTTGTGGGTACGTCCGAATTTGACCTGGATAGTAAGTATAGCGGTGGGAGAGACTTGAGGCTCTTGTATCGTGCGTTGTCATGTATCTACAAGGAATCAGGCTAGCAATTTCGTTATAGCAATAGCCGTGGAAATAGTGATAGAAGAGTGCGAGGCAACCGACATTCCGTCGCTGCTCCGGACAGTCAATGCTCTCAGAAATTGAGGAATCGCCAATAAGTTTAATAGTCTTACGCTGGATTTTGTCATACGCGGACAATGCGGTTTGTCCGGCCCCTGCTCAAATATGGGAATTCTATTCAACGCTATGTCTGTCGATCAGCGCTAAGTCAAATGCGGTGAAATATTTCTTACATCTCTATAGAAAACTCAAGCATTTCATAGCATTTTTAGTGATTTCAAATATATGATGAGACCAGCTAAGGTTGCCAAATATCTCAGTACCCAAGGTGTTTAGAGAAGACGAATTGGGTATATTCACTTCGTCGACTGAAATAAGTTGACGGTGGACCGGGCGTTTTTTAAGGGACATTAAATCGCATTGAGTTCTGGATGCATTAAACGTAACACGATTTGCTCTGCCCCAAGCGAGGACCATAGAAATGTCTTTGTTTAATGATCTAAACATGCGTTCCCGATTGACTTCTGTAGCATTTCCACGTGAATTCATTACAGAATCAAATGAGTACGCGAAATCAAGGGTGCTGTCGTCGGCAAAACTATGAATAGGATTGAGAGTATGGGATAAGAGATCATTAATAAAAAGAAGAAATAAGGTTGGTGAAAGAACTGAACCCTGAGGTACACCGGCATTTATTTCGTAGGAATCAGATGTAACTCCGTCAATTACTACACGGATTGAACGGCCTGACAAAAAGCTCTCTATCCATTTAACGATAGCATGTTTGAAGTTTGGCTTTTGAAACATCAAGAGCGACGATTTCGGACTTACCAAAATTATGCATACAGTGATTCCAATGCTTCGTTAGAGCCGTTTATAAGTATCTGGTATAACGGCCAGCGCGGAAACCGTACTTGCAATCGTTGATAAGATGGTTATTTTCTATATATTTCATCAACTGAGAACTGATGAGTGATTCAAAAATTTTCGATAAGACCGGTAAGGATTGGTCTGTAGTTAGAGGGGTCGCATGTCTATCCTTTTTTAGGTATCGGGTCAATATGAGCAAGTTTCAATGCGCTTGGAAACACTACTGTTGAATATGAGAGGTTGAAAAGTTTGCACAGAGGTTTAGCTAAAGCAGAAGCGTAGTATCTTAAAACAAGGGGCGAGAAACTATCAGGCCCAGTAGCTTTGGACACGTCGAAAGTGTAGCGTCCCAACTGCGAAAGTGCAGCGGATTTTGCCTGCTAGTGAACCGTGGTGGATGTGGAAGTGGCTGCGGTGAAGGTGGCATGTACAAATTACCAGCAAACAGCTTGGCCTTTTCCAATGAGCCAGTAAAAACGTTCCCATTATAAATGAGTAGTAGTGTTGAAGATCAGGTGAAATTTACGATTTTAACTAGAGACCACAAGCCCTTTCTATCCTTTTGAGTAGAAAATACCTTCCGTCTAACGCTCTGGTGGAAATTGAACTTTGACCGACTAATCACTGAAAAGATACATGAATTTCGAAATTTTCCACTTTTACAACTGGCTGTACCTGAAATGGTAGTAGTTAGATCAACATTGTTAACAATTTTGAAAACGGCATTGGACTTACATTGGAATTAGTGTTTTGGCGTTTATTTGATGTCGCTGCGTTGAATAGATCAAAAGATAAAAATAAAATAATGACGTGCATATTGTGAAAATTGCAAATTTATGAATCACCCTGTAACTTCCAAAAGGTTGAGACTTACCCCAACCCCTGCAATAAATTTTTTTTTACTAGGTGAGATCTATCACCCCAAAGAGAACAGCTATACCAGGTGTACAAGTATGAAATGCGAATTTTTTTTTCGAAAAAGCACATGAAATTCGGAAGAATGATAACAAGTGGCTTATTCAAAGTATCGCTAATTATACATGTTTCCCATCTTTCGGGCAATTTGTAGATGCCACCTCTTTTCCCGCGAAAGCTATTTTTTCACATCTTCGTAGGAACCAAAGCGGTGCTCAGCAAGTGCGTGACCCATCGATGCAAGCAATCGGTAATACGAAGGAGCCAAGTCTGGTGAATAAGCCGCATGGGCTAGCATTTCCCATTTGAGTGCTTTCAACGTGTCGCGAACCAGTTTTACCGTACGTGATGGAGCATATTCCTGAAGAAAAATCAACTTGTGTTGCCTTTTTTTTATATTTTGGGCGTTTCTTGAGCAGTGCACGATTCAATTTGATCAATTCTTCTCGATAACGTTTGGTATTAGCCGTGTCATCAGGTCTGAGCAGCTCATAAAAGACTACACCCCCCTGGTTTTACCAAACACAAAGCAAATCCTTCCTGTCAAATCGATTCTGATCTTTTGCGCTTTCGATTCTCAAAATATATCCACTTTTTATCCCCAGTGACGGTAGGATGCAAAAACGAAGCAATCGGTATGATTCAGCAGCAGTTTTCTTTAAATGAAATTAAAAATTAATAATGTCCACGAATGGCACACATTTCGGCATATTGAACACAGCAAAACAATACTATGCAAAAACTTTCAGTTTATCACTTATGCGCGTTTGACAGTTGTTAATGGCCCAAATTCCATTATGTCAAATTTTTAGACTACACAGCCTCCAAAGAGATTTTAGGTCTAATTAAGGAAATAAATTGACTGGGTGGCTTAAGTCTGAAGTAGGATCAACTGACAAAAGATTATCTTGGTCGAAGTGCCTAAAGGATGTTTGATCCACTCCTAATAATACTGATAATAAATACTCTACAAAATGTAAAATTCCCATTATAAGAAATTTATTTTTCTGAATAATAGTCTGTTGTCCTTTGCGAAAATCCTGCCCCAGCGACAAGAAGAGGTAGGCTTCTGGGTATATGTAGCGGCAGAGTGTTGAGCTCAAGCCTGTGTGGGGATTTGTTTAAGGGGGCATGACGGCTAAGAGAGCAGGGTTAATAAAAATTCTGGTTCCCCATGAATCCATGAGGCACAATGGACCCATCTAGAGGTCTAAGTGAAGCGATCTAATGGTAGTTCAGCAGCACCGTTCTAACTTAACCTAACATTCTGGATTTTCCTCAAACTTGATATTAAATAATTTATCGGGATTATTTTTAGAATAAGGTTCGATATTCATTCTTAATTGAACTAATCATATATGTATTTGCAGTCGCTTACTACAGAGATGTAAGAAATACTCCTTTTGAATTGACGCTCATCTAGATTGGAATATAATTCACATATTTGAGCAGAGTACGGGCATACCGCATTGTTCGCGTTAACGTTCAAAGAAAGGCTATTAAACTTGTTGGCGACTTTATTATCTCTGAGAACATTGACTCTCTGAAGCAGTGACGGAATTCGAAATCGACATGTTTCACTCTTTTTTCAACATTTCCACAACCATTGTCTAATGAAATTGCTGGCCTAATTCCTTGTAGACACATTATAACGCGCGATAAAAGAGCTTGAAGTTGCTACCACCTTATACTATGAAGGACAAATTTGGACAGATTTTACTAAATTTCGGACATATTTTCTAAGCAAAGCAACATGCATGTGGAATAGTTTACCAGTTTGTTTTTCTCCCGACTTATGAGGCCGAAACTTTTAAAGGAGGCGTACATCATCTGACAGACTGACGGACAAACCGAAACTATAATGATTTCTAGGTGCTGTAAAACCTAAATAAGCATGCGGATGAAGTGAAACTTCGTCCTTGTTGATTAATAAATACTTTTTGTAGATAACTGATAAAAACGGCGTCTAGAGTTGTCCCGTCCCCCCCCCCCCCATCTTCTATTTTTATTTTTTTATTTTTACGATGTGACCAAAGCCTAGGGGACAACCCTTTGATGCGTAAGCATGGCTTTGGTCGGAAGGAAATTATGGTAACGGAAGTAAGGGAACTTGAATGTCTTGTTTTTGCATTGCCGCGAGCTAGACAACAGCCAAGAGACGGAGTGGATTATTTGAATTTCTTAATAAAAACTCACGGGGAGACCTGGTCTCGAACCCTGGTCGTGATGCTCAAACAATTGATCCAACTTCGTCACTTTAACGTATAAAGAGAAAGATATTTGCCTCTACTTCAAAGGTCACTAAGTCCTTTACAAATTCATCGTGACATAACAAGATAAAACCCAAATGTATGGTAAAAATAATAAAACACCCACGTTTAATGCCGCTGGAATTTCCAAGCTAATATTTGAAGGTTTCTTTTTTATCCTGACACTTTGATCACAACTTTTTTAAAGCCATACTAAAATCTTTTTAATTGTATTGTTATATCGGCTAATTCTCACAAAGTAGGTGTGTTTTACTGGCGAACAGGGCTTCATGTTGTGATTAATCTCCTCTAAATTGGGTGTCGATTTTTCAGTATAATTGTTTATCTTTACATTTGTACTCAAGGCAAGGAGAAACGTTTATCATTAATGTATTTAAAAATATGTAATGTCTTCCTTAATAGGACTTTGAAAAACCTTAGACATCCGTCCATTATTGCCCAAATTAATTGTACCCAACCTATTAGGTAAACTGTTTTGATAACCTTAATTAAATCGGCTTAAGGGAGCCCCAACCCTCAAACTTTCAAAACTTTTTGTTTATGCATTTTCTGATTCTTTAGGATTCCTAAGATATTAGTGCAAAACCATTTTGTCGTTACGATTTTATAGCGAAAAATACACGAGAATATATGTTACTCTAAACTTTAAACGTGTTTTTCGCGAAAAGACCTTTTTATCAGGCCGCCAACAATTTTTGGAACCTATTCAACTGATTTGCTCAATTTTTTTCAATTGTAGCGTAGGAAAGTGTGAAAAAAATGATCATGTGATTTTGTAAAATTTTCGTTTTTTTCTTACAAAAAAAAGTGGCTTTGGATACACATGAACAGACTTTTAAAATAGTAATTTTTACAGAATTGCGTAAATTCAATTTTAGATCGGGGTTGGAGTAAAAAAAGGCGTCTTTTTAAGCTCGAAAAAACGCTTCTATTTTTAAGTGTAAAAAAAGGTTCTCGACAAAGACAGATTTTGAAAACGTTACTTTAAAGTTTTACATAACATTAAAACAGACAATATTGCCTTGAGCGAAATTGCAAAAAACATCCAAACATAGTCATGTTTCGGAATTTTTATACCAAATGTTTACCAATAATTCTGAGGCTGAGGGACAGAAAATATTTGTTCATGATGACAAAACTATTATTGAAGGAAGAACTTTGTCCATAAAAAATAACAGATTATCGTGGGGAAGCGCCACTGCTATTAATGAAGTCTGTAAGGTTTTCGACAAGAAGGAGGGAAGCTAGAAGAATATTAGAGAGACATACAAATGACCATTTTTGGTTGAAGTCTTGCCAAAGGCTCGTTGAAAGGAAGAGAAATCTATGCATGCTTTCTTGACCCCTTCTTCCACGTAGCTCGTCCCTTCAGTTTAAGAAACGTAAAGTTCGCTATCTTGGTTTAAGTAGTGAACAACAATAAATCGGACTTCCCTGGATTGAAACCCAGACTTGTAGCCCAGACACCAACCCTTCTTATGGATCTCTTCATTAACTCACTGATAACGGTGGGAAACGGTCCTGATATAATAATTACCAGATCGTTAGCTAGCTTCAATAGGAGTTTATTCATAACCATTAGCCAGAGGTGTGGAGATATAACACCTTTTTGGGGTGTATCTCTAAATACAAATCTGATCAGACGGCTGTTTCTGAAGTCCGCTTGAACGATTCTAGTCTTTAGCATAGAAATTATCTAATTACTAAGCCCCTCTTCAACTCTCAGGTTGACTTGGACTTCCTACGTTGACTCAATGCGAACGTTATTATAGGCTTTTTCAGTATCTATAATGGCCGCGGTAGTATATTGCTTAATATGGATTGATTGTTCAACAGTTCAATTGTAGAGCCGTCTCAGGGGATCTGCCCTTTAGGTAAGCGTTTTGGATCTCTCGTAGGTGGATATCTAGAACACGTTCCAATGTTTTAAGTACAAACGAGATTAGACTGATGGGTCTGAAAACCTTCGCGGATTCATGCCCTCTTTTGCCAACTTTAGGAATAAAAACCACTCGACCCTTCTTCACGACTGGGGGACAGGGTTAAGTGGGATACAGCAGCTCCTGAAAGTCACTAGTAGCCACGAAATTATCTGATGAACAGGACAGGATTTTCATTAAAGGTTATCTCAGACAGCCTTTATTTCCGTTGGTTGGTTGAGTCAAGACTAACACCGTCCAAGGATGGTGCACCAAGAGGTTTAGTTGGGCGTGGGTTTAATAAGCCACCAGTAGCCCATCCAGTAGCATAAAATTTTTGCCCTATGCATAAGTCTGAAGATATCGGTTACCCTAATATCAAGCTATGTAGGCTTCCATAATTATTTCAACAAAACTACTACATTTTATGGGATCGAAATGAATGAATCACCTCCTCATCAGCTCCGTAGGACATCTTCCGTAAATCAAAAGGCTGGTTATTTCGCATAATAAGCTCGTCATGTCTGTGAACTTGAAACACTATGTTTCAGGTACAGGAGTAACACCACAAAAAAGTGTTTGAACAGATCTTACTAGTCCACAGGGAACCCGGATGTTACTAAAGTTACATTAGGTTATATGACAGTTAATTATTTTAGCCTTTTTGCCAAATGGACGATCAGATATCCCTCTCAACAATTCTATGTCTAGATATCACAATTTCCAGAGCACATGAATGTACAACGGTATTTAGAATAAAGAAAGAATTGGCGGGAAATTTTCCAAATCTCGCGCTCTCTCTCTCTGGTTATTTTAACTTCTCGTGGGAGTCTACTAGCGCTTTAACTGCTGTGACGATTTTTGGATTTGGTTATCTGCTTTCTCTACTGATATTTTACATGTGTAGCGTGGCCGTCCAATTTGGTATATTCCCGTAGGGGTTCTAATCTTGAGCGTTAGCCAAATTGTCGCAAAAGGTCATTAAAATTAGTTTTATTTTAATTATTACAATAAATATTAATAAAATCAAGTAAACATTATAAAGAGTTTTTATAATCAAACTCAGAATCAATTTTAAAATATAAAATTATATTATAACACTTCAAAAAAAATTACTATAATTTTTTTCATTTTCCTTTCGACAGGCATTTTCCGGAATGGTACCCTACAAAAGGCCAGCAGCTGAAAAATCAGGCATACCCGTGTATCAACCAGGAGCAACAACCTATCAGCAGCTGATGCAACTGCAACAACCATTTGTCCCAGTGTCATGTGAGTACCCTAGTCCAAGTCCTTCAGCTACAACAGCAATTCCACAACCACAATCATCCACCACGGCAAATCCAATTATTGCTAATAATAATAAAAATAATCAAATCAATTTAAATAACAACAGTAATAGTAACGGTGTTGTCGTAAGCAATAGTAATTTATCAAATAATTTG
Source organism: Leptarthrus brevirostris (assembly GCA_964036015.1). Lineage (NCBI taxonomy): Eukaryota > Metazoa > Arthropoda > Insecta > Diptera > Asilidae > Leptarthrus > Leptarthrus brevirostris. The sequence continues at coordinate 136,383,757 of OZ038372.1, read as the reverse complement.
TCGAGTATTAACAGCAACAGTACGGCTAGTAGTAGTAATGGTATTGTTGTAACTTCTGCATCCATTCAGACATCATCGCAGCATAACTCCTTGATTAACAATAACAATTTGAATAGCATTAATAATAATAATAATAGCGGCAACACTAACAGCAATCATATGGTGTTACCAGTTTCTGCCAATAGTGTTGCTACTAGCACAGTTACATCTGCTGAACAATTAATTAAACCAAAAACAGAAATGAATTCTGTTGCAGATTTGGCTGTTGCTCAGCAACAACAGTCCCAGCAACAAGCACAAGCACAAGCATACCAACAGCATCATCACCAGGTGCAAGTTCAGCAGCCGCATAATAACCCACTATTGCAACCCCAACATAATGCGCTGCATTCTCAGACGTCACAAAATTCTTTAAACGCTTCGGTACTAACACATGCCTCAAATGCGACAAGTGCTATCACAGTGCCCCATTCGTCCGCCATGAGCTACACGTTCCCGATGACAACAATTCCTCATCCAACATACTATCAAGATGCAGCAACAATTGCCAAAGAGGTCGCTCAGAAGAATTACGCAAATGCACTTAAGATGGCAGCAGCATCAAATGCACTTTCGGGTAAACCCCTTACTGCTTTAAGTTATACCGGTGTAGCGCTCAATAAAGTTGTTAATCCAGCTGCTGTTGCTGCAGCAGCTGCTGCCAATCATGCAGCTGTTGCAGCCAGCCGAATGTCAAATTCGATGGCCGGAGCAGGTCAGGCTGTTCCGCATTCGACTCCCAATCTAATTTCTAGGCCTCCAACTAGTTACATCCAAGCTGGTCATCATCATCATCTTTTAAGGCCACAAATGCCTCTAACTGCCGCCACAGCAACAAATCCCTATGCTGCTGCCGCAGCTGCTGCAGCAAATCAACAGTTCCTTAATCATCACCACCAGAACTACTATTATCCCAGCTTTGTTGGGTATCCTTTCGGTGTTGGAGCTGCGACTCCAAACCATGCGGTTCCATCCGCTATGCAACCAAATTTGACAGCTGCAATTCCAACAATGCCCGCAGTGGCGCCACCAGCTCCGGCTACACCGGGAAGTGCAGTTGTCTTAAACCCATACAAAAAGATGAAGACCTCGTAAGTGCTCAAAAAGACATTTAAAGTGTTTTAAAGAGGAAAATTTGAAACGTGCCTAGAAATTTACAATTTAAAAACGACATTACTAAAAAAAAAACATTTTGAAAATTTAATTTTTAAACGTTTGTTGCACGATAAAGTTCTTAGTAATTTTAATGTTAATTAAATAATTTTTGAGTATTTTAAATACAAAAGTTCGATGCAATTAAAAAAAAAATTGTGCAATGCGACAATTGTTGCAAACAAGTCGTTCTACAAGAACGCAACAAGTGCATGCAAAAGTTCAACACCAATCTTGGCACGACACCTGGTTGTATGCTGCCGTAATGAAATTTCTGTTTCTCTTTTTTTTTTCTGTTTTCGTTTTTGGTTTCAATTGAGGAAACAAGAAGAACTTTGTTGTTTTTGTGTAATTTATAAATTTAAAAAAAAGTAAAAAAAAAATATTTTCGAGCGAACGGGAAGAAGTACTGTGATAGCTTCATTTTGCCCTCAAAATCTATTTTGTTCCTATGCCGCCATAGAATCCTACTGACAAAGTAATGATAGACGCACCTTTCAACCTTGAGGTTTATTATATAAGTAGCTAGGCTAGACTAGATTAGGACTAGACATAGGCTAGGCTAGGCAAACGTGACTATTCTAGAGAGTAGTAGATTTCGTAGCGACAACATAGTTGTACTCATTTGATTAGTTTCGATTTTGTTTTGTTTTTGACTTTTACTTAGTTTTTGACTACTTAGATCTCGTGTGTTTTTAGTTTTACTTTACCACTTAAGTTATCTACTTAATGTTTTTTTTTTAGTTAGTCAACTGTACAATTAACTGTATAAATTAATAATACTATGGTGATTACGAGAACACATAAAAAATTTATCTTTTATTGTACAAATGCGGAGCTTTTTTTCTGGAGAGCTTCTTGACTTCAGTGGATATGATGTGACCTGTAGTAATAGCTTAAGCGCCTTTTTGAATGCTTATAAGAATTGGCTCCTTGTGCCTGTCTATAGCTTGCTGAATGCTAATCATAAGTAAAATATCTTGAGGAAGTGTATACTTAATGCGTTCGTGTAGTTTTATTTATTTTCCTTTCTTTATGCTTCTGAAGCATGGGTGGCCTCTTCTAGCTTTCTTAAGTGTTTCGTTTTTTTTTGTTCTCTCTCTATCTTAATTTGTTGTTGAATTTTTCCAGTTATAATGGATCGGCACAAAACGGTATTTTCGCAGCCGTGTTTTTTTTTTGATTTAATGAATATTTTTTCTTATTGTTTTCTTTTTTTTTTTTAATTAGTCATGACAATTATTTCATTCTTAATGTGATACTTAATCACTACGTTGAGACGAATTTTGCGAGTGATTAAGACTTTTTCAAGTGCATTATGAAAACCTTTTGTGTGGGTTGTGTCACAAATTTTTAAATTAAATATTTTATGTGTATTTGTTGTTTTTAAATGTCGGGCGGTGTAATAAATATTTAATTTTTATTAAGAATAGGCATTTAGTCCCGGTGAAATAATTTACATTGGCACATACACTTACAGAAGGCATCAGCTAAGATTATATCGAAATAGCGACACATTTAAATTGTAACTTATTACTTAAGATTTTTACTAGTGATAAATATTACAGAGTTACTTTAAAGTAATGTTTTTGCTAAATCTGTTAAAAAGTGGGCACTATAATGTTTAAAAATTCATCTTGAATTCTTAATAGGTATAGTTAACCAAGATTTATAACAGAAACTAGATTATAAAAGAAAGAAATAAAATTTTTTGGAATACTTAAACTTTTCCAAACTGTGGCATTGTAATTTAAGACAGTTTTTTTTAATTTTTTTTTTTTTGAAGAATTCTTTTAGTTAAAAATCTGAATTTAAAAATACCATGCTGATGATAATTGTTCCATAAAATGTGGACTATATTATATAAATTAAGTGGGTCTGTAAATAAACAGTGTTAGTGGATACCATCTGCACTCCAATCTTTCAAATAAGCAAAATTATGTAAAAACATGCTCTGTGTTTTATAAAAATAAAGTACAAGCACAAATCCGAACATTATAAACGTTCATGCAAATTACCGACCCAAAATCTATTAAAATTTTCACATTGAGTTTCGTAGTATAACAGTTAACAGATTTTTTCATGCAGTACGGATAACCTTTCCATCATGCAAAAGAAACTCTTACAAATTTATTTATTATTTTTGACTGTTATATTCTTCTTTTTTCTAGGGATATTATAAACTATATTAATGGAGAGATCAATAAGATGAGTTTCATTCGAGCAACATCGAAGTGCTGGAATTCATACTCATTATCTGACAAGAACTTAGATCATAAAAAGTAATAAATTGGCCTGATTGTCAAATTGTTTTTAAAACTAATTAATTAGTCCGCTTTACATGTATTATTGTAAAAGCTTTCAATTCAAGCGCTGGAAATTTTTTTAAAGCTTCTAGTATTTAGAACAAATCAAGCACGTTAGTGACAATCAGAATTTCACTTCTCAAAGTTAATAAAGACGATATTTTAGACCCTGAATTATTATTTTTTAAACTGAAAGAGTTCTTACTATAGACAATTGAAATATATTAAAAATCTATAACAGTTTTTAAAAGTCCTAATTTTAACAACTTGTGTGAATCACATTCTTAAACTTAAACTGAATCTCATTATAACAGTAAATACCGGCATCAAAAAGATAAAGCTAATATGGCAGTGAGTATATGTTGTCTGAGTTCGTCTGCTTTGGTTAGGGGGCATTTAAAAAATTTAAATTGACATCACTTTGAACAGTCGATTCAAAAAAGAATTGAACATTGCTGAGTATAACAGTTGAGATATGGTTTACTTGACCAAGTATCAACAATATCTGGAAACAGCAATGCAGTTTAAAACGTTCATTGATGCAATTTTAATCAATGGACGATTCAAACTAAATTGTTGTTTTGAGATATTGTTGAGACTTGGTCAAGTAAACCATATCTTAACTGGTATACTCAGCAATGTTCAATTCCTTTTTGAATCTATTGTTCAAAGTGATATGAATTATTTTAATAATAAAATTAAGTTTGGGTCTACGACGGGAGGAGAGACTTATCAGCAAAACCTTCCGTTCCAATTGTAAAGATATGTAAGTTAACACACGTGCAACGAAAATAGTACACTTCAAGGCTAAAGAAAAAATGGGGTGCTTTTGCACAATTTTTGAAATTCTGGAAAAATCTATTTAAAAATAAAAGCAGAAATATTAATTAAAAATTTTTATTTTTTATTAGTCATTTTCTGCACGTTAATATATCGTTGCAACGAAATAATTAATTATTTCCAAATCAGTAAAAATCTTCAGTAGAAATAACCCCTCGCAAATGTTATTGTGCTTCCGCCTTCTGTGCTAAGCTAATAAGCAAAATATAACCTCCGAGCCAAATGTAAACAAGGCTGTTTCACAAGCTAAAAGTTTATATAACATCGGTTTAAATATTCTTACCCAAAAAAAAAAAATTTATTTTATCTGTGAAATGAAATCCCGGGTCGTTTCAAAAGCCCTGAAAATTTTGCAATATTGCACTGCGCACTTGATTGTCACTAATTTTTTTAAACTTGGCCTTTTATCAAATCTGTTTGACACAGCCCTTAGTACTTTTATATTTTTGACCTTCGCAATAAATTTTACTTCTATTTGACGATTAAATTAACACTATTTTATCTAGCGCACTCGGTTAAGAAAAATCATAAACAAATATGACAGCTAAGCTAAATGATGAGATAAAAAAACAGTCGTAAAAAGGAACATGCTCACGTACACGGATTTAACCCACTATGGCCTCTCCTTTTAGTTTAAATATTAGTATAACAGTTTCAAATGCCATATGTATTTTTCATTCATCGCTGTGACCATCTTGAAGATCTGCCCTAATGAAATTCTTAGACCTAAACCTACGAGTAAGGCTTACGTCTAAGAATTTCATTCGGGCAGACCTTAAAGATTGTGAAAGCAACGAATGAAATTACATATGGCATTTTAATCTGTTATACTAATATTTACACTACACAAAGTCGTGTTTCTTTAAAATTACAAGTCATAACTAACACATACATATATTAACCGTAAGAGGGCAATACTATCGAACTGATAAAAGAACATTTTTGCAAACTATATATATATATATAATAAATTTTTGTAGTTTAGACTGAAAATAAAACTTAGTCTAAATTTTTTCTTAAAAATATTTCAAGTTTAAACTTTTTGTTAAATTGTATGCTAACATTCAGAAATTCATTCACTTTTTCGTTAGCCTGCAAAACATTTTCTATGATGTCTTAAGGTCCCTTAAGATTGATATTCCATCAAATGTTATAGCAAAAGTCTATAATTGTCTATAAATAATGCCGAGTACATGTCGATAGGGTACTAAGGAGAGTATTTGACTTTATTTTTGCATATTATATGTAACCGGTTAAAACAAGACTAACTTAATGATAGATTTAAGCAACGAAATGCATGAATGCATGAAACATTCGAACAGAGTTATGGAGTATTTAGAAAGCCCATTATACATGAATACTTACACTGCTGAATTACTATTCTGTCTTCGTATCCGTCTAACAGTCCATTACAGCAGAAATTTTCTTTTTAATTTTCGAAGTATGATTATGTAATCTTTATGCGTTTTCCCATTGTCGTATCCAAGGATAAGAACGAAAACCGTGGAAGAGGACTCTTATATCATTCGTATCTTCCTCAAAATTAACGCAAAGTCAGTGTTATTTGTAAAACAATGAATATGGTAAAAGTTCCCGCACTGGTGATGGATGCCAGTAGGCCTATAGACGGTCATGGTAGTAATGTTTGCCCATGACCACTGATCCCCGTGCGTCGGTATTGTTATTGGTACATAATATATGTTTAAGCGCACATAACTTGCTTCAAAACTGCCTTCCGTTCGTTCACAAAAACATAATTTTGTTATTTTCCATGAGTTTGTATGGAATCCACTTATCTAAGCTGTCGTTGTTTATATTTCCGGACCCCCGAAATTGCGACTGTCCGTCCCTGCAGAGTTATATGAGAAATATCCTATATCAAAAAAAGTCCCGTGTCATTATTATTTGACTGTTCGAGCACAACATCGCCATCGAACGCATCACATTCATTCTAAAGTAACGATAATTCGTTTATTAAAACCAAATTTCATCTTATTATTATCCAACTATTTTTTTAGACAAACAACCGTGTTATTAAAACAGAAAATTATGAAGTCGGCTTTGAACGGTCGAAGAAAGCAAGACAGAAAGGGCATATAAGTTCGAACTTCGAAATTTTTTCTTTCCATTTAGTTAAATTTGCCTCGAACTAATTCAGCTATGTACAAACTCTTACGTTTCGAATTATGCAACTATTAAGAGTCGGTTAAGGTAATTTAAGAAAAATATTTCGAAATTCGAAAGATTGGTAGAATCGACGTCTAAATAAAATTCTAATCTTCAAAAAATTGATTTTTTTTTTTAGTTAAAGTTATCCATCAATGGTTGCGTTTAAGTAGATCTATATGTTTTCTTACCATCGATTTCTATGACTTTATATATATATTCGAGTCGAATATAGTTTACTCGCTAATGGCGGAATATATGTTAAAACTCTAGTAAGAATGTTAAACCTTTTTAGCCAGCTACAAATTCAGCGAAGTATTTGATGATCGATTTAAACGTATCGAATTATGTGATTTATATTTCAAACCGCCGGTTTACGTTACTTGAACAAAAAATTTCGAATATTGAACTTATGGCGGAATGCATGGCGGAATAAGATTCAAATTCCAATCACAATTTCAGCACTGATCTCGTAATTAACGCGATCGATTAATTTTCCAATCATATTACGTGAACTGACTTCAAGTCGTTCAAACTATTGGCGATGTTATCATCTCAACTTGATCCTGGACTTATTCAGCTGTTTACAAACTTGTACGTATCGAAAATGTACGCGAATACGGTTTAGCTGATTTGAAAAAAAAATATATTTCAAAATTCGAAAGTTCGGTACAATCGAAGTCTGAATAAGTTTCGAATTGTAATTAGAGCTTCAACATGGATTCCGCGAAAATCGTTCATCGAAATGGGAGAATTAAAAACAGTACAATATAAAAATACTGAAAAACACTTGTATCAATAAGTATTAACGCTGAAAGTACAGTCAGGCAAAAAAAATCTTAGCATGTAACACTTGAGTTGTTGATCAGTTCAGGCAATTCTACTATCATCCAAAATGTTTAAATTAAACGATGCAGTCTCATGTCAACAACTCCACTCCGTATCTGGGCTGTTGTCTAGCTCGCAGCAATGCAAAAATAAGACTCAAGTTTCCTCACTGCCCTTACCCTAATTCTCTTCCTGCCAAAACCATGCTAACGCATCAAAGGGTTGTCCCCTGGAAACTGTTTTACAGACAGTCTTATGTAAACAACTATCTCCTTACACAAAAAAATAGTTGTGTGCGCAGTAAATAACACAATATTGCATTGAATACATTTAAGGTGTTTTTATAATTGGAAGGCTTTATTCTTTGCAATAATATATAAAATATTTCGAAATACTGATTGGTTTTTTTTATTTCCAAAGTTCCACACGAATCAAATTCTTCATTATTACCTCCAATATTAAGGAAACAAAACAGAAATACAGAAAAATTACCATCTTCATTATTATCACTTTGGTATTTATAAATTTACTTAATTACTGAATATATATTTAAAAAAAAATTACAATGCCTACATGAAATTAATATAATAATAAGTGAAACCTAAAATTAAATGAAGTTTACATCTATAGGAGTCATATCCATTTGGAGACATCAAGCCACAAAATTGCTCCCATTTTCAATAGGAAAAAAAAACTAAAATTTTCGACAAATTGAGAAGAAAAAATAATTGTTTGAATATTTATGCGATCTTGACACACCTCAGGAGGAAACTAATCAAATATTTTGAATTAAATTTATTTCGAAAATTAAAAAAAAAATGTTAATCGTTGTAATGTAAAGGGAAACGATTGTTACCTCTACTCAAAAGTGTTAAGTAAAGTCCAAAAAAATGATCTAATTATGTTTTTGTTTTTTTTTATTTATTTCTAATACTTGTACTTAAGAATGTTGCACTGCAACAATCAAAAATATTTTTTTTCATTATTACTTTTTTTTTTTTAAATTGCCTTGTCAGAAAGTATAAATAAATAAGGTTCCTTTTCATTTTGATAGAATGAGTAAAGGGATATAAAAGGAAGGAATTTTTTTACAAGCGTTGTAACATTATTAAACTGAGGAATAAAAAAAAATGCAGATGTCTTCCATTTTTACGATGAGTGGAACTTTTTGAAATAATTTATCTAGCGATCGAAAAAGCTTAAAATCATAAAATTTTTAATTTTGAGTGTAACGATAAACACAGATTTTTTGTCTTTTATTAAATAGAAGAAAACTTTGAGTGTATGCTTGCCATTTTCAGTTCAAATTTCATTAAGCGCACATTCGTTTTTTATTGTTTTTTTTTTCTTTATTTTAATATATTTTTTTTTGTAATAGTTCATCCTAAAAATGAAAAGTTTTGTGATATATTTTATGATTAATTTATTTTTCGTTTTTTTTTCTGTGTTATAAATGCATAAATAAATTGTGAAATTTATTAAATGTGTATAAAAACAATTTGGAAAATATAAAATATTTTAAAAGTCTATAAAAATACTTAAATATATTACTTTTATAAAAATATACACTACGAAAATAATTTTAAAAATGAGAAAAAAAGTTTAAAAAAAACAAACAATATGAAATCACCATACTTGGCTGTTTTTATTCATAGATATATGTACATAGTTATAAATACAAGTATAATAGGATTTAATGCATTTTAATCACTTAATTAAATGTAATATTAATATTTTACTCTAAACTAACTCACAAAAATATGATAATACACAGCGAACGTCCAAATATACTTGAGAGAACTGTTCTCAGATATTCGGCTATTAGCATGAGTTTCTTCGTAATGAATAACATCCAGAAAAAAAACACAATAGTGACATTTGCACAAGATATTTCATAAATTATATTAATAGTACTGAAAATAATGTTATTAAAATATGCGCAACACATTTCCAGAATATTTCATATTATTTGAAAAGATTGCGGGTGTTTCACTACTAATGTGGACATTAATATCAAAATTTTATTATTTTAAAAATGAATTTTTGTCAAAGTTTATTTTTTTCTAATGGATTCTTTTAGTATAACAATATTAAATCGGATAAGAGGAATGGTCATTAAGAAAATACGTAACGAATTAGTGAAACCCAACCTTCTTTTAGAAACAAAAAAATAAATAATTTAATAAAAATTAAAGCAGAAAAATAATATAGGATGAATAAGCTCGTACACTGGCGAGTTTTCTGAAACTTATGCTTAGACTATTCTTTAGGTTTTTTAAAGCCAGGAATATTGATAAAAAAAGCGATAAACAGCGACTATTTCGACTCGATTCAAAAGTAATTCAACATTTACTCAAATAATTGTACTGCAGTAACATGAATCTTTTTATATTAACGCTACAATACATAAAAGCAACAGAAAAGTCTGAGCCTGTTAATAAAAACAAGCTTGCCCAGCAGTTGAATGATTGAAGCACATATTAAAGGCAAAAAGAGGCATGGCAAATATTTTGAAACTTTTGTTTCATAGAATCCCCGCGCATATTGTAGGTAAAGATTCTGCCAACACTTGTTACCGATATTCGTTTTCTGGTGAAATTTTTTTCATTAATTTTTAGGGACTCTTAATGACAGTCTTACAATTCTCCGATTTATTTTTGCCCCAGTCTTCCGTCCATTCTTAACCAGAAATGTATCACTGTTATCCGATATTTTTTTATACCTTCATATCTGTAGAGATCATTGTTTTGGAAATTGGGCAAATCAACCAATTTTGAATGCAATTTTTTTGCGACATAGCGGCATAGAAAACTGACGGGCTGAGAGTTAAAGTATCCTATTTATAAGGTTCGGGCAAAAGAAGCTTAGCAAATGTTCCGCACAAAAACGACTCGCGTGAGATTCCGAGCAAAAACGAATCGTAGAAAATTTCTGGGCAAAAACGACTTAACTACTTAACTGCATTACTTTTTGTAGTTAAATCGTTTGTGCCCGGAAATTTTCTACCATTAGTTTTTGCCCGGAATCTCACGCGATTCGTTTTTGCGCGGAACATTTTTTAAGCCACTTTTGCCCGAACCTTATAAATAGGTCACTTTTACTCTCAGCCCGTCAACTTTGCTTCCACACTTCGATTTTCTTCATATTGCATTCTATTTAAAATTTCTAATATCAGTTTTAAATTAAACTCGAACAATAAACACCGAATACTTCAAGAATAAATTTTCGACACCTATTAAAACATAATTCCTGTTAAAAAAGTAAAGATAAGAATGCTATTCGATGACGTATAACTATAGACGGGCAGTATGCTATTTCATTTTGAGACAACTTTTGTGACCAGTAGTGAAAAACCTTTTTTACCTGCGTTTTTATTTCGAGCATTTCGCTAATACTGGCGAGAGAAATAACCTATATTATATACAGATTTAATTGCCTTTCCCAAAATTATTTTTTGTGAGATACTATTTCTCTGTACTTCTACTATTTCTTGAAGTAAAATTTAGAAATACATGGTTGTTTTCCTCTGGAATGTGCCTAACCAGAACGGGAGCGGGAGATATTTTCTTGTAAGTCGGTCTATTTCTATTACATTTCTTTTGAATTTGCTTACAAATCTAACAACATAAGAACGCAATTGGCGGCAATTTGAAATTTTTTTAAATCGAGATCGAAAATTTAATCAAAAATATTTTAGAGCGGCGCGAACTCCCATATCTCAATGTATGAATATAAGAAATATTGTAGCGTCTTAGACTAACTACATATAAGACTATAAGTGATTAAAATGCAAGAAGGGAAAACTTTGAAACAGAAAGTTCCCAGAATCTTCATGTTGCTACGTCCGAAATATGCCTTTTAGAGTTCAATGCAATATGCTTGTAGGGAAAAGGATGAACATACAAAAGTGTTTCACTTTGCGGCAAGTAATTTTAACAGATCTATCTGTCCATAGTTCAAGTCATTGATGCTATTGTTGATTACTTTAAATAATTTGTGTTTGCTTGCGTCTTTTGCTTTAACTTGAAGTGTGGCTAATGCAACAGTGGCAAATAAAGGTTTCACATGTGGCGCATAGTGTTGCACAAACTGTCAAGAGTTATAAACATCGATCGAAAATGAAATAAGTTTTACCAATATTTAACTTTTGATGCGCGCCAATATTGCCGTTTCTTAGTTAATTTTTTTAGGGACGGAAACTATTCATTTAAAATTTTTAGTTTTATTACTTTACTCTGAATTAATACATTAATTTAACCTCTGGTTAGTTAGAGCTGGTATCATGTAATTCGTTTCGAGCTGACGAGTTCCACCTTGCATGTTACATAGGGTTCGGCGAAATGTAAACTCAAACCAGCTTTAAAAAAGCAATGCAAGTAAAGGAAATAGTAATTATTTTGCATACTTATAGTGGTACTTTTGCGTTTTCTTTTCGCTTGCTCCTACGTAATAACACGCTCAACCAAATCAACTCTATTCGAAATGTTTTTTTGATGTCCTGTGAAATTAAATTACTTTTTTAATAGTTAATAGTTTCGTTTTAAACAACCTCACAATATCAGCATATCTACGAGGAATTTTATCAAGCCCTTGTTAATTGTACCCATTGAAATTTTTTTCCACTCATACATAAGAGATTCAAAAAATGTTTTTTTTATAAATGCGCGCCGTGACAACTTCTTTCTTAAAAATCGTTCAGAAATTTTCGATTGGATTCAAGTCCAATGACTATGACGCCGGTTACAGAAACGAAAACCTTTTTGTTTTCAAATGTACAAAATATGTATGAAATTTGGATTGGACTTTTACATTGAAACTAATTTTTAGGACAACTGTTTGATTTTACTACAACAATAATAAAGTACTTCTATTATAGTGGATCCTCTGAACAAATATTAGGGAATAGCATAGTTTTATTCAGATTTTGAAAATTGCGCGCTCTGTAGAGTGAAAACGTATGGAGTGCGGTCAGCAGGACTCCTACTACTGCTAACATGGAAAAGTGTCTCTCTGGCGAGAAGTTCAAATGTTGTTCATGAAAAATTTAAGCGTCCCATATTTTGCACCCGATCACCCTTCAATTTGTGTCAATTTTCTGATCATTTTTTAAGAATAACGATAGCAAAACTTTTCCTTAAATAAAATACAATATTTTTCGTAAATCTTCGTCCCCCTACACCAAAAGCATTTTGGAAATTCTGAAAAATTTAGTAGGTACGTATTTCAAATTTTAAAACCTATAGCCTGCGCGTTACTCATATGAGTCGAATGGCACCTAGTTTATTGAAATTAGTCAAGCAGTATAGAAATTACAGAGTAGCGTGCATACTAATGTGGATTTTCATGGAAATTTTTCGATTATTACACTCAAAATTCATCTATTGCGTGAATGTCTCTTCTTGTACTTACGTAATAATTATATCACGTACCCACATCAGCCGAAAATTGGCCGTTGATTATTATAAAATCACTTCAGGCTTTCGATATTGGTGTGTTGTTTTTGACAGACAATGATCTCCAATTCATTCCACAATCTATAGTCCCAAGATTCAAATCTAGACTACCCGGGAGACATTCCGTCGCTTACGTAAATTTCGGAATACGAGGGTCGTTAAAAAAGTAAGTTTAAAGGTCTAATACGCTGTGAAAGAGCAGTGAAAACACAAAAACAAGGTAATTTTTGAAATCTTCAGACAATTTACTATTTTTCCAAATAGTCGCCACATCTTTCGAAACATTTCGTGTAACGAGTAACAAGTTCAAGTTTTTAATTCTCAATTCAAAATGATTTTCGTCCATTTTTTTGAAGTATCGAGTCACGGCGCCTTAGATCTCTTGCGTCGAATGGAAGATCGAAATGGTTCGAATGGAAGATCGACTAAATTTACCTCGACTTCGAAGTTTTTTTCTCGTCCAGAGTATACCGCGCATCTTCTTTTATCAGCTGTTTCACAAGCGCAACGTTCTGTGCTGGTCGTCCTTCGCGCGCTTCGTCGTGCAACTCTTCGCGCCTATTTAGAAACACTGTGCGCCAACGCGTTACGATCTACAGGCTCATGCATTTATCGGCGTAAACAGAGTATAATTCTCGATTAATATCTGCGGCATTGAAGATTTTGGCGGTAAAAAAACGTATTGTACTTCGCGGTTCACATTTGGACGCACATTTTATCGGAAGCTCCATGATAAAATGTTATAAAACACGCAACAATCGACCAACCAGACTCTGCGACGCACTGAACTGATCAGAATAGATGAGAGAACACGTTCCTAAAATTCATATTTCTACCTTCTCACCAAGAGCGGCGCTAGCATCGTTAAACTTACTTTCTGAACGACTCTCGTATTTACTCGTGGCGAGAACAGAGTGGTATTACAATACTTAATGACAATCGCTAAACATTGTTGTGCACTGTTCCAAAATATTCACATGATAATTTGTTGTTGCTGTTTTCTCGCACAAACTGTTTGCAAAAATGCAGAATAAGTGATTGTTTTACTTATTAAATTTCTCCTCTACGCCCGCGTACAGTCGAAGAAGCTTCTTGCTTGCTCGTTGACATAGAGCTAACTCTTAAAATGATTTTCAATTTGCTGATGCACATCATGCATCCAGAGATGAAACCTATATCTGCAAGCTCATGACTTTTTGCTATATTAAAGAGTTACGTCGCATCCTGATTTCAGCAACCTTGAGGGCTCAGGGTGGCCACTTTCTGGAAAACCGGGAGAAGTCAGGGAATTGTCAAGGAATTTTCATTGAAATCAGGGAATCACTTAGCAGAGAAACCCAAAAAAACAATGGACGTTTTTGTACGCTTCTGGAATTGTTTTATTTATTATTAACAATTTTATCCATTCATTTTTGGTTTCACACACAAATTACAAAGCCAGATTCTACGTCCTCCCCCCCCCCTCCCTTCTATCCCTACTCTACAAAAACCTATTCACGGTAAAATGTAAAGTCAGGACAAAAATTCAAATATGTATTATCTGGAAAACCGGGAAAAGTCAGAAAAATTTGGTCTTGAAAAAAAGTAGCTACCCTGTGGCTGCTTGCGTCCAAACGACCTGCGGACGCCCTAATTAGTCTGCAGATGTGTAGACGTTTAATTTTATTTTTACATGGTAGATTAAACAAAACAACGACTTTCAATTGCGACAAATTTCTTTGTCACCCATCTCTAAAAGTTGTCGCAGACTGAAAGTAATTGTACCCTGAAAACTGTGTACACTAACTCTTACTAGAATGTTGATTCTATGGAACTTGATCAGTAAAACTGTTCCTAGAAAAATGAAACAATTGTATTCCTATGAAATTCAATAATAGATTGTCAAACACTTAATCTACCTTTTCTATTCGCTGAAGTCGGATAAAAAAACTTCTATATAACACTTTCAAATAACTCTCTCAACGCGAGTACAAAATTGGATGTTTTTCGTCGTTGTTACACTGATGCGGAAATTTGATTCAGGCCACATGATAAAAACCTTAATAGAAGAACTTAAACTTAGAAGAAGAAACTTAATAGAAGAACATCCCCGTAAACAATAGGGTGTGGTAAAAACGTGCTTGATGCTTTCATACCCATCAACTAAAATGCAGCATTTATCAGAAACACGAGAATCATGTTATGTACAACTATATCTTTGAATGAGTCGATAAAGTCGAATGTTTATAACATTATTAATAAATTAACTGTAATAATATTTTAAAGAATTCTCTTACCTGAATTCGCAGCTTGTGTTATCCTTTTTTCTTTCTGTTAGTAAGTATAACCTTGAATCTAACAAGAAAAGGAAATTGATATAGTTTTATAAAATAATCGGTGAAACAAAATTTAAATAGTTATCGTAGTATTTTCATTAACTTAATGTTCCTCTCCTCTAAATCCACAAGTGAAATTGAACAATAATTATTAAATATTAAAAAATTAATTGATACTAGCATTAAATCAATATATTGTTTTCAAATAGCAACATATAGGGAAGTTATAGTTTAATAATATTATTGTGAGTTAAACCACATCCATTGCATAACAATACTAAGAAATTGAAGACAATTTAGTTATCAAAACGAACATTTAAAAATAAGAACTCTGCAAACTTTTCATTTAATTTAAGTATGAAATATTTCTTTCTAAAATGTGATGCGTAAAAAAATTGAAAAAAGTTAAAATAAACTTCGTAGAGAAAAAAACCTAAATAAATAATAAATTAAACTTAGCCACAGAAATTAGAACAACTTAAAATAAGACCCTTAAAGAAGGGCAGGCCTAAATGTAATTACAGAAGCTGATATGAGTAGGGAATGTAGAACAGTCCATTTTAGATGTAATAATGTCTTAAGTTTAACCATTATGAAGCGAAGGTGATGTACCTTTCTACTGTAGTACGATCGCGTGAAGCAATTTTATTGATTGTCAGTTAATTCGCATTCACTTGCATGCAACACTAGTGCAGTTAATGTAATTTTGTTCGGTTCAGCGAATCGATAATTCGAAGGAAATTTGACGTCTTTACCTGTAATTACCACTTTCCTGAATCCTGCAAAAGCTTCTTTTTAATCTTTTCCCTTGACTAACATTAGAAATTTACCTCATTCACACCTAAGCTCATTTAAAAATATGTTTCACACCTTTATGTATAAGTGTTTGTTGTAAGAAATTTGTTTTTTTTCATTTTTTTTTCTAAGATTTGCAAAAAATCTATTTAAAAAAAATTTAGTCTCAAAATTTCATTTGCAAAAACTTTTAAAATGTGTAGTCATTCAGAATATTACTCTGAAAACGAATTTTCTTTTAAGTTTGCAATATTTGTGAAAAATTTTCAATTTGGATTTTGAAACGCTTGTTACTTATGAAATATTTACATAAAAAAATATTATTATATATGTTATGAAGGCTGTAGAAACTTAGGCTCTATAATCAAAAGCTCCATTTACAAGCATTGAGTTTAGAATTTTATGTTTATTTTTGCACATTGGTTAGAGTTTTTCTCCTTTGATTTTTGTTTCATTCCTTTCTTTTTCATAAATTGTGCAATATGAAATTTTTGCTATTTTCGTTTTTTTTTCTTACATATTTTTAAAATATTCTGCTATTTACATTTCATATCTAAGATATTTGCGAGTCGCCGCTTTATTTCTTTATTGACTACTTTTGATATATTGGAAATTTTCATTTTCGCTTGATAAATTTAAAAAAAAAAAAAAAACGCTAAAATCATTCGACAGTTATTATACGAATTTGACTTTGTCTGAATGTACGCTTTTCTGCTTCGAAGTTTCGTGCTAAATGCATACCTTCTATTGATATTATTTTAGGAGAATAACTTAGTGTGAAATTTATTCGATAATAATAATTTTCTTTAACGAAATAGAGCTACATTTCTTTAATAGCGCAATATTCTTTACACAAAAGTATATGTTTTTTTTCATTTTTTTGTCACTTCTTGTTTTGCAACTAGTTTAAATAATTTTGGGAAGATACATTTTAACTTAAAGCTAACAATAAGTGCTTTTTTTAACTGCATTTTATTTCGAAATACATACTTCTATTTTTTTTATTACTTAGTGAAGTTTAATCAATTATTTCATTTAAAATTTAACTTTTGGATAGTTCATATTTTATTTGGCTTTGTCAAAAAGACAACTAACAGATGTACAACGTATTTGAAACGTTTCATGGTCAGGTCACAAGTAATTTATTTAAATCAAATAACATATAATACAAGTTTTTCAGGTTTCCCTTCTTATGTCGTAATTTATACCATTTCCAGTTTAAATGATACCTTTTCTAGTTTACATGAACCCTTTTCCAAATTAAGTTAATCTTTGTCTACCTCTTACATTTTAAATAAATCTCGCAATCAATGAATAATTCTAACGAATGATTACGTTTAAAATGAGAAAGAAAATTTTTTGTCGCGGTTTCATGTGGGCCCACAAGTTGTCGACAGGGTTCGCTTCTAGAATTTTAGATCGTCAATCCAAATTATATTATTTTCATTGTTCAACTTAAAACAGAGGCGACTCCGATGTTTCGGTTTATTATTGTTTAATCAAGATCCAGTCGCGGTTTTCTTATCCAAGCAGCGCTTCTGCAGACTTTAGCAAACCACTTTGGTACAACTTCAATATTCTGTTGGCACAAAGGTTTTTGATAAGCTTCCCAAAACGTCTTGGTAATAAGCACCCATAAACATAAACCTTGTCTGGGTGCTGAACTGTGTGCTCGAATGTGATTATGCCCATGTTAAACGCTTCTGTATCTTCTTCAAAGTTTTTGTGCCATACCTTTGCATTCGATGTCTTCTTCAGCAAGCCGAATCCGTATAGTATTCATAATATAACTGTCAAAGACTAAATTACTAATATTTAGTGTGTCGTCCTTTTGCGGTAATAAGTGCCTTAATATAAAAAAATAAATGCTCTCTATGCAGGCTTGTATCTACTGTTGTTTCAAGATAAAAGCTGTAATTCGATTTTATAAATCAGCTTCTAAATTAAATTCATTTAAGTGGTCGTGATAGTATTAGCCACTTTCCCAAGCCAGCTCAAGCACAGGTTTTATCCCCTTTCCTGGATAAATATTCTCAATATCGTTCATGTTAGCAGATATTTCTGGTCAGTAGAACACCTGGTTTTTTTATGAAAAAATTTCATTATGCTTTTAGTCGAAGCACCATTGTGCATAAATTACATAAATAGTCCCTGCCTCCAGGAAACCGCTCCTCGGGTTTTGGTTTAACTCTTGTAAAGGCCATGGCTTTGTTTTTCCATTTGGAAAACATAAGCATTTTTTGGAAAATTCCAACAGATTCTTTCGGTTATCAAAGTAACAACCCCCACCGCAACCCCGTGCATTGAGTTTCTTTTTTATATTTAAAAACCAAAATTTTAAACCGGCAAATTTAAAATCAACGTCCGTTGACGGACGCCTATAGTGTACACTTAGAGCATGCCAGATATCATCTGATTTTAACCGGAATTGCAGTTCCATGGTCGAATGAAACCAACTCCGTGTTCCCGTCAGAACATAGTTCAAGGTACCGTAGAGCAATAGTACCCATTTCCATACTGCATACTTGTAGCTTGTTCCTTCTGCAGGAAGCCTTTCCAAATTATAACTGAAGCAAGTGTTTGATGCCATCACTTTACTGAATGTTCTTTATGTTCGTCATATCCATTTATATTTTAATTTGTGTAATTGCTCTAAAACAAACAATTCTTTTATCGAAAAACATCAAACTTGCACAAAGTGTAAATATGTTTTCGACTCTGCCAAATCTTCGTTATAAAGCTTTGCTCAGTATTAAATGCGCTGAAGACTTACCAATTGCCAATTTAACGTTGAGTTAACTAACGAATCAAGTTTTCTTTCTTCGAATTTAATCTCGACTTGTTTTAATATACTGCTTTGGGCACACAGTTCGTGGACATCATCTTTTATTTCTTTCAATAGAGGAAGTTTGCATCGACTTTAACGAAGGCCTTCTGTATACCAAAAAAATCACACAAGGTTTCATCACTTTAATAAATTTGCACACACCTAGTTCCCCTAAAGCTTTAAGTAGGTCTGATAAAAATCATTTTTGCCAAAAAAAGACATTGAAAACGACTCTGAAACCATGTGGGGCTGACGATGAAGCGGCAGAGATTTCTTACGTCGGTCATCTCGAGATCACAGAGCCTACCAAATAATAGTAACCCTGATAATAGGTCTTTCGCATATGTGCCTAGTGCAGGGGGTGAGGTATAGTCTCTACTTCCTCCTCGTCCCTGCAGCTGTAATCCTGTCTCTCCAGTAGTAATTTTAAAAGAGTCTCAATCTCTTCACTTGTGTACCAATGAGGCAGTGACTACCCCGAGGTTGGTTCTGTCCGACAAAACTAGATGCTTGGTGCTTAGTGCCATTTGCCTCTTTATGGTTCATTTCATTAGTTACTACCCGTGTACAGCTATCAAGAGGTCTACCTACATAAATTTTTATGTAGTAGCATATCTGGTGAGCTCATTCGCCACGTAGTTCCCTGAAATATCACTGTAATCAAGAATCCAGCACAGGTGGATATGGTACCGCCCTGCCACCACATTTAGATATGGCCGACAGCTATTTACATTTTTTGATGTCGACGAGACAGATTCTAGGGATAACACCGCATGTTGGCTGTTCGTCAGGATGCAAATATCCTTTTCAGATATGTTGTTTCTTCTTAGCCAACCCAGGGCCTCCTGAATTTACATTACTTCCGCTTGGAGTACACTGGAGTGGAGAAATATATCAATATTCAAAAATGTTCAAAGAACCCCCCCCCCCTTTTCTCTCCCTCCACTATGCCGTACAGTTTAGAAAAGTCCGTATAAATCTGAATGGTTTCCCCATAACACAATGATTAGTTTTACAAATGTTGTCTGGTTGGGATCGTCGATCTAAGCCGTTTGGTAAAGAAATAGCTGGGTAAGGTATAATCTAGGTTTTTTAAAGAGAACGATACTTAAAATTGTATAGTGTCCAACAAGATCATTGAACTATGGAGAAGTGGCAGCTAGTCTAATAACAGCGTTCGCTGCCATCTCCTTCAATCAAATGGAGGAGTATTTAAGCAGCAGTATCGTTCGCAGTGCCATTAATACAGCTGGAAGTTTATTTCTGAACCTTTCTTAAGACGCTAAGGTTGGTGGCCTCGTTCAGGTATGGCCACCAGAAGATCACGCTATACAATAGCATTGGTCACATAGAATCAGTAAGCTATCTTTGGTTAGAAACCCCAATAGTCCTTTTACAAGAGTACAGAGCAGTCGTTGCTCTCTTAGAGACCGGCTTATTAAGCTTGTAAAGACAACAGTCAACTTCATTCTTGAATTTTATCTTTCCTCCTTAGAACATAAACACTAAAATTCTTTTGGAAAAGAATTCGTCAATAGAAGAAATAATGTATCCTTCAGGTAAAAGGCAGTGCTTTTGTATTGAGCTTAGGAAGAACCATCTAAATGAAATTAATCTGTTTGGCATCTGATAGGCTCAATTAATACTGCTAGAAACTGTGCATGACACTTTTTACTTTTCATTAGTTTATAATTTGCTTTGCTACAATTCCATAAAAATCCAAAAAAAGACAAATTTGAGTACGTTAAGCGTAAATTGCATTGCAAAATGAAAATTTCTTAAATTTTACTTTTTTGAGAAATGTAGCTTTATTAAAGAACTCTTAAAAATTTCACGACATTTTTCTTAGACGAGTGTACATAATAAAATCATATAGGGGAATGTACTCTCACCTACTTTATACTTTAGAAGTTGTAATTAATACTATTCAAGCTTAATCCTTTCCCTTATTTTTCTTTAAGCTGCTACTAAATTGTACTGCACAACTAACTAAATTAAATTTAGTATTTTATCTCAAGTTAATATTTTTAAAATAACACAAACTTACATTGTTGAATGCATACTCACTAAACTCACGAAAAAAATACCTTTGTACAATTTAATTCTTAATAAATACTGTACCTGAAATAGCTTCATTCACTCGGTCTGTCTACATTCTTTTATCTATTTTATCAAATAATAAAAATTGATTTTAGGGAAATTGTTCACACAAAAAAAAAAAAAATAAGGCGGCGGCTTATAAGGACCCGCTAGTCCTATAAAGTGCCTAATTTAAATGAAATATTAAGAATTATAATAAAAGTGATTACAATCAAAATTTTTATTAATATAACACATTATAGGAGCGGACTTAATGTTTAAAATTAAATTTAACATTTGATGAAGGTTATAAACATGGATTTTAGCATAAAACTGCAACGTAGATTACTTTGTCTTTGTTCCTTGAGTTCTTGAATGTTTCCCGAGACAAATATTACTTAATAAAATAGAAAACATATTGTCAGATTGTCCAAGTCGTAGTGTTTAGATACTTTTCTACTTTCAAAGTTAATATAAATATATTTCTTAATAAAATTGTGAATTGAACATCCGTCCACGTCTATAAAATAAAACACAACCACTTAAGGCAATAGACGCAGTCAAGGAATTAAATAAAAAAAACACAAAAATTGCTATAGAGACGTTTATGACCTTCATCAAAGTTTGTGTGTCAGTTCTTAATTAAAATCCAAATTTACATGTCTTAAACATATTTCTGTATTCTTTGGTCGTTTAAAAAATTTTCAAAATTCCAAAAAAAAGCAGAATATTTTCGTAACGTTAAAAATAAAATTTTTTAAACAGAAAAACCTTTTTTTTAACTTACTGAGGAGCAGTTTACTATTGACATAAACTTAATGCTGTAACTTAAAACCGTTACTTATATACATAATTATCCAAAATATATTTTAAATCCAAAATTACTCGTAAAGATTTAGAACGAAAATAATAATTATAATTTAGATTAAAAAATTTGTAAGAAAAATTTTAAAAAATTTCAACAACCTACACAAAAAATAATTATATAAAAGCATAGTAATAGTACTTATATACTTAATTGGATAAAGTGAAGGTTATATATACAGATTTAAAAGAAATATATATACATATATGAATGCATGAATGTTTAATATATTATACATATTATACTGTATTTTGATGCTTTTTACTTTCATATTTCTCTCTACTACTTTTCATTGTTTCAATAATTTTTTTTTGTTTTCAATTATATTTACCCTTTTAATTTATGATTTTTTTACCCTTTTCCAAATAGATGATTTTTATTTAGTTAACTTTTTTGTTTTTATACACAAAGCTCAAGGGATGATATTTTCATATCTTATAAAATTGTTAAGTGCACATTTTCGATGCTAAAATTGCGCAAATAATTAGGCATAATCCAAAATTATTATTTGTTTATATAATTAAATCTAATTTACATTATAGTTAGGAACCCTTTATTTCTATAATGACGATTTGTTTGTTAGTGTAAATACCACCCTTTTGTACATGTAAAGCAATATATTGACTTTAATAGATTTTTTTTGTTATACGAGGACTAAAAGGGATAATAAACAATTCAAGTGAAATCTTTTTCAGTCGTATAATCTAGGCATCACTGCACTCCTAAATTTATAATTTCAATAATTATTAATTAAGGAGCTGTGTGTCACATACTTAACAGAATTAAACCGCCTAGTGACCAAAAGCGGATCGTAAATAATTTGCACTTATAAGCAAACTTCCTTGATCGATAGCGCTTAATGAAGGTAAATGACCTAAAACTAAGCTCTTACTTATTATTTCGGAAGATCAATTGTAAGATGTGTTACAAGAAAATACAAAAAGAAGAAAAATTAACAACATTTTCTTCTATTTTTCTGTTATTCCTTTTTTAAAATATACGGTCGATCCGAAGGTCTAATATTTTTTCAATGAATATTAAGACAAAGAATGGATTTTATTAAACATAAGGCATTTCTATCGGTCGGTTTTTGAGTAATTTACCATCAAAGTGGCGAAAACGGGACCAAAACTTAAAATTTTGCCAAAATATGGTTAAAATCGAAGTAAACGTCTGTCCAGCCAGCTTATGATTCACAAAGTACTAAAAAACTCTTACCTTGGTTGGCAAATTTAAGCCCCCAAACCACTATTTACATCCACGTCCTATCAATTTGCAAAAATTAGTAAAAAAAAATATGTTTACCCTTAAGGTTGATTTGTATGTTTTTGATACCTAATTTTGGGATTTCTGTTTTTTAAAGTAAGATGGGTGCAATTATGAGACTTTATACATCTTTTTATGCGGGACATAAAGTGCAGAAAGACAATTTTTTTTGGTAAAAAAACATGGCCCTTCAAAAAAACGCTCCTCCACAATGTTCAGAGTTCCAGCATTTCCAGTGATGCGAAATCAAAAAATTTGTGAGATTATCAAAGTAGAGGCTTGTTGTTATCTGTCTGATCAGATTCAAATTTTAAAAAGAAATTGCGCAAAATTTAGCATGGACTTTTCAAATTTTTCATGTGTTTTCGTCTAACTCGTAACTTTGTCCTTAATATCGTGAAAAATCTGAATGTGGTCGGGACGAGAATCACATGTCAGCAGAACATTTTATACCCCTATTTATCGTAATCAAACAAATTTTAGATACCGAAGTATTGCATAACAGCTCGAAAAGCATGGTTTCATGAAAAACGCGTTTGAAGTTTTAAAAGTGTTTAGGTGTATACCAACTGGCCGTAAAGAAATTGCGTACAATTCATTTTCTAAGGCATATATGGTTTACATAGGGTTATTCCAGAGGTTTCAGAATATTAAAAAAATGAAATAAGAAGAAAATCGGATTTTTTAAGTCAACACACGGTTTTTTTTACATTTTGCGATATTCTGAAGCCTCTAGAATAACCCTATGTAAACCTTTTAATCATATCTGCCATAGAAAATGAGTTTTACGCAATTACAATCACGCCAAAGTATTTTCAAAACTTTAAACTCGTTTTTCTCCAAACTATCTTTTTTGAGTTGATGTGAAGAGCTTCGATGTGTAAAAATTGCTAGAATAAAACAAACTCGGACTTAAAATATTCTTGCCGCGATCTGATTCAGATTTTCGCGATATTAAGATCAAAGGCGAAAAAAAATTTAATTAAAGTTTTTGGAATTTTGACTTGAATCAGGTCAAAGCGGTAGCCACAAGCTGCTATTTTAAGAATCTGACAGATATTTTCATTTCAGACAACCTTGCAACCACGTTTTTTGTTGATGGGAGCAGATTCAGCGCTCGACAACGCCCCCATCTAAGAGTTTCTTTTTTTTTTTAAAAAACACAAGACCTTTATTGCGAGTGTTGATTTTCATTCGACTTGACTAGCAAACGCTCACTTCCCCATTAATTGTTAGTAGATTATGCGCCTTGGCTAGCCGAGTCGAACGCATATCGCCATTCTCAATATGCCCAATGTTTTTTGTACCTTCTATCCTAAATAAAAACCACGCAAAATCTCTTAATGGTATTAACCATACTGTTCCTGGAAAAAATTCACGAAATTAGGAATCCAAAATAGGCTTCTGCACAAGAAATCCCCCTTAGAACGGTGGTGTGACCTTTTTTGTCTCAACTTGCCGTTTGTTTTTCGTGCACGAGTCAAATGCATTTAGACCAATCGCAAGTGCCCATTCAGAATTTGTCGCCTTGTCAGCGGAAATTAAAAGACAACCCTTATATCCCCCCCGCATTGCAAACCCTCTTCAAGCCTGCTTACATGTTACTCTTGAATAGCCCCTTAACTAATATAATTAATAGTCAATATAATATTGTAGTTAGTTATTGAGTTATTAGTTTCTTGTTACATTCAAAGCCTGATTTTTCAAGTAAATTGGAATCATTCACTTTCCATTTTGGTGCATAAGGTAGTATCTCTCAACAGTCTGACATCGTGTACTTTTCCATTTACAAATCGAAGCTGGCCTTATTTAAGAAAGTATATATAAGGATTTCAAAGCATCTTTACATCCAGCAACATTTAAAAAACAATTTATATGATGTAGCCAAAGCCAAAGGGACAACCCTATGATGCGTTTTAGCATGGCTATAACCGGAAAGGAATTAGGAATTGCACAGCTGCGAGCCAGACAACAGCTCAGAGGCAGAGTTGAGTTTTTTTTTAATGATGAAATAACTCGTAGGCAGTCCAAGGCTTAACCTATATCCACCGTGAGAAGATCGTTCCACTCAAACATTAATCCAACTCTATCTCAATTCATTTGAATAAAACGGTCAAACGGTCATCAAACAGTTTATTACGCTTACAACACTCTTGATTACGCGACATACTGTTGCTTTCAATATGATATGCATATCAATGACCCCATGATATTGACTGCAATTTTCGAGTAAATGAAATTCAAGTTGTCTCGAAAAAAGCACTGCATTGCAAATATTATAGAACCGATAACTTAATTTGAAATTTATCACGAGAAAAGTTTCAAAAACTTAATCCTTATCACAACTTTGTTAAACAAATATTTCAGTTGTCGCATTCGAGTCGGCCTTAATCGATTAACATATGAAATCCCAAACTTCTTCGATTTAAATTCTTTCTGCTTCTGTCTACCTTTTCGATCCAAAATTTACATATGGATTTATTGATAAGTCAAATAAAGGCGACTTAATTTTAATAGTAATATTATGTAATATAATATTTTGTAGCCAAGCCAGGTTTTAATGTTTTCACTTTTATTTGATCAACAAGCTCATTTGATAGTTATTGAAGCATAATCTCTGCGTTCTTAGTTAAAAACTAAGCAAACAAATGAGATTGATACAAAATAAATTAGTAAAAAAGTAGAGAGATAATATTATTATTCTAAAACGGTTACTATTGCTCTGATTATTGTGGAGCAACATATGTTTAGATTTTAAATAATTTTGCCTTCGGCTCTGTAGTTTTTAATTTTGTTTTACATTTTTTAAGAATATTAAGTATATTAAAAAAATTTTAATTTTATAAAATAACGCAATTTTAGCTTGAAAAGCATAATTCTCTTTACTATTTCAAAGTGCAAGCATCCCTTAAGTAAAATATGTTATATTAAAATTTTTAATCACTATCTATGTTTATCACTGAGTTATTTTTATTTAATTTTTTATATTTTTATTTCTTTACTATTCCCTTATTTATAATTTACTGCAAAATATGACTTGTCCCTGTTACAACAAAATGCGAATTGTAGTGCTAGTGATTATTGAAGCGTGATTCCTTTCGCTTTTGCCTTATATTGGCCGTTTACATATTTTAGTATGTATTTTTTTAACCCTGAAAGAAAATACATCGACATGTGACATTATAAACTCTAACTTAACATGCAAATTTTCACGTTAAACTGTAGTAATATGATTAGTTTTATGCTTTTACATGAAATTATTGGCTGAGGTCAGAAATTGAAACACTTTAACATATTCTATCATGACTACTTCAAAAATAAACAAGCAAAACACAGCATAATTTGATTTTGTTTAAAAAAAAAAACAATTATTAAATTGCACACTTGTAATAACAACTTGTAGATGACTTACAAACTGCTTACTAATCCGCTC
The DNA here is from genome assembly GCA_964036015.1 of Leptarthrus brevirostris. NCBI lineage: Eukaryota > Metazoa > Arthropoda > Insecta > Diptera > Asilidae > Leptarthrus > Leptarthrus brevirostris. The sequence continues at coordinate 136,357,393 of OZ038372.1, read as the reverse complement.
AAAAAACAAAAACAAAAAAAACTTCAGACTCGTCAAATACTTTTTCTACAAAAATGTAATATACGTTTAAAATTGCTTATGTATTTTACACACGAATACACACATACACACCAAAACACATTATCGACAAAACTTCAATTTTGAATGTTTGTCTTCATTTTAATTATTGAATTATTTTCATTGCGTCAATATGCTAAAGCTATTTTTGTAAACCGCCATTTTTAGTGTGAATAGACTATTAAAGCATTTTTTGGGGCAAATGGTGACATCTTTTTGATGAGAAATTAAAACACATAAGTACGACAAGAGCTTTTGTAACGTTTCAGCATTGCTAAGTATGCTAACTTTTATAGTTTAATATCTCGATCCTCTAATCGGCGATTCATTTACTCTTATTATTATAATTTTTTTTTTTTTTATAATAATGTACAAAGACAGTTTGGTTATGAGTTTTATGTTTTAGATATTAAGGTATTCCTATATTTGTGTTAGATTGCAAAGTAAGTTGACTTTCCCATTTGCTTTCCGACTACCTACCTACATGTGGGCAATTGTGTACTTTTTACATATTTTTCTCTATTTTCACATTGAAACCGCTTTAACACAAGGATGCGCACTATATTTCAGAAATTATTTTATCAATAGCTGCATGTTAAGTACATACATATATTTCAGCTAGCAAATGTTGGATATCCTCCATAAATGTAGTCAATTTGGATTGTTTTAGGTTAAAACATGACGAGCATATATAACAAGTCATGTTGGTGCAATGACATGACTTAAAAAACTTACTTATACATTATTAATAAGAACTAATTTCGGCTTCTTAATATAATTTTGCGAACCCACTGAAATTATAGCAAAAAAAATTACCTTTCGTTTGTCAAATATATCAAATCGTTGGACAATGTATTCGTTCAAAGTATAAACTTTACAATGTGTTTTTAATAATAGGGGGATCTTTGGTAGGGGGTTAAGTCTTCTTGTTAATTAAATTAAAGCAGTGAAATATTACTTTAATAAGTTTTTTTTTGAATTATTTATTCGAGTTATTCTATTCGTCTTCGAGGATATATACTTAAAAAGTTTTATACTTTTTCGATAATTATGATTCATTCCAATTACCTTTGCATGGAAGGCCCACTAATATTTGTATGAGTATTATTTTTTGATAATAGCGTACTTAACTAGTAAATCAATTTAAGGATAGGATGGCCAACCAAATTTTCATCTTATCTACTAAATTTAAATATACAGAGTATTTCCATTTGAGAGGTCCCCACTAGAGGAGGTAATAGTACGAGTATTAATCAAAATAAAACAACAAGATTTTACATTTAAGAGCGTGAAACCGTTTATTTTAGATATTTTTGTCTTGCAACGTGATATTGGTGCACTTTTTAACGAAATCGTTCAGCGTTCCCTACCTACTTTTATTCTTGTACAGTAACATCAATTGGTTGAGTGGCAAGATCAGCATACCATAGTTCCAGTATTCGAGACTCGGTCTCCCCGTGAGTTTTCCATACGTCTGTGGGCTGTTTTCTATCTCGCAGCAATGCAAAAACAAGACATTAAGTGTCCCTCATTCCCCATACCCTAATTCCCCTCCGGCCAAAGCCATGCTAGACGCATCATAGGGTTGTCCCCTGAGCCTTTTTTTACGATTCAAAAGTTTAAAATTTCAAATAAATTTTTTTTAAATTCTTTTTTCACTTTTCGATTTTTTTTTTTTTTCTTTAATTTTACAATATTAACATACTCTTTTTTCTACAACCTGACTTTTTTACTTTGTCCTCTTTCCAAAGAGGTCACACAGGTTTCCGTTCTTGTTTTCATGACGGTAAAGTAGCATACAAACTTAAAAATTTAGTAGCGTACATAGAGGTGTTACTCATTATGCTAATACAGGGATCGTAGAAGAAATTGGTGAAAGTACGAGCCTTTTCGTAAACGCTCTCTTGCTTTCTGTCACTTGTTCTTAATGAGTGGAATAAACATGATTGGTGTCAATAATAATCCTGCGAGGGAAATAAAATTATTTATTAGTTAAAACAGGTGATAACTTTATTTTTATGCTTGTTGGACGCTTAGTCACCCTGAGGTAAGCAGGAAGGTCTTTAACAGGGATACTTTCCTAACGGCAGCTGGGTTCAGAAATTCGCGACTCAAAATCCTTCTAAGCCAACCTAAGGCAAGGCCAATTCACAATGTAAATTATAGTCTCCCACACAAAGCCGACTACCTCTTACACTAGGCGGACATATCCGGTGAAGGTGATATCTTAGCCCACAGTAGTCAGATAAGTAGCCTGAGATCAACTTCACTTAGGTTGGTGGTATCATTGTTAACATAGTTTTGACAAGTGCCTTAGCTTGGCTAAGCCAATATAGCAGCTGTTGACTCTTAACTCAATCTTATATTATAACTCCAACGACGATCAGTTGAGTCACCGAGAGAAGGAATCCTTATCGGCTAGGTCAATCACCTATCTCGTTACCCTCGATTTCCGAGTGACCTAGTATTCAACAGAATATGACTCTGTTATGGGCGGCCAGTTATTGGGGGGTGTCAACGTAATCTTTAGTCAGCCTGGAGGAAAAACCCAATGAGGACAGAGTCGTGATGGTCGCTTGTTTTTTAGAGCAGATAGCTATGGAGCACCTTTCAATCTTTTGTTATATATTTCGCGCAAATTTCGGCTTGAGAAACACTGGGCCATCCGCCCAATGCCATCGAAACTCAGAATCAGCAAACATGATACAAAGACTATTCCGTAGTTATAATCGTGTTTTAGAGTTCCGTACCTCAAAATGAAAACAGGAACCCTTATAGGATCAGTTCGTTGTCCGTTTGTCGGTCTAACTGTCTGTATGTCAAGACAGACATTCGCAAATACATCAAAGCCTATAGGGCACTTCCCATTGACCTAGAATCAGGAAAATTTGTCTCACAACACAAGTAAAGGAAGAAAATCCGAAAATCGTTGATTTGAAAAATATTACGGAACCCTTGGTACGTGCGACAAACTCGCATTTGTCCGGTTTTTTTTTTAAATTCAGGAAATTATTCCTCGGGATCAGTTAGACATATTTGAGATTATTTTTTGTATATTCATTCAACTTTTTTATACAACAATATGTAATATTTATTGAAAAAAACGCCCCAGAGCGCTTGACAGTCCGCAGCTCAGGTGAGGACGATTGTAGCCCTATGCGGTGTATGAAAAACAAATTTCAAAATTGTTACTCTATTGGCTTAGCGTCGAGAGGTTAAAATATTGAAATTACAAAAATTATGCAGTTACCAACAAAAAAGTGCAATTTTGGGGTTTTTCCATTTAAACGTTTGTAGAAAAAAATAAAAAAAAACGTATCAACACATACGACGAACCAGAGAGAGAGAACTCAAGATATTTTAGTCACCAATTCGAATAACGTGGTTTCGAGGTAATCGCGTTAGAAGTTTTGGAATATTATTACACCGAAGCAAATTTTCATTCGCGCCGAATTTCTAAGTTCTGTAACTTTCCTAATTCAATGAATTTTCGAAATCCTTTTAGGCATATTCTTGACGGTTTTCGGAATGCAGAAATTCAAAAATTCAAAATCGATTTTTTCCAACTGTCACTACGGAATACTCTCTTAAAGGCAAATAATACCAATATCAATTACGTTACTTAAGTAGGAGTAGGTAGAATAATTAGTTATACCTTTTAGAAGGGAGAACCAAGTAAATATTTCAGGTTTAAGAGAAAGGTATGTTCCAACAACGTAACATATTAAAAAATATTGTGAAATCAGGATTTTAACACTTTCTGGGTTTAAATTTATGGACTTTGGTAACTAAACACTTTTGTCAATTTTACGTTGTTCGCTCGCTCCAGTAAAAAAAAAACTATAAAAAATAAACGGTTTCACAAAACCTGGAATTTTAAATTTAACAAACGTTAAGATTGCCCTCTCAAACGAAAACCCCCTTGTACAAAACTACTATTGTAATGCGTAAAAGTTAATAAATTTATTTTTATAATCAATGTGTTTATGGAGACTTTAGAAATAATGAATGTTTAATTAGATAACTCACAATTCGAAATACAGTAAAACTAGTCATGCCGGTCGTGGTGAGCAACAAATTTGAATTGATTCCAAATAGAATTTTAGGTTGGTGAATTATTTTTTCAACTTATTAGATATGAATTATCTTCAAAACTTTCAACATTATTGTCACCTGTCTAATTTGCCATGTTAGTTTGCCCTCAAATGGCTTCCACAGCTATGCTGGCACAGACGCACAACTTTTGTCGAAATTTTCCATAGTTTTTTTGGTTCTTTTGGTTTATAACCCTATGAAACATTTTGGCATGGCCTTAGCCCGAAGATCAGCGCAGACACCGAGTGGATTATTTAATATCTTATTGAAAACTCACGGAGAGACCGAGGCTCGAACACGGGGACTATGGTGTGAAGATCGTACTTAATTCACAAATGTGGCTGAACTTCGTTGATACAGCGCTCAATTTTCTTCTTCAACTTGTTTGCATAAATCTTCAAAGAACCCCAAAGAAAATGGTCGGCCAATTCAGATCACCAAAACATGAAATTACACGACCAGAAATTGTTTCTCGGGCTGTATGGCATGTGGCACATTCTTGTTAAAATTACATTTCGTCCGCATCCATGTCTTGCAATTTAGGCACAAAAAACTGGATTATCGTGTCGCGATAACGAACACCGTTAACTGTTATTGCCTGACCAGCTGCATTTTCAAAAAAGAATGGTCCGATGATGCCTCCAGCCTAAACTGCGCACCAAATAGTGACACGTTGTGGATGCATGTTTCTCAACAATCCCTCGTGGATTTTTTACCACGTTTTTTTTTAACGAACCCATCAAGATGAAAGGCTGTCTCATCGCTGAAGATAGTTTGGTTCGAAAAATCAGCATCCACTTGTTATTCCTCCATAATCCATCCAAACAACTCGCTTAGCTGTGCGAGGTCAATAGGCTTTAATTCTTACGTCAATTGAACTTTGTATACATGAAGATGCAAATCTTTTGTGGGAATACGCTGTAGAAAGCTTCTTCAATGCTTGGCCGAATTGATGTTTCTGAACTCTCAGTAACACTCTCGCGAAATGCTACGATGTTTTGTGTGGAACGACTAGTTGGAGAACGGCCAGACTGTCTAAGATCACTAATTGATCCAGTATCTTCACAGTTGATGAAGTTTAATAACTATTCCGACCATATTGTGTACAAAAATTTGCGAACTGTACCTGCGAAACCTTCATTACTTTTAAAATGAAAACAGGTTGTTCTTTCGTGTAGGGTTTTTAATAACCCTGAACTGTCAGCAGTCACGCTTTTTTTTTTTGCAACACGTTATAATAAGAAACAGTAGAGGGTTAAGATGGCTATCCTGTGGCACATCAGTAGTATTAAATATCACTTTAGATAAAATACCACGAAACATCGCTGGTTCCAATAAACCAATAGAGAGGAAAAAGCAAGAAAATGTTATAAGTGGGGAAATTTGAAGAGAAAATGTTTGAACGAAGCGCTCGCAAGGGGAGAGAAATATAACATAGCAACTTTCAGATTCTTATTGTTTTGCTTAAGAAAGATTCACAATGAGATATAACCCACGTGTGGAACCGACAATAAATTCAATAGCCCTTCTTTGAACTATTCTAATACAAACTGTGCGGTACTACCGTATCCTGCCCAAATATGGGAGCCACTGTTATTTTAGAATTGGGGATGAAATATCATCAGTTGCGAGTTTGAAGGGTATCTTGAATATTCTTTGGATGCGGAAGTAGTAGTGCATATCGGTGGAAATGGGAGATTCTGCCAAGAAGATGGCAAGTTTGAGTTAGCAAGAGTTCGTTATTTTCCGAAGAACTTAAACATCTAATAATTCGGGTAAAATCTTACTGACCAGGACGAGAAGCGCATTATGCATATTGTTCGTGCTTGTGATCCACCAATTGTAACATAGGGTGCATTCCAGAATTGAGCAGAGGACGCTGCATTAAACACACAATTACCACTTTTCTTCCTTGCACTGAGGCCTTTAGTGGCCCGTTGCACGACGCCCCCCCCCCCCCTTGCTTGGTAGCGTACTCTTACGTCCACTGCCGAGCCAACTGATACCCGTAACGAATTAGATAATTCGATTTCTTCACTTCTACTAAATCTTCGTAATAGTATGTTCCTAAGATTCTAAAACTTTTTGGCGTTAGGACTGGGCATTAGCCGAAAACGTGTAATACAGTCTCGTCTTCTTCCCCGCAACCCCTGCATAGACTGGAGTTCGTCCCTCCCATTTTTATGGTATGAGCCCTTAGTTTTGTATGTCCTGTTACAAGGCCAACAAGAAGTTTCAGTTTGGCGTTTTAATGATCTTTTTAGATTCATGAGCATTGAGAGTTGCCCAAACGCCTTTGTATGTCTGCCGACGTCGGATCCCTCCCATTTTTCTTTGTGCCTCCTCGTTACCCATTCCATGATTTCTTTTTTATTTCTGGATGAGTATGCTCAGGTTGAGTATTATTGGAGTGTCCTCATTTTCTCCACCACTTTAGTAACTACCAAGTGGTTGAGGTTGTGATTGTGATGAAAAATCTCGGGTAAAGGAGACTGGGTGGATGTATTCTATGTTCCGTGCCTGACGTGGCATATGCCATTTGAAAGAAGATATTATGCTTAACATTTTTTATTACGGCAGCAAAGAAATTATATTTGTTCCCGAATACTTCCCAATTAAATGGAAATATGCCCAGTGCTGCCAATCTAGAATGATTTTGTTTCGCTTTCTTTACTTTATATGTTTTGAGTAAATAAGCGAAATTTCACGTGGCAGTCGTTTCTAGTGCACTGTGGATTTGTTTTCAATGCTAAATTTGCAGGAATCACTAGCGATGCTTTAAAAAAACGTTTCTATTTTGATGCTCCTAATACCGTCCATATGAAAGCTATCCGGAAATTGTTTTCTGTCTATATTTTGAAACTCGAATAAAAAATCGCGGCAACAATATTACCGAATCAATCAAATCAATTTCAGTTTGAACAATATTGCCTACGACTCGTTATTTAAATGAATAACTGATTCGAATTTCAATGTTTGGCACCAGACATTGATCAAATATTGCTATACCTTAGACAGAAGGAACGTTGCGATTCAGTAGTTTACAAAATTTTGAAAATATTGTACCCCTGGACAATGAATTTTTTTTAAGAACTATGTGTGGGATCTTATAGTACAAGTCTTCATCTTTCAAATGCCGTTGAGTTTCAAATTATTTTTTTTTCGCTGTTTTCATTTTTCACAAATATTAAAAGCAGGGTTTCGAAACGGGACCGAAACCTGTCATATTTAGGTTGTTGTAACCGGTCTTGATTTCGGTACCGAATTCAAAACTAAAATTTAAGAAATAGAGCGACCGAAATTAAATGGTCCTGAAATAAATAGACCTTAAAAATATGTGACCGTAACGGCCAGACCGAAATTCAAAGACCGATTTAAATTGGTACCGAGCGCGGAAGAAGTTATATGTCCGGTCTTGCGATATTTTCAAATTTTTTCACTACCTTCATTACATTATAATTATATAGAAATCCCAACGACAGCAATTTAACGTTTCAGTTGTAACCAAAACCGAAAATTTTATATCTACGTGGTTTTTAACCGCAACCGAAAACTATATTTCAAATTTCGGTTTTAAATGAAATTTTACGTTTCGGTTCTAACCGAAACCGAAGTGAAGAAAATTAATTACGGTTAAGGCTGTTGCAATTGCGGTTTAAAAAACCGGTTTCCGATTTATAATTTCGGTTGTGGTCCCATTTCGACTCCCTGATTAAAAATGTTTAAAGAGAAGCATCGGCTTCCCGTAAATATCAAATACGTTAAAACTCTTTCCAGAAATTACTGCACTTATCGCATAAGATATCATATTTATCTCAGCACATCAAAAATCAGCTAGGACAATTTATGAAATTCCAAACATGACAGCGGCTCGAAGTAGTCGGGTAAAGAAAAAGCGTTCCATTGGGGAAGTACGCCGGAGTACTCTGCATGGCCCAATGGCACGCAGCTATTGCAAAAATGGAGGTGAATTTAATTACCGGATTCTTATTGTGGGACAGAGATGGGCATTTTTTATTAGAATAAAGGTAAAAGATAAAAGCTCAAATAAATTGAAAAATCGAATAAAAATTTATTTGATTACAAAAACTTTTTGTTATTTGATGAATTATTCGCAAATAATTATTTGTTATTTGGTGCTTTTTATTCGAATTTCAAATAATTATTTGTTATTCGATAGTTAATGTCTCTTTATGGAATACTTATTTGTTTTATGGTATTATTTACTAAAATCTTAACTGTAAACATCGAAACATAACAAGGCAGTTTTAATTTCATAAGTACGAGACACCCTGTGATATGAAATGCGTGTACCAAGAAATAATTTTTTGAAATTGAACTAATGGACACCAAAAACAAATAATTATTTCATAAAGAGACATGAACTATCGAATAATTATTTAATAATCGAATAACAAATAATTATTTGAAATTCGAATAAAAAGCACCAAATAACAGATAAATATATGCGAATAAGTCATCAAATAACGAATAATTATTTGATTATCGAATAACGAACGATCGAATAACAAATAATTATTTGAAATTGGATTAAAGAGCACCAAATAACAAATAACTATTTGTGAATAACTTAAAATAAATTGAAAATCGAATAAAAATATATTCGAATAATTTTTTATTTGATTTTTTAAAAAAATCGTTATGTGATTGAAAATTTATTCGAATAATGTCCATCACTGTTGTGGGAACAAAAAAAAAAGTGTCATAGAACCGAGTAAATGTGAAACGCATAATCTGTTATTTTCCCATGCTTTTTTCTGCTTAATTCTTGTTATCCGACGCTAAGAGCGCTGCGAATTCTAAAGAATTCTAATGATCATTCCATTCCAATTATAAATGAAGAATGTTATTCGATGCAATGATGAATGCAACGCTCATTCGCAATAATTAAACCTGACACATACACAATGTGATGATCATTAACACAAACTTAATGATTGAAGTGAGTTGTCTGTCTGGAGCGTTCGAGGTTCAAATAAACCAAATTTAAAACTGAATTTTAGATAATTCCACTTTTACCTTATATTGTCATTTTCAACATAGTTTCAAACGATATCAAATCTTCTAAGGTATTAATTTAAATTCATAGGTAATAAACAGGATAACCTTATTTTCAATGCCAATTGTTTTTTAAAGTAAAATTTTTTTCTTCTAATTTTTCTTTTAAAAGTAGTTTTTAATACCTTTCAATTTATGAAAACACCACACATTTGCAATACTCCTACAATTTAACTATATTTTGACAAGGCTAAGCTTGTTAATTTTATGTTTGATTTTCCAATTTCTCTACTCTCATGAATAATTAATTTCCTCTTAACAATATCAAACAAAAGAGAGGAAAAAACTTTCAGAAACATATCTACTTTGCACCTTTTACTTTTTAATTTAAAAAACAAAAACTGTATATCGCAATCATGCATAATAATAAAATCTTTTTTTTGGATAATTAATGTTTCATAGCTTAGCAAAAAAAATCCCAAGGTCGGACGATATGCAAAATTTTTGAGTTGCAAAACTAATGGAACGAGTCGAAAATATTGCAAGCGACACCAAGAACTAGACAATCCTTACGGCTCACATGTAGTGCTAAAAAATACCTTTGTATGTTCAAGGAGAGAATTAACTAAAAATAGATAAATTCTTCGTTTTGAGTTATTAAATAATTTAAAAATATCTTTTCAATCCCATCCAGTTTGAGGATTGTATATTAGCTTTGATACTATTTACGCAACTGTTCTAATAAAGTGTTTCAAAAAAATCTCAAATTAGCAGTAGTGAAACATTACAAAAGCTATTTTTAGATGCATTAAGAGCGTGGTGAAATAATATAAATGTCGGGGAGTAAAAAACAATAATCATTGGCACTTAATTCAAATTTTTATGACGTTGCTGTTGATCGAACCCACTCCTTGAATAGGAGATTTATTACGTAGTAAAACTTAATGGGAACGGTTCTCTGTGTGTTTGTTAATGGGTCTTCTGGCTTAAAGTTTGTCGTAAATCTTTTTCTGTCTGTGAATTTGTATCTTCATCCATTTACTGCGAAAATAGTAAAAAAAATTTGGTTTGAAGCAAATCGTTGGTAAAGATTTGTTCGTTGGTGCTGCCGATTCCAAGTAAATTTGTGATTGGACTGTACAAGTAGGATTGTTTCATCGCCTAAGTACTATTTGAAATTTGCGGACTGGATGAAACGTTTGGGTTTTTAGAAAAAAAAACAAAACAGAAATTTTTCGAGTGTTTTTATTTTGCTATAATTTCAGTAGAAAGAAAAGATTTCCAGACGTACATAGTTTCCGTAAAATTTTTTGAATCTTTTATTTCTTACAATCGGAGCTTCAGTTTTGATGTTCGCACAATACAAAGGTAAGATGCACCGCTTTTAACCCTTCCTGTATTATTTTCATTGTCGTAATTTTTATACTAATAAAGTTGTTTATTTGATTTTAGATATTTACTCATACAGTGAAACTGCTTCTCATAATTTTTTCTTTTTCTTCAGGTTGTGCTTAAGGAGTGTAGTGATACCGCTTTTTCTGACTAACAATTTTTAATGCTTGAATGTGCAGATTGTTTTATTTCTGAATTAATAAAGAAACAACTTGCCAGCAATCGTTGTCTGTGCAAATAATAAATTAACACTATCCTTCTGATGGTTCCAGTGAGAAGGAAGATTTTATAGCATGAAATGTGTTGTTAGTGTTTCCTAGTATGATTGTTGATAAGATCACAGTGATGAATTGCTACAAAAAAAATAAAAAATAAACGGAGGATATCAATAAGGAGCTGTGATGCTGTTCTGCTACAAAAAAACCCCCCGCTAAGCCTCGCTTGTTAAATCCAACTAAAGCAGTTTTCCTATAATATGCAAGATCAGCGATATTACAATTTGCAATATGTACTTTAATTTTTAGTATTCTATTATTAACTACTGTATTTCAGCTTTGTATGTGCTTTTTATTGCAGTATACTTTGTTTATTCAGCAGAGTATCCACAGAACACGCTTTTATATATATTTGAAACGCACACAAATAACAATAAACCGACAGAGCTAAGTAACACGCATACATAGAACCGCACTTTGCCAATTTTCTCGATAATAATTTAATAGTTGGTTAATGGATTTTTTACAGGCTTGTCGTAGTAAGTATTAATCTAAGCGCTTTTAATCTCTATGTATCTTTTATTGTTTACTCTTTAATAAATTGTTCATATCTTTACAGCCAAGTATGTACTTCTGAGATTTATGTAAATCGTAACATGCTTTTCGCTTTTGGTAACATTCCCTAACAGCTTTAGTATGTTGTGGATAATGGTTGCATCGTTGAGTTTATATAAATACAGTGAGCAATGGAATTAGTTATAAATATCAGTAATAGGACAAGAGTTTTTTTTTCAATTTAGCAAATGTCAGTCATTTCGTATTTATTTGAAATGCACAAATAATATTTTTTTTCATAAAAAGCAAGAAATCAGCACGTGGCAAAAGTTTCATATTTGCAAGTATTTTTGTATGTTTACTTACTTATGTTATAGTCACTTAATAATTTTCAGAAGTCTGACATAAATATAATTCTCCGTTTGAATAAAATATATAAATTTCAAATAAACATAATGCTGCTAGTGTGAAATAAGTGTAAGATAATTTGAAAAAACCTTAATAATAAAAATTTTATTGCATTCATTAGGGATATTAATATTTGACGATTTCCTTTTCTAAATTCTTCAACTGTAAACAATGGAAATCTTCCAAGCCTTTAAAGATAAACTATTTCATCTTAAAAGTTAACTAAAACAAACCTATAGAACATTTTCTTATTCTGTTCAGTTTTTTTATGATGTAGCCGAAGCTGAGGGGACAACCCTATGATGCGTAAGCATAGCTTTGACCGGAGGAAATTAGGGTAAGGGGAATGAATGAACTTGTAACTTGTTTTTGTTTGCCTTTCTGCGAGCTATACAACAGCATAGAGACGATTAAGGAACAATATAAAAAATATCAATTGTGATCAGTGCTCTTATTTTCGCCGAGGGTTTAGATATAGACGAAACTATTTTTACATTACTTCCATGTTCTTAAAAAGTAAGTCAAGTAATGAACGTTGTTTATGCTTTGAGTGTTCCGTACTTAAGGGTAGGTTCTAGTCGAGCGGCCTATAAAATGGCTGAAGTTTATGAATTTTTTTCCCACTAAATAAAATAAATAATGTATAATTCTACTTGTTCAGCTATTAGTACATTTACTTAACTTCACATTGTTTTTTAATTCTTTAAATTAAAAAATTTCGAGATATCCACGCACGATTGGACCATTTTTAGAAAAATTCAGTGATTTTTGATAAAATGGCCACCGTTTGCAGAAAAAATTCGATCTTTTTGCCCTTTTTTAGTTCATAGTGGTTAGAAAAATAGTAAATATTAATATTTTTTATTTAAAATGGTCCATGGCCCCCCAAATTCAATAATCTTTATTTAGTAGAAAAAAGAAGTCAATCGGTTTAACGGTTCGACTGCAACTCTGCACGGCGTGTCTAGAAACATGGTTTTGGAAAAAAAAACGCGTTTAAAGTTTGACAGAGAAAAAACGTGGGAAAAAATATAATTTTTGTTTCTTACAGCTAGTCAGCTGTTCCTGAACCATAGAGCAATCCTTTCTCTTCCTTGTGAAACTGATTTTTAATACTATATTCAAGGAACATTATTTCGTCCAAACAGAACATATAAAAGAATTTTTATACCTGCTGAGCAAACAATACGGCGCGCGTGTATCTTCATTTGGCCCGAACGTAGGCATGATTTTCGTCCGGTACGTGTTCGAACTAAATCGGCTGTAACTTTTGCATTTTTCCGAACTTCGTCAAATCGTTTTATAGGCGTATTCGAGGCACTATAAGGATTTAAAATAAGCAAGAAAAGAAAAATTGATTTTTGGCAATTTCTTGACTAGAACCTACCCTTAAGTTTTTTTCAAAAGCAAATTTTTTTTAAATGTTGTAGGAATGACATAAAAGCAAATTATAAATATATACATACACTACCTGGGGGGAGGGCAGTTTTATTCGTGCCGAGGCGTAAAAGTCGCCATAACCATACAACATCAAAATCCAAAACCTTACAATAGCAACACTAAAATTAAAGGATCTGTCTTGAAAGAAAGACGGATGTAACTACAAATTAACGAATTTCGAACTTTTTCCTGGACTTTTGCCGTGAGACCTTGCTTCTTGCCAAATTTCATGATTCTAGGTCAACAGGAAGTGCCCAGTTTATTTGCGAGTGTCAAATTATGCGGCAAAATGACTTCGCTCGGTTCGTTCGGTCTTATTTTTAGAAGCTTGATTTTTTAGAGCTCTAAGGGACCGTTGACTTTAGTATTTGATATTAATTTGAACTCGATAATACCTCCACGTGTTCCTGAGAAAAACGCTCTTGACAGACAGACTGAGAGCCAGCCAGCAGTCTTTTTTTCGTTTTGAGGTACGGAACCCTAAAAATGAATGTCACAATATTTTTCCGGCATTTTTTGATTATATAGTATAAAACATTTTCCATTGAAGAAGGAGATAGCTCAAGCTTCATCTTTTATTGTATTGTATTATTATGATGTAGCCAAAGCCCGGGGGACAACCCTATGATGCGTTTAGCATGGCAATGTCCAGAAGGGGTATGAGGGCCACTTGATCCAACTCCGTCTCTAAATTCTCGGAATTTTATCGAGAAAATTTCATGCTAAAAATAAACGTCCACTTATACATTGATGGATAAAAAGGAAAATTTTGAACGTTCATACTTGCCACATTTTCCAACAGATCGAGTCATGTGAGGTACTGTTAAAAAGCTTATAATACATACGTTTTATCAAAACCCTACTTGTCGTCCTACTGTGTTTCTATCAGAAGTTATTACGTTATTAGGTCACCTCCTTGCACACGCGAAAAAAGCCGACGAAAAAGGGATATTACGAAAAAATTGCTCATCGTGAACGCTGATCACAACGAATTACCTTGTACATAGTATAGTGTTAAATACAGGTCATTGAAAAAGTTTATATCGCATCTCCATTTGTACACTTATGCACTCCACAAATAGTTGTTGATTACGTTTGTTTGTGTAGTGGAAATAGAAAAGTGTGGATTTTCATAGATATACCAAAAAGTATTCAAGAAGTGTATAATCGAACTGAATTTCTCTTTCCAAGTAATGAGATAGAGAAAATGATAGCGAAGTTAAAACAAAACTTACCAAAAAGTGACCGAAACAGTCTTCTGGAAAATATTTCTGATTTATAGACTATTAATGATGAAATCATAGTATAAGTGTAAATAGCAAAATGCTTCGAGTAAAATGTCGAAAATATCCAAATGGGAAATACTTTCAGTAATTTTGTATGGAGTTGAACAATGTTCAAGAAAAAAAATCGCCTTTTTATACTTAAATTTCCGTTTATTGAAACAATTTTTTTATATAAACTACTACTGCTACTCTATACCGCAATTACCTAATAATAGCTTGACATAGTCTCGACCAATATTTCATCGTAATGTACCGGTAAAGAACGCCAAATTTTGTTAATGGGATGAGTTTTTTTTTTTTCTGAGGTCCCTTTAAGTTCTTTGTTTGCCGCCAGTGGGATTCGAATCTTGGACCTCTGAGATGAGGCAACTCAGTCTCCTCTTTATATGACTTAGTGAATGGGATTTGAGAAAAACCACGTTTCTGCTAAACGGAAGCCGGATAAACCTCCGAAACATTGTGGCAGTTATTACTGGCCACTGTCTTTTCGGTAGACACGCAGAAAGTCTGCGCGTTCTCACGCTTGACTTCTCCCGGAGTTACTTACTCTGCGAATGCCCGGGCCTAGCAAAAAGAAGGAACAATGCAATGGGCGTGTACTTCTGAGGTGGTATGGGTGATATTGCCTAAATCGGGCTGAAGCACCTCCTAAGGTTTATTAACAGCTGCGGCTGGTTTTAGATAAACTCGGCAATCAGGTACGGTTCCACGGATGTGGTAACACAACGGACCATTGAAAGGTCTATGTGAGGCTGATCGACTGTAGGGCTGATAGCCGGTACCCTAACCTAACCTAACCTTATCTGACTTATAAACATTTACTATCGGATTAGCATCTGGTAGATGTGGTTGCTATTCCATTGTCTCTATGCCATTTTTGGCTTTCCACTCTCTGCAGAGACAACTACGATGATTTTTTTTCGTTGTCTAACTCCTAGATCCATTTCTCGCTTATGGTATCGAACCACTGTTTTTACAAACCTCAAGAGAAAACGCTCCACATTCGAATCTGAGCTGATTATAGCATTCTCAGATATAGATTTTTGCTAGGAGTAAACGATCACCAGGATCACACCAAGTTCGTTTAATAGGCGACCATACCTATGATGCCGCTTTATCAAATTTGGTATTCCGAGAGCCAATCTCGTACTGCGACACAAGTCTAATACAAGCGTTAGCTTATCCTGTTTGTCCTGACGTATATACCTTTTCCCTCTAGTTTATACATTGGAACTCGTAGCTATAGAGTGCAGGCACTCCTGAAAATTTCACGATGACCTCTCCCTGCTTTGCTGTAGTTCGTTATTTCCGCGTTCTGGCACTGTTTTTGTTGCCTTATGTCGTTCCACGTACTTGTACACAAAGTACTTCGACTTTTTATTACGTTAGCAGCCGATGCGTACAACAAATTTAGTCCCCGAGAGTGCGTGCGGAGAAAGACCGCTTCGAAAAGTTTGGCGTATCACTCGTCGGTAATGGCGTGCACTCGGCGTAACGACTCAAGTCAAACTAAGACAAAACAGTTATTGGCTCGTTGTATTTGAAAGGTACCGTCATGCGAAAATGGGCTTGATTTGATTGATTGATACTTAGGCAAAAGAATGCGTATTATTTCTTGTTGAACAGTCTGTAAATGTTATTTCATGTAAGTCAAAAGAACTGTCAATTAGGCCAAAAGGGAAATTGTTCTTCTAAGAGCGAGGAGATGGATTCTCTCTCACTAAATTCTGACAAGACGAAATGATTATTTGACAGCTGGAAAGTATTTTACAGTACAAATGTTCCACAACATTACCAGACTTTTCTTTCACATTTATTTATATATTTAATATTCTTTGGTAGCATGCCATTTTACAAGAAATTTCTCCGATCTCGCGCGATCAGGGTTCCATAACAGTTTCTTTGTTGTCAAAGTTCAATAATATTCAAACAGACTGACACAAAAGTGATCTTATAACAGTTGTTGTTATTAGTAAGAGTGGTCTTATACATTGAACATTGATTTTTTCAGAACGACGAATGTTTTCAGACTGACGAAAATAGATGCAGTTTTTCTATTATCTAGGACTCAATACTTACTAAGCATGTCGATTTTTTTATGTGCCCACGGCCTAGGGGACAACACTTAGATTATTGAATTAGAGTAAGGAAAGTGAGGAAACTTGAATGCCTTGTTTTTTGCATTACTGCGAGCTATTCAAAAGCCCAGAGACTGAGTGGATTTTTTTAATCAATTTTAAAATCCATGTGGAGACCAAGTCTCGAACCCTGGAATCATGGCGTGGTGGTCGTGCCGCTCAACCAATTGATTCAACTTCTTCTCCAAACATCACAGAGGAACTGCGCTTTTCGCACATCTTGAATCCTTATACACATCAGAAATATTTTTGAAATCCTACAAAGTGGCCTTTCACAGGGTAACTCACATAATACTAAAAATATTGAGGGGTGAGTTCATCTGCTCGCATTACAAATTAAACAAACATGTTTCATAATCTTTGACTATGACTAACATTATACCAAATTTCAAATTCCTACGTTACGTAGTTTTCGAGAAAAACCTCGAAAGACGGACGGACGGATGCAAGAGTGATCTTATAAGGGTCCGCATTTTTCGTTTTGAGGTATGATACCCTAAATAAAGTAACGCGGATTTAGTTACATGGAAACCTTTTATTAAGGCATTGTGTGTGTTGGCTCTCGTAGCAACTAGGAACCATTCAGTTTTTGTCTGTTCGTCCATCCATCTGACTTCATGTCATGTGGTAAACAAACATTACCAAAAAGAGATTTGGTGAGATTTTTGGAAAATTACGACCGAACTGGTGAGAAGTTCAAATGTTGAAGCAACATTTATACTTTCAGTATTTTGATTAAAATACTTTCACCAATGACATCTTTTTCAAACATTCATTAAGAAAATGAATACAGTCTTAATGGGGTTTGAACCCTAACCCTCTCCCCCGTAAATCCGTCACTAAATAGTACTCCACTGTAATCGTAATGTCGCTTTTAAGCTTCTTTCAGTTGAAGGCAAAACGAAACCTACTATAAAGATAACAATTTGGGGAATGATCGAAGGGAAGAGACTCCATTGTTTTTCTGTGGTATTGGCAAGGGCACATTGTCGTGATGAAAAAATATGATTATTTGCTAATTTCACAAATTCTGTTATATTTTTTTAATATGATAATGCCAAAGCTTAAGGGATGCCCTATGTTGCTAAAGCACAGCCTTGGAAGAAAAGAAATTAAGGGCACGGGAAATTGGTTAAGGATTTGAGTGAAACAGATATTGAGTAAGAGATGTTTCGGGCTCATAAAACGAGGGAAAAGTAGAATTTGGTTAACTGTTCCACATTCGTATTGTTTTGCTTAGAAATGATTCCCGAAATTTGATGGTACGTCCAGATTTGACCTGAAAATTATATGGATGGGAGCGACTTGATGCTCTTGTATCGCGCATTGTGATGTATCTACAAGGTATCAGACTAGCAATTTCGTTAGAACAATAGTCGTGAAAATAACGATAGAAGTGTGAGAGACAGCAGATATTCCGTCGTTGCTCCAGAGATTCAATGCATCTTGAGAGATCGACAATAAGTGTAATAGCCTTACGTTAATTTAAAGTTTGCAAATATTCTGCAACTACATTGACCAGTATGTAACTTTTTTCTTTTGAAGGCGTAGTAATTTAAATCACAAATTTAATTAAAAATTTTCAAGCTATTGTAAGCCTTAATAAGGTAAATTACAGCCAACAATTATATAAAACTATCTAATTTGTCTGATTATAGTTTAGCTAATTTACAATCACCAATTCACAGTTCGTTATTGTTAACCTAGTTTATTATTAATTAAAATGTTTTCATATTTCAACTTCTTGACCTAAATTTTATTCCAACAAAAGTAGAGTAAGTAAACAAAACGAAAAGACTGAGTTCAAGTATATTTGCGAAAAGTAACTTGATTGCAACGCCAAATATTTCTTGAAACAAAAGCTATAACGTCCTGCAGCAATCCACTGCTCCACTTGTATTTACACAAACTCAACGTTTAAATTAACCGCAACCTTTTATAACAGAAAAATGATGGTATCGTTAAAATGAGAAAATATGATGAAAGGCTAGAGTATTACAAATACATACACAAACATATTTTCCTGCAAAAAAAAATTCATGCACATGACGTAAATCATTTTCAATGTATAGTTTAAAAAAAAAGTGGGAGAGAAATTAAGTACAATCCCAGGCCATTTGCATGCATTTTTCTCCACTAGGTTGCCTCGCATTTCCCGCTTTTGTTGTATTTTAAAAGGGCGCATAAGAGTGCCTTCCTTTTTCCTTATCCTATCGTCTTTGTATATTATTTATGTTGCAGAATTTATTGTCATATTTTTGGTAAAGGACAGCTGTTGCAACCAGAAACTGCTTTTATTCCTTTTCCTGGCTTTTTTTTCCTCCCCTTTATTGTCTTAAGAAATCGTTTAAACTTCTTTCATTTGATCCATTTTGTGCATGAAGTTGATTTATCATTTCTTTTCTTTTTCTACTACTTTCTTTTACATGCCTCGCAACCGCAACCACAATTTTTGTAAAAAAAATATACCAAAAACCGGGACACACCGATGGGTCGTCGTTTTTAATCCTTCCACTAACTATACACGTTCACTACGCTTTTCACCGCTTCGCAATCCTCTCGTCTGGCGGATAATGAATCCCTTAATTGCGTTACTGAATGAATTATTAACATTGTTTTAATTGAAAAAAAAAAATTGTAATTATGTTAATCTGCTTTTAATTAATACATATGCCATTGTTGAGATATCTGTGATTCCGTCGACTGGCTGACATTGTGCATGAACATTTTTTTGCTTTAAATCAATTTTTTAACGTTTTGTTGGGAACGCAAGCAGCATCCAGTAACATTCCCCTCAATGCTTCTTACGTAATCTACACTGATGTCAACGGACAGGTACTTTGCTTTTTAATTATTTTTAGTATGGCTGCATTTTACTAATTTTACAATTTTAATATTTTTAGATTTAAGACATATTTTTTTTATGACTAAGTGAAAATCTCTTTTAGATTTAGTATTTAATTGAAAAACAAAACACGGCTAGACTTAATTCTTCACATTGGCGCTTTTAATGAGTAATTAATTGTTTTTTATTGTACGGCAGAAATAATTGCAAAAACTTGGAAAATTAATGAATTTAGTAGCATAGGAAAGTTAAATATTTATAAGACGCAAATATACTGAATTTTTAGGAATTTTAGATAAGAATCCTATCATTAAATGATCGGTAGAAACTTCAAAAGATATTTGAATAAAATTGTTCTATTTTTTTGGTCCTGCATTTTGACATACTATACAACCGCATTCTTACATTTGTTGGTTTGACTACGAATTACTAAGTGTTAAATATGATAATATATAAGACGAGCAATTGTTCACTAAAGTACTATTCCGCTATGTGTCTTTTTATTTCTCACAGATTTGCACATGCTTATATGGTCCGCTAAGAATTGATGATAATTCCCACAACTGTTGATATCGACATATGAACACCCTTTTCTAATAAATGGTCTTTCTAGATATAGGAAGAGGTTGAAGCATTTGCTTTGCGAATGCCCTGGACTATCCAGGAGAAGGTTTCAGGCTTAGTGGACCAGAGGATTTTACCAGCGTGGAGCTGAAGGACCTAACCAAGTTCCTCAATAGTTGCAAGCTCCAAGCTCAATAGTCCTAGAGTGATCCAGGTTGAAGTCCCTTTTGTAGCAGTAACACAACGGACCCTATCAAGGTCTGTGTGATGTCGTCTGGCTTACTACCGGTGGCCGCCAGCTAACCTTACCTAAGATGTAGCTCTTTTTTAACAAAAAAAAACTTTCTGACTTGCTTACTTTTTAAACTCCGTCAATCCTTTCATTATTTGACTACCTTAGCTTAGGTCAATATCTGTAAGCCAAAAATAACATTAAGAGTTCTCTCCTTTTCGCACGTGCGGTATCTGGCATTAAAAATTCTGAGCTAAAAGGCATCAGAAAGATAGCACTGCTTAACAAAATATGGGGTCATGGTTCGGCCATCAAGTCAGGTTTTTTAGATATTTGAGGTTATGTACTCAAAAAATTGGGTTTTTGGCTATTTTTGAGTTATGTACAGGATGCACAACATTTTTGTTAGTCTGCTTTCTAGTTTTATAACTTAGTACTATTTTCCTCCCTGCGAAATAAGCCTGCGAAATAAGCTCATTATACAGGTTGTATGAAGAGGGGTGTAAGTATTTTGCAGGTGGATAAAGTCATTCTGAATATACTTAAACATATATGCTCTTATCCAAAGTTTGGTTTTTGAGATATTGGAATTTTTTCGAAAAATGGATACCCATAGGTTAGGACTTAATGTGCCTTATAGTGTCGATTTTCATTTGGATAGACTAGAGAAGGCGCACTTCCACATTGTATTAATATAGTGTGAGTATTAGTATAATGTGAGCTCTTATAATGCTTTGTTTTGGCAGAATGTCACAATGAAAAAACTAAAAAGAATTTGGTCAAAGCATTCCGGTTGGATCGCGTGTTTTGCAAATTAATATCACCCTTTTGCAAATATAATTGAACGTTTTACAAATACAAGTCACCCGTTTGCATATAAAATTCGCCTTTTGAAACTATATTTCATACTTTTGCAAATAAAGTACTTCTAAATACAGTAACGCCTCCCTATAGCGTACACTGTTCGTTCCTAAAAAAATATCCGCTTTTCAGAAGTGGTAGTTTGAGGCAAATCGCCACTTGGGACTAAAAAAAGTTTAGGCTATTAAGAGGTGTCCGTAAAGGGAGGTTTCACTATATATAAACTACTCAAAACAATTAAGGGAACAAAAAACATATCTAACTTTTTTAGTGATTTTTGACGGGCTGTATCTACGGGAGAAAGAATCGTATCGAGGATCTGAAAAAAATATCTTAAAGCTCCAAAACTCTAGTTTTTGAAACTTTCAGCTCACGCAATCCAAAGGAATAGGGCAAAAAAAAATTTTTTGGTCCACGGATTTTTTTTTTATTTGACCACCCTATGGACCAGATAGCCTGTTAATTCAGCTTTAATTATTTTTTTTTCTTTGTTCCTTGTTTTGGTAAATTGACCGCATCTATGCAAATACTGATGGAAAGGCTAAGGTTTGTAGGAATTTTCAAACCTCAATGTACGCCCAATAGCCCTGTAAATCCTCAGATCGATCCATTGGACGGTTCCTTGGGCCCGATTGATCAAAGTTTTGGAAAAAATTAAAGGAACAAGAATTGTGATCTCAAACATCATGTAATCTTCATAAAAATGTAAAAATCATTTTTTTTCGACTTTTCTCACAATTATGCATCAGTCACTTGGCAAATTAAAAAAAAAACAAATTAAAAAATCGAAAATTAAAAAAAATATTTTGACATTTTTTAGAAAATGAAATACTGAGATGTTCTTACTACACAATTGTTGGAGGTGTTTTTTATTGCTTGACGGATTCTTTTAAGAAATTTATTCCAGTTTCCGAAACTGCCCTTACATTTTCTGTACGATCGTTGGTTGCTGAAATATCCATGGTTGAATACAAAAGTGTCCTTTTTCGTTTAATATCGGATATCTCCGCGACAAATCGACGTATCAAGGATTTGAAAAAAGATAATTAAAGCTGAATTAACAGGATATCTCGTCCATAGGGTCGTCAAATAAAACGAAAATTTCCGAGTCCGTGAACTAAAAAAAAAAGACAAAATTTTAAAAAAAAATTTCGTAGAAAATACTTGAGATAACTGTAACCTGCTGAATTACTTCTTAATAGCTCTTATATGATGTATGCATATTATAACATGTAGAGGTACTCTATTTGTGAAAGGGTGAATTCTATCTGCAAATGGGTGAATTTAATTTGCAAAAGTATGAATTCTTTATTATTTTCTAACCAAATACAAAAAAAAAATTCCAAGATCTTAGAGATCGCTAATCTTTGAATTTAAGTGCAGATTTGATTAAAAATATTCCGAAAGAATCGGTTTATCCACCGGGAAATTACTTACACTCCTCGTTATAACATCCTGTAGATGTGATCAAAAAATTTTTAACACCGAGAGGTACAATATCAATATGCCGAAACTATGAAAAATAATTTTAAAATAATATATCAACCTATTAAAAATGATATTGTCGTAACTTATGTTAATACTATGATAGGGCCATAGTGTCAGTGGAATTAAATAAAATTTTTAATATTTATAGCCAGGATTATAAAATTTACTGAAAAATAAAAAATTCTTGACTAGAATAAAGTGATTAACGAATATCTTAAAATTCAAATTTTTTATCAACCTTATATAAAAAAAACAGGCTAGATAGACTTCGCTGAACTTCATATTGAAGTAAATATTAAAATGGTGTTTTTCAAATTGGAATCAGGATTGAATTGTCTTTTTGAAATATAAATACATATTAAGGAACGATTACAAAATATTATTTTAGTTGTTATAATGGAGTAGGCTGTCTTAGATATGAAATTGACTTCACGTGGTGGTGAGATCTAGACTCTCCTCTAAGTATGACAGGTCTGTCATAGTAGTCAATTTATCTTATATAAAACCCTCCAATACCTGCAATGCGTCTGTTAGGTACATCATTGCTTTTGTAGACTTTTCTTTACTTAATGTCCCTTACTATATCTTAAGACATATTTTTTTTCGCGCAGCTATCAAAGAATCTGTGTGAGCCAGTATACATAGCCGACATAGTTTAATAACTGTCTCTTGTTCTACAATTATCGTCTCTCAAAGAACAAACCTGCTGTTTAGGAATTTTTTTTTCAAAAAGTACAAAACTTAAAAATTAGAATTAAAAAAAGCGGTAATTTTGTAAAATTTAAACACTAGCGTAGTGACGTACGTATAAGAATCATTGAAATTAGGTGACGCAAAAAATAGTGTTTTACCACCGATAGTGATAGGTATAGAACAAATTCAGATTTCCCTGTCCAATCGTGAACAAAATAGTCGATCAATGCTGTGTCAAATTTGTATTGAAAAATACTTGAACTTTCGACTTGTTTCGGCCTACTAAAGCCGCATGACAGTTGCCGAATTAAAAAAAACAGTACCTTGATTTTCTGTGGAAAGTAAGTGTCCACTTCATGTAAAATCGGAAATATAATATCAGTCATACGACGAATTATTTACTTTTGTTACTTTTTCAAAAGTTTTTGATAATTTGCCGAAGCAACTGAGGACAAATAAGGCTTTTAACCTTAAGAAACGAATTAGCATCACACATTTAATAACTCGATACACTCGCGGTGCATGAGTTGTATTTGAAATCACAGATGGAACCTTTATTATTAAGGCTTACAAAAAAATAAGCGCGTTCCATGTAGCAGTAATAATAAAGTAAGATCTTGTACATTGTGATTTTATAAGTATCAGCTGCTCCTGGATGGTCCCTGCCCCGTAGAGAGACTCTGTAAACACTTATTATTGGCTTGTGATTCCTACTGTAAGTTTTGTCGCGCCCTTACTCGGCTGCGGCTGGTCCACTAGCGAAGGTCCGGACAGAGGACCTCCAGGGCGCGGCGATAACGATTTTGTAAAGAGCCCTCTCGAAAACCCCTAAATAATAATAATTTTCGGTCTTTAAAAACGATTTTGTTTTAAATTCTTCCGCCATATTGAATCCGCCATCTTGAATTTTTAAAACCCGATTATGATTTGTTTTTGTAATCAGCACCATTGAAAACACCAATTTTCTAATTTTTTCCGTTTATTTCAGAATTTGAAAGAGATACGAATTTTGTCCAGCTAGAACCAAACTCAAAAAACTATTCAAAATTGGTCATTTCCCTGTCTTTTTTCTAATGAATGACATTGATTATTACACTTGAAAAGTCACTGTTCCAGTTATATTGCTTATTCAACGGTTTGTGTTCTATTATAATCGAAGTCGTCGGTGGAGTAAGTGATACCATTTCGGCCTACCAATCCGGAGGTCCGGGTTCGTTTCTCACCGACGGCGACTCATGATTATTTTCTGTTTACAACATATTACGATAAAAAGGCTTGTAGAGAAGAAGTCAGTGGTTCGGAATCCACTTTAAATTGTAGGTCCACTTGCAATCGTTGTCTCGAATCGGGTGAAGTTCTTTTTCCGCCCCTTGCACAACAAGGGGTTACGGGAACTAGAGCGCAATAATCGACAATCTTTGAAATATAAATTATCGATTCCTAATAGTCAGCTAGAAATAGCTTAATTTTTATAAAGTTTAGTATATATTTCTTCGGATAAATATTTATAGTTCTATTTTCTTTCTATATTAGAAAAATATCACTTGCAAAAAGTAAAGTAAATTAACTTCTTTTGTAAAATCAAGAGTCTTGGATGACATTTTATTTGAAATATTCGCACACATTGGAGGAGATTTTGGCTACTTGTTCTATTTGACGTGATGATTTGCGTTCTCTTTTCTTGAGATTTTGTTTTGCGGGCTGTTGCATAATCTTGTTGAAAATAAATGTTGTCCACGTCATATTCGTTCAAATAAAGCAATAGAAACAATCATGACCCTTTTTACCTATACAATGCACCCTCTTACACCTTTCGAACGCAAAACTTATTCTTTTTCAATTGCCTAAATGTTTTTTGAAGCCCAGATACTATCATTTTCTTTGGTTTAAGGGGTTACACCACTTTGGCGTTCGAAAAATTGGTAAATGAATACAATTTTTTGACGCATCTATTAAACCTCCCCTCTTTTGAAAATCCTTGCTGATGGTGTACTTGTTTTCGCTGTCAGACGTCGTCGGAAATATAACAAAATGTTTCTTATTAAAAAAGTTACGTTAAGATGTAGCATAGGAAAAAAATTTAAATATTTTTTTTAAAGAAATGACAGCTGTTTGAAAAGAAACTGATTTTTATCGAAATTTTGAGTTTAAAAAATGTATAATTTATGAAGTTACCCATCTTCAGATATCTTGTCCACCAGTTTGAAAAAAGCAGTTTCGGGAAAAACGCAAAAGAAAATACAGTATTTTTTTATATCACCTTCAACCTGAGATTCCTGGACCATACAGTCGTGCACCAAGCATGCATCGTCTCATATTGGCCAAAGATAAAATATAAAAGTTTATTCAACAATTTGAACAATACCTATTGCAAGGCCGCTCGCATCTGTCCGGATGCTCCCTGAGATGCGGGTGTCTATTATCTGCAGCGCTCACTTCAAATTGCTATAACTCTGGTAATAATTGGAATTTTGAAAGGGTTAAACGTAAATATTATTAGAAGTATACAATTTATCTAGCCAAAAAAAGTCTAATTTTGAAAATCCCAAGGTGAACGCCAAGCTTAAGTTCTTTTGTTAGTTTTCTACTAATGTTTCTATTTGGTCACGCGATTCAAGAGTTCTAAAAATTGTTACACTAAAGGATAAATATGTCATCGAAATTGGGCTACGACATTGCTGGGTAATACATTTTTACAATTTTTTCTCGTTGGATTATTGTATAGGAATATTTAAATAAATAAATAAATAAATATGTAATATATAGCATTTGCATTTCAAATTCAGCTATTTTAACGCTTCAAACTAAAGTCAGCGGTAACCAAGTCAATATCAAGGACAACCAAATTAAAATCAAATGCAACGTTTTCAAAAACAAGCCCAACCATATCAAAATCATCGTCAACTTTTTCAAATATCGTTTAACTTTTTCAAATTCAAATACAACCAAATAAACTTCAAAAACAAGATGTCAACTCATATAAAAGTCTTGCAATTACTTCTATTATTTTGTATTGAATTTCTTTTCTAAAATGTAAACTACAGGGTTGTTATTAAAATTTAATTAGTTTTTAGTAAATTTAAAATAATTGGAATTTGGATAAATAAAGTTGTCACGTGAAGTGAAGTTTACTTGTTGGTTGTATTTGAATTTGAAAAAGTTGACGATGATTTTGATATGGTTGGGCTTGTTTTTGAAAACGTTGCATTTGATTTTGCGGAAACTTGAATGTCGTGTTTTTTGCATTCCTGTGAGCTAGACAACAACCCAGAGACAGAATGGATTTTTAATTCAATTTTCAAAAACCTGGTCTCGAAGCCGTGAACCTTGGCATGGTGGTTGTGCCGCTCAACCAAATGATCCAACTCCGTGTCCGTCGTTGAAACAATTTGAAAAACTATGTGTCGTTTCGTGTAGCCGTAGCTATTTTGATATATTGATCTAAAGGACACACTAATCGCTGTAGTTTAAATTTTTGCTGTTACTTTTTCTTGGTATTCTTACAGATCTTTTAGATTATGACTTACATATTAGTTTACATATTTTTTAAACAAAATTGCGAACTTCAAAGCCCCTTGGGCTACGTTTTTCTTTGTTTCTTTCGGTTTTATTAAACCGTTCGAGGGTGTAGAGTAATTGCTAGGTAAACTCTTCACTTGGTACGGCTACTGTCTTCACATATTGCCAAGATTTTTCAATAGGCTTCCTTTCCACAAAATTCCCTTCAGCGATATTATTCTAGTTCTTAAAAATACCTTAAAATACCTCAAAAACATGTAATGCAAAAGGCTGCCAGTGTCCAACGTATACAAAGTAGATATATAAAGAAATGGGGAGGGGGCTTAAGATTTTGACAGACCCCCCCCCCTCGAAAACCATAACTTTCCCTAATGAATGTTCCAAAAAGATGTCATTGGTGAAAGTATTTTGTTCAATCGCTTTTTCATGCTGTTTTTTTAGCAAAGTAGTCGCAGAAGAACTGCTGATAGCACTCCAGACGTTTTCACTCTTCGCAAGGCGTGCAGTACACAAAACCCAAAAAAAACTATACATGTCACTAAGATTTGTTCATAGGGTTCACCACAACAGATACACCTTATTATTGTTATAGTAAAGCGGAAAGTTGTCTTATTAATAATTTTCACTTTTCAATTTTTCATTTAAAACAGCCGAATTAGGTTAGGTTAGGTAGCGGCGGCCCACATGTCCCTAAGAAAGCTCCGTTTTATTAAGGTAGTATAAGGTTCATGCAGCTGTTAATAAACCCATGAAGCCTCTTCAACCCTATCTTAGCAACATCGTCCAGTCTTTCGAAGAAGTACGCGCTTAAGATTTAGTACCTCTTCCTGGAATAAATGCTGAATACTTTTCACTTCTTTTACAAAAGTTATTGGTGAAGATGCGTAAACGTTCTGTATGTCTTTCGAAGAGACAGTGACCAGTAACGGCTGTTAAAATATTTCCGAAATCGTTGCGGTTTTCCTTAGCAGGAAAGCTGTTTTCTTAATGTCCCCAACAGGCCACAGCTGCCTGGACATACTGCTTGTTTTCAGATTGCTCCATCTTCTCTTAGCAATAAATGCAAACCTCCGATAAAAGTTTGTTATCCTCTATTTTCAGTTTAAACAGCATTGCTTCTGCCCTAATCATGGATAGCAATTAAGAATATGTTGTAACATCTTTGTGTCACTTCATTTAGCACTTTGAAATGTGTCATTATGTAGGTTTCCTTTGTAAAAAAAACTTGACATTGCTCTTCTGATTAAGTGTTCTCCTTAATGATGGCGATGATTTTGTCTTGGATGTAATGTGGTTGATGGACAGAGAAAAACTGCACTTATTCAACTTATTCAGTTTCATCAAGAAATATGTACCTATATTATATTATATTGGTAATTTACTATATTATATAAAACTAATATACATGCAATCACGCAGATTTTATCATTTCCGATACTATTTTTATACTATATTACATATTACCACAGCTTGTCTGACTGAACAATTCGTAGTAGTAGACTCCATGTCGACGACATCGCACAATTTCTATTTAAACAAACAAAAGCTATAGATAGCAGCTGGTAAAAAACTCTTCTATTAATAAAGTCAAAAACATCAATCTCCTATGCTTTACTTAAAACAGCATAGTATAGTATTCATCAAACGAACATAACTAATGTCTCCATTACCACTAATTACTTAGCTGAATTAATCCGGCAAAAAATCCTGCAGCAGGACAGACTTGCATGAAACCTTTTGATAATTCTACACAATCCGTCGACATCCACGTGTATTGCATAAATAATCCATCTTTGAACGTATTAATAATTTGAAAGGACCAATCTATATCTGAGATTCTATGATAAAGACGAACCTGCAATTGCTCGTTGATGCAAAACTAATTCTAAGAGTAGATAGCGAATGCAAAATGATCAGAAATTTCAGTCTCTATTCACGAAAAATGAGAAAAAAACGTCCTGAATTAAAAATTCCTGAATAGCAAACAATCATTCAGATATCATAGCAGTCAATTTCGACCGAGAAGAATGCACTTTTGAATATAAAGGCATTTTTCATTCGTTCCGGAATTTACTCGGATTGAAGAGGTAATGAGCCACGTTGCAATTATGATTACTTGCTTTATGGGGAAATTCGTGTAATATTTGCACCGACAATGCAAATAAAGGGATTTATTTCAAAGAAAATGTAAACTCTAATTTTAAATAAAAATTGTAAAAAAACAGTGATTTTCCAAGTTTTTGTAATTTCATATTTAGATTTGTAAGAAGTTAGGTTATAAACGTCAGATGGTTACTTTTGTCTTCTTTCCAGTAGTAGACATTTTGATAGAAACTGAAGAATGTTTTAAAATTTGTAAAGTGATTTCAAGGGATGCAAAGGGACATTTTGGAAATACGGTTGATAATTTTAGGGTTGTGATTACCATTAAGTTTAAACAAGCTCGTATATTTACTAGCGACAATACACTTTTAAAAATATATATTTACGTGTTAGTTCTAAAAAGTGTTTATAGTAAGAAGCTTAAGTTATATTTTTATAGCATTAAATGTAAGATTTGACAAGCTCAGTGAGAAAGTGGTGCAAATGATATTTCTTTCAAAAATGACATAACTGTCGAAACATACACCTAAAGTCGATTGATTTTTAAAAAGTTCGACTATTTCTATTCTTGCTGAACATTGATAACCTCGCTTTATTGGGCGCACGGATATTTAATTTTGCAAAACTTTTCTAGGTCTTACATAAAAAACAATTTCTTTAAATGGAAAACTTTCACTGAGTTTCCTCGTTTAAGAAAACTAAACTATAGAAGACTTTAATATACTTAAAACTTCTTTTAACAAATTTTAATTAAATGTTCCTTTTTTAGAGTTCCGTAGCCACTCTCAACTCTCTTACCGTCTCTGCGTCTGTATACGATACCTTTTGTGATTAAATAATCGTGAAATTAAACGTGAAGAGAAATTATAAAAAAATTGCATTGGAGTACCTCGTCATAGCATATTCTATACATTCTATCGAGGAAGCATCGTTCAATCGTTCGAAATGCGTTCAAATTTACAATATGGTATTTTTCCAGGGACCGAAAATAATTGATATTTTGAAAATTTAAAAAATAAATTAAAATAAAATAAATAAAATTATAATAAATAAAAAAAAATAAAAAAATAAAAAATAAACGCGCAATTTAGAGGAATATCCAAAATTACTTCTCGTGGTACCTCCTTCGATTCCTGTAAAGCTGCTGTACTGCTGAAACTCTTATTTCTAACATATAACAATTTAAAGTTAAAAAACGTAACCGCTTTTTTACCTTTCAAGGTAACAAAAATATCTCCTCTCTGTTTGAAATGAGCTTCTGTTCGCATTTACGATGCACCTTAATTGGCTAAAGAAATTAAGCGTTCTTTGAAGCAATTACTTACCATTTTATAAAGTAAAAAGGAAAATTGACTTCTAATATTTCCTCGAAACCCGATATTTTGGGCTAGAAAAATTAAAAAACAGGAACTAGCTTTATCTTTTAAACGGGAAAGATTATAAGGAGCTCGCGCTTGCTTTTCCAGCCTCAAAATTATTATCGGTTAGGAATAATACTGGTTCGGTCCTTGCAATTTTTATTTAGGGGCATCGACTGGACGATTTGAGTTATCAAAATCGTTGCAATATAGGGGGAGACCGAACCATTTGTTAAAAATAATAAAACACATACGCCCGGTTCACCCCCAACTCATTTCAGTCGACTGAGTGAATATACGAAATTCGCCCTCCCTAAATATCTTGGGTATCGAGATATTCAGCAATCTTAGCTGGACTGATCATATATTCGCAATCACTAAAAGTGCGATGAAATGTTTGGGTTTTCTACAGAGGTGTAAGAAATATTTCACCCCACCTGACTTAGCGCTGATCTACAAGTCCCACATTAGGCCTAGACTCGAATATAATTCCCATATTTGGGCAGGGGCCGGACACACCGTACTGTCCGCGTTCGACAAAGTCCAGCGTAAGGCTATTAAACTTATTGGCGATCCCTCAATCTCTGAGGGCCTTGACTCTCTGGAGCATCGACGGAATGTCGGTTGTCTCTCACTCTTCTATCGTTATATCCATGGCCATTGTTCTAACGAAATTGCTAGCCTGATTCCTTGTAGACACATGACAACGCGTGATACAAGATCTACAAATCGCTCTGACCCCTATACTCTCTAGGTCAAAGTTGGACGTACCGTCAAATTTCGGGAATCTTTTCTAAGCAGAACAACACGAATGTGAAACAGTTTACCATCTTCTGTTTTTGCCTCCCTGCCAAGGCTGTGCTTAAGCATCATAGGGCATCCCTTGAGCTTTGGCATCATCATATATTTAAAAAAACTACACTTCAGTTTTAATGAGTGTTCGGGTAAAAAAGCATAAAAAATCAAGTGTCCTTATTGCTTATTTTTTAAAGAGCTAGTTTAGTTTTTGGAACATAAAGAAGTTACTCGGGGCCAGATCTGATGAATACGGTGGTTGATCATTGCTTTGTTGGCCTTAAATTCGGTCACAATTGTCGCTCTATGCAGTGGCGCATTATTGTCGTGTAAAATTCACGAATTGTCTCTTCGACAAATATGACCGTTTCTGACGAATTTTCTCACGTAACCGCTTCAATACGGCGAAATAGTATTATGTATTGACCCTCTGGAATGAATTCGTGATGCACCTAACCTCAAAAATATCGATGAAAACAATGGGTGCATATATCCTGACTAATCGCTTGCATAATTTGCAGTGCTTGAACTAAGCGACAGGCCCGTGCGCAGTGTTGGGGTTAAGCCCCCCCCCAGGAACTTCTTTATTAGGAAAAATTTGACTGAGATACTAAAAAACTAACCTAAAATGTATATGAAATTAGATAAAAACCTCCCCCAGGAGCAAATCCTGCGCACGGGCCTGGTAAGCGATACTACTAGATGCAACCGATTCGTACTAACAAGGAGCATTGAACTGTGAGCATTAATACCTATATTTTGCGTGGGTAAAGAAAGCTTTCCTTGAGTTCCATTCCTTGTTGAAATATTCAATTGAAAGGATTTGTCAAATAAACTAAAACTTATTTTCGTATAGATACATAATTGCATTTAAGTACATATTTATCAAAGATTCAAACCTAAGGTTAATCAGAAGCAAAACCATCCACCAAACACAATTTGAGTGTGAAAAACGTGCGTATTTCATCAATTACTAGGGCACCCAATTATCATCACCCTGACTTTAGAGTAACTTTGCAGTGATTTTTTCGGTTTTGACGGCTCGTATTTTATTCTCCATTCTGATGAATGTTTACTTGCTGGCATATCAAGATCGTACACCCATGTCTCATCACCAGTGGGATCAGAATTGGATCCAGCATGTCTAAAAAGACCTGGCTTACTGTACTGTTTTTGAAGACAATTCAGGTCTTTTGGAACAAGCCTTGAGGAACGCGTCTCATGTCCAAAATATCTACTTTAATCGAATTAACAGATTCTTGAGAGATATTAAGGCCACGAGCTATCTCTCTTAAGCTGGAATAGCGATACTCGAGCACAATTTCCTTCACTTTTTAGATGTTGCCATCGGTTGAAGAGGTGGAAGATCTCCCAGAACACATATCTTCGAAGATTTTTCGACCCTACTTGAATGCTTTGTACCACTCGTAAGGCCGTGTTCTTGATAAAACTGATTCACCATAAGCCTTTTCTAACATATTTAGTGAGTTTCTTCAATAATATCGTTCATTGTAAAAATCGTAATGCACTATTAAAGTGGACTGATTCAACCAGCTGCCGTATAAAAGCTTATTGATAGATCATGTGCATGTTTGGCATAATAATTAAGTGCAGTATTACTAACTTACCGAAGAAAGATATTTCAAAAATCATTAGGTCCTTTAAATTACAAATTCCCGGTACTTTTTTGATAGAATGTATAACAAAAGGCATATTCTAGAATACGCTAGTTCTGTTTGGTCCTCTATTATGCGATCCATATCAATCGCATCGAGACCATCCAGCGTAGATTCTTGATATCTGCTTGAGTCTATCCTGGAACAATCCCCATATTCTCCGTCCATCTTTAGATAGATTCAAACTGTTCTCGTTGGATACTCTTTAAGACAGACGTAATAGATCTAACATTATTTTTGCTTTTGATTGTTTGCAGGGTACAATGAATTCTCCGGAGCTGCTAGGCTCTCTGAATATCTCTGATCGGGCTCGCTCTCTACGGACTCACAGTTTCTTCCAAGTTCCTTATCATCGCACTAAATATTACATGAATGAGCCGCTGACATCCAGGTTACGACTCTTTAATGACAAGATTGACTATATTGACTTTCATCTTTCGAGTAATCGGATAAAGGCTTAGTTAAGATTAATTTTTCCCTTTTTTAAATAAATACGCGTTGTACGAAAAAAATTTTCAAAATGTTAATATATTTAAGGGCCATTCATTTTCAAAAAAAAAAACAATCTCTCCCGGGCGGAAAGCTAGAAATTAAGGGGGTTTGTCTAATTGGACATTTATTTCGAATTTCGTAGATGGCGTAGATGGCGAAGCATTCAATTTCAACGCAACTTCGACATTAATTGAATCATTTCGTTAATTAATCCGGAATATGTAAAAGTGTTTTTGGCTTCAATTCGTCTGCAAGCATTTCTAACACGTTTAATAATATTTTTACTAGTTTTTGTCATTCCTTAATAAACTTTAATTTTAAAAATTGACTTAGAAAAACGTACGATGTAAGGTGCGCAGCCTTGGAAGACCGTTTTATTGGGTCAATTTTTTCGATCCAGCGATCTTTGTAACCGTGTTATTGCCAAATAAAAAGTACGTCATGCTAAAACGGCATTCTTCATCGCTCTTCAAATCTTCAAGCAACGCTGGTAATTTAGAGTTTTGGTAGCTTTATCCATATAAGTACCCTAAATCAAGTAGGGTATAATAAGTATGTAACCGAAGGTGCTACGTGAAACTCGAATAATCATCTTACGTAACCAATATAGACGTACTCCAATAGTAAATGTTTCTCAATTTTTATTTGCCTCGTCATTATTTTAAGATCTAATCTGACTAAAACCAGGACCTAGCAGAACAATAATTTGGAAATTTAAATCATGCTTCCTGTTTTTGGTTGCAGAATTCCTTCGGTGATGAATATCGCGGTCAAACGAAGAAGACGACCGGATTTTCTCTAGGCATACAGGGCTATATCATCGATGATATATCATCAACATTCAATATAAATCAAAATTATTTAAATTTTCTTCTTGACAGTATGACAGTATGATAAGTATTCCATGGTTTTTTTATGATTTAACCAAAGCCCAGAAGACAAACATAATATGTTCAAATGGCTTTTGCCAGAAGATAATTATGGTAAGGAGAATGAGAGAAAATTGAATGTCTTATTTTTGCATTGCTATGAGCTAGAGATATGAAAAAAAACTCGAAGCTGCATCCATGGTATGGTGTCATCGTACCACTCAACCGAATGATCCAAAACCGTGTCCGTTATGGAGTATGTAACCAAAAAAAAAAAGAATAGAGTCTTACAAATTATAAATAATTTCTTAAATAAATTGCGGTGTCCTCCCTTGGGTACTTTTCCGAAGCGGCTGTTCACATGGGACATCACCATATTTTCATTGATCATAGCGTCATCTATTATAATCCGAAATAAATATTCCACACATTAAAAATTTTTTTTTTTAATTTTGAAATTTTTTCGAAACATTTTTTTATAGGTTGTTTTTTGTATTCAAATAATTCGATATTATAAAAATCACCTTGTATTGTATTGGGAGTCCAAATTAGTTCGGTCCGTTTTTTTTTTGTTCACAAAAGTATTTATTTCAAAACGAAATGACTGAACAGATCAATTAAAGTATTTTCCATCGCTGATAGTAACCATGTCTCAGGCAATTTTCGAATTCCATCTCGAAAAAATGACTCGTCGTTTGAGGCGATCCATGTTTGAAGTCAATTTTCGATTTTTGCGGAAGAAGTTAACCGGTGGCCTGCTAAATGGGGCTACATCCTTCGTAAAAATCAGTAATCAGAAGGAGCAGTGTCCGGAAAATACGGCGGGTGCTGTAAAACATCCCATTTGAGCGTTTCCAAATATTTTTTACGACTTTTGCGACATGAGGCAGAACATTGTCATGTAGAATAATAACTTTGTCATGTTTTTGCTCGTATTCCGGTCGTTTTTCTCGCAATGCATCATCAATGAATCGTACGGAAACAGTTTGTTGAGTCACTCCCAATGATTCTGCAAGCTGCTCTTGTGTTTGACTCTGATCTTCTTCGAGCAATGCCTCTAATTCTTTGTCCTCGATTTTTTTTTGGCTGTCCAGAACGAGGCTTGTTTTTTACGCTGAAATTTCCATCCTTGAAACGCCAAAACCATTCCCTTAATGATTTATCAGTTGGAGCAGCGTCACCATACATTTCAACAAGCACTCGAACATTAAAACCTCCCGCAAATGCTGCTTGGTTAACACAAAACTCGACATTTTCAATACTATAAAAAACAAGATTTTTGTATGAAACTCAAAGCAATATAAACTAAATATTTTTGAAAGATGGCTAACCTCTCTGAAATCGCCAATCACTATGAACCATTCATAACAGCCGGGGCCATCTTTTGAAAACCGTCCAAACTAATTTGTACACTCATGCATCACAGCAGAAAGTTTTTCTTAATTTCTGAAGATTGGCATGATTTCTTTTACTGACACTTCTTCAAACAAACAAGACATGATAATAATTACTCCTTTATGATATATGGTATTAATTCAAGTACTACAAATATTGAAAAATCTTTTTATCCTTACGCTACCGCGTCTTGAATCGTGTCAGTATTGATAGTGTTTACTAGATTTACATAAATTTTCCTGTGATTTCTCGCTATTATATATATATAGTACTTCAAAGGGTTGACATTTGAAAAGGTGTGTAACTCTTAGTAATTCTAGCATTAGAACCTGCTTACTTGTGTATAAATATTTAATATATTCTGAGTATCAGAACTTCCCTTTCAAATATGCTAAGGGTTCGATTCAATGCAAGCTTTTGTATACATTTCGTGCGTATTAACTTTAATTAGCGCTTTTCAAAATAATTTGTGACTTATCCCTTAGTATAATTGCGACCTTTCGAAAATGCTCTTCCACATTTATTTAAGCAATACGACGAGTATAAGACTTAGGGGAGAACAGGTAACTACTCGTCATCGCACAATTCTTTGTTTAAAGTAGCACGCTATTCTATTTGGTCAAGATTGTGTACATGATATAACTTGAATCATAGAAAATACTTCCCTCGTGTAAGCTTTTATTAAATTGAGTTGGGGGATTTGAGAATAGTACTATATTTCTGTAATCAATACCCAGGAGCAGTTTATTTGTGTTTTGTGGAAATACTAAGAACTCTTCCAATTAGATTGCTTAAGTAGGTAGATTTTAAACTCCAAGTTCTTTAATTTTTCAATTCGAAATTTCTACTTTTGTTGAATCGAATAAAATCAACATGAATTCCATAATGAACTTTTTTTACAACACATACCTGTGAGGTAATCGAAGGAGAAATTTTGAGTTATCCGACTGTAAAATTCCAATGGATATTTCACAAACTTACAGACCGAATTAAATTGATATGCTTTTGTAAGTGTTTCAATAAAAGATATTAAATTTGAGCAATACCGTGTTCGTGTAGGTTTCACAACAAAACTCTAATAAAAGTAGGTTACGAGTGCTGTAACCTGCGCAATTTTCCATTTATTGTCGAAGGACAAGTACTATTGAATGAGCATATATAGAACTTATTTGAGAACACTTCACTCTTTTTCAATCTTTATTGAAATTTTGAGTTTTTAATGCTTTTGCATGTTCCTATAGATAATATGGCGGTTTATTATCTCCCTTAAATTTGGTTGATCCTTATATTTGTTATGTCACTAAACCTAATAATAATTACAGACCAATATCCTTTAGTCCACACGTAGTTTGTTTTATTTCTCATGGATTTGATTGTACTATATAATTTAAAGATTTAAAGTAATGCCCGAGTGTATATAAATAAATAAATAAATTAAATAAAGCCAATAAGCCATTGTTAAGTAAATTTTTGAATACCAATATGCATTTCACTGATTAGTCAAGTGTTATGCTTCATCTGTGTGGGTTAAGTTAAGCCTTACACTCGCTTAAAGTACTTCTGACCAAAGTTTGTGATAAGACCTGTCCATAAATGCAGGTTTGTCCGGCAGCTGCACAATTCAGCTGAACAAAGTTAATTGCTGAATCATGCAGCATCGTATTATGCATTTATAACCAGTCCCATGTTGTCATTCTACGGTAATATATAGTTTGCTGAATAAACACATTGCTTTAATGTTCGAAATTTAAAAAGCGGCGCAAACTTCGAAAATTAGCCTTTCTTTCATAAATGTAGTTTGAACAACGAGAAATTCAGTTAACAGAGTAATGAAAAGGTCCTAGGGCCTGTTTATAAAAGTACGCTAACACTGCGGTTGCGAAATCGAATCTCCAAATTAGTATCTTTACAGAGAACGAAAAAATATGATGTGTCATAGATGTATTTTTTATTAACTTTAACTTTTTCTTGCTTGAAGATTCTCCAGGAAGTAATCTCTCAGTAACTTCCTTCGAGTAGCTGCTAGAGCTGGGCGCTTGCACAGAAGGTGAGATATGGTTTCTTTTTCACTGGTATTGCCGTAGCTTCGGCAGCCCATGGAACGTCCAGCCTGGCCGCATGCTTGCCTTTTAAACAGAAACCAGTGCAAATCGCACCTATCTTACGACATGAATCTCCGATGTTCTAATTTTGGTAAAGCTTGGCCAGGTCGCTTTTGAGATGGCACTGGCTGAGGAAGCACTGCATCTAAGGTTAACCCCAGCTGAGAAGTGCAGTTCCCTTTTAAAGAATTCAGCGGTATGTTATTTACGAATACAAATCTACCATATTTTCATTCTCATATTCCCTGCCAGTGTATCCACTTTAGGTATCATCAAGAGCCATCATCGAATTCGCAATTTGGTACAGCTAAGCAATAAATTTTCTATTTCTAAACGCGTTCGCCTTCATCAAATAGGTCAACTACTTTAAGGGTTGTGGGTTTGATTTCCATGTCGGATTGGCCTGTGATCTTTATTTATTTAACTAATACCCGATTTTTGATTTTATTAATTTCATATTTATAATTTGGTTAGCTTTAATAGCGAGCGTGATCTGGCTATATTCGCGTTTATTTCCCCATTTTGGCGCCACCATCTGGTTAAGACAGGTGACCACTTGGTTTCATTAAATAAATTTGCCAAACACTTCTTCAGAAAATAAGTTCAATATAACAATAAAATAATTCCCCAAACTAAATAGATTGTTTCCTAATATGTAAGAGCAGTTGTGTTTTTTAGCGGAACAGTGGCAACCACATTCCATTATAAAAGGTTTCATTCCGCTTCGTGTTGAATTGTGCCCATATGAGATAGAGCTTAAATCGGTCGGTTAATATACTAAAAAGGGATGTCATTTTACCTTAT
The DNA here is from genome assembly GCA_964036015.1 of Leptarthrus brevirostris. Classification (NCBI taxonomy): domain Eukaryota; kingdom Metazoa; phylum Arthropoda; class Insecta; order Diptera; family Asilidae; genus Leptarthrus; species Leptarthrus brevirostris. The sequence continues at coordinate 136,318,992 of OZ038372.1, read as the reverse complement.
TTTGTGCTATTTAATTCATCGTATAATTTCTGCATAGCCCTAAACAAACAGTCATATTTAAAAATCCTTCGCCACACAATAGCAACAAAAGTAATTAGAGAAGTTATGTACATTTATGGTGCATTTTTATTGATTAGACAATTATTGCACCACTGTATATCATTATGTAACGATTCTTTCTGTTACAGGTAAACCCTCGGGGTTCGGTACATTTCTTACTGCTATCGCCTAAGCAAGTTTCTATTTAAAATTGGGGATGTGAAATGGTAATAAATAGTTAAAGTACGCCGACTACAAAGACAAATTTTAAATGTGGCAATCGCAAAGGAAACTGAAATAATACTTATAACTGCTCCTAATTATTGAACGGTAGCAGGTGCATTGTTCATTCTAATTGATAAGAATACAGAGATTTATTTTGCAATGAAATCAGTTCCTAAATATTAAAACAGAGACGGAGTTGGATCAAAACGTTGAGCGGCAAGACCAACCTGCCATGGGTCCCGGGTTCGAGACCAGATGACCCCTTTTATTAAGAAATTAAAATAATCCACTCCGTCTCTGGGCTGTTGTCTAGCTCGCAGCAATGCAAAAACAAGACTCCAGTTTCCTCAATTCCCTTACCCTAATTCCACTCCCGCCAAAACCATGCTAACGCATCAAAGGGTTGTCCCCTAGGATTTGGCCACATCGTATAAAAACAAAAAAAAAAACAAAAAACAATTTTTTCTCCACTATAAATTGTGTACCTTCTATCTAGTTTTTTAATTAAATTTACTTACGCTGAGGGTACAATGTTTTTATGACAACAGCCTCAGAGAGGATTTTTTTTTTGCATTAGAGGTGAAAATCTTCCAAAGACAATTTTTATTCACTGCAAAAACACCTCTTTAGGAATTAACCGAATCAGACCACTATATTCGGGTCCCTTTTCGTCCATACCCCTTGTCATCTCAGGGAAAGATGCCCGGACTAAAACAGTTTTCTTCCCTCATTTCGATTCCCCCTGTCAGTGCTGGCATTTGCTTATGAGACACCTCTCCTCTCCATCCGGTGGTATCCCATCAGTCCCCTCCTTTTGTTCTGCTCTTTTAGGCAGGACACTGGCACACTATGTACACCTCTGTATATCTCTTGCTCCTCTGGGTACAGTCAACGTCGTCTTTAGATGATACCTGAAGTTTACTTGTCCTTGTAATAAGTGCCGCCAGCCATCACAGAGCCTTTCGATCCATATCTAGGACCCTCTTCTCTTCACCACTTTTGGGCGCTACAACCGCCATCTTAGCATGTCTACACGAGTCCGCGACATTCCACTGTTCCCAGTGTTCCCTCGTGGCCCACGTCTCCAACATGCCCGCTGCCGTGTCTTTGCCTAAGGCAGTGAATGGCTTCGCACCTTCGGTTTCTACATGTCCCCTCACCCACGCCAGTATCAACTCATTAAATGAGGCACACGCGTAGATTTCACGGACACATTCCAAGGCCAGCGCTGTACTGAACTCTGTGTTGTCCATATATCTGAGCGCCGCCTGATTTTCGAGCGCCACCACTATCTTCTTACCCCTCACACGACTTTCTAGCAGGTAATTCAGCTCATAAACTAGAGCCAGCATCTCTGCCTGATAGGCTGAGGTATACGTCCCCAGAATTAGACGGGTGTTCAGATGCAGGTCCACACTGAAGATTCCTACTCCTGCTCTTTCATCAATTTTAGATCCATCCGTGAAAATTGTGACATCAATTAGACTACTCAGAATTTTGATATTGATAACGATGAATCCGTCGACGATGAAAATTCGATGAATTTTATGGGTTAAAAAAAGTTAACATATCCAAAAGTTATATTCTAATTGTAGATGACTCTCTTTAAAAATCAATTATAAGAATAGGTTTACCACCATTCTCGTATAATACGAAATATACTATTCCCAGTGGCGGATCTAGGTTTTCGCTATGGGGGTTTATGGGATTATTACTTAGAAAATTATTGCTAAGACAACAGAACCCGAATCCCCCCAGCAGAAGCACCACTGACTACAGCAAAGTTACTTCGAAAACTTTCTTACTTTTGTCATATTTTAAAAAAATTATATCATTTAAAGTAAAGTCTACAAAAATATCTTCTTAGTTGTCTACGGAAAACTTTGAAACAGAAAATCAATATATAACTGTGGGGGGGGGGAGGACAAAAAAAGATACAAAATAAAACCAAATCGATCTTGAGATTTCTCTGAAAATTAATATATAACTATCAAAAATTAGTCGCAGCAAATCTTCGCACAGTACTGTGTTTTTTCAGAGTTTTTAGTTTAGTCTGCTATTTAGTCAGTTCTTCTACAGAGCTGCATTGTTTCTTTTGTCAAGGAGAATGCGATGAGTCCGAGTTTCTTGATAATTTTTTTGAAAAAGCTTGTTAAGACCTTCCTGCTTAGAACCTTATAGGTTCGTTGGACTCTAAAGTTTTCTATATTTTTTTCCTTAACCACAATTCCACGGTCTAGATAAAACAAGGTCTGTGCAATAAGAAATGTCAGATATTGTGACGTCAATCGGGACACAATTGACATTCTTTAGGAATAATATTACTAGGAAAAATTGTAAATTGACTTTATAAAAAACACTACTGGTTCATTAGAAACTTAATTTGTACCAAAAAAAATAATTGATTTTATTCTAAAATCGCTTCTAAAACCACTGCTCAGAAGATTGTGGACAGATTGGCACTTTCTGACAATAATGATGCGCAACATGGCGTCCATCTGGAATTATGGCACAGGCCTTGCATTCTCTAGGACGGGACTGAATTCTATTTGTCATTTCGGTTGTCATTACATAGATTGTGAATTTTAATATCCGATCACAAAGCAATGTGAAAAAAATATTTATTTGCTTGCTTTTTTTACAAGTGAACTCTATAGTCCGTCGGTGCACTACACCGATTGCACTTAAGGTAATGCACACCTAATATCCGTACATACAAAATTAAAAAAGTGGGCATTATACGATATATAGTTTCGTGTATATTTTACATTATAGCTTAAATAATGTGTCGGACTTGTTGTCAATTTCGTTGCGCATTTCTATTAAATTTCCCATTGCACATCAAAAAGCAGACTGTGTAATTTGAGATCTAAATTTTTGATTAAATTTCTTTTTTACCTTTTAAGTTTTTTATTTATCTTGTTTAAGTAACATTAAGTTTATATGAAACAAATTGTTTAACTTTTATATTATAAATTCTACTTACCGTAAAATTTAATATTTCAAATTATAAACTTTAATAGTGTCGTGAGAAAACGAAATCGACTTCGAAGTTCGACATTTCAAACGAAATGTGTCTGAATAGTTGTACACTCACAAAAAACATTTTTTATCGATTGGAATTCACATTATTAGTTGGTTTAAATTTAAATAATCCTTATTTCTGCTTTTAGTATAATTAAATATTTTTGCATAATATTTACATTAGAAACAAAAACAAAATTTCACATTGTTGTAAATAAAGACATGCAGCTAATCTAGAGTAATCGTGAAACCGAAAATATTCGCATTTTATAATTATCCAGATCTCATAAAATTAGTAAACTAATAATTGTGTTGCTTTATGATGTCAACTCCGTTACTTTTATTACTATGTAAAAAAATATATATATAAATTGATATAATTGAAAATAATAATTAATTGCGTTCAACAAATTCTAATTCTTTTATAATATTCCCCCTCACATTACAAAGCAAATTTTAAAAGAAATTCGTTAAATTTTCAGCCCCTCCGGAGATGGGTGCAATTTACTCGCAGTGTCCAATCTTAATGAATGGCATAATTTATGTAATTAGGTAAAAATAAAAAATTTCACTTTATTATATGAGATGATCAAATGTATTTGGCATTGTGTGCTGCTTATAAGTATCATAAATAAAATTAGAATTATAAAATTAAAGCAAAAAAATAAAGTAAATAAACAAGTTAATTACGATTATAATTTTGTTTGCATTTGCCAAAAAAAAAAAAAAAATCGGTCGAAATGATCAAAGTGCTTCTTTTTGAAACAATATATTCTCAGATAATTTGAGATTCGCTTATGAATGTCCAATTTGCATCCCTTCTAGTGCCTCCTATTAGGATACTGTGCTACACCAAACTATGTGAGTTTAAGCCATGGTCTATTGTTGATAAATTTTAATTTTCAATTAGAGAACAAAATCACTTTAGCTTTTACTCTTATTTCCGCTCTACCAAAATGTCTGCCTACAGTGTGAAATTATAATTTTAAGACGCTTAAAATATTGTTGAAAATGCTTTCTGCTTCTCTCTTTCATCTGTATACCATGGACAGCAAATATAGGATTAGCTTACACTATCAGCCGCAGCGATTATTTTACAATATGCTTACAGTACTAGTACTAACTAAACACTTCTGTAGGATGTATGGGAAAGGATTTGTGTACTCAAATTAGTTTGTCGATGCTTATTCTCTCGCTTTCTAAATATTTTGCATTTAGATAAGTTTTGTTGTTTTTTTTGTTTTTTTTTTCAAAAGAAAAGGCAAGGTGTTGACAGGGTAATGCAGAAAGCGCATCTAGCAATTAATTTATATTCTTGAAAACAAAAAAATTAATAAATAAACACTATAAGCGCCTAGGGCTATAAAGATAAAACAGATTCCTTCCATAGAAAATTTAGTTATTGAAGTAAATTGTTGTAATATTACGCCATGCGTGATCAGTTAAAATTCGCTAACCATAAAGAGATGATAACTAGATTCGTTGTGATACTCATCATGTATTACTTTAGTTTTAATGTAATCTAATTATAATGTAACGACTTTAATTAGATGTATCTAAAATTTTACCTTTTTATACAATCTTCGTTTTAGCGAATATTTCCGAAGACTAACAAATTTATTTTTTCTTTTCCCCCATACAGTTACTGGACACCCTCCCGGTGTGCCAAGATTTTAATAGATCTATGTGCAGTCGGTTAAATTGTAGATTTGTTCATTTAATGGAAAGTAAGTACTATTTTTTTCCTATATATATATTTCTTATATTATAATTATTACTACATTATTACATTAAGTAGTAGCACTATTATTAGTTATCAGTGGAACTATGAAAAACAAAAGTGTTCACTCATTTTGAAGGAAGCATTTGCCGATTGCCACTAAAAAAAGTAAATTTCCAAAAACAAATCCTATTTCAACAAGATAACTCTCCCAAACCCACTGTTAAATTGAATCAAATTCAAAGTCTGCGTGTTTTCTATTGAACATATATTCTTGTGTTTTGTGTTTATGCTCGACTGAGATATACAGGTCAAGCCTAGCAATTCTGCTTTTATTCAATTATTTAAATTTTGTTAAAAAAGTTTGGTGAAGGGGGGGTTCTCTGCAAAGTACTATGCGGATTAAATTGGTTAACTATTTAAGTCGACATGGGGTGGTAGTTGGTTCTTTAAGACTTTGATAACGAATATGTGGCCTTGGAAAAAATTTTGGTGTAGATATCCGGAATTGTAGAGTAGTATTTGTTTACGGCGCGATGGTGTTAATCAGTCAAAATCAACGTTAGCATGTCCAGATGAATGAATATAACTATGTTTAGATGCGTGAAAGTTGTCAGTTGTTTCTGCGACATACAATTTCATTTCCATGCAAAGAACAAAGAATTTTAATAAAGCCTTATATTCATTGCAAAATTTGGAAAACCCTAATTATCGTACTAAGGCGGCTTTAAACTTTAATCAATTTCAAGCGCATATCATTTTCTCAGTCTGTTCGCTGGGGGCAATATAGTTTTCTTTGGTCGTGTAGTATCTTTACCAAAAAATTCTTTCATAGTTTGCGAACAGAAAGAAATTGTAAAGGGGGGAGATCATTCGAGTATGGCGGGTTCGGTATCAGTTCGTAGCGCAATTCATGAAATTTGGTCGCAACTATTCCGAACGATTGAGCAGATGTGTTGTCGTGATGGAACAGTACTTTCTTCTTTTGTAAATTGACCGTGTCTCTTTTAGTTTCTTATCGAATCGGTCTAATAATTCACTGTAAGTACTGTTGGCATTACCCCATGATCATGCTGTATTTCTGTAAAAATTCCATGTGAATTATTCCTTTCGAATCAAAAAATGTTGTGGCCGTAACATTCCCGACCAATGGGAGCTTTCATTGGCGCAGATTGGCCTGAAATCGTCTATGGCTTTGGCTTTTGCTTGGTCTCTGGCGTATAATAAAATCGATCCAGGTTTCATGAACGGTGACGACTCGACGCAAAATTTCTGCGGATTTCGCTTGAAGAGTGTAAAACACTGCTTTGAAATTGATATCTGTGGACCGTGATAACTCGCGGAAACCACCGAGCTGACAGCTTTCTTACTCCTAACTGACCATAATATAATAACTCGCGTACTTTCGTTTAGTGATCAGTAAAATGTGGTGGAAAAGTTCGACGATTTCCTCAGTAACCCGCCTACCGGGCACTATGACCGTTTCTACTCAAAAAAAGATATTCGCCCATGTTTGAATCTGTTGAACCAATATATGACGGTTGTTGTAGATGGTCCCCATGGATAGTATATAATTTCGCTTTTTCGCACGTTTTGCCATCCAGAAATACCTAAAAGGACGAATTATAGATATTTGAAAACGACCAAACACGCTTAATACTGGTTTATGGCCGTAATCAAAACTGACGTATGAATCAGTCTGCGATTTTGTATAGCGTCGTTGAAACCACCTGTCTTCAGATGCGGGTACTTATTTATCTTCCAAATTCTTCCCTCAGCATTGGCAGTCTTAATTCTACCAATTTTTTTCCTTTTGTTTTTTGCGCAAAGCACTCTCCAGTTTTCAGAGGAATTTCGCGCTTTCTTTTGGGGAATACATAGACTCCTTTAATTTATAACTCCTTCAGTCTGTCATAGATAGATAAAACTGCTTTTCACTGCGGGAAATCACTCAAAGTGTACTCTTTAAATTTCAGCGATCTTTTAGCGTTGTGTTTTCTTTTCCTCTAGGTACAACTCCCTGAACCTGAACCTGGTGACCCCCGCCCACGGAAGTTCATATACATTTATCCTTGGTAACATTTTTGGCGAAGTTCCTGTTTTTAATAGGCTCCTTCTCAGCCCGGGACAAGGCTTCCTTTGCTATTACTTTCTAAGCTAAATTTATAATATTTGACTCTTTTTTTGTTGAGAGAATATCGCAGGCATATCTTTTAAACTATCAAACATACATTACGATGCAAGTAGGTACTGAGTTATCTTTCTACTGGATATTTTTTTACGCTGTCTATCAGTCTCAGCGAAAAACATTCCTCTGTTTCCATCGGCCAGTTTCTGGACTAAATTCAACGGGAAAACCAAAATTTCAATTCAAGAACAATTCATATCACAATTAAGTCTTTAAAATATTAATAAAACGCGTCAACTTTAAGTTCATTTGGCCCCACTCTAAAAACATTCTGCGTACGCTTATGGATTTTCTGGTTGTTTACATAGTCACCATAAACCCCGACATGCTGAGTGTAAAAAGTCCTTTTAAAAGTGGAGTCGAGTCAGTCTTAGTTATATTATGGTTTGGATTAATTATTATTAAAAATGGATCTTTACTTCGACAAAGAGATCTTTTGTGACGAGATACTATAATAGTCTGATTTTAAGCCACGCAATCGAACCTTAATTTCTTGAGTATCACTAAAATATCCTTGGGGGCTGCCTCCTCTTTCAAGTATAAGCGGCAGGTGTCCTCTTCAGTTAACTCAAAGTAGTAACCTAGGAGGCAATGGTCAGTTAAAAGTCCTGTTAGCAACCTTAAATCTGATTTCCTGAGGGAGAGCCACTTCCATTTTCAGTTTTCAGTAGGCTATGAATTTCTTTGCTTGTCTTACCGGGGAATGTTCATCCGGTGTGAGTATTTGCATCTATCCTCTCCTGACCTAATTTGCATTGTCGGCTTGCTTTTTGAATAGCCACAAAACGGCTCAGATCCGATAAACTGAGAATCAACGCCGTTTTTGCCAGGCGATCCGTCGTCTTATTATCTTCAATGCTTTCGTATCCTGGCACCCAAGCCAACGTGATTCTATTGTTATTAAGTATATTGGAACAGTCGCAGAGAATTCGAGACTAAAATGTATTAGATCGTAGAGCCTGAGTATCGCTTGACTGTCCGTTTCATTAATGATACTCAGCTTTGTAACCCTTGTATTATGTTATACTATATTAAGACTGAGAAGCGAAGTTCTAAAACGCTGCGGACAGCAAGGCCTTTTGCGCTAACTCTCACTACTCCTTTGCGCAAGCTGGCCACGTTAAAAAGTTAAAACAGCCCATGGAGCTTTCTAACTCCATGGGATTCAGCAAGGGTGTCCTAAAGGTTATCAATGGCCGGGCACGCACATAAAATGTGGAGTGTTGTTTCGTCCTTTTCTACATATCTATAAGTAGGCTCGGCTGCTCTATCGGGTTTTGGCAAGTGCTTTCTTAATTGATAGTGCCCGGTGATTAGACTAGTGATCAGTCTAACATCCGGTCTGACATCAAACTTTTAGAATGAGCTTTTTCCGCACTGGTTTTCCAATAGCACTTGTGCTTCTCATATATCCAACTTTGTATTACCCTTTTAGCAATGCAGGTTGAATCCCCGCGCGAAAGCTCAGGATACACAAGTATCATGGCAGAGGCCAGTCTGACCAGTCTGACCAGTTCAAACGCTCTTTTGTTAGCAGAGAAACCCCGATGTCCTCGCAGCCAAATCAAGTTGACTTGACTAGTTCTTCCTAGTTCATCTAGAGTTACCTGGAATTCATAGACCAATTTCGATTCGGTTACTGAGGTGCCAATCGCTGTGATCGCCGCCAATCCCTGTAAGCACATACCAGTAGTTCAAAGTCGTCCGCTTGGAGGACAGGACAAGTTTACCTAGTGACAGTGATACGTTAAATTTAAGGGACCCGCCCAAGATGTCCGCCCCTACCCCCGCATCGGCTTTTGATCCGTCCCGTATACCAGACAAAACCACCCTGGGGGATTGTGGAGAAATTCCATGCTTCACTTTTTTCCTCTCTTATGACAGGTGGTTAAAGTGTTGAAAGCCTGTACAGCATGGCATCGGAAGCTCAAGCACCTTATGTAGGATTTCCCTTATAGTCGAGTGGCCCTTTTCTATATTCGCTTCAGGGTGCCCTGCGCGCTCTAATCTGTAGGCAGTACTCTTCGGCTCAAATTAAAGAGGTAGAAGCTTCATTAAGATATTAACTGCAGCAGTCAACAAAGTGCGCATGGCTCCTGACTTAGGCAGACCATTTGTTGTCAGCTGCTCAATTTGACTGTGATCGCATTGACTTTAACTATATGTTACCATATGATCGTCGCATAGGTAATCATAGTTCTCATCATCGCTACATAAATCCAGTGCATTGTCAAGCGTGTCAAACCGCATATAGAACTTTAATCTCTGTGACAAGCCCAGAAGGGTTTCCTCGCATTCTTAGTTATATTATCTAGGCCTTGATAGATCACTATATCATCTGCGTAGCCTTGTGCGAAGGAATTTCTCTTATTGAGCCGCACTAGAAGCTCGTCAATCGCAAAGCACCACAGCAGTAAAGACAAAACCCCACCCTAAAGGAAGCCCTTTGACGCAGACTCGCAGTGAGTTTGCGTGATCTGAGTATTGAACAGAAGGTCTTACTTAGATCCCTACTCCGCAAGGCTTAAAGGATGTGATACCACACATGCGAACAAAATTCACTACTGCTATTTACAGCACCTTCTACTCTGGATATCATGGCTATATTCTTATTGGAATCGGAAAATTCAAACGAACCTAATTATCACCAGATTCGAAAGACATTATAGGGACCGATTTCTTTTAATTCATTGTTTTTAGAACGTAAGCCTTAATCATCGGTGGATTAAGTATTAGCGTGTTGGCTTTCCATCCCAGGCTGAAGCCCCATCGACGGCAACCCATGTTTGTTTTCTGCCAGCAAAATATTACGATAAAAGGCCAATTTGGGTTACAGAGTAATATCGATGGTTCGAAGTCCACCCTAAATTGTTGGCCCTCTTGCAATCGTATTGAGTGAAATTTGTCTCCCGTCTCACGTCTCACATGGTTACGTAAACTACAGAGAGAACCCTTTCAGAGCGCAATAATTTTCGCTATAATAATGGTTGTTGCAGCTTGATCTGTTTACTGTAGATGTGGTACCTATTTCGGTTTGTGAGCAGTTTAGGGTAAGGTTATATCATTTGTTCTCTTGTTTCTGTAACCTGGAATTCATAACAGGTTAACGATGAACTAGGGCAGGATAAATACTTGTTCGTAAAATTTAAAAAAAAAAGTGTCCGTCGAAGGAGAAAATACATGTTAATTATAAAAAGAGGCTAATCTGAAGTTTTAAATTATGGAATTGATAATGGTCCTTATTTCGAGTGTCGACTTACGTTCGAATCGACTAGACAAGTCTCGCTTCCTCATTTAAATGTTTACTACAGTCTTGGCTAGTCAAGTCGAACACAAATTTACAGTCGAAATAGGGCGTAATCTTTCCTGTAAACTCTCACTAAGTTGATATTAAATTGGCAAGGCTAGAATTAAAATTAGCTTTACTTAATGTAATTGTTTATTAATTTATATTTTCTTTCTCTTACAGGCGATAAAGTTGAAGTATGTGATCAACGTGTGGCTGTGTGTCGTGATCATGCGAATGGTCAATGTAAGCGTAAACAATGTAAATACTATCACATACCGATTGTCTTGCCACCAGCTAATGTAATGGCCACATTATTTAAAACGCAACAATCGCAGCTATCTTGCAACAACAACAACAACAATAACAATAATTCTAATGACTCTAAAATATCACAAGCGACAGTAGCAATTGACACAACAACGTCGACAACAACAACAACATCAACAACACTATCAACAATAACAACAGCAACAACAACATCATCCTCTACAGCAGCTTTGTTGTCAGCTGAAAACTTAGCAGCTACTTATAATTATCCCGAGTACTGTACACTACGGACTGCATCAACAAATACCACCAACGCTAGTAATGGTAATTTTACATTAACAGGCAATGTTAGCACCAATAGTGACATTAACTCGAATTGCATTCCTGCCATGGCGTCTACCGCATGCGCAAATAACGTTTGCATTACAACGACGCCAATTTTTCCAAGTGTTAACGTTAATAACAGTGCAAATCCTTATGCAAGTGTAAATCTTAACGCAAACACAATTGGCAATATTTCGGCTGCGAAATTTCCAAAAATAGCTACAACGTCGAATTAAGTTTTAACGCGTTAAGTTTAAGGTTTTTTAATGTTTTTAAGTAAGAGGAAAGATAAAAAAAACAAAAAACACAAACAAAATTATTATCGATATTGACAACGGGATCTGATAAAGTTTATTACTGTTTCAGTGGACTTGAATATATTTTTTATTTTAATTTATAATTTACATGTAAAGACACACATCCACATTTATATAAAATACACCAATATATACACATTGACAAGTATATAGGCACTAAATCTTTATAAAAAGGATCTACAAAATATATGAAGCAAATTATTAATACTTTATATATACACCTACACGATTTAAGTTAAACTAAGAAAATCGTTTATAATTAAGAAGACTTGAAAAGGACACTTTATATAGGGATCTTTTTAAGATCAACATTATTGAAAGGAAAATTCAAAATTTTCATAACTATTATTAAAATGAATTACTAGTAAAATAGCGTTCCAAACAAATAAAACCACAAAATAAATTAAAGATAAAAAAAAACGTTTATAAACAGTACTAAGAAGATGCGCTAAACAATTTGTCACGTCCTATTTTTGCAACGATTTATGAATTAAACAGAAAAATACAAAAAATGAAAACAAAAATCAAATAAAACGCGGATAACGCAGTTAAGGAGATAAATCAATTTAAAGGAAATAGTTAAAAAACAAAAAACAAATCACACTTTATTGAACAGACTTACCGGATGTTCACACATATACACTTATACACACACATATAGACAAATGCAAATAAACAAAGAAACGTGTAAAAGAAATGTGATTTTAAGTGAGTAAATCATTATTGCATAGATAAATCTTAAAAAAAAAAACAACCTAAAGAAATTAAAGGAACTTTTTAATATCTTTAAAATACTCTCATAGTTACTATGATAATGTACCGTTAAGTTACTGCTCTCATTTCGATCACCCTTTATAATTTATTCCTAATTTCATCATTATGTTCTTACTTTTGTAAATTGTTAGCATTATTGCGTAAATTAAGAATTGTTTTCTTATTTTCATGTTTTGTATATATTTTATATATTATATAAAAGAAAAACGAAGGGAACCCTAGGCAAATACATACATACGTCATATGTATTTGAGTAACTCTCTATGAAAGATGTGATCACAGATATTCAACTATTTTTTTTTTATTATTATTTTTGGAATATATTGTTTAATGTTTTATTCGTTTATTTTTTATAGTTTTCTCTTCAACCTACGATTTATTTTTATATGACAGATATTTTTCATTATTTTGTGATAAACTTTCTTAAGAAAATAATTGATTTTATTGTAATATTCATTTGTGCACGTAATAAATCAAATTTTATTTGATTATATGTTTGTTTTTCTCAAGTATATTTTTGTAATTTTCTTCCATTTTTTGTGATTTAAAAGCATGTGTTTCACTTTCCATGTACTACGTAGTGATGCCAAACATCTAGCCCTGCTTTGAACAGATTGCAGTCGATCCTATTTTGCACACAATTTTGATCCATATTGGCCATATTAAAACTAAAAAGTGTTTTTTTTTAAATTTTCATTAAAACTGAGCTTATATTACGGATATATGGAGCAATACTAATCATATCAGTCAATATAACATTGACCAGATGTTAAGAGGTATTATATATAGAATTACATACCAAGGACAGGAAAGGGGAGCACGTATCTATTTAATATAAAAAAAAAACAACTGCAAACAAAATTTTAAAGAAAACAAGCTTTGTTTTTTGTTATAGAAGTCTGCATAACAATAGTATTATTACGACACATCCTGCTACTGTAATGTGAATCGTGGCCTATGTTATACTTCAACTTGTAAATTGTTTTGGCCGTACAAGTAAAGCAGCTCTCACTAAAAATTACTTAAGTTTTCAATTAGGCACTGACATAAAAAAGAAAAAAAAAACTAAATTTAAAAACGCGAAAACATCAAAGTCACAATATTTTAAAAATTAAATCAAAAAGCCTATGAACAAAAAATTACAGGGAATAGAAAATTCGTTTAAAGCGTTTTTCTGTAAATAAAATAAAAATCTGTTGCAGTAGATTTGTTTAAAATGAGTCCTGAACTACAGATTTTGTTGACAAATCGTATTAGAAATCAATGGAGAAAATAGTTTCTAATATTCTTGGTACTATAGCAATTAGTTGATTGGCTAAATTGTGGCACTTTGTCAAACCAACTTACGACTTTCATTAAATCTTTTTGCATGGTTTTTACCTCTAATTTAGTTTAGTCCAGTAATTTTCGTCCAGTAATTTTCGCGCTTTATTTTACTCGATCATATACGAGCGCCTTTTGCAGGGCATCTAAAACTAATGGGTACGGAGGCTAACAACTGATACGACACGCGCCGAGTTTATGATCGTAGAACTAAGTTTCTCAGCGAAGGTGGTTGTGAGCAAAATTGGACATATTGTTCCATCTGATGTGGTACAATACCCGTATGTCCTAATTGAGCAAAAAAAACAAAACGGTTGCGGTGACTTGCCTCGCTGTTCTACAGCCACTGAGTCCGCGGAGCTAAATTATTCTCTTGCACTCTCTTTGCCGACGGTCGTACAAAGGAATGCTCAGTTTTCAAGGCATATGTTATCTTATCTCCCTCTCCGGAGCTGAAAGTCTGTTTCCTTCACCTACACGGAGGTATACTGTTTCTCAATATTATAAGTTGTTTCAAATGTAAATTTAATAAAACTTACCTTGACATATTTTCAAAGTCCCAAAATTTCCACATCAGCCTCTAATTATGTCGTAGACCTTTAAGGGTACCACATAAATAGGATTTCAGATTTAGAGTTTCTACGTCCAAATTTAGTGTATCTAAAATTTTGAAGATTTCGACTACATATGACTAGGTATTATGGCCATCGAGGTTTTTTTCAGAATTTCGTTATTGCCTGCACGAGTATTAATGATATCAACTACTCTGCATGGCTCTTCGCCATGTACTTACCACCTTTTCCTATAGCATGGTCTCTCCTATAGTCCAGCGTCCGATGCAAGAATCTTTGAGTACCTGTTTTAATACACAAGGATACTCGTTCCTTTGCAGTACATCTTTAACTGGACTAGTTTATTGGATCTACTTAGGCTCAAGCTCTTCATCTTTATGTGAAGAATATTACGAAGGATTTTAATTCATTGCTGTTTTAGAATTTATTCTTAAGCTTACATCACAGCAATATCATTAGGAGGATAACGATTTTGTATAATAAAGTCTAAACCCGGACTTTCTACTGAGTGAACCTCCAAATAGTTGTTTTTACTTAACCCTGACTTTAAACAAATATTCAGTAGTGTTATTCAAATCGAGTCGACTCGATAGTAATAGATAAGCTAGTAAATATTTTGTCCGTATTTTTTTGTACCGGTTAAATAATATATGAAGGTATTTTCATATCTGAAAATGTTATTAACAATCTGGTCAGGTAAACCCATTCCCGAGTGTTTCCTGTCGAAAAAATCGCAAGGATTAAGCCTGAGTTACCTTCATACTATGAAACCAGGCGACTGACCCCTTAAATTCATCTGGTTTAAGAGTATGAAAAAACCCCTTACCAAAAATTACGAAACTTACGAAATGGCGCCGAATTTTTGCCCACTGTTTCAGAGTCTTTCTTCAGCAGGTTTCTAATGAAAAAATGTAGAGTTTTTACATTAAATATAAAGTTATAGTATAAAGAATGATATGTCGAAAATTCCAGCAAAAGCGATGCAATACTTTTTTGCGTTCTAAGTTTACGAATGGATATTGTCAACGATGGTTCACGTACCAACAAAATACTGGACCCCAAAGATATCGAGGTCCCTGAATCCATTTTTGTTAATATATTTGCATTTTGATGAATAGTGAGGGGTAATAAATGTAATGTGTAAGAAGTGGGGTAGTGAGAAACGGTACAATGAGCATTTCTATTTGTTTCTAATGTGGAAAGTAAATAAAAGTAATCGCTGAAACTTTGCAGGCCCATTTATTAACATGTTGGTATAATAAATTCGATTCGATTTGGTTGGTCCAAGCTCGCCCTTTTTTTAGGCTTTGTTAAATTTTGGTTTTCAAATATAAAAGTTCTACTTACCAAATACAGGTATTAATCAGAAATCGAATTCGATCAGTAAATGAAAATCAACGTAATTTTAACTAAAAACTATAAACTTCACTCAAGTAGCGAAAAAAATCAAAATACAAGCGACGACAGTGTTTTTATCCACGTTCTCTTCGAAGTCTGCGCTTTGTTTTTTAAACTGAATTTCCTTGTTTCTTCCAGTTTTCTAGAAACGCGCATGAGCTAAATTTAGGTGAATTTGGCAGCATTCATTTTTTTAAATTTTGTCCACCTCGATTAGGGATTTATCCCACTGTGAACCGTAGCCAATGCCGGATGCTCCGCTTTTGTGTTGTAACATATACAACACTCCTCAATATTTTTGTAAGTGTATTCTTTTCGAAAATTCAAAAAGAATCGATTTTAGGGTTCCGTACATCAAAACAAAAAAAGGAACCCTTATAGGATCACTTCATTGTCCATCTGTCTGTCGTCTGCCTATCAAGACAGTCTATCTATCTATGTCGAGTCAAACTCGCACCTGTCCGTTATTTTAACTAAACTGATCACCTCTTAACGTCAGCATCAAGAGATACATCTTTGAAACAAGTGATACTGGTTGTATATTCGTTTTACAATGAATTGGTGTTGTTAGAACATTGGCGGTGAAATCGAGTATTAGGCAAATAGTTAATTTGGTAACTAATAAAGCTAAAATTCCAATAAGTTATTTAACATTCAGGTCTACCGGTGATTATTAAAATCGAGATCGAGATAAAAAAATATATACCGGCAATTTTCGACACTGTTGTGGTATGAAGTGGCCCCTTAATGCATTGCTGTAAACTAAAGGGAAGGGAACACACTTTTAAAAGATTATACGTAATGATTTAAGAACGATCTCATTAGGTTCGTATTTCATACGGATTTGCTTATCACGGTGCGGAAGAGATCATGGTGAGCAACAGACTTTCGGAACTATACTTATATTAAGGCCAATTACGCCAGTGTTATTGCTCATTAACAGTTTAATTTTAATTTTAATATTCTATATACGTATATATGATAGATCGTACGTGATAGACCATGCATAAGCTAAATTCGTTCATAGCTGTCCTTATCTTAACCGTATGGCCAAAGGTGTAGCATGCAACTCCTTCACGCACGAATATTTAAGCTTTTGCTTAGTCCATCACGTAAATGTTGAATATTTTAACGAGCACAAAACCTGTCGACGAGCGAACACATCGAAATCATTTACCCTGGCATATGTAGGTCTAAATCGTTATTTTTTCATCGTCTCCGCCATTATTGTTGAAATATCTAATGAGACCTCGTTCAATTATATTTCAAATCCTAAATTAACCACAGGAAGGTTTGCCAGGTTTTTCTGGTGGCAATTCCGGCCTTAAACCGAAACACCCCCCACCCCTTCGACCTTAATCAGTTTAAAAGTTTGCATTTTTTAATTTTTTGCGAATATATTTTTATAAGTTAATCTTCTGACCACCAAAATCGGTCAAGAATTGCGAGCTATAGCGTGTCCTCATCCATACAGACCAACGGGCGGAGATGTATGTAATTTTTGAAAGGCAAGTTTAGATCATAGTAAGTATTGAAAGAAATTAAAAAATTCTATTATATTTTAGAGGTAGATCTCCTCTTTTCACAGACCTATAGTAAAAGTTAATTATTTGTAAAATTGTCCTAGTTATCTATCGTCCAAACTGGCGGTTGGCGCGCTATTCAATAATAGAACATATACCAAAGCGATGTGTGAAATAGATATTGAAAATAAGAAAATGAAAACGAACATTATTACGAAAAAAAAACCATTGTTTTACAAGGGATGTAATTGTAGTAACGTATTTTCTGAAATATTTTTAAACTATTCATCAAATATGCAAAATTTAAAAGAAATTAATGTGAATAATAGAACTTGATTTTGGTTGTCGTAGAAATTTTAATCATTCGGACTAACAATAACACTTACCTGAAAAATTATTTCTAATTTAAATTTCATCAGCTGCAAAACACAAAAATAATTGAATATAAAAAGAAAACTTAGAAAAAAAATTTTAGAAATAAAGACAAATTCCGTAAAAACTAACACCATCATTTTTGTCAAATAATTTTAATTGAACTATGTAAAACTGGGTCGCCAGATGTGACGATTTTTCATCAATTCTAGCGACAAAAGAAAATGAAAATGGCTATGGCGATTTTTTTGGCGATAGGCCATTACGTGCATATATGAGACCAGCCAAATTGCTATAGGTAAGGTGAAGACAGCGAGAAAGATGAAGTTGAACTATCAACTTGTACTTGGTGTGATTTCTGTCTACAGCATTCGTGTAAAAGACTTTTTGAGTTTATGTAAAAATTAGAAGTGAAGTATTAATTTTGTTTAACTAAAAAGTGACTTAAAAAACTCTTTAGATACTTAAAGTGTTGTTAAGAAGTTAATTTTACAATAAAGTGATCAGTTTTGTGCTGTGACAATAATCACTGCAATTCACTAAGAATATCACTTTTAAGGAAGGTTTTAATTATCGACTAACTTCTTATGATTGTTTATTTTCCTAATATACCGAAAATAGTGTGAATTCTGAAAAAGAAGTGATAACAAATAAAAGATTTTGTTTTCAATTTCCAATTTGTTTACATCTGAAATATTTTCAATTTTAGTCACACCAATTGTTCAATTCCTAAAAGGTAAAGATGTGCCTGATGAATAGTTAGAAGCAACTGGATGAACTATTAAATAGTTAATTGAGGGTAGGTATTTTTATCTTTTTCCCGAAGCCCCTACCAAAATTCTTCAATGGTGTACTCATACAAGAAATGGTCATTTCACCACATAAAGAAGTTAGTTATATATTCTAAGGTTTGAACAGCTGTGCCAGCTTTTCTTTCGGCCGTCTAGTTGGCGCTGGCAGTGCGCTGCATCCCCGCCATCTTAATTTCCACTCTATCATTTTGTGTACAAAAAAGTAATAGTGACGATTTTGGCGACTTTTTACTGTCCAGATGGCGATACTGCTTGTGTAAAGTCTGGCGACCCTGATGTAAAACTTAGTTGCTAACGTAGTCTTTCATGAAAGATAGGTTTGCACTTAATTTTCTCGTACAGAACCAGGCTTAGATATTTGTTTTATTTACTGAATATGATGGTGTTGAAGGAACGAAATGTATGCTTCCGTAAGCAGAGTATAAGAACCGTTTCATCCACGTTTATTCTCAGACCACATTTGGTACTCCAAAATAAGTTTCGCTAGAGCATGTTCAATCATTTCAGCTAAAATGTTTAAGAGCTTACCTGAGG
This sequence comes from Leptarthrus brevirostris, assembly GCA_964036015.1. Classification (NCBI taxonomy): domain Eukaryota; kingdom Metazoa; phylum Arthropoda; class Insecta; order Diptera; family Asilidae; genus Leptarthrus; species Leptarthrus brevirostris. The sequence goes on along the minus strand of OZ038372.1, from coordinate 136,300,291 downwards.
TTATCAAGACAACGTTGTAGTAGGCGAGAACATTATGTCTGGAGTATTCTAGATATATGTAGATGCACTCCACTCTTCGCCCTTTAGTAGTTTGTAAAAGTGAATGTAAAAGTGGGACACTAAAAAATAAAAATAAAACAAATAAAAAATACATATCTAACACAGGCACTTTTGAAAGGTTGTATAAAAAAGTGTCCAAGACGTTCGATATTGTCTTATCGAACGAATTGGATTCTTTTTTATACTGCCTTTTAAATGTGCCTACGTTAGATTTGTATTTTTTTTTAGTTTTATTTTAATATTAGCCCAATATTTTCCTATTGGCCTCAGTTCCGGAAAATTTGAAGTTTTCTAATTATTTGGTACTACAGGTAAAGCATGATGTATAAGCCGTCTTTTGGACTGTTTTAACTACTAGTTGTTGAAACAGTCCAAAAGAAGGCTTATACATAATGCTTTCTGAAGAATGTAAAAAGACGCTTCTAAAGACACTCCTGAACGTTTACATCCGCGCTAATTGTACCAGTTTTCGAAAAGGTGATGATTTCTCGCCATACGTACATATTTCTTGCCAAATTAAGTACTTAATGTCGATTCTAAAGCTGGAGATTTGTCACATAAAATTCCTGTCCTCGAAGCTGGACGTAAGTTTTATCATTATACAAAATCCGCCTCCTGGATACTGCAAGTTGTTTCGTTTTGGTGTTGTCTGAACATGGGAATTTCAAAGGCTCTCTCTTCTTTTAATTCGACGGATGGTAGCAGTTGATGTTCCAGCATTATCATCTGTCAAAGATGGTTTGGGATTTCATTCAAAATTGTCTACTTAACCTGAGTTTCTTCCTAACCCGGACTTTCCCTAAACAATATGAGATTCCTGAAATCCACTGAGAACATTTTGGATGGTCACCTTCGAGATTTTCAACTTTTTAGCTAAGTCTCTTAGAGGCATATTCGGATTTTTTGAAATCTGTTTTGCTGGGTGTGAGAATGCTTTTGTCTTCTAACGAGTAGTTTTTTCAGCGGGAGAAGTGAAAATCTTCCAAAAGACACTGGACAGCACATTCCCTCCGATAGTGTTAGATTCTCCTCCTGGATACCTCTCCTGGAATTAACCGAAACAAACCACATAGAAGCGGATCCATTTTCGACCCCTCCTAGATACTCCTGTTTTCCCAGGACTTGATTTGTCTCACGACCTAGCTTTTTGAGTAGCACAACGGCTTGCGCAGCGTTCCCTAATGTTGTGCACCTTGGGTGAGTAATGAGACGGGATGTGTGGCCGGTTCTTTTCTGAATGACTGTATCAGCAATTTCTTCTCGTCAATGGCAGTTTTAACGTCAGTCGTAATTTTAAGTAGGGCTGTATTTGCCCAGCTCGACAACCAGATTGTTACTGGCTAAGGAATTCATACCCGTTCAAGTGAGTTTGAATTCATTTGTCCATTTTTTTTCCAATACCTTCGCCGGCTTCGAGACCATGTCTCCCCGTGGGTTTTTAAAATTGAATTAAAAAATCCACACTGTCTGTGGGCATTTGTCGCGCTTGCAACAATGCATAAACAAGACATTCAGGTTTCCTCACTCTCCTCCTTACTCTAATTGCCTTCCGGCAAAAGCCATGCTACCGTATCGAAGGGTTAGACCAAAGCTATATAGGTTTAGACCTATATCGTAAAAACACAAAAAAAATCGAGTTTTTTTATAAATCTAAATAAGGTGTGGCTAATTCGTTGAACACCTACTGTTCTATCTGGCCATTACAGTGCTGGAAGCTGTGTTAGTAAAATCGAGGCTAGTGCAATTGTGCCAGCGCAGACTAGACATGATTTCCATAATATGTTACAAGGTGACTCTATGTTGGGTGCTCGGACACAAGAATACCCTAATAAAGGAACGGATAAACTGGCTTAAAATGGATAGCTCTGACGTGTTCGCCTATGTGAAAATTCCGATCAGCACTTTTAAGGCATTAGCAGTGATGCCGATAAAAACGCTAATCATCGGTGAACAAACCGGAACAAATGTTGCACTCCCAGACAATTGTGGCCTCAATACAGTAAGAGAAGCAGAGCCGACACCAGGAATAGGTGTTTTAACAAGGCACTGGACCATAGTAGCAAACGATTGTTGCCGGAGCAGTAAAGATACGGTGAAAATCGAATGAGTTGGTCATGTGATCTGCGAGTGCCCTGCACTGGCACCAAAAAGAAGCAGACTACTGGGTAGTTATTTCTTCTCAGTGCTTGTAAAGCTGCAGAACATAGAGCTGAAAATCTTACTGAGATTCCTTATGGAAGCAGGAAGGCCATAAAGCTGGAACTTGAATAAGTCCAGATTCCCACTGTGGGGCACAATGGACCCTTCTAGTGGTCAAAGTGAGGCAGACTGAAGATTTTTTCAGCAGCTTTTCTCTAGCCTAAACTAACCTTAATAACGGTTAAAAATAAATTTAAAAATGACAGAAAAAAATTTTTCTCCTCCTCCCCTTCACGTCAAAGAACTGAATGTACAATGAAGAAATAATGGAAAAATTTAACAAAAATTTCCAAATTTCCAAATATTTAAAAAAAACAAACACAAATTTTGGATGAAACACCAATGGTTTTTGAAAATGTTTAATGTGATAGGTATTAAATTAAATAAAGTTAATTTTGTGCTAAACAGTTGCGGAATCAATTTAAAAAAAGTTTATTTTCTTACTATAGTTTGAGATACCACGGTAACCTTTATATCAGCTCAATGTATGTCAAAATAACAATGCCAGATGATAGACATCATCCACTAGCAGGGATTATGGTGCCAATTGAGCTATCCAAAAAATTTATTCAGTAGAATCAAATCAATGGGGCAATTTTGAGCAATTCTCTCCACCACGATCATTTTACTCCGATTTTCCAATGTAGACTTGTCAATCTCATTACCTTACCTTCGTAGGGACGATATCTACCTCAAGTGTGTAAAAAATTCACTTATTACCACAAGAAGGGTTGCAAAGGATGTGTGCTCTTTAGAGGTAAATAGTTCTTACAATGTTCTAAAAATAAATAGAAATGGTGTAAGAACAGAACCCTCGGTGCATGAGTAGCGTTTTTCTCAGTTTTCGTATCTTTAAATCAATTTTTTATGCTCTCTTTAAATTTTGACCAGAAATCGGTTTACTTATTCACATGGAGTGCAGTTACACTATATAGTTTTTGGGTTTAATATAAAATCGAATAAAGTTGAATATTCATACATTAATGCGCTATAAGTGTCAAAATATAGATAGGAACTTGGTATTATGTCTCGTGTGTGGCCATGAAAAAAATTATATTGGACTTAAAACCCTTGCAAAAATAAAGATTCAAAATTTTAAACTTTTTGTTTCTATTTTTAATCGAAACTTATATCAATTATATTATATATTATTTCAAACATTTAAACACATTAGCACATATATCAATTTTCAACTTTAAATTATCATTAGAGAAAACTAAAATAAAAATTATATTATATAGCATTAAAACAAATTTTTAATATACTTATATTTCGTTTTACTTTGTTTATTAAAAATTAAAATATAATTAAAATTATCATAAGAATCTTGTTGATCACATCATAGAGGAAATAAATGTTGACATTATCAAAATTAGCAATTTCCAAAAAAAAAGTAAGAAAACGATATTCTAGGAAATTTCATTTAAAAAAAAGAAGAAAAACTCGTAAGGAAAGGTATATTTAGGTATGAAAATATGTGATCTAGCTATTAATTTACTTCCTAATTTGTTGGTTTTTAGATCAATAGTTCTGTTATAGAGAAAAATTTACTTTTTCTGAAAACTTACACTGTAGATCATTTTAAAAATATTTTCAAATTGGCAATTTTTTCAATGGTTTTAAATGGTTTTATTTAGCTTCACTTTCGTTTGTTTGTTTTTTATTTAAATATTAGAAGAAACAACTACATATGTCTTCCAATAATTCAGTTTTCCATTTACAAAAATTAATTTATATACAACGCAAGAAAATGGCGTTTCAACTCATCTCACCAGTCAACACTTGTTAGCCATAAAGTTAACTTTCTAAAGAAATCATTAATTCCTTTTGAAGTCTAGTTACAGGCGACAATCTTTTTATAAAAAAAAATTGAAAATAAGCCTAGTTAAGACTGTGTACTTCTAGGTATAAGTTGAAATTCGAACTGAACAACATTTTCTAAATTTTGAAACAGAAAACGATTTAAGCCAAAATCACTGAATAACTTATTCCGATTTTTCAATTTTCATTTAAACTACTTTTTCACTATCAATTAACACAAAATTTTATTTGATTTTATTTCAACATTGTCTACAGTGTAATATTTGTTATAAAGTCGTTGAAAATACAACTAAGAACTAAACGAACTAAAAAAAAATATTCAAACAAAATATTAAAATAAACGTTTAAGCTATTCATATTTCAAAACATCATTTTATGAAAAGTATACAATAAAAACGGAATTTTCAAACATTTTTATACAGAATGAAAAACTTATTTAAAAAAAAGACGACAAATTAATTTGTTACATTTTATTATCCATTAAATAAAGAATTAATTATTAAAATACAAACAGAACAAAACTATAGACAAAAACTGAAATTCTAAAATATGAAATATGTGTAAATTTTATTAAATTATTATTCTGAATAAATGAAAATATGAAGAAGAATATGAGGTGTTTGTACATTTAAGCTAATGAAAAAATATTCAAAAAAAAAAAATCCCTCGAGTATTTTAAGCGAAGCTAAAAGAAAGAATTCAAATCGAAAGAAAAACATCTGAAAGAACAAAATTGTGGAAATAAAAATAAAATGAAAATTAAGTGTTTAAACAAGAACTTCAGAAAACGTGTATTTTTATACTGTAAACAAAATATTAAAGAGGAGTAATGAGGAAAATTGTTTCTTTTTTACTTTCATTAGTTTTATCTAATTTGTATGTGTACGAGCATACAATATGACTATAAATATGATTGACTATTAAAACATGAAGTAACATTATATTAATAAAGATATTATTTTAAGGAAAATAAGATAAAATATACATTACAATGAAAAGATTGGAAAAGTTTACACTATGACATAAACGAGTAAAATTTTTCTTGTAAATACTGAAAATTTGGTTTTATTTCGGCACATTTCCTACATCCTGTACAGTTTTCCCAGCTTGAATCTACTGTTTTTGTGTTTTCAGATAAGAAGAAATGGCTAACACTATCTAGGTTAAGCGTGAATCCTTTAAATATGCTAATAAGACAATCAGTAAGCATTTTCGAGACTGAATATATTTAGTCACATCAGCTAATATGAGAAGGGTCCCCAAAAATAACAAGAAGAAATTCGCTGCGCGTGTCGCTCTTGTAGTTCGGACTTCTCCCGCTAGGTGGCTATTAAGTAACCCCTCCTGAATCAATCTGTCAATTGCCGATCTTCGAGAATAGCATGAGGAATTGAAACGCGCTTGAAAAGCTTATAAAAACGCGCCTTGAAAGTGTTTAAGTGGCTTTCCACGTCCAGGGTGGATTAAACGTGGAAAAAGTTCGCGCGCCTGTGTACAAGGATAGGAGTCATACTATTGATGAACTTAATGGATGATATTTGGTCTTTCATGGAGCTCAGTGAAATGTATTTTTGCCGAAGATTTGTAAATGAGACGAATTGCTTGTTGACTTCTGATCAAAAGGGGGCTCGTTTCGCCGCTTGCCGTGACTTGTTGTAACACTTGGAAGTATTACGCATTGGCTCCACACAAGTGTCATACGACCTATACTTATGTATCGGGTAATTGTCTGGTGGCCGGTACTAAATATATCAACCCATCACAAAGCAATAGATAAAATTCAGAGGATGGCAATACTGCTGATAACAGGTGCCCTTAGAACCAAAACTTCTTAAGCCCTGAACACTATTCTCCACCTTCTACCATTGGATCTATTTGGTAAACAAACCGCATCCTCAGCCGCAATCCATACTTGGAAACGAACCGACTTCAGTCACTCTAAAATCCGGGACAGAAGAACTGCTAGCAATATCGACTATACCTCGCCCAAGCCTTTCTTTGGAACTAAATTCGACTCCCTCTTTCCCACGAGATCGGAATGGGAAGAAGGTCCTCCCCAATGGGGGGGGGGGGGGGAGGCAGTGCATCTCTACACTGACGGCTCCAAATTAGAAGGCAAAGTAGGTGGAGGTATCTTCTCGGAACATTTGGACCTCGATATCTCATTCCGTTTACCTGACTACTCCAGCGTGTTTCAGGCAGAAATCATGGTTATAAAGGTAGCCGTGGACCGCCTGAATCATTTAACGCTACCTAGAGACAACATATGTATTTTCACAGATAGTCAGGCCGCTATTAAATTCCTCACGGGAGTATTCACCACCTTCAAAACGGTTATCAAATGTCGCATGACATAGCTTAGCATCTGAAAGTACGGCTCATCTGGGTGCCTGGACATAGTGATATTCCGGGTAACTGTAGAACCGACGAACTAGCGAGAATCGGTACCGCTCGTCCTGATTCGGACGCTAACCACCAGCTAGGTAAACCGCTGGCCACTTGCACACTGGAAGACTTTCAGGAATCTCTCTGGATTGCAAATATTAATTGGCAGGAGGAACACACCTGCCTGTTTACCCGACAGATATGGCCAAAGCTTGACCCTAAACGATCAAGAGATCTCATCCTACTCGGACGCAAAACAATTAGCAGTACCGTAGCCGTTATCACGGGCCACGCCGATAGACTGGGCGCACCTTCAAACGACTTCTGTAGGAGTTGCCATGACGAAGAGGAAGATGAAACCATATTTCAACTCCGCGGTAACTGCCCGGCCCTAACCAACCGAAGGAACCGGCTTTTGGGCTGCCCCTTCTTTGAAAAGCAAACCGAATTAGGCTTTACTCACGTCAGAGACCTAGCTCGATTTATCAGGAGTTCTAAATGGTTCCCGACGACGAGTTAAGGCTGAACACCCTTCCAATTCCAGTCAAATTTATTTTGACTTTCCGTGAACTGGTTCCACTGGAGACATGGAACTGGAGGAGGTAATAGGTTCACCCCCTTTTTCTCAGGTATTTCTATGGGGTTTTAAAATTTTTGTAGCCTCAACTTGTGGTATCACAATGGGGCTCCTTGGCCTAAGTGTTTCTTCTTAGGCTGCCACTTTAACCCAACCTAACCTAACACTTGGAAGTGGACAAGTACCTTTTCGACAAAATCATCGCATCAAACAATAAAGCAAGTCTTCCACTTGAGTGTTTTCTATTGCGGTTGCGCGAGAACTTTCGGTTGAAAAGGCCCGATTTATGGTGGAGTGGGGATTGGTTCTTTCAACATGACAATGCTCCAGCTCCCACACCCATCGTTTTACAGACATTCCGGAGAAAAAAAGACAATGCAGGCAGCATAGCAACACATTGGAAAGAACGAGGACGAAAGGAGTTTCGTGCAGTGGAAAAAATGTTTGAACCAGTGTATTAGTATTAATGGATAGTACATGCTTCGAATATGAGTAACGTTTGTAACCCGAAAGAATAAATTTGGTATTTTTTAAAGAAGCTGTCCGGTTATTTTTGGGTTCCAACCCCTTGTATGTGAACTTCACATAAACAACATAGAGCTCTTTAAAGTTACGATTAAATTAGTAGATGTACCACTCTAAGTAATTAAAGTAGCTGGAGCCTTGGTTTTACTAGTTTAAGTGGCTTGACGTACAAAAACCACAGTTAGGCTTCTCAAGGAGCATGAAGGAACGGAGTTTCCTAAGAAACCATGTCATAAGACCCATCCCATATGTGGCTTGCTTATGCTGGAATGCTTTAATCAAAGCTTCCACACCTGTCATGAGCATGTGAGGCCTGGAGCGGGGGAAGAACTTCAAGCGATTCGAGACAGTGGTTGCAAGTGGACCTAGTATTAAAAGTGGATTCTGACCAACTGACACTTTCTCTGCAACCCTCGTGACCTTTTATCGTAATCTGTTGTCTACAGAAAACTGACTCCACCGACGACTTAATATGACATGACATGGCATAATTACTTAATTAATTTTACTTATAGAGAGTCAGTTGGACTTTAGACCTATAAGTCTATCATCTTTTCTTCTCAAAACCGTTGAGAGATTAGTCGATATTCATCTACGCGGTAGTGTCCCTCAGTATCTACTATCGGCGTCCCAGCATGTGTACTGTAAAGGGAAGTCTGCGGAGTCTGCTCTGCATTCTCTCGTGCGCACTATAGAAAAATCCCTTGATTGCAAGGAGTTCACTCTAGTTGCCTTAATTGACATTGAGGGAGCTTTTAACAACGTCAGTCCAGGGGCAATCATGAATGCACTCGCTTCTTTGGGTGTGAATGCCAATCTTATGTCGCTGATCGGTCAGATGCTTCATGGCAGGACCATCAGCTCAAAGCTGGGAGAGGCTCATGCTACCAGAACTGTGAGCACGGGCACACCGCAAGGTGGGGTCCTATCTCCTCTTCTTTGGAATCTGGTGGTAAACAAACGGCTTCTAATCCTGGAAGAAGAGGGCTATGGAGTGGTTGCCTATGCGGACGACGTCACTATAGCTATCTCGGGCAAATTCCTGCCTGTCATAAGGAATCTTATGCAGAATGCCCTCACCAAGCTTACCAGGTGGGCGGTGGGGCGTGGGCTTTGCATTAACCCTAACAAGACCGAGGTGGTCATCTTTACTCCCGTTCACCCTCTGTATCTGAATGGCACCCGCCTAGACTTTGCCGAGGAAGCTAAATATTTGGGTATCATCCTGGATAGGAAGCTCAGCTGGAAGCCTAATATTCAGGAGAGGGTCAAGAAAGCAACTATAACTCTATACTCTTGTAAGAGGGCCATCGGTGGGAAATGGGGGTTTTAACCCAAGCTGACTCACTGGCTCTCTGTTGCAGTCATTAGGCCAATCTTGTTGTATGGCGTGGTTGTCTGGTGGTCAGCACTGGACAAGGGCACTTACCTCAACGCTTTGAGGAAGGTGCAGAGATTGACCTGCATCTGTATCACCGGAGCGCTACGGACCACTCCTACTGATGCTCTGGAGATACTTCTTCATCTACTTCCTTTAGATCTGATGGGTAAACAGATGGCGGCTAATGCTGCCGTTAGACTTACAGCCACATCTCAGTGGTCCAATACTAGAGTTGGGCACTCCACAATTCTGGACTCCTTTTCGCTCCAAGTGGGGCATCTTGACTACACCACTCCCAGCTACTCCTTTGTCAAGCGTTTCTTATTGACCATTCCAAACAGGCTTGACTGGGATGGGGACACCAATCCCTGTAGGGGGCCCATTCAACTTTATACAGATGGCTCTAAGCTACAGAGTAGTGTGGGGGGGACTGGGGTGTTTTCTCAGAGGCACTGAACATTAGCTTATCCGTCCGTCTTCCAGACTACTGTAGTGTATTTCAGGCGGAGGTCATGGCTATTCAGGAAGCTTTGAATTGGTTGAGGGAGAACGAAGCTCCAAAGGACATCTGTATCCTTACAGATAGTCAAGCTGCTTTGCTATACCTTGATTCTGTCCTATCGATATCTAGGACTATTAATAACTGTCGCTCACATTTAAATGAGCTGGCTGAACGATATCAAATTCACCTGTGCTGGGTCCCGGGGTACAGGGATATTCCAGGAAATTGCGTAGCGGACGAGCTTGCTATTCGTGGTACGACCCAGGAGATTCTATCGGAAAGGACTACTCTTGGTTGGCCCCTGGCAACCTGTAAGATGTTGCTTAGCAAGAGAGCAATTAACTTAGCGAACCACAGATGGGCAAACGGCACTACGTGCCATACGTTCACACAGATCTAGCCTAAACTGGATCTTAAGCGCTCCAATTTTCTGCTTTCGAGGGGCAAATCTGACCTTAGAATAGCTACTGGGGTAATCACAGGCCATTGCCCTATTGGCTTACACGCGAAGAGACTGGGTATCCCCGCAAACGACTTCTGCAGAAGCTGCATGGACGAGGAAGAGGAGGAAACCATTTTACACTACCTCTGCCAGTGCCCTGCACTGGCACGCAGGCGAAAGTCCTTCTTGGAAAACTATTTCTTTGATAGTCTCTGCGATCTGGCGGCGATTGACGTTGCAGATCTTTGGCGCTTCATCGGCAGCTCCGGATGGTTCCAATGAGGAGGTGGAGGGAATTCTTGGATTCCCGTGGCATCACAATGGGTCTTTTGAGGTCTAAGTGCGCCCTTTAAGGCAGCCACACGAACCTTACCTAACCTAACCTATATCACAGTCAGGTGCTGCAGAGAAATAGAAGAACCCCAAATCAACATTAACTCCTTAATTGATTATCTGATTTATATTAGGTGACCAGGAAGCTAGATTAGCCCGGAAACTCAAGACAAGTGGGGATTTGGAATTCTAAGTAAAAAAGTGACTGAAGAATTCGTTAGTGACAACAAAATAAAACAATCATCCTCGGCCAGATTGGTACCTTAATTTTACCCGTAGGCGCAAGCTTTCCCCCAAGAAAGCCGAACTTTTAGAAAGTAAACGCCTTGGACAACAAAGAGATTCCGAAATACTAAAGTACGTAGTTACAGGCATTGGACAACTGCCTCAGATACAATCAGCTGAAAGTGAAAGATTGCCAACGAAAGTTTTAACTTACTCCATTAATATTGGCTAAAGGAAAACATTTATAGGATAACATGTTCGGAGACAAGGAATACCCGGATTTATATATTTATTTACAAAGATTCAACAACGGCTAATTACTTAACAAATAAAGAATTTCAGAAATAAATTACAAAAAGAAGAAAAAATAGGTATATTAATAAGAAAACAATGTAACAAAAAAAATATAAGCAAAAATAAAAAGGAAGATTTCAAAGAATTTTAATCTCTAGATAGGTGAAAATCAATTTTATTAAAATTAAAATTTAAGCAACAAGACATTGTTGTTAAATTAGCAGTTGTTTTTTTCAGTAGCAGTTAAGCACTCACTAGATAATGCCTAAGTAGGGTGAAACGCGTCGTGTATTCGGCTAAATTAAATTAAATAAATTGTGGAATTGAACAAGTGTTTTTCTTTAATAAAAAAATGTACTAAAAAAGAATCATTTAAATCGCCTACGCGTTACGCAGTTCGGATCCGCCCCTGCTCCCACCTCCACCCCACCCACAATGTTTTTTACATGATACCATTTGGGGAACATACTCTACCCAACAATAATCTAATCACCCAAATCGGTCCACGTGTTAAAAAATTATGCACCGTTCTTTATTAAAAAAAAATTATTTAAAAAAATTAAAAAACATCCGTCTAACCTATAACGTCAACCACCATCAGCAGTGGTGAGCATTTGGCTACATTCGTTGTTATATTAAAGAATTAATAAGTAATCCTGTCAGAAATAAGAATTCAGTCAAAAAAGCAAATTTTAGTTTTTTTTAGGTAATAAAAATTAAGAAATCTCGTAAAGACATTAGTATTTTTAAAAGTATACTGTATGCGCCCGCTGCTAGGACGCATAGTGAACAAATGCACCCGATACTATTATGCACGCCACACGGGTATGCACGCTCACGCTGTAGGCAAAATAATCCAAACGTATGCCTGCCACGCTCCCGCTAAATTATTTGCAATAGGCGAGGACTAATAAGGTGAGTCTTGAAAATAATAATAATAACAATTACCTGAAATGTGTTTTTTTAGTTCTTATGTTTTCCAGTTTTAGTTGGTCTTTATTATAACTGTACAAACGTTGTCAGCTACTGGAAATACTAGAGATAGATAGACGTCAGTCTCAACTGACTTACTTGACTACGAAAATAATTTTATTGTTTTCCCGAGTAAAAATAATTGGGTTGGTATATTCACGCCCAAAGCAAGTACAGATGTTAATATATACTTGCTTTGTATAATTTTCACTCAGGCGTACCGTGCCTCATTTGGCATTCAGGCGTTTTGACGCTGTGCGTGCCTGTTTCAGGTTGAAATGGGCGAGTCTTATTTTTACACCAGTTCATTTTAAATTTTAGGTGTGAGCGTACCGCATTTCGTTTTTACTATTTCACGCGTCTTTTATTAATAAGTGCTTGCAGCGGGCTGCATTTGGAAAGATAGAACTTTTATTCAAGCGTATCGTACCTCATCTGGGTGCCAAACAGGTGTTTTGACGCTGTGAGCGAGTCTTATTTTTACTCGGGTAAGAATAGTAACCGTAACACGATGTATGCAACGAATTGGTTTTCCATGAAAATTTACGTTTTTGCTAAATTTGCGTGAATAGGAATCTTACAGCTTGCGGCAGTTTTATTTCGTCTTATTCCTGTACTATGAACTTACCGATCATGGTTGTTACGGCGAGGTTGTCAATGCAGGAGTTAGGTGCAACTAGAGTAATTAAAGGTTACTGACTACGAGAGAATATCCATGGAAATAAAGTAGCTACACGTGTATAAAACTCATTTTTACAAATCAAAACATTAGATTCTACACCTATTTGTTAATGGTTTGTTGAGTTTTTGTATCCAACAATGGGATGTACTACTAGAAATTCCGTAAGGCTTCTAGCTTCATAATGAAAAAGATGCTTGCATCATCTGTCTGTCTTCTCATAGTCTGGCCACATACTCAATATTCATTTGTTGGAGTAATTTGAAAATAAATAAATAAATCGGCGTTAAATTCAACAAAATATAATTCGAATACAAACAGCAACTGGTTCGCAAACAAATTATTTTGCATACATCAGTAAATCCCTAGCCGCTTACTGTATCCGCTCCACACTAAATTGCAGGTGAGAGACGAGACGGGATACTATGTGGACCTGGGAATGGGCCTGGTTTTCAGTTGCATCTCCATTTATTTACGACCGAGGCTTATTCAAGCCCCCAAAAATAGTCATTTCATATAGCACTATGGTGCAGAAGTTGAGAAGTGTGAATGTGTGGGACATGCAGAGCACTGGCACAGCATCCTACCGTATGCCGGAATTTAAATTTTATAAATGATGATAGATAGGCGCCCATACCTAGCAGCTATGGCTGATACCAGGGTAGATACATTTTGCTGATTTGCATGTGCTGCATGCTCAAATTCACATGCGAATTATTCAGTTCCCTTAAGTCAAATTTACGATGGATTCTTGAAGTTAATGATCTGCAAAACAAGCAAAAAGCTTTTAACAGTTTAATGTGAAATTTTGACTGTTTGCGATGTATGCACTCATCACACCGCCCACTTCACCCTGCCTGACGCTAACTTGACTTACGATTAATTTACATATACCTTCACTCTATTATGCACAATTCCACCTTCGGCTGACTATTCCACATAAGAAGACTCCCAGTGAAAAACCAAATATTTTAGCAGAAACATGAAAGTCGGAGAATATGCTGGGCATTATAAAAGGGAATGGAATTATTTAAGGTCCAGCGCAATTCCCAATTTGGTCAGAAGAATAAACCTTTTGAGGGGAAATTAATTGTTATTTAATTTTAAACGCAAAGTTGATTTGGTCTTGGGTAATATCATCTCGCTCTCTTGTAACCCTTGTGGGGCTTGTGACTGGGAACAGCTTCATCCGAATAGAGACAATGATTTTAAATGAACCTACAATTTTAAGTGGATTCCGAACCCTTGACATTTTCTCTGCAACCATTGGTCGCTGTCGATGGGATTCGAACCTGGGTCTTCGGATTCGTAGACCGACACGTTATCACTTACTCCATCAACGACCTATATAACTTACATACTTCACTTAATTGTTTTTTACCGTGAATAATAGCATAGTGAAGTTGAAGTAAAGTAGCACAGTTGAAGAAGAAGTTAGTATCGGACTATTGCCATTTTTAAAGTTTTCGACTCAAAGAGGTCTATAACCTACTCAAAACAGAAAATGGAATGATAACAGGACTTCTAACTGGTCACTGCACCTTGGGCTACCACCTTAAAAAGTAAGGGCTAGCTGAAGATGACACCTGTCGCTTCTGTTTGGAAGAGGAGGAGACAGCGGAACACATCCTCTGTCACTGTGAGGCCCTCGGCCGTATTAGGCTCAGACATCTTGGTGGGGCTTTCCCAGCACCACCAGATATAGTTAAGGCAGCCCCCAAAGAGATTTTAGGTCTAATTAAGGAACTAAAGCTTGACTGGGTAGCTTAAATAAGAACCTGGATCAAGTCACAAAAGATCATCTTGATCGAAGTGACTAAAGGATGTTGTTAGTCCTTGATCCACTCCTAATTATAATTTTTTTTATGTATATATGGCTCTTTATTTGACTCATCGTTATAAAGCGTAAAAATCCTACAAAAACTAGCTACCCTAAAAATCACACAAACATTAAAAGACACAGTAATACGGATTAAAAAGAACATAACAAAAATAAATATACTACGTTACTGTAAATAGGTTAAATTAAAAGGACTCTAAAACTTGAAGGCAAGAACCTGTAAAAAAGAAAATACAAAGAAATTTTGAAATGCCTGCAAGCGAGTGCCAGCTCTAAGAAAAGTTCAGAAAAATTTTGAAAAGAATCCGAAACAAAACCTAGAGCTTAACTTAAAACGAACGAACAAAATGAACCGAAACTGAAAAATCAAACTAGAACATGATTATCTGAGTGTTCTCAGAGGGTAGATGCAGTACCGGGCGAAGTTCCTACTTCGGGAACCACTGCTCCCCAGCAAATGCCCTCTCCGTAGAGCCGTTCGCCACTTTTCTAGTCCTCCTGGAGCACTCATCCAAACATGTTCTAAACGAACGCACAAAAATTTTGAACCAATTAGAGTCCCGCGGGACCAGTCTGCGGAGTCATTGACGTCTGCAAACTGCTCCCATCATCCTCCCAGTTCTACGATTCCAACGTGAGACTTGTCCTTCCCGCAGCACTTGCAGCAATACCAAAGCGAAGAGAAGCTTCGTGGACAAGCTGCTGCAAGTCTGCGGCCTGTTATTCCCAGTGAAAGACGAGGCTTCTGTTCCGAACCGACGATAGAGGTTGCCAGGTGCAGTTGAATGTGTCGGCCTTCGTTGCCATAAACTCTAGACGTAATCGCCTATTCAATCTGGCAACGAAGTGGTTCTTAAGTACATGTGTGTGAAACTGTGGGTTAGTGTATGCATGCAGTATAGATGAATTGTTGACTTAGCAAGTGTTAGAATAAAGCTTACCAAGCAATTCACCTGGTTACATGTCCTTGGCCCCAGTAAAAACGACGTTCTTGTAATGCTGAATGTCGGGCAGATATGCTGGCACATATCGCGAACAAAGATTATTAATGTCGCACAAGTTCGGGCATGTGAAGTATCTGTGGAACAGGATTCCTTCACCACCACAAACCGTGCAGGCTATTTGAATTCGTCGAGTGATATGCGACAGCTATTTTGGATGCACGGGGCTGTGATGAAGCAGTTTGAATGCCACATCAGAGTCTCTGTATTTGGACGGGTAACTATAGATGACTCTGCTAGTTATAGTCCTCATTACTCCTTAGGTATCCATAGGATTTACTCCTACGAAGAGCTCGCGCAACCTACGTGAAGTGAGTGTACTGATAATAATAATAATAATCGTTTTACCCAAATAAAACTTAATGTTGTGTGAATTACATTAGAAAGGCATTAATCCATACTTGGTGCGTAGGGTTTAGTTCCACTTACACGATAGCGAATAAAAAGTCGCTATTTTTGCAAAACAGCATACTCATGTAATGGATACTGTTTCCAATTACAATATATACTTATTAAACTTGAATGATGTACTCAAAACACAAAATAGTCACGAATTTTTCGTTTCTGCTTTAAACAGCTCATACCTCATTAATTTACTAGTTACCAACTAGGGGTCTGTTCATGCCTTTACAGTCTACATCATAAACTGCAAGGTGACAAACTAGTTATCACAACTTGCGGACGTACTTAATTAAGTCTTTCCATGGTGAACTTTCCCAGCGCGCCAATTAGTTGATTTTATTGCCGAAACAGAGCACCCCATGAGCACACATGGGTCCTTATACATGTATAAAAGTTTTAAACACCATCAATACAAAAAGTGTAAATTTATGTTCGGAGCCAACAACAAGGCAGTCAGTCGTAGCCCCCGCCCCTGAACCCCAAAGTTCTCTAACCAATTTTAGCCCATCCTGCTGCACTATAGCACGGTTTACTACCGACAATGGCCCTGTTTTATTAGCTGTGTTTATTTAATAATTTAGGTGCCCCTGCAGAGATGATTTAACCGCATAAAGAGATTCATGCTACTGCAGGGATAATAACATCGTCTCCACCTCTCGGATGTGAATGTGGTCAAGCATCAGAGAGACTTGACTATTTATGAAGGATAAATGGAATTACCTTCTAGGGATGTTAAGATTAAGAATTGTGACGATTTCAATTTCGGTTCATTCTTTTACTAGGTAAATTTGTCATTCAGGAGTATTCGTCCTTGTGAATGGTATAATAACGTATTGTTACATGAGTTTCAGTAGTTTGTTCTGGTAGTTCATCCAACGTCCTGTTGAGAATACTTGAATTTTGGAGAATAAAACTGCTACCTCACTACCTATAAAGACCTTCCAAAATTTATACAAATCCAAGTATTGTATCGATGCAGACAATAAGTAATTTGGTAATGATATATACTTAGTGGGCTCAAAAGCAATCTCCTAAACAAAATCATTAAAATTTTATATTGTTTTCTTTAAAGTATACCATTGTTCTATGGAAACCTCTTGTTTACTTTAACACCTTTTGTGGCACAGGTATTCAAGGATCCAAAGGCGTTGTTTAGGACATCAACAAAATATTCTCTCCAAAGCCCAGTTGATGTTCTCAACTGATAAGTAGGGTTCCGTTGGCGTTTCTTACAGGATGTTCAGTTGCAATAGTCTTTCTTGCCAATTTCTTGGCAATCTTGTTTAGATCTCCACTGTCACTGCTGCCTTATCTGCTAGCGCGATAATGTAGTTTGGACGCCCTTTGGCACTTTGAACGCCCTTTGGTACTTTGAACGCCCTTTGGCACTTAGAACGTCCTGTTATATAGAATTCTGAGTTATTTGAGAGTAATAGAGGTTAGCAGCATCTTCGCGATTCATGGTTAGTTGGTTGGTTGGATCGCCAGCCAGGCTCCTCGCCCAGGATCCAATTAGCACTAAGGATTGCCGTTTTGCTACCACATCTCGTGATCAGGTAGTAAGTGTATGTCTGTGCGCGATGGGTAAGGAGATCGTTAAAGCTCACGCTAGACTCAGCCGGTAAGGTTTAGGAAATATTAGCCTTGAGACCCAGCTGAAGCGAAAGCCGTAATTTTGTAAAGGAAGTGAACAAGGGTTTCTTTATCGCTCTCATCCTTGCAGCCTAGGCGCATGAGTTCGCACCGGACACAACATCGCCCGACGACAACATCGCCCTAGATAGGTTGCTCCACCTGAAGATAGCCATAGATAAGTGGTACAATAGAAAAGCACCCCTTGCAGCTCCCATTGAAATACTGCACCGCCAGCGCATTGGCCCTCTCATTTTCTTCTATAACCCTCTGACCTGGCACTTAGAGCAAGGTGATTTCAAGATACTCCCAGAGAAGGGAAATATCATCCACACAACATTCTACTAACTTGGAAGATATGATAGCCGAGTGGACAGCATTGCCGACCCGACTACCGAGGATCGCAATCTGACAAGCCTTGAGGATGGCAATTACTTCAGACTTCTGATATGCAGAGTGTCTTCGAGAAAAAAACCCGCACAAAGACCGCAGATTGTTTTAGAGCCGTCGGTGAATATCCTTTTGTCGAAAGCCTCAATTAATCCTCTGTTCTTCCAATCCGCTCTGGTGGGAAAGTTCAGCTTTGTGGTGATGTAGTCAGTGAGAGGTGTGGTCAGTTCTCTTGACAGCAGATCCAAGATGCTGATGTGACCTGTTTCCGCAGATCCTTAAATCCTACTCAGTTTTTTTATGTTATATTCTGTACTTTCTGCGACCCACCACACGAGCGATCCGTAGATCGGACATACTACAAGACGGCATGAATTAAAACAAACACCGACACCAACCTGAGCCTTTCACATGAAGGTGAAAGAGGTGAGCTCTAGGAAGTCCATACAGAAAGCAATGCAGGCTTTCTTAACTCGCTCTTCCACGTTAAGTTTCCAGCTAAGTTTGGGATCAAGAATAACCCCCAGGTATTTGTTGCTGGAGGATAGCGAGAGTGTCTGCCTGTTTAGTATAGGGAGATTAAAGGCTGGTATTTTGGTTTTTCTGGTAAAAAGCATCAGTTTAGTTTTGCCTGAATTAACGCTAAGTCCACAGCTAGCTAGGGGGCTAGTTTGCAATGCGTTTCACTGTCACTGTAAACCCTTTCTTGGTGCGTTTCAACACGGTTTTATGAAGGATAAATCTACCACAGCAAAATTATTAGAATACTCTAAGTACTACGTTTCTGCCATTGAGACCAGTAAGCAAGTTGATTGCATCTTCACTGATTTTAGTAAAGCTTTCGACAAAATCAAACACAGAATTCTCATTCAAAAGCTACATGATCTACGTTTTCCTTCGGTTTTTTTAAGTTGGGTGTTTTCATATCTATCTGATCGTACACAGCATGTTTTGTTTCATGGTGCACTATCTAACGAAATACCTAACATTTCAGGAGTGCCACAGAGTAGCGATTTTGCGCCGTTGCTTTTTATCATTTAAATTTGCTGCATCAACCAATCTCTATAACTCTAGTATTCTTTACTATGATGACGCAAACATTTGTGTACTATTGCTAATGAACAGGATTGCTTTCTTTTAAATTCTGACTTAGACGCCTTTCATAATTGGTGTTCTATTAACTATATCCCCCTGAACATCCTCAAGTGTAGTGCTATTTTTTATTTTTTTGATGGCAGTTTAATAACCAGACTTGACAAGACCAGGTTCCTAGGGCTCATTCTTAACTCTCACTTTTCCTTTGATGACCACATAGATTCTCTTGTAAATAAAGCTTATGCGACCTCAGGTTTTGTTAAACGCTCGTCAAAAGATATCGAAGGCCTTTGTATAACAAAACTTCTCTATGGTACTTTTGTTAGGCCTATTCTAGAATACACTAGTCCTGTTTTCGTTTCTTGGAACAATATTCATATTCTGCCTCCATATTCACACAGACTCAAACTATTCTCGTTGAATACTCTTGAAGAAAGGCGTAATAAACCTTATAACACTTTTGCTTTCACAATTTCTCCCAAGTTCCTAAACATCGCACTAAATATGGTATGAATGAGATGCTAACATCGATGTCGAGCCTCTTTAACGACAAGCTTGATTATATTGACTTTCATCTCTCGAGAAATCGGATAAAGGATCAACTTGGTTAAGATTACCTTTTCTCCCTTTTATTGACTGTTTCATATTTGTATTGAATCTGTAGTAATCAGATGAAGAATAATTAAATACGGGATCGTTTCAAGGTAGTTCACGAAGTGTAAATTGCATCATACGATGCTGTATAGTCTCAACACGATTGATATGAGCATCGTAAAATGGAGAGCAATCTCAGCAAGGGTATCCAAGAATTGGTCGAACGAATGAAGAATGAAGGATCCATGTGATATGGGGGCCACTAAACTGGGATCGTCAAAGGTAAAACAACTATTCAACCAAACACTCAACAACCATTTATAGTGCAGTTGAATTCTTCTGCGAGAAAAATACATAGTTGTGTACTTATTAATATTAAGAAAAAGGTAATTAATAGAACATCACTTATGAGAGAAGCTTAAGTAGGAATTTAAAATTTCACAATCACGAGTGGAGGAGGCAGCGCGAAAAATCTTTGCTTCGTCAGCATAACAAGGAATTCTTCAATTAGACAAGAAGTAGGATTGATTAAATAATTAATAAGAGTGGTCCAAGCTAACTGCCTTGAGGTTCACCAGAGGAATTTTGTATGTCATTGTTAATAGAGCCACGAAACGATACTCGTTGAGTGCCACTCGGCAAGTACGAGCAAACCCAGTCAACAAACGAAGCCGTGAGCCCGAGGTTGGCCAAGGAGCGAGCCGAAATAGAAATATTAAAACTAGATGAAAAAAGGCGAATCAATTAAACCCAGCAAACAATTGAGAGCAAAAACGGATTTGTTGTCGTTTCGTCAAGTTTCTAGAATATAGAGAATCGAGCCTTAAAAGTTTGTCTGTCTGGATTAAAACTAATATCACAGGTATTTTCTAGGAAGGCGGTAAAAAAGTCACCAACGAGATTCACAATTGTTAGACGATCAGTACTTTCTTTGTCCGCCAACTTCAGCGAAGAAAGATATCCGTCAGTCCTACGCTTAGAATTCACAATTCTCTAAAACTGTTTAGGCTCGTTACGTAATATTGCCTTCATGCTGTGAACATAATTATTTTATGAGAGTTGGAGTTCTGAGGTCACGTGAATTGAAATAAATATTAAAATCAAATCGCTTCCTGAACTTCTAGGGTTCCGTAGCACATAGTAACCATTATATTTTCGGTCTGCCCGTCCGCCTGTCAGTTTGTATGTTACAGCCCTGCCATCCTCTCATTCATATGTGTATACCTATTAAGTTGAAATTTTGTGTACGGACATAGATTGATAACCCAAAAACAGAAATCCTGAGATTATTGCAAAAATTTGACCACTTTGACCCTAAAATGTTTACGACTTTTTGTTGTTAACCCTTCAGTCACGAGATATTTGCCTTAAAGTTATATCCCCCCCCCCCCCCCCCCCCCCACTCTAATTTCTAAACTATCGATGTAAAATGTCTGGATGAAAAAATCCTGAATGTAGCCTTTAGCCTTCAATTTAGTGTCCCACATGCTCTTAACCAATTTTTTTAATACAATTATTACTGCCACGTCCGCAAAAGGTTTACTTTTCTATGTTTCATTAATGCTTTAGTTAACATTCGGTGTTTTAACTTTTCAAAAATTGTATTACTTTTGCAAGTCCTTACTTCTCTCCATAATATTACTCAGCAAAACTGACACCAAAACTACAAACCTCTCTATAAATTTTCCCGAACAATTCCACATACACAAAAGCTGAAAGTTTCAAGAGCTAATAACTCGTTAATCCCTGAGGACTACAACTGTAAGCCAGCGTTTTGCATGGTCAAACACCTGAAATAGAGAGCAGAGTTGGGGAACTTTTCGCCCATTACCTCTGCTAAAAATTTTTACCTCTATAACTTTCGATTAGTCAGACCGAAGCAAACTGTGGAACTCCACGAGCATCATTAAGTGTGCACTTCCGAAAACAAATTTTCTCTTCATTACGAAGAGTTATAGGGAACCAGTTGGGTTAGCGGTAGACAATTCCCAAGTATTTCTCAAAAAATTCTTCAAGTAGGTGACCCATGTCTTGAGGGATTTTCTGTCTAAATGCCCTCTTCCAATGTCTGGTACTGTTGAATGCCTTCGCAGCCCGTTCTCGTCCGAATTTATCATCGACAAGACGGCATGAATTGAAACAAACACCGACACCAACCTGAGCCTTTCACATGAAGGTGGAAGAGGTGAGCTCTAGGAAACTTCAGGATTCAGGACGTTTACATACATGGGGATGGTCATATATTTAAAGTCCTTGTTCAACAACTATACCATAAATTACCGATAGTAATTTCAAAGTTGTGTTCAGGTCGTTTGTTAGTTGCTCCCCAGGGCAAAAAGGATGCTGTTAACTTGAAGGTGTTTTATACCATTGTCGGGCTCCAAAATTTAAATAGACATGTATCAGTTGCTTTAACATGCCCATGGGATCTAGTGCAAGTTGACGTTCTTGGTGCATCGCTCACTTGATCTATTGGAAATCAATATAGTCAAAGCATCATGTTTTCCCAATTTAATTGACATCAATTTTCTTGCAAGAATTGTTAAGGTGATTTTTGTCGAAGAAGACGTAAATTTTCTTGCGGAATACTGGGTATTGGTGGCTGTTTTCAAGAACTGAAAGTAAAAATATGTTATAGGTAGAGTTAGTAAAATGGAAATTTTACGGTTTTCTAGATAGTTTTTTCAAGTAATTAAAGACGAAAATAAAAGATCTGTTGTTTTTTATGCCAACCGTCAGGGAATACCCTATAATGCCGTAGCACAGCCTTGACAGGAAAGTAAAATAGTAGTTGGGAATACGGGACTACCTTGTAAGCTTAATTCAAATTTCGAGATAAACGTGACCTATAGTAAATACATATATCACACATGTTTATCCCACTTTCGATTAAATGAGAATGAGACCTCATAGACTATTTAATGATAGTTGTCTTTCTCCATTCTTCACCGAACCACACATCAGAGGCTCATTTTTAGCCAATTTCTCAAAAGAAGCCCCCTCTTCTCTCAAGTCGACCCGAATTTTTTAAATTTTTGTGTAGAGTATGTTCCCCAATTGATGTCATATCAGGGTGAGAGTAGGGGAGGAAGGAATACGTAGTGTAAAGAATAACTTTTTCCATTAGTATCATGACAAAAATGTTCGTCCAAGCGTCGGAAAGGGGGAACAGACGGCACCTAACTTAGAATGGGTGGACCGATTTTGATGATTTTTTTCGGTGGTATAGAATTCGTTCCCTAATTAATACTATGATAAAAAAATTGTACCTGGAGGCGCGTTGGGGAGTGGGCTTCGTAATTTTTGGTCCGATTAGTATGATTCTTTTCTACAAGCTTTTTTTAACTTCATCTATTAGTAGTTAGTTGGAGCTTTGAAATTTTACACACATGTATAAATGTGTATCAACGAGGACGAGTGTGACGAGCAAAATACGATAAACTATTCTACATCATTCTAAACCCAATATGGCGTATTACCTTTTCTTCACAATCTCTTTTACATGGCAATCAGTTTGGTGACCTCGTTCACTTGATGCTGCACAGCCAAGGCAGCCTGCACATTGCCAAACTCTTCAAGAGCTTACAGCAAACACATCGTGTTTGAGATCCTTTTAATCAGTATTCCTCATAGAATTTGGGCTCATTTGATTTACCTCGATGAATATTTTGATCTTAGCTTGTATCCTGGGCCTGATGATTGAACCGAAAGGTAATAAAAGGAACTTAACAAGTATATGATATATATGATGTAGGGCCTTATGACGAAACCGGAAGGTCAGTAGCATTCTTCAAAAAACTTAATATCTCAACCGTACCACCTCAGGACACCAAGGCGCACTCTATGGTTTCTTAGTCCTTGCATTTCCACAAGGATCCCTGGGTGGGTCGAAAACGGTGGTTGTTGTCCTAACCAAAAAGAGAATCCTAACAATCCTCAAAGTGCGAGTTAGCGAGGAGATCATGCAGACAACGCCAGCGGATGAGAGGTTTTTCAAAGAAACGGCAGGCGAAGCAGCAAGGGCGTCACACGCTGATGAGTAACTTAGGTGGCCCAAGCTCGAATAAACGCCGCCTCCTGATATCAGCTGTGGAGTGGACATTATGCAGAGGTAGGAGCAGAAGCCCTAAATAAGTTATACCGGAAGAGATTGTGCCAGATGCAAAGACACGTCGTTTTGAGAGTGACCTGAGCGATCTACCTCAGTAAGGCAGAAATGGACAATCCAACGGTGCGCCGACCAGAAAGGATATATACCCTGTATAGATGAAAGCAAAAATGGAGCGAGAACAATAGCCTGCGAGGCTCATCAACGACCTCGGCTCCTGAATAGACAAAAAGAAGTGGGTTACTACCTAACCCAGCTCCTAAATTTGTACCTCCAGCAGGTGTCAAATTAGAGTCATCGGCGCTCCTTTACTGCCCAGACTAAGCTGACACTGCAGAGTACACTGTCTTTCAGTGACAGATATGGGCTCCCAAAAGAGGTGGGCTGGGATGTGACCCAGATGAGAAGAAGCACCCAGTGTGCATAAATCAATTCACCAATTTATCAGATTCTCGTGGGTTAAGAATTGCAGCAGAAAGTAGTTAGTCTCTCCTACCTAGGGGTTGACCCGAGTTGCGATGCATGCGATCAGTTGATGTGTTCATCTTCCTTTGTAGCAATATCACATCGGTTTTGCCACTTGAACATCGAAATCTGCATCTTCTCCATTTTCCTGCAGTTTCGTTGCGATTCACATATAGATGGGTCTGATCTCGTCCGCGAGGATGTCAAACGCAAACTGCTTCGTCAGATACCGCTCTATAAGCACTCGTAGCTCTTACAGCACACACTAGACTGTTGGGAGTTTCTTTCTTCACTCTTTCATCACCAATGTTTGTGCCCATATTGGGGACACATACAGAAGCACAGAGCTCACTACTCTCAACAGCAGGGCTCTTCAATTCGGTTTGTGACCAGCAATATTTAGCAGCATCCTGAAAAGAGCCGCTTGTGTGTTCGAAGCTTTTTTGCTTACGTATTCCATATGAGATTCGAAATTTAGTATATAGTCCAGCATTATTCCTAAAGTTTTCAAAAATTTCTTAGACCCGATTATTTGATTGCCCACCTTGACATTAATATATGCATTTTACAGTGTATTCCTCACTAAGGAAACAATTTTGTGTATGCACATCTTTTTATTCACTCTTCCCTTACATAAAAAATACACCCTATACTATATTTACAATTTTTTAATAATTCATATTTGGAGGGTACCGTATAGTTTCGCTTCAAATCAACATTTTGTATGCTGAAAAATAATGTTTCTATACATAAACTAAAAGTTACTTATAGCTTACTTTTAAAAATTTTATCCAAATCTACTACATCTTCTGCGATTTAGTATAGTGTTTTGAGCCATTATACTAGATTTTCGTCGATTTCAATCTTCCTGCCATTGGCTGGGAGCTTTCTGACGCTAATGGCTTGACACCCTCATTTGTGGCCGCTTTTCGCCATCGTCCACCGTCTATTCTGGACTCCGGTGGCTCGTCTGGTTTGGTTCAATGTTTTGA
This sequence comes from Leptarthrus brevirostris, assembly GCA_964036015.1. Taxonomy (NCBI): domain Eukaryota; kingdom Metazoa; phylum Arthropoda; class Insecta; order Diptera; family Asilidae; genus Leptarthrus; species Leptarthrus brevirostris. Next base: position 136,275,377 of record OZ038372.1, on the reverse strand, counting down.
CCTTTGACACGGTAAGTTTCTGGACCTTGTGTTTTCATCCGACTCCAATTGCATGTTAGTGAGCAGATGTCTTACCCCCTTGGGTTCGGAATCCTCGCATCATCCGCGCATTGGTTGTTATATGTTTCCATGCTGTGGGCTTCTTCAATTTCAAACGGTCCGACTATACTACCGTCAACGGCTGGCTCCTGACTGGTCGCGCGTGTTTGGGGAATGTGATTTTAATCTGGCAATAGGCGCCTTTTACGACGTCCATTTTGCATATTTTGTCCAGTGTATTCCTGTTATTGCTTCTACCTCAGGATTTTCTCATTTCTTTCGTCCTGGTACCTGAGGGGCAAAGCCTGAAAGAAGTTCTGTGTCTCGAGGAGAGATGAGCATTACCTATATTACTCGGTACTTTGTCATCTGTTTCTTTTTTAGCCGACCCTTAAAAATTCTAAGAGTTTGTAAACTCCAAGCGTAACTGTGATGCCTATCCTTAATCTCTGATTTATAGTGATAGTGAGAGTGAGATGATCCCTCTAAAATTACAAATTGTTTTGCGGATTTCTTTCGCACCGGCTTCTATGATTCAAAATATGTTATTTCCTCTATTGATTTCACCAATCAGACGAGGCCCCCGCCTACTACCCTTAGGTCTAGCGCCCTATTATATGGCCATTAATATGTTACTGAGCACCTATAGAATCACTCAGGGGGGCCCTGACGGCATTCCTGCTTCCTTTTTTGTAAGATGTCAAACGTATCTTGTCCGCATCTTTTATTATTTATTCAACCTGTCCTTGTGTTCCGGGCGTTTCCCCTGCTCTAGAAAAGCTCCTTAATTATTCTTCTAAAAGGCAGTAGATCTGATATCATCTCAAATTGCCGACCGATTGCTGGCCTTTATCATGTTGCAAGGATCTTCGAGGCTCTGTTCAATGAAGTACTGCGCTTTCACTGCAGTTCTCAAGGGTAAATCAACTACCACTAACCTTCTTGAATTCCTGAATTTCTCTTTATCGGGCATTGAATCAGGGAAATAGCTGGCTTGTATATTTACGGATTTTAATAGGGCCTCTCTAGAATTGACCATGGAATTCTCGTTCAAAAACTCTTTCTGCTTGGGTTTCCTTCTCGTTTCATCGAATGATCGTCTTCTTATTTGTTCGGTCACAAGCAGCATCTTCGTCACTTCTGGGGTGCCTCAGACCAGCATTCTTGGTCCGCTCCTTTTTATTCGGCATTAAAATGATGTTTCATTTCTTCTACCAACGCCAAAATTTTATGTTAAGCGGACGATGCCAAAATTTTTAGCACTGTTTCTCAAGTCTGTGACGGTGATCTACTTAACACTGATTTCGTCACGTTATGTGAATAGTGTACTCGCAGTCACCTAACCTTGAATGCTATCAAGTGCACCACTCTGAATTTTCCCCACAGCAGATGTCCTTTGCTCTTTGACTTATCTGTGGGTAGCAATGTACATATTTAATAGAGTAGACAAGGCTAGAAATTTGGGAGTAGTTCTCGGCTCTTGTCTTTCTATTGAGGGTTGTGTGACTTCGGTTGTTTTCAGAGCTAACTCCACGCTGGGATTTGTGAAGAGATGGTCTAGGGAGCTTGACGACCCTATCTAACCAAACTTCTGTACTGCACTTTTGTCAGACCAATTCTTGAGTATATCAACCCTGTGTGGGCTCCCTGTTTTGTTGCACATATCAATCGCATTGAGGCGGTGCAGCGCAGATTTCTAAGGTTTGCACTTCGCGGTCTTCCCTAGAATGACCCTGTTGCGCTCCCCTCTTATCCTGATCGAATGAGGCTCATCTTTTTGGACTCCCTTGAAAAGAGACGTAATATCGAAAAAATATCCTTTATTTTGGTCTATTCCAGGGATCGATAAAATCACCCAATTACTGAGCGCTGTAAACATCTCTATCCCGGACCGGTCCCTTGGGAGTCACGACTCCTTCACATTCCTCGTCACCGAACTTTGTATGGCATGCACGAGCCCGTTACGTCGATATGCCGCCTCCTCAACAGGTGTTGGATCTAAGCTGCCCCAAGGGACAATTAAAGATCCTTCATTGACTCCTCATCCAGAGTTATAAGTCTAAGAAAGCATACTTTTTAATATTAATTGTTTAACTCTTATTTGAAGTTAATTGTTTTTAAAATAAATTTTTCTTTTGCAAGCTTGGAGCCAGTATAATCACAAAGAAGTGTAAATTATAAATGTATGACGACTAAAGTACTACTAAGGTTGTTGTATATAATGTGCAAGCATATAATCTTCTTTTTTATGATAATTGAAAAAAAACTTTTGGAGAATTACAAAATCGATTATGTTTCCGTAAGGATTACTTCTACTAATTCGTAAGTGCGGTCGAATAAGGGTTCCTAAATATGGGCGTTACCATAGAATGTTTGGCAATTGGCTTTACACATTTTTCCCTTAACTTGCAAAGTGTATAGAAAACATCCTTTCATTATTGATGCGTTTAGTGCAGCTTTATGGAATACAAAAATTATAAATTACCACCTTCGTCTTGCGGATATAACACCTTTTCTTATTTCAACTTAAAATACAATATTAAGTCGAAGAGAAAATTTAAGCATAAATAAAGAAGATTATCGCGATTATTTCAAACTTTAATTACTGTACCACTTGAAAGTCTTCCCAGCTTTAATTTGCTTCCATTGAAATTGAAGTGATCATATTTTCAGTAAAATACCTGCATCTTGAGCGCTACAAAAGCTGAACCTGTTCGGTCCAAGATGCTGGGGTTTCACTAATTTATTATCTCAGATTCATTTTCATCGGTCTGTTTTCATTTGTAAGCCAGCAGGAGCGAGGCAAGTTCGACGATAAAATTCTGCTACAGAATAATTATAGTGAACTCTGGGTATCTTTATAAGTCCTGTGAAGTTGGAGTATCCACTGCCGCGTTTGTTGGCTGAACCTATCTGAAAGTTCCAGCAAACTTGCCGTCTTTTGAATTATTCATAATTTCTATCTGCCATCTGAAGGTCTTCTTTTACACGGAAAGTGGATTAAAACCGTTGATAAGCGAAACCAAATTCAAATTAAATAAAGTACTAAATTTACTCAAACACTCATACCGTTCCAACTCATTCATGAATCCGAGTCGGATGCAAACATACAGACAAACAGAACCGCACTTTATCCACAGACCATTAAACGATATTATTTTAAACAAATTTACATAAATGATACTCAGATCGTTGGTCCTGGATACGAGATTGCCAGTTACGACTGCCGCTTTCGACCAAAATCTTGTATTTGCTTCAGTCCAGTAGTGGCTCCGTAATACGGTGGCACATTCTGGAGATGGTTGTATGCAATAATAACTGTAATAACACTAACACCCAAAATCAATATGGAATTAATTTGTAAAGTAAATAGAGTTGCGGGGTATTGCGGGAATTAACACCGGACTGCAGAGGCATTTCTGACAGGAATTTCAATTTTCACACGCTTTGAGATGTACGTGCCTTAGGATGAGAACGGCAACACCACACAAAGGATACAGATTGGGATGCTGCAATTTCCATGTTGCATTAAGCTGATTTTAAAATAATTAAATTTCTCTTCCACTTTGAAAATTGCGCAAGGATTCTTCTTTAAGTTGATTTTAATGTTCTTTGTTAGTTCCCGTAAGATTCGCAGGTTTAGATAAAATAGGATTAGGATAGGAACAAATTATTAAATGCGACACTAGAAAGGAGAGGGATTAAGTGTATTTTGCTAATGACATTTTAAAGATTATGATTTAAATTCAAAGTGAGCCATTTCCTCTCTCTCTCTCGTAACTACTTGTGGAGCATGGGGCGGGAGAACAACTACACCCAATTCTCCGGAATGGTAGGTCGATACATTATCACTTACTCCACTGACAACTTAATTCGCACTTTTGAAGACCTAAAACACAAAGTGATTTTTTTAAATGTTGGTTGGGTATTTCGGTTTTAGTAAATTCGTTGTAAAAAATATTTGAAACAAGCTGTGGGATGGGTTTGCCATGGGCGTCAAAGACTCTACAAATGTGGCTTTTGGAACTACCCATGTACGAATTACCCGGCTTGACAATTGGGCCAAGCTTGGCCGAATGCTGGTGTGCCAAGCATTGGCATTTATAGCCTCATCCAAGCCTTAAGAACGGCTTAAAAGTCATACCTTGGTTTGGTTTCTCAGTTCAAAGTTAATCTCTACCCAAGTTTTAACTGCCAACTATTGGCAATCCAGCCTTTGCGCGTACTAAGCTAGTCTTTTTCAATACCTAACATTATATAAGTAAATAAAGATACATCAGGCTTAAAATTTAAAAAAATTCTTATTTACTTAGTACCATGATAAAAATATTATACCCATATTAGGAGGGCAGATATATTGCTTTGATACACATCACATCAAGTCTATCACGTTCTGATACGACCCCTCCCCCCCCCCCATCGGGTTCCTATCTAGTATTTCTTGGTGTAAGTTATTTAACAAGCCAACCTAGCCATTGCCACTTTCGCCTTCCAACACTGATGTCTATCCCACCTTGGTCTGTAAGACTGTGTAGGCCTTAGTTGGTAATAACCTTTGACCACTGGATGTTAAGGATGCACCGAAGACACCGGTTGAAAAAGGCTTGTTGATGCCGCGCCAATTACTTCAACTCCTCAAATTTGGAAATCTTCACAATAACGCCTGTTTTTCAATCAGGGCAACTCCAACTCCAATCTTGTCGGAGTTCTGATGTTAATGTTGGACACAGCCGATTCTTGATCAGACTACAGTGAAGAGGTATTCGACGTTCCAAAGGTAATATTTAAGACTTCAACAAAATATTCTCTCTTCCCTAACAAATAGCGATCCGTTGGTATATCTTACAGGATGTTCAGTTGTAACAGTCTTTCTTGCCAGTTTCTTGGCAATCTTGTATAGATGTGCAGGCCGCTGCTTCTGCCATCGCGTTGATGTAGTTCCGCTTGTCACGTCTTGCACTTCTTTGGGTGCCTTTCTATAGAGATTCGTAAGCAGTTCTTGGTTAACTTTCTAACTTTAACGTTAACTTTCCTATCCAGAACGAGGCCTAGACATCTAACTTGGGCATGTTGTAACACCTCAACTATAAATGTTAGGGTGCTCTTCCAAGTTTACCAGGACTTTGTCATCAGCGTAGGCGATAACTTTCTGTCCAGAATGTTCCAGATCTAAGAGTAACTTATTTAGGGCCAGATTCCATAAGAGTGATGAAGGGATCCCTCCTTGGCCTATGCCTCTTGTTGCAACTCTTTGAATGGTGGATCCTCCTAAGCTGGAGGTTACGATCCTGTTTTGGAGCATAAGATCAATTAGCTCGATAAGAGAACTGTCTAGATCCAACCTCCTCAAGGATGCTGTTATCACCTCTGGTTAATGTTCATAAAAGAACCTTCAATATCACGGAAAGCTACAAGTGAAAATTCCTTATACAATATATTGATTGGCTATCTCGGACGAACATACCTTTATTATATGCATGTTGCGAAAAAGACAGTTTAGATGGTTTGACTGTATTTTTAATATAGACATCTATAAGTCTCTCCAGGGTTTTAAGAAGGAATAATAACAGACTTATTGTTTTGAAGTCATTAGGTTCACAATGTGAGGTTCTTTCACCTTCGGAAATGAAGACTCTGTCCAAGAAACTGAAATATATTTGAGGTTCAGGCAGTCTTAATAAATTACTTCCAGGCACGGAATTAAAATTTCGAAGTCAGATTGAAGTTCAGCAGGGACAACACGGTCCAAGAATTATAGTGCTTGAAAGTTTATATATAGTCTATTTCAGTTTTCTTCTTTTAAGGATCTTACGGATTAGGCCATGGCTATCCGAAGCTACCGTATACTCAGCTTTTCGAGTTCTTGAACATTCCGGAGTGAGTGTAAACAAGTACTTCCAGAGTTTCAAGACCATATGAAGTTTAACTTTCGTCCTATTTGACTATAAGGTATGATGTCGTCTAGAGGACTTTACGGAAACAACCCACATCGGAGATGCTTTCGACTTTATTACATAAGCTCTCCCACGAAGATCGTTCCTCAGATCTTTGATCAAAGCATCCAACGAGATTTATATGTCGTTGATGCCAAACAACGTCTCGGCAGCAGGGGAAATGTTCAGGTTTCCTTCAGCAACCCGATTTCTACCAACTTCCAATTACTCGGTGAGATGGTTCCATCGGCGTTGTTTTGATCTATGACTACTCGCAAAAGTTGTCTTTCACAACATCGCCAAAAGACTTAGCACTTAAGGCAAAGCGGAGAGCCACATTTGTCCTTTTAGGCTGCTGCTTGCTGAGGCCGAAGTCTTCTTTTGGGCAAAGAGGTTCTACTTTTGGTGGCCAAAGACATTCTACCATTCGCAGGTTTCGCGGTCGTGGGAGCAACCAAGCGGCTGCATGCATTTAATTCTGAAATTTTAAACGGGGTTCATCTCCACTGATGATAAAAATGAATTAGCAATCACTCTGTCCATAGTTGAACGTCAGTGTTCTAAAGTCAATGTAAGTCCAAAATTTCTACTCTCCTCTCTTGGTATCTTATTCTTCCTTATCTTTCGTTAATCTATATTAATTCCTTTACAAATTGCAGTAATGTACGAGGCTTTAAAAATCAAATGCGGAATTTTTGAATTTCACGAGCTATTTAAGTGCAACTGTTTTGCTTTAAGGTCACATCTACATGAACGGGTCTTGAATACGCTTAAACGAGTAACTATTTTTCTTTCTGCTTTTCGAAACCCCTAATAGCAGTAGAAAAACGAAATTTGGAGCGTACAGTAACGAAAACATGACAAACAAAATTCGCCAAAAATGAACTCTATATGTTTATTATAAATCGCGAAGTCACTATCAAAGAGCTTCTTAATGATGTTGGTTTATCATGTGCCTTCAGCCAAGCAATTTTTTCTTCTGTATTAGGCATGATACTTGCATACCTGCTCACAATACACTGCTTGTTAATAAATTCTTGGCCAAGAACGACACCATTATCCGGAAGATAAAAAAACACAATCAAAGGACACTCACTACCCGAGTGAAAATAATTGAGTTGGTATATTCACGCCCAAAGAAAGTTCACATGTTAATATTTTTAAAAGTATATATACGCGCCAGTTGCGAGCATGCAAAACGGACAAATAGGCTCTGTTGTATTGTGCACGCTCCCGCTACAGGCACAAAAATCTAAAAGTACGCCCGCCATAAATGCACGCTTCTGTTACTGCGTTCTGGCCTTAACTCATTCGATACTGGTGATTCACCATGTAGGTTATGTAAAATCTCACTCGTATAGACGCGTGTTCACCATCATCAGCGACCTGATATTAAAATTGTCCCCAATGGTCGATGACTTACAAGGTGAGTTATGACAATAATAATGATAATAATTACATGAAATTTTTTATTTTTAATCTTATATATTTTCCAATTTTTTATAATCTTTATTAATCCGAGTAAATATAAGACTCAACTGCACAAACGATACCGGCTACTGCAGAGATAGTTTTGCTTTTCAAACGTTGATCTCGAATGAGTTACTTTATGAAAATAATTATTTGTTTTCATTTAAAAGTTTAGTCTAGAAAAAGTATGAGCTTAGTTTGGACTATTTCGTCCGTATTGGCATTTGAAAAAGTAGAAATTTTACTCATTTGAGTTCCATTCCGGCATTTTGACGATGTGCGTGCCTGTTTCAGGCTAGGAATGGGCAAGTTTTATTTTTACTCGGGTATAGGAGGCAAAGACAACAAAGCTGAAGGAGCTAAACGCCATATCAATAATTGCGTTCCTGAAGTGCTTCGATGATTGGAAAAAACTCGAGCACAAGTGTATCTGTTGGGGACTCCTTTGAAGGGGACAAAATTAATATTTATGAATAAACAATTATTTTTGATAAAAACAAAGCTTCACGTATTTTTCAACCAAACTTCATATGAGTGGTTTTCTTACTAGCTATTGTAAAGTACTATTATATTTCAATATAATAGTACAATATTTCACTTCATTATAAAAGGAAAACCAGAATCTAAGATTGATTTCCATAATCAAACTTTGTCAGATTTTATACTTTAACTTTAACTTGTCTTAACATAAGTAACTAGCTTTACGTTTTTCTTGAATTATATTTGAATTCAAAGTCATTATTTGACAAAACTCATTCCAATTCAGAGATTTTCCCTCTACTTTTTGAAAATATGGTATACTATGGTATGACGTCGAAAAGGTAAGTCGACAGTACCAAAAATTAAGTTAAATTCAAGAGCTGGTTCGGCGGCAAAAAAGCCTACGCTAACAATATATTGCACTAGCGTCGACAATATCCAACACTGTCTAATCGACCATTTATTGCAAACCTCACTACAGTACACAACATCTTGGTTAGTGACCAAAGGATTAGGAATTGGTAGCATGAGTCCGGCCACTATTCTGGTCGCCCGATGTTCGTATCTTTGAAGTGGAAATATACTCTAGAGAGGGCAATAACACTAACATACTAAAGACTTCCTGCAAAGATGGAAGACATGTCCTGTCCAAATACATACTCATCATAACTTTATCTTTCAATTTTATTTAACTTTTACTTCAGTTTTGCATTGAACATTTTTATCACAGCGCCGTTTCGTTAAATTGAAAAGGTAAAAGCGATAAATGTCAATGTCCTGCAGAGAGCTAAATGGCAAGCGACGGCACTTTCAGGAACCAAATCTCACCTAAGCGATAAGCCAACAATGGTTTCGGCAACTTTATCCTCTTCACTATAGAGCTCCCAGGCACTTGCATACAAAGTTCACTTAAGTGTCTCTTCATGCAAATGCCGTTATCGGGTAAACGAGCGCATTGTGTCATCTACACCTCCACCTACAGCGAAGTTTACTTCAACATTCGATTATCTTCAAACTGGTCTGAAAGCATTGATTCCCACAAAAGAATTCTTCAGGATTGTTTTGAAAACACCTGGCCAAGTTTCACCGCATCAATGGTCGTTTAATTACTGAGGAATTGAATGTTTCACAGCTCACGCTGATTAATTAAACCGTGTCGTTCTCATTGCGGAAATAATGCGCATTTCCTAAATATCTCGAGGACACAACACGCATCACTGCTATATATCTACGACCACAAAATGAGATCAAGGAATAGAGTGGTTCCTGTTATTATGTCTTGCCATATGCTACACAGAATTTAATTGAGCTTTGTGGTAGCCTCACCAGATTTGTTCTCCGACATTATAACATGAATAGGTCATCTAAATGAATTCTCCTATACCTTTCAAGGAAACTATTCACCATCCACAGGAGCAAGAATACTTCGCATGGAGACTCGTACAGCAAACCAAGTGCATACGAAAGCCCTTAAGCCAAGCTACTACGACGGCCTTTTCCCAGATACCTTTCGAGTGTCTATCCATCAAGTGGAGGACTTCTCCAAGGAAAGGGTAGTTCATTTGACTTGACGTGCATAGCGAATAAAATAGCAGGAGCAGGATATTAATGTAATTAGTCGAAAGGAACATTGCTGAATGGAGTACGAAATCTGTCTGCCATTCAGCAGCATAGTTAAACACATACCTATCCTCAATAAGGAGCATACCAGGCGAATGGAGAATTATTTATTTGAGATAATCACTACAATTAATTGAGTTTCTCTTGAATGCATGGAGCAAGTTCGAACAATTTGCGTCTGCCGGATGAAATTCCATTTAAATCTATGTCAAGTGTGAGGAAGCTGGATGAAAAACGTTTCAGTCACGGCTCGAAGAGAAATGAAATTGACAAAATTACTATTAATTACTGAGTTTTACGTCACACAATTAATAAGGAAAACGAGTTACAAATTCATAGAAATAAATTAATAAAAACACAAAAGGGACAGTTGGCAGTTGAATTGTATCTGTACACTTGTTACCTTGATTAGTATATTAAAAAAATCTTTTTATTTTTTAAATCAGTTTTACATCGATTTTCATATGGGCTCAATCATTAAACAGCTCTATACATCTCTATCTTCTATAAATGTCATGTGCATTAAAATAGCAGTACCGGAATACATTTTTAAAAAAGTGAATTTTAATCATCCCTTCCTTAGTGATTGGAAGGACATCTCTTGTAATTAATCTCTTCACTGTTTTAAACCAATGTGTGGTGGCAACACTTCAATTAAGAATGATTTTAGGGAATTCCCCCTTATATTAACCGCAAACTGCAAAATTTGATGTGCATTAAAATAGCAGTGTAACTTGGTTTCTTTGATAAATTTGTTGAAAAATTCGAAAGTGACTCTTTATTTTTTTCATCGGTATATATTTCAATGTAAGGATTATTCTGTAATATAATGTATAGTATTAAAAATGTTTATCTTTAGAAAAAGTGGGCCGCGCAAAGCATTGCACACCTGGGGAAAGGTCACTTATCAGGCAGCTACTTAGAGATGGCAAAACGTACAAATTTATACAAGAAACTTTAAAGTGTTCAGCCAAAATGATTAGTAATGCGAGAAAATGGGAAAATGTGGCTGAAAAACGGGGCGGAAGAAGGAAAACTACACCTCAAGAAGACAGGAATATTATAAATTCTTCAAAAAAGGAACCATTTATAATTTCGACACAAATTAAGCAGTACTTCATCAATAAGAAGACGCCTCGTAAAAGCTAATTTAAGATCGAGACGTCCTAGAAAAGTGCCATTATTAAATATGAGACAAATAAAAAACCGCCTATTATTTGCTAGAGAGCACGAAATGCGGCCCTCTTCTAAATGACGTTATATTTTGTGGAGTGACGAATCAAAAGTAGTTATTTTTGATTCTAGTGGATGCCAGAAGTATGTTCGGAGACCAATCTGTACAGAATTTAATCCAAAGTATACCAGAAACACAGTCAAACATGGCGGTTGCAGTCTTATGGGGCTGGGGCTGTTTTTCTTGGTATGGCGTGGGTCCAATCCATTGCATTAAGCGAAAAATGGATGCAGATGTTTATGTAAACATATTGCAAAATATAATGCTTCCATTTGCTGAGGAATAAATGCCTTTACGGTGCACTTACATGCAAGATAACGATCCCAAACACACTTCCCGAACGAAACGCGTGCTTTAAATCATCAAATTTGTGGAGTCATGTAAAGATACTCCGATTGACATTTATATACGAGTGTTTTTGAAATATTGTTGGACATTGGTAATGGGTATGTCGCAGTTGGTATCTCGACCGGATTCACACATTGCCCACTGTTTTCTGTCAGTTGACCGAACCGAAGAAGGACCTCATTCGGCGTGTTTTTTCGAACGTAATGCAGAACTTCAAAAACCATAATTGGCTGAGCGAACGAGCCACATTGACGGCGAGACAAAGATTTCGATGATCTCAACGCAACCATCCAAAATTTAAGTCCGGGATAATTATTTTCCTTCAAATCGGTTGACACAGTTATCAACCAGGATGAGGTAGTCAATTATCCCACTGAATGGGAAAGTACTAGAGGATGTTTTGATTCAATTCCCCATGCGTCTGGCCTTCGCGATGACTATAAACAAATCACAAGGTCAGCCGTTGGAAGTTTGCGGAATTAGCTTGGAGTTTCCGTGCTTCGCGCATGGTCAACTGGATGTCGCGTTTTTTGGGGGGCAGAAAGCCATCATCTTTGTTTATTTACTCGCCGGAAAAGCAAAACGAAAAAGATAGTTTACTAGAATATAAAAGGATGTCAAATGCATTTATATTTCATCATGTAAATAAAATACATTAAATTCATTTGAATTACAAACGACCGTCATTTAATAACCAAACGAAACTCAAACCGCACACGATGCGGCCAATATTATCGATCTCAATGAATTGCAGTTGGAAGGTTAAGGTTGATTAGAATGAATAATCGCTTATGAAGAGTTACAATCAAATCAATTTTAGGTGGTACGAAGTGCACCGGGTCATCTAGTATAATACCTCTGTACGTGTGTATGTCACTGAACTCCTCCTAAACGGCTGGACCGGATTTATTGAAATTTTTTGTGTATATTTGAGTGTGTCCCTAGAAGGTTTAGATTCACAATTGGACCTGGAAGGTGGCGCTATGAATTTCTATGAATTTGTTTTAGATTTTTTGCATATCAGAACATATAACCACAAAATTTCAACCCCCTCCCCCCACCTCCACCCCACAATATTTTTTAAAATGAAAAAATTTATATTTTGACATAATTCTAGTTCAAAGGATACCCGTACATGTGAAGAGTATGTGGTTAAAATTTCAGAAGGATCAGTCAAATAGTTTCGGGAGAAAACGAAGACAACACATTGGAATTTGCGGTTTTAAGAAAATACTCGTTTAGTTAGCAGCTGAGCGCTCGAAAACCTGAATAATTATGCCAGTATTTAGAGGTCTAACACCTCAATGAATTAGTATTTTGCTTAAACAAAAAATCTTGATTGATAAGGACGTTCAATAAATATTTCAGTTACTAAAGCTAGTGCTGTAAACTTTTTACTCTTCGTAAAAAGTTTAGAGCACTTTAGTAGGTTCCAATTTAGTTCATCCCTGTATTCAAACGTGACATAATCAATACGTTTTACACATCCAGACGGTTGCTTAACCTTACTTGGTATGTAAATCTACAGTAAAGATTTTTGTAAATGCTACGGTTCAACCGACAACCAGGTAATCTAATTTTTCGAGCAACTCTTCTTGGTTATTCTGATTTTCTTTGGCCACCTCATGAACACATATCCATCAGCCGGACGTACATAGCCTTTCATTTATTTTTACCCGAGGCGAGTGCGAGAAGTCTTGTATGTGATTTACAATTTTCGGGATGTTTCCCTGGTCGAGGCACTTGTCTGTCTACTGGAGATATGTGCCCCATGAATAGAACCGTTGAAGAAACCAAACTGTGGTCATTTAAATCACTTATGCGGGTTCGTCCTGCGGCTACTTGATTTATTTCCAAGCACCCAGCAATGATGAATAATTTATGTATCTTGAAGAATGCTCCGAAAATTCGTCTTTATGCTATTCAACAAGCCATTGTCGAAACAACAAAAAAGCAGTGTTGAAATGGACGTAGAGAACACTTGAGTTGATAAATCACATCATCATAGTCCTAACGAAATAGCTTATCATTTTGGAAATCGAGCATAGTGTCACTTATTTGGGCTACTTACTTATAGGTTAATCGAATGTAAGAAACTTTTTCAGGTTCAGATGTTTAACATGTGCTTGTCCGTCAGAACTTAGTTTATAGCATAATTTATGCAGCTCATCCCTGATTCATTTTTGTCTGAGAAAAACATGCAAACGTTTTGCGGTTTCATTAATCAATCGCCAAAGAACTCCGCCAAGAAGCTGCAAAAACGAAACGAAATCAAAACAAATAGTATTTTCTCGGAAGGATAATACTCTCCAGCTTAAGATATCACCGCAATCCTGAAGATTCGCGTCCGGAAGAATGGATTTCTCAGTCAGTGGGAATCATTGATTTCACTTTTTGCTGCTAGTTCCCACCTCTTCATCACTATTTTTCGTTTAGTAGAGTTTAAAATGGAAACTGCTTCTGAAGTTGGCTTCAAACAACAAAAACGGAACAACCATTGGATGGAGGGTGCTAAAGGAATGTAAGGAATAACCAAAGCTGTCGCGAGACAGTTTAAGGTCATTAATTCCGCTTTCGGTTTTTGTGCCTCGTCAGAACGTGTGGCCAAGGTGTAATTAATCTTGTTGAAGTTTTCTTTATTGTGTACCAAGTCACTAATGAGATAATATGAATGCAATTTTTAGCTGCTTTCACCCAAGGTTTTGCCTCACTCCACTTAACGACTTTTGGAGACTTTTTGATTAACGAACTTGGTGAAAAATTGCCATTTGGACCTCTTTAGGGTTCCTTCTTTACCCACGAAACTTCAAAAAGCCTTATTTTACTGGGCTGGGCTGGGCTGTGGGAAGACAAACCAAAATTATTTATTTATTTTTAAATAATATCAACTCCAGGAAAACATATATAAAACCTTTCTTAATAAGTGATAGACATTGGTAAGATTCATATACATATGAAATACCAAATAAACCTGGCTGGGTTTTGCCATAAAAACCACGTCTAAATAAATTTCCTAAGTAGTTACATACCTTCAGGATAGTTAAAATTTATACAAAAATTTAAAGAATTTTGTTTTTGATACAATGTTGGTACACAATTGTTACTAAAGCGTATATTTTACGCGAGAAAAATATAAATTGAAATAAAAGAAGCAAATATTATTGGAATGACGTTTTCTGTGTTCGAAAGAATGCAGCTACATCCGAGAAATGTCCTCCAGGACTAGTAGTAACATTTTTGTTGTTTTGTTTTGCGTGAGGGGTGAAAATCATCGAAAGGCACCAGGACACCCGATTGTCTCTGCTATTGTGAGATTTTTACTCACTAAAAACACCCCTCTAGGGATTTGCCGAATCAGACCACTTTATCCGGGTCCCTTTTCATCCCTGCCCCTTGCGATCTCAGAAATAGAGACCCGGACTAATCCAGTTTTCTTCCCTCACCTCGATTCTTATAAGATACCTCTGCCATTATTCCTTCTTCCATCCAGTGGTGTCCCATCAGCTTTCTTCTTCTGCTTGCTAGTGGAGGACACTGGCACACTTAGTGAGCCGTCGTCTCTTGCTCCTCCAGGCACAGTCTGCAGGTATCATCCTCGAAAATGTTCATCTTCTTTAGATGACATCTGAAATTACCATGTCCTGTTAGTAGTGCTGTCAGCCATCTCAAGGTCCTACGATCCATATCCACGACCTTCCTCTGTTCAACACTTCGGGTCGCTACAACCGCCATCTTAGCCTGTCTGCACGAGTCCACGACGTTCCACCGCTCCCAATGCTCGGTCGTGGCCCGCGATCCTAACAAGCCCTAACAACCCCCGCGTGCCCTCGGATCCACGCCAGTGTCATCTTATTTGATGAGGTACACGCGTTTAGTTTAGGGACACACTCCAAGAACTCTTTACCGTCCATACACGTGATCACCGCCTGATTATCGAGTGCCACCACTATCTTCTGTAATCCAGTGCGTTGACCAGAGCCAGCATCTCTGCCTGAAATACTGAGGTGTATGCCCCAGGCAAAGATGAGTGTTCAAATTAAAGTCATCACTGAAAATTCCTGCGCCTGCTCTCTCATCAATTCTGGATCCATCCGTGAATATTGTATCGTCGGTTAGACGGTTTTCAGGGAGGGACCCGTCCCTTATAAGCGTTTCGTGGTGCCTATCAATTACCCTTACTTTGCTTATACCATCAACAGGCATTTCTAATTCCGGTATCTCATCTTTGACAGGTTCCAGTATTTTCCTATGCCCTTGATTATCACGAGATCTGTACCAGTTTGCGCCTCGATCCATGCGAAGAGCAGCTGATGCAGCAGTTCTCCTCACATATATGTGCAAATACAGCAAGCCCAGTATCGTCTCTAACGCCATTGTCGGCATGGTTCGAAAGACTCCTGTTATCACCACACACGCTAGCCTCTGAACATTACTCAATTGCCTTTTTACGGTGGACTTTGAAGCGCTTGGCCACCAGACCACCGAGGCATATGATATAATCGGTCTCACCATCATAGTGAAGATCCAGTATGTGGCGTTTGGCCAGATGCCCCACCTTGGCCCACACACCCTCCCACATTGATGTAGAGCCCTGTTCGCTCTTTGGATTTTCCCCTCAACATGTCTTTGCCAGGTAAGTCTTGAATCTAGGAATACCCCCAAATACTTGACCGAGCCTGGGACCGTAAGTTCTTCTCCAAAGAGTTCTACTGGTCTAAAGTGTAGATTCTTCCTTTTCCTAGTGAAAACGATTAGATTAGTAAAAACGATTAGATCAGACTTCTTTGCATTTATGTAAAGCCCCTGTTCCACACACCATTGCTCCACCACCCTCATACCTCTCCTTATGGTCTCTGATACGCCGCGTATGAACTTGCCCCTTGACATAGTTGCTATGTCGTCGGCATACTCCACGTTATGTATGCCTTCTTCCTCAAGTCTACGAAGTAATAAGTCAACAGTAATGTTCCACAGAATGGGGGTTGTGGACATCCTCTGCCTACTCTCCCTCGCAGTCTAGATTCACCTCTCTGGATGTTTACTGCTCTTGTCTTTAACATATTTCCAATCCATCTCCTTACGGTAGGATTAGTTCCACGTTCGACAAAAGCATCCTCCAGCATTCCGAAGTCTATATTTCCAAAGGCTGCTTCAATGTCCATTATTGCGGACATCGCTATGCCTTTGCCATCGAGCTGTTCCTAGCACTAACCTACTCGTAACACATTCTTTCGCTCTAATTTTTGGCAACTTTTTTCCAACAAATGTGGCGCCATTTTCGAAATAATGTGTATTCTTTTGGACCGTGAACTTTACAAAGCCACAAATTAAATAATCCAATGGCGTCATCTTGGAGGCCAGTTGGACGTTGTTTTGGTTTTAGTAGTAAACAGCATTAACTCGCCCTTTCCCGAGTTCACAGACAGTCCACAGTTTTCGCACTGTCTTCTGCTGAACTTGTTCAGCGTACTCTCCATATATCACTTATTACGGGAACGAATTTTCCCGATACCAGGATTGCCAAATCTCCCGCATAGGCGACAGCCTTAATTGTTTTTCTGGTCAATACTTTGTTCATTACAATCCGCCAAAGTAGAGGAGGCAGAGCTACAACCTAAGGAGTAATGGTTTACCTAGCGATGGTCTCCCTTAATCGACAATAGGCAAACCCTTGACAATGTGGTGGACACTCTAACGCTTGTGTGCAATACGGCGACTCAGATTCCTTTGTTCGACCGCCATCCTAGAGGTAAGCCTAGACTTCCATGGTCATCAACGGAAATCATAATCCTCTAGAGCTAGTGTCGTCAACTTTTCAACTAATTTAAAAGGACTAATGTATGGAATTCCTATAAGGAATGCCTCAGTAAATTTAAGAAGTTGATTAGGAAAGCTAAATTCATGGAAGTTCTTCTGCAATAAAATCGAGAGCACCAAGTGCTAAAATTGAATAAGTGCGAGTTTGACTCGCGCATCGAGGGTTCCGTAATATTTTTTTATGTGACATATCTACTAATTAACAATTTTCGGTTTTTTTCTTTATTTGTACTGGGAGACCATACCAAGTGTCTGTCTTGATAGACAGATAGACGGATAACGAAGTGATCCTATAAGGGTTCCTTTTTATCGTTTTGAGGTACGGAACCGTAAAAATCCTCTCAATGATACCCAGAATCCCCAACCTCTTAGTTAAACAGAATAGAAGCTGGACTTCATGCAGTCTTGAAACTCTGGAGCTACTGGAGACTCCGAGTGGTTCACAAGATCCTCAGCAGGAGAAAGCTGAAATAGGCGGCACACAGCTTCAAGTACCATAAATTACCAGGCTTATATGGTATCATCTCAGCTGAACTTCAGTCAGCCCTCGAGATCCTTTGGCACACCAGATCTAAAATACCCTGTAAATAAGTTACACATGATTTTTGGATTCATTAATAAGAAATTCACTTGCTAGGACAAGACACAAATCGGCCCCTAAGTGCGTAATTAGAAGTATTCTGAAATTCGTATCGGAGACGAATACCTTCAATCTAAACAAAGGCAGCACCTCAACGATCGCAGCACAATATCTTTAGGATACATGACACCCACCAGCTTAACCTAACCTAATCTAACCTATAAGAAACTGAAAGCAATCAATTCCTAAAAATTATTAGGGGAATAATAATAACTAGAGTTAACTGAAGGATTTCTAAAGTACCCTCCTAGCATAAAAAGGACCAAAGACCTATCTTCATAAAGGAGCGGAATTATGTTATTACGATGGAGTCAGAATGACCATGGGTTAAACACCTGTTAAATTATATTGTTGGTTCAAGACCACACCATGGACGTTACAGTTTATGTAGCTATAAACTCAAGCTCATTTAACATGATCTGTTGCCTTGCTAATATTATCCTTCATGAATTGACTGCATCGGACGTGTATAGTCGTAAATTAATCTTAAGCTCTTTAGGCCAACTTTAAATCAAAACAAATCAATACTTCCAAGCTTATTCTTCAAGAAATGCAGTGTTACTGTGTCACTTAATATCCTTGGGGAGTTCCTACCGCTCAAGGAGTCAAGTACTCTCGGGGATTAATTCACGGAATTGCATCGTCCTCTTTATTATGCATAAAGCAAAGCCTTGCACTTAAATCAGAACACACTTTGCGCACAAATCTTGGTACTTAATCTTCCTTACAGCAATTAGCTGAACATACAAATGAGAGGAATAAGTGAGCCACCATAAACATCCTCGAGAACCCATTTGCAGCTGGCTCCAAACTACGTGCGCTGGGGAAGGGCGAAAGACTCCGGACGGGCAACAATTTCTAGGGCAGCAGGGAGTATAGCTACTCTGGGGTATCGAGCAACAACGAAGCCACAAAAAAGTGCAAGCGAACAAGCCTCAAACAAGCTCTCAAACAAAACTGCGCTCCCTGTAAAAAGCAGAGTCGGAGGAAATTCATTTTCCTTTTCAAAAATAATTATGGTACATGGATTTTCCGTTATGCAAAACATCGGTAGCGCCCAAGGGATCCGATGGAGAAAATCGAAGGCAGAAGACGGGGCAGAATGGAGATGTGTTGCCGCTGTTGTTGTTGCAATTGCAACAATGTAAACGCATCGAGATATTTGAAAATGCAGGCAGCAACACGAAGCCGATGCAGCGCATAATGGCTTAAGGGGGCGCTTTGATTGAATCCGATGGCAGTGGGTGTGCCAGCGTGGACGTATCGCAAAAGTCGGAACAAGACAGAAATGGAACCATGGAAGCCTCATCGTCTTTCTTGCTTTTGGCAGGACGGCAGAAACCTCCAGTTGAATCAACTGATTGACTGTATTGATTCGTTTTGGGACTGTATTTGCACCCCCAGACCCTGGGGTGGGTTGGATTACGGAAACCCAACCAGAAATTTGTATTCCGGAGAGAGAACCAAACTAATGGAATTAGCCGAGTTGATATTTTATCGGAACAGTGGGGAATTGGATTTCAATAAACGTTGCTCTCCGATAACAACCCGTCCACATCTCGAGGGCTTTGCGTTTTCAGAGTCGCAGTCTACGTGTTCCTTGCAAATTGCCAATCCGTCGTTTGAGACATTATATACGTTCTTCGTTCCTTTGATGCAAGCTAGCAAAAGGACCCTCTACCCTTAAAAATACTGTAATTGAGGCAAGAGACGATTAGAAAGAAACTTCCGTTTAAAGTACTGCAGCCAGTCGAAGCTCACTTTTCTCAAAGTTCTACGATTACTGTTACGAAATGATTTGCAAATAAATTCCGAGTCGATAAAGGATTTCAAGAACAATTTACTTGCACCTGTTATGGATATTACAAAATTACAGAATTCACTTCAATTTCAGTTTGTTTGTGGCATTTCAGTATTAAAGGATCTAACTTCTGGCTGGGAAAAATGCAAGAATTTAAAGTTGAGTTTCTCTGGCACTTTCTGATCCTACTCGAATCGAGGATAACATCATGCATTATTTGTCGCTTTGAGCAGTTCTGCATAAAACAATTCGAACTTTCATCCTTGGAAGAGCTTAACTTATCTCCTAAATTCTCTTCATATGGATGGTGTTCATTCCTAATTTATAACACCCGAATTCCAGCGAACCATCTTTTTCCAGAAAACTTTTAACCAGCTGCACTGAAATTTCACCTTATGGTTCCCAGTTCCAGTAGTGCCTCGGCTTTAGCTGCTCTGAGCCACCGAGCATTACGAACCTCGCTCGCATTCTGGTTATAAATTTACAAATGTCGCATATGTGCAGAGGCTCTTCGCTTGTCTAGAACCCTCCCCACAAAACCCCAATAGAAACTTGAAAAACCGTAAATGAATAATGCGCGTTCGAAAGCGCGACTATGAAGAAAACTTAAGATGCCACCGAGGCGTTGCAGGAAGGAAGAGATAAAGGAACTGGAAATGTAGATGGCACATCAGCCGGTCTCCAAGACCCCGAAAAGTTTTTAAAGTTTTCCGCTTTATAAGCGCTAAGTGATTTCTATTATTCCATAACATGTTTATGGGCGCACTTGTTCGCCCTGGGGCTGGGCTGTCTAACCACCGCACCCGCCACCACACCCACGGAAAGTAATGTACATAAGTTCGACTTCCCTTGTGCAGAACAATTTGAATGCGTCTTGTGCAGAGCCAAGAGGTTCTTGAATACTCCGAACAATACCCTGAATGCAAATTGAAATCTCGAGGAATCTGCGGATTTTGTGCATCAGGCTCGAAAAAGAGCGAAGTCACTGGTGCTGGATTCAACCTACGATCCGCAGAAGTTGGCAAGTATTTACGGATATCATTTATAATTAATTGAAACCAAGAGTGGAATGGAAAAGTTCATTTTACGCCCTGCCTTCTGGCATTTGAATCCTATTTGCGCTGTGTCTGACTTTCAAAAGGATTCGGTTCGCAGAAGTGGCAGACTTTACGAGCCGCTGACTTCTTGGTTTTGCTGCTTTTCAATATGTAAATACCTTAAATTTTCAGGATCTGTGGGAATTTAAGAATGTCGCCTTCCCTCTAACTGTTAATGGGCAAATAGACAAAGTGATGGGTATTTCACGATTCATTTTGTCCACAAATTAAGCAGAAGGAAACTAATAAGACCATTTGGATTGATTTGGGTTGGGGACAGACGAATTTCAATACCGGAGCAAAATTAGATGATGAGTTTAACTATTTAAGTGTAAAGTCCTTTAAATTTGCGAAGTACAAAAGGAAAACGAATAGTAGAAATAGAATTAACCCTTCTAACACAGAGGGCGTACTTCTTGGTAGGACCAATTCACCAACAATTCCAACAAAACGGTGGAATGAGGATCCCACACCAACATGCATAGGAAAAAATAAGCAAAAGGAAGGAATAGGAAGAAAACAAGTAAGGAAACCCACCACACAACAAGCATAACAGATAGTCACGGTAGCACAGAGAATATAACAGGCCTACATAAATGGTTAATTGGTTCATGCATGCCATAATTTGATCTCGATGGGCCAACATTCAATAAAGGCAGTCTTCGGAGATTATGTTGGGTCTGTCTGAAGAAAACCTTGCTGAGAAGAGTACCCAAGCCTATGTTATAGTTCCAAAGCTGGTTAATAAAGACCAAGTCAGCGACTTTGTGTCTTTTCTCAAGTGATGGCAAACCGAGCAAATGGAGGCGGTCGCTGTAGGGCGGGAATCTAATCAAGGGAGCCCTATTAGCGAAAACCGTACGAAATTGCGTTGCACCGATTCGATTCGATTAAAATGAATAGCGTAATAGGTTGACCAGACCTGAGATGCATGTTCTAGAATAGATCTAACTAAAGAGCAGTATAAATGAATCAAAGTTGGTAAATTCGAGAACTCTGTAGTCCAACTCTTTACAATGTCTAAGATTAAACTGCCTCTAGACACAATATAATTAATATGCAGAGTCAAGTCAAAGTTCCTATCAAGTTTTATCCCAAGGTTTGTTACGGACAGCACGCGACGGAGACAAGGAAAGTGTCTAAGTCCTTTTGAATGAGGGCGCCGTCACCATCGCCCTTAACATAGAAGAAGTTCTTCATGTCGTCAGCGTATAACAGAACATTAGAATAAAGGAGATCTGATGGACAATGTTATCAACGGCAAAAACGAATAGTAGAGGGCCGAGATGACTACCTTGTGACACACCAGATGAAGCTCTGAACATTTTTGAGGTAGAGCCACGGAGCGACACACGCTATGTCCTGTCTCTTAGATAGGAAGAAATCCATTGGAGAAGAACGGGGGGGGGGGGGGGCGCTTTACTCAAATCCGTGTATATACAGTTTGTCTGCATACCTCGTTGGAAACCTGAAATAACGTGGGAGGTGAGTTCTAGCAAGTTAGTAGTCTTTGATCTACCGGAAAAAACCCATGCTGATTGGGGGAGATTAAACTTTGACAGCGCTTAATAAGCTACGAATACACTAACGATTCAAATAACTTGGATATGCAAGATAACTTCATGATTGGTCTATAATAGTTATGATATTCTTATGGCCCTTTCTTGAAAAGGCCCTTCCACAATGTGGGAAATTTACCAGCTTGAAGGGATTTATTGAAGGACTGGAGTGAGAAGGGCATCGAAGCAGAACTTAAAAAATGCAGGAGGAATACCGTCAAGGCCGGAGGAAAAAATCGGATGAAGCGGGACGATCCAAAATATGATCAAAATTATTCTCACAATGCTCAAAGTTATCGGAAGAAGAGGCACTCTCAAAAAATTAGGCAAAATTATTTGCTATGTCACGACATTACTTGAAGACTGCATACCACATTATAGATGGATAGTTGCCTGATTTCTTTTTCATATTGACGAATTTAAAGAAATTACGGGGGTCACTAAAGTATATTATCGCGAACTCTAACAAGGTATTCCTTAAAGAACCTGAAGAATAATGCCTTAAACCTATAATATCAGGTTACAAGAACAGAATAGGCTATTGCGCTTTTGCAACGCAAGTAATTTTTCCAAAGTTTGTTCTTCCTATTCCTGAGGTTCCGAAGTTCGGCCCTAAAGGGAAAGGAGCAGGTAGACCTAATCTGTTTTAATGAAACAAAAGAGTTAAGCAAAGCATAGATCTCATTATAAAACAGGGATTGGGGACATCAATATCATTATTGTCCAGCAATGCCGAAAAATCTACTGTGAGGAGCGTAGACGTTATCTCAGAGAAGTTCAATTTATTATAGTCATATATATGCTGCTCTAAATTGGGATCCACAACACTAGTACCATGGTAACAGAAAGAGACGAAGATGAAAACTATGAATAGCGGATAACTGATTGGAAGCTAATTCGACTGTAGTATTACTCAAATTAGAAGTAAACACAAGACTCAACTGCCTTCACATTTAGTGCAAACAAGAGGAAGCGATGGCATCAAGAAACTGAGAAACCCTAGCTGTGTGATAACATGAGGGAAGGAAGTCGTCGTCATCATTATTGGGTAAGTTAAAGTCACCAAGAAGGCGAATTTCGTCTTCAGGGTTCGTCATCTTATAGATGAAGTCTAAGCTTAGCGTTAGAATATCAGACTATGCCCTTCTGTATCAACGCAATTTGTCAGATAAGGGGGAATATAGCAAAAGAAAATAGATACATTTACCTTAGGAATAGCTTAAGAACCAAGAGTTCAATAGTCAAGCCTTAACCTTTTACACGCCTTCCCAGGAATTATGTGGGTTTCTTTTATAGTCTAGCTTATATTCACCCACCTTCTTTAAAAGATCAATAATGAAACTCCTGGAGCTCCTCGTTACATCTAATGTTCGTCGATTTTGAGAAGGCGTTTGACAGCGTTGATTGCGAATATATTATATAATATATTACCATCATAAAGGAGTCCTACTCAGAAGCCTCATGTCAATTCCCACACAAAGGAAAACTGTGGAGTGGGACAAGGATGCCTACTGTCACATTTGCTTTACCTGATCGTCATTAATGACGTATTGTGCAGCGCCCTAGATGTAGAGAAGGTCCCAGAGCAGGGCTTAAGATCAATACTGCTAACACCAAGTTTATGCACAGTAGGAGAAAACACGAAATTTAACTTAAAGAGCAAGTGGATAAATTTTGCTATCTCGAAAGTATAGTTACAGCAGACGGCGGACCTGAATCTGATATATGGGCTCGCATCAATAATGCTCGAGTTGCATTAAACAATCTTCCTGAGATATGGCGCAATAACAACATCTTCAGACGCACAAAACTTCGAACTTTGGAATCGCATGTAAAATTTATTCTGTTGTACGGCTGGCTGGCTGGGAAGTTACCTGTCAAATAACATCTAAGATACAGGCCTTTGTCAACCGATTTCTCCAGCGCATCCTTAACTACCAACGAAGACCTATACTGACTTACAGGCCAAGACGAGTGTTCGCAGGCGAAAGTGGCAATTAATTGGCCACACTAAGAAAAGATAAAAAGAACAGACTTTACAACAGGCTCTAAATTTGAATTCGCACAGAACCTAAGAAAGACGCCGAATTGGACGAGTGCGCAATACATGGAGAGGATCCGTAGAGAAGGAAGGCTCCCAGATCCCCAAATCGTGGCATCAGTTACAGGCGTTCATGCAAAACCAGGTGGAGAGCCGGTGTAGTAGACGCGCAAGGGGTTGAAGGTCGAAGAAAGTGAAATGTTAATAAAATTTTCCGGCTATCTTCACTCCGTGGTGCAGTAATCCCTTAAAAGTTTAAAATCTCGGAACCCGCCTATAGTGAATTGTCACGGGACAATCCTGTAAACATTCTCCCCCTAAAGAAATTATAGAAAGTCTGTCACGATAAGAGGGGAGGATGATTTTTTTTAGGATGTGTGCAAAGCCGGGGGGGGGGCAACTCTTTGATGCGTTGTTATGGCTTTGCCGGAAGGAAATTCGGGTAAGGGGAGTGAGGAAACCTGAATGCTTTATTTTTGCATAGCTTTGAGCTAGACAACAGCCCAGAAAAGTAGTATATTTTTTAATTCTATTTTTAAAAATCCACTGGGAGACCGAGTCTCGAACTCAGGAACCATAGCGTGGTGGTCATGTCGCTCAACCACTTGATCCAACTCCGTTTCCCTTCTAACCAACATATACTCGCGCAAGATGGGATTATTCCACGGGAGACCACGAAAAACATCTACGCTGCCCCGGTGCGGTGGAAGTACCCTACGAAGTAAAGAGCCCATAAAAAACTAGCGTATTCTACATTAGGTCTGACGAAGGTGAAATATGGAAGCCTCATCAAATTCCCTGGGCCATCGTTTAACGAAGCCCACCGTCGAGCAAGCCCTGCAGCTCTACACAAAATACTTCCGTCTATGGAATAATCGAAGAGAATGGTATATTTTCTGCGGGAGGAATTCATAGGAGTGCAGGAAAAATTTCGGTGGTTCGGAATCCACTTTGAATTGCAGGTCCACTTACATACAATCATTGTCTCGAATGGGGTAGTATTTCTCTCGCCCCATGTCCCACAAGGGATTACGGCAAGTAGAGAGAAGCAGGTAGCAAAGATCATGTGCAAGTGGCAATTTACAATTTTTCAAAAAGAATGCAGGAATGCCGTCAGCACCGCTCGAGAAGCAATCTGATAGCTCAGAAAGGTATTCAGTAACCGTTACATCGCCAAATTCAAAGTCCTATGGTTCGAGTGATGTAAGCAAAAGCCTTGTCAAATGAGTAAATTTAGTATAAAAGGAAGGCAGTTCGAAAGAATCAGCAAATAAATTAGCTAGCGAAGAAGGGCCGCTGCTTTCGCAGTCACGGAGCCTCAAGAAGAGTAGGGATAGCCAATATAATAAGGGTCGTTCAAGTATTACGTAACGCATTTTTTCTAAGATTTCGGCCCCCTTGTAACACACACATTACGTAACACTCAGATTATTATCTTTACCTAAAAATGTCAATTATGTTGCGCAAAATACCTGAATAAGAAGTAATGTAAATTAAACGACATTTCAGACTACTTTGGCCCTAATGTGTATACGTGCAATTCGTAAATTCATGGCTTGTAGTTTAGGTGGTTTTGCTTGACCGCAACGGTTGGACTCTTAGAGTCCAAGTTTTCATTTTTCATTTTAGTCTAGAAAAAGTGTGAGTGTACTGTGCTTGGTTTGGACTATTTCGTGCGTCTTTATTGAAAAGTATAAGTTTTACTCAGACGAACCGTGCCTCATTTGACTGCCAATTAGGCGTTTTCACGCTATGCGTGCCTGTTTCAAGCTAGGAATGGTCGAATGTTATATATTATATAATATATACAGCATTAAGGCGTTAACAACAAGGGGCTACTATAAAACTAAAAATGTTTTCTTTAGTTTATACGCACATGTGCTTTTATGTAAAAGGTATAAATAGTATAAATAGATAAAAAAAAACCCTAAACGGGGTGAGGTAGGGTATTGATGTCGCACCTATAATGAAGATAATTACCTGGGCTATTTAAGTTAATGACTAACATGGCATGTTCACAGTGGTAAATAAAAAAAAAATCGAAACGAAAAATCTTACTAATGCTTACTCCAGGGAGTAGGGAGTGGCGAAGTTCTCAAAAAAGTTCTTACGTAATTTGTGAATGACCCCCGACGAGCTTTGTCTATCTTCTCTGCACTATGATTGGAAGTCGGGCTTTGGAACGGGAGAACTGTGTGGGGCATGTGTGCATATACTATAATCATAGAAGCAGGCCCCTCTTTACCATTGGGCACTTCGGGCAAATGCCGGGGGCCCCCTAATCAGAGGGGCCCCCTAATCGATCATTAAAAAATAATAATATAAAATATATTTTCCGAAAAGTAAACTGCTGCACCGCAGTACGGTTAGTCGTGCATAGTACACTCATAGTACCATTTCGTGCTTTTTTGTATTCATTAAGTAATACTAGATTTTCATATATGCATTCAAAATAATTATGTAAACAAATAAATATAATAATTAATCAAATCCTTAATTTTCCTTATTCACTCCTTTTATCTATTGTGATTCGTTATTGAAATAGTTCCTTGCTATATAAATTTAATATCATCAATGAATAATTTTTTAATCTTCTTGGGGCCCCATCGATTGAAAGTGCCCTGGGCCCCCAATAGGTCAAAGACGGCCCTGCATAGAAGTGGAGTTATATAAGACCCATAAATAGACCTAACATCATCAACGAAAGTAGGTGAAACAAAAGGTCCTATTTCGACTAAACGGAGCGATCCACGGCATCACCGGAATAGCTGCCCAGAGGTAAAAGAAATCACATTGGGAGCGCCCAATCACCTGTTTACATTATTCGCTCTGTCGTCCGCTTTATTGCTCCTCAAAACGAAAATTTCACACATCTTTCGCTTTGATTTCAGTTCATGCCACGGCAGCAGAAATAAATTAAACCAATACTTCAATATCGATACAAACATTTAGAATATAATCAACCTAAATGCAATTGAAAAAGTTACGTGACCAGAAAAGGGAACGTGAATTCACTTTTTATCGAGGTAACCTCAACCCTCATTCTGTAAGGACGTAACGAAAGTGCTCTAAAATAAGCGCCTAAACAGGCACTAATGCAACACCATTAACTGGAATAGAAGGACACAGTAGCCGCTAGTTGCGAGTTATCGTAAAAAAAAGTGCTGCTTGCACCCTTAACCTCGCATAAATCTCAAATTACTATTAAAATTAAGAAAGGGCACTCAATTTTCATTTAGTTATTTCCAATAATCAATTAACGACACTCAATTGCCATTAATTCTGTTTCAATTTGCCATTACACAAGAAGCACTAGGAAAGCATTTTCCGCTCCGAAATTAAATTCATGTGAACCTCTAAATTAACAAAGCTGCATTGCGCTGGGTTCCCATAGTCCTTAATCTAAAAGGTGCAATAATTTTGGGGCTATAATCCTTTCCTCCGTAAGTTACCAGGATTCATTGCGCCATTTATCCGTGATGAAAAATTCGCGGATGCACCTTTCTCTATAGATTCCAACATTCACTGAAGACGGGTACCCGCTTGGTGGCATTATAATCTTAAGAGTTTGAGTCCTTTTTCGACAGTTTAAAATGCCCTTCACACCTTTACGAACCGCCCGTACTTCTTTACGCCCACTAGTTTACGACTGTCGTCCAGCTCCGGAGGAGAAGAATCTGGAATGGGGCAAACTTTAATCTGTTAATTATTTGTCTTCAACACCTGCTTGCACCGACACCTGGCCAAGAAAGAATAGAGAAACGGAAAGGCTTGAAGATAAGGCAACAAATGAATAAGGGCGCGCTTAAATAAGTAGCAATCTCACTTCAACCCGCTTTAAATAAATTATTTATCCATTCCGAATAATTAAATGTTTTCTTTATCGCTCCTAACTTGCTGGACTTCTCTGAAAACTTTTAGAGTTTTATATTTACATTCTGCCTCCCCCGTGGAGAAAGTTCCTTTCAAATTTTCGTTGAATTCAGCGCCCTGAAGGAGTTCGTCCCCCGAGATGGGGCGCATCCCTTTATCTTATTCAAAAGTTAAGTGTTAATTGCTTTATTTTTTGTTTGTGCTTTATGAAGGTCCTTACGGATTTCAAGTGGAAGAAAGCTCTGCCTTTTCTATGCCTTTTCAAGTGTTTGTTCAGTTCATACACGCTGCTCCCCAGTTCTTCGTCGACGTCGATTGAAGGAAGAGCATCGTAGGAGGTTCCTTATGTCCTTGCATCTTGCATGCACTTACCGGACCCTATCAGTGATGTTTGCATTTCTAGCACTCGTCGCTCTCAATGAAGATTTCATCTGGCACCGTTCCAACTATAGTCGGTTTCTGGTGAAGGATGAAATTGACTCTTATCGAGTTAATTACTTCGCAACTTAAACAGAATAATTGAAACAATTAAAATATAAACTTGCAAGTTTATCCAAGTTATCACGAATTCATCAACTTTGCCGATACTGCATAATTAACAAAGGAGAATTGAACTTTTGTCAGTACAAATGAGTTAATTTCGCAAGCGAAAGTTTTATGTAAGTGTTGCCCAGGAAGTTGAGCGAATATAGGGCGACTACACTGTGATGGGCATCACTTTCGATTTAGCTAAGAACTATTGACCCAGCACTGCCCGATCCGAAAGTAGAACAAAATCGATCAAAAATTTTTAAACCAATTATTCTTCATCAACGTTCCTACTACAACTACCTGCTATCGTCAAACTTCAAACACCGGCTTAATACTTACCATTTCAATGGGAGTTACATACCAAAACTTGCTTTCTTCGCTACCAAATTCTCTCTTTATTTAATATTGACTAACTATACTTACACGTAGGTAGGCACGTATTTATAGCTATTCGAACTTACACTAGATAAAACGATTTTTATTGAAAAGAAATACTATAACATTTCCAGCCAAATACGAGTTAAACTCACTCACCGATGTTTCCGGATAATATTGGACCCTATAGCCATTGTGCATTTTTTTTAGATAAGCGGGTTAGAAGGGCTGCTCCTTATTGGGTCCTGGGAGTCACCGAATGTGTATTTACATAGCACGTAGGTACTCTCTAAGAGGAAGTGTATTGTCCGGGGAATGGGTTTCTCTCCACCTTATACTGTCACTTTTGCTTTTCCTGATCGTCATTAATGACGTATTGTGCACCGCCCTAGACAACCACCCTTCGCGAGGGATTAGATGGAAACTCTTGAACTACTTTAAGCAACTGGACCATGCCGACGATGTATGTCTCCTATCTAACAAATGTAGCCCAAATGTCCGAAGCCCTGAGCAGAGACTGGCTTAAGATCAATGCTGTTAAAACTAAACTTAAGAGCTTGGACTCCAGGAGACAATATGAAATTTATCTGGAAGAGCAGCAAATAGAGCAAGTGGATAAAATTTGCTAAAGCTGTAGCTGATGTACAGGCTCGCATCAATAAGGCTTGAGTTGCATTGAATACTCTTGCTGAGATCTTGCGCAATAACAAAATTTCCAGGCGAATAAAACTCCGGATCTTCGAATCGAACTTAAAATCTATTCTGCTGTACGGCTGTTCAATACGGAAAGTGACCCGTCAAATAACATCTTTGTCGACCGGTGTCTCCGGCGCATCCTTAACATCCATTGGCCGGAGATCATTACCAACGACGCCCTACAGAGACTTACAGGCCAAGACGGGATAGACACCAGTCACAACAGGCTCTACACGAAATCCAAGGTAGACGCCGAATTAGATGACCGCGCAACACATGTAGAAAATCAGTCCAGCGGGAATATACCCAGATCAACAAATCGTGGCCACAGTTGAAGGCGTTGACACAAAACCGGACCATGTCGGTGTAATAGACGCCCTATGCCCCACAAGGGGTTAAAGGAACCAGAGAGAGAGAAGTAAGTTGTACAATTCAGATTCAAAAAAAGAAACAAAGATTAAACTAGGTGTTGATACGTGGGTATGTATAACAATGGTGACTTGAGTTAAACTCTTCTATTATCATTTATTGGATGTCTCATCGTCGGCATATTTCAGGTGCGTAAGGTGATTAAAAAGTTTCCATCTAATCCCTCGCGATGGGTGGTCACCTAGGGTGCTGCACAATATATCATTAATGACGATCAAGAAAAACAATGTGACATTGGACTCCTTTATCCACACACCATCTTTTATAACTTCTCCGCAACACTTTCTTGTCTTCATTGATAGTATTGCCTCTTCTGGATTGTCGCAGGTCAGTGGTGTGGTTCACGGCGCTGGCAGGTTTTTGGACTTGATGTTCTCTTCTGACGCCTCGGGTACTATTGTTAGGCTATGCCTATCGCCCCTGGTTCCTGAATCTCATCATCACCCTGCGTTCCATGTGATTTATTGTTTTCATCCAGTAACATTAACTTCTCTTGATTGTAGTAACTTTTGTTATAACCTGTGATTGGTCGAGCGTTTTGTGTGAGCGGGACATTGACAAGGCTGTGAAATCTTTTTACGATATTTTATCAATATGTTTTGCAGACTGTGTTCCAATTTCAAAATCCAATAATTCGCGTACCTTTCAGCCCTGGCTCAATCGGTGCACGAAACACTTAAAAAACTTGAAAAGTAAAGCTTGAAAAAGGTGTTGCTCCTCAAGGATTGATTCTGACTACTTGGTTTACTGCACTCTGTGCGATCAGTTTTGGTCTTCTTATACTGACTTTTTAGGTAGAACTAGGCAAACCCTGCGAGCTGAACCTAAGCAATTTTGGACATTTCTGAACTCTAGGCACAACTGTGATGTATACCCCTCTACAATGTGCCTTGATGGTCGTGAAAGCAATGATCCACTTATAATTGCCAACTTCTTTGGTGATTCGAATTGAATTCCAACTGTGATACTAGCTTTAAAGATTTTACTGATTTGAAGAAGCTTCCGCCGACTTCCCTTCATTCTAAAAACTTAATGTTTGACGAGGCTACCGCATTGAAATATATTACGAATTTGGCTAATAGTTTCTCACATGGTCCTGATGGCATTCCTGCGTATTTCTTGAAAAATTGTAATGTGTCCCTGGCTCCTATTTCTCTGTCACTTGTTTGTTCAGTTTGTCTACTTGCACTGGTGTGTTTCCTCAACCCCCTCTTCAACAACAACAAACGTGACATCACCAATTATCGACCAATTGCCAGTTGATGATGTATTGGCAAAGTATTTGAGGCTATGGTTTGTGACATATTTTATTTCCACTGCAAAATGTTCTTGGGAGCTTTCCAGCATGGTTTCATAAAGGGTGAGTCCACCACTCCCAACCTGTTGGAGTTCTCCAACTTCTGTATACCTGTAATTGAAGCTGGAAAGCAGGTTGATTGCATTTTCACCGATTTGAGTAAGGCCTTTGATAGAATTAATCACAAGATTCTTATTTACAAGCTTTCAGTTCGGGGCTTTTCTCCAGTCTTCGTCCAGTGGTTATGTTCTTATTTGTTTTATTTCGTAGTGCACTTTCTGACGAAATCAATAACTCTTCTTGGGTGCCTCAGGGCAGTCATTTAGGAACTTTACTTTTTATTATTTACATCAACGATGTATCTTTGATTATATCTCATTAGAAATTCCTCTGTTATGCTGACGATGCCAAAATATTCCGTGTTGTGTCAAATGGTAATGACCGTGCCCTATTAAATTTTAACTTAGAGACCTTCCGCAACTGCTACTCTATTAATTTTCTTCCTTTAAACATTTATAAGTGCACTGTTATGTCATTCTATCGTAAAAGAAATCCCTTGCCTTAAATTTCACTATTGACTATGAACAGACTTGACAAGACCAGAGATTTGGGCGTTGTCATCAATTCGAAATTTTATTTTGAGTATCATTTTGACGCTATTATCAGTAAGGTAAATTAGTCCTGTGCTTCGTCAAAAGATGGTCAAAGGAGTTTAATGACTCATACATAACGAAGCTGCTTTATTGCGCTTTTGTCCGACCAATCTTGGAATACGATTCACCGGTTTGGTCTCCTTTCTATGTTGCTCATATCGATCGTATTGAGGCTGTCCAGCGTAAATTTGTGAGATTTGCTCTTCGTGGCGTTCCGTGGGCTGATTCTCTTCGTCTGCCTCCATATGTAGATCGTCACTGCTCTATTCTTTGCAGCCTCTTGAGGTTAGACGTAAGAGGTTTGGAATCATATTTGCTTTTGACTGTCTGCGAGATGTGATTAATTCCCCCGATTTGTTGGCTGCTTTGAACTTCTCGGTTCCGTCTCGTTCCTTAAGAGCTCGAAACTTTTTCTAACCCCCTCATAATCGGACCAACTATGGAATGACTGACCCTACAACTTCAATGTCTCGCTTATTTAATAGTAGTTTTGATTACACTGACTTTCAATTTTCCAAGTCACAGATAAGAGATCGGCTTGTGTAGAGTTAATTTGTTTTTCTGTTCTTTTTTCTCTTTTTTTAATCTTATTTTGGTGTTATCTTTTGTATTGTATTCGTTTTTTTGTTAATCTTTTTTTTCTTAGATTTTATCTCTTTTTTTATTGTCAGTACGTTGCTGCTCTGTTTTTTTGGTAGTAATATTTAATCAGATGAACATTGTAGAAGCACTATTCACGTATCGTAGTTCGAGTTAAGATTGGCTTAGTTATAAGTTTCATTTTCTTTTTTTTCATGACTATACTAAATGTGTAAAATTATGTACTTATTTTAGTTTCTTATCTTGCTTTTATTAGTCAATCCCTTTGATTCTGCAATTTATTTTGATATTTCATTTTGTGTTTATTTACTGTTAGGATTTCGTTAGTTTGTAGTAATCAATATTTGGAGAATTTGTAAATAAATAAATGTTGATAATTTTTTCTGCGATGCCTCTCCTACGTAAAACTGCCCATATGTTTTCGTGATCAACACTGTCAAACGTCTTCTCAAAATCGATGAAGATAAGATGTAAAAGGGACCGCCATTCG
Organism: Leptarthrus brevirostris; assembly: GCA_964036015.1. NCBI lineage: Eukaryota > Metazoa > Arthropoda > Insecta > Diptera > Asilidae > Leptarthrus > Leptarthrus brevirostris. Next base: position 136,242,354 of record OZ038372.1, on the reverse strand, counting down.
GCGGATTGCTCGATGATAATTCAGAGGGTTTTGATGTGATCGCTACTCACGAAATCCCGCCCGTTCATCGCTAAGAGTGCGCTCGATTGTATTTTTGATTCATATTAAGATAATTTTAGCCATCAATTTGGAGACTGCAGTTAAAAGACAAATATGGCGCCAATTGCTACAACTCTTCAGGTCGTCTTTTTTGGGAATCTCGATTTCCCAACACTCCTGGATTAGAGAAAGAACAATATAAGCCGCATAAATGGGATCCTCCGTGACAAGAAGAGATTCATTGGTATCTCTCACAAGATGTTGTGTTGTTAGAGTCTTTCCTGGCAATTTTTTGGCAATCTTGTAAAGAACTTACTTACTAAAACAAAAATGCATCTGTACTGCATGCGGATCGAACCTGGGCAACAGACCTCCAGTCCACATGTACACAGACATGCACTTAAGAACCACTTCGTTGCCAGATTGAGGAGACGTTTACGTCTAGAATTCCTGGAAACGGAGGACGAGCTCCTCTTCCCTTTGGTATTGCTGCAAGTGCTGTGCGAAGGACAAGTCTCACATTGGGATCGTAGAACTGGGAGGATGATGGAACAGTTTGCAGACGTCAATGACTCTGCAGACTGGTCCCGCGGGACTCTACTCAATTCGAAATTTTTGTGCGTTCGTTTAAAACATTTTTGGATGAGTGCTCCAGGAGGATTAGAAAAGTGGCGAACGGCTCTATGGAGAAGGCATCTGCTTGGGTGCAGCGGTTCCCGAAGTAGTAATTTCGCTCGATGCTGCAGCTGCCCTCTGGGAACACTTCATTTTGTTAGGTCATTCAGGTTTCTCTAGGTTTAGTTTCGAAATTTGTTGGGGAATTTGCTTAGGGCTAGCACTCACGTGGAATTATTTCCAAATTTCTTTGTACTTTCTTTTTTACAGGTTTCTTGCCTTCAAGTTTTCTAGTAATTTTTATTTCTTTTGAACGTGTAATTTTGTATGTTCTTTTTGATCTTTAACTGTATGCCTTTTTAATACTTGAATAATTTTTAGGGTAGCTAAGTTTTTGTTGGATTTTTACTCTTTATAACAAAGTGCCAAATAAAGCGCCATAAAGTACATAAAAAAATTATTATTAGAAACTAACGTGCATGAGGAAGAAAAATCATGCTGTAGCAGTGTAAAAGATAACGAAATTTATAAAGCATATTCTGCGTTGCATTGCAATTCGAAGCGGTTGCTTGTCACTGTAGATTTTATGAAAAATGTTATTTGAATTTCTGTTACCCAGGAGCTCCACCCGGCTACTCTCATGCCCCTAATCTACGCCTGTGAAAAGATTCTAGTTCATGAAAAAAAGCTTTCACAGGTCAAATGCACAAGCAATAACATCCCAACAAAACACAAATGTAGTCCCAATTGGAGGACATCCCCGGATAACCACAACCTTTTTAACTCATCATAAATTTTCTGAAGAATAGATTTCGTGTGACCGTAGCAAGAGAAAACATTAATTAGTCTGTAGATAGATGGGTCGCTTGCCTCTCGTTTAGCTACCGGCTGGATGTTAATTTGAGTTGTTCCCAATATTAATTACTGCAACTTTTATTATATCAATGGGCGTAATCAAAAATTCAGGCGAGCTGAAGTTTTTTTTGCAGATATTAGTTTAAATAATCAGCTCCACTGCAAAAAGAGTGCAGAAAGCTTTATAAGCAGTACATTTAATGAATCCATAGAAACTGCTATTTTATTGGAGATAATGAAACCTTGGGGATCGTTTGAACCCCACCGAGGGTTAAAGTAAACCAATTATTAAATTGTTTATCCTTTCATAAATATGTATAAGCTTTAACCGCAGCATGCATAATAAATTCCTATTGTATAAAGTAACTTTACAGTCAATTGTTTTATTTTATATTTTTTATACGCCCAGTGTAGTATAGATGTGCTATGGCATATATTAGCAAACTGCACGTTATGCAAAATAATATATTAATGATTTTCATATTTAAGAAAATCAAATCTATTCAACAAAAAGTTCAAAAATAATTTTACCTTTACAATGACTAAGGTCGTCCGTTGAGGTTTGCATTCCAAGAAACAAAAAGAAGAATATTTCACATCTAATCCAAATATTAATTGTTAAATTCGTTTAATAAAAAGTCTATGTACTTCATGGCAGCATTAACGTTATTAAAAAGGCTTTCCCAATCTTTTCCGTTTAAAATTTCAATGGATTCTTCCAGTGTAAGACAACTAACTTTAAATGTTTGAATACAAAATTCCGATAATATAGGACCAATGGCGAGAAAATGATATATGTCCCCTTCTTCATCCAAGTTGCACAAAGAGCACAAGGTGCTTCCTTCGGTTCTCCAAGGACTCGCATTCAACTTAAAAAGACTTTCTCTGCATTTAAGAATTAGGCGGTACGGGCTATGCTGTTACTATCGTTAAGATAATTGCACTCATTTAAACCATAATTTAATTTATTGTAAAGGCCATGTCTTATACTTTGCTTTCGCTTTAATTATATATCGCATATGGTGTTTTAAAGTGTGTATGTAGTAACCATGCTTCCAAGCCTATCATGTAATTAGGGGTTTGCATCGGGAGTCGGAACAATTTTTTTATAAAATATCTAAGCAATTTTGATAGCCCCACACTTCCGACGCATATCACATAATTGATCGAAACACCGCGGTGAAAACCTTATACTTGCAGGATATAGGTACCTCTTTCCTAGATAAAAAATTCTTCCATGTAACATTAATGCTGGATATTGCTCGAGCTAAGCTTTCATTAATATGTGTTTGAAAAGACAATTTCGGAGTTAAGGTCACTCCTATGTACTTGTACGTTTGAACAACCTCAATATCTTAACCATCTAGTGACCATTGTTCATGTGCCAATCTTCTGCCTCCACCCGGATTAAAAATCATTATTTTTGACTTTGAGAGGTTTTGCTGTTTTTTTAATAGAATTAATCCTTCTAACTCAGAAAGCGAACTTCTTAGGCAGAAGCCTAGAATCATTTGACCTATTCGCCAAATATAAAATATATTGACACGAATGAGGCTCCCACACCAACATGCAAAAAAAAACATTAATAGTTAACACACTAAAATACGCCCACCCACAACAGTCAGAGGTGCATAGACAACAAAGATCGTTACAGCCAACCCTTGGTAAGAGTCAAGTCAAAAAGAGGACACATATTCACGACTCTATACATGCGTTCTACAATAATATTAAAAGTGTTTCCATTCGAATACAGAAGGATCTAAATGCAAAACAGACACAAACGAGAAATTAAACAAAAACTAGTGCGAGCAAAATAATGAATTGTAGATACTCCTTTTAAGTGTCACCTTGTCCACACTAGTATCAAAAACCTCTCCGATATCATTAGCAGACCTACACATGCGGTTAATAGTCTCGAACATGCCATAATTAGTGCGCGAAAAAACAATCTGTAAAGATGATCGATTGCGTAGGGAATAGGACAGTTCTCTAGGCAATACTTTGGAAGCTAGTTCAACACTGTCTAGCTTTCCCTGCAGAAGCTGATGCAAAAATATCAAATCGACGCTTCTCGAGTCTAACAAGTTGCAGTAACCCTAAGCGCTCCTCATAAGGTGGTAGAATAAGAAGGTCATTCCAAGGCAAAGAACGTGGGCCGATCGCACAAACCTACGCTGGACGGACTCGATACGTTTAATGTGGCATCCGTAAAACGGAAACCAAACCTGACTAGCATATTCCAGCAGTGGTCTAACCAGGGACGTAAAAAGATCGAGTCTTATTTGAGGGCTGGGAAATTCCTTGGACCATCGAAGAATAAATCCCAGCATTGAGTTTGCCCTAGCAACGACGTTATTAATATGGGAGATGAAGTTCAATTTAACATTAAGATACACTCCCAAGTCCCTCACCCCCTCCACCCGTTTTATACCAGTACCCTCAAACATGTACTGAAAAGTACGGAAGCTGTGAGACCTCGAGAAGGACATAACCTGACATTTCTCAATGTTCAGCTTAACATTGTTGTTGCAGCACCACTCATAGAAAATGTGTAACTCTGATTGCAAAATCTCACAATCAGCATTAGATTTGATTGAGAGAAACATCTTAATATCGTCAGCATATATGTATAAGAATTTTACATCTTTGAAGCAAATACGAAATATCACCAATAGATAAGATGAGTAGCAATGGACCCCGATGACTGCCCAGGGGAATGCCAGAATGAGCCACAAAATCATCAGAGAGTGCGCCACGAAAACGTACCCAACTTAGCCAATTTATAAGCAATGACAGAGTGAGACAGCTTATCAAAGGCCTTACTAAAATCAGTGTAAATACAGTCAGTTTGGCAACCATCCGTGAATCCACCCACAGTGCAGGAAACAAACTCAACCAAGTTTGAAACCTTGGACCTACCCTGAAGAAAACCATGCTGCCGAGTAATCTCCACTCCGCCTTTACACACATCGGATAATTGGGATTGAATTAACAGTTCGAAGAGCTTAGGAATACAGGACAATTTGGCAATCGGCCTGTAATTGGAAATGTCTCTTCTATTGCCACTCTTGAAAATAGGAATTAAAAAGGACATCTTCCAGAATGCTGGGAAATGGCCCCGCGAGAGAGACTTCCTGAAACAGCAAGCGCCATAATAACACCGAAGAGCTTCTCTTTATGACTGCAGCAGAAACCCCGTCAGGACCACTAGAAAAGTCAGTTGGAAGTGCAGTAATATGCTTCAAGAAGGTCTCTTCCGTGATAGATGGAACTGATACCATGGGTAAAATTCGACTATTTATGTGCGAAAAGTTTCCAACATCCGGGATGAAATCAGATGATTCAAATGCACCCTTAAAAGATTCAGCAAATAAGTTACAGATATTAGAATTATTGCTGGAAATCCCCCCTAACGGGATAACGGGAAATTGACACGATAAAAATTTGTTTATGCCGAAATTCGGATTCAGCACATCAAAATACATTGAGGTAGGGGGTCTGTCTTCTGGGTCGAAAACTTTTTTTTTTGTGTGGCTGTGTTATCAAAAATAACAAAATAATAAAGATATTTAATTTATGTTTTACAATATGTTATGATTCTCTCTCTGGTTCCTTTAACCCCTTGTGGAGCATAGGGCCTCTACTACACCGACTCTCTACCTTCCAACCAACGCCAACGCCTTCAACGCCCATAATTTGTTGACTGGGCACCTTTCCTCTCGAATCTCGACAGATCTTCTCCATGTGTTGCGCGGTCGTTCAATTCGTCGTCTACCTTGGGTCCCCTGGGGTTCCACTCTAGAGCATGTTGTGCGATATTGTTTGGCTCGTTTCTTAATGTGTGGCCTAACCATTGCCTGTAGTCTGTGTAGGTCTTCGTTGGTAATGACCTTCGGCCAATGGATGTTAAGGTTGCGCCGAAGACACCGGTTGATAAGGGCTTGTAGCTTAGATGATATTTGATATTTATGATTATAATAACATTATTATTAGTAATTTAAAAAATATATCATAATTAATAAACTAAAAAACTTAAGCAAAATAACAAATTAAATTCACTCCAACAGTATACTTCAGCTGTATACTAGCTGTCACGTCACATGACATTCTCGTATCATAAACTAACTTACCCACGAGAACCCCAAAGAACCAGACTGTACAAAGTGGCACTGCTCCCCACACGTAAATAGCGATAGCACGGATGCAGTTTACGACAGCGCGAAAATAGTCGCTATTGTGCGAACGTTAAAGTAGGTTGTAATAAATAGCGAGGCCTGTAATAACCAAGAATTTGTACTTTTACCTTTTCTAGGAAAACTAAGTTGGAAAAAGGATTCTACATATAAAAAATATGTATGGAATGACAACGGTAGAGAAAGTAAGAGGCAATATTCAACTTTTGAAGGGAGGCAGAGGTAGATAAATTAAAAATTCGGTTGGGTTATCTTTTAAATGCTGTAGCTAGGGACATGTCCAGCGGCTCAACCCAAGGCATATCGCCCTATCCTCATTCTTTCTTAAGTCAATGGAGAAAATTATTGACCAAACATCAGGTACGGTGCTCTCAAAGATACGCCGATACACGCCAACCAGCACGCATATCAGGTAGGCAAATCAACCATAACAGCACTACACAGTCTAGTTGAAAAACTAGAAGATGCTGTCAATGGTAGGGGTGTTGCCCTTTGCGCTTTCCTTGATATTGAAGGTGCTTTTGACAACACGTCTTTCTCATCCATTGAGGGAGCGGCCATCGACAGAGGTATTGATCTGCCGACGGTCCGATGGATTGGGGCAATGCTGAGTAACCGGAACATCACGGCGGGGCTGGGGGACAAATCGGTAACAGTAAGGGCCACCAAAGGCTGTCCTCAGGGGGGAGTTCCTTCCCCATTGCTGTGGTCACTTGTTATCGATGATCTCCTGGTTAAACTGACTGATGCTGGCTACGAATACCAGAGCTACGCATATGACCTGGTTATTACCATCATGAGCAAGCAGGACAGATGCTTATCAGTAAGACTGCAAAATGCTCTCAATATGGTACAATCCTGGTGTGCTAGGGAACGGCTCAGAGTCAACCCTAGTAAAACAACTATTGTACCTTTCACAAGAAAAAGGAAGCTAAGGTTAGAGGCTCCTACTCTTGAAGGAACACGGATAGAATTCACAAGTGATCCTTGAGAGCAGAGATTATTGGCTCAATAATAGACACATCTTTGAAAAGGGATCTCTGGTTTGGTACACGGATGGATCCAATATGGAAGACAGAACGGCCATCGGGGTCTACGGACTAAGTTAAAGGCTGCAGAAATCGCTCGGTCTTGTACCAACCATCTTTCAAGCAGAGATACATGCCATCGAACTCTGAGCACGTGAAATTACTAATAGAGGTATACGCAGTGCTAAAGTATATATTATATCCGACAGTCAGGCAGCAACAGCATTACGCTGGCATGGGTACCAGGACACGAGGGCATTGAAGGCAATGAGAAGGCGGATTACCTGGCAAAAAATGTGCGGATTCTCAGTTTATTAGACCCGAGCCATCTGTGGCTACTCGAAAAGCCGACTAGCAATGCGTATCAGGTCATGGGAGGACGAACGCAAGCACTCACACTGGACAAATATTCCAGGCAAAGAGGTTTATAACCTACTCAAAACAGAAAACAAAAGAGCTGCTCTCACTCAGCAGACCGGATTTAAGGGTGATAACAGGACTTCTAACTGGACACTGCCCCCTGGGCTACCACCTAAAAAAGTTAGGACTGCCTGAAGATGACACCTGTCGCTTCTGTTTGGAAGAGGAAGAGACAGCGGAACACATCCTCTGTCACTGTGATGCCCTCGGCCGTATCCGGCTCAGACATCTTGGTGGGGCTTTCCCATCACCATCAGATATAACTAAGGCAGCCCCAAAGAGATTTTAGGTTTAATTAAAGAACTAAAGCTTGGCTGGGTAGCTTAATACTGAACCTGGATCAGGTCACAAAAGATCAACTTGGTCGAAGTGACTAAAGGATGCTGATAGTCCTTGATCCACTCTCTAATAATAATTTTTTTTGTTTTTTTTATGTATAATGGACATCAAAGTTAAATTTGTAATTTTTCTATTATGCAGGTATGTAGAGTTACTTCATGGGGTTCATGGTCAGGTTTTTGCTATAAGGGGTCCATGAGCATACAAAGTTTGGGAACCACTGCTCTAGAGCATCGACGGAATGTCGGTTGTCTCTCACTCTTCTATCGCTATTCCCATGTTCCAACGAAATTGCTTGCCTGATTCCTTGTAGACACATGACACCGCCCGATACAAGAGCTACAAGTCGCTCCCACCCCTATACTCTCCAGGTGAAATTTGGACGTACAGTAAAATTTCGGGAATCTTTTCTAAGCAGAACAACAGTTTACCATCTTCTATTTTTACCTCGTCATATGAGCCCGAAACATTCAAACGGGGCGTGCATCCACACCTCCTTCACTCAACCTCCTAACCCATTTTCTTCAACCCTAATTCCTTTCCTGCCAAGGCTGTGCTTTAGCATCATAGGGCATCCCCTGAGCTTTGGCAACATCATATATAACAACAACAAAAATAAGAAAATTAAACAACCGAAATAGGCAACAGAATTACAGTATAGTGCAACGTTATCCTTCCTAAAGTGTACAGAAGGTCTAATAAAATTTGTTTTATAGACACTTCTTCAATAGAATATATTTATCTCCCAAATTAAATCTATCGCAGAAACTACACTCGACACAAAAATGTAAATTTCAAAAATTGTAAATAATATGTAGAGCTTAGCAGTTAGCATTCTCAAACCAATGTACAACCAGAAATTTAGCTTTGAATTATATAACTGCTTTATAAACCTAAGTGATGTTACCCACTAAGGTAATTTAAGGAAATAATTAAAGTTTAAATTAGCGAAATAAAAATAGGATTGGATAAAAGTCTTCAAATGCTATGTAAAAAGGTTTATAACAAGAAAAGATCAACTATGGATTATTATTAAAATCAATCTCTGTATTTGTTACGGTCATCACTATGTAAGACAAAAACAACATCGTGTAAAAGTAAAACTAGAAATTTGAACTAGTGAACATAGACTGCAAAAATAAACTTATTCTAAGCTCCCCCAGCATACGGAGAGTAATTTTTGAAACGAACGATTGGATATATGCAATTCACTTGTCTATTTACATTTGCATATCACATTTGACTTGAACCTCGCACACAATAAGCGAAATGTGATTGAAAAAAAATATTTTTACATTATTTAACAGATCATTTATTAGAAAAAAGAGAAGAAAAGATAGGGATCGGCATAAACAAAAATATGAAAACAATATTTTAACTTAACATTACGAAAACTTAGCGTTACGTAGAGAAACATTTTATTACCTCTGCAAATTCGTAAGGGCTGATATTACTATTAGTATTTCATTAATATATTGGTACAAGTATGGTTCTAATACAGAGTAGGGTTGCACTATCTTAAATTCTCTTAAGTTATTTATTAAATTTCTAATTTGCAATCGACACGCAGGTTCGCGGACACGTAGTGTTGGAATACTAAAGTCCTTCAGTTTCAAGGAGGTTAGCTGACTATCTACAATGTTCATAGTGTTAGACATACTTATTGATCGTTTTTGTGATCTACGCTGAGGATATTTCATATCCTCAGCTTCATCGGCCGAGTCTGTCGTACTGTCCGAGTCGAATGCATTATTTTGTCGTCGTATCGCCTCTCCAGGATCTGCCACCAAAGATAAATATTTTGGAATTATATTCCGGAAGTTGCACGCGTTAAAAATTGTCAAATCGTCATTGTCGCCCATGTAAGCATCAGAAACATAACTTATTATACCCGAAGGTGTGATCGTTAAAATAAATTTAAAATTCTTACAATCTAGCATATCAAGCGTCGGACAAAGGGGCCTCCGAACCTCAGTCTCTACACATTCTATCAGTGACTGTACGAAAGAAAGTTTTGAACGAAATGATATTGGCAAATTTTTATGACGATCGTAATATTTCTTTCCTTCGGGCCATCGAATCAAGAATTTCAAATATTTGGACAATTTAACAACAGTACGAGCGAAAATTTTCTGTACCTCTACCTCAGAATATTCGAAATATTCACTTAATAATGAAAAATCTTCATTAAGTCGTAGTTTTTTTAGCGTAATGTACAATTCGACCAGAGGGATATTTGCTTTAGTGCATATTATTGCTTTCAGAATGTTCAATCGATCCACCGTCAAGCCTAAATGTAATTGAGGAGATTTTTCTATGAGTTCGATTGTAACATTTCGAATTGTTTTCTTCGCCGGTCCTTTGATAAATATTGTTGGCCGCCTAATTGAGCCTGTCGCATTTATAGCTCCGTTTGATGATATAAATGGAATTGTGTACTGCTTGTTGGGAGTTGAAATCTTAATTGCTGTTCCAGGCTTAAATTTGATAGCATTACTGGCTCTAATAACCGGTTGTTTTTGTTGAACACTGACTAAGTTTCCCGCGAATGTTGCACCAGGCGAACTAACGCTTGTTATTGATTGAATTGCCAACTGTTTAGATGAAAGTTTTGCATTCTTACTCTCAACTGGGCTTTCTGACAATTTTAAAAAATTCAAATGTAACTATGAATTCTGATATACATAAATATAATTACCTTCTACAGAACTATTTCTCTTTAAAGGCGTAATATGTGAACTCGTTGTCGCTAAATTTCCAACTTCTTGAACTGGTGTGACCTTCAGCAAAGGATCCTGTAAAAAATTTAGTTGAAGAATGATTTTTGTATTTTTATTGGAAAATTTAAAACGAAATAAAGTATTTAAATAAAAAATGTAATCCTTAGTAATATCTTTTGTTCGAGTTAAAGGTCCTTAATGGGGTAGGAAGAAAAGTAGAGTGTATTTCTGAATTTCCTCTTTGGTGAAAATACATTACACGCATCTTGAGCGCGAGCGCATAATATTTTTAAATAAAGTAGAATTCCCCTATAACAAAATCTTGCTTACTACAACACAAAGTGTTGGTAAATGCGCAGGCGTTCTTAAGAGAGCACCTGTTGCCTTCTGTGCCTTGGTGGAGGCTATTTCTTAGGACTCCACCACGAAGTAATGTCTTCCTGACGGTTCCGTGTTGGTCTTCCTGGAGGGGGAGGGAGCTTTTAACAGGTATAACTACTCACTGGTCAGTTGAGTCCGGCACACGGAGGGCTCTGGTCCCCTGGGTGCATAAATGCATTTCCCCGCTTCCATAAAAAAAAATTGGTTTATTTATGTAAATACGTAAGATATGTAGTAGGTAATACTCAGCCGTATACATTAAGGAATATTGATCAGTTTAAATTACCGAGTTTCAAAAGTATTAATACACAAAACTCGTTAATTTATAAAGGTTTTAAAATTTGTCACAGGATGTTAGAAATGTAGATGGAATGAAATTATTTAAAAGGTAAACATTGAAATATGTTAAAGATAAATTTCAATATTTATAATTCGATTGTATAACAGCTACTGCTAAATAAAGATTGAATCGAATTGAATTTACATGGTTTACAGTTTAATTGAACATATCCTTCTATTTTGTATGATCTATGTGTTTCGTTTATACGGTTTCGTTTTGAACGATTTTTCCACGCACGTATATACCGTGTAAATCGAGGGAGTGTCTGTAAAATTTTTCTTATCACACCGTTCCACGTGCTATTTTGTATTAAACAAAACTTATTTAAATAAATTGGTGCAATTTGATTTAAATCAGGTATTTACACTTTTATTTATTCCTGAGTTCCTTACGTATCCATGGAATTTTGGGATTTTTCTAAGAATCCGACAACATCACTTCATTCTAAGAACTTATATGTGAGTAATAATGACCGAAATGAATTTCAAGGAATAGAAATTGAATATGTTTTCCTTTTAAATTTCTCAGAAGTAGATTTCGAGTGATGGCTCCGTTTATACCGTGGAGTAGAAATTGAAATATTTTTAAATTTCGCAGAAATAGACTTCTAGTGATGACCAGCATAGAACCTCCGTGACTTCAGTGAAAATTCCCTGACATTTTCCTGACTTTTCCCGGTTTTCCAAAGAATGGCTACACTACTTTCTCTACCTGGACATGTGCCATTGCATTTGGCGTTTGTTTGACATCGCTGCGTTGAGTAGATCAAAAGTTAAAAATAAAATAGCGGTGCGCATACCGTAAAAATTGCAAATTTATGAATAACCCTGTTACTCCCAAACAGTTTTTATTTGGCTAGGTGAAATGTATCACCCAACTTATATTGGCATATGTGAAACATTCTGTAGATATACTAGTAGTATTTTATTAATATAAAATGTGATTAAGCTTTTTGTTAACTTTCTGTTTACTATTCTTGTCTATGAGAAGTATAACTTGGCAGATACGTTAACAACTATCAACTAAGTATCATATGGATTTTTGTTTTCACAGTAAAAGAAAACTTACCCGGGTTATGAGTACGAAAGTTAAGCATTATTTCAGTGAATTAAGTGGTAAGTTTCTAAACCAATACCATGCTAAAAAATAGTAATCTTTTTATCTTTCCTATGATAGGCTACAACAAGAATTGATTAAATTACGTTTAACTAAAAGTAATTTTTATTTTGCAATGGATGGATGTTGAGGAAGTGATTTTTTTTTCGAAAAAGATACTTTCGAGATAGTCCCGTTACTATTAGACGAATAATTCTTTTTATATATGATAATGCCAAAGCTCAGGGGATGACCTATGATACTAAAGTACAGCCTTGGCAGGAAAGGGTAAGGGAAATGGGTTAAAGAGTTAAGTGAAGGAGATGTCGATGTACGCCTCGCTTGAAAGCTTCGGTTGACGTTAAATGCGATTGATCTGGTAGTCTGTTAACATTTCTTCAAGAGGGATCAGACAGTTTGGGAAAGATGCAATTTAGGCATTTCATAAATATAATGTCAGAACGATGTTTAATGAAGTAAGTACAATTTGAGTTTTTTAGCATTATATTTATTTGAAAAGGCAGGCGGAAAGTCTGTATCCAAATATGAAAAATGTAGAATTGATACTTATAGATATACGAAACTCAGTATGAGGGCATATTTCGCGAAGGCTGGGCAGATCTTTGGCTGGTGTGCAAAACTACATAAATAACATTGATGAAAAATATTTCGAATACGGTGTCGATCTACGAAGGATTACGCAAATAATTGAGGACAATAACTATCAACAATTAATACCAGAATATACGCGAGTGTTCGAAACTCTATAGACAACGTTATATCTAATGATAAATCGGTTAGTGCAAGAAAGAATAGAGTATTAACTATAAGTGACCATCAGACTATTGAGATTAGCATTGAATGTGAGTTGCACAGTATGAGTAAAAGGAGGAAAAGGATTTGTTGTGTGAACTAAAAAAGGGACGATTTTTTACAGGCTTTGAGAGTAAAAGGCTTAAATGGCTTAAAGGAGAATGGTGTGAATGAGATAACCAAGTTTTCAGAGATTGCTTTAAATAATACGGTGGATGAAATGAAAGTAGAAAAGTTTGTGAACGAAAGGGGCAGTGTGCGGTTTAGTAATGATCTCAAAAATGTAAGACAAAGAAAAATAGACCAGTATAACAGAGCAGCTTTGTCAGACTCAGAAGAGGAGTGGGGGGAAAAAATAAGAAATATGTATAAAAGAGAGTGTAAAAAGGAACATTATCAAAGAGCAAATTGGAAGACAATAAAGAATTTAGTCTTGAGAGAAAGTAAAGCTGAAATAAATGAAGTGATGTTTGAAGGAGTGATAGTGAATGATAATCAACCAGAAAAATTTAAAATGTAGTTTGTAGAGAGTGTGCAAGAAATTATAGAAATGTAGAAGTACACAACAAACGATTTATCTTTAAATATATTGATATGTATGGATATGTATTGAGGCGATCAAGATGCTGAAGCAAAAAAGGGACTACAATCATGCTAATCCTGATATACTGTTGGACGCGGTGCCAGAAATAGATATTTTTCTGGATATTATCAATGGATTCATGGAAAATGGAGTGTTCCCGGAAGGCTAAGCAGTGTATGAATTTCAAAAAACGAAAGCTAATTAATCTTTTTCTAAAAGTGTGAATGTGAATCTTTGGGTTCCACAAGGGTCAATACTTGGAGTGTATTTATTTCTGCTTTACATTAATGATGCGCAATTACTGGGTTTTTAAGGCGTATCTTTTTAATATGAAGGAAGTATGGAATGTTGTCTGATTATCTAAGAAGAATTTAGGATTTCTGTGTGAGGTCCAGCCATATAGATTGAGAAGTATAAATGATTTTAGGATTGAAAGATGTAGAACTTCTTCGTGTAAGAATCCTTATTTTTATAAGAGTTTACAAATGTTTGTATACCAAATGTGATGAAAAGTGAACCAAATTTGAATTTAAGAGTATGCTAGAAGAATATATTAAATTAAACTTTTAGGGAAGTACTGCTTATTGTCTAAGAGTGTATGATATTTGGAAACAAAAATATATGAGTGTTGTATGGCATAAATATTGCTAATAAATGAATTGAATTGTTTGGAATTTGCCATGAAGAACATGGGTACCAACTGGAGTCAGGTAATCTACTTTGATAATAAAGTACTTGAAGTGTTAAGCATTATTATTGTGTTAAACACTATTTTTTTTATGAGAAAAAATTTAATTTAGACGGCACAGATGGTTTCATCGGATATTGGAGGGATTTGAGGTAGGAGGAACAATATTTCTCTCAGAGAAACTTCAGTAGTGGTTCATTAATATCGTGGGGAGGTTTTAGTACTGGGACATGTGACCTTGACATTTCCATCTACCCGAATGAATAGCAAAGGCAAAGAATATCACAATATGTTGCAAGAAAATCTAATCGCGTACTTAAAAAAATCATCCGAATGCTAGCGTGACATTTCAACAAGATAATGGCAGTGTACATACAAGCACCAGTACAAAATCGTGGTTCAGAAGTCACAATATCAATGTCCTTGACTGGCCTGCGTGTTTTTCCCACCTGAGCCCCATCGAAAATATTACGAAAATAAATAATACAGAATGACTGATGAACTGGAAGTGGCTATCTTGTCAGCATGGCGGGACTTAAGATTTTCTACATTAAAAAACTTAAAAAAATCCATGCCAAATAGAATTGTTGACATCATTCGAAAAAACGGAGGACCAATAAAATATTAAAAAACTTGAATAAAACCTTATTTTCCTTCCGATTGTTATCTAACTTTATCTTTTTGATATGCTCTATATTGAATGTTTTGTTTATGCTTAACATTCTTTGAAAGATGAAAGAGTAATACGTTTACCACTGCGATGGGATTTCCATAAAAATTTTCTGTTACACGAAATACTTGCAATTTCTAAAGTGACTTTACATACATTATGTCCGAGCAAAAGAATAGAAGACAGAGAACGAAAATGAATGGAATTGAAGCTACGGCGATTCCGGTTAATATTAGGGTTCCGCAGGGATCAGTGTGGGGTACAATGCTATTTTTAATATATGTCAACGATTTACAGGGAATCTTGAAACATTGTAGGCTGGCAGTTTTCGCCAACGACGCTTTACTGTACGTGACGAGTAATAACATAGAAGACGGGGAACGAATGATTCTGTAAGACTTAGTGAATGTGAAAGAATGGTTAAATGCAAGTGTGTTGAAATTAAATATATTTAAGACAATATGTATGTATTTGAATAAGCACGTGCCACTAAATTTGTGTGGATAAATGTACGATAGAACAAATGAAAGAAATGAAAATACTTGGGAGTTGTAATCGACTACAAATTGAAATTTTGTGATCATGTTAAATATATTTGTAAGAAGTTGTAAAAGAAAATTTGTTTTATGCAAAGAATTTTGTGCAATAAATCTATACAATGTCCTGGTTAAGCCGCATTTCGAATATTTCTGTACAATTTTATACTTGTGCAATAAACAGCAACAAATGGAATTACAGAAACAGCAGCATAAAGCAATGAGGTGCATATTGCAATGTAATACAGTGATGCCCAAAAAAAATAGAAAATTTACAAACAATAGCTAACATTGCAGTTAATAATTTATAAGCAAATATTAGCTTTTTTTATTGTATTGAAAAAGCAAGGAAATACACCCCACGAAATAATGATAAGTTCATGTCATTATATTTGATAAATATGCATGTTATTGTGAAAAATTCGCCAGCACGTTGTCAGAAGCTGAATATATATTTTTCGTATTATTAAATATTTTACTTAAAACAATAATATTATACATTTAGATTAATTACAAAAATATTTTCAGAGGAAAATATAAGATTAACTCAAAGAGAGGTGCGAAATAAAGATAAGTTCAACATTATTAAATTAAAAATTAAAAGTAATTAAATAACTTAATTAAGAAGCTAATACGTGGTGTGTGATCCCTTCTTTGTGATTACCTGAAAAATGCGGTCGGGCATAGTCAATTAACTTTCTAATTAAATTAGGGTCAGACTTTCTCCAAGACCGCTCAATTTGACTCTTAAGCTCGATAACTGTGGTAAACTGCTTCCGGTTGCGGTAAACAGCGGATGCCAGATTGCTCCAAAGTTTCTCAATGAAATTCAGATTAGGACTTTGGGATGGCCAGACCAAAGTCCTGATATTTTGTGAATCCAACCACTCAGTCACACTCTTTGCCGTATGAACAGCGACGTTATCATGCTGGAATATGAAATTTTTTCCAGCGATTCTTTTACCATGCTGACTTAGTACCGTCTGCAGTACTTCCTTGTAGCTATTAGCGTTCATTTACATGTTATGTAAACAAGAGGCATTGTTCCCTTATACGCAAACGCTCCCCAGACCATGACACTACCCCCTCCAAAATTTCGACTCATTTGGACTTCTTTTTCTTTCCCGATATCATGCCAGTAATACTGGCAGGCATTTGGTCCATCCACTTTAAATTTTTTTTATCACTGAAGATGACAGAGCGCCACTTTTTTTCCAGGACATGTGGTCACGTGCAAAACTATCCTGGTCTCCTTATGAGCCGAAGTCAAGGCGGGTTTTTTCTTGCGTTTGGTGTTAACGAGGTCTGGGGAGGCTTGTAAAATCTGTTGGACACGTCGTGTAGTAACAGGTACCTGAAGTTCACCTTTTATTTGTGAAGCAGAGATGCCGCTTTGCTTAGCCTTGGTAGTTATAAGGCGTTTCTGGCGTTCGGTCAGGATACTTGGACGACCTGGAGACTTTTTAACCCCGCACTTTTCTCCTAATTTAACAAAATTATTCACTGCGCATAGGGATTTGTTAATGATCGACGCTATTTTCCTATGTGACAGTCCTCTTTCTTTATAAAATTGAATTTTTTCTTTTTGAAGTTCGGTCAAAGCTGTACCGCGTCCCATTTCAGCTACAAAAAGTATTTTTTGACAAATAAATATATAAAATATAATTAATTTTATTACCACGTTTTCTCAAAAGATAAAATCTATTAATCTGATAATAAATTTTTTTTCAAAAACTACTCACAAATTAATTTACGAAGGACTGAACTTATATTAATTTCGCAAAAATTAACAAAGACTCTGTAATATTCACACCATATGCCCAGACTAAACTGAATGCATTTGTTTCAAATAAAAAAACCCTAGTTCAGATAAGAGAAAGAACCACTACGAATTAACCCATCAAGTTTCTGACAACGTGCTACCGAGTATTTTACAATATCATGCATATTTATCAAATACAATAACATGAACTTATCATTATTTCGTGGGGTGTATACAAGAAACACGTGGAAGACCAAAAAAGGCTACTGCACAACTAGACTCTCGAATGTTGCGTTTAGTAAAAAGGGACCATTCCTGTCTTCGCAATTGCCCAAGAAATTGGAAACGAAGACTGCGCAAGGACTTCAGCGAAGGCTAAAACAGAATAATTTACCCCGGGCGAATTGCACGACGAGTTTGTTGGAAAAGCAGCATTTGAAAGCAAGAAGCAACACGCTGAAATTTTACAAAAAAAAACAATTCCGCAACATTCTCTGGAGTGATGAGACGAAAACAAAATTTGTTTGGCCTCAGATTGTGACAGAAACATTCGGAGGTCAAAGGGAGAGAAGTTTAATGTTGGGTATATAAAAAAAAACGGTCAGATATGGTGACGGCAAAGATTACTATTACTAGATAAACGGCTTCGAACAAAGTAGTGAAACATTTTTGGTTGCTTTTGTATATTTCCCGTATCGGGCAACCCTGCAGTCAGAATTAAAAATTTGTTTTCCGAGAGAGTTTGTGGAAAAGAGACAAGATTACTTTTCATATATGCATTTACAAATATCAAATGTACTTCGCTCATTAAAAGATCGGAATACATCGACAATTTACGCACATAAGTAACTAATTCAGTCATGTGATTCACATGAATTCTTTTTATTGGTCGTACTTTTTGGTACATTTTTCTCTTCGACAAGATTTGGCGGTACTTTTTTGACAGGAGTATGAGATTCTCTCCGGATGAGAACAGAATTTTGACAGGAATAAGTGATTCTCTCAAATAATTTTGACAGAAGTAAATGACTGCACACTACCTGTACTCTTTATTTGCATGCATATTCTTATGACTTTAAAATCTGGATATATTTCGTTTTACTGTGGTGCCAGTGTTACTTTTTCAAGACTAGTTGGGTATTTTAGGGAGCCGGTTATCTAGTAGTAAGTAATCTATGGTATAGGGCTGCTTTTCGTGACAAAGTGTTGGACCGATTAATAGAATCCAAGGACTCTTGAATCAGCATGATTACAAAGAAATCATGCAGAATGTGACAATGCTTTATGCTGAGGAAAACATGCCCTTAGTATGGACATTCCAACAAGACAATGACCACAAGCATAAGAGCACGGCAGTTCTTTATTGGTTTCAAAGTCAATCTATTTCTCTAATGAGAAAAATAAGAAACGTTCCTCTAAAATGCTGTTGCCAGTTAAAGTCATTTAAAAAAATGTCCTGAAAAATGTAATTTATCTATTTTTTTGGCCAGGGATTATACAAACTTTTTGTGGGCTGCACAATTGAACGTTTGAATTCAATTTTTTTATTGGAAAAGATGAAGATAATTAATATTTTAATCGTACATAAAATGGAATTGTTTTTGTTTTGATATTTTAACAATTTTATGCATTTTACGAATTTTTCTATTTTTTACGCTATCACTGAGATATACCAGCATTGATTTTATGTAAAGAATTTTAAAATGGTTGAGTGATAAATAAAGAATTGTGATGAATATGCTTAAGTTTGTATCTTAGAACAGAAAACGAAAGGAAGTGCAATACCGTCTATAAACCTTGTACGTGTTTTCCGATTTTTTGTTCGTTGGAAAGGTGTGGGAAGGGGTCTAAAAAGCATGCCTTCCGAAATGTCAATTTGACGTGATCTTTCTGAAGAGTACACATTCAAAGTGTTTATAGAGTGTTTTTTGAATAATTTTCACTGTTTTATTATTAAAAGTGGTGTAATTTTATAAATAAAGACAATTAACATTTAAAAGACTGTTTTGGTTTAGTTTACTTAGAATCTGAGGTGCTTAATTTGAACATTTTTCATGATGAAGTGTGCGGTATTTTGTTGTAAAAATAATGGACGCAATTGGTGTGGAAAATCATTTTTCAGGAAAGTTAAATAATATAATAAGCAATTATGCAGCATTTTCTTTGAAATATGTGCAAAAGCTGTATAAATAAAAGCTAAATTACCAAAGAATATAAACATTTCTCTTGATGGTGCTCGTTTGTTTACATTTGAGATACATCAGAGTTTTGGATCGCCTTGGTGGTTTCAGCGACAGCTGACGGAAGTTTTTGCCTAGGGGCTCTAATAAAACTTTAAAAATATTAAAATATTTTTCTACTTTTTGGTATTTTAGGTTTCCAAAAGATAAAGACTTCGGAGAACTGTGGTTAAAATCTATCGGTAGAACTGATTATATACCATCCAATGGTAGTAATGTTTGCGAGGACCACTTCGAATGAGTCACAAATTTACTACTTCCATGGTGAAAACTAACACATTAAGACCTTTCAAACACAAAGGAAAATTCGGAAACTTTTTGAGCATGGTCAAAACCTCCATAAACTACAAGCCATGAACTGAACAATTTCACGCACACACATTAGGGCCAAAATGGTCTGGTTTTTCGATAAGTTTACATTGCTTCTTATGGCAGCCGGGGGGTGATTTTTCTTTAAACTCATCCTAATGCCTAAACCATAACTTCTATGAAAAAATTGTTTTGTTCTACTTGAAGTAAACAAAACAATCTTTCGAATGAAGTAAAAATAGTCATACTCTACTTAAGAAAATAATAAACATTTTTAAGCCTAAAACTGCGGAAGTGGTAATTTAAAGAAAATACAAGCGACACAGCATGGTCGGACCATGACTTACTGTTTGCGTTTAGGATGAAAATTTGGTTTGCGACTAAAATTTCACGTTTAATCAAAGATTTCTTGTTATTTTACTTAATAAGGTGTACATGTTTTTACTCTATTAGAAAGATCATTTAGTCTGCTTTAAGTTTATATAAGACTAATTTTTTCATATAACTAATAGTTTTGGCGCCAGTTTAGTTTAGAGTTTAAGGAAAAATGTCCCCCTGGCTACCATAAGAAACAATGTAAATATGACCATTCAGTCAGACCATTTACGACATGTAAAAGTCCAGTTCATGGCTTGTAGTTTACGGTGGTTTTTGCATGGTGCACTTCTTTCGTTTTTTGTTCTAAGGTTTGTATTTAAAATTAAAAATAGGGAGTGTCTATTCGCATCGTCCGAGTCCGTGTACACAACTTTTACAGGGATCCCTGTACTCCGTGTTCGCAACAACTTTTTGGGAGGAAGAGGTAGTAATCAGGCTTTTAGTTGGTTTATTTACTGATGAAAGATCGACGTCACATGTTCCCCTGCTGCACGAACTTACCCAAACTTTTAAGCTGGTGCATGATCGATCATCTCTTCTTCTTATAGTACAAAAAGCTGTTCAGTGTTTTTGTTTAGAAAGTGAGGTTAGGTTAAGTGACTGTTTCACAATGAATTGATTGAGTAAAGTTATTAATAAAGGATAGTTTGATGATTAAAATTGATTAGATTAACAATTTATAATTAGAAGTACAGTTTAAATAGATTTCGTGTGTTCCGCGAATTTTCTTCTTCTTGATTTTTACAAGTTAGCATGAAACATGAGGTCTGTTCGCGGAGGCCACTCCGAGTGGCGCAGATCTCGGCGCGACTCTACTCCGATTCAAAAAGAGCAGAGTATAAAATAGCAGCGCACAGCTCTACTCTAATCCGAGTAGCAAAACCAGATTGGATGCAATACTCCACTCTTAACAGCTGACTGTCACTTTGTTTTGAATATAATTACCATTCAAACATTACAACAA
This sequence comes from Leptarthrus brevirostris, assembly GCA_964036015.1. Classification (NCBI taxonomy): domain Eukaryota; kingdom Metazoa; phylum Arthropoda; class Insecta; order Diptera; family Asilidae; genus Leptarthrus; species Leptarthrus brevirostris. The sequence goes on along the minus strand of OZ038372.1, from coordinate 136,221,386 downwards.
CAACTACTCCTTTTGCAGTATTTGGCGAGCATGTCACATAAATATCTTCCCACAAGAATTTACCATTGTTACTTTCTGCATTTTGCAGCACAATACTTTAATTTTTAACTTGATTAACAAAAAGTAACTTTCAAATCACTCGATCTTAAACGTCAAAAAGCTGCACCTTATTTAAAGCAGGAGCAGAAAAGTTCGCTCTAAAGTAATCTAGATTGCTACTCTTTTCTCAAAGAACAAAAAAGGAGTGGAAAAGAGTATGACTCTTTTCTCAAAGAACACAAAAAGCGCAAGAAGATTGCCACTCTTTTCTCAAATAACACAACTAGAGTAAGAAATTGCTCTAAATCGACTCTTTTTGACTCGGAGTGGCGTCAACGAACAGACCTATGTTCGCTCGATTTTTTGGTTTGTGGACACTTTTTCTCCCACCATATAAGTAAGTATTTACACGGAAAATTTGTGCAGGAAAATCGGTGAAACAGACCTATAATGAACTTCCACGTCAAATTAAAAATCTAAGATGAATTTAAGAGATATATTTTGGAGTATGTTAGAGAAAGGATTTAGGAATGAAAATTGAATCTCTGAAATTTATAATTAATAGTTTTTTTTTTGCTAAATAAACTTACTACTAGTGGTCCCTCATTCCCTAACTGATCTTACTCCACGAACAAAATTATCAGCAAATGCGCATGGCAAATTAGATAAAGTTGTTTTTTATTATAATAATTAGTTATAACTGCATGTTTATGTAAAATATTGATTGGTATTATGAGTTCCTATGCCAATATGATAATTCCTTTACATATTTTTAAATAAATTTAATTATTTCTCCTTTTTTTAACTTTTTCAAAATATAATATTATTCGGTGTCTATTAAAAGTTTAAAATATAACAAAAACAAGATCTAATTCCTTATAAGAGAGAAATCTTTAAATAAGCATTTCCCTTGTCACCTTGACGCTTCGAAATAGAAACCGTGGATAGTGTCAAATTTGACTGCTAATCGGTGGCGCAAAATATTTCTTCTTTACCTCTCAAATCTCAATAATTTATATTGCTAAATGGGCAATTTTCTAATTACGATTCAAAAAAAAGAATGTGCAAGTAAATTTGCCCACCAATGCTTATCATTTCCCAGTACTTACATCGGAGTGTTCCTCGCAAAAGTAGGAAATAGCCAACTCTTGCTTTCGAACACCTTTGAACCAATATTTTTGATTATTTTTGGGAACGCTGAATATATTTGGGCATCCTGGGGCAGCACACCTGCGATATTTTCTCTCCATAATATAAAAATTTGGCCAGAAAAGCCAATTTTAATTCAATTTTCTGTATTTATATCACTTTTACACGATAAATATTTAAAAAAATTTCCAATTTTGACATTTTGATATCTGCCATTTTCCCTACCACAGCGAACACACGCTACGCTCCGTTCACAATTTCGTACAAACACACATCCCATTGCACAAAATTTCCCAAAATGCCCTCGGTTTGTTTTGTTGATTGGACAGAGTTGGGCACGCATTGTTGCCAAAATGAGGAACTCCTAGTGCTTGCACGACACGCATAATATAATATTAGAACGAAATTTTCAAATATTGATCTTCAGAGATATGTTTTTTGTTACCTTTGCGGAAGTAGCACATACATTTATGTATTTTGGTAATGATGTGTCCTGGGTTTGCGAACGCTTCAGCCTCACCACAGTCAAAGCCATTTTTCTGTCCACTACGCACTTGTCCGAGTGGTTAAGTTACAGCTCCTTATCACGAAAAATTATACAGCGTGACATTAGAATAATAATTTTCGATTTATTTTTTGTACGTAAACACAATTTTGACAACTCTCGCTACGTGAGTACAATTAGGTAACAAGGGATAAATCGTGTAATGGCGGAATCTGCGGAATACAAAAATAATTACCCAGTTTTTAGGGAAATTGTAAAGCATTGCCATAAAATATGTCCGATTCTCGTGGTGAATTTCTTTTGTTTAAGGTACTGTTCCGAAAATTTCAAGTGCTGACAAAAAAAATAACTTCCGTTTTTGTCTTTTTTAAAGGAAATTTTAAAAATAATAAAGGATCTGAACAGTTTAAAACAGTTATTAAAAATAATAGGTAAATTATTTAAAGTTAAACGGAACCATCCCGGAAACATAAGACTGGTTGCATTCGGTGACTGGTAAAGGTGAGCTGCTCCGTGAACACGTGATGCGTTTGTCATCTGAGCAGCTTTCTGTCATTCCAGTGAGCGATGAGCAATCCACCAATCGGAATTTTAAATAAACGTTGCAACTTAAAAGCATGCAAGGTAAATTGTAAACTGAATTATTATTATAAATTTCAATTGATAATTAATAAGTAGGTAAAATAGAGGAAGAGGCAAAAGAAGGTGAACAACATTTGCAAACTCGAAAAGATTCAAGTAAATTAAAAGTGTTCTAAATTTCTGAATAGAACTAAACGAAAATATTTTAGAATTTAAATGGACGTTTACACCTATAAAACTTTTACTTGAAGAATACAAGAAACGGAAGTACATGTTCAGAATGAAGGGAACAAAAAAGAAAGATTTGTGGTCAGATATTTTGCGAGTATTTTGTAGTGCCGGATATACGTCATGGAATGAAGAAGATTTGGATCGAAAATTCAGAAATATGAAAAAGACATTTACGACTATTAAATCGAATGCAGCGATGTCAAATACGAGTTCTACTTGGGAATATTACAAGGATTTTGAGGAAATATTTGAAGGTGTTCAATTAAATCAAACTACTTATGTAGTTCGATCAATATCTGAGACTGTTCCGCCACAAGGAGATCCGTTAAGTATTAACGATGAAAGAACTTTTGATTCTGTTCCAGAAAATTTAGACGAAATACATGATAAGAATACCGAGTTTTCGAAAAGTATAGAAAATCAAAGTGTTGAAATTGGAGGCACATACTATACTATTAACCAAGAAGTGCAACAGGCCAAGAAAAAAGGTAAGAAAACAAAACGTCTAAGTGAATTCAAAAGAAAAATACTTGAACTAGAAAGTCTGAAAATTAAAGAAATAAAACGGTTAAGAATCTCTGTAGAGAAGGCTGCAAGTGAAAGAAACAAATTGCTCTCTCGTCTAATCTCCGCTGTTAAATATAAGCAGGCGCCTTCCGTTCCGATAATATCAGAAGTCTTTTCAGAGGACCTTTAAAAGCTTTTCAGTATTAAATTTGTACACTTTTTGAGTGGCTGTTGTATGATAAATCTTAATTAATAGTTCGTTAAATAGGTTTTATTAAAATTATGTCAAACTTTTATATTTATTATTAAAAAAACTTCTTAATTTATAGTTGCCATTCTAGTTTGTAACTTATATGAAATCTTTAAAAGTATTTTACACAAAATTGTATGCTAACAATAATTATTTTACAAAAAGTTGGTGATTCTCATTCAACCCTGTTGACATATTTACACGAAGATTCATTCCCTTGCTATATCGCTCCAATGTTTTTTTATACGATGTGGCCAAATCCTAGGAGACAACCCTTTGATACATTAGCATGGTTTTGGCCGGAAGGGAATTAGCGTAACGGAAGTGAGGAAACTTGAATGTCTTGTTTGCATTGCTGCGAGCTATACAATAGCCCAGAGACTTCTCGATAGGAAAAACAATCGTAAACTTCCGTATTAATGCGCTATCGCGCTATGCCCTTTCAGTAGCTCCAATTCAGGCCACCGTTTTTGATGACCCATCAAGTCGTCATGTGACTGGTAATTCTACAAACGTGTTTTCTTTTCGTGCGGTCGATCTGGATGAACTCGTAACTGCTATTAGCTCAATCAAATCAGGTGCAACAGGATCAGATAACCTTTCACCACGCTTTATCAAACTTATATTCCCTATAATCGGTAGGTATGTTCTCCACATAATAAATTCCTGTCTCACCAGATCTACGTTCCCAACTGTCTGGAAGACTGCTATAGTTCTTCCCATACCTAAGAAATCCTATCCAGAATCACCATCGGACCTGCGCCCTATTAGCCTACTAAGCTTTTTGTCTAAAGTTCTGGAGAAGCTTATGTATAGGCAAATTCTGGAATATCTGGAAAAATATAACTTGTTAACATGTTGGCAGTCTGGCTTCCGAGCCTATCACTCCTGTGAAACTGCCATTCTCAAAGTTTCTTCAGACATAAGAAGCGCTCTTGATAGAAATGAATTAACTACCTTAATTCTTCTTGATTTTTCTAAGGCTTTTGATTGTGTTGATCATTCTATTCTCGTTCGCAAACTTTCTTCATATTTTAGGTTTGACACAATGGCAGTGCAAATGGTTATTAATTTCCTCTCGGGTCGTTCGCAACAGGTTAAGGTTGACAACATATTCTCCTCGCGGCTATATCTGAGGCAAGGCGTGCCTCAAGGATCAATTTTGGGTCCCTTATTGTTCAGTTTATTTATTAATGATCTGCCGTCGGTGATCCGCGACTCGACTATTCATCTCTATGCGGACGATGTACAATTATATTTAAGCCGGCCGATGGGACTTATTGAGGACTGTGTAGCACGTATTAATTCCGACCTTGATAGTATATGTACATGGTCCCATTATAATCGATTGCAGCTTAACGCTAGGAAATCGCAACTTATCATCTTCTCCAACAGTGTAATTGATCCGTCTAGTATTCCGTCGGTGGTCTTAAACGGGTATTCGCTACCAGTTCTAGAAAAAGTTAAGAATCTCGGGACTACTATGAATCAACATATGAAGTGCTGTGACAATACCAAAAGGAAGCTTAGCATGATTTATAGTGGCCTTCGTAGGCTGTGGCTCTCGGCGCGCATTTTACCCGTTAACACACGTTTAAGATTAGTTAAGGTGTTAATTATGCCCCATTTTACCTTTGGTAGTATGATCTTCCCGAAGCTGGATAGCATCTGCGCGCGTAAAATAGAAGTTGCTTTCAACGACTGCATTCGATTTGTAACAGACCTTGGATAAGGGGGTATATCACCATGAAAATTTCTGCTATTTTAAGAATTTTTAATCAAGGCAATAATTGAACGAAACAAAATCAGGTTTCCGGGTCTTATTCTTTACATTCTGTAATAACCACCTGTACGTGGCTCTAAAATACACTTGCACGCGGCGACCAACAAATTACAGTGTGAAACAAAATAGAATTTGCGGTCCTTTTTCGTAATAAACAAAAGATTTTCAAAAATATTAATTTTTAAGCAAATTATACGTTGATGTGAAAAAAGAGGTTCACGTTCATGTGTTAACTAATTTGTGCAAAGAAAAGATGTGTAAAAAAATTTAAATTCCAGAAGATATAATGCGCCAAAAACGCAGATGCATCGTCAAGGGCGTTGGTGCAATATTTCTTCATAAAAAAGATATTTTTAAAACTACCGATTATTAAAAGTAAAACCCTGAAAATCAATTTTAGTTTTATTCATGCACGGCCTCGAACAAAATCAAAATATTTGCATTTCATTTGCATACGACAAAGGTGGTATATCCTCTTGATTCTGAAATTTTTACACTTGGCTATAGAGTCTTACGTTGCTAATTTAATATGCATTTTCCTATGTAGTAATTTTTGCAAATTTATAAAAAGGTGACTAATCTTAAGTGTTTTGTGCTTGTCTGCCTAGTAAATTTTCATACAGACGGAGAGACGAAGTTGGAAAAATTCGGTAAGTGGCACGATCATCGTGCCGGTCTCCTCGTGAGTTTTTAAATAAATTAAAAAATTCACTCCGTCTCTAGGCTCTTGTCTAACTCGCAGCAATGCAAAAAAACAAAACATTCAAGTTTCCTCCTTCCCCTTACACTAGTTCCCTTTCGTCCGAGCCGTGCTAACGCATCATAGGGTTGTCCCCTAGGCTGTGACCACTATATAAACCAAAAGATGTTCAATGACTTTTGTATTTGTGTACACATTTTAAACGAAACGTTTAAGCTTTAAGAGTGAAATGAAATGAGGACTTCATTCATTATTCTTCTAGTCTAAACGTGAAACTTATAGTTATAGAATTTTTAATACCACAAATAAACTACTGCACTCATACTCTTTCAGGAACCATAAAATTCCAACGAGAATTCAGTTTAAAATCATAAGAATGTATCAAACACCAAGGGAGAAAATTGCTGTTTTTCTGAATTTACACAAATCCCGCATAAACTACATCGGATCCATAACGTTATCACGTTCAGAACTCCTACGTCATAGAGGTATCGCTTTATGACCGTCGGAGTGTTACTCTATTTAAATCAAAAGTACCCGTCTTCCGTACAAATTTTAAAATGCTTCTAATCTTCAATAAAGTATTTACCTAGTATTTGCAGAGGTGTTTTACAGTTTCTTTTGTATTGGATTTCTGGCAATGTTCAATTCTGAGCGCATGTACCCGCCCACGTTAGACAGTGGCCGGTGTAGATTCCGACAATAGTTCTTTATTGAGCCCGAGTTAGGTTAATTAGGCAGTTGTATTCTTTTGATCATAGGATTTTTCAAAGTAGCCACTTCTTTCAATACCAAATTTCCTTGACTTTTCCTGGTGCACCAGATAATATTTGAGTTTTTTTTTCTGATTTAAATGTAGGTTTTTTATATGGAGCTGTTCAAGTATTACGTAACTCACTTTTTGAAAATTTCTGACCTCTGAACTTCTGCGAAAGTCCTTAGTCGAAAGCATATAATCAGCGACCGTGTTGAGATTCTTCCCTAAACTGCTAGACCGTTTTCCCGCGTCTTTAGAAATTTTAACTTGTTATAATAATAATAGTAAAAATAAATCTTATTACTATACGAAAATACTTTACACAATATGATTTCATTTTCTTTTCTTATTAACATTAAAAAAATATATAAGGTTTTCTATAAACATTTATATTACCTTCTTTCTTCACACATCTTGGAAGTTTATTATATAACTTAAACCCTTTATATACTATTGTATTCTGAGTGCGTGATGAACTATAGTTTCAGAATACATTACCATTCCGCAAGTTATATGGTTGTATATCTTCCACAAATTTCAAACTCTGTCGTAGGTAATGGGGCAATTTTTCGAAGACGAACAATAGCACTTTAATTTGTATCCTTTGTTTTATATTCATCCATTTTAATGCTGAAAGTTTATTGGTGTATATTTACTACATTGCAAAATAATTCTCATTGCTTTATTTTGCATTCTTTGCAGTTTTAACCAGGTACCGTACCTGTTTTCTTTTTTTTTCTGAAGGAGTGCTATTTTAACTGGTATTTCTGGACACTTATACTTCATGATTAAAACTAACAGTTATTTTGGACTATTTATTTTTCCAGTGCAAAGTAAAAGTTCCATTTGAACTTTTATTTTTTCAGTTTGATGAAAACTGTTAAGAAGACCTTTTATTTATTCCTGGCAAAAATAAAAGTTCTATTTGACCGTTTTTTCTTTCTATAAGTTGAAAACTATTTAATTTTTTTCCTGGCAGCTATAAAAATATTATTATTTGTAACTACCTTAACAAGTAAATAGCAAAAGATTTGTACCACAAAAAATGGTTTGTCTTTATTTCGTTCACGTCATCACCCTCTCTACATATATCAGTGTATCGTCCGCAAATTGTGTTAGGCGCAACATTGCCCGCGGCTTCTTTTGTGTACAAGTCTAGAGGGAGGTGGAAAATTGTATACCATTCCCGCAAATTTTTGCGGGATGAATGTAGGAAAATATGGTAAATTTTTTTTAGGGGCTTACAGTCAATTAATCCGAAATTGGGCAAACTACCAATGAAGATATACTGCGCAAAAAGGAATAAATTAATTTCTGTTGATCAAATATTAGTGCAAAACAATACACTTATGAGATTATCTCCAGGAGAAAAATTATGGTAATTATGCAGACTACCTCCGATTTTCTTGAAATTTTAGTAAGTTGTAGAGGTGATTACGCCGAACAAAAATATGTATACATATTGAGCGCGGAAAAGACATCTTCACATAGCTTTCGAGTTTCGGAAAATTTAAATGTTGAAACGATGTATCGTCAAAATTTTGCGAATATCTAGCGATAGCGGGGGAGGGCGGGACTGTTTAAAATTCAGACAAACTGTCAACACCCTCTCCTTTCCGTCAACCTCTTAATTCTTTATTTTAAGGAGAAATATGAATGGTACCTACCGCACTATTGAGGAAAAGCCAATCGACTGTTGCCATTTACCTCTCTATGTACAAAAAGTGTTCTACACCAAAAATTATAATTTGCATTTTACATCATATTTAAGGAACACTCTTTGTACATAAATAGCTAAATGACAACAGTTTTAACAGACAACAGCTTTCCCTCTATAGAGTGGTATGTACCATTCATTTTTTTCTCATTGAAATAAAAAATGAAAAGTTGCCTTATTTGAATATTAACTTTAAACTTAAGCAATTAATTACCAGATTTATATGTTGCCAACAAAGTCTCTCGTCTGGTTCACAGTCCACATCCATCTTAACACTTGTGTTTTTATTGTTCTGCGTTAAAAATGGTACAGCGACCGAGCTCACCTTTCCCGCATCTCCCAAAATCATCTCATCGGTGAAGTGATCCTCGCATACCATCATTCTAGTTTTTTCAAGTAGTACGTTGTTTGGCCGACCCAAAGCCTTTAACCATATTTTAGCCCTAAAAAGTTTGTTTTGAGCAAGCAATATGTTTCATATAAAATAAATGCTATTACCTTTGCTCGTCATCAGGAACTTTAAAAAACCTTTTAACTCCTCTAGATATTTTAAAATTAGTGCAATTCTTTGCCACGCATCTGTAATGAACTCGCACGCATTCCATATTTTCAAATACTTAATACGGATGAAGAACACTTTTATAAACAAAAAGAAAACAAAGTCTCATTGTTTATTATTTTATTAAAAAATACTACTAACGATTTTGCAGAAAAGGAAAATCTGAGTTTCGTATTAACAAAACATATCTGGAGCTTAAAAACAGACACCAGTAATTCTTATTATAATTTACTTTAATATTTTACCAACAGGTTTAAATTAACAAAATTCCCTTAACTATTCAAAATACTAAGCAATCAACAGTTTAACTATAAGCTTACTGCACAAAACAAAATTATTTGACGTTTGCAATTGCAAGTACCCGTTTAGTACTTAATTTTGACAGTAGCAATTGCAACACATATATGAGTATCTCTTTCTAACCCTTGACAAATATTTGCTTACCTTTTTTATCAAAGCTAAAATTATCGACTAATACAATGTGCAGGAACAACTAAATACTTAAAATTTAAATTTGTTCCTTAATTATTAATCTTTTACAAGACCTGCTTTAATAGATAAAAACTCGTGTTTAAAACTCTATAAATTGGAGCTGTTTCAGGACACTTTGTTTAAGAAGAGTCAATTTTCAGTAATTGTTTTGTTTATATCTTTATAATTCCGAATTTATCACTACAAATAACTGCATGGTCCCGATACAAATGATAAATTCAAAACCTCGTAAAATAAATTTAGCTTCTAACATTTGTAAGGAAAGACCCATGCTAAGCTCAGTCCATTTAGCCGAGACGCAACATTTTCGCTTCATCGAATATGTGCTGACAAATTACGACCTTTGTTGGCTGAATACAAATTGTCAAGTGATGCTGTCAGTGAAAAATTAAATATCCAGTGGGCTGTACTAACTTTACAAAAACTAATTGGAATGGCAACTTATAATAACCCGCATTGGCTTCTTTCTCATATACGAAACTCCTTTATATCAACAGACGATACCGGATTGTGTGAAACTGTAATGCTCAGTGATGATTTGCCTAAACAGTTCCTACAAAAATGTCAACAAAAAAAGTTTGGCATCGTAAACAATATTCGTCCACAGGAAGAAAGTATCGAGTGTTTTTGTTATCCTGGACTAGAGCAAAGCGATGATGAAGATTTAGATTTAACAGCGCAATCTTTTGATATTCAAATGTATCCTGAAATTGGGGCGCATCGGTATCGCTCTAACACTGCCCAAAAACTAGAAAAGTTGGATATGGCGCGAAGGAAGGCAGCCCGCATTAAAACTGTTAAAGTTGAAGATCTAATGTCGCAAGAACCTCTTAGAGAGGATTTATTTGAACGAAAGTCTGTTGATAAGAAGAACAAGTTGGGAAGTAAATTAACAGAGCAACTTTTACAATGCCCTAAACAGCCACAAAATAAGTTCTTACAATATGCAAGATTTGATGGAACCTCGCAAACCGGAATCGCTACAAAGAATCTACATATATTTTTAAGTATGCTACCAGAAGACCAGCGAAACTACCCGTTGAAAGTTTGTGTTTCAGCAACGGCCAAAATCCAAGAAGTAATCGGTTTTATTTGCTACAAGTGCAGTATATTGAACCCAGATATTCCCCTACAATCTGTTCGCTGCTATGGTCTCTATATAACAGAAGATAATGGTGAAATGGACACAGATTTTCCACCACTGGATTTGAGAGAACCTTGTTCTAAATTTGGATTTAAATATCTTACTCTTGCAGAACGAAGACCATCAGCCCATATTACTCGGATTGACTATCGATCGCTTTCAATGACATCAGAAACAGAAGCTGCTGGGGATGCAGCAATTGCAGATGTGCACGGCCCTGATAAAAATCATTCTGATGACATGGCTCGAATGATTGGTCACAATTCCATGATAGAGGCGCCGATGTATAGAACTTTTCGCCTAAATATAATAGTCAAAGGAATTTTTAAAACGGAAGTGCAGTTAGGAGTTTCCGGGGAAAGAATTGAAATAGATCCAGTGCAACAGAAAAATCCTAAATTCTGGACTAGGCAAAAGGCGATAAGTTATAACATTGAGTTAATCACATTCTGTGAAATGATGGAGCGCAAGAGTAACAAAGCGGTGTTTAGAATTTGGTATGTTAATCCTCACCAGCCTTCAAGCAATTCGAGCCATTTCTATACCGATTCACAATTGTTTCCTAAGGGACATCCATTGAATCAAACTATGTTGTCAGCTAGTCCGCAACATTTTAATCAAACGGTGTCACATACTAGTTTTAAATATTACGACTTTGAAACGGACCCCTATACAGCGCAGCAGATTTTAGATAAAATTAACTATATCTTGGATGTAAGGTCTAGCGCGGCCAGAAGAGAGTTTTTAATGTTAAAGGAAAAGAAGAAAGAGCGAATGTTATTGAAAAAGCCCTTTGGCAAATAGAATTGTTGAGGAATTTTTTTTACTATCATAACTAGATACTCCTGTTTATCGGTGATTATTTATAAAAATTGTTTAAAATATTTTATAAGTCTATTGAAGCTACTTTTACTTGTTCATCGACATAATAAATTGCCTATTTATTTCTAATTTGGTTTTTTAAATTACAAGTTTCGCCCCAACTAGCTTTGTATTATCTATAGCTTTTTCTATGATTGTCTGATGTACAAAAAATTAAGCTTAGATGATTTACTTTTCATATATTGCGCTAAACGTTTCGCTAAGACTGGCTTACAATCTCCTTGTGTACCTAATATATAATTTTAAAGAAAAGTCTGCAATTTAAGTCTACAGTGCGACAAAGTTTTAACTAAGTTTTGGTTTACTTAGGAGTCTGAAAAATAAAACCGGTCTAGTGCGTGTCGGGTCACGCGAAGTGTAGGGTTCCGTAGTTGCCCGCCACAATACGCGGGTTTGGAAGTGGACTTTTTATAATAATATTAAATATTCAGGCAGTAATCCATTTTTCATTTTAAAAATCAACAGTAACACATTTAGCACAATTCTTTCCCGCACATTCATCCACATCAACGACTCCAGCATACACTTAACAGATACATACCTGTTACATTGAAGAATCGCTCTCATTCCCATATTTTGAAGCTTCTGAAGCCTGCCCATTATTCCACTGGATACAAGGAACAACACTGACGAACAATACTCAAAATGTGGCTTCACTTTTGTATTATAAATCTTGATAGATGGATTCTCCTCAAAAACCCGATATTTTTTACCAATTTGCCCATGCTCTTTAAATTTTAATTTATTGTCACTATCACCCCACTGAATTTCGTTTTAGTAGTGTTCAATTTCAATTTATTCATTCGTAGCCACACGTATAATTTTTGTAAATTTTGTTCCATTACATATCGACGCTGAAAAGCAATCTTGTCATATCTCAAAAAATGCAATTTGTGCTGTATCCAGTATTAAATCAATTTTTTTTTTGAGACAGAGTTGAATTAATTGGTTGAGCGACACGACCACCATACCATGGTTCCCGGGTTCGAGACCAAAACTCCTTGTCCCTAGGCTTTGGCCACATTGTAAAAAAAAATTTTACACTAACTTTAGGATAATTTAATTTTTTTGTCTAATGACTATTACTTCAGAACTTTTACTCCAAGTATTACCTCTCTATCTTCTCTGGTTATCTCCATTTTCAAGATACGACAAGATTACTTTTCAGCGTCGATATGCACACTCATTTACATCATTACCAGCAGAGTATAATAATGTATCGTCAGGAAATAGCACTATCTTTATGTTGTCCAATACACTCTTTATATCATTAATGTAGGTATATAAGGAACAGTAGAGCCTCAAGAACAGATCCTTGTGGTACACCCAAGCTTACAGTAATTCTCTGAGACATCGCTCCATTAACTTTTGTTCGCTGATAGATCGCTCTTAAACCACATCAATTCTTTTCCTTTGATCCCATACCTATTGAACTTATTAATTTAAATATCTCTGTCCACTGTTTCAAAGGCGGGTTTGAAGTCCAAAAATACTGAAATTCTCTTGTGCCTTTTTTGCATACCTTCTTTCCATTTTATTTGCAGCATATTTAATGCTGTCTTACAGGAGTGGCCTTTTCGAAAACCGGACTGCTCTTGTTATATTAATTGATTTTCCTCCATGTATTCCTCCAGTTGTATTTGTATAGTTTTCTCTAATATTTTTTCGAATGTTGACAGCATATTAATTGGCCTAAATTCTTCACATTTATTAGTATTCTTGATTTTTTCAACAGGTACAATGACTGATTCTTTCCATTCTTCCGGGAACTTACCATGGTTCATTGAGTGATTGATAATTTTCACAAGTACGCCGCCGAGTATATTCCAACTATCCAAGATCATTCTGGCATTTATCATATTAACATCCCTCTTATTCTTAATTCCTCCAAATTTGTATTTCGAAACAAATTGATTATTCACCTGTTGCAAATTATTCTCATAAACTACTGATGTAATATATGTACTAATTGCTTCGATACTTTTAACAGAGTATTTGTTAAAGTTCTCTGCCATTCGCGTACTCTCGTTGCAGGTTTTTCCCTTATATATTATTTCCATTAGTAATAATTTTGTTGATTTCATTCCTTTTTTTGCAATTATTTTATGTTTGTAAATATTTCTTGCTATTTTATAATTTTCCCAATCACTCTGGTAACTTGATAAGGACGCCACTCGGTATCTTCTAATCAGACATAACAATAACATTCAATTCATTAACAAAACTATTTTTATCGTACTCTAAAAAACTCCACCGTGTTTGTTTCACAGTTCTTCGATGCAGTATGATTTATGCCAATCTTAGAATAAAGAACTAGAGGAAAGGACATCACTCGGAAAAATCTAAGCATTTTTCTTTATGTAGTAGAGTCTGAGCGATGTGTGCGATTCGACATGAAAGTAGTAAAATTATGCTTGTATACAAGAGGGGCCAACTCATTTTGATAATATTTTAAATTAGGTGTTTTTAAAATATATTCTTATAACACTTTTAATATAATATAACTTTGCCCGAACATATTTTATTAATATACTTAATTTTACTATTTAAAAACACTTTGCTTATGCCCCAAATATTTCAGTATTACGGAGACGACTTTGATTTCAAGGCGACATTCGGTCCAATTTGACATTTCAGGCGTCATTCCCCCTCAACGCACTCGCCACTTGGCCATGAAGCAAAAATGCTTATCACACGTACAGGGTTTTTACTTAAGATAGCCTTTCCTCTCGTTCTATATTCTAAGATGCCAATAGACAAAGTCTCATGATCATGGCCGCCGAGAGGGAGGGGGCGAAGGGGGTAAACCCCCCGGGCCCGGGCTTTCAAATGGGGCCCCGTCATCTAAGTCATCAACAGAAAATTTTTTCCATTTTAATTATATATAAAAAAAAAGTTTCACGATCGAAGAAGTGTAATAAATACACTGATTTTAAATTGAATGTCACTCATTCGATTGTATATGGGCCCGTAAACGCTTAGTCCTGGTCCCGAAATTCCTTTCGCGGGGGCCCGTATGTGGTACCCCCGGGCCCGAATTTTGTCTACGGGCCTGCTCATGATCACTAATATTTGAATCTTTCTCCACCTTTACATCTACATTATAGGAGTTTTTTTTAGCGGGAGAGGTGAAAATCTTCCAAAAGATACCGCACAGCCCGTGCCCTCCGGTAGTCTGTGATTTTTACTCACTAAAAACATCTCTCTGGGGATTAACCGAAGCAGACTACATAGAATCGGGTCCCTTTTCATCCCCTCCCAGTCTCCCTTAGTGGGGGAAACTGAGTATCCAGTTATTCCACTGTCGCCACTAATCTCGGTTTCCTGGGTCACTGCTAGAGTCCCAGTCTATCTGCAGGAATCCATGTTGTCCCACCGTCTACAATGTTCCTTGTTGGTCCATACGTTATTTACAACCTTCACCTGTTCTCTACCTACGGCAGGTCTGCATCTTCTACTGGTGCGTGTACCGCGGAGATAGCCAATTCGTTAGAGTCTACCATCTCTGCCCTGCACCTGAGGAAGTGCTAGTTATTATTTTGCCAATGGCACCTTCTTCCAGGACTGCTACAGCACTGTCAGCCGGCGCAAGCCAGCCTCTATAGTTAGGAATTATGGGGATTTTTCAAGAGGTTATCTCCTGCCGCATTAGTTACTTGGCTACGTTCTAGGATGCATTTCTTCAACTCGTCCGTCCATTCTTCAGCAACCACATCACATCATAGGAGTTAGTCATCACATAGTCTATCAATGTCCTGGAATCAGCAGTCACTGTTTAATACAATGAACATATTAATTCGAAACATTAACAATTATTATTATTAAAAATGTTATGATTTTATTTTTCCACTTTCACTTTAAAGCTTAATATTTCGCAAACGGATTCCTGAAACGGAAAATTGGTTTTCACACACCCGCACTTTGCACTTTAAATTTGTGGTCTTCTTTGCACTCGGTCAAAAGAACATCATCGAATAAATACTCGAAAGCCCTCGAGATCGAGTTACCAAAAGCGAATTTCTCGATTTGGAGCACTTTCGAGTTCGAATCGAGTTGCCAAATACGGCCCAAGATAAATAGAACAGGAAAAAAAGAAATAATATTTAAAATTTATTTACATACCAGCCGTGCCAGCCGTTTAAATATTTAGAGGAAGACTATTCCATAAACGAATTATTTGGACATGTTAAGAACTGATCTTAACTGATCTGCTAAACCGCGGTACTAGTAAATTTCTGTTTCGCTGAGATGTTGTAAATTAGAAGTATTCACGGAGGTATAATGGTTTGTTCCATTAAACAGCTTGAATAGAAACAGCAACGCTCGTCGTTTGAGGGAAAAATCCAGACTGCACCTGACAAGGCTTAATCTTTAAGGTGGGATACAGTCAAGCCTTCGTAGTCCGTAAATAAACCTAAAACAGTCGTTGAAAGCGACCTCTAATTGACGTGCACACTGACTATCTAAGTGAGGAAAAACCATGCTCCTAAAGGTGAAAAGAGGCAGTATCAATGCCAATTCCAGACGAGTACTTCTCGGGATAATATAGACTGACAACCAAAGTCTACGTAATTTAGCATATATCATCACTTACGTTTTCACAGCAGCTCATTTCTTGCCCCAAAATAATACTAAGATTAGTTACTTTACTTTGAACTGGCAATGGAGAACCATTTAAGACTATCTGAGGGGAGCACTACTTAAAACAAGAGGATTAGTATAAAAAATGATAGAGTGAGACTTTCCGGGGTTCAAAAGTAATCTGTTCGTAATTGACCAATCATATATTCTAATAAGATCAGCATTTATACGTTAGATGCAGTCCTCAAGGAGCCCAATAGGCCTACCTAAATGGACCTGAACATCATCAGCGTAAAGATTAATTTTCACATCACGCATCACACTTGGCAAATTATTGATGAAGAGGTTGAAGTATTGATTGAAATTACGCCATCGATCTGCACTCTTTGGGAACGATCTGACAAGAAACATGCTATGATAGAGGCAGCACACGAGCTAAAGTTGAAGTACGTGTGTAATTTGTGAATAAGTAAGCTGTGGTCAACGCAATCGAAAGCTTTAGAAAAATCCAGTAATGTTAAAGCTGTGAAGTGATCATTGCCCCAGACTTTTCTTATATCAATGGATACCCTTAAGACAGCCGTCTAAAAACCATGAAAAGATCTGAAACTAGATTGACAACAAGATAGCAATACATTCCCCTCGACATAAGTCAGTATTTACTTGGACAATCTTTTCAGGTACTTCCGATAAAAAGCACAAAATGCTTATTGAACGAAAGTCAGATATCGATACTGCAGAAGACTTCTTAGCAATGGGCAACACAGTGGCAGCCTTCCAACTTACAGGAAACGAAGAGGATATTAAACATGTGTTGACAATGTGGAGGATGTAATCACCAATGAAAGGAAGTAGTACCTAAATAAAACGGGGCGATACGTTGTCAAGTCCAATTACTGTGGATTTAATTGAGTCCACCACAGATAGTAATTCATCTAGATTTACATTTCGAATACAAAACGGGTCAGCAAGCATTCACAGAGGCAGCGGACGAGTTCGCAGAAAAAATACTTGTTGTATCCATGGGGTTCACATTGGTTGCAGTAAAGGCAGAATTAAGTTCATTTGGATCAAAAGTGCATCGAATCTTTTCCATGCCATGAATACCAGCGTTATTTAGGTTACGCCATAGAGCTCGCGGGCCGAGGTTAGTCTTAAGTTTCACACTAAAATAGTGTCGTTTAGCCCATTTGATCGCTTTAATACGTACGATTTTGTAAATCAGACGCGCCTCTTCGGATTTCAGGAAATTCCAATCGCCAACCGTTAAATTTTGTCTGGCTTAATATCTGTTTGATGTCGTCAGGTACTTCGTCTTTTGTTCGTTGATTTGGAGCATAATAGTGCGAGGTGAGTCATCCAACTTAACTACCATTTCTATGGCATCTGCTGGATTTCTACCCACGAGGTCCAAATCGTCAGCGTATACAAGGACTTGATTAAACAGAATGACTGAGAGAGCGTCTCCTTATCTCAGTCCCTTGGTTATTGGCAATTTCTTCGAGGTGTTATTTTGAATGCGGACTACTGTTGCGGATCCTTCAACGGTGACTCGGCAAAATTTTGTGATTTTTCAGGGTATTACCGCACTGGTCAATGCAGCCCACCGTGAATTCCTGTCGATCATACACCTGCTTAAAATTCACAAATGTGGAGGAGTTGAATGTTATTCTCCTTGCATGATCTGGAGTACAGTGAAGATCTCGTCTATGGTCGATCTTCCATTCCTGAAGTCACACTGATATTCGCCCAGAATTTCCTCTCCATATGGTTTGAGGCGTCTAGCGATACGACATTGGATGCAGCACTCAGCAAGAAGATTCCTCAATAATTGCTGCATATCTCCCTATGGCCCTTTTTATGGATAGGAATTATAACAGATTCCTTTTAATCATCAGGTATAACCTTCTCATCTCATACACGGAGTATCAGTTCATAAAGGGCATTAATTAATTCTCTGGGAATGCCGTCGGCTCCAGCTGCTTTATGATTTTTTAGTTTTTTAATGCAGGCCATGTATTCTCTGAAAGTGGGTCGCATTACGCGAAGCTGTGGGTTGTCGAGAAATGTTGGCACACTTTCTGCATTTACAGTCGGAGAACTGTTAAAAATTTTCTGGAAATGTGCTGACCACTTGTCGAGGATGCCTTGTATGTTGATGATAAGATCCCCGTTTTCATTCTTGGCCATATGATTGAAAGAAGCCTCTTGAGTCCTGCTACATTGTTTCATTTCTCTTAATCGATTTTTAAACATTTCTCTCTTTTTAAATCGGCATATACGTGTGTCCGCCTTAATTAATTTGGTGTTTGTGGTGTTTGTGGCACCAGGCCCGTGCGCACCGGGGGAGGGTTTTTAACATTTGCTGTACTTCTTGATTTGGACAAATTTGACTGAAATACTAAAAAAAATAACCTAAAATGCATATGACCATATTTTTTAATTGCATAATATATCATATGTAAATCCATTTGTTGATAGTTTTCTTTGTATAGCACCCCCACCCCCACGAGCAAATCCTGCACACGGTCCTGTGTGGCACTACAGTAAAGGTTTCTTGATAAGTGATATAATTATCGGCACATACAGTTGTCAACCAACTGATTCCTCTCCTGGTTGATGTCGGTAGTGTAATCGCGGGGGATTGCGATTTTCCTATTCAAGACTCAGAATGAAATATAAATTTTTCTAAGAACTTTTGCTCAAAATCTTAAAACCAATGAGTATAAGGCAGGCGTCTATATAAAATAGGAGGCGTCTCAATGCTTTCTTTAATATCTTTATTTTTTTAGAAGAAGCATCTTTGCAATGAACATCTTAGAATTATTTGAATCATTTAAAATAACGTCGTATGCAATAAACTATAAAAGAAAATGACTACGACTGTACCACTAACCAGGCGTTCGTTGGAAGGTGGAAAAATGAAATCAGGTACACATGGTATTCATGAATTTTTCCCCAGAACATCGTAACAAGCAAAATTAAGTTATGCCTCGAGGACAGAAAAGTTGATGCAGTAATTATATTAAAAGCCAAAAGTTCAATGATTAAATTAATGTGGTCGTAATAATTTGCATTAACGTCGTGTGAAGGGAGATTTTGAGGTCAGAGATATTGAATTTGTCAGGTAATTATAATTACTCTTGGGTGTGAGTAAGCTGTCCATCCCATTATGATGCAGTGATAAAGGCATTGGGAACTGTTTATTGACTTTACCACCAAATGTAATAGTTCAGGCTTGAATTAATTTTCCTGCAGGATCTCGGTAATAACGAATTTAATGTTGATATTATGGAATATTTCGCCAGGGATTATGATGTGAAATTTCATTTGCCTGACAGGATACTGGAGCTGTTCAGAAATTATTTCGATTTAAAATTATCTTTTGAGAATGACTTTTCCGATTTTTTAACATTTTTCAAAAAATATTAAACATATCTGATTAACTCGTAAATAAATAAATTAAAAGAATTTAAACTTAACAGGTTAATATTGGTGTTGTATGAAAAAACAGAATGCATTTATTTTTAAGGTTTAATAAATTTTCGGCAAAAACACTAAACCAAAAACTATTTTTATATTTTTTGATTTTGTCGTTTAAATCATATGTAGAACTTCGTTTCACTTATAGCTATGATGTTGCCGCGAAGAGACGAAGAAGTAGAAATGCCTTACATCTCACTTAAACCATGTTTACATATGGAAACTTGTATTGGTTCATTGTAACTTCTCATTCGTCAAAACACAAGCAAGCAATTTATCACCGTAAATAATAAAGATCATATTTTTGATGGAAATCACTGAGTATACGGTAACAAGCAACTTCTGATACACAACCAGTTTTCGCAACTAAAGTTGCCATGTGTGCTCAAACTAACTTTAACGTATTATTATTTTGGTCAATATCCTAACAACGGACAAATAAATAAAGAACACCGACTTGGAGCACCGAATTTAAATCTTCTTATCGACTTTGTTGGCAATTTTACTAAAACATATTGAATGTTTTGATTAGAGTCAATATTTCTGTTTCTTTAAGTGAATTAGGGATCGCCCATTCGCAGGAATTTATCCATCTTCTGTAGCTTTACTTTTCAGGCATGCAAACTGACAGCAATACTTGCCGACGTCACAATTTCCCCACTTGCATGAACTTACCCGAACGATTTGTGACTGGGTGTTTTCGAGTCAGTTTCCACAGCATGACACCGGGGACATTAGGGTCATGTCAGAACCACATCAGTTAAAGTTACGGGAACTAGAAAACCCGAGGTTAGGTTAGTTGACGGCCACCGGTAATAACCCAGTCGACCTCACATAAACATTGATTCGTTAAACCAGCCGCAGCTCTTGAGGAATTTGGTTAGGTCCTTCACCTCTACGCTGGCGAACTCCTCTGGTTCGTTAAGGAAGTGTTTGCCGAAGGTCTGAAACCTTCTTTTAGCTAGTCCAGGGCATTCGCAAAGTAAATGCTGAATATTTTCAACTTCTTCCTCGTCCAGAGAACTTCAGCGCTTGCAAGTGATTCACCATCCGGTGTCTGGCCAATACCTGCAACGCACCCCTTGAAGTTAGCCCAGTTAATTCTATCTGGGTTTCTAAAGGATTTGGTACGTTCTCTGTAGAGTTCGGTACTGAAACGAATGTAGCAGTGGTCCGAAAAGGATATTTTTCCGACACTCTCCAGTCGTGAACCTTTATATTTCCATTCGCTCACTAATGTTATATCCAAAAGGTCTGATCTGTTTGCCGTAATTTATGTGGGCCTATTGCCCTTATTATACCAGGTGTTTTTTTATAAAACTTTGGACTCTTTTCTTTAAAAAATTACAGGTTGAATAAAAAAAAACTTGGGACAAAAGTTGGAGGGTTTTAAGAGGGAAACTGTTTGGACTAAATATCAACCCCCACCAACTCACCCCTTGGCAGGAAGGAGGGGGTGACTTTCATTTTTTAAATTGGAACCCCTTTTTTTATCATCGATTATTTTTTTTAAACAAAAAACAATTATTATCAGCAATTTTAGTTTTGGTAAAAAACTACAAGCCAAATTAAGTTTCAGACAAAAGATGTTTATTTTCACTTGAAAAAAATAATCGATGATGAATAAAAGTCACCCCCTCCCCCTGCCAAGGAGTGAGTTGGTGGGGGTTGTTATTTTGTCCAAAATATTTCAACCTTTGCCCCAAGTTTTTTTTATTCAACCCGTCATTTCCGTCATTTTTTAAAGAAAAGAGTCCAAAGTTTAAAAAAAACATCCAATAGATGTATAGATTTGTTAGAAAAATTACATTAAAGAGTGACTCACCTCGTTCATTAATGGTTGGTTTCATTACTGGTGGGCATTACGCATTAGCATCGCATCCTAAGACAGGGCATCTCCTCTTCCGTTATGCGTCATGTATGCGAGTGCCAGTAATACTGACGCTCTGTTAGCTTCTTCCGGTTCTTGGACTAAAGGAGATATCAATTTTCTCGTCCTTAAAGAGGAGAAGTAAATTCACAGAGGCGAGTTTACTGTAATGAAGATTTATTTGCAGCATAAGCCGTATACTAAACTCTCTGACCGGACTCATTTGTTCTCAACACACGAGGATTTATCACTAGGGCTAATTTGTTACTACCCATGAAGAAAACGTTTATCAAGCGAAAGTCTATGCCATACTGACTTGTGCATATGAAAATTTAAGCAGATCTTATAAGAATAAAAGAAAATAATTTTTTTTTAGATATTCAGTCCTCAATTGGTCCAAGCTGGTGCTAGAATGCCAATGAGCACTTGATAAATTGACCAGCAAGAGTCAGGTTTACTGGATTTAGATACTGTGCATCAAGGGTTTGAAGTCATTGAAAAAGCAAATGAGCTTCCTAGGCGGGATTCCGGCAAGGTGTTTGTGGGATCACATCCGATATGTGAAATATCTCTTTGCATCTTTTGCACGGTTGGGTATCTGAGGAACAGAGGACCTACTGGAGGAACCTAGAGGGTCAAACTCATTTCAAAGTGTTCTTGGAGTTTGTGACACAGAGAAGAATTAAAGTTTCTTACCGACCACTGTCAGCTGAGGAAGCACTTAGTAGGATCGACAGAGAAACTGGCTCTAGTTAAAGGTTGCATTTTAGGAGAAGCTCCCTACATACCCTTTCCGACTGCTTAGTGATATTTAAGTACAATATATAAACTCAACGATCACAACGCCCCATTCCCTCCACCTCTACTTTTAATTCCGATCTTCGAATTTAATATCTGAATGAGCTTTGTAACTTTAGATTTTTGGCTGGGCATGGGCAGTAACGGTAACATCATAAATTTGGTCATCTCCAATTAATGATCCAGGATGTCCTAATTCAGCTCGGATTAGGATTCCTATTGATGTTTCTACTATTCCAAAATCTTTATGATGACGAATCCTCTTTTATGAAAATTGTTCCAATCGTATTGCTAATAGGTTGGGACTTACAAAAAATAAACGTGCTGCAGTCGGATAAAAACCTGGACATTCTACGATAAATTTTTTTTAATCACATACACGTAATTCGCTGTAATAAATAAACATTACTTCTTTTTTAAAGTTTCAATTTTACATCATTACTTTCCTTGCTCCATCGATTTAGCTTTGCCGCTACTTAATACACAACCGAATACGTTATCCATTTCAGTATTTCAAGAGTATTAAATTCGTTAAAATTGTAAAATCATAAGCGCTCTAAAGGCATTAATAATAATTTTTTACCTCATACATATATATATCTACTTCACAGACCAGGTAAATCAATCAAATCCTCGTTACATTACCAATTCATGAGTTCGCAATTGATTTCTTTTGCCACCAATAAGCTGACGGTTCTAGCCATTTTAACATTCTGCTCGAGTACAATTCATACGAACCTGATGTCAACTATAATCAACAAGTTCTGCACTTCTATCTTTTTGCAATAATTCTCTGTAGTTAACATAGAAAAATAGCTTCTTTGGCTGATATCTTCTGTTGGCTCCGAGATTGCACAAAAACATGTCGAATTGCGCTTGCGTACTACATTTGGTTGCAATATCGGACGAGCGAACGCAGTTGAAATTTATTACTCTGATAAAGTTATTCTAACATAATTGACATATTGTCCATAAATCATGCTTGGTTTATATGACAATTAATAATTTATTGCTGTTATTTATTTTCTCTGAGTTAATCTTTTATAGCATAAGAATTTCTATGCTTTTTTTTCTAAACAGGTTAATGTGATGAAGTCTGAAATTCTTGAAGACTGAACTTTCGAAATTATATTTTACCACGAAGCACCGATCATAAGGAACGCTTGACATGACCAACAAATCAAAATAGACCACCCACTAATTATGCTATTTTCACCAGAAGCTATTTTTACCGGTAAGTGATCAAAACATTCTGAGCGATTTTTATTTTTGACTTAATGATATATTGCAAAGATTCGAAGTTAAATGCACTACTGAACTAATTCAAAAGTATCAATTAAGTAAAAGTAATTTAATTTTAATAGCTTTGCAAAGATAATTATAGGTAACGCACAAAATTGCCTGGGTAGTGAAGTTTTTTTTTTATATTTTTATTATTTACTATCCCACATGCGAACGTTGATTGTACTCAATTTGAATGGAATTTAAATGTTATTCCCTTGAACTGCATCTTTTTCTGAAGAGAGTCAAAATTTAAGCAAAGTAGGTAAAATTAAAGTTCTTAAATAAGAGATGCTTAATTTAAGGACACGATTGCATTATGGAAAGTGAGAACTGGTGTAAGAAGAGTATGTGAATATTCTAAGATCATGGAGGTGGGGGCGATCGGAGTTGAGCTGTGACTGCTGACGGGGTCGGATGTGCTGCCGGTCTTGCTCTCCAAACAAATTCAAACTTGGTTGCGAGAGCAAAATAGTAATCGGAAATTTTTATTAAAAGTGTTAGTGCCATCTTCGCTAAAGGGAAGGGCTTTTATGCTCTATTACAGTGTTTCCCAAATTTTCGACATTTGTGTACCCCTTCTGTAATTTTCGTAATAGCGAGTATCGCTCGACAAAAAAAATAATCCATATACTTTAATAGGAATCCCCTAACCAGAGGGCAACATTTCGAATAAAACACAAATCGACGAGTCAATTAACTTAATCACAAATACGTGAACGTCTGCTTTCACAATATCCTGTCCTATTAGCCAACCACCTAAAAGAAGACATGCACCATGCTGGACAAAACCCAGAGGACAGTCAGGAAATTTTTGAGCCGGTACTAGTGCTTCTTAAAGTGTTCCCGGGATTCCCGGCGAATGTGGAACCGGGAAAGTGCTAAATGCAATAAGTGCAATGCAGTTATAAAGTGTAGAGGATTTTCAACAAGTGGGCTTCTACGGCACATACAAGTTTGTGAAAGATCCCAAGCGCAAATAAACAATAGGAGAATGCATGAAGATGATAGAGAGGAGGGATATGGAGAACGGAGAAAACAAAATCAAGGTATTGAAGATATTATTTCGAAGTTAGCTGCTGTAGATGGATTTTCTATTAATGCTATTACAGCATCAGAATTTATAAGAACATCTTTAGCTGAAAAAGGTATGGCTTTACCAAAGAACCCATCACATATGATGGATATGGTGGAAAAGCAATATAATTTAGCGAAAGTAAGCGTAAGAGATAGCCAAACATATTTCTGATGGTTCGAGATTTTCTATATCCATGGATGAGTACACATTCCTTAAAAATCGTCGTTATGTGAATATAAATGTTCATTCAAAAGCAAAATTTTGGAATCTAGGCATGATTCGAATATTGGGTTCACTACATGCAGAAAATATGGTTGAAGTTGTTGAGGGAAAATTAGCAGAGTTCAATTTATCCCTAAAAAAGCACGTAGTTGCAGTTGTGACGGATGGGGCATCTGTAATGAAAAGATTTGCAAAGTTAAGTAGGGCTGAGCACCAACTTTGTTATGCACACGGTCTACATTTATCTGTTTGCGATATCCTTTACAAAAAATCAACCAATTCGAATGTACCGGTCGTTGAAAACGTAATCGAAAATGGGATGGACCTACTAGTGACCCGAGAAGATAATGAAAATGAAATTGAAGAAGATACTTTAAAATCTTCTATAGAGTTTTACACATACGAAGACGCCCAATGAATTAAATACTTCAGAAATAAGTACGAATTGACCATAACAAGGAACTTCAACTACAACTCGATATAAAAACTAGATGCAGTAGTCTTCTTGATATGTGGGAAAAGTTTGTGAAGTTAAAATCTCCGATATTGAAAGCAATGATGAATTTTAATGAATCCCTAAACATCTCTGAAGGAGAGTTCGAACTCATAAACGCCATAGCATCTTCACTCAAGCCAATACAAATAGGCATTCAAAGACTTGGTCGCAGAGAGACGACATTACTAGAAGCTGAAGGCGTCTTAGTATTTATAATAAACGACCTAAGCGAGAAAACAGATTTCTTTTCTTCTCTAATTTTAGAAGCAATTAAAAAACGAGTACTTGAGCGAAGAAATATAAATTTAGTTGGATTATTGAAATATTTAAATAATTTCTCAAGTTATAATTACAAAGCCCATATAAGTTCCACTTTATTGCTACCACCTAAATTAACGCTTCAGTTTACAGCTAAAAAACTATTTTCCAGGCTATTTATATATAGCTTTGAATACAATGAAATATTGAGTGACGTTTGTGATATCGACAATCTCTCAGTTGATGCTCCTTCTAATTCTTCTCGGTCCTTAACACCAATCGAAAAGCTGGATGCAACGATTCAAAATATTAGTTAATCTGATGATTAAGTTAACTCTTATGATTTAAAAACCATCGTACAGGAAATGAAAATCTTTGAGGCTACAGGAAAGCGAACTGAGAACTTAAATCATTTGTATGATACACTGTTAACAATTTCACCAACATCAATAGAATCCGAAAGAGCTTTCTCTGCAGCTGGACTCTTCATTACCAAAATAAGGTCATCATTAACGTATGCATCTATCAATAATTTATGTTTTTTAAAAAATTACTTTTGATTTAAAAACGAAGAAAAATGTAATTGTTAATTATTTTCCGCTAAATGAAGTTTTTTTACTTAAGAATTTATTGTTTATTTTATTATTATTTTTACAAATTAATTAATATATTTTCTTTTTCACTTAGTACTTTTTTAAATCTTAATTAAATATGTTACGGAATCATTCCAGTTATGCTACAAAACTCTGTAAAGAGTTTCAATCCTTGGCTTAAAGCAGTCTTTGAAGAATGCCTTATCACCGGAAAGATAGAGAGAGAGGTGCGTGTGGCCTTTATTCCCAAAGCAGGAAAACCAAGCCAATCAGCCTTTCATCATTTTTAGTGAAAACACTAGAGAGGATAATAGATCTATATCTAAGGCATCTTGAATCAACCAAGTACCTTTGTGATGCAAAACATGCGTACATTAAAGGCAAATCCGTAAACCCAGCATCACATGAGATTACGAGAACTATCGAGAAATCTCCATGACAAAGAGTACACTTTGGCTGCCTACCTTGATATTGAAGGAGATAGTATCCATCATTTTCTCTTTAAAAGAATCTGGCATACAGATACTTCTGACGAACTGGGTACAGATAATGCTAAACAGCAAGGTCATTAATTCCAGTTTAGGAGATTTCTAAATTAGGAAAACTGCTAATAGAGGCAATAGGTTCTCTTCACAAGGAAATATAAACTACCCGTTTGGAAACGACCAAAACTTGAAGGTAGCACACTCAAACTCTCTTCGAAAACCAAATTTCTGGACGTCATATTCCACTCCAAGCTGAATTGGAAACGGAACGGAATATCAAGACAGGATGAAGAAAGGACTAAGGCAGGAGAACCTTTGGTAAGAAATGGGAGATGAAACTGCATATTGTACACTGGATGTACACTAGATGTACACAGCGAACGTCAGGCCTATCCTTACCCGTCTCCCATGGATCCATTGTTTGGTGGAATGCAGTTAACAGGCAATATCACCTTAATTTTTTAGTAAATATTCAAAGGCTTTGCTTGCCTGGGAACAACAGATGCAATAAAATCCACACAATACGTGTTTGGAAACCATTTTACATCTTCAACCCATAGAGCTTCACACAAGAAAAGTGGCTACCCTGGCAGCTCTCAGCCTCAGAGAAAACAGCCAATATATGCCACACAGTTTTGGACATACGATCATACTCTCTAAATCACTTTTCCGTCATCGTACCTAATAGAGAAGACTGGAAGCACCCTGAAAATATCATTAGCGGAATTCCCATTTTCACAGACGGATCGAAGACGGAAAGGGGGGTTGGAGCTGGAGTTTTCTCGGAAGCGCTGCAAATAAGTGAGTATTATAAACTCACGAAAGGTTACCGCATCTTCCAAGGGGAAATTTACGCCATTATGAAAGCTGCACACACGACGCCATACACAGATTTCGGCAACCGAGATCACTATTTGTGTGGACAGTCAAGCAGCACTCAAGGCTTTCAACTCACACTTCATAAAATCCAAATGCGCCAAAGACTGTATCATTGCCCTAAGAGATTTTTCAGACCATACGGGCAGAATCTGCTATGATCGAGGATATGTCGGCATAAAGGGTAACGGAAAAGCCGACGAGCTGGCCAAGAAAGGTTCAAATACAGATATAAACATGATCACGGATAGGGTTCACCCTCCCATTTACGTAATAAGCAGTCAACTCGAAAGAACGGTGGGAAAATATTACTATCGTCTCACAAACACTCTGAACACTCGCCGGTGTCATAAGTTATGATGAATGACGCGGGGAATCCTTGCTTCGCCCGCTGGGGATTGAGAATCATCTGAATCAATTGCTAACACAACTAACTTCCGCATCTAACTAATGCAATACTGAACTGATAAACTGATAGGCATAAACAGTGGAGTTAAAACTCGAATATTAAATATTAATCCTAGGGCATTTTTTACACCATGTGGGTGTCATAGTTGGAATCTGCTGTTGGTAGATGCAGCTAATTCTTCCGCTGCAGCAAAAACATTTTTTGGTTTTATTCAGAAAATTTTTTTGCTATTTTCAAGATCCAGCAAACGCTGGGAGTTAATAAAAGACAAATTGAAGCTTACCATAAAGCCTTTATCAGACACAAAATGGGAAAGCAGAATCGAGGCAGTAAAGGCCATATTATTGCAATTTGATGATGTTGTTGAATGCATTGAAACCTTAAAAAAGAACACGGAAGACTCTGAAACTCTCAGTGATTGTAATTCAGTTTTGAACGAAATGTTCAGTTTAGAATTCATCATATCGTTACATATATGGTATGAGATATTATCGTGTGTTAATATTATAAGCAAATTATGGCAATCTGTACAAGTTCATTTAAGCCTTGCTCTTGAACACTTGCGTACTTTTTGTGACTGGATTAAAGAATATCGACAAACTGGGTTTGAACAATGCTTGTCTGATGCTCATCAATTTATTGACAAAAGCAGTTATGATCTGCCAAAAGACTTTAAAAATAAAAGAGTTGCCAAAAAGAAAAGAATGTTCGATTATGAAAGAAGCGATGAACCTTTACAGTCTTCCAAAAGCAGGTATGAAATGGATTTTTTTAACACCATGATTGATTCCATAGTGAGCAATATGGATTCAAGATTTGAATCTTTGAATCAACATTTTGAGAATTTTGGTTTTCTCTACGATATAAAAAAGTTGAAAAATGTTTCAAAAGAGTATATATTAAAAAATTGTCAAGATTTACACACAGTCCTGCGAGTGGGTGAGAGCAGTGACTTCCAACCTTACGAATTATATGAAGAATTACAAACAATGGTCCCAAATTTACCGGACTTCTTGAGAGATGTGAAACAGCTGCTTCAATACATAACTGAAAATAATTTACAAGAAATTTACCCGAATATTTATATTGTCATTCGAATTTTGTTAACAGTACCAGTAAGTACAGCCTCAGCTGAAAGGAGTTTTTCAAAATTAAAACTAATAAAAAATTATTTAAGAAGTACAATGGGTCAGGAAAGACTCAGCGTTGGCAGTTTTATCTATTGAGGCAAATATAGCATCTAATCTGGATTACGACACAGTTATTAAGAAGTTCAGTAAGGCTAAAAGCAGAAAATTTCTGTTTCATTAATTGTTTACTTTACTGTTAGTTAAGGTATACTTAATAATGTAAAATAATTACAATGACAAAGTTTGCCTTTTTATAAATAAAAATTTGAGTATCAAAAAATTTTGTCTCTCAACAAAATCCGTCCTCTTGCGTCATCCATCAGGGAGCCTCGCAAAATATATCTTGCCCACATCAAATTTAGGTCTTGCCCCGTTACTGGTCATAACTGGACATTTGGAGTAATGGCACTCGGCATACCATCGAATGAGTCCTGTAGAAGTTGCATAGACGAGGAGGAAACTGAATCCATAGTGCACCTACTCTGTGAATCCATAGTGCACCTCCGAGTGAACTTAATGCTTCGGAACAAACGTCCAAACTGATGAAATTGTTTATGATGAAACGGCAGATCATCATAACTTGATTCCCTGATTATTAATTTGAATCTGACCCCACACTCAAAAGCCTTTTTTTCTTCTTAATATCCATGCTGAAACAGCATCTTCACATATATATGAAGTTGAAAAAGGCAAGTTATATTTCAGGACTTTCTCTGTTAAAACTGGATACACATGTTACATATGCAACCAGAATGATGTTAAAGAACATTATTTATTTTTCCTAGGAATCCGTCTGAAGCTAATTCCAACATTCTTCCGCATGCGACAAACCTTCTGGCATAGATATTATATTAATGCTGAACGGATATCTTATCAATTCAATATTTTTTTTTAAATCAGGAAAATGATTTTTCATGCCCACTTGTAAATTCTTTAAATGATGCATTATACATTTCAAAGTATCAGCCGAACTTGTTATAGACTCACGAGCCCACTTCTCCATTACCAACTCTCTTTTGCCACAAATTTAATTTTGCCATGGTAGCTTTCACTTTATCTTGAACGTGAAATAATTAAACGATAAGGTGAGACAATTTAAAACAAAGGAAATGTGTTCTAAGTATGCCAATTTACAGAGCCATTTCTAATTATGTAAACAGTTCCTCAGTTGGGAAAAGACCAGATTTGGTGACAAAGTGACCGATTTGACAAGACGGTGTTTGACACTGCTGTTTGGGCCATGAAGTGGGGGGGAATGCACGGAATAAGTCTGCTCCACCGATTTTCGTACACAAACTTTCTGTGTAAATACTTACTCATATGGTGGGAGAAAAACTGTCCCCAATCCATAAAATCGATGGAATATGTTTCATGCAAACTCGTAAAAATCAAGAAGTAGAAAAAATTCACGGAAAAAAAATTGTAAATCTAATCAATTTTTATCACCAAATTGTCCTTTAGTAATAACTTTATTAAATCAATTCATTGTGAAACAGTCACTTAACCTAACCTCACTTTCTAAACAAAAACACCGAACAGCTGTTTGTACTTTTACAAGAAAAGATAGCCGATCATGCACCAGCTAAAATGTTTGGGTAAGTTCGTACAGCAGGGGAATATGTGACGTCGATTTTTTCTTCGGCGTTTTGCCTATCAAGAAACCTACGATGAAAGAACTAAAGGAATGGCTGTAAATGCAATTTTTCTGAAGCATCTCACAACTCCTAACACACTTTTCACTACAAACACAGTCTGATCATGGTCGCAGTAAATGTTTTTTTCTAGGTAACAAATTACTTTAAGAAGAATACACCCCTACAATTTTTATTTTTTCGACGTCTCTGCGCCAAAACTCAAGTTCAAGAAAATACAAAAAAAATCTAACCAAATGTAAACAAAAGCGAAATGTGTTTTCTTACTACCTTTATTAAAAATTGCTTAGTAATTGATTTTATTTAAAATACAACAATTTATAAATTTAGAGCTGATTTATTCCATATCTGCAGTCAGATATTTTGAAGAAAGTTGCTTGTGAACAGATATTCCGGGTATTAGGCGATGAACTCGATTTCCACAATTTTGAACAATGTAAAACACTTTATTTGTTATATTTTGCACGGACAACTATGTTCACTTCCTTTATGTTTGAGTTCATTAAGATTATTCCACAAAAAAACACTCTTTAAATCGATTTGATATAAAAGAAATTTATCCGACACTTGTTTATATTAAAAATTACAATTCAGGTATCTTCTCCTTATTCAATTCAATTCAATTTATATAACGTTAAATTTGTACAAAATAAGAATATATTCTTTATAAAAGTACATACATAGCATAGAAAAGTAAAAGTAGATTACAATACTACATAGAATGACAGAAATGACCAAAGTGAATAAATATTTGAAAGAAGTAAAAATAGAAAGAAAAAAAAACAAACAAGAAAAAGAAGAAAGGAATGAATTAAAATTAATGTGCAAAAAAGAAGCAAAAAGAAAAATCAAAATTAAAATGATGGTAATTGGTAATGTGACTGAAGCCGCGCCGTGAACAACCTCATAGAACCCACACGCCGTACAAAAAACGGAAGAGAATTCCATAAGGTGATGGCATGAACGAAAAATAATCGCCTGGATTGAAAACACGAGTATCCATGTACTTGAAGATTATTCATACGAGAAGAACTTAAAAACACTAGCTTATCCTTCAGAAAGTCAGACTTGCCTGTACGTATCAATTAAAATTAAAATATGTTCAGACTCATATTTAAGTAAGCAGAAAACGAGCATCCGAGGAACAAATTGACAAACTGCGTTACATGGTCATACCGTCGAAGTTGATATACATAACGTACGATTGAATTGAAGCATACGTTAAGCTTGTTCCACGATACAGAGTCAAGGTTACCAAATATAATGTAACCATGTGTTAGAACAGGCTGCAGCAGAGTTTTCGCCAAAAAGAAACCTACGCTTTCTGTAATGAACGAGGTGCTACACTAGAGTTTACGGAGACTGCTATACACCTTAGAGACAATACTGTTGATGTGGTCAATCCATTTTAAAGTATTTAAGTATGCCGATTGAGATTTATCTGCCAGATCCAGTGCTCTAAAATCCCCAGAGGGCAGCTAAGATATACCTGAACATTATCTACATAAATTAATATCTTAAAGAATTTGAGAATATTAGGAAGATCGTTTATATATAGACTAAATAGCAGCGGCCCAAGAATCGAACCCTGAGGAACACCAGTCAACAATTCAAGATAGTCCAGAGTGTTCAGATCCACAAATTACTTTCTGTTTGCGATCAACCAAAAAACTGCTGATTAGATTTAACGCGGAAGCTTCAAAGTGAAAATAATTTTCTAATTTTCTAAGAAGGCGCTTGTGGTTTACAGTATCAAACACCTTAGAGAAATCAAGCAGAGTAAGTATATAGTTAGCCTATCATTATCTATTTCTCGCCGGACATTTTCAGTTAATTTTAGTAAAGCTGTAGTACAACTGCCAAGCAGAAAGAAGCCCATTATTATTAATAAATTCAGTAATTCAGGATGCAATTAATTTTTCCATAGCTTTAGAAAGACACTTTAAAATGCTAACAGGTTGGGAATCATTACATAGGGACGGATTTGGCTTCTTAACTATAGGTATAACAAGTGCATTCTTCCATAAAGACGGAAATTTAGATGCGGTAATACAAGTATTACAGATATGCGTAATAAAAGGAAGCATACGGGAAAGTAAAAGTTTGATGAATTTCATAGGAATATTGTACGATCCAGTAGCATCTGATTTAATAGATTTTATAGCTGAAAGAACTTCAAGAGAAAACATTACGAAAAAATAACATGTTCCCTTCCCACTCGCAAGAGTCAATATCCGTCACAGAGGAGGTGGAACTCTCAAGAGATTAAAAGGCTCGGTTCAGAGTATTTGGTTTAATTTCTGGAACCGATTCTAACTTCCTACCAACCCCAATCGCTTGTAAGTTTTTCCATAATTGCTCAGAAGCCAGTTCAGAATTTAACCTGCCAGCATAGTAACGCTTTTTTTCTGTCGTACTGCTAGTGTCACTTTATTTCTTAAAATCCGAAATTGTTCCCAGTTAGGAGCAGAGTTACATCTCTTCCGCTGGCGATAAGCTTTATCCCGTTCTTTTATAAGATTTTTAACGGATTGTGAAAACCAAGGACACTTCGAATTCTTGGCAATTACTCTACGGAGAGGCATATATTTTTCGAAGAGATACATCACAAGGGTATTGAAATAATCAACCCGATCACCAACTTCAGGCATGGAAATAATCATATTCCAGTCCAAAGAAAAAGCCTCATCCAGTAACAAATATAGATTAAGGTTTTTATAGTCCCTGTATTAAAAGGAGAGCTACTCATATTACTTTGGGAGCTGCACAAATTGTAATTTATATATAATAAATCGTGATCTGTGACTCCAGGAATGGATAGTTGGTTATGCTCTGTTACCATATTCAGATCACCAACAAGAAGGAGATCCAATAACGAAACGAAGGTGGATGTGAAATGGGTTGGTGCATTGTTTACAATTTTAAGTTCAAACTGCTGTAAGGTGGATGTAAAGTTGGAACTTGTATTGCAGCCCTTTAAAAAATTAATTTTAAAATTCCCACCGATAATAACATGAGGATAGCCCGAACAGATTTCAGAGAGAGTGTCATAAAACAAAGAAAGGTCATTAACACAAGGTCGCTTATATACAGCACCAACGAGACATTTACTTTCTCCACCACAAATTTCTTAAAAGACGAACTCAACCTCACTTGCTTCTGATATAGAGATTAATTTGCATGAAATCCTATCATTAATGTAAACTGCAATCCCGCCTCCACGTCTCATAAGAATGTGAACTAAGGCATTAGGAATATGTGGCTTAAACCATGACTCTGACACACAAACTACATCAATTTTTGAACCGGAAAAAATGTTCACAAGTTCATCAAAGGAACAAAGAATGCTGCGTGCATTAATATGACACACTTTCAGTCCACTAGATCGATCTGCCAAAATGCGCAACATAATATTAGTACTATTTATCTCATTCGTGCCATCACCAGATAGATCACCGCCCAACACAACCAGCAAGTAGGACACGACAGCCAGAGCCACAAACCAAAGCATGATTAATAAACAAAGAAACAAAATTTACAAAGGTATTCAACTGACTTGAACATTAAAAAAGAAAAAAAAATGTTACTGCCATAATGAAGAAAAGCAATTATTAAACAAATAACTAATCCATGTACACAATGTACGAATAAACACATGACATTTCATTCACCTTGTACCTAATTTAAGAAGTAAATCTAATAAACTACGACAATAGCTAGAGCCGTCTGCCGAGATTGACAACAATATCCAATATCATATAGTACAATATAGTATGTAAGATAATATAATACAAAGTATATATATTTGTATTTAGAACTCGCATAGGGCGATACTACAATTTCATTGAGCGAGGATACGATGGATACGAGGAATTCCCTAAATTTCCAGGCTGTGGTAGCAAACTGATAAAGGTCCGAGTACATGTTCTTACCATTCAAAATCTCAACAACTTCAGTTTCAGATAATTTCTTTTTCCCAAAGGATTTTGATCGGAATTGGACATACACCAAGGAAGTGAAACAAATCCTCATCCTCCAAAAGATTGCAGAGAGAACAAAGACTACTACCGTCCCTTCTCCATGGACTAGCATTTAACTTTAAAAGACCGCATCTATATCTGAAAACCAGGTTTATCTTCTTAATCGCAAAATCATTTCTAAAGTAGTTTTGCTCAGCAGAATAGCTAAGTTTATCGTATAAGTCTTTGCTCTGCTTAAAGCCCTGTTCCTTAACCATGTGTCCTCGAGCTCGACAATTCGTGAGAGTTTCTCTTTCAGTTTGAAAAACGAGGCTCGTTCCGCATTCAACTCAACATTGTGCTTTTCTGCCAAGTCTTGCCATATTTCAAACCAAAAGATATTTTTTTCCAAAATTTTCCAACTTATCTTGTGAGAGGGCCTATCAGGATCGTAATGGAATACAGTCCTAAGCACGTATTTAATATGACATTTTAAAGTGTCGATGTATAGATTCGATAAGCCTGTCTCAAGTATGAGCGCGTAGTTTGGGGTTTGGAGAGGCAGTAGGAGTAATTTTTTCAAAAAGAATCTCTGCAACCTTTCAACGTCATCATATTGCTTGTAGCCCCATACATGTGAAGCATAGCAGAGTATGGACTTGCTGACCGCGTTAAATAGTTTGACTTTTTGAAAGTGTGATATGTTAGATTTCCTAATGAAATTTCGCCACGTTGAGTTAAGACTAACTTTAGCCAGAGACAAGCGATGTTTTAGGTGTTCAGTCATAGACAACCTTGTAGAAACAGTGACCCCAAGGTACGTATATTTCTTGAC
This sequence comes from Leptarthrus brevirostris, assembly GCA_964036015.1. Lineage (NCBI taxonomy): Eukaryota > Metazoa > Arthropoda > Insecta > Diptera > Asilidae > Leptarthrus > Leptarthrus brevirostris. Next base: position 136,186,083 of record OZ038372.1, on the reverse strand, counting down.
CACTTCAATGCTTTCACCATTAAAAACCCAATTTTCAGATGTTTTTCTTGGACCAGCCCCTCTTTGAAAGATCATTATTTTAGATTTTTCTAAATTAACTCTAAGGCTCCAGAGCTGACAATATTCTTGCAATTTGTTTATTTTTCTCTGTAGTTTGGCTGGATCAACTGATAATACAACGATGTCATCCGCATATAGCAAAAGCTTAACCTCCATATTACCTATTAGAAAGCTTGGTCCTTAGTAATCTTCTAAATCGTTGACATAAAGCGCAAACAATAATGGGCTAAGTACACATCCCTGCTTAACCCCGCAGTTCGTTTAGAAAAAGCTAAAGCTCTTGCAAAATACGAATAATTTTAGAAGAAACACCGCAGTTATACAACTTATAAAATAAAGAGGTACGTAAAATTGTGTCAAAGGCTGACCTAAAGTCAATGAAAAATGCATACACTTTTTTTATATTGTAACAATGAGCCAGCTTTACTAGGCTAATAAGGTTATACACATTGTCAATTGCTGAATAACCACTGGTTCTCTGAGAGGATCTTATGCGCTCTTTCCCAATTGCTTAGTCGCTCGTAAATTATTCCTGGAAAAATTTTTACTATACTGTCCACAAAGGAAAGGCCCCGATAATTCACAACATTATTAGGATGGCCCTTTTTGAATATTGGGAAAATTACCGTTCTGGTAAAACTATGAGGAACGACCTCCTTCTCTAAAATAGAGTTATATGCATGAACTAACTTGTTGTGAAAAATTTCTGGCGCATTTTTATAAAACTCATATGGTATACGGTCCATTCCGGGAGCTTTTCCATCTTTCAAATTACCCAATACTGTAATGAGTTCATCTATTGTGATCTGTCTATTTAACGTTTCATCTAGTATACTAGGTGCAGCATATATAATAGCGTTGTAGCTCTGCGTTGGATGAAATAAGGTCTGGAAGTGACTTCTAAACCAATCTGTACTAATGGACGCACCCACTATAAACCTTTTGCCACATAATTTCCACCAAGATTTTGAATCGCTGATCGCCCCCAGTTCTTTTGCCAGAGATTCGAAATAAAGTTTTTTTTTAGCTTCACATAATTCTTTATAGTTTTTGTTTGTTCGTAAGTAATTTGCTTCGCCAAATCGGAATTTGTTTTTCTGACTATGTTGAGCCACTTGAAGGATAAGCTTCTAAATCGTAAACACTCACTGTCAAACCATTTCTGTTTGTATACAACTTTTCTTTTACTTGTTTTCCGCGCAGCTTTAATTATGATATTATTCAGATTTTCAATAGAGTCCAGCAGAGGATCTGATGAGAGTGTTGCTAGCATATTACTAATCCTATCCCTATATTCAGAAACATGTTGAGCACTCCAATTCAACTTTGGTAAAAGTTCTAAATTTTTCTCTCTCCCATTCAAAACCAAGTTTATATTCAGGACAAGACTGATTGGAAAGTGATCAGAATAAATTTCGTCTTGAACATTAAGGCTTACAACTTCATATGCCATGCAAAAGGATACGGCTACGATATCATTTACTGAGGTTCCATTACCATGTAGTTCAGTAATTTTTAACCGAATTCCCAAAATCAAAGAGGTTTTCGTTCGACGCGTATTGACTTTTATTTTTATTTATTTATTTTTATTGCCTCAGCTGTGGTTGACTTCTTTACAAAGCCCAAGACGTTCAAAATAAAAACATCAGCCAACCTATTCTCGGCCTTCATATGTCTGGCGTGTAAAAAAAATTTACGATCCCAAGGTGTTAGGTTGTGATTGATGAATATTCCATTGTTATAATTAAATCCTATATCAGCCTATGATACTTCTTGTAGAAACAGTTTTTCCATGATAGTAGGAAATTTAACAATAATCGGTTGTGTTATTGACGAACTTAAACTCTCCCTTTCGTCCGCCATACTTCGATATACTTCACTTACGTACAGGATCATTTTTCCCCTCTCCCTAGATTGACTTTTGCACTGAGAAATTAGTAATAAATTTAACTAAAAATGAAATGTATTATTTTTTTAATTAATTTGCATCCCATTACAATGTAATAAATAGTACTATCGAAGTGATTACAGCGTAGTAGAAATTTTGGATTATACTGCTGTTAAGTATATTATTTACTAAATAAATTACATAAACGTAAAATTAATAGATTCTATTATTAAATAATCAATTTTATTAACTGAATAATAAATGAATAAACAAAAGAATAAAACTACTACTGTCTATTACACTGGAAGAAAAAAGGTGCTAAGAAATAGAATGAAGTTTTTAACAGTACGTACAATATGTATAGAACAACGTGCTTCACTATAACATTCTAATTAGATAATTTTTGTTCTGAATGCATAACTACCATCAGCCAAACAGTAAACTAAAAAAGGATAAAACTTAAACAGTCAACTTCATTGCAATAAAATCCATTTAATTTATGTTTTAGTAAGTACGAATTAACATGAGCACTTCGTGCTATTTCATATTTCTCTGAAATTAAAATTACCATTCCTTGGTTAACAACCAACTCAATAATTTTACACACAAAGTGAGAGTTCTTATCTTCTAAAAGATATTAATTTATTTCGCAGCCAGTTCCTCTATACAATAAATGCTTTGAAACAGTAATATTTTCTGGAACGCCAAACCTTTTGAGCTCTTAAAAATATGGCTATACCTCTAGGATTTCTTGATAACTTTCTATTATTTGAATTGAATTTGCATTACTATTTTCACTAATACAGTATGCAAACTTTAATATGAATGCAAGAGAGTAACACACATTGATTTTAGAAATTATAGAGCAAGCATATCTTTTTAATTCTTTACGTTTAGCTTCGTTCCCCAATGCCCACATATAAATGGTGTTTCAGATCTGACGTGCCAAAATGAGTAGGGTGATAGATCTCAACTAGACAAACAAAAAATTGTATGGCAGGGGGGGAGCAATCTCAAGCGTTTGGGAGTTACAGGGTGATTCATAAATTTCAGTTTTTCATGGTATGCACATTACTCTTTTTATTCTTATCTTTTGATCTACCTAACATAGCGAACAAACCAACGCTAAAAAACTACTTTCCCAATGGCCTTTCTAAAATTATCAACAATGTTGATCTATCTCCTACCATTACAGGTACATTCACTTCCAAAAGTGAAAAAAAATGGTTTTCGATTATCTGAAGTTCAGCATTTTCCCAAATTTTCATGTATTTAGTACACCTCCAAATGTTAGTGTAATTTTGTTTTATTGCAGATATTAGCTTGGGTTAGCCAGAATTCAGCCTTGTATCCTGGCCTTCTGTTACTCGTACCTGATGGAAATTTTGCTATAAAAAGGGGTCGGTCAGCAAGAATACCTATCATAGTTGAAAAACAAATCAATAAGTACCGGTGTATTGAAGCAAAAATTATTAAGAAATGGTAGAATTTACTTTTGAGGAATACGCGGATATTATTTACATTTAAGGTGTAGTAGACGGAAACGAGATAACGGCTGTACTGGAATATCAAAGGAGATTCCCTAATTGGCGAGCACTCCAAAGAGAGGTATTTACACGGTCTTTCCAAAAGTTAAGAGAAATAGGAAGTGTAAATTCACACGACAGGAAGGCACGACCCGAAATTTTAAGAATTTCTGCCGACGTTGAGCAGCAAATAATCACCATCGTGAGGCAAGACCCTGAGACGAGCACGAGATTAGGAGTGTCTTAATCTAATGTTTGGAGAGTTATTCATCGAGAGGGTTTACGCTCATATGGATCACTCACAAGCCAAATCGATTAACTCCATTCTGATTTTCTTCTTACCGTTGGAATATAAATACTTTTATATTAAAATTCTTTTAGAAAGTAACACAAGTATCTTAATAAATAGGTCACTCTACAACTTAAGATACGATATATTGAATTCCTGGTTTTGTTTTCAAAAAAAATTTGACAATATGTAAGTGTTTATATTCTTACAGTAAGAAAAAATGCAGAATGGAGTTAATCGATTTGGCTTGTGAGTGATCCATTACCATCACCCAGTCCAAGGACTATTGGAAGGAGATTCCGAGAGAAGACTGGAATTTAGCACTTGGCTTCTGGAACGCGACATTAACGACACGGCGTTTCTGGATCAAATTTTGTGGACGGATAAATCTTAATTCTCCAGGGATGGTATCACGAACTTCCATAACCTCCATACCTAGTCGGAAACTAACCCACACAGGAGAAAGGTGACCTAACTCCAGCAGAGATTCAGTGTCAATGTTTGGGCTGGTATCATCGGCAACCATTTGGTAGGACCATTCATTTTGCCGCGAGTACTTAATAAGGTCTGTTCTTTACAGCCACTCCGAGTAAAAAAGAGCCAAAAAGAGCCATTTGCTACTCTAGTCGGTGTTCTTTGAGAAAATAGTAGAAATCTTCTTGCGCTTTTTATGTTCTTTGAGAAAAGAGCAGCAATCTAGAGTGTTTAAGAGTCAACTTTTCTGCTCCTACTTTAAACAAGGTGCAGCTTTCTGACGTTTAATATCAATTTATTTGAAGTTAAACTTTTTGACTTTTCAGATCGATCTATTTGGAAGTATTTGAACTTTTATTAATTAAGTGTAAATTAAAAGCATTGTTTTACGAAATGCATAAAGTTACAATGATTAATTCGTTTGGAAAGATATTTTGTGTGTCATGCTCACCAAACACCAAGAAATTGGAGACAAGTTCATTATTATTATTATCTTAAAATAGAAACGTCATTCAGTTGTCAACAGTGCATTCTGGTTTTGCTACTCGGATTGGAGCAGAGCTCTGCGCTGCTATTTTATTTCCTGCTCTTTTTGGCTCCGAGCCGAGATCTACTCTACTCGGAGTGGCTGTAAAGAACAGACCTATAGTGAAATATATGCGGACTTTTGGAACAATACACTGCCAGATTTAATAGAGGACATCCTTGTATAATCGAACGCACATTTTTTACCAACACAATGGAGCACCAACGTATACTGCTAACATTGTGAAGGAAATACTAAATGAAAAATGTAGTAATTACTGGATTGAACGAGGTGCACCGATTCCATGGCCTGTTAGATCTCCAGACCTTACTCCATTGGACTTTTTCTTATGGGGAACAATGAAGGATGAAGTTTATTCAAGTCCTGGACACTAGGGAGGATTTAGTTAGCAGAATGAATTGGGAATGCAGCGACGAAAATACGGGAGAGGCTGGCTGAAATACGCCTTAAACAGGGATTTAGAAGGAGATTGTTGGCATGCATCCAAAGTGGCGGTGGATATTTTGAACAGCTTTTGTAATTTACTAAGATTAATTATAGTACGTTTTGAATTCAATAAAAAGGATGTTAGAGTTAATATGAGTTTAGTTTCTTTAAATTGCAGATTTTCAAATATTTCCCGATAAGTTTTCTACTTATAAATTTCTACACCCTTTCTCTACCTGGGCATGTTGTACCTTTTTAGAAAGGTTATAAAGGATATCCAATAAAAATAAAGAAGAGATGTACACATTTTTTTTTATACGATTACATGAATTTCGGAGAAATTCGGAAAAATGCTGAATTTTAGGTAATCGCAAACCATTTTTTTTCACTTTCGGAAGTGACTGTACCTGCAATGGTAGGAGTGAGAACAAAATTGTTGACAGGTAAGGTCATTGGGATAGTAGTTTTTTAGCGTTTGTTTGATGTCGCTGTATTGGATAGATCAAAAGATAAAAATAAAAGAGTAATGTTGATACCATGAAAAACTGAAACTTCTGAATCACCCTGTAACACCCAAATCATTGCCCCAACCCCCCTGCCATACAATTTTTTGTTTGTCTAGATGAGATTTATCACTCCACTCATTTTGGCACCTCTGATCTGAAACACCCTGTACGTAAAAATGTAAGCTAACAGGCCTATTTCCTGCAGTATATATTTTTTTATTTAATCTGTATTTGTTACAATTATTCAATAATTAGAATATTCACATTATTACATCGCATCTCATCTCCCAGTTTTTTATGGTATCGAATTTCGGTTTTTTGAACTGATAGTACAATAGAACGAACTCAACAGAAGTATTTATGAAAAGGAAGTTCCTTATTAACCATAATGAGTTCTATACTTCGCCTCAGCACCCAACTGCACTAACCCAAAGCTACATAATGAATGTACTGAGTTGATTTTATGAATTTGGATCGGATATATACGAATAGTTGAGTGAAACTCATTTCTAAACAGAGAAGGCCGAAGGCGGTTATATTTTATTGGCAATTACATCTAGCGCTAACGAGGCCCCAAACTCCCAAGCGTTCAACAATTTTAATAATCTCTGCTCAATGCTCAAAAAGTTTTACCAACAGTTATTGCGCCGACGATAACACAAAACCGCCAGTATAGTCGACAGAGCTTGGGCGAGAAACACGCAGAAGGCGAAACCTCAGAGTCGAGAACGGGCTTAACTTAAGTCTGGGGAGTGTCTATCTTGCTAATCTAGATCTAGCGTTGCTGTAAGTTAGCCAAACCACAGCCGGGTCCGGAGCAACTGGTAAACGCCACACAGTCTCCATTTCCATCGCCGCCGCGCCGTGCCGGCTAACCATTTTACATTATTTGCAGCTACAACAGAACTACATACTTCAGTACGATCGCGACTAACCAGACTTCCACGGCGATTTTTGTCCAACAAATTAATTCGATCAATTTACGCGGTAATTTGTGCAATCACTTTAAACAATCGAATTAGACGGGAGCAAAAACGAAAGTGTCGAGTATTGATCCAAACTTTTAAGCGGTTAATTGAAAAGGTGGAATTCAGGTGTGCGTCCTCAAAGGTGTTTATCTCAGCATAATCTGTGCCAAGTGAGTGCTTTTTCTGATTGCAGCGCTAATTGCTAAGTGGAAAGTGTAGCCCCCAATTCAAACTCTTCAACAAGTTTTACTTAAATTTGAGTGCAATTACAATATCTCCACGCCATTGTCGCGTATACCGCCCATGAAAGTGGACCAACTAGCTCTTGGTGAGTCACTGCTTCATTTGTTCTGATAATAAACAAATTTTGTTATCTATTTGAATATCAGCAATGAAAACCTACACCCTCACAAGTGTTTCTTTTTTTTTGTGTCATAAATCTTACTCCTTTCGTTCAAGCACGGTGATTATTTCTAATATATTTCTGCTCATACTTACTAAGCACGTCATAATATTTTACGGACTTTTGACGAGAGCATAAAAGAGGTTTGCAGCATTTTCCCTTTTAATGGCGAAATATGACTTTTAAAACAAGTTTAACGTTGGTGCATTGGAAAATAAAATTAAACCAGAATGCGTGCAAAATTCAATGCCGACAATTACAGCCAACAAACACGACCAAACCGATGGAAGTTTGATGCAAATTGCAAAAACTGCATAATCGATAAAATCGTTAAAGTGTTGTTTATGTTTAGAATTTTACTTGAAAATGTGTAATAAATAGCAGTTTTTCAATGGATTTAATAACTAAGATTATAAACGATTTGGTTTGGATTGAAATTCTACGTTTTATTGAACATCTCATCTATCAAAATAAAATCTTATTATGGTTCGGGATTTCAACTTTCTTAATTCATTCTGGGAATGACGATGCCGGCATCTTGACTCCTTTTAGAATGTCATGCATATACTACTATGTATTAATTGTGCTGTTCTTCATCATCAGATTTGACCTGCTTGGGTCGATCGATGCGTCTAATGGCCTCCACAGATTGATATCTCTCTTTACTTTTATGCATACGTAATTTGAATCGTGTGGTATTTCAGAAATTCTATGGAAAAAGATCTTACTCGTTTTCGTTGAAGAAGAATTTCTCGGGGAATTCAACAAAAACTGGTCCGTAGTATTGTGATTCTGTAACAATCGAAAGAAGAATAATTTTATGTTCGATGTTAGGTCAGCTTAATCGAAAGTGTTTTTAGGAAATAATGCGAATCTATTTTTAATTAAAAAAAAACAATTAATTAATTAAAATTTGACTGCTTTTGCAAACATAGTATTGTACTAACAACAATATTCTTTTTGTGAGGAATTTAAATATTTATTTAAGATTTCAGCAAAAGGCTGATAACTTAACAATAATAACAATAACTAATTAACAGTAATTAGTTAAAATAACAAAAATAGTAGTTAATAATAAATAGGTAGTATTCAAGGGCGTAGCCATGAATAGGGGAGACAGGATACAGGGTGGCAAATAACTCAGATTAAATATTTTGTTCATTTAGGGGCCGTTCAAGTATTACAAACCGCAGTTTTTGAATATTTCTGACCCCCTTCTCCCTTGTAACGCGCCGTTACGTCCCCCCTCCCACCTAAACGTTACATAACACTCAGATGATTATTTTTACCTAAAAATTTCAATTACGTTGCGGAAAATACCGAAATAAGAAACAATGTAAATTAAACAAAATTTCAACCCATATTGGCCGTACTGTGTGTGCGTGAAATAGTTAAGTTCATGGCTTGTAGTTTAGGTGATTTTGCTTGACCGCAATGGTCGGACTCTTAGAGCCCAAACTATGGACTCGTGCTACACTGCTTATTATGGTTATTTGCCATATACATACATAGATAATATACTTCTGTATACTCAGTGACGTGACTCTTTTCGTATGTAAAAAAATATGTGTAGTGTAGATATACCATATAAACTGAACCGTGAGTCACGAGTTAAGAGGACATTTAATTTTAACAAGAATTTAATGTTACGTAATGCGTTGCTGGACACCCCTCCCCCATCTATAACGCAACGTAACGTTTCACAAAAAGCGTAAAATAATTTTTAATTTTATATCTATTACGACATTTTGAAGTCGGTACAAATCAAACAAAGCAAACAACTACAACAAAAATATTTAATCGTCAGTTCTTATGATCCCGTGAGCTGAAAGGTTCAGGTAGTGTTATGTATTATTTATAACTTTACAATCGGATTATCTAGTGAAGTACATATCCATTTTTTGACTGATCAGTTTTTTTACAGACGATTTAGTGCCGATTGTTTTGCCATATTTGCAAAAAAAATTTAAAAAAAAATCTTATGTGCTTCACTAGTTTTTTAAAAGGACTTTAAGAAAAACTTTACTTTTTTGTTCTAGGTGCTATGGTTCCCCTGGTACGTGTCCGCACGTTTGGGTATGTCAAAAAAGGCGTTCTGCAAGAATGGCTCTACAGCCGCCATTTTGTATCCAAAATTAAATACAAAAATACATACTTTTTTACATACTTCTATGTACCCTTAATAGTCCCTGAAAAAATCAAACCGATTTATTTTCCCATCTTCTCAAAATAAATTATCAAAGTAATGCCTTTTTTTATGTCTCTAGAGTGGTGTTATCCCTTAAGAGGAAAATAAAATAGGTAGGCTACATTTCTAGCGGTATCAGACATCCTAGAACGTAGCCAAGTAATTCATACTCTTCACCTTCTTCCAGGAATGCTACAGCACTTTCAGTCGGCGCAAGTTCAGCCTCCACGGCTACCGCAATATAATAGATATAGCGAACATGTTAAGGTCTATCATATCCCCACCACCACTCCTGCAGCAGTGCTTCTGGAGATACCATTCGCGAGCCTAATCACACCTCTGGGTTTTACCACTGGAGACTCCCTCGGGGATCGGGGGGATTTTTTAAGAGGTTATTTCCTTTCTACTAATTACTTGGCTACGTTTTAGGATGCCTGGTCCGGTTGCTACCGCTAGAAATGTAGCCTACCTATTTTATTTTCCTCTTAATCAGGGAAAAGTGTGGAAAATTAAAATCAAAACTGTGACCAGTCTCTATTTTTAATTCCTTTCAATTATTTTAATAACATTTTTTGCAAGTAAGTAACAATTGCAATAATGGCAAAATTTTATCGTCAGTCCAGTTTGGTTGAAGTTCTTTATTTTTTTTTATTTCCTTATAAATACTAGACTGCTGACGCAAATTGATCGTCATTGAAGTGTTCGCAAAAAAAAGCAACACTCTTGCTGTCGTCACTTACCTACTTTTTCCCTTTTCTTTAAATTTCGATAAATTTCCAACACTCGGCAAATACAATTTGAGATAATTACCAGGAAATTGAGCAATTACTGCACATCCACGTAAGACTTATGGCTTATGTAATTTTTTTAGACTTTCTAAGGTTCTCATTGTACCTACACATTTCTATTTACTGTTAGTTAGTTAAGCACCTGTTGATTACATTTGGCGGTAAAAATAGATTGAAAATAAAGAAAATTAACAGGTCTGCGAGTATTGTAACCGTGTCAAGTTTGTACGTCAAATCATGTTTAGAATTTCAATGACTTAAACAATGTTTAGCGAGTGAAGTGGAAAATTTCGCCTTTAAACGTGGAAATCATAACAACTGTTTGCATATCAAATTACAATGATTAATCTATCGTTTTAAAACGATGTCGGTCGATATTAATTTTGGTAATAATGGTGTACACTTGTATGTTACTTCATCTGCGATTATTGAAATAATACAGTCCATATAAATAACTTAACTAAACTTATTTGTTTCAGTTTCAGTATCACGACGTAGGATACAATCAGCCAAAATAACTTAAAATTAGAGCTCTCAGTTTGAATCGGATAACCCCAAAACTCGAGTACCCACCCGACCGGGTAGGAATCGATTTCTACCAAAAATTCGGTTCCAATCAGGTACCCGGTTCCAGGCGAGTACCCGGTTCCAAATAGGAATCGATTCCATTAATGGAACCGGTTCCACTGTGAGAATAGAATCCGCCACCGTGAATCGATTCCGTCGTATGAACTGGTTAATAAGAATAAGTGAAATTGTAAAGCAAAAATTGTCACTAATAGTAGGAAGTATAAGGAATTTTAAATATTTATTAATAAATCTTAAGTCGTATTTTGTAATTTCACTACAAAAATATCTGTAATTTCCAAAGAAACTAGACATTTCCTTAGTGAAATGCAAAATTTCCTCTGTAGGCCTTGAAACTAAATCTGTACTGCACGATTTCAAGAGGAACCGATTCCTCTGACGGAATCGATTCTGGCGTTGGAACCGACTTTTATAATGGAACCGATTCTTCCTTGGAACCGGATACCCGAGTAGAAACCGGGTACCCGAGTAGAAACCGGGTACCCGACTTAAATCGGGTACCCGGGTGAGAACCGGATACCCGGGTAGGAACCGGGTACTCGCGGGTCGGGTTTCTGAGAACTCTACTTAAAACTAGTGCTAAGTTAGTCAGTTAGCAGTATTTTGGAAACCGATAATAAAAAAAAAACTTATGAAGCCCGTTTTGTAGTTGCCAAGACCTTTCATATTTCCATTTTTATATGATTCATTCGCTATTTGATTATAAGTTCAGTTAGATTTGTTAAAAGCTGCTAGTTGATGTTAACAGTTTGGTGCGAAATGAATCCCACCAAAGACATTTCATGTAAAAAAGGTTGCCAAGGCTAACAAGCTCATACTGCTTTCACCATTAAAAAGTTATCAGATCTTATGTAGAGCCAAGCCCCTAACTCTACAACCCCTACCTCTAGAAACCCCACATCTTGGTCAAAAAGTACAGTAAGTACCTACATGTACAGTTTATTAACCTAAATAACAAAAAATCTTGGATTAAACCTGAAATTTTAGTCGCTAGCCAAATTTTCCTTCAAAACGCAAGCAGTAAATCATGGTCCAACCCTGCTTTTATTGCTTGTATTTTTTTTTTAATTTCTACTTCCGTACATTTCCACTCTTTTAGGCTCACAAAGGTTTGTTAGTTTCTTAAATAGGGTATGACTATTTTTACTTCATTCGAAATATTGTTTGTTTACTTCGAGTAGAACAAAACAATTTTGTTCATAGAAGCAATAGTTTAGGCACTAGTACGAGTTTAAGGGGTTATACGCAGTTGCAAAGCCAAAAAAAAGTCGTATATTTACGAATTTTTTCTGAAAAGGGATTTTATTTGACAAATACAAGAAGTATTTAACTTTATCTCAGCACTTTTCATTTTTTTGAATATTGAATATTTTTTTGAATACTCCTGTAGACAATCTCCAGGAGGTCCTCCAAAAAAAGTGTCTGGCGGTGAGCACGATATCCCCGGTTTGGATTATCAAAAAAATAACCAAAAAGATTATATAAGTGGATAGATAAATCTAGGTATTGATTGAAGGAATAGTCAAAATTTTGATTTTTGATAAAATGGCGGCTCCAAAAAGAAAAACTTCCGATTTTCGACCAAAATTTTTTCGTTAAATTGTTAAAAAAAATGAAATAATTATCGGAAATCTTATTCCTTCGATCAATCCCTGAAGAATACATCTGAGAAGGTTGTGTTAAAATTTCAGACCGATCGGTTGAGCCGTTTTTGAGAAATCGTACTCACGGACTTTGAAAACATCATTTTGAGAAAAACGCACGACGTAATAGAGCTGTTTCAACCAGGGAGTCGAAATGGGACCACAACCGAAATTATAAATAGGTTACGGTCAACCGAAACCAAACTGGGTTTTTTAAACCGCAATTGCAACAACCTTAACCGTAATTAATTTTCTTCAATTCGGTTTCGGTTAGAACCGAAATGTAAAATTTCATTTTGGGTTTCGGTTAAAACCGAAATGTGAAATATAATTTTCGGTTTCGCTTAAAACCGAAATGCGAAATATAGTTTTCGGTTGCGGTTAAAAACCACGTAGATACAAAATTTTCGGTTTCGGTAACAACTGAAACGTTAGGGTTAGAGTTAAATTGCTGTCGTTGGGATTTCTATATAATATAATGAAGTCATCCGACTCCCCTCTACTCCCTACCACGCTCTCTTCTTCTAGACATTTACTCCCCTTCCCCTCCCCTCCGCACCATCCCCCTTCACCACGCTCCCACCCTCCCCCTTCCCCTCCCCTCCCACACCCATCCTTCTTCCCCTCCGTTTCGATTTGAAATTTTTCAAGAATATAGTCAAGCATATGATTTTTTGAAATTTCGAGCTGCGTATAACCCCTTAAAAAAATCACTCCCCGGCTGCCTTCCTTCTGGCGCAGTCGGCTAAAGAAGGTATTTCTTGCACGACAGCAGTTCCTTTCTTCTTAGCACACTCACTTTTTAGTTGTTTATGTATTAATAACATCTAGCTTTCATATCAAATTTCAGCTTTCTAGAACTTTTGGAAGTACCTCCTCATAAGAAATTTTATATAGAGACCTGCACCACCTTTATAGGGGGTTGGAGGGCGAAAGTTATAGATTTCTTAATTTTTTCGTTGTTTGTGTGCAAATCTTAGTCTGCATACCAAATTTCAGCTTTCTAGAACTTTTGGAAGTACCTACTCATATGAAATTTTATATACAGACCTGCACCCCCTTTTAAGGTGGGTGGGGGAGGTGGAGGGTAAAAATTACAAAGTTACCAAATTTCAGCTTTCTAGGACTTCAGGAAGTACCCTAGAGGTCTTGGTGATCATGAGCAAGTCAGTGACGAAATTGTCGTATTTTAGGTATTAATCAAATCTAAAGTATAAAAGTTAGACAAATGGAACTTAGTGTGTTTCATTAGTCTGGTAACTTCATCTTGTCCTAAGAATTTGGGCTCTCTGGAATAAGCCAGACCGAAGCTATGAGGGTTCGAAATTACGACGAAACGCTTCGGTAAAAGGTAAGTTGTGCCCAGGTTTGAAGCAAAGTTCGTCCGTCCGCCTGTCATAGGCTCAAGATTTACTCTGATACTATTAGTCAAACATTATTTAATAATCAGATTGAAAGAAAGACAATAAAGTTTTTCTGAATAATGTAGGTACATACACAAATACACAATATAAAAAGTCGAAAGCAATTGGCATAAAATGCTATTAAAATTGGAAGAAAATATCAAAAAATTCGTTGTTAGCTCAGGTGCCATACACAGCTTGCAATTTGATTTTCCGCTTGTTTTTTAGAATCGTTAAAATCCGGATTGAGGGTGGGCTCGTGATTTCGACGATTCTAAAGAACAGAAGAAAATATCAGATTCCAATTTGCGATGACTGCTGTGACCACCTGAGCTAACAAGGCATTTTTTGACACTTTCTTCCATCTTATGGTACTTGTTTTCAGCTTTCTGTCTATAACACTACAACGAAGAGGTAAAAATGTACCCTTTAAAGTAATTTAGTGTGAACTTAAATGAAAATCATGTAATAGAAAGTGAAGTCGCAAACATGTTGTGAATTCCAGCCCCATGCGCATTGGGAATAGGGTTTTTAAAATTTTCTGAACTTCTTGATTAGGAAACGTTTGACTGAAATACTAAATACAATTACCTAAAATGTATATGATCATATTTTTTAATTGCATAATACAGGGTGTTTCAGATCTGACAAAATAAGTGGGGTGTTAGATCTCACCTAGCCAAACAAACATTGTATGGAATGGAGGGGGGGGGGGCAATCTCAACTGTTTCGGAGTTACAGGGTGATTCATAAATTTCAGTTTTTCATGGTATGCACATTACTCTTTTATTTTTATTTTTTGATCTATCCAACACAGCAACCTTTTCAAAATTTTCAATAATGTTTATCTAACTCCTACCATTGCTGGTACAGTCACTTCCAAAAGTGAAAAAAATGGTTTTCAATCACCAAATTCAGCACTTTCCCAAATTTTCTCTGAAATTCATGTAATTAGTACACCTCTTTTTTATTTTTATTGGATCGCCCATATTATTATTACCTTTCTAAAAAGGTGCAACTTGGCAAGGTTGAGAAAGGATTAGAAAAACCACATCCTTAGAAATCCCTGACTACCTAATTATTTTATTGCACTTTAGGTAGGAAATTCTTTAAATAAACAAAATTTTAAAGATAAAGGGTCAAATATGTTTGTTTGGGCCTAATGCTCGTGTTCCGACTTCATTTGAATTTCAACGAACTGTCAATGGTGAGTTGTGTGCAACATATCGAGAAGCCTGTCAGTGTTTACATTTGCTCGAGGATGACATTCATTGGGATCACACACTCGCTGATGCTGTTTTTTCGTCAACTGCGCATCAAATTTGATCACTTTTTACTATCATCATTTCAACGTGTTTTCCATCGACCCCACTTAATTTGTGAAGCAAATACAAGGACAATATGGCTGAAGACATTTTGCATCGAGTGCGTACAACAACAGCGAATCCCGTATTCCCGAGGCGTTGATTTCTGTATGGAATGCCAGCCCCGAATCACCCTGTGCACGATGCATTCATTCAAGAATTTGATCGAGAACGACTAATGAAATAAACGCTTGCTTAAAGACATCGAATTTGTGGAGATACGTGAAAACTCTCAAATTAACAACGACTATGCTAGTCGCGTTACAAAATGACGAATCGGCGGAAGGGTTTTCCAAGCAATTATTAGACATTGGCAATGGAAAAATTCCGGTTGATACTTCCACTGGCCTAATTTCGTTTCCACCTAATTTTTGGCAATCGTCGAAAGAAGAATTGATCACCAAAGTGTTCCCGAATATTAGTGTAAGTTACAAAAACCATGTTTGGTAGAGCGAACGAGCCATTTTGGCAGCGAAAAATAAGGATGTAGAGGATTTAAACACAAAAATTCAAAGTCAAATCGCTAGCCAATGGCATTCATTTAAGTCGATCGGTCCCATTACCGATCCAGATGAAGTCGTCAATTATCCAATTGAATTCCTGAATTCATTGGATTTGCCACAAATGCCACCGCAGGTTAAGGGGGGAGTAAGGTTAATACGATATATATTTATTTCTATAATTACTACATAAGAATGTAACATTTGAAGAACATTTCGTGAAATTAATTTTTAATTTTTATGAAGAAATGAGCCATTGACAGCGAATCTCCGCGGACGTCTCAAAAAAAAGTTTGATTGCGGTGCCCCTCATAACTCATCATTGGATCATCTCAAATCAAAAAAACCAAAATGGTTTTTTTAGTTCATAAGTTTAGTCGAGTTTTTTTTTATTGATTTTTTCAATTTTTTACAGCACTTGGAAGTCAAAATGCCGATTTTTCATCAAAAAAAATAGAAAAGATTGTGATTTTAAAATACGTTAAAATTAAAAAAAAAAATAACTCGACGTCAGTACCTCGTCATTTATGTAAAGAAAAATTGTGCAAAATTTTAAAAGGATCGGTCCATTCGATTTTTAGCTACAGTGGGCACCGACTCTGAAAAAGCTAAGTGTGAGAAAAACGCGTTTAAAGTTTTAACACTGATCTTTTGTATATGGGATGTATCGGATGGAGGGAGACCCGAGGCACTGTATCTCCGGAAGTTTTGCTCCAATCGACCTGAAATTTTAACTAGATACTCTTGAAGAGTTGTACTATCAAATAAAAAAATATGCAAAAAAAAATTTTAATACCTTACTCCCCCCTTAAGATAGGCTCGATGATAATCATGTTATGTAATCTGAACCAACCGAAACTATGCAATAGAACAAGACTCGCTGTTAAGTAGCTGATGAACAACGTGATTGAAGCAACGATAATCATAGGAAAGTTTAAAGGCGAGGATGTTCTGATTCCAAGAATACCACTGATTCCAACCGACTTGCTGTTTCAATTTAAGCGTGCCCAGTTTCCTGTTCGAATCGCATTAGCAATGACGATTAATATTTCGCAAGGCCAATCGTTGGAAGTGTGTGGAATAAACCTCGAATTGACATGTTTTTCCCATAGGGAGTTGTACATATGTTACGTGGCGGGCTCGAAAGTTGGTAACCTATCGGCGCTATTCGTTTTCTCTCCGAACGCATTGATTGAAACCACCAACAAATGATTGCCAAACCAATGAATTCCAATTTATTTAATTTTCAATAAGTTCATGATCGTACTGAAATTGCTTTGTTTCAATTCACAAAAATTCAAGGAAAAATTGGGTTGGATGAATCTCTTCTCGATGAGCTGACTGACTGACTGACACACAAAGCACATCCTAAGCCACTGGAGATAGAGACATATTATATGTATAATAAACATATGTACTTAATTTTTTTTGCTAAGTGTACTTCTCATTTTTTTCATTAGTAAATTCCACCCGTGCGAAGCCGGGCCGGGTCACCAGCAAAAGAGAAAATGCAAAACAATTCACGAGTCAGCTTGTTCAGAAATCGGAAATCAATAAATCGATTCGAGCTGAATCGGTCCCGCGTAAAATCGATTCACAAGTCGGCAGATCGAAGGCTCAAAGATCGATCTTTTGAGATCGAATCGAAGATCGACCATCCCTATATTGAGTGTGGTATCTTTAGATGGATCTTCTAAAATTCAACAAAAACTGTTTTAGAACCTTTTAATTCTTACCCTTCTCTCTCTAGTTCCCGTAAACCGGGAGAAGATTTCACCCGATTCGCGACAATGAATTAATTGGAGGAGAAAACGACTATCCGTCGCCACCGCTGGGGTTCGAACCTGGGACCTACGGAAAGGAACCCCAACACGTTATTTACTTCGGAATTCGTCATTAAAGCGTCTTCCCAAAAAATAACAAAACGAGTTATTAAAAAATTTAGAATAACTCTGCGGAACCCTATGTCGTGCATGCCCAATACGGTCTTTAAAAAAATTTTTGTTTATTATTCTTATATGCGATTTTTTTAATTTTTGAAATCAGCATAAATTTACATCAAGTTATGTGTGGGAAACAAAAACATTTTAGTGTTACAAATAGCCTTTGTTTACTTTGTCTCATTCCTGTATTCTTAGTTCTGATTTACTGCTGTCTACATGAGTGATTCCTTCGATATATCATATGGTAATATCGAATGCGTGGAAATCATTTGATAAGCTTTGAAGCAGAATTTATCGTTCGTTAGGCACATTGCAAAAGTCCGGAGATTAATGGCTCTATATAAACTCAATCAACACTATAAATTTTAAAATGCATTGAACGATGTTGAGTCAGAAATCAATAAATTGCCTCAGAGGCTCATCTACCTCTCAGAAAGGTAGATCAGAAAATCTAATTAAATTTTAAAGTACCTCAGATATACAGTTATGGAAAAGTAAATTAGGTGGAATTGGCTTGAAATGAGTCAATTTGTACTGTCTCTGTGACAGCAAAACTAAAGTGTTTTGCCGCTGAGTGGTTGATCGGTATGGGCATCACGTAAACGTTCGATTGCAGGTGCAACAGCAACAACGATGTAGTCGCCTATCTCAAAAATCGTTAATTATTCTCAGCGCCGGCTCGATCTGGTGTGCTCAGGTGTAGCGTTTATATTACATTTGGTGCATTATCGGTGCCCTCGTTGTTTGGGTACGCTACTTCATCTTTTATCATAAATAAATAAGAATTTCCCAAGGAAAATATTTACAACGTAAACTGCCCCGTTCGTTGCTATTCAAGCATTCCGAACATACAGGTAAGTCCTCATGAATGGAATTCTTATGCACCTTGCGTGTAATTGCACAGCAAGTGACTTTAGGCTTCGAAGGCTAGAGGCCGTACTGGAGTCACATTGGACTTGCGCGGCACATATTTTTGCTGATTGTACTTTAAATGGGAACAGTCATGTCGAATTGCGGCTATGCTTGTGGAATTTGTTATATAATTTTAACGAAAAAAAAACTTTATGAGACAGAAGCTAACTAATAGTTCATTTTTCGTTCGGAAACGGATAACACTTTTTATTACGACAACTGATTGAGTCTGTAAAGTCGGACAGATAAAATTATTACGCCATCACCTATAAATTTTAATTAGTATTTAAGATGATAGTTTTGAAGTCAATTTGTGGTTTTTCTTTATTTTAGAAAACTGAGATCATGTACACGCAATTACACTGCGGTTCACCATTGTTGGTCACCATAAAACCTGTGGAGCTAATTATCTGACTTGCTTCTAAATGACTTTAAAACCGCACACTTTGGTAACCAGTTGCGATTTGTGTAATTTGGAAATATTAGAAGAGGTATAAAATGTTAATTTGGAATTTTATCTGTGACTGCTGTACTTTGAATTATAATTAGATAGATATGCGACGACGAACGAATGATACAATAATAACACTGGAGTATAGCCAAGCAAGGATGTACTATTTCAAGTAAAAGATGTCATCTAATCACAAAAGTTCAAACTATCAGGTCTAGAAGGTGAATTTTGTCACGACTATTTTTGTTTTGAGTAAACTCCAGTGAGTTTCACTTGTAGACCTAAAGGTTAAAAATATTGGTTATCCCTAATAATTTTGTAATGGCTCTAATCAATCCTTATATTTCCAAATCTCTCTACTGGGTGTTTCAGATCTAATGTGCCACAATCAGTGGGGTGATAGATCTCGCCTATACAAACAAAAAATTGTACGGCAGGGAGGGGGACAATCTCAAATGTTTGGGAGTTACAGGGTGATTCATAAATTTGAGTTTTTCATGGTATGCAAATTACTCTTTTAATTCTTTTGATCTACCCAACACAGAGACATCAAACAAACGCTAAACAGCTATTATCCCAATGACCTTTTCAAAATTTCTAACTGTGTTGATCTAACTCCTACCATTGCAGGTACAGTCAATTCCAAAAGTGAAAAAAATGGTTTGCGATTACTTAAAATTAAAAATTTCGAAAAATTCATGTAATTAGTACACATATTTTTTATTTTTATTGGATTGCCCATCTTATTACCTTTTCAGAAAGGTGCAACATGTCCACGTAGAGAAAGTATGAAATATTGGAGAATATTGTAAAAATCAACAATTTAAAGAAATTTGGGTTTAATTAATTCTAAACTGCTTTTTATTGAATATAAAAATAATTACAACTAATCTTGATAAGTTACAAAAGCTGTTCAAAATATCCACCACCACTTTGGGTGCATACCAACAATCTCCTTATAAGTCCCTGTTTAAGGCGTATTGCAGCCAGCCTCTCCCGTATTTTCGTTGCTGCATTCCCAATTCTGCAAACTAAATCCTCGCTAGTGTTAACAGCGCTTGAATAGACTTCATCCTTCATTGTTCCCCATAATAAAAAGTCCGATGGGGTAAGATCTGGAGATCTAGCAGGCCCAGGTATCGGTGCACCTCTTCCAATCCAGTGTATCCACTTAGTATTGCCTTCACAATGTTAGCAGTGCAGGTGCTCCATCGTGTTGGTAAAACCTATCCGTGCGATTATGCACAGGGATCTCCTCTATTAGATCTGGCAGTGTATTCTCCAAAAAGTCTGCTTAAATTTGACTGTTGAGCTCTTGCGGCTAAATGAATGGTCCTACCAAAACCAAATGGTTGCCGATGATACCAGCCCAAACATTGCCACTGAATATCTGCTGGAATCAGGGCACCTTTGTCCTGTGTGGATTAGTTTCCGATCAGGTATGGAGGTTATGGAAGTTCTTGATACCATCATTGCTGAATTGAGATTCATCCGTACACAGAATTCGGTCCAGAAACGCCCTGTTGTCAGTGTCCAGACAGACAAGTGCTAAATTCCAGTCTTCTCTCGAAATCTCCTTCTAGTACTCCTTGGACTGGGTTATGGTGATATGGACGTAATCCCTCTCTATGAATAACCCTCCAAACCTTAGATGAAGATACTCCTAATCGTCTTGCGACTCGTCTCGTGCTCATCTCAGGGTCTTGCCTCACGGTGGGGATTATTTGCTTCTCGACGTCGGCAGAAGTTCCCGAAGTTTCGGGTCGCGTCTCTCCTTCATGTGAAGTTACACTTCCTGTTTCTCTTAATCTTCGGAAAGTCCGTGTAAATACCTATCTTTGGGGTGCTCGCCTATAAGGGAATCTTCTTTGATATTCGAGTACAGCCGCTCTATCGTTTTCGTCTACTACACTATAGATGTAAATAATATCCGCGTATTCCTCAAAAGTAAATTCTACCATTTTTTAATAATTTTTGCTTCAAAACGCGGGTACTTATTGATTTGTTTTTCAACTATGATAGGTATTCTTGCTGACTGACCCTTTTTTATAGCGAAATTTCCATTAGGTACGAGTAACAGAACGCCAGGATACGAGGGTGTGCATTCTGGCTAACACAAGCTAATATCGGCAATAAAACAAAATTACACTAAAATTTTTATAACTTTTTTGTAGCAATAATTATAATTATTTACCTGTTAACCCAAAGGAAATATTTTAGAACATTTATCTTAAACATTTTTTTTATTTAAACAATTTCCTACCTAAAGTCCAATAAAATAATTAGGTAGTCAGGGATTTCTAAGGATGCGGTTTTTCTAATCCTTTGTCTACTTTGCCATGTTGTACCTTTTTGGAAAGGTAATAAGACTAAAATAAAAAATTTAAATAAAAAAGAGGTGTACTAATTACATGAATTTCGGAGAAACTTTGGGAACATTTTGCATTTTAAGTAGTCGCAAACCATTTTTGTCACTTTTGGAAGTGACAGTACCTGCAGTGGTACGAATTTGATCAACATTGTTGACAATTTTTTAGCGTTTGTTTGATGTCGCTGGGTTGTACATATCAAAACATAAAAATAAAAGAGTAATGTGCATATCATGAAAAACTGAAATTTATGAATCACCCTGTAACTTCCACAAGGGTTGAGATTGCCCCCAACCCATACAAGTTTTTGTTTGGCTAGGTGAGATCTATCACCCCTATGTTTTAGTTTGTATTAAGCTTAAATAAAATTATCCAGTTTTCCGTAGGGATAGGCATGCTGCCTCGCCCGCAAGCGGTGGTGGGGTTCTCATAGCTTGCAGGAATTTTCTTAATACTAATCATTTCAACACTCCTTCATTTTCTGACGGGCTGGATTTGGAACAAGTTTCAGTAAAAATTTTATTTGATTCGAGCAACCTCTTCTTAATTTGTTGTTATATATGGTCGGAGTCAGTATGATATTCTAATTCAGCATATCAACTACATCTATGATCGATTGGGTTCTAAGTATGAAATCATCCTAGTCGGGGACTTCAACTTACCCAATGTGCGATGGGTAGCGGATCACGATGACCATAGCTTTCTTCCCCATGACTTGACTGAAGGACAATCGTTACTCCTCGACACCTTGGCTGGCTTAGGACTTTGCCAAATGAGCAATGTGAGTAACAATATGGGAAGACAGCTTGATTTAGTGTTCTCCGCGAAATCCACGATCGCTTTTGTTGAACCCAGCCTCCTTTCCTTGAGAAATCTTGACGCGTTTCACCCCGCACTGCTTGTCGCTTTTCAGTGTCTGTCGGACGTACTTGCCGATAACCTCGATAATTGGATAACCTCGATAGCCAATATCATTTTAACTTTAGAGCGGCCGATTTTGAGGCTTTGAATGATTATCTTACTGAGATAGACTTCACACTTGTTTGTCTTAAGAATAGGAAAAATAGACTTTGGAAAAGTACCTTTTAGTTGGCAGTGTTGACTCCTGGCATGGTTTTAGTTTGCCATAAACATTTTATAAACCGTTCTCGTTCTCTTTATGAAAAATACCTTCAAAATTTAAAGAGCAGATTATTCTCTGACCCCAGCGCATTTTTCAAGTATATCAACTTGAAGAAAAAGGTTGATAACTATTCATCGACTATGGAACTCGGGGAGATTTTCAGCAATGATTCTAATATTATTTATAACCTATTTGCTGAATCTTTTAAGGGTTCATTTGAATCATCTGATTTCTATCCGGATAGTAGGAACTTTTCGCACATAAATAATCGAATTTTACCCAAATCTTAAGAAATGTTCTTTGGTGTTATTATGGCCTTTACTATTACTATTCAGGAAGTCTCTTTCGCGGGGCCATTTCCCAGCACTCTTGAAGATATCCTTTTTAATTCCTATTTTTAAGAGTGGCAATAGAAGAGACATTTCCAATTACAGGCCAATTGCTAAATTGTCCTGTATTCCTAAGCTTTTCGAACTATAAATTCAATCCCAATTATCCGAAGTCTGTAAAGGCTTAATCTCCACTAGGCAGCATGGTTTTCTTCAAGGTAGGTCTACGGTTTTAAACTTGGTTGAGTGGATTCATGGATGGTTGCCAAACTGACTGTATTAACACTGATTTTAGTAAGGCCTTTGATAAGCTATCTCTCTATATCATTGCTTTTAAATTGGCTATCTCTGATGATTTTGTGGCTCATTCTGGCGGTCCTCAGGGCAGTCATCTGGGTCCAGTACTATTCATCTTATCAATTGATGATATTTCGTATTTACTTCAAAGATGTAAAATTCTTATATATGCTGACGATAATTAAAATTTTCCTCCCAATCAAATCTAATGCTGATTGTGAGATTTTGCAATCAAAGTTGCACATTTTCTATGGGTGGTGCTGCAACAATCATCTTAAGCTCAACATTGGGAAATGTCAGGTTATGTCCTTCTTGAGGTCTCACAGCTTCCGTACTTTTCAGTACATGTTTGAGGGTAATGGTATAATACGGGTAAAGGGGTGAGGGACTTGAAAGTGTATCTGGATGTTAAATTGAATTTCATCTCCTATATTAATAACGTCGTTGCTAGTGCAAACTCTATGCTGTGATTCACTCTTCGATGGTCCAAGGAATTTCCAAGCCCTTATATAAGACTCCATCTTTATACGTCCCTAGTTAGACCCCTGCTTGAATATGCTAGTCAGGTTTGGTCTCCGTTTTACGGATCCCACATTAAACGTATCGAGTCCGTCCAGCGCAGATTTGTGCGATCGGCCCTACGTTCTTTGCCTTGGAATGACCCTCTTATTCTACCACTTTATGAATAGAGCCTCATTCGCCTCAACGTATTATTATATTCTGGTGAATAGGTCAATTGATTCAAGGCTTCTGCCTGAGAAGTGCGCCTTCTGAGTTAAAAGGATTAATTCTATTTATTATTCTATTCATAATTTATATAATATATAGGTATATAAATGATATGATGGCACGGCTGCGAGATATAGAGAAACGGACGGACGGACAGACCGAAACTATATTGGTTCTTAGTTGCTACGAAATACTAAAAAGGAAATTAGCATATATCCATAAATAACGGGTAAGCGATGAGAGCCGCTTGAGTAGTACGCGAAGCAAAGGACATACATAGAATCAGACTAGAAATAATAGTTCAGGAAATTTATACATAAATTTCTCCAAAGTTGGAAAAAATTTGATACAGGATGAAAATTTAGTCCGTGAAATACGATTTTTAACAATATGTCCATTTTTGACAATAGGTTAGGTTAGAGTGGCTGCCTTAAAAGGCACACTAAGGTCACAGAGGCCCGTTGTGATACCACAGTTGAGGCTGTATTTTCAAATCCCATTTAACCCCTAGGAAAAGAGGAGAGCCTACCTAATTACTCTTTGTGAACCGAGCTAGTTCCCTATTACCAATAAAATCTGGTTCTCGGAGGCTGGGGCGGACAGGGTTTAGCCTTATCACGTGTCCGGGAACCATTTTAAGCGCCCGATTAACCGAACTAGTTCCCTGCCGTAGTGGAGTTCATATACGGCGCTCGAATTACAAAAGCTAGTGTGCCGGTGCAGTGGAGTTAATTACATCCAAGGCAATACAAATCCACTGCTTTGAATGACGGATGGCGAGAAAAACGGGAAAAGACTCACATTAGATGCGTTAAAAATTCCACATGCATTTATATGTAAAAATTAGCACAGGGTGTTTCTGCTCTGGTATGCCAAAATAAATGGGGTGATAGATTTCACCTAGCCAAACAAAAAATCTATGGCAGAGGGGGAGGGGCAATCTGTCTTTCTCCTACAGATGTGTTAATGCAATAGAATTCATCTGTGCAATTAACTTAATCAAACCCCATGCAATAGGTCCTGATGGAATTCTTGCCAAGTTTTTAAAAATCCTACTACCGTGGTTTTTAAATCCGTGCCTCACTACCTCTATTTTCCCTGCCACCTGTAAAATTGCAACAGTTCTCCCTGTGCCTAAAATCTCAAAAAGGATAAGTCCAGGAGATTTTCGTCCGATTAGTATTTTAAGTTTTCTAGCTAAAGTATTAAAAAAATTAATGTCCCAACAGTTAGTTAAATTTGTGGATGAGTATAGCTTAATAAGCCCCTTCCAGTCAGGGTTTTGTAAGTCACATAGTTATGAAACGGCACTGATCGACGTTACGCCCAATATTCGGAAATCCCTTGATGAGAACCACTTGGGCGTCTTATCTCTTCTCGATTTGTCAAAGGCGTTCGATTCAGTAAACCATTCTAAGCTACTTGCTAAGTTGGTTCGGTCAGTAAGTTCAAAAAACTACTCAATTCGTCATTAATTTGACTTATTTATTTTAAAATAGTCTTTTTTTGGTTCATTATTGAAATTGAATTGAATTGAAATCTAAACCTTTTGGGAGTTACGGAGTAAATTTGCAGTTTTCATGGTACGCACAGCACTATTTTATTTATTTTTTGAACTACTCAATTCAGAGACATTAAACAAACGACGAAAAAAACTACTATCCCAATGGCCCTTTCAAAATTGTCAACAATGTTGATCTACCATTTTCGGTACAGTCACTTCCATTTAAAGAAATCAAGTTCTAATTAACCCTAAAATGCTTTTTATTGAATTCGCAACATTATAACTAATCTTAAGATGTCACAAAAGCTGTTCGAAATGTACTCCACCACTTTAGATGCATGCCAATAACCCCCTTGTTAATCCCTCTTTAGAGTGTATTGTAATCAGCCTCTCCCGTATTTTCGTCGCTGCAGTTCCAATTCTGGTAGTAAATTCTAACAGAATTAGGACTGCAGCGACGAAAATACAGGAAAGGTTCCGCAGAAAAAGTCAAATGGGATAAGATTTGAAGATCTAGCAGGCCAAGGAATTGATGCACCTCGTCCAAGCCAGCGGTGAGAAATTTTTTTCATTCAGTATTGCCTTTATAATGATACCAGAATGCGCTCGTGCTCCATCCTGTTGGTAAAACATTGCCTTAAGATTATCAAGAGGGACGTCCTCTAGTAGATCTAGTAGTGTGTTCTCCAAAAAGTCCAAATAAGTTTGGCTTCCGGCAAAATGAATGGTCCTATTAAATGTCAATGATACCAGCCCAAACATTGGCTCAAAATTTGGGCTGGAAGGCGGTCTCCTTGTCCTTTGTGGATTAGTTTCCGACCAAGTATGGACGTTGTGGAAGTTTGTGATACCACGATGAACTACGATTCATCCCTCCACAGAATTTGGCCCAGAAACACCCCGTTCTCATGTCGTATTCCAGAAGCCAAGTGCAAAATTCCATTTTTCTCTAGGAATCTTCTTCCAGTAGTCCTTGAATTGGAACATGATGATATGGACGTAGTCTTCCTCGGTTAATAGCACTCCAAACTTTAATTGAAGACACTCTTCATCATCTTGCGACTCGTTTCAAGGTCTTGCCCGACGTGGGTAAATTTATGCTGCCATACGTCGGCAGAATCTTCCGACTATATGCGCGTATTCCTTTTTTATTAGCTGCGTTCCATTGGGCCATGCAGAGTACTCCGGCGTACTTCCCCAATGGAACGCTTTTACTTTAACCGACTACTTCGACCCGCTGTCAAGTTTGGCATTTCATAAATTGTACTTGCAGATTTTTGATGTGCTGTGAAAAATATGATATATTATGCGATAAGTGCAGTAATTTTGGAAAAAGTTTTAACGTATTTGATATTTACGGGAAGCCGATGCTTCTTTTCGAACACTTTTTATATTTGTGAAAAAGAAGACAGCGAAAAAGCCACCTGTTGACAGCTTTTAAAGCACTTAAACCCTAGCGGAAAAAGTCGGCGTAACTACACCTATCTATGATCAAGTGTAGCTGAGCGTACTTGGATGTACGCCGGAGTACTCTGAATGGTCCAATGGAACGCAGCTATTAACTTTAGCTTTAGAATACCTGTAGTTATCGATATATTTTTCAACTATGATCGATATTCTTACTGACTGACCCTCCTTCATAGCAAAATTTCCATCAGGTATTAGTAACAGAACGCCCGGATACTAGGGTGTAAACTCTGGCTAACAGAAGCTTAATATTGACAATAATACAAAATTACACTAACATTTTTAATAAAGTTTTTGCATAATTAAAATTAATTACCTGTGTACCGTAAAGAAACATTTTCGATCCTTTGTCTTAACTATTTTCCTTATTTAACAAACTTCCTACCTAAAGTGCAATAAAATAATTATGTAGCCGGGGATTTCTAAGGAAACGGTTTTGTCTAATCTTTTCTCTACCTTGCCATGTTGTACCTTTTTAGAAAGGTAATAAGATGGTAAATTTAATAAAAATAAAAACCAGGTGTATTAATTACATGATATTCGGAGATACTTTGTGAAAATGCAATGTAATCGCAAAACATTATCTTATCTTTTAGAAGTAACTGTACCTGCAATAGAACACGCTAGATCAACATTGTTGATAATTTTGCAAAATTCATTTGGATAGTAGTTTTTTGGCGTTTGTTTGATGTCCCTTCGTTGAGTAGATCAAAAGATAAAAATAAAATAGTGATGTGCACACCATAAGAATTGAAAATTTATGGATCACCCTGTGACTTTGAAATGGTTGAAATTGTCCCCTCCCACTTACCTGACATTCAAATTTTTGTTTGTATATAAGACATGTATCACCCCACTTATTTTGCCACACCAGATTTGAAACACCCTGTATAAATATTGACTACATTTAAAATTTGAGGCTCGCAACATAATGTTCTAATCAAATTCTGTCGATTTGACATGTCATGATCCATTTAGCTTAATTGCCGGTCCAAATTGATTCTCTTTAATAATAAATGGAAAACAGAACATCGATTGAGCAATAAATTTTTGATTATGTGCCCAAACACGTCACCTTTACCTAGAACGGTTCATATTCATTCAGGAAGTACTGGGAGCAGTATACTCGTAGGTGTTTCCCCAAAGTTTGAAATACTTCAATTGCAAGTAGATTCATATTCAAATTATTCTTGTTCTAAACTCCTTACACCTGTGGCTAATTTACCATAGAACACTTAGTAGACTATAAATCTTGTTAAAATTATTGCGTTTCTTAAGTGGTGGCAAACATCTAACAAATAATTAAACGTGACTTTAAAAAGCCGAGGAAGTGCAAAAGAACTAATCAAGCTTTCATGTAATGTGATTTGCGCGTATTATTTTTAGAAGTCTGTCATGGAATATAAAGGAACGGATGTAAACCAAAGTTTAAATAAGTGAGTTCCTTTTCACAATATATTGGACTTGAAAGACATGTTTAACGGTCCGGAAAGTTATGTGTTTTGATTTCGTTGATTGAATTCTCTTTGTTATTTTCAGAATTCCTTTATTTCTCCAATCGATTTATGAGCTATGAAATTTTATGTTAACATTATTCGATACAGTTTCCATCAGTTTTCGTCTAAATATAAACTCGAAACACAGACTCCAAAATCGATGAACAAAATGTGTGGTAATCAATAATAGGCTTGTTGTGGTTAAAGTGATTTCTACTTTCTGCCTGCTAGGCTCATGTTTTTCATCTAAATTGAGGTCATTTTTTTCAAATTTGTGGAAATGTAAGATAGTTTTGTAACGCTGTTGTCACAAAGGAGAAACAATTTACGACATTGTGGCAAAAAATCGACTGAACTACTAAATACTACGGGATCTGTTGGTACAACTCAATCAGTTTTTAGTGTTAGAAAATTAAAAACCAACAAATATTTTCCAAATTTTCTTTCATCTATTTATAATAAAATAATTGAAACCAAGCTGCCACTATTTTAGCGGTGTGTTTGGGGTCATATCATAGAATTCCCCTTCTAAGTCAGAAGGCACACTTCTCAGTAGGAGCCAAAAAACAATTGATCTATTCCCCAAAGTCTAACAATATATTTAAGTGAATGAGGCTCCCAAACCAGAATGCAAAAAACATCCATAGCCAAAACTAAAATACATACACACACAACAATCAAGATGGCATAGAAAACAGAGATCGTTTCAGCGAATCCTTAGTAAAGGTTACGTCGAAAATAGAGCACATATTCATGGCCCCACGCATGCGATTTATAGGCTCATGCATACCATAGTTAGACCGAGAGTGAACGACATGCACTAAAAGCAAGCTCCTACTGCTATATAGAATGCATCCCAGGTTTGGTCACCGTGCTATGCCGTTTATTATAGATAGATCCACTCATGCTTCCTCCTTATGTGGATCACATCCGATTGCTTAATATGAACCTAAATTCTGTTGGTCTCGCAGGCATGATTTCTTATCGGCATACTCCATCGCAATAGAATTTCGATACATATTAAGCAATGGGAGGTGATCCACATAAGAAGGAAGCCTGAGTGGATCTATCTTTAATAAACGGCATAGCACGGTGACCAAACCTGTGATGCATACTCGAGAATCGGTCTAATTAAAGAAAAGAATAAGTGAATTAGAATCTGCCGATTAAAAAACTCCCTTGAACACCGCTTTACATAACCCAAAATTAAATTACTCTTTGAAACAATATAGTTTATGTGCAAAGTGAAATTGAGTTTTTCTTCAAACTTCAGACTAAGGCCAGTAATAGACTTCACACGACGGATATTAGTTTCTGCAAGGGTATAATCAAAGACGAGCTGATTGAGGCTCCTAGAGAATGACATAACTTCACATTTATCTAAGTTAAGCTGCAGGCCATTAGATCCACACCAGTCTCCTTGAAGGTACTTAAATCATCCCGAATGTAGGAAGAATCATTAGGGCCGATCCACATTATAATGCCGTTCACAGTTCGTTCTCGGTCTGGTAAAGTCTAATCATGTTCATATTATACAATTCGAGCGGAACTTGACTGTTACGGATAGTATAGATGCACACATTCATTTGTTACTTGATAATATTTTACCAGACCGAGATCGGAGCGAGAACGAACTGTGAACGGCATTATAGTGTGGATCGGCCCTTACAGTTTCTAATACATGAGAAAATCTTCGTATCGCATAAATTAAGACTTTGGCGTGCTTAATACAGGGACAAGACCGTCAATGGCAAGAATATATGCAGCAGCGGACCCAGATGGCTACTCTGCGGTACACCTGATGAAGCCCTAACGACTCTAGATAAAGTGTTACAGAAAGGTACCTGATATGTCCTATTTTTTTAGTAAGAGCAGATCCAGTCGAACAATAAAGGTGAAAAACCCAACTTTCTAAGTTTGAGCATAATCACAGAGTGAGGAAGTTTATCAAATGCCTTGCTGAAATTAGTGAAGATGCAGTCGGTCTGGGAACTTAGTTGGAAGGCAGTATTTGTCGTCGATCTACCAGGCAAAAAGCCATGCTTATTAGGTGCAATTAACCCGTTACACTGCCCGCAAGCTGTGAATATATAACAAATTCGAACAAATTGGGTACGCAGTAAAGCTTCGCGATTGGCCTATAATTTTTTATCAAGTTTTTCTGACCCTTTTAATAAACAGGAATTATAAAGGGGATCTTCCATAGCGTAGGAAATCTACCGGCTTGAAAAAACTTGTTCAAGATGAGTTCCAGTGGAGTGAGTAAGGATTCACAGCAGAACTTCACCAACGCAGGTGGAATATCGTCAGGACCAAAGAAGAAGTCCAGTTTAAGTTCCCTGTTACTATCCATGATGACATCAAGGAATATAATGGGGAAAGGAATGAAGGCAGCCAGACGATCCTGGATATGACCAAACTCTTCCGTTGAAGGCCAACATTTCAAGAAGACAACTGGAGGACCCATTGTACCACATTTTAGATGGATAATTATCAGCTTTCTTCTTCATATTTACGAGGTACGAGGATCATTATGCAAGTTATCCTGAACACTTTCAAGGTATTCCATATATAACGATGAAGAAAATGCCAAAAAGCTGTTATCACAATCGGCGAAATCGCAGTAAGCTGACGTGTCTCTACAGCGTACGTAAGTTTTTCATAGTCAATTTTTTTTTATTCTTAAGGCTCCGAAGTTCTTTAGTATATCACAGATGAGAACGACAAGATGATCTCGACAGTTTGAGTGGTACACATGAGTTAAACAGATCTTAAATCCTATCATAAAACAAGGAAACGCACTCGTCGATTTCGTTATTATAAAATAGAGATAGGAAGTCGATTGTAAGATTAGAGAAATCCACCCTTTTAAAATTAAGAACGTATTCATCTAAGTTGGGATCACCAATATTAGAACCATCGTAGCAGAAAGACATGAAAATGGGTGAGTGTAAACTGTCGTTAGCGGATAACCTAAGTTATGTTGGAATATTACTGAAATTATTTTCGAAGGTCCACTTTTCTCCAAAGCAATAGGTAAATTTTATTGCAGTATAGCCAGATATGATTCCTTTTTTCGTACCCGCTTCGATCTTGCCTAGTGATCTAAAACCGTAAAACTCTTACATCATTATTGAACCCGAACTTCATATATTGTTTACTTCACTCCACTTGTTTGATCCAGAACGTGTACTGGACTATATGACGTCAGAGGAAATTCAATTTTGGCGACGATAAACGTATTAATGGAAAATAGATGGTTCAAGAACTTATTTCACTTTACTCTGGCTGCAAATCATTGTCCACGAAATATTCCTACATAACGGATAGTATATTAAAATCACCCAGCAGCAAAAGGTGGCTACAAAGGGTGAAGGCAAACTATTGAACCCTACTAGTGAAGAATTGTTCCAACTTTTCGGGCAATAGATCACATCATAATTTTCATCGTTAATTTCAACACTTTCAAAGACATATGGGGATCATCACGCTGCGTGGATGTGAGAACACTGCCGCGCCGTGAAAATGGAGCAGCATTCATTTGAGAGGAATTGCCCCGGACAGTCCCATGAGACAGATCGGAGGGCGACAACCTCCATCGAGAAGGGAATAAGATGGGGCAATCAGGAGGAGGATGAGGGCACTAATATCGCGCTGCTCGAAATAATGGAATCGAACCTAGAGGAATACTTAGACAGAGCTTTTGTACAGGTAGAGGACCCATCTTCAACCCTGAGAATATTACTGTCAAGGCTAACTTGATGGACAACAGTGAATCCGAAATAGTCATCGAATGTGAAAGATTTTCCATTCCGCTCGATCACGTCGAGTCGAGTCGGCCTAGCATTCTCCGACTTAATACTCAAATCTTTAGCCAAATCCAGAATCAGGGTCTTAAAACTATCAAGGTTCTGCGCCAAGTTTCGCTGCTCGTCTTAGGCGTCCTGGAAAAGTCTGCAATTGTGCAACTCAATTTAATCTCATTGAAATCGAATTCACATCCCTGAAGAAAGATGAAATTTGAGTACATATATGAGAAGACTTTGTGTCAACACATTCACAGCAGGTAAAGTCAGCACTCTGCATAGCACGAAATGCAAGTGTTCATACAAATATGAATATAATATGTTTTATTATAGTTATAATCAGCTTATGAACAAATAGAAGTGACCTTATGTCACTATATGTCTTAAGTGAATACAGAACAGTGTTTCTGTAAGATGATATATGTTAATGACGACGAAGTTTGTAAATAAATCGAACGCAATCGTTGAAAGCCACTGTCAATTTACTGAAGCACTCAGCGTGGAGTTCGGAATACACTGATCTGCAATATGTAAAATGCGGTAACAGCAGGGTTCTTACAAGTTTCATCTTCAAGTCGGTAGATAATAATCTCCCAGAAAGTCATAGTTGTCTTCGACTTCCATAAATCTTTTGAAAAGTATAATTAACCTGGTCACAACAATCCATTTTAGCATTTATGTATACCCCCATATCCTATCTTCATAGGGCAGATGTGTGCCATAAAAATAGACTCTTAAGAGATCAGATAAACTTAAGTTTTTCCTATATATAAACATGCTCAAAGACTTAAGAGGATTCAATATGAGTAAGTTGTTAGATGCCCACATCGAGATGTACGTTAAATCATCGTTAACTCGGTAAATACAGCCCTCCATTAAGTCGATTGGTTCGTCTGCATATCAGTGAATATTCACGTCTTCGAATACATAGGCCTGCGAAATTTTGAAAATTGTTCCCCCTGGAAAATGAATAGTTGTAATTCAAGTAATTTCTAACGCTGAAACCGAATCCGAGATTATCTAACCTAAAAGTGCAAAAACACTGTTTTTTTTCTTTTTTTCTTATTTGAGATTATGTAGCACCGCGATGTTTTTTTTTCAAAAAACTATGTGTGGGGTCTTATAGTACCCCCTGTCCCCTGTCCCCCTGGACAATGAATAGTTGTTTCCGAAGTAATTTCTCCCGCTAAAACCGAATCCGGACTCAGAATTGCTCTATCAGGTCAGGTTTTTGAGATATTCTAACCTAAAAGTGAAAAAACACTGTTTTTTGTCACATTTGAGGTTATGTAGCACCGCGATTTTTTTTTCAGAAAACTATATGTGGGATCTTATAGTACAACAAGTCTTCCTCTTTCAAATGCCGTTGAGTTTTCTCAAATATCTTTTTTTTCGCCGAGATATCGCATTTTGAAATTAGCATGTTCATGAATTCCTCGGTATACGAAAACTTTATGGTAACTTGAATAAGGTGACCATATACTTTTCATATACCGAGAAATTCATGAACATGAAAATTTCAAAATGCGATATCTCGGCGAAAATTATATTTGAGCAAACTCAACGGTATTTGAAAGTGGAGAACTTGTAATATAAGATCCCACACATAGTTTTTTGAAAAAAAAACATTGCGGTGCTATTTAACCTCAAATATGATAAAAAAAACACTGTGTTTGCACTTTTATGTTAGAATATCTCAAAAACCTGACGTGATAGAGCAATTCTGAGCCCGGATTCGGTATTAGCGGGAGAAATTACTTCGGAAACAACTATTCATTGTCCAGGGGGAAAACCTCGCAGGCCTTTTGTTATTATGATGAGGAGACCTGCCCGAAGCCCTTTAAAACGCTTCTTTATTTCGAATTTATGTTTGAAAGGGAAAAATTAAATCTTTAAAAAAATTTACAGGTTACCCAACTACCTACAACTAAAAATTATAACACTGTAAACAATCTTTAGATTTATTTTCATAAAGAAGCATATTACATTAACTAGAATTCGTCTATTGGTCCTCAAAACACAACAGTAAAAGTGCTCTGATTTGGTCTTGTGATCTTTGTAAGATAGGTATAGCAAACACAAAAATGCGATGGAAGTTTTGAAATCTCTCACACGATACAGAACGTCAACTATTTGAAGAACTGAGAACTGATCCATTTATCTCAGCCAAAGCATTTCGAAATGATTTACACTTCTGAAACGTTCATGAGAAAATCCAGTGAAAGATCTGTACAGCGCTGTTAGCGGGCGCAAGATCTCAATTGGGTGATCTCGTCATTATCATTGATTTATAGCTAGCATAGACTGATTCGCGATGATAATTGAATGTTAATAAATTGTGCAAAGACCAGTAATTCAGTGATCGGCATTTAAAAAATTTAATAAAAACACATAT
Source organism: Leptarthrus brevirostris (assembly GCA_964036015.1). NCBI lineage: Eukaryota > Metazoa > Arthropoda > Insecta > Diptera > Asilidae > Leptarthrus > Leptarthrus brevirostris. The sequence goes on along the minus strand of OZ038372.1, from coordinate 136,151,701 downwards.
GCTGTATGATCGACTAGAAATATCGCACGATCAGACTTTTTTTGTCTCCCTTCTCTGCATGATATGACTACTGTAAAAGGTGCGAATACGGTGTTCCAAGTTGTACCACCGACGGCGAGTTTGGTAAAAAATGTCAATCTACTGAGACATTATCAATGTTTAAGATCTCTGAATTGATTATGAGATCAATAGCCGCAATCGATACAGCATATCTAAAATGCGGCATTTTTATACTCTTGGGAAACTGACACAATTTTTATATGCAATTCAAGGATTTTGGGAAAACATTTTGTTTGATGGATTGATTTTGCCAATTTTATCAATATATTTCTATTATAGCTGCTTCATAACAAGTCACGTAAACAATACTATAGAAATTATCCATAAAATTGACAAGATCGGTCCATCAAGGTCGGGTCGGGATATATTTTAATTAAATGAAATAATTATTGGGTGACTAATAAAGTGAAATTTATTTAAATGTAATAAATTATTTATTTAGTTTAAAGTACACAATAATTGCTATAAGGCTTAGAAGGCTAATAAATGCAATAATTCCTCCAACAACGAAATGGGCAGCTCTTACTTTTTGATATTCCGGTGATTGTGTCATTTTTGGTATTTCCACACGAAAGGAAATAGTAGAGATATCAGAATATCCTGTCGAATTTTGTTTAGCATTTCGTCTAAATCTACTAATAGTGTTGTGACTATTTTCGCAGTTGCTTACATTAATAAAACAATCTGTTTGTTCCATACATCCGGCTATTTTTATAGTCATCAGCATTTCATCACCACTTCGCATTCCCTGGAACATGACTGCTTTGAAAGACAAGCGATGGCCCAACGGAGGCTCGAAAATTGGAGGCGTTGGGCATATGGTGCGCATCGATGGATTTATGCAACCCGATGAAGTCACTAAAACAGCCGAGTTTAAAACTTCTCCAGATGGGGATACTCGCTGAAGTTGAACATCCGAAAGTCTTGTATAGTTCCAACCTGAATACGAACAAAAAGTAAAGTGAAAAAACTATAATTAGCGCAATCTTTATTACCCTATAACAAAGGAGGTCTTGTTCAAGGGAAGCGATTTATATCTTTCTCGTTTACTTTCGTTACTGGACAATATTTCAAGAAAAAAAATTTTTAAACAAAATTTCCGAAAAAAATATTTAAAAATGGAGAAAATAGAGTCTTTTCTATACAAACAGTATTTTTGATTTGTCATGGGTAAATATCTTAGCCTAACTCATCCCAACAAGAAACTTATACCAAGGAGACCACCTCAAAATGAAATCAAGAGGGAGGAAGTCACCGCGGTAGTAATATTCGGAATTTTACAAATATTTATTGTGTATGTTTGTTAAAACACTTCGCCGGCAAATCACTTGTTATTTTCCCCAAATTTTGGCCAAATTTTAAGAGAGATGCTACGAGGAATTAACCCACCCGAGCTACCGGTTCACCATCAAGTTGATCTGGGTCCCAGGACACAGAGACATCAACGGGAATTACAGAAATGACGAGCTAGTCGCGGTTTTGGTCTTCTTGGTTCCCGTGCGAAGGTGGTGCACATCCCGCTTGGGACCATTAAGAGGAATATCTTCTCGCACATTTTATCAACATTCAACAGATTCCAGATGAAGAGTCCTAAGCTCTTGCGCTAAATCTAGGAAGATTTGGCCAACTTATGATATAATAATAACTAGAGAACTCCTAACTAGGATTCGAAGGGATGTCGCCAGGACGACGGCGGTGTTCACGGGTCATTGGGCAATCGAGGACCACGCCACAATTTTTGGAATCCGTTGATCATTTGTAAGGTACCGTACATCAGAATAAACACAACGAACCCTTAGAGAACTACCTTGTTATCCGTCTGCCTGTCCGTCAAGACCATTTTCCTCACGAAGTTAGGAAAATTAATACCAAATACTAAAATATATAGCCTATGTTTTCATACTGACGACTAACTCACTGACTGACTGAAACATGAAAACCTATTGGATACTTCCCGTTGACCTAGAATCCAAATTTGGAGGTTTCTTTCTCACATGCCCCACACCGATATCACCCTTAAATACCTCAAATTGCATACACCAAGGTACCAAGGTGTAGTCTAAACCGAATTTTTGGTTTTTATCGTCACCACTAGCGTAAAATAGAAAAAGGAGAAAAGAAACAAAATAAATGAAAATGTTTGGTACACAATGAAAAAGATGAGAAAGGAGAGGAGTGGAAGAATAGAAAATAATAACAGGTCTGGGTCTTCCTATTGCCTACTCACGACTGCATGTTGCAATCCGAAAAACAGAAATCTATAACAAGGTCTCTAAACTTGCCTACTGAAACCATTTGTTTTACCTCAAAAGGAAGACTGTTCCAAAGTCAAAGGACACGGGCAAAGAATTGCCGTGTCCTGCCGCTCCACATACAAGAATATCTATAGTTATTATCAAGTTCTTAGTTCTTGAAAACGATGGAAATTGAAGATTTGAACAGGGTTGCCAAAGTCGATGTGGAAAAACGCAGTTCTTTACTTTGATTTATACATTAAGCGGACAACCACGAAATATGATCGCATGCTGTGAGACATTGTGTCCGCATTGATTCGACGTACATTTATCGAGTCCAAGTACAAGAATTGCCTTGGTCTTCTGTGCATGTAGTTTCAGCTCATTATGATCTGACCAGTTCGAGCTAGCTTCTATATCATAATTCACTTTACAAATGCAATCCTCAATTACACCTACAGGTCCAGAAATATAAAGTAGCACATCATCTACATAGAGGTGAAAGATTCACCGAGCTCGTCATCTGAGCGATGTCAGTAATGTATACGCCAAACAATAAAGGTGCAAGTACCGAGCCCTGGGGAACAAATTGACGAAATACAGCATCCCCAATCAGAACTCTCTAATATCGACCACACAAGTAACATGAAATAAAATAAGCGCAACAATATCACTAAAAAAGAAATTGTAAACCAACTTGTTCTTCAAAATGCCATGAATGATGGTGTTAAAGCTTTGGGTGTCAGCCCTGTGATTTGATTGCTGTTAATCTGTTCACGAAAGTCTTCCGTACTCTTCAGCAAAGCAGTAACACAACAATGTTTTGCTCCATAACCCGACTGCCACAGTGTTGAAAGACTATGTCTCTTCACAAAGTCCAGTATCTGGTCTTCTATTTTATTTTCTCTAAGCCCTTTCACAAACAGGGCAGTATACCAATAGGAAGATCTTCAACATTAGAGACGGTTTCAAATTTGCGAACAGAACTATTTTACCAGTTCTCCAATACCACCATTTATTAATAATAAGAATTGTTATGCTGGTTTAAAGCGAACCTGTTTGGTGCTAATTCGTCCTTACAACCTTCATCGCAGCCTCTTCCACCTCCATCGCAGTGCGCTAACAGGCAAAAGCCGCTGCACTTTCGCATGCGAGAAGTTTTTAAGGTACTCTCTAAATTCGACGTGAACGTGACCAAAGCTACTGGACCTGATTGTTTCTCGCGCCTTATTTTAAATTGATGCGCTTCTGTGCAAACATTTGCACCTGTTATACTCAATAGGAGTAGGCATGTCTGTGTGCATGGAAACTTGCTCAATGCCAATACATAAAAAAGGAGAGGCATACGACCCCGCTAACGACAGACCAATCGCACTCACTTTGATTTTATCTAAAATGTTTGAATCAATCATTAACTCTCAGTTGATGAAATATCTGAAGACCAATCAACTTATTAACGATTGCCAGTACGGTTCGCACTGGACGGGAGACTTAAGTACTAACAGCTCGCACCGAGAATTCGAATCTCCATGATTTGACAGAACCCTCGCTCTTGATATTTCGAAGGCTTTTAATAGAGTCTGGGATATTGCCTCTCTCGCCCAACTTTAAGCATTTGAATAGAGAATTTTGTATCAGGCCGTTCAATCCGTATGATAATACACGTAGTGTTATCTGATCCCAATGACATAAATTCCGGTTTCAGTTAATTCACCTACCTTTTTTCTTCTTTTTATTAATTATCTTTTATCTCTTACTTTCAATACTATTCATAGTTTTTCCGTCGACATCAACCTTCATTTCGCGTACGGTTTTCATTTTGTAATAAATTTTCGTTTAATGTCCTTTAAAAAACATCCAGCCCACCCTCAATATATATCATATGATGGAGTAAATAAGTATACCCAATTCTGGCTTTCTAAACATCTTGGATATTGAGATATCCGGTGAACTTCGGTGTACCGATCATAAATTTTCAATTGCTAAAAGGTGATAAAATACTTGGTTTTTGTGTACAGATTTAGAAAATACTTCACTGCATCTGACTTGGCGCTGATCTTCAAGTTCAACAAGAGGCCTATACTCAAATACAATTCACATACTTGGGCATATATACTTCATTGACAAAGTTCAAAGAAATGCTATAAGATTTATTGGCGAATCCACAATCTCTGAGAGGATTGACTCTCTGAAGCATCGATGGTTGCCTCTGACTCTTCAATCGCTAGTTTCAGCGGCCAATTTTCATCATGAAATTGCTAGCTTCGTTGATACATCACAATGCGGGATACAAGGGCTTCAAGTCGTTCCCACCCCTATACTCTTCAGATCAAATTTAGTCATACCAACAAAATACGGGAATCTTTTCTAAGCAGAACAACATGAATGTGGAATAGTTTACCATCTTCTATTTTTTCCTCGTTTTATGAATGAATTTCTTTCTTGCCAGGGATGTAGTTTAACAAGCACCACTGGAAACATCTAGGAGGCAAATCGAATTGAGTTCACCACTCGACTTCCCATTTTACGCTGTTAGGGAAATTATTTCAATTTTGGAATATTTTCCCTTTTACGTATTTTAGGCCCTACCTGGATGCCAATTTCCGTCCCTCTACATCACCCGCAGCACTTCTCTGCCAAATCACATGTAATTCACCCTTCCCCTAATTAGTGGTACCGCAGAGAAAAATTTTAATTTTGTATGTTTTTCCTGTTTATAATTTTAAACCTGACCTGACATATCATCACTCTAGTACCACCGGCAGCACCTCGGAGTCAAATCAAATGTAATTCACCACTACCCCCACCCATTTGATGTTGTAGTTGTGTATGTTATATGTGGAATAAAAATGAAATAAAATGTCAAAATAATTTTAGGCGCGAAAAACAGGACAGTTCGACCAGTTTGCCACCAATCCTTTCGTCATTATTTCATTTTTCTTGCACCACAGATTAACCAATCCTTGCACACAAATAAAACTGCACACTTTCCTAACCAAAAACCAAAGATAAATTCTGATGTCATTGACGCATTTTAAGTTCAATACTTCAATAAAACGAACACAAGACAGAGTTTGCCCTCTAAAAAACATAAAAATTAAAATTCAGAAAATTTTTATCGTGACAATATGTTCAGAACATTTCTAGGTTCCCGTCAAGTAAATTACAAGTTGAAGCTTAAAAAGAATGTAGAATTTCCTAACCTTTTCCAATCGTGTATTGTGGCAAGTTTCGATTTGTTTACACCACCAGTGCTCAGCTGATCGTGTCAGGTTCCGGACTTCTATTTAGAGTAGGCTGTGTTTTAGGATATGTTTGGGGAATTTTGGTAGTAATTATTACTGAAATGGGAAATTTTTTTTAAACTTGGGGAAAAGGCATGAAATCTTTCTGGCAACCATCCCGATTGCGAATATACGAGGCACGTGCATAAAGTAAGTGTACTGAGACTTTGACGATCAAAGGAAATTTTTGTTCCTACTTTGGCAGCGCTGCTTTCAAAGGCAAGCTCTGGAGGGTGGGTCGTTTACTTTAATCGGTTCAAAACTCTGGTTGTAGTGTCGTCTTAAAATGCGCCTGTTGATTCCGAATATCGCCATTGAATACGAATATTGCCACAGGGGGAAACAATTAATTCAGAACGTTATTGTGACACCATAAAAAAACTATGCAGAGCCTTACAGAATAAAAAAAAAAATGCAAAGGAGGGGAGTGAGTTTTTTGCATGACAATGCACGTCTCCACACAGCACATGTCACAACGCAACTCTTGGACTAATTCGGTTGGGACATTACCAACCATCTAGCTTATGGCCCTGATCTTGCGTCTTCAGATTTGCATCTTTTTACCTCTCTAAAGTTGTTTATAGGTGGAAAAAAGTTTTCAACCGATGACGACGTCAATAACGCCGTAAAACAATGGACTCAAGAGTTGGTGGAGACTTCTTTAACGCAGATATAAAAAAGCTCGTCCCTCGACTTACAAAGTGCATCGATCGGGAAGGGGATTACGTGGAAAAATAATGTGAACTAAAATCTCTAACATGTTGTATTGTTTTTGCAAATATATTGTTTTTTCACTTTTTCAAAAATTCAGTAATCCTATTTTATGAATGTGCCTCGTATTCGGAACTAAAAGTTATAAAATCGAAACTTGGAGGTTGTAGTGAACTCGTAAACTTCCGGTTTTGCAGTACAAAGCTACAGAGAGGGCAATCGTGACTTGAATTGCCCTGGGTACAGGATGCCTTGGATCTTAGATAAACGTGCGACCAAATTTTCGTCTTAATTTGACTAGAATAAGAGCAAAAAAGTCTGGGAAACGCTGCATGACCAGCAATTTTAAAATCTTTCAAGAGCTTCAGGATCAAGAAATACTATTGAAAATATTGAACGTTATTTTGAAACGAGTTTAAGTTATAAAGGAATTTTGACCTAGATAAAACTAAATCTTGAGCACCGACGGACCTAAAATCAAACAGGTGGAACTAGTCTGTATATTAGAAACAATCTTCTAAGCAGAAGTATATGCAATAGATTTCTGTCACTAAGAGATTTGTGAGAAACGGTTTCGGGCAACAGAGGCTTACACCATTTCTGATAGCCAAGCAGCCCTTAAATACTTATATAACCAATTAGTCTGGAACGTCACAAATTAACTAAAGCGACCGGTGGAAAGGGATATCGTTAACTTGATATGGTTGTAAAAGCATAAAAAATTCAACTGTAAACGAATTTGCTACATTTAATTGTAGGAGGATATATATGATGCTAATAAGTGGACTCCTTACTGATTTTGCCCTTTTAGGAAGTAAGACCTCAAAACTGGCCTGGTGGTCGATACCAAATTCTGTTAAGGGGAGGACATAAACTGTGACTACGAATCAATTGATAAACGAAGGCTAGGAAATTTTGGAAAAGAAGTAACTAAGTTGACCGATATGAGCACTGCAGCATCCAGAAGAATCTTTGGTTAATTAATTCGAATTGATAACCTAACGACTAGGGTAATGCCAAAAACATTGTTTGGATCGTCATGACGAGAGGCGATAAAAACATCGCTTTAAATATCCTAATAAAAAAATTCGTAGGCAAATTATCCGATCATGAGTCTAACGAATTGAACATCACAATCTAAACTTACCATCTCCTGCATGCACATGAGCCCTAAGTTGTAATTCTTCACCAAGCTGTACAATACCATTTGGTTCTAGAGTTCTGGTAAATCCACTAGGAGTTTTTCTAAGAAGTTCAATGTGTGTACGAAATGGTTGTTGATTTCCACCCTGTACATATGCCCCTATATTTCTACCTTGACTAAAATATAAAAACATTCACTGTTAATCAAAAAATTTGTAATAGTTTAACTTACACTCCGTTCAATGCAATTGCCATTTTTAATGCATGCGTTTTTGATACTATTCGATCTTGTGTCTTACATTGTAAAGTCAAAACGGAATCACTAGCAGTTTTCATTCCTCTTATAAGTGGAAATCGGAGCCTTAGACACAAGTTATTATCGGCACAATGCGAAACTCCACATCTCTGAAAATCTTCGGAAGCAATAGTTATTATTAAATGAGAACGAAACAGGCGTAGATCACAGCGAGTGTCTATGGAATCGCTGTCCACAACCGGAGTAGCTGCCAAAAAACTATCCACTTTTAACACAGATTTAAAGTATCCAGCCTGACTAAGCATACATCGCATTTCGGTTATTTGCAAGCGAATGGGATTTTTTAGTTGAGTGCCAAAAAGATCCTTGCCCGCTCTGTCTGTAACAGGTGGAAGATATCCTGCACTTGGAGGTTGTGGAGTGTTGTAACTGTAGCCAGGCTGAAAGTCTGGTGTCTCAGAAATATCTGATTCAGGCGGAAATATAATAGGACTTTGAGTTGAGGTTGGTGTTGGTCGATCATAATGATACCCATCATTACTTCCTTGGGAATGTTCGTTTGGATATGAAATGAGGATATCCGGTTTAACATCTGTATGCGGTGGAAGATATCCTTCAGAAGGCGGGTTTCCATCCGTAGGTATAGTTGGATCCCCTACTACTATTGGAGGAAACGGGATCGGAGTAGATGGTGGATTCTGTGGAAACGGATTGGAAGGTATGTGCTCTTCGGGCGGCTGACTCGGAATATTTTGTGGAGGAATGTAAGTTTCCTGAGGTTTTTGATAAATATAACCGAAATCTTTAAATTTTCGATTTATTATGATTTCTGGTAACAGTGGCTGCGCAGTCGTTGTAGGAGTCGGAAACGCGGGTACTTTATACAAATCATTCACTTCACCGAAAAACACGTGCGACACATCACAAAACCCGTCACTCAATATCAAACTTAGAACGATCAGAAATGTCCGCATTTTTAGATTTAATTTGACTGTCGAACTAAATACGAGAGCGTGCTCAGTTGCCTTATATAGAAAAAGCAAATTTAAACTCCCAAACAGAAAGCCATCACTGTCGAATAAATTCGGTTATGGACAGTTTTCGTTCAATCAGCGAAAACGAGTACTGATCGTGACAGCCTGATTGGGGAAATCATGTATCCGACCACTTCTGCACCATTAAATATTGTCAGTTCTCTAAAGCCAAACCAAAAATGAATCGGTTACAGTCTCAATATGGAAATTTTTGGACGCAAGTACGCATTATGCTTACGCTTATCCGTCAGAAAGCATATGTGTTCTAGTTAGACCAAATCACGAAGTAGACCTTTTTTGCGACACTTTCTCCCTTTAGTGTCAATCACGACAACGCTGTAACGACTTAATTAATTGCATCGACTAAAATGGCATGGCTTGATTGACTTCCAGGTGCACTTTTGTTAGACAAGACCACCGGACGTCGGCATATTGAAATAGCCTCATAAATGAACGTGAGAAATTATACGGTAATTATCGGTTTATTGCAATTATCTGATTAATCGGCTTGACTTGTAACAATTGACTCGTTGAAATGTTTGCACATAACATTCAGCACCTGTCTTTGCAGTCATAAGTGCAATCACCTTGATAATAGAATGAACTCTTATAACGACAATTTATCTTGAAGTTATTTTTATTGGATAATTGGTTTCTATTTTAAATTCCGAGAATTTTTCAAAAACTTAAGTATCTTATTTCTAGGTTGCAATAAAGCAAGATCAGGTTATGTCAACCTGGGGTAAAAACGATCGATAAGAATAAACAACGAATTTACCAGGAAAAATCGGTCACCGAAAAAGATGTTATAGATTTTTGGATTTATTCTTACCTAGCCTTACTATCCGGTTTCACTCGGAACTTTTCCCTGCGATTCACTTAACCCCTTGTATAACATACGGCTTTGGTAAAGTCAGTGTAAATGTAGTCATTCTGCATCGGTTTCTCAAGGGTATCTACGAAACTTATATAACTGACACTTTAGTCATAGGCCTGTGGTTACTAATTAAGTCCCTCGACCCCTTCTTAAAAATCAGGACAATGAACGATGTCTACTGCGCATGCAGGAAAATTCCAATTGACTTGACGAGTACTCTAGCTGCCCGAGTAAAAATAAGACTCAATCATTCCTAGCCTGAAACAGGCACGCACAGCGTAAAAACATTAAAAAACCGAGACATTGATGTGACGGGCTCGTGAAACCCGTGCGATGCTGCACACACTACATGGGGTAGTTGAAGTCGAGAGGATTCTTTCTACGAGTAAAAGACATAGACGTACACTTACTAATATTGAGGGGAAGATAGTTAATAGAACACCAGTTGTAGAAGGCGTCTAAGTCAGAATTTATAAGTTCACAGTCTCGAATAGAGGACACAACACGGAAAATTTTTGGCGTCGTCAGCACAACAAAGAATTCTTGAATATTTCAAGAATAAAGATACATCATTGATGTAAATAATAAATACAATCGGGCCTAGATGACTTCCCTGAGGCACGCCAAAGAAATTGAAAATAAACTTGGATAGTGATCTACGGAAGGACACACGCTGGCTCCGATTTAGTAAGTAAGAACGAACCCAGTCTACAAACAATGATGGAAACCCGAGGGCAGTCAACTTATGAATCAAAGTTTGGTGGCTTATTCTGTCAAATGCCTTGCTAAAATCTGTACAGATACAATCCACTTGCTTTCCAGCCTCAATTTTGAATAAGCAGAAATTTGAGAATTCCAGAAGGTTAGTCGTAGTAGACCTACCTTTCATTAACCCATGCTCGAAAGATCCAAGAAAAGGTTTGCAATGAAAGTATAGTGTATCGCAAACTAATGCCTCAAAAATATTAGCAATACAACACAGCTTAGCAATGGGTCTGTAATTGGAAATAGCACACCTCTTGCCTTTCTTGTGAAGAGGGATAATAAGAAATGATTTCCAAGATTTTGGAAAGACACCACAAGAAATAGATAAATTAAATAAAGAACAAAGAACAGAAGCCAAAGAAGAAGAACAGTTCTTATAAAGGGAAATAAGAATACCATCAGGACCGCACGAAAAACTATCTGCGAAATTATTGATGTGTTTCGCGACTGTATCGTCATCAAATGTAAGATCTTTCATTTCCAGTGAAGAAGGAGGAAATAATGTGAAGTAGCTAAAATCCTTAGAGCTAGTATCGCAGTTGTCAGAAACAAAAGCTGTCTTAAAAAAGTCGCCGAAAAGGTTCGCAATCGTCAAGGGATCACTACTTTCAGTGTGACCTATGTAGTTTTAATAAAGTAGGGTAGTCGTCGGTGCTACCCTTAGAGTAAACAAATCTGCAAAACTGCTTAGGCTCACTGCGTATAATGGACCTTATTCTGTTAACGTAATTATTATATGAGGCATGAATTTCAGAATTTAACTCATCGCGCCATTGTGAGTAGATATAAAAATCCGAGTCGCTCCTTGATGAACAGAACTGCTTCCAGGCTTTATTTTTTAAGTTTTTAAGATGCTTCAGCGAGCTATTGAGCCAAGGCGGACTAGAAAAAGAAGAAAACGAACGAGAAACAGGAACACAATTCAAGAAACAAGTAAATAGATTGTCATAAAAAGCACTTACCGTCACATCAATGTTCCGCTCATAAAAAACATTAGACCAATTACAATTTAATAAAAAATTATTCAATATAGAAAAATTAGTCTTTTTAAAATTAAAAGAGAAGTCGTCGTGAATCGGAAATGCAGCAGGTAATGGATCGAAGAGCAAAGCAATTTGAAGGCAAGGATGATGAGACGTCTCAGGAACCAAAGGAACCGGGCAACGCCTGACCAATGTGCTGCATGGGTCAGTGCTGAACACCAAATCCAAAAATCTACCGGCATCATTAGCACGAAGCTTTAGGAAGACTCTTTGACACTGGGGATACTTTCAACACTTTTGTGGACGCCGTAGAAATGGGTCACATTATTTAAGAGCATCGGGAATGTAATTATTCATTCCCTTTCTCTAGTTCCCGTGTAACTCCTCGTAGAGCATGGGGCGGGAGAAGAATTTCACCCGATTCGAGACAACGATTGCAAGTAGACCTACAATTTAAAGTGGAGTCCGAACCACTAATATTTACTCTGCAATTCCCTTGGCCCTTTTATCGTAATCTGTTGTCAGCAGAAAACAACCATGAGTCGACGTCGGCAGGATTCGAACCTGGGATCTCCGGATTAGTAGGCCGACACGTGATCACTTACCCCCCCCCCCCCCCCCAAATTTCGAATGCTAGTAATGTCTTACTCCAGAACATCTAATAGCATCGGCATAATCATAAAATTATTTTAGTGACCCCGAAAGCTATGGATTCAACACTATACCCTGTTCCAAAAAGATTGGCAGTACGGGACGTTATGATGCCAAACTCGCTTAACCGTGTACAGCCATCCTTTCGATCTTTCTTGGTCGAGAAACCAAGAGGCACTGACTGACACTGATTGTCATTGTGTCAGCAGCCGGTTGCTTTTGGTCGACCGACAGTGATCAGCACTCAGTCGTGGGTGGTGGGTGTTTTTACATGCGAAGTTCTTCGATGCAATACGAATTTGAGTGACTAGAATGGTCAGAAAGAACATTTAGTGTAGCCCCCGCCAACCCCCCCCCCCCCCCAATTTCGAATGCTAGGGATGTCTTACCCCACAGCATCTAATGGCATCAGGATAATCATAACTTAATTTAGTGACCCCGAAAGGACACTAATATCTGTTGTTTTCGATTATTTGTACATGTCACTCCGTTCCCATCCCCGCCTCTAAGGGTGTTAGGCTGCCTTACCTCCACAGTTTCTAATGGCATCGGTAGTGCCATTATTCATTTCAAATCCCAAATTTGAGATTTTTTGGTTGAGCCATTTTAGCAAAAATGAGCTATGAGACTCCAATTCTACAAGAATTTTTATTTGATAGAGAACTAACTTTTTACGCAATGGGAACTTAAAAAAAATCTATTTTTGAATCACCCTAATACACATTCACATCCATTTTTATATATTTAGTGCGTGCGCTCTATTGTTTCTTGCATTTTGTTGGCATCGTGCTCCTATGCTGCGTGCATTATTAAGGTTTGACTCTCGTTGCGGCATTTTACTCAAAAACAAAATAAAACTAAGTTCACACGTTGTTTATGTTCGTATATCCGTTGAACACTTCAGAAAAATTGTAGCATCAAGGAAACGTTTAAATCAGCACAGAAAATGAAACAATATTTAGGTGTGGTATTTTCTCTAGATATGTACCGAATACAGATGTCAATAGATTTGTTTACTCCGCCATTTCTTGAAAGCTTACACAACTAGAATTATGCAACTTAAATAAAATTTTAAACAAATTTTTAATAAACAAACAAAAAATATAGTAAATATAAATTTATTTGTAAGTTAAGAACATAATAGTACAACATTTCGAGAGTCTTCTGTTAAATTTTTGGGTAAAAGTATTGTGAATTGAGCGACTGACAGGAAATCTTCGTATACACAAAACAAAAAACTTTGCGGCGATCATCATAACTCATTACTGGATCATCTATTGACAAAAAACCAAAAAGATTTCGTTAGTTTATGAGGTTCTCGAGGTAACAACGTCGAGATTTTGTTTGTTTTATTGATTTTTCAATTTTTAGAAGCAAAAAAAGACGAATTTTTTGAATTTATAAAAATTTATTGATAAAAATCGGCGAATTTGTTTTTGTAAAATTAATTATAATAATAGAAAATATAAAATCTCGAAGTTGTTACCTCGTAATTTATGTATAAAAGAAGAGAAGGATCAGATGAGTAGCTTTTGAGTTACAGTGATCACTGACTTTGAAAATGCTATATTCGAGAAAAACGCGTTTTGCTCCAATTGACCTCAAATTTTAACTGTACTATAGGATAAAACAATAAAAAAATAAAAAATAAATAAATAAATAATAAATACCCTCCTCCCCTTCTTAAAGCGGCACCTCGAAGAGGTTCTACGAACTAAAATCAAAATTACTTTGATCAATTAACTTTTTATTTTTATAACTTTTTTATATTTCATTTTGTTTATGGTCTACAAAATATAGAGAATATGTTCTTATTTTTGATTTTTGAAAAAAGGAAAGACATGTAGGATCCAAAACAACAAAAATTTAAAGCAAAGAGACATAAAAATAAATCACAAATTTCATAATACTCACCCACAATAATATTATTGCCGGCATCGGAATTTTAGTTCCGTGTGTAATGGACCGCTAAGTTTTGTCCAGATGTCCGTTGATATGCAGTAGCCAAGCCGTTATCACTGTAAATAATCAATCGCAAAGTGGAGCTCGAGATGAGTAGTTGTAAAGAAGTATCCAAGTTAAGCTGCTGAACAGAATATTGTTAAGTTGAAATCTGTAAAGTGTAGTCAAGTTGAAAATCTTATTTACTTACCATTTAAAAGTTCTCGAATCACCTAGAATAATAAGAAAGTTATCAAGTGAATTAAGTAAAGTGTTGAATTATAGTTTAATCAAAATCTTTCACTTACCTGTGTCTTACCCACTTTATCTTGCTCCCGCAGACATGTTTCATTTCACTTCTTGAATGGAGACTGCACGCAGAAAAAATCATGAAAATAGTGAAAATTGTATACATAAAAAAGTATTAGCGGAGGTAGGTAAAAAACCTGGTAGTTTAAGGTTTAACATAGTTTTTTCAAATGTAATACTTTTTTTTAATTTACTCCCGCCTTCTTTCTTGTTACTTACATTAACTACTCTTGCAGGATCCTCGGTAAAGAGCTATTGGGCATTACTTAGCGCTCGCAAATCAGAGCTTTCTTTAAAGAAAATATTTTGAATCTGTTTCATAACATTACGTGTATATTTCATTAATTCATAAATTTTTAAATTGTAACCTGATACCCATTATTTCCTTTAAGGGTAGGTTCTAGTCGAGCAATTTCAAAAAATAATTTTTTTTTGGATATTTTACATCCTTATAGTGTCTAAAATAACCCGAGTAAAAATATTCAAGTTTTGAAGTGATGCTGTACAAGGGCCGTACAAGGGCCGCAGTTTGAAAATTTTGCTGGGTCGTACAAGGGTCGTACATGGTCTTCTTGCAGGTCAATTGGGCCGTACAAGATTTTGCCATGGGTCGTACACGGGTCGTACAGGGGTTGTAATATTGCCTCATACAAGGTTGTTATATTTTCTTTATCCACCTACGGTAGATCACCTTTCCAACCAACTTTTATATACTTCAGTTGAATTGCTTCACTAATGTCTGTGATTATATGAACTGATATTTCACTAGTTTCCGACCAAAAAATTAATGTCCACCAAATTTTCTTTTAATCATTATCCATGAAAGTACACTATATCAGAACGACAATACTTTAACAGGACAAAAGTTCACTGCTAACTGACCACTGTCTGCAACCCGAAGAACAAGCCGAGTTCAATTGTCATAAAACAACCAAAAATTCGTGTTTATTTCCGTTTTTGATCGTCAGCAAAACAACGAAAAACTAGTAAAGAGCCATCTTAATATCCTTTATACCAGAGCTATAGTATTTAATTTTGCTGTAATATTCTTATGTACCGCAGCGTTAACGTTTAAGCTTCCTAATTTCAATAAGCGGAGCTCGAGGCTCCGTTAAATCATTTCTTTGCAGCTTTTGTGTTCATTTACATAATGCAATTTACTCTTATATATTTTTAATAATGATATGTATAACTTAAACTCAGTCTTTATTGACAGTTCGGATCTCGTTGTTGGGTCGAACGAAACTGAAATTATTCGCTGTCTATTGATCAAATTTAAGTTTGCTCAATGTTTGAATATTTCAGTATTTAAATGTTGTAACGTGATATTGATAAAGAAAATAAACTACATTTTATTCACAATATAATTATTATATGGTTGCCCACCCTGCTGTGCACGGCCGTTTGGGCTTTTTACTCGAGTTTGGACCGTGTACGCCCCGATGTACGGCCCAGTGTATGGCCGTTCGGGCTTCAAACTCTAGTTCGGCCCTTGTACGCCCCAGTGTACAGCCCGTAAAATTTTCCGGACCCTGTACAGCCCGTGTACGCCCTTAGGAAAACTGAACGACCCGTGTACGACCGCTGTACGGCGCCGATCATTTTTACTCGGGAAGCCTCTAAAACGATTTGACGAAGTTCGGAAAAACGTAAAAGTTACAGCCGATTTAGTGCGAACGTGTACCGGCCGAAAATCATACCTACGTTCGGGACAGATTGCAGATGCATGCGCGTCGTATTGTTTGCTCAGAAGGTATAAGAATTCTCTTATATGTTCTGTTTGGACAAAATAATGCTCCTTGAATATAATAGTCAAAATCCGTTTCACAAGGAAGTGGAAGGATTGCTCTATGGCCCAGGAACAGCTGACTAGCTGTAAGAAACAAAAATTATATTTTTTCCCACATTTTTTCTTTGTCAAACTTTAAACGCGTTCTTCTCAAAACCATGTTTTTAAACACGCCGTGCAGAGTTGCAGTCGAACCATTCAACCGATTTACTTCTTTTTTCTTTTAAATAAAGATTATTGTATTTAGGGGCCTATGGACTATCTTAAACAAAAAATATTAATATTAACTATTTTTTTAACCATGAACAACAAAAAACGGTGCAAAAACATCGGCTCTCTTCTTCAACCGGTCGCCATTTTATCAAAAGTCACTGAATTTTTCTAAAAATGGTCCATGGCCCCGCAAATTTACTCTACTTTGCAAATAACTTTGATTTTTGTCCTTCAGATAAAAGCGGAAGGCGGAATCCTGCACGGCGCACGCACTACACCGTTTCAGAAGCGCGTGGATATCTCGCAAATTTTTATTTTTAAAAAAATATTTTTTTGTGAAATTAAGTAAATGTACTATTAGCTGAAAAAGTCGAAGTATACATTATTTACCTTGTTCTGTGAAAAAAAATTTTATAAGCTTTACCCATTTTATAGGCCGGTCGACTAGAACCTACTCTTAAGGGTGATGTAGAAAATGAATAATTCACATACCCCTTTGTGGGGCATGTTTCGGGGAAAAAAGCTTCACCCAATTCGATAACAAGTGTATTTCCAAATTACCTGGGATTGTAACAGGGGAGACTCTAACGTGTCCGAAATATTATCTTTGTACATTTGTATACTAAAGATTTCTAACGTGTTCGTTTTTCTGCTAAATCAAGTTACATTACTTCTTACAAAATTTCCATACAGTAAGCACCTTTCACAAGTCGTGCGTATCTTTTGGTCTTATTATTGTAATTTCTATCGTCTTTACTGAGGAATGTGCCATATACCAAAAATGCGAACACGTAAAATCGCAACCATGGATTTGTAAGAATACCTGATGCACCTATGTTGACTCCAGCAATTAAGGAAATAATGCGCATATACTTATGTACGTGAGGGGCTTCTTACTCAATTCTTGCTGTCTACAACACATAATATTACAAAATATTGTTCCTTTCGATTTCAAGAAAATGCGATTAGTTCTCCATTTGCCTACAAAACCTTTAGAGCGATATTGCCAGTGTTTTGAGCTTCAGATTCAGTATAAGTTTCTTAAACTAATAGAAAAACAATGCCAAATAATATCAATGTAAAACTAATCAAAAGTGATAGTGAAAATATATGTGTTAACAAATCGGTTACTAAAGAAAGCATCTTACTTAATAATAGAATTGATGCATTATGTTCCCAATTGGACAGTGTAATTTTTAGCACAAATCAGGCCAATCAAGAGGTGTTAACTAGGTTGTCGTCTTTTGAGTTTATGCTTGCCACATGCATGGATAAAATCAACAGTTTAGTTAAGTTACATATTGATACTGTTAAGGAGAGTCAATCCAAGTTAGAGGAAAGATTAGATGCCATGGACACTGATCTCGAAGACATTCGTATGATGAGTACGAATAAGACAGAAATTTCAAGTAAACTATTAAGTGAGGTAATATATTTTGTAAAAAATTCTCTTTTGAATTGTATTGTGTAACGTTTCGCGTTACCCCTCCCCCCCAAACGTTACGTAACACTCAGATGATATTTTTACCTAAAAATTTCAATTATGTTGCGCAAAATACCGGAATAAGAAGCAATGGAAATTAAACGAAATTGCAGCCCACTTTGGCCCTAATGTGTGTGCGTGAAGTTCGTAAGCTCATGGCTCGTAGTTTAGGTGGTTTTGCTTGACTGGAACGGTCGGATTCTTATAGAATCCAACCTATGGGCTCGTGGTATACGGCTTATTGTGGTTATTTGCATTATACAGGGTGTAACGTTTCTAGAGGTCAATACGAATACAAATGATAGCTCTCTCCTAGACAAACAGAAAATTGTATGGCAAGGGGGGGGGGGGGGGGGGGGGGCAATCTCAACAATTTGGGAGTTACAGGGTGATTCATAAATTTCAGTATTCCATGGTATGCACGTTACTCTTTTATTTTTATCTTTGGCAAGGTAGACAAAGAATTAGAAAAACCGCATCCTTAGAAATCTCTGACTACCTCTAGAAACGTTACACCCTGTATATACTCCTTGACACGACTCTATTGTAAAAAAATATGTGTACTGTAGATATATCATATAAAGTGAACCGTGAGTCACGAGTTGCTTGACCCCCCCTCTTATAACGCACAGTAACGTTTTACAAGACCCCGCCCTCCCCTTAACTGCGTTACGTAATACTTGAACGTAAATGTATGTATTTTTATACCAATTTTTAAACAAATGGTTACAGTTACATCACACTCGCGTTAAACGCGCAAATCACTTTTGTCCAATATTTATTTTTCATTTCGTTTAAATTAAAGGTACCTGTTGTTGAGTTGCGGTATTGTTTGGGGGGCAGTGGGTGCATTTGCCTCCCTGAGCCTTGACCGAACTTTTTACTGTTTACAAGAATCGTTATAAACTAGTTCCTAATAAAACCGATTGGACTCGTACAGGACAAATTCCACCAAAAATCACTGTAAAAATTACGAAAATAGTGAACCGGGGCGATGGAGGGGTCAAATGCAGACTTATTTCGAGGAGTTAAACCGTACTTTTTACAGTTTAAGAATTTTAAATTCTTGGTTATTCTACAAAAGTTAGAATTATTTTTACTATTATATATTTATTATAAAACATATATTTTTCTGAATAATAAAGTATTGTCGTAATTATGATAGGAGACGGTATTGGATCAATTCGTTGAGCCGCACGACCACCATGCCATGGGCCCCGAGTTCGAGACCAGGTCTCCCTGTGAGCTTTTATTAAGAAATTAAAATAATCCACTCCGGCTCTGGGCTGTTGTCTAGCTCGCAGAAATGCAAAAACAAGACTTTCAAGTTTCCTCACTTCCTTACCCTAATTCCCTTCCGGCCAAAACCATGCTACCGCATCAAAGGGTTGTCCCCTAGGAGTTGGCCACATCGTATAAAAAAAAATATATAAAATTATTAATCAGGATTATTTTTTGAATAGAATTCGATATTAACTAATAACTTATACTCTTATGATTTGATTGACTTTATTTGACTTGGCGCTAATCTACAAAACCCACATCAACTGGACTGGACTGAAATATAACGTCCGGGCATACCGTATTATCTGCGTTAGATAAAGTTCAAAAAAAGGCTATAAAACTTATTGGAAACTTCACAATCTTTGAGAACATTGAAGCATCGATGAAATGTCGGTTATTTTTCACTCTTCTATCGCTATTTCCACGGCCATTCTGTCGAAATTATCCTGATTCCTTGCAGGCACATTACAACGCGCAATAGAAGAGCTTCAAGTCGCGCCCAATCCTGTCCAGGTCAAATTTGGTCTTATATTAAAGATTTGCTTTCCTAAGCAAAATAACACGAATGTGGAATAGTTTACAATCTTTCTCCCGTCTTATGAGTCCGAAACTTTCAAAGGAGTTGTATATCGTCACCTTCACTCAAAACCTGTTAACCCACTTCATTTATCCTTAATTCCTTTCCTGCCAAAGCTGTGCTTTAGCATCATAGGGCCTTGAACTTTGATTGAGCTTGAGCATTATGATTAAAAAATATTTGATGAATATTATTGAAGAGGGTGGTCCTAAGTCGGCACAGTAAGAATTTATGTCCAAAACAGGAGTTAAACCGAGTTTAATCTTTTGTCTTCAAGTTTATGTCGTTCGGGGCACTGTAGTACAGGTGGCGTATTGAACTCCGTGGCAGACGCGAACGCGGCTGCAAACCACTCGTGTAGGGCTTCGGGGACTGTCGTTCTTGCCTTTGTTTTTTTCTGCCTTTGTTTTGGTTCTGGTTTCGAGTTGTTCTTTCGTGGTCGTCCTCGTGGTTTTTTTCCTTCAGCGCTTTGACGACACTGTTTTTCTTCATCGGGGATGCGGCTGATTTCGGCAGTAACCGTTAAAATCGTTGTTTGGACTGGCTTTCGGCCTCGTCATTTCCCTGTCATTTTGTGCGGTGGCGCCTTCGGAAATGGTGACAGACCGTCTAAGGTTGTATTTATAAGTGACTTGGACGTGCATGGCGTGGACAAACTAAATAGCTGATTTGAACAATCCATTGATCATCCATTCATCGATCCCATTTTCTGTTACGATAACTTCGACGTCTCCCTCTGCTTCCTGAACCACGTTTCCCATCGGAGCGCTGGGAATGTCTTCAGGATTTGATCGATCCGTTGTTGAACTTAGTAAATAGTCGAGATCTTGGAAGATATCAGTTGCTCTGAAGCCCGATTTGATATTTATCTTCGTGACACTAAGTTCGATTGCTCGGGCAACCATGGAGGTAACGTCAAAAATCTGAACTGCGTGTCCAGGGTTCATGCGGATGAAGCACTCGAATTATTTGTTCAATGGCGTTTTGACGCGACCGAAGACACTAACGTCCAAAGGTTGGAGTCGGTCGGAACAGTGAGGGGGGAAAGGAAACTACATGAATCCCATTAGCGCGACAGAATTGAAGAACTGCCAATCCACGATGGGATTCATGATTGTCAAGGAGGAGCAGAATAGAGGCAGTCGAGGTACAACGCGTAAATTTTGGGAATTGTGTTAAAAATGCCAGGAACAGCTCGGCATTACTCAAACCAGATGGATTTGCACCACCGCTGCATCCAACAGGACCTCCATTAAGAAAATGTTGCTGAAAACGGGCGCGAGGAAAGACGAAGGAAGACCTATTCCAGCAGCCGACATTGCTTGGATTAAAGTTACAAGTTGCCCGCGTTCTGCAGACGTTATTTGCCCCATTTGTTTTCGGCCAGAACGAGACACCACACGCACTGCAAATATATGAACAGTCCAGCTAAGTTTTTTAAGGGACATTAAACAGCTCTACCCCAAGCAAGGACCATAGAAATGTCGTTGTTTAATGATCTAAACATGCGTTCCCGATTGGCTTCATTCTTTGGAAAAATTCTTCTCTGCCAGAATCCCAGAAATAGAGAAGTGGAGGGAGCATGGTGTGCCACCATAGGTCTGTCTGTTTAATTTTGTGTGTAAAACGTGGGTAAAACTCAAGTAAAAATCGTTCTTCTGGTGGAGGGGATGAAAATGCGAAAGTTAACAGACGCTTTTTGGGTTAATTGATGGCAATTGAAGAACTGTCAAAAGTAAATTTCAGTGCAAACATCAGTGCGCTCACAACGAATCGTAAAAATAAATAAAAATCAATAACAATTTACTAAAAGATTTAATAGGTCCCTTTGTTAATTTCAATTTTTATTTTTGAGCTATAACTTGCCAAACATCAATCAGCTGTTAGTTGTCAACCATAAAAGAAGACGAAGAATTCTGCCGAAATTAGGTCTGTTCACGTACCTGCAGGAATTATAATTCCTGCGCAGGAAACTGCAGAATACCGTTTTCGTACTCAGTTTGACAGCAGATTTTTGCTGACGTCACCGCTTCCCCACCTGCAGGAGAGTTCAGGAATTTGCAGTAGATTTAAACTGCCTTACTTTTCCATACTGTCACCGGCTGATGTCAAATAGCTGAGTTGTTTTTTTTTTGAGGTTATTTTCTTGTCACTTTTGGCTCTCTTCTTCTACTTTTTCAGGAACTTTCAGAAAAATGTTTTCGTACTTTTGACTACTACGCCCCCACCACATAAAGACGGAAAATGCAGGAATTTTCAGCTTCAGAAGTACGTGAACAGACCAATTTTCTCCACACTCAAAAGCGTGTGTAAAATTTGGACTGTAGGGGAAATTACTCGACTGTCAAATTTCTTCAAGTCCAAAAGTAAATAGACGCAGTGTGGAAGAAAACTTTCGGTTTTGTGTAAAAACTTTCGAGTAAACAGACAGAGCTCATGGCACCAGCAGTCTTCACTAATGGATCGAAAGTGGAGGACTGGGTGGGAGCTGGGGTGTACTCGGATTTCTTAAACATACGTAATCAGTATCGATTGCCGGACTACTAGTGTGTTTGAAGCAGAGATCTTGGCCATAGAAAAATCGACAAGGATGTTACTATCACACCCAATCTACCTATTGGTAGCGACATAGGAATTTATATAAAAGTCAAGCGCCAATAAGGGCACTGGACCCAAACGTAATAAGGTCACAGCTGGTAGGCAGGTTTCAATATACTCTCCTTAATTTAGGAGCAGGAGGTAATTCTCTGCCGGATCCCTGGTCATAGTGGGAAACGCGGCTGAAACGCTTGCAAAGGAATGTTCTCAACTGAACGCTTCCCGTATAGACAGGTTGATCGGCCGACCTGTAAAGTCAGTAAAAAGTGAAGTTGACCCTTAACGTTAACGTTAAGGAAAGATGGAGCAATCTGACAACATGCGGTATGTCAAGGGAGCTTTGGACAGCTTTGGAGAGCCATTTTCCTGCTAAAGAAAAACGCCACCAATCTCTGTAATATTGTGGCAATCATTAATGGCCACTCTCTTCAGTAGACACGCAGAACGCTTACCCAGAAGTAGAAAGCATTCAGCATTCAGCGAGGATGTGGTAACACAACGGACCATTCTAAGGGCTATGTGAGGATGGTCAGATTTCTGATAGCTACCACTCCAAGCTAACCTAACCTTTGATCAGCTATGGGGTGATCATATAGTACAGTGCTAATATAATGTAGTTAGAGACAAATTAAGTAGCATACAATGGATGACTGGCTTATAACACTAGAGCAATGCGAACCTCACCAACTGCAGCACTTGAGACCTTGCTGAACCTCTTACCTCTTCACATTGAAATGAAGGGCGGGGCTATCAGTAGTAGATTAGAAGGTAGAGTACTTATATGCGTGAACGTATAAATGGGCCAATTGACGACTATAAGAGAAATCTTGGACAGGGTGCCTGAGCCGACCATGGCCTCCGACGCTATGCCAGCCAAGCTTTAAACGTTTCAACCACCGACGTTAAGGATTGAGACAATTGAAGTCTGTGAATGTTTTGTTTGTTTAATTTATGCTTTTTAGCGCTTTACATGATATGATTTATTTTTTAATTGTTACCACCATACCTAAAATTACTTTATTCACTTATTTCATACAATCTAAAATAAAAATGTTTAAATTAAATTTATTTAATTTTTTACAGATATCCTCCGATAAAATGGCTGGCATTTTGCCACCAATCGAACAAAGTCCGTACAATGAACGCTTGCAGTCGAAAAGAAAATTTAGTTTTCCTGCAACATTGCATCAAACTTCATTACTCGAGGTAAATTTATCGGCACGAAGGCGGCTTAGCAACGTAAGCGATGCTGTTACACGAAAATTGTCGTATACAATTGGTTGGAAACCAGCTCAAATTCCCGCTCAAGATATTATTACGCAGGTATGTAAGAAACGATCACTTAGCACGCTTTAAAATGTTAAAGGTAAAAAATTTCTAAGGGTAAATGCCTATGCGGACAGTACATAAGAAGGCGTCTTCGACGTTCAGGTCTTTTTAATCGAAAACTGGGCCTGCAACGAATTCGAAGCATCCTGGGCACAACATCGATTTCAGTTGTTCGTGAAGTATTTCCATCTATTATGATTGTGAGTCTTTCAAATGTATTCGATTGAAATTAATAGTAATGAAATCTAAGCAAAGTTAGGAGACGAATTAGAACGTATACATCCCCGGGTATATAGTAGTGTTTCCCGGCAAATCTGCCGAGCCCCCGGCGGTGAAATTCAATCATCTGAAGCAGTTATTTTGCTGGTTAGTGCAGTCGCAAGAGATCTCTTTCGGGCAGATATTACTTGGGGAAAAATTATATCGCTTTTTGCAGTAGCTGGAGGACTTGCAGTGGACTGTGTTCGACAAGGTCATCCTGACTATCTGCCAAAATTGATAGAAGGCGTTACTGAAGTTATTGAAGATGAACTTGTTCCTTGGATCAATGAAAATGGAGGATGGGTAAAGTCCAGTTTATACTAATTCAAAATGTGCTCTAATTTTTATATTTCTTCAAGGTTGGACTGAATAATCATGTTTATCCTGCAAACAACGATTTTACTGCCGCTGAGTGGACCACGCTAATTGCAGGATGTATCATGGCATTGTTAGTAATAGGAATAACTATACGCCTGATCACAGTTTATTTATTGCCATTTTTATTTCTTAAATCCGCATAATAAAATATAATATTTAAAAAATTTAATCTGTTTGTGGTTTCTGGAACTAATGTAAATAGGACAGTGGGAATCAAATAATAATGCTAGAAGTAAAATTAGCTGCCGCGAGCATCACGTATGTAATTTACAAATGGAATTCGTAAACAATTTATATAGTATTAATCTCAATAATACCACAATTCCATGGTTTTATTAGTGCATTGCAACAAGTTTGTCTGATTTGTTTTTCCCTATGGTACCATCTTCTACTAAGATTCCGAAATACCACATTTATTGAACAGTCCCAAAGAATTATAACGAGTCCCATCAAAACACGGGCGGATTTATGTAGGCTAAGTAGGAGGTATAGACTTAAGGTAGGCTGTAGTCTTGAGTTGTAAATTTCAGAAATACGTTCCTTAAAATTATTCTCTTTAAAGTATAAAAAATATATTTCTGCTTTTACTAACAGAACTAGCATTACTCTATATTGAATCTGAGTTTTTGAGGTCGTTTATATTATGATGATGTGTATGATTGCACTGGGTGGATGGCCCAGTGTCCTTCCAGCAGAAATCGGCGCCATCGAAACCTGTGCCCTAATTAATGTTAATAAAGGACTGAGAGGGGCTGATATAACTATCTTCTCCAATATCCAAGCAGCCCTCGAGGCTGGAGTGCTTCGACACCCTCCAACAACTGGCTACTTATAACAGATAGACGCTCTGTTGGATATCAGATCACTCGGGAATAGAGGGTAACAAAATCCCTGATGAACTAGCCAGAAAGATTTGTCATCCAGCTACCGGGATCCCGAGCCCTATTGCAACCTCAACTGTTCGGCAACGAAAGCTGTGATCGATGATTGGGCTAGGATTCAACAGTTGCTTTACTGGAGAAATGTCTCCGGGCTCACTCAGCCCAAGGCAATGCCCATCTGTGTGCTAAGGTGTCATCTTTTACCATTCTGTGATCATTTTATCACTATAATTAAAATTATCATTATAATTAAAAAAGGTTATACAGGGTGGGCAAAAAGTTTCTGATCACTTATATTTGCCTTTAAAAAGAAAACTTTATCAAATAAAAAAAAATCTTAATTTTATGAACATTACAAGTACAAAAATTTAAAAAATATTTAATATTTTGGATGTAACCCTTTTTGCTCTATACGTTCTTTCAACCGAGTTGAATAACTTTCGCAAAGACATTCGGTGCACTTTTCTTCAGTGATTATTAAAGGTGTCTTCCCATTGCTGCGTGTACCTCCCGCTACCATGATCTTTAGACCCTGTTTCGGCCTCTGGATGGGTGAAATTCTATTCGGATCTGCTGTCCTACCTCTGTAGTTCTGTCTATTAGAAGCAGGAAAGAGTTCAATTAACGATTCATCAGTAAACAGGATGCGAAACCTTTACTTCGCTATGCTTACGTCCCTCGAATAAAACCGCTTCTTACTAAAAAAAACATAAAATACCGACTAGCATTTTGTAACAGAATGACAAAAGAAGGTTTTCTGGATTCGAGCGCACGAGGAATGAAGCAAAAGTCTCGCATACTGTTAATGACAAATATAAGTGATCAGAAACTTTTTGCCCACCCTGTAATTAAGTATTTGCATTATGACTACTGTTCAATATTGACTTTGTTGTGTGGTATTTGTAATTTCGTATAATATACTAAAACACGTTGCGAATGAGCGACTTTATTAAAAAAAATGTTTGTTCCTAAAAAGTTTGCCTCACCCCCAATCGATAAGCAGATCATAAGGGGCAAAGTTTTAGTGCTCGAAGCACCCAGCGTAGAGGTATCGTCGCTTCTGTCGAAACTTCAATAGAAGCCAAGATAATTGAAAAAAAATTTTGCAAATTTTTTCCCCCGGAACTTAAAAAATATATAATTTAGTACATTTGGGATACTTAGGGGGAGGCTTAAAGCGTATGCACAAAATCAGAATCAAAAGGTCCTAACAACTGTTTCGTTGCATTTTAAAAGAGCTATCTAAGTAAAAAGAAATGTTAGTGCACTTTTTAGTCTATGGGAGGGGGATGCAGTCCAAAAGGGTTTTTTTCTCCAAAAATTTCATCCTGTGCTTTTGGGTCGTCAGTTTAAGTCCGTATGCCAAATTTCATCTTAATAGGTATATAAATAAGAGGATCGGAGAGGTGCGACATATAGACAGACGGACGGATGGACATATCGAAACTATAATCGTTTCTAGTTACTACGGAACCCTTAAAACGGAGTAGACTTAAGGGGGCCCCAACCCTGGAAGTCTCAAAACATCTTTCTTCTTTTTTTTTTATTTGGTCGCAAAAAAATCTCGGAAGCTATTCAATATATTTGTCAATTTTTTTTTTTGTGTAAAAATAAATTATCTAAACTGTAAGATTTTTTGAATATTTTACTTTTTTGAATTTTCCCGAGCATTGTAGCGCGAGTTTTTGCTGAAAAAATTATTTTTTTTAGCAAACGGCTGACATTTTGTCAAATTTTCGAATTTTAAAAATCGATGACGCTACAATTTAGCTATACTCGTATTACCTTAACCAATTTTTTCTCTGATATGTTTACGGACGGGAAAATTGGCGGCTAGGTAGCAAAGTTTTTTCTTCACCTTAGTATGCACAAAGCTTGGTGTTTTTTTCTGTTGTTTAGAATATCTTATCATATTTTTCAGCGCTAAATTTGACTCCTGTGTCCCCGCCAGGTCAGAATGGGAGGTCCCCCACAATTTTGGAGAGTCAGTGCACCTATACAGCATTTCGTTTCGCTTTCCTGACTATTGCAGTGTTTTTCAGCCTGAAATCATGTCTATAAAGGTAGCCTTAGACAGTCTGAAGATCATAACGCTGCCTACGGAAGATGTATGTATCTTCTCAGACAGTCGCCTGCTACTAAATCTCTTACGAGAGTTTATACGACCTCAGATATCAAATTATGCCACTCAACTCTGAACGATATGGCTGATCGTCTGAACGTACACTTCATGTACTTTGTGACATTCTGGGTAACTGTAGCTAGCTGATGGGCTGGCGAGAATCGTTACTACTTTTCTCGACCCGAACATAGATCACCAGTTTGGCAAGTCGCTACCCACAAACAAGCTGAAATTACACAAGCATCCCTTAAGATTGTGAATGTTAGATGGCAAAGGGAACACACCTTCCTTACTACAATGTAGATGCTTACCTCGCTCGTGGCTGTCATTTCGGGTCAACGCTTCATTGGCAGACAGACTGGCCGACAGAATCGGCGCTCTATTAAATGACTTGTAAAAGTTGCCAAGATGAGGAGGAAGAGGAAACCATCCTTCACTTTCTCTGCATTTGTTCGGTTCTAGTCAACTGCAGGAGCCGGTTTTTGGGCTCCCCATTTTTCAAAGAGTTAACGAAATTTTTATTTCACTTGGTTTATCAGGAGCTATAAATGGTTTCCAGTTACGTAAGAGTGCTGTAAGCAGGGCCGCCAACAGGGGGGGGGGGCGAAGGGGGTAAACCCCCCGGTCCCGGGCTTTGAAAGGGGCCCCGTCATCTAAGTCATCAACAGAAAATTTTTTCCATTTTAATTATTTATATAAAAAAATGTTCACGATCGAAAAAGTGTACTATACTAGACAGATTTTAAATGGAAAGTCAATCATTCGATTGTATATGGGCCCGTAAACGCTAAGTGCCGGGCCAGAGATTCCTTTCGCAGGGGGCCCGTATGTGGTACCCCCCGGGCCCGAATTTTGTCTCTACGGGCCTGGCTGTAAGACTTGTCGCTTGGTTGCTGTAGGGTGTACGGACGAGTTGAAAGCCTTCCAGGAAACGGCGATTCTCATCTGGACACTCTCAAGTGTTAGTTACACCGCCAAGTGGTAGCAACCGGGCAATGCATCCTAGAACGTAGCCAAGGAACTAATGTGGGAGAAGATAACCTCTTCCCCTAACTCCAAGGTTGTAGTCGAACATGCCGAGAGAGTCTGCAGTGGTTTCGCAAATGTTTTCTCCGCAGCTGAATCTTCTGTTGTATTCTATTTGAGTAGCATGGGTATGGGGGGATCTCTACCCACCTGGTTCTTTTATATCTTCTCCAAAACGTGGGAGCACGGATGGGAAAATTCAAAATTATTCCAAGAAATCCAGGCATTTCTGGAGGAAACGGAATGGTAGACCCCAACAGGTTAGCTATCTCCCCGTTACTCATAAAGGAATTAGATCTGGTTAAATTACCTTCCGAAGGTTCTGCGCCGACTAAAAGTGCTGTTCTGGAAGAATGTGGCATTGGCTACCACTTTTTCAGATGCAGCGGGAGCAGAGATGGCATACTCTAACAGGTTGGCTAACCCCGCGGTACACCCACCAGTAGCAGATTCAGACTTATCATCTGAAGTTTCAGTTCTTGTAAAAGCTTTCATTAAGTTTCAGTTGATTAATCGAAATCAGCTGGAGAAACCTTCCGGTAGTGTGATTGGAACCGGAACCCTTCGATACCTTGAGCGGTTAAGAGGTAAAGGTTATGATTAACGCATGGACCAAGAATGAACACTGGCGACAGTGGAACAACATGGATTTCTGCAGAAAGGCTAAGATATTAGATTCGACACAGGGAATCAAGGTTAGGGCCTGGTCAGTAGATAACTTAAGTGGTCCCCGCTAAGAGAGACTGGAAGGGGATGAAAAGGGACCGCTTCATTGTGGTCTGTATCGACTATTCCTCGGAATCTCACACTCGCAGAGGGCACGGGCTGTCCGGTGTCTGACGGAGGATTATCACCTCTCCCGCTAAAAATGAAAGTCTTGTCGCCTCGTGCTCTAGCCAAGAATATGGTTGGGCTCTCCGGGAACTAGTTTCTACTGGTGACAGAGTTTTAACTCGGCTCATCAGGAGCTCCTAGTCAGCTCCTTTTCCTCTCTTACTTTGGCTTAAACAGGGTTGCGCGCAAATCCCCAGCTGTGGAATCACTATGGGCCACTCTGGTCTAAGTGTGCCTTCAGTCCCGGATAGGCAGCCACCTTAACCTAACGTAACCTAGTAGCAGGATAAAAATTTTGTTTCCGATAATGGTTGGGGTTAAGGTGGAGGTAAGGTTAAATTGAGATATTGTTGTGGAATGATTACTTCTAACTTCATATTTTATGCACCGATTTTGACGAATCTTTTTAACAGAGGACCTAAAAACGAGACGTAGGGTGAGAGTGGAGGAGGAAGAGTCTAACTTCATAACGCGTGGACCGATTGGAATGGTCCTGTTATTGTTATATAGGATCTTGCTCAATTTGTATCATAACAAAAATGTTGGTCATAGGGTGAGATGGGAGGAGTGGGCAGAACTTAGTAAACATTAATGTAATTAAATATATGAGAAATTTGTAAAAATAGGCAAGTACGAACGAAGCTCGATCGCCCAGGGACTACTCTACTTAAAGTGAATGTTTTAGGTAAAATACTGTAAATCCCTTACTTAGGTATAAAAGATTGTTTGGATAAAAATTCAAAGATGATATTTTTCTTTTAAGTGGCTTTAGTAATTTAATGGAATTAACCCTTCTAACTCAGAAGGTGCACTTCACAGGCAGAAGCCTCGAACCAATTGACCTATTCACCAGAATATAACATATATTGAGGTGAATGAGGCTCCCAAAACCCATGCAAAGAAAAATATTAGTAAACAAAAAACCAAAACACGTCCAAACAAAACAATCAGGGGTGCATTGATGACAGAGATTGTTGAAGCAAATCCTTAGCAAGAGCCAGGGCACATATTCACGGCTCTACACATGCGATTAATAGGCTCATGCGTACCATAGTTAGACCGAGAATGAACAACATGTAGTAAAGGCAATCTCCTTAACCTATACGGAGTATGCCTATAAGTAACCAAACTTGCAAGAGAGCGAGAATCTATATTCGAGTTCAAAAGCTGGTGAATAAATACTAGGTCAGCAACTCTACGTCGTTCCTCCAACGAGTGCATATTAAGCAATCGGAGGCGATCCACATAAGGAGGAAGCCTTAATGGATCATTCCACGCGAGGTGAAGTGAATGGGGGTCTGTCGATCAGAAAACTCCCTTGAACACCGCTTAACAAAACCCAGGACTGAATTACTCCGAGATACGATATGGTTTATGTGCAGAGTGAAATCGAGTTTTCTGTCTAGCTTTACACCAAGGTCAGTAACGGACTCCACATGACGGATAGTAGTTTCAACAAGGGTATAATCAAAGACAAGCTGATTGATGATCCTAGAAAAAGACATAACTTCACATTTATCCAGGTTAAGTTGCAGTCCATTGGAGGTACACCAAACCCTGAAGGTATTCAAATCATCCTGGATGCAGGAAGAATCATAACTGTTACTAACGCGTGAGAAAATCTTAATATCATCAGCGTAGATTAAAACTTTGGAGTGCTTAATTAGAGGGGCAATGTCGTCAATGGCTGGAATAAACAGCAACTGCCCCAGATGGCTACCCTGCGGCACCCCAGATGAAGCCCTAACGACTCTAGATAAAGTATTACGGAAAGAGACACGGTAAGCCCTATTTTTTAAGAACGTTAGGAGATCTTGAAATATCATTTTTTAAATGCCAATGTAAACCAACTCTATATGGCATGATCAAATCGTTATTGGACTAACTTTTCGTGATATATAGTGAGTATTATTGCTAATAATTTCAAAGATCAATAACAATTTCTAACAATGGAAATGTAACAAAATCGACAGAAAGGGAAAAGATAGGATAATATGCAAAAGAAAAATTTTAATTATTTTATTAATCACAAATAGCTTGATTTCGATAAGCTGCCACAAATTCATTAATATTTTACTTACCCGTTCGTTCATTATTATACCTCAGTAATTGACGATAATCGAAATTGTTGCAGACTTTTAAGAACAATTAAATATGAACGAAGCGGAATTCATATTGGCAACAGTCGAAATTTAATTCAATTACTTCGGTAGTTTCGCTTTTGAGTGAAATCCAATCACAATTGGAGGTGTGCGTCTTAGGTTGTAAGCTGTGTCTTCCTAATCAGCTGGAGCTGGAATGGTGTGGATGTAGTCTCCATGGAATATGGAATGGAAAAGCTAAGTCGAGTCGAGAGATTGTGCGCATGGTAAATCCGCTTGTATGCCGCTGGACGAAGAGATAAATTTACACAAAAATAATCCAGGATGGAAGAATCGGAAAATTCCAAATTTTGCAGAGTACAAAAAGGAACTAATAAATCAGGTAAATATTTAATATTCACTGAAAAATGTTTAGTTATTTATGTGCTGTTTTCAAAAACAAGTTCTATAAGGTTATGTTTCTGCTGAAATTCCCAAATATGGAAAGTTGTGAAAGTACATGTTTTCTTTTAATTTTCGATAAGATACAATTGAAATTTTATTTGTGGATTATTGAACATTGTCTTTGTTTATTGAAGCAAAAAAACAAAAAGCTTTGGAACTGCGATATGCTTCTGTTACATGAAAAATCAAATGACACTAGAAACTTGGATTTGACAAATTAGCATTGATCTTGACGGAATGGATGACTTTTATCAATGAAATGAAAAGCACAGTAAATCCAAAGTACCTTAAAATTTTTTATATCTCTTTTCGTTTCCATGCTAATTTAATGTATACATGGTTTTATGTTCTTATTGAAGAATGTTAATTATAATAAATTTTTAATGTTGAAAATCATAGCTTGTCGATGAAGGGGATCCTTGACATGAGTACATATACTGACCTAGAACATTTTCAACTTTTGCATATTTTTAAGAAGTTTACTTTCGGCTACAGATAGAGGTAATTTCTTGTGAGTGATGAGTGAAACTTATCAGTCTGTTGTCTTCCATTCAAGGCTTTATTAATTCATTTTAATTTGTTACATTTTCTTAATTGAGAGTTAAGTGGATGAAGGTTATAAGCGACATTTGTAAAGATTTCAGCAAAACGCAATGTAGGAGAGAACATTGAGATTTTTTTATAGTGGACAATGCATTTAGGTTTACAAAACATACTAAAGTTAATGTTAAAGCTTCTAAAACTTGTTTTGCTCGGAGTTTTCAGGTTTCAAAAGCGATCAACATGCTCAGGGTTCATGGTCTATCTATTACGATGATGAGGAATGTTCTAAAATTAATGTTTTTACTCTTGATTAACATTTTGGGGACACAGGGCTTACATAGTTTTTGCACCGTACAAGTATGCTATAATATTAGGAAGAGGTTTACAAAAAAACATAGAATTATATATTTTAAAAAATACATTCACTTACTAAAATACAACTCCAAAGTTTTAGGGCAAAATATAATAATTTTTTTTTATGTATAATGGCACTTTTTTTGGCACAATCGTTATAAACTAAAAATCCTACAAAACTTTAACTTGAAAAAATGTACAATATTCAAAACAAAAAGACACAATAGTGAACGACCAAAAGAACGTAAGAAATGACACGCTACGTTACTCTAAAAATGTTGCGTCAAAACGACTCGAAAACTTGAAGGCAAAAAAATAGTAAAAAAAAACCTGTAAGAAAGAAAATACTAGCTCTAAGAAAAGTTCCCAAAAATTTCTAAACTGATCCTAGCACTAAACAAAAATAACCGAAAACGTGAAGAAACTTAAACTAGAACATGATTGGCCGAGTGTTCCCAGAGAGTATATGCAGCACCGGGCGAAGTTCCTACTTTGGGAATCACCGCTCCCTAGCAAATGCCCTCTCCGTAAAGCCGTTCGCCACTTTTCTAGTCCTCCGGGAGCACTCATCCGAACATGTTCTAACCGAGCGCACAAAAATTTCGAACCAATTAGAGTCCCGCGGGAACAGTCTGCAGAGTCGTTGACGTCCGAAAACTGCTCCCATCATCCTACCAGTTCTACGATTCCAACGTGTGACTTGTCTTTCCCGCAGCAATGCCAAAGCTTCGTGGACAAGCTGCTGCAAGTCTGCGGCCTGTTATTCCCAGTGAAATATGAGGCTTCCGTTCCGCACCGACGATAAAGGTTGCCAGGCGCAGTAGAATGTGTACTGTATATAATGTTTATTATTTATCTTTCACCTTCTTAGCTTTGCAGATTACAGTACCCTAGATTTCACATACTCTTTCGCCTCTATAAGCGGAATCCCTTGGAAACTTTTACTCTAACTAACGATATTTCACAAATAATTCCTTGCGGCAATTTTGTCTGCTTTTCCTTAAACGCAATTCACGGCCCTTTTATTTCTGTCTCTGTTCTCTCTTCTCGCTTCATTAAGCATCTTGGGAATTAAGATATCGAACAAACTTAGGCCTCGCGCAGACTAAAAGCGTAGCATTAATGGGCGTTTTTCAAATCCTTTGGTTCTTTGACATTGCGTATACCGCAAACATAGCGTAGCGTAGATGAGCCTAATTTGAACCACACCTTTGGTTTGAATTTTTACGCTCGTAGAAACCGACAGTCATGATTGATTTGTTGAGAAGTTAAGCAGGATTGCGAAAATTAGTGAAGTGTGTATTCGACCAGCGTTATGGAACATGAGTGACAAATGTTATTATAATAGGGTTATAACAGACAGAGTGTGGGAAGAAGTTCCCGACAAAATAAAATATACAAGAAAGCACATATTGTTTTATTTTAATTATGACAATTTTATTGACTTCATTAATTAGTTTTATTTGAAAAAAAAACAGTGAAGTTGTTACGAATATTTTTTGTAATTGTATCTCCTATCCCTTGCCATGTTCGGTTTGTTTTTATTGCAATTATTTATGTAGTATAAATCGTAATAATCGTCAATTTTTTCCTGATCAATGATAATATTGTGCAATAAACACATAGTTTTACTAATCAAATTTGCCGTCTGAAGATTCGTTTCAATTTCCTTTATTAAAAGCCGTCATTTCTTTGCCAAGATTCCGAAGGCATATTCAATACAACGTCGTGCTTTTGATAAATGTCGATTAAATAATTGGTTATTTATATTTAAGTTTTTCCTTCGAAATGGTCTCATCATAAATAGAGTTATGCCTCATCGGCAACGAAAACATATGGAGCTTCTATGTTTAACACTAGAACTACCAAGACCGTCATTTTGACGGTTTTCAAATTTCATGCTTAAAAATTTGATATAATTTATGTAATTGTTCTAGAATTTTATTACGACTTTTAATAAAATATAAGAACAGTTAATTATTACTATTCAATTTCCCCTCACTGACTTTAATTTCCATAATCAGTATGACATATACCTATTTATACCAAGACCCGTCAAAATGACGGCTTTAGCAGTTTCAAAGTTTATAATAATTAATGTATCATCTATGCAATGATGGACATCAATACATATTTACATTCATTACATCGCTTGCATACATTTGTATTGAATGATCCAAAGTGTTGGGAAGCCGTTATAACGCCGTTAGTTTAGAACTGAACGCTCTAACTGGTAGATGTAGTTGACCAAATGGCCCGCAAATATAGCGTAAAAGCAGGCTCACATAGATGGCCTTTGCAGGTATTTTATAATATTTTGGACTTGGCAGCAATCAATGCGTGGATTTTATATAAAGAGACTTGTGATGAAAATATAATTAGAAAACAATTTTTGTTTCAATTATCCGAAGAACTCTCCAGTGAATATAGTCGTTGCAGAAAAGAAGCCTCCTCCCAAAAACAGAAACAGGCAATGGATTGTACTCCAGAAAACCCAAAAAAAGTCCTTATGAACGCAAATCTTGCCAAATTCGATTGTGCAACAAAAACAGAGCGATTTATACTTGCAATACCTGCAACAAATATGTTTGTGGCAAGTGTTCATCTAAGATAAAATGTACATGTAAAATATGTGCTTCATAGTTATTTTATAGATGTCAAATTTGCTATAATATAAATTCAAATAGAAACTGTTTTTGTTTGTTTTTTTATTAATAATTAATGAATTATTATATTAAATGTTGTTATTGCTTAATTGTATTCTTTTATTTACTTAAACTACGTCAAAAGTTACAATGAAAGCCATAATAAAAAATCCGTCAATTTGACGGGTGCGGTAAAACTAGGTATATATTTAACATCGGTAATCCTAGTGTTAAATTTGGCAAATACTATACGTTTGATTTCGTAGTTGCAGTTTTTTTTAGTTACAATTGCCTTACATAAATTTGAGGATGCAAAAGTGCCTCCGCCGGCTTGACTTCCCTTAGCTCCAACTTCTACAAAAATAAATCTACACCGCGAGTCTGCAACACCTTGTTATACAATAGAAAAATATTTCTTGTAATTGTAGTATAGTGAACCGGACTTGGGAGAACATCGTATTTTGCAATGTTTTCCATCGGTTGCTCCTATGCAGCTGGGGATATAACAATTTATGTAATTTGCAAATGTATAGGATACAGTTTTGACCATATTGCTTTGCATGTGTCATTAATAATATTTCTTATCGTACTTTCCCGCATTCGAAAACTAAACGCAAATCCACGAAACGACATTCCAGTAGACATTCCTTGAATGAGGAAGAAACATTGTAAATTTCTAATGCTTGTATTAAATGTATAATGTGTTAATATTGAAATAATAATGAAATTCCCCACATTTTTTCCGTAATTTATTAATTTCATGTACGCCGATTCTCTTCTTCTTGAAAAACACTTTCTTTTTATGGGGAAATTTACATCAGTTGGGGCCAAAAAATTCATTTTTTTTATTATCTTAATCGATGGATATATCGATCAAAAATAATGTGCCGAAATTCCAAATTGATATCTTGAGTAGTTTCCGAGTTACAGGTCATTAAAGAGGCGTGCCTCCCGTCGAGCGCCCAACTGCTTTCTAAGCGAAAGCGAAGTCGACTGAAATGTTTAAGGCCAAATATCTCAGCTTGTCACATTTTTTCCTCTCGGCAGCGTTTCTGAGCAAACGGCTACTGCGATTTTTCACAAAAGCGTTCTAATTATTCATTTCATATGTCATTGTGGTATAGACCTCAATTTTTTATTTTGATTGTTTTTTTTTTCAAAAGTTAATAAAAAAATAGTACCAAAAAAATTACCAAAAAACGAGGTTTTTTTCAAATGGCCGCCATTTTGTTTTTTATTGGAATTTTGGCTTGCCAAACGTCTATACCACGCATTATGGTATAAACTTTAAAAAAATGTTGACTGTTTTGTTTTTAGGTCACGTGTGTACCCAGGAAATCTGCCGAGAACACGACGTGTCCGCCGAGAACGGCAATCTTTGTCGGCGCGGAGGGGGGGATGAATCGGCGACGTAGCAAATGTTACTTAAAAAATGTACAAAAATAATAAAAAAAAACTTGGTCCAACCGATGTAAATGTCGCCTTAAGGAAAATAAATTTCTAATAACAATAAACGACGCACTTTTGCAGACATTATAATTTAACTTTTGAACAACCAAACTTTTTACTTTCAATACTTTTTCACGACTGTATAAATGCATATTATCATTACGCTTCGCTGCGATACGCTCTCAATCTGCAAATTTTATGCTCAACTGGACTTAAGCTTTCATTGTATAATATATTCTACGATGCGCTACGCTTTAGTTAGGCCTTAGTTGGACCAACAACCATATCTTTGCAATAGCAAAGTATGCGATGAGATATGTTTCTTGATGTAAGAAATATTTCACACTTAATGACTTAGTTCTCATCTACAAATTTCACAGCAAGCCTGGACTTAAGTATTACTTTTCCATTTTAACTGAGACAAGAAATACTGCGTTAGATAAAAACCCAAATAAAGCCACGGCTATTGTTCTAACGAAATATCTAGCCGAATTTCTTGTAGAACGTTCGCTTCACATCCTTTAATCATCCAAATCAAATTTAGTCGTAAAGTGAAATTTCGAACACTACGAATATGAAACAGCTTGTTTTCCCGGCAACTAAGCCTAAGTTCAAGTGAAACGTGCGTAAACACCTCTACTCAACTCTTTAAACCAAGGAAAACAAAACAATTCAAAACTTGAGCGAAATAATAAATATTAAAATTTAATGACTTTACAATATTTAGAAAAGAGACGTTCTCAGATGCAATAATTCCGGCGAATTCAGATCATCCGTGGAACACGAAATTAGCTGCATTCCATTCAATGTTAGACCGGTTAATAAATATTAATATGACTCAAAAAAACTTTAAAATGGAACTCAGAACAATAATTAATATTGCTGTCAATAACGGTTACAAAAAACGAATGATATTTAATTTGTTAAAAGAAAAATCAAAGAAAAGGGCTATCCTTTCTATATTCCCAAGTAAATTGTCAAATATAGAACAAAAAAATTGGCGCAAGATACCCTACATAAACGGGGTATCAGAAAATCTTAAAGATATCCTAAAACCAGCCTTCTTTAATAATAGAAATTTAACATCATTATTATCCAATAGTAAAATTAAACCAATAAAGGATAACTGGGAAAAAGGTGGAATTTACCAAATCGGCTGCGATGACTGTTCAGGTATATAGTGGCAAAACAAAAAGAAAATTAAAAACTAGGTTCTCTGAGCATATAGCTGGAGCTAAAAATAATAACTTACACTCAGCTTTGGCTAAACATCTTATAAATACAGGGCACAGTACAAGTTTAAAAAATGCAAAAATTTTAATTAATTACGATGGAGGGATTGTTATGGATAGATTTGAGGTTTTTCAAATTCAGAAAGCTCTTAAATTAAAGAAAAACATTTTGAACCATCAACTAGATTGTATCAGTTGTAGTCCGTTATTAGATCCGCACACTTATTTTAAATGTAACGTAACGTAACTTTGAAAGTCAGTCATTATCCTGATGATGCCTCGATAAGGTGAAACGCGTCGAAATTTGTTAAAATAAATTATATAAAAATTTTTTGGAACGAAACAAGTGTTTTTTATTCACTTCTTAAGTGTAATTATTATGATGAAGAAGTTCCAACAAGTGCCTAAAACAACAACTCTTAATGACACGATTGGAGTTTATTGCTTATGTGAAAATAATAATTTTAACGAAAGGTTGTGTTCGTGATCTAAGGGATAGATCGGTATTTTATAAAGCTTAAGTTTTTGTTGAATGGCGTACGGCAGCAGAAGAAATGTTTATCATTTGGTACTGCTGTTGAAAAGAACCGAAGGAATTTAGCTTCTCTTTGTCCGTAACGTCGATTATTTTCTTAAGAAATTTCTATATTTCTTATTTCGTCCGAGTTTTAAACGGTTTCGTTTGGAGGCAAGCGAAATTTAATTCAATGTTCCCAGCTTTTTTCTTTCCTGCTACAACTGTACTATTGCATTATTAGGTATTCCGAGCTTTTGCATCATCATAACAGAAAACGATTTTTAAAAACATCTCAACTTCCTAACTATCTGTTATAACCAATAGACAAAATAACGCCAGAGCTGTTTTTACGCTCGAATATCTGCAGGCGGGTATTGACTCTCCTGAATTGCTTAAATGTTTTAATTTATCCGTACCATAACGCTCCTTGAGGAGTCACGACTTCCTCCATAGTTCGCATCACCGTAATAACTATGGACTTAATGAGCCAGTTACAGCTATGTCTCGTATCTTCAACTCTGATCATATGGACTTTTACTTGTCAAAGGCCTTAATAACATGCCAATTGATTCGTCAGCTTAGTTAAAATTTATTCTCCTTTGTATTTAGCTTTAAGTTTGTTTGTAAGTTCCTTTCATGTAATCAGCATTTGATGAATCCTAAATAAACATGGTGGATTTTTTACCCAGAAAATCGCAGAGTTGTGTTTATAGTTTTCGTATTTGCAGGGAAAATGTCTATGTGGACAGTACATTAGGGCTCGATTACGCCGTGGTGGCATGTTGAACAGGAAAGTTACACAGAGGCTGCGTGCAATATTAGAACCATCTTCCAGTGTAGCTTATGATGTTTTTCCAGCCTTAAATTGCGTAAGTTTGTAATTTCTAAAACAGAAACCAATTGTAAATATCTACATATACCTATTAAATATTTTTTACAGATGGGAGAAGAGCTGGAACGCATGCACCCCCGCCTATATTCCAATGTATCTCGTCAGTTATCAAGTGCTCCGTTCGGTGAACTTGAAGATGCGGATACAGCTCCTATGCTACTTAATTTAGTTGCCAAAGAATTGTTCAAAACAAATATTACTTGGGGCAAAATAATTTCAGTTTTCGCTGTATGCGGAGGCTTTGCGTTAGACTGTGTTCGTCAGGGTCACTACGACTTTCTTCAATGTCTCATTGATGGAATGTCAGAAATAATTGAAGATGATCTCGTTCATTGGCTGGCTGATAATGGCGGTTGGTTAGGACTCCAGGAACATATTCGGCCCCATGGAACACAATTCTCATTACTAGCATGGCTTACAATTTTCGTTATTATTTCCTCAGCAATTTATTTAATCTCAAGTATAGTTAAGCACATTGGTTGCCATTTATATTCGTTTTTATTTTAAATAATGTCTCAAAAGTAGTTTGAGGTTTTTTTTAAATGAGTCTCTTCACACAAAAATATGCCTTAATGTTGGCGGCTAGGTTTTTCCTTATTAGAGAATTTTACGTTATTGTTGAAGATTTTTTATTGTTAAAATTTTCTATTTTTGTAATTTTATTTATTGTCATCTTCGCCGTATTTAAGTTTTAAATATTTACGCAAGTTAAAAAAATACACATTTGTTTTATTTTTAAAGTAAGATCAAAAACGATAAAAATGATTACTGTGATAGGGGAATATCAGGTATTCGGTATGGGCTGGATGTGATAATCTGCGTTGTCTCCGAAGTTTAGGTAAAGATATGTAGATAAATAAAAGTATGTATCTTTAAACCAAATAAGAAACTAGGTAAAATAATAAATACATCATCTAGTCATTGGAAGAGAGTTATTCTATATGACGAAGCTGTTTTTACTTTCCAGAGTAGTAAACTTCAACTGCAGACCCGAGCTTAGTTAATTTCGCAGAGAAATACGGCAAGTGAACAGAGTTTTTCAAGAAATGTTGACGTTATATTAAAAACAGTCAAATATTGGCGCACAAGGGTAGTTTTTTTTTGTGATTTTGTCTTAGATTTGCGCCCTTTTATAGAAAAATTACCTTTTACCCATAACTGAATCATGACTAACATACATGTCTTTGATTGTAGCTCAATTCTTTCGGAAATTGAAAAAGGGGTAAAAAAAACAATAAAAATAATTAAAAAAATATTTTTTAAATCTTTAAATTAATACCATTAAGCCATTCGGAACTTGCTTGAAATAAAAGTAAGAGATTTTTCGACCCCCAAATGGGTCACGACAAAAGATTTATGAAACGTCGGCCCATGGCCTGTTGGGCGGATCATCAGATTCTAATTTCTATTTTTCCTACTTTTAATAGATTAGAAATTAAAGACGGGTGAGCTCTACATTTTAATTCATCTAAGCGATAGAAAGCACTCTAATATACGTGAAAATTACTATAATAAAAAAATAAACATTTTAATTTTTACTATCTTTCTGGGTAATATTGTACCCTTCACACTTTATTTGATATTAAAACACAACACGTCAAGATATTGACCTCAAGACAAAGAGTCAACTCTTATCTTGAAGCTTCATGAAAAAAAACTGAATCAAATTTAAATAAAAATATTTGTTTTAAAAATACTCAGGTAAGCGTATCAACCTTTTACTATATTAATGTATTCACAATCTCTATTTTAGCCAATCAGTGACCACCTCTTCTGTTTGAAAGTGCTCCATTTCGCCAACAGTGATCTATAAATTGGTAGTATAAAATTTGCAATAGAAGTAAAAACCAAATCACTAAATAACAACTACCTCTTCCTCATTGTCTGGTATTATGGATTGTGCCGACATAATATTTTCATTTTCCATTTTAACTTCTGCTATTATTACATCAGCTGCTTCGCCATCGTCTAAACTACTTTGATGTTGCTCCTTCATATGATCACGCAAAGCAAATATTCGAGCATATATGGCGCCGCATATTCCACATCGATGTTTCAAATTCTGGCTCCCTTTTTTATGTGTTTCCATATGTGCTTTCACTGCGTATAGTGAAGCAAATGGGCGATTGCAATCGGGACAACTAAATGGTTTTGTGTGACTATTTTTATGACCTCCCAATTGCACTGATGTTTTAAATGCTTTCGGGCAATAGGGACATTTGTAGGGTCGGTTCTCTGAATGAGTCATTAGATGATGATTGTACACAGAATATGCTTTAAATCTGCAAAAAAATGAATACTTTTGTTTTTTTATTGCTATCGATATTTTCAAAACATTTACCTTTTGTTACAATGTGGGCAGACATAAGGGCGGGCTCCAGTATGCGTCCGTAAATGCAAAGTTAAGCAATATGATACACGAAAACATTTTCCACAAATCTCACATTTGTAGGGCTTTTCACCTGAAAGAAATCTTCGTGTTTTTAATTTAATTTCTTAGTATTTTTTCATTATTTTGAGTTACTCATAGGGTGGGCATCGCGATCAAGGAGGTCTTTTGTGACGCCACCCTTAGACAGGCAATGAGGTCTTTCACAGTGGAGGATCTAACATTAGCCGGGCTCAAGAACGTCCGACTGAAAATCTCAGGCAGGATAAAAGCACATTATGTGCATAGTGGTTTCATCCCCTTCCAGATAGAACCGACACTCAGTCTCATTGGACAGACCAATACGGTGTAAATGATATCTTCGCCCACAGTAGCCAGATAGGTAGCCTGAAAGCGACCTTAGATCTGCCTTACTATGCGGTGGTTTCGTTATAAGTATAGGGTCTAAAAAGTGCCTTAGCATGGGTAAGACCGGGGACATTTCTCCAGTATAACAGCTGTTCACTCCTAGTCCAATCTTCAATTACAGCTCTTGCTGACGACCAGTTGAGGCTGCAAAAGGGCTGGAGACCTTAGCGCCGAAGGAAATAGCCTTTCCTGACCATCTCATCTGCGATCTATCTACCCTCGAAACCCGAGTGACCAGATATCCAACAGAGCGTGACCTTGTTAGGGACACTCCTTCGTTAGCCTCGAGGAAAACCACCACGAGGATAAAGCCTTAAGTGCGGCTTGGCACTATTGTAATAGATAATTACATCAGTCCCTTCAGTACTTTTTTGACGTTGATAAGGACACAACCTTCGATGGCATCGATTTCGGC
Source organism: Leptarthrus brevirostris (assembly GCA_964036015.1). Taxonomy (NCBI): domain Eukaryota; kingdom Metazoa; phylum Arthropoda; class Insecta; order Diptera; family Asilidae; genus Leptarthrus; species Leptarthrus brevirostris. The sequence continues at coordinate 136,109,288 of OZ038372.1, read as the reverse complement.
TTGAAAGACACTGGATCAAGTACTTAATGCAATCAAAACTGCACCACCAATCGGAACTATACCACCAGCACCATATTCCATTTTTGAGCCATCAGTGAACTATTTAAGACTTTCAGGTACCAGACTTAGGCCACCGTTATCCCAGTCTGGTGGTTCAGGAAAGAGTCTTGAATTTTCTTCCGAAGCGCAGTTCCTTGGTCATATGTTCCGATACGGTGCACACACACCTATGCCAAGAAAATGTCAGGGAATTCACTTAAAAAATAAGCCCAAAAAGGCAAATGACCGTTTTTGTACGCTTCTGGAACTCTGAAATCTTGTTAGTGTAGTGCTTCAATAAACTTGAATGTTTATCCATTTAATTGTGGTTTCACACACAAATTAAATTACAAAGTCAGATACCACCCCCTCCATCGCGCTCAACAAAACACCGGGAAAATTTACGGAAATTTGGAAAAAATTGACACCTTTCATTGCGAGTCGTCGTTCTTTTAGAGCCGGACATTCGCAGAGCAGGTATACTATGGACTCAATTTCTTCTTCATCTCTGCAGCTTCTACAGAACTCATTCGATGGTACGCCGAGTCTAATGGCCATAGCTCCTATGGGGCAGTGTCCGGTGATGACGCCGACGAATGTTCGAATGCGCTTTCTATCGAAGGATAAGAGATTTGAAGTTCTGCTATGATTCAGCTCCGGCCAGATACTTCGTGTTGTGTGCCCGATTTTGATTACGATGTTAAATTCAAACGCAAAGATGTTGTTGCTACCTATCATAATTTTACCGATAGAAGAACTGCTGTTACTTCTAACATAGATTTTACTACAAATTAAATAAGCACCCTGTTTGTGAATACGACAGTAGTATGCAGCACGATGTATTGCGGGAAGTGGACAAACGATTCTTGTTGTGGCTGTGTATATATCGCCAAATAATAAAAAGCAGTTATATTATTGATTTTATACCCGAGATGTTAATTGTATATACACCAGAGGGTGCAGATTTATTGAACAAAAGTTGGGATAAAATACCAATTATATTGAGCGATGATTTGAATGTAAACTTAGCCAAGCTAAAAGACAACAGCGCTTTTCGACGGCTCACGCATCAATTGCTTTTTTCAACAATCTAAATCAATTAATAAATAATTGAAATTGAGTTCCGAATATAGAGATTTTTTCGATGTAATGGTTTTGCAGATATTGGTAAAAAAACATAACCATCTTTTAAGTTGTTAATAAGTTTTAAGGTTTTGAACTTCTTGACTAACTTTTAGTTTAACCTTTGTTACGGAAACCAATAAAAATTTGTAAAAAACAAAGTATTTCTGCAAAACCATGAATCTGAAGGTGTCTGAGGTATTTTAGATAAATAAAATAATTTCCATAAATTGTGTTTTTATGAAATCATTACATTTATAATATCAGTACATACCTGTATGTATTCGTTCATGTTTAACTTTTTCATGTGGTCTCCCGAATTGTCGCCCGCAAAACGTGCATTCATAAGGCAAAGTTATGCCACTGATTTCTGCTTTCGTCATTCCCTTTCGTTTGTACTGTTCTTGATGCACGTTCATATGCATTGTTAAATTTATTTTACTTGGAAACTTTTTATTGCATACAGTACATATCAATGTTGGACCAGACTTATGAGCCTTTTTATGTATTTCTTGATAGACCTTGTCATAACTGTAGAAAGATAACATTTCATTAGTTGTGACGTTTATTTAAATATTTTGTTTAAAATTAATCATTCAAACCTTTTATTACAAATTTCACAGAAAAAGGTTTCTTTCGGAACCCCATCCCGTGAATGAGATTTAATTTCATAGCCAACAGCTTCTTCAATAGGTTTCATTTTGATAGGATCGTGCATTCGCCTGTGCAGCCTACAAAAAGATGTAGTATAAAATCTATGTAAATCGAGACTAAATAACTAATACTTTAAACTTTTCATTGAAGGGAATGTGGTGTTGCAAATGTGACACCTAGCTTCAGTCTCTTCAGGGGGATTAATGGCTGTTTCTTTTCTTGAAGTTTTATGAACTCTTAGATGACTCGCAAGAGACCGATGACTTAAAAAGACATTTCCGCAATGTGGACATGGATACGTGTAAGGTGGCTAAGGTAACATTTATTTAATGCAAATAAAAAAGTCATTAATTTCAAATTTACCTTGTCCTTCGAATTGATTTCCTTTGTTGGGTTTTCCTAAAATTTAAATCAAATGAAATAGTTTTAATTGACACAAAAGTAAATGATCTTACGGAATTTATTGCACCACCTTCACAAGTATGCTTGTTGCAATCTTCTAAAGATAAAAAGATTTTTTCACACGATTCGCATTTATGCTCAACGGAATTAACTAATCCCACATCGAAAATTCGCACTTTCTGCAAAAGTAATAACAAAAGGTAAAATTATTGAGTACTTGCAAAGTTATGCATATACCTTTCTTAGATATGGTCTACCGTTTGCATCAAAACATTTTTCTTCGCTGATCATTTCAAGTTTTTTGTCTTTTGTGTTTTCTTCTAGATATGCATATTCCATAGGTAAGTCTCCTGGAATAATAAAATTATCTTCGGGCTTTGTTGATGCGTCAGTTGCCTCTAATCTTGTTTCGCAGTCTTTATCGACACCATCTAAAACTACTGATTGATTTTTATGAAATTCATTAATGTGATCCATAACTGAATGGAAGTTCGTATCACAAGAACTACAATGGTATAATTCAATGTTTTTCTCTTCATGGTCCATATCATTGTCTTCCCCATTAAGTTCTTTCTTTATGCTCTTTTCTGAAAGTAGTTCTGTAGTGACGTTACTTTCATTACTTTCTTGTTCGATAACAGGACTTTTATCTTGCTCTATGTTATCGTCCTCACTGTAGTCTACATATTCCACTACTCCTTCTTCAAGCTCGTCCTCAACTAATATTTCAATAAAATTATTGCTTTCAGCAAAAGCCTCCTCATCTCCAATTATATCTTCTGCTTCCATTGTATTTATTCTGTTTGCTGGAATTTCGTCCTCCAAATCTTTTTCGTTAATATCTGCAAAGTGTTGAACTATTTTACAAAACACAAAGGCATATATTAAGAAACTTAATTTAAAAATATGTAAAGTTATATAAAGTTGGTTCAAACTATTCAGATTTCAATGATTTTTTTTTGCTCTTATTTCTTTCACACCCGGGCATGACAAGGTCTCTTATCGTATGATAAAAAAACGTCCCGGAAACCGTTAAGAACAAGCCAATAGAACTCTACAATAATATCCTGGAACAAAGAATCTTTCCACATAGCTGGAAAAATGCTATACAAGTTCCCATACATAAGAGAACCAATTCGAGCAACACGCTCAAAGATCATCGACCGATATCGCTTCTCTCATGTCTATGCCGGACCCTGCAAAAGATTCTTGGAAAAAGACTAGGCCAAATTCTGAAGGAGCTATTAACCTCGGAGCAACATGGATTCCGGCCAGGGAGAGGAACTTCTTCTCTACTACTGGGCCTAGAGAACCAATTGAAACAAGTGCTGGTTCAAAAACGGGATACCTATGTCCTTCCCATGGATCTTGAAAAGGCGTTTGACCAGGTGTGCATGCACTGAATAATCCTTCAGCTTGCAAACTAGGCAATTTTTGCTCACTTTATCCAGCTCATCCATTGTTACCTTTCTCAAAAGACTCTCAAAGAAGAGTCAACGGCCATTGCTCACTTAAGGGCGTCCAACAGAACAGAATCCCGCAACGATTCTCCCTTTCAACCCTCCTCTTCAAATCCTACATATACTCCCTACCCGAATCCCTCCATAAAACAGATGGAATTAGACACCATCTCTACGCTGGTAACATACTCGTTACCGCTATTAATAGACACCAGGCAGACGCATTAAGGGGGTCTCCTCATGGAAAATCAAATTTTTTTTTTATTTGCTTAATCGATGGAAAAACTATTCGAGAATGCGTGTGTAAAATTTCAGACTGAAATTCGAGATATTTTTAAAGATACAGTAGGTAGAGTGGCTTGGCTCCGGAGCGCTTCAGTCACGCTGAGCGGGACAGTGAATCTCTAAAACGCGTTTTCTCGAAAACATTTTTGTAAATTGGCGGGCAGGATTACACAAAAAGTTTTCAACCGATTGACCTCAAATAAAATTTGTTTTAAAGAGAATGAACCTTTTTTCTATATGAACCAAAGATTTTAAAAATTTTACAAGTTTTTTATAATTTTTTTGTAACAATTATACTGAAAAACATAGAAAATTTTGACAAGAACCAAAAAGAACCGATTAAAACAGTGAAAATTCAATTATCTTTGACATTTTAGTGGTTCATATAGAAGAAACAAGTGTGCTGAATAAAACAAAAAAAAAATTTATTGATTTCAGATGAAAATTATGGACGCTATGCTGCCCGCCGTTTTACTTTTCCAGTCATGAAGCATCCCAGTCCGCCATGAATAACGCCACCATTTTGGGAAATTTTGACTTAATTTTTTTTTCAATATTGTTTAGATGTACCTAAATAAATGTAAAAATTCATGGATGTATAACTTTTCTTTCTTGACCAAAACAAAAAATTGAAAGTGGACCTTTTTTCCGGGCAATCCATGAGGAGACCCCCTTAAGGTAAGCACTAAGTACAACAAACGGGGCCGATCAGTAAGGTGGAAATCTCTATCAGAGCTCTTGCAGCCCGTAAAAGGGTGGGGGACACTATTGCCTCAACCATCCAAATCACTAAATCATTAATAGAAGGTGCCTTAAACTATGGTTTTGCTTTACAGCAGCCTAAACTACGTTAAACCAAATTCAGGTCGAAGTAAACAAGGTTCTCATACTCCCGACAGGAGTCCTGAAATCAACACCAATAAAGTTGCTATACATCGAGGCAGGCCAGTTTAGCGTTGCGTACAAAATATGGGTGGCCCATACTCGCCTGATATCGGGCGGTCTGGCCAGTCCGCATCATCAGGACTTGGTCCAGCTCCGAAATTATCCACCCGACAGACACAATTCAGCTCCATATATATGAGGGTTCGAAAATACGACGAAACGCTTCAAGAAAAGGTAAGTAGTGCCCAGTCTTGGCTACACATTACCCAATTTTAAAAATGTTTTAAATTTTGTAAATGCGCGACTTTTTACTAACTAAAAACTTGGAAGCCAAAGCCATTCTTTTATTACACAACTGTTCTGCACATCCTCCAGGAAAGTTATTAAGAACTGATAACTGACTTATTTTTGCAATGTACTTTGCACTAAGTGTTATCTCGCTGATTCAACCGATGGATCAAAATATAATTAAGATTACAAAGCTTCATTAGAGAACGAGGTTATTATTCTCGGTTATTGCTACATCTGCTAATCCTGCGGAAACTGGAACAGAATAGAAGAAAAAACAATTGAAAAATGTTGGAAAAGTATTCTACATACACCCGGGGAGGAATACACTTCACTCGATAATATACCCCTAAATATCTTCAAAGCTGGGGCAGTGAATTGAATGAATTTGCCTAACTGAAAATATTATTGTAGCATTTTTTGTTACCAGGTGCGACTTACAACTCCAGAAATATTATACTGTTGACTGTGAACCCGACGAAAGTCAGTATGAGGACAGTAATATAGAAGTTAACTCAGTCAACATAGCCACATGATACCCACCAAACACACCCCGCTGGCATAGACGCTGTGCAGCAAAATTATATCGTGGAAATTTACTTTTAAGGTAAATGCCACGAATATCAAATAGCAAGACCTCAGACTTGCAGCTTAGTTTTAAGAAACCAGTCGTGAATAACAAATAAAATTTGTTAACTTAGATACCATAGAACTAGAGGAGCCAGGAAAACGAAGTCCTATTGCAATTGCAGATGTTGGTGCTAGAAAACTGCTGGAAAAGCGGTTCTGCAAGCTTTACGAGGTAATCAAATCCAAAGCAAAATTTCAGACTTTTTTCAAATAAAACGAATTAGAAATCTTTGCAGTTTGCCATACCACATTAAAAATGTTAGGGGGTAGTCTGGTAAAAACAGGGGAAACGCTTTTACATACTGTATTCAATAAATATACGAGATATTTCTTTAGGATACTTTTTGTTTTATAAACATAATAATGAACATAAAAAAAATGTTTTTTTGTCATGTGATTCTGGGTCGTAGATGGTACTGTTGCGCGGATTTTCGGAGAAACGGGCAAAGTGGTGTGCACGATTACACCGTTCTACACGGCTGCTAGTGGCGAAAAAGTTAAGGGATTTTTGAATGTTTTGTATGATAGAGCGCATTTCCTGGGAAATAACTTTTTTTTAGCAAAATCTTTCCCCGAGAACCAGCGCAACAGATTTAATAGGGGTATAACGATTACATCGCAAGATCGATCTCATTGCCCTATTCTGTAACTTTTGCAAGGGCTCAATCATCTCGTTACCAAGAAAATAAAACCTCTCTTTATAAAACCGATCTTTTTACCAATTTTTCCACTAATGTAGTTTATGTGGCTCTTAAAATCCAAATTTTTGTCCACTACAATTCCCAAATATTTAATTTCACTGACTTGTCCAATAAGTTCTTCATCCACTTTTAACACACCATTTATCACCACAAATTTGGATTTTTCGCATTCGGCTTTAGTCTATTCATTTTCAACCACTCACTCACACTTTTTATATCCTCTCCTAATCTATCGATGCATTCATATACATTCTTTCCAGCCACATACACTAACGCATCGTCCGCAAACAATAATATTTTAGAATGTCTCAGCACTTTAATACAGTCATTTACATACAACAGAAATAAAAGCGTTCCCAATACACTACCCTGCGGAACCCCCCGAAAATCATTCTTTTCATCCGAGAATTTATCGTTGACCTTCGTTTTATGTTGTCTTCCTGACAGATAATCAGTAAAGCATTCCAGCTCTGTACCTCGAATTACGTAATTAAACATTTTTTGCAATACAATACTTCCGTCAATTGTTTCAAATGCCCTCTTCATATCAATAAATACCGCTACAACAGCATATCCATTATGCTTTTTTCCTTCCAATCCAGTATCGCCCAGTTTAATGCTGTTTCACAGGAGTGACCTTTCCTAAAGCCCGACTGTTGCTCAATTATTAGTTGTTTGCTCTCAAGATACTAGTTGTATTTGTACACTTTTTTCTAATATTTTTTCTTGCGTTAAAGAAAGCCTTCTAGACTATTTACCGTAACATCCTATTACAAAAATTGTTCTATTATGGCATTCAAGTGTGTGAGATCCAATGGTTTGAATCTTATGTGCATGTCAGATCCCAAAGAACATATGTGAATGGATGTGTATTGGATAGTATTCAAACGACTTTGGGTGTTCCTCAGGGATGTATTATTAGGCCGCTACTCTTGATAATATACATTAACGACATAAATAAAGTTCTGAAATACTGCAGGATCGGTCTTTTTGCGGATGACACACTTATTTTCATCGCTGGAAAGGGACAGGCAGGAATGCGAACATTATGTTCAAGAGGATCTTAGGAGATTAGACGACTGGTTCAAGGAAAACAAATTCAAGCTGAATGTGAATAAAACTTAATGTATGCTATTAAAGGATCAACACAGTCTTAATCTGGGTGTAGATAACGGGTGCATTGAGCAGGTATAAAACACTATTGTAAAACCACATTTTGACGATTGTTTCACGGTGATGTTCATGTTTCAGGCTTCAAAACAATGAAATGAGGTCAATACTCATAGTAAATAGATACACAAAGATCTTATTTATGTTATTATTAAAAATGTGTTATTATTTTTATTTAAAGTGAAGCTAGGACTAATGCCATCGTACCTGACTAAATTTGTGAACATTGTTAGAGATGTGCAGCCTTATATGCTAAAAAATAATAATGATTCCATATTGCTTCTCTTAAGGTCTGCATCTGTTCAGAACAGAGGTTTTCAAACATTTAATAGACTACCAAGTGAAATTAAAATCGAAACTTATTATTATATATTTAAATGAAATTATTCGGAGTAGTTTTAAGTAGAACGCCAAATCGAGAGGGCGACAAAATCGTGCTGAACAAAAATCACAGAAAACTGCAAGCCATGAACTGACGAATTTCACGCACACACATTAGGGCTAAAGTGGTCTGAAATGTTGTTTGCTTTGGGGCTGAATTCATGCTAATGCCTAATCTACTACTTCTATGAAATATAATTTTGTTCTACTTAAAGTAAACAAAGCAATCATTCGAATTGAAAAATATTCATACCTTATTTAAGAAAATAACAAACAAGTTTAAGCCTAAAAGGGCGGAAATGTACGGAAAAGGAAATTTAAAGAAAATACGACCGCCAGGCCATGGTCGGACCATGACTTACTGCTTGCGTTTTGTACTACTACTTGCTTGGCTTGCTACTTCGATTTCACGTTTAATCAAAGATTTCTTGCTATTTCGGTTGATAGTGTAGGTACATGTTTTTACTTGGTGGAAACATAATTTAGTCCTGGCGGTATGGAAAGTTTAAAGAAAAATTATCACCTGGCTGCGATAAGTAACAATGTAAATAAATGTTTCAGTAAAACCATTTACGACCACATATAAAAGTCCAGTGCAGGCAAGACCATCGTAGCGTACAATTTGTTATATGGGGTCGTAAATGGTCTTACTGAAAAATGTATTTGCATTGCTTCGTATGGCAGCCGCGGGTGATTTTTTTCTTAAACTCGCAGAGGTATACATGGGACCATCGGTCGGAGTGGCGGGGTAGGGGAAGGTTCAAGGACGTCATCCTCAGTGATAAAAAAGAAGGGACGGTGGGGGGATTGATACATTTGATAACATATAGATGTGCTTATAAATTTGTATGTAAAGTAAATATCTATTGTTGAGTGCCAGATAAGTGAGTGGGTAAGATGAGTGAGGTGGGAGGAGAGGTGAGTGCTGAAAACGCGTGCGATTTTATGCCGTAAAACCATGTACACTTCATTAACCGAAATAACAAGAAATCTTTGATTAAACGTGAAATTTTAGTCGCAAACAAAATTTTCATCCAAAACGCAAGCAGAAAGATACGGTCCGACCATGGTCTGACGCTCCTATTTTCTTTAAATGCTCACTTGCGTATATTTCGCGCTTTTAGGCTTAAAAATGTTTGTTCTCTTCTGAATTCTGAAAATGTAACAGATTATCTTCTTAAATTAGGTTCTCATGATTTTTTTTAAGTTGATTACGAAGTAACGGATAATTTCATGTCATGACAATTGTCTTTATAACAAAGGAATGGGAATTATATTTTATTTATTTATTTATTAAGATTAATCAAATACTGACTACTACAAAAAAATAACAATATAATGCAAAGAAAAAGAAAAAGGTACCCTAACAAAGTTTATTCTTCAAATAAGATCTAGATAAGTGAAAATCAATAAGCTCAAAATGATTATGAAAAAGACGACACAAAGATATAATAGGCTCATGCATACCATTATTAGTGCGGTGGTGGGGAATATGGAGAAAGCTTTGGTTCCTCAAGGGGCGAGCAGGAATCGATAAACCTAGAGCTCGCAGCAGTTCGGAGGAATCAATCGCGCACCGCAAGCAATCGAAGGCAAAAACGTTTCTGGAGTTGTCGCGTCTACTTTTAAGGGACTCCAATGAAATAAGCTTTAATCGGTTAGCGTAGGGAGGCAGCCGAAGAGGATCGATCCAAGGAATTCCGCGAAGGGCAAATCTAACGAATCTACGCTGTACATCCTCAATACGATTAATTTGAGTCGCATAAAAAGACCACACAAGACTAGCATACTCCAAAACATGTCTTACAAACGTAAAATAAAAGAGTTTAGTTATATCGTCGTCATTTAGCACTACCCCTAAATCTTTGGTCTTGTCAAGTTTGTTCAGTTCTAAGGTGTAGTTAAAGTGCCTTGGATTCCTTGATCGAGAGAACGACATAGTAGTGCACTTTCTAATATTTAGGGGAAGGAAGTTTGTAGAACACCAATTATGAAAGGCGTCTAAGTCAGTTTAATAGTGCACAGTCATTCGCACTTGAAATAACGCGGAATATTTTGGCGTCATCAGCGTAACATAAAATTCTCGAATTAGGGAGAATTAAGGATACATTATTGATGTAAATGATTAAAAGCAATGGTCCTAGATGGCTGCCTTGAGGAACACCGGAGGTAACATAAATATCGTTCGAAAGTGAACCTCGAAATAACACACGTTGCGACAGATGAACGAATCCAATTAACAAAAATTGATGGAAACCCTAGAAAAGACAACTTACGAACAAGAACACTGTGGTTTATTCTGTCAAAAGCCTTGCTAAAATCAGTAAAAATGCAGTCGACCTGCTTGCCAGATTCAATAGCAGAAATACAGCAATTAGAGAATTCCAGCAAGTAAGTCGTAGTAGATCTACCTTTCATGAAGCCATACTAAAAGGAACCCAGAAAAGGTTTGCATTAAGAGCATTGCACACCAGAGCCTAAAAATTTTTCCCGATACAACATAAATTGACAATGGGGCGGTAGTTTGATATGTCGTTTTTACTCCCTGTTCTTATGTAGGGGAAAGACGACAGATACTTTCGAAGATTTCGGAAAAACACACGTTTCATAATTATAGCACATTTAAAAAAACGAAACAAAATTCAACTTTATTTTTGCAATTGTGATACAAAACAATATTTAATATCTAGTTACACTGCCCTGAGATTTTATCCATTCAAAAATTCTTTTTTTCATTGACTCAGCCATCAATTTGAACAAATTTTGATCCAACGCGTTCCACTCCTTCGAAATTGCAGTCTTAAGCTCAGATATCGAATCGTAGTGCCGATTATTGGCATAAACGACTCTTACGAGAATGCACCAAATATTTTCTATTAGGTTTAAGTCCGGCGAGCAGGTCGGCCAGTCCAACACCCTGATGTTATTTTCCCTTAACCAGTCTTTGGTTTGGTGGCTTACATGTATACTTGCGTTGTCCTGCTGAAAAGTAAACTCTTTTCCTGAACTTCTTCGCAAAAATGATAAAAGACTGCATTGTAGCACGTTTATGTAGTCGCAGCTTTTCATTTTTGATGAAACAAATTGTATTTCCAACGGACCATCTACGCAAAAAGTTCCCAATATAATTACGGAACCTCCTTCAAAATTTCTTTTCGAGAAATATTGTCATTCCTTTCTCAATTTCTGGATTTTGCTGCCAATAATATGTGCACAGACTGGTCTCAAGTAAGTATAATAAACAAAAATATTATACTTTTTTACAATGCCTCTTACTTACATTAAGATCATTTGAGAAAGCAACGTGCTACAATGCACTCTTTTTTCATTTTTGCGAAGAAGTTCAGGAAAAGAGTTTACTTTCCAGCAGGACAACGCAAGTATACATGTAAGCCACCAAACAAAAGACTGGTTAAGGGAAAATAACATCAGGGTGTTGGACTGGCAGACTTGCTCGATGGACTTGAACCTAATAGAAAATATTTCGTGCATTCTCGTAAGTCTTTTATGCCAATAATCGGCACTGCGATTCGATATCTGAGCTTAAGACTGCAATTTCGAAGGAGTGGAACGCGTTGGATCAAAATTTGTTCAAATTGATGGCGGAGTCAATGAAAAAAAGAATTTTTGAATGGATAAAAGCTCGGGGCAGTGTAACTAGATATTAAATATTGTTTTGTATCACAATTGCAAAAATAAAGTTGAATTTTGTTTCGTTTTTTAAAATGTGCTATAATTATGAAACGCAATGTAGTAACACAGTCTGTAGTCAAAAATGCGGTGTTAAAAAATTCGCCAAATAGTTTGGCAGCCGTCAGGGGGTCGTATCTCTCGACATCACCGAATCTCAACACAGAAGGATAGCCATCACACACAGGAAACATGAACTTTTCAACTCTAATATATGAGTATTTATTTAATACTGAAAAAATTAAGTACTATGTATTATTTAATAACGATTCATAGAATAGGGGGCGACAAATGTTTCGTTTAAGCCCAGGCGCCAATAACCCTAGCTCCGCCTCTGTATTTATATTCAATTGTACGATACGGTCTTAAGAATACAATGAAATGTTTGACTTGACCTGAAATAGAAAGATTTAATTCCAGACACCGTATTCAACGATTTCACAGATTTTAATAATAATCGGAAAGTCCTTTCATTCTTGGACATGGCATGGAATCATTATGCTGAAAATATATTCCTTAGACACAAGTATTCGCAGACAATATGTATAGGCCACACTAAGAGCCGAACAGCAAGCTCTAGATTGGAAGCCCCACGGAATCCAAGGAAGACCACGCAACAGAACCAATCAAGCCGAGATTCGGTGTAGTAGACGCCCTATGCCCCAAAAGTGGTTAAAGAGACCAGAGAGTATTCCGGATACAGTTACTGAAATTTACAACTGATTCTACTTTGGGGTGGCTGCATTCTTTATAAATATAAAGGGCAAGGTTCACTCAGACGTAAATGGCCCACTATTCCCCCAAACATCTGTGCTATTTCAAAGAATCCCGAACTAACGAACTACACATTTCAACTTTGGGGTGCATCCCTATCTGTCAAATCCGTGTAAATATAATATCCATTTCGATTTAATTCCAATGTAGATAGGCAATAATTATTGAAAATTAAATTTGCGAGTTGTCCATATCGCGGCAAGCTCCTGTGGAGTTATGGGATTACAGAGAATATTATCTAACTACTTTCTATACAATTATAAAAGAAACAAGCACAGCTATCGACATTCAATCAATTTATCGTGTCATCGCATTACTTAACAACTTTTTCATACATTTCTCTGAACTACGAATGTCACTCATTACCTGACATTTCTGTTTACAAAATTTTACAATTTGCAGCTAATTTCGCTTTTATATTACGATTATGAGTTCACTTCACACCGTATCGAAGCACTACGAATAACTTCACTCTGCACACGACCAACGCCCGCCATCTTGATAACTACAGGCCGTAAGGTAGGGTAGGGATTCACGATTCAGATCGATCTTTGTAGATCGAAGAATTTTCATTCTAGAAAATCGCGGTTAATCGTCGATTCTTCATCCATCGATTCGAAGGTGCGGAAATCGACGATTTAGCCAAATTTCGATCTAAGTTTGACATTTTTTTCAATTGTCATTTTAAAAATTTATATTTATTATTTGCTAAATAAGACATGGGATGTGTGCAATTAGGTAAGATTTATATGAAATAATGCATTTAAACGTCATGTAAATATCAATATTTTCTCTAAGTATTCTGTCGCAGAAAAATTTTGTCAAAAGCATAATTTTTGTGAGTGCAAGTCTTTAATTTCAAACTTTTCACATTTTAGAGTCGGCTGATATGGATTTTCGGACATTCATAAATTGTGTTACTGATAATAAATATGCAATGAACCTCGTTAAATCTTCCACGATGCCTTTTTCTGAAGATATTTCAACAATTGATACTATCTATAGAAGTATAAATGATATCCATTTGTAAGTATATGTACACAAAAAAGCACTAAATGCAATTTTGATCAATTCAAGTAAAAATTACAATTCTTCCAGCGAGCCGCTTGAATGTGAAAAGAATCGGTTGTCTCAAAAGAAAGAATAAAATAGATTAAAAAGTTGCAAATCAAATTTGAAACGACGAGGACGATGTTGTTCATTTGATCCAAAATTCTGAGACAGAAAATGCCAAAAATACTAAATACGATCTCAGCAACCAAACTCCGAATGAACAACTGCCTATCGGAGGAATTTCCAACAAAATGAGGCAATTGAATCAAAGACAAGGTATAGAAGAGTACATGTACACAATGTAATAGTGCCGTGTGATGTCCAAGTGGCACGCCTAGCTGGCAGCACTTGCATAGCTCGTCGGTTTGGGTTCTAGGTTCTAGGACATCATCACACACCACAGCAGTAGTTGCATGCCTGTGGCGAAAGAAGGTTGTGGATTCCTTCTTTCAGGTCTGCCACAAAGGATACAAATAAAACGAGAAACAGATATTGAAGGAAGAACAACAGGTCTGGTGTCACCTGTTGTTCTTAGCCACACTGAACTATCATGGAAACGTTAAACAGAAAATGTACTCCCATGTCGACAGTTCAGCTGCTAACCCACCCCATTCCTGTACCTGGCTAGGGTACAGACCCAACCTATAAAAAAAAGCTGAAATAAAATTAAAACAAAACCAAACATAACATAAGGATTGAGGGAGAAGAGTGTGAGGAAGACAAGAGTGGGGAGAAGCTTCATGGGTTGTCTGAAACTGAAACAGAATTTAACTCATATAATCATTTTCTAGGTATATTACAAAAAGAATAAACAAACATAACCTTACAGAATCTAATTATTTATATGCTAGGTCAACAGTTCAATCGACTTAATTCTAAAATACTCAGTTATCAAATTTAATAGCTAAATTACCTTAATCTCAATAGTTCATTTGACTATCTATCAGCAAAAAAAATATGACGTATCTGACTACAGTTGTAACCTATCGCTTCATGAAAACAAAAATTTTGACAAGCTTGATGGGTAAAATTGGCAAAATTACTACTATTTAAACGACGGCCTAATAAAACTGAACAAGCTCACATGGAAATTTGTTCACATGAACATTAATTTGTGTAATAAACCTGCAAATTTAAAATTTTGTACCTAAAATATTGTTAATGTTAGATAAAGGCGTTCCGGATCTCTAAAATTTGGTAGTGTTATCTGCATGAGTGAGTACCATGAGTATCTATACTGCCAAACAATGTAGTTGGCAGCATTCAATTTTAGTGCATCCCTGGGTAGGAATTCTCAGCCAAATGGTTGCCTCCAGACGTTTCACTAAATAAAGCACATGCCCAAAAAATGTTGTGGCAACAGAAACAAATTTCATAGCAACGAATAAATGTGTCAAGTTTGTGCGCATGATCTGTAATTCTCTCATGCCGTTCCCCGGAACTTGTATCTAAATCCTCAGTCGCGTATTTGGAAGCTGGCGTGTGATTTTGACACTTCATATCGCTTGGACTGCCATGAGTAAAATTTTTTTAAAACGGTTGGCATTCCGCTTCAACCGATTGAACACACACTTGGGTAGCGATTCTCAGACAATTTGGTTGCCTAACCGTTTCAATAAATTAAGCGTATGCCCAAAAAATGTTGTGGCAACAGAAAAATATTTCATAGCAACGAATAAATATGTCAAGTTTGTGCGCATGATCTGTAATTCTCCCATGCCGTTCCCCGGAGCTTGCATCTAAATACTCAGTCGCCTGGCTGGATGCTGGCGTGTGATTTTGACATTTCATAGCGCTTGGACTGCCATGAGTAAAAATTTGTAAAACGGTTGGCATTCCCCTTCAACCGATTGAACACACACTTGTTAAATTCAAGCTCTACACATTTTTACATTTTTGCTCACTTACAAGGCAACCAGGTTGTCTGAAAGCAACCAATTTTGTGAGAATTCCTACCCAGGTTAAATCTAAGGCCCTTGAAAATTTCTCGCTGCTAACTAGGATAGGTGTTAGGTCCTCCCACTCCGTCCTTCCACTATATGATATCCATTCTGAAGCAAGGTCTTTTTCTAAACTATCATCACTATAATTTTTAGCTCTTTATTAATTAATCGATTTTTCGATCTTCAAAATCGGAAAAAATTACAGATCGATCCATTTTGAATCGATTTTCTCAGTTTGATCTCCCATCCCTATGACTGACAAGAATAGAAAACTGAACGAAAGTTGAAAATGGCGTTCTGCGTGCAGGTGATGACGTTTGATATTATCCTTTTGAAATATAGATGTCCGTTTAATTGAAACTTTAAAATGTCCTCTTTTGGCTCTATTTAAATTTATAATCGTTAAATATTTCTTGTTGCATTGTAGATTTCTTATTTTCTATCATCATAAAGCGATTTATTAAACTTATTTATTATATTTGAACTTCTTGCTCAGCTGTATTGTACTTTTTATACATCAGATGCATGTTATACAGTTGACGAAGCTAAGTAATATTTCTAAATTTTCAATATATAAACCAAAAACAGCCAACAAATGTTCAAAGATTGCTTTATGATTACAACTTAGGCATGTATTCCGGCGGAGTTGGATCAATTCGTTGAGCCGCACGACCACCATGCCATGGGTCCCGGGTTCGAGACCAGGTCTCCCGTGAGCTTTTATTAAGAAATTAAAATAATCCACTCCGTATCTGGGCTGTTGTCTAGCCCGCAGCAATGTAAAAATAAGACTTTCAAGTTTCCTCACTTTCCTTATCCTAATTCCCTTCCGGCCAAAACAATGCTAACGCATCAAAGGGTTTTCCCCTAGGATTTGGCCAAATCGTGTAAAAAAACAAAAAAACCTTTTATCACGATAATTATTTGAAGACAGCCGTAAGTGATATTTAAATTTATATACTACATATGAAATTGCTATTCAATGAATAAGACAAGATTTGTAAAAAATACTTCAATAAAATATTTTCAGGTATTATTCAACTTAACTTGAAATAAACATAAAATATAAACGTGTCATCTTTTATTGCCTTTTCTTTGATGATAATTTTAAAGGTCAGAAAAATACTATGAAGAGCAAGGGCCTATCACTGAGATGTATTAAAATGGAGTGACTTATAAGCTATCTCATATGGGTACAATTTTACTTTCAGTGGAGGAAAACCATTTTTAATTTCCAATGTTTACTGTGAATTTGCAGCTGTTGCGAGCAGAATAAAATAACCATATATATCCGAAATGGCATTCTTAATTGTAATCTTTTATATTGTTGTAAGGAAAATGTAAAAATCATTGGAATTACTGATATAAAAATTACAAAAAAAGGTTGTTCTAATCTGGAAAATGCTTACCCAGAAAGAGATATAAAATGATTGTGAATATTGTCATCTATTTCTAACGCCAGCATTTAATAGGCGACATGACGTTCGCAATTACGAAAACCATGTTGAAAAAAAGATGCTTACCCAGAAAGGGACAACTAGCGAAAAGTGATACCATTTTCTTGAAGAAATTTCATGGCACCAGTCACTCCAGTATTATATATCTCAGTGGGGCCTATTCATAAACGCAGGTTTGCACTCCAGCTGCATAATTCAGCAGTACACATTGTTCAGCTGAATTGTGCAGATGATGCGCAAACCTGCGTTTATGAATGGGCCCCACGAAAATTGGATTTGGGAATATGGGATTAAGGAAGATGGTTTCAATCAAACTTAATTATTTCGTATATTTGTTTGTTTCGAAGGAAATTCCTAATGCTAATCTGGACTCAAAGGGTCGTATTTAAAATGGTTTAGTCAGTAGTCTAAAATAACCAAAATATAAACACATGCAAAAAAGCAAAACACGTAACGACTCTTTCCCTCTTGTTCAATTGTTATGAGAACAACTGTATTATTAAAAACGATTATCTTTAATCCTTTCGAACACAAATATAAAAAAAACTTGCAAAACATAATAAAAATTCAAAAAGAAAACAAAAATTTCTTTTGACGATCGCCTGATATTAAACAGAAGAAGTATTAATGGAAGATCCTGGTTTAAAGAGTCCAAAGGTAAGTAAAATTTAAATTTTTTTTTTGTGAAATATAATGCTCAATATTTTTGTCACTGTACTATATATTTCAGGTACAACTGATTCACAAATTCTTCATGATAAAGTTGTTGCATCGTTATGAATTGGCGAGAAAGACGCCGTCTCATAAAATTGTCTAAAATAAAAAACGAGCTTAATATTGTACCCGAGTCAATCATAAAAAAAAATCAAATCGAATTGTTTTGTGAGAAACATTTCAATAACATCTACTGGCTAAAATATAACAATACTCTTTAGTTGTTAGAAGGGACAAGAACATCAGCTTCTTAGAATTTCTGCCGCAAATATACGAGCAAGCGGCAATATACCTACACCTATATACCTAAAAAGGGTATAATTTATAAACTAAATTAAAATTAAAATGCTTATTTGGGCCAAAATACTTTTTGATGCCCAAAAATCGGTCTCTTCGAATGAAAACAGTACAAAAAATGTATGAAAAAATACAGTCACTTATAAATGTAATACTATTTTACTTTTTATAAAAATAAAATATAACCAAAACTTTATATTATTTATTCGCAAATTACGGTTACAATGTTGTCTTCCGTAGTAACTTAGTTGTTTTTCATACAAAATATTGCTGACCGGAAGCATGAGTCTCATGTTATAGAATAGAATTAACCCTTCTAACGCAGAAGGCACACTTCTTAGGCAGGAGCCCAGAATTAATTCACCTATTCCATCAAAACGATGAAATGAGGCTCCCACACCCACATGCAAAGGAAAAAATAACAAGTAAATGAAAGGAGCAGGAAGAAAACAGAACCCAGGGAACCCAGCACACAAAATGCAAAACAGAAAGTCACGTGAGCCCAGACAATAGATAATTCTTAAACGACACCTTGCTGAGAGTTAAATCAAAATTAGGGCATGCATTAATAGCCCTACATAAACGATTAATTGGCTCATGCATGCCATAATTTGATCTAGATGGTTCAACATGCAATAAAGAAAGTCTTCGAAGGTTATGTTGAGACTGTCTGAAGGAAACCCTGCTAACAAGCGAAACTGAGTCTATATTAGAGTTCAAGAGCTGGTAAATAAACACCAAGTCAGCAACTTTGCGCCTTTTCTCAAGCGAGGGCAAACCGAACAACCGGAGGCGATCGGTATAAGGCGGGAGTCTCAACGGATCGTCCCATGGGAACCCTCTTAGCGCAAATCTAAGAAAATTACGCTGCACCGATTCGATACGCTTGGAATGAACAACGTAATAGGGTGACCAGACCTGATATGCATACTCAAGAATAGGTCTAACTAAGGAACAGTACAAATGAATCAATGTTGGTGTATCCGAGAACTCTCTAGACCAACGCTTAACAAACCCCAAGGTCGGTTACGGACAATACGCGACGGAGACCATTCCCCGCGAAGTTGTAATCCCAAGCTTGTGGATTAGGGCTCCGAGAAAAGGTCATAGCCTCACATTTCTCAAAATTGAATAGCAAGCCATTATGCTCGCACCACTCAAGAAACGTATCTAAGTACTTTTGAATAAGGGCGGCGTCCCCACCATCCTTAACACAAGAGAAGATCTTCATGTCATCAGCGTAGATTAGAACATTAGAGTGCGAGATCAGATGGACAATGTCGTCAATGGCAAGAACGAATAGTAGAGGGCCGAGATGACTGCCTTGTGGTACAACAGATGAATCTCTGAAGATTTAAGAGGTAGAACCACGGAACGACACGATATTTCCTGTCTCTTAGATAGGAAGAAATCCAGTCAAGAAGAACAGGGGGGAAACCCAACCTCAAGAGTTTAAATATAATTACGACGGAGTGAGGGAGTTTATCAAAGGCTTTACTGAAATCCGTGTATATACAGTCAGTTTACATGCCTCGCTGGAGGCCAGAAATAACGTGGGAGGTAAATTCCAGTAACTTAGTAGTCGTTGATCTACCGGGCAAGAACCCGTGCTGATTGGGAGAGCCAATACAACGCTCCATAAGCTGCGAATACACAATTGATTCAAATAGTTTAGGTATGCAAGATAACTTCGCGATTGGTCTATAATTAGTTATAACATTCTTATGGCTCTTCTTATGAACAGCAATTTAGTGACTTTGAACTACTTTCAAATATGTTATAAAATTATGTAAAAGTTAAACACTTGTTTAGTTCCACAAATATTTATTTCAACAAATTAATTTACTAAGAACAACGCGTTTCGCCTTATTGGGGCATCATCAGGTTCAAAACTAAATTCCTAACTACAGTACAATTCTATTTATGATTACGTTCGAACAACGATGGATTTAATAACGGACTATCATTTTTGAAATCTAACTGATCGTTTAAGGTATTTTTATTAGCAAATTTTGCTTTTTTTATTTCGTATGTCTCGAATTTATGCAAAATAATTCCTCCATCTAAATTATTTAATAGTTTCATATTATTTAACTGCATTTTATGACCTGTATCTGCCTAATGTCTGGATAAGCCCGAGTACGATCTGTAATTTTTTGCCCCAGCCATGTACATGTTCAATAAACCTTGTTTTCAATTTTCGTTTTGTTTTGCCAATGTTTATTCCAGAGCAATCGCTGCAATCTATTTCATAGACCCCACTCCTTTCTATCTCTTATGTTTTTGGTTTGATTTTATTATTAGAAATAAGACGGCTTAGCGATGGGTAGTGCGGCATCTTCTGCTGAATACTTTATGTCTACATTATTAAATCCATCATTATTAATCCATCATTGTTCGAACGTAGGCATAAATAGAATTGTACTGTAGTTAGGAATTTAGTTTTGAACCTGATGATGCCCCAATAAGGCGAAACGCGTTGTTCTTAGTAAATTAATTTGTTGAAATAAATACTAGTGGAACTAAGGAAGTGTTTAACTTTTACATAATTTTATAAATTTGAAAGTAGTTCAAAGTCACTAAATTGCTTTATATTTTTAAATTAAATTAATTATTAACATTATTTAAGACGATTATTATAACGTTAGTAATGCAAAATATTATAATGTTTTAAATAAATTTAAATCATTTTAAGAGTAAGTCCCCACAGGTAATGTTTTCTCGAACCGTCTGTGAATATAAGGTATCCTGCTTTTTGCCATTTGTAATCTCGTAAATAAACAAATCCGTATCTTGCTTTTGCAGACAAACGATTTGCTTTCTGTTGATATTTTCGTTAATGTTTCTATTATTTCTAGTTTACTATTCTGAACAAAGATTTTTCTCCTGGGAATTTATAATTATTTCTACAAGAAAGCATACTGCACTTCATTGTCTAATTTTATAAATATCCACGAATTTCCCACAACTTTAAATGTAAAACACAAACTGTCCACAATATACACTGCACATGGTTATAATTTTGAAGGGGAAGGGGGGGGGGGTTAATTTTCAATATTTTAAACAAATTTTTAAATAAACAAACAAAAAATATGGTAAATATAATTTATTTTTAAGTTAAGAACATAATAGTACAACATTTCAAGAATATTCTGTTAAATTTTTAGGCAAAAATATTTTGAATTGAGCGACTGACAGGAAATCTTCGTATACACAAAAAAAAAAATACTTTGCGGTGATCATCATAACTTATTACTGGATCATATGTTGAAAAAAAACCATAAAGATTTCGTTAGTTTATGAGTTTCTGGAGGTAACAACGTCGAGATTTTGTTTATTTTATTGATTTGTCAATTTTTAGAGGTAAAGGAAGACGAATTTTTTGAATTTATGAAAATTTATTGATGAAAATAGGCGAATTTGTTGTTGTAAAATTAATTACTATAATAAAAAATACAAATTTATGTATGAAAGAAGTGTGCAAAATTTGAGAAGGATCGGATGAGTAGTTTTTGAGTTACAGTGATCACAGACTTTGAAAAACTAAATCTGAGAAAAACGCGTTTAAAGTTTTAACACTGCTCTTTTGTACATGGGATGTATCGAATGGAGGGAGACCCGAGGCACTGTATCTCCGGCAGTTTTGCTCCTCCAATCGACCTCAAATTTTAACTAGATACTCTTGAAGAGTTGTACCAATATTTCCCACTCAAAGCCAGCCAAATTAGTTTTCTCAAATAAGCTGCGATGGTTCCATTCTATCTCACTTTCATGTACACGATTCATACACGCCATCGCCATTCCTGTTTTGTTTTGTATTCTAAGTTCCATCCCACACTTGTCGTGCTTCCGCGCGATGAAGTCCACACGAGTGCCCACACCTGTCGTGTCGGATTTTGTGTAGAACACGAAATGTAGTGTGTGTAGAGGTAATATTAAAGCATTTTTCGAACCAAAATAAACCTTGCTTTGAATGTATGCGTGCCGTTGCGACGATAAATAGGTAAATTCCGCGCGGATTTCCCTGTACACCCTCTCTCCAACAAACTGCGACGAAGCAGGACAAGTGTGGTACGGCACTAAGGCATCAACGCATCAGTTTGACAGCCTATCAAAAACATTTAGAGTCCATGCGTTTCTTTTAATTACAGCCACAATACCTGTTGTTGATATAATAAAATAATGTTATTTGATATAATAAAATAAAAAAAATGACTTCTAAGAAATGAAAAACTTGAGTAACATTTTATACCAACGTTAAATTATTTCATATGAATTTATTATCGTTTAATAACATATTAAAATGCTTTACTTTATGTAAATAGACATTACCTATTAACGAGCAATCGAAACAAAAAACAACCATTTATGGAGTAGCTTTACGAGGCTATTGATAAAACAAAGATTTATTTTATTTTATTTAACAAATATTTTACTTTAGAATATAAAAACAATTAGGCGCTCATTAATTTGCATTCTTTCAAATCTATCTAAAATAGAATTTCGATATTTCTGGTTAGTTAAATATCTCGAACAAAAAACTATAACTAAACATATTTGATATATTCATCTTAAGAACACTTTCAATTCCGAAGCCGACTGAATTAAGACTTTAATTCCTGGCATAAAACTAGCCGTTTGCGCAAAATCAGGACCAGAAGCTATTAAAGTGTGGGCAACCAGCGCATTTTGATAGTCACCAATTTGTATAGATTGCACTATTTGATTTAAAGAATTTAGTGTATTTTGAGTCAACTGTAAATAAAATAAAATCGTTAAAATCTTCATTTATGTTTTAGAATATGCACAAACCCTTCCATCTCTCAAAGCATCATAAAGACTTTCCAAACGTTTTCCTACGTCAACAAATTTCCTTTTAGTACGCTAAAATAAATTTATATAATTGTAAAATTTAATAGTTACAAACAATGAAAATAATACCGGATCTGGTGCTACGCTAATGCACTGACCCTTCAATTCTTCCAATACTGTTTGCAGATAAATAAATTCTTCGGGTAACGGCGGCTTTTGTTTTGGGGGTTCTACTTTCGGAGGTGCTGGTGTCTCCTGATAAGGGCTATACATTTGCGAAGTCGGAGGATTGATTTGGTTCACAAATTGACTGCTATCTTGCTGTGGAATAGGCATTGCTTGTGTTTGGAATGGCATTTGCGACTGATGCGATGATACTGGCGGTGGTTGAAGTGGTTGGGTCTAAAATTATGAAACTTTTTGAATAGCAAAAACAATTTTGTAAATATTTTATTTATACCTGAAACTGCGGAGTATTATATCCTGCATTAGCGTCAGGATAACCATTTTGACCTTGACCCGAATTTGATCCAAACAAGGGGTGGACAATTGGATTTACATTTGCATTGTCTCCTTTAGACTGAAAATATTAAAAATATTAAAGAGGCTCATATTATTATACCTGACAATTTTTATGTAAGTTACTTTTTAGTATACTAAAACGATTTTTTTAGAGTTATTGTTAAAAACAATACTTAACAAGAATTCGTTGAATTTGTCACTAGAACTTAATCGTTAAGATATAGAGAAACGCAGACAGAGATAAAGGTGGAAATTTTGAAAATTTAATTAAAACTACTTTTATCATATATCTAGTGCTATACAGTAGTCTGATACTGAATTAAAAATAATTAATATTTTTGTCATCTTTGTTATGTGATAAATCTGCAAGCCGGTTACAAAGTGTAAGTGATAGCGTTTTTTTAAACCTAATCAGTGAAACCTTGTAACTAATTTAAATAAACTAAAGGAGTTTACAAATAGCTGTGTAAATTCAATGAATTTGTTATGACGTGGTGCAAAGGATGCTAAAAGAATATTTCTAATATTAAAAATTACTTCTTTTACAATCATGCCAAAGTCCATGGGATGTTTTATGTCCCATTATGTTATAGAACAAATTTGGAAAAGGAATTAAGCATAACTAAAATGTGATAGTTAAATGTCTAAACGGAATCAGACTAGTAAAATTGTTAAGAGCAATAGAAAAGTTCGAGATAACCAACATTATGTCTACGCACTAGAATTCGATACTTCCAGATATTGTAGAATATGGCTGATCACAGAAAAATCCTTGAAGAATTCAAGGATGTTCCTGTAATGATATCAATCTCAGATGCCATCCCGAAAAGGCACAATTTTGATACACAATTCAAATTGATCCTTGAAAGCAGAGAATACTGGCTTAACAATAGCTACTGCTTTGAAAAGGGATCTCTGGTTTGGGTGACAGAACGGGCATCGGAGTCTATGGACAATCTTTCAAGCAGAGATACACGCAATTGAACTCTACGCACGTAAGATTGCTCCAAGAGGAATACGCGGTGCCAAAATATATATAATGTCAGACAGTCAAGCGGCTAGGGTCTAATACCTTTGAGTCTAGAACTGTCTGGGACTATGTATCTCAATAAACTCAAACAACTGGCCCAGGGGACAAGGTGCGGATTCTCAGTTCATTGAACCTGAACCGTTTTGTGGCTACTGGAAAAGCCAGTTGGCAACGCGTATCAGGTCATGGGAGGACAGATGTAAGCACTCACACTGGACAAACAATCCGGGGTTAAGACAAGCAAAGAGGTTTATAACCTACTTAAAACAGAAAACGGAAATGGTTTCTCACTCGGCAGACCAGATTTAAGTCTTATAACAGGAATTTAAACTGGTAATTGCCCCTAGGCTGCCACCTAAAAAAGATGTGGCTAACTGATGAAGATATCTGTAGCTTCTGTTTGGAAGAGGAGGAGACAACGGGAACACATCTCCTGTCACTGCGAGGCTTTCAGTTGAATTTGGTTCAGACATCTCGGTGAGACTTTCCCATCACCGTTAGGAATATTCAGTCCCAAAGGAAATTTTAGGCCTTATTAAAAAATTGAAGTTTGATTGGGTGACATAAGTTTAGTATAGAATCTTGTCACAAAATATCAACTTGATCGAAGGGTGATATAATAAGTCAGTCATAAGTTATATCCACATCTAATAATAATAATCGCCAATACCGGAGGATGGACCTTTTGGTATTTCTCGAACCCATAGCAATAAATAAAAATAACTCATACACAGTTTGAAAGGTCACATTGCGTACAGCAAAAGTCACAGTTTGCACTCCGTTCACAGTTGAGGAGCTAACTTTCAAAAAGCTACATGTCCAAAAAGCTATAGTTTTATATTAGTATGCACTTATAGGAATTGTTTTAATACTTTAGCTTACCAGAAATGAGTACTAGCATTCTAATATAGTATACTTTAGTTTCAATATGATATCAGTTCATAGCAGCTTATTTAATATGTATAAGTTGTTTATGTTTTACCATGAAAATCACGTACAAAGGTGTGATGTACATGACGCTTTTTGAAAATCAGCTGCACAGTTTCAATATGAATAGTTCTCTAGGGATCATGACATCATTTATTATTCCCTATCATGTCGTAATATTAATTATTATATTTTTAAGATAATTATTAATTAAAACAAGTTTTGTAGTAGTTATGCATATTTCTTATTTCCGGATATATTCAGTTGTTGTTTTTCATTCTTTTATATAGAAAACTCTTTATGTTGAAGGTTTACAACTATGAACTGACAGCGAGATTATCCGCCATCATAATGAATATTGTTCTACATAATGAGACCTTTCATACTATAGATTTACACTTCAAACGCAACCAAAAAACAAATCAAAATCAAGGGCAAGCAAATTAAAGTCAACGACAACCACATCAAAAACAACGGCAACCAAACAAAAATCAAAAGCACCTTTTTCAAAACCAAGACTAACCATATCAAAATCAACGTCAACCTTCTCAAATATCGTTCAACTGATTCAAATTCAAATATGTACAACCAAATAAACTTCAAAAACAACTATGTCAACTCACGTAACAACTATTTTTATCCTAATTACAACTATTTCAAATTCACTACAAACTTTTTTTTTAAAAACTATTTTATTTTTAACTTTTTAGTGTCTTTATACAAAAATAAAAAGTTGCAGAAGTAGTGTACTCTAAAGAATGGAAACAGAATTATCCAAATCCGGCAACATATTACGAAATTAGTCATGGTTACCCTTTCATACCCTCACCTTAAAAAATTCTTAGGTTAGGTTAGGTTAAAGTGGCTGCCTAAGTAGGCACACTTAGGCCAAGGCTCATTGTGATACTACAAGTTGAGGCTACAACAATTTTAAAAACCCCATAAAAATACCTGAGATCAAAATCGGTCTATGAATTATGAAGCTAGCCGCCGCCCATCCTCCAACTCACACCACAAGCCACAATTTTTGTCAGAATACAAATAGATACTCTTATGTATTCAGAATCATCTAAATCACTCCACGCGTGACAAAGTTAGGTTACCCCATTTTTCCATATAGTAACGCACAATACTATACAATGCGGGATCATACTGTACACTCTCCGCACTACACCCCACCTCATAAATTTTTGTCGTCGTAAAAATGCAGCAACATATTCTACAAATCAAAGAAAGAATCATCCAAAAAGGTCCACACGTTACGAAGTTAGCCTAATACCCCCCCCCCCCCCTAGGACCAATTTTTTTCATTATAAGCATTGGAGACGGAGTTGGATCAATTCATTGAGCGGCACGACCACCATGACATGGTCCCCGGTTTCGAGACCAGGTCTCTACGTGGCTATTTAAAAATTTTATTAAAAAAGCCACTCCGTCTCTGGGCTGTTGTCTAGCTCGCAGCAATGCAAAAAGAAGACATTCAAGTTTTCTCACTCTCCTTACTCTAATTCCGTTGAGGCCAAAGTCATACTAACGCATCAAAGTGTTGTCACGACAAAAAAAATGGAGTATCGTACTCTATACAACCAAAAAGGCATTATTCAAATCGGTCCACGCATTACGAAGTTAGGTTTCAACCCTTACCCGCTTCCCATCCTACCAGGTTTTTTTGACATGGTACCAATCGGGGAATATACCCTACCCAAGAAAGAAAAAATCATCCAAATCGGGTCACGCGTTACGGAGTTAGCCTAAAAAATGGTGTGATGTGATGAGACAGTTAAAAAAGCGGTAAGGTCTTGTTTTTATAATGGAATTAATAAAGAAAAGTAAATTGGTAAATTCAAACTATCAAATATGTCATATTTGTCAGAATGGTCTGTGATTCCGTACCTTTGAAAAATACAATCACGGATGTAATGGCACAATCTCTACCTGGATAACTTTTATAACAGCACCAAACTACAGTTAGAACGAACCGTGGGCTACCAAAATGTTATAAAACAGCAAGACTTAACATTCACTTATTAAGTGTGAAGGACATATTTTAGCATAAGTTTGGGAAAATGTTAAAAAGAGAGGAGTTCGTACCATCTCCGGAATTCACTAATCAAATATCGTGGATACAAAAAAAAACCTGCAGAAAAACTGAACAATTCATTAAAATACCGCAGTGGAGACGGAGTTGGGTCAATTTGTTGAGCGGTACAACCACCACGCCATAGTTCCCGAGTTAAAGACTCGGTCTCGCCGTGGGTTTTTAAAAATATATAATAATTTAAAAAAATCTGCTCCGCCTCTGGGCTGTTGTCTAACTCGCAACGATGCAAAAACAAGGCATTCAAGTTTAATCACTCCCCTCACTCTAATTCCCCTCCGGCGTTTAAAGACATGCTAACGCATCAAGGGTTTTCCCTAGCCAAAAAGTGGACAAGAAGTTGCCATTTACCTAATAAATTGTCCAATTTTTATTTCCTTTAGGGTTTACGAAAATCTAAATTCTGAGCGTAATTTAAACATTTACAATTTTTTGTTAAAAGATTGTAGATAGAAGAGAGGGAAACAGACGATAAAGACAAGACACGAGTACCCAAGCCACCTCCTATTTTTTGCACAATCATCCACGCAATCGTATACATACAATGCAAAATTGCTCAGAACGGACTATACCATCTGCGTCAGAGACCTCACCTTTACGAAGAAACATCATATTACAAAAATATCAATCCCAAGTAATCGAAGAAGATGCCGGGTTTGTGCTTCTCATAATATAAGAAATGATACAATATATGGTTGTCCTTTAACTAGACTTACAAAGCCTAAGAAGCTGTGCGTCTGGCTGAATTTCCAATTTTTTTTTCGAGGATCATTTTAATGCCATAGTTACCAAGGCTTATATGACTCTGGGTTTCGTGAAGAGATGGTCAAAGAAGTTTGATGACCCCTACATAACGAAATACTATTCTAAAATATGCCTCTGCAGTCTGGTCACTCCTTTATTCTTTATTATATGCCGTTAGACTTAGGCTATTGCATTTGGATACTCTTGAAAAGAGGCGCTGCTGTAACTCCAGAATTCTTTTTGCCTTTGACTTCATTCGGGTGTTTTCTGTTCTATTGGCATGTTTTGACATATCAGTTCCGGCTCGCTCCCTGCGGAATTTTGACTTCTTTCAGGTACCTTAAATCCCTCCGGTTGACTTTAGTTCCTTTTTCCCATAGTACATATTATAAAACAAAGTCATCTGTCCCGTCTGCCTGTGCGCGATTTTTTCCGCAACTACTGAACAAATTTTGTTTCGGTTTCTACGATTAGATAGATTGATTCACGAGGAAAGTTCAGATGTATAACTGATACTGATGCATTTTTTGTGCAAATTAACTGACCTATGACGATGGATAACTATAAGATCGAAAAAAAGCAATCGTCGATATGATAATCGTCATTGCGCTGCGCAAATTGTTAGTGATATGTGAAAAAGATGTATGACAATATTGTTCCTCTGAAATAATTCTACAAAAAAGTCCGCGATATATACCTATCTAAGGTTAACTTAGATTATAAAAAAATGTCTCAATCATTGACGTGCAAAAATGTTTCAACTAATGAATAAGCATAATTAAGGAAGGAAAACATAACTTCTTATCAAACTTCTTATCAAACGGAGACGGAGTTGGATCAATTCGTTGAGCCGCACGACCACCATGCCATGAGCCCCGGGTTCGAGATCAGATGACCCCGTGAGCTTTTATTAAGAAATTAAAATAATCCACTCCGTCTCTGGGCTGTTGTCTAGCTCGCAGCAATGCAAAAACAAGACTCAAGTTTCCTCACTTCCCTTACCCTAATTCCCTTCCGGCCAAAACCATGCTAACGCATCGAATACGTTTTTACTGTCTTTGAATTGTGTTTTTAGATGTTTAGTTTAGATTTTACAAGATTGTTTTTGAATACATATGTGCAGCAGCGGATTTACCTTTCATGCGGCCCATAGACACGCATGGCGCAAGGTCCCCTAGATTTTATTATTATTTTCCCTTTAGACGTTTTCACTTCTTTTTCCATTTATTATTGTTTTATTAATTTTTATTGTTGTTATTTGAAAGGCTTAGAGGTTTAAGAAATATCAAATAATCGGACACTAAACAAAATTGGTTGTTTTGACGTGATTTCAGGATAACGAAAAGAGACAGAATCCAAAAATTCTTGCCACCTTGCCCTATACCAGCATCATTTATTTTTTCGTACTTAGTTGAATCCCTTGCCTACAAAACACTTTTTTTGGTGCAAATTCTAGGCCCAGTAACCGTCAGAGTTCAGAGACCAAAATTTCGATATTTTCTGATAGCGTCAATTGATTCAGAATGGTTGAATCATACCCCTTAGAAACCCCGAAGGGGCAAATAAAGTTTGGGAACGCGTAGTTTGCGAGAAAGCCAGGTCCCCTAGATTTTATTATTATTTTCCCTTTAGAAGTTTTCACTGTTTTTCCATTTATTATTGTTTTATTAGTTTTTATTGTTGTTATTTGAAAGGCTTAGATGTTTAAGAAATATCAAATAATCGGACACTAAACAAAATTGGTTGTTTTGACGTGATTTCAGGATAACGAAAAGAGACAGAATCCAAAAATTCTTGCCACCTTGCCCTATACCAGCATCATTTATTTTTTCGTACTTAGTTGAATCCCTTGCCTACAAAACACTTTTTTTGGTGCAAATTCTAGGCCCAGTAACCGTCAGAGTTCAGAGACCAAAATTTCGATATTTTCTGATAGCGTCAATTGATTCAGAATGGTTGAATCATACCCCTTAGAAACCCCGAAGGGGCAAATAAAGTTTGGGAACGCGTAGTTTGCGAGAAAGCCAGGTCCCCTAGATTTTATTATTATTTTCCCTTTAGAAGTTTTCACTGTTTTTCCATTTATTATTGTTTTATTAGTTTTTATTGTTGTTATTTGAAAGGCTTAGATGTTTAAGAAATATCAAATAATCGGACACTAAACAAAATTGGTTGTTTTGACGTGATTTCAGGATAACGAAAAGAGACAGAATCCAAAAATTCTTGCCACCTTGCCCTATACCAGCATCATTTATTTTTTCGTACTTAGTTGAATCCCTTGCCTACAAAACACTTTTTTTGGTGCAAATTCTAGGCCCAGTAACCGTCAGAGTTCAGAGACCAAAATTTCGATATTTTCTGATAGCGTCAATTGATTCAGAATGGTTGAATCATACCCCTTAGAAACCCCGAAGGGGCAAATAAAGTTTGGGAACGCGTAGTTTGCGAGAAAGCCAGGTCCCCTAGATTTTATTATTATTTTCCCTTTAGAAGTTTTCACTGTTTTTCCATTTATTATTGTTTTATTAATTTTTATTGTTGTTATTTGAAAGGCTTAGATGTTTAAGAAATATCAAATAATCGGACACTAAACAAAATTGGTTGTTTTGACGTGATTTCAGGATAACGAAAAGAGACAGAATCCAAAAATTGGACCATGTATTGTTGTGTTACGCAATCTCCATTGTACTTATCTTTTTTTTTATACGATGTGGCCAAATCCTAGGGGACAACCCTTGGATGCGTTAGCATGGTTTTGGCCGGAAGGGAATTAGGGTAAGGGAAGTAAGGAAACTTGAAAGTCTTGTTTTTGCATTGCTGCGAGCTAGACAACAGCCCAGAGACGGAGTGGATTATTTAAATTTCATCATTTTAGACCCACGGCTCCTCCGAGTTACTTGTAAGTCTCTAGCAATTAAAAAGATTAAGAAATTTCTTTCGAGTAAAGGCCCCAGTCCCCTTCGAGCTGCTTGTAAAATTGTAAAAAGCATTGAAAGTTTTATTTTAACGACATATACCTAAGAAGTAAGAGGTGCCAGATTCGATATACCTAAGAAATAAAAAGCCCATGAGGGACCTTTTATCTTGGGATATTAAAGACCAGCGATATTGTATTAATAAATAACAAATTAAATTCGTCATAATTTTTTCTCAATTGAGGCCTGGAGCCCCCTTCCGGCTGCGGTCTCTAGGCACGTGCCTGTTTCTCTGGGTAATCCGTGCTGCGTATATAACTTTTTGGAGTAACTGAGATGAATAATGACGCTCTCAATGCAGTTGGATAAGACACCCCTAGGACCACTAGGGTGGTAAGGGAGTGACATGTAAAAATAATTGAAAACGACGCTCACTTACCTAAAGTCCGAGCAACGCCGAATACACGCAGCTATTGTATATCTAAAGTTGTTAAATATTTGGAATAGGAAACACTTTGGAGAAGTTAGTAGGAACTCTAACAAAATTCCTTTCTCCATCGATTGCAAAATAAGGTTCTAGTGATGTACAATAAAAAAAACTAGGAACAGTATATGTAATTAGTGCAGATTTTTTCCAAATAAACTCTAAAAAACTATGAAACTATCATGCAATGTCTAATTAGAAAGACAAAGCTTAAAAATTAGCTTCGAATTTTATGCAAGCAAAGTGAATGATTTAGAGTTATTGTGACTGAAAACTTTTTAAAAGCCAACAAACAAACGAATTTCGATTTAAAGACTTTTCAAAAATTGTTTAATACCTGAATAAAAGTGTCCTCCAAGGAAGGATTTTCAGTTATTTCAGGTTCTTGATGTGAGTGAGAATTTATAATTTTCTGCCACTTTCTTGTTCCTGCGTGTTTTGCAGACATTTTATTTTGCTCGTTATAAAACACCTTAATTTACGTGAAAGTATTATTATATGAAAATTCCAAAAATTTCTACAACTAATTAATTGTAAGGATACTGAAATTCTCGATCGAAACCAATTAATCAGATAACAACTTAAATTTATATATCAGTCTTTTTGCTTGACATAACATGCACACGTATTTTTGACTTTTTATCTAATTCTGAATAAGTGAGTAGTTTAATTTTAAAAGTAAACATCTGCAATAAAGATTTACAAATTTTGTTCGGTTAACTCAATTGGTTTGTGTGAAAGTATTTGTGGACTTCCATAGGTAGCCGCATACTTATTGAGCAAAACTACTTAAACGTACCAAACTCTGCACAAGCGTGCTCGAAAGGAATGCATCAAAACGTCTTTCGTCTTAATAAATCACATTTAAATTTTCCAGGCATTGCGGAATCCGGACAATTCGTCGTAAACAATTCGTCGTAAAACAATTCATCGTAAACAATTCATCGTAAATCAATTCATCGTAAGAGCAATTCGTCGTAAGACCAATTCACAGTACACGGATCCGTACAGTTAATAAAGCAACTAAAAGCCTGATTTATAAACCTCTTCCTCCCAGAAAGTCTAATAAAAATTTGACGGAACGTGTTGCGTACACGGAGTACGCGGATCCGTGTACTGTGAATTGGTTTACGATGAATTGATTTACGATT
Organism: Leptarthrus brevirostris; assembly: GCA_964036015.1. NCBI lineage: Eukaryota > Metazoa > Arthropoda > Insecta > Diptera > Asilidae > Leptarthrus > Leptarthrus brevirostris. Next base: position 136,076,660 of record OZ038372.1, on the reverse strand, counting down.
AATTGATTTACGATGAACTGAGTTACGACGAATGGCTCTTACGACGAATTGTTTTACGACGAATTGTTTACAACGAATTGTCCGTATATCGGACATTGCTTGTAGGTTGCTCAGTGTACGAGCACCCTACGAAAACCCCAAAACCATGAATTTGAAGTACAATTGCGATACATAACAGTACCTTTCTCTTACATTTTTGATAAGTATATTCTTTCTTTTTTAATACAATATAATATCTGAGAGTGTTGGTAGCTTCCAGGTCTAAAATGCAGATTGCATTAAAACGGAACAAATATCTTTTTTGAGCCTTGTAAACGAACAGACATAGGACTACGGATCCCTAGGCTGAAAACTGCATTAATGCATTTTTTGGTATTTGGTAGTGCGATCTAAAATTTCATATTACGATAGGAGCTTAACTTAACCAACTCTTTCGAATCTAAGCGGATGAAGCAATTTAATAATTTAAAAGAAAACAATTTACCAATTTTAATGTTCGAAAAAATCAGTCTAACCTCCATTTTGCTGAAGACTCTGGAGCGTATGTTGAACTTTCAGCTTAGAGGAACTCTTGATGACAAACGGATCTTAAGATTTGAGCACGCCTACTGCAAGGGAAGATCCACAGACACGGCTTTTCACGAAAGTGTCCGTACTATTGAATACTCACTAAAATACAAGGAATATACTCTAGAGGCATTCCTAGATATAGAAGGGGTCTTTAATAACGTTCGTCCTGAATCTATTCTTGAGGCTCTTGTCGAGTTACGCGTAGAGTAATTCCTCGGCCGCTGCATTTTAACAATGTTAAGATCAAGAATAATACAGTCTGAAATGGGTACAAGCCGTGTTACAAGACATGGGTGGAGTTGTTTCTCCCCTGCTTTGGCGGATGGTTATGAATAAAATACTGTTAAAACTCGACCAGGACAGGATCAAGATTATCGCCTACCAGGACAGGATCAAGATATACTTATAACTTGGTAATCCTGGTTTTGGGGAGATTTGTTACCGTAATTAGTCACATTCTGGAGAATACATTGAAGAAGGGTAGCTGATGGTGCAGAGATTGTGGACTCGGGAAAAACTGAGCTGATGCTCTTCACTGCAAAAACCAAAGTACCCAAAGTAAAAGGCGATCAACTCATCCAGGGTTAAGTATTTGGGGCTAATTTTCGGCCCAAGTTGACCTGGAAGTAAAATATAGAAGAACGAATCGACCCTGTGGATGTGCACAGCTGTGAATCGCTCTACTCACCACAGCTCCAGAGCCGAGATTGTTCTTATACCACTGATGCCTTAAAAGAGAACTCTTCCAGCACTTCCTAGTGAAGCCTCTTCGACCTGTGCTCATCTTCCTGGCCAAGTTTTAACAAAGGGAAAACAACGGAGTTGCTTAACACTGCCGAAAAGACAAGTATGCGACCATGCCGGGCGCTCCCTATAATACGCATTGTCGCTGCTGTGACAATGTTAATGAAATGGCAACCATACTTCACCTGCTATGCGAGTACCCAGCATTGACGGGTGCAAGGTGATAAATGCTGGGGACTATTTCCTAGAGAACCTATACGCAATCTCAGGAGTAAAGATTAAGTTAGCCCAATTCCTTAACTCTTCGTGTTGGCTTTAACACAACTCTACAGCCCCCTCGGCGTGCATAAATACCTCGTTGCCCATGATAGACTCTGACGGTTGATTGGTCAGGGTATATCATGGGCAACGAGGTATTTATGCACGCCGTGGGTGTCGAGGTATTTATGCACGCCGTGTAGGTCGTGGTATCAAAACGGCATGTAAAGTGCTAATTGGAGTATGTATCTTCCTTGGCAGCAATCGCCACTAGAACCAATAAACCACCCAACACTTAAAATGCTTAGAATATGTCGGGCTTGTAGAAAAAGATATCTTAGGTCTGTAATCTTAAGTATGCAATTTTAGTTTTGTGATTTATTTTAAAATAAACCAATTTTTGTTGTCCACAAGTTAAATTAAAGAACTTAGGGCAAGATATTGCTAACATACTAACGAAGCATTTCAACGATTGTCAAGAAAGTAAATTGGAAAGTAGATTAGCAGCCCGTCAATTTATGATTCCAGCGTAAATACGTGCAATTTTCCTAAAAACTTAGTTATTTTTTGACTTCTTTCCAGATGTGTTAAACTGTGACTGACTGACATAAATTTTCCCTTAGCAATTCATATAAAACTTCAATATTCAGAAAAATTTTCTTTGCAGTATTAACAAACAGACTTATTATCGGCGTTACGAGTATTTGAAGTGAACAATTCGAAATTTCGTTACGCAATTTTGATAAAACTTCAATAAAGTGCCAGTATTACATCATACAGTAGTGTCCTAACCACTCCCGGGAATAATGTTGGCACTGCTTTCCTTTTTTTTGTACACCGTCACCCAATAAGCTAAGTGCTTCCATCAGAAGGATTGGCTCAAGAAAAATAATAACAAGCAACTACTACTATATTACTCTTTACAGGAATATACATAGAACTGATTCCCTCACCATTCAAATATTAAACCCTAACGAGGAATTCTATTCGATCGAATTGAGTTTTTCTTCAGCGAACTGTTGTGACTAGAAAAATAACTAAATCGAAAAAAGTATATTATTACTTCCGTTGTCAATTTTAATTTCTTCCATTGAAATAAGTTCAACGTTGAAAAAATTCGATTCGATAAAATTGAATTCGCCGGTAGAGCTGAATTTCGTAATCATAGAATTTCAGTAAAGTTAAAATTATAAGAATTTAAAACATATATTCACTGAACCTACCTGTGAACGTGTCGATTTCAAAGCTGGAGGATCATTCCAACCTGGAGGAGGCGTAGGATTCCTATGTGTTGGAGGAGGTGGAGGCATTGCTTGATGTGTAGTTTCTATTGGCGGAACTCCACTTAGATAACCACCTGGATTACTAATACCAGACGCGCTATTTTGAGCTCCAGGAACAAATGGTTGGAAATTATTTGTTGCCATTGGATTCGACAAACCTGCGCCTGGTTGTAACGGTTGATACGAAGATGTAGGGACAGGCGTGTTAAATGGAGAATTGTTAAATTGATTAAATTGAGGATTAAATGTTTGTGGACCAGCTGATGATTGTGGAGGATTGTATAATCCTGCATTTTGCCCATAACTTGGTCCAGATGTTACAGAAGGATCAACTACATACTTTGATCTTTGAAGAGGAGTGTTTCCTGCAATAAAACGTTCAAATAACTACTTTTAGTTAAAAAAGCATGCTACCTTGGGAACCAACACTTGATGGTCGTTGTGGTTGACTCAGACCTTCATTAACAGTTGGGGGAGCGCTTGGTGGTTTTGATTGGACTGGTTGAACCGGAACAGGTTGAACGGATAGGGCTGAAGGCACAGGATTAAACATTTGAGGTGCTGGGGCTGGCATAGGCGGTGGCGGCATATTCCATTGTTGATTTTGCTGTGAAGTTGGAGCAAAAGCACCAGGAAGTCCAGTGTTGAACGTGTTTTTAGCGATCGGAACAGGTTGTGCAGGAGTAGAGAATGAACCACGCTGTTGAGAATATTTTCTATTCACAGCAGGTTGTTGTCCATAAATATTCGATTGTTGTTGATGAGATATGTTTCCACGAGAATAAGACTGCTGTTGCTTATGACCTAGAGCGTAATACAACCTTTCTCTTAATTCAACTAGATTTGGATCAACCGATGGCCATAAATATGAAAGAGCCGATTCTAAAGCACCTTGAGCAGCCAACAAACCAGCGTATTCTGAGAGCAATTCTGCAAGCTTTCCAGTTGGCTGAAAAACAAAACATATTATCAGTTGAATTCTCCTTTACTTTCAGTTTAAATTGTTACCTCTATATCATGACCTTGCAATTCAAGTCCTCTTTTCAACAGCATGATCATTTCTACAAGCTCCTGAATCTCACTCACACTCAATTTAACATGTTGTCCCTTTTCTCGACTTCTTAGATCCAGCCATGCATCGACCAATTTTTCTAAGCTTCCAGCACAAATATAGCACAAAATTGCATTCTTAGCGTTCGAAGAATCCGCACACTCTTTAAGAAGACGTTCACCTAATTTAACTGTAAAGAACAAATTATAAAATAGCTTACGATAGGTTCATGTATAGTTCTTACCGCACAAATTAGCCATTTGTTGCTCATTATGTGTAAGAGCTGCTACAAGGGCCTGTTTCCAGGAGTCAATAGAGCATTGCGACATAACATTTGACCAATCGCGGGATACCAAAGCCGAAATTATATTACAAAGTTCATTTTCTTTCTTGTGTAAATATCGGTTTTGAATTTTCGTTAAAAACTCATTTCCTCCAACTGACGCAATTATTAACCCTTCTGCCTCCTTTCCCTTGTCCATGCATATTTCTACTGCAGCTTCAATATTACCACTTAAAATTGCTTCGCATATAAGACCATCTTTCTCTGAAATAAAAAGAAGCCACATGTACATAAAGACATACATGGAAAGAATATTTTAATATTAAGAGTCGGAAGAATTATTGTTTGTTTTTTTAGTTAACCTCGCGAAATTTACGGTATATCGCAATGATTGTCTTGGCAGATAACGTATAGGTGATGTTGTTGCCATATTTGCAAAAAAACATTTTAATGTGAAGGCTCCCCAAGCAGATGCGAAATATTTGCAAACTTTGCTTTGCTAATTAATTTTCGATAATTTAATAACAAGCTTTACACTGGTGAAACTACATTAGACAGAACTTGGACATAAATTGCAGTCGGTTCAACATTTTTTTAAATAATTATAGTTTCTACTTTTTCTTTTGGAAACATTTCTATGAAAGGCCTATAAAAGCATTGCTCGAATAAAAAGAAGTATTTGCAAGAGTCTTGAAGTGCGTGGTAACAATAACAAGAAGAGCAACGCAATCCAATTTTTGTTAATTGGATTCGTTCCTATCTGTCTGATCGCACGCAACGTGTGCTATTTCGAGGTTCACTTTCGAACGATATTTATGTTACCTCCGGTGTTCCTCAAGGAAGTCATCTAGGACCATTCCTTTTTATCATCCCTAATTCCAGAATTATATGTTACGCTGATGACGCCAAAATTTTCCGCGTTATTTCAAGTGCGAATGACTGTGCACTATTAAACTCGGACTTAGACGCCTTTCATAATTGGTGTTCTATAAACTTCCTTCCCCTAAATATTAGCAAGTGCACTGCTATGTCATTCTCTCGATCAAGAAATCCAGTGCACTTTAACTACACCTTAGACGGTGGCCCTCTGAATAGACTTGAGAAGACCAAAGATTTAGGGGTAGTGCTAAATACGACCTTTTCATTTGACGACCATAGCAACACTATTGTAAACAAAGCTAATTCTGCTCTGGGCTTCGTCAAGCGATGGTCTAAGAAGTTTGATGATCCATATATAACTAAACTCTTTTATTTTACGTTCGTAAGATCTGTTTTGGAGTATGCTAGTCCTGTGTGGTCTTTTTATGCGACTCATATTAATCGTATTGTGGATCTACAGCGTAGATTCGTTAGATTTGCAATTCTCGGCCTTCCTTGGATCGATCCTCTTCGGCTGCCTCCTTACGCGAACCGATTAAAGCTTATTTCATTGGAGTCCCTTGAAAGTAGACGCGACAACTCCAGAAATTTTTTTGCCTTCGATTGCTTTTTAAGGAACCAAAGCTTCCTCCATATTCCCCACCACCGCACTAATTATGGTATGCCTGAGCCTATTACATCTATGTGTCGTCTTTTTAATAATCATTTTGAGCTTGTTGATTTTCACTTATCGAGATCTCATCTGAAGAATCAGCTTTGTTAGGGTTACTTTTTCTTTTTCTTTGTAGTTATATTGTTGTTTGCTTTATTTTTTGCAGTAGTCAGTATTTGATGAGTCTTAATAGTTAATCACTTTGATTCTGTAATTTATTTTGATATTTTATTTTACGTTATATTTACTTTTTAGATTTCGTTGATTTGTAGTAGTCAGTATTTGGCAAATTTGTAAATAAATAAATAAAACAGGCAGCACACAAATCCTGAATACATTGGAAAGATGATGAGGATAGATTTTTTTATACGATGTGGCCAAAGCCTAGGGGACAACCCTTTGATGTGTCGGCATGGTTTTGGCCGGAAAGGAATTAGAGTAAGGGAAGTGAGGAAACTTGAATGTCTTATTTTTTCATTGCTGCGAGCTAGACAACAGCTCAGAGACAGAGTGGATTAGTTTAATTTCTCTAAGCTCTCGGGCGACCTGGTCTCGAGCCTTGGACCCATGGCATGGTGGTCGTGCATGGTGGTGCAGGTGCTTAGTCTATCCTGAGTGAACTTAGTCTTTGCTTATTCCAATCTTCGTTCGTTATTAAAGAACGATTCCTCTTTTGTAATTTTTTCTTTTTCAAAATTTTTAACTAAGCACTAAACCATTCATTTTTCATGCATTTCATTTTCTTATAAAACGAAAAGCAGCTTACTACACGATCTATTTCATTTTGCAAACGTTGTCCTGCTATCAGCACTAATATTTATGTCATCTAGGTAATCTTTAGTTCCTTGTGAAAATTGTCCTTATTATACCTCAATATATTTCTACGATTGTTTCTTATCGCCGAGTTAACTTCAATATTTTTACTGATTACAATTGTCTCATGATCCGTTACATTTAAATTACTATCAGTCTTCGTGGTAAATTAGCTACTATTAGTTAATACTAGATTTATCAATTTTCTTGAATTCGGAGTTATTCTAGTTGGTTCAGGTTGCTTACACCCATTGGATATCACTATAGTGAAACCTCCCTATAGCGGACACTGTTCGTTCATAAAAAAATGTGCGCTATTAAGAGGTGTCCGCTTTTCAGAGGTGGAAGTTTGAGGTAAATGGATGCTTGGGACTAGAAAAAGTGTCCGCTTTTAAGAGGTGTCCGTAAAGGGAGATTTCACTGTATATTGTAGATCTAGTATAAGTTAATATGACAGGATACAAATCCATTATCAGATTCGTTATGGGTGTTAGCTCACTCGGTAGGAAACGCTGAGGGGGAATATAATGCCCCCACCCGTCCTGGATAACCAACCACCTTGTTTTCCTCAATAATGATAAGTGCGTTCATACGAATGTATTATCTTATATATTGATTTCTTAAAAATACACAAATGAAAGAATTGTACCAAAAGTTATTTAAAATTATAGCTTATAAAAAGAAGCACAATTCTTCGTTTTAAAAGTAATAAAAACATGTTTGTCCAAATGAAACTTCAAAAAAATTGTTCAAAGGAATGACTACCAATAGTTCTGTCTGTTTGTGTAAAAAAGCGTGGGTAAAAACCAAGTAAAAATGTTCTACTGCTGGAGGGGATGAAAATTCGAAAGGGGCCGTTCAAGTATTACGTAACGCAGTTAGGGGGGAGGGGTATTGTGAAACGTTGCAGTGGGTATTCAGGGGAGGGGGGTCAAGCAACGCGCGGGGGAGGGGGATCAGATCTTCAAAAACTGCGACACTTTTTAGGTAAATGTAAATAGGAGTGTTTTCGATTTTGCCACCGAGACATAACACCGGGGACAACTGGAGTTACTGTGACCCTGCACCAAAGTGTCATCTGCTTTCAAGTGCGAAACCCTGTGTTCGAGTTTATTAGTGCCACCCGCTGTCAAATTGCAATTGAAAATTATGGAGATTAATAAAAAATCAGCAATTATTTTTTTATAATTATTGGTTGGTTGGGAAAGAGTAAAGATTTTTCGTTTTCTCTCGTTTTTATTATAACAGGACAGTAAAAATAATTAATTAAATATAAAAAATCGCAGCACACAAGCCCAATCCCAGTTATTTTTACTCATCTACTTAATTTGTGTTAGTAGTGTCACAGCTGTTCCTGGTCCAAACCAGGGGCAATCGGTGCTAGCACCAAGGGCAAAATGTGGCAAAAACGAACAATCCGAAGCAAAACTCGAGTCATGGCACCGCAATCTCGAACATGCATTGGCTTCTTCAAGGCACAAGTGTTAACACCGAAGCAAAATCGAAAACACCCAAGAAATCGTTAAAATAACTAAAAATAATTCACAATTTACTAAAAAAGTTGATAGTTGCCCGTGTTTATTTCAATTTTTATTTATAAGCTGTAACTAGCGAAACATGAATCAGCTGTGAGTAAAAGAAGAGCAATTCTGGCGAAATTTTGTCCACAGCGTTATCAGCGTGTGTAACATTTGGGTAAAAGGAGAAATCAAATCTCATCAAGTCCAAAAGTAAGCAGACGGAGACGAAAACTTGAAGTTTTCTGTGAAAACTTTAGAGTAAACAGACAGACATACCTATTGTATACATGTGAACATCGCAGATAACACACGAAATCAATGAATAGACCGCTTGACTTGATCATAAGGTGAGCCAAAATACTTTTGACTATAAAGACACATAGCATCACATATGAAAATTACGCTCATTTATACGAATAATATACGGTATTGCCGTTCTTTGTTAGTTTTATATTCTAAGAGAATCATCAATGTGGCCAACGCATTATTAAGTTATGTATGTACGTCGAATTGAGCACTCACTCTTTTTTTGTGGAAAAGGTTAAAAATAGTTTGCTATAAAAAATTTCAGGAAACCTAAACTTTTATACATTTCTAATAGGTTACAGAAACAGTATGTTCAAACAAGTAAAAGAAAATTTAATTATATAATAATATTTACCATCTTCTACTGGTATTTTAAATGGTGCAATTTGTTTTTCTTCTGCATCCGTTAAGGCTTTATTTTCAGCTGCAATCGCATCGAATAGTGCATTGTTATCTCCTCCCTAAATTATTAATTATTGCAATTAGTTCAGTTTACTTACTTTTCAAAATTTATTAGTTACTAATGAGCACTATAAAATTAATTTGTCTTACCGACAAATCTGTGCTATCATCGGTGCTTTGATCACCCTCAACTTCAGATGAATCACTCTGTGCATTTTTGTGAGGTTGCATTTGATTTTGTTAGCATTAGGTTATTGTAAAGCAATTAAATGTAATTAGCGTTTATAATGAGTGAACGAATTTGATAAATGTTTTTCCTCCTTATAATATAAATTAGTACGGAAGAAAACTTTAATGTTAACATGGAAAAGGTTAATAATTATGATAAAAGTGAAAACAGTTCAAAATTAGTTCCAGGTGTCCCAGAGTGTACCATCGATGATAACTCAATTAACGCGTTATAATTGGGTTTGATTTAACGTTATTATTATTTCAGATAGCTATAAGCAGTAAAATATTTATATTGCAACCCATTTCAAGTTTATTTCTGATTTTTAATAGCGGAGTTTTGTATGAAGTGGAAATTTCTTAAGGGCTCGAAATAGAAATGATCTTCACTGTAGCAGAAACATTTACTCATTAGGCACAAGAAAAAAACCTACTAATTATGAGCCTGAAAGTAGTAGTAAAATAGTTTTTAATTTTAGGTCTGTCTGTTTACTTTTGTGTGTAAAACGTGGATAAAAATCAAGTGAAAATTGTTTTTCTGGCGGAGGAGATGAAAATGCAACAATAGACGCTTTTTGGGTAAATTGATGGCAACCTTAGATTATAGAATAAACAGGATAGGCCATTATGTGTGTGAGCCGTGTACGTGAGACCAGCCAAATTGCTCGTTGGAAAGTTGAAGACAGAGGGGAAGATGAAGTTGAACTGTCAACTTGTACTTAGTGTGATTTCCGTCTAAAGCATTCGTGTAAAAGACTTTTTGAGTTTATGTACAAATTAGAAGTGAAGTATTCATTTTGTGTAACTAAATGGACAAAGAACATAATAAAAAGTTTTTTAAAAAACTCTTTAGGAACTTAAAGTGTTGTTAATAAGTCAATTTCCCAATTAAGTGCTCAATTTTGTGTTTTGACAATAATCGCTGCAATTCGCCAAGAATATCACTTTTAAGGAAGGTTTTAGTTATCGACTATCTTCTTATTATTGTTTATTGACCTAATATACCGAAAAAAGTGTGAATTCTGAAGAAGAAGTGATAATAAATAAAAGATTTTGTTTGCAATTTCCAATTTGTTTACATCTGAAATATTTTCAATTTTAGTCACACCAATTGTTCAAAGTCAGTTCTTGGTTATGTTTTGAAAAATATGTACGATTCAATAGATAATAATTTTCTTTCTACTTTATATAAATATAAATTCCTAAAAGGTGAAGATGTGCGTGACAAAGAGTTTGAAACAACTGGGTGAACTATTAAATAGTCAATTGAGGGTATTTTTATCTTTTTCCCGACGCCTCTACCGAAATTCTAAATTTGTGTTACTTCAATGGTGCACTCAACAAGAAATGGTTATTCCACTACATAAAGAAGTATGCCGAAGTTTTCTGAGCTTATAGCACTTCCTTATTACTTATATATTCTAAGATGGCAACTGAAGAACTGTCAAAGTAAATTTCAGTGCAAAGATCAGAGCGTTTACAAGAAATCGTAAAAATGTGTTTATATAAATTTTTATTTCTAAGCTGTAACTTGCCAAACATCAATCAGCGGTAAGTTGTCAACCCTAAACGAAGCCCTGATCAGAATGCGGGATCCCGCATGTGCACGAACTTACACATTTTGCGTTCCATAGCGCCTCATGCCAGGAAAAATGGCGGAGAAAAAATCGGCGTCACATGTTCCCCTGCTGCACGAACTTACCCAAACTTTTTAGCTGATGCATGATCGGCCATCTTTTCTTGCAAAAGTACAAACAGCTGTTCGGTGCTTTGGTTTAGAAATGAGGTTAGGTTGAGTGCCTGTTTTATAGTCAATTAGTGAATTGATTGAATAAAGTTATTAATAAAGCAAAATTTGGTGATTGAAAATTAGTTACATTAACAATTTATAATTAGAACTGCGGTTTAAATAAATTCCGTGTGTTCTGTGAATTTTCTTCTTCTTGATTTTTATGAGTTTGCATGAAACATGTTTCCTCGACTTTTTGGTTTGTGTACACTTTTTCTCTCACCATATGAGTAAGTATTTACACGGAAAGTTTGTGCACGAAAATCGGTGGAACAGACCTATTGTCCACAGATCAGCGTGTAAAATTTGGGCAAAAGGGGAAATTACTCGACTTTAAGTCCAAAAGTAAACAGACGCAGTGTGGACTAAAACTTTCGATTTTGTGTAAAACTTTCGAGTAAACAGACAGACTTTTAATATCTATTATGACATTTTGAAGCCGATGCAAATTAAACAAACAAAACAACTACCCAACCACAATTGATGATAATATTGTATAAAACTACCTGAATGTTTTAGCTCACGGGATCATAAGAGATTACGATTAAATACTTTTGTTGTAGTTGTTTGGTTTGTTTGACTTACACTGACTTCAAAATGTCGTAATAGATATAATATTAAAAATTATTTTATGCTTTTTAAGCGCTTTTTGTGAAGTTGGTTCTACTTTTTTTTAAAATATTTTATTTTTCACGTTGCAGTGTTGTTCTACCCTGTATAACAAAAAAAGAACCATCCAAATCTGTCTACGCGTTAAAAAGTAAAGTTCAACCCACTACCCCCATCCCATCAAAATTGTTTTTCTCGTGGTATCAATCTGGGAACATACTCTACCCAATATAAAAAAAACATCGAAATTGGTCCACGCGTTACGAAGTTAGACTACCTCTCCCCATACTCTAGGCCACATTTTTTCTCCTATCAGCAATAGGGGATCATACTATGTACAACAAAAAAAGAACCATCCAAATCGGTCCACACGTTACAAAGTTAGGTTTCACCCCCACCCCACCAAAATTTTTTTTGACATGGAACCAATCAATAACAAATCGGTAATTAATAATTCTTTTTTATACGATGTGGCCAAAGCCTAGGGGACAACTCTAGCATTGTTTTGGGTGGAAGGGAATTAGTTTAAGGGAGTGAGGAATCTTGAGTCTTGTTCCATTGCTGCGAGCTAGACAACAGGCCAGAGACATATTACTTTAATGTCTTAATAAAAAGCTCACGGGGAGACCTGGTCTCGAAACCGGGACCCATGGGATGGTGGTCGTGCTGCTCAACGAATTGATCCAACTCCGTCTCCGTCTTATTTAATTTTGTTTTTGTATCAAAACTTTTCTGCTTTTGAAATGAAAAATTGGTAGTCATTTCCTCTAAATAGCTTCAAGTAGAAACATGAAATTGGTACAAATTGGACTTTAAGTAGAAGAAGACAGTGCTGGAGGTTAAAGTAAAAAATCATAAAATAATTCATCATGAAATGGGAACTGGTAACGTGATGTAGTTAAAAACTTGAACAACTTTGTACTGTTTTCACTTTTAGTGTTATTTTGTGAGAAGACACAAAAGAAAAATAAGAGCGGATGTGACGCAAAACTCTTACATGTGTTAAGGTAGCCATCTGTTTTGTTACTCCGTCGATACTGTTTTGATTGTGAACATTTTCGTCTTTTATATAATTTTGAAATTTACTAGCAGTGTCTTCTTTATTATATCCTGAAAGTAAAAAAATATTGTTATGCAAATTATATTTGTACACAGAAATTGTATTGTACCTAACAAATTTAACATCTCAGTACGAGGATTTACTTCAAAATTAGCTTTTAAGAAGTACCACATATAACGACGGTCTTGATCGGTCGTCTCGTCAGCTTTCTGTCGACAATATTCTATAAAGTTGCCTTCTTCCAAAGTTTTTTCAAGGGAACTAGATCGTTTAATTAATTCGGGTTCCGTCACCACTTGATTGATTGTGACACTCCTTCGATTCTTCTGGTTAAACATAACCAAGCGCCCTCCAAACTAAATTTCTGTTAATACATTGAAATTACATAAATATAATACATACCCCAAACGAAACACCAGACGGTCTTTTAATCCACTTAGGAGTTTTCTTTAAATCTGAATATACAATATGACTTGTAGACTGAGGGATCGGTGCCTGAGCAAACTGATCCATGCCAGGAAATGAGTCGGCAATTTTGTTTGAAGTTTGCACTTGCTGCTGACTTCCTCCGAAAAGAGAATAAATAGACACATTGCCATCTAAGCTGGAACTAGCTATTAAAGCGGGATTTCTTGGGCACCATTGCACATCTGAGTACCATTGAATGGTTGTAGCGATTTCGGAAAGAATTTCTCCTTCCTAAAAATATGAAGATATTAAAGGCAACTCTGAAAAAATTGCTTAACATCATTCTTACAGGTAGTTCTGAATTTGGATTCCAGCAATATATTTTATTATCCTTTCCACATGATACCATAAGATCGGAGTCGTTCGGGCACCACGTTAAGCCTAGTACACCACGTTGGTGGATTTGTATTGTTTTTGCTGGTGCTGTAGCATACCTTAAGTCCCAAAGTTGCAAAAAAGGAGCTTGATCTTCTTCAGATGCAAGCCATAATTGAGTTGCTATATCTGGATGCCACTGCACTGCTCTCCACCTAACTCTAGATTGCGTATCACATAATTTTATGATTTGCTCATTTTTTCTTAAATCCCAAATAACACATTTAGAGCTAAAGACTGTAGACAAAATATGCTGAACCTGTTTATTCCAAGCTACGTTTTGTATATCTTCCAAAGGCTGCGTTTTAGTCCCCGGCGCCATGGGAGTCGATGTATTGTTTAAGTCCCAAATGAATATTTCCGATTCCGACGCAGCTGAGGCTAGTAAATTGTGTTGGAATGGATTAAAATCTAAACCACGAATAGGACCGCTATGTTTATCCTGACGGGCTATTAAGCCGTCTTCTTTTGCAAGCACCTTTGCAGCATTGTAGATTTGCAAGTGACCCCCTTCACATCCGGCAACAATCAAACCATTTGGATAAGTGCCAGAAAAGCCGGTTGGGCTCCAAACGATTTTTTGAAACCTTTAATTGAAATTCGTTCCATTATTTACGTATTAATTGTTTTTAACTACCTATAAGGACTCTGTTGGCAGCCTTTCAATTCGAGATCATAACCAGGATCGCTTAAATTAGGTGAGTAAATTTCCAGTACTGTGTTAGCATTTGTTGCATCCAATTGTTGAGCAGCGGTGCCGGCTGCTAATAGAATTGGATATTGCTGATCTGGTGACCAGGCAACATTTACAGTTTTTTGTAGCTCCTTTACTTTCATCTCGAATTAATTATTCCTAATTTGTATACTGTTTATGTAAACTGAAAGAATATAAATAGATCAATCAGTGAAACGTCAGTCTTTTTGATTTTGTTTAAATAACTGGAAATATATCACATAAACTCATTTTTTGACTATTTGAGGTGTTTTGTTTCAAATTATATTTATTTTATTCTTACCAGTTAAATAAGAATATAATAATTTTAAAAGATTACACAGAAAAAAGTGGACATCAATCGAATTTAACTTGTCACAAAACGTCAACACTTCCAACGTGGCTGATTTGGTAGACGTCTTCATTATCGACTTTAACGTTATGTTTACTTTTATTTTTCTAATTTTAAGGAATTTATTTACACAAACTCTCTTTTGTATTGTTCAAAATGTATTAAATTTTGCGGTAAGTTATTTTTTGTAGTTTAATGTATTAAAATTATGTTAGATTAATTTTAAAAGCTGTATATGAACCGTATTGCTATGTTAATTTTTAGAAACTGTATTGTCACTATTAAAATTTGTAATTTTTGATTAATACAATTTAAATTCTTGTGTAATTTATACTTTTTTCGATAAAATTTATTTTATAATATTTTTTGAAAAGAAATTTGCATTGACAAAAATAATACATAAGCTCAGTTACAGATGTCGCTAAAAAATTTAACGAAAATTTAAGTTCTGTGGAATTGCTATTTTTCCGTTCTTTTCCACTTTGATCGTGAAACAAGATGCAGCAGAAGGTTAGTTTATTTTATAAGTTGGCTTATTTTGAAGAAGTAATAATCGTATTATAGTGAAATAACAAATATGTTTCTTTCTTTTAGCGAAGAGAACCAGTTCACGCTGTTCAAGTCTTTGGACGCAAGGTAAATTATTAAGAAAATTAATTTTAAACTTTTTCTGCACGTGTTTCACAAGATGACATTTGGAATTTCTTAAAGCAAACATGGATAAAACCTATATTTTTAAGATATGGGTGGTGTAGACGAGTTTGTTTGTAGAAATAAATTCTAATTCCCCTTTTTTGACTCTGTTGGGTAAATATCTCAATATGATATCGATGGGGGGATACAATAGTGTGTCTCCCTTACCAAGCACTTCTGTTTTTATGAGCAATTTGCTAAATAAGAGACCGCACAGCGCGAAATATATCGAAATATATTGAAACTTTGTTATATTACGAGAAAATAATGTTTTATCATTTTAGAAAACTGCCACTGCAGTTGCTTATTGCAAAAGAGGCCGAGGACTACTTCGGGTCAATGGACGTCCATTGGATACAATTGAACCAAAAGTTCTGCAATACAAATTGCAAGAACCACTACTTCTGCTAGGCAAGGTATGTAAAAGCTATATACTTTTCTTAATTCTAAGCTAACTAATTACCAGCAAAATTTAGTGCAATAGTTTAATTTTTCGTGTATCTATAAAATATTGTATCATAGCTTTCGATAAACTCAAAGACAAGCTTTGTCAACTAATCGGTCATAAGGAATTTATACCTTACTCTTGCAACAAAAGGTGTCAGGCAAATTAACCTTTCTGCGAACGATATGCTTTCTTTCTTGAAAGGAGGGTTTGAAGTATTTCCGAAATAAGTTTAATTTCATACAAATAAAGATATAAACAGTTAAAAACATCGTTTAAGGAAATCTGTCTACAAATTGCACAAAGTAAAACTTTAGTTAGTTAATTGCTGTTTTCAGAAAAAATAAAAATTATTGCGATCCGTAAGAGTTGCTCTGTTTTTCTCTGGTTCCCGTAACACTTTGTGGACAATGGGGCGGGGAAAACAACTGCACCTGATTCGGGCAATTACAACTATGCCTACAGTGGATTCTGAAGTACTGACATTTTGCTGCAACCTTAAGGTCTTTTATCGTAATTTGTTGTCAGGTACAGAAAACCATTAATCGGTGCCTAGGGGGCTCGGACCTGTTATTTCTGGAATAAACAATTCACACGGATCGTAAAAGTAAATATTAGACATAGAAACAATTTTTAGGTCTGTTTACG
This sequence comes from Leptarthrus brevirostris, assembly GCA_964036015.1. Classification (NCBI taxonomy): domain Eukaryota; kingdom Metazoa; phylum Arthropoda; class Insecta; order Diptera; family Asilidae; genus Leptarthrus; species Leptarthrus brevirostris. Next base: position 136,060,520 of record OZ038372.1, on the reverse strand, counting down.
TACTTTTTGATTAGAAATATTCTGAGTAAAAATGTTAAATAGGAGAAGTTACCAAATACCAATAGTACGTGAACGAGTTTGAGTAGTCTTGGACAAAAACTAAAGCAATAACTGTCAAAGTGACAATTAGTGGCTTTAAAACAAAGCTTAACAAAATTACTCAACTTATTTCTTCGGGTAAATTTGGACTAACATTTTTAAGTAGGGGAAATATTACGTCATCAAATTTCCCCCCATTTCATGAGTACGTGAACGCGTTTGAGTAAAAATATCATAATGCATTTACCCAAAACTAAGTACGTGAACAGACCTTTTCACTCGCGCCCTTGGCGTGACGTTTTCTGTATAAGAAAAGAACTCTTAGCACGCGCCTGATACAGAGGTCTGCTAAATATCTTAATGTCGCAGCTCAAATTTACATACTTGTAGGGCCTGCTTTATTAAACTAAATGCCACGTTTGAATGCTTTAAAAGATTTACATTTTACAAATAATCGGTCGTTTTCGCTTAATTTAGTCGTTTTTCGATTAGATTACGAAAAAAAAATATAAAAAGTTGATGAGAGGTCATGAGAGAAAATTATACAGACTTATTTGTAAAAAGTCGTTTTTTTAACATTTAAAGCTCTGAAACTATTACAAATACCTTAGAATAAAGAACGAGAGGAAAGGCTATCTCAAGTAAATGCCGCATTTTGCTTTTAGGCAAAGTGGCGAGGGGGTTAAGTGAAGTCTACAAATCTAGTCTGCTCAAGTTGTGTTTTCAAGTTTTGTCGTCTTATGTAATCACACTCGCCTCCTCGTATTGAAATATTTGGGGGCATAAGCAGTGTTTTTAAATAGTAAAATTAAGTAAATTAATAAAATATGGTCGGGCAAAGTTATATTATATTAAAAATGTTATAAGAATATATTTTAAAAACACCTAATTTAAAATATCAAAATGAGTTAGCCCCTCCTGTTTACAAGCATAATTTTACTACTTTCATGTTCGAAACGCACACATCGCTTGGGTTCTACCACATAGCAAAATGGTTACATTTATCCGAGTGATGTATTTTCCTCTAGTTCTGTATTCTAAGACAAATACTGAATTGAGATCATTTTCGTATTTTTTATAGTAAATCCCCCGTAAAAACGAACATTTAAAAAATATCATAAGGATCGGTCTAAACCATGTGACCGCGAAACTGTATAATTACCAGTACTTCTTATCACTGCACTTGTCACTGAAAATCAAGGAACAGACTTAAGTACTCGCACGCGTGCGATAGCGCTCCTGAGACATTGTCCTACCCCAACGACGTTTGCCTTAAACGGTTTGTTTGTCATTCAAATTTGGTCATATTTTGCTTTGTAATTTATCATTTCTAACTATAGCGATCTGCTAAACACCTTAATATCGCAGATCAAATGTACTTTTATGGCCTGTAACAAGCCCGGAAAACATTGCTGTTCGGGCATTTCACCACCAAGCGTTTCTTCATTACTTCATTTTTGTTGTACCACACAAACCTTACACACTGATGTCATTGACGCCTTTTAAGCTCAATACTTGGACAAAACGAGCACAGAAGAGTTTTCCCTTTAAAAGAAAAGTATTGCGAGAAATAGTACGAACAAGTATAATTCCCCAAACTTTTCCTATTCTTTACTGTAGCAAATTTCGGGTTGTTTACACACCACCATGCTCAGCTATTCGTGACATCTTCCGGGCTTGTATCTAAGTAGGCTGTGGTTTCAGTTTAAGCAATCGATTCGAGCAAGCTCTTAGTCTTATGGTAGGGATAATTTATTCTGACACATCTGGTAACTAGCTCGAATTGAACCTACAGCTGAGTACAGACCAAAATCAAGTAAAAGCTATACACAACTAAGAAATGTGTGGAACCAGTTCAGGAGCTCAATGTCCACATCAGATTTTGAAATATTCGTCATAACCAAGGGTCCGGAAAGAAACGATATGCGAACTGTTCTTAAACGTTCCGGGAACTTTTATTTCCTTTCAAAACGAAATAAAATTTTTTAAGAAATTTCGTTCCGGAGAGAAACTGAAAATATCGTTCGGCGGAACGAATTCATTTTATAAATAATAAAAAGTTCCTTTTCGGAACTGTTCCGATTAAATTTTAGAATAAAGTTCCCATGTTCTATATAACCAAGTGGCGCCTATCTGCAACTTTATGTTTAGGTGTCTTGTAGTAGAGGTGGTGGGTGATGTGCCGGCTGGTGGATGCAGGGTTCTCAACCGTCCTATAAATCTAGTACGTTTACTATAATTTGACTAGTTGTACTATCCGCAATCCTGATTCCATTATAGTACGCAAGTGTACTATAATTTCACTTCGTCGAAATTTGCTTTTAAGTTTCACTTAATTAATGCTTTCACTAACTAGCTAGTCACTCAATTGTTCGATTCTTCACCAAGTAACTTTTTGCAGCTGATCTGAAATTCATGTTGTAAAGCTGCCTTGACAAATGCATATGTACATGCCTTCAATATATTAAATTTAATCACAACATTATTAAAAAAAATACGCGTTGAACTTAGAACCTCGTTGTTTTTGGAAAGTCTGTTATAAATAGAACGATTTTACACTCGACATAGAGGGATTTACACATTTTTGGATTGGTGTTGTCGTTTTTACGAAGCATACTATAGTTCTCAGGTTGATACTATAATTTCACCACCGCGATACTATCTCCCACTCTAGCCGACCTGAGAACCCTGGATGGATGCTCAGTGCGTGGGTGAATGGGTAGTGAGTGGTTGAATGAAAGGAAGAAGTCTGGTAATTATAAGAAAGTGAATCTCACCTGTAACTTAATTACAAGGTGGCTTGTGCTTGGGGTGGTTTGTGCTTGGGGTGTTTTGTGAGTTAGTGAGACGGGTTAGGAGTCATTGTTGGTGATATGTGGGTGTTGGGCTGGTAGATGGATCGGGGGTAGGCGCCTACAATCCAACCAACCTCAATCCACGCCACACTCATCTACAAATCTATCTGCCAGCCAATCACCCACATACCATCAATATTCACTACTCACCAACCACACACCCACCCACCACCACCATTAAAAATTGGAATAATGATAAAATTGTTTAAAGAGTGGAATCTTTCGTTTCTAGAGGGAGTAAAGTTCTTTTGTGAACGTTTGAAAGATTTTTATCGGATAAAGTTGCGGAGCGGAACTTTTACGTCGGAACAAAATAATTTCGTTATGATAGGAACTTTTTGTTTTATTTCATTTCTTTCCAGACCCCTGGTCATAACACGAATGTAGAACAGTTTACCATATTCTGTTTTTTAAACGATATCTCCTTCACTCAAGCCCAACCCATCTTATTCTCAATTCCTTTCCTGCCAAAGGATGTGGCATCATAGGGCGTCACCTGAAATTTGACATTATAAAAGTGCAGTTTAATAAAAGTCCGCATCATATAAAAATAACAAAAGTGAAATTCACTCCGAAAACTCGTCCGCTACAAATACAGTTTCCTACGAGCTAGCTAATAATTTCCTTGATTTCACCGTTCATGCAGCTAATTTTAGTCGAACACAAACTGAGTCCTGAACTGGTAATAATTCCCAGTCCCACACCTAGTTTTGCAACTGATATTCCTTAAAGGCGCTTAAATAGTTCGAGAGCTCTTAGCGCAGTAAAAACTATATCTTACGGTTTGGACAAGGCCTGAATCCAATCATCTGGATTAATTTTTTTCGTGCAATAAGTAAGCAGTGTCCCCGCAAGCGTGATAAAAAAATAGTAGTCGTTCAACGGAATTTTCAGATCCAACTTATTTGGAACAATTTTCACTTTTTCTGATCTCTTCTGTTCTGTTTAAATAAGTATGTTCTAGTTATCAGCCATAGAATATAATCAACGTTAGGATTTTATCTTTTTTTACCGAACTACTAGGCACTAATATAAAAATGCTTGTGTGCACATTTCATTCATGATGTTTTTTCTTATCCCGAAATTGAGATTTTGTGAAAATACTTTTATAGAACTGAAAAAAGATCTTTAAACTAAGTTTTCCTGTATATTTTCTATTACTAATAAAACTAAATGTTGTTTTCAGGAAAAATTTGCTGGAGTTGATATTCGCGTTCGTGTAAAGGGTGGTGGTCATGTTGCCCAAATCTATGCTATCCGCCAAGCCATCTCAAAGGCATTGGTTGCATTTTATCAAAAATGTAAGTATAATCAGCTGAACATGTAATTCTAGTGAACCCTTTCAATACCAGATTTTTACTAGGATACTTTATTCCTCTTAAAAGATAGGAAAAAGGGAAATCAAAGAGTTTGCTATTACCAACCAGCCTGATGGTTTATTTTCATAGTCTGGGTGTTGCGAACACAACAAATTTTTCAATTTCCAATTTATGTTTGAAGAATTCTTACATTTTGTTTTTATAATTTTCAGATGTTGACGAAGCTTCCAAAAAGGAAATTAAAGACATTCTAATTCAGTACGACAGAACGTTGCTTGTAGGAGATCCACGTCGTTGCGAGCCCAAGAAATTCGGAGGTCCAGGTGCTCGTGCACGGTACCAAAAATCTTACCGTTAAAATTATTTTATGGATTTTACTACATAAATATAATTTTTAAGAAAAGTGAATTTTTATTTTTAGAAATTATTCTTAATTAACTAAGCTCAGAAGCAACGACGTTGCAATATGGCTTGTAGGAAGATAGCGTTAGTCATTTGGGTGTCCGATATAGTATTTCGTCGTCGTGCATAGGACAAAGTTTATTTTCCTTCAAATAGCTTGCTTGTATGAGGTCATTAGCAGTGTTAAGGTGATGTAATTGCTGGTGTCGTAAAAACAGGTCATTTTTTATTAAATAACTTACAAAATATAAATTCCATATCGGATTCAATAAAACGCGGAGGGCGTATAAAACTTGACTCGTCTTCAATTTATTGCATTGAGCAATAAAGTCGCCCGAATTGCTAGGGTCTGTAAACATCTCTGTCCAGCCTCGCTCCCTGAGGAGTCACGATTCCCTGTACGGGAGAAACACGGAACTTTGTATGGTATACACGAGTCCGTTACTGCGATGTCTTCCCTGTTCAATGAGGATTTCGCCAACCTTGGCTTTGTGTTATACTGAAGTCTCCCGAAATAGATACAAATGACATCAGTTTTTTCACAAGATAAAACATAAATTGCAATCCGTGTGATTTTAGCAATTGCGTATATAAATTCCAATTCGAACGGACTTGTTTCGTGGAGTTTAGTTGGATTTAACGAAACTCAACTCCCCTTTCCATGAGCACTAACTGGAGTTTTAAGCTTTGGAGCTAACATGATTCCAAGATACATTAAACTTTTCAGTTACCTCAATGCTTGTTCCGTTGTACAATATTTGCTGACAATATTCTTGAAGCTTTTCTATCATTTGGTAAAAGTAGTGGGTTCAGTAAGCATCCCTGCCTTAAGCTTGGGTTAGTGTAACTTTTCAGATAAGTCTCGATAAGATCTGCTGAAGCAAGTGTTATGCAGGCGGAAATCAAAGGATAAAGTGGAGGTCAAAGGAACAGAAGGCGGAAAATATGTACGTGCGAGGAAACTTGCTCTGGAATTGAGATAACAAGAAGTTCAGGAATGCAATCAAAGAGAACCTATAATAAAATGCATGAAATATGGATGTATAACGTCAGCGATAACTTATGCTGATAATCTTATCAAAGTAATCTCGTGTGTACAGCAATAACAGTCTTTGTAATCAACGGAGTTCTTCTACTGGCAAAAATCTAACTTGCTAGAGCTCCTTGAATTTAATTAATGGTTATGATGAAACTCAACTCTAAATGCAAGAATGAATCCTCTGGCGATATAGCTGCGGTTGCTGGCAGTCCGCTCCGAAAAGCACATTCACCAACCATTTAAATGAATTTGGAGAGCTTTCCAACAACAACTGCCGTAGTAGGCAGATTAAGTTGGCAACAGTTCAATTTAATTTGTTATAATGTTTTTGCAGCACTATATATTTCAAATAAAATTGGTCGGCAACCACACCCTGTATGAGGAGGAGGACTACATGCACAGAACTGTATTTACTTCAATAAATGCGAATTTGATTTGAAAAATATATAATTAAAATGACGGTTATTTAAATGAACTGCAACAAACTTCATCTGTCTACTCTGGCCGTTGTTGTTGGAAAGCTTCTTTACATGTGTGTTCATATCTTCATAGTGCTTTCCACTTCAGAATTGAGAATTATAGTACAGTGCATAGCTCCTTTGAAAAGCAAATGTCAAATCGAATTGTCAACGGTTAACGCGCGACGCTGATTTCGCTTGGGATGGAGAATATTTATAGAATTTTAATAGAAATAACATAAAACCATGTACATTAAATCTGTTATTATCGATGGTTTCAAGTCGTATGGTCGGCGGACAGAAATTCATGGTTTTGACCCCGAATTTACTGCCATAACAGGATTAAATGGGACCGGTAAATCAAATATTTTGGATTCTATTTGCTTCGTGTTGGGTATAAGCAACTTAGGACAAGTAAAAGAGGATTTGTTTGCGCTTTTATTCTATTATATGTAATTATATTTTAGGTTCGAGCAACATCATTACAAGATTTAGTTTTTAAGGGAGGACAAGCAGGTGTCACAAAAGCTACAGTAACTTTGGTCTTTGATAATAGCGATCCCGAACAGTGTCCACTGGGATATGAAAAATGCAGAGAAATATCAGTTACAAGACAAATAGTTGTGGGTGGAAAAAACAAATACATGATAAATGGAAAAAACGTTTTAAATAAAAAAGTTACTGATCTGTTCTGTTCAGTTCAGCTAAATGTGAACAATCCTAATTTTCTTATTATGCAGGGACGTATCACAAAAGTTTTAAATATGAAACCTCAAGAAGTATTTAATTTAAAATCAAATAAAACCTATTTGTGTTAATTATACTATTTTCGCAGATACTATCAATGATTGAGGAAGCTGCTGGGACAAGTTTATACGAATCCAAAAAAGAAGCAACGACAAAATTAATTGAGAAAAAAGATGCTAAAGTTCGAGAGACAAACACATTGCTCAGAGAGGAAGTTGAACCAAAACTTGAGAAGCTTCGACAAGAACGTTCTACGTACTTGGAATTTCAAAAAATTTGTCGTGATATTGAATATCTAACTCGAATACACATTTCAGCCAAATATTTAAAGCAAAAAGAATCTCTAGAGGCAACAGAAAAAAATTATGAAAATCTCATTAATTACATAGAAAATAGCAAGAAAAAGATTATTGAGAACGAGCAAGAAATTGTAAATTCGGAGGAAAATGCTAGTAGAATTCAACATAAAATTGATAATGAAAGTGGAGGAGAGTTAAAGGAACTTGAAGAACAACTTTCAAGTAAAACTTCACAAGAGGCAGAATCATCCGGAAGAATGAAGGCAGCCCAGGGTACAATTGATCAAGAAAAGAAAAAGCTGAGAACTCTTGGAAAAAGTATTAAAGACGATGAAGATGCCCTTTTGAAGAAAGAATCACAAATGCAAAAGGTTTGTTATGTGTTTTTGGAATTTTTCGCCCTTAGTAGTTTATTAATCAATTATGTTGCATACTCAGAAATCAGTAATGATTCAAAAATATTCAAAGTAAAGCAGACCACATACGATCAATTCTACCGTCAAGTCTGCAGCAGACCACTCACGATCAAGTTTACCGTCCAGTTTGCGTGATGCCGCACCAGTTGAAATCATGGCGTCCCCAGTGGCGGACGACACCACGTTAGCCATCCTAGGCTTATTGCTCGCAATTGAGAACCAAAACGAAAAATCGTTCGGCTGCAGATGCCGACTAACGTCATGCATACTTGACCGCTCATACACACGTTCAAGTTTGCATGATGCTGCAGGCTTGATCAAGTCTGCAGAATCGAAATTCAATTTTTCCTTCATGTAGACTTGTCATGCACAATGATAACCATACACCGTCATGTATACTGGACGCCGCGTCAAGTCCGCTGCAGACTTGACGGCAGACTTGATCGTGTATGGCCTGCATAAGTCATTGAATTAAAATACCATTCTACGCTTAGAAAACTTTGGCATTTTTTTTAAGGGCGCACATAGGTTTAAAGCAACGAAAAAGTAAATAAAGGTTAACATATTTTAAAAATATAGTTAATATATAATTTACGAGTTATCAATTTGTTGCGACAAAATTAATATAAAACTTGCAAAATTACTGCTTTGGAAATTGCAGGAAGTTTAATATTCTTTAATGCTCGAGGAGATTTTGATTTCCCTATGATCAACACAAGTTTATGAGATTCCGTAACATTTAAACTACGTAGAAATGTTACTCGCTCCTTTGAAACCTTGCGACCTGGAGTCGTAAATTCCTTCGCATGCACAAGTGCCTTTGGTGTAAGCATGCGCCGAAAAAGAGCACTTTCATCCTTGTTATAGAAGTAAAAGCTAAGATTTTCTGTGGAGGGTTCGAGAACAGTTGCTGGTTGAAATAGAGGCCCAAAACGACTTAGTCGCTATCAAAAATCTGTAACTTTTGTTGTGTTGAAGATATCATAATGAAACTTTGGGAAATCAATCTTAACATTATCACCTATTAATTTTGTTAAAAAAAGAGTTCAATTGGTTTACAGGATGCCACAAAATATATTAACAAAATTTGAAGTAGACAATAAATGAATTATTAGCGTTATCTAAAAACTTTTAACATTTTTAACTTAATCTTTAATTATTTTATTATCTCCATGACAATATTTAATTAAAAAAAATTTACAAATATGTACAAAAATATATATACATATCTATTCAAATTCTAATCAGCTGGCTGCAATACTTTCGACCGTATTATCTACATTTTCATCTGTGTGTAGTAAATTAGTTATTTCCTCAGGATATTCCCTGCTTCTAAACGGTTTGTCCCGCATTCTCCGAAATGATGAGATGTATGGATCTGATGATATAAGCAGCATATTCATGAGATCAACGTTTTGTTCTGTCCTTGAAATTTTGTTGTTGTTGTGTTTGGCTTCCTGAGCTTCTTCCGACAATTTGCCAATTAGCAAAAAACAGTGCAGTATTATATTTTTTCCATGCCTTAAAACTTTGTGGACTGTCGATGTTAATTTTCTCCAGGCATATTTCTCATTTTGTAATATTTCTGTTTATTATGCATATGTTCCGAATATTTCCGCATTTATAGGAAGACCACAAGAAAGAACATTTAATATGGTCTTAAATCTCTTTATAATTTCCACGTCCACTTTGGTAATATCCGCTTTTATTTCCGGGTATTCAAAAAACCTCCTCGCAGTGTTCCCGTAATTTGTACTTCCAAATCCTTGCTTAGGTGTATCAATAATTAAACCCAGTTGTCGTCTGAACTCTTGTTGTATCCTGTATGTCTCTTCCAGTCTCTTTCGCTTATTATCAGGGTTATTTCGAACACCCTCATCAGTAAAACTCAAGTCGTAACTCATATAACTCATCAACACTAAAGTGGTGTCATCTAAGCTTTCGATTTCATCCTTTGATTTTATCTTTAAAATTCTGTTCGCGGTTGAAACAAGAAAATTTTGAAAAGGTACCGAAGCGGAAGTATCGATAGTTTGCAGCATTTCAGGCAAACACTCTTTTTTTGCTGCGAAAATTTTGTTATAGGTTGGTAAAGCATAGTGGTTTCTTTTTTTGAATTCATATCTAAGAAAATTGTACTTATCTTTAGAAAGTCCCAAGGCTAAAAACAAGGACAAAGCGTCCTCTGGAGTGAATTTCTGCGGCTGGTCTTTTGGAGTGGCGATACTCTCTTTATACGCACAAACTTTTCGTATTTATTATCAAATTTGCCAAAGCAGTGTTGTGTTTCCTCTTTTCAATTAAGATAGACAAAGTTCAAAACGCAAAATATCTTCCCTTTAAGTAGCTAAGTTTTCCGTTACCTTCAAGTACCTGCAACTTATGCTTTTAAACACAAACGATTACAATTTACAATTCTCCCTTACCTCAGGTAATTATAATAATATTAATAAGGAACAAGGTAGACTTTACTTCAAATGCATTTTCTCCGAAGGTCGCAGATGGTCGCAGCCAATTTTTTTTACGAGGCACTTTAATTTGATACCAATTAGAACGTGGATATCTCTCGACATTTTTTTTTAAGTTAAAAAGAAACACAAATTTGAACGAAATTTAGCCCTTTGTAATTAAAATGCTATTATTAAAAAAACTATTTCACTTTTATCATAACTTATTGGCCTAATAGCTCCTCCTAAGTGATTTCATTAATAAAATTCAACCTTTAAGAAAAGGTCATTTCGGTTCAATCCATTGAAAATAAAAACTTAATAGCAAAACAAATGTATACCAGTGTTCCTTTTTCGTAATGTAAGAGATTTTTAAAAAACAAAAGGAAACATTCTGCAGAAAAAAGAATCATGTTTTGAACTTGTATCTTAAGGTTGGCTGAATTTTAGCAAAAAATCCTGCCGATTACAATATGCAAAAAAGTGGTTTCATCTCATATTTACGCTTGTACCTTCTATGTAGTAATAACAGAAGTCTGATTTAATGGTCCAGACAAATTAGTTTCAAAACACGACTACAGTTGACTGCAGCAGTTGGTTTACTTATTGAAAAGTTATATCAAATTGAATGCAGTTGAGTACAGCTGGCGAGGAACGACTTGCAATCCTGGGGCCTTATTACTGAATACGATTCGATTGTAATCGATCGCAAATATAGGACATTTAGGATTGAATGAGATTAAAAAAAGATATTGTACATGCGTGAGTTGCTAGCTTTAGGTCCATTTAATTCTAAATTTGCTATATTTACGATCGATTGCAATCGAATTGTATTAAGTACGCTTCTGTAATCAATGTTTACATGATAGCTGGCAATACTGATTTAAAAATTAAGATTGCAACTTATACTACATGCATCCTACCGTCATGCTCGCTAATATCAACTAAAACTGCTTAGCGTCAAATTTCATGCAGATAAATTCTTTCTTTATTTTACACTATGTACAATGTACATAGTTCAAAGGCACTTGAACTCAGCCCGATTTTTCTTTAACAGTCAAATTGTGGGCAAGGCATTTATTCCCATTTACTCAAAAGTTAACGAAAACTTAATTGTCTCATTTTTGCTATCTCATCGATTTCTGGAGCAGAATTTGCAGCTGGCGCTTGGTGCTGGTGTGTGCTGCGCAACCTGTCAAATGTAAGCATTCGATACCGCTGATAGAACTTTTAGTTGGTGGCGGCGCGTGGTGCTGGCGTGCACTTTTGTCTACTTTCAATTTTTGGTGCACTGGATTTGGAGCTGGAATTTAAAGGAAAATTTAATCAAAATTATTCGGAAAGAACATGTATTGTGGGATTTGTCACATCCCGAATATAAAATTTAGAAACGAAGCAAACACATCAGCGCAGAAAAGAGCGCCAGCGCCAGCCGTCAAAAAGAGCGCCAGCTCCAAATTCTGTTTCCCACTTAAATCAATGAAGAGAGAACTCCAATAAAAATATGGATCCGTTTCAGGAACAAAGAGAGTCTTTCTTGTATCTCGACCTGGAGAGTCCTCCGACCCACAGTGAAGCCTCCAGTGTTGTCTAAAATCAAAACTGTAAAAAGTCTGTAAATTTTGGTAAGTGAACGTAAAAATAATAATTTGTAATAAATTAACAGAAAGCCCAGTGTGAGTTATTCATTTTCCTTCAATTTGACGTGGCTAGTGAACTTAAAAGAAGCACTCCTAGTATCCCTAGTACCCAAAATAGTACAGTCAAGAATGTCAAAAATGCGATGTTTCAGAACACAAATAAGTTGACTATTCTTATTTTTGATCTTTTTTTATTTCTTTTACAAAAGCTATGAGTAAAATGGCTTTAGTGTAAAATATAAATAGTAAATGCAGTTTTACTGTTGTATCCAGCACTGGTGCGCCTAGAACACACCTTCGCGTAGAGCTGGGTGTGAAATTGGAGTACAAAATGTAACTTATTCCCCTTCTGCTCTACGTCTACATCTCTCTCTAGTTCCCGTAACCCATTGTGGGGCATGGGGCGAGAGAAGAACTTTACCCAATTCGAAACAACGATTGCAAGTGAACCTACAATTTAAAGTGGATTCCGAATCACCAAAATTTTTTTTTGCAACCCCAATGGCACTTTTATCATAATCTTTTGTCAGCAGAAAACACCATGGGTCGCCGCAGGTGGGTTTCGAACCTGAGACCATAACATTGGAAGGTCGACACTTTGTCCCTTACTCCACCAACGACTTAGTATTTTTCTACCGTCCAACTTCTAACATAGACCCCTTAAATTAAAGTTTTCAGAGAAATTTTTTGTGAAGCTCATGTTTTTATCTATGCTTTACACAATGTGTCTTTTTTTTATCTAATAACTCTTGAACCAACAAGAAGTTTTGCGCCTTAAGAGTTATAGTCCTTTTTATTTTAACTTTTACTTTATATTAATCTTCTCGGTAATAATAATTTTTTTTTAAATATTAATTTAGGTACAAGGACTTTTTCAAAGTTTAAAAGAGGCAGATGAACGCGATGGAAAGGCATACGAGGCTGCACAGAAGAAATTTGAAGCCGTTACGCAAGGCCTGACTACAAATGATGAGGGAGAGTCTTCTTCTTTACAAGATCAACTAATGAGTAAGTCTTTGATTATTTAGATAAGCTTACAGCTTATTTGAAGCGAATTGAATATAATTGCCTAAAGAATATAAGAATTAGAAAGAGCTTACAGCTCTAATTTAAAGCGAAATCTACAATATTGCGAAACAGTTAGCGATGCCTTTCATTTTCTTATTACTGCGCATCAGTTTTAAAAACTTTAATACTATTCGAAAAGACAACCATTTTTTTTGTTTTGTTTTCTAGCGGCTAAACAACAAATCATTGAAGCCCAGACAACTATAAAAAAGTCAGATATGGAACTAAAACACAGTCGAAATTCGTTGAAACAGAAACAGAGTGAATTACAAACTAATGATTCTGTTTATCTTAAAGATAAGAAGATGTATGACCAAATAGAAGCTGAAATAAAAAGGCTAACGGTTGGTAGATATTAAATTATCCATTCTTGTGTCTTGTAAATTAAATAATATTTCTAACAGGCTGAAATGTCAAAAATAAACTATGAAGAGGGATCTATTGAGCAACTAGAAGACCGGCAAGGTGCACTACATCAACAAATTCGTCAATTAAAACAGCAGTTAGATAGAAAAAACGCATACCGATATGAATTACAATATCGAGATCCTGAACCCAATTTCGATCGTCGAAAAGTTCATGGAATGGTTGGAAAACTTTTTAACGTGACACATGAGCAAAACTATCTTGCTTTAATGATGTGTGCTGGAGGAAGTGTAAGTTTGAAAAAAATTACTTGTGACTTATTTAATGTTTTTAATAGCTTTACAGTTATGTAACTGACGACGATGTTACGAGCAAAAAAATTTTACAACGTGGGCAACTTCAGCACCGAGTTACAATAATTCCTATTAATAAGATTTCTTCAAATGCAGTCAAGCCATCTGTTGTGCAAGCGGCACAGAATTTGGTAATTTATTATATAAAGGTTCTTGCGATAAATATTTAAGTTGCGTTTTATTCAGGTGGGAAAAGAAAATGTTTCTTCTGCTTTATCTTTAATAGAGTACGACAGCTATTTTGATCCTGTTATGAAATACGTATTTGGCCATACTTTGATATGCAAGGATATGGACGTTGCAAAACAGGTATGGTTGAATTTAAAAATATATTTTCATTTTGCAGATAATTTTTATTAATTTACTATACTTTGAATGGAATGTAAAAAAGTAGAAAATATGCGTTTAAGCTTTCAAGAGTTGAATACGACGAACGCTTTGAAATGATATAGGTTTTTCTAGGTTTTGTAGGCACTCTCTTTGTTCTTTGGGTACTTCATATGTAAATAAATTTATAATACACTCCGTGACGAAATAACTTTTATAAAATATTGAATACCGATACGTTTATGATACACATATGTGCACAACAACAGCCAGTGGCAGACCTAATCTCTAAACCTCGTATACCCTTTTTCGTAAGAATTTTTTTAGCGTATAATTTAAAAACTCATCTGTTTTAACTGCGACAAAATGATGGGCGCAACATAAATAGGGCTCAGATTCTTTGGTTCTTGTCAGTTATGATTGAAATTTTAGAGAGTATATAACTTAATATTTCTTAAAAAGTGTTTAATACGGTAAAAGTTTATAGCAAGTACATTATTTTACCATGGGAGGAGGAGAACGACTGACTGAAGAAGAAAAAGGGAAAATCTTCGAGTAGAAAGACAAAGGCGAAAGTAATCGCCAAATTGCCTTAAAAATAAAAAGGAGCGAGCATGTTGTAAGAAATTGTTTACGAGACAAAACAAATTACGGGAAAGTCAACTGGTTGACCTCCCGCTCTTTCTGAGAGAGAAAAGAGAGCGATCCTAAGAGTCGCGTTATATTCTTCTGCAATTTCACGATCAATAGCCGTTCAGACTGGTGTCAACACGAATGTACGTAACGTAAAGAGACTTTTAAAGATATCAACTGTAATTCGCAGGCAAAAGGTGAAGCGCCGCCCACAATCAAGGCCCGACTCGAGTATGCTAGGCAGCACATGTCTTGGACTAGAGAGTGGCAAAACGTTATCTTTTCTGACAACATTTTTTTTTATTTATATGGTCCTGATGGTGCAGCATACTATTTTCACGATTTGCGGGAGGAGGAGCGAATTTTTACTAGGCGGCAAGCGGGCGGCGGATCTGTAATGGTATGGGCTGCTGTTGGATACAGAAGTAACACACCAATCAAGTTTTTGACAGGAAAAATAAATGCTGAAAGGTACAAACAACTGCTACAGGAAAAGATTTAAACTGCTGGACAATTATTGGCATTATTCCAACAGGATAATGCATCCATCCATGGAGTAAGGGTAGTAATGTACTAGTTTTCTGCACATAACATTCAATTATTGGATTGGCCAGCGAGATCTCCAGATCCTAATATATTTGAGAATGTGAGGGGAGCTCTTTCAAGAGAAGTGTACAAAGATCTTATGACACGATTAATGAATTAAAACGTTTCATCACAGAAGCCTGGAGACATATCTCTCAGGAATACATACAAAGACTTTATGATTCAATGCCAAATATAATATTTGAATTACTTACTGTTCAAGGAAAATCTACACATTATTAAAGAAATAAAAAAAATGTTAATTATTTATGCGCCCATCATTTTGTCGCATGTTAAATTGGTGGATTTTTAAATAAAGTGACAAATTTTTTCTTAGAAAAAAGATTTCTGTTTTTTTTAGCAGGTATTCGATTATTTCATTAGTGTTCATCTTAATGTATAATAACAGTTTCGAATTCTACATATTAAGAAAGTTACGATCTGAGATAAATGTGCGACTATCTTTTTGTTGCGGAGTGTAGGTGGTGTAGGTGTTGAGCTGTCGTTCGTGAGTTCCAAGTGGTAATGTGTATTAATGTGTTCTTTAAATTTGGTTTTATCCTGTTCAAAGATATTGAAGTCATCCACTCACCATGGGCACATTCGGCTCGCCTACCAATTTCAAGTAATTGACGAGATCGCTGTATTGTAACAGCTAACCGGCCAAGAACACTGCTAAGGCATTGGAAGTGACTCGTTGATGCACATAGACTGCGGCCACAATGAATTTAGATTCGTTGGGCAAGTTAAATTGTGTTACTATGATATCACCTACATGAGGCATTGCTCTGTTTTGTTTGATATGGTGCCGTCAACTCGATTTGCACCTTGTCACCCCTGACTGAGATCACAGTTTTTCGGCGCTCCTGTAACTTCTTTTTTTTATTCCTTAGACTCTGGTCTATTCGCTCGATTTCTTTTATGTTGTTTTTGACACATCTTATCTTGTATTTGCGCATCATTGCTTGCTTTTTTTCTTCGACGATTTTTGATATTTTGGTGTCTATTATGTTGAAATCAAAATTTTTTTCAAGACTACAGCCAAGAATTGATCTACTCTGAGCAGATACAAGATCATATCGTCTAAGTCCGTAGATATAACCTGCTGCTTAATTTAACACAACATTCAATTTACGTTGCGAGGCAGCATCCAGTTTACAGAATACTTCAGATCCGTAACAAAGTAATGAAACAATTAATGAGCGTACTAACATGAGCCGCGTACTTATTGAAATAAATGCGGAGAATATGGACAACATACGAAGGAATCCAAAGACTTTGGAAACAATTTTATTTATAAGCGTATCCCATGTTAAAGTTTTATTAAGGGGGGAAGTCCATGTAACAGCCTCAAAATCGGTCATTTTTTAAAGTATTTTTGAAGGTGATAAAATAATTTTATTGTTTTTAAACTTTAACATAACTTTATTTAACCATTCTGGAGTACAAAAAAAAATTTTTTTTCTTTCAAAATGGCGGCTCAGGAAAATTTTTTTTCTGCTGCCTCCGGCGCGAGGTCCGAAACTGCTCTGTTTGTCACTCATCAACCATTGATCTGAAACAAAAAAATAAAAGTTTTCTTTTAAGGACATATTAACGGAAAGGATAAACCTATAAAATAAAAAAAAAACGTATAAAATTCAATATAAAATAAGCCTTTGAAAAAAAGTCAGAATTTAGGGGTATTTTTTGACATTTTTGACCCCAAAAAAGTATTTTATTAACGCGAAATATCTGAAGTTTTAGGTTTATCCTTCCGATAGTAATGTAGAGAAAGGCCTCACCAAATTTCAGACAAATCGGTCAATAACTTTTTTATTTTTAAAAATAAAGTTTTGAGATAATCGCGTTTAAAGTTTTAGTACGGGAAAGTGACCAGTTTTAGTTACTTACCGATTAATCTGCAATCCCAGGTCCATACAATAGTCCTTCCTCCTCTTCAAAATCCTCCTCTTCGAATGCTCCAGCTAAACTACCTATATGGGACAAAAGAAATATTTCAAGTTATTATAATGGAAGGGACCCTTTTACCTGAAGCGCTCCGACTACCTGGCTCGCTACTTTACAATACGCACTCCGGCCCGCTCTATTATATTAGCTATAACTTCGTAAATATTTGAGATTTTTTTCCTCTCGTCAGTACACGCTCAATATACTATATTTTCAGATTATCGAAAAAAAAAATCGTTTTTCTGAAAATTTTACATGGACTTCCCCCCTTAAGAGTCAGCCCTAGGTTTGCAATTGAGTTGCTGTATGCGATCTCAGCTTAATTAATCATGATCTTGGGAAAACTTGAATTATCGATCTCATGCCGGTATAATACTATCGAATTCGATTTGAAGAAATTAAGTCAATTTATGTATTATAATATGGAACCAATCATGAACTGTGCGAAGATCCTTATTCATATAGTTGGTGGCACGATATATCTCCCTCTTTAAATTACAAGTTAAGCTGGCAATCATCTGCATATAAATGATATTTACAATTTCGGACAACAACCGGGAGGTCATTAATGTATAAAGAAAATAGTAAGCGACGCAAAATTGATCCTTGTGGTCCGCCGCGATTGCTTGACAGGAAAGTATCAAACTAAAAACTGTTTGCCGACGACAAATAACGCATGTAAAAGCCAGTTTACTTGCTGCATTAGAGAATCCAAAACTTGTCCGGAATTTCAGAACAGCATACCGTGATCGACTCTATCAAGTTCAAGAAGTGTCAACAAGGTTCCTTCATTGTCATCCATGACTAGACGATATTATCCACAATTTTCAGAAGCGCTGAAGTACAACTATGCCCAGGTCTAAAGCCTGATTGAAAAGGAGACAGTAGATTGTTTCTCTCTATAAAAGTTACAATTTGTTTTTGGGTTAATTTTTCACAAACCTTGGAGAAAAAAGGCAAGAATATCGATAGATCTTTATTCAATGGTATTGGATTGAGCTTTCTTAACTACTGGACGCAGCTTAAATTCTAATTAAAATGTACGTGTGGGGCGGCTGATTGCAGGTAGAACTAGCACAAATTGATGTCGATGTTCCAATGACCACCACTGATCGAGTTACCAACAGAAAATTAATAAATAAATCGATAAAGCCAGTAATAAACTCGCAACGACTGACTGACAACTGCTAGCACATCGTTCTTCTTCGAGGAAGATTACGTCGTTTCTATGAAGGTTTAGTTTAGTATTGTAAAAATGCGAAAACTTATTGAAATCAAAATAAGGCCATAACATTTAATGGAGGTTTTCGGGTTTTCTTATAAACCGAATTTTTAATATATTAGTTTATGTCAGTTGTTAGTCATATGCAGAATGTTAAAAATACCATGTGTTGTCATTGTATTTTTCGTTGGAGGCAGAGACCTAACTTAACGCTGTTGACCTATAAATAATCAATTTAACTTAAGCCCGATTCCCTAGCTCAGCGCCTTAGACGCTTGTCTCAGTCGCCTTACGGGTTGGTTATAAGAATACCAAAGTTTTTAATTGGTACTTATCAGTAGCTTTAAAGCCTGTATAATTTTTTTTATCAATATAAATATTTTTATTTAATTAGGTCACATATCATAGAAGTGTAATGTGCCGCTCTGTAACTCTTGACGGAGACGTTGTTGATCCTGAGGGTACATTATCTGGTGGTTCAAGGCCGAAAGGAGGCAACATTCTGCAAGAGTTAGCAGAAATCAGACACATTGAAGAAGAAATTAAAATGAAGGAAGAAGAGCTAAGAGCGATTAATCTTAAAATTGCGTAAGAAAAAATAATACCTAAAATTTCAAATTTTTTAACATCAATTATATTTTATTCAGATCAATTCAAACTGTGGCGAAGACTTATACCTCAATAAAAGAGCAATTGGACCTGAGACAGCATGAGTTAAATGCTTGTTCACAACGATTGGCGCAGACCACATTCCAAAAAAATAAAGAGGAAATTGAAGAATTAAAAGTCAAAATTGGTATTTTCTTTTATAGTTGATTTTGAATAGTGTACTAACGTAGTATTTTCATTCAGCTCAATTGGAAGAAGATTTAGTGAAAGCAAAAGAAAAACAACAGTCGGCAACAAAAAAAGTAAAAGACATTGAAGCAAAGATTGCTGATGCAAAAGGATTCCGTGAACGTGAACTAAAGGAAGCTCAACGCGCCATGAAAGAGGCGAAAAAGAAAAGCGAGGAAAGTCGTGCGAACTGGAAAAAACATGAACAAGAATATGAAACTTTACGTTTGGAGATTGAGGAAATTAAAAAAAGTATAGAAACATCCAAAAATCAACTGGAAACAATGGCTGCAAACTTAGAGAAGTTGGAGCAGGATCTAGTTCAGTTAAAAGACGGATCACAAGCTGTTGTGGCAGAAGTTTCGGAACTAAGAAAAAAAATTAAAGAACAAAAGGACAAAATAAATGCACAAAACAAAGAACTGAAGTCGTTCTTAGTGCGAAAGGATAAATTGGGAAGGCAAAATCAAGAGATTCAACTTGAAATTAAGAAAAAGGAGAATGAAGTTACTAAGATCAAAAATGAAACTAAAGATGCTGCTGCAAGAATAGAAGATTTGGAAACCAAATTTGGTTGGATTAAGGAAGATCGTGAGTTTTTTGGTATGAAAAACACACGTTACGATTATTCTAAAGAAGATCCAGTTGAGGCAGGACGAAAACTAACAAAAATGCGAGAACAAAAAGAAAAAATGGAACGAAATATTAATCTTAAAGCAATGATGTTACTTGATCGAGAAGAAGAGCAGTACAAAGAAACAATGCGCCGAAAGAAAATTGTAGAAGAAGACAAAGAAAAAATAAAACACATAATTTGCAGAATGGATGAGAAAAAGAAAGAAAAAATGGACAAAGCATGGAAATCCGTTGACAAAAATTTTGGTAGTATTTTCAGCTCTTTGCTGCAAAGTGCGCAAGCTAAACTTAGGCCCGTTTTTCAAAATAACAATTTATTCGGGCTGGAAATTAAAGTTGGATTTAATGGTGTATGGAAGGATTCCTTAGGTGAACTTAGTGGTGGTCAACGTTCATTGGTAGCACTTTCTCTTGTACTTGCTATGTTAAAGTTCTCGCCTGCTCCTCTTTATATTCTCGATGAAGTTGATGCTGCGCTGGACATGTCTCATACACAAAATATTGGAAATATGCTTAAGACACACTTCACAAATTCCCAGTTCGTTATTGTATCTCTTAAAGACGGTATGTTTAATAATGCTAATGTACTATTTCGCACTAAGTTTGAGGAAGGAGTTTCTGTTGTCTCTAGGACAGTGAATAAGAGTCGCAAATAATTTTATATTTGTAAAGTAAGATATTTTAATTTTTTTACATTAAAAAGGTTGTTCAAATAATAATAACATAGTAATCACAATAATATTACTTGAAAATTCTAATGCATATGTTGTCTAGGCGCATCCGTCTGAATTAAATGTTGATTATTGTTCTTTAGATTGTTATTGATTAAGTAAATTGATTTAGTGAAATTAAGCCTATTATATTAAGAAACAATTCTTGTTTTTGTAAACATAGAGAATTAAAGAAATGCTTATACAATGACAATTTTACCTACATAACTGCTTGATATTTTAGAAAGGAACTACGAGGGTGAATCAAATATAAACCGGAATTATTTTCGTACAGACAGTGAGGTGAACGAAGAGAGGCGTAGTGTCCGAGGTTCACTGGCGGGGATAACTAAAGGACTTTGCACTGCTATAGAACGCCGCATTACCACGTGTTCAGTAACTATCGCGATGTCTGAGCAAGAAGTACCGTCGTCCGTTGCGCAATGTATTATAGTTAAATTTCTCACGAAAGAAGGCGTAAAACCATCAGAAATGTTGAGAAGACTTCAGGCACAGTTTGGGGATAACACACTTAAAAAAACACAATTGTATTCATGTCACAAACAATTTTTAGAAGGGCGAGGAGCAGTCGAAAATAAAGGTCACCAACGTCGACTACGCGTCGTAACAGAAGAAGGTTTTGGAAATGTCGCGTACTATTGCCAACATTTAGATGATGCAAAAACAGCATATCGTCAGAAAAGACGCGGAAAGAAAACAGTTTGCTAATTAGTGAGTAGAACCAATTAACTACAAAAAATAATATGGCCACTTTTGAATTTTTGGCTTTTGATGACATGAAACATTATTAAACCTTTTTTTTAAAGAATTTTGTTCTTCCAACGTGGGAGGAAGAAAAGTTTGAAATTTTTCAGTTCTTGCAAGTTGAGCGGACATTGGAGTTAGTAACCTTACGGGGGAGATCATATGTACGCAAGGGAACCCATATGTATACAGGGAGAGCACATATGTACACAGGGTGGTTAACACGCCCACAATGTGACATGTCTGGCTGGCTGAGGATAGTGAACCGGTTCTGCTACAAGGGTCAGTTTTTACTAGACTTCCTGAAAGATCGCGTGTCGAAGTTGGTCGGACGGACTATGGGAGAAAGCGAAATTCTAAGTAAACGTTAACTCGGATATTCCAGAATAACCGGAGCCTATTATCCCTGTCAAAGAACTTCTGGTGATCCTAGCTTCCTAGATAAGTCTCCATCACAGAAAGCTTAAGGTTTACATAGACATTGCTTTAGTTCAAGCACCTTGTGTCAAGAATGGCGCCATACTCGACCTAAAGCACAAAACGTACACCCTATTTATTCTACATAAATGGTTCATTTAAGCCATGGACTTGCATTCTGGCCTTTATTTACAAAATACAGTACCGGCGATTTAACTGTCGTCCAATGGGAAGGCAGCAATATGGCTAGCATTGGTCTACATGGTGCATCGGCCTATATGGTGCATGACGACTTCATCCCTCCCTACTGAAGTTCACACAATGGTGCATGCAGCTGTAAAGAAGATCTAGGACCTCTTAATATGATGCTTTCCAAACACGCCATTCGGTTTGGGGAAGCACGGACATCACTGAACGGGGTGAGTCTTTTTTTAATATTATACCAAACACGAGTCTTATTATTTGTAATAGGAGCGAAAGGCCCACATTACCACAAATAGGGATGTGAAATGTTCTAAAGGTGAAGGACTACAGAGTATTCCATAAACGAGTCATAAGTAGTGTAAACGCACTGACCTCGTCCATTGACAATTCAGTAGAACTATAAACCAAAGCTTGCAGTGATGCCTTTACCAAGAGCTTTCCGCTCTCCCCAAGAGCTAGCGGAGGTGTAATGAAGGGCGAGGAGGCTCTTCAATTGGGTTAGATCTACTAAGACAGATGCGGATTGGGCTTCCTTTAAATAAGACCTCATTGAGTATAAAAACTCTATAAGGTAAGCCAAATACACGTCATGGCAAATTACGAGTTCAATGAATGTGAGTCAAACTAAAAACGATTCTCGCAAGTAGCTCGCTCCCTCTTTGAATTGTTCCTTGGGGACCTTCCAATTTTTTATAAGGGGTTTAATATTGTCCGAAGCAAGGGTCAGATCTAAAACTTCTTGCTTATTTAAAAGTAAGTTCCTTACCAAAGTTACATAGAAGCAGGTTAGTACTTAAAAATAAATCGAAATGTGACTCACCTCGTCGGAGCTGCCCCACATTGTATGATGTGCATTGGCGTCGCGTCCTGAAATGAGGCCCACAATACGGCATCCCTCCTCGACAACTAGCTCCCGCACTGTGTCCGATGGAGGCTCTAGAATCTAGAGCCAATCTCCAATGAAGTAAATTGAAGATAATCGCACGCATAAAATCTTGGATATCTGAAAGAATAGAAAAGAAGCTTGGGTAGGGTCTAACCATGGAATAGATATATTTATACTGTGGACTAACCCTGGATAAACCAAAAAGATTATTAATGCATAATGTGTTAGTATGGATCTTGGTGTTTATTAGAATAGGATACTCAATATAAAAAGGTCACCTGTTCGGAATAATACTGGTCTGGTGAATAATGTGAGATAGTGAAACATTGCCTATGTTTTACGTGAATTCGCGCACACGTTACGCAACTGACGTAGCTCATATACTCGCTGTTCATTATATTTAGATCAAGGGATTAAAAATGGACCTACTGGTGGTGTTTGCCACCTCACGTTCTAATAAATGAATGGTAAGTTTTGCAATAGTTAACGTGGCCCAATATCAAATTATGAATCAAAGGTCTTAAAGGCCTAGAAAACAAACGAGATAAATAAATGGAAGATTTTATTTTCATGACTAGTTAAATGTGCCCTTGAGACCAATGAATGCTGCTATTATGCACCCTTCTGAAAATCTATATCTTCACAAATAAATTGATAATTCAAGTCTAGGAAAGTTTTGAAGAAAACTGAGAGCCTTCAGAAACTATCAAGATTTCGATGACTGAAATATTTTCATAGTTGCTTAAATCATTGTAAGATTTTAGTGAATAATTTCAATTGAATTGAGTAATGAGACCACTGAGTATTTAGAAGAATTCGTAATCAATTTTGTAAACAAAAGATTATGAGAAAGTACGCAATAACCAATTAATTTTTGATCTTTCAATTTAAATGGCTTTCCAGTTGGATTTCAGGCTTTATCGTGTTTACGTGGAATGGAATAATTAACGCAGTCATTTTTAGTCTGATTAATTCTTTTATTGATTAACTTTCGCGGTTGTTGGCCGCCCAAAAAAATAGAAGCATATTGCGCTGTGACGCACAAAGCGTTGCATAAAAGTAAACGAATTATTTCAAAAAGTTAAAACTTAAATTTCGTTGTTTGGCAAAGTTTATAGTGTGAAATTTTAATCTTTTCACTGAACTTGTTTACATATGGATTATTGCTCAACATAAAAATTAACCATAGAACTTAACATAATTAAGCTGGCATTGTCAGCGTCATCATAAATGGTTTTATTACTCCTGGATACCTGCGCGTTTAACACCTGGTGATAAAAGAAAATTTCTTAACTTTTTCTATTTATATTTATATAGAAGAGTGTGCTCTTTGTTTGATAAGTATAAGATAAAAGAATGCTTCCAGATGCGATAAATTATGTACCTGCTAGCACTTAAATCAAGATGTGTACTATCAGCGCTTGATAAGATCTGTAGAAATTGTCTACTCTACTAGCCGGTCGGCATTGTCGTCTAAGTATTCATTTAGTTAATATTTCCAGTCTCTTGATGGGTCACAGTTCCGAGTCTATTCTTGCGACGTCGCTACAGAATTAGGAAATTACTTTCAATCACCTTTAATATAGTAAAAGCGCAGATTTGTTTGTGAAATGGCTGAAGGTACTAAATTGTTTCAAAGTGCAATTGTTCCCTGTATTTCTAATTTTTTTGAAATTTTCAGCAAAGGCTCGTACAGTGCTGTGGTACTTAGTGTTTATAGGGTTTGCTGTCAACTATATGATTCGAATCAATTTAAATATTACTATAGTAGACATGGTGGCACAGGCAAAGTCAAGCTCTAAAAATCGCGATTCTCAAGTGGGTAATGGATGCTCCCAAGTGTCAGCGACACCTCTGCGGAGCAGTGGTGCGTTAAGTACGGAAGCTGATTATGTTTCTAGTGACCAGCATTTTATAAGTGTCAGTGACAATGAACTCAAAAATAATATTCTGGTACGGCCAGCCATTGATTATCATCAATTAAATCACTCTGTTAGTCGAAAGGACTACTTCGCTGTAGAAAGGGTGATGCTTAAATTTTTTAATGTAAGTACAAAATTATTTACTTATAATTTTAGTTTAAAAGTGATAATCTGTTGTGCGTAAAAATTTATAGTTTGAGTAACTCCCCCCAACTATCGCCACCCGTATAAAATTCGGTACAGCTTTTCGGATTTAACACATTTTAGGAGTATTATAATGGATAAGATTGCGTATGTAAAAAAGTGAAAATTTTAAAAACTATGATTAGTCCAAAAATTTAATCTTTAATAATCTCGAGTTGGTGGCTCTATTTTAAGAATTTTCAAGATCGGATTAAATATGGGCGGAAAGCCATTTCTTTTATTTTATTAGTGATATTATATAATCGGTCATATAATTGCAGTCACTTAGAAGACCAATAATTACTCCATGTTTAGATCAAGATATTCCTTTAAGCTTATCGTAGAAGTTCCTTTCATCACTTCCTTTACTTGAAAGATCCCTACACTCAGAAAATTTACACTTTTCGGGATTGTTTTTAGCTAATCCCGTTCGTAGTAACATCAACCTTTAATTCAGAGTTAAACAAAAGACAATCTAACGAATCAAAATAACTCAGTAAAATTGTAAATGCAACGTTTTCTTGGATGAAAAATTTGACTCATTTCGGATTTGGTTTAAGTCTGTTCGAAGTAAAATTAAACGTTTAGTGCAGAGTTAAATTAAAAACGATGATTCTAAAGCATAGTTGATATAATGCAGTTTTTCAGGGCACATTAAACACGTTTTAGGTTTGGATTAAGTTAGAAGCGGAGTTATGAACTCGCACACAGGTTGATATTACTCCGTTACGCAGTCATTCTAAGATTTATTTTTAAAAGTAATCGTGACTCGTTTACTTAGTTATTTAAAGAATAAAACACACCACTTTTATTTTTTTTCTTTATTAAATTAATAATAATTCATATATTTATTTATTTATTTAAGCTTAATGCAAGCTATAACATAAAAAAATACAAAATAACAAAGTAAATACTACAAACTAAAATAAACAATAATTCATAACAGATAATATAAGCTACAATATGAACTATGATTATGATAAATATAAACTGGGAGGAAGGAGAATTAGGAAAGGCGATCAAGATGGGCGGGATAAAGATATAAGGCTTTCTGAAGGGATGTTTTACTCAGATGGAAGTCAAAGGAGGGAAGGTCGTTGAGTTTTCTTAGCATCCTGGTAATTGGTTCGCGTTGACCGTAGTTCGTTCGATGGCGGTCGAGTCGGAAAAGGGGAGTGGACCTAAGGTTGCGAGTGTTGGTATAGATGGGTAAAGACTGGAGGATTGAAGGGCAGTCTATGGCACCAGCTAGTAGCTGATGAATGAAGAGAACGTCGGAAACATCACGACGTTTACTTAGGGGTTGTAAGTCGATCAGTTTCAGACGGTCTTCATAAGGTGGAAGGTTGAATCTGTCTACCCACGGAAGATCACGTAGAGCAAAGCGAATGAACCTACGCTGGACAGATTCAATTCTGTTAATGTGGGTTGTTTGCGTAGGTGACCATACCTGGCTGGCATATTCAAAGAGAGGTCTAACGAAGGAAATATAGAGAGATTTGGAAACATAAGGATTGGCGAACTCTTTAGACTAGCGCTTCACAAACCCTAGCGCGAAGTTAGCTCTGTTAATTATGCTATCAATATGGGAGCGGAAATTTTGTTCACTATCACAGATAATTCCTAAGTCACACAAAGAGGTAACGATAGGGACTGGTACGTTGGTTAACATGTAGGTTCTTGGGGTGGTGGTAAGACGCTTGCGGGAATAAGAGATGGACTGGCATTTGGAGACATTGAGCTCAAGAAAGTTTTTCATGCACCATGTGGTGAACGAATCGAGGTCATTTTGGAGAAGAGGAGAGTCGGTTGTGGAGGAGATATGTTTAATTATTTTCATGTCATCAG
This sequence comes from Leptarthrus brevirostris, assembly GCA_964036015.1. Lineage (NCBI taxonomy): Eukaryota > Metazoa > Arthropoda > Insecta > Diptera > Asilidae > Leptarthrus > Leptarthrus brevirostris. Next base: position 136,033,947 of record OZ038372.1, on the reverse strand, counting down.
CATAAATGGACAGCTCTGAGTATTTGATGACACAATCAACATCATTAGTTGTAAGGATGAAAATTAATAAACCGAGGTGGCTGCCCTGAGGGACGCCGGAACGAGCGACAATGAGGTTAGAAATGGATGAGCTGAAAGGAACATTGTATTGACGGTTGTTGAGGTAGGATTGAATCCAGGAGATGAATCGAGAGGGGAAGCCTAGGCGATCAAGTTTAAACAGGATAACGCTATGGGAGATCTTGTCAAAGGCTTTACTAAAATCGGTGGCGATAACATCAACATCTTAACCGTTTTCCAGGGCACATAGTGTTAGGTAAGGTTGGTGGTTGTAGATCTTCCTTTGAGGAAGCCATGCTGGGAGAGGGAGAAAATAGACTTACAGCGGAAGAACATGGAATCGTAGACCAATTTTTCGAATAGTTTAGGTATAGATGATAATTTAGCAATGGGTCTGAAGTTGGATACATCGTTCTTGAAGCCTTTTTTGAATATGGGAATAATATAAGAGTTTTTCCGTAATTGAGGGAAAACCCCTTGAGTGACCGAGAGGCGGAAAAGCAAAGTAAGGGGTTGAACTAGATGCATGGCACACTTTTTCAGAACGATGGCCGGAATGCCGTCAGGACCGGGGTGAAAGTCATCCTCAAGCCCGTTAATACTGGCGGCAATTTGTTCGGGGTCAGGGTCGAAAGATGTAAACGACGTTTGAGTGCATTTGTCCAAGAATGAAAAGTAGCTAAGGTCAGGTTGGAGGGAATTGTCGCTGAAATATTTACTGAAGAAGTGTGCAAAGAGGTTGGCGATAACCTGAGGATCAGATGAAGAGGTATTCTCGAGCTTTAGGGTGGAGGGGTAACCATTGGATTTCTTCTTAGAATTAATAAAGCTATAAAAAACACTTGGGGTCGGATATGAGGCTTGTTTCCATCCGTTGGAGGTACTCATGGTAGAGGGTATCACAACGTTCAGAAAAAGAGGTGTAAGCAGACAAGTAGGAAGAATAGTCAGATTCAGTCTGGGTCAGAAGAAAAGTTTACCAACGTTTATTTCTCCTAATGCGGAGAGAGCGTAATTTTTTGTCGTACCATACAGGGGATGAGGAGCAGTTTTTACGAGGAAGAAGAGGGATAGATTGTGTAAGACAAACGTCTATTTCCGAATAGAACGCCTCGAAAGCAACGTCAATTGGAAGATGTTGAGGGATAGTGCCAATGTTAGAGTTGAGGAGCAAGTGATTTAATTTTTCAAAGTCGCCTTTACGAAAATTGAAGGAAAGAGAAGACTTGGAGCTTGAAAGGGCATGAGGGTGTTTGTAGGAGAAAACGAGGAACAGGGGAGGATGGTGACGATCGAGGGAGGAGAAGAGATGGTTGCTTTCCGCGACAGCCGAGTTAACTGGGTCTGAAGAAAAGATTAAGTCTAATTATATGTCCAGGAAGTTCCTGACTCCGCTAAATTGAAAGAGACCCGAAACGGAGAGCTGATGGGTAAAAAAGGCTGCTTTAGTCGAGGAGGCGTTCAGGGAGACAAAGTGAGAACAGTCCTCAGACAATGACCATTGAATACGGGGGAAGTTAAAGTCACCCAGTACAATGAATTCATCGGAGACGTTAGCGTTCTCAAGCATGGTATCTAACGTTTCAATTACGGGCTCGTAGGCTTCTAGAGGTTGAGAGGGACGAATATAACAACAAAGAATATACAGAATACACTTATACAGTGTTAATTTGATACATACAAATTCTGATATTGAAGAGTCGGAGGTCTTATACAGGGTGGCATCATAACGGTTGTGAGCAGCTATGAGAACCCCACGGCTTGGTGGGTCATTGTTGCCTACACCACCGTCAACACGGAAAATGGTATAGTTTGGAGGGAATAGTTCATTGTCGAGAATTCCTGGTATTAGATTGGTTTCAGTTAAGGCAAAGATATCGTGCGGGAATTTGTGGGAGTTTAGGAAAACATTGGATGTTTTTGTGCGAAGTCCTCTGACGTTCTATTAATATACTGACAAGCTTATTGTTTGAAACAGAATAAAATTAGTCATCATCTTGCATTAACAGAATTAAAAATATTTCATTCGTATAACATTTCTTTTATTTGGTAAAAGATAAGTGTGAATAGGTGTGCCATCAAATTCATTAAATCTTTTTATATGAAATGCCTTAGTTTTGGATCCAACAACATACGAGCAAATATTATTATCATAAGATAAACTACTTATTATTTGTAATATTGGAAATATGGAATGGTCTACTGTTACGAATACAATTATTCCAAAAAGCGATTTTTTATGGTGACATAAAAGCCCGATTTATATAGTTTTCCTTTATACTCGTACGTAACTGACTTTGAAAAAGCTAAGTCGACATGTGAAGAAATTTCATTAGGTTTTATCAAATAACTATAATAAGGTTTTAAATATAATTGGGAAAGTTCTTTATCTTGCACTACTATATCATCTGCGAAAACTGTGTCATTCATAATAAATTTTGCAAACTTTAACTCAGCTTTTATAGCTAGTGAGAGTGTTATGTTCTTCCTAGAAGTAATGTTTCTAGTATATATTTTGAATTCCTTGTGTTTAGCTTCAAATCGTAAGGTTGCTTGAAATAATTTGGTATATAAACGGTTATGAATGGTGATGGCTTTTTGAAAATCATCTAATTCAAAATCTTCATAATTTGATTTAAGAAGAAAGTCAACAATATGTACAAGAGTAATTACAAAAGTCCATACAGTGTCTGTGTTAGGTATCAAATCGCCAATCATAAGAGGAAGAAAATGAATGAATGTCATCATTTCCCTCGCCGTAAACTTTAGATTTCTATTTGTTAAGTGATTAATTTCTATTGGTGGAGAAATGTTACCTATTTCTATTTCCCTGTATAGTCCGGGCGCAATGGGGGGGTTATGTATGCAAATTGGGGTCCTCTCGGTAACTTGTCATATTTTTATGTTTTTCGGCACGGAGAATCGATTTTTCGAAGTTACCAGGCTCAAAAATGGGTCGTTTTCGAGATATGGCCCGATTTTAGTCAAAATTGGTAATTTTTCTGAATTTTCCAAAAAAATAAAAAAAAAATTAAAATTATTAACCAACTTTATGTGAAAGATCTTTTGATTTTAAACAATTTATGTCTGTAGCATTTTTTTCCTAAAGTCCTTGGCTTAGCTGTAATTTGCAAAAAATGCCTCACATTTCTTATAGAGTATTTTAAATGGGATAACTTATATGGGGCAAAATTCCTCAAGTGTACCAGCTGAAGAAATTCGATGTCTCCGATTTTGTTCAAACTTCACCAAAATATTGTTACTGGTATAAGTAATTATCGTGCTAGAGGATTTAAAAAAAAATTTTGTGCAAAAGTTATAGGGTTGTAAACTTTTGCATTTTTGCACTTTTTCTCGTGATCATACCTTTTTTGAAAAATCAAAACTATCGCCACCATTGCAGTAGAACGGTGATCTTTAGTGATTTGTAAAGGTCGTTACATGCCGTTCCGAATAAAAATATAATTTTCCAAAAAAACAAAATTTTTTTAAAAAAAAATTGAAAAATATTTTTTAGTTTTTTACACAATACTTGATCATAAATTTTTTTCATATTTTTTCAACTGAATGTGTCATTTTAGCTTTAAAATCATCTATCATTTAGAGTGGCAAAGCAATGTTAAGTGTAAATTTTTGATTTTTGATGATTTTAAAGCTAAAATGACACTTTGAGTTGAAAAAATATGAAAAAAATTTCCTTACCTTTAGCATAGTTGTTACCCATTGACCCAGACAATGTTCTACACCGAGCTCAGCAAGACATTCTTGGATAGCTTCAGTGCGTACTTTGTTAAAGGCTCCTTCTTTGCCTAGAAATGAAGCCAGGGCGTAATGTTTGTACTGGATTGTATATTCAATTTTGTGTACTACCTCATGGAGTGTGTTTCCACGGATCTTCCCTTGCAGTACACGTGTTGTAATTTTGACATCGATGTAGCACATAGTATTTGCCTGAGATGTATATTATAATAATAATAATTTATTAGCAATATATAAATGCTTTAACAACAACAGGCACACTTTTCATACATACTTTTAAGAGTTAACTTACATAGAGCTCAAAAATTCATTCTTAATCACTAATTAGTGTATCCCACTTATTTTTTATAAATTCTATACAAAACTTCTTAAAGTTATTTATATTTACTACACTTGCATTATATTTAAGCCTATTATACATTTTCAAACCTTTGTAAATTAACGAATTTTGTGTCCTTGCTGTAGTAAAGTTCACTAACCTAAATTCATTCACTCGTCTCAAGTTATATGGCTGCACCTCACTTGTATAAACTAAATAATCACTCAAATATTCAGGCAGTAACCCATTTTTCATTTTAAAAATCAACAGTAACACATTTAGCACAATTCGTTCTCGCACACTCATCCACATCAACGACTCCAGCATACCCTTAACAGACACATACCTATTACATTGCAGAATCGCTCTCATTCCCATATTTTGAAGCTTCTGAAGCCTGTCCATTATTCCACTGGATACTAGGAACAACACTGACGAACAATACTCAAAATGTGGCTTCACTATTGTGTTATAAATCTTGATAGCTGTAAGCACCGACACCGATTTTCTGATTCTCCTTAAAAACCCGATTTTTTTACCAATTTTCCCGCATATATAGTTCCCATGTTCTTTAAATTTTAATTTATTGTCCACTATCACCCCTAGATATTTAATCTTCTCCACCTGCTCAATAAAAGAATCTACAATCTTCAAAGTACCCTCATATTCACCATTGATTGTCATAAATTTCGTTTTACTAGTGTTCAATTTCAATTTATTCATTTGTAGCCACACGTTCAATTTTTGTAAATTTTGTTCCATTACATATGCACACTCATTTACATCATTACCAGCAATGTATAATAATGCATCATCAGCAAATAGCGCTATATTTATGTTGTCCAATACGCTCTTTATATCATTAATGTATATAAGGAACAGTAGAGTCCCTAGAACAGATCCCTGCGGTACACCCAATCTTACATTAATTCTTTGAGACATCGCTCCATTAACTTTTGTCCGCTGTGTTCGCCCTGATAGATAGCTCTTAAACCACATCAATTCTTTTCCTTTGATCCCATACTTATTCAATTTATTAATTAAAATATCTCTGTCCACTGTTTCAAAGGCCCGTTTGAAGTCCAAAAATACTGAAATTATCTTGTGCCTTTTCTGCATACATTCTTTCCATTTTATTAGCAGCATATTTAATGCTGTCTCACAAGAGTGGCCTTTTCTAAAACCTGACTGCTCTTGGTCCGTGCTATGGACACGCTCCAGTGTTCTTAATGTAAAAGAGGTCAGACTAATCGGCCTAAAGTCCTTTGCTAGTTCGCGGCCTTATTTGGCAGCATTCGTGATAAAATGCAAAATTCGTTTCCATGTTTTAGGGAACGTGATTGTGAATGATACAGGCCCTAAAAATCACTAACAACCATGGTACTACTATGTCTGGAGCCTTCTATATCATAACTGAGCAAATTTTGTCTAGACCGGGTGATTTGTAGGGAGCAATGCTATTTATCGCCCAGGCGATTCTTTCAGCAAAGATAGGAGGTTCAACTTCACTCCACGATGTGTTTCAAATTGCCGGGATACACGGCGGTATTTGATGGCCTGCATCATCATATGGGGAAAGTGTCCACGAGCCGTCAATTCGTTTAGAAAAAACGGTTTGCTTTGCTCTTTGGATAGTATTCAGCCGAGTTTGGCTGATTCGCTGGTGCTTTCGATCGAGTGGCCATGCAACATCCAAGCCCCTATCTTTGCTTTTTTGATGTATTTTTTTATAGACTTTTTGACAATATTTATAAAACTGCCAGTATTTGTGCTTGTAGCAAATACTGAAGATATCCTTAGTGACCTTTCTGGGATTAGACTGGTCTTCCCGGGAAGCAGGTACCACCAGGGAGAAAGTGTTCGTTGCTAAATTTGATTAGATATGATACCTTGAATACCGTGTTCATGGCTTTATGAAATGTGGAAATCTTTGATTCCAAATGTTGGATTGATTGATTGATTGAATTGGAGGTGTTATGTTCTCAAGCGCTGCGGCCACTGGGGCCTATTGTCCTAACCCACTCAACTCCTTATAGCAAGCCGGTCCCTCTGAAGAGGTTCAACAGCTCCCGCAGTTGGCAGTCACTCAGCCCGCTCGGTACCAGGGTTGGTTTCCCGAATAAGCTAAACCTGCCCGGGCCACTGCAGGGCATTCACATAGTACGTGTAATGGGGTCTCATCATCCTCCAGACAGAGTCTGCAGGTGGGGTCGATGGCTCTACCTATCCTTACCAGGTGCTTATTTAGCTGACAGTGGTCGGTAAGTAGGCCAGCCAGAGTTCTAACATCCGACCTGCTCAGCTTGAGGAGCTCCCTGTATCTACGGTGAGGTCATAACGCTCCTTGAGTGAGCGTACCCCTCAATGTTGTTCCTATACAATCTATGCTCCTCACTTGCACGGTTTGCTATCAGCCTTTTAGCTGTGTAGAGAGGAATTACACAGACCGGCTCCGGCCCTATGAAAGGCGTATTGGACCCCTTCCTAGCAAGTTCATCTGCCTTTACATTCCCCGTGTAGCTCTGATGCCCCGGTATCCAGATCAATTTTACTTGATTAGTTCTACACAGTTCATCTAGGCTCCTTTGGCATTCCCACACCAGCTTAGATCTGGTGGTAGATGAAGCAATTGCTTTGATTGCAGCTTGACTATCCGAGAAGATTAAGATGCTTTTTTTCTTATAAGCTCTTCTTAGGTTATCGTAAGTACATGTCAGTATAGCGAATATCTAAGCCTGGAATACCGTGGTGTACTTTCCCAGGGCCAGTGATAAACTGAATCCAGACCCCTGCCCCAACGCCCGATTCAGTCTTGGATCCATCCGTATACAATACTAGTTCCCCTGGACGGACAGCTGGAAGCGACCAGGTCTCACGATTCTCTACCCGTATTAGGGGTGGTTGGAATGGTGAGAATTTTGCCGGCATCCGATCAGCTAACATGGTCAACTCAGGTGTGGCTTCAAGAATCTCCCTTATAGTCGTGTGGCCCTTACCTATGTTTCCCCCAAGGAGACCGGCTCCCTCTATCTGAAGAGGTTTGATATTTAGCATGGTTTCGAGTGCAGCCGTCGGCGAGGTCCGCATGACTCCAGTGATGCATAGGCAGGCCATAAGTTGCAGTTTGCTAAGTTTAGTATTTATCAAATTAAGTTTTGCTCTGTGTCACCATGTAATCGCTTCATAGGTTATCATGGGCCTTATTAGCGATGTGTAGATCCGGAGCATTGTCCTGGGTTTAAGTCCGCAGGTAGTCCCGCAAGCTCTACGGTATGCCCAAGAGGACTTCCGAGCTTTTTCCACGGTTGTATCTAGGTGCGGGTTACAGTATAGCTTGGAATGCAGGATCACCCCCAGGTACCTTACCTGATCCTTGAAGGGTAGCGCAGTGTCCAGGAAGGTCGGTGCAGTCAGACTCGTCGTGTTCTTCTTCCTAGTGAACGGAACGACGACCGTTTTGTCAGGGTTGACTTTGAGGTCAACCTCATTACACCAAGTTGCAACTAAGTCTAGTGCCCCCTGGAGTTGTCTTGTAATGTTGTTCCCCATATCGTTGGATGCCACAACTACAAAGTCATCTGCATAGCCCTGCGCGAAAAAGCCCCGCTCATCAAGGCGCACCAGTAGCTCATCGATCACAAGGTACCATTGGAGGGGTGACAGCACCCCACCCTGCGGACATCTTCTTGTGACGCGCAGCCCCTGATCGTCCTGTCGAGGAGACTCAAGATAAGATCTCGAGACCTGAGCAACACATCTATCCATCGACAGAAGGTCGTCCCAAGGCCTCTCCTTCTTAGGGCCCGAGTGATCACATCAAATGATGTATTATAAAAAGCGCCTTCTATATTCAAGAAGGCTGCAATCGCAGTTTCCTTGCTATTAACCGCTCCCTCCAGCTTAAGTACTAAGTCATGGGGGGTTTACCAGTTCGTCCCTCCCCCTCTCGGCGGCCATGAGTATGTCAACCAATGAACAAAAAAAAAATCACATAAATATTGAGTTTTTTAGAAAACTGACATAACGCAAAGTAAGTAGATAATGTAAGGTACGATTGCGATTGCATGTGATTGAAAAAGACCTAATAGTCATTTAACAATACTCACCGTTTTTGAGACATTTTTGACATTTCAACTGTACACTTGTGTTTGACTCATGAGCAGTCGCAAACACCTGACGGAAATGATAACGCGCTTCAATTTTTCGAGTAGACTACATTTAGTCTACTGGACATACACATATCTGGGTTAAAATAGTTTTAAATAATGCTTACCCACCTTTATTCGAAATGAAAAAATTTAAAAAAATATTATCATTTTTATTGCATAAGGGGCAGAAAAGGGGAGGAGCGTCAAAATTTTGAACTTGTATCATATTAAAGGGTCTCATTCAGGCATTATAAAATATACTTGCATTTCCTTTTATGCCGCATACTTTTTAACTCCCCCCTCCCCCCTCCCCCCTCCCCCTCCCCCTCCCCCCCTCCCCCCTTAATGTAGAGCGAAAAATCCTAAATAATTTGAGTTGATAGACGTTTATGTAAATATTACTGGGAAAATGGTACGATATCTATAATTAGCACAGGTTTTTACAAATCAGCAATCTTCCAAGGTGTGGACGACTGGTGCGCAAGTTCGACTCGGACGGAGTTGACCGGAATTCTTTATTATCTCAGCAGCTTGTCAGTAGGACATTGATTTCAAGTGCATACGCTAGTGGTTGTTTTTACTTTTACAAAATTTATTTATACTAAAATTTCCTAAATATACACTTACCCAAAATAAACATAATATAACTTTCTTAAAAACGTGCTGTTTTCGCAATCTTAAAATGAGACACAATCTTCGTTAAAATCATCAAATTTTACTGATTAGCTTTTTCGTTATCTTAAGAAATAGAATAAAAGCTTTACTGTAATAAAGATTTCTCTTCATAAATCTTTTGCCTTTTCGTACCCGCACCGAATATTGATGAAAAACTATGAAGTCACCTGTTTTTGAAATTAATTTTTTAATTGGTAAAAAGTCGTTTCAAAAATTTTGAGGATAATAGTAGAGTTAAGAAGCTAAAGCATTTAATTAAATTTAATATATTTCATTAGTAAACTAAGCACTAACATTTTATGAAACGATTTTTTTAACAGAATATTAATTCATAAACTTAATATGCTTCATAAATAATAAAATCAAACATAATCAATCCTCACTTACCTCGCGTTCATTCGCTGAAAAATTGGTTAAAATTGCAATAACAAAAATTTCTAAAAAATATCTACAATTAAATTTAATTTGAAATTATGAATATATATTAGATACGTACGAATATACTAAATGTATTATATAATTATTTATAAGTACATCATATTTTTCATAATTGACCTTATTTGGAACACCTAGGCAGTTTTGTCCTTGTTAACTTACAATGGCTTTTCAAAATTGAAGAAATTTTAGTTTTGATAAACAATTAAATATTATATCACTCACTATCTGCGTAATTATACAAAGTTTTATTTAGTTGGCAAATATTATCTAATTTTATCTTAAATGCCATCATTATGCAAAGACGGGAGTTGCTAACAATCTCAGACATGACATATCTTGATATCTAATTTTTTTTAGTTGTACACAATGTCAAACCGTGGACAAAGAAACTACAAATTAAGCTGTTCAGGATTTCAAAAAAAAAAATATATTTAAAATTAAGATAAATTTTTTGATTAAATTAAAAATTCAAGGTTATTCTTTTATGTACTTTTTTTTATAGCCATGACTTAGACTTAGAGTATACCCGATTAAAAATGATCGGGGCCGTACAGCGGTCGTACACGGGCCGTTTAGTTTTCCTAAGGGCGTATACGGGCTGTACAGGGTCTGGAAAATTTTACGGGCTGTACAGGGTCTGGAAAATTTTACGGGCTGTACACTGGGGCGTACAAGGGCCGAACTTGAGTGTAAAGCCCGAACGGCCGTACACTGTGCCGTAAATCGGGGCGTACACAGTCCAAACTCGAGTGTAAAGCCCAAACGGCCGTACACAGCAGGGATGGGCAACCGTATAATAATTATATTGAGAATAAAATGTAGTTTATTTTCTTTATCAATATCACTTTACAACATTTAAATACTGAAATATTCGAACATTGGGCAAACTTAAATTTGATCTAGACTGAATAGACTGCGAATAATTTCAGTTTCGTTTGACCCAACAACGAGATCCGAACTGTTAATAAAGACTGAGTTTAAGTTATAGATATCATTATTGAAAATATATAAGAGTAAATTGTATTATGTAAATAAACACAAAAGCTGAAAAAAAATGATTTAACGGAGCCTCGAATTTTTGGGTTGTTTTATGACAATTGAACTCGGCTTGTTCTTCGGGTTACAGACAGTGGTCAGTTTGCAGTGAACGTTTGTACTGTTAAAGTATTGTGTACGACCCCTGTACGACCCGTGTACAACCCCTGCACGGCCCGTGTACGACCCATGGCAAAATCTTGTACGGCCCAATTGTCCTGCACGACCACGTACGACCCTTGTACGACCCAGCAAAATGTTCAAACTGCGGCCCTTGTACAGCCTCACTTCAAAACTTGAATATTTTTACTCGAGTAGAGCTAATAATGAGGTGTTTTAAGCTCAGAAAACTTCGGCAAACTTCTTTAAGTAGTGGATTTACGATTTATTGTGTGAGTGCACCATTAAGGGGACTAGTGGCCTAGCACTCGTGAATTTAAGGCATTTTTAGGATTATAGTATATTATAATACTCCAAAAGTATACAAAAATATTTTTATAATTATCAAAAAAAAATTTTAGTTATTTAAAAAATGGCGCTGAATATGACCCCCTCAAAAAATGGACCTGGGCGGCTGGTGAGGTTTTAGCTCTGTCACTTATTTGAAAAATAAAAAACAAGAAAATTATTAATCTATATGAGTGTAGCTATCACCGGAACCAGCAAAAAATAAACAATTTTTTTTGACAAAATAGCGCGTTCTTGAAATTTGAATATCGAAAAAAGACTATTTTTCATTAGTTTTTTTACGTAAAAAATAAGAAGTGATTAAAATAAAAAAAAAAAAATTTTTTGGTTGTCCCGGCCATAGCCACTGGTGTACTGAATAACATATTAAAATTTGGGATGATTCGGATGAATAGTTTTTTGTTTTTTCCACCCGCCGTGCAGAAAAAAGTAGTTTCAAGATAAATGAGTTTAAAGTTTTCCATTCATGAGGCGAGCCAACCATTCGCTACCTGCCATAAAGCCTGTAGAACCTAAAATACCGTCAATATCATTATAAAAATTTAACAGTATATTATCGAAAGACTATACTTTCGAAATATTAAGAAAATTAGATTTTTTTTTTAAATTCTGCACCATCGGGTTCCCCTAACCCATTAAAGGGGACATTTACATGAGTTGGGACCAAAAACTTCATTTTTTTTATTGGCTTAATCGATGGATATATCGATCAAAAATAATGTGCCGAAATTCCAAATTGATATCTTGAGTAGTTTCCGAGTTACAGGTCATTAAAGAGGCGTGCCTCCCGTCGAGCGCCCAACTGCTTTCTAAGCGAAAGCGAAGTCGACTGAAATGTTTAAGGCCAAATATCTCAGCTTGTCACATTTTTTCCTCTCGGCAGCGTTTCTGAGCAAACGGCTACTGCGATTTTTCACAAAAGCGTTCTAATTATTCATTTCATATGTCATTGTAGTATAGACCTCAATTTTTTATTTTGATTGTTTTTTTCAAAAGTTAATAAAAAAATAGTACCAAAAAAATGACCAAAAAACGAGGTTTTTTTTCAAATGGCCGCCATTTTGTTTTTTATTGGAATTTTGGCTTGCCAAACGTCTATACCACGCATTATGGTATAAACTTTAAAAAAATGTTGACTTTTTTGTTTTTAGGTCACGTGTGTACCCAGGAAATCTGCCGAGAACACGACGTGTCTGCCGAGAACGGCAATCTTTGACGGCGCGGAGGAGCGGTTGGAATTGGGGGGGATGAATCGGCGACGTAGCAAATGTTACTTAAAAAATGTACAAAAATAATAAAAAAAAAGTTCAATTGATTAGCATTGTTCATTCACGAGATATACGGTCTCAAAAAATCATGAAATTTTGGTCCAACTGATATAAATGTCCCCTTCACGCCCATGAAGTCAGAATTGTTGAGTCATTTTTGAGCTTCATTCTCGAATGAAAAAAGCCAAATATCCGAACCACACCTATATATCTTACTATTTTTGGGTGTGCTCTTTCGATTCCGGGATTAAAATTTCGATTCCATGCATTATTAAAGAAATATGGCGGTTTTAAAGTGAAAAGGTACCGAAAAAATTTAAAAAAAAATAAAAGATTGCCAAAAAACTATTTGAGTCAATTCCAAACCATGAACAAAAGTGCATAAAATGTTTGAAGTTTCAGAAAAAATTTTGTTAGTACCCTTAATTACGTCTAACCGGATTCGTATTTGGAACCCCCAAAAACCTCCGACGTGATAGCAGCGCCCATCTTCGATTGGCCGAAAAAGACATTGAATTAGTAAGTAGAACCCTTGAAAACCCCCTAACTAACCTTCTATGGGGAGATTTTTAATTTATTTACGATTTTCCGATTTTGCCGCCATATTAGTGAGCAGAGGCATATATAAGCCATTTTGAGACATTTTAAAATGTTCGTTTCGGATTTACTATAAAAAATATGAGAATGATCTCAATTCAATATTTGTAATAGTTTCAGAGCTTTAAATGTTTAAAAAACGACTTTTTACAAATAACTCTGTATAATTTTTTTACGATATCTCTGTAGTTTTTTACAGCCTATTATAGCCTAAATAGAAACCTGGCGGGGGGCGGCAATTCCAAACCACTTTTATTACTCTGCGACTTCCAATGGAGTATTTAGCCTAACCGGCAGGGGTACCTGTCGGTGGAATTTGAACCTACGACTCTGGTGTGCAAAGCCAACATGTTATCTCTTATAACACCAATGACTTTAGGCGATCGTACTGCATATTTTTTAAGGTGATGCATGCATATGGATCAATACTTCATTTTAAAGAGCAAGGTTGGAAATATAAAGCCAATACAAGTCGTTGCCGATTAAGCGCCGCTCACCCATAATCACGGTTGAAGACTATGAGCTCTGTAAACGAGGAAGGTCTTGCCCACGCTTCTTGCGACTCGTGATGGCCCTTTGGCTCTTTGAGTTTATGGAACCTCTTAAATAATTTTTTAAAGTATATTAATGAGATTAAAATTCCATGCTTTTCGATGGACTTGATTGAACACAGTGACTTTTACGTGAGTCGTCTCAAAAATTCTGTAAGGGTCATTTTGTTCTATCAAAATCCTTCTTTTCTCTAAAAAATGTTTTTCTTTAATAATAAAAGTTACAATCTAAAATTTGACAGGTATCGACAGACCTAGTAAGACGAGCCGTGTACGCACCATGTAACCAGCAGCCTATCATAATTCATATGGCTCATAATTCTTACCTATTGCTTAGTCACGCCCGGGCATTCGCATAGTAAATGCCGAATGCTTTCAACTTCTTCCTCGTTCAGACAGCTTCTACAAAAGTCGTTAGTGGGGATTCATAAACATTCTGCGTGTCTTTCAAAGAGATAGTGAATAGTATGACTGCCACAATATTTCGGTGATTGGTGCGGTTTCATCTTAGCAGAAAACCTGATTTATTAGCAGGAAAGCTCTTTTAACAGGTCACAGCTGTCTTGACATTCCGTATCTTGTCAGATTGCTCCATCTTTCCTTAGCAAGGTGAATAGCCTTAAGGTCAACTTCTCTTTTTACCTACTCTAGAGGCCGGCCGTTTGATGTTTCTATTCAGCAAGCATTCAGTTGAGAACTTTCCTTTGTAAGCGTATCAGCTGCCTCATTCACCTGTATTACACCCGTTATTACGGGCCACTGCCTCATAGGTAGACACGCCGATAGAGGAAGAGGAAACCATACTCCACCTCCTCGGCAACTGCCCGGCCCTAGCCAACCGCAAGAACCGGTTTTTGGGCTCTCCCTTCTTTGAAGAGCTAACCGAATTAGGCTCCACTCACGTCAGAGACCTAGCTCGATTTATCTGAAGTTCCAAATGGTTCCCAACGACCGGGAAAATTTATTTTGGCTCCCAATGATCTGGTTCCCTCGGACAGGAACTAGCGCGGTGCAGAGGGGGTAAGAGGTCTACCCTCTTCATCTCAGGTATTTTATGGGGTTTTTAAAATTTTTGCAGCCTCAATCTGTGGTATCTCAATGGGCCTCTTTGGCCTAAGTGTGCTTTCTTAGGCATACCAAATGGTGTGCGTTGGCATTACATCCTATTAACAGGTCCACTCTTTTCCTTACAGCTGCATCCACCAGTTAGTATACTTCAGAAGGCTAATTAAACTATCAAAATGCAACTATATTCATGATGCACCTGTATATAAATCAAAACGAGAAAAGAACTTGACTCAATTAATAGTTACAGAGTTGCAGATCATAATCGGACGTAATTTTTAGTAAATTACCACTTAAAAAGCTTAAAAATTTGCTATTATATCACTTGAATTGATTTTAGATAACGCTTAGGAGTTCATATACCATAAATCCTAAGCGTTTCACGTGAATATCTGTCAAACTGATAACGTTGTGTTATCATTACCTCTGAATAGAATTCAGAAAAAAACTACCGAAAACATATTGTTTGTACAAAACTTGATAAAACTTCATAAATAAAACTTGCAGAGTTAAAGCATACAAGGATATTTATAAAAACTTACGAAGCTTGATTGGTCGCGAGCGTCTTCATGTGATCTTAGTTTGTTTCGCACGTGAACTTTTACGATCTGTTTAAATATTTTTCTCGTGAAAAGCTGCGTACTTCTAGTTGGTTAAATAACGCAGGCACAGTTTTCTCGGTTTAATCTTGGACAAATATCTGTTATCGCTTGCGAACAAAGACTTGTTTTGCCGCGTGACCGTATTAACTTACTGTTCTATTTACAGGTGAACTATGACCAGCATGGATTTAACTGGAACGAGTATCAGCAAGGACTTGTACTGGGCTCTTTTTTCTGGATACACTGGGTGACCCAAATACCTGGCGGAATTCTAGCAAAAAAGTATGGTACAAAACTGATATTTGGTTTGGCTAATCTATTTGGCTGTTGGATATGCTTCCTGCTTCCGATCGTATCTTATTGGGATTATAGGGCTCTCATATTGTTAAGAGTTTTTCAAGGACTGGTTTGTGTAAGAAAATCTATGATAGTTGGAAGAAGAATTATAACAACGAATTTATTATTTCTAGGGCTTAGCGTGGCCAGCAATGCATCATATGACAGCTCAGTGGATACCACCTAATGAGAGAAGTAATTTTGTTACAGCCTACTTGGGTAGTTCCGTAGGAATCGCAGTCTTTTACCCTCTTTTTGGATATATAATATCGTGGTCATCGTGGGAATGGGTGTTCCATCTTTGTGGAATCATCGGTTCTTTGTGGTACATTGCATGGCTTTTGTTCGTATTTGACACTCCTGCTCAACACCCAAGAATTACTGAAAGCGAACGTAAATTTATTGAGAAGTCTCTTGGTGCTTCAATACAGTCAAGAACGGAAGGATCAACTCCATGGAAAGATATTCTTACATCGCGAGCAGTTTGGATGAATGTTATTGCTCAGTGGGGCGGAATATGGGGATTATTCACTTTAATGACGCAAGCTCCAACATATTTTAAAATTATTCATGGATGGGACATTAAAATGGTAAGTGAAACATTTCTTTATCATTATGCCTAATAAATTTTTATTCTATCCAGACTGGCATTCTGTCTGGAATACCGCACATGATGCGAATGATTTTTGCTTACTTCTTTTCACTTTTGGGAGATTATTTACTGAGGTCTGGTAAAATGAGTAGGTCCAATGTTAGAAAACTTGCCACAACGATGTGTAAGTTAATTGCCCCATAAAAAAAACTTTAAAATAATATAATGCTTCTGTTTGTAGGTTGTATTGTCAAAGGTATATTTGTTTTGGCTCTAGCGTACTCGGGATGCAATTCCACGGCTGCAATAGTATTTCTTACATTGGCCACGGCTGTTCATGGAGCTGTATCAACAGGACCTTTAGCCAGTATTGTTGACATTGCTCCTAACTATGCTGGAATCGTTCTTGGTATCAGCGGAATGGTTGGTGTCCTTCCGGGATTTATATCACCAGTTATTGTGGGAATTCTTACTTTTGGAAATGTAATTAAAACACTCTTACTAAACTTCACTTTCTCTTATTAAACGTGACTTTTTTCAGCAAACTGTTACAAGTTGGAAATACGTTTTCCTGATAACAGCTGGTATGTTGGTAGTTTCTGGAGTTCTATATGTTTTGCTATGTGAGTCAGATATTCAAAAATGGAATTCTCCGGAAGATAGCAAGGAGAGGGAATTACAAGAAATAATTTCGAGTAAATTAACCATTAGCAGCAAAGTTATCAAACCAAATGATGATAAACATGCTGAAGAAAATGATGTTTTATTGGGGATTTATAGTAAATAGTTACATTTTACAATGCAGAGTTAAAGTCAGAAAATACATTTTTAATATATTTAGATTTAATTGAATATTTATATGACTGTTTGAAATCAAATAGAACAAAGATTAGAAGCTGTGATTTAAGGGATTCCATAAAAATGCATATTGTATTTTAAGGACGGTGTACGTGTGTATTATTTTAGATAAGAATAAATAAATGTACATAAGTATCAGTATTGTATTATTTTTAAAGTTAATATAATAATTTCTGTAATTTTGCAAAACGAGGAAACGTTGAAAGGTTGTCCTCTTAATGGAACACTAAACCAAACGAAAGTACGAGACAAAACGAATGGCAATATAGAGTAACAATTACAACCAACTTAATGACATATTTATATTTAATGACATATTTACGGAGATAAATTAAAAAAATACTCTTTTTTACTTTTCAACACTAAAATGAGACAATCGGGCGGTTACTCCACACAAAGAGTTGCACTGAACTGAGAGTTTGTGGGGATAATCCATGTATAAAAATGAATGGCTAAATGTGTTGCTAAGCGCAAAACTCGAGAACGGCTGGACCAATTCGGCAAATTTTTTTTCAAATATTCCTTGAAGTCCGAAGAAGGTTCTTATGAAGAGAAAAGTTGGAAAAATTGCACGGAAAAACATAAAAACCACATTTTTCTATAACATATTCAAACTGTTCCTAGTCGTGCAATTTCTTTCTTTCAAGTTGTAAAAGGAAAGGTAGGAGAAACAGAGAACTATAAAAATGTGATAAAGTTCTAATTTTGTGGGCGATCCTCTTATCGCAAGAAAATGAGTATCGTTAAAAGTTTCAGGGTCCTGCTGGAAAATCATGAACTTTCACAGGAAATTGTTTGAGCTGTGTTACACATGGGCCCGCTTGAATGTGTGGTACAACAGCGGTTGTAACTGAATTAAGTGATAGCCCAGCAAATATGTACAAAAATAGTTAAAAACAATGAGAAATGCCGGATATTTACGTTAAAACGTTAAAAAGTCGGAGACATTTGGTGTCATCAGAAGAGGTCCAAAATCACAGTGTCGCAGAAATAATCTGTCACTAGGAAGACATTCGAAAACACCAGATTTGGTAACAAAGTCCCTTATTTGGCATCACTGCATTTAAAGTCATCAGAAGTCACCACGGTAGAAGTTAAAAATCATCAGCTTTTAGACGTGTCTGAGAAAAAAAATTCTGTTACTAGGGAGGTGTTCGAAAACATCATATTTGGTGACAAAATCATTGAATTGGCATCACTGACGCCAGCTGATGAACTTAATGCATGTTTAAAGTCCTCCGTTTTGTGGAAACACGTCAAGATACTAAATTTAAGCAAAAATATGCAAGAATGTCGAGTTGCGAAATGATCGATCTGGAAAAATATTTTCAAAACAAGTCATTGACAGGTTTTACTGACTTTCCTGCCAATTTTATCAGTTTACTGAATCAAAAACTGAACACATTCAAAAGGTGTTCCCAAACGTTGCTCAAAATTATAGAGATCATATTTGGTTCAGCGAAAGAGATAGATTGGCTGCCAAAAACATGGATGTAAATGAATTCAATTTCAAAATTCAAAATGAAATTGCCGTTGAATTGAGGACATACAGATCAGTTGCTTCCGCTACTAACCAAGATGATGTCATCAACTATGCACCCGAATTTTTGAACTCGCTGGATTTGCCAGGATTGTCGCCTCACAATCTTCAATTGAAGGTCGGATCGGTGATCATAATGTTGTGAAATATCAACCAACCGCGTCTTTGTAACGACACACGGCTAGCGGTGAAAAAATTACTGAACTACGTGATCAAGGCAATCATTCTAAACGGAAAGTATAAAGGAGAAGACGTTTTGATACCACACATCCCAATGATTCCGACAGACATACCATTTGAATTTAAACGACTGCAGCTTCCAGTGCGGCTTGCCTTCGCTATGACCATAACTAAATCCCAGGGGCAGTCATTGAGTGTTTGCGGCACCAATCTTGAAAACCCATGTTTCTAGCATGGACAATTGTATGTTGCCTGTTCCTGTGTTGAAAAACCAAAAGCTTTGTTTGTTTACGCGCCAGGAAATCAAACAAAAAATATCGTATACCATAGAGCATAACAATGAAAATATTATTTAACACAATATTACTAAAGTACTGCAGTGTACGAAATAGAAAACTGAATTTTGTAAGTAGTTGTTGCTTATGATTATGACATTAAAAATACATAGAAAAGTACATTAACATTATGTAAATTTACTGTTGATATCACGGTAATTATTTGATAGTCAGTAAATAAAGTGATCACTCTGAAATACGTTATCTGTTCTGGTGATCATTACTGAAAACTAAAGATGTCATCACGACATGAACACTTTATAAGCGACGCCATCACCAGAACTTGACCAGAAAAGATAAGTTTGTGAGACTGCCACAGTCCAATAGCTTTTGACAGAACGACGTCTGTCGGGGCAGCTAGTAATGCTATAAAGAAAATGACCAGGTTCAGGATCAGTTGAGTTGTATTTTCAAGAATCTTGGTTTTGAGTTAAAAGCTTTGGAAAGTTAACGCCATACATGTAAAGGCAAGCAGAAGTTTAGATTTTATGAAATTTCCTGCAGTAGCCTTTGAATCAATAAGATGCCAACTATGTAACCAGATATAGAAAGGCTAGGCCTTGAACGTTGATTATTTGACAAAAAATAATCGACATTTTGTTTAAAATGGATATGTTGATAGATTTGGGTATAAAGTACCTGTAATGTGTGTCGTTGATGTACAACATTCGTCAAGAGTAACATATAACTTCTGATAGAGTCGACTAAGGCATATAACATTTAGACAGAATAAAATATAGGTCCAAAAACCTAAAAATTATAAAGTGGAGGTACAACATTTGTGCACTTAACCATCGATTTAATATATTACTTGGAAAAATCAAAAAATTTTAAATTTTCTTTTTTCAAGTATGTTTTTATAAAGAAACTTAAAATTGTTTACAGATCATTAATGTATACAAAATAATTTTTTTCGAACATCAAATAAAAAACAATATCAAAAATGTTCGCCCGTTTTACAAGTTGTCAGAATGGTCTTAATAAACTATGCCTAAACCGATTTTCAAGACTCGACTTGCCTATGGTGACTGTTAAAATTACCGACAAATCAATTTGAAATAATCGTGAACAATAGTTGCGTGTACTTTCAGCGTTCTTTCATAAAATTTCATAAATACCGCTTGTACCGATAGACCAAAAAAATTCTATGAATACTTACATTCAAAACAAGTAAAACGAATCGGGTCGAAATTGTCGTCACCTTTAAAATCTGGAACCGTTTCAGCCCTATTCCTTGATTTTGAGGTTTTGAATTAATGCAGCGAACTATACATATATACACCCAGCGACAAAAAAACCCTCGCAGTTAATATTTTATAAAAAGTCGTTGATTTTCCCGTTTAACTGGAGCTGAAATCGTGAACTAGTATGATATTTGGTTTCATACAGGCAATTACAGACAAGTATTCATGTACCAGTCCTCAGTACTTATCTAGGTATTGAAGTGTTGACAAGAAAGTGTTTAAAGTGAAAAAACTAAGAAAAAGTATAAACAGTTAAGTATTGAAGTAAAGTCGCGTGTGGCTACTTTGGCTGAAGAAGGGTACAAGAAACGGGAAATTGCGCGTCGTATTGGGTGTAGGGAGTGGACTGTTAGAAAATTTTTAAAAAAATATGAAGAAACTGGTAGTTTGAGGAGAAAAACTGGGAGCGGGAGACCTTGGGTCACTACAAATTTGGAAAAACATCATTTGAAGCTGAACTGCTTGAAAAGCAGATTTCTTCCTGGGACAGTTCATCAAATGGAACTAGCAGAAATTCAAATGCGAAAGAATAGAAGACCGTGTAGTGTTAGAACAGTGCAGAGAAGGCTAAAAGAAATGGGTCTACCTGCTCAACGGCCCGCGAAAAAGCCTTTACTTACAAAACAAATGAAAAAGAAAAGGCTTGAATGGTGTAAAGAATGCGAAAATTGGACGTTGGATGACTGGAAGAAGGTAGTCTTTTGCGATGAATCGAAGTTCAATTTGTTTGGACCGGATAGCACCTTGAAATTAAGACGGAGACAAGGAGAACAAGATTGCATCCAACCCACAGTGAAACATTCGCCCTATATTATGGTCTGGGGAGCTATTACGGCGTATGGTACAGGTCATATTATTACGCTAAGGGGACACATCAATGCCGAAAAATATCGGGAAATAATTGATGAAGGTGTTTTACCGACCATTGAAGAGCTAACGGCAGAAGTTCCAGAACCAATATTTCAGGACGACTCCGCACCCTCCAATCGGGCTCGCTCTATAAGTATCATTACTCTACAAGTTCATAAATAATATTTTACCGAATAATATAAACTGTTTCCTTTTCTGCAGATTCAAAATTACAAGTAGAAACTTGGCATAATATCGCTTTCGTGCGGCCACGAAACAGTCCCGGCGGAAACAGTCCGGACCTGAACCCGATCGAAAATCTTTGGGTCAAGATGGGAAAAAATATCAAAGAAAAAAAACCACTGAGCTTAAAAAACCTTAAAAAAATTATATCCGATGTGTGGGACAACGAAATAAATTTAGAATTTTTAAATAAGTTATATTTATCTATGCCAGATAGAGTGAAAACAGTGATACAAACCAAAGGAGGTTCAACCAGATATTGAAATTGTTGTATTATTACATTTCAAGAAAAATTTAATAACAGAAAGTCAAAAACTAATAAATTTTCTAATGCTTTATTGCTTTTCTTATAAAATCCATTATAAAACTTGTACTATTTGAACGTTACCAGCCGTTATTTAAGTAATTCTCTGAGATCATGTTTTTTGCTGTTTGGGGCTTTTTTATAGTTTCTACATCTTTTTGTCATAACTGATAATGTATCGTAGATAAAAATTGTTGAATTAGCTATGAAATAATCAGTGCGTCATGAATAAACCAGATTATCTTAATGTTTTTAAATTTTAAAACATGTAAGTTCGAAAAAAACCGTAAATATTCGAAAATCACAAATGCGAGGGTTTTTTGTCGCTGGGTGTACTTGTCTTGAATAGCCTGAAATAATAAAACAATGTGAGAAATACTATTTTTGTAAAGATTAAAAAAGTTGCCAAAATCTTTAAGGAGCTTCAATTAGGTATTACGTCTACCTTCAACTAAAATTCCATCTACGAAACAGCTTTTAATTTAATTCAAGGAAAATTCCACAACAAATTACTTTGCTACATTGCCGAATGGTAAGTTTTTGAACTAAAAGAATTGGGATTTGGAAAAGCGACAGATTAACTTCTTTTTGTGGAACAGGTTTTTTCTGAATCAATTAAAAACAAAATAAATCTTATTGTTTAAAGAGGACAGTCATGTATAAGAGATATTTTGTTCTGACTAAGGGCATCCTTTCCTTGAACTCTGAAGGAATCAAATATCGGCAGTTGCTTAAAAAACCTGCAGAATTTAATATATTCACTACTTGTTGTAAATCCCATTATTACAATAATAAAAGGAAGTTTGTATAAGTGTATTAAAAATAATTAGTTCTTTTTTTTATATTGTTAAGTTTAAATTTTCTTCGACGAGTTTCTATAATGCCCGAAGGAACGTACATATTTCTGTACCTATTCTTAGAATTTCAAACGGCTTGGTTGTACACATGCAAGATTAAAACTAGGCATGTATATTGTGAGAGCTTTTGTAGTTGTACCTTACACTGCACAAAAATAAAAAAAAATATAAAAAACATATTCTCATGTTTATAGCTTTTGCGCAATGCTTGGCATAAAACTCATTGGATAAGAAAAAGCTCCAAAGAAACGCCCCCCAGTCCACTATCTCACGCCTTCGGTATTGATTAAAGTTTTTAAAGCTCTTTGTTGCTTGTACGGTATGAGTATTTCATTATTAGTAGAATGAGAATAAATCTGTTACTGAAATTAAAATTTTTCTTATTTATAAGTCCATAGGTGATAAAAATAAAAACAAAGGTTTCGAAGAGAATTAAAAAAAGTTGTTTACAAAGTGGAAAAATATGGAAAGTCCTTCTGTTGATTGGAAACTAATTACGGTTTGAAAATGGATTTCAATATGGCGACAATTTCTATGAAGGATATTATTTAAATTACAAATATTTTAATTTGTTTAGAAAGAATTTTTTTCGTCGACACTAAAAAGAATACCGAATTGGTACATAAAATGCATTTGGTAATTAAGTTCTATGAAGTCCATAATTGGTTTAAGGATCGTCTAGTAAGCCACGAATTTATTTTCAAAGTATTAAAAAAGCAATGTGCAGCATTACAGTAAGGTATATATTTAATTACAGTGACTGTTATGTATTAAACAATTTAATTACAGTGCCTGTGATGCATTAATTCGTACAGACCCTTTGTAATATATTACGTAATGTATTAAGAAATGCATCACAAGTTTATTCCATGTTTTTATATTTGTAATGGATTAAAAATACATCTGCAATGCATATTTTTAATTCCGTTTCCTTTTTAAGGCCTTTGTATATAAAATTTTATTTAGGTTAGATTAACATTTCTAACATCTTAAAGAAGGCGGCCTAGATTTTACATAAATATTTTTGAAAATCGTTTCATACTTCTTACTACTTTACATGAACAGTTCGAATAAACAGAAGGTTATAAAGTTACAAACAAATACTTCATTTCTTTACTTTACTTTACTTTAATTTCTATAACGTAGAAGCACTTTCAGGAAACAACAAGCATTACACGTAAGGGGGTGAGCAATGTATGTGTAATTAAATATGCACCATATCATTTTCAGTTAATTTATAGGTAAAGAATTGAAAATATATTTGATTTGCCGACGTACATATCATATCATTCATGTAAGCTACATTACAAGTAATGCATTTAAAAGTCATTACAGTGGTATCATCGGCAATCGGTAATGAGATCGTTTTTTTCCAAACATTACGTAACTGATATTTTTACAGAACAGAGTAAGTATAATCTGCCAGTAATTGAAGTGGTCGCTTGCATCTTCTTTTTAAGGGGACTTTTCTTTTCATAATTGAAAAAAAAATACACTTTTTAATTTTATTTGTGAATATACTATTATATTTATTGAACTGATTCATTTTGGGCATTTTTATAAAACATATTATTTTCTTGCAGTACTACTTGTACTAAAATTTTGACCGCTGCAGCGGGCGTCTTCAAAAGATACTTTTTAAACGGCTCCACAGTTTTTGGGCTTCCTGTAATAGATCGAGTAAAAATTCAAACGGGATTTTATTCATAAGACTAAATACTAGTAACTAAACGTAAAAAACAGTTTATTTTTAAAATTTTTATCATTTTATAAACATGTTTCTGGAAAATCAAAAAAATTCATATTTGGAACCAATTCAAAAAACGTACTTTTGAGGAAAACATTTGTAACATAATTTTGCATACGTTCATAACTAATTTACAAATATAAGTATAACTTTTTTTCCTATACGAATTTCTTAAAACGGTTTTAGGACAATAGTTCTGTGATGTTAAGGAACACTTATCAAAAAACTTATCAAAATCTATGCTGATAAAGTGACTACTCTAGATACAAACCCAGAAAACATGATAGGTGTGGCAATTTCAGCACCAAACGTGTTGTTACTGTTTTATTTTTTCTACTTATTTTATGCCATATATTAATGGGGGTTTCTCATTGAAAGAGCAAGAAAGAACACTTTGGTTTTTATTTTTGTCTCGCTTCCTTTAATAGATAGCGGCCTAAATTTTTAATAAACATAAAAATATACATTGAAACTAATCTAAAAAAATTTTTTTTCATCTTAATAGGTATATAAAAAATGAGCAGATGGAGGGGCTGTGACATAAATACAGACGGATGAACAGAATGAAACTATAAGATTTCCTTTTTTTCTACAGAACCCTAAAAAAATATACACTTACCAAAATTTCGATGCGGAGAGCAAATGGCATATTCGATAAAAGTTCTGTGGCTCTTGCTGCTAAGCGACGCAAATATAAAATGAGCATTAGAAGCCAGAAATATATTTTGTAATCGACAACGAATTTTCGAACATCAAAGTAATGTCAAAGGCGGGCATAAGTTTCACAGGCGGTCAGACGTGAAATGGTTGACCGTTTGTCTTCATAAAAACTGCTTCTAAGCCGATACTCGAGCCTCACTTCCATCTTGAATACGTGTATTGTTTATGTTCGTGGCAAACTGGGGCTAAGCCGACATCCGTACCATAGTTCCACAAACAATTTAACCTGATAAGGTGGTAGTAACCGGAGCTGAAATAAAAAAAATCATATATTTACGAAAATATCGTGAAACTCTCATTTACATATGGCGACTTCTGCTAGTTGAGGAGAGAAACGAACAGCGTTAGAAACCAGAGATATGACGAAATTTACAACGAAGAACGGCCACCAGTTCCACAAACGATAAGAAAGATCGTTATGTTTCATCACCGACAATAATGTTAAGAACATAAAAAGAAAAGTAATTTTGAAAACGGGCACCATTTTCAACCCTATAAAAGTGGACGGTTTACTGGGTTTACTGGGTCTTAACCGGTATACGAGTCACAGTAACATACTGGGCTTAAGCCAATAACCACAAATCAGTTCCGCAAACAATTAGTCATGAAAAGGTGGATTATTTGCGTCGTAACAAACTTGGCTTAATGTATTATCCGAGCCTGACAAATAGTTGTAAGCTTAAACCGATTCCATCAGCAAGATTTTTGAAATGGTACCAATCGGGGAACATACATACTCTATACAACAGAAAAAGAACCATCCAAATCGGACTATGAGTTACGAAGTTAGGTTTCACCCACACCCCACCAACATTTTTTTTGACATGGTACCAATCGGTGAGCATACTCTACCTAACAAAAAAAGAATCATCAGAATCGGTCCACGCGTTACAAAAATTATGCACGGTTATACATAAAAAAAATAATACGTGTCGAACTTAGAACCTCTTTGTTTTTGGGAAGTCGGTTAAAAACTGGGGGACATTCTGGCCCTCATATCTTACTTTTTAAGTGGAGGACGTCACTGCTTTTGGTCCTACGCGATTTCTTACCAGTAGAAAGTACCTTTATATCGCTAAGCCCCACATTTGTACACATTTCATTTATAGAGTAAATTCAGAGACTAGAATTTATTTCTTCCATTTCATTATTCCTTGAACCAAATTTGTTTAAGTGATAAATAAATGCAGCCAAGACAAATTCCAACTAAAATATGACAAACCAAAAATTTTTATTCTTAATTTTACCTACAGTGCATTCGGAGTTATTTGGTTTTTTTTTTTTTTTATATATGATGATGCCAAAGCTCAGGGGATGCCCTATGATGCTTAAGCACAGCCTTGGCAGGAAAGGAATTAAGGATGAGGGAAATGGGTTAGGAGTTTGGGTGAAGGAGGTGTCATGGATGACGAAAGGAGCGACTTGTGCACATTCAGCACTCTTTTTGGGTGCTACAAATTCTTACGTCTACCCTTTGGCTTAAATTTTGCCCCTGAGCTGTCTCACCCCGGCGAAGATGGCAGCAGCACTTATATATTTTTAACTTAAAATCGCGCTTTCGCAGCCGAATTTAAAGTTAAATTTTTTTTTGGGGCAAGACACGGCGGCACGTCTGTCCCCGTCAGTAGTTCAACTCAAACTCTTTGGTATCTTGAAGTTCGACTAAATAAGTTAGCATGGGAAGTCAATAAGTGCAAAGCTGAAGTCGAAGTTACTGCAGTGAATGGGTTTCAGCCTGGTCAAACCAGGATGAAATAAAAGGGGGAGGGAGTGGCAGTGACATATCATGCGCATGTATCCTTCAAACTTTCAAAATTAAAAAACTGCTTTGAATTTGTGATTTTTTGTGTAATTTTTCTAGAATAATATTTTACAATTTTTGAAATTTTGTTTGTAATTGTTGTTTGACTTAGTTTGTTTGTTTTACAGACGGGAAATGGGTTAGAATAAGTAGTCTGAATAATTACTTGCAATCCGTGAAAATAGGTTTTGAAGCTCTCTTCAGGAGGTATGCCTATGTATACTAAGAGCAGTGGAAGGACCGTTCAAGTTCATGATTGATCCTGCTCACACAAAAAATACATCCACCAGCTAGGTCTTATCTGCGACACTTCGAGGGGGATTTAAACAACGGCATACTCTTCTGCGGCGCGAGAAGAACTTCACCCGATGGTGGGTGGGGCATTCGGCGGGAGAGGAACTTCACCCGATTCGAGACAACGATTGCAAGTGGATCTAGAATTTAAAGTGGATTCCGAACCACTGACATTTTCTTTGCAATCAACGTGGCCTTTTTATCGTAATCTGTTGTCAGCAGTAAATAACCATGTGTTGGCGCCGGTGAGATTCGCACCTACGTTATCACTAAGAAGACACTCATTCATTTAAGGGCTAAAGAAACTCTTAGAGAGATTGTACAAACAAAACGTTGAACAAAATGAACCAAAATGTATTTTTAGGAGTAGCTAGTTACTGCACCACGTCGTAAAGTCTATTGAAACCAAAAATCGTTGTTTGTGTATTGTATTGATATTTATATGAAATAAACACGTTGAAAGTATTTTGTATATTTGTTATATTATTTAAAAGTCATAACAAGTAGTTTGAAGATAATTCTGTCAATTTCTAAGGATTTTTAAAAATCCCGCGGGATCCTGCAGGATTGCACAAAATTGCACGTGGGATACCGCGGAACTGAAAATCATGTTGGAATGCAAACCCTAGTAGCCACGAATAAGCTCAACAGCTTTTTCCTAACGCGAAGAGTGCAGTAGTTGAAATTTTGGAATTTGTATTCGAGTCCAAGCTTGATATGGGACTTGATGATTAGCGCCAAGGCAAGTGGAGTCAAATATTTCTTACATCTGTGTAGAACACCCAAGCATTTCATCGCAAAATGATTATAAAGGGTGTTTCAACAAGATATTTCATTTTAAATTGCGCTCTATTTTTTATGTATGAAAGTTATAAAGTCTAAAAATGCTCGTTCTAACGCTGCTATACTATGCGACAAAGTTGCTAAAGACTTTGACTTTATCTTTCAGTTATAAGGTGTTTTTACTTTTCTAAAGGAAGATTCAACAACTTTGGATTTATTATGATTCTTCTTAGGCTCGTCCATTAGCAAGCAAGTCAGAAAGCTGTATTTTAACTAGGTTTCTAGTACACTCACAGCAAGTAGTTGCACTTTTAGCTGACAATACGGAAATCACTCTGAACATTTTGAACCCACTTATGCAACACCTATTAAAGTGTAGTAATGATTAGTCATTAAGACGTTTTTCCTGTTGTTGCTATAATTACTTAAAAAGTTTGTCCGTCTTTGTGTTAATTTGAATTTATTGCACTCCCAAGGTGTTCTCCTCAAATTTTTTTTAACTTAAAATTAAATTGAAGTAAATGAATCAAGATTGTATGCTTGCTTTAGTTAATTTTTTTATGATTTAGCCAAAGCCCAGGGGACAAACCTATGACGAGTTAGCATGGCTTCGTCCGGAAGGGAATTAGGGTATAGGGGAATGAGGAAACTTGAATGTCTTACTTTTCTTTATTCCTGCGAGATAGACAACAGCCTAGAGATCGAGTAGATTTTTAATATTAATTGAATTGTTACAAGAACATACGATATTGCGTAATCTATTTATACACGTGTTAAAATGAAAGATTTTATTTTATTTTAAATTACAGCGAGGCTGACGGATTGCGGAAAAATAACAGCGAACAATGTAAAAGTACAAAATGAGCTAATTTAGCTGCGTTAGTGCATAAGGTGGTGGTAACAATTTAATCTGCTTGAACCAACGTCTGTGTGAGTGTGTTAGTTTCATGAAAATTTATTAAGAGTTTCAGAAAATTCTCGGTTTCCCGATAGTTTTTCCCGGAACCAAATATCACACATATCGAGGAATCCCGGGTCAAGAGCCACTCTATGTATTAGCAATCCTTATAATTTTATCGTAAATTTGAATCTCATATCCTTAATTTAGAAATATATGAAATTACGCTCCCTTTCACATCCTTTACAGTTCCGTACACTTCCTTTAATCCACAATCAAATTATTATCCTTACCTGAAATAACTCCCAAGGGCATATAACTTTCATATTCCCTACAAGAGAACAGATGCATATGTTTCATAGAGTTTCATGCCATGTAATTTAATTAGGCTTCAAGTTTGCTCTACTAACTATAACTTCGGCAAACTTCACATAAAGTAATAACTAAGTTCGTGAGCTCATCAACCGTTGCCCTCATTGGCAACTCAAACGCCTATTTTCAAAGTGCCCGTGGTTAGTTGTAAAAGCTTGAGGAAAATCTCCCGCAAGTTTTTTCATTAGCTTAATGTTTTATTCAAACTGAACAAGCAGTTTGACTTACAAGGAAGATAGGGCACGAAAAGAATCTGTCTTTTGATGGTAATTATTGTAGGTGAAAACATTCCGAAAACTACAAAAGATTCTTATTCGCTCCGTTTTATGTGTTCGTCCTTGAAAACAATCACTTTATTCTAATCGCTGCCTAAAACTGACTTTGTTTTTACGATGCAACCAAAGCTCAGGGGATGCTCTATGATGCTATAGCAGAGTTTTTCAAAAAGGATCAAGAAAAGAAAGGACTGCGGTATTTTGATAAATTTTTTGTAAACGACTTCTTAAGCTATTTAACTTCGGTACATTTTTAGGGTTCCGTACCCGAAGGATCACAAAGGGAACCCTATTGTTTGGGCAACGCTGTCCGTCCATCTATCAGAAGGTTCTAACTTCCAAACAAGTTGAGATATCGACCTGAAATTCACACCTAATATGTAAATTCTTGGCCCTAAGCTAAAATGGTAGATAAAATTGTAAAAAACTTCACTTTAAAGGGCGCATACGAGTACATTTAAATAGGTGGAGGGGAAATTAATTTTACCTATGCCCCTTTGGAAACAGCTCCGCTAGCAGAGCACAAATATATTTTTTAATTCTTCAACTACTATTCTAGAAATTTTAATTAGAGTATAGAATAAAGTACCAAAAAATATCAACCGTGCCACCTGTATTGATCTGAACCGTCATCTTAAGCATTTATCAAGGAGCAAAGGAGGTGCGTATTAGTTTGGCTGTTTCTCCTCTCGTCAGGTTGGGTGGGGAAACTGGTGGTATTGTTTTCTTCCAAAAGTTACTTAGAAAGGTACCGTTTTGGGCCCATGTCTTTTTTTTCTTTCAGCGGTATGTATCCAAGGCGTCTGATGAACGCTTGTGTTTGTGGCATGTACACGGCTTGTAGCTCGTCAACTGGTCTTTTAGCCTCCTCGTCAGCCGCTTCGTTCCTAGGGATCTCCTGGTGACCGGGGATCCACTCTATCGATATCCGCCCTTTTTCAGCAATCAGATTGTGCCGGAGCCAGGAAATTAATGGCTCTGCACACACAGGCTTTGTGAAGACAATAGATTTCGCTTTCGTAACTTGCGCAACCTTCACTGCTTCTATGATCGCTCTTAGCTCAGCTTCAAAGACCGAGCTATAAAAAAGTAAATGGGTATCTTATCGCTGAATATCCCCCAGATGCTCAAGGGACCTTGGTAACGATAACCGCTACTGTCTGTCTGTTTCTATGTCTGTTCGTCCCGGAGTGTAGAACTCCAAGAAGCATTCTGCAGGGAATTTCTGGAGGGGGCTAGGGGGGGGGGGGGGGAAGTTATGGGAATTCTTAAACTAATTACCACACCTATCGTGTCCTCTATCGCATTTTTTGTTGCTGTTGTTGTTGTCGTGCTTCCTTCTGCGTTTCGTTCAAAGAACTTTTTTATGGTATGTGGATTAGGATTAGGCTTATTCCAGTTTCTATTGCTAGAGCTGGGATTGGTGTATTCCTCATCATTCCTCTTGCCGTCCGTATCGTCCTGCTTATTTTAACCTGTATTTGCCTCAGGTACGTCTTTTTCGTCCTACCATACAGACCGTAACCTTAAATACTCAGTTGTTACATACTACTTCTTGTCAGTTTGTTACATACTACTTCTGTATGCTGTCGCCATGTAAATTTCCTGTCAAATGTTATACTTAATATTTTCAGATTGTTACTACTTTCTATATCGGTATCAAAAAACCTTAATGGGGATGATGTTGGAACTCTCTTCCTGCTGAAGGTTATTGCTGTTTTTAGAGGCAAAATGGCGCCCGTTTCCGCGCACCATGTAATAGGAATCAACTTAAAAAGATTGTTATTTGGAGCCTTGGTAGCCTTCGGCGTTAGAGATGTTCAAAAAAGGGCACCTCTAGTAGTGCCAGGCGCGATCAGTCCTGAAACAAGGTAGAACAAAATTTATTAGATTTCTTTAAACTATATAAGACTGGTTATCGTGTAGAATAGGAGTTATTGAAAATTAAAAAAATTACAAAAATGATGGCAGTCTGAAAAAATAGTTCTATTTTTCATGAAAAAAAATGCTACAAAAATCTTTAAAAAAAATCGAAAAATTAAAATATCAGAAAGATCCTATGCTACATGATACAAGCGGTTTCATTGAATGGTTCCCGAGAAAAAGTGGCACTCAGTTTGAAAAATGTGGTTTCGAGAAAAATGCTTTTAAAGTTTTCGGTACTGTTATGGTTTATTTGAAAAGTGAGCAAAAGGCCTCCACAATTCTTCTTGTATCTTTAGATCTTTTTTTAAACTTTCATGGTGGGGTCCGCCCTTAATAAAAGGAAAATATCTACATAATGAGAAAAGGATAACAGACAGACCGACAAAATAAAAAAAATATATATGTCGCCATAATAATTCAAAAAATATATTGATTAAGAATTGTTTAAAGCTTCCAAAGCATTATTCTTAAATCCCTCGGAACGGATAGATCTAATAGATAGAGGAAGAATGTTTCAAACTTTGACGCTATATAAATGAAGAAGCAACGAGAACTAAGCAAAACATCTCCTGTGGGGTTCGGACCTGGGACCCCCGGGATCGAAGGTTGACACGTTATTACTTGCTACACCTGCGACATTTTCGGTGATATTTGGGATACCATTATCAGTAGCACGTTTTCTGGAATAGGATAAGCAGACTTGTAACAGGCTTTATTTAAAAAAGACCAACTAAATACGAAACGTCTAGTAAGCCTCAGATACCTAGGAATAATTCTGTGACGAAGACCGCTGGCTATAAACATCGGAATACGATTTGACTATGGAACGTAAAAATTATATCGGGTGAGTTTGGATACGCTTAGAACATGAATTTGAAGCGAAAAATTAATATCTTAGGGTAAGCGAAAATAGATTGAGAGAAAGTGGATAGCTTATATCATCCACATCTAAGCCGTCGATGGAGTAAGTGATAACATATCGGTCTTCTATTCCGGAGGTTCCAGGTTCGACTCCCACTTCCGGCGACCCATGGCTGACAACAGATTACGAGAAAAGGCCATTGGGGATTGCAGAGTAATGATGGTGCCTTGAATAGGATGAAGTTCAAATATCGCAGGATGTTGAATGGTCCGGTCTCGCCGTGAATTTTTAATAAATCAAAAAATTCACTCAGTCTCTGGGCTGTTTTCTAGCTCGCAAGAATGCAAAAACAGGACGTTCAAATTCCCTTACTCCCCTGGGCTTCGGATACGTCATAAAAAAATATAAGACGTAAAAAGCCTAATTATAGTAACGCGCTAGCAGAGAAGGCAGAAGAAGTGATCTAACATAGTGACAGTGGAGATATACACTCCACGACAACTGTTTGACCTCACTGAGATTTGTTGAATTTCTTACGAATCATGAACACTGGTTAACGGTAAATATTTGTTTGCAATTCCCCGATGAATTTCTTAGGATACACCAAAAACTGCGTTAACTTTAACTGCGTTAAAAATTTCTGGGAATTTTTTTTCTAAAATCCTCCTATATTAAACGTGACAACTGTTTGACCTCATTTAGTTAAAGATCGAGTTTCGAAGGGATCTCAGCTTCAAAACGATTAAGTAAAATATAGAATTCGCCTTAGAAATAACGTTTTTTTATTTTTAACATTTTTTACAGGAAATGGGAAGCGGGAAAAGGTTAAACCAGGAGGAGATTGGAAAAATTAAAGCCTTCAAGGAAGAAAGCTTATCAAATAGAGAAATTGCTCGCAGACTTGGTAGGAGTCCTCAAGTAATTAACAATTTCTTAAAATCTCCTGAAAGTTACGGAAAGCGGCAAAAAGTAAGCGTTAAAACAGCCAAAACAGAGAAAGAGAGGCGCGGACTTTTGAGAGAGGCGTCGAATTCGTCTCTTGCAGCAAGACAATTTCAAGTACTTCAGCATCTGTACGCACCGTTCAGAGGCTATTGAAAGCTTCGCCCAATCTTAAAAGTCGGAAACTGCAGAAAAGGCATATGTTGACACAATGACATAAAGATAATCGGCTCCAATTTGCAGAGAGACACATGGCTTGGACCAGAGAATGGAGGCAGGTGATTTACTCAGACGTGAAACGTTTTTTCTGGATGGGCCAGATGGCTTCTATTATTATTTTTATGATTTGCGCAAGCAAGAGAAGTTTTTGTGTAGGAGGCACAGTAGATTTGGAGGTGTAATGGTTTGGGCGGCCATCTCATTTAATGGACCTGTACACTTAGTAGTAATGGAGGGCAAACAAACTGCGGCAAAGTACAGGGATCTACTCGCTGCAACTAAAGAAAGGATTGAGGAGGTAATGGAAGGGAATATTTGGATATTCCAACACGATTATGCAGCGATTCACACGTCAAGAGTGGTCACTCAATGTTCTCAAAACGAAAATATCCGAGTTTTGGACTGGCCTTCCTTATCACCGGACCTCTATATAATTGAAAACTTATGGGCATGGCTGGCAAGAAGGGTTTTTTCGAATGGTCAGCAATATAACAACACAAATGAGTCAATTGCAGTTTCTAAACAGGCTTGGAATGAAATACCCAATAATTTAATTGAGAATTTATATGATTCTATTCCTAGAAGAATATTTCAAATTATTAATAGAAATGGTGGAAATACAAATTATTAAAAAATAAAGTTTATTTGATTTTAAATCCGAATTCATGTTTTTATTTCAAATTTACCTACCTTTTTTTAGATATTTCCCCATAAATCTTAACGTGAGGTCAAACAGTTGTAGCGTTTTATATAGGAGAATTTTAGAAAAAAATTCCCAAAAATTGTGAACGCAATAAAATTGTATGACAATGCTGGTGTATTCTAAGAAATTCATCGGGGAGTTGCAAACAAATATTTACCCTTAACCAGTATTCATGATTCGTAAGTAATTCAAAAAATCTCGGTGAGGTCAAACAGTTGTCGGGGAGTGTATATAAGATTGGCAGGAAATTACATATTTCGTTGACGTCTAAATCAGTACTTCTAGATCGTCGAATACCTCTGCGCCTAAAGTACCCTCGGATTTTCTAACATTAACATCAAACTTCCGACCAGATTACAGTCGATGAACTTCGAGTAAGGTCGCAAAAGTACCAGCGGAATCACTTAAGACTTAATATTGCATAAGATTATATTCTTCTTTCCGTGATTTAGGTACTTTGGGAAATCCAAACCAATCTCATTGAATATAAAATGATATAATTGTTTTAGATTACCAATATTTAATAATAAGATTTCCATAATTTTTTATTGATTTTAGAAAAGTTGTCGAAAATAAAAATTACTTGTAATAAATTGTAAGGAAGTCGCAAGAAGCGCAAATCCTGTCAACAGCAGAGCACCAAAACCTGCATCGTGGAAAATTAAAAATTTTGAGCTCCGCCCGACCTCTCGGGCGCTATATAAGGAAGGCTGCCTCAGTGGAATCGGGCTCTTATCGACCAGAACTAGCACCGAGAGGACCTAGCAGAGGAGCAGCCATCAACCAAGCTAATTAAGTTTTTAGGAATAGAAAGTCGACTAGGATGTGTACCGGACCGGCTCAGGGAATAGACAGTTAGAGTCGGAGCGATCGGACGGGCCACAGCGCCCAGCGCGGGAGGTTTAGAGTAATGGGAGGTATAGTAAAGTTTGAGTAGCCGGCGTGCTTCCTGGCTACGACAGTGTATATTTGGATCAGATCGGATTCCTCCTCTCCTAAAGCTAGTGTGTTTCCTCGCTATTAATCTCTCCGGCACTAGTGTGTTTTCCTAGTGTAGGAACTAGCGTTCCTAGTACAAGACACCCCTCTAACCAGCGTGACACCCTGGTTATCTAGCTTTACTTTTGTACGAGCGTGCTTTCCTAGTACAAGAAAATTTGTCAGTGATTGTCTAGAACCGTTGTTACCATAACCTAGGCTCATTCGTTCGTCTCTCCACAAAGGAAAACACCCGTCCCAGTCACAGAGGTTTTCATTCGAAAACAAGGCAACCCGTCCAATACAAATCAGACAGAACTGAGTCAGGGATACCAGTAGTAAGAAGCGCCGGTTATGGGCCTTAACGAGACAGTAGGAGCTTTACGATGACCATAAATTGAAAGTGAGTTCAGTAGCACTAGGACAATACGTAGTTGTAAGTTTGAACTTGTGAGTAAGGAACAGTGAAAACCTAGTTGTAAGACAGAGTCAATGAAATCTAGATAAGTACTCGTGAACGCTAAAGTTACTAAAAGGAAATTTGTAGTGGGAAATCAGTTCGTTTCTTTAAAAGTCTTGTCCCTGGAGCCGGGAAGCTTATTTCCTAGAGAGAACCGAAAACGGTCTGACTACTAAGAAAGCACGTTCCCCAATATTTTTTAACGGAAGTATTTTTAATTAACATCACTACTTCTTCGAGTAGGTTTACATGTCGCCTTTCTAAGTAATGGTTTTTTAATGTGCTGTTAGTTCATAACATAAAATAAAAAGGACAAAACGCTAAATGTAAATACCAACAGTAGATTGGAGTGAGTACTTGTTTTTTTATTTAACGCACCTATTCCAACAACCGCCCGAATATTTAATGCACCCACTAAATTCAAGTGATCCTGACAACTAAATAAAAACGTTATACACATGAATTTTAAATTTAATTTGAAATAAGGGTAGAAGCATGACCACATTCGTGGGACAGTAAAATCAGCAAAAAAGTGCACAGAATGCTTCCTACTCGGGTGTGTTCATATTGTTTTATTTTGCTCCTGCTCTCCTGTCCTGGATTTAATTTAATTTTTCAGGAGGCTACGAGTCAACATAAAAATACAAGACGGTGGATAAAAAATTTTGCGGCTGACGATGGGCATCCAAACTTTATGAAAGGAAAAATTATGTGGGAGAGTCAAGCCAAGGGGCGAACAAGGAAGTTATAAATGTGGTCCTATGACGGTGGACATAAAAAATTCCGAGTTTAATTTCACGTCTTAATCCCCTGAGGGCTGTACGCTAAGGTATCACAATGTTGCTTAGATACAGTTTTTATTCAGTTGTTAATTTAATTATTGGACAGAAAGTATCGAGAGTTATTGTCTTGAAATTGTTCCAGTCTTTTGCTTATTAATTTTTAAAAAAGAAACACGGGAAAGGAAAATCTTTACGTAGCCGGATAGTAGTGTTTGCATTTCAAGGATTTCTGGTTTTACAAATGAAATTTAATATTAAAACTATCTAGTCTAGGATTTTTTTATAAATTATTATGAACTAAATATTTTTCCGATTTCTTTTTTTCCACAAATGTTGGAATTGTGTAAATAACAGTTGAAATAGTTGAAATCAGTGGCATAATCATAAATTGACCAGATTGCATTAAACTGAAAAGATCAACACAAGAGCTTCAATTAAATGAATTTTTAATCTAATTGCTTCTAGTCTAGTCTTTAATTTAATGGTTTTCTACATTGACCAGTATACAATGAAACTCACGCACAATATCGGCCAAATATCAGGGTTTATTACTGCTTAAAAAATGATGTCCGGAACAAGAATTTTAAAAGAAGCAGAAAAAGACTGCCCCCGCTGTTCATGAAGCGCAACAATCCGTCTGCAAAGCGAGTCACGGTCAGCTTCAGTATGCGCTGAAATAACAGAACCAACCTCATCCGCGGTGGTGCCACGATTTTTTTTTATGATGTAACCCAGGGGACAACCCTATGATGCGTTAGCATGGCTTCAAACGGAGGCGATTTAGGATGTGGGGAATGAGAGAACTTGAATGTTTTGTTTTTACATTTCTGCGAGCTAGACAACAGCACCTAGACGAGGCGGATGTCTCACGGGAAGGCCGAGGCTCGAACCCTGGAATTATAAGCAATGGGAGCCACTGAAAGAGCTGTACAGGTATCATCGCAGGCAGCTGGATCAGATGATGTTAGATCAGATAAAGCAGCAGGTGACGGACCTACTGTTGTCGCATCGCGGATGCTACCAGTTGAACGCGGATACGAGATGAACCGATCAGTCCGCTCATTCCGTTAACCCCGCCGTCGTGGTTACTGGTTGATGGTTGATGGTTGGCTTAGAGGCTTCTACGGTCAGAGATGGAACACACTCCAAGGAGGGCGAAATGGAAGACTAGTAATCATGTACAGAAGTCGTTACAGCGATTAAGTTATCTGAAGGAACAGTCAAAGGTGCAGCGCAACTGTTCGTATTACGCTGCGTCAAAGTCTTCACGTCCGAAGTAACACTATTGATGGGTTCGGAATTGACAAATACAGTAGCAGACCACGTACTCAGACATAACTGAGATCAAGGACAACTTAAGAAGGCCGCTGTGATCCCGAATGAGCAATCCCTCACCCCATTAGCTGAATGCAATGGCGTACGAGAGACAGAAGACGAACTTCTGCTCTCATCTGCCGAAGAAGACGTTCGCGAAGATAGGGACTTGCCAACGTCACAATAATGGAGGTATCCTCTTCCGAATATAGCAATGCTGTGGGTGGTGCAGATTAACCTCCAAAACTGGAATATAGGCTGCTCTACTTCTTCATCTAGCACAAGATGGAGAGATTCTCGCTCTTATCTAAGAATCTTAGATCGTTAATGACAGGGGTTGCAGACTCAATTTAAAAGGATACAAGCTCTTTTATGTGTAAGGTGTAAGTAAACCCAGATTCTGTATCCTCATAAAAGTTATATTAATGTCTTTATCCTTTCTCAATTTAGTGAATAGTAGTAGTCACGCTGCAGTCCCATTCTTTATGGTTGATCTCCAGTTACTTGGCTCACGAAACAGTGGACATCCCCAATACAGCCCTATGGAAGGTGATTGGGGAAGCCACGAAACAAAGGACAACTGTGATTATAGGAGCTGGCGCCAATGCGCAGCACACAGTCTGTGAAAGCTCGGAAATCAACAAAAGAGGCTAGTCACTTTTTGATTTTATTCTCAGTACTTACCTCCAAATATGTAATGTGGGAATGGAACCCACCTTCAGTAATTCGATTAGGCGAGAAGTTTTGGACATTACAAAAGTCTCTGAACAATTCGCTCACTTTGTAATTGAGTGGAAGGTATCCAAGGAGCCACCCTTATCCGACCACGCTTACATTGAATTTGGATTAGCAAAACACAAGAAGGTTCTACCTCAACGCTCAACGCTCGTCTCACCGCTCATATAAAATCTGGCCCTCAATGAGCTTCTCCTAGATCTGGATCCCGGCCATAAGGTTATCGCCTACGTTTATGACATTGTTCTGGCTTGTTCGGGCAAGCACCCTAATACCTTGGCTGAGGTGTTACAATATGCCCTCTCTAAAGTATCATTCTGGAGTATTGGGTGTGGTCTGGGCATAAGCCCGGATAAGACAGAGTTGATACTCTTCTCTCGGAATGTATTTCCTCTATCAACTGCAAATTTTTTCGCCCCCTAGGATTGACCGCGGCCCCTAACTAACCACTTAAGCTAATAGCTAAATGCCTGAATTTTCTAAAAGTCTACGATGTATCCACAAATTTCAATAAAAATAGTTTTTTGCGGAATTTTTTATTTTCTTCAGAGTCAACAATCTCCATTTTACTTAATTTAAAATACAGCAAAATCCACTGATTAGTTTCAAATCAATCCAAAACCAAAAATAAAACTCTTGCCTTTAATACGATAATGTCGTCACTGTACCTTAAAAAAAATTAACAAACCTGTTAAAGCTATTACAATTTGATTAACTTTATTACTCAACAAAAGCCTTTTAAGGTATTCAAGACAACAACGGCTCCGTATGTGTTTGTGTTCACTACAACAAAAAATATAAT
Organism: Leptarthrus brevirostris; assembly: GCA_964036015.1. Taxonomy (NCBI): domain Eukaryota; kingdom Metazoa; phylum Arthropoda; class Insecta; order Diptera; family Asilidae; genus Leptarthrus; species Leptarthrus brevirostris. The sequence goes on along the minus strand of OZ038372.1, from coordinate 135,995,011 downwards.
AATTCCAAAATGTTGCGTTGGTATGACCTTCCATTGTTATATTACCGCCAACTTTTATTGTAATATGTCGTAAAACTCCAAGCAAAAGTCTTCCAATTTACAGCGTACTGAATTGTTTGAAAATCTAAACAGAACAGTGATGCTTTTATCCTTTTGTAGTCCTGACATTTGTTGTGGGCAACATATTTAACACGTGAGCAGTCAACCAGAAATTTTTGTACAAGTCCTTGTTGAACTAAGGTGATTCCTTCCAGAGATGCATTATGTAAGGCGCATTAACTTAACGAGTCAACGTAGACAGGGATGCCACCCCACAATATAAACACGAGCAAGTTTGCATGCCGGAGAGAATCGGAAAAGCAACGAAGCATGAACATCACTCAGATCTTTTGCCATATGTTGTACGAATCCAATCCGGATTCGACCTTGCATTACGAAACGAAATTTGATGAGTGTGGAGTGATGAATTACAAATTAGGTTTAGTAGAAAAGTTTTCCGATATATCTGTTTGGATTTAATGCATTTGTAATTGATACGTTTTAGAGGATTTCCATCATAAGTATTGAAAATGATTTTCTTTTACTTAATATAAAACACTGAGATACAACTTTTTCCCCAATGAGTAGAGCATTATCGGGTATTTGCCGAATTTTGTTTATTAATCTGATTTGGATTATTTGAACGCAGAATTAGCTGAGTAGATTTACAGAAATACGAATTTGTGATTTTGAATACTTTTAAATAATGAAAATTCGAATTGCTTTTTCAAATATAAATATAAAAAAGGCTACCGGAAGTCAATCTTAGTAAAAGGGAGGGAGGAAGGGAGGTGGTCCCGGTCCGAGGGAGTGTAGGTGGGAACACCCTGAAAGTCGGGCAACTCAACCTACACCAAGCAGATCGGCACCAAACATGATGTACCGCTTGTGTAGAGGAAAAGCTAGACATAGCTTTGATACCTGAGCACTGGATTTTTCGTAAAAAGATACGTGGTCTCCGGCAGGCGCTGCTACTCTATACTATGAAACATCACCCAGGACCTCAGATCGTGCAGAGAGGAGTAGACCTCTAGTTATATACTGCAAAGCCAAAGGTATGACAAAAGTATTGGGAAGCACCAGTGATAACAATAGAGGAGCCGAACAACTGGAATATGTGGCAAGATACAATTTAATCTTCCTAAACAGAACCAACCTTTGTCGATGCAAGACGCAGAGAGGTAATTGATGTGACTCTATCTAATGAAGGTTATTAAGAAAGGGTGTCCAACTGGAAAGTGGCAGACATGATCACGATACCACTACGTCACCACGTGACGTCGATTTGTGTTACGGAATAAGCATAGGCGTAAGATGATCAAGAATCCTAAGAAAACTGGTGGGTTATAATACCAGTAAGTATTAAAAGGAAACCTGAAAACACTTGGACTAAAAGGACCCTAAAATAGTTTACAAGTTCAGGAACAGCAGAATGTATTAAATGAAATTGGTTTGGGGAGGGGGGGGGGGGAGGGGGGAGGGGGATTTGGATTATTTGAACGCAGAATTAGCTGATGTGGTGATCTTGCCACTTAACTATTCATTTTTGCCTATTCTAAAAATTCTGCTCACAAAAAAAGCCACGCAATACGAACTAAGGTGACTACATACTTCACTCACCATCACCACTCTGGATACAACATTTTAATCATAGCACCAATAAGTGGAACACCAATCCCTACCAACATTTAGAATGGAAAAATATACTTTATGCAAACAAACCCAGCCCCCCTCTGTCACCAAAAATTTTTACACATTTTACATTCACACAACAATCAAAAATCGGTCTAGGCGTTACGAAATTATGATCTCTAAGTGCAAAGTTTTTTTTTCATATAAGCTAATATGCCGGAGGCGAAAACTTCGATGAAATCCTACACCTCAATTTTACAATTCTATTTTGTTATTAAATAATTGTGTCAAACTAAAATATTTTAGTCGTTTTACAACAAGATTAGACTTATGACTGACACTAACTGTCTACTAAAATTTTAAATACATTAAAGTTTGAAAATTTACACAAAATGAATGGAAGTATACAAACTAACTAAAAGAAGCTCATTTTATAATTTTTTTCTCGAAATCTTTTTTGTTTATACAAAACTGGATGACACCATGTTTAAGTTAAATACTTGAACTTTGAAAAAATTTATATTTTTTCTTTGCGTCATGGCTTCTGTACGCTCCTTTTTTTACGGCACTAAGAAAATATTTAATCGTCATTTCTTATGATCCCATAAGCTGAAAAGTTCAGGTAGTATTATGTATTATTTTCAATTGTGGTACTGTATGTTAGTTGTTTTATTTGTTTAATTTGCACCGACTTCAAAATGTCGTAATGGATATCAAATTAAAATTTATTTTATGCTTTTTAGCGCTTTTTGTGAAGTCGGTTCAACTTTTTTTTAAAACTATTTTATTTTTCACTTTTAAGTGTCTTTTACTGTATACAACGAAGAAGAACCATCCAAATCGGTCCACGCGTTAAAAAGTTATGTTGAACCCCCTACCCCACCTCCATTCCCCAAAGATCTGATCTGATCTCATCCTATCAATCAAGGAACATACTCTACAGAAAAGGAATCATCGAAATCGGTCCATGCGTTACGAAGTTACTACCTCTCCCCCTCCCCACCACTACCATAGGACCAAATTATTCTCCTATTACCAATGTGGGATCACACTCTATACAACAGTAAAAGAACCATCCAAATCGATCCACGCGTTACAAAGTTAGGTTTCACCCTTCCCCCACCAAAATTTTTTTTCTCGTGGTATCAACCAGGGAGCATACTCTACCCAACAGAAAAAGAATTATCCAAATCCGTCCACGCGTAACAAAGTAAGACGACCTCTTCCCCCCTCCCCCCACTTAGGCCAATTTTTTTTTCTCTTATTAGCAATGGGGGATCATACTCTGTACAACAAAAAAAGAACCATCCAAATCGGTCCACGCGTTACAAAGTTAGGTTTCACCCCCAACCCCACGCTACCAAAAATTTTTTTTACATGGGACTAATCGGTGAACATACTCTACCCAACAGAAATAGAATCATTAAAGTCGGTCGACGCGTTACGAAGTAATGCCCGGTCAGAAGACATAAAAAAAATACACGGCGAACTTAGAACCTCTTTGTTTTTGGGAAGTCGGTTAAAAATGAAGGCCGGGTCAAAAATGATTCAAACCTGGTTTCACAAATACGATACGTCACTATGACCGAAAATCCAGCAGACAATCACCCTGTGTAAAGCCCTCAAACTTTGGAGACCGTTCCGTCATTGGCCGTTTGACTATATGGAAACATATTTCTCTACGCCCTTGTAGGACGTTGTTCGACAGCAATATTATTATTTGCCTGAAACATACCTCGTTCTAATAGGTATTTCACTGGAGAAAGCTTTCTCTTAAAGCAAGCAAAGTATTAAGTTTTCCAACTTTTGGACGCCTTCCACCTAACGGCACTACGCGCAGCTATGCTTTTGCCTGGGACGACCAATGGAGGGAGATCACTTTGACCTAGCTAGCTAGAGAGCTACAGACGTGGTGCAGGCAACTTTCCAAAATTGCCAGAAAAACTATATCGAATGGAAATATTCGTCCGCACCTTCGGTCGGCTAACGCAACTGTTGATTGCTGTCAAATGGAGACGGAGTTGGATCAATTGTTTGAGTGGCAAGATCACCCTGTTCTAGGGTTCGAGACTCGGTCTCCCGGCGAGTTTCTAATAAGAAATTAAAAAATCCACTCTGTCTCTGGGCTGTTGTCTAGCTCGCAGCAATGCAAAAACAAAGACATTGAATTTCCCTCATTCCCCTTACCCTATGATGCGTTTAGCATGGCTTTGACCGGAAGGGAATTATCCGGTCAAAGCCATGCTAAACGCATCATAGGGTTGACCCCTGTCCCCTGGGCTTTATCAAAATGCGTGCTTAATAGTAATTATAGTAATTCCAGTGTCTCCTCAGTCGACTATGAAGAAGGAACACTTGGGTTGCTTGCGAGAATTTTGCTGAGCCTGCCGGCTTCGTTTGTACTTTTAATGGATTCATAGATTTCCCATCATGATGTACCCGTCTCATGTTTTCGCGACCTTTCGCATAATTTACCCCGCGAATGTCATTAACATTGGAACTCTCGGATATTATAAGGAACCTCAATACTAATGTGTATGTATGTAAAAATTTAGCCTCTTAAAAATTATTTCTAGCTGTGCGTACTTTTATGTAAATTTTTTTGTATTAAATATTCAGTGCAATGACAATGTATCCTTAATTTTTCAGCAGTTGTACATGGAGTGAATCACTGAAAAATTATTATAATTGGAGCTGCAAGCTTGTGTTTTGTTAGTTCCTAATCCAACGCAGCATCTTCGAATTATTGATATTACTATAAATCTGGCAGTCACTCAAACTGGAATTATTTTTCCTCTATCACTTTAAACCATAAATCGATAAAGTAAGCACTTAAACGTCAACTAATATTGTCCAATAAAGTGTAAAGCTTTCGGCAATTTCTCACTCTAAATAAATTCTCGACAATCTAGCCGAAGGTGCCTGCTTTAGTAGTCTTCACTTCAGCTCCATTCATTACAGGCTCCGGAATTTACCGCCTGCGTTAATCCCCTTGCTCTCCAGGGACAATCTTGTTAATTACTGGAGTGGTTGGCGGCTAACAACAACTAATCAACTGTCGATGCACGTATTTTAATCACTTGTCGCAATATTTCAATCAAGTCCGGGGACATTCATCCAGCATCCAGGCTCTGTTTGAATTGGCAGCTCTCAAGAAAGGGGTGAGATGTGCAATTAGTTAAAAGCGTTCAGTGCTTTGAGTCCTTTTTAAGGAAGCTGAAAAGTATCCTTAATGCATTGAGAAATTTTTCTATCCCCACTTTTACACTATTTATGATGTAGTGGAGCTTAACACTTTGTCAATGTATGCTTCGCTTATCCTCGTGCCTTCCCATGTGCGTACGTGGGATAGCGGAGCTCCGAAACGACTCCTTGTACAGCAGTTAACCAAGCGAGTAATCAAGTTTTGTGTTGAACGTCAATTAAACTTAGGAAGACGTTCGTAACGAGATTTTGCCATTTCAGTCAATTACGGCTGAAATTTGCTTATTCAGGTTCGTTGTACGTTTCGAATTCACAATCTCAGGGATATCACCGGGACGGGATTTACCACACAACGCAAGGACACAGAGGCTGTGATAAGCCCGACCCTTGGCATTGCAATTCAAGTTGAAATTAGATTAAATTAATAATTGCCATGGAAGTAGATTTTTAGTTGAAAAAAGGATTTGTGGAAGATTTTTTGCGGAGATAAAGAGCATTTAAATCATTTTCATTCCATCAGAGCTTTATAGCGTCTTTCTTTATGTTTGGTCAATACTTTTGTCTGAGTGTTTTTAAAGTACTGAAACTGTTCTAAAGTCACTGCTTATTATAGAGTTATCATATTATAGCGAATTTTTACTAAATCTGACAAATATCACCTCAACTTTGGGGACAAGTTTTTCATAATTCATCGGAATGATCTTAAAACGAACATTACCAGCTTCCTTACCACCAGTAAAAGTTAAGTATTCGCCATAATCGTAATATTTAATGTGCTCGTTCCGAACATGTCTGCTTTTATATGTTTCAAGGTTTTGCCACAGAACTGGTGTTGCAAAGATACATACAAGATGATATCATAACAAAACGGCCTGCATAATTGAAACGAACGTCCTATGCAAATTGAATTACAGGAGTAGAGCCACCGATATTTTATTGGAAGACAACTCCCAGGGCAGACATTTATCCAGGCAGAGTAACATCTACCTCCGAATGCTGGCAATGTATTTTGATGTTCCGAATATGTACATAAATGATTTTTGAATTATGAGAGGGGAAAAGAGAATAAAACAGTTCCAGCAAGATATCGGCTGGTTAAAGGACATTGAAATTCCTTTCTTGAAGATGATTTAATGCAACAAAGCATTATATTTGGCGATGTTTTCAAATATTTCTGGTAAATTTTAGTACGTTCATAAGGACCACTGAACTCTTATTGTCGTTTGTGTTAGGATAAAGGAAAGTCGCGCTAGAGAAAATTAAAAGGGTTCTGCGCTTTTAGGACCTACCATGCAGGACTTACATTTGCTTCCTTTGTTGGATGCAGAAACACTGACGCTTCTGACTTGACTTCTATTGCAAAGGAATTAATTATGACATAAAGAATTTTTTGTTTTCTGAGATATTTAACACTTAACAATTTTAGCGGAAATGTGTTCGAACTCTCTAGATCCAGTAACTCCTTGTGCGGCAAATAGCAGAAGAAGAGCCTCACCGGTGTGACGACGACGATTGCAAATGGACTTACAATTTAAGGTTGATTCCGAACCGCCGGCTTTACCAATAGAAAGCAACCGTATGACGCCACCGGTGGGATTTGAACCTGGGTCCCTCATAATGCAAGACCAACACTTTGTAACTTACTCCACAGACAACATTTGATCTGCCCTAGTTCCAATAAGGTCCCAACGAGATAGCGTTTTCTGGCTCTTAATAATTCTAACAACCAGAACATGCGGTGGTGTAAGGAATACTCGAGTATCCGAAATTTACTAGATACGTATGAGTATTCCCCGAGTACTCAAGGATTCGAGTACTCAAATAGTACTAAATAGTAGAATTGATAATACTGAAATTCTGGCTAGTCGATTATTCACGGAATCGATTAAGCAAAATGTATTCTACAGAATAGCTCGATACCCTAGTTAGCATTAGTGGAAAATTTCTTGCTCGGAGACATTTAAGCTACCTGTGTAAATTCTACTTAAAATCTGCATTAATAATTTCCTTTTACTTTTTCTGGAATACAGCTGTTAGGGAATTCATCGCTAACAGGAGTTATATTACACCTTATGAATTCATTTTGAATGATTCATATACAGGGTGTTTCGCATAAGGTATGTCAAAATAAGTGGGGTGATAGATCTCGCCTAGTCAAACAAAAAATTTTATGGCAGGGGGATGGGGCATTCTCAACCGTTTGGGAGTTACAGGGCGATTCTTTAGTTCCAAATTTTTATGGTATGCACAAATCTCTTTAATCTTTTGATCTGCTCAATGCAGCGACAAAAAAATGTTAAAAAACTACTATCCCAACGATACTTCCAAAATTCTCAACAATGTTGATCTAACTTCTACCATTGTAGGTACAGTCACCTCCATGAGTAATAGAAAAGTTTTGAAATTACCAAAAATTCAGCATTTTCCCAAATTTTTTCCGAAATTCATGTAATTAATACTCCTATTTTTAATTTTTATTAGATCTTATTACCTTTCCAAAAAGGTACAATATGTCCAGGTAATGAAAGAATTAGAAATCCCTGACTAGCTAATTATTTGATTGCACTTTGTCAGTGTAATTTTGTTTTGTTACCGATATTAGCTTGTGTCAGCCAGAGTTCACACACAATTATCCTGGCGAACTGTTCCTAATACCTGATGGAAATTTTGCTATAAAAGAGGATCAGTCAGAAAGAATATCGATGATAGTTAAAAAACAAATCGGGAACTACTGGTGTCCTTAAGCTAAAATTATTAAAAGTTGGCAGAATTTACTTCTTTTTTTATACGATGTGGCCAAACCACAGGGGACAACCCTTTGATGCGTTAGCATGACTTTGTACGAAAGGGAATTTAGGGTAAGGGAAGTGAGAAAACTTTATTATCTCTTTTTTGCCTTGCTGCGAGCTAGACAACAGCCCAGAGACGAAGTGGATTATTTAAATTTCTTTATAAAAACTCACGGGGAGACCTGGTCTCGAGCCTGGGAGCCATGGAATGGTGGTCGTGCCGCTCAACGAATTGATCTAACTTCGAATAAGCGGATATATAATAATAATAATTAATAATAAAAACTAATAATTTACATTTATTGTGTAGTAGACTGAAACTAAAAAGCGGCTGTACTGAAATATAAAAGGAGATTCACTTATGAACGGTGGTATTCTCGCGGACTTTTTGAAGGTTAAGAGAAACCGGAAGTATGACTTCAAACAGCACGGAGTTACAATCTCGCGTATTTTTTTAAACTATTTTATTTTTTACTGTTCAGTGTCTTCAATATAAGACTCGAAGGATGCTGCTCGTAAGAATAAGGCAATTTCAAAAGTTGCAGAGGTAATGTATTCTAAAGAATTGAAACAGAATTATCCACATCTGGCAACATATTACGAAATTAGTCATACCCTCACCTATGAAAATTCTAAACATGGCCCTAGTGCGCCACCATACTCTATACATCAAGAGAGAATAATCGTAGTCAGAATCATCGTAGTCACTCTAGGTACCATCAATCAGGAAACGTATTCTGTACAACAGAATCAAAATTATCAAAATCGGTCTATGCTTTATGAAGCTAGGCGCCGCCCATCCTCCAACTCTCATCACAAACCACAATTCCTGTCAGAATACACCCCACCCTGCACCCCAACCCTAAATTTTTTTTCATTATTAGCAATGGGGTATCATACTCTACATATAACCAAAAAGGAATTATCAAAATTGGTCTACGCATTGCGAAGTTAGGTTTCACCCCTTACCCCCACCACCACTCCACCAAAAATTTTTTTGAAGTGGTACCAATCGGGGAATATACTCCACCCGACAAAGAAAAAAATCATCCAAATCGGTCCACGCGATACGAAGTAAGACCACTCCTCCCCCTCGCCACCCCATCCTAGTACCAACATTTTTTTTCAATGCTAGCAATGGGGGATCATACTCTATACAACAAAAAATTAATCATCCAAATGAACATAACAAAAAAGAACGTAACAAAAAGGAATCATACAAATCGGTCGACGCGTTACAAAACTATGCCCGGTAATACATAAAGAAAATTAAAAAAAAACAATACGTGTCGAACTTAGAATCTATTTGTTTTTAGGAAGTCGGTTAAAAAGACGAATAATGTGCGCTAGAATATTTTGGGCTCATCTTTTACTATACCAAAATTTGCATTTTGGACATACATTCAGTGAATCAAAAAAAATCCAGAAAGGTTTCGTAATTACTAAATATAATAGTTTTATACGCACGACGACACGGCACACAACGTTGGACGTTGCTGTGCCGTCGTGCGTATAAAATATGTAGAAAATGTAGGGTCATCTACAAGACCTGAGCAAAAGTGGCTTAGAAAAGGTTCCCCGAAAATGAACCGCGTGAGATCCCGGGCAAAAGCGATTCAGAGAAAATCTCCTGGCAAAATAAACTTAACGACTTAAGTCGTTTTTGCCCGCACCGAAAGGTTGAGTCTTTTCCGACTGCGCAGAAAACTTGAATCGTTTTTGCCCCCATAGAATTCTCGGCCTTGCTTATGCTGAAAAGCAAACCTATTTTCGACATTCTGAAAAATGAACTTAATTTTGTGTAGAATTATTAATAAAATATTCTTTATTATATTTTAATAAACTTCAAACGACTTGAATTTTTTATTCGGGCGAAAACGATTCGAGTTTTCTACGCTGTCGAAAACGACTCGACCTTACGGTGCGGGCAAACACGACTTAAGTCGATTTTGCCAGGAGAGTTTCCCTGAACCGTATTTACCCGGAATCTTGCACGGTTCGTTTTTGCGCGAAACTTTTTGTAAGCCACTTTTGCTCGGGCCTTGTAGGTGAGTCATTTTTATTCTCAGCCTGTCAATAAAGTATGAAACTAAAATTTTTAGTACACATAATTTGCCTTTTTCTTCCTTCGAAATAAACTAGAATTTTTAGTAAGGAGCGATAGGCAGTTTGTGACTCGTTTCTTAGGGAGTGGTTGTATGAGAATAGTAATCTACACCTCTTTGAACGTGGGGAAAAAAATAAAGCCGGAGTCCCAATAATAACATCACGTTTCGCTGCTTATGTCAAAAGGAGTTGTCATGGTGATAAAAAGTATAAATCAATTCAATCAATTAATTTCACAGTTTTCATTTCATCTACATAAATTTCCACATTAACAAACCAACGAACCTAGCCAACAAATATAAGCTATTCCAGTGCCAAGAAAAGCCGGTAGCACATTTGCGTTACTGTCTAGTTTAGCAGTCACAGCTCCGATGACTTTGAAATTTTAGTATGTTGTACTATTCGTCATCCCGAACAAGAATATATATACTTATTGGGCGCGGAAATCATAAAGAAGCATAGAAGAATACGTGTTTCCTCTATTTTTCATGCTTATCCATGAATTGCCATAAAACTATAAAAAATGGGCAGTGTATATTCACATCGTCCATGTTGGCGGGGGTAGGGTAGTGAATAAAGCAACTAGAAGCCTAATTAAAACACTTCTTCCTCCCAGAAAGTCTAATAAAAATTTATTGCGCTCCTGGAAGACGACAAGGGAATGGAGTTACTGGTCAACAACAAAATCATAAGCTTGGAAATTCCTGTGAAGGATGTTTACAAGAAGGTAGGCGGGGGTAGGCAAGCGGTAGCCCCTCAGTTAATAAAGCAACTAGAAGCCTGATTAAAACACCTCTTCCTCCCAGAAAGTCTAATAAAAATTTGATGGAACGTGTTGTTTTGTGGCTACTTTTGACATTCATGTCGTACATTTTCAACATAAAAAAACTATGCTTCATTATGATTTTCGCGCCCAATAAGTATATGTACTCTTGTTCGGGATGACGAATAGTACAACATACTAAAATTTCAAGGTCATCGGGGCTGTGACTGCTAAACGTGACATTAACCCACATTTGTTTCCGATTTCAGGCCAATAAGCATATTTTCGGGTGTATCAAGAATTCTCGAAAAGTCAATTAAAGAAGTGGGGGATGCCCTATGATGCTAAGCACAACCTTAGTACGAAATTAATAAGAGGAAAGGGATTATGTTTAAACGGTTTCCAGTCGGAGAAAAGCATTACACTAAAACTTCACTGTTATACGGTTATAGTGAGTCAATTCGCATAAATATGGATAGATAATATATTCATTTGCTGAATTTTTTGGACGTATATTTTACTTTCTGATTATAATATTCTATTATCCGAACTCCATATTGAATTGGGTTTTGCGTTAAAATATATCTTCTCTGACCCACTAATAATTAATTCCGGTATTTTCCATGGTTCGATTCTGGGTCCACTCTTTTTTAATGATCTTTCCGAAGTGTTGCTGTACTACAGTTATGTGCGAATTATGCTCACATTATCAGCGCTTTACATAAAATAAATGATTGCATTGGTAATATCAGCCTTCTCGTATAGAAAACTAAACCCTACTTTGTTGTTTTCTGCTGACAACAGAACTCCATGGGGGGGGGGGGGGGGGGGGGGGGGGGGGGGTTGCAGAGGAAATACCGGTGGTTCGGAATCCATTTTAAATGGTAGGTCTACTTGCAATTGTTGTCTCCAATCGGGTGGTTTTTTCTTCCGCCCCACAAGGGGTTACGGGAACTGGGGAGAAAGAGAGAAACACTACCTTACTAAGGCAATTAGTATTTGGGTAGTTTATTTCATAAAGTTCGATTGTATGACTTTCTACAGTAAAGAAGAAAGAAAATCTGCCAGTTAAAATTGTTAAGGTTATGGTTTAGCCTTAAAATCTCGTTCCATTTCGTCCATCTGATTGTGAAATGTTTTCCATTTTGCCACTGTTATTTGATGAACTTTTCAAATAATTTACTTTACGGAACGAAGCTTGACGTTTTTAGTGTGACTCCGACCCAACAATTGCTTTTCAAAAATGAGTACGGTACAAACGTAAAATTTGGAAATTTTATTTTGGGTACTTCACCCAGGCATAATCTCTTTGGAAAGAGCTTTTTGTCACTATTCTTTTGCAAGAGATCTTATGTTAGGTGCTCCTATAAAAAATTATTAAAAATAAACTGATTCACGCTTCATCAAATATTAAAATTTAAATTACCCTGTAACCAAGAACTCAATTCCAGGGGTGTTCTTCTCCTGCCATACATTTTATGATTTCTCGATACTATCACGGCCTTTGGTATTAACCTCTTATATGGAAACACTTTGTACTCGTTTTAAACGTAATAAAGTAAGTGCGGTGTGGTCAAGAAGTGCGCCGTCATGAAGCTGCATGGGGAAGGGTGACACAAAAAAATAAGACTGAAAAAATAGGACTTAAACCAAATTATTTAAAGAGTACTCCTTCACTCCAGTAACCATAAGTACACACATTTTACAGAATTTTCTGCGACTCTTATATTCTTTTGCATTTATATGACTAGAAAAGTTTCGATTGGAGACGTCATAAACATTTCAGAAAAGAAGGTGTAAATTGAAATTTTCCCTCCGTTTTAAGGCTCCTTGGCGCTCCGACTTATTCCCACTTCCATTAAAAATTGATCTGTCGTGAACTTTTATTTCTGCTGACATTTCCTAAATTGGGTGGAAAGTCGTGAATAATTTATCTCAGCACGACTTATACTATGAATTTTAGAGAAGCCCACAGGCCTACGTCGAACAGCCTCTCAAAGAATATACTTTGCGGAAACATTGAGGTCGACGTTAATGTCTAAGTAAAAATTGGTATCCTTTCTACAGGAGGAAACGTGTGAGACTGCAGCAATGCGAAAGATTGTCCGATCATTTCGTTCTTTATTAGCTCCTTTCGAAGAAAAAATATCCAGGTTTTTTTCTGAATTTTATCACCCATCTATAAGGATATTTTCGATAGCGTTAAACTTCAGACACAGGTAATTCCACCGTTAACCCTTAATCCGTGAACAAATGACTCCGGAAAATGTGGTCCACCTGTAACAGGATAAAAAAAGGGGCGACCATAAAATAAAGGTCAGCAATGGGTATTGATGCGGTGATTTAATATCTCCCAGTGGGGACACCTATAAATGAAGTATCAAGTGCATTTACGTATGGCCGTTTTTCAAACTGAGAGGGGCTAATATACTCCATTTCCACGTACATAAATTATTCGTTAGTGGAATTTGTCTTCAGTAGCAGAGAACCAGAACACTTTGCCGAATAAGCTCTGGTTCGATTGGGATTGGGAATTATACCTCTGCTGGCGTATAACTAGACTAGACACACCGTTGCAGTAAATTGACTTCATGAATTTAAGGTGCTGAAGAATTAATTTATTGATTAAAGGCGCTAAGTTGCTGAATAAGTTTTATTTAAAAAAAAAAGACAGGTGGCTCAAAAGGCCTGTTCAATTTTAAAGTCTTGCTACACTTGTGCCGTCTAAAAGTGCGTCATTTAGTTTTATTGGCACAGATAAAAAGCAAAACTGGCGGTTAACGGAACTCAAGAATCCAACACTTACTTATATTAGGTTGCTTGCCCAAAGGAGCCAGGGGCGTATACACAGCCACAGCCTAACTTGTTGTTAGATTTAAGTGTTTTCCGTACTGTTAAAAGTTAATGAAAAATAAGTTATTTGGCAGGGAAGGCTGAGGGGCAAACAATTTTCAAAGTGAGACTTTTCAATAAGGAACATTTGAAAATGGTTCTGGAATTTGTTCGGAAAATCTTGACATCTACAATTTTCTATCAGCTCCTATGGAGATAACAAGCGCGGGATCAGTTACTAATATACAGCTAATTAATTTGGACACGTTTATCCTACTAGTTCTCTCAATTTTTAATATTTTCAAGATTTCTGGATTTCTGAGCCTGTTTCTTTTGAGAACCTCTTTTTATTGTTCTGTAGCCAAAGCCCAGGGGACAATCCGTTGATGCGGTCAGCATTGCTTTTACCAAAAGGAAATTAAAGAAATATCAATTGATATTGTAAGGGGCCGTTCAAGTATTACATAGCGCAGTTTTTGAAGATGTCTGACCCCTCTCCCCCCTTGAAACGCGCCGTAACGTTTAGCGTTACCCTCCTAAACGTTACGTAACACTCGCATTATTGTTTTTACCTAAAAATGTCAATTTTGTGGCGCAAAATACCGGAATAAGAAGCAATGTAAATTAGAAGAAATTTCAGCCCACTTTGGCCCTAATGTGTGTGCGTGAAATTCCTAAGTTCATGGCTTGTAGTTTAGGTGATTTTGCTTGACTGCAACGGTCGGACTCTTAGAGTTCAAACTATGAACTCGTGGTACACGGCTTATTGTGGTTATTTGCCAATATATATACTTCTGTATACTCAGTGATGCGACTCTTTTCGTATGTAAAAAATATGTGTAGTGTAGATATAGAATATAAACTGAGTCGTGAGTCACGAGTTAAGAGTTAGGACTTTTAATGTTAACAGCAACTTAATGTTACGTAAAGCGTTGCTTGACCCCTCTCCTCCGCCCTTATAACGCACCGTGACGTTTCACAAGACCCCCCCCCCCCTCTAACTGCGTTATGTAATACTTAAACGGCCCCTAAGGATAAATTGAGTGACTTTTAATTGCATTGCTGCGAGTTAGACAATAGTCCGGAGACAGTGGATTTTTAAATTTCTCATTAAAAGCTCGCGGGAAGACCAGGTCTTGAACCCTGGAACCATCACGTGGTACAACCATGATGGTACAACTCAACCAATTGAGTCAACCGCGTCTCGTATTATATAAAGTCCGCAAAGCTCCGACACCACAAAAAGGCTTAAAAAATAATATCTGTGTCGAAAGTCATAACCTCTGTAGAAGTGAAAGAAATGGGATGCGCCAAAGGAAGATGCGAAAAGGATAACTTCGTCCGTCTTCATCTAGCACGAGTAGAGCTGTTCATTTAGATTTAATAAATTTTGATAACTATAAATAAACGACTTTTATATACTTAATTTTTATTTTTATTGTTTACAGTTTAGGGAAAATGCGAAATAATGATTCGAAGAAGCTAGACTTGTCAATTTATTTAAACCACATAAATTTTCTGATGATGGCAGTATCATTTCAACTCCACCACAGCAAGGCCTGGAGGACCTGCTACCAACGTCAACTGCCCAACCCAAAACATATCACTCTACAATCATCATCAATCTACAAAAGTTCCTTGTGGAAAAAGAAATTGCCCTTTGCATCTTCATGGATATTGAAGGCACCTTTGATAGCACTTGCTTTGAAGTCATCGAAGTGGCTGCTGTCTCAAGAGGGAAATGGAATCATCGACAGTAAAATGACACAAAGTGATGCTCAGCTGGCGAAAAAACACAGCTAACTTAGGAGAAGAGCTAATTACTGTTAAGGTTTGCCCACAAGTTGGGGTCCTGTCCTTCTCACTCTTTAGTCGCTTGTGATTGACGATTTCCTATCTAAGCTAAGAAATATCGACTTTGAAAACCACGGATATGCAGATGACTTGGTTATCATAACCAACGTAATCATAGTGTAAAATAGTTATCATTCCATTCAAGAGAAAGAGGAAGCTGAAAATAACAACTCTGATTCTTGAGGGAATAGATCTAGAATTCTCCTAGGCATACCCTATATCAACAACTTACCTGAAACTCTCAACTCTAAGTCGTCCTAAAGAAAGGCACATTGGCCTTATGGACATGCCGACGGCTCTTCGAAAAGATTTGGGGACTCAGGCCAAAATGGTTGTCTGGGCCAATCAGGTGACTATAAGACGCCTGGTCACATACGCATAGACGAACCTACGACATCTGTAGAGGCTTGTATGTTTACGAGTAACCGGTGTAAAGCGTACCTGACCAAGCTCAAGATTCTAGACCTCATCCCCCTACTCTTACATGTAAGGAAACAGGCAGCAGCTCTTAGTGGTATTAGGCTAATAGGCCTAATAGCAGTAAGAGTCTTCTGAAAAAGGGGAATCGACATGAAAGAGTAATCTGACAACCTGCGACCTATCAAGGATGTTTGTGTACTAATTGGAATGATAAGAGAACGACTGTTCTACTGGGCGGAAGCCGCCGAAATCTTCGTAATATAACTGCGGTTTTAATAAGTCGCTGCCTCTTTGGTGGTGATACGTGCCGTGTGATTGCCCATTTCTGCCAACGACTTCTGCTAGAGTTGTTTTGATGAGGAGGAAGTTGAAAACATTCAGCATTTGCTCTGTGGATACCCAGGTTGGCTAGGACCAGACTTCAGACTCTTGGCCAACACTTCCTTAATAGACTTGATGATATCGCTAGCGTCGAGCTAAATAACCTAACCAGGTTCCTCAATAGCTGCGGCTCCTTTAATCATTGTACAGCGGTATTTAATCGATGCAGGTGAGGCGTCTGCGAAGTGGTATCACAACGGACCATATTAAGATCTATGTAAAGCCGACATGGCTTGAACTTGGTGGCCACCAACCAACCAAACCTAAACTAACGGGTCTCCTGAAATCTATTAATCCAGTTGGATATAGATGATCCAACAGTTAAACAGTTATTCGATATCGGACGCAATGCCGAAAGTGAATTACTTAGAAATTCCATTTAGGGTACTCAAAGAGGACAGAGAGCACTGGCATCAAAATAATCAAGAGGAGCCCAAATATGATACACGGACGGTTCTAAAATGAACGGTAAGACTGCGCTTGTGGTCTAGGGACCTGTATTGGTACTCAAAAATTCGCTAGGTGCCGTGAAAATCGTTCAAACAAAAACATATGCTATGCATGCGAGATACTCGGGTGGTGCGAAGATATATATAATGGTTAACGGTTAGGCGACGCTTAAAGCACTGAGGGCACGTACCCTCGAATGTAAGCTGATTGAGGACCGTTTTGATGTAGTCAAAGAACAGACAAAAATGAACGAAACAAGATTGCGGACCGCCTTGCTAAATAAGGATCCAAATCCTCATTTGTTGACCTTGAGCTGTTCTATGGTTACGCAAAAATTGAAAAGCAAATCAATTCCTAACAAACAGGAGCAAACAAACATACTGAGCACAGCTCCTAGGACTAAGGGAATCGAAAAGGTTTACTAACTACGGCTTATAGCAGGTCTTGTAACTGAACACTGTCCTCTGAGACATCATCTGAAAAAGATGGGCAAAGCTTAGTACGAAACATCTCGCATTTGTATATTAGAGGACGAAACATCAGAGCATATCCTGTGCTACCGTCAAGACTTCGGCTGCATAAGGTTCAAGCATCTGGAAATAGCGGTCCCTAGACAAATTTTATGATTCGTGAAGGACCTAAATATTGAGCGGGTTGGATAGTGCAGGGATAGGACACAAAAGATCTCACTGGTCGAAGGACAAAGATGGGGGCTACAATACCTTTACTACCCCCTAGGAAATAAAAAATAAAATAATAACAACTGCTTCCTGTAGATTTCATATAAAATTCATTCCAATAAAATTCATTATAATCTTTTCGTGATGTGAGAAATTAGAAGTTGTTGAATTTGCTACGTGTCAAGCAGGGTGGGGTAACTTCACCAGATACGTAGCAAATTCAACAACTTCAGATTTCTATCATGACCTTAAAAAACAGTGTTTAAAGTCTCCATGTTCGTTTCCAATGTTTGTCTACTCAGAAAATGAATTCCTAAATCATTCAATCAACAAATGTTGTCCCAAGTGAGCAACATTTTTTAATATTGAA
Organism: Leptarthrus brevirostris; assembly: GCA_964036015.1. Classification (NCBI taxonomy): domain Eukaryota; kingdom Metazoa; phylum Arthropoda; class Insecta; order Diptera; family Asilidae; genus Leptarthrus; species Leptarthrus brevirostris. The sequence continues at coordinate 135,977,491 of OZ038372.1, read as the reverse complement.
AAGAAATTTCCAAACAATTACAGATTTGAAAATAAAATTAGAAAGGAAATCTCCCCGTTGTTATTCAAATAAACCTAGCCCGAAAAAAAAATCCCAATCATCGCCAAATTATTGACGTGATAAGCATATTACAATCAAGATTCACATAAAGTAAGAAAATCCACTCCTCCACGTCCTATGCCCGACAATTAACATTGAACATAGAAGTGGTGTAGTACAGTCAGTCGCTGTCGTTTACGGGTGCTGTGATCCACTTGTCGTTAGTATCCATTCTTCATCAACGGAAAGGGGGTTCGATTCAGTCTACATAACGCAATTATGTCACAAATTGAGCATGTCAGATGGCAATTGAAACAGAATGGACTGCATAATTGATGCAAATTGGCAACAATGCTGGCATCAACAATGAATCATTTAGGCAAACACATTTGTGCACATAGTTTTGCCGATTGGTGGGGCTGTCGCGAGACATTCTGGTCGATATGTTGCATCCTTGAATTGTGTATGTATTTACAAGAGAAAGGGTTGTTCGCAAATACCAACATTGGCAGATGACGGGAAGATTGCACTGCGGAGTAGAAATGGGAATCGAACCTGGTTTACCTTTTTTTATTAAAATATTATATTTATTTCGGCCATAGAAAATAGTATTAACTTAAAATATTATCCTGTTGAAAAAAAAATAACATAAGGCCTGTTAAAATTATTACATTACATTTATTCTGTTCGCAGATATTTAGTTAAAATATGTTATGAACGCTATGATAAGATTAAAATTTTAGAGACCTTAGGAAAAATCCTCCTTCTAAAAAGGGAGGGTGGGTTTTGGGTCACTTCGCAAAATAAATAGGTAACTATGGGTCAAAAATGTGGGGCTTTCTGAGATATACCCGACTGGAAATTAGTTCCAGTTAGGGTCCGATTCGGATCAGGATTGCCTGACGATTGATCAGGGATAAATCAGGCTTCCTGATCCGGATGTAACTATAAAACGTCACGCCTTATATGATCCCCTCAGGATCCCTCATGGTACCAATCGGAGAAAATACTATACCAAATAAAAAAGAGAAATATGCGTGTGAATTTATAACCGCTCGCTTTTGGAAAGCAGGAAAGTATAGGCAAAATCACAAAAACTAAACAAAATTTAACCCTTTTTTTGTAAATAAAATTTTTGATCGAAATATTCTCTCGTAATTTAAACGTTAGCGCTAACTATTTTCCCTCCGTATTTGCAAAAGGACGAAAACGATCCGTGAGTTTACAACTCAATGAGTTAACTGCGTAAATTACGCAATTCCTACATTTACTCTTCATTCAAAATAGGTCAGCAAAGCGGACATCCAGCAGAGCTGACCTTACCCTGGGATTTGGTTGATATCTGGACATACCAATTTAATCACTTCCTCCTCCACCATCAAGATTTTTAGAGGTCAATGGACATACCGAATGACTGAAAAACACTCAGGTTTCACTGAGTAAGCAGTAAAACTTTCATCTACGTTCACATTTAGATCACCCAGCTGATCGATATTCCTCAAATGTGCGGACATACCAGCACTATTGGCATAAACACACAATGTCCCCCAACTTCCTCGGATATTCCACGTTCCATTGGGGAGCACTTTCACGGATTCATCATCACACACACAATTACTGTTGACACAATTGGTAATGCATAATCTAATGTAAGAAAAAGTACTACTTATAACTATTCTAAGTAATTCTCACATGGACTACCAGTCACAACCTACTAAACAGTAGCCCCCCCTCCCCTAGAAATTAGTAATTGATCTCAATCATTCTAATCACTAGTTAAATCATCGAACTTACTTTTCAAAGTTTAACTAACATTTTAAGGAGAGTAAAAGGAAACCTCGGGAAACTAAAGGGGCGATCATACCTACGATTTAACGCTAATTACTTTAGGGATATTGTGTAAGGGTCATAAACTTGTACTTTGAAAAGAAATGCTTAATTTATTTACGCAAGCGGCGTTGGCGTTGGTGAAACGCCCTGTATATAGCACGAATCATCAAAATCGGGGCACGCATTACAAAGTAAGGGAGCTGCTCCCTCCTCTACTCCTCGTGCCGTTTGGTGAAATATTTTTCATCATTTACCGATGATGAAACGTATTCTGCACAACAGAATTAAAAACATTCAAATCGGCTTACCTACGAAGCTACCCCTCCTCTCACACTCACCCAAAGCCAAAATTTTTGTCATAATACAAATGGAGCAATTTGCTCTATTCAACCACAGCCTACTCTAGCCCACTCATGCCCGGAAAACATGAGAGTTCGGCCATTTTACCACCAAGCGTTTCGTCATTATTTCATTTTAGTTGTACCACAGATTTACCAATCCTTGCATACACATATAAAACTGCAAACTCTCGTAACCAAAAACAAAGAGAAATGCTGATGTCATTGACGCATTTTAAGCTCAATACTTCAACAAAACGAGCAGTAGAGAGTTTTCCCTTTAAAACACATGAAAATTGTATAAGAGTGACACTTTTTATTGTGTTCACATGTTCAGAACATTTGTAGGTTAACGTCAAGTAAAATTCAATTTAATAAATATATTGCGAGAAATACTACGAGAAGGTACAATTCCCCAAACTATTCCTTATGACTACTGTGGCAAATTTTGGTTTGTTTACGCCACCAGTGCTCAGCTGTTAATGTAGGCTGTGGTTCAACATTAAACGAATCTTCCAAATCGGTCCACACGACACGAAGTAGGACTCCACTCCTTCCCGACCACCACTCCACAATAAAAAATTGACATGCTACCAATGGGGGACAATACTTTATACATTAAAAACAGAATCACCCAAATCGGTTCAAACCCTTAGAAGTTACGCGACCCATTGTTGTTTTCTGCTAACTACAGATTACAATTAAAGGCCATTAGGGGCTGCACGGTAATGTTGGTGGTTTGGAATCCACCTTAGATTGTAGATTCACTTATAAGACTTGTCTCGATTCGGGTGAAGTTCTTCTCACGCCGTATGGCTAACAAGGGGTTATAGGAACTATACAGAGACATAAATGCCTTCTTTCACATGCAGTTTGAATTTTAGTTGATGAAAATCTCATTAGTTTTCGTAGTAACCGGGAATTGTAAATATAAATATTTGAAGGAACTTAAGTGAAGTTAGTTATTTCAAAATTGACAACGCTTACGAATGGAATCGAATGCGTTGTAATTGATAAAGTAATCAACATGAAGAATCCTTTCCGCAATAGAAATAACCAGAAAAGAAAAGAGCGCCTGGACAGTCTCAAGAATGAACTGAATATCGACTATCATCTTATACCCATTGCAGAAGTATATGAACGACTGAGTACAAATCCTCAGCTGGGCCTAACCAAACAAAAGGCCGAAGAAAATCTAACGTTATATGGACCAAATGCCTTGACACCGCCAAAAGGTGTTCCAAACTGGTTAAAATTTTTCAAAACTCTTTTTGGTGGTTTTTCAATATTGCTGTGGATTGGAGCGATCTTGTGTTTCACCATGTATCTAATTGAGAAATATTCGTCGAAATATTCTACGCGAGATAATTTGTACATGGCTATTGTGCTGACTGCAGTAGTAATAATCACAGGACTGTTTACATATTACCAAGAAGCAAAGGGATCTAAGATTATGGCATCCTTTCAAAAGTTGGCTCCTCCAAAAGCCACTGTAATACGAGATGGTAAAAAGGAAGTAATGCCTGCGACTGATGTTGTTATAGGCGATATTGTTATAGTAAATGGCGGAGATATAGTGCCTGCTGATATTCGAATAATTGAAGCGCGTAATTTTAAGGTTGACAACTCCTCTTTGACAGGAGAAGCTGAGCCAGTTTTACGGTCTGCTGAGAATTCAGAGAAAAACCCTATGGAAGCACGAAATTTAGCGTTTTATTCAACAAATGTCGTTGAAGGTACAGCTACGGGTGTTGTTTTCAATTGTGGTGATCATACTCTAATTGGACGGATTGCTGGTCTTGCGTCCGGATTGTCCTATCAGACGACTCCAATTGCCCGAGAAATAAAGCACTTTATTAACATCATAACAGCAGTGGCCCTGGTCTTGGGGGTGACCTTTTTCATCGTTGCATTTATTCTGGGCTACAATTGGTTGGAGGCTGTCCTGTTTTTTATTGGAATTATTGTTGCTAATGTACCTGAAGGACTCCTAGCTACCGTGACAATTTGTTTGACATTAACATCAAATCGAATGCGCAAGAAAAATTGCCTTGTCAAGAACTTGGAGGCAGTGGAAACTTTGGGATCGACTTCAACCATTTGCTCGGACAAGACTGGAACGTTAACTCAAAACCGAATGACAGTAACCCATTTATGGCACAATAACGAAATTGTCGAAGCAGATTCAGTTAATAAAGACAAAAAATTTTTGGACAGAATTAATTTGGATTCAAAATCTAATCTTTCAGCTTTACTACGTTGTGGGGCCCTTTGTAATCGGGCATACTTCAAAGATAATCAAGAAAATGTTATGTTGATAAAGAAAGAAGTTTTGGGTGATGCATCTGAAGCTGCAATTCTAAAGTTTTTGGAAGTTAATTTTGGCAGCGTTCAAGCATTTCGGCAAAAATACCGGAAAGTCGCCGAAATTCCATTCAATTCGACAAATAAGTATCAAGCATCTGTTCATCAGATGGAAGATGGTGAAGGCTTCCTATTGGTTATGAAGGGAGCTCCGGAGCGCATTTTTGAAAGATGTTCAACTATTCATATTGACGGAGAAACTATTGATTTCGACGAGCATTGGTCCAGCGTTTTAAATACAGCTTGTGAACAACTTGGTAGCTTGGGTGAGCGTGTGCTTGGATTTTGTGATTTAGTTTTGCCACCTGCAAATTACCCTCCTGATTATGTTTTTAATGTAGACAAGGTTAATTTTCCATTAACGGGTTTGAGGTTTGTTGGGCTAATGTCTATGATGGATCCTCCACGGCCAGCTGTGCCAGATGCAGTCGCAAAATGTAGATCAGCTGGTATTAAAGTTATTATGATAACTGGTGATCATCCAATTACTGCAAAGGCTATTGCAAAATCGGTTGGGATAATTTCTCCAGAAAATGAAACTGTCGAAGAAGTTGCAAAACGTTTGGATATACCAGTGTCGAAAGTAAGCAAGCGATTAGTGAAAGCAGCAGTCGTAACTGGATCTACTTTGAGAGATATGAGTGAAAGTGAACTAGACGAAGTATTGAAGAGTCATGCGGAGATTGTATTCGCACGCACATCTCCTCAGCAAAAATTAGTAATTGTCGAAAGCTGCCAAAGATTGGGTGCTATTGTAGCTGCAACCGGTGACGGTGTTAACGATTCACCTGCATTAAAAAGGGCTGATATCGGTATTGCTATGGGTATATCAGGTTCAGATGTAACAAAAGAAGCTGCCGATATGATTCTATTGGATGATAATTTTGCGTCGATTGTTACAGGCATTGAAGAAGGTCGAATTATATTTGATAACCTCAAAAAATCAATTGCATATACCCTGACGTCTAACGTGCCAGAAGTTGCACCCTTTCTGACTTTCATTACATTCGGCATCCCACTGCCGCTGGGACTTTTGGCCATTATTTGCATCGATGTAGGAACGGATATTCTGCCAGCGATATCGTTGGCATATGAGGCTCCAGAGTCTGACATTATGAAACGTCCTCCTAGAGATCCATTTAGGGATAAATTAGTGAATGGTCGACTAATTTCTATGACTTATGGACAGATTGGAATGATTCAAACTGCTGCTGGATTTTTTGCATATTTTGTCGTTATGGCCGAAAATGGTTTCCTGCCGGAGCGATTGCTAGGTATAAGACATGACTGGGAATCTCCTGATATTAATGATCTAAAAGATTCATACGGGCAGGAATGGACGTATCATGAGCGAAAAATTCTTGAATACACGTGCCATACCGCTTACTTTGTTTCGATAGTTATAACCCAATGGGCGGACATAATCATTGTCAAAACACGGCGAAACTCTATTTTTCACCAAGGCATGAATAATTGGGTACTTAACTTTGGAATACTGTTCGAAACTGCTCTTGCTATATTAATGGTTTATACGCCCGGGATGCATGTAATTCGTATGTATCCCCTGGAATTTCGATGGTGGTTGCCGGCGATTCCATTCGGTTTGGCAATATTCGTTTACGACGAACTTCGTCGATTCTATCTTCGTAGAAAACCGGGAGGATGGCTGGAACAAGAAACATACTATTAACCACAGTTATAGCTATTGAGATACTAAAGTTTATGTTATTTACTGTGTAAATTTTGATGTATCTAGGATATTTATTTTAAATTGTACATCAGATTTGTAAAACGAAAATTTTATTTGAAGTTCCTTGTTTTGCGAATCATTGATTTATTCGGTTTAGAATTTCCGCGTAACACTTTTTGTTGTATTTAGTACACTCGTTTAATAATAGAAAGAAAGAAGACTTTCTACATTGTTATATACCAAGTGTACAAAATGAAACTCGGCCCTAGAGTTTATTACTTTAAACTCAAACGTAAAGTGAATAAGTTTTGTAGATTCTTGGTCAAATGGCACCCGCACGATCTTCTTAGTATACACAAACCCTCTCAGTCACGTACATGGTGTTTATGGGGAAAATACAGAAGGAAGGACGGTGGGCTCCACATACCCTAACAGATGAACAAAAGAAGAGACGGTACGACACTTTACTTTGTCTATTGAGTCGGTTTAAAAGAAAAGATTTTCTGCATCAATTTCTTACCGGTGATGAAAAATGGGTGTCCGTTATGACAATCCTAAACGCAAGAAATCATGGGTTGATCCAGGACAACCATCAACATCCAGTGCAAAACCGAACTTTCATGGAAAGAAGCTTCTCCTGTGTGTTTGGTGGGATATGAAAGGGGTGCTGATAACTCGAGCTACCTAATGACCAAAAAGTGGATAATACATGATTCCCACTAATATGCTAAATGAAACTAAAATGACTTAGAGCTCAGCGCGATTTCTAATTAGCATTATTCTCCAAGATCAACTGTGGAGAAAAGTGACGGAATATAGAATCATAGCCTGGTGGTTAGTTTGGCTGGTTTAGGTAGCGAGTGCTGATCGTCATGACTAGCACTCCAGTTATTGCTTAACGCGACGTTTTGGTACCACGTCTTGTAAAACCCGGATTGTTGTTCCTGGCCTATTATAGGCAACGAGGTAGAGGTCTTGAGACGCCGAAGAGGCGTGGGGGCTATGTTAAAACCAACCCGAGGAGTTCAGGAATTGGGCTAATTCCCCGATAACTACCACTGAGATTGATTGAAGATTCGCCTGGAAGTAATCTGTTGGAAACTGCCTCCTAGCACCAGCTAGTGCAGGGGATTTGAGGAATGGGTTCTTTTCACTGGCAATGCCGCAGCTGCGACATTGCGTATTGAAAGGAGCGCCCAGCCTGACCGCATTCTCACCTGGTCTTAGCAATGAGAGCACGAGGCCTATGAAGCAGCTCCGATGTTCTGTTTTTGTTAAAGTGTGTTCTAGAGACAGCACAGAAGAAGAGTTATGATTTTAGGGAATTCAGCAGTATGTGAACGGCTTTCGCTCCAGAGAAGTGGAGGGCGAAGCCGTGGTGGTATGTCCCTATGACGGAATCTAGAGAATGGTAATATTGTACATATCTCCAGACAGTTGAGTTTTCCTCTACATTTTCTCATAAGCTTCGAGGAGGTGGTAACCGAGTCAAGCGTTTTGACTGTCCGTAAAGATGCCAATGTTCATCATTGGTGATTCACCAAGCTCCAGAAAAGAACATGCCTTGAGGATCGTAAAAATCTCCGCCTGAAATACGCTTGCGGTGTCCGGCAGTCTGTGGGACTCCGATATATGTAAGATTTCAGAGAAAACACCCGCACCACAGTCCAACTTGGAGCCATTAATGGATAGGCTGATATCATAGCAGTTAAGCAGTTCAATGTTATTCCATTATTTTCTGGTTGGAATTCTTACACTAAGCTGAAGCTTGGTAAAATTGAGGTTGGGTATTTTGTATTCAGATACGATGGCAGATAATCCTCTCGGTGCTTGACTAAGGATATTGCTGTGATAGTATGGTTTGGCCACCCAGCATCCAGATTCCTTAAGTCTGAATGCGTTGCATGATGCCTAATAGCCAAACTGCTACCTATAAGGTCTTTTGTGCCACAACCCCCCCCTACTACAAAAGATACTCAGCCACCCTCAGATTTGCTATGTGGTTTTTAACAGTGGAGGATCTAACATAATCCGGGATCAGGAATTCCGAACTGTAGACCCTTCTGCTCAGCCATGCCAAGTCCGGACAAAAGCACAGTATTTACATGGTGGTTTCATCGTCCTTCAGACACAGGCGAGACCCCGTCTCACTGGATATACCCATCCGGTGTAGATAACATCTCAGCCCCTAGTGGCCAGATAGGTAGCCCAAGAGCAACCTTAGATCTGCCTTACTTAAGGCAATGGTGTCACTATAACGAAGGGCGTAACAAGTGCATTAGCCTGGGCGAGTCCCCGGACATTTCTCCAGTATAACAGCTGCTGACCCTTAACCCTTCTTCAATCACAGATCTTTCCGACGACCCGCTAAAGCTGGAGAAGGACTCTGGACGTTGACACCGAAAGGAAGAACCACTTCTGGCCAGTACATCGACGGTCGCGTTTCCCTTGAAATCCGACTGACCAAGTATTTAACAAAGCATGATTTTGTTATGAGCGGTCAGTTATTGGAGGTTGTCGAATCACTCTTTCGTAAGAATCGAGGAAATACACCATGAGAATACAGCCTTTAGGGCTGTTTGGCTATTAGAGAAGACAGTTGAATTGGCACCTTTTAGTCCCTTTTTGACGTTGATAAGGACACAAGTTTTGATGGCATGGATTTTGGTGTGAAATATACTGCGCCAACTACCCAATGCAACCGAAACCTTTGTGTTGGGTTCAAATACTCCAGCACCAGTACCATGGTCCATTTTTGAGTCATCAGTGAACCATTTCTGAATTTTATGCCTAAACACAGTTCCACGCACGAGCCTGTGCGCACGGAAATGGGGGGGGGGGGGGGGGTTCAACGGCCCCCCCAGGAATTTCTTGATTAGGAAAAATTTGACTGAAATATTAAAAAAATAACCTAAAAATAAATAAAAAATAACTCCCCCTCCCCCACGGGTCTGGTTCCTTGGTCATGGGAACCGATATGGTGCACACATCTATGCCAGGAATACGCTGAAGGATGCCCAAGTGACCCCTGTAACCAGCCGGAATGCTTGATGTAAGTTGTCCTCAGGGCGCTACAGCCGGTTTCATTATAGAGATGTGTAAGAAAGTGAGTTCAATTACCGCCTCATTGCTACTGTTATGGAGAGGCTAGCAAACCACTGATCCTTGGATAGCCGTCCGCTGTAGAACTTTGGGCTACAGAACCAAGGCGGCGTAAGTAATAATCGGTTTTACAAAAAAATTTTATAACCAGGAAATCATCTTCGGGGTGAGACCCCACTTAATTTGGAAGAGTCTTCGATAAGCCCATAGGGCTGGAGTTGCCTTGTTCAGGGTGAATTCAATGTAACTATCGAGTATAATGCTCAAGTATTTCACTTCATTGGAATATTCAAAGTTCGTGCCTCGGATAGAAATTGGACGAAGACCCAAATGATGCCTTCTGGTGAATGGCACAAAACCGCCTTTCCCACGTTGAAAGTGTCGCACTAGCGCACAACTTGGTAACCGTGCGCAGAGTTGGTCTCATTAGATCAGTGACACTTGAGTCAAACGCTCCCGTATGTGTTATCAACAGTACCTGCTATGTTAAGAAAAGCACATAACATAATACCATTTTTTTTCTTGCTAATAAGACTGTGCAAGGCAGTCTTTCTTGATCTGTCTTTAGTGTAGGCAAACTGAGCAGAATCAAGGGGAGATGATTGGTCTAGTTTGCACCTGATATGAAGGTCTAGTAGTATTTCCATCGAGTTAAGTAGAAAGGATGTGAGGCTGATTAGTTTAAAGGATTAGGCAGCTGCAAAAGCCTGTTACCTTGTTTGGGGATAAATACCACAACTACTTTCCATCATTAGAGTAGTATGTAGCCCCAGGCTAAAATTTTCTCTTAATAAAATAAATATCAACGAAGGACCAAGTGGTGGTTTTAGATGCTTTCAATAGCTGGCTTGTCTCATAAGGGTCGCAAATTTATATCTCGTTGCCGGCCAGTTTTTGTTGACAATAGCTTACGCTAAAAGGCCACTGGATGTTGGAAAGTTGTTTTCGTGCTGCGAAATTCTGCTCAAATTGTGTCGTAAGTTCGAATTGACGTTGTAGAATGGTATCGGCGGTTCGGACTCTACCGAATTGGAACTTGTAGGTTCACTTGCAATCTTTGTCATCGTGGGATTTGGGAAATAGACAGAGAGATCTGCAATGCAAACTAGACTTTATTCTAAGGCAAAGTCGATTATTCAGTATTCCCGTCTTTCATAATATACATATGTCACTAAAATTTAGTCTAATAGACGTTTATATGTTTTATATTCCAAGTCAATATACATACCTAGTCTAGTATCACTTAAAACTTGTACGTCAGCTCCAGTTTTAAAGCGCAATGGCTTTTTCAATATATTGTTAGAGGTTTCACATATATTTTCTTTTAACCTTAAATCAGATTTACTGCTTCGCATACCAGCCAGGAAAAGGTATGTTCAGAGTTCACTGAAATCCAGGTAAATAATTTACACGAAAAATTCAATCGTAAACAACGCAATCAAAAATTCATCCCGGGGAGCATTAAACGCTTTTCCGCCCTCGAAAAGAATAGCATCAGATAAAAAACGGAAATAAAGCCACAAATTTTGCGAGCGGATCCCTTTGAATTTTTTTCTTGTGTTTGCTACCATTCGCGAATTTTCAACTAGAGAGGGGTTCGAAGTCATGAACCCCCCCGCATGTATACGGCGATAAATTTAATTTTAACACACTCCTTTTTGCCATTTCAGTTACATTTTCGTGTTCCTCGACTGTGAATGAGAAAACACTGCCGCGGATGAACCGCCTTTAAAGGGCGTGTGAAGTTATTTTCAATTTCGGATCGCGCTTTTGAATCCTGTCTCTCGGGACTCTTACAAATCCCTTTGGAGGAAAAACATAAATAAATCAATAAACGCATTTTATACTTATTTAACCGATAAAGTGGTAGCTAATAGGTGCTTTTTAGTTCATTTCAAATATTTATGCGGAATTATGACGTTAATGCGATTTTTGTAGGTCTAATTTTTGAAGGGGAGATAGAAATGCATAGTGAAAAAGTCCTTGAGAATTTCGGTGGCATGATAAGATCTAGAGTATTGTCAGATTGTATAGTAGTTGGGAATGGATTATTCATCCTCAAGTCTGGAGGTAAAGCCACCAGAGGTAGGAATTCCCAAAAGAAGTGAATTCGCATTTTTTTATTTTTGAATTTTATCCTGCTAAAATTTTTCCAATTAGGCCTCCACAGATTCATTGTTACCTTGCACCCTTTAAATTTTTTATATTTTCCAGTCTGTTGGATTCCATGCCAGCTAATTGGGAACTGCTATTAACTGTACGAAAAAAATTTAGCGTGTAGAATTCGTGAACGTTTTTCCGGTGGAAAATGCCATTGTGGGTTTGGAGAGAGATACTTTGATATTCAGTTGGCTATGCCATGAAATGATTACAATTCGCCAGCACAAAGTGTAATGAATTGAATTTCTTAAATCCTTCGTCATTAGTCGGCATAATTTAAGCACAACTCTTAATTGTAATTTGGTCAGGTCACTTTAAAGTATGTCATAGGAATATTTCAGTATTTTATTAGATTTCGCTCGAGGCAAAAAACTTATTGACAAAGGGCCAGTTTCAGACAGCCAAATGCTGGATTGTGAGCTTGTGATTCTGCTGTAAGTCGTATATCAAATTTGTAAGCATCTGAAATCCCCATAATCCCATTCGGACGAAAAGGACATTTTGGGTAGTAAAAAGTTTTATCAGAATTTATTTGTCCAAAGCTGAAAATGTCCCTCTACCCTTTGCACATAAACATGCTCACACATGTGGCTTGGATCCCTCGAGTGCTATACATTAAAATTCATCTTCTACACTAAAACCCTTTTGTAGGAGCTGGGCGTTAGCGATTTTTAGCTGAAAATTTACCATCTTTATTATAATGAAAGGACCTTATCTTAAATTATAGATAATAGCTCGGGAAAGGTCAATAAAATAAGTGTTGCTCACTTAAGGAAGTTGGATCGTAACAAGGAATTTTTGCTTAGAAGCTGAATACATGTAAAATGGGTTGGGAGGGAACATTCCTTGAAAAGTAGGACAATAGAGGAGATCGGGACTGAATCTAAATTGGGTTTAAGTTGGTACCGAGGTTTGATTCTAAATCTATTCTTGGTATACGCTTGTTGTTAATATTGTAAACAAAATTAAAATTTGTTTGGATATGATTGTAATTTACTTACGTCATATGACTTTTTCTGCTTCCATAAGGGGCCGTTCAAGTATTACGTAACGCAGTTTTTGAATTTGTTAACCCCCCCATATATACCATATAAACTGAGCCGTGAGTCACGAGTTAAGAGTTTGGACTTTTAATTTTAACAAAAACCTAATGTTACGTAACGCATTGCTTGACCCCCCCCCCTCACCCCCCCTATAAAGCACCGCTACGTTTCACAAGACCCCCACCCCCTAACTGCGTAACGTAATATTTAAACGGCCCCTAATGTGTAATATTCTTTTTCCTTTATTAATAATTTTTCAACCTTTTTATTTTAATAAAGCACAATATTCTGAATGCAAATACGTTGAACTTCTTAACACTAGTTGACATTTAATTTTCAAAGTTATAGCAGACTTCGGTCTCGGGGGCTTAGTTCACACCAATACACCATAGCTTAGTGTAAATTTAATCCCGGTTGCGTCGTACTTAAGCAAGAGCTTAGGTAATTTAAATGATGACAAAATTGATTTAATAGTATAATTTCAAAAATACTTCTAGTCCATTAAGTAAGGGCTTACCAAAGGCCTGAAACCTACTCCTGACTAGTCCAGAGCATTTACAAAGCAAATGCTTAATGCTTTAAACCTCTTTCTCGTTCAGGTAACTCCGGCAGAAATCATTGGCAGGAATACGCAAACGGACTACCGAAATATGCCTTTTTAGTAGGGCAGTGACCTGTTATAACCGCAGCGATATTTTGGAGATTCCGTTGGTTTCCCTTCAGTAGAAATGTGGTTTCTCCTTTGACTTCACTCTGACCACATCCTTCTTGAAATGTCGCAGTTTGGCAGATCGATCCGCCTGCGCTGGGTTAGCTGAACAGCTATTAGGTCGATATTTCTCTTATAACTGAGATTAGAGGCTGTCCGATTGACCTATCTATTTGTGAAGCATTCATTTACGAACCTTTTTTCGCCAGAGAATCGCTATACAGGCAAATTCCGCTACGCTTTTGTAGATCCTTGTGCGACACCAATACTTTTGTCGCCCTTGCAATGACCAGGACCTCTGCTTGATATACACTGCAGTGGTTTGGTAGTCGATACGAGTTCCGTGTGCTGATGTGGTCAGAGAAAACTGCTGCTCCCACTTTTGAACCATCCGTGAAGATCGGTAAACCTAGCATTGGCAGCCTCCTCCCTACTGGGTATTCTAGTAGAAAAAGCCTATTCTAGATACAAGGAAAATATCACCCTCGTAGCCACTTTACCTATACTAACTAAAACCAAAAAGAAATGCTGATGTCATTGACGTATTCCAAGATCGTTTCGGTTTGCTTAAACCTCCAATGAACAGCTGTTCATATTTGCTTCTAGAGTAGGCTTTTAGCTGGCAATTGCGTTACGGTGAACGAAGTGCGCTACAGAGGCTTGTTAGCTGATTTTCTGTGGCTGCAGTTGGACGATTTGAACTTGGCTGTATTCAATTTCTTGTTTTTGAGTTTATAATCGTAAAAATATACAAAAGATCAAAAAAAATATTTACCTCTAAGTAGTTTTCTAAGCAATTGTACAATATTTTAAAATATACAACCTTTTGAAAACGTTTTAATATATTAAGTTAAACAATCTGTACGAAACGTTTCTAGAGCTTTTAAGCTTTCCTTTCATTAAGTATTGTGAGTCTGACCATCACTGTTCTGACTCCCGAAAAATAATCCTCTAGTCTAAAGTTTCCTAAAATAGAAATAATAAATTTTATACCACAAAATTGTAATATATTTCTTACCTTATTGTCCAATACAGCATCCTTGTCGAGTTTCGGCCCTGAAAGGGGGGACACCTATCTTGGCATGGCCTACTACAACCTTGGAGTTTGGGGGATTTTTCAGGAGGTTATCTACTCCCGCATTAGTTACTTGGCTACGTTCTAGGATGTATTGCCCGGTTACTACTGCTTGGAGCTATAACTAATACTTGAGAATGTCCAGATGAGGTACGCCGCATCCTAGAAGACTTCAACTCATCCGTCCATCCTCCAGCAACCACAACGATTACTTTTGCATGTTTCACGTATTGGCTGGTTAAAGGCTACAGCCGGCTAGCTTTTCGTATATTTAAATTAAAAGTTTCTTAAGTGTGCCTTTAAGGGTTAAGAGCTACTACGACTCCTTTTTGCATTGGTGAGAATCAATAACAGCGCGCATAAATAAAGAAAGGCAATAGAATTTCAATTGTAAAAAGAAATGTGTCTACAAAATATTTTAGTTTCTATAGACGCCACCATTGCTTTATTTTTAGATTTTGTTGTGAAACACTTTTTGTTTTAATTGTAAATTAAGTACATTCGTTTTTCTTTCCAAAAACTTTTCTTTTGTTACGTACAAGGACTTTCCCACATTTTTTTAGCACTTGATTTCTTTTAATGACTATAATTATCGAGGCAATTACCTAAACAATATAAGAAATAAAGTTGGACTTAAAGTTTGTTAGATTAATTGTGATAATTAATGCTTGAATAATTTAGTACGAGAAAGTGCTATAAAAGCTGAAACTTACGAAGAAGCAATTTATTTTTCGAAATGGCTTCAAATACTTATAAGTTGACGGAAGACTTAGAAGACCGTCCCTTATTCCATCAGTGCGAAAATATGTTCCGAATTGCTGGATTTTGGAGAGCAGAGAATCAGTCAAAGTGGTCTATACCTTTCGTTTGGATAAGAAGGTTTCTAGTAAGTAATTGCAATTTTGACTTCAATTTTATATATTTAGTAGAAAATTCAATTTTTGTTCTATTCCATAGATAAATGTCTTTCTCGGGATTTGTTTTGTGTCGTTTATGTATTCTGGAATTCCGATTCATTACAAAGAAGGCGATTATCTTTTAGCAATGGAATGTGCCACTTTTCCAACGGCAGTGGTTACAATGCAAATTAAGTTCATAGTGTTAATTTTTCGACAAGATGATATAAAAGAATATACTAAAAATCTACGACTGCTAGTGCTCAGGCATAAAAATAAGAGCCATGTGCAACATAGTCTGAAAATTTTCAGGAGAATTTTATACACTGGAATTATTGCAATGATTTGTTCCACTACATTTGAGTACTGTTTCTATCCAATTATCAAAAAGGGACCAAGATTTTTGACCACTAAAACGGCTTTTACGTTTGGACTTGATGTTTTATCATCGCCGTATTATGAATTTTATATCGCCTATGAAACCGCAGGATACTTGTTTAATACCTGTCTTTCTATGTATTTTGATGTTGTAATTGTACTTTAAATTTGAAAAAAAAATTTCTCTAAGCTCCTTTTTTGTTGAAGATGTACTGTGGAATTCTTTCCGTAACAGCAGCAGTTTTTCGAAATATTAATGATGAAATAAAGGCTCTTTTGCATTACAAGGTTGGAGACAGAATCTTCAAAACTAAAGAGGAGATAAGACGGCGTGAAAAGATTTTGAAAAGGATTGTAATCGATTATATCGAAACTGCAAAGTGAGTAAAATTAAATTCGAATTGTGTTAAAAAAGGATTTCATTATTTTTTCTTAGATTTATCAAAGCGACAGAGGAAACTTACATGATTCTTAGCCTCTTGCACTTCAGTTACAATTTGCTAATTATTGCATTTTGCTTGTATCAATGTTCTTTAGTAAGTTTCACCTATTTTTAACCATTTTAAGAAAATTTATTTATTTAAATATTTAAAATTTAATTTAATTTGTTTTAAATGTTAAGATTTTAATTAAGCTGACTGCTATGTATATAGATATTTTCTTTAAATACGTCATATATACAACCTTATCAATCCTTAGTTTCCCTTCGGAAGCATTCGCTGGCTATCTATGCTATTTGGTGGAATTGCTGTTACTCTACAACTGACAACGTATTGCTATTTTGGACAGAAAATTGGTACTGAGGTAAGCGAATTAGAGTTTCAAAAATGAAATTTTTAAATCAAATAATTGCTAGACATCTAATTTTTGGACGAATTTGTACTTCACGGATTGGTACAACGAATCATCTAGATTTAAGGAAATGCTTTTATTTTCACTTCATGGCACGCAAAATGAGATTTTCCCTTCTGCAGGAAAAATTTTGAATTTATCACATGATACCCTAAAAAATGTGAGTTTGCTGAGTTTTATTCTGTACTTTAACAACTGTATTTTGTTTTTAATTTCAGATTTTACGTACAATATTTACGTATTACACATTTTTGATGAAATTTAATCGACATTAAGATGGTTTTTGGAAAATAAGGGCACTAAATTTGTTAAATAAGAGTTACTTTTTTGTTGTGTCGTTCATTGTTCTGTTAGCAAAAACAGTAGTTTATCATCAGACCAAATAACATTATATTTAATGCAAAGTTATATTTATGCTTAAAAAATAAATAACACACAATTGTTACATATTTCAATGAATAAAATTTATTGTTCATCTTTTAATCGGCTCTGAACTAAAGGCAAGCGATCTCAAAGCTATATCTGTACAAATAAATAAAATTGAAGTGTCTCTCTGTGATTTCAAAATTAATAACAATATCTATGTAAGTGGGACATAAGTCGTCGGTGGAGTAAGTGATAACGTTTCGACCTAACAATCCGGAGGTCCTAGGTTCAAATCCCACCGGTAGTAACCCATGCTTGTTTTCTGTTGAAAACAGATTACGAAAAAAAAGCCATGGATGTTGCAGAGAAAATGCCAGTAGTTTGGAATCCACTATGAATTGAAGGTCCAGAATGCAATCGCTGTCTCGAATTGGGTAAAACTATTCTCCCGCTCTATGCCCCGGGACAAAAATTTAAGTTATTCATAAAAGATTTATAAAAAAAAGACTATTGTGCATTACGTAACAATAAAAGTAAACAAAAGAAATTAAAATTGAAATCAAGTTAAACAAAAACTTAAACTTGAGTATTAAACTAAATACTAAAATAATAAACATCAGCCAGGACTCGTCCGGTGGCAAGTCGATGCAGGCAAAGTGTCTATTGAATTAGCGTCACATCGCTGTAATGGGCTCGTGCAAACCATACAGAGTGTGGTGGCGGAAATATGCATAAAATCGTGACTCCTCAGGGAGTGTGGCGGGTTAGAGATGTTCAAAGCCTAGAGCAATTCTGGTGAGTTTATCATTCCCTGCAATAAATCAAAGATATATAATATTCTAGATACACTGCGCCTCCTTTCAAGGGAGTCCAATTAAATCAGTCTTAGTCGGTCATTATAGGAGGGAAGCGCCAAAGGATCATCCCAAGGAAGTCCACGCAGTGCAAACCGAAGAAATCTGCGCGGCACTGCCTCGATGCGGTTGATGTGAAGACGAAGTAGGGAGCCCAAAGGGACTTAGTCAGGTAAGGATCGTCAAGTTCCTTGGACCATCTCTTAACGAAGCCCAACCTCGAATTAGCCCTGACAACGATTGAATTTACATGGTCCTCAAAAGAAAGGCGAGATCTTTAACCATGTAAACTCTGCTCAAGATAATACCATTGACGGAGTAGTCGAAGAAGATGTGACATCTTTTAAGGGAGAAAGTCATAGCCGTGCACTTGACGGCAATTGAGGGGAGGTGATTGCACCAATCACAAAATCGGAGTTCACAATCACAGTCATGAGTGACAGTGCGAAATATTTTGGCATCATCCGCGTAACACAGAATTTTTGCGCTAGGCATAGAAAGCGAGTCACTATTAATGTACAGAATGAAAATGAGTGGGCCAAGGATGCTGCCTTGGGGCACCCCAGATGTGACAAAGATAGGGTCGGAAAGTGCTGTTTGGAATAGAACCCGCTGTGTAAAACCCGATACGTAGGAGGAGAGCCAATTAAGAAAACAAGAAGGAAACCCAAGAAGAGACAGCTTACAGACCAGGATTCCATGCTCGCTCCTATCGAAATCCCAACCGAAATCGGTAAACATGCAGTCCACCTGCTTACCCGATTCAATTAAGAAACTCTAGAGGGTTGGTAGTCGTCGACTTACTCCTGAGAAAGCCATGCTGGAAGGAACCCAAGAAAGGCCTGCAATGGAAACGAAGTACATTGCTAACAAGGGCCTCGACACCTTTACGACATGGCGCAGGATAGCAATAGGTCGGTAATTGGAAATTTCAGACTTATTGCCTTTCTTTTGGAGTGGAGGAGTCTTCCACTGCTGCTGCTGCAGGTTACGGGAACTAGACGAACAAAAGTGGGATATGCTATAACTGTTTTTAAAATTTGTATCTATTTGTCTGTCTGCATGTTTGATCAGAATAAGTTCCGACACAGCTGAAAGAATTTTGGTAAAACTTTCAGCGATCATAAAGATCAAAAATGAGAAGATAAAATATAATATATAATAATGTGACGATAGTTGATGAACGAAACGCTGTGAGTGAGCGTCTAAACGTACGTATACACAGCGTGATAGTGCCGATTAGAGGCGGAAGTGGGAGATTGGGGGGGGGGGGGCGGTAGTGAATATGTGACGGGTTTCAGCATAACGGAACTCAACATTTTCAGGTATGCTTTTAAGGATCATCCTGTGACTTGTTATTTATGCACCTAATGATTTGTTAATTGTATTGAATTGTAGTCTTATTAAATATTAAAAACTCTCAATAACTTGGCAATTACGTCATAAGTTTAATAGTGCTTCTTTTAAAAATAAGCGTTTTTTTTTAAATTCAAACGCTTATAATTTTATAATGCGCAGGCTCACGATCGTAGCGTGCATAATTATAAAGTTACAGGTTAATCTATAAATACATACCCCAAAATGTGAAAATTACGTTATGTTGAAAACCGTTATACAGGGTGTTTAATTTATCTGAAGACACTGAAATATCTCGAAAACTAAACACCGGATGAAAAAATTTAAAATTAAAATTTGTTCGTCTCGGAGGGGTACATTCAATGATACCAAACTCGATCCCCCACCCCCACCCCTAGAAGATAAAAAACTTTAATAGAAACGCCTATTTTTTATTTCAGATTCGTATTCTTTGCGTAAACGTGAACAACTGTTGTCACAAACATTTTTGCTGAAAACGTAAATTTTTTGAGATTTTTGAGGGACAAAATTGAAAATTTTGAATATTTCAAGATTTTTTACCCGAAAATGGTTAGATTTATAAAAAAATTGCAAAGGAGAGGTTTATTTTAGCTTGGGGTTGTACATGAAATCTGACCAAATTTTGTGAGAATTTTTTTTAGAAAAAATATTTTTTTTAAAAGATTTGTAACCTAAACATTTTCATGTTTTGTCCCTCAAAAATCTTAAAATATTTAACAAATAACAAATAGGCGTTCCTTATCGTCTTGCGACTTGTCGTGGGCTCGTTTCAGTGTCTTCTTCGACAAGGGTGATTAATTACTGCTCGATGTTGACAGAATCTTCCTATGTATCAGATTGCAATTCCGAGCTGCTGAGGCCCGGTTTCTCCGGAAAATACACCTCTTTGAGGTTAACATCTGTTTCAGTCTACTACACAATAAATGAAAATTATATAATAGGCCTATAAAAAATGGGGACGTGCTTGTTGCTGGGCAGCTGGGGGTCATTTTTTATGTACTCGAAAAATGGTTTTTTTGGCTACTTTTGAGATTATGTACAGGATACACAACATTTTGTTGGTATTTTTTTCTAGTTTCATAATTTAACACTATTCTTACCCTTAAAATTAAGCTATGAAGCGGTTAGCTCCGATTTTTTTTGCAAAGTTACGACCATTTTAACTTATGAAGTTCATATTTCATATTAACACAATATATCTATTTATATGAAATAAGAGCTTCATAAATTAAAATGTTCATAACTTTGCAAGAAAAAACGTAGATGACTGCTCCATAACTTATTTTAAAGCGTAAGAGTAGTATTAAATGATGAAACTAGAAAAAAAGACCAAAAACAATTTGTGCATCCTGTACATACATAAGCTCAAAAATAGCCTAAAGACCATTTTTCGAGAATATAACCTCAATTATCTAAAAATCGTGATCTGATGCCCCAATTATGACCTCGGATTCGGATTTCTCGCAGCAAATTACTTCGGAAATGACCCAAAGCTGCCCAGCAACAGAAACTTGTAGACCTGTGATTCGCGTATTCCTGAAAAGTAAATTCTGCCAATTTTTAATAATTTTAGTTTAGGAACATCCGTAGTTCTCGATTTGTTTTTCAACTATGATCGATATTCTTGCTGACTGACCCTCCTTTATAGCAAAATTTCCATCTGGTATTAGGAGCAGTACGCTAGGATAATTGTGTGTGAACTCTGGCTAACACAAGTTAATATAAATAAATAAAACAAAATTACATTTACATTTTTATCACTTTTTTGCAGCACTAAGTAAAATTATTTACCTGTGTACTATAAACAAACATTTTCGACCTTTTGGACCTTTTTGGAAAGGTAATAAGATGGGCAATCTAATCAAAAAGAAAAAACAGATGTTTAGTTTTTTTTTATATATGATGATGCCAAAGCTAAGGGGATGCCCTATGATGCTTAAGCACAGCCTTGGCAGGAAAGGCATTAAGGATGAGGGAAATGGGTTACGAGGTTGAGTGAAGGTGGTGTCGATTTACGCCACGTTTGAAAGTTTCAGGCTCATAAGACGAGGGAAAAACAGAAGATGGTAAACTGTTCCACATTCGTGTTGTTCTGCTTAGAAAAGATTCCCGAAATTTGACGGTACATCCAAATTTGACCTGGAGAGTATAGGGCTGGGAGCGATTTGTAGATCTTGCATCGCGCGTTGTCATGTGTCTACAAGGAATCAGACTAGCAATTTCGTTACAACAATGGCCATGGAAATAATGATAGAAGAGTGAGAGACAACCGACATTCCGTCGCTGCTCCAGAGAGTCAAGGCCCTCAGAGATTGAGGGATCGCCAATAAATTTAATAGCCTTACGCTGGACTTTTTCTAACGCGGACAGTGCGGTGTGTCCGGCCCCTGCCCAAATATGGGAATTATATTTAAGTCTAGGCCTAATATGGGACTTGTAGATCAGCGCTAAGTCAGGTGGGGTGAAATATTTCTTACATCTCTGTAGAAAACCCAAACATTTCATCGCACTTTTAGCGATTGCAAATATATGATCAGTCCAGCTAAGATTGCTGGATATCCCGATACCCAAGATGTTTAGGGAGGACGAATTTGGTATATTCACTCCGTCGGCTGAAATGGGTTGGGGGTGAACTGGGGGTTTTTTAAGGGACATTAAACAGCATTGAGTTTTAGATGCATTAAACGTAACACGATTTGCTCTGCCCCAAGCAAGGACCATAGAAATTTCGTTCTTTAATGATCTAAATATGCGTTCCCGATTGACTTGTGTAGCACTTCCACGTGAATTCATTACAGAATCAAATGAGTACGCGAAATCAAGGGTGCTGTCGTCGGCGAAACTATGAATAGGATTGAGAGTAAGGGATAAGAGATCATTAATAAAAAGAAGAAATAAGGTTGGTGAAAGAACTGAACCCTGACGTACACCGGGATTTATTTCGTAGGAATCAGATGTAACTCCGTCAATTACTACACGAATTTAACAGCCTGACAAAAAATTCTCTATCCATTTAACGAGGGTAGGGTGGAGACCAAATGTTTGAAGTTTGGCTAAAAGGGCAGCATGCCAGACTCTATCAAAAGCCTTTGAAATATCAAGAGCGACGATTTCGGACTCACCAAAATTGTGAAGACAATGATTCCAACGTTCCGTTAGAGCCGTTAGTAAGTCTCCGGTTGAGCGGCCAGCACGGAAACTGTACTGGCAATCGTTGATAAAATGGGTATTTTCTAGATATTTCTACAACTGAGAGTTGATGAGTGTTTCAAAAACTTTAGATATGATCGAGGTTAGCGCAATTGGTCTGTAGTTAGGGGGGTCGCATGCCTCTCCTTTTTTAAGTATCGGCTGGACTTGAGCAAGTTTCCATACACTTTGAAACATTCCTGTTGAATATGACAGATGAAAAAGTTTGCGCAGAGGTTTAGCCAAAGCAGAATGAATTTCGGAGAAAATGTGGGAAAATCTTGATTTTTGGTAATTTCAAAACATTTTTATCACTTTTGGAAGTAAATGTACCTGAAATGGTAGAAGTTAAATCAAAATTGTTAAAAATTTTGGGAAGACTATTGGGAATGTAGTTTTTTGGCGTTGTTTTGATGTCTCTGCGTTGCATAGATCAAAAGGTAAAAGTAAAAGTGCTGTGCATACGATAAAAATGGTAAATTTATGAATCACCCTGTAACCCCGAAACAGTTAAGGTTGCCCTCACCCCTACCATTTGCTTATTTAGTTGAATTAAATGAAAGAGAATTATGAGTATATTATTTTTATTTTTCAATAAAGTCTCCCTCAAGAGAACTACATTTTACACATTTGTCGTATAACGCTTTTAAGCCGCCAAAAAAATATTCCATTTCATTGCCCTCAAAATGGCTTTCTACAGCCTCCTTCATTTCATTTTCATCGGCAATTCTTCGACCTCGTAACTCCTTTTTCAAATTGGAAAAGAGGAAATATTCGCTGGGAGCCAGGTCTGGACTGTAGGGTGGGAGTCCATTTTCCGAGAAGTCCGTGTGCTTCAGGGCGTGCCTCGAAACTCGCGCCGTTTGGACAAGCGCATTGTCATGCAAAAACAGTATTTTTGGTACCCAACGCGCACTGATTTTTCTCATATTCAAATGCTCGTGCATAATTTCTCTAACCCGTTTTTTGCCAATCTGCAGCTCTTCGGCTATCTGCCATAATTTTATTTTTCGGTCGGCCAGTACTAATTTTTCGACATTTCGAACATTTTCCACCGTCACAGGACATCTTCACAGCTCTCTCGGTATACGAAGGCGCAGATTCCTGAAGAACTGATGACATGTCTTCGAAAATTTCTTTCGGCGTTTTTCCTTCCTTTACGAAGTACTTTATCACGACGCGGTGTTCAATATTGCTGAAATTATTCGAATCGGCTGACATGATAACGTTTGTCTTTCAACTGATAATTTTCTAATTACCTTACTATCGAAGAAGGTTATATTTATACTACCAAGGAGTGTCTCAATTAGTGCCAACACAAGTGATATAATGATATCTAGATATGTTTTTTTGTAGTTTTATAGTAGTTATTCTTGACGAGTGTGTATTAATAAATATTCCGCCGGCATTTTCATCGACGAGTTCGAATTTACTCAGACCGTAAGAGTGAATCGCGACTAGAAAGATCGGCGCTGCGAAGATTTGAAGTCATTAAAGAGGCCCGTACCAAAGCTAGAATAAAGGATGTAGAGAAAAACCAATTCTATGGACAAGAAGAAGGGAATGGTTCTGGCTTTGTTTTGATTAGCTGTAGTTATGTGATATTCCTTTTATACCTTAAACTTTAAATGCGTTTTTCTCGAAGCTACTCTTTTGCAACTGGTTCTAACATGATTACAAAAAACAATGCCGATATGTTGTAGTTTATAAATTAAACTTCAGCCATTTTTTCCGTAAAGTCCTGAAATTTAACAAGAACTTTTTTACTTTAGATCAGACCTTAACTATATTAATATCGAACTAAATACTCCTAGATTTGTTGATTTTATATTACCTGGAAACAAGTCAAGTAAACCAACTCCCCCCCCCCCCCCCCCCCCCGTATGTCAAAATCCACGTTTATGCTGGTAAGACGATGCTTGGTGCCCATTGTTCCTGAGTCGGGTCATCACCCTGCGCTTCATATTGCTCTTTTTATTGATCCAGTTATGATGGCTTCTTTTGTACCAGATGACGTTTGTTATAACTTCAGTAAGGCTGACTTCTCCGTAATCAACAACTGGCTCTCAGGTTGTGATTGGAGTAGAGTCCTCAATGAACGAGACATTAATGTGGCCGTAAGATCTTTTTATGATTTACTGTCTATCTGTTTTACTTATTGTGTCCCTATTCCAAAATCGAATAACTTACGTTCTAACCAGCCTTGGTTTGATTGTTCCTTAAAACATTTAAGAAATGTTAAATGTAAGGCCTGGAAGAGGTTTTGTTCCTATATAGAATGAAAACGTCCTTACGAGTCGATCCTAAGCGATTGTGGAGGTTCGTGAACTTGAAGCGCAATTCTGATGGCTATCCATCTTCTTTGTCTTTCGGAGACAGCGAAAGCAATGAGCCCTTGACGATAGCAAACCTTTTTGCCGATTTTTTTTAAAACTGCGTTTTTGGACGATACCTGTGATATTAGCTTAAAGAATTTTACCCATTTGACGAGGTTTCCACCGACTTCTCTCGAATCCAAAGACCTTTTACTTGACGAAGGTACGATTTTAAAGAAAATTTCTACCTTGACTGATAGTTTTTCATTAGTCCTGACGTATCCCCGCCTCATTCGTGAAAAGTTGTGGTTCCGTTCTTGCTCCTATTCTCTGTTATTTATTTAACCTCATTAAGTATTTCCCTTCACAGAAAAGGTGATAAATGTGAAATCTTGAGCTATAGACAAATTGCTAATCTTTGTTGTATATCCAAGATTTTTGAGGCACTTATTTGCGATGTTCTATACTTTCACTGCAAGCCGTTTTTGCAACCGTTTCAACATGGATTCATTAGGGGTAAGTCAACTACCACCAATTTATTAGAATTTTTAAACTTATGTATTTCTGCAATTGAAGGTGGAAAGCAATTTGACTGTATTTTTACTGACTTTAGCAAAGCTTTAGATAGAATAAATCATGTTCTCAAACTCTCCCTTCTTGGGTTTCCGCGAGTTTTTGTAAATTGGATTCATTCGTACTTGTCTGAACGCACTCAGCGGGTTTCTTTTCATGGAGCTCTGTCTGATGCTATTTTCAACACTTCCGGTGTACCGCAGGGCTCCCTCCTTGGGCCATTGTTATTTATAATTTATATCAATGATGTATCTACGATACTGTCTCACATAAATATTTTTTGTTATGCCGACGACGCTAAGTTATTTCGCACTGTGTCTGACTATGCCGATTGCCTACTTTTAAATTCAGACTTGAACGCCTTTCAGAATTGGTGTTCCATTAATGATATTCCCCTAAATATCGGCAAGTGTACATCTATGTCTTTTTCACGAAAAATATCTTCCCTTCAATTTAACTTTACCATAGAGGGTTGTCCTTAAACAAGAGTTACTAAGACTAAGGACCTAGGTGTCTGGCTCAATTCCCAATTTTCTTTCGAGGATCATTTTGATGCCATAGTCAACAAGGATAATATTACTCTTGGTTTCGTGAAGAGGTGATCAAAGGAATTTGATGACCCTGACATTACAAAGCTCTTATATTGCACTTTTGTCCGACCTATTCTGGAATATGCCTCTCCAGTCTGGTCACCGCTCTATGTGTCACATATCTATCGCATTCAAGCTGTTCAACGGAGGTTCGTTGGTTCGCTCTTCGAGGCCTTCCTTGGAATAACTCCCTTACATTACTTCCATATGTTGATAGACTTGAACTCCTGCACTTGGACACACTTGAGAAGAGACGCCGTAACGCCATCGACTCTTCTGCTTTCTTGGCTTGTTTTAGCATATCGGTTCCGGCTCACTCCCTGAGGAATCATGACTTTCTTTAGTTACCTTTTCATCGCACTAATTATGGATTAAATGAGCCTATCACATCGATGTCGCGATTTTTTAATTCCTCTTTTGATTGCATTGATTTTCATCTATCGCGTAATCATGTGAGGAGTCAGCTTTGTTGAGGTTACTTTTTGCTTTTTATTTTTCACTTTGTGTACTTTGTACTTTTTATTTGCCTTTTATTCACTTTAGCATTTTTGTTTTCTGTATTAGTATCTTGCGAATTCTTTCCTTATTCTTTGTTTTTATATGATTTGTTATACTGTTTTTATTTAGTTTTTTTGTTGTAGTAATCAGCACATTGATGAAATATTGTGAATAAATAAATAAATGCTTACCAGCGGGAGTTCCTGTTCAAGTTAATCATTATTTGTTTTTGACGAATTCGATCTCAAGCCAGAGCTACTTTCTTCTTAATTTCATTAAATGTTGAGCTGTTTCGAGCAAATTACTACCATCGGTTTTGGTTTTTAATAATCTGGGTATTTTTGAGAACACTCAGAAGAAAGTTTTGCTTTCATTGGACTTAAAGCTAGTAGTAGTCGTGTAACTCGTCCACGAAAATATTATATGTTCAGTTTACTTTAGATTTTATTAGCCTCCATTTTTGGAGATGAAACATTATGTTTTGTAAAAGGTGTTGAAGTATTATTCATCCCAAAAGCCATTTTGATCACTTGCGTTTGTCTTAGCTCTAAATCTCACAAATAGACTATCTAAACGAGCGTGATTTTCCCCTATTCTATAAAGCCATCACGTTAATATACAAATTCCGGTATAACCTGTCATTTTAATTAATTGAACTTGAAAAAGAAAATCCGCAGTGAAAGTGGGGATTGCGAGTTAATAAATCATCGTCCCTGTAATATATCTGTAAACAGCATGTGAATATGTTATCTGCTCTGGGAATTGAAAGTCTCAACAGGTTCCCGCACTTAAGACTTCCTTCCTTCCGCCTTTTCTGTGCGTAGTCCCTCAATGAATTAATGAGATTGGCAAAGTCTTGCTGAGAACTTTAACAAGATTTGAGAAATACTCTTAATTACTCAAAATTTCCAACATCTAATTATTTTCACTTTATTAATATTCATCTCTTAAGATGTGTCATCCAGCGATGACATACGTATGTTGAAGTTGTATCTAAGTTAAATTTTGAGGAATAGTTGAAATAGTTAAGGCCTTTACATATACTTAAATCTTTTACCTTAAAGCTTAACATATGTCTATGAGTGAAATTTTCAGCTGAATATCTTACAACAGCACTTAATCGTGTTGGCATTCTGCATTGCTTGAAGAAAATTACATGGGGACTCTACAAGGATTATTCCCCTTCCCACGAGCTCAGGGCAGAAGTTAATCTTGTTGAACATATGAGTTGCGATTAACTTTATTTAAATAAATTCAACATTTTGGATGTTGTCAATGTATTAGATTATACTCTGCCGATGCTACCGTTGTATGTTCCAAAAGGGATGTTCAAGTGAATGTCGGGGATTTTTATGGCCCCCTTGAGGCCTTGTCGATTAAGAAGAACATTTCTGGTATCTATATGGTAATTTTACGTCTTGTATCCTAATCAAATTCGGTCTATAGCCTGTTAAAAATGCTATTGCCTTTTTTATCGAGAGCTTTGGTGTAGTCTGAAGTAATGTTGGCCTGGGGCTCTATTTAAAAGTATGTGGAATATTTCGGTCGACATTTTTTTAAGATAATGTTCAAGGTGATATACCGTGATATTTCTCCATTAAACAAAGCATTTAAAAGTGCCCAAATACATGATAAATTAACTATAAAGGTAATAACAGTTCCTATGCCTAATTGCTTGTGGCTATTTCGTCTTAATCAAATACAGTTCCCACACTAAAGTAGAATTACAAATAAGGATGCTCCCCCGACATGATACGATTCTAGTACTAACCATCTAGCAGCCGTGGTATAGGCTTGCCAAGAGAAAGTCATTTCTTTTTACTTAACGAACCTCATTTCCCCAAGGAGTCTGAAGCAAAACAATCTCATCCATTCATTTGAATCTAAGGAAGATTGCTGGGGCGAAGAGATCATCGCACCTCATCATTTCAGACAGCGCCTTACCACCATAGAAATTGCAATCGGAGCTATGCTTGGTTGTGATTCTTTTCATTCATATGGTTGAGATAATAAGAAATTGTGGGGAATGATATAGAATCGGAAGTTATGTACCTATGTTCAATGACTTCCAGATATGTAAGTGCACATCCATCGAGAAATTTTTGATTTCATCGTTTTTACAAAGAAAGTTTTCAAATTAAGAAGATTAAGAGATCGAATACGTCCATAAATAATTCCTCTGCTTCTATAAGATTACCTTTTTGGTGGATCAATCAATTAAAAAAGTTAAGTTAAGTTAAAGTTTTCATAAAGTTAACTAACTTCGGTTAGCCCTACCAACGATTGAGTCCACATAATACTCAAAAGAAAGGCAAGAGTTGAGAACCAGGCCAGATTTCCAATCATGCCAACTATGTTCAAGGTAATACCATCGACGGAGTAATCGGAAAGGAAAGGACGTCTTCTACCGGAGAAAAGCACGGCCGTGCACTTGTCCGTATTTAAGAGAAGGCGTTTGCTAGATTTCGAGAGACTTTAATCAGAGTGCGAAATATTATGGAAAGAAAACGCGATACATCATTGATATACAGAATGAAAATAAGCGGGCCAAGGATGCTGCCCTAAGGCACCCTTGAGGTGATAGGTGGTCGGAAAGAGCTCCCCGGAATAGGACCCGCTGCGTACGACCTCACACGTAGGAGGGCAACCAATCGAAGAAGCAAGGAATTCAAGAGCGTTGGTGGTCGTCGATTTCCCCTTCAAGAAGCCATCATAGAAAGAACTTATAAAAGGCCTGCAGTGAAATCGAAGTACATCGTTGAAAAAGGCCTCCAAAACCTTAGCTACATTTCTTCATTTTGTAATTTGCTGGACCTGTAGATCAGCGCCAAGTCAGAAGGAAAGTTTGAGGAAAATTGAGAAAGTTTGGTTAGGTTAAAATTGTGCTGCTGAGCTACCTTTAGCCCGCCTCACTTAGACCTCTGGATGGGTTTATCGTGCCCCACAGATTCATGGGCAACCACCCTTTTGATTGACCTTGTTCTCATAGCCATTGAGCTATATGCTATGCCGATCCGCATGCCCAGCAGCCTACCTCTTCTTGTCACTAGGGCAGGACTTTCGCAGAGTACAGGGTCCCGAGTAAAAATAAGACTCGCCCATTCCTAGCTTGAAACAGGCATACACAGCATCAAAGTGCCTGAATGCCACTCAAATGAGACACGGTACGCCTGAGTAAAAGTTAAATTTTCCTAATGCCAGTCTGCTGCATCAAAGAAGACGAACGAAATAATCCAAAACAAGCACGGAACGCTCAGACTTCATATAGCCTAAAATTTAAAATGTAAACAATAAAATTATTTTTGTAGATTAACTCATTTGAGACCGACGTCTGAAATAACAAAATTATCTCTGCAGTAGCCGGCAACGTTTGTGCAGTTGAGTCTTATTTTTACTGAAACTGGAAAATCTATAAGTTTAAAAATAACAAATTTCAGGTAATTGTTATCATTACTATTGTCATGACTCAACTTGTGATTTATCGGCTACTGGGAACAATTTTAATATTAGGTGGCCAATAAACCACACGGTAAACACGCGTCTATACGGGTGAGGTTTCACATAACCCACCGGGTAAGTCACCAGTCTCGAATGTGTTAAAGTCAGAACGCAGAAACGGGCATTTATAGCGGGCGTATTTTTAGTTTTTTGTTCCTGTAGCGGGAGCGTGCATACCCGTATGGCGTGTTTTTCAATTTTTCCTTTTAAATATCAAGAGCTTAGACACTACGTTTCTCCAGAGTTAATTCAACGGTATCCTGTCAAAGGACGGTTAACAAAGTTGCTAGGGTTGTATCCAGGCTATCGGACTGCCAAGCTGAACAGGTTCAAGTTTGCTAGGCTCCTTTGAAAGGAAGCTTTCCTGTACTTTCATAAATTCTAAATTCGTTTCTGATAAAAAAAATTCAATTCCTTAGGCTTTTGCTCAACATTCCTTCCTTATCTTATAAAATTTAAGCCACCCGGGCTCGGATGAATTTTACGTAATTTAAGTAAAAAGTAGGAAAATATAAAAATAAGTAAAATAATAATCAGGCGGTGTTTTCTGCTGGGTTTGTGCCTACTAACCATTCCAACAGAATTTACTATCTGACTCTAACTTCTTGACTAAAAGAGTTCTCCGCTGTTCCGTAATATGCATGCCATTTTTCTTCAGACAAAGCCACAATTTTGACTATTTGACTATTTGAAATTTTAGAAATGTTGACAGTATTCCTTCACAGAGTCAATTTGTCAAAACGTATAGTAATTTAATACTTTTGGGGCCATCTTTGTGCCGAGTCGACAACTTCGCAACTATTTTTCATGCTCTTCAAAAAACTTTTAATTCATAAATATTGTTTTTATTCAGGTTAATAACCCGAGTAAAAATAATTGAGTTGGTATATTCACGCCCAAAGTAAGCACAAAGTTAATGTGTTAAAAGTATATACGTTCCCATTGCGAGCACGCATAGGGAACAAATGCGGCCGGTACAGTGCCAAAAAATGAAAAATAAGTCCGCAACACCGGTATGAACGCTTCCGGCAGCAAAATCTAAAAATATGGCCGCCATAAATGCACACTTCTCTTACAAGGTTCCGGCTTTAACACATTCGAGACTGGTGACTCACCGGATGGGTTATATAAAATTTCACACGCGTGTTCACCGTGTGGGTCATCGATGAAGGTGCCTGTTTCGGGCTAGAAATGGGCGAGTCTTATTTTTACTCGGGAAGTAGGAAATACTTTCCTTTAGGAATTTGTAATTTTGCATTATTACCAGTTGTGAAAGGCATTTGTATTTATTATTGAAATTTACGATTGCAATAATTATGAAATGCTGAATTTGTTGAGATGAAGTTGAAATTTTGAATATTTGATTCAAAGAGAGTTATTGGATCTTTTCTGGAAACTTATTAAAAAAAACTGTTTAACAAGAACTGTTTTTAAAAAGTTTACTTGCCAATTTTAATTAAAATTTCGAAATACATAGTCCGAGTATTCCATGCACGTACGGCATGACGGGTCAATACGTTTTTCTACTAAAGGACGGCGAACAAATCACCAGTAACCATAAATCATTTCTCTTCCCAACATTATGGTCTGGTAAGAAATTTGGTCCTTCTGTAAGTACGTTTGGAGTCGGTGTCTATTCCTGTGGGAGTTCCCGTTAAAATTAGGGCTGAAGGTATTGAATGAATTCGTGAAGTACCCGAACCATTTATAATTCCCGACATTTGTATGTGCCTGTCACATCCGCAGAAACTTGGAAGGCGAAAAGTTAAACCAACAAATCCAGAATTTTTCCATTTTACTTATAGCACAAGTCAAGCATCAACAAATTGTAAGTGATTTTTACTGCACAATGCCGGTTCCATAAGTGGATTCCTCGTCTGTCAGAAGGGTAAATTTTATGCTCAGGATTCAGGTCACATTCCATAGCAGCTCTACTTAGTCTTTCCTTGCACATCCCATCATATCGTCATTACTGTTCATTACGTTACTTTTCCGAGACTCAAGGTTGCTCGAAGTTATTACGAGAATCCGAAATCACAAGAGAAATCAACCAAATTGAACTTGTTTTCATTTACTTACTTATTCTAACCTGACAATTTTGACGAAGTTTTATAGCCGAGTAGAGTGTCTATGTTTTTTGTTATACAATGGGAAAAATAATTAAAAATGGCAAACATGAATGCATTTTGAGGTGGATTTGCATATAATATCGATATGTGTATATGGTAAATGCTTGATTTCATATATTTCAATCAATGACACAGCTGTTATGCCCGTTCCACACTATCATTTCCATAAATATGAGATGGTTAATGGGGACTGTCAAATACTTAGTTTTGGTCGCCGCCTATATTTACTTTAGTTTTTGTGGTATTCAACTAAAAATATTTTACAAATTGTTTACTTCAAATCAAAGCGGACTTAGATTTTTATCAAAGTTTTAAATTAAAAATTGTAAAAATGTGATATACAGATTATTACACATTATTACTACTATTGTTATAACATTTAAATTTGGGCCTGGTTAACTTCAGTATAATATATTATTACTTATTTATTTTAAAATGAGAATGAAGCTGGAAGTCTTTATTTCTGGACTCTTACCCGGATGTAATTTAAATTATCAAATTAAGTTTGATTAATTTTAGTTTACTAAAACGTTTTGAGATGTCGCTTTATCACGTTATGCATTCAAGTGCTGAGTATGAATTTTTTTAAGCTTTTATGTAAAAAGCTTCGCTTATTATTGTAAGTAAATATTGAAAGCTTGACGTTGAGAGCCTTATTTTCTAACATTCAGCCTTAATAAGTTCGTTAATTTTATTTATTTATTTAAGCTTAATACAAGCAATTGCATAAAAAATACAAAATAAAAATACAAAATACAAGCTATAACTTAATACTAACTCTACAGACTATAATAAATGATAATTAAGAATAAATAAATAAATAGTATAAGCTACAATATGAGCTATAAATATAGTAGATACAGGCAGAAGGCGGAAGGAAGAAGAATTAAGGAAGGCGATCAAGATCAGGATCGGCGGGGTCAAAATATAAGGCTTTGTGGAGGGATGATTTACTCAGATGGAAGTCAAAAGAGGAAAGGTCGTTGACTTTTCGTAACATCCTGGTAATTGGCTCGCTTTGACCGTAGTTTGTGCGATGGCGGTCGAGTCGGAAAAGGGGAGTGGACCTAAGGATAAGGGGATTGGTATAGATGGGTAAAGATTGCAGGATTGAGGGGCAGTCTATGGTACCAGTTAATAATTGATAAATGAAGAGAATGTCGGAAACATCACGACGCTTGCTTAGAGGTTGTAAGTCGATCAGTTTCAGACGGTTTTCATAGGGTGGAAGGTTGAATCTGTCAACCCACGGAAGATCACGTAGAACGAAGCGAATAAACCTACGCTGGACAGATTCAATCCTATTAATGTGAGTTGTTTGTGTAGGTGACCATACCTGGCTGGCATATTCAAGGAGAGGTCTAACGAAGGAGATGTAGAGAGATTTGGAAACATAAGGATTGGAGAACTCTCTAGACCAGCGCTT
Source organism: Leptarthrus brevirostris (assembly GCA_964036015.1). Lineage (NCBI taxonomy): Eukaryota > Metazoa > Arthropoda > Insecta > Diptera > Asilidae > Leptarthrus > Leptarthrus brevirostris. The sequence goes on along the minus strand of OZ038372.1, from coordinate 135,944,200 downwards.
CACAAACCCTAGCGCGGAGTTAGCTCTGTTAATTATGCTGTCAATGTGGGAACGGAAATTGAGTTCACTATCACAGATTATTCCTAAGTCACACAAAGAGGTAACGCTAGGGACTGGTACGTCGTTTAACATATAGACTCTCGGGGTGGAGGTAAGATGCTTGCGGGAATAAGAGATGGACTGGCATTTGGAGACATTGAGCTCTAGAAAGTTTTTCATGCACCATGTGATGAATGAATCGAGATCTTCTTGCAGAAGAAGAGAGTCGGTAGTGGAGGAGATATGTTTGATTATTTTCATGTCATCGGCATAAATGGACAACTCTGAGTGTTTGATGACACATTCAACATCATTTATAGTGAGGATAAAAATCAATGGACCTAGGTGGCTGCCCTGAGGGACGCCGGAACGAGCGACAATAGGGTTAGAAATGGATGAACTGAAAAGAATATTGTACTGACGGTTGTTGAGGTAGGATCGAATCCAGGAGATGAATCTGGGGGGGGGGGGGGAAGCCTAGGCGATCAAGTTTGAACAAGATAACGTTGTGGGAGATCTTGTCGAAGGCTTTACTAAAATTAATGGCGATAACATCAACATCTTTACCGTTTTCCAGGGCACATAGTGTTTTAGAGACGAAGTCAGTAAGGTTGGTGGTTGTAGATCTACCTTTGAGGAAGCCACGCTGGGAGAGTGAAAAGATAGACTTACAGTGGAAGAACATGGAATCATAGACCAATTTTTCGAATAGTTTAGGTATGGATGATAATTTAGCAATGGGTCTGTAGTTGGACACATCGTTCTTGCAACCTTTTTTGAAGATGGGAATAATATACGAATTTTTCCATAATTGAGGGAAAACTCCTTGAGTGACCGAGAGGAAAAAGCAAAGTAAGGGGTTGAACTAGGCACACTTTTTCAGAACGATGGCCGGAATGCCATCAGGACCTGGGTGAAAGTCGTCCTCAAGCCTATTAATACTGGCGGCGATTAGTTCAGGATCAGGGTCAAAAGATGAAAACGACGTTTGGGTGCATTTGTCCATGAATGCAAAATAATTAAGGTCGGGTTGTAGAGAATTGTCGCTGAAAGATTTACTGAAGAAGTGTGCAAAGAGGTTAGCGATAACCTTAGGATCAGATGAAGAGGTATTCTCGAGCTTTAGGATGGAATACCAAAATCTTTCGTTATTGGTAACTTTTTGGCGATGGTAACAAGGTTGGGCATTATCTGTCAATTTCTATATTCTTATGATAAACAGGCTAGTTGCAATGAAGTGTTAGGAATTTGTTTGCGGGAATTTTGTTGTTGAAAAATATTTGGTGAAAAAGTTAATAAAAAGGGTTCAACTCTAATTACATTTTTAAAATCAAAAGAAACTAGTCATCGATGGAGTAAGTAATATAATATCGGCTTCCTATTACGGAGGTCGGAGGTTCAAGTATCACCGACGTTGTTTTCTACTGATAACAGATTACTTAAAAAGGCATTTGTGGGTTGCACAATAATGTCGGTAGTTCCGAATTCACCTTAAATTGTAGATCAACATGCAGTTTTTCTACCGTCGCATCCGCCTTTTACGGGAATTAGAGAGAGAGAAAAAAAAACAGCAAATCGCTCTTATAAATTTGGACTTTCTAACAGTCACGAATTACCGCAGAAAATTCGGTTAATTAATGGTAGACATAAGAGACGACAATCATGAGATTTTGCTTGTTTGTTTGAAACGGGCTTTAGTGAGAAATGGTCGTATTGAGAGTTTAACCAGTTACCTCTCTTTTCAAATAGTTTTCCATTTACAGCAGTTCTGTATAACCAGGAATTTTCGCGATGGGTCCTCTAGAGTAGCAACGATCTTCTTTACACTCAGCCATCTCTTCAGGAAGAGACTGATTGAAAAACTGGAATGTAGAGAATTCGGAGAGATAACCGAGACTTTTTTCCTGGGATTCGCTCTTCTTTCTACTCAGCTGGAAGGGACACTTAGGCTATAATGACCCATTATGATACGACATTGGGGCTAGATTCCTATCCCTATCAATGATACCTAAAACCATTTGGAGGTTTATTGGCCCCTGCCATTTATCTTTAACAATCTTGCTTGTTGAAGTAGAGTAGTGCCAGTTCTCGCTACCTAATCAGATTAACAAATGAGCAACGGTTGTGCATGGTTCCCGTCTGTCCGTAACAAAGTGAATAGTGCTATTCGGCGTGCTAAGAGTTGTTCTTATAGTCGTAAATTTGATGCAGATCTGAGGTCTAGGGTTCTATAGCGGAATCTGAGTCAAGTTGGTGTATATGGACTGAATAAAACAGACTGCTCTCTTGAGTCTGATCAAATAAATATTTACTTCACCGAAGTTAGCAGAGGTTTTAATCAATCGCATACCCGGAGTCTTAATTCCGAAAGCGGTCTGTTTCTCGACAGCTTTCCGTACTAATTATGTTTTCGCGGGGTTACTATGGACAAACTTGTTTCCGCAATTTAAACAATTAAATCAGAAACAATAGGTTCTGATAATCTGCAACCACGATCATCAAATTATAATTACCATTTATCAGTAAATATATCATAAGCATTGTTAATACGTGCTTTAGCATGTCCTGCTTTCCGGATTTATGGAAGGTTGCGACAGTTCTACCTATACCTAAGAGGTCTTCTCCAGAACTTGCTGTAGACTTCTGTCCTATAAACTTGTTATGCTTATATTGCTCATCTCACAGCTGCGAATCTGCGGTCTTAAAAGTAACCACTGATATTACGAGAGCTATGGACCAGGTAAATTTTGCCACCTTAGTGCTCTTAGATTTTTCAAAAGCATTCACCAGTGTTGACTACCACATTCCCTGAAAGAAACTTTCAACATCCTTTTGCTTTGATACGTCAACCATCACTTTGATTACAAGTTTCTTGACGAAGAGAAGGCAAGATATTAGGATCAATAATGCAACATCGAATGAACTGCCTTTGCTGCGTGGGCTACCTCAGGAGTCAATGTTAGGTTCATTGCTCTTTAGTCTTTATATTAATGACTTGCGAAATATAGTACATGATGCAAATAGTCACCTTTATGTAGGCGACGTACCCATAGGTCTCCTAGAGGATTGCGTAGTTCGTCTAAATGTTAATTTTAGACAGAGTTAACACGTGGGCAGAAAAAAAATGAAAAAAATAGTTCGCAAATGGCCATGATCTTTTTAGATCAAGAAAATTCGCTTGGTAGCGTCTCGCGCGAGTATCTGCTGAGCGTTCTCAATGTGTTTGGGCTTCCGTCCAAGTGGATTGAGATCATCAGTGGTCTGTATAGAGAGATTCAGTGATTTCTCATAAAGCATCATGGGCATATATTGTCTCCTATTCCGTTTCGTCAGGGTATCAGACAGGGATATCCCTTGTCAGGCATGCTTTATGACCTTTTACTGGAGCCGCTGTTGGTAAATCTTCTTGGATCGTTGAGAGAATATTCAGTTCACTTACCATAAAATTGTATAAGGCCACTTATATTAGCTTATACTGACGACCTATCTATTTTCGTCACTAAAGAGGATGCGTTTCCAGTTTCTTGAAGAGTTTTCGAACTAGCGGAGGGTGGTTTGGGTCTCACAGACATGGTCATGAAATTTCATTGTCTTCAAAGAGATAAATTAATTTCGCAGCTGTGGGTAAGTTCTATCTGGGGTAGCAGCGCAGGAGACCACTAATATCTGCTCTCGGTTCGTCCACTATATCCGTATGACTGATCCCAGGATCTCATCCCCCACGATTATAGTAAAACCAACATTCCATTTGCGATGGAATGAACTACGGAATTCTCAACAATTCCGCCAGGTTGAATCCTGAGTTAGTAGATTCGGTGTTCAGTAATGCTCGAGGTGTAACGGCAGATACAAGACAACTTACAGTTTTTGGAGATATCATTGAAGCTTCTGGGAACACACTGGTATACCCATACACCACACAATTAAACGAATTGGTGGATGCAGTAATAGAGAGTTTCAGTCGACTCTCTACTAGGGAACCTATCACTGAGGATATAAACGCTTTCGTACTGAACCGACCGCCGCACACGACATTCAGTACACTCACTTTACGTCGGCTACGCGAGCTCGTCGTAGGATTAAATCCTTCAGATTACTGAGGTGTTAATAGATAGCACACATCTTGGGGTAGATTTGGGGATAATGGGGACCATAACTAATAGTGATCTATACCTATCCGTCCAATTACAGCAACTCTGATGTGGCATTCAAACTGCTCCATCATAGCCTCGTGCGTCCAGCATCACATATCAATCGACGAATTCAAAGAGCCTGCACGGTTTGTGGTGGTGAAGGAACCCTGTTCCACAGATAATTCACATGTGCGATACGTGCCAGCTTATCTGCCTGACATTCGGAATAACAAGAACGGCATTTTTACTAGGGCCAAGGGCACGCAACCAGGTGAAATGTTTGATAAGCCTTCCATTTACACTTACTAAGTCAACAATTCATCTGTACTGCATGCGGATCGAGCCTGGGCGACAGCTCACTAATACACAGTTTCACACACTTGCACTTACGAACCACTTCGTTGCCAGATTGAGGTGACGATCACGTCTGGAGTCCCTGGTAACGGAGGTCTACGATTTGCGAAACTTCTCCCGGTACTGCATCTACCCAGGGTCGGACTGGCCATAGAGTGAAGGTGGCGATTGCCACCCGGGGCCTATCCTTCGCGGATTCCCCAGGGTTACTACGTACACGAAAAATATTAATATGGTGCATTCCACCTAAAGCGGACAGGTAAAAAATTTGGATGTTTCCGATTTTAGTAATATTTGATTATGTTATACCTGTATATGTCCTTGATCAAGATACAAAATGTTTTTACAGTATAAAGTCTGGTTAACGAGCTAGAGGGCTTTAAAAATTTGACTAACCGGCAGGCATGCGCTACTTCAAATCCCATTACCCAGTTTTAATAAGTTACAATTAAATAAATAAAGTAGTCAAATTTATACTTCATTTAATGAGCTTTTTAAATGCATTTTTGGATATTAAAAAATATATATTAAAATTTTTGAAACTTGAATTTCACAAAGTTAGACTATTTATTTTTTTTTAAATTTCTTTTCTAACAATAGCTAATAGTGTATAGATTATACTTGCCAAGTTTCATAATGGGCGTAGAAGTCGTTTAGCTAGACCAGAATGAATAGCTTAAAAAAGAAACGCTCGGTTGATCTCACATTCAGAAACAGATGAAAACAAAAAGTTTTATTAACTATTCTATTTCAAAGCAATTACTACACTAGTTGCGTATAATAATATGTTAAAATTTTATTATAGGCAAATCAAATATCTAGTCAACATGGTGATCAGAAAACTCAAAAAAAGAGTGAGTGTTGGGATGTCTGTATTCTACAGGCTGTGATACATTCACTGCAGTAAGTGCAATTTCAAATGTGCTCATCGACTTCATACTTTCTTATGTAATGAAGTTCACGGATGCGCAACAATAAATGTAGTTGCAGTAGTAGCAAATTGAAATTCAACTTCGACTTTGAGAAATTTCAATTTTGCTTTCAATTTTCAATTTTACATTACTGACAACTTAATAACTTTGAATTCACTGTAGGAAAAATGAGAAAACAGTTGTCGGTCCGTAATATTTTACTTGTGATTATTTATCATTTAAACAAATTTGGTTTCAAAAATACTAAAATTGTAAAAATTAATTCTAATATTTTTTGTATTCGATCTATATATAGTGAATGTGGCATAGGTAATGAAGCAATGAAGCCAACTTTGCCGCAACGGCTACTGCAAAATAGAATTTACTGCAGTGAATGTATTTCAGCCTATGTCGGGAATTCCCCGTGGTTTATTTTTCGTTGAGTTCTGCATGCGGTCTGGATGTTTGTGTGCGTTTATTTATTTGAAACTATTCTCACAGCCATAGCATTCAAGAAAATCTTCGATTTGTCAACCAATTTGTCAATTTGGAAAATAATTTGCGGAAACAACTAGATCAGTTTGATAACTTTTTTAGGAAACCGAAACAGCACGATGAGTTATGACAGGACGAAGTGGGACTACTATCTGCGGACCCAAAGAGATTCTTTTCCATAACCAAAGTCATTATAAACAATGCTTTATTTAAAATTGACGAAAAATTCAACTGTAACGAGAATTTAATGAAGGATGCCGGTTGCTTGGATCCGAAAAACTTCAACCAAATTGACAAAAACGGAATTCCTAATAGTGCATTATATTCAATCGCATCAATTGCCAACGTCGATCGATAACTGCTTTCAAAGGAACTCGAATCTTTTTCAAAAAGTTTTAATGAACTTTTTAAAACTATTTGGGACGAACACGTTCCACCTACTCAGCAACACGCAAATGATTCAGATTCTCAGGGAGAGAAAGAAGATGAAGAGCAGAAAGCGATCGGCGAAGATAGTTTTAGAATGTTTAGATCAAATAGCAAAGACTGCTGTTTGTTTATCTCGAAAAGATTCGGAAGCCTGCCGAAGTTGCATATCATGTGCATGTAAACTTATTGTGTAATTCTCACAATCTCGTTTACGCAAGTAACTTGCGAAAGACGATTTTCGGCGCTGAAGAGCATAAAGACGGGGCAGGAACTGCTGGACTCGTTGATTATCAAACGATTACAAACGAGTTATACCATATATAATCTAGCTTAAACTTCTCCTCTTTTAAACAAAATTTTGATGGGCTAGCTAATAAAGAAGAGAGGTTCCAGTTAAGCCGCCTATAGCCTACTTACGTACGATAGCTTGTTAATAATCAGATGAAAACATTTTACATGAAAACTTTTGTCTCTTAAAATAAAAATTTCCAAAAACTCTTGCCTATTTGACTATCATTGTTATTTGGTTCGTTGGTTGATCTGATGGTCACCACATTCTGCACTGATGATCCTATTCGGCGGGCCTATGTTCATAATCTTCCCTGGGCCCCAGTCCGACCCTGCATCTATCCTCTGAGAACATTCAGACAATCATGTTCTTGTTAATATTTTCGGTTTCGGTTCATTTTGCTCGTTCGTTTTTGGCTTAGCTCTAGGTTTAGTTTCGACATTTTTTCAAAATTTGTTGGGAATTTTTTTAGAGCTAGCACTCAGGTTTTTTACAATTTTTTTTTGCCTACCAAAAAAACAAAATAAGTTAAGTTAATAAGTTCTATTTAAATAAAAAGGTCACCAAATATCAGTTAAGTTTGTCCGAAGACTTTTGCGTTGTAATTTTTGAAGATATTTTCTTCTCATCACTGCCTTTTGAATAGCTAACTTTTTAAAAAATTCAAAACGCTCCTGCTATAATTTCAATTTTGTATATTTAAGTTTAAAAAATATAAGTAACATGTTTCATTTTATACCTATATAAGCCGTTTATTTTCGAAGTGAAATAAGTCTCCTTGTAAAATCTGCCAAATCTGAGAAGTCTTATTAATATTTTTATGCAAAGTGGAACATAAAACTAAAAGTACATCTTACTTATGCTACTTTCGAAAGAAACGGCTTCTATATAAAAAAAAGTTCCATCATCTGATATTTTAGGTGTGGAACCCTAAAAAGAGGCGTTTCATAGGTCTCGCACATAGACGCTACTAAGGATCCTGCAGTCCTGCACAAACCATACGGTTAGTCTGAAATACGGAAATTTGAACTAAACCTAAACGAACAGAGTAGAATTTAACGAGCTTTGATTTCGTCTAGAAAAAATCTCGTTATTGGCACTTACAACAGCTCTCCTGGGATTAATTCAAGTACGTGAAATAACGAAGCAAGTAATTGAGGGTTACCCAATCCCCTACCATACTGCACTTCTGATTTAAAAATCTTCTGACACTTTTTCGATCCTTAAAGGCAAGGAACATCGTGACAAGTGTGAACAAATATGTGAGGATGAAATACGAACCAATATTCCCTTTGTGGCTGGTCTGTCGTGATGTCGAGAAATATTTCGAAATAATTCGGAATTTATAGAGAGTATGTAAGTACTTCTGGAGTTTATCTTGAAAAATTAGTCTATATTTATTATAGAATAGAAACTACTAACATTTTCGAGCTCACATAACAAGACTGCAATGGCTTATTCTCTTTTATGCAAATCTACCAGCCCTAACGAGCCTACAAATTTCGAAACTTGCTTCAAAGCCTCTGAATAGTATTAACATCCCTAAAACTTTGCCTCAAACGCTTATAATCATTTTCCTAAGGCTCAAAGTGATTTTCTATGTTCCTATCAGACGAGCTATTTGCATATCACCATCTTCACGAAATCGGATTGAAGGCGAACGGAGAAGGAAATTCCATCGATCTGGCGGGGGAATTGAAACCCCAAAGAAGGACATTGATATAATTCATTCTTGTGGAGGAAATGCAAATTTCTTGTTTTTGTTGCTGGCGAATCCATTTTTTCTTATTCAATCATCAAAACTGTCAAACAGATGCCATCGCTGGTATTACGGACAAATGGAAATCTTCTTTTGATTATTTGAATCATCGTTAGAGTGCTTGGAAGCTGAATTGAGATTGTAAGGAACAAATTTTCGGTTTATTGTAGCTAGGAATAATTTGATTGTCAAAATTCTTTTCCGTCATTGTCCTTGCAAAGTTATATCCTCACAGAAAAAGAGGCTTCTAACGAGCAGTCACGCTGAAATACTATTTTTGGAGTCGATTATTCATTTAGCGTTTCGCTAGAGGCCAATAAGCTTATCTACGATCTGGTTGTACTCCAACGCTACAGCGTTAAATTAATTTATTTTACCTCGTTTAGAAGCGCGACATGACATCTATCCAGATATAATCGTTTTATTTTCGTTGTTATCAGGCGAGGCGCAATGGGCTTGCCCCTAAGCACTTCCCTGGATGCCACTAAAAGTAGCGCCCACGAACGTCATGATAATTAGGGCATAATTGCGCCGAAGGTGTTGAAAATTGCATATGCCCACTGTAATTAATTGGTAAGTTCCATTAATAGACAAATTTTTAAGCAAAGCCTATTATTATTTTGCATTTTTCACACCTGTTTTAATTTTAATAAAAAACAACCTTAAATGCTCATGCGAGAACAATTATAGGTTGCGTTGACATTTTTTTAGCCAAATCCTCAAGGAATAACACCTTTGAGAACTTTTACGATATTATTCTGAAAATGTAATGGAATTAGTTCTTAGTGTGTACGAATTTCATGATTAACTTTTAGACATACATGCAGTCTTGCCGAAAGCGAGGAGAAGAAAAATAAAAGCATATTCTATATGGCTTAGGTTTGATATTCCTAAACATTCTCTAGGTATTTTCAGTATTATGCCTAAATCCATACTTTTTTAATTGTGTTTTTTTAATAAAATCCGTACTATACCTTCATCCTGCAGCTGTTTATACCAAAAAAGAGAATCGCACACTTTCGCCAACTTAAAAAATAAACCTTTCTAAAACTGCCAAATTAAAAGAGTCAACTCTTACTTAAGGTTAGTTCACAAAATTACAGTAGGTTACCTGTTCCTTTATTATATCTGGCTAGAATGACTTATAAGTTAATTACAATGCGTCTATAACTCTATCAGCCCATTGACCGACAAGCAGTTTGAGAGTCGACCTCATCTCGACCAATTTTTCTGAGGACATGCTGACAACGGACCAACCTACAAGGTACAATAATCCTGGAAAAGAAGGAAGGTGCTGTAAAGCCAGCCTTCTCAAATGGATGATGAGTGTGATTCCCTACCATGGTACGGTTCAACATCGCGTCCATCACTAGATGACAAAGTTGAACAATTTTATGAAATAGTACATTATCTTCATTCTTCATTTGGAGACGGAGTTGGATCAATGCGTTGAGCGGCAAGACCAACGTGCCATGGGTCCCGGGTGCGAGACCAGATGACGGTGAGCTTTTATTAAGAAATTAAAATAATCCACTCCGTCTCTGGGCTGTTGTCTAGCTCGCAGCAATGCAAAAACAAGATTCAAGTTTCCTCACTTCCCTTACCTTAATTCCCTTCCAGCCAAAACCATGCTAACGCATCAAAGGGTTGTCCCCTAGGATTTGGCCACATCGTATAACAAAAAAATATAAGTATGCCCCTCTTCAGACACGCAGGATCTATAACAATGGTTGCCCTTGGTTTACAGCTGAGACTCGGTTTCAAATTTTCGAACATGATTTGCTATATCGAAGATATTTAAGGTCTAAAACTGCTAGAAGCCGAACTCATTATAAGTCGATTAGAAATATGGTTACTTTAAAAATCCGTGCGGCCAAAAGGCAGTACTATAAAATGAAGTTTGATCCAAAGCTTCCTTCGAAGACTGTGGGGAAACTTGCGTAAGGCCTCTGTTTGTGACAGAGACAAAGTTGAATGCAGTCTTGATCCAGACATGTTAAATACTTATTTTACTACTTTGGCTGCGCTTCCATCATGTGGTATTGGACGGCGGACTGCTGGTTACACCAAGTGTACCTCGAATAATCGGCAGGCCTGCTTTAGCTTTAGGTGCGTTAATGCCGGTGACGTTTTCGTGACCGTTGCATCGGTCAAATCTGACGGTATTGGACCAGACGGTATTCCCAAAAATTTATTAAATTACTGTTGCCCTGGTTAATTCACTCCATTTTAGATATTTTTAACATGTGCCTTACCACTTCTCAGTTCCCCTTCTCCTTGGAAGATTCCTACTGTTGTGCCTATAGCGAAGACAAATCAGGCCAAGATCCCAAATGATTTCAGACCAATTAGTCTACTTCCGTTCCGAAAAATTATTATCCAAACAGATCATTGATTATTTGGAGATATTTGGCCTGCTAAAATCCTGCCAATCTGGATTCCGTAAGGCTCATAGTTGAGAAACAGCTCTTCTGATTGTTACCATTGACGTTCGCTGTACCTTGGATATGGACCAACTGTGTGTTCTTGCATTTATCGACTTCTCTAAAGCATTTGATATGGTCGATCACTCCAATTTCCCCGAGAAGCTGGCTGCTAAATTTCAGTTCCACGACAACGCTGTGTCCTTAATAAGTAGCTTTTTATCGGATAGACTGCAGCGGGTTCGAGTGAAAGACAGCTTTTCCCTTTCTCTATCCCTTACATGTGGCGTCCCACAGGGTTCTATTCTCGGGCCTTCTGCTCTTCTGCTTGTATATAAATGTCCTACCGGAGGTCCTTAAGGATTGAGGGGGGAAGCTGTATGCTGATGATGTACAGTAACATCTTAGTCGACCTATTGGGCTTATGGAGGACTGCATTGATAGGCTTACCTCTGACCTAAATAATATTACGACATGGTCAGCTAATAACCACTTGCTGCTAAATCTGCGTAAGTCACACTGCATCGAATTCTACCGTCCGGACATTGACATGCCTCATATCCCTCCTGTTTTTCTGAATAACACAATGCTCCCATTTGATAGTCGGGTAAGAAGCCTTGGTGTATTTTTCAACACTAGCATGACATGTTGTGAACATATAATTGATGTGATGGGTAAGATTTGTGCTGGGCTTCGACGGCTATGGTTGTCATCTGCTACCTTGTTGTCGGACACGCGCTCGTTGCTTGTGAAATCGTTGCTCCTGCCCTACTTTTCCAGCGTCTTTGTTCTACCTGTTCAAGGAAAGTCAAGGTGGCTTTTAATGATGGTATAAGATTCATATTTCATTTGAGGAGATTTGGTCATGTATCGGGATAAAGTAACCATCTGCTGTGTTTTTTTGAACTCCTCCAGGCGATGTGATCTGCTGGTTTTCGTTCTCCAATCATATCTTACTTTGTTCGTGCTATCCGTGCTTGGAATCGTTTTCTTTTTTGGAACTAGTGTGATTTGTGGCTTTTTAATCGTAACATAATTATTTTTAAACTGAGATAATTTTCTATTTTTCTTTTGGATTGAAAATATTACGCTAGGTATATATGTACTAAGCTTGATATATTATAGTTCTAAGGATTTTTCATTAAGTAATTCTTTTGTTAAATTGCTCACTACCCCATTGTTTTAGTTTTCCAAAAACTTTTATAAGTGCTTTTTGAAAGAATATATTTTCTTATTGTACTTAGTCCACTAATAATGTTGAATTGAATTGAATTAAATTGAATTCCCAGGTATCTATTCATTTACAAATTCACCAAATACTAACCACTACTATTTAACCAAATCAAAACAATAAATATAACGTAAAATGAAATATCAAAATAAAAGCAAAAAAGCAACATACTAACAATAAGGGATATGGGAAAAGTACCTACTGAGCCCTCAAGAAGCGAGATGGAACCGACAAAAGCACCCAAAATAATTCGGGGGAATTAATCACACCTCGCAGATAGTCAGAAGCGAAAAACTCTAAGCTTGTTACGTCTACCCCTCCAAAGAAACAGAAGACGATCAACATATGAAGGCAGCTTCAATTAAATTCCTTTGACCATCTTTTAACGAAGTTCAGGGTCGCATTAGCGTTACTGGTAATAGTGTCAAAATGATCCTCAAATGAAAATTTGGTATTAATGACAACGCCAAAATCTCTAGTTTCATCAAATCTGTTCAGTGGGCTAACGCCAATAGTGAAATTACAAAGTAACGAGAAAATGACATAGCAGTACACTTGTTTAAAGAAAGGAAATTAATAGAGCACCAATTACGGAAGGCCTCTAAGTCAGGGTTTAAAAGGGCATGATCATTATCATTTGAGACAACATGGAAAATTTTGGTATCGTCAGCATAACAGAGGATTTTCGAATGAGATAGAATCAAAGGTACATTGTTGATGCATATGATGAAAAGCAAAGGTCCTAAATGGCTGTCCTAAGGTACTCCAGAAGAGTAAGAGACTGCACCACGAAATAAAACCCGTTGTGTACGATCAGACAAATAAGAATATAATCACTGGACGAATACTGGAGGAGAGCCCAGAACTGAAAGCTTGTAAATAAGAATCTTGTAATTAATTCTATCAAAAATGTTATTGAAATTAATGATAATGCAATCAACCTGCTTTTCAGCTTCAATGACAGAAATGCAGAAGTTGGACAACTCCAACAAATTGGTAGTGGTAGACTTACTTCTTATGAAAGCATGCTTGTACGAGCCTTAAACCAAGCTGGACAGTTATCTGCACTGTGTAGTATGTAGAATATGAGATTAAGCCATCGGAGAGTGCCAGGGTGAGGGCTGTAGAAGAAAATGACATTCTTCGTACAACAGTCCTCGTTTGCTACCTTCCCAACATTCTGGATAATACTGACGAGGGTATCCTGGAGTTCATTGACAGTCAGAACCGTGGGGTAAACGTTAGGTAGTGGAAAATATTCATAAGAACGGCAGAAGGCTCCGCCTCACTGATCGTTTTTTCAGTGGACTCATAGGCTGAGAAAAGCTTCCTTCAAGATTAACTTTGGGTATGGCCAGGTACAGATCAGACCGAACAGTGGATATTTAAAGGCAAAGGTTTTTCCCGACCGTTTTTTTTTATACGATGTGGCCAAATCCTAGGGGACAACCCTTTGATGCGTTAGCATGGTTTTGGCCGGAAAGGAATTAGGGTAAGGGAAGTGAGGAAACTTGAGTCTTGATTGCATTGCTGCGAGTCAGACAACAGCCCAGAGACGGAGTGTTGTCTCGAAGAAAGCATTAGGAATGCTAAAGTACCATCTGCTTTCGTAGATTTAGTTAATTTCAGGCACTAGCTCGGTGGGATGGAAAAAACCGAAAACTTTTTGTTAAAAGCGGCCAAAACATGGACAAAAAGGCAACCAAACTGCCTCAAAAACCTTAGGGTAGCAAAACTAGTGACCGGAAGATTGGTCATAAGTGACATAAATCTGCAGGGACCAAAGGACCCAAAAACTTCGATCTGTCCCAACAGGAGCATTTTCAAATTTCTCCAGATTAATCTACACTATGTAAAAGCTGCGACAGATGTGATTAGCAGGAAATTTACTTTGGAGAATTTAGCTTTTGCACTCCCACAGCACCCTTGGGTTTATAGAAGCCTTATCATAGGACTTTCATCTAGACAGGGTAAGTTTATTTGCCGCAATGAACTTGATGCCTCTCGCGCAGCAATTTTGTTCAAGTCATCAATTAACTTCCTACAAATTCCGCTATAGCGACAACAATAAACGCCGTGAGTAACTTTTAAAATATTTTCTAAAAAATAATATGTCGGTGTATCACCATGGTCTGCCGACGTTGGAATTCGAAGCTGAGACCTCCGGATTGGTAGGTCGACACGTTATCACTTACTCCACCGATGGCTTTAAATGGCACATTGCGTGTTAATTGGGCTTCCACCACTGTGGAGTCCACCACTTTAAATAACTAAGAGTGTCTACCATTGATGTACATGGGATCGAGGCTACTCCATGAAAAGAATTTTGGATTGGAGAATCAGCAATACCGCTGATCGCCCAGTGGTTAGGGTGATGCAGTATCATACGTGTGTTCCTCGGTTCAAAACGTGATTTCACCAGTTACTATTTTTCTCCGATTCCTACATGTATCAAGAAGCAATTCTTTTACATATTAAAAGGGCACGAGGAACACTGATACGGTTAGAAATGTGGTTGATGATGTCAACCATCAATGTGTCAGGATGAATGCGGGAGATAACAAAAATCCATGATAACTGAGCCGGACGAATTATAGAACGGAGTTGAGTTCGAATCTGTTCGTAAGCCCGTCCCATCATTTGAAGACACGTGTTCATCAGGCTGCGCAGATGCCGAACGTACAATACTCAACACGGAGGACACAACGGACGGGAGAACAGTCCTGCGCCGTGAAGAGGAAACATCGTTCTTATTAGAGGAATTCCCTTGGACAGTTGGACAGCTGGACAGGAGCTTTTGTGCAAATAGAAAGGACATCTACGGCCCTTTGGATAAGTATTTGCGGTAAAATTATCAACAAATTGTCTTTGTCCAATGAATCTGTTTATCTGCATTCGCTATTCGGAGTGGTATAGAGAAATAGGCGAAAGTGTTTCTAACAGTTTTAACGAACGCATTGAAACCCTTCAGTCTAACGTTCTGATTAAAGTTGAACTTAATAATAATAATAATTTATTTATTGGACTTGTACAGAAGATTACAAAATCTTATTTCAGTACTAATGAAGTGATAATATATAAGCAACGGACTACCTACTAAAGATAAAATCAAAATTATATAATATTATAACATTAATAAAATTAAACTAACAAAATCAAAATCAAAATATCAATTCAAATCCTTTCACTCAAGATAGAAGAGAAAAGAAAAATAATAGTAATAGCATCCTATGACTCAACGAAACTGTGTACCACTCTCATTCAAAACCACCACAATTCTCTAAACTCTCAAAGAAAAACCGAATGGACCCCGCCCTCTGAACACTAATCGGAAGAGTATTCCATATACGTATAACCTGGACAAAGTAAGACCTCTCTCCATATTGTGACAATCATCTTGGAGCCAGAAGCCTAATACCTCTGAGAGAACGTAATCCACCATACACCTTACCCAACATGTGAGAGACCCGATCACAGAAGCTGAAGCTTGAGTTAAAACATACATACCAAGATTTCTGACTTTGTTGACGTATTCCAGGACATAATCACCTAAGAGGACAGCAGGTAGCTCAGACCTATCAATATAGTTTCTATATACGACCAAACAACTCGACTTACTTGGATTAACGGATAGATTGTTCCCTACTGAAAATTCATGGATGTGACGAAGATCCTCATTAATTCTACAGACACAATCCTCAATTAAACCTATGGGTCTACTTAGATATTTTTGAACATCATCAGCGTACAGGTGTAGGGAAGAATTACTGATTGTAGATGGTAGATCATTCAGATAGAGACTAAATAAGAGCGGGTCCAGTATAGAGCCTTGCGGAACACCTGAATGAAGTTACTCTGTCTATGCCGTCGATCTTCACGTATTGGCACCGATTATATAAGAAATTTCCAACCAACCTAACCCCTGATGATGAGAAGCTGAAATTATCAACCAATTTACAAAGAAGTTTGGAATAGTTAACAGAGTCGAATGCCTTGCTAAAGTCAAGCAGGACAATAATTGTCAAATAGTCTCTATCAAAAGCCTCATGGATATCGGACGTCACCCTCAAAAGAGCAGTCTCGTAACTGTGTTTAGATCTGAAACCTAACTGCCAAGGGGACAACAGACCACTCTCCTTCATAAATTCCATTATCTGCCTATATATGAGTTTTTCCAGTATCTTAGCAAGGAAACTTAGCTCACTAATTTGCCGACTTGCAGCGATGGACATAGTTTATTTATACCCTTGAAAAGCAGCTTTTCTCTTTCGGCTTCTTTACGACTACAACCTCAGAATATTAATTTTAATTTGCTTGCTGATATAGCATCCGAGACGAGAATGTCGACACCACTGTGCATCTCATTTAAACCCCACATAAAAAAGCAGAAGGATGATCATTTTACTTCTACTGTTGAGTGAATTGGACCTTGTAAGAAACCTTATTCGAGGTCTTTATGCAATATTTTCCTCAGAGAAGTTTAACCTATGTTCCACTATGTGATGAGTTGAGGTTATTTAGTTTTCACAAACACCTTGGGCAACAGCAACAATATCTTCGTTTCTGCGTTACGGACGAGCACTCCAATTGATTCTTTATCTACAAGTATGTCAGTCGTCGGTGGAGTAAGTGATAACATATCGACCTGTCAATCCGGAGGTCCCAGGTTCGAATCCCAAAGCGGCGAACCATGGTTGTTTTATGTTAACAACAGATCATGATAACAAAGCTTTAGGGGTTGAAAAGAAAATGTTAGCGGATTCAAACATTTTAAAATCGCAAAATTTATTGTTTTCAATGCTTTTTTGTTTTCCCTAATAATGGAAATTTTCTTGAAAAAAGCCTCTGCAAGGGTGTTTTGCGGTGCGAATTTTTTGTCGAATATGTCAATAAGGATAAGACAAAACACTCCGTAATGAAACCCCAAAAACCATTCTTTTCCTCGATATCAGTTATATCAAACCATTATACTTTACAATCATAGCTCAGTTCGGAGAAAAATTCTTTGTCACCAGTTTTTGCCTTTTTCATTTCTCAACCAAAGGATTATTTACTGGTGGCTAATTAAGGAACCCCTCTGCTCAGAAACTCTTGTTTTGCACTCCTTCAAATTACGTGCTCGCAAAAAGGAATATGTATTTCCCTATGTAGATACGAGTGTAAGCTATAAACGTAGAAAGAGGGACGTTTGCACATTTCTACCCTGAATACGTATAATTCCATTTTTTCGGAAACAATCCATCCACCCAAGGTAGAATTTTCGTAATTCTTCTAACCTCTGTCACCCCTAGGCCATGTGTTACAAATTTTTTTTTGTATTACTTGACCCTTCTAAATTATCTTGATCTCGCTAATAGCAAATTTATAGCCGAAAAGGGTTGGGATAATGTCGACCTTCTTTAATGGCAAAATAAAGGCACAAGATGAAATTAACTCTTTGGCAAAGCTTCCATTTAGATCAAGGTATATCACTACATATGGTTCGCTACAGTTCATTGCCGTCAATTTTAAGTACTCTCGCATTTACGTGAATTCAACAAAAATTTGATTTTCCAAACAACAATAGGAAAGACATAGGTAGTCTGAATTGTACATGCTATTGTCATTGACTATTCCTTATTGATTTGCTCTAAAAGGCTTAAGAGCATAAACCTGTTGAGATGTAGAATTCCCAAAGCACTCTGTCAATATAACCCACGACATTTTATGGGGTTTTACATAAAATTGGAAAACGCTCTGTGAAGTTCGGAGTGCTTTTATTCAGTTTTTACAAAATTTAGAAATTTGGAAGACTTTTAAAGGGCAGAATGCATTAGATTAGCGAATAATGTTGAAGGGTAAGATTTTTCAAATATACAACAAAATCAGGACAAAAAATGTTATGTATGTGTTGCCATTTTGGAAAACTTGTTCCACTCCTGAATTATGTAAAACTACATCCATGTAATTCGTTCTTCTTTTGAGGGTAATTAGATAGACGTGCGCAAGGGTCGTCAGTTATCCGAGTTTAAAAGCTAATCAAGTCTTAATGGGGTAGAAAGTGTCGATCAACACAATCATTCGTCTGAACTTTGACACACAAAATTCAGGTTTTGATATTTCGAGTTTCTTTAAGTGGGAAAGAAAACTGCTAGGACTGAAATCTCGACTATAAGAAATGTTGATTTATAGAAAATTTTCATGTTATTGGAAAAATAAGTCGTCGTTTCGTTTTTGTACAACATCAGTAAATAGAGACGCTTTTTCTGAAAGTGAATGGGCAACCTATGAAAGCCTCTAACTTTTGATCCTTTCAAAGCAGACCCTTGAAATTTGAACCAAAGATATTCTTTATAGGTTTTTCTAACCACAATCTTATAGATATGATGAAAGATAAGTTATGATTGGGAACTATTGATCGCCAAGATCATGCTTTCTTACACTATAATTTTAGGGCTTCTGATCTCAATCGTCTACTAACATAGGTTTTAACAATAACACTAATTGGGAACAGGTGGAGTGAGTGATAATGTTTCAGGTTGCAAAGAAAATGTAGGTCCACTTGCAAACATTGTCTCGAAACGGGTGAAGTTCTGCTCCCGCTTCATGACAAGAGGTAACGGGAACTAGAGAGAGAATTGGGAGCAGGTATATTATATTAATTATTATTAATTTAATCTCTATTAATGGGATGAAGGAGATACCTGGGAGCAGGTGCTGTTAACCAGAAAGAACGTGAGAGTGGAAAATTGGAGAGTGTCAGACTTAAAGTCATTCTACGACCATAACTTTAGACTGGTCAATATTAACCTGACAGATGAAAGGCCTCAGCCTATCAGAAACGCCAGAAGAACTAACTGAAAGAAATGCAGACAAATAATCAAATTTAAACTTTCCAATATACCTGATTTAGGGATTGAAACTATTCGTTAGCAGCTGGGTAGGCACATTTGAGTAAGCCATGACTTCAACGTCTTCTTCCCCTTAAAGTATAGTAAAAAACTTTTCCACTCTCAAGATTGCCTACGAAATTTTACAAAAGTTCCATTATAAAAGCCAAGCCAACCAACCGATGTCGCCGCCATTGGCTGACCCTGAGTGTGCTGTAGTGTCTGCTTCCGAGCTTGAGCCGGATCTTTCTTCTGCACCCCTTTTCGAGGGGCTTGTAGCTGTTCCGATTCTATCCGGTGCGCCTCCGCTCACCGCGATCGAAGAATTTTTTAATACCCCCGTAGGTTCGCTGTGCCACATGTTTCATAGATTGAGTGGAATGTGCGCCTTGGTATTAGGCCTGCCAGGCAACCTAGATGGATTTTCGAATCCAGGGTGTACCCTGATACCAGCGAGCGGGATGGTCGTGCTTTCACGGCCTCATTCAAGGTCATTATTCTTGAAAATATTTTTTAACTGGGGTGCCTCCGACCTTATGGCCATTGGGATCCATTGTTTGCTAGTTCATTCCGAAGGTTCGGCCAAGTTCTGCGTTCCATTCTACAAACTCAACAAACTTCTCCTATGCCTACGTAACTGGACTTCTTTCTAAGACTGCACAAATCTTCCCCGCATTTGCCGCATGTAGTTTCGATGTAATCTGTCCATCTGAAATATCTGACGCTGAACTCTTTCCACTTAAATTTCAAGTTTTTTGTCGTGTTTTTGAGTTGTATGCTCCAGTTGGTGGGGGTGCGCTCTGTGCCGTCAGAGCTAACACCCATTACTATGTAGTTCAAGTTGCTGGCTCCGGTTTCTTGAAATTCTGGTGTATGGTCTTGCTGTTTCTTTACAAGAGATTGCTTGTGTTCACCGTCTACATTATTCCGGGTTCGCCTTCTGAAGTACATGATTTGCTTGCTGCCGCTATCGGCCTTTCGACTGATGCCCTGCTGCTTTCTGACTAGACTATTTGTTATGGTCACTTTAACATCTTAGCTGCTAAGGTTGATGGTCTTATGCCTGCATTTTCGGCTGCTTCTCACATGTTTGACCCTCCTTCGATACCTTACCACGTCGGGCTTAGCATAGTGCAACGACCTTATGAACGAGTTCGGAAGGCTTCTACATCTAGTTTTATCATTCGATTCCGATGGCACGCAGTTGAGGAGGTTTCACCCATCGATGGTATGAATGAGTTCGGAAGACTTCTGAGTCTAGTTTTTTCATCTGATTCTGATTGCACGCAGGTTAGGAGGTGCCTGCCACCCTTAGCACCAGAGTCCCGTCATCATCCTGTGTTGAATACCTATTTGAATATATTTGAATATTTCCTTCATGAAAAGGGTAATAAATGCGATATTTCCAAGTAAAGGTGCATGCCACCCTTAGCACCAGAGTCCCGTCATCATCCTGTGTTGAATACCTATTTGACCATTCAGATTACTTCTCAAACGGTCCTGATGTCATTTCTACATCCTTCGTGTAAATCGTCCACGTTCTTTGCTACCTGTTTAATCTTTCTTTATCATGGTTTCTACAACTGTGGAAGGATTCTGTGATAATCTTCCTTCATGAAAAGGGTAATAAATGCGATATTTCCAAGTAAGGGCCAATCGCAAACTTGTGCCATATTGCGAAGATTATCGATGCGTAAATCATATGCTTCCCTTATACTGTAGTCGTTTTATGGGTACTTTACAGCATAGCTCACCAAGAGAAGGTCTATTACTATCAACTTACTCGAATTCCTCCACATCTGCTTGCCGGCCACTGAATCGAACAAACAAGTAGATTGTATATTCACGGAATTCAGTAAAATCTTAGATAGGGTCAACTACTGCATCCTTATTCATAAGCTATCGCTGCTTGGGTTTCCTCCATAGTTCGTGGATTAGCTGTCCTCTTACTCGTCACATCGCAAACAACTTGCCTTGTTTAGGAGGGTTCTTTCTACCTAGATCTCCATCTCTTCTGTGGTACCATAGGGCAGCATTCTTGGCCCACTGCTCTTTGTTCTTTATGTAAACGACGTTTCGCTGTTTCTTTGCAATTCCAAAATTCTTTGTTATGAAATAAATATAGTTAGAAAACCGTGCCACGAGCTTGCAATGGACTTCAGACCAAGAAATCTGACTTCGTTTTTGCTAAAGACTCTGGAGCGTATGCTTGACAGACGGTTTTACTAGTAAATCGACGGCCCTTCATGAGGTTGTACGCACGATTGAATACTCATTATAATAAAAAAAATACACTCCTCAAGACACCTTCAATTACGATTGCTCTGAATCTATCCTCAAGGTTCTCGTCGAGCTTGGCGTAGAGCAGTGCTTCTAACGTTGAATTCGACAATGCTTAGATTAAGGATAATACATCTTGAATTGCTGTCGTGTTGTAAAGCACTTCTGCAGGAGTACGCCTCAGGGTGAAATTCTGTCTTCTCTGCTTTAGCGGGTTGTAATGAACAAAATACTGTTGAAAATCGACCAGGCTAAAACTAAGACTTTCCACTATACTGCTATATACTAAACTCAAATTAAACGGCCATAAACTCTCATTATTCTCAAGAGTTAAGTACTTGGGGGTGCTTTTAGAGAAGGAGTCAAAAAGGCTCTCTATGCGTACAACTACACCATTGGTTAAAGTTAGGGTCTGTGGCCTAGAATTAACCTCTGGCTAACCTTGGTTGCTGACTATGGGGAAAGCCAGAAACCACCTCCTCGAAGTTAGTGGTGGAATGAAGAAAAAAACTCAACTTTCAACTCTTCAATATTGCTCTTCTTTGGGTTCCGGGTCATGGGAAAATACTAGACAGTGAGAGTGCTGATGAACTCGCAAGGAACGGCTTTGTTCTCTACTGCTCATGGATAGAAGCTACTTAGACCCCGCTGTACTCCCTTAAAAGGAAAACTCTTCCAGCACTTCTTAGCGAAGGCTAACCTCAAGGACGACCTGGCAAAGATTTAACAAAAATAGAACATCAGAGCTGCTTAACAAGTCTCGAGTTCTTATTACAAAGAGAGTCGCGGTCTAAACTGGCGACCATACGGCCAAATTGCAACCTCCATACAACAACCATTGTCGCAGCTGTAGAGGTACCAGCGAACCTGACCCTTCTGTTCAAGAGCCCGGCTCTGGCGGTCACCAGGTGGAAGTCACTGGGAAATTACATCCAGGAAAACCTTCAAGTAATCTCAGGAGTAAAAAGTACGGAGTTAGTCTAATTCCTCAACTCAGCAGGTTGGCTTTAACATAGCTCTTACGACCTGAAATAGAATCGTAAAAAATAAAATGAATTCTAATAGCACGTATTGGAGATGTTGTGAAATATTGCTTTTTCACAAGGCTGTACTTATGGAGCCTGCTGAGTAAAAACTTTGAACAAATTAAAATTTTCTTACAAAAAGCTCCAAAATGTGAATTAAAGCAGAAAATGGTTTAAGTTACCCATATCTTAGCAAAATATGATGTGTATTTTAGTTTAACCTAAAGAATCTTGGTTGATTAAGAATTAACGAAAAGTCAAACTTACAAGTTTGACTTCAATGCTCGAAACCCACGAAATACGTTAAACTCTCCTTGAAAACTCTGCAAGAACAACTATGACCAACTACCTATTTCCAAGCAATCTAATGCATGATAACCTTAATCAAACCAAGCAGTCATTCATTAATAATGCAAAGCAAATATCCATCGTCAAGAGCCCCATACTTCTATCGTCCGGAATTGATCCAAAGGATGTTGGCCTCATTCATTTCTCAGCCACTGGTTATTCCTTCGACCTCAAGCATCATATCTATTTCGAAGGGAGTTGTTTTTCTCTGTACGGAGAATCCTCAGAGGATCTACGACATTCCGGTCATTTAAAATTAAAGCATTCAGACGATGGCTTCTTGGTATGTTAATTTTATGGCTCCGTGGCCTCATATGATGATGACATGACTCCATCAGAACAGGGTAATTTCAGGTTTGCTAATAAACTTTTTTTTCCAAACTTGAGGGATTATTATATTGGGATTTGTTTTTTTCCTTGAAATGAGACGGTATGTGCAATTGTATAGTTAATCCCTTTGGGCTAAGTTTGTATTTTCCTTTTCAGATTTGATCCTCCTCTTTTACAGAAGAATTAGAGCACATTTAAAAAATGGCTGTAAAATAATAAATTGCTCACAGAAAGAATAAAATAAATAAGTAAATAATAATTATTAATTTAATATTTGAGATTTTAAATAAATAAAAGTAAATACTACTTCTCAATAAAAGACTGTATTTACCTGAATCGCACGTGTATTTACCTCTAATCGGTGCACATTGAAGAAGTACACGGAAGTACATGGAAATACACGGAAAGTACACGGTAAGTACATAGAAAGTACACGGAAATTAGACGGAAGTACACGGAAAGTAGACGGACAGTACACGGAAAGTACAAATACAAATTTTACGGACTATACGGAACTACACGTGAGTACACGATAAGTTCAAATAGTCATTTCCATATTCAAATTACTGGTAATAGTTTATCACATCCTGTTCTCGATACAAGCCTGATTAATACACCTCTTCCTCCCAGAAAGTCTAATAAAAATTCAACGGAACGTATGTGTACCCAACACGTTCCGTCAAATTGTTATTAGTCTTTCTGGGAGGAAGAGGTACACAACAAGTTCCGTCAAATTTTTGTTATTGGGAGGAAGAGGTGTTTTAATCAGGCTTTTAGTTGCTTTACTAACTGGGGGCGGCAGCCAGATTTGTATCTAGAACAGCCTGTGATAAACTATTACCAGTGATATAAATATGGAAGTGACTATTTGCACTTACGTGTGGTTCCGTGTAGTCCGTGAAATTTGAACTTATACTTTCCGTGTACTTTCTGTGTACTTCCGTGTACTTTCCGTGTACCTTCCGTGTACTTTCCGTGTATTTCTGTGTACTTTCCGTGTATTTCTGTGTACTTTCCGTATACTTTCCGTGTATTTCCAATTTAAGGGTGGTAAATAGACACTGCTGAACTTAAGTGCACTTTGATTTCATCCACAGCTGATCTCTTGTTTCCTTTCGACTAACACTTGGTGGAAGTCATTTATTCAAAAATGAGAAAGGAAAAACTGTTTTTGACCTTCCGTCATAGATGTCCGTGGTGGAAAGTGCAAGGTTCTATGTTCGAAATTTTTTTTTATTTTATTATTTTTATTTATTTTCATCAGGTATGACCGGACATAATTTCGTAACGCATGTACCGATTTTGATGATTATTTTACTGTTGGGTAGAGTATGTTTCCCGATACCTACCAGAAATCTTCAGAAATTGCGTTACGTAATATTTGAACGGCCCCCATGGACCGATTTAGATAATTCAGTTTTTGTTCTATTGAGTATAATACGTCATTGCTAATAATGGAAAAATATGTTTCTAGAGTGGGGGGAGGGGTTGGTTAACTTCGTAACGTGTGGATCGATTTTCATTCTTTTGTACAAAATATGTTTCCTGATGGATAAATGATAAAGATTTTGTACCTACAATGACTAGGATGATTCTCTGACTATATATCGGTTCTCTCTTTCTGTATAGAGTATGGTGGCACCTTGTTAAGCCTCTGTACATTGAGCCGTGGCATAGTAGATGCTGTCTTACGTGGACGTACAGCTACCGTGTATAAGAGAAAGTTAGTTGTTACAAGTGATCGCTGGCAATATCAGTGCCGCACTTTGACCTTACATCGAGAAGACACTTTGTCCTACTTTCCGAAACAGCAATATGGTCAATATGATTTTCAGTTCTGCCATCTGGGGAAACCCAGGAGGCTAAGTAGTATATTTTGTGGTTAAATAAGGATCCACCGAGGACAATTTAACAAATAACTCTTCATTTGCGTTATTGTTTCCATGTTGAAACTTCCCCATGTTTCAGGTCGATGTTGTTTGAGCGAATCTTAGCGTTTAGGTCCCCCATGCCTACTTTGATATAATCTTTAGGAGCCTTATCAAAAGTTTCACCAAGGAGCTGGTAGAAAACCTCCTTAGTTGCTATATTCGTTTGTTCGGTCGGCGCATAGCATTGAATTATTGATATGTTACGTACCCTGTTCCGGAATCTGGTGATGATAATTCGGTCGGATATTGGTGACAGGCGGACAAGCTTGGTTAGTAACAAGCTTACACCTTCCATGCGTGGTATATCTAATTCTTCCTGGCGAGAATATAGCACCACGGTTTAAGATGTAAACTGGTGATGTAAACTGTTTACTTCCTCTCAATCTAGTTTCGCTTAATCCCAAGATATTTATTTTATAATGGGCCATTTCCCGCTCCACCTCCATGATCTTTGCGTATTCGCACTCGTCCACAAAGTTCTCACGTTCCACAGCCTCATCGTAGTCCGATTCTTATTGCCGAAGGTCGTCATCACAAAAACAGTCCGAGGTATCTGAGGCGTATTAGACGTTTAGTGTGTATGTATGATTTTTCAAATAAGCGGGAATCAGGCTTACCTATCCTATCCCAGAAATAGGGCTGCATCACCAAGAGTATATAGCGCGTACGTACTCTCTAAGCCTAGGTGTTTCGGCTTCGGTGTGGGTTTCCCTCCACCTTTCTCAACCGGGCAACACTTACCTGATTAATAGCACAACACACAGTTAATCCCGCGATTAAGGTAGTTTTTTCGCCCGGAATTCAACCGTGCTGCCAAAAATAAGGTACAATGCGTAATTTTCGATTTATTCGCGATTTTATATTTTCTTATTTAGGCAATGAGAGAGAATTAAGAGTAAGGTGTAGTAAGGATAGAAAATAAATACGTTCCACATCAAATTTGCTTAGATATGACCGCAAATTTACTTATCCCCTATGTTATAGTATAAATAGCTAAATTAAAAATATCTTGAAGAATTGTATTCAAATTTAGAATTCGTAGAAATAAAACAACAACCAAATTAATGTTCTATAAATTGGGTCAAGGAAAGAAATAAATGGATATGGATTTGAATGAAACATGGTGGCTCTGTGGCTCTAAAACTGTGACTTTCAACAAGACATTGAAAAATTTTGAATAAATTCCGAAACTGAACCTAGAGCTAAACCTAAACGAACGTATACACTGAATCGAAACGGAAAAAAAATTAAACTAGAACATTATTGTCTGAGTGTTCCCAGAGGGTAGACGTAGCACCGGGCGAAGTTCCTACTTCGGGAACCGTCGCTCCCAGGTAGATGTCCTTTCCATAGAGCCGTTCACAATTTTTCTAGTTCTCCGAGAACACTCATCCAAAAATGCTCTAATCGAACGCACAAAAATTTCGAACCGATTAGAGTACCGCGGGACCAGTATGTAAAGTCATTGACGTCTGTAAACTGCCGCCATCATCCTCCCAGTCCTACGATTCCAACGTGAAACTTGTGCAGCACTTGCAGAAATACCAAAGCGAAGAGAAGTTTCGTGGATAAGTGGCTGCAGGTCTGCGGCCAGGGTTCTTTTATCACCACAGACTGTGCAGGCTTTTTGAATTCGTCGATCGATATGTGTCAGCTAGTTTGGATGCACGAGGCTGTGATGGAGCAGTTCACACACATCAGAGTCTCTTTACAGCAGTAGTACCACATCAGAGCCTCTGTGATTGGACGGATAACTATAGATCACCCTTCTAGTAATGGTCTCCATTTTCCCAAATCTACCCCAAGATGTGTGCGGCATCTATTAACACCTAAGTGGTTCGTAGGATTTACTCCTACGAAGGGCTAGCGCAGCCGACGTGAAGTGAGTTTACTAAATGTTGTGTGCGGCCGTCGATTCATTACCAAAGCGTTTATCACCTCAGTTCTAGGTTCTCTAGCAGTGAAACGACTGAAACGCTCTCTTGCTAAGTATATCCCCCCATTTGTTTAATTGTTGTGTGGGGGTGTATAAGTGTGTTTCCAGAAGCATCAATGAGGTCTCCAAGTAGGTTGTCCTGTATCCGCCATTACACCTCGAGCATTATTAAATACCGCATCCACTAACTCAGGGTTAAACTTGATCGGAATTGCTGAGAATTCCCGTACCCAATTTCATTACATCGCAAATGGAATTTTGGTCTTATTCTCCCTAGGTCGTAATAGTGGCGATCTGATCCTGGGACCAGTCATGCGGATATGGTGAATGGACCGAGAGCAAATAGTAGTGCTCCCCTGCGCCGCTACCCTCCTGTTCCTACTACGCTACTGGTCGGCACAGCGTGCTTTCAGTGACCCATCATCTTCTCCCCTAGAAAGCGTCAAAGACCCTCGCCTGTAGAAGTTTCACGAAGCCTTCTTCGAAGCACTCCGATTTTAACAGGTGCACGTTGGACGAGTAGTCAAATAATTGACAACGAATGCACGTCCTTTCAGCGAAGGGGGTGCAGTCTAGTCCGGATAGTCCAGATAGTTTCTTCAGAGCCATGCGGCTATTATATGTTTTACCATCGAGCCCCACATATGCACCTAAATATTTCAAGCAAGTATTCCATTGTATGCCGAGCGAAGAATCTGTTCGAAGACTCTACAAGAAACTGGAAATGCATCCTCTTTCGTGACGAAAACAGATAGGTCGTCAGCATACGCTAATATATGGTAAGTGGCCTTATATTAGTGTATGGTAAGTGAATTGAATATTCCCTCAACGATCCTTTTTTTAATTTTTATTTCTATTACGCTAGTGCATTTAATGCGTTTGATTTAATTATGTGTTTCATTTCATTATTAATTGTGAAAATTAGTGTTAGAATGGTGTCAGGATTTTTTTAATTTTTATCACAATTTTTATAATTCTTAAACAGCGTTTTAGTAAAAAGCAAATTAAGATAAGAGCCTATATTTTGATTTACTTATTTCTTTCTTGTTTTAGGACGCTATAATTTCTTTAATTATTTTTACCTTTAGAGTAGACTCACGTTCACTTCTCTGGACTACAGAATATATGTATATAGAAATTTACAGAGGAAAAACTAGTACTATACAAAAGTACCTCAGTTTTAATTTGGTGTCCTGTTAAAATAGATACTAAAACAAATTTTAAGAGTTAGAAATTGAATTTAATAAAAGAAGTACATCCCTCCATGCTCCACGAAATTGACGAAAATAAATGTAAGACAGCTTGCATGACAATATTTCGATTTATAGTACAAACGTAAAAGCACCTACTTTATATGCATTGACAAAAACATGTTCTTAATTCAAGAAAAAATCCTCGCAAGAAAATCCACAAAAAAAGGAAAATTTAAATTGCAAAATACCAAACGATATTTGAGTTATTCTTCCATCGTCAATTGAATTGGCTACAAATCAAATTTCAAAACCCAAAGGTTCAGGGAGTGACCACGAGGAGCAATTCAAAGAAGAGTATCCTATGGATCTGGAAATATGTTTGCTCAAAGGATGTGTTTTACCTCAAATACCAGGGGAAAGGATGCTAACCAAAAAATTTACATATGCAAGCAAAACCCATGTGGAGTAGAGCAAAAATGGACCAGCAACAAAACGGATCAGCATGGGCCTCCGGCAGATTTTTTTTTGCTGGACACTTGGGAATTTACTGTGTGAAAAATATCATAAATTTACTTCGGTTTTTTATTTGATGATAATTGAAGTGTAAAGAAAGTGAGGACACATTTGCAACAGTACAAATCCTAAGATGTTATCTCGTTGGGGATGTCTTCTGCCAGTTCCATTTGACTTATTGTCGCACAATATCCCCAGGGTCATCTGCAAACAAGCTCCTGCTTTAAATTAATTTGAAGGCAACAACTGAACATTTGGTTTAGGTTGTGGGATACCGAAAGCCCACATTCAGAACTTTATACATAATTTAATTTTGTGAATCCCAGAATGCCACCCACAGTTGAGAATTGTTGTGTGAGAAACCTCTCGGTCTGACCCTCTTCTTTTCGGGTGAATTGATGTGGCAACACTATTTAATATTTAAACTCGGAGGACATTTTTCCTGGCTTTGCGTTTTTCAAAAAGTCAAATGTGACATTCGGGACTTGTTTGAATGCCAAATATCAGCGAACTTCTCAAACTTTTCCTATTTAAGTCCTCGACATCGTTTCGTTTACGTCGAAGGGACTAATGGAGTGATGCTCTGTCATTTTAACTTTTCGGCATACCGGCGGACATCTGTGAATCCTTCAAATACAGAGTCCCTTTAGAATTTCCAGAAAATGGTAAACACGTCCTTTGCTTGTCACTTTTTATATTTAACAAAAAGTTTTAAACAAATTTCACTTACATAAAAGTGGTAGTTAGATGTGCAAGTTTTATACACTCTCTAGAGGATTCTCTATTCTCCGCTTTTGTGTTAATTTAAACTCTACGGACTTTATGTAACCTCCCAGCGCTAGTAAAATATACGGAAATTGTAGAGTTTCTTTAAGAGTCCTTAAATTTTGCAGAAGTAAAATTGTTACTTTTTTGTTTTTAATTAATCTGTTAAAAAGTACAAATTAAGAATTTACTCTGTCTCATAAATCACAAAACCCTATGGATTTATTATACATAACTTTTAAACAGTTAAATCAAATAAATAAACATCTGTGCAGAAGTAAATATTATGGTTTCCGAAAATACACCTCATTCGGCTTCTACAATTATTCGCAGATAATTTTATTAAGGAGCTACATCCGCCTAGATAGCTCGAAAAAATTTATTTTTTTCTCACACATTCTTGTCTTTGGCTGATGTAGCTAAAATTCCCAAATATACAGAGCTAATTCTCTAATTCTCCCTATCATAACTTATCTCTCTGTCTAGGTCCCGTAACCCGTTGTTGGGCAAGGGTCGGGAGAAGAACTTCACCTGATTCTAGGCAAGTGGACCTACAATTTAAAGTGAATTCCGAACCACTGACATTTACACTGCAACCGCGATGGCTTTTTAATTGTAATCTGTTTTCAGCAGAAAACAACCATGGGTCGAAATCTGTAGGATTCAAACCTGGGACCATTGCAGGTCGACACTCAACCGACGAGTTTTATAATAACTTATGATTGTGAAATTTTCTGCTTGTTAGATACATGGTCCACTTGCAGACTCAACGCAGGCTTTAATTCAGCCGTTCGGCGTGCATATGGACTTAAACGATTTAATCATGTCTCACCATAATGTAAGTAAATTTTTTTTAGCGGGAGAGGTGAAAATCTTCCATAAGACACCGGAGAGCCCGTGCCCTCTATTCACTATAAAGATTTTCCCAGGGGATTAGCGGAAACAGATCGCTTGAGAGCGGTTCCCTTTTCGTCTTCTCCCAGCCTCCTTCAGCGGGGGCCCACTCTTGCTGTCGCCAGTAACCTCGATTCCCTGGGTCACTGCCAAAATCTTACCCTCTCTGCAGAAAGCCATGTTGTTCCACCATATCCAAGGTTCCTCCAACGTCTTTTTCCAATAATTTTCTCAGTCTACCTACTAGGAACTACGGTATGAGAAGTGAGGAAACTTGAATGTCTTATTTTTGCATTGCTCCGAGCTAGACAACAGCCCAGAGACGGAGTGGATTTTTTTAATTTCTTAATTAAAGCTCTCGGGGAGACCCGGTCTTGAACCCGGGGCCCATGGCTTGGTGGTACCGCTCAATGTATTGATCCAACGCCTAACTACTAAACTACGGTTTTTACAATTACCGACAACAAGAAATTTTAAAAACACTACACAGTATTATAAGCCATAAACGCACAATGAATTTCATTGCTCGTATCACAGAACATTAACACTACGTATTTAGAAATGCTTTCAGAGAATTGATCTTTCTTTTGTATTTAAAAAAAAGAAGGATCATAGCATTTAAAAACATATTTCTTCAGTTTATTCTGTGAAGATTTTAGTTCCTAATAGCTTAAATATCGCGCATAGTGCAGACATTGGAACACTTTTGCTCGTCACTGTATGTTTGTGTATTAAGAAAATGGGTAACGCCCCCTCCGTAAACCACCTCACCGCATAAATTTTTTCTTGGTGCCAGTGAGGTAACATATTCTACACATCAAAAGAAGTATCATCCAATTCGCTTAACACGTTACGAAGTTAGCTTACCCTTCCCCCCACCACGACCCTAGAGCAAAATTTTTCCTAATATAAGCATTATTAGCAATGCAGATCATACTCTATACAACACAAAAAATAATCATCTAAATCAGTCCACGCATTGCGAAGTTCGGTTTCAC
Organism: Leptarthrus brevirostris; assembly: GCA_964036015.1. Taxonomy (NCBI): domain Eukaryota; kingdom Metazoa; phylum Arthropoda; class Insecta; order Diptera; family Asilidae; genus Leptarthrus; species Leptarthrus brevirostris. The sequence continues at coordinate 135,913,055 of OZ038372.1, read as the reverse complement.
CCCCACCCCTCAACCCGATCCCACCACTCAACGCGATCCCACCAAAGAATTCTTTGAAATGGTACCAATCGAAGAAAATACGGGTCTGGTAGCGAAATCTCGAAAAACGAAATCCCGAAAATACCGGTTAGGTGGAACCTAACTTTGTACCGCGTGTTTTCTGTTGTATAGAGTATGATGCCCCATTGCTAATAGGAGAATAATTTGGTCCTATGGTGAAAGGTGCGAGTGGGGGGAGGGGTAGTCTAACTTCGTAACGGGGGTGGAACCTAATTTTGTAACGCCGGGATCGAAGTCGATGTTTTTTTTCTGTTGTATAGAGTGTGATCCCCCATTGCTAATAGGAGAATAATTTGGTGCTACGGCGGAGGTGGGGGAGGGGGAGGGGTAGTAACTTCGTAACGTGTGGTAGGGGGTTAAAACTAACTTTTAACGCGTGGATCGATTTGGATGGTTCTTTCTTCGTTGTATAGAGCAGAAGACACTAAAAAGTGAAAAATAAAATAGTTTTAAAAAAAAAGTTGAACCGACTTCACAAAAAGCGCTAAAAAGCATAAAATAATTTTTAATTTTATATCTATTACGACATTTTGAAGTCGGTGCAAATTAAACAAATAAAACAACTACAGTACCACAATTGAAAATAATACTACCTGAACGTTTCAGCTTACGGGATCATAAGAAATGACGATTAAATATTTTTGCTGTAGTTGTCAATTTTCAGCTTTGCATTTTCTCAAGTACTCAAGTCACGTTTACATGATAAATTTCAAGTCAATCAAACAAAATTTTGTGATTTACTTGAGTGAAGTAAGCTTGAAGTCAATGCGCGTTTACATGATATTTTGGTTACTCGAAGTTTACTTGAAGCTTACTTGAAGTATGCATGTAAACGTACTGACTGTTACCAATGATATTGGTCTCGCTGCTAACGTCCCTGTTGTTGGTTGGAATCATTCTTCGGGCGACGTTTATTTCCTGAAATCTTTTACGGATGCTTCGCAACAGATGTTGATCTAATGGCGTTGCTTCTTACGGTTTGATGCAACCAAGTGTCATGATGAACGCCTTTCATAGATTTTTGGTCCTGATTTTCCCTACCGATGCTTCTGGTACCCCCGTGAAGCGACATCTGTGGCCCTTAGTTCCTGAATCATCATGCGCTTTGATTCTCTAACTTTGTTGATTCAAGTTATTGCTGTTATAACTGGGTGAATCTTACCGACTGAATTTCTGTCTGTGATAGAACGAATGTTTTAAATAAACGCGACATTGAAAAGGCTGTTAACTGTTATTGTAATTTCTCACATTACTTTTAAGCTTGGCTTCACAACCCTAGAAAGTACTTAAAAAACTTTAGAAACAAAGCATGAAAGCTTTGTCATCCGACAAGTTTCGATTAAATTAAGTTTACGCACCGAGCCTATGCGATTCTGCCGATTCGTTGGAAGCGTAATTCTGATAGGTGATTTGATTACCTATTTTAGCTGCGTCTTGGGAAAGAAATTGTGACATTAGTGTTCATTATCTTACTCATTTGACGACTTACTATTTTTAAACATTTCGCATTAGAAAGGTTGAATGGTGATAGGGATGATGTCTGACTTTGTCTCTTAATGCTGGCAAGTGTTTTTATTTATTTTTAGTTAAAATTTTATCAGTTTGATTATATTATTTTAATAAAATACTTTAAGTAAATCCACTTTGATGATGTTCTATCAGACTGTACAGATAAAATAACTGTTAAATATATTTTGGTCAACCTGTACACTTCCATAAATTTTGAATAGTGTGAAACACGAAAATTAAAAAATTTAATAATCATTCAATCATTGACAATAAAATACTGTACTCTATATAGAGAAAATTATAAACAAACTATCTATCTAAATTGAAATTTTAGTCTGACCAGATACCTCAGAGAGTGAGGAACAAAGTAAATAATCTATTAAAATAAAAATCTGATATTTTTTATTCAAAAATAATTATACCACATTTAATAGGTATAACAAGAAAGCGCTATATTGGGGACTTAAACAGAGACTACGCCCTGTATATACTATCAAGATTCCATTACTTTTTCAGAAGTTTAAGGAACTAAGGATTGGAATAGGGCTTCACGGCACCGAGACAAGACCGAGTCTTCGGCACATCTCGGTCTTGGTCTTGTCAATGGCTCTCGGCAAGATAAAGAAAAGGGTTTTTTGGTGGGATAACGGGGAGCGAACACAAGTGATATATCTACGCATTTTTTTCATATTCCCAGCGCCAAAATAAGGTAGCAAAGGCTCTTGCTTGCTATTGGGGATAAAGCGCAAATATCTGAAGAAGGAAATAATGTAGAAAGAAGCGATTGATATACTTATATGCCCCATAAATCACACAATTGAAATTTTTCGGAGCAATATAAAAGCTGAAACAACTAAAAAAATTGTCCAAAATTAAATGATAAAAACTAATATCTCGTCCACTCTCGTCATCTCAATCTCGCTCTCGGTATCGCACTGTTACCAATAATATTGGTCTCGCTGCCGGTCTCGGTATCGTGTCGAGACCGATACCGGCAGCGAGAATTATCTCGAATATCGTGAAGCCCTAGATTGGAACTACATCCTATATAAACCAACTGGACCCCATTAATTCAAAAGAAGGCATTCAATTCTTCAGCAAGCATGCTTATTACGTTAATAAAATAAAATAAATTGATCTTTTGGTTTATCACAGGGTAGCCACTTTGACCCTCTCTTATTTCTTATTCACGTAAATGATATAATTGTGTTTTAAACTAATTTTAGACTTTAGGGATGCATAAACGATGTCAAGATGTACTGTTTCGTGTTCAATAAGCAAAATTTTTTACTGTAAACTAAGAAACCTTTTATAACCACTATCTGTCATCAATTTTGGTTGATTTAAGCGAAAGGTAAAATCGTAGAAAACAGAACTATTCCGTATATGTGAGTCTGTTAGGGGGGAGGGGGTGTAGTATCTGATATGTGATTAGATAAAACAAGAGACAAGACCCTTATAAGGATAAAGGACAATCTTGGCCCGCTCGAGCTCTCGGCGATATAAAAAAGGGAATTTCGGTGGGAAAATGGGGAGCGAGGACAAGTGATAAATATCTGTGTATATTAGCATTTTCTTCTTATTCCCCTCACCCCGGTCGAAGTAACAAAGGCTCTTCTTTACCATTGGGGGTAAAACGCAAATACCTAAAGAATGAAATAATATAGGAAGAAGCGGATGAGGAGTGGCATAAAATCTAAAACATTTAGGAAAATGTTCCACAATAAAATGATAAAAGCTAAAATCTCGTCCATTCTCGTCACCCCAATTTCGCTCTCGTAATCGCACTGTTATAAATGTTATCGGTCTCGCTGCCGGTGCCAGTCTTGTATCGAGACCGGTACCGGCAACGAGAATTATCTCGAGTATCGTGAAGCCCTAGGGACCATACTCTATATATAACAAAAAAGAATTATTTAAATCGGTCCACGCATTACCAAGTTAGGTTTCACCCCCCTCCCCTCCCCCCCCCCCTCCCTCCCTCACCTCCCACCAGCCCAAAATTTTTTTTACATGGTACGAATAGGGGAATATACTTTACCCAACAAACGAAGAATGTTCAAAATTGGTCGGCGCGTTACGAAATTAAGCCCGGGCATATATAAAAAAATATTAAAAAGTATATGTCGAACCAGTGATGGGCATTATTCGAATAAATTTTCAATCAAATAACGATTTTTTTAAAAAATCGAATAAAAAATTATTCGAATAAATTTTTATTCGATTTTCAATTTATTTTAAGTTATTCGCAAATAATTATCTGTTATTTGGTGCATTTTATTATTAATTATTTATTATGTATATAATTATTTGTTATTCGATTATTAAATAATTATTCGATAGTTCATGTCTCTTTATGAAATAATTATTTGTTGTTGGTGTTCATTAGTTCAATTTCAAAAAATTATTTCTTGGTACACGCATTTCATATCACAAGGTGTCTCGTACTTAGGAAATTTAAACTGCCTTGTTATGTTTCGATGTTTACAGTAAAGATTTTACCATAAAACAAATAAGTATTCCATAAAGACATATCAACTTTCGAATAATTACTTGATAATCGAATAACAAATAATTATTTGAAATTCGAATAAAAAGCACCAAATAACAAATAATTATTTGCGAATAATCCTCCAAATAACAAATAATTTTTGTAATCAAATAAATTTTTATTCGATTTTTCAATTTATTTGAGCTTTTAGCTTTTATCTTTATTCGAATAAAAAATGCCCATCTCTGTGTCGAACTTAGAATCTTGTTGTTTTTGGGAAGTCGGTTAAAAATTAGCCGAAAGCCAGCTGTTATTAACTTCCATTTTGCTTTCTGTCCAAGTTATTAGACGGCAATGCACGAACGCAACTTTGAAAACTCAATATTGAGTTATTTTAATTAACTTTCTTCTCAGCTGTAATTGTTTAAAATAATATCGCTTATAAAAATTAAAAGATATTTCCTTTTACTTACAGATTTATTCCAAATAATATAATATTAGTTGCTGCCACTGATTAAAAATTGCACGGTTCGCAACTATAGTAATTTCGGGATTTATTTTTTAAACACTTCAGGCTAACTCGACTCCATTGACAAAATCTATTCTTTTCCAGTAAAATTTGCTTTTATTTAAACATTTTTGTGTGCTATTCAAATATGGTAATAAAAATTTAAAATGTATTTAATTTCCAGGAACTTTTCATAGGAAGTGAGTTGCAATTTCTAGAAAACGAACTGCATTACCATACGAAAACGTTGCTTTTACTCTCTCTGCCTGTTGCTTGAAATCATGAGAGCGACCTCCCACGCTTCCAATTCCACTTTCCACTTTCCATTTTCCATATTATATTCTCGTTCTGAATGCTATAGTTGTTCTGCTTACTCTTGCATCAAGATTGTGAAGGTTGCTTCAGTTACCTGTAATCCGAGCAAAGTTATTTGAAATAAGCAGGCGGTTCCTGAACTGTTTCCAGTATGATTATGCGCTTTGATGATGGCGCCAGGATTGCTGCTGTTTGGTGTAGAAAAAGTCTTTTTGGGTCGTTAAACACGTGTTGACGTGTAATTGCAGTAAGAAAGTAAGATGTCCGTGGGAAAATAAGTAAAATAGAAAAATATGTAAAAGCTATAAATTGCTTAGGAGTTATTGCATTTCGAATGATAAATGCCATTCCTGTCTTCTCAATATTGTGATGCAAAGTGAGACTTTATTGTACTTTGACAGTGGAAAAGATTTTTTCTGAGTACTTCATAAATTAACTTGAATGATTTTTATGACTTTATTCCACATTAAGCATCATGGAGACACAAATATTGGCGTATTTCTGGAGAAATTTAACAAAATGACCTCTGACTCTCTTTAAAGTTCACGTCCATTAGCGAACAAAGCTGGATACTAACTTGCCAAAATCGAGTTTGTACTTGAGGATATCGGAAGTCGATTACAAATTAATGTAACAAAATAACTGCCTAATTACAATCAAAATTATTCTATTTATTTATTTACTTAGATTCATCAATGGCTAACTACTTACAAAGAAATTCAAAAAGAAAACAATAACGAAGAAACAATATGTCGACAAAGTAACAATAAAAATTAGAAATTAAAAAGAAAGTAAATAAATAAAGATATCAAAGAATATTTGCCTTTACACAATGTTTAGATAAATGAAAATAAATTTTGTCGACATATACATTAAAAAAACGAGACATTGATGTGACTGGCTCGTGTAGGGGAGACCGGGCGGAATGGGATACTTAACTTTATTTTTACCAGGTTTGTTACATTTTCTTCTTTTCAAGTATATTTGTTTTAGTTTCAGTTCTTACAACATTTTTTGTTCGATAGTCTTCTTTTTCTTAATTAACCGACTTTCCAAAAACAAAGGTTCTAAGTTCGACGCGTATTTTTATTTTATTTTTTATTTTTTTTTTTATTTTCTAAGACTGATTTCATTTTTATAAGGAGAAGCCCTGAGTATTGCAGTTTTACCTCGTTTTCTAGTCTTCCTTTCTTGAGTCCTAACTTCTTTTGGTATTGCTACGATATTTGTTGGACTGACTAGGAACGAAGAATTTACCATTTGCCTTTCCGGAGTCTTCGGTTTCTTCACAGTAAGATGTTCAGTTTCTAAAATGCCTGAAGTTGAAGCAATGGGCTGGGATGGCAATTCAATGTCAGTCGGATTTTGATTTTCTTGATTACAGATTTCATTTGCAGTGAAACTCTTTAAAATATTCGAAGACGAAGCTTAGATCGGGAAGGTGGCTTTGGCGAAAAAAAGAAAAGTGTCAAAACATCGACTGACCTTGCATGACATTGGTTTGGACTCGGCTGCGCATATTTATATACCTGAAAGTCTAACTAAACGAAACTATGGTTTGCACCGTAATGCCCTTCGGCTTAGAAAACAACGACGACTTTCAACCGTCTTCACACAAAAGGGTCTTGTTTATGTACGCTTAGGTGTTGATGGAGAGGCTAGGCTCACTGCAACACGGATGAATGTGCTCTCAAAAAACTTGTGGTGGCTGTTTTTTCAGATCTATGTCGGCAATCATTTAATCATTGCCGTAGACTTGAACTGCAATTTGCTTCAGACAAGTCATGGTACTAGTGCTTTCCTTGAATTAACGGATTGTTTTGGCTTATCTGTTGTGAATTCGACTTTACCTACATATTTCACGGAGACCTCTTCTATTCTATTAGATTTGTTTCTTGTGTCTAACCTTGGTCTTGTGTTATTTTATAACCAAATTATGTTACGTGCTTTCTCCAGACATGACCTGATTATAGTTATCTATGATATTAAACCTGGTAATAGTATCGGGCATGATTTCGTGTATAGGGATTTCAAAAATGTGGATTTAAATAGGAGCAACCTTAAGATTACTGGTATTGGGACTCCTATGAGAGATTTAACTGATGCTGATCCTGATGAGTTAAATTCAAACTTTGCTTCTGCTTCAACATTATCTACCTCCATATCCAATTCAGTCAATATAGTAAATGTCTTTGATAACCTTAAATCTTTTGAGGGTTTCTCTTTCTCCGGAGTTAATGCTGAAGAAGTCACGGAAGCTATTCTTTCCATTAAATCCAATGCAGTTGGTTTGGATGGCATTCACCCTAAGTTTGTTAAGTTGATTCTTCCTTTTATTATTCTGCCGCTTACCCATGTTTTTAATACGATTCTATTAACCTCCACAATGGAAAAAAGCCAAGATTATCCCAATTAGGAAGAATCCTAAGTCAACTATTGCTGTATACAGACCAATATCTATTCTGCCATTTTTATCTAAAGCGTTCGAACGTATTCTTTACAAGCAGATATTTGTGTATTTGGATAGCAACAGTCTTATTAGTCCTTTTCAGTCTGACTTTAGACCTCGTTGTAGTTGTACTACGGCGCTCCTAAAAGTTACTGATGACATTCGTATCTCGATTGATAATGATAATATTACTGCTCTCGTTCTTTTGGATTTCTCCAAGGCATTTGACAAAGTTGATCATAACATTCTAATTAGCAAGCTTAGTAACATGTACAATTTTTCAAGCCCAGCCTGTAAGCTAGTGGCATCCTATTTATGCGGCAGATTACAAATGGTGAAGTGTAATAACTTGACATCGGGTTTTCTTGGAACTAACTGTGGTGTTCCACAGGGATCCATCTTGGGGCCACTATTTTTTCAGTTTTTATTAATGATTTGCCTAATACTATTAAATTTTCGAAATTTCATCTCTATGCTGATGATTTACAGTTATATATATCAATGCCTCTGGGGCTCATTGATGATGGTATAGATAAGCTTAATGAGGATCTCTCCGCTGTCTTCACCTGGACCCAGGATAATAACCTAGTGCTAAATCCTTCTAAATGTAATGCGATTATGATATATAAACATGCATTGGACATTTCCTGTTTTCCGCAAATTACTCTTAATCAGTCCCCTATTACGTACAGCACTAGCGTTAAGAATCTCGGTGTCATATTTAATAAAACTTTGACATGGAATAATTATATTAGTACTATTGTTTCTAAAATATACAGTACCCTTCGCATTCTTCCGCTAATTACGTACAGTTGTGAGATATATGCTGGAAGGATGGATTCGGCCTCATGACGTAAACTAAATGTAGCCTTTAATTCGGCTGTACGGTGTATTTATGGGCTTCGTAGATATGTCCATGTATCCGCTTATATTTGTTCTGTTGTTAGATGTCCTATTGCATCTTATCTGAATCAACGTATCTTAATGCTAGTCTACAATATATTATATTATAAAAAACCTGAATATCTTTATAGTAAGTTCCAGTTTGTTCGTTCTACGCGCACCAATGCTCTGATCATTCCACGGTTTACCTGTGTGGTATCTGACGTCAGTTTTATGTCCAGGCGGCCAGAATATGTAATCAGCTCCCACCTTCTCTCAGGGGGCCAATTAGCAGAGGAAAATTCAGGCTTGAACTGTTCACTCACTTATCTGAGACATTGTAATTTATAAAAATTTTGTAAATTGGCTTTTTGTTATATAACTTCTAATTTAATTATCTCATTCTTTCTAAGTACGTTTACTGCTTTTTTTTTTGCAATAGTCATGGAAACTTATATTTATATAGATAATGCTAAAGTTTAGATTCTAATTTTCTTTATAAAATATTTATTTATTTCCTTCCAATATGTATTTTTACAATGAATTATTATAATTTTTTTATTTTTATTTTTTTATATTTTTTAAATAAACTATTTGTTTTATCATCCTACGCATACTCATAAGATAATGTAAATTTCTTAATTGTGTAGAGGTAAGAATAAATGAATTGAAGGTGATCATTACAGTCATTGGTTGGGGTGAAGACCTTCAAAGTAGCTGAAGTTGAAGTACTAGGCTGAGAGGAAGTTTCAGTGGTTGCCGGGTTTTGAATGTCTTTTAAAGTCTCTAAAGTGTCTGATGTTGAAGCTATAGATCGGGGTGGTATTTATTTACAAAGTTTCATCACAGGCTGATTACTTAACAATAGAAAAGCAAAGTAAGGATGAAAGTGAAAAAGAAAGAAAAAAAAAGAAAAACGCAAGATTAAAAATAAAAATAATAAACGAAAATGAAAATAGACTAAAAATAAGGATACAAATCAACATATCAAAACGATTTCAAATTAAAATACAAAAACAAGAGAAAATAAAATAAAAATAAAATAAAAATATAACAAAAATATAACAAAGTAATACTCCTATAAACCTAAAACGACTTTAACGGGGCTGATATCTCGCATTTGATTTAGAAAGATTAAAATCGAGACGGTTGAAGAAGCAATTAAAAAGGCGAGACATTGACGATAATATCTCATTCAAACCGTAGTTAGTGCGGTGAAACTGAGCCTGGAGAAAATAACTATGTCTAAAGGAATGAGTAGGAACACGGATATTCAACTTAGACAACAGTTCAGGTGAGTCAACAAAACCCTACAAGATATCGAACATAAAGGAAGTCCTAGATCTGTTGCGCCTAACCTCTAGCGAGTCCAAAGAGAGTAGTCCAAGTCGTTGCAAATTTGAGAAATCTGCGCTGAACGGCCTCAATACGAGCACTCTGAACCGCAGATGACGTAGACCAAACGGGACAGGCATACTCTAAAATGGGCCGGACGAAGGTACAAAAAAGAAGCTTGGTGATAAAGAGATTATTAAATTCCTAAGACCATTTCTTTACAAAGCCCAAGGAAACGTTGGCCTTGTTAACAATGTAATTGATGTGATCTATGAAAGGCAAATGTGGATAAAAAATAACACCAAGACCCCTTAATATATCCAGTCTGGTTAGCAAGTTGCCACTGACAGATTAGTCATACATCAATGTAGCCTTCCTTCTTGATTACGAGACAAACGTACATTTATCAACGTTATCATTTTCAAATTCGCTAAAATGGGGCCCATGTCGTTAATAAAAATAATAAATAGAAGCGGACCCAAATGGCTGCTCTGGGGCACCCCAGAAGTAACCGAAATTTCACGAGAAAGGGAACCACGAAACAGAACATGCTGTGTTCGGTCAGAGAGATAAGGAGAAATCCATAGGACGAAAAGAGATGGAAAACCCAACATAGTAAGCTTCAAAAAAAGCAATGCGATATTGACAGTATGGGTAGAGTTGAAGCCGGGGAAAACCTGATCCGAAACTGGCAGATAAGATGGGCAGGCGGCCAACATGAAAGAGGGATGCACAAGCTGATACCTGACATCAAGAAATGGATCGACAGACCGTACGGTCAAGGCTGTTTCAAAAACGGCTTGTATACTGTACTTGTACTGTGGAGAAAAAGATGATGCCGAATAAATACTTATCATATGCGAAATGTGGGTCGAAGTTGGGAGAGAGTATATGTAGAAAGGATACGGCAGAGACATCCTGTGCAGCTAATATGACGAAGAGTCCGACTGCAGAAGGGAAAAAGTAGACAATAATGTATAGAACAGTAGGGTATACTAATAAAAACAAAGAAAAAGGATTTAGGAGGGGGTAGCTGTTAAGATAGAATAAAAAACTTTAGATGAATTAATTTAATTTATTTTATTTTCTTTAGTGCGGTAGCCAAGTTTAGCAATAGATAGAAATTAGCTAACATTTAAGTAGAAGTAAGTAATCGCAAATATAATAGTGAAGCTGTTTAAATTTAAATTTTTATTTAGCCATCTGGACCATCAAAGTAAAAAATACCTTTTTTCCAATAGTTGGTTGAGGGAATATCATTCTTTGCGAACGCTTTTATGTGGGCTTTTTAAATACCACCTACTGATTTGATTGTAAATTTTGTTGCACACGTCGTTTTGTTATGGACTAGTCCAATTTTTCAACAATTATATAATTGATTTTTATTGCCTTCGTTGGAATTTTTTTTATTGTGTCTATTGCCTTTCTTTAAATACTTACACCAGTTTTTCGAAATTTCTTCCACCACTATTCTTCTTATCAAGATACCTTGCCATTTTCGCCTTATTTAGTCAATTTTTGGTCAAAACGTCAATTTGGACTTTTCCGTCTTTCATAGGCTGAGTTAGCACAGGAGAGAGTATTAGGATAGGGCACGATACTTGGTGATTGTACGTTATATCAAATATTATGGGCCTAAGCTTACTTTTGATAAAAATATAACAGAAGCGCAAGCGACAAAGGTGTAATTAAAATTTGTCGATTGAGGATCCTAGACCATCTCAGAACTGTGCCTAAGTCCTCTTGAATAACGGCGGAGTCACCACTATCCTTAACGTAGGAGTAGATCTTCAAATCGTCAAATCAGAGGGACAATGTTATCAGTGGCAGGAACGAATAGTAATGGGCTGAAATGGCTACCTTGCGGCACACCAGATGAAGCTCTGAAAATTCTTGAGGTGGAGCCACGTTACGATACTCTATATGTCCTGTTTCTTAAGTAGAAGGAAATATAGGCAAGCAGTAGTGAGAGAAACCAAGCCTTTTAAGTTTAAACATAATTACGCAGTGAGGAAGTTTTTTCAGAGGACTGTATATACCTACATATATGTTGTCCATCTGCATGCCTCGTTGGAAGCTTGAAATAAGGGGAGCAAAACTGCACCAAGTTAGTAGTCGTTAATCTACCGGGCAAGAACCTATGCTGCTTCAGGAGAACCCTTACAATGCTGCAAATACACCAGCGACTCTAGTAACTTGGGTATGCAGGATAACTTCACGATTGGTCAATAATTAGTTATAATGTTCTTATGAACAAGGACTGTAAAGTAGCCCTTCCACAATGCAGTAATTTTCCGAGTTTGAAGGGACTTGTTAAAGAAAATAGAGTGAGGAGGGCATCAGAGCAATACTAAATGAATGCAGTAGGGATACCGTCAGGACTGGAGGAAAAGTTCGATTTAAGTTTTCTGATTTTGTGCATAATAAGATCCCGTGATATAATGGGGAAGAAATCAGATGAAGCGGGATGACCTGGAATATGACCCAAATTATTTCCTACGTTGGACACGTTATTACTGTAAGATACCTCATACGACTTCGTAGATGGATACTGATTTTTTTTATACTCGCGAATTTAAGGAAAGTGCGGGGGTTATTATGCATATTATCGCGAACACTAACAAGGTATTCCTTATAGAGCGAAGAGGATTAGACCTTAAAGCTGTTATAGCTGCTATGCTGTGAATGAAGTTTTTTATGGACCATTAGTGCCTTTTGTAAAATTTTTTCGACTTCTTAAAAAACATTTCGACGCATATCTTTTCTTCAGAATGTCAATTTGGGCACAATGGACATCACACCATTTGACATTATGTATATTGCACAGACCTTACATTACGTGTTTTTTTCTTAAAACCGTTTCATAAATTCCAAATTGTTAAAGTGGGCACCGAGTATCTTAGTACCCCCATTCCGTGATTCCATCTATGACAACCAATTAAAAATCCTTAGTTTTGCTATAAATTATACACAAAATACAACAAAGCTAAGCATTCGTTTAATAAAGTGCTCCGAATACAAAGAGCACAGAAGGAAGTACTACAATATACATATTTCCATTCTATCACTTAATCGATATACAAGTATTTGACCTACACCCATTCCAATTTCTTATCAAATTACTCAAAAGTCTCCTGCGAGATTTGAAATTATTGCAAACTACGAAGGACACGTTGACATGAACTGAAAACTTTTGCGTTACTTAACATACAAAAGCTCTCAGCCCAGGACACAGAGGACACGTTTTCAAACATTCTAATGTTCGTTGAAATGCTGAAGTTTTCGTAGTAAACTCGTATCATTTCAGCATTGCTCCCGGATGCCCTATTTGAGTTTTTGATAACGAGGAAGGCAACGCTATTATAATTTTGTACTTCCTTAGACGGAAGTTACAAGTTACCACGTCTTGTACGAAACGTTCCGAGGTAATAGATAAATAAAAATTTAAAACTTTTACAAAATATTTACTTATACATTTTTATGCATACAATATCCCATAGTGTATTTTAAAAGTAGCTTCATTTAATTTAATTATTATATTTAAACATAAATACACTAAAGTTATGATGTACATAAAGGGTGTTTCATTTTGAACTGCGCGCTTTTTCATGAGTCAAGGTTGCAGCTGTTATTCATTGACATTATAATAGTAAAAACTGTACAGTTTACGAAATGGATGGATGGATGGATACATGCTTCCACAACGCATTGAAATTGTAAAAATTCACTACATCATAGGCAAAAATTTCGCGGAGACAGTTTCTAAACCGTATAGTTTAACTATTTAAACGTCAACGAATGACAGCTCACCACCTACTGTAGATACAAGCCTGGAAGGAAATCTGAACAGCAGGGTATTAGAGGTGTAAACAAACCGAAACTTGAAACAATGGTTAAAGGTTGGGAAATTCTACTTCCTCTTAACTTGGATCTTACTTGAGATGAATATACAAATGTCCTGAGCATGTGATCACGAAAAAAAGTGTCTCAATTGCAATATAATTTTCATGTGTTTTAAAGGGAGGACTCTCTTTTGTGGTCGTTTTCTTGAAGTATTGATCTTGGAATGCGTCAATGACATCAGAATTTCTCTTTCGTTTTGGCTAAGAGAATGTGCAGTTTAATTTGCAAGGATTGACCTGTGGTACAACAAAAATTAATTAATGATGATATGATTGGAGGTCAAATGACCGAAGTGTCATGATTTCGGGCTTGTATGTAGATAGCAATTATGGATAGCTGCAATTATGACACATGAAAAATAATTCGAGATTCAAAATAAAACCTGTTTTTGAAACACGCTATATTTGAGAAATTTCGAGAATTGGTAAAATATATTGATGTACTGTTGAATTGTATCCAAATAATAGAACATGTCATAATTGTATAAAGGTATCTTATAAGCGAATTTTTTCCTTCTAATCGTTGCCTAGACTCTAGTAAAGTTCCTCTTTGGACCTATGCCCCACAAGGGGTTTCGTGAACTAGAAATTATAGAGAGACCCAAGGGCTGGAGGGAGGGGGGGGGGGGGGGGTCTAAGGCTGCGCCACCTATCTTCCGGGTTTTCTTGAAAAAACGTTTTAATCGATTGGACTGAAATTTGCAGGGATTATTTAGCACATTTATAGTTTCAGCCTGAACTAGAATCATAAATATTTATTAATTTTGAACCCTTTTTTTTTAAACAATTTTAAAAGGCTCGAAAAATTCGCAAGTTCGCCATTTTGTTTTTTTACCCAAAATATTAAATTCTAGTTCCGGCTATAGCCACTTACTTATATTTTAATATCACGTTTGAATTTTTTGTTTCAGACATTCCTGACCCGAGATATCGTCTCAACCAGTTTTTTACAAGATTCTCTTATGGTCGCCATTTTTTTGCCAGAAATAAAAAAAGATTTAAGATTTATTTACGCGATCACTAATCATCTGATCAGGTTATGCTACCCTTAATAAGTTGTTAAATATATATGTATATACATACATTGATTCCTACTAAAGCTTTTTAACGTTTTAACATCAAACATACGCTGATAACTAATCACTTGGATGGATTTTGCTAGGAAGAAAGTATCGATATATCGAATCGGTTTCGCCCATCGCTAATTTTCCAATAAGAGAGGTCACATCAAATGAAGCAAATACAGCAAACACCGCAATGTTTATTTCAGCTCTCAACCCTATGTCAACATTTTTCCATATAGTAGCAATAGGGGATCATACTGTATAACAAAAAAGAATCATCCAAATAGGTGTGTGCATTAAGAGATTGGGTAACGCCGCCTCCACACACCAGCCGGCCCCATAAATTTTTGTCGTCGTACCAGAGGGGCAACATATTCTACACATCAAAAGAAGAATCATTCAAATCCACACGTTACGAAGTTAGACTACACCTCCCTTTTCCCACCTTACTCTGTGAACATATTTTTTCATTATTAGCAATGGGAGATCTTAACCTATACAACAACAAAAGAATCATCTTAACCTATACAACAACAAAAGAATCATCCAAATCGGTCCACGCATTACCAAGTAAAGTTTCACCCCCCCCCCCCCCCCTAAAACAAATCTTTGACACGTTACGAAGTTGAACTACGCATCCCGCTACCCCCACCCCACGCTATAATCTGTTCAAAAAAGATTGGCAGTACACGCTCTACACATTCCTCTTCCTCAGCACGCTGTTGCCACGATTTCAACTCAGAACATTTGCTGATTTTTCCTCGTGGTCGCGGGTTGCCATATCAAAAGCATGTAAATATAACAAGTTTCTTGATGAATCCATAACTATTAATTTTTTTTATTAAAAGCTGTGCAACAAATAAATAATTCAAATATATATTATATTATAATAAATAAATTCAAGCATTTCTGCAAACCTACTGCTAAAAGATATAATCTGGCTACACTAAATGTGCTTTCCGACCATTCCAGTTAGTCGAATTCGTATTGCATCGGAGAACTTCGCATGTAAAACCACCCACCACCCACCACTGAGTGCTGATTATTTTTGGCGAGTTTGAGAAATTTGGCATCATAACTTCCCATTTACCGTGTACTGCCAATCTTTTTGGAACAGGGTATAGGTCCCACTTTTTTTTCACTATTAGCAATGGGGATCACACTCTATACAACCAAAAAATAATTAACCAAATCGGACCACGCATTACGATGTTAGGTTTTACCCCCACCGCAACAAAATTTTTTTTACAATGTACCAGTCGGGGAACATACTCTACCCAACAAAAACAGAATCATCAAAATTGGTCCACGCGTTACGAAATTATGCCCGGTCATACATAAAAAAAAATACAGGTCACACTTAGAACCTTGTTGTATTTAGGAAGCCGGTTAATTAGCTACGGACTTCTATCCTCTCATTTTTTGGGAAGTCGGTTCAAAAATGAAATTGAAGCCATTCTTGAGAAGAAGAAAACAATTAATTAAAAAATAAATTTATATAATGGCAGATATGTTATTTGATTCGAAATCGGTACAATGTTTATCATTACAAGAGCAACTTGACCTCCAATTATAGCTCGGAAACGTACGCAAGTTATCCGATGATTTACGACATTCCTGTGACACCTACAAGGGGAGAATAAGTACTTATGGATATATTTGGTAACGAAAAAGGGAATTGAATTTTAATCTATTTGAAACGATTAAGTCCTAAATGAGGATTTATTTGATAGTCGTTTCTTTAAATAAATCCTTAACTATTTCATCTAATGAATTCCAGTACTTGTCGAGTCTTTTTGATATGAAAACCACATAATTCCCTCAGATTTATTTAAAAATGAAAACATTTCCAGGTAAGAATAGAATTCGATTTTCTGAAAAACAAAAATATATTTTTCACAAAACAAAAACAACAATATTGGGTTAATTGGTGCCTATTTATTGCATTTTATATTGGGTTAAACTCAATGAAGTAAACTGAAAAAAAGGTGGTTATGAGCAAACAACTGGCCATAATCGGAAAACTGTTGTCCCAGGGGAATCGCCATTAAAACAATTACTGCAAATGGGGCGCATATATTACCTTTATTGGTTTTGTTTTCGCAAATAAATTTCCACGATGATTATAAAATTCATTTATCCCTATTATTTCGCATGGTGCATTTAGTCCATGGATAAGTGTTGCCTGGAAAATAAGTTTCTGGGTGAAATATTCAATTATTAAAGACAATCCCGAAGAGGAAAGCAGCTGAACCCAATGGTGTGCATTTCAGGTATTATAAATTGGGAAAATTATGGAAACAATAAATTAGCAAATATTCATACAAGTTGAATTTAAATGTGTATTCATCCAGGGTGTATTTACTCATTAGGCATTTAAGACCTATTTGAATAGTTTAAATTAGTAGAAGTTCAAATGTAAGTTTTTTAACTCCGCCGTAGCCTGTCCCAAACCCGGTTGAGAAAGGAGGAGGGAAACCTATGCACCAGTAAGAACACCTCGCCTTAAAGAGAATCTATGCGCTATACAAATGAACTCTCGGTGATTCCCAGGACGCCTCAAGGAGCAGCCCTCCTTCTGTGATAGAATAGGTAGGCTTGTAACCCGCTTATTTGAAAATCCAACCATACACTCGAAACGTCTAGTACGCCTCGGATACCTGGGACTGATTTTGTGAAGACGAACGTTGGCACTGAACATCAGACTACGATCAGGCTGTGGACTGTGAGTACTCTGTGTAATGATACGCGAAGATCACTAATATCCGACCAAATTATCATCGCCATCCTTCATTTCCTGTCTTCTACCAGCTCCTTGGACATGTTTGATAAGGCTCCTAAAGGTGATGTAAAAATAGGTATGGGGGATCTCAACGCTAAGAGTGGCCTTAAAAACATCAGCCTGGAACATGTAATAGGGAAATTTGGACTTGAAAACAGGAGCGCAAAATCGTGGCACCGTGTCATCGGTGGCTATTTATTTAAACACAAGAATTGACATTTAACATCCTGGGCTTCCGAGATATAGAACTGAGAGTCAGATTGACCTAATTGCTACTTCGAAAAGCTGGAGAAAGTGTCTTCGTGTCCATGCGCGCTGCTGATATTGGCAGCGATTCCCATCTTGTAGCATATATCTATAACCCCGCATTGCGCCAAAAAGTTGATACACTGCGTCACACATTGACGATATGGATTAAAAATGGATGATGACGAAGGAATGCTTTGTGAGCTTTGGTACAAAACACATGGGACGAATAGAGAGCGAAAGACGACCATGGATCAGTGATGCCATATGGTCCAAAATACAAGAAAGACCGCATCAATTTTGCTACCGATGTTGCAGCTAACAATCATCTCAAAACTGCATACTGATTTGCACAGAGAGGCGCCTAAAGAAGTATAAGCATATATAAGTAAGTAGCAGCCTACCTCGGTGATAGTGGAAATCTATATAAAATTGCAAAAAACTGGTAGGAAAGACTCTTACAATTGAACATCCCTTCTTGTCACTGAGAAACATCAATTGTGGAGGCGGAGAAAATATTTCCTCCTAAACAACACCTTTGTACCATCGAATACCTCTTAACACGACCCTGAATACCAGCCGGATGTGGCCAACAACTCCGACAAGATCGGACGCAATTATTTATTTATTAAAGATTCCTCAACAAAGACTACTGCAGGTTAAAAATCACATAAGAAACAAAATAATTTAAAATATTTAATTAAATTAAACTTAAACGTAAAACATAAAAACAAAGTAGCCAAGCTTGCGTTTCAGACATGTCCTAGAGAAATCCAAGTCGAAGCTAGGGAAGTCCTCGTTGAAGAGTCGGGAGATCGCCATAATAGGCTCGTGCATGCCGTTCAGTGCTTCGTGGCCGGAAATGTACAGGAACTCATGACTCCTCAGGGAACACGGGGCGGGACAGAGACGTTCAACGTCCCTAACAATTCGAGTTGCAATAAGTCCAAGATTAGTACTATACTGGAAATACTGCGTTTTTTTAAGGGAGTAAAGAAAAATCATCGCATTTGGTCAACATAACAGGGTAGTACAAGAGATCATTCCATGCAAACCTAAGAAATCTGCGCTGAACTGCCTCGATTCGTTTGATGTGAACAAAATAGCAGGGAAACCAAATAGGGCTAGCATAAAAAATTGGTGTAACGAAGGTACAGTAATGCAGCCTGGTTAGGTAGGAGTAATCGACTTGGTTGGTTGGTTGGTTGGTTAGTCGGGCTGTTTGTTGCTAAGAAGCACCAAATTCACTCGGAGGCCATGAAGGCCCATTGTGAATGCCCTTAAAAAAAAAAAAAAAAAGCATGGTCAGAACTTAAAACCACCCAGATCTCTGTAAGAATCTATTTAGGTCCACCATTGCTACCTCCGCTAAGTCGTCCAGGTTGTGAAAGAACCTTGCTCCCAAACAGGCGAGTCGTCGTTCTTTTAAAGCCGGACATTCGCAGAGTAGGTGCACTATGGACTCAATTTCTTCTTCGTCTCTGCAGCTTCTGCAGAACTCATTCGATGGTACGCCGAGTCTGATGCCCATAGCTCCTATGGGGCAGTGTCCGGTGATGACGCCGACGAGTGTTCGAATGCGCTTTCTATCGAAGGATAAGAGATTTGAAGTTCTGCTCTGATTCAGCTCCGGCCATATACTTCGTGTTGTGAGACAGTAGCTGATATTTCTCCACCGTTCCGAAGTCATGTTGGAGTAGTGTCTATCGATTTGACTTTTTGCTGTATTGAGGGGAGGGTGCACCCTTTCCACCGGCATGTCTATATCTGTACTTGAACCATTTTTGGCCAGTTCGTCGGCTTTTTCGTTACCCTCTATACCGACATGTCCTGGAACCCAGCAGAGCCTAAGCGTATGTTGTGAAATATTTCTTAGGGCTCTGATACAATCCTTCACACATTCTGACTTTATCACGTTGGAGTTCAACGCCTTGAGTGCTGCTTGACTGTCCACACAAATAGTGATCTCAGTTGTTGAAATCTGTTTTTCTTGGACAATCAGTGCAGCCTTCATTATAGCGTATATTTCCGCTTGGAAGATGCTGCATTCGTTGGTGAGTCTATACGACTTACTCATTTGCAGCGCCTCCGAGAAAACTCCAGCTCCAATCCCCCTTTCCGTTTTCGATCCGTCTGTGAAGATGGCAGTTCCTTTAATTATGTTTTCAGGATGCTTCCAATCTTCTCTATTGGGTATGATAACGGAAAAGGGTTTTCTAAAGTCATATTGTGGTTTCATATAATCAGTTGTGGGGTGCAACCCATTTTGATTAAAGAAGTTCAGTATGACTGCATGTCCAAAATTCTGTGGTATCCATTGGCTGTTTTCTCTGAGTCTGAGGGCTGCCAGGGTTGCCATTCTTTTCGTGTGGAGTTCTATGGATTGAAGGTGTAAAATGGCTTCCAAACCAGCTTGTGGTGTGGATTTTATTGCACCTGTTGTTCCCAAGCACGCGAGCCTTTGCACCTTTGCTAAAAACTTAAGGTGCGATTTCTTATTTAATGCATCCCACCAAACAATTGACCCATGGGTAAGAATAGGCCTGACGATCGCTGTGTACATCCAGTGTACAATGTGCGGTTTCATGCCCCATTTCTTACCAAAGGTTTTCTTGCAAGCATAGAACGCATTGAGTCCTTTCTTCATCCTTTCTTCCATATTCCGTCTCCAATTCAATTTGGAATCGAATATGACGCCTAGACTTGCCTTTAATATACGCGTGTTGTGCATTACACAGGTACTTGGTTGACTCGAGATGTTGCCTGAGATGTAGATCCAGTATCCTCTCTAGTGTTTTCAATCGACTTGCCTGGACTATATCTTCACGAAGCCAAACATCGACTTAGCTCTGGCGACGATAGAATCCACATGTTCCTCAAAATAAAGACGAGAGTTGAGAACCAGACCCAGATCTCCAAGCACATCAACTCTGCCCAAGGAAACACCATTGACGGAGTAATAAAAAAGGAAAGGACCACTTTTACGGCAAAAAAGTCATCACCGTGAACTTGCCAAAATTTAAGGAAAGGCTAGATCAGAATTGAAGAAACTACATTCGGAGTCATGTGAAACAGTGCGAAATATTTTGGCATCGTTCACATAACACATAATTCTAGTACTAGACAGAGGTAGAAGTAGGTCAAGGATACTACCCTGAGGCACTCCTGTGGTAACAAAGATAAGGTCGGAAAGAGATCCCTGAAATAGGGTACGCTGAGTATCACCCAACACATAGGACGACAACCAATCAAAGAAGCGGGACGGAAAACCGAGAAGAAACAAGTTGTAGATCAGGCTTCCGAGATCGAAAGCCTTGCTGAAATGCGTAAACACAGAATCCACATG
Organism: Leptarthrus brevirostris; assembly: GCA_964036015.1. Classification (NCBI taxonomy): domain Eukaryota; kingdom Metazoa; phylum Arthropoda; class Insecta; order Diptera; family Asilidae; genus Leptarthrus; species Leptarthrus brevirostris. Next base: position 135,892,166 of record OZ038372.1, on the reverse strand, counting down.
TTTACCTGACTCTACGGTGGATAGAAAGTAATTAAGGAATCCAAGAATGTTGGTGGTCGTCGATTTACCCTTAAAGAAGCCAAGCTAGAAAGAACTCATAAAAGGCCTGCAGAGAAAGCGAAGTATAACTATGACACATTTTAGCAATCGGTCGATAATTAGAAAATCGATGGACCTCGAAAAAGGTCCTGGAATTGGTGGAATGCCAGTGGAACTACTTTAGGCGGATCCCATTGCTGCGGCTGATATTCTTCTCCGCGTAATCCAGGAATGTTGGGTAACTGAGACTTATCACACTGAATGTAAAATTGGAGTAATTGTAAAGATTCCCAAAAAAGACGACGTGAGATTCTCCCCGTAATCCAGGAATGTTGGGAAACCGAGACTTATCACACTGAATGGAAAATTGGAGTAATTGTAAAGATTCCCAAAAATGACGACCTGAGAGGTTGTAGCAATTTGCGCGGTATCTGTCTTTTAACTGCCGTCTCCAAACTGACGGCAAAAATCATCTTAATGCGAATCAAGCGAACAATATCTCTCCAGTTCCCGTAACACCTTGTGGGGCATGAGGCGGAAGAAGAACTTCACCAGATTCGAGACAACGATTGCAAATGGACCTACAATTTAAAGTGGATTCCGAACCACTGACATTTTCTTTGCAACCCCCTGTAATCTGTCATCAGAAAAAAATCACGGATCGCCCCCGGTGGGATTCCAACCTGTGATCTTCGGATTGGTAACATGCAGGCTTTTGTCAGGATTTCTCATACAGCGATCACATCAACATCATCCGAATTATCATCAAGCAATCCGTCGAATGGAGCTCCCCTATACATATTATGTTCGTCGATTTCGATAAGCCGTTTCACAGCGTAGATCGCGAAAATATATGTGCAGCTTTACGTTGGAGAGTCATCCTAGCAAAAAATAACAGTATCAGAAGTCCAATGCCACATTCTACACAAGAGAAAATCGACGGAGATTTTCCAAGTGCTGAACGGAGTGAGACAAGGATAAATACTGTCACCTTTGCTTTTCCTGATCGTCATTTATCATGAATTTTGCAGCGCCCTGGACGACCACTCATCGCGAAGGATTAGATGCAACTTTTTAACCACCTTACGCAACTGAACTATGCCGACGCCGACAATGCATGTTTCCTATCCAACAAACAGGGTCATATAGCCCAAATGTCCAAGCTCCTGAGCAGAGAAAGCCGCATAGTAGGGCTTAAGAATAATGCTATAAACCCAAATTTATGAGCTTGGATTCCAGGAGACAACATGAAATTTATCTTGAAGAGTAGCAAATAGAGCAAGTGTATAAATTTTGCTATCTCGAAAGCACAGTTAAAGCAGACGGTGGGGCTGAAGCTGATGAACAAGCTGGCATCAATGAGGCCCGAGTTGTATTTAATACCATTAGGTTAGGGTGGTAGCTATCAGCCCCACAGCCGATCAGCCATTGGTCGGAGGTCATTACCAACGAAGACCTACATAGACTTACAGGCCAAGGCGGGATAGACATAATTATTCGCAGCTGAAAGTAATAGACAATGTGTTGGCCACACACTTAGAAAAGAGCCAAACAACATCGCTCAATAGGATCTAGATTGGGACCCATTATTGGAGCCAAAGAAGACGTCGAATTAAACGACCGTGCACTACATGGAGAAGGAAGATACACAATAGTGGCCACAGTTTTGTGTCCGTTGACATTGAAAACAACGCCAAGCTGCCACAGGTTGAAGACGAGATGTTATATAATTGGAGCTTTTAACAAGACAACGATCCTAAGCATGCCCCAACTTGGCTTCAAAGTAACAGTATCGAGATTTTAGAGTGGCCTTCGTAATCTCTGAATATCAACATGATTAAGAACTTGTGGGAGATTGTGAACAGGAGAGTCTAGAGACAAAATTGTAGGGCAAGGGATGTATTTTTCGACCGTATTACGACAATTGATTGACAATGTGATATCGTCTATTCTAAAACGATGTTCTGGTGTCATAACAACTAAACGCTCTGCGAAAAAATACTAAAATAACGTAGGGCGAGGGCTGGAAAAATTATTTACAATTTTTTGTGCATATCTGATTTAAAATTAGAAAAGTATTTAAAAAAAATCGGTTCTTGCTGCTGGTGTTGATGTTTGATATTTTCTAAATTTCGTCATAAGCATAAAGTACGCAATCTAAATTCTAAAATCTAAAAATGTTCCATATCACCTATGCCACTGAAAACTTGCAAGGAATACTCTGTGCCTTGATTAAGCAAGTCAGCCCCCATGTAATTTTCATTTAAATTCCAGTAGCTTTTCAGCTCTGTCGATTCCATTTTCCCTTGGGTGACATAAAGTGCGTTCACATACTGTTCATCCCCTTCCCAGCAACAAAATATCGAAATACCAAAGAAGTTATCGGCACTTGTTCTAACTTGCTTAAGCAAAACCTTCTGCAATTGGAGCCTGAAGAACCAACGTTTCCTCAAAATGCAGAGAAATAAGCCACTTTTCCTTTGACTAAATGTAACCAGGGATCGGATATTGGAAATTCGAAGAAAATTTATTATTGCTGCACTTTGTAGTTGATTACGCCACCGTAAGGACTTAGAAGAGTGAAACTTTATGGAAACCAAACTTCCATGAGACCGACAAGAAATTGAAATAATTGCGTGCACCCAATTAAGCCATTGCCCGGAAGGTGTGAAATTTTCATTATTTCCTCTGACAAAACTAGCAAACCAGGCACAATAAAGTGGCACTCGTTACTTTCAATTTGATTCTATTTAGCCGAACAGAGCAAATTGGCGTACATACCTTTGGGTACCTTTCGGTAGTTCACATTCAGATGGATAATTATTGTGGTCTCATGATGTCTGTAGTCAGGATTTGGGAAGGTTGTGGTGGTGTGCTATCATTTGCGAAAATGAGCTCACAAAAATTGCATGAAAGGACTTTATTCAACTCACTTTGTGAGAATCAAACAAGTGATTAAGACCGGGGAAGATTATGTCCTTCATATCCGCTTTATCCGCAATTTTCACGCCCATTTGATATATATCAACCAGACCGCCTTTATATCTTCTTTTCGGCCGCGTGCTTGGCCACGTGCTAAACGGAAGACAACGACCTTAACGACTAATGTCGGAGACTAAGTATTCTGATTTGTTTGACGATAACACGAATGCAAACAACCTTCCGAGGTATGATCAGGAAACTTCTCTGGGAAACCGATGCAACTCAATTGGGGTGGGAAACGGATGCGGCTATTCGCAGGAGTGATACGTCTCCTTGGAACAAGGGAAGTGTGCGCTTTTTAAATAAGGGGGACAACGATTGCATAAACAGTATTGAATTTGAAAGCAGTGAATTCTTTTACTTTGTCTAGTTTGCCATAAATTTGAGTATTTGCAATAGTTATATTGGCGGAAGTTTATTTCATTTCAAATTATTAATTTTTATTATCGGAAAACTAAATTGAACTAAACTTCGTTACGGATAATTCAAAATCTTCTGACAGAATCCAACGGGTACGTAGGTTGCTACTTAAGTTTTTTGAGATATGCCAACACTAGTGTGAATATAGCAACTCTGACGTTGTCATCGTACAATTTGACATTTCTAATGGTAATCGCACTCAGAACGTTTTGTCATACGAGTGCTATTTGTGTTGTTTACAGGTACTTGAAACATTTACCTTGGTCAAAAAATGGAATTAAATCGTGAACATTTCGGTGGATGATTTCCTCGACTTTCGACGTGGATTAAACCAACAACAGTGAGCCGATCAACTGACTTCAACTTTTGGTAATGATGTCCATCTCGAACCAGCGTGTTTCGTTGATCTTCCGAATTCAGTAGTGGTCGCAATTCGCTATCGAACGAATTTCGTGAAGGTCGTCCTAAATCGGTTGTTGTGCCAGAAGAAATCGATGCTGTGCGTGAACTGATATTGCAAGATCGTCATGTGATACACCGTGAGATAGAGGCATGCTTGGACATTAGTTCCACTCACATACATCCAATATTGCATGAACATTTGGTCGTCAAAAAGATTCGTTCGCGTTGGATACCGCATAATTTGACAATCGCTCAACAAAAGGCTCGTGTCGGTACCAATCGAGTGCTGAAAAAATTCTATCGCGGTTCTTTAAAAGACGCCAATAAGATCGTGACAGACGACGAATCATGGATCTATGCATATGAATCCAAAACTAAGCAAGAATCGACTGTATGGGTCTTTCAAGAAGAGCCAAATCCAACAAAAGTTTTTCGCGCACGAAGCACTTCGAAACAAATGGTCGCCTGTTTTTTCGGAATAATTGGACATGTCGTCACCGTGCCATTACATCAACGTAGAACGATCGTACACTACCAGTTGTTTGCCAGAAGACTTCGCAAAAGTAAGGGAAACCAATCGCAGAAGACGAATCATTCTCCACCACGACAATGCAAGCTCGCACACATCCGCTCAAACAAGTGAATTTTTGAGCATTCAAAACATCAAATTGATCCGCCGAACAGTCCTGATTTGGCACCCAATGATTTCTTCTTATTCCCGCAGATCGAAAATGAAATGCGAGGTCAACGTTTTTCGACGCCTGAAGAAGCGGTTGATGCGTTCAAATCACATGTTTTGAAGGTACCTCAATTGTAGTTTAAAAAGTGCTTCGAAAATGGGATCAAACGCATGCAAAAGTATATTGATCTTCGTGGAGAACATTTTGAAAAACAATAAAGCCATTTTCGATAATAAATATTTATTTTTACTTGTTTATCTCAACACTTAAGTAACAACCCTCGTTATTAGCCAAGCTTTTAGCTTGATTTCAACCCAATTGGGGGAGGGGAGGGGGGGCATTGGGGCATCTGCCCTTCCCTACCTTCTGTGTAACGAAAATTCAAATAAATTTTTTTATAAATAGATTTCATACAATGAGAACGTTATATACATAAACAACGGGTGAACGGAACTCCCCAAAAAGTTTGTATGTCGTTGGCGACCTTGATAACGGCTCATCCAAAACGCAAAAAATATTTAGCTTTAATATCAATAATATTTGATCGCAGTACGCTGGACAGCAGAACAAGCGCTCGACGCTTTAGATAAGATTCCAAAGAGCAGCCAAGTAATCGAAAAAGAAAAGGGGAAACGTCACCAAATCTACGCAAACCAAATACAAATCTAATACAGTCGTTGAATGCAACCTCCACTTTACGTGCACAAATATTATCCAATGTGGGGAAAACAACACTTCCAAAAGTGAAATGAGGCAGAATCAACGACTTAACCAGGGTTAGACGAGTATTACAAGGCAGAATATCGGCCGATAACGAAAGTCTACGCAGCCCAGACATAATCACAGCATACTGCTATTTAATTGTATTCCAAGATTGGTAACTTTATTCAGCATGGGTAGCGGGGAATGGTTTAGAAACACTGGTGGGACGTCAGATATATCAAAGACGCCATTATACATACATATATACATAGTATAGACTGTGACTTTGTAGGTTTAAGTTGCAGACCATTGTCTAAAGACCACGAGTACATTCTATCAAGATCTGCATTGATACGCGCTAAGCAATCCTCTAGAAGACCGATAGGCCGGCTTAGATACACCTGTACATCATCAGCATAGAGATTTACTTTTACATCTCGAACAGCTTTCGGCAGATCTTTTATGAATAAGTTGAATAACATTGGATCCAATATCGACCCTTGGGGGACTCTACACTGTAGAGGCAGTATTGTGGAATATGCATTACCGACCCTGACCCGCTGGCCAGCATTCTTTTACCACAAGCCCGTCTGGAAGACACGTAGAGATATTTAGTGAGTCCTTTAATTTAGAACAACTTGTTGAGTCTCCGACTCTTTACCAAGTGACTGATGCATAATTGTGAGAAAAGTCGAAAAAGAATAATTTTCGCACTTTTATGAAGATTACACGATGTTTGAGATCGGATTAACAGGGCTTTTGGGCGTACATTGTGGTGTAAAACCACAAACCTTAGCCTTTCCATCAGTATTTGCAAGGATGCGGTCAATTTACCGAAACAAGGAAAAAAGTCACTTTTTTTGACATTTTAAAAATTGAAATTACGGATAAAATAAATTTTTTTTTATGTCTTGACGGATTCTTTTAGGAAATTTATTCCAGTTTCCGAAACTGCCCTAAAATTTTCTGTACGATCATTGGTTGCTGAGATATCGATGATTGAATACAAAAGTGTCCTTTTTCGTTTAATATCGCATATCTCCCCGACAAATCGACGTATCAAGGATTTGAAAAAATATAATTAAAGCTGAATTAACAGGCTATCTGGTCCATAGGGTGGTCAAATAAAAAAAAATTTCTGAGTTCGTGGACCAAAACAAAAAAGACTAAAAATTTGGAAAAATTTTGTTTGCGCTATTCCTTTGGACTGCGTGAGCACCGTGGCCTTTAAAATTTTTTGGCTGAAAGTTTCAAAAACTAGAGTTTTTGAGCTTTAACACGTTTTTTTCAGATCCTCGATACAATTATTTCTCGCTTAGATACAGCCCGTCAAAAATCACTAAAAAATTTAGATATTTTTTGTTCCCTTAATTGTTTTGAGTAGCTACATAAACATCCTATCGTTTGGAATGCATCTCTGTATTCCTCATAGCCTCAAAAACATCAAACCAACTAACCCCAATTGGTTCAGTAACGACTGTTAAATTTGGGAAAATGCTGAAGTTTAGGTAGTCGTGAAACATTTCTTCACTTTTGGAAGTGACTGCACCACCAATGGTAGGAGCTAGAGCAATATTGTTGAGAATTTTGGAAAGGCCATTCTGATAGTAGTTTTGCCTTTTGTTTGATGTCGCTGAGCATTCAATTCAATTCAATTTATTCAAGAAAGAAGTTGTACAAAAAAGTTATATCTACTTTATAATATGTACATAGATATCTAATTTAAGGTAATTCAGTGTTAACAATAATTGTAAAAAACAAATATTTCAAGAAGAAATTAGAGAAGAAGGTATGGAGCTCCTAGAGAAGTAGGGAAAAAGGGAAAGTAGGAGGTATGAAGTGATAAAACCATGTCAGACCGCCACAACTCATCTATAAAAGCCTTCTAGTCACTAAAGTTAAAGAAGTTTGCAACATCGTCCCTGAACCTTGAGTACATCAAAAGATAACAATAAAATAATGATGTGCAAACCGTGAAAATTGCAAATTTATGAACCAACATGCAATCCTCAACCGGTTAAGATTGCACCCCCCCCCCCCCCCCCCCCTCCAAGCAATTTTTTGTTTGCCTAGGTGAGATCTATCACCTCACTTATTTGGCAAACATTATGTGAAACACACTGTATAATAAACAAAGTGTCCTGAAGTAGCTTCAGTTCATAAAAAAATGTTAACCCCATTTTGGGATGGGACCCTACTTTTAGAAAATTCCCATATGGGATTAAGCAGAATCAACTGAATTGGCCGTGTATAAATTAAAATTTCTATTAAGGTACAGGTTTCTTTAATTCGGTAAATCGCGAGCACGGAGCCGGCGAGCCCCTAGAGAAAACCAAAACCTACTTCAACGGGTTTACAAAGTAATCATATGTTGTTAAATGTTTGTAATCAATAATATTTTTGTAATAATTAAGGAAAGTAATCCAATATGGACAACCGTGCTCTCCAATCCAGCTATTTTCGTATTTTGACACTTCGATATTCTTTAGCTAGTAATAAGTCAGTTTGCGTCCATTCTACTATTATTAGCTTTTTTCCAAAACTGTTCAATTTAAAATTCAATTCGATGCCTAAAGTATTTAGTAAAATATTATCGTTTTTGTGCACGGCACCCTATTTGAGCAAGTCAAACTTGCACTTAACCGATATTTTTGGATTTCTTTAACTTCTTCAGAATAACTCTTCGAATGACCATCTAGCCATCAGTTTTTCTCCAGGTAACCCCAACGCTAATGAATGTTACGTCCTTTTCCACACTGTTGCCGCCATTCATTGAAAGTTTCAAATCATTTTGACAGATTTCTCTTAAAAATTAAAGCCCTTTGAATATTAAAGTGTCATTTATGTAAAATTATCCTCTAGGGAGGTGTTTACACCGATTCCTTGTCTAAATTTCCGTTGAGCGCCTCTCTGGTCTAGGAACTAATTTTTGGACAAATAAAGGATTAAAAAGTGCTAAAGGATTTGCTTAATTTCTTGTTAAGGATTTTACCCAAGAGAGTAAAACCGCGAGAATATTTTCAAGTGCCCTATAAATTCGTTAAGGAAAGCACAGAACACTGTTAAAATAAGAATTGGGGCCATAAAAGGGGTAGAATTTCCCTAATAACCTTAATTATTGTTCTTTATGAATATGCAGAGGAGCTGAAGTTTTAGATATTTTAAACTTTGAGTGAAAATAAAAGTCAACAGAGATGAGAAAATCTCAAATAAATATGTTTCTAACGTCTTTTAATAATTTATTAGTTTCTGTTTGCATTCTACATCAGCCAGGGCAGGCTTAAAATTGGAATGATTGTGTATTGATATTTGCACATTAGAACTGAACAGCTGTCCAACAGAACAGATTTTACGTTCGACTCGAAGATCCGGAATTTTGTGCGCCTGGAGATGTTGTTATTACCCCATCTCTCAGAAAGAGTATTAAATGGAACTCCAGCCTTATTGATGCAAGCCTGTACATGAGCTTAAGTTCCGCCGTTTGCTGTAACTATTTTTCTGAGATAGGAAAATTTATTCACTTTCTCTATTTGCTGCTCTTCCAGATAAATTGCATGTTGTCTCCTGGAATCCAAGTTCATAAGTTTGGTTTTAGCAGCATAGATCTAAAGCCCTGCACTGCGAACTTCTCTGCTCCGGGCTTGGGACATTTGGGCTACATGACTTTGTTTGTTAGATAAGAGACATACATCGTCGGTATAGTCCAGGTGCGTAAGGTGGTTAAAAGGTTTCCATCTAACCTCTCGCGATGAGTGGTCGTCTAAGACGCTGCACAATATTTCAATACTGACGATCAGGAAAAGCAAAGGTGACAGTATGCATCCTTGTCTCACTCCAGTAAGCACTTGGAAGGTCCCCGACAATTTTATCTTGTGTAAGATGTGACATTGGGCTCTGTGTAAGATGTGACATTGGGCTCTTGAGTAGGACTCCTTTATTATGATGATAATTTTTTCAGGATGCCTCTCCTACATAAAGCTGCCCGTATATAGTCGCGATCAACGCTGTCAAACGTCTTCTCGAAAGAGACTAATATTAGATGTAAAGGGGACCTTAATTCGGCGGATTGCTCGATGATAATTCAGAGGGTGTTGATGTGATCGCTGTAGAAGAAAATTTCACGAAAGCCTCCCTGTTCATCGCTAAGAGTACGCTCGATTGTATTCTTGATTGGCCTTAAGGTGATTATAGCCATCAATTTGGAGAATGCACTTAAAAGACAGATACCAATTGCTACAACTCTTCAGGTCGCCTTTTTTGGGTATCTTCATAATTACGCTTGTGTGTTTGATTACAGGGAGAAGAATGTCAGCCGCAGCGATGTGGTCCGCTTTAAGTAGTTCCTCTGGTATTCCATCAATCCCCAGCCTTTCCGAGGTCCATCGACCATATTGTGTCAGCCAACTCCAATCTTGTCGGAGTTCTGGTGTTAATGTTGGTCCCAGCCGGCGGTTGTCCACGCTCGTGTAAAGAGGTATTCGACGGTCTAGGGTTTCACGATACTCAGCGAGATCAATATCATCGGTAACAACGAGATTACGAGATTGAGGTTGAGGTGACGAGAGTGTACGAGAGTTTTGTTATTATTATTTTATTGTGGACAATTTTTTTAGTTGCTTCAGCTTTTATGTCGCTCCGAAAAGTGTCAATTATATGATTTATGTGGCAAATAAGTATACACTGCTTTCATAATTCGCGTCATCTCCTTCTTTAGATACTTGCGTTTTATCCCCTATAGCATAGAAGAGCCTTTGTTACCTTGTTCAGGGTGAAGGGAATAAGAAGAAAATGTATATATCACTTATCCTCGCTCTGCATTTTCGCACCGAAATTAATTGTTTTTATTTCGTCGAGAGCCAGGCCGGACAGAGATTGGCGTTTATCCTGTCGAGATTGCGACGAGCGCAAGATCGCCTTCACCTTGACGATACCGGGTCGGAGATATGCCAAAGTCTCGGTCCTGTCTCGGTGCCGTGAAGTCCTACGATGGTCCAAAGGTTTTGCTTAGGACTTCAACAAATTATTCTCTTCACCTCCGCAGTTGCTGTTTCTCCATTTGGCGAAGGGATCCATTAGTACCTCTTACAGGATGTTGTGTTTTAAAAGTCTTTTCTGCCAGTTTTTTGACAATTTTGTAAAGATGTCCACTGTCACCGTGGTAGGCCGCTGCTCCTGCATTTTATGCTAGCGTGTTGATGTCCCTTCTTATACTTCTTTGGAGTCCTTTCTGCAACGTCGGGAACAGAATTGATGCGGTATTTAATCTGCTTCCGTTCCTATATTTTGCACCATTGGCGGCACTGATCCATGGTCGTCCGCTCTCTAATCGTCCCACGTGTCCTGTACCACATCTCACAAAACATTCTTTCGCACTTTCCCATTTTTGGTCGGTGTTATGATCCAGTGCATCAACACATTTTAAGTGGCATTTTTTGTGTTTAAATAAGGATACAGGAACTTCCCCATTACATGTTCTAGGCAGATTTTGTTAGAGGTAGTCTGAAATCACCCCTGACTATTGTGATATTACCTTTAGGAGCCTTATCAAAGGTTTTGCTAAGGAGCTGGTAGAAGGCCTCCTTAGTTGTTACATCCGCTTGTTCGGTCGGGGAATAGCTTTAAGTTATGGAGATGTTACGTACCCTGATCCGGAATCTGGCGGTGATAATTCGGTCGGATATTGGTGAATTAATTTGAGTACTGCTGAGTAGCAGTCTGTTTAGTTTAGTCGTGATTTAGACTACGGACAGATTACTTGTGATACTGTGAAGAGTTAGTTGTATTTTAACCAGTTAAATGATAAGTGTAATTAAGTAAAGTGAAACAGTGAACTGGGAAGAAAACGTATAAAATTGTAAACGAAATAATTAAGTGAAATGAATAACACTGTGAACATTTGTGATTGAAAATAAGTGTCTTCACTAATCTGTCGAGCCCGAAGAGCTCCATTACCTTACACTATTAATCTGTTAAAACAAAATTTAAAATTTGTAGGTAATTTTACGATCTACAAAATTGATAACAACTTTGTGTTTAAAAAACCATTTCGAAAAATGTTTGAGACCTTGCAATTTGAAAAAACTAAAAAAAATATTTTCAATAGAAAAGATGGGAAATTTTGTGCTTAACCAAACGGTTTTCGAGATGATCGCGAAAAACAATATAGCAGCTAACGCTGGCGCCCCGTAAAGCCAACTTTTTGACTCAACATTGCAAAAGAAAAAGAAAACAAAACACTTGCTTTTTACTTTTCCACTTTACTTTTCCAACTTTTTGATTTTACACTCAGAACGGACCGCCGTACTAATTAGGGATATTCGATATACATCGATGCATCGATGTTAATAATACGATACATCGATGTATTTTATAAACTCGAACTTCGAACTGCTTATTTCAAAGCAGTGTGTCATATCGATAGTATTTCCGAACTCAGTATTCACAAACCCATGTTTTCATTAACCTACTATTGACAAGGCTGGATGGGTATGGGCAAAAGATTGACAAAGAGATTGTTTGGCTCCCCTCGCTATAGCCATGATATTGGATCCGAGGTTCGGCTGTCTCAAAAGTGATTCTACAGATCTTTCTGACAAACCAGAAGAGAACTTTTCATTGTGGGAAGATCATCAAAAATTAGTACACAAGAGCTGGAAAACGACAAAGTCTGACGATGCTACTTCTAATGAATTGTCTATTTACTTGCGCAGTCCACTAGGAAGGCTCAATGAGAACCCATTTTAAATTTCGAATGATCTTAAAATTCATCGTCAATCAGCAACGAAATAGACTGAAAGGGAAACGTTTAAATAAACTTTTGTTTTTGCAGTCTTCTAAAAGAACATTGGAAATACGATTTGAGAATTTCATGATGTGGATGATTTTTATTTTGTACTCTTTGTAATAATAATAAAGGATATTCTTTATTTTTTTCAATACACAACACCCGAATCAACGAATTTTGTATAAAAAGTTGTTTTTTTCCTTAGTTACATAGATTCATTGAACCAAGTTGTTTAGAATTATGAGCCCACTCTGATTCGGGTATGTTGTTTATCAAAACAACATCTAGTATAAAATATTGTATGATTGCATAATATCACTGCAGGTTAGTGATGTAATGTTAGAAAAAGTACTCGATTTTTAGGAAACATCGATGTTTCTAACCGATACATCGGATAACATCGATGTACAGTCTCGATATATTGCATCGAATAAAACATCGATGTATTTTTTGAGTGGACACCCCTAGTACTAATACCGCATGGAAAAACAGATCCAAGAATTTTTGCTAGAACATTTATTAATCTAATTGGGCTTTTACATTATTATTTTTTATTATTTTTTGGTATTGGTATTGTATTTATTTGGATGTCAAGTGTAAAAAGATTTTTCTCTGGTTCGCCTAATACTTTTGGGGAAAGGGGCGTGAGAAGAGCATCACCATATTCGAGCAATCAATTTCAAGTGGACCTACAATTTAAATATCATTTCGAGCCGCTGCCATGTTCTCTGCAGCCCCCATGGCCTTTCTATCGTGATCTGTTGTCAGTAGAAAGCAACCATGGGAGAAACACTATAGCATTTAATGCCCAATCAGTATCATCATCCAAAGGTTTACTCTTAAGGTTTTTCTGTTATCAAAACTCTTCCATTTTATTTAAAATTAAGAAGAATATCTAAGTAAGTGCAATATTGCGATCAATGCAAACTCTTTGCCAACATTGTTGGCCCAATTATCAGTATGAATATAAACTCTAACTGTTTATACTGACAACTTTTCGTTTTATGATTTCTGTATATTGTTAAATTTTGTTGCACGTCTTTAGCCTTTCTTGTAATCCCTTTAACCCAGAATTGTGTACCTGAATGAATCCTAGGTGTGCTGTTTACTATTCTGCGGGGACGTAGAGATTCATGTCGGTGCGACAAAGAGCAAAATCCATAAAAGGGGAAGCTAAGCAACCACTCAGTGGCACGCTTGATTGACATAAAACTCATGAAATATAGGAATTCAATTTCGAGGCCAAAAGGAAACCTGCTTTCACCGCCGTACAGGGATCAATTGATTATGCATTAGGGCAAAGACATGGACCCGCCGAGAAAGGCTCCTGGCACATGCCGTGTCATTCGATATTCCCATTTGCAATTTCGATTTCGATTTATATTGCCCAACCTCTAGGACTACTCTTGTTGCACCTTGCAGTATCGCAAGTAAGGTGTCAGTGAATGCAAAGTGGCAGTACTCTTAGTGCGACAACTAAAGGGTTGTGCTTGTGGCTTATGAAATTTTCACAAGTCGGCGACGGAATGTTAACCCTCTTGGTGCCATCTAGTAAAAAGCCGATCGTTCTTGTTTATTGAAATTGATTTCGTCTGAAGTCTATGCTCGAATTTAGTTAGGTTTGACTTCCGTTTCGTACATTTTGTTTGAAAATTCAAGATTCCACAGAGACGATTTAAGTGTAGCTGCAAGGACTAATAAAACTGCAGCTTTATGGAAGTATAACTTTGACTTTACCATCAGAAATAAAATTCTATGTGGTTACGAATTGAATCCAATTTTTGTTATCGACTTTTTTAACATTTCAGGAAAACTTACTTCCTTTATAGTATACTTTAAGAGGTCGAAGAATGTCTTATGCAGTCAAGTTTATTTAGGCTGCAGGAAAATGTCGTATCAAAAATGTGGCCACATTAGGAATATTAGAATTACAGGGAGAAGAGTATCAGCTGCAGCAATGGGATCCGACTTAATTAGTTCCACTGGTATTCCATCAATTCCTGGGGCCTTAACGAGGTTCATCGACTTAATTGCGTCAGCTGACTCCAACCTTGTCAGAGTTCTGGTGTTAATGTTGGCCATAGCCGGCGAATGTTCACGCTCGTGTTAAAAGGTATTCCATGGTCCGAAGGTATTTTTTAGGACTTCAACAAAATATTCTCTCCACATCCTCAGTTGATGTTCTTTTACAGGATGTTGTGTTGTAAGAGTCTTTCCTGCCAGTTTTTTTCGACTATCTCAAGTATCACTGCGGTAGGCCGCATCTTCTGCATTTGTCGCTGGCGAGTTGATGTAGTTGCGCTTGTCACGTCTTACACTTATTTGGACGCCTTTCTGTAGAGATCAGTATGCAGTTCTGAGATGTTGCTTAAGTGCAACGTCGGTAGCAGAATTGATGCGGTATTTAAGTTGCTTCCGTTCCTGTATTTTGGACCTTTCCCATTTTTGGTCGATGGAGTCGTCGGTGTTATGACACAGTGCATCAGCTTTTTGGCGCAATGCGGTGGTATATGTGCTGCGGACGTTCGGTGTATTAAGCCTCTTCACATTGACCCATGGCATATTAGATGTTGTGTTACGTGGTCGTAGTTCTGACGTGCATAGGCGAAACTTAGCTGTTACAAGATGGTGATCGCTGCAAATATCAGCGTCGCGCTTAGATCTTACATCACCTTACGTTTCACCTCTATGATCTTTGCGTATCCACACTCGTCACACAGAGTTCCCACGTGCCATAGCCTAATCGTAGTCTGTTGATTTTAGCCAGATGTCGTCATCACAAAATCAGTCCGAGGTATTCGAGGCGTACTAGACGTTTCCTGTGATTTTTCAGATAAGCGGGTTACAAGCCTACCTATCCTATCACAGAAGGAGGGCTGCTCCTTAAGGCGTCCTGGGAGTCATCGAGAGTGTATTTGTATAGCACGTAGGAATTCTCTAAGCAGTGGTGTTCCGGCTGGCGCGTGGGTTTTCCTCCTCCTTTCTCATTTGGGCTTGGAACCGGCTACGGCGGGAATATAATGCTACCTTGTTTTAAAAACATTTTTGTCACCTTTCATTTGCTGGGTTATCCCCCCTCCAACTCCCCAACTAGCAAATTTGTTTTATTTTTGTGCAATGGGCACAGTCACTTTCCTTCAGATTTGAGATCTCGAACGGAGACATCCTGTATGTAATTAATTTTACCCTAAATGTATTATAGTGACTATAGATAGATGATAAGTCAGTTCAATAATATCCATGTCAGTGGTAATGGCCCTAATCCTTACTGTCTTTATTCTAAGCTTAGTTCGCACCTTCTTCTAAATGATGTAAGAGTTGTGGAGAAATTTAACCAAACTAATGTATGAAATTTTTATTTATTTATTTATTATTTCAGCTCTAACTTCTTCCCGGCATCTGATACTCAAAAACAAAGTAATTGCCCGCCTGCATAAGAGACTAAATCAAGATAAATTTCCCTTCGTTACCTCTTTGGTTGCGGTAAGTTTAGAAATTTATCTTGTACGTAGGACGAAAACGTCAGCACCCCAATTAAATGGCTCTTAGGGTACTTTGATGGCGATACCTGACGTATGTATCTTTGGCTCGTCTAGAGTTGCCGTGAGTTCACTTTGGGTCACGACAGCAATTACCACGTAGTACTGTTACTTTAATATTAAAATTAACGGCGCCGTTAAATTCAACGTGCTGCTAGCTAGTGAGGCTGAGCACTTTCCACAACTCTGAAAAGTTGCGCCAGCCTAAAGGTATGTGGGGGCAAGAAAGGCTTCCCGAGTCCATGTGGATATACGTAATGTGTCTTACTTAATAATAATCAAATTTATATGCATCGTTATGTTCCTCTGCGGCTAAACATACTCACACGGACACATTAAAGGCCAAAAGGTCTCCCCGGGGACTCGAACGGATCCTCGTTTGGCAAATTAATTATAAATATGTGTAACTGAGACGAAGGAACCATCTCTGGAATAAGTTAATTCATCATTTCGCAGGCTCCAAGTCCGGGACAAATTAACAAGTTCAGAAATGAGCATTTACACAGATTTCCAATTAAGCTGAGATTTTTGACTGTAATAGGCGGACGCATTAGATGGATTTTCGGACTTGCTAAGTAGTCGGGTCTAATTTGGCTTTGGGCACATTTGATTGTGGGAAGGAAGAAACACGTGCTTTATGAAAGATAAAAGGACTCGAAACACATTGAGAAGTTATTACTGCCGAATAAACCCATTTTCAATGAAGTCCTTAAAAAGTTCATTTCGAGTTAAAATGTTGTGAAAATGGAGTTGAAAATTTGTGGAGCTGCTTTTAGTGCGCCTGATTAATAATTTATTTGTTTATTTTAGGTCAGTTTTCATGTAAGTTAATTTACAGTTTTTAAGAGTATCAAACACAAAGTATTGCGTTCCGAACCACATACATTATTCTCCAACCCCCAATTATCTTTTAGGATAATTTGCTGTAAGTAGGTAACAATAATGGGTCGCCGCTGGTTGGATTCGAACCTGAGAATCTATGTAGAAAGCCGACATGACATCTCGTAAACCACTAATGATTTATGCCTGTACCATTTTTTTAATGCCTCCGGTTTGTAAAAGATGGGAAAGACAGACCATGGCTATCTGTTTCACATTAATATTATTCAGGTTAAGAAAGATTTCCAAAATTTCACAGTCCGGTAAAATTTGACTTATACGGTATATGGGTGAGCTCGATCTGTCCGCGAAGGGACGGATACACATGTATTAAGGCTAGAAATTTCATTAGAATAATGACTATGCAATTAGCCATAGACCAGTGATAAACAATAAACGTTACGTCGAAGTTCTAGAGAATCAATCATTGAAATAATGTCTAACGCGGACAATGCTGTGTGTCGTGCCCCAGCCTAAATATGGGAATTATATTCGATTCTAGGCCTAAAGTAGCACTTGTAGTTGCAATAAGTCATATGGAGTGAAGCATTTTTTATATCTTTGTACGAACCGCAAATATTTTGTCGCATTTTTTTCGATGGAAAATATATGATATATCCAGCTGGGGTTGATGATATCTCAATGACTCAATCAACAGAAACTGATATAATACGGGTGAGTTACGATGAAATTTGGTATGCAGACGTAAATTTATCATCCAAAATCAGAAATGAAGATTTCTGAAAAATAAATTTTTTTTTAGACTCCCCCCTCTTAATCGAAAATACTGTGAATTCAAACAAAATTTACACATATCCCATCGAGTAGTCTTCTACAATACAACTACAAAAATTTGAGTCAGGAAATTTAAAAAAAAGTTATCAGCGCTGCATCCTCCCCACCCCTTTAATTTTAACAGACGATCTGAGAAAAATTTACATTGATTCTGCTTCGTTTTTCAAGTACATCGTATGGCGCTTATTGGAGCTTTCTACAAGTGTGCTAAGGATTAAGGTAAAGGATGTGGTTGGTTTGAATCATAGTAAATGAATGCTTGTGGAACCAAAATAGCCGACAGCTCAAGCAAGCTATAGATCTGAAAAACGCGGTTATCTGCGGAGGGTTTTTATTAGGGATGGAATTGTTTATGTGGTCATAAGGGTCTTCACAATAAAAATGAGGCATGTGCATGAACTGCATGAAAAGTTTTCGGCTGCTTTGATGTGTTAAATGATTCAGGATGTGGCCTATTTTGTATTCTCTGGACAAGAAATTTATTTATATTTTCGTTTTGTTTTTGTTTAAATGTACTGATATTGATATATATCTAAAATTCCTAAAATTAATTTTTTTTTTAGATTATTACATTACCCAAGCACAAAACAGTTCGACGAGGTGAACATTTTTTTAAAAGCGTATTATTATTAAAAAACATTAAAATTATAAGAAAGTAAGCTTACAATACCGAATTTATGATATTAACCAAAATATAAAGTCTCTGGTAGTGTGAGATTTTTACTCACCAAAACATCTCTTTAGGGATTAGTCGAATCAGACCACTTTATTCTTGCCCCTTATCGTCCCCGCCCCCTTTCTCATCGCAGCAAGGAGTACCTGGACTAATCCCGTCTTCCCTCATCTCGATTCCCCGGGTTAACACAAGCATTTGCTTTTGAGAAACACTATATGCACCACGGTCCTTTGCTCCTGCAGGCGCAGCCTGTTGTTCGTTTTTAGATGACAAATAAAGTTTCCATGCTCTGTTACAAGTTCATCATTTTAGAGTCCTTCGATCAATGTCTAGGATTCTTTTCTGTTCAGCACTTATGTGCGTTGTGATCGCCATCGTCGCCTGACTACACGAGTTCGCGACGGTCCACTGTTTTCAGTACTCCCTCATGGCCACGTTTTCACACACGACTCCCTAGCATGAGCCAGCATCTGTGCTTGATAGACTGAGGTATACGTTCGATTCAGGTCCTCACTGAAGTTTTCTTCAACTCTTTCTTTAATGCTTTGTATCTTCTCCAAGCTTCCCCTCATTATGGTTCGGTTGAAAGCCTTCCTGATCACGTTATTCGGTGCGTCCAGATCCCTGTCCCACCGAGGGGTTGAGTCTAGAGAAACTATTAGAGACAAAACTACTTGAAAAAGAAGAGAGAAACTACTTGAAAAAATTGTATACAGCCGATTGCCCCCGATCGTGAAGAAGAAGCAGGAGGTCTTAAGGGGGTCATTCTACCATTGATGCAATTGACACCGTACTAAGCCTAACAGGAAATGCAACTGAAGGGAAGCTGGAAAAGAGGTAGTAAAAAGTTTTGCGCTATCATCTCTCTCGATGTAAAAAACGCTTTCAGTTTTGCTAACTCAGAGCATATAACGACATCTTGGCAACGTCTGAATGTTACAATGTATAATCGAATGCTTATTTAAGGATACTTCATAGATCTAAAGCTGTTCTATTACATAGAAGAAATAGAATAGAAGAAATACTGAATATTGAATAACCGCCGGATTGCCGCAGAGATCGGTGCTGTGCCCGCTACTGTGGAATATAAAGGCTGGAACAGAATTTAGAGCTGGAGCTTGGTGCTGGCGCGTGGTGCGCAACCTGCGAAAGTGAAAAACGTAGGCATTCGATGCCGGTGACAGAATTTGTAGCTGGTGCTGGCGATGGCACGCACTTTTGTCTACTTTCAACTTTTGTGAAGCACATGACTGAGTTAGTTACTTCTGTGCGTAAAAAACTTTCAAACTGTCAATGTATAAGAAAAGTATACGTGTCTATTATCTACAAACTCTCCCGAAAAACAAATTTTTAGTTCTGACTGCAGGGTTGCCCGATGTGGGAAATATATAAAAACAACCAAAACTTGTTCACTACTTTTTTCGAAGCTGTTTATATAGTAGTAAGTAATCTTATTAAATAAATAAATAAATAAATTTTTGGCAAAAGTGTGGAAAAATATTTCAGAGAAATCTGGAATAAGTTTTAAGCACTTTCTTAAGCGTATTTCTGTTAAGTTGTACTGTTGCCTAACTGAGTTTAAGTTTTTTTAACGAAGTTTTTTACGGATAACAACACTACTCTCAGGTAAAATTTTAAAATTGAAAGTGATACATATTCTGATCGTAGTTAGCTACAGACCGAGCACCAGAGAGCGCGCCAGCGCCAAAGAGCGCTAGCTCCAAATTCTGTTTCCCACTTAATGCACAATGGTGTTCTAGGGAGGAGGGCGGGATGACGATTGTGAGATTCGCTGACAACATAACAGTCGCTAACATATCTAACATATGGTCGATAACCAAAGAGTTCCTCCAAATCAGAAGGTGGTTGGTGACCCATGGGCTGGAGCTGGAAGTTAAGGTAAGGGGAGTGAGGAAACTTGAATTCCTTTCATTGCTGTAAGCTAGATAACAGCCCAGAAATTGTTATACAATTATTTGATTGCATAAATTGCACACCGGCAAGCTTTGGAGAAAGGATGGGTTATCGCTGGGCGCAGACACCTGTTGGGCGCCACGTGGTTTTAGAGTCCACGAACTCTCTTAAACAAGTGGGAACGCACTATTTAAATTTAAATTCACTTTATTATTTATTGATACACACTGGAACATTTTTCGTTAAATTTATGCTCGTTTATTTCTCATGAACAAGAATGAAAATTCAAAAACGAAAACCCAAAACAAAGTGGCAAATAAGGTAGCGCGCAAGAAAGTAAGGGAATTTTGAAATTGGTTTTTAAACCCACGATATATTTATAAACACTAAATTGCAGTACTTATCTTTTTTTTGTGTGCCTCGCCTTCCAGATCTGCCCAGTCTCCTTCTCACCTGTCTTCGTTTTCCGTCCTGTCAATCTTCGTACTTAATTTTCAACTTTATATGTCCTTGTTGCCACTTTTCTCCTTTGATGTTTTCAGTTTTCTTCCTTTGTACTCTCACGTCTTTTTAATTTCAATCCCTTGCTTTTTTTCACTATACTTTTACTTTATTTCTTCAACACTTTACAAAATATCTGACTGCGACTTTTTAACCGACTTCCCAAAAACACAGAGGTTCTAAGTTCGACGCGTATTTTTTTTTTATTAATTTTTTTTTTTTTTTATGTCTGACCGGGCATAACTTCGTAACGCGTCGACCGATTTTGATGATTCTTTTTTTGTTGGGTAGAGTATGTTCACCGATTGGTACCATGTCAAAAAAATTTTTGGTAGGGTGTGGGTGGGGGGTTATGGGTGAAACCTAACTTTGTAACGCGTAGTCCGGTTTGGATGGTTCTTTTTTTGTTGTACAGAGTATGATCCCCCATTGCTAATAGGAGAAAAAAATTTGGTCTAGGGTGGGGGGAGGGGGAGGGGTAAACTAACTTTGTAACGCGTGGACCGATTTGCATAATTCTTTTTCTGTTGGGTAGAGTATGTTCCGTGGTTGATACCAGGAGAACAAATTTATGGTAGGGTGGAGGGTGGTGGTGGGGGTGGGGGTGGGGGTGGAACCTAACTTTGTAACGCGTGGTCCGATTTCGATGGTTCTGTTTCTGTTGTATAGAGTATGATCCCCCATTGCTAATAGAAGAATAATTTGGTCCTAGGGTGAAAGGTGGGGGTGGGGGGAGGGGTTGTCTAATTTTGTAACGCGTGAACCGATTTGGATAATTCTTTTTCTATTGTGTAGAATATGATGCTTGGTTGATACTACGAGAAAACAAATGTTGCTGGGGTGGGGGGGGGGGGAGGGTGGAACCTAACTTTGTAACACGTGGACCGATTTGGATGGTTCTTGTATAGATAGATGTGTTGTATAGAGTGTGATCACCCATTGCTAATAGGAGAAAAATATGGTCCTATGGTGGTGGTGGGGGAGGGGGAAGGGTAGTAACTTCGTAACGCGTGGACCGATTTCGATGATTCCTTTTCTGTTCGGTAGAGTATGTTCCTTGATTGATACCATGAGAAAAAAAGTTTAGTGGAATGGGGGTGGGGTAGGGGGTTAAAACTAACTTTTAACGCGCGGAACGATTTGGATGGTTCTTTTCGTTGTATAGGGTCGAAGACACTAAAAAGTGAAAAATAAAATAGTTTTTAAAAAAAAAGTTGAACCGACTTCACAAAAAGCGCTAAAAAGCTTAAAATAATTTTTAATTTTATATCTATTACGACATTTTGAAGTCGGTGCAAATTTAACAAATAAAACAACTACAGAACCAGAATTGAAAATTTACGTAATTCTACCTGAACGTTTCAGCTCACGGGATCAAAAGGAAGGACTTTAGTTGTAGTTGTTTGATTTGTTTAATTTGCACCGACTTCAAAATGTCGTAATAGATATAAAATTAAAAATTATTTTATGCTTTTTAGCGCTTTTTGTGAAGTCGGTTCAACTTTTCTTTTAAAAACTATTTTATTTCTTCTTTAATGGCGCCTTCAAAAGAGAGCTTCACCTACCAAAGCTTTTATAGAGAAAGCGCCCCTATTCGCATTTCCGCCCCGTATTTTCGCAGATGTTTGATAATCGGTCAAATCGGTTTGAGTTATAAAAATATTAATAATATTTTTTATTTTTGTAAAATGTTCTCCCGCCTTTTGTGGAATATTTTGCTGTTGTCGGAAAAAGTATCATTTTTTATTTTGTGTGCTTTTTCTTAATTTTTTTTCTTTGATTTGACAGATAAGTTCACGTGTTGATTATTTTTATTTCCCAATAAAATTGAGGGTCGGATTTATTTTTACTTTATGCTTTGGGTTACGTTTAACTCTAAGTCGCTAAGCTTTTTCTCGGGTAATTGGAGTTCGTTCCAATATTTGTTGTAGTCGATGTCGGTGTAAAGGTTATGTCGTGTTTCGTTTAATATCTTGTTAGTTCGAAGGAGAATGGACAGCGTAAGTATTTAATTAGTTATTTTGATGTTTAACTTTTAATTTAAAGATAAAAGATAAATACCACTCTTTTGTATTTCTCAGGCTGTGAAGACCAAACTTTGCGCGTTACCCTGTTTGACTTACATCATTTCTACAAGATAATTTTAAGCTACTTTAAATAAAATTTACTCTAAATAAAAAAATTTATAATCTTAATATTAATCTACTTTTAGGTCGTTGAATCCCGCGATGATAAAATTTCAAAAAGATTGTACCGGATATCTTTTGCACAGCATTCATCAAGATAGGTAGTTCTTCATACGTTGTCCAAGTAGCTATGTGCTGGCGAAGGTGAATTTCATATTACAGCTAAAAGTATCGTCAAGTATGTCATTCAAACATCTTGACTTCCTCTTGCTTAATATTTTCTATTTTAGGATTCCCCAAGACACGACGGAGGAGGATAATTCACGGGATCCGTAATTCAAAGGCTGCTTTCGCCGCTGGCTTTAGCATCCGCCTCATAATCTCTACCACTACAAGGGCAAGTATAGACTTCTGCATAGTTTTCTGTAATTAAAATAAAATTCTTTGCATGATTAATCGAATCTTTTAGTGAAGAACACAGAGAAGGACGATATACACGGTAATTGTATTAATTAAGAGAATAAACTCGAATCCACATTTCTTATATTTCAGGTTCACCTTGTAACAAAATGGAGTGGAATTTTTAACTATATTCAAAAACCCACGGAGAAACCGACGCTCGAACGCTGGAACCATGTCGTGATGATTTTGCTACTCAACTAATTGATCCAACTCCATCTCCAAAATAGAGAAGTCTAAGAGTCAGAGTAGGAGGCATGCAGTGACATCGAAAGAGGTCATAAAATACCTCGGAGTGTTGATAGACGATAGGTTATATTTCAAAATATACCTAGGAGGACCTACACCACCGAGGAGACTATGTATTTCTACCTTAAGTGGTCGCTTCAATACTATTGTACACAGCACCAATATGGTCAAAATCTATGGAGGTAAAGTGCCATAGGAAATCACTAATAGCTGTGTACCGACTTAGTGCTTTAGGAGTCGTCAACGCCCTTAGGACGACATAGCATTAGGCAGCGTATGTAGTAGCAGGAATGCCATCGGTGAACATTTTGGCTGACGGAGTGCAGCGACTATATCAAAGCAGTCCGGTTGATCATCTGATGACCGAGGAGAAACTCCTGGTCGAAATACCAGGCACGCTGAGGGTTCGGTAGGAGCGCTGGGATAACTCTCACAAGAGAAGGTGGACACGGTGGGTATGGTGGTTATTGTAATTATTTGCACTGCTTTCAATTTCTCATGTTGTTTTTAAAGCCCAGACACTTATGAAGACCCGGGGAATGGTTTGTAAGGATGAGGGAAGACTTACAATCAATTGTAACTGGTACAAACACTTATCTTAGAAGTATTAATTCTCACGATATGAAGATCTAGAATGGAACAAGTGATAGTTGCTGAGCTTAGAAGTGTGGAAAAAGAGGAAAAAACCGGCAACCCAAAGGAACCGCTTTTACTGCGGAACTGAGCCTTTAGTACTAATACCCGCCCCGCGAAGTAATGTGGGGGAAATCGAGTGGGGAGAGTTGAATTTAGTGGATTAAAGTGGATTAAATTAAACGACACACATACACACACCATACAAACTTCTTTCCAAAAATAGTATAAAAATACTTTAGAAATCTTGAAAGACATATGTTGAACATTTTATTTAATATTTTCAAACCCATTACAATAACTTCCCTATATCATACTGAGAAGTTGAGAAGTGCTGTTCTACTACACGACACTTCAAAAATGCACCAAACCATTCATCCCGGATCGTCGCGGCCAAATTTTGAAATGAACTGCGATACGAATTGTTGCCGCATCCACTGTACTCGCCTGAACTCGTTCCATACGCCTTTTCTGTACTCCCCGATTTGAAAACGTAAATCGGGGGAAAAAATTCAAATCAAATAAAAAGGACATCGTCGAGATAGAAGCCTATTTTGAAGTTTGACAAATGGAATTTTTGGGAGTAATAGTGTGAAAATCAGATTACTTTGAAAAATAAAAATATTTCAGTAAAAGATTCTTGCTTTCTTTCCTACCATCGGTAACAATTTATCCACCTTCGTATTAATGAAACAGCTTCCAATTTAGTTCGAAGGACTTAATTAAGAAAAAAATCCAGATAAGATACTAACTACCAATGAAAGGGTGAACAACTTTAATATAATTCCGGTTTTCCGGAGCTCGTAAATTGCATTACGTTTCATAATATACGTATATCTGCGAAATATCCAGAAAAATTCTACCTCAACTACACGGCATTCCTTCAATGTATAGTATCGCAAAGTTCAGGAAATATCCTGAAGGGGTGAAAGTCATTTATTTTCGTTTAGTGATTTTTTATTTCCCCAAGGAGCAGAAAATCTACGAAATACGAGCAAAAGTTAATTTTGTGGTGTACTAATTTTTGTAGCCCGAGAAAGAAAGGGTGGTTCTTGTCTGCTCATGAAAATTTTATTAGTTTTATGATTAATTGGAAATAAAAAAGAAGTCGACTCACTTAAGTTGTGGTGTATAGTACAGTGAACGAGTTTCGTTTGTGATACCTTTCAATATTTTGAATAAATCAATAGTGACTGCAATAACTATATTTAATTTATTTCAGCGACTTAAAGTATCCCTAAATTCACCCCTCGATCCAATTAGGACACCTTTTGTTCACGAATACTCGTTTCTAATTAGGCGATATGAAGTTTTCCAAAAGGGCGTGAAAACATGTTTAGATCGGATTGATGATATGCAAATGAATCTCACTTTGTGTATCCCACCATGTGGAAAACTTCTAGAATAGCCAAAAATCGTGATGACCACATGGTTTTACCACTAATATGGAGCCAAGTGAATAATGCTTCGATCTTATCTTTTTATTTAATAAAATTAACACGAACATTATACCGTGAGCGGCGCCATTAATTACGTTCTGAAACATGTGATACATTGTCTTCAGCATGGACAGGATTAGTACAAAAAGGCAGCGACAAACTTCCCTTCAATATTTCTCTTTGAGTGCGAACAGTTTTCATCTCGGCCACCAAAAAGTGGCACCACCATAAATGGAGTTCACTCTTTTCTTCCGAGTCTTAAGATTATTGTTTTTGCTGCGCTGATGGGAAAGATGCGCTAACAGCTAAGAACAAAAGTGAATAACTTTCCTAATTAGATCAATAAGTCGGCAGAGTCTCTTTTATGTAAAACCTTGTACAAGGTAGAAATTCGCATCAAGATCGCAATTTCTTCTGAGAAAAATTGTGACGAAGTCGCACCGCACCTGATCAACATAATCACTTCATCCAATCTTCGTTTGATCTTCACGTGCTTCTTGCAGCAGTTTTCTGTAAAAACTGATCCTGCAAAACGAAACTGGACTGACAACAGAGTGATGGCCGATTAATATGGCGACAAGCAAAAATGTGTTGTTTATTAGCGCGGAGCAAAAATTTTTCATTTTTCATCATCGGATCAAAAATTTCTCTGTTGGTACAATTTTCGTGGTGAAAAAGTTGAAATGGGAGACGGTGGAAATAACTTTATTGCTTGTTACGGGCTGCACGTGTTTGGAATAGAATCGACCGCGCTGACGGCGGCGGAGACATTTCACCATATAAAGGGCCACCAAAGCAAGGTTCGATCCACGCAAGTTGATTTATGTGCAAATTCCCTAATAGGTGTAAATTCATCAAGATACGCGATTGTTTCTTCGTCTTTCCCGTGAATTGTGGTGATGGCGAAATTTTTATTGTAGGCCGTTTTTCTCAATTAGTTTGATTACATGTTTGACTTGGATGCTATCTTTGCAGGTGGATTAATCTTTGACAGGCTTATGAAACAGTGATAGTGTCTTTTAAAAAAAATTTTAGGCGTACTGTTGCGTTAAACCATTGCAGTGATATAACGATTGATAACATCATTTTAACTGGCAAATAAAATTATAGGTAAAATATCTTATTTCAGCAAGAGACTTACCCCAAGAACACGGCAAAAACTCTTATCAGAACTAGAAAGAAGACACAGTGAAGGTAACAACTACTAAGCTTGCAAGATCCTCTGATCACAAATCTTTTACTCTATTGGAATAAATTAAAATTATGTTTTTGAAACTCATATTCCAACCCAACCCAATTCTGGAACATTAGCATAAAATACATGTAGACACTTTCAAAATTGATAAAACGTATTTCAACACTTTGAGACGAAGTTCACATTGCAGATTATTAATGAGCCATTGTAAAATTTGAACTATGTTCTAAATTAACTGACCATTTGTTGCTGAATCTTTTTTAAATAACGGACATCTTGCTTACCTGAATCACATTCAAATTCAAAAAAATTTAATACTTGTAAGTCATCAACTTTAATCAAATTTGTTTTTTAAGATGTTGCATATTCCTGTTCCTTGATTTTAATTTAAGCAATTGTGGGAATAAGATCACTGGAATCATATTTATTCAGGCGCCGGTTATAAATCCACTTACGAAAGGAGTAGGGAAACTCATATGCCCATCTCGATTTAGAGAAAGCCTCTCTCCCTCTAGTTCCCGTAACTCCTTGTACAACATGGGACTGGAGAAAAACCTCACGCGATTCAAGGCAACGATTGCAAGTGGACCTACATTTAAAGTACATTCCCAACCACTGATCTTTTCTCTGCAACCCCTGAACCGGCAACCTCCGGAGTGGTAGGACAAAAAATTTTGGTTAAAAATGTTCCTTTTTATCTTCCGTCCTTAAAAATTTCCTTAATATATCTTTTAAATAAAAAAAGAACCATGTCAATATCTTTAGTCCTACAAAAGTTATTAACATTTTTGTGGAGTCACTAGAATATTCAATTGGAAAAAAATTTCCCTCCAAATGTGTTCCAAGCAGCAGCTCCTCACTTGCATTTGGATCTTATTACCAGCGGTTGGTGATTTTTCTCTCACAACGCCCCCCGTTAATAAAGCAACTAAAAGCCTGATTAATACACCTCTTCCTCCCAGAAAGTGTAATAAAAATTTGACGGAATGTGTTGTGTACTTCTTGCTCCCTGGAAGACGAATAACAATTATTGATTAGACTTTCTGGGAGGAAGAGGTGTATTAATCAGGCTATCGCCCCCTCCCCCTTTCCCCCGCCAGGTTTGTATCTAGAACAGGCTGTGATAAACTATTATTACCAGTAATATAAATATGGAAGTGACTATTTGCTCTTATCGTGTACTTAAGTGTAGTTCCGTGTAGTCCGTGAAATTTGAACTTGTACTTTCCGTGTGCTTCCGTGAACTTTCCGTGTACTTCCGTGTTATTTCCGTGTAATTTCCGTGCAATTTCCGTGTACTTTTCGTGTAATTTTCGTGTACTTTCCGTGTATTTTTTGGATATTGAATTTGGCTTGCTGATTTTGACT
This sequence comes from Leptarthrus brevirostris, assembly GCA_964036015.1. Taxonomy (NCBI): domain Eukaryota; kingdom Metazoa; phylum Arthropoda; class Insecta; order Diptera; family Asilidae; genus Leptarthrus; species Leptarthrus brevirostris. Next base: position 135,864,384 of record OZ038372.1, on the reverse strand, counting down.
TGATTGCCTTGGATTGTTTTATTTTCTTAGATTTATGTAATAGCCGTATTCCCCATAGGAACACTTTTGAGAATGTGCGTCACCGTATTGCGGAGACGCGATCGTTTGCTCCCCGTACATTCGACTCTGTGAGAGCATTCAGTGGACAAATTAAAGAAAATATCCTTGATCTTGTTCATAATGATCCCCAAATTAGTACTCGCGCTATTGCCGCAAGATTGGGAAATGTATCTCACCCACTGTACACAGAATTCTACGGAGAAATAGGATGCATCCCTATCGTTTCCAGCCTGTTCAACAATTGCTTGAAGTGAACTATTTTCATTTTGCGCATAGTTGCTGCAGCGGATTCTATTTACCTAGTGATATATCTATATATATATATATATATATATATATATATATATATATATATATATAAATAGAAAATATTTAATGCTTATAAAACATAACTTATAATAAGAAACTATTGTAAATTTGAACTTCCATTTCCGTTACTAATCGATCAGGTTTTGACTCGGCCTGTGCTTACTTAGTTGCAACTAAGAATAATATTTCTAAAGCAGTAGACTGTTCTCGCTTTTGTTTTCTTTGGCCTGTCTAGTCCTAATCGTTTCAGTAGGTACGGCTCGAGAATATAATACTTGAATAAATTAATCATTATTAATTTTGGAGTTTATTCAATTACTCAATTACATACATATCACCTAGAAAACAGGATTTTGGGACCATACGTGCTTCCTAGGCTTAATGGAGATATGTATCTAGAATTTTTACGTCATACAGTTCAGGATGCCTTTGATGATTTAAATCTCGCTGTTCGTAGATGTATGTGGTTCATGCACGATGGAGCTCCACCACATTACCATGTTCGAGTCCCAAATTTTTTGATGTAAACTTACGGTGTTCGTTGGAGGAGGTCCAGTTTCGTCGCCGGCCCGATCCTCAGATCTGAATCCGCTTGAGTTTTATTTCTTGTGGTCATATTAAAATTATGGTTTACTCCCGTCCAATAACTTCAAGGGAATAGCTGTTGGATAAAATAATTTCGGCTTGTGAGACAGTGAGAGGTTGATCGAACTTAGGCAAGACAAGGCATTATAAGGTCCTTAAGACGAAAAGCGAGGTTGTGAATTCGTCGAAATGGGGGTCACTTTGAACACCTTCTACCCTTATACTTAAACGACCGTCTGAGCTAACGTCTGAGCTAACGTCTGAGCTTTGAAACACAAGAAATCTTGTAAGAGATTTCCCGCTTAAGTTTAATGGTAGAAATGTTTTTCCAATTGAGTATTTCAGTGACTCCACAAAAATGTTAATAACGGATAAAGATATTGACATGGTTCTTTTTTTATTGAAAGTGACGTGCCAAAATGAGTGGGGTGATAGATCTCAACTAGACAAACAAAAAATTGTATGGAAAGGGGGGGGGCAGTCTCAACCGTTTGGGAGTTACAGGGTGATTAATAAATTTCAGTTTTTCATGGTATGCACATTACTCTTTTATTTTTATCTCTTGATCTACCGAATACAGACACATAAAACAAACGCACCCCCCACCCCCCCCCCCTGCCATACAATTTTTTGTTTGTCTAGTTCAGATCTATCACCCTACTCATTTTGGCACGTCAGATCTGAAACACCCTGTATATCTTCGAACCTTTATGGTAGGTTATACCAGGAGGTTTTGTGCGCTATAAAAAAACTCGATCCTTAGGCCCATATAAAAAATTATAATGTTAACCTATTTTAAACATATTTATACACATATTTATAAACTACACCTAACACCGGAGTTCTAACCAAACTAATAAGCGCACTAACACTAGGAATAACATGAAGTTAATATTTATTTATAGATAAATAATTAGCCTAAATAGATAATGTTAAAGCTTAACACTAGACTTAGCTGTTGTATCCCGTATTATTCACGTTATCTTCTCCGTGTTGGAGATCCTATTTTAATATGTCGCTATAGCGTCTTCACTTGATTGATCTTGAGTGGATCCTTTGACAAATTCACAGGTCAATACCGTATGGAACCTTTAAGGTTATGATCGCCTGGGCACGGTCCAGTTGATGATTTATATCTTTTTAACTCGTTTCGTCCTTAGTGGCGTCTCTTATGTTCAAGCCCATTTTATTACGGTTACCGTAATAACCCTAGATCTAACATTTTAATATACAAAATTGAATCATTTTATTAGTCTATCTGTCCCAAAAGGGTGTTTTATTTATTTTATGTTACTTTTAATACTTTTTAAATCTTCCTTTTTGTTATTTTATATCCCGTAACTATTTATTTCTCACTAGGTTTTAATAGGTTTTAATAATTATTTTATTTCTTTCTGTGTCTAAATTCGTAATACTCACTACTGTAAGGTTTTAATTTGCACAATGATTTTATTTAAACCGTAAGTAACAATTATACTATTACATCAATTTTTTTTATAAACGTGGTACACTTCTTGGGAGCTTTCACTAAAAGGAAGTACTAATCTCACAAAACCACCTGGTAGGGCAATCTCTAATGGAGAACGGAACATTCCTCCAGCCATCATTGTTTTGATACTTTCATATTGTTGATAAGGCAGTTCATTTGACAATTCGAATTTGTATTTGAATTTTTACGTTATTTTGAAAATTTATTATTTGTGTTTTTCCTCCGAAAAATCACATGTTAGAACCTAAGATTCAAAAAACTGGTATTCCAGTTAGGCCTGTTTCTTCCTCATTTAACTCTCCCTCACAAAAGCTAAGCATATGGTTGGCAAGTAATTTACCCTCCATTATTGATTTTAAACCCAAATATTCGATTAAGAATTCAATTGACAAAATTAAAACTATAAACATTCCTTTGATGTCAGTAGTTTGTTTCCGTCCGTACCCGTTGAAAAATGTCGTCAATTAGTTATAAAGAAGATTAGTAGTAAGATTCATGACAAAGCCAAATTGACTGAATACGAAAAATTAGTAAATTTGAGTTTTTGTCAAAACTATTTTCAATTTAATGGTAAATATTATATTCAAAAAAATGATTTGACAATGGGATCGTCTTCCTCTCCTTTTTACGGAGAACTTTTTATGGACCATTTATAAAAGTCTTTGTTTTCATTAAATACAAATTTATTATCATAGGTATAGGTTGTCGATGATGTATTTTGTATTTGGACAGGAACTGAGCTACAACTCCATAATTTTTTTAGATAAAGTTTTAAATAAATTGGACGATAACATCAAATTTACCGCTGAAGTAAGTAATAAAGCAATAAATTTTCTTGACTTGACGATCAGCATTAAGCAAAAGTTGTTAGATTTTAAGATATTTAGAAAAGAACCTTTCTGTGATACTATTATTCCGTTTGACTCTATATATCCTTGGTCCACAAAAATGTCAGACCTGCCTTCCGAATAGTTAGCTGCGGTTAATATGGAGGAGGTTACTGGTCCTGGCTCTGGACTAAAGCTGGCCTGGGTTCCATTGCCGGGGACAAAGAAGGGGTGAAGGTTGTAATTAAGGCATGGACCAAAAAGGAACACTGTAGACGGTGGGACAGCATGGATTCCTGCAGATAGGCTAGGATTCTAGCAGTGACCCAGGAAACCGAGGTTAGTGGCGACAGTGAGATAACTGGATACTCAGTTGCCTCCACTAAGGGAGACTGGGAGGGGACGAAAAGTACCCAATTCTATGTGGTCTGCTTCAGCTAATCTCCAGAGAGGTGTTTTTAGTTAGTAAGAGTCTCACACTAACAGAAGGCACGGGTAGTCCGGTGCTTTTTGGAAGGTTTTCACCTCTCCTGCTAAACAAAAATGTAGTGTCAACTTAGTATGCGTAGCAATGTTTTAATAATCGCTGTTGCCCTTACATTTCCAAGCCATGTTTTACTTGAGTAGTCACAGATCCCTTTAGCGTGTTTTTGTAAATAATGTACAACTAAGTTATCCCGAACGGTCCTACACAACAGTTTTAGCAACCGAAATCGAAAAACTTTACAATCGCACTATGCAATTTTCCTTACTTTTGGTAATCTCAAACTTTTCAGATCCTCTTGTCTCTTAATTGCAGCACAACACATCTACAGAAACAAAAATCTACGCGTGATGTGTATGAAATGTCTTGGCCTTCCGAGAGTAAATTTGCATTTATATTGCGAAAAGGTGTCAAGATACCAATAAAATAATTAAACACTTAGAAGGCCTGCGATGTCACACACTCTAATTTTTACTTGACTCATAAATATGATTTCCCCAGAGAGATTGCGCGAAAAGTTGGAGGCATGAAAACCCATACAAAATGTAAAGCTCCTGCCACTTTTCTTCTCTGGTACTTTCCCTCGATGAAAAGTGCGAGAAAGTTAAACAAGAATAAATTAAATAGGAACAGCCGAAAGGTTTACCTTCGGAGATATCTGAAAGTCATCCAAATTACCATTTTAATTATGCCGAGATGTTTTAATTGCGGTTTAAGATTTTAAATGTAATCACCGTCATCCGCAAAGAGATTCCGGTCCAAAGTTTTAAGTAATTTTGTTAAACTTGTTGGAAATCCACAACACGAACGGAAATTCCACGTGGGATTGCCACCTGTCAGAAAAATTTGCAACTTACAGGTACTTGGACAAGTATTTCTTTGCTGTAAAATTAATTCAAGCTGCCAAGTTTTGCTTGTAGCAAGATATTTTCAAAAGGACGAACATATGGCACACCCATTTGGCCTAATCAATTTCTAATTTTCAACTGACACTGTAACTATCCACGAGGGTTGATAAGGGGGAGTAATTACGTTAACATATGTAAGGCACTTAAACGCGCCCTGAGCTCGTTACGCCCCTAAGGCCTATGCACGCGCCTCTGATTGCAAGGGGTGAAATGCATTGATTCCGGCTATATTCCGATTCAATTTATATGCACCTACGAAAATAAGTTATATAGTTTGGACCTTAAAGGAGTAAGTTACTGTTTTTTTTTGGAGCGTTCAAAAATCACAACCTGAAAAAATTTTTTACTTTTATGTTCCTAGACAATCGTATATAGAGTGTGGCAAGAAAAGCGAAAGATTTGGGCAATTAACTTTTCAGGGTACTAAAACCAATTTACTGTCAAATATTATTCTGTGCCTCGTCCTTTCTGTCTATTGCCAGAATTAAAATAATTAAAAAAATAAAATTTCTAGTTTTGTCACCTCATATATCACTCGAGTGGTCCTTGCCGTTGTGGCAAAAAACTGATGAGGATAAATTACTGAAGGGTCTCTTGCTTTGACTTTGGAGTAATTCCAGGGGCTGAAAGTATGTAGAAATGTTTGTGCAATAAAAAACCCAGCGTGAAATCATTTGCACAGAGGGATACTCAGTGGCTTTTTAAAGGAGCTCCGAGTACAGGAAAATTTATTCAGTTCCTGCAACTTGAACTGCAGAAGGACAATGGCGCTGAGAGTGTTCGGTAATTTGAAGGGACCTGAACAAATTAAACATCTCCACCCTGGAAATCTGGTGCAATCATTACTTCAATCGAGGCAAAAAAAAAATAAAATAAAATAAGAAATATTAAACTTCCAGAATTATTTATTGCTGCAATTAGGAATTTTGTAAAGGAAGGGTGCATATATCCAGAAAGTGATTGCTACCAATGGAGGTAAAATATTTTACATTCGTTTTGAAAGGAAAGGGAGTTTTCAAAGGACCAGCACTAATTAAGTCACATCTGAGTCTGCTTTTTAGACAACAAAAAAACTATTACATCGGGGCTTTGTTAAATGTTCTAAAATAGAAAATAATTCAATTTTAAAAATCTATTTCGGAACCCGTTTATACATGGATATTCTAAACTTTAAACATATTTTGCTTGGTGAATGAAGTTAAATTTAGAGTTGGGCGTAATTAGTTACATTTGTAATTTCAATACAATTGCATTGATTACAATTACAAAGTAATTACAGTTACATAGTAATTGTAACTACTTGCTACTACAATTGCATGTAATCGCTGTCCATAGACTAAAATGTACTTGATTCTTATATCATTAATCAGCTAGTAATAAAAAATAGTAGGTATATTAAACAGCAGTTACAATTTAATCGCGATTACAATTAGTCACAATTGCTAAGTAAGTACAACAAGTTTGTAATCGTAATCAATGTAATTGTACGAGTAGTAAATTACTAATCTTACTGATTACTTCAAGGCTCTACAACTTTGCAAATTTTATACCAATTTGTATGATTTGGTCTTTATGTTTAGGAACAATATGTTCAATATCCAAATTTCAAATAATTTTTTATAAGAATATTTCTCATCTGATAACGATTTAATACCTCTTATAGTTTTGCTGGTCCTGAAGCAGAAAATGCTCATATAGCACCAATTAGTTATTCCCGTTTCAAATATAAATAATTTTTATGCGTAAATTCTGATCATCAGCTCAAAAATCTATTCTATACAGTTTCATCGAAAGAATACCATGAACCATCAAGATATTCTGACAACTAAATTGAAAAATGAATCTCCTTTGGGAATTGTCGTACAGTCTATGCTTCAGCGAATTGGGATAGATATCTGAGAGGAAAGGTGGAGAAGTCAGCTACTTCCTGAATTCTGCAGGATGGATCTGATAACCTCTCCTCGATCGTTCATATCGCGACTTATACCAAACTTTATCCCCGAATAATTGAGTCAAGAGTTTGTGCACATTGCGTGCTAATTGGACCTACGCCGCTGTGGATGTCACCACTTTAACTAACTAACTAAAGAGGAGCCGATTGCTTATCGTTTAAGTAGGCCCTCTATAGGTCCTCATATGGACATACCAAAGCGGTATGTCGGCTTAGAAACAGTACCAAGTTTGCCTGATAGCAATATAACGTTGAATTTAGGTTTTTCACCGCAGATACCAAACCACACCTTACATTGGTTTTCAAACCGTCTATGTACCAGACAAGTTCTTCCTGGGAGACAGGAGGAAGATCCAGTCTTCATTTTTAACCTACCTCCTAAAAACAAAGAGGTTCTAAGTTCGACGTGTATTTTTCTTTATTTTTTTTTTGTCTGACCGGGCATAACTTCGTAACGCGTTGACCGATTTCGATGATTCTTTTTTGGTTGGGTAGAGTATGTTCACCGATTGGTACCATGTCAAAAATTGAAACCTTACTTTGTAACGCGTGGGCCGATTTGGATGGTTCTTTTGCTGTTGTATAGAGTGTGATCCCCCATTTCTAAAAGGAGAATTTTCTAAAAGGAGAATTTGGTACTAAGGCGGGGGTGGTGGAGGGGTAGTCAAACTTCGTAACGCGTGGACCGATTTCGATGATTCTTTTTCTGTTGGGTAGAGTATGCTCCTTGATGATACCACGAGAAAAAAAAATTTAGTAAAATAGTTTTTAAAAAAAAATTGAACCGACTTCACAAAAAGCACTAAAAAGCATAAAATAATGTTTAATTTTATATCTATTACGACATATTGAAGTCGGTGCAAATTAAAGAAACAAAACAACCACCCAACCATAATCGAAGATATTATATAAATTTACCTAAATGTTTCAGCTGAAGGGATCGTAAAGAAGGACGATTAAATACTTTTGTTGTAGTTTGGTTTGTTTCTTTAATTTGCACCGACTTCAATATGTCGTAATAGATATAAAATTAAACATTATTTTATGCTTTTTAGTGCTTTTTGTGAAGTCGGTTCAATTTTTTCATTAAAGAAAAAAAATTACCGCCTTCACGGGGAGGCAGTAATCCCCCCCCCCCCCCCTCCACTATCTTAATCCGGCACTGTTACAAATTGTTTTCACTAATGTCAGAAATATTCGTAAATCGATCCGCAGGAGCAATATTACTAAACAAAAAGATAATGTTCACGTTTATTGGTTTTCTTGCATATTTAGAGACATTAAAACATCATCAAAAAGATGACAGTGGAAGCTAAGATACTTTTTCAAGGATTTTTCCCGTAGGCCATAACTTGCTGAAACTGAACTTGAATTGAATAAAATTTTTCTTAACGCCAAAAAGTTAATCTTTTGAAAGGTTATCATTGGCCTTAAAGGAACTTCACTCAAGCCGACGACGATTCCAAATGGATGGGGTTAGGCCACTCTAGAGGCCGAAAAAATAGGATTTTTGGAGATTTCTTTTTTTCAGAAAAACTACAAAATAATTCGAGATTCCAAAATATGGAGTCTATCAGATATATCACTGACTGTATACAACAATTTTTTTGAAGCGATTAATTTCAAAATAGCGGCTGTACAGCGTTTTTGCGATGACGTCTCCGTTTTTCCAGGGTCCACGGCTAGACAAACAGCTTCTGTAATTTTTGAGTTATGATAAGCCAATGAATTTTTTTCGATTATATATGAGGCCACCAGAACCAGACTGACCCAAGTGAAAATATCAATAATGCGAGTATTGATCAAAAATTGTTTCGAAAAATTTTAACTGCTAAGAACTTAATTTATTTTACACACGAGTTTATATGTGCACTAAATAATTATGAAAAATATGAAGATTTAATTAGTAATTAATTATCATAATAATGCATGTTAAGTATTTTGTTTTTTTTATTGCAGATGGGCCACTATGTTATTAAGCATTTAAAATGTATGACTATGTGGGCCAATGTAAAAGAATCAACAATGGTATTATTGAAATAAAAAACGTTAAATTTGAAACTGGTTTTGAAATTAGATTGTTTTTTTCAAGTTTTCTATAAATCTCAAAATCAAAAATTTTGCACTTGGGCGACTCTGGTTCTGGTGGACTTATGTAATAACAGCTATAGAAGTACGTAGGATTTTTTCGATACATTGATTCTTGGCAAAATGGCGCACTTCTAAAGTGATAAAGTGGAAAATTTGCCTAAAAATTTTTAGAAAATTGTTAATAACAAAGGAAAGGAATAACAAAAAAATACTACGTACTTCCATGGACAATGTATTTTTAAAGATACATTCAAAATTTCAAGTGAATCAGTTGAAAATTGTCTGAGTTATGTTTTCGGCCAACTTGAAAAATACAGGTCTGAGATAAACGCGTTAGAAGTTTTTAATAATAGAAAATCATGAATAATTTTGCAATACCTTTAATCTTAAAATGCGAAAATCGAGTACTTAGAGATTTTTCCCGGCCATAAACTTTTGAGACATCATTTTTAACATCTTAAGGGACTATTCAAAAAAAATAATAAAAGAATCGGTTTTTCGAAAATTCTAGAGTGACCTAACCCCTTAAGGGGTTATAGCCACTTGTGACGAGCGAAAGGACGAGATTTTCTCGATTTTTTTCGGATTTATTTATTTGAAAACGATTAACACTGCCGATTAGTACATGTTTTCAAGTACAAATTTTTTCATAAAAAATTATTTCAAAATGGCGGAGCTGCATCTGTTTTTCGGAAGTGCCTTTTTTTGAGCATCAGTGGCGGCAGTTTTTACAAAAGTTACATTTTCGAAGGTCTCCAATTTTCGGTTTTTCCGCTCTAAAAAAAAATTTCCCAAAAAACTGAAAATCCTTCGTTCAAGCACAACCTATTTTGGTGATGATCGATGTACTAAATTTTGACAAATCGTGTCCACCGCAAAGGTGTTTTTTGAAAAACACGATTCCGAGATAATTGCGTTAAAAGTTTTGATTGTAGATTTTTCGTATGGCCTAGCGGTGAGGCGGTGCAATATAAATGCCTATAACTCCGGCTCTAATGCTCCGATCATGATAAAATTTTCTGAGAATATTTTTGAAGGCTTATTATTAACGATTATATATATAAAATTTTCGATTTTCCGACCCTGACAAGTGGTTATAACCCCTTTAGAACACCGACATTATTCTGCAAATCCCTTATGATTTAAGACTTTTTGTTATCAGCAAAAAAAATCCACTGGTCGCCGAAGGTGCCGTTCAAACCTAAGAAGGAAGGCCAATACCCCACCAACGAATTGGGCCTTATAACAGATGTACATATAGGTCCCAAACATTCGGTAGCAGTTTTTCCTTTTCTTTGGTGATAGAAACTAGACGGCCAGCAGACGGCCTTCATTACGCTAGGTATCACCTACATTCAGCGACCTCTTAAAATGTTTTCCAAAAGAATCCCAATGCCAGCAACACAATATTGTCTTTTTATACCAATCTTATTGCTAGAGATCAGCAGTTTCCTTAATAGCCAGGTAGCATGAAGTAGATTTTTTTTTTGATAGTTATGATGGCTATTTGATCGTTAATATAAAAATAAAAAATCTCATTTCTGACTACATGAGGTATACTAAAAGAGTTTCAGACAACAGGATAATTGGCGGTAAAGTCATATTTCAGCAAAAAACTGTGCACCAAGCATACGACAAAATCGCTTTTAAAAATATTGGAAGGACGTAGAAAAAAGTGAAAACCTTAGAACAGTTATCATATCCAAGTTTTTTTTTATTCGATGTGACCAAAACCTAGAGGACAACCCTTTGATACAAGCTAGACAACAGCCCAGAGACGGAGTGGATTATTAAATTTCTTAATAAAAGCTTACGGGGTCATCTGGTCTCGAACCCGGGACCCATGGATTGTTGGTCGTCCCACTTAACGAATTGATCCAACTCCAACAAAATACTTTATTTAATACTTTAATACAACTTTAATAAAATACTTGTAAAAAAAAGGATTCGACTTATATTTAATTGTATGCCTTTTACAATATGTTCTACTACTTTGCCTCTAATGGGAGCACTTAACTTCCTCTGACATTGGATTAGCATTGATCGATTTAATTCTTATAAACCCAGCGAAGTACTCCTGGACCTAAAATGCAATGTTCCTAACCTAAAGATATAAACTATATTAAATAATAAAAAGAAAATTCGACTTGGATCTGATAGTGCCCATACGGGCTTTGGTCGCTCGCCTTTAATCAGCCTACCTCATTTCCCCTCTGAACTCTACAACTCTTTTACATATCTTTGCAAAACGCATTCTACACATTGATTGTTAAAAATCCTCCGTAAAGCGTGTTTTCAGTTTTGTCTGGTTTCACTTTTAAACTTCTTAAAACTAACTAACTAACTAACTTCTTGTAAAACAAATCAAATTCCATCCGGTTGGCAAAAGTAGAATGGCAAGTCCTTCCTACGTTTAGAAATTTATTAATAATGGAAGAGTACCATCTCGAAAAGCTAAGAAATTCTATTATGTAATTCTAAGCAATGTCCGGAATAGAAGAAAAAATTTCCGCAAAACGTGACCAAAATTTGGAATATCGTCGAAAACCTGGCAGGAAACCACACAATTGGAGGCCGTTTTGTATCTTTTTCCTTCGCTATTCTATGAGTTGTTACTGTTTGTCATTTTTCTTACACTTCACAAGGATTTTCCAGTAAAATTTTATCCCCTGGGAGAGTATGGGGTGTCCACTACTTCGGTGGCCCAGATGAATATTCCCCGGAACAAAGGAGTAATAATCGCCTGGATAGGCGATGTAAACAGAAAATGTTTTGATTTATGCCCGATGTGTCAAGCCGAATCATTTTATGATTTATTGATTAGCAATGACTTGCCAAGGCTCCAACAACGCATCTCAAATCACAAGTTTTTTTTTGGGGTGACAGAGGGATTTGATAGAAATTAATTTTCCTGTCATGGAAGATTAAGGCGAATAATTCAAGGATCCTAATCTGTTTTCTTTTGATGAAAGTGGGAAGGGTGTGCAAAAGTCACCTCTGAGGTAAACCATAAATCTGGGACGCGGATTTCACAATATTGGACATGTTGTATGATGGGAATCTAATCGAGGTAGATAGTGGAAACACAAACTTTTTTATCTAGTCAAGACTTATATTACTCAAGAAGATTGTTATATGTTCGCTTTAAGCTTCGGATAATAAGACTTTTATTTGTATTTTTTTCTCACATTTCTTGATTTGTTTTTTAAAAATTTCTTAATTTCTGCTTTCTAAGGGGCTGATTATACATTTTTCTAAACTACTTCCCCCTTGTCGGAACAAGGAGTTTGCTCTTATTGAACACAAAAGGCGTGCGCCTGTTCCTATTGTTTTGGTACACTTAATTCAATTTCCTCACGAGTTGCATACATAAACGTTTCTGGTAAAAACCGCGTGTCGAACACGTGTCAAGGATGATTAAATTTGTGCAATATACTTGTTTACTTAATCAATCGGAGTACCAACGTACACTGATCCCTTTTTTAGAACTTGCAAAAGATTTCTTGGCAAATATGACTCGCTTTTATGTATAATAGAGCCACAAATGTTAATATCATTATAAAAAGATATAATATAACACAAAGATTATTTTTTTTTTAATTCAAAGATTAAAAATACCAATTAATTCATTATTCTAGACTTTTAGATTCTATGCAGCAAAGCAATAGTGAGTCTGAGGCAAGAAAGTAAGTCGCAGCCGCCAAAATGTTACGAATCTACATAACTTGAATCTAATCGTTAAAAGCGGAAATTTTACAATTTACAAATTTTTTTACATATTTTATTGATGCGGGAATTGCATGCGAATATAGCTTTATTAATGTGGCGTTATAGCGATGTGAATGCTTTAGAAACAACATAGGTCTGTCTATTTACTCGAAAGTTTTTTAAAAAAAATAAAAGATTTCGTCCGCACTGCGTCTGTTTACTTTTGAACTTGAAGAAATTTGACAGTCGAGTAATTTCCCATAGTACCAAAATTTTACGCACGTTGATGAGTGTGGAAAAAATTTTGGCAGAATTCTTCTTCTTCTTTTATGTTTCACAATTTACAGCTGATTTATATTTGGCTAGTTACAGCTTATAAATAAAAATTGAAGTAAACACGGGTAACTATTAGCTTTTTTCGTAAATTGTTATTCATTTTTAATTAATTTCTGGTAAACGCACTGGTCTTTGCACTGAAATTTACTTTTGACAGTTCTTCAGTTAATAATAATAATAATAATATATATTTCAGGTTATAAGTACACAAGATTTATAATCTTTTATACGCACTAAATACTAATCGGATGTTAAATTAATACTTAAAAAAATAAAAAATAAAAAAAATCGAAACAAAAATAAATGAGAATAATATACAAATAATTATACAATAGATTCAAAAGTATTTTAACAAGGTGGGTTTAACTAACACACATCGAATCAACCATTTTGTTAATAGTAGTATGAGAAAGTATCTAAAAGCCGAGAGAATCAGCTAAGTCTAAGCAAGGGAAACAATTATAACGTTGTCATCTGCCGGTAACATCAATGTTGCTTGGCATAAAGAGCAGCCAGAATGCTCAAAGCTTCGTCAAAACGTCGCAGATTCCAAACAAACGCGTTACGTATACCTAGTGAATGCCAATCAATTTGGAACTCTGGCCTGAGTTCTAAATCTTGGCCTTTGAGGTCTAATCGCAGTACAGCGAACAATTGTGGTGACGGAATAGCTCCGACTAAAAAAGTAGGCTCATCTACAATTATAAGACAAAGGTTTCCCAACAGCAAAACACTAATTAGACTGCATGATCTTACGCGGCGCGCGAAACTTAACCCTCACAGGAAATGGCGAACAATTAGTTGTTGGTTTAAAGTGAGAGTGCGGTGCTGAAGTGCCGCGGCTAGTAAGGCCTATTATGATAACCCTCACTAGTCCCTACGTCTACCTGTTTCCTTTAAAAAAACAACTAGTGGGAACAGCTGATTTTCAACTACTAGGATACAACAAGGAGATCGATATTGTGCGACTGGCGATGATGACAATTAGTTAAGGTTTTTGTATCCACATACCTTTCAATTCAGCCTGGAAAAGTGGTTAGTTTACTTGGTGGTATGATGGCAATTTCGATGCCTCTGCATTCCAGACTAGTGCACTCTTTAGAATAGTGTGGAACATATAGGCTTAATTTTTCTCGACCCTGTTTAAAGTGTTGAAAGCCTGGACGATGTGACGTCAGAGTCAGTTCAGGTTACACTAAGGTTTCTCTTATAGTCGAGTGTCCCTTTCCATAGTGCGCGATTAAGAATCGCTATGGGATAATTTTTAAAAACTTGATTATGGTCTGGAAAACAGTAACCACTGATATCGTAGATTGACTGAAGCTATCACCCAGCTATTTGCATTCAACGTATAGTATCAATTACAACGTATAGTATCAATTGCCGTATAAAAGCCATTCTTAGAAAGTCTTTATATCAGTACAGGGAATCAAACATAAGTGTAAGTCAGTATCGTTGGTTTCTCTATGAAATGTTAAGAAGTGCAAAACGTGAGACTACTCTGCAGACCCTGTAGTACTCAATTGAACCCCCCCCCCTCCCTTCACACACACAAATACTGAATAGACGTTGTTTAAATGAAAATAGTCAAGGGCCCAAGGTCCACCCTTAAGAAGCATACAAACTGTTGTCAGTCTGTATGCATCTAGTGGTGCTTCTTAAGGGTGGATCTTGGGTCCTCTACTATTTGCATACATAAACAAGGTCTATCCAAAAGTCTTTGTGAGTGTTTGTGGGGGGGGGTTCAATTGAATACAATGAATAAATAAATGAATACAAATGAATGAATAAATTTAGTGAAACACTTTTTGTCGCATTTGCTAGCAGAATATCTGCCGAGTAATCAAACAATCGTTCCACCAACTTGGAAAATAAAATTAAACGACTTCTCGTACTCTTGGTTTCACTATCTCGAAAACCGTCAGTACGGCTCCAATGAACTCCAACTCCTGCAGCGAAATGCAACAACCATCGAACGTGAGAGTATGATCCCCAGCAGCTCCCGCTCCATCCTCCGTCGTTGAACATCGCCAACGTCACAAATCGGTCATGGTTAGGGGCATAATTTGCGCCAGCAGCTAGAAACTCTTAGTTTACGTGAATCAGGGAATAAAAATCAACCAATTAATATACCGGCGCGACATCCTCGGGGCTGTAGTTCTTTCCTGGGTAGCTCTTCGGAGAAATAGAATGGACATTTCAACAAGATTCTGTGCCGGCCTACAGAGCGAAAACGACTAATGAGTGGTGCAAAACTTATTTTCCGGATTTCATCATATCTGCTGAATGGCCACCGTGCTCGTGGAATCTAAACACAATGGATTATATTTTGGAGGCCAGAGCTTGTGCTAAGCCCCACAATAGTTTGGAGAGTTGACGAACATTTTTAATTCCATAACGCTTTCAAAAGATTGATTAGTTTCACTCAGTCAAAAGTTCGACAGATCGAAAGTTACCAAACGCGTCGGAAAGATGACAAAATAACAGCGCACCCTACTCCGTTGCGCTCATGACGTCACAATTTCCACTACATAAAATAAATTGTTTAATTCTTTAACAACAATGTGATATAATTTGATTTTAGATGTAAACAGTAGTTTTTGAGCTACATCGCGATACTGTATCCCCCGATTTCGTTATCATCGGGGTTTTAGTAATGTCTCCAGTATCGGGTGTTATTTTACAGACATATTTACATCAATAAAAAACTTAATTCAACTCCACGTAACCTTGAAAAAAGCAAAGGGATGCCTCACCACCGTACGTTGTATGCAATACACGAGCCCATCGCCTCTATGTCCCGACAGTTCAATGAATTTTCCACCCACAGTGAGTTCGGACGCTCCAAGCAGCAGGTGAAGGCCTAACTTCAACTAATAATTGATTAATGAATAAATCATATATCTTAAGTTTAAGTGTCAACCATGTTTCTTTGTTGTAGTAGCCAGTCCTGGCGAATTTTCAAGAATAAATAAATAAATACCCCCACTACATATATTAGTTGCCTTTACAAAAGTACCTGTTTCCAGTGTGTAATCTACTTAAACTCCGAATAATCTATGTAATTCTAACATTATTTTCAAAATCTTTCTTTTGTATTCCTTCGTATTCTTGGGGCTTTCCTTTAAAACCCCCGACTATATGATGACGCCCATAGACATCCTGGAATTTGTATGACTGCGTAATAAGTTTGGAAGAGCAGTTTCCTAAATTAGTCATAGTTTTATTGAACTATCAAGTGTAAGGTCAAAATTCTGTTCTTATTGCATGTTTTGCGACATGAAACCGTAAAACAGGAAAAGGACATCATCATTAGCTCGTTAACTCGTCAGGCCTCCCCGCTGTGAGCATGTGGAGCGATTAACACCAGCTCGATAGTATGCTAATGTCAATTTGATGTATGAAAGTACTTTCACGCCTTTTTGTTACCAAATGGAACATCAGAGGCCATCAAGAGGGCCAAAGGGTGTGAACAAATGTTTAGATGATTACTTTGATATGCAAATGTCCAGTCGGTGAATTCACTTACTCCAGGGAGTACTTGGGTGATCCGGGGAGCCTCAAATTGTATTTTCGCCTAAGTGTCCGCTCAAATTTGAACGGAACCGAAGACATGCCAACATTTTGACACTTTTACCTAGTTTAGGGCTTTATTTATGACTCAAATTACGACTATCATGTCATTAGATAGACTGCACTAAAAGGGTTGGTTCCGGCCTTTAATGCTGATTAGGTAAAATACTGCCGCTGTCTTTCAATGGTAATTTGAAGGCGGTTTTTGGCATGATTTACGAAATCTAATTAATTAGGAGAAAGTGCTTATGTATATGTCTGGCATTTATTGTCTGTTTTTCTTATCAAGATAGGTATAGTTTTGGTATAAATTACATTAACAAATAAAATTACAGGAGTTTTGGCATGCTAAATCTGCAGATGTTATTCTAAAGAAAATTGCATCTCTTAAACTTTACATTAACTATAAATCCTTTCTTTATTTGTTAGGAACAAAGTCAACCAAGAAAAGACATTTACTTTTCTCATATCTAAGTCATCTAAGGAGACGAAATCACATGTAATGAGCTTCGTAACTGTCACTAAAGGACACCGCATGAACTTTATCTCGGTAGTATTTTCAACGCTCCTTATTCATGAGCTTTCCTTCAAAGTTAAACTAGTTGGGATTACATCGCTAGAAAAAGTTGTTGGTGGCGCATCAAGAAAGACACTTCTCTTCTGGGGTGAAAGTAATTTCCACCGGTAGTGGTTATTGCTGCAATAACAGAGCTCATATAACTTACTCACTCACGTATCGTAGGTTAACCGTCTAAAGTCCTATTATGTACCTAACAACACTCTGGGGGAACGTTAGAGCTATTACAATTGTATCTGTAATTCCTGGTTGCAAGGAACACATCTTATTGCTCCGCTGAAATGGCTCCACAGAAGAAAGCCACATACACTCAGGTCAATAGTGTCCAATTCTACTGGAAAATTGACAAGTTTCCTTATAGCTTTCTTATTTTGTTATATTGCCTAGGTTGTCCAGTACTATGACTTAATTGTTAAGCAGTAAATACATTGAGAATTTTGTGTTTGACTTTAATGATGTGATTGACATTCTCTTTTTGTTATTTAATTGAATTTGTTGATGCCCTTGGACAGTAAAATTAATTTAGGGTAACTAGACAGAAGTGCTTAAAACAGTAATTAGCGAGGTCCAATTTCAATGGTGGGAAGCCAACGTCCGTTACAGTCCTATCTGATTTCAATTAAGGAAGTATATATTCAAACGTACGTTGTTGGCGGGGTAGCTTCTTGCATCGGAAGGGGTTGTGATGGGGATAAACTACTCACTAAGCAGCTTTATTATCTCGTAGAGAGTGCCGAACTATTGGACTGAGGATTTACGAAATATTAAAGTAACTAGAAAGTTTACAGGCATAAATTTTAAATTTGGAAACTTGGGAGGATGGAACATTTTGAATTGCAGTTTTATGCTTGGCGAGCCCAAATACATTTAGGTTGACTACTTTTACACCTAAAAAACTGATTTTTGATTTTGTTGCATCGTAATTTGTCTAATGCTTTGTAAGGGGACGAAGTTTTTTTTTACTGGGAGAGGTGAAAATCTTTCATAAGATACCGAACAACTCGTGGAACCCGGTAGTGTGATATTCTTACTTACTAAAAATACCTCTGCGGGGATTAGCTGAAACATATTAGATAGCAGTGGGTCCCTTGCCGTCCTCTCCCAGTCTCCTGGGACAGTGAAAGCATCTTAGTCTGTCTGCAGGAATCTATGTTGTTCCACCGTCTCCAGTATTCCTTATTGCTCCATGCGTTAATCAAAACCTTTACCCCTCCTCTGCTCAAGGCAGTGAAGAGTTTCGGGCCATGAAGAAGTCCGGCCAAGCCTCGGCATGTTCCATATTACTGAGCTTGACTGCCAGTCACTCTACCGGAAGGTTTCTCTTGCTGATTTACTGCATCTTTACGAAGCCCGTTATGAGACCGCAGTTCAATCTACTTCCTGGATTCTAGACGGCCTCTACATCCTCAGTCGGATACCAGATCGTCGTGAGGTTTCATCAGTGCAAGTGACTCTCCACTTGGATGTATGAGGGTGTGTGATACACTGGTTTTGGTTTCTTAATTTCTTCAATATGATATTTTGGTCCAAAGGTTCCCCCGTGACAAGAACTATTATTCTTCTCCTGTCTTTAATAACATCCATACGGTCCACTTTCAAGTTAGCTCCTTGCCAGAAGTTGGTCAGCTTTAAGCTTTTTAAGGCCCCAGACCATCCTCCAGGGTCACCGAGTTCAACCATATATCCCCGACGTTTTCAGAAAGGGAGTCTATAGCCCACAATATTGTCTCCTTAAAAGTCCCTAGTTAAACCGGCTCTGCCCCCCTTCCCTACTCGTCTCATTGAACCCACGACGCAGGTCCTTCGCCCCCGCCAGGGAAGCCGTCCCTTTTATCTTGCGTACTTCCGAAGACACTTACCCTCGGCCTGCGCCGGTATATTCTTGTGCCTACGGTTATGAGCCACCTTCCGCACAGAAGATGTTGTGGCCTGTTGGTAAAATTATTGGTACCGTTCTTGCTTCCATCTTAATCGTCCTGTCGCCTTGATTCATCTTTGGACGTTCACCATCCGTTGAGGTTTCCGGTTGTACAGTCTTTAAATCTACACCTCGGAACCGATTCGCCGGATCCGCATTTTTGGGTGACGCGTGAGTTAAGAGGGATTTGTTGAATCTCTCGACCATTTGGTTGACCACTTTCGCGTCTCTCTTAGTGACTCTTTGTCGTCTTCTCCTATCCTTACTTTTCTTACGCTTGAGAGATTTAGTCTCAATCCCAGAGCCAGGGCATGTACCGTCTCCAAGATTAACTGCAGTTAATCCTTTAAATATCAGGTGTGCATCTCCTACTGTGCCCGTGTTTCCGAAAAACTCCTTAGAGTCTACGAACTCTGAGACCGCCGCACCTAAGGAAGTGCTAGTTAAAGGGACGAAGTTAAATCGACTTTAAGGAATGGAATAATCCTTAAGATACTTCTTCTTTAGAATACTTCTCCGCTCTTTTGGATGGATGGAACAGTAAGGAATTTAGATTTAATCCGCATCTGATTGGAAATTGTTAGTATTCCTCTTTTTTATCAATATGTGTTTTAACTTTTTATTTTATTTAGTAGGAAACAGAAATTTTATTATCGGTGGTTTTGATCAAAATTATAATAAATGCATAATTCGGTGTCTTCTCACCAAGGGGAAATGCCTTTTATGATCGATTGAACAGTGTGGAGGGGATTTCCTGTTTTTTAATCGACTTCCCGGAAACTAGAAAGTTCTAAGTTTGAAGCATATTTTTTATTTTTTTACTGTATGACCACGCATAATTTCGTAACGCAGGGATCGATTTCAATGATTCCTTTTTTGTTGGGTAGAGTATGCTCCCAGATGGCTACCACGTCAAAAGAAGTCTAACTTAACGCGCGGACCAATTGAGATTTAGATCTGTGATGTATAGAATATGTTCCCCATTGGAACATGGCAAACATTTTTAGGATGCCTCCATCCAGGTGCGGAACTCAACTTCATAACGGGTAGACCGACTGCAATGATTCTTTTGTTGTTGTATAAAATATAATCCTCCATTGCTACTATGAGAAAAAATTTGGTCTTTGGGACGGGTTGGGCGATGGGGTAGTCTACCTTTTTAAAGCGTGGACCGATTTATATAATTTTGTTTTTGATGCATAAAATATATTCCTAAATAATCTCATCTTAAAAATTTTTGGGTGGATGGGTTGGTCAGAGGGGACGAAACCAACTTTGTAACGCGCAGACCGCTTTGGACGATTATTGTTCTGTTTATGATGTATGATCCTCCATTGCTACCATGAAAAAAATGTGAACCTTGGGTGGAGTGGGGGAGCGGTAGGCTCACTTCTTAGCGTGTGGAGCGCTTTCTACAATTCTATTTTTGATGTATCAAATATTTCCCCCCTTTGGTAGCATGTCAAAAATTGTATAGTATATTAAGGGTTGTAGCAATAACATGGTATCGCGTGTATCGCGTGAATGATTCGTTTATTGCTGAATAGAATAACTTTCTTTATTTGTATAATGACAAAATGTTTGGCTTAAGGTAAGAGTGGAGGGGGAACTAGCTTCGCAAGGCGTGAAGCAATTTTAATGATTTTAATTCTGTTGTACAGAATACGTTTCTTCATTGGGTAACTACGGCAAGAGAAGAAATCAGTTACCTCACTTCGTAATGCGTGAATCAATTTGATTTGATTATCTTTAGCTGTATAGTTGGCGTACTAGCACCATGGTAAGAATAAGGGTATGAAAGGGTGAACGTAAATAACTTCGTAACGTGTTACTGGTTTTTGGATGAATATGTTTCCTTTTTATAGAGTGCTCTACCTCTGCAACTGTTGAATTTGCTTTGTTCATACGAGCAGTATTTTTATAGAATTAGAATTAATTTTATTTGATTTTAAATTGACTTTAAGTTACTCGCAAATAATTATTTATTATTTTTTGCTCATTATTTGAATTTATAATAATTATTTTTTATTCGATCTTGCGTTATTTGATAATCAAATAATTATTCGTTATTTGATGAATTATTTGCAAATAATTAAAATGCAGATCAGTTTGAATGGCCCATTCAGCAAACCAATGAAACAAGAAACTATAATTTAGCTATAGTTTATACACCAGTTGGTAGTTGGCCCACATGTTTGAACAAAACACCCCATTGTGTGTCAATTGTTACGAACGTCAGGGAATCGATAGATTTGCATCATCACTTACCTTTTCATTTTTAGCGGCAACATTGGCTTCAATCCGGGAATTTCTCTATCTTACTGGTATCCATGTTTGGACGTTTTTACAATTCGACGAATAGCTTTGCTTGTTTGGCAAATCGAAGACTGATTTTGATAATAACTCTTAACATCTTGTAAGCATTGTTCCAATGTTAAACGCTACATTATATACGCTATATTATATTATGCTATACTATACTATAAATAAAAGCCAAAGGTGCTATCACAACTTTTGGATAATGTTGTGACCATGTAAAATTAATCTTAAACGACCAGTGTTAATGTCAAATCTATTGTCTTCGGCGTCGCTGAGGTAATTAATGACACTCCCAATGTCGTTATATAAAGTTGGGGTAAGACACATCTAGAAGTGGGATAGAAAGGAAGTGACATGTAATAATAATCAAAATAGGTCGAATTAGTGTTGAATGTAAAATTGTAGTGGTCGCTGAGATGAATAATGACACTCCCAATACCGATAGATACTGCGTAATATGGAGTGGGTTTTGGAAGCTAGTACGCCGGGGGAGAAGGGGGAGGTGGAAGCATCAGAAGTGGAGGTAAGGGACTTTAACGCACTAATACCACCTCTCCTCACCCGATTTATCCACGGAACCATCGATAGACATTACTTCACGGTGCTGGTATTAGCACTGAAGGCTCATGGTTACTCTAAATCCCCGGATCTTTTCTATTGTTCGCCTTCTATGCTCACTCAGGTAATAGTTTCACAAACTCCATTCCAGGCCTCGTGGGAGTGAAGCATAAGAGCGTTCGTATGCTTAATACGCCACTTAAAAGCGATGGTAAGTTTTTCCTGATCTTAACAAACCGTATGGAATAATACATTCTCCGGATCTTACACCGCCTCATCCGAAGTTTAAAGGGCTGGCGATTCTTAAAGCAATACGTCGGTACACCTTTGTTAATGTTTTCCTGTAGTACTTCACCTCCATAACCTATGTACAATAGTATTGAGGTTACCACGCTAGCTAGAAATTGTCTCTTCTGTGGTCTAGGTCCTCTGATGTTTGGCATCATACGCGATAATGCCGCTATAGGCTTATCTGCCTTTCACCAGTACATTCCAAGTGTTTTTTTTTTAATTTAACGTAAAATCTATCATCGCCCCGAAGTATTTATGGCCTCTTTTGATATCATTTCATCATATCCTACTGTGGCTCTCAGAGCTTCAATTTTTTTTTACTGCTGATTAGCACAGCCTCCAATAAACGCTCTGCCAGCTCCAGCCCATCGGCCTCCAACCACCTTTTAATGATTTGAATGGACTCGTTGGCAGCGTACTCTACGTTGTCCAAATGCTTGGAAAAACTTCGACTGCTATGCCGTCAGCGAATCCAAAAATTTTCGCCGCCCTCCCTGGTTTCGTGACTCTTAGAACATCGTCGTACATTATACTCTACAAAAGTGGGCCCAGCACAGATCCCCGCTGCACCACAGCGGTTATATGGTATTCCCATGGACGTTTTTTGTGACATAGCAGAGCTTTAGACCTGCGAAGTAGTTTTTCAAAAGTCTTCAAATATACATTGATCCATTCAGCCTTTGCGTGGATGTCATTATATGCACCCGGTTAGCAGAGTTGAAAGCATTTTATACAACGAGAGTGATGGCATCGCAGTAATTTTTATTACCTCCATTCCACCTTCTTTCCTCTATTGCGTTTGCAGCCAGGTTTACGATGGTATCAATTGTATAAATGATGGAACGACCCACTCGAAATCTATATTAATGTTACCATAGACCTCCTGCTTCTTCCACGATCGAGAGCAGTCTGCTGTATATGATTCTCTCAAGCAGTTTCCATATTGTGTCCAACAAACATTATGCGATCTTAGGAAAATTCTCCTGGTGCCTTTTCTCCTTCCGAGAGCAGCACCAACAACAAAGGTTTTCCATAGCTTGAGGAAAACCCCTTCTTCTATACATGCGTTGCCGCTTATAGGGCTATGTTGGGGACACCATCTAGTACTAGCGCTTTATTGTTTCCCATTCTAACGCTTTATTGTTTCCCATTCTTGCGAAACCCTGAATAGTTCCTCTGCTGTTACCGCAGGTATCGCTTCTGTATCCTGCACCTTCTCAATTGGAGCCGTGTATTGTGATTGGGAAGGGAAAAGCGTGGTCACGATTTTCTTCAGCAGCGTCGGACAGTTAATCTGTGGGCACTTTCTTGCTTTGAGCTGCACAGCTACAGTCTGTAAACTCCACCCCACCCTAATATCTGGAAGAAGTACTTCCCACCCCCATCTCTAAGAGGTTGTTGAGGTGAATAATGACACTCCTAATACGGTTAGTTATTGTGTCGCTTAGGTTAGATTAGAAGGAGTGACATATATAATCAATCAAAAATGAAGAGCACTTACCTAAAGTCCGGGAAATACCGGGTAAACGGTGCTAATCTTTTACAAAGCGCCTTAACTTCGTTGTTCTTCAATTAAATTTGAAACTCAAATGAACTACCATGTGGTTCCTTCAAGAGTCTGAATTTTTGTAAATAAGCTCACACCTTAGTTTTGGTTCTCCGACATTTGAACAACTACCAACGTATAAACTCGTGTGAAGGATTCTGCAATTAATTACTTTTTGGTTTGATGAAATAAAAGTTGCCAGACTGATTAGTCTTATGAGATTTCAAACTTTATCACAATTGTCATGGGTGTCATTACACGACATAAAATTGCGTGAAAGGCTGCAACCATCTCTAATTATAATTAACCATCCAACGCATTATGGAGGCATTAATACTGTGCTAAAGTGAATAAAAATGAGCGAACTGCAAAGAAGTAATTTCCCGTAACAAAAGTAAAGATAAGAAATAACTTCGTCGTCTTCAATAGTATCAAATTGGGGTCTCGTGATGGAGACACTCGTGTGAAAAAATACAGTATCAGTACATTTAAGTAAGATTCAATTAATATGACGAAGACTAACGATGGTTAACAAGTGCATTCTTTTTGCTATTACAGCATTTGGATGGTCTAAAGCTGTTAAAGACGCAATAGTCTTATTCTCATTACTATGTTAGGTGAGCAGCACCTGAGTGTTGTCCAAAATTGGCTAGAGCTGATATTCTGGCTATTCAAAAAACATGCAAAATTACAAGTATAATAACAATAGGGATTGTCTATCTCGTTAATTATTCTCGTTTGAACGTAATTTTTTACACTCTTGCATCACCTCTCACTACAACAAAAAGTGGTACTCGAAAGATGACAATAGTGCACTTTATCAGGAGAAGAAGGGTGCAATTGGTGGCAGTGCTCCTCTATTCTGGCCTATGATCAATGATCGGCAGCGGGTGTAATTCAATTCTAATCATAACATGTGCACCGGCAGTATTGAGACACGAGACCCGGCAGGATAATAAACCAGCACTTGTCTAGCAGCAGTTAGTTAGTTAGGACCACCATTTATCATGCAACAATGAGGCACAATTTGGCCCACTTTGTCCGCCTCGAGTGTTTGTTGGTTTTCCACCAAACGAAGTGGTTCAATGTTACCCTCTCACATATCTTTCCTGTCCCGATAACCTCCCAGCGTGATTCTTTCAGGACTCAGGAACTCATTCCCCTCGAAATTGGACCGGTATGCGATTTAATGAGGGGATGAAAGTGTTTTGTTGTTGTCCTTGCATTATTTATGATTATGCGCTCTTTATGTCTTCCTCCACTGCTACTTGTTTGCCTTGCCTACTTTTGTTGTACCTTAAGCAAAAGGGGCAAGTTGGTGCTGCGGATCGAGTACCGACTTTGATGGATGGTCGCCGATGATGGGCCTTTGTTATCTCTTTCGCTTTTTGATTGAATTTTGCTTTGAATGGGTCTTTTTTGTAATGTACACGTAAGACAACTGTCGGATTTTTGGTAGCAAAATATTTGCTATTTTGAAGGGTGTACACCGCAGTAAATTCAAGTGAGTACATGTGCTAAATTTTGAATGGAAGGAAGTTATTTCAAGGGCTTGGTGCTCCTAATTAAGTGGATTTTAGCGTATAATCTGTGGTCGATTGATACAATTTTATTTATTCATTTACTGTTTCTATATGTTTAACAATCCTTGAACTTTACAGACATATTTGTGATAATAAAGTCTTTCATTATTTACCGTCCGTGTTCGGGGTAATTCTAACTGGGTTTCACTCCAATCTTCAATAACTCTATCTAACTACTATTCAAGCTGAGTCAATAAGTTATTACTTCAAAACTATAACGTTTTGAAGTAATAACTTATTGACTCAGCTTGAACAGTAGTTAGATAGAGTTTTCTTTAGAGTTATCTTCAGAGAACAGACTGGAAGAAATTCAATCTATTATAATTAGGATATAGTCAGTTAAGAAAAATTATCCAAATACCCAATGGTAAAATTGACTTTTTGAAGATATATGTACAAGAAATCCATTCAGAAAACATAGCAAGAGGCATGAATGCACTCCTACTATGCTATCTAAGACATCGATGAATGGTTCATGGACCTCTGCCCACGACTACTGATTGCCTGGAACTCTTACTGAACAAATACTTTCCCGATTGCACCGATTATTACATCAATTATCACAGAGGAGTAGATCTCGTCGGCAAGAAACAGCTTCTCGTCCTTTGGCATGATGGCATACTGCCGTGGTTAATAGTGAATTACAGGAGAGGAGCTCCATTTTACTGAACCATGTCCATCGTGGAGACGGGCTCTCTCACTCTCTAGTTCCCATAACCCATTGTGGGGTATGGGCGGGGATAAGAACTGACCTACGGACCTACAATTTAAAGTGGATTCCGAACCACTGACATTTTCTCTGCAACCCCCATGGACTTTTTATCGTAAACTGCTGTCAGCAGAGAACTACGATGAGTCACCGTCGGTGGGATTCGAATCTGGGACCTCCGGATTGGTAGGCCGACACGTTATCACTTACTCCACCGACTGGAAACGGGCTCGGGTGGTTTTTATCCCGAAAATTGGCAAAAGGTGCCGTGAACTCGCGAACGATTTCAAGTCAATCACTTAAACCTCGTTTGTGCTTAAGACCCCGAAAAGAGTTCAAGATATCGACATACGGAAGATCCTTGACAGATCCTCGTTATTTCCATCATATCACGCACACCCATGTACACAGCACGTTCATCTAAAGAGCCAATCGACTGAGATAGCTCTGCGCGAGGTAGTACGAAATTTTGAACGATAAATCCATAATAAGCAATGTTCCATGGTAGACTTGTTAGATATTTAAGGAGCTTTTAATAGCGTCCGTACTAAATCTTATCATGAACTTCTCGTAGACTGGGAGTTGAGGGAGGGCTTAGCGATTGTATAGTATACCCATGCTAAGGACTAAAATCATTCAAGCGGACCTCGGAAAGAGCCATCTGACCGGATTTGTATGTAGAGCAATGGCAGATCTACATGGGTTTTCGGGTTCAATACAACCTCTCATAAAGTGTTGTTAACAACAACATTTGAACTTCTCGACGGTTAGGCGCTTTTCCCGGCTTTTCTTTAGAAAGATAGCAGCAGGAGACCTGCTGACCGCACTCCAGACGATTTCACTGTAAAAGGCGCACAATTTTCAAAATCAAAAACGAAACTATATTCGTTAATGTTATTTGTTCATGTTCCACTAAAATAGAAGTACTTTACTTAGTACTTACTTTTTTCAGTAAAGCGAACACTTGTCTTAATAATAAATTTCAATGTAAATTTCCAAATTTTGATTGCAAGTGGACCTACAAGTTAAAGTGGATTTCGAACCACTGACGTTTTCTGTGCAACCCCCATGCCTTTCTATCGTAATCTGTTGTCAGCAGAAAACAAGCATGGGTCGCCGCCGGTGGAATTCGAACCTGGGGTTTTCACTTACTCCACCGACAACTTAAGGTGTATTACAAAACTCAGAAGAGTGCAGAGAACGGCAGGACTGGAAACCATGGATGTCATTGCGTTTTGCCCCACGGTCCCCTTGGTTTTTCACCTCCTGCCTGTTCACATATTAAAGACATCGCATCTGGCAGTGCCGTTAGGCTCAGAGAATTTGAGTGGTGCACCACCAAAGCGTATGGACACAGCAACACTTTAAATATGTTACCAGAGTAATTAACCGCTTTACCTAGGGCTGAGTAGGCTTGGAATAATGTTTTTTATGGTGTGGCCAAGCCTAGTCCCTTCCGCCAAGCATGGCTTCGTCGGAAGGGACATAAGGGTAAGAGGAATGATAGAACTTGAAGGTCTTGCTTTTGCATTGCTACGAGCTAAAAAAAAAAAGAGACGCAGCAGATTTTTTAATTATATTTTAAAAACTTACGGTGGAACCGAGCTTGAAATCCTCATATACACTTTAGATTATTTGTTTAGTATATCATTAAAATTTTTCCTAATCAAGAAGTTAAGAAAATTTTAAAAACCCTCGTGCGCACTGGCCTGGAAGTGACATAAAAAACATTTGCGGGCGGCTCCAGACTACGCTAGCGTTTTCCAAGCAGAGACGTTAGCTATTCTGAATGCGTGCGAGATCAGCTGTCCGCAACATCCCTGTTTCATTGAAAAGTCATGCTGCTATGAAGGTTTTTCAATCAACTGTTCATCTAAATTGGTAGAGAGATGTTACAAGGGACTAACGCGCTTTGGCGACCAACTCACCATAACCTTGATCTGGGTCCTAGTACAGGAGACAATGAGGCCGGGCTCTGGCGGAGTTGGCCACATTCCCCTTGGGACCGTTAAGATTGATATCTTCTCGCACTTTCTATTACCAGCAGAGTCCAGGTGGAGAGGCCAAATGTCCTGCAACATCCTGGCTATACTTTGACAGGAAAGATCTCTTAAAAAGGATCCGAGGGAACGTAGCTAGAAGGACGGCTCGGGCAAACGGATAAGGCGTGAAATCCGTATTAACAAACACTGCCGTAGCTGCAGGAATGAGGGACGAAAGAAAGTCTTTTTCACTTGCTGTACGAATATCTGGGACTAGACCCCTGTCTATGCCCTCAAGATACCAGGCATTCGGTAGCCTCTGTTCCATGCAGTTAAAGGTGATCTGAAGTCGTCAGTGTAGTAAGTGATAACATATCGGCCGGAGGTCCCAGGTTCCAATCTCACCGATCAAGATAAAAAGGCAATGGGAGTTACAGAGAAAAGGTCATTTAAATTGTAGGTCCACTTGCAACCGTTGTCTCGAATCGGGTGAAGTTCTTCTGCCGCCCCATACCCCACAAGGGGTAAGGCGAATTAGAGAGAAGGGAGATCTCGCGGGATAAAAATTGGAGAAGTCCACCACTTGTTGAAAGCCACAGGTTGGATCTGATCGTCCCCCATGCATCACTCACCTCACGACTTATACCTCATATCTTCAAACAATCGAGTCGCAAGTTTCTGTGTTGTAGAACGAGCCAGTCCACCTACATATCACTATAACTAACTAACTAGACCTTCAACGACTCGAGTAAAAAAAGACCCGCCCATTCTTAGCGTGAAACAGACACACACAGTGTCAATACGTCTGTATGGCACCCAAATGAGGCATGAGGTATGTGAGTAAAGATTCTACTTTTCCAAATGCAGCCCACTGCTGGCACGTATCAATAAAAGACTTACAAAATAGTCTTAACGAGGCACGGTAAGCTCAAATTTTCTTTAGACTAAGATTTAAAATGATAACTATAAAATTATTTTCGTAGATTATATCAGTCGAGACCGACCTCTATCTATCTCCAGTATCCCTAGACTAACTTTAGTAGTCGGCAACGTTTGTGCAGTTATAATTAAAATTAACTGGAATTGGAAGTTATAAGAATATAAAAAAACACATTTCAGGTAATTGTTATTATTATTATTATTGTCATTACTCACCTTGTGCGTCACCGACTATTAGGAAACATTTTAGGGTGAGTCACTGGTGTCGAATTTGGTAGATCCAGAACAGTAACAGATGCGTGCATAAACGGTAACAGATGCTACAGTCACAAAATTCTACAAATGCACCCGCCATAGACATTTGTAGATTTTTGTGACTGTACCGGGAGCATGCATATCCGTGTGGCGAGCTATTTTGCAATTTCTTCATAGCGGGAGCGTTCATAATAATACCGGGCGCATTTGTTCGCTTTGCGTGCTAGCAACGGGCGCATATGTACTTTTAACGGGCGCATATGTACTTTTAACGTCTGTACTTGCTTTGGGCGTGAATATACCAGCTACATTATTTTTGCTCGGGAACCTACACTTTTTCGCAATCAGTATTCCCAATTGTAGGGAGTATGTAAATCATAAATTATTTAATTCTGCACTTATATCAATAAGTACCACAAGGATCACTTTGTGGGCCGTTTACATTTACATCAGTGATTTATGCGAATCTGTTTACCTTATAAGTATTTTAATTGTTATAAAGATAGACTTCTAGATAAATTAACAGTTGTTTACCATGTTTCATCAAAACCTACTATTCATGAGGTTGTGGAACTATAGTTTTATAGATATCAGTGCATTATTGTTTATAATCCTTTACAATTGTCAGACTTCCTTTTACTAACGTTACGGGCAAAAACGTTCTTCAGACAATAAGGTGAAGAATGTGATATAAATTATACTCAGCGATAAGCAACATTTATGCTGGACTTTGTAGGCTATGGCAATTTGTTGTATAATTCCACTGAACGTAATAAGATTTTCAATTTCTCAATCTACGGTAGCTTGGTGTGTTCCAGTAAAATTACCTGTGGTTACGAAAAAGGAGTCCATAAGTCATACTTCCCCCTATGTTAATATAGCCAATCACTTGTATAGAAATAACACCACATTCAAAATGAATTTTTTATAGTTTCCTTTACATCTAATTAAATTTATTCATTTTTAACAATTTAGATGAAGCATTAAATTATACTTTACGAGTACTTTCCACAGAATGCCAAACACTGAATCAAATCGAAGATTCTATTTTTAACTTAATTTTTTCTTGATTCAGTTTTCTATCCATGTGTCCCTGTCAATTGGTCAACCAGGCAAATACACAAATTCTATTGAACAAAGATGACCCACAACAAGCCCTTGTCAAAGCAGGATGGCATCGGTAACCAAGTTTTAACACATTTATGGTCCCAGAGAGATTGTTCTGCGGTTAAGCCGGAGTCCTAGCAATGGTGTGGAACCCTCTAATGGGATTACCACACCCCTGCTGGCAGGTTCATTTGTTTTTGCTACGCCGCATTGAGCAGTCAGACACGTTGATATGAAGCTAAAACAAATAGCCAGCCACATAGGATTCAGATAAAAGTACGTGAAAACGATCCGAACAGGAACAGACACCTTCAACAGAAGCCCGAAATTCTGATGAGCCTGTAAAAGGCAACAAAATTTCGACTAAGCTACGATTTCAATTCAATTGACTCCGGTTCGCAGTTTCTATTGTGATGCGGCTTTCTGTAAAGGATTTAAGGGAACTGCCGGATTTACCTTTGTCGTTCCCATTGACTTTTTAATCCAATTTATCCTGAGGGTTAATGGTATAAACATTGAGAAAACATTCCGATTCTTTCGAGCTGAAAAACGGTTTGAATTCGTTGGCGATTCGGTATCGATTCGTACTGATTTGGAAAAAGGAAGTCAGATTGATTCCCGGTGAGCATATTCTTCCGAGAAAAGAGTCTATTTATGCGCTCTAGGTGTAAAGAGACTTAACGAATTTCTCAAAGGAAAATAATTGTTGATTTTATGGATTTTTGTCTAAATTTAATGGGAGCGCCAGGCAAACTGGTAATAAATCTGTATCTGCAAACGCAACAATTCCCTTTGGTCTGCTCAATGCAAAGTGATTTACGACCAGATCAGCCCAAGGGTTGATATTTGATCTCTCTTTGGCCTCATCAACCAATTATGGCTTTATAGTTTCCGGGAAGTTTTGGTCTCTGAGCATGCCATCGGAAAATAATTCAAATAGCTGCTATGTAAGGAAAACGTGACAAAAACAATCTAATTATATTTTTAAAAATTCAACAAAACAAAACTCTCAGACAAAAACCTCCATTCAATCATGCAAAGAGCACGAGATGAACCCAAACAAGGATAATTCTGATAAATACGCTGCAACAACTCGACATGCATAATGGAGGCAAGGCGTCATTGTAGGAGTTTCTCCATTAATTTTACTTATCCGCACATATATTTTTTGCACAGGTTTTGTTGCGCCTTCTTTTTTCGCCTTTTTCCTGTTATTTTTGCATATAGAAATTCCCATGGGATATCCCAGTATGTTCATGTATCCCTTTTGATCCAGGAAAACAACAAAAACAACCAGCAAAGATGCCTTACCCACCCCTTTTGTTTGGCTTGAAAAACACATCAAAAGCAGCAACAACAATAAATTTGTCTTCCGTTACTTAGGTATACTCGCACAGTACCGTTATCCTGTTGGACAAGAACAACTACGAAGAGAATGAGTGTTTCGTTATCCATTTTTAATGATTTACAATGTTCTGTGAAGGATTCTCATATCGTTTTCCTCGAAAAGGACTACTCCCGTGTAACTTTCCAAGATCAGCTCGCAAAATTGATTTATGAGCCTTCTCCAAGGAGCTACCGGGCCATAAAACTCCTTCACATCATGGTTGACTCTTTTTCAATGTCAACAATAAACGGTCCTTAGTAAGTCCTTTTGATGTTGTGACATCCCATCGTTCCTGTCACTGATGAATTTTAAATGGCGAATTTTCACGGTAATTTCCATACAAAGTCAGCAAATGATGAGGATAATTTCATAAGAGACTCATTTTTTTTCAGGGAAGTGAGGAAAGTGGTAGCATACGGTATTTTTCAACAAAAAGATATTTTTTTCCCTAATTTTAGGATTTTATTTGCATTTGGAAATATCACGTATGCACAAAATCTGTCACTCAGTATCACTTTACCATGGAACAATGCCAAACCTTGTTTCTTGTGTACAAAACTCTTGAAACTGCGTATTAAGTTGTAACAGCAACTTTTTTTAGGATTTCGATCGAGATAAACACGAAGACGGAAAGGTACCTTAATTAATTTTTCCCTTTCCTTTATACATATGGGAATTTTGCCGCATGATAAGATTCCGTGTCTTGTTTAAAAGTGATGACATTTCATAAATAATTGGCTAATATCAGTATTTCGTTGACTAAGTGTGTATAAGTTAAGTTTTTATTTTATAATTTTCATTAAAAAAATACTTTTTCTCTGGTTGGGAACGTCCAACCTTTTCAATGAATTATTAAAAACTGTTCTTACAAAAATCTTACTCTAAGCTTTAGCTATCTAAATCTAGCGGTGTCTCCTGCCCGCCGCATGACCTGTTCATTGCTTGGCCTTGGTTCCCACGTCAGCATCTTGCAGGAATTGTGGAAATTGGTTTTACGTGAAACGTGATAATAGGGAATTTGGTTGACTCTGGATGGTTTAGGCGTGGTCCTGCTTCCTGATGCTAGCTGAGTTTCCGGATGCGTTGAGCCGTCTTCTTCATTTTCCATTGATGTGGTGATATTTATTTTGCTAAGTCTGGATCTTCTTTTTGGAACCATCTTTACTGTTATGAAGATGATGATGACGATAACCAAGATGGAGGCCATGCTGTACGTCGTAATGGTACATTCTCGCTTTTTATTAAGCTTGTAAATTTTGTATTGTTTATTTGGAGTTCTCTGATCATCTGTAAGGATAAGATTTCCTCTGTTTCCTTCTGTTGACTGGTTGGCTGTAGGACGGAGAGGCTTCAGATACGTGCTTTCACTGTGTGCATATTTTTTCCTTCTGCTACTATTGATGAATTATGGAAGCGGATGACACACGTTCCATTTAGGTTGACATGTCGTTGTCTGCAATCTTGCTGTCCCCGTTTATATTTGAACCGATTGGGAATTGGAGTAATCCAGTATCGGCTAGGCAACTGGTAAGGAGTGTCCTAGAAGTGAGAAAATGTTAAGTTTTAATATGACTTTTAAGAACTGCCCTGCCTTTTACGATCTCCTTTTTGTATGGAAGTGTCTATTTACCACTCACAAATTGCCGTGTAATTTCCGTGTACACGGAAATACACGAAACTACACGTAAGTACACGATAAGTGCAAACAGTCACTTCCATATTCATATTACTGGTAATAGTTTATCACAGCCTAGTTCTAGATACAAACCTGGCGGGGAGAAGGTGTATTAATAAAGCAACTAAAAGCCTGATTAATACACCTCCTCCTCCTAGAAAGTCTAATAAAAATGACGTACTTTCCGTGTATTTCGTGTACACGACAATTTGAGGGTGGTAAATAGATAATACCTTTTTGTATCGCGGTGTAAGTTTTGTGCCTTGTCTTTTATTTATCTTTACATAGATCGTTTCTCCTGGAGAATAGGTCTTGGGGGTTTGTCTATTTTTATTGTGTGTTTTGAGATTCCGTTCCTATGTGCCTTTCAGCCTTTCTAGCTTTTTCGTACGTTTCGGGATTAACATTGACTCTTCTCCCGAATAATACTTATATTGGTATTTTTCCTGTTGTTGAGTGTGTCGAGTAGTTATATTCGTACACGTCAAGTAACTCGTCGAATGATCTAGGGGACCTATCCGTCTTCAAATTCTTTATTTGCGGTGCAGAGGTGCCCTGAGGTGGTCGTTAAAGTGCGTCTTTAGTTTTGCCGCGTTTGTAGAGAAATTCATAATTGTATTCCTCTAATATTGCTTTCCATTTTTTCATTTTCGCGTTACTGCTTTTGTTAGTTTAGGGGTTGCTGGTCAGTGAAAATTTTTACTTTGGATGTGCTATCAGTAGTTTCTCAGCGAGGTTAATGCCCAAATTATTGCGAGCATCTCCTTTTCGTTTGTCGCGTAATTTTCTTCTGTTTTTCTAAGGGTTCTGGAAATTAAGGTTATTTGTTTGCCACTTTTTTCTAAGACTGCTCCGATTGCAAACTGAGACGCGTCGGTGGTTAAATGGAATTCCTGATTCAGGTTTGGGTACGCTAAGATTACTTCCTCTGAGACCAATTCGCTTTTGATTTTTGATAATTCTTTCTTGGCATCGTCATTCAAAATAATCTTTGTACTTCTAGAAACATTTTTAGGTAAACGGCTATCCTCCCCTCTTAAAAGGTTTGTAGGGGATTTGCAACCTTTGGATAATCTCTAACAAAGCGTCTATAATATCCGGATAGGCCTAATAGTCCAGGCGTCAGGGAGCATTTACCAACCTTTTAACTCCACCAACCTCGCTGAATTTTTGCATGCGGTTTTAGAGCCCCCTAGAAACACGAAATCAACATTTTTCTATATTTTTTCCATTTGATGGGTGGGGGGGGGGGGAGGCGTGACGAACAGGTGGACAACTTGTATGGCCTATATCTCGGCCGTTTTTCATCGTACGGCGATAAAAAAGATAGATCGTAGAGGACGCTTCAAGCGCTACAACTTTGCCCATGACGACTTTTGCGCTATCGTCAACCCTTATCACCGAGGGGGCGGGGGAAGCATTTTCCTTAATAAATCCTTTTGATGTTGTGACATCCCATCGTTCCTGTCACTGATGAATTTTAAATGACGAATATTCACGGTAATTTTCACAAAAAGTCAGCAAATGATGAGGATAATTTCATAAGAGACTCATTTTTTTCAAGGAAGTGAGGAATGTGTTTTTCGTGTACCAAACTCTTGAAACTGCGCATTAAGGTGTAACATCAACAACTTTTTTTAGGATTTCGATCCAGGGAAACACGTAGAAAGGTACCTATCTTAATTCTTCTCTTTCCTTTATACATATGGGAATTTTGCCGCATGATAAGATTCCGTGTCTTGTTTAAAAGTGATGACATTTCATAAATAATTGGCTAATATCGCTATTTTTTTGACTAAGTGTGTATACAAGGATGGAGGGCATTTGTTTCTTATTTTAACCGACTTCGCGAAAACAAAGAGGTTCTAAGTTCGACGCGTATTTTTTATTTGATGGTGCGGGATAGGATTCAAGTCAAAAACATTTCGGACACACTTCAATATCTGTGGTTTAAAAACTGCCCCGAACGATTAATCGTTATAAAAGTCATAAAATGTTTAACATGTTTTCAATGCACACTCATTCCATTCTACTATACAGTAGAGGAAATTGCTATAAAATTACAAGAAGTTCCTCATAATAATTTTTCTGAAGTGCTGCGAAATAGTTTAATGGTTTTAATACTTCATAAAGAGTACAGGTGTTTCAGCCTCACTTACTGAATTTGATATTATTCATGATTTTTTTTAACTTCACCTATAAAGTATGCATGTATTTCCTGTTATTCATTCCAATTTTTTTTTAACCAGACTGTTTTCTATTATTCTGGAAACTGGTAATTCTCTTGTAATATACATATACATATACTGACAATTTGAATACTTTCTTCTTTATTAGTCATGTACATTAAGTTGCTCAAAAATTGTTCTCTCTTTGCGATAGTATGTATAGGGAACAGTTATGTAAGTAATCTAGACTTAGCGAAAGGTTGCCGTAAATGGTCAGGCTCTTTCTTCTTGCTCAGTATTTTGTACAGTCAACATCGGTTTTTTAGTTAAAATTAAAGTGCAAAAACAAAGTTGTTGGAAGTTAAATTAATTTCTTGTGTTTCATTTTCTTCACGTGTGGAAGCAACAAAAACAAGAAAATTTTATAGAGAAGGAAACATTTAGGCCAATATCACGAGCGGATATTAAACAGAGCCCAGATTACATGTGTCGCAATCAAACTTGGTCAACGTGCGGACCTGGTCCTTCAACCCTATATGTACCGGAACATTCTGTGGTCCTTCGAGCCAGATCACTATTTTTAACCCGTTTAACTGATGGAACCGTGTGCGGTGTAAAACTTCTCTGTGCAGGCCTTTTCTGAGGTTGTTGTACTATTTGTTGAGTTTGGGATTGTAAAACTATTTGTTGCTTTTCATCTCCACTATCTTCTGATTCTAATTTATATGTACGAGTTGTACTACTTCTTTGCGTTCTCACTCGAGGTGATGTCGCTGACGTTGAAGGTGCTGGTATTGTTTGTTGAGGGGCTGGAGTTGACGGTTTTGCAGGAGATTGCGAAGGAGCTGGTTCTCCATCAGTGAGCCCCTTAATTTGCAGTGCTTTAGTTGTACTAATGAAGATGGGTAATGCATCCTGCTTAACATTGACTTCTCCACAATACATAAACTGTATTAAGTCTTTAAGCGAAGAATGACTTACGTCTTTTAAAAACACAAATGCGTGTTGGTTGGCAGGCATCTGTGTGAACATTTTCCGAAAATACGGGGAACATACTGATAAAACAAGGCGGTGCGCTTTAACAAATTGTCCTTCTGCTGCTAATGTAACATCCACTAAATCTCCACGACATAAAGATTCATGAAATCCCGCATACAAATTACTATTAAAATTATTCCAACATAAAGAAAATTGCTCGTCGTCCGCCATGTTGGGACGGCTATTAGTTCTCCCTCCTATGCACAAAAAATTCTTGCGTCCATTGCTCTTTAGAAAAACTCTTTGGCCACACTAACAAAATTACTTTAAAAATTTCCAAATATAATTCTTTTTAATTTCACTACTCGTACTGACGCGCAGCCCTTTCTCTCCGAGGGTAATCATAACAAATCTTCACAGAGCTTACAGAGAATTCATTTCTAGTTTGGTGATCAGAATTGAAGGACTAAAAGAGGAAATAATTATAAACTTAGTAAATTTTTAATTTGTCGTGTTTTGAAATTTTTAGGAATTAATTATTCAGGGAAGCATTAATAGTTGTTTTAAGTGTATTGTATATTTCAATTTATTTCTTATATTAGAAACATGCCAAGGGGAGTAACTTTAACAGAGGATGAAAATAGAAGAATATCTGCATTCAGGGAAATGGGAAAATCTCATGCAGTCTCAAGATCTTTTCCGATACGATACGACGACGATACGACGAATTATTTCAGAGAATTTAGGAGTAAATACGGTGGCCTCTAACATACAATACAATATATGCAATTAACATTACATGTGAGCTTAGAGTGTGTATAATAAAATAGCTTTTTTTTTTAAAAAAAGTTCAACCGATTTCTCATGACGTCGGCTAGTGACCTGATTTTTTCCTACCTTACTGACAGGACTCAATGTGTCCGTGTGGAAAAGGTCTTTTCTGGATTCCTGCCAATTTCCAGAAGCGTTCTCCAGGGCTCAGTACTTGGCCCCTCCTCTTCAGCGTATTCATCAACGATCTCCCTGAGAGTGTCGGTGCTAGGTTGATCAATCTTTATGCTGACGATGTACAAACTACCTTTTCCTCTGAGCTTTGGGAGCTGCATGCCTGTGTAGGATTGATAAATGGGGATCTTCAGGCGATTTCTGATTGGGCGACCTCCAAAAATCTCAATCTCAACGCGCCTAAGACGCAGGCTCTGGCTTTCTATCGCTTCCCTATTCCGGATCGCGTTGGAGCTATGTGGTTAGACAACGCCCTTATTCCTCACAGCCAAACAGTCGCTAGTTTGGGCTTAATTTTAGTTGAGTGCCCCTCGGGGCCCCTCACATCAGCCTGGTGAGAAATAAAGTGTTCTTCGCCCTTCGAAAATTATACTTTGCTAGGTCTTTCACTCCACAATGGCTAAGGGCTCCATTGGCCAGGTCACTACTCCTGCCGATCATTTGCTATGGATGCGAAGCCTTTTCGGGGTGCAATTTAGGCCAGCTGAATAGACTAAAATCTAGTTACAACTCAGGTGTCAGATGCATCTTCTCGCTGGACAGAAGAGATCATGTTTCAGGCCCAACGCACACATTCCTTGGGTGCTCCTTCTTGGATCTCCTCTCCCTGCGGTCACTTGAGCTGCTTTACCGGGTTCTAAGCTCAAAGTTCCCCAGTTACTTGTTCTGTAGGTTCAGCTTCTCCAGGTCGGTGAGATTTAGGTTGCTGTTATTACCGCCCTTCCGGTCTCGCGCTATGGATTTATCCTCCCAGGTTAGGACGGTCCGTTTGTGGAATCGATTACCTTCGGCACACAGATGCCTAGGGTCGCCGAGTTCCTTCAAAGCTAGGTGTCTTGATATTTTTCATGGTTAATGAGATAAATCGACTCCTCACGCCTTTCCATTTCGAGCTACTCCCTTTTTCTTCTTTCTCTGATCTCCCCTCCCCTATTGATAGTAATATTTAATGTGACCTAGCAAACTTATCACGCTACTCATCTTCCTTTGTTATAATTCCGTGAGCTGAAACGTTCAGGTAGTTTTATATATTACCTTTAATTGTGGTTGGGTGGTTGTTTAATTTGCACCGACTTCAAAACGTCGTAATAGATATAAAAATAATAATTATTTTATGCTTTTTGCGCTTTTTGTGAAGTCAGTTAAAAATTTTTTTTTAACTATTTCAACAATCACAAGGACCGGTAATTTAAATACTTAACTATATCGATGAAGAATAAGGTGAAACATTTTCGAATGTCCGAAGGCCATAAATATACCTTGGAATTAAAAGCAAACGAGTTAAAAGTAAGCGAGTTGAAACTGGAACAGAATAACTAGACGCCCATAGTGAACGTATACCTCCATAGATCCTTCCGGAAACAGAGTTATGCCAAGTAAACTTTTTATTAAAAATAACTCCAAAGTATGGTACCGAGTTTTCAAAAGAAATAGCAACGCCACTTAAAACAACTACAAGAAAGTCAGCCACATTCAGAAATGTTCAATAACCCGAAATTTACAATGATACGAACAATGATTGTCCGAAAATTATCCAGAGCGATATCCTCTAGTAGATTTAGTAGTGTATTTCCCAAAAGGTCCGGATAAATTTGGATTTTAACCACAATACCTTCCCTTTCTACGGATTTTCTCCATATGTTTTGAGGTCATCCAATTCGGCGTCGTTCTTGGATCACATGTGGGTTCCAATCTGACCTCTGGCCAATGGATGTTAACGATGTGCCGTAGACACCAGTTGACAAAGGCTTTTAACGTTGATTTTATTTAACAGATCACTTTTCATGTTGAACAACCGTACAACAGAACAGATTTAACATTTGATTGCAATATCCGGAGTTTTGTGCGTCTGGAGATGTTGGTATTGCGCCAGATCTCAACAAGAGTATTAAATGCAACTCGAGCCTTGCTGATGCAAACCTGTACATCAGCTTCATTTGTTGCTCTTCAACATAAACTTTATTTTGTGTCCTGGCGTCCAAGATCATAAATTTGGTTTTCGCAGCATTGATCTTATGCCCCTTTTTCGCTCATTCGATATTTGGGCTACATGACTTTGCTTGTTGAAGGCATATTCCAGAAACATAAGGTGGTTAAAGAGTTGCCATCAAAACCCTCACGGTTTAGGGCGCTGCACAATACTTTAATAATGACGATCAGGAAAAGCAAAAATAGCCGTGCTTTTTTGCACAAGATCTATACAGACCTTATGATTCAAATCATGCTTTAACACGGAATCAACTCAAGATCTGTATGGATATGCAGATCTTGGATCTGAATCTTTAGAGATCCGAAAATTAGTCACAAATTTGACCCATAGAGGGTTTGTTTTGGTTTGAGAAGTTGGTGTTCATGACTGTCATTTGATCTGAAATAAGAAAAAATGGTGGACGCAAAATTGTAAGTAAAATGTAAGCCCATAATATATAAATATCATTAAATTTACTTAAAATATGAATTTCTATCATAGATCAAGAAGGATATGGGGAAGCGAGGAAACTGCAGCCTTTTTGCATGCTTATGCAGCGAAGAAAGACGAATTTGTTCATGCGCGAAAGAAAACTGCCGACGTCGAGCACCAAATAATCACCATCGTGAGGTAGGACCCTGAGACGAGAACGAAACGAGTCACGAGTGTCGTCATCTAAGGTTTGGACGGTTATCCATCGAGGGGGATTACGTCCATATCATCATCACCGAGCCAAAGGACTACTGGAAGGAGATTCCGAGAAAAGACTGAAATTTCGCAATTGGCTTCTGGAATGCGACATTGACGACAGAGCGTTTCTGGACCAAATTTTGTGGACAAATGAATGTCAATTCACCAGAAATGATATCACAAACTTCCATAAGCTCCATACCTGGTCGAACACTAACCCACGCAGTGAATACAGTGTCAGCAGAGATACAGTGTCAATGTTTGGGCAACCATTTGGTAGGACCATTCATTTTGCCGCAAGTGCTTAATAGTGATATTTATGCGGACCTTTTGGTCAATACACTGCCAGATCTTATAGAGAAGAACCCTATCGATAATCTGAGGGTAATGTTTCACCAACGCGATGGAGTACCAGCGCATATGGCTAACATTGTGTACTAAGTGAAAAATGTCCTAACTGCTGGATTCGACGAGGTGCACCGATTCCTTGGCCTGCCAGATCTCCAGACCTTTCCCTATTGCACATTTTATTATGGGGAACAATGAAGGAAGAAGCCTATTCAAGCCCAGTTAACAATAGGGAGGATTTAGTTAGCCGAATTGGAAATGCAGCGACAAAAATACGGGAAGGCTGCCTGCAATACGCCTTAAACAGGGACTTAGAAGGAGATTGTTGGCATGCATCCAAAGTGGCGATGGACATTTTGAACGGCTTTTGTTACATATCAAGATTAATTGTAATTTTTTTTAAATTCAATAAAAAGCATTTTATAATTTAATTTGTGTTGGGTAGATCAAAAGATAAAAATAAGAGAGTAATGTGAATTCCATGAAAAACTGAAATTTATGAACCACCCTGTAACTCCCAAACGGTTGAGATTGTATTCTTCAAAGTGTTTGTGTTTCACACTATTCAAAATTAATCGAAGTGTACAGGTTGCCCAAATATGTTTGAAATTTATTTTATTCATACAGGCTGAATGAAAATAATAAAAGTAGCTATTAAATATTTTTATCGGAATCAAACTAAGTATTAGTTTTAAATAATTTTTGTAGCTTCTGCTAGGTGGTACTATTATTTATTTTGTCCTGTTATCCTTCTTTAACATCGCTCCTTGAGAAATATGATTTTTTTAGAATACTCAAATACCGAACTAATTACGTAATTCACGAGACCATCATATCAATGTCTCCTTGTTTCAATGTAAATTTGTATAAAAGTTGATTAGCGAAGCTTTTCACGCAAAAGCTTTCAATTGTTTTAACATTTGTTTTCAAGGCATTTGAATGCATCACGTATTAAAGCGACACCTAGAAACACTTTGGCGAACTAAAATGAATCAAAATTAATTTGATGGTTTAATTTTTCCTGTTATGAGTTCACAAATTTAACAATATAAAATAAATTATCTTGAGTATTTATAGGATTTGTGGATTTCTGAATAAGGAAGACAGTTATCAATTGTACTAAAGCTTTTAAGGTCAAAATTTTAATGTTATAAAAATTTTTGTAATAGCAAATTATTAACAAGAAAAATCACTCCGCAATCATTTCTCAATAGGAAATTAATTCAGGAAAAGTCATAAAAATCGGTGTGTACCTGGAAATGTACTTAGTAGGGGGAGGTAGAAAAATATTGAAAAATATAAAGATTTTAAATATCCATCTATCATTTGAAATTAAATATTCGAAAGTGTCAGTTCTACACCTCAAAAACAATGGAAAATATAAGCGGGGAACAAAAATGCCTCTTTGATATTCACCCTAACTGATTACATGCTGATTGACAATATTTTAGCTCCCCTGATTAGGCGCCAGAGTCGAATGCTTTATTCGCATCCCCTTACGACGTCTCTGCTATACTCACAATTAAATGTTTTTTTTAATGTAACCATTTTAAATATTAAAGAAAAAATTAATAATTACACAGTATATTGCACGAACTTAAAATTCATCCTTTTAAAAATAATTAAAAGCTCAATTTAAAAAGTCAGCGGATCTCTTTTTTGATTTTTACAAGGTTGCAAAAATCCTTTACTTTTTCCGTTTCAGGAAATTTGCCATTTCCACATAAATAAAATTAGACCAAGAATAATTGTTTCGCAAACTCAAAACTCAGGTGTCCATTACGACGAATTGCAATTTTAATTAAAGAAAATGCGAGTTCAACGCTACATGTTTTAATTAAATTAATTAATAATAATATAAAACAAACAAAAATTAAAGAAAAGTTTCAAAATAAAAATAATCAATTAATAAGAACAGAGGAATCAACAGCACCCTACAAACAGTCAAAAGCAAATAGAACAGCGGATTATTGCACCTGTTTTCAATAGTTTCCAAAGAAACGAGCCCAAGTCTATCCAAATACGAAGGCAAACGAGATGAATTAGGCCAACGAAAACCACGCAAAGTAAATTTAACAAATCCATGCTGGGCTGCCTTAATATGACTGTCGTTTACACATGAAAAAATACGAAAAATGTTGGGATAGTCAGGATAGCAAAAATTATTGAATTATTCAGAATCGTAAATACATCATGGATTTAAATTATAAAAAGTAATGGTCCTAGATGGCTGCCCTGGGGCACGCCACAGATGTGTTAAGAATTTCATTGGAGAGGGCACCTGAAAATAAAACACGTTGCGTACGTTTTGACAGATAAGAGCCTAACCATATTACAAAGGTGAAAGGAACCCCAAAAAGAGATAATTTAAGAAGAAGACTTTACCAAAGTCATTAAAAACATAATAAATATACTTGCTTACCAGGCGTACAATGAATATGGAGAATGCTGCAAACCAAGGCTTTAAAAATCTTAGCAACGCAAGATAAGTTAGCAATAGGCATATATAATGCGATATATTACATTCGTTACCTTTTTTGTGTAAAGGAATAATCACGGAGATCTTCCAACGTTTTAGAAAGAAACCAGAGCAAAGAGACAAATTATATAAATGACAAAGAAAAGGAGGAAAAACTGCATTACAATTTTTAAAAAGACATAGAGGAATGCTATCTGTACCAAGCAAATAAAATCCTTAATATCACAAACTTTATCCAAAAAGGCAGTACTGAAAAATACATCAAACAGGT
Organism: Leptarthrus brevirostris; assembly: GCA_964036015.1. Lineage (NCBI taxonomy): Eukaryota > Metazoa > Arthropoda > Insecta > Diptera > Asilidae > Leptarthrus > Leptarthrus brevirostris. The sequence continues at coordinate 135,821,309 of OZ038372.1, read as the reverse complement.
TGGTCGTCAAAGGATCTTTTTGTTTTTTTTTATACGATGTAGCCAAATCCTAGGGGACAACCCTTTGATGCGTTAGCATGGTTTTGGCCGGGAGGGAATTAGGGTAAGGGAAGTGAGGAAACTTGAGTCTTGTTTTTTTGCATTGCTGCGAGCTAGACAACAGCCCAGAGACGGAGTGGATTATTTTAATTTCTTAATAAAAGCTCACGGGGTCATCTGGTCTCGAAACCGGGACCCATGTGATGTTGGTCTTGCCGCTCAACGTATTGATCCAACTCCGTCTCCAAAGAAAGAAAAAGAGTAGAAGGTTACAGTTACGCTTGAAAGTAACAAATCTCCAGAACTGCTTCGGCTGAGCATGCAGAGATGATCTAATTCTATCTAAATAATTGCAATAAGAGATTTCCAAAACAGAAACAAATTGGGTTCGCAACAATGAATATGTACAATATTCAGACTTACTCCTTGAGAAGCGAAACCACTTCCAAGCCTTGTTTTTGGAGATTTTTCAATGCCTTACCGGATTATTAACACAAAATTGAGATAAGTTCAAGCCATTACATTTAGCTCGACTCCTCCCCAACCCCTACCAATGGTTTTAAATTTTTCTCTGGCTAGCAATGTCGAAATCAGTCCGAGGTGTCCAATGTGTACTAAACGTTTCGTGTGCAGGTATAGTTTTTTCAAATAAGCGTGTTGCAAATCTACCTATCCTATCCCAGAAGCAGGGCTGCTCCATAAGGTGTCCTGGGAATCAACGAGAGTTTATTTGTATAGCACGTAGGTACTCTCTAAGCCGAGGTGGTCTGGCTGGCGCGTTGGTTTCCCTCCACCTTACTCAACCAGGCTTAGGACCGGCTACGGCGGAGTTAATTTATTTGCATTTAATATTCTTGCTGAGATCTGGCGCAATTACAGCATCTCCAGGCGCACAAAATTTCTTTTTCTTTTATATATATATGATGTTGCCAAAGCTCAGGGGATGCCCTATGATGCTAAAGAACAGCCATGGCAGGAAGGGAATTAAGGATGAGGGAAATGGGTTACGAGGTTGAGTGAAGGTGGTGTCGATGTACGCCACGTTTGAAAGTTTCAGGCTCATAACACGAGGGAAAAACAGAAGATGGTAAACTGTTCCACATTCGTGTTGTTCTGCTTAGAAAAGATTCCCGAAATTTGACGGTACATCCAAATTTGACCTGGAGAGTATAGGGGTGGGAGCGACTTGTAGATCCTGTATCGTGCGTTGTCATTGGTGTACAAGGAATCAGGCTAGCAATTTCGTTAGAAAGAAGATTGAGAGACAACCGACATTCCGTTGATGCTCCAGAGAGTCGAGGCCCTCAGAGATTGAGGAATCGCCAATAAATTTAATAGCCTTTGTCTAATGCGGGCAATGCGGTGTGTCCTGCCTCAGCCCAAATATGGGAATTATATTCAAGTCTAGGCCTAATGTGGGACTTGTAGATCAGCGCTAAGTCAGGTGGGGTGAATTATTTCTTACATCTCTGTAGAAAACCCAAAAATTTCATCGCACTTTTAGCAATTGCAAATATATGATCAGTCCAGCTAAGATTGCTCGATATTTCAATATCCAAGATGTTTAGGGAGGGTGAATTGGGTATATTAACTCTGTCGACTGAAATGGGTTGGGGGTGATCTGGACGTTTTTTAAGGGAAATTAAACAGCATTGAGTTTTGGATGCATTAAACGCAACACGATTTGCTCTGCCCCAAGCGAGGACCATAGAAATGTCGTTGTTTAATGATCTTAACATGCGTTCTCGATTGATTAATGTAGCATTTCCACGTGAATTCATTATAGAATCAAATGAGTACGCGAAATCTAGGGTTCTGTCGTCGGCGAAACTATGAATAGGATTGAGAGTAAGGGATAAGAGATTATTAATAAAAAGAAGAAATAAGGTTGGTGAAAGAACTGAACCCTGAGGTACACCGGCATTTATTTCGTAGGAATCAGATGTAACTCCGTCAATTAATACATGGATTGAACGGCCTGAAAAAAATCCCTATTTGTTAATTTCAATTGGAAATATCTTTTTTAATTTTGAGTTTAAAATAGTGGCTAATGTGTTCTCATTCCATTGAAATTTAAAGCGCACAAAAATCTTTTACCAGTCTCACGTTACATCACCAAACGTACAGCTCATACCTACACTCCTATGAAAAAATTCTACCTATCTCCTAAATTGGATCTCTAGCACTAAAACTTTAGAAGATAAGTATATGTTAAAATGTAAGACTGTTTTTTTATCGTAAAAAAATTCCGAACCATTATAGCTGTTGGGGGGGGGGGGGGGGGGGGGGTGGGATGGTGGTGGAAGATATGATCCCATCCATACAATTTTTTCGTTTCTCACATAGATCTACCAGATCCTGTTTCCATTTTTGCACACGCGCTGTGGTTAAATAAAAATTTATCGGTGTAATAGTTTAATAATAAATATGTTCGACGTTCCAGGAAGAGAGGGGGAGGGGGGGCTAAAACGAACCAAATAAGTGACGGAAAAATCCAAACGAATTTTTGGTGCTGGTAATCTCATTTATGCCCAGTCAGAAACTCGACTTCAACTCTCATCGTGTCACATAAATTATTAAATTGAAAACAGTGAATTAAATCGAGCGAAAAGTTTTCAAAGAATTTTCTGTCAAATTGTCCAATTGGGTATTGTCATATTTTCTGGGGGGGTTAATTTAGACGCGTTTGTCAATACTGGCGCCAGCTCACAAACCCAAATTAGCAATCTTAAAAGTCTTTGGTTGTGTGCCACATTTATTAGACTTGCCCTCATTTACTTTTACTAATTTCCTATAATTAAGACAATAATTCCATTTAATCAAATTAAGCCATAACGAGATTATGTGTGCGGTCGAGGAATATTTTGAAAGTCAAGGAACGGTTTTTTCACATTCAATTCGTTCACTTTTAAACTTCATACTTAAAAACTGTATACAATCAAAACCTGATTGTGTTGAAAAACAATATTGTTTTCAGACAAAGTTTTTTTATTGATGGTTCCAAAATTTAATTATTTTGTAACAAGTCAAAGTCGAACACGAAAATGCCGCGAATTACACGTTATTATTAGGTATTACTTAACATGAATTAAATTTAAATCTATTTTAAGATAAACTTAATCCTCACAAAATTAATCCTCAAAAAATTTGGTTAATTTTGAAAGTAGCCGAATACAAAGACTTCAGAAAAAGATAAGTTAATGCAAAATTAAACCCAATTTTGTTGCATTATAGTTTAGTAATAGTAATAGTAGGTACCCGTGTTACAACAAAGTAAAACTAACGACTTTCTGATGGCAAAAGTTTATAAAAATAAAAATGTATGAAAAGGTAAACTTAAGTATTAATAAATTACATCGAGTTCCGTCGATAAGCCACAATTCATAATTAAAAGCGCGGAATTAGGTTTGAAAACTTTAATAACTGCAAAAAAGAGGAATATGTGCTGCTTTTATCTAATATACATGAACTCCACCATTAATTTTCCCAATGAACGTAAGTAAATATTGCTAGAAACCGTCGAGCTGCAGTATTATATAAAGACGACCTAGAACTAACAGACAGTCACATATTGAGGCGAAGACCAGTTGTCCAATGAGAGCAGCTCAAAACTCCTCCAAATTCAAAGGCGCACGTCCAAGACAGCCGGTTTTCTTTGCAATCTAAAAAAGCTAACTAAATTTGCAGTCGACTTCTTGGCAAGATTCGCCGTACTCATGGTGCCGTCTATTCATTTCCCACACAGAGGTACTAGCAGGAGCCAATAAACCTTTGGAAAAATACTTCACATAATCGTGTAGTCCGGGAACTAACAGCATGATAACGAATTAGACAGTTGCAAAATGTACCGATAGCACCTACTTCAATGTGGGGTACCCGCCAAAGCTGCACGACTTTAATGAAATTCTCTGTCCAGCCATAAATCCTCTTTCACTCCAAGGCTTAATTGCGCCGCGATCAGTCAACCGAAATCACAGAAAAACTAAAAAATCGTTCAAAAGTAATCGCTCCTTCATGTAACCATCTCTTGCACTGCATTATCGACTCTTAAGCTGACCCAATTTACAGTTCGCCGCTAAAAACAATGTTCCATCGTCTCTACATTTCCAGTTCCACCGGTTCTTGTTCTTTCCAAACACAGCCGGGCACCGTGCTATCCGCAGCTTGAATCAACGCGCATTTTTATGGGCACTGGAAGTGACCAGGAGCCCAACCAGATGCTTGCACAATACGAGGGTAGGGTTTGGCCAATCGAGACCGAGTCCCAGGCCGAAGGCGGTGCTTGTGCGCTTAATCCCACTACAGCGGCACATAACTGTTCAAAACGTGTCTAGAGAGCAAAAAATTGACATATCATTTGGGAGTTTGCCTTCGTCGACACATGTGCACCGCTGGAAATGTATTTCGGCTGTACGTTCTCCCTGTTACTCTAATGACAGATGAGTTGCGAGTGAAACGAACGGACCACTAGTGTCGTGCTGTTAGGGGTTGAAGGGTGACGCTCTATAACGGGACTGTTCAACCCCCTAACACACGTTAACAGGGCAGTTTGTGACTACTTGACATCCCCGTGGTGGTTGTGCGGATCCTTATGGTACTTCAGCTTTAGTATGTGGGCATTTAGGGAAACGGTTCTGTAGTAGTGGCATCTTTTAAGGGTGTATAACTGTACGTGTAACGTTACTTTGTATACTAAGGGGACAAATTTTTATAGTAAAGCGAAAGCAGCGCTGAGGCGCACCATCATCATCGACCATCAACGTCGACGACGGGCTGAGCGTGTCATATAACCAACCACCAGAGGCTCACAGAACGGTCTCAGCACAGCAAAGGCTCATGCCTGACCTGATGAGACGGTGTAACGTAACGTGTGTCGCCGCGGGATTCAGTTGGGGTTTAACAGTCACTCGGGACGAACGTTCGAGACCAATTTTATTCTCCGCGGTGCTGAGAGGTTGATCTCCAGAGAGATTTGTACCGAAATTCCCACACATATTGGCTGCCATTCAATTTTGTTTTCTTCGCACCTTCTTCAAAGGCAACCATTAAAAATTGACAAGTGATAAGAACCGGTTTTCCGTTAAGTGACGTTTTTGTATTGTTTGACAACCAATCAAATTTCGCGCGCCTTCTGTGAATTTGCTTGCCATTTGGCGCCAAATAGGATTTTTCACGTGTTCAATTTTAACAGTTACGTCGAGACGGTGACTTTAAGTGATTTTTGAAGTGTTGAAATTTTTGTGACCCATAGTGAATTTGTTTTGTGTGTTTTTTTTTTTTGAAAAGTGTTGTGACTTGCTAACTTACGTTTAATTTGGACGGCTTCAAACTGCGCTCCGACGAACCGGTGCCGGGCTTCAGCTCGGCGTCCCCATGGCCCACATTAGAATTGGAATGGGGACGAAAGTTGTATCCGACTACAGGTCCTCGCGGTGCCAGTGGTCTCATGTTTGGACTCCCCCCGGCCGGAGGCGATTTAAATCAACCCAGGGGTCCAATGACATCACTCAAGGAGGAACCATTGGGTGCAAGAGCCTGGATGCAACCGGCTGACCAAACAAAGTAAGTTACAATTAACCCTTTTTCTTATCAACACAAATCTGCATGCTCGTGCTAGTATCATGCTTTACGCGTTTTCCCATGCAGCCCTGCTGTCTTATCGTTTACCCACGATGTTTACGTTATGTCAGTCGATGCTGTTCTGTTGTTGATGTTCACGAAGTCCTTCTCCAGTTAATACGGGGGGGCTTCTTTTTTGCCGTTTTCTCTCAAGACGCTTTCTCTCGCATTCCACGTAAATAGAACTGGGGTGACCTGGGGGAAAAAGCCCTCTGCGTAAATTTCATCCCAAGATGACAACAAACGAAAGCTTCCACCTCAGTCACAGTCTTGTGTGTTCGATGTTTTGCAAAGAACCGTCTCGCACGGGTTTTGTCAGGGCCTTAGAATTCTTATGGTTCGTAGCCACTTTAGCCCCAAGTTTTCTTTTGTCATTTTAAAATTTGTGGATCGTTTTCTGTGATTTAAATAAATGTGAAGTGTTTCGATTTACCTGAACGATTTTCTGTCGAGGACACATCCTAGGTTGTCGCTCCATTAAGCTCCTTAGATACTCTCAAACAGTACAAATTTTTATACCAAAATAATCCCGTTTTAACGAGATACCTAATTAGTACAAAATTTCTATTTTCTATGCGTTCCGATTGCATGAAATAAGACCGGGAGTAGTTGTGTCGTTGGTATAAATTTTGTGCGACGAGCTTAGTTTCGTTTGAAAGATAGTGCTCTTGACATTTAGTAACGAGGAGAATGCTGCCATGCTGTAAGTCTTCATTATTTCTTAATACCGTCAAATTTCAGTTTTTAATATTATGACGAAAGTCAAAACTATTTTTATAATTTTTTTTTTATTTTTAGTTTAAATTCGAATATTTCAAAATTAAATTGACCAATGTTCAAAACTTTAAGAACTCTTTCAAGTTAAATTGATGTATGTTTTGCTAGATAGTTACATGTCCGTATTCTTCATTATATTGGCATAAAGCAGAATTGAGATATTTGTAAATTTAGTGAACATACTAAATTCCAGAGAAGACAAAAATAAATCTAGCAGTTAAGTAGAAACGTTTCGTCCTTTGTGTAAAGGATGACGTGCTGAATTTTGGTCATGAGGGTTACAGGTTAGAATCCCGCCGGCAGCAACCTATAGTTGTTGACTGCTGACTACATATTACACTAAAAAGTCATTGGGGATTGCAGAGTAATATCGGTGATTCGAAGTCCGAGTTAAGTTTTCTAAGTTTTGTATACTAAATATCGCTCGCATGAGTTCTCTATGCTAAACTTGAATATTTTTCTATTTATCCTTTGGCGATAATTTTTTTTTATTGATATCATTACTTCAGAAATTCATTTTCTCGAAATTGAAATTGTATGTGGTTTATGTTAATAGCGGCAATAAATTAAAAGATTCTTCAGACAAGGTAACTTAAAATTTTCGTTTCAAAATTGACTTTACAAACGGTTGTATTAAAATTGTACTGTGTTTTTTTAATGCAGTTTTATTTTATATTTTCGTAAATTTGGTTAACTATTGCACTAATTTTTTTTTATGGGATTAAAGTGTGTTATCTAGTACCGGGTTTAAGTTTAGTTACAGTAAAGGATCAATAATTTATACATTATGTGCATGATATGTACATGTAGGATCTTATGTTAGTGAAGGTGATGTTAGAATCAAAACCCTTAAATTCGTAAATTCACAGAGTTTTTATTAAAAAGTTTTTGCGCGAATAAAATTAGAAACTTATCCTAGAAGTTCATTCAAATTCACTAATAAGAGTTTGTAATTGCACAGGTAAGTATGAAAATGTTCTTATAAAGGTTATATCGAAAAATCACTAAAATACTAATTACAGCTACTGGAAAGTTCACAAATTGATCAGCACTACAGGTAGTTATAAAAAAGAAATTTCCAAGCACTAAATTTAAATTTACAGCACTAATATTTTCTACTTTCAGCTCAGATCAGCATGGGAAGAACAACTGCGCTTAAATCTCAACAACCGATAACTGCTAACTGCTAACTGCAACTCTGGATTCGAATGCACTTGCACTCAGCGCGATATTGTTAAGTGCTAACGGCATGAACTGCAGCTGGATGCTATTGTTTTTAATTTTTTGAAAATAAATTTTTGTTTCAGCTTAGATGTTATCGTCATCGGATTCCCACATCCGGCCATCCTGAGCTTCATCCGTCCCGGATGAGTATCCTTTTTCACCTAAGTTGGACCACGGCTTCATTAAATCAGCGGCGGAACTAGAGATATTTGGCCCCTCATGACAGCCAATCTTTTTTACATTATACCTATCATTTCCATTTGCAGCAGTAACCTCGTAAGGGCCCAAAAACTTGGGAAACAGCTTCGCACCAGGAGTGAATTGTATACGTCTAATAGCTACTAAGTCACCAGGCTTATAGACTTTTGCTACCTTCCTTTTTCTCAACGAATATCGCCGATTTTCTTCTTGGACTTTATTGATTTGCTTCTTTGCTCCTTGTCTGATCACATCACGTTCCTTCTCGAATTCAGCAACGATTTCCTCTTCTACTATCCTAGCCAATTCGACTTGTTCAGGGCAAGATATTTTAACACCGAACATTAACTGAAAAGGCGTTCTGCCAGTGGACCTGGAGCAAGTAGAGTTCAAAACTCTCTGCAGCTGCGGAACATGCTTAAACCATTTAGATGGGTCTGCTATAGACATCTTGGCAAGAGCGTTAATGATGATCTGATTGAGTCTTTCGACTTGGCCGTTTCCTCTCGGCACACCAGTGGTGATGAAAACTAGGTTGATCTTTCTTTCTTCGCAATATGTTTGGAATGCCGTTGACGTGAATGCTGTTCCTCTATCTGCTATGATCCTGCATGGGTTTCCAAAGATTTCACTCTGCAGCTCCAGTTTCCGAAGTACTTCATCAGCAGTTGTGGATTTTACTGGGTAAATCCAGGAGAATTTTGTAAAGGCATCGATGACGGTGAAAATATACTTGTAATTTTTAGAAGTTGAAGCTAACGGCCCCAAATGGTCGACATGATAAGTATGGAGAGGTTGATCAATCTTCTCTATCGGATGCAAAATACCTTCCGGCTTTCCCATTTTTCTCGCTGCGAGGATACATGGAACACAATTCTGTAAAACTCCTTGGATCTTCTTTAGCAAGCCCGAAATATAATACTCTTGACGCATCATTGCTTCGATTTTACGTGCATTGATATGGCCCTGCTCGTGGATACTCGTAATGATACCTTTCTGCAAAGGCTTGGGAACAACTAGTAAATAATTGCCTTCTACCAATTTGTATAGGATATCGTTTCTCAGTAGGTAATTTTCGTAGCTTCCCTGCTGGAGGCACGTTTTTATCAGTCGGCAAAGGTCATCATCATTCTGCGCCTGCTTAACTCGTAAGAGAATTTCACTGTCTGCTGTCAACACGGAAGGGTATCTGCTTAAACTGTCCACGTGACGCATACTGGATCCAGAACGGTGTAATACTTTACAATTGAACTCTTCTAAGAAAAGTGCCCATCTGGCGACTCGACTATTAAGTTCTTTCCTTCGCATCGTAAGTTCGAATGCCTTACAATCTGTGTAAATAGTAAAACTCAACCCGAGCAAGTAATGTCGCAATCTCTTCAGGGATCTTACAATAGCCAGGACTTCTAGCTCATAACTTGAATACCTCTGCTCTGCTTCTGTACTTTTGAAGCTCAAGTAAAACACTGGAAAAAATTTTCCAACATCAAGATGCTTCTGCAAGAGAATCGCTCCGTAACCCATCTTGCTGGCGTCTGTATGAAGCTCTGTCTCTAGTAGTGGATTGAATAACTTCAGCACAGGTTTCGAACACAGTCGTTCTTTTAGAAGTTCGAAAGAATCTTGTTGATTTCGACCAAATTCAAATTTGACATCCTTTTTTATTAGGTCTGTTAACGGCTTTGCGATTATTGAATAGTCTTTTATAAACTTACGAAAAAATCCAGTGAGGCCAAGGAAACTTTGGACGTCTCGCATATTCTTTGGAACAGGAAATTTTCGGACTGCTGCTGTTTTATCCTTTGACGGCTGTATACTTCCTCGTTCGATTATATGACCAAGAAATTCGACGCTTCTCTTCAAAAAGTTCGACTTTTCCCACTTAATCACAAGACCATGCTCTTCAGCTAATGACAATGTTCTTTTCAGCTTTTCGATGTTTTCAGCTTCACTAGATGACGGGATTATTATATCGTCCATGTAAAGAAATATTGTTTTTTCCATTATAAGCGGCTGGAGTGCAGTATTGAGAAACCGTTGAAATACTGCTGGCGAGTTACATAATCCGAACGGCGCTTTATTGAATTCAAACTGCCCATCACATGTCAAAAAGGCTGTATATTTTTTGCTAGACTCGTCGACATCTACATGAAAAAAGCCGTTACGTAGGTCTAAAGTTGTGAAGACACGAGCAGCATAAAGATCTTCTAACACGTCTTCGATTATTGGTAAAGGATATCGGTCCTTAACAATGTATCTATTCAGCTTTCTGTAATCAATGCATAGTCTATATCCTCCATCCTTTTTTCTAGCAAGGACAACGGGGCTTGCAAAGTCGGAACAGCTCGGTCTTATAATTCCATCTTTCAGCCATTCGTTTATTTGCTCGCTCACTACATCTTTTTCTGTCGGAGCCAATCTTCTTGGTTTAAAATAGATAGGTGGAGTTCCATCCTCTAAGATGATTTGCATCTTTATGCATGATTCCTTTAGTTTTCTTGGTGAATATCCAGCAACTAATTCGTGAATTTTCTGTCTATCAGAGATATCTTTCACTTCATTCAAATATTCAAAACTACATTCTTCCACCAGTTGTACCACGTCCATCTTTTCGAGAAAATCATCTTCTCCTTCCAGCTGAGCTACTTTCGCTTTACTTAAAGAAAGCTTTCCATTTTCTATGTGTAACTTTGCCAACTTGATAATATCCAGCCCAATTAGAACATCATTGGTTATCCAGTTATCTGGGACAATGTGACACTTTACGTCATAAATATCACCGCTGATTTCAAATTGTGTTAGGATTGAGCCAATTGTGCGCTTTAAACTCTGACCAAATCCGGCAAGCGTAATGCTAGGCCCCCTTTCTATTACACAGACCCTACTACTGTCGACTACTGATCTTCGAACTAAAGTTACCCCACTTCCTGTATCAACTAAGGCTCTATATTCACCTTGCCCAAATCGTATAATCACACTAAGATCTGGAACTGATATTGTGCTTACTTGGTTCCTAAAATCTTTTTCTACTACTTTGCTCGTGCCTGCTCTTTCTGTTCTAGGTTGAGGACAATTAGGTGCCATATGCCCAAAGCTACCGCAATTAAAACACTTTGCACCCTTACTTTTATTAGGACAATTCCCAGTCAAATGCATCTTAGATCCGCAATTGTAACATCTCTTGGTATTTTGTGTAGTTCTGTCTATCCTCGGAATCGGCGTTTTCCTATGTGTGCACGAAGCCTTCTGTTCACCTTTCATGATTTGGTACGCTTTGATCTTCTGCTTCAACTCTTCTAGGGACTGAGCCCCATATAAAATAATTTTGTTTTGAGCATCGTCGGGAATTCCAGCGATTATATATGCTACCAGAGATTCTTCGTCTACCGAACCACGATTTGCCAACTGCTTCATCGCGTATACATATTCCAAAAGAGTTTCGTCTACTTTTTTCTTTCGATTTTCTAGAGATTTGTGGATGCTTAAACTTGTCGGAGTGTCTTCGAATTCACTTTGTAAAGTTTCTTCTAACATTTTCCAACTATGCACACCCGTGGAAGCCTCTATAGCTGCCCTAGCCGCCCCTCGTAATAACCTTCTTGCGTAGAGATACTTCTGAATATCACTCCATTGACACACTGTGGCAATATCTTTAAAATCTTTCAGCCATGATTTGACACTCTTTCCTGATTCTCCACTAAATGTTTCTAGAGATTCTTCAACGTCTTTAAATACAAAGTTGTTACCGAAAGCTACTTTTTCTTCAGCCGTAGAAGGATTTGCCATTATTTCTTCTTCAGAACTATTGCTTTTAATTGAATTATTGTCTTCTGCAAATACGTCTTCTGAAGGTGAATCTCCTACTTCCTCGTCAGCTTCTCCTACTGTCCCTAGTATTCGATTAATCAGGTCCAGCTTTTTCCGATATTTAACAGATAACCCGCGTTCCCGTAATATGCTTTGCAGTGCGTTCACCGTATACTTTTGTAATTCTTCCATGCAAAATTTACATGCAGAATTGGTTAAAAGTCTTTTGATATTTTATTAAATTTTTCACAAATAATTATAAATCATATAATTCTAAAAGTCTTTGTCGAAAATAATGAATCAAACAACAAATGTTTTATATTGCACTGTAAAATGTCCCGTTTATCTGTGCATGCTTATAACTGTTCAAAAATTGGAAAATTCTTACCTTGGATTATGCGTCTATGTGACTTTTTCTCATTAATTACTGACCATTACCTTTTTATTTCGTTTCTTTTAATCTACCTGTCCACGTGTTTGTCACACCTTTTCCAACTTTTTGCACTCAATACTTTAACTTTATAGCCGATTTTCCTAATTTTTAGCAAAATATCACTCATCAAACTTCACATGTTGCATATCCCACTTCTGACACCATATAATTTGCAGGATCTTATGTTAGTGAAGGTGATGTTAGAATCAAAACCCTTAAATTCGTAAATTCACAGAGTTTTTATTAAAAAGTTTTTGCGCGAATAAAATTAGAAACTTATCCTAGAAGTTCATTCAAATTCACTAATAAGAGTTTGTAATTGCACAGGTAAGTATGAAAATGTTCTTATAAAGGTTATATCGAAAAATCACTAAAATACTAATTACAGCTACTGGAAAGTTCACAAATTGATCAGCACTACAGGTAGTTATAAAAAAGAAATTTCCAAGCACTAAATTTAAATTTACAGCACTAATATTTTCTACTTTCAGCTCAGATCAGCATGGGAAGAACAACTGCGCTTAAATCTCAACAACCGATAACTGCTAACTGCTAACTGCAACTCTGGATTCGAATGCACTTGCACTCAGCGCGATATTGTTAAGTGCTAACGGCATGAACTGCAGCTGGATGCTATTGTTTTTAATTTTTTGAAAATAAATTTTTGTTTCAGCTTAGATGTTATCGTCATCGGATTCCCACATACATTATGAAAAATATTTGATCATTACTTGTTTATGATATAATAAATATATATCTAACAGTGTCTTTTCAAAGTTTCTTGAATACTCAAAATCTTGCTTATAATATTGGCGGCCGTTTTGGGCCTACTACAGCATCGGTCAAAGCAATTGCAACTAAAATCAAAAAGTTGTTTCACATTCAGTAAGTTTAAAAATCTCGTTTGTCACGATGTTTACGATATGTTTTCTATTTTATACGATGTGGCCAAAGTCTAGGGGACAACCCTCTGATGCGTTAGTATGGCTTTGGTCGGAAGAGAATTAGGGTTAGGGGAGTGAGGATGCTTGAATATCTTGTTTTTGCATTGCTGCGAGCTAGACAACAGCCCAGAGGCGGAGTTGATTTTTTAAAATCCCATGGGAAGACCTGGTCTCGAACCCGAGAACCGCGGCATGGGGGTCGTTGTTGATGTTCATGAAGTCCTTCTCAAAGAAAAAAGTGCACTGTAATATGATTAAGATACAATTATACTTAGAGTTCTGTACTTAAAGGCTCAAAGATCGTTTCTGTGTCTGTCTGTCTGTATGTCTCGGCCGTTTTTCTCGGTAACGATCGACTTGAAATTGGGCATAGTCGGTAGAAGTTATTTGCCCGCATCTACTCCCGAAAGAGTTTTTGAAATATTTTTGTTTATTAACTGTTCGAATTATTTTTGCATCATTCTACTTTTAAGACAAAAAAATTGATATGATGACTCTGATCTGGACGAATAAAAGTCAAATTATATCTAAGAATTATTACTACTGTGGAATTTTTGTAACAGGAATTCAATTTCGCATGGACATTAAAAGAGGTACCTACACGCTATCTTCGTTTATACTATAGAAAAAGGTTAAGAGTGAAATAAACGGATTTATTCAGGTCTTTATTATTGGGCACTTAAATTATTATTTTATAAGGCTTATATTTCCAAAAATGTTTTAGTCATTTTATTTAAAAAAAATGGGTCGATCATTGTAGTGTAGAAGAGAGACGAATTGTTCGGAGGCTTCGAAAGGAGGGTCAAATTATCCAAGCTATTGGACAATTATTAAATCGGTCTGCTAAGTTTGCAAGTAATGCTCTTAGTCCATGGAAATGTGTGGAAAGCGGAGAAAGATTTCCCAAAGGACTAACTAATAGTCACGCTATCCAAACTGGACCCATTTCGATCTTCAAAGGTTATTGTTGCGGAAATTGACAATGTGGTAAGTGTGTGGAATGTGCGACGAAAACTAGTGGATGTCAACCTACCTGGGAGAATAGCCAGAAAAGTTCCTTTATTGAGAGAAGAAAAAATTGTCAGTCATTGGTCCGTGGCAGAAGGCCAGAAAAAGTTGAGTAACATTCTTTGGAGCGATGTGACAAAAATTGATTTGTTCTCGAATAACTAAAGGAAAAGAATCTCACAATCGGTTTACCAAGAAGTCTGTTAAACATAGTGATGGTAACATCATAGTTTGAAGATCGTATAACTGTCACCATGACCAGGTTAGAATACTTGGACATAATGAGTCATGTCATTCTACCCTACGCGGAGAAGAATATGCCACTAGCTAAGAAGTATCAACAGGATAACTATCCTAAAGGTACTTCCAATCTATTCAAAGATTAGTTTCTGCAGAAAAATGTCACCATAATAAATTGACCAAGTCAGTCTCCTGACTTGAACCCAATTGGAAAGTTATGGGGATATTTGAAAAAGCAAATGGCAAAAAGTTCACAAACAAGGAGCAATTGTGGAACTCTGTTCAACAAATATGTTACGAAATACCCGCAGAAAACTGTCGTAAATTGATCTCCTCCATGCTCAGAAGAGTTGATGCAGTACCAAAAAATAAGGGTGGATACACTGGCTACTAATGATCGCAGGTTAAATAAATTAAAAAAAAGAAACAAAAACAAAGAGTATATCGGTATTCTTATTAGGTCGCCAGATGTACGAGCCCTGTCGCAAAATAGTTGGACTACCAAGGAATATTTTTATGATATATCACTGTAATGTTTATTTTCCGGAACTTACCCAATAAAACAAAATATTGCAATAAGAATTTAAAACATAAGTATATTGTATATTAACGAAAATAGTTATATTTGAAAAAAAATGTATTAAACAAAACTTATAACTAATATAAATAAGATACGTCCGTCGCAAAAGAGTTGGCCTACCCTGCATACATCGCAAAATAGTTGGACTATTCTCGAAATTCTTCTCTGTGTAGGTCTTCTCCCTAGGTCTGTGTAGCGTCACCTTTCTTTTCAATGACGGCTTGCAATCGTAGTGGCATCGTGTCAACTAGGCTAATACACATTTCGGGCGTAATTGAGTCCGAAACTTCTTGCAATTTAGCCTTCATGTCATTAAGAGTTCTAGGAGGATTACACCTTAGTTTTTTTTTCATTTTCCCCCATAGTGTCTCAATTGGAGACAAATCAGGGCTAATAGCTGGCCATTGAAGAACTGGGATTTCTTTTTGTTGAAGAAAAGCACTGATCTTTTTAGCGGTATGGCATGCAGCACCATCCTGCTCAAACGTATACTCGCCTTCTGGGATGTTAAGCCTAGGAATTGAAGGTAATGGTTTCTCTTCGAATATCTCTTGTTATTTACTGGCATTGATAATGCCTTCAATAAATCATAGATTGCCAACACCTCTCGCCGACATGCACCCCCAAACCATAACAGATACAGCGAATTTTGTTTTTCGTTTCAAGCAGTCAGAATTAAATTCTTCACCACGTCGCCGTAAAATTCTTGGCCGCTGGTCTCCAACACAGAGCTCGAAGCGAGACTCATCACTCCATACAATACTTTTCCATTGTCTAGGTGTCCAATTTCAGTAGTTAAAAATGGTTTGTTTTTCGCCTAAATACAGGTACACGTAGAATTAAATCATTTCTAAGTTCATAACTTTTACCTTATAAAATTTAAATCCTAGGTTTTTCATTTCTCTATGCATGTATCTCTCGAAGCTTTCTTTTTAATAGAATCTTCCCAAATTTGCGCAATTGTTATCGCTGTTTCTCTTCGATTTTCCTTAACTATTTCCCGTATTACCTTACGATCCCTGGCGGTTGCGATTTTTGGTCTCCCGATTTTCTTCATTTCATCTGTACTACATGTTCTTTTAAACAAGCCAACTATATTTCTGACTGATGAACGTGAAATTCCTAAATTTTCCGCTATTTTATACGCATATCTTGGGATAAAGGCTTACCACGCGTCATAATGAACAATTAAAAATGAAAAAAAAACTGAACACGAACTGAAGAATTCCTGGCTGTCAGACCTAATACACTTCCTGATATGACAACTCCACGAAAAAGCAATGAAAGATGCAGTTAGTTAGTGGTGGGCAACAATTCTTAGAAATAGTCCAACTATTTTGCGACGTATGTAGCGTAGGCCAACTCTTTTGCGACGAACGTATCTTATTTATATTAGTTATAAGTTTTGTTTTATTGGGAAAGTTCCGGGAAATAAACATTACAGTGTTTACCTATTTCATTGACTAGGTGTATTTTTGGAAATTTTGAATGCTGGCTTTAAAGATTAAAAAAAAATTTTTAATTTTAAGTCACATTAATTTTTAACTATGCCAAAAAAAATATTTTATAAAACCCTACTACCCCTTCATCCTCCTCCCTTACTCGCGAAGTTTTCAACGCAAAAAATCTGAAATAATTCATAAGATTTCAACGAAATCCACAACCATATCAAAAGCAACGTCAACTTTATCAAAAATATCGTTCAACTGTTTAAAATTTAAGGGTAGGTTCTAGTCGAGCGGCCAGAAAAATGGTTGAAGTTTATGAATTTTTTACTCATAGAAGAATGTAAATAATGTATAATTCGACTTTTTCAGCCGTTAGTACATACATTTACTTAAGTTCACAAAAAAATGTTTTTTAATTCTGTAAATTGTAAAATTTGCGAGATATCCACGCACTTCTGGAGCCGTGTAGCGCGTGCAGGATTTCGCCTTCCTCTTTTATCTGAAATACCAAAATCAAAATTATTTGCAAAGTAGAATAACTTTGCGCGGTCATGGACCATTTTTAGAAAAATTCACTGATTTTTGATAAAATGGCGACCTTTTGAAGAAAAAACCGATCTTTTTGCCCTTTTCTTGTTGTTCATAGTGGTTAAAAAAAGTGAAAAATCGTGGGAAAAAATATAATTTTTGTTTCTTACAGCTAGTCAGCTGTTCCTGGACCATAGAGCAGGTCTCTTTCTTGTGAAACTGATTTTGAATACTATATTCAAGGGACATTATTTTATCTAAACAGAACATATAAAAGAATTTTTATAACTGCTGAGCAAACAATACAGCGCGCGTGTGGCCCGAACGTAGGCATGATTTTCGGCCAGTACGCGTTGGCACTAAATCGGCTGTAACTTTTACATTTTTACGAACTTCGTCAAATCATTTTAGAATCTTATTCTACACACTATATACTTAAAATAGTCAAATAAAGAAAGTTAATTTGTTGAAATTGCTCGACTAGAACCTACCCTTAAATACAACCAAATTAACTTCAAAAACGACCATGTCAACTTTATTTATCAAAATTACAACTATTTAAAATTCATTAAAAAAACGAAATTTCAAAAGCATCGCTACAGCTCATATTTTAGGAGAAAATTAGCAAAATATAATAATAGTAGAAAGTAATGTTTTCAGATTATGCTCCTCTAGATAGAAAACGAAAGGCTGTTATTGAACACGGAATCCTTCTATTCTTATTTGTTTTAATTGAAATTTTTTTTCTTCTAAAATATAAAGCCCGTAATTATTTTTAAAGTTTAATTAGTTTTTAATAATTTCAATTAGTTGTAATTTGGGTGAATAAAGTTGAATTTGAAAAAGTTGACGACGATTATGATCTGGTCGGACTCTTTTTTGAAAAAGCTTCAGTTGATTTTGAGTTGGTTTCTTTTGATATTGATTCGGTTTTCGCTGACTTTGATTTGCTTGTCAGTGATTTTGACTCGGTAGTAGGTGTCGTTGAAATGATGACATTTGAAGTGTAAATGCTTTATAAGGCTTGTTCACTTAAGTCCTGTCCAAAACTAGCACAATTCTAAACATGTTTCTTTGCTTTTCATGCAAAATATGTTCGTGTAGAAACTTACTTGACTGGTGGGGGCAATTTCAAGCAAGAAAGAAAAAGTAAAGAAACATTTTCGTGATAATTCATTATAAAAAGAAGAAGAATGAAACTTTCAATCTAGTAACTTAGGTACCATGCTGAACTATGGCAAACGTTCTAAGAGAAGAATTATGTGAAGTTTGTAGACATATTAATTTTTTCAATTTAAACCAACAATTGTTTACTATGAACCACCAAAAACTTTCGCTAATTTTGAAATTTAACATTCAGCAAAACGTGCAAGAAAATGGCGGATTCGCACAAGCTAAATTCTACGGGTAAATTCTTGCAAGAGGGGAAGCTATTATGTCAGGAAAATTCCCCTCATTTCGACTTTTCAATTCAATTCAATTCAATTTATTTAACGTGAAATTTGTACAAAATAAGTATATATTCTTTTTAAAAGTACATAGCATAGAAAAGTAAAAGTAGAGTACAATACTATAATGACAAAAATGACCAAAGTGAACTAAGAATTGAAAACTTTTCAGGAAAGTAAAGAAATATAAAATGGATACGTTCGTGCAAATTGTTGCGCACGTAGGATCCCAAATTCGGATAAAGAAACAGACCTGATTAGTCAATTTTTTTATTACAGGTTTTATGAAATATTAATTTTGTATAAATTCAAAACTCAATTGTCATTGTGATCCCAGTTAAAATTGTTTTTTGAATATTCTTCATTAAATTTTTTACATAACCCTCGTCGAAATTTCTGAAGACAAGGAGCGAGTGTTTTTTAGATCTTCAGTGTTTTTTACAGTAGAACCTGTCTTCTTAAATTTCGCCTTCATGATTACACAATACCTCTCAATTGGTCTGAGTTCGGAAACCTTCACAAAATTGATGTTGTGCGCCTCACACTACTGAAGAGTTGCTCTGGAGTATTGAGCTGGTGCCAGGTCAGGCCAAATAGTGTGGGTTAGTCGTGCTTTCTTAGGCCTTTTCTTCATATAACTTTTAGAGTCGATAGTGCCGGTTGTAAAAAATGGGATGCTCTTCATACCACATTCACAAATAGCTTGCCAGACTAGCGCTTTTGAACCTGGGTTTCTTCTTCAGGAGGATTCTCTTCTGGTAGCACATTATAAAATTGGTAACCGGGATGTGTGTGGAAATCAAACTTTAAGTAAGAGCTTTTTGTTTCTTAAAAATCTTTTAAATTTTGTAGACACTCGGTGCGGAAACGTCAACCATTTTAGCGATGTTACGCACTGAAGAACAGTGGTTATTTTGAATCTCCTGCAACACCTCATGTTAAACTTTTTTGTCACCAGATCCCTTAGGACGACCGCTTTTGGTCTTATCTTTGATAGTATCTTCGGCTTTAAATTTGTTTATTACCTGACGCACCGTATGTTCACAACAGCCTACTTTTTCAGCTATAACTTACTACTATAACTATTCTGCATAAATTTTTAAAATTTCAGTACGCGTCTTCTCGTTACTATTCATTGCGGCCAATTAAATCATAACTGAAAAAATTGATGAAAATTGCAAGTCTGTGGACAGAGTTAATGTGAACAAGCCTTATTAAAAAAAATTGAAGTTTCAGAGATTTATAGTTTCCAAAGAAAATAAATAAATTGTTTTTTTTTTAAATATTTTTTAAGTCGGTACACTTAAAGTAGAACATTTGCGAACAGTGTATGAAATAGTTTATATGCAGTTTCTATACATTCACGATAAAAGATATGAAAAAGAATATATACTGATCATATACAGGGTCTTATGCTCAAACTAGTAAGTACAACAACCAGATATATTTTTTTAGAGAAATTTTTCGGAACTATTTTTATTAAGAAATTATAATAACTTTAATTTGAACAAAACAAACAACTTCGTTTATGTTGAACGTGCTACAAAACCAAGCAAAATAGATTAAAAAAATAATCAAAAAGAATTTTCAGTTTTAAAACTTTCTGAAAACTAAACTCTTTTGGAATGCAAAATATATTTAATTTTGGTTCAAAAAAATCGAGTCAATTCGCAAAAGTTCGAAATATTCGCAAAAGTTCGAAATATTTAGGATTCCTTAGACAACTAGGTGGATGTTCCTGTTTGTATGTCGATATGTCTGTCTGTAGGTCACAACCTTCCAGTTCCCTTATATTTATACCCGTTGAGATGAAATTTGACTTGTAGAAGTAAATTGATGACTCAAAAACGAAAACGAAGAGACTTTGAAAAAAAAACAGAAAAAAAACATATTTTTTGGCCGCCCTCCCATACAATGAAATCTAAATCTAAATCCTAGGGGACAACCCTTTGATGCCTTAGCATGGTTTTTGGCTTGAAGGGACTTAGGGTAAGGGAAATGAGGAACATTGAAAGTCTTGTTTTTGCATTGCTGCGAGCTAGAAAACAGGCCAAAAACGGAGTGGTGTATTTTAATTTCTTAATGAAAGCTCATGGGGAGACCTGGTCTCGAACCCGGGACCCATGGCATGGTGGTGGTCGAGCGGCTCAATGAATTGATCCAACTCCGTCCTTGGATATGTTTTGGTACATTATAACCAAAAAACCATGAGATCTTCGCTTTCAAAGAAGATATTGACGCATCCTAACCCTCTAATTTCTAAACTGTTGATCCAAAAAATTTGAAAAAAATCACGAATGTAGCTTTTAATTCTTATGAAAAATTATAACGAATGCTTCAGAAAAGTAAAAGTTTTTTATTATTCACATTACTGAATACCGCGCATTTGCTCAGACACACTATTTAATTTAGAGAAAAAAAAACTAAAATACCGAAACAATAAAAAAGGCTGAAATTCAATACTTTGTTTGGGCTCTGTTCTTTTGGATTTCACTAAAAATTCTATTCGGCATTGTTTGAACAAGGTTTTCCAGTGTATTAATAGGAAGATCGTTCCAGCATCTGAATATCTCACTTCCTAGTTCTTTCACAGCTTCATATTGCCTTCCTTTTAAATAAATTTGGCGGGCTAATATACCCCAACCGGATTTAAATCTGGGCTTAAACCCGGAAATTTCATTAGGGGATGTCTTTTGAAGAAAACCATTCTCTTGAGTAGGCTGAAACATATAAAGCGTTGTCCTGCTGAAAAATCGTCTTATAACAGACCTAAACATTGTATGCCTTACATCTAACTTAAGCTACAATGAACGAAATTCATTTAGCTGCAGCACTTTATTTTGCTATTATTTTGTTGTTGTAATGTAATAACATAAAACAAGTTCAAATTCGTTTAGCCGCAGAGATAGGTGTTCAAATATTTTTAACAAAATAAAGGAATCCTGATTGGTTACTTAATATCTAGTAGGCCCGCCATTATTTTTATCGTCGCAAAAATCCTTCTTAGCATTAAATTTATTAATGTTTCTAATTCTGTTTTAGAAATTTGGTTCCAGCCACAAACAATTTCCTCTTTTAAGCCCGATACAGATTTATATTGCCTGCCATTAGCATAAATTCTCCTCACCATGATACCCCATAGATTTTCTATGTCGTATAGGCCATGGCAATAAAGTAATTTCTTTGGACCGAAAATACTGCTTGCTGTGCTTTGCAGCGTGAATTGACACATTGTCTTGTTGAAAAATTGGCATTTCAAGCTTCACAATTTCTAGATAACTTATCAGCACATCTTCGAGTAGATATGTGTACACGTCCGCATTCATTTTCCCAGGTACAAAACACTTTCCCACGTACCACCCTGGAAGTTTCTGCTTAACTTTGGAGCAACTTCTTTAAGCAAATCATGCCAGTAGCAACTGAACCTGTCCCCCCGTCTATCTAAGTTGATTTTTTTTTCATCAGAAAAAGTGACCGTCTTCCACTCATTAGTCCAGCTCATGTGAACTTGCGCAAAATTCATCCTTATGTTGTTGCGTTAACATGGGCTACTTAACTGGTATTTTGTACATAAGATAAGGGGTCCCCGGAGGAATCTGCTGCACTCGACGTGTAGTTGTTGGTAACTCCATATTGTTAATTTTTAATATTTTTAATTAGGCGCTGCCCGGTTCTTTTTGTTCCTGAGACGTCTCATCATCCTGCTCTTCAGATTGCTTTGATCTTCGATCCGATACCTGCAGCATCTCCAATTCTCTTTTGACTTTAAAAAGGCTGATTTTTCTTTATAGAGTAATTTTTTACTGAATTGTAATTGGTCTAATGTTTTTGACAAGCGGGACATTGATGTGGCGCTAAGTGCTTTTTATGACAATCTGTATGCTTGTTTATTGCATTGTGTTCCTATTTCTTAAATAAATGTTTTTTTATCTAGCAAATCATTTTGATGACGTTTTTAAGAGGGATTTTCTCGATAAAAACTGTGATATTAGCTTCAAGGATTTTATTTACATGACGACATTTCCCCCTGCTTCATTGGTAATGAAGGATCTTATATTTGATGACGATACAGTCGCGAAACAAATCAATAATTTAGCTGATAGTTTCTCGTGCGGTCCTGATGATATTCCTGTTTCCCTTCTAAAGAATTATTCTTTTTCTCTGGTTTATGTTCTTTGTTATTAATATAATTTATCAATTTCATGTGGTGTGTTTCCAAAATGTGGGAAATCATCTCTTATTATTGCTCTCCACAAGAAAGGCAGGAGGTGTGATATTTCTAACTAAAGACCCATTGCCAACTTTTGTTGCACTGCTAAAGTTTTTAAGGCATTAGTTTGCTTCTGTACTTCACTTCCACTGCAAACCATTCCTTGGCACTTTTCAGCACGGCTTTATGAAGGGTAGGTCAACCAGGATTAACCTTTTGGAATACTCTAATTTCTGTTTATCTGAAATTGAAGCTGGTAAGCAAATTAACCATATCTTTACAGATTTTAGTAAAGCATTTGCCAGAATTAATCGCCAAATTTTGATACTCAAGTTGGCTGTCCTTCGGTTTCCATCCTAGTTTGATAACTGGGTTCATTCTTACTTATTATGTCGAACACAACGAGTCTCTTTTCGTGGATCCCTATCCAAGATTATTTCCAACACCACTGGTGTGTTTCAAGGAAGTCTTCACGGCCCGATATTATTTATCATTTACATCAATGATGTATCTATATTCTTGAAATATTCCAAAATTCTCTGTTATGCTGACGATACCGAAATTTTCCGTGTTGTTTCCTCAGTTCGAGACGTGAAATTTTAAACTCTGACTTAGACGCCAACTACAACGCCATACTTAGATAGGCCTAAGGTGATTAAACTCGACTCTCTTGAATTTAAACATAACATCTCTAAAACTGTTTTCGCTTTTGGTGTCTTCAAGGCAATATTGCAGTCTCGGTCTTGCTGTCTTCTTTTAATATATCGATTTCGAGTCGCTCCTTGAGATATCGAGATTTTCTTAAAATTCCGAAACATCGCAAAAAATACGGTTTGCACGTCAATGTCTCGGTTTTTTAATTCGCATTTTGACAACATTGAGTTTGATCTCTCAAAAATGCTGTGAAGGGTACACTTTTTTGACTATTCTTTTGTTGTTTTGTAATTCTGTATTATTACCTATTTGTTCTTGTTATTTTTATTAATTTTTGTTATTTTATTTTATATTTATATTATATTAAGTAATCAGGCTTAACAATTTCTGTGGCCTTCATATGAATTTTGGTGGCTTTCTGAACAATTTAGTTGTTTTGTTGGGTACTAACTTTTTGATTTCTTCTTGTTTTTTTTAATTCATTTGAGTTTCGACTAGATTCACATAACTTTTTCCGACCCCCGAATTCTTTCTTCTATTTTTCTATTGAATAAATTCGTCTCCGCCATAAAAGATTAATTTTAACTTTCAACTCACTCGTCAAGTATCTAGATATCTTTCTAAAATTTGCTAGGAATAGAAAAATATATTTTAATATTTTAATTAAAACATTTAATACAGATGTACTTCTTTCAATATGCACGAAGACTTTAGTTTTACTCCACTTAAAACATTCGAATACGAATTTCGCTTTTCATCAAAATCGTCTTACCACAAACCTAGATATTGTATACCTTACATCTAACTTGTACTACCTATCTGAATTATTAGTACCGATGGTAGCTGGGTGTAAGTTTCCGAATTAGAGGATTTGAGGAATGCTAAGAGTGTTTAAAAAATGTATGAATTATTGATCTTGCAGATTCTTTGATCATTTCTATAATGTTATAGCACATTGGTCGATCAATGCCGTGAAAGATTGAAAATCATTTTTAAGATTTTGTTTTGAGTGACTTGTAAGTTTTGGATATCGCAATGTGCACAAGTTGGGGCACCATATAAGTTTATTTGCTAAGCTCAGAGTTGACCTTTTATTGATGAAAGGATAGAAACTTCTCATAAGAATGCTTACTTTGTGAACAGTATGCGAGATATGTAATTTATAGGTTAAGGTTTTATCCAGGTATTGGACTTCGTTATTCCATAAGATTCTTCTGCTATTTTATTTAAGATATACAGAGGAGCAATGGCAGGTTTTATTTAATTGCATAAAACACATGGCTCATTTTTTATCCCAGTTTAATTTAATCTCCTATCGGTGAAAATAACGCGTTGAAGTGAGTCCGTAATTTCTGTGCTACATGCGGATCATTTAAAAATTGCCATATCGTCCGCAAATATTGAAGCTTGACAAGCTATAGAAGCTATAACAAAATAGGAGTTAAAAAGGATACCTGTGATACTCCCGCCCAAACAAAACTGCGCAGAACTCGAGCATATTAAGAAACATTACACGATCTGCGTTTTTGATAAAAAAAAATTGGTAAATACTTTTGGCTCCTTGTCAACAGCAGCACTAAAGGCTTCACAAAAAAAGCATAACCTAGTTGTTGATCCAACAAAATTAGAGCTTTGAACAATTTTGTTTTGGTTATTACGTAAATTAACTTGGGTCAAGTGCATTATCCGTACATAATTTGCATGGCATCTCTGTAGGATCTGAACTGTCTCTGCCAACATAGACTTTGAAGAATCTTTTATTCAAAAAATGAAAAATAGAATGAGAAAATTCCAGTTGTAGCGTTTTGAATATAAATCCATAGTGCGAAAAAAAATCAAAAGTTCCTTAAACATCTAATAGCACCAAGCGAGTAGACATCTTTTGATCTTGGTAGGATTCTAGTGACTATATCCATGGTGGTATTCACTAGGGCTATCACTTTCCTTCGAAGGTTTTGAATTTAGAAGTTTTTAAGTTTCGAAGCTTCGTGCCAAATCTTCGAAGGTAAAAAAGTTCGAATTTCTAGGCTTCGAAGCTTTCAGTCTATGTTTAAAACCTTCAAAGCTTCGAAGTGGTTAATTTGTATACCTTAGATGAAATCTTTACAGTATTATGCGTTTTATGCAACCTTAGCGCTGCAAAACAATTCAACTAAAGAAAATCTATATTTTACGTACTGCCGTATTTTTACTGTAGTGCCGGTTTAAGCACTACCAGCGCCCTGGGCGAGATTTCTACGGCGTCCCCCATCTGCCATTGGAACCCATATGAAAAAAGGCAAGGGATATAATGAAATAACCATTTATTAAAAAAACTAATAAATTTTTTTCTTTTCTAGCCTTTCTATCGGCAAACTCTTTTATTAAGACAAGATTGAGACATTGTCGATCGCAGATAGGTTTTTATCAGCTTAAGCTTAGAAAAACTTCTTTCCCCACTAGCACAGTTACAGGTATAGTGAACAATATTCGCAATGCTATCCATACATTTGGATACAGCTCTTGTAAGTTGCGATCTTGGATAAAATTTAAAATAAAGACAGGAGTAACCACATTCTGATCAGGCAAAAAAGATTTTAGACTTATGAGTTCATCGCACAACATACAACCATCTATATCTGATTTAGAGTCTACAGTTAATTTTAATTGGAGATCACTACAGAGTTTGAGAAGGTCTGGTTTTTCCGGAATCTTTTTTATATTGTACAAAAAAGACCAAGATTCCAAGTATTCATTTAACTGTTAAAATCTTTCATTGAGTGAATTTATGGTAGTGTCCAAAAACAGTTGAAAAATTCAACTTCAAATTTCTTTTCTGGAGAAGTTTCACCAGATTGGCGTTTAACACGTCGAATTCTTGTTGTCGCTCTAAACACACGTTCAATTTCTAGTTTGCAGCCTTTGCAGTTAAAATAACGCTTCTGAAGCCTGTATTTTTATATCTACCCCATCAGCTGTTTTGAACCTGATAATTATAGCGAGCAAAACGTACACACTTATTTAGCAACTAGTCTAGCAATCCTTCTTTCGGTGGATTTTTGAAACCGAAAACTCCGTCTAATACGTATACGAGCCCACCTTTATCATTGCGTTCTGAGCGATCAAACCATTACTTACCACAAATCAACAAATTACTAACCACAAATCTGAATATAAAATATAATTCTCTTACCGCTTACAGTTGAGGAGTCTTGAACCTCAGCTTATTTGCACCAGCGAAGTGAGCTGGAACTGGAACTACAAATATTTCTTTTTATTTTTACCAGAAATCTAATTCGTTCTTTTATTTTCACAGGAACTATTGCATTGATTTATTTTGGATTCTCTTCAGTTGAATTATTATTTATTTTACATTATATATTATATTATATTTACGAAACTCCAATTGTTATCATTCCTTACCCGGCAACCCGGCCTTTTTTCGCTTAAGCCAGTTAAGGCTTAAACAGTTGCCATCATAACGATTTTGTAGCTAGATTTAGGGAATTTGCTAGTAAGTAGGACTCACTCAATGAATAAGCGGATATAAAGAAGCCCAACCGCGCCCTACCCTAACGCCGCTACTGATTAAACTGATTAGACTAAAATTTTGCCATAGTGATCTTTTACATCATTTGCTTTGTATCAAACTAAAGTTATTTTTCATTGTAAAAATTTTATTTTTATTTTCTTTAAAAACTCGAAAGAATCGAAAGGACAATAGTTGACGAAAATTCAACGCCATTTGGTAAAGTTTTTAAAAATCGATTAAAGGTGGTTTGGAATATTTCCATAAAAATAGCATAGCTAATGATATTCACTTTGATTTTTTTCGATTTAGATTGCTGATAGGTACCAATAGCTCCAAAGTCAAGGAAAAAATTGTTTTGAATCGGTTACGAATATTTATTTATTTAGCAACCGTCTCGCCCATATTGGCTACTACAAAGAAAAACATTAACAAGTAATTAAACTATGATTAAGACTAAGTGTGATTCAAAAAAAGCCCAATTTGCTCTTTAGCTGCTGCCTGGAACAACCTAGCTCGATGTGGGCCGAGCACTCTTTAAAGAGGCGTGACATCGACGCGATAAGCTTGTTTCCGGGATGGAAATGCTCATGTCGCTAAGCAGTTCAGAGGGGTTGACAGTCCCATGCAAAAAATCGTATAAAAAAGTGATTTTGTAAATCCTACGTCTCTTCTCAAGTTTGTCGAGAGAGATCAAACCGAGTCTAGCAAAAGGAGTCTAGGTAAAGGATCATCCAAAAAAGGTCGCGACGAGCGATCTCCGGTTGATGTGGACAGCAGAGTAGAGGCTCCGTACCGTACAGGTGTATTCCAGAATGGGTCTTACAAAAGTACAGAAGATAAGTATAGTTAAGTGGGGATCGTCGACCTCCTTAGACCAGCGCTTCACAATACCGAGCACGGAATTAGCCCTGCCTATCGTGAAGTCCACGTGGTTCTCGAAAGACAGACGGGAATTAAGGACCACTCCCAAGTCCTTTACCCTATCAAACCAGCTCAAGGCATAATCGTCTAAAGAGTAGTCAAGAAGATGCCCCATTCTTCTGCGGGTAAAGGTAATTACGGTGCATTTATTAGCAGTCGGTTATTGGAGCACCAGTCGTAGAAGAAGTTTTTATTAATAACAAGTGAAATAACATTTTGTATTTTATTATGTACATAATAGTTGAAGATGAGATTTTCTTACTTTTTAACAAGACAGACTCTTCAACCAGGAAAATTTGGAAAGTATATCAGGTAGCCAAATCGGCTAAATCAACATTAAAAATTTCAAAATTTGCGCAAATGCATAGCAAAAGTTCGCAGCCTTCCTTTATTCATTGCAAAATTTTATTATTTGTATCGCGCAACCCACGAAGCTTCGGAGATTATATTCTTTGAAGAGGAATCAATTCGAAGATTATATTCTTTGAAGAGGAATCAAAATCTTCGAAGATTCAAAGTAGACGAAAAGTGTTAAAAACCTTAGTTCTTTATTCTTGATTTGAAAAGCTGTGGTTTAAGACAATGACAGATTGCTGAAAGAATTAATATGTTGCAAGGTGTGGTGAAAAACTCCCTTTGCCTAGGGCTAGAGAATTATGGCAAAAATAAAAGACCGAGGGGTCCATCCAAATTTTCTCTGAGGACAAAAAGGGTAGTTTTGGAAATGGAAACACCTGGGACATTGTCATCAAATGTTGTGAAGTCGTTAAATTAAAGTAATTAGGATAGTTGTTTTTTAGTGTTTGTTTGATGTGGCTGTGTTGGGTACATAGATGAAGAGATAAAAATAAAAGAGTAATGTGCATACCCTGAAAAACTGAAATTTATGAATCGCCCTGTAACTCCCAAACGGTTGTGAGCCCCCCCCCCCCCCCCTGCCGCACAATTTTTTGTTTGTCTAGGTGAGCTCTATCACCTCACTCATTTTGGCACGTCAGATCTGAAACACCCTGTATAGGAAAATATCAAGAAAATAAAATTAAGTTTTTACAATTTAATTGAAAAAA
Source organism: Leptarthrus brevirostris (assembly GCA_964036015.1). Taxonomy (NCBI): domain Eukaryota; kingdom Metazoa; phylum Arthropoda; class Insecta; order Diptera; family Asilidae; genus Leptarthrus; species Leptarthrus brevirostris. The sequence goes on along the minus strand of OZ038372.1, from coordinate 135,792,653 downwards.
GTCAAGGTAAACCAAAACATGCATAATTTCGAATGCCCAAAAAAGTGTTAGTTAAAGATGCTAGGGAAACATAGCATTAGACCTCACTTACATAGTTAATTAGAGCATGATTTTAAGTCTCTATATTTGTGCAGTAAAAAAAATCATTTCTACTACATTTTTCAAAAACCCTGTTATTTTTATAAGAAATATTCTATAATTGTAACTCTCATACCCTTCCTATGTCTCGAATACAACATATTCCTTTATAGTCTTTTTTGAAGGGACGTTTGCTGTCATATTCTCCATATAATTACTCAAGTAAGCGCTTTTGTTTTCACTTGAGAAATGTTGAGTAGGTACCATGTCACCAGAACAACCATGGGTCGCCGTTGGTGGGGTTCCAAGGTGAAATCTACAGGATGGAAGGCAGGCACGTTATCACTTACCCCACCGTAGAGAAACAAACAACACACAAAACCATTCCGAGAAATCACATAGCAAAAGTTATTCGTCGATTTATGTCATCTGTTCTGCACCAACACCTTCAACTCTTGCCACGAAATTTCTATTCGCGTAACTTCCTTCTCTACGGATCTTCTCTACGTATTGCACTATCATCCAATTCGGCGTTTTCCTTGGGTCAAATCCAGCTTGTTAAGCGATGCTATTCGGCTATTTTCTCAGAATGTGATCTTCATTCGCGTTCAAATACCAATGTATATACCATCTTAGCCGATGAGCCTATGTACATTGGTAGTGATCTCCGACTAATGGATACCAAGAATGCGCCGAAGATCCCGGTTGACAAAGACTTGCAGCTTAGATATTATTGGACAGGTCACCTTCCATGTTAAAGAGCTGCACAATAGAACAGAAAGGTTGTTATTTCGCCAAATTTCAGCAAGAGTATTAAATGCAACTCGAGGATTGTTGATAAGAGCTGCACTTCACTTCCGGGATAACAATATTTATCCATATGTTCTATTTGCAGTTCTTCAAGAGTCCAATCTCTTCAATTTAGTTTGAGTACCATTGACCTAGTGCCTTGCTCTGCAACATTCTCTGCTTAGGGCTTTGAATATTTGGGTTATATAACCCTGTTTGTATGATAGAAAACATACATTGTCGGCTTAGTCCAAATGCCTAAGATCTTTGAGTTGCCATCTAATTCCTCGCGATGGGTAGTTACCTTTAACGCTGCACAATACGTCATAAATGACATAAAAAGCGCACTCTATATAGCACTTGGAAGGGCTCTGACAATTCTCCTTTGTGAAAGACGTTACTTTGGGCTCCTGAGTAGGACTCCTTTTTTATGGTGATATTTTTTTCTGGGATACCTCTACTACGTAACGTTGCCCATACATACTCGCGATCAACGCTGTCAAAGGCCTTCTCGAAATCGACGAATATTAGATTTAACGGCGATCCCTATTCGACAGATTGCTCGATAATTATTCGGAGGGTGATGATTTGGTCGCTGCAGGAGAAACTCTCATGAATGCCGTAATAATTTACGGGTGCGCTCGATTGTTTGCTTGAGTCGCATTAAGATGATTTTTCCCATCTTTTAGAAGACTCAAATAAAACAGATGCCGCGCTATTTGCTACAACTTCATAGGTTATCTTTGAGGAAACCCTCAGAATTATGCCTTTTTTCATTCAGTGGAGTAAGTCTTGGTTTCCCAATATTTTTAAATTTCAGGAAGCAATAAGATCCGCCTTAAGTAAGTCCGCTCGACTTAATTGCGTCCGCCACATTCAATATTGTCGTAGGTCTGATATTTGGTCTACGGTTCGTCGGGTTCAGCAAAGTATTCTCTCCAGTTCCACAGTTGATGCTCCTAAAAACTAGTAATCCATCGTAAGGATCTCGTAAGGATCTTTGCTGACACGGCGGTGGGATGCTTCTTTTGCCTTCTCTGCTAGTGCGTTAATCAGGTGTTAGACTTCTTCGAACACCTTTCTTTACAGAACTGTACGCAGTTCTGATATGTTTTTGGACTACAGCAGCGATAGTAGAATCAATGCTGTCCTTTATCTGCTTTCGTTCTTGTATTCCGAACTATGTGGCGCCACTGATTCATGGCTCTCTTCCGCACTCTAGACGTTACATGTGCTTTATACCACAGCTCGCAAAGCATTCCTTCACCCATTCCCGTTGTTGGTTATGAAGTCGTCGGTGTTATGAGGCAGTACAACACCTTTTTGGCGCAATATAGTGTAGTATGCGCTGCAGACGTTCGGTGTTCTAAGCTTCTACATTTTGAGCTGTGGAATACTAGATATTCCATTCCATGGGCGTGTTGCTGCCGTGAATAAGCCAAACTTAGCTGTTATAAGACAGTGATAGCTAACAATACCAGTGCCGCGTTTAGAACTTACATAGAGAAGACACTTTCTCCAACTTTTGAAAACAGCTGTATGGGCCAGCTGACTCTCAGTTCTGCAATCTCAGGATTTTTAACTGGAATTTTCTGTGTTTTAACAATGAAACGTTGCAGTGAGTTACAAAATTCAGCAAACATTTGCGTTCCCGTTTTCAAGTTCAAATTAGCGTCGAAATCTCCATAACTATTTTGATATCACTTTTAGAGCTGTCATAGAATACCAACAATACGAAGGGGAACTTTTTTTATTGGTACATAAAAAAAATAAGTTCATAGCTTAGTATATAATCATCCAGCCCGCAAGAAACTTGTATTTTAAAGTATAACTAATGCCTAATATATGTACCTAGTCTTCAGTTATGATTAAAATTACCCGGATTCATAAATGACATAGTGCAGCTGTCGTGCTTTGGGACGCTACCGGCGAAGCAAGCCCCATTGGAAAATCGCCTGTTATGCTATGAAAAGGTTTCAATTCAAATTCATAATTATAAAAGCATATATGAACATACCAAAAAAGAAATCTTTTTTTTTACATTTCATAGGTTGTCTTGCTCCTTAAATTCATGTGCATTTTTAGTTCATTGGATTTTAAACTTTGGGCATATAGGTCTTCCACCCAAGGCTATAACATAACGACTGCCTAGTTTTTAAAATTTACTAACAACATTGACATAGTATATACCTAAGCTATGAAAACATCCTAGAAAACCATTTTATTTATAAATTCTAGAAAATTAACGCGAACATGAAACATGATTGGAGCATAATATCATAAAACCTCATTGACAAACTTTCACCATATAAACTTTGCTTTAATCTGACAAATGTAAGGCAGATCAGGATTAACCGGCAATCGAAATACAATGGATGATGACAAAGTAACCTATATAGTTACAAATGATATCGACCGAATTTATTGGCACTAGATATACTCAATGACAATGTGCACAATCGAATTCTCTGCAAACTTGCACCTTAAGGTAGAAGACACATAAATACCAGGTGATTCATACATGAGACAGAGTGCGGGACCTGGAAGCCATTTAAACTAATGCTGAGATGTTAGATATTAGCGCCAATGAAACGTAATTTCCTGAAGTTGCACAAAAGAGCAGAGGTAGCAAATTCCGGTCACTTAACTCCCCCGCAAGCCGCAATCATTATAACTCACCACGGCGCGGGGCGAGGAAAGAGGAAGAGGTAGAACATAGGTATGAACGGCATTTGCCGACCCTGCATTCCGATTATCGCCTCCAATCAATCGTCAGAAATTTTGAAATAATTTCTATCCCAAAAGTGCAAAATTTTAGCTTGGAATCGACAGAGAATGTATGGGTGCGTTGGGATTGAATGTCTCCCTTCGGGCTCTCCGATTCGATGGGGGTTAAGGTGGCACAATGGAGGCCACTTATGCTGGCCCTGGTAGTGCAAATCGACAAATTGATAGTGTGGAGATGATCGAACCGACGCGATTGGTACAGTCGGGAGGTTGTTGCTTGCTCCCGCAGGATGAGTCAGGATTCAGCGCTCAGATAAATTCGTTCGTTTTCGTAGCTCTTTATTTGTATTATTTCCTCCCGCTTTTTTCGCCCGCGCTGAGCTTTTGCCATCATTTTCTGGTGCTTGTTAAATTTGATAAAAGGCGATTGTTATTACATGCAGAATAACCAGAGCAGGACTCGGCCAGAGCAAGGCTATGTTGAAGGCTTGTTTTTGCGCGATAGTGGCTTTGGGGAGCCTTCTCGTCCGATGGGTTCAATGGAGATGTACATATTGGAGTTTACCGCCAGATGCAGGTGAAGCGGTAGCAGTAACAGAGCATGATGCTGTGATGATTTCGTTGTGGCGTCCGATCGAATATTTACGGCCGTTTAAATTTTCGTGTGGTTGTTTTTTGCCGCTTTTTCCTCTGTGAATTTTTTGTAGGTGAACGAATATTTGCGGAACTGGTCTTTTTGTTTCTTTTCGATCCAAAATATTTAAATGTATTCCGAACGATATTGGTTTCAGCAGATGATGGAAAACACGCTAGACCCTTTATTGCCTTGATTGTGCACTAACAAGACAAATAGGAAAGGTAGTGGCAAATGAGGCTAATGAGTGCGGAACTATCACACACAGGACTATTGTTCTTTTATGATTGAATTTTAATTGTATAATATCGAAACAAAATCCATACAGTACTCGTGGTATTTTTAATATGTTGCTTTCGGTCTGTCAATGGACGCATTCCTTGTGGGCTTCAATCGAGAGGGAGCCAAAGCCCAGGGGACTACCCTATTTCCCATTTCCATTGTTTTTGACGAATATAACCTCAATTAAATTCGGTATGATGTTGTTTAGGTTGCGGTGTCAATGGAATATTAAACAAATATCTTCAGTGAAGCCCATGACTTTGGGACGACCTAATAATCTCAATGGAGTACGATGGCTAGGATGTCGTTTAAAACAATGAAGAAAAGAAGCGTGAAAGTAGACATCCTTGTCATTCTCCGGAGTTCACTTTCAAGTTGCCAGACAATTTTCTGAATTTTGAATTGAATGTAATTAAATTATATTAATTTCATTACCTCCTCCGATAGACCGCGTTGCCGCAATCCATCTAAAACTCCTGCCAAGTCTTTGAAAACAATATTTGATCTGATGCTGTGGTAAAAAACCTAAAACCATAACTATAAGCCTATGCGGTCATATGGAAACCGTATATCTTCCAATCGTTAATATTGTCAGAGATACCGCAAAAGTGTATTGTCCATTTCTTTACACTTAGTGTTTACTTAAATTATAAAATACAATCTGGTTTCGGTGTGTTTTGTACTAAATAAATTTGTACTATTCTAAATTATATAAGGGTTTTTTGGTAATCACAGGTTGAGTGCAGAAGTAAATAGAAAAATAACTCTCTTTACTGATCAAAATACAAGTAGCACTTAGTTGTTATATCAAACTAACTCAGTCCTATTTATACTACTTAGTACATTTCAAGAAACTTTACATATAACGATCTACTTGACTCTACGTATTTTTTTTACCATTCATCTCATTAGGTTACCGCAGGATGGAGTCCACCTTGGCTACCTACTACATTTGACGATTTTTTATTTCTGTCAAGTAAGAAATATGCGTTACCTATCCTACCGTTTCCGTTTACATCATTGTACTGCTTCTCTCTTAGAATCTTCGTTGTATTAATTCAACCTTACCAAAGATGAGTAATGTTGATTACATTTTGAATTTAATTACAGTTTAATTCCATTTCCAAGAAAAGATTCCCGCAACTAATTCCTAATTACAGAAAGATTTCGGAATTAATATTGTTAAATTCTATAACCAATTGAGAGGGTGGCAAAACGGGGCATTTCAAATTAGACGCTTAATAAAGCTCAGGTTTTTGAAGGTACATAATCGTATTTTTTATTAAATAATACTCAGAAGAGTTGGCTATATTAGTACCACTCTAGTGATAATTAAATAAAATAAAATTTAAAATCGAAACAAATGGAGATCTCTCCGTCTTCATCTATACTGCGGGTAAGATGGGGTACCTCCGGGGCTATGACTTAATCACACTACGGTCAAAGAATTGACTTTAGTAAGGCTGGCAAAGGTATGAACGAAGTGGTCGTCAGCAATACTGGTATAGCCATACTGTGCCTATTTTTCAAAGAACGTGCAGGATATCCATCCAATACAAATACAAATCCAATCGATACGAACAAAGAGTGTCTTCTCTTTCCGCACTTTCGAATGACGAGACTTTTGAATATGTCGCTGTTTTTTTTTTCCTCCTGGGGGTTGTGCACCTCAAATTGAAAAATGTACTTCTTCTAAGATCACTCTTCCGTCCGTCACAGACTCTTTTCTCGTAAACGGCGTGACGTGCGCGGTACCATTTGAAAGTTCTACTTTTAAGGATTTAAAAAAAAATTTTCAAATTTTTTATAAAAATTGGTTATAAATAAATAGCTCAAAATGTGCAAATTGGCGTTCGAATTGTATCTGGTGTCTCTGGTTGTTGAATGATAAACCTGATATTATATTGATCAAACCGCTGTGACCACCCCTCCAGAGGATTATCAGTATGCTCATATATTAGTGTTGTTAGCTCTATAGGATCATCAATTAATGGAGTAACATCAGTTTCAGAATCCAGTGTCCTAAAGAAATGCCTTTCCAAAAACTTCAGTGATCTCCTGTATCGTAACAATAAGATGTAGTCTGTTAATGGGTGCTATATTCGCCCGCAGGTTCTCGGTTCGAATCCCACCAACGGCGACCCATGGTAGTTTTTCTGCTAACTACAGATTATGACAAAACGTCCATGGGGGTTGCACAGAAAATGTCAGTGGTTCAGAATCCACATTAAATTGTAGGTCCACTTGCAACCGTTGTCTCGAATCGGGTGAAGTTCTTCTCCCACCTCATGTTCCATAAGAGCTTACGGGAACTAGAGAGCACCAGTTCAAGAAGACGGCCAAGTCAGAGTTCAAAAGGTGACAGTCAAGATCATTCTTCTTGGAACAATATTGAGGATCACGCTCACTCAAGAAGCCTTATGCCCTCACCGTCGCCGGGTAGATCCAGGGAGCTCCTCAAGCTGAGCAGGTCGGCTGTTAGAACTCTGGCAGGCCTACTTACCGGCCACGGTCAGCTAAGGAAGCACCTGGTGATGATAGGCAGAGCCATCGACCCCACCTGCAGACTCTGTCTGGAGGAGGATGAGACCCCATTATATGTGCTATGTGAATGCCCTGCAGTAGCCAGGATCAGATTTAGCCTATTCGCTTGAGAACCTCACACCTCCAAATTTAATCAATCAATCAATCAAGATCATTCGAAATTGAATGAAATATCTTGACATCATCAGCGGAACAAGAGGCACTTCTTCAAAAGGTTGCCGACATAATACCATTGTTTGTTTGTTCGCAGGCATCGATCAACCCGCTTTGAAATCTGCGCCAAAACACGGATCAATAAGGTTTAACTCTCCATGCTAACGTAACCGGTTTGGATTCTAAGCCTACATGTCTTTTCACCGGCGTACTGGTTCCAGGTATAACCTGAGCAAAAATAAGACTCGCCCTGTCTTAGCCTGAAACAGGCACGCCTGAGTAAAAATATACTTTTTCAAATGCCAGCATACTACAGGCACGTATCAATAAAAGAAGCACGAAATAGTCTAAACCAAACGCGGCACTTACTTAGAAGCTTGACTTGAACGCAATCAAAAAATACGGCCAATTATTCCGCAAAATACGGCCATTTTTAAACATATTTTGACACTCGCAAATAAATTAGGTACTTCCCCTTGACCTAGAATCATGACATTTGGCATTGGTTTTTCTTGAAGCTGTGTTTTTAAAGTCGGTGAGCAAGATTTCTCGGAAATGACTGAACCGATCAATCTCAAATTTTAACACAAGCTTATTTTTTAGTAATTAATCAAAGGTTTTTTCTCACCGATAAATATTTTCCATTTTATAAACAATTTAAGGCTTAAATTTTAGTCAAAAATCGATTTCGCCATTTTGTCAAAAATTTATATTTTGCTTATTTTTTATAAAGATTTAATAGCAGGCTGACTATCTGAGAAGATACAGATGCTATCCGTAGGCAGCATTAAATGTTTCAGACTGTCTGCGGCTTCCTTTATAGTCATGACTTCCGCCTGAAACACGCTGCAGTAGTCAGGTAAGCGGAATGAAATATCAAGGTTCCGAAAAGATACCTCAAACTACTCTGCCTTCAAATTTGGAGCCGTTAGTATAGAGACCCACTGCCCCCCCCCCCCCATTGAGGTAAACCTTCCTCCCACTCTATTCTGGAAAAGAAGATGCAGAGCTTGGTGTTTTATAGTTAATGTTGGTAGCGCTTGCTCCGTCCAGGATTTTGGAGTGATCGAAGTCGTTCGTTTCCAGGTCTGTACTGATATAAGCCTAATGGCAGCCGAGGATGCGGACTGCTTAGCGGAAAAATCCCCCGTCGGTAGAACATCAAAAATACTATTTAGGGCTTTAGAAGGAGTGGTTCTAATCGCACCTGTTATCAGTTGCAAATTTGCTTCGCGGTAAACACGATTCCGGCACTTTGAAAGATCTCAAACAAAAATCCAAAGAAATTATAAAACTAGAGATGATTTGCCATGACCCTCGGGTGAGATAAAGAATTTCGAAATAAAAAAATTTCAGGCGGGGAGAGGGGGTGATATGTCGAATGGGAGGGAAGTTTATTATATGGCTGACACTCTGACAGATTTTTCTAAAGTTAGTGGAGAGGTTCAAAGCTTATTTTGTTTTCGCTGCAGTGTTTACCTCTAAAAAAGTTTTTCAGAAAAAAGTTTTTTGTTAATTTTTCTGGACCATCTTTTACTAAAACGATCTTTAAAAACCCTCCCCCTCATCCCTTGAACCGCTTTGACGCGGGTGATAACGAGGTTTTTTTAACGTCATTTTCGTAAAAAAAATATTTCTAAGATACGCGCACGTTCGATCTCGTCGAAAAACTGACTAAATATTAAATCGAAAAATATTTCGAATATCGATCTCAAATTTCAGAAGAAGGTTGTCCAAGTACTAAGGAATCGATTGTTTGAAGAAAAAAATCGATTTTTATAATGAGAAACCCCCCTTAATGCAAATATATTTTTTTCTTTCTATTCATATCTCAATTCGTTTTTGTATTCGAATATATTAGTGTCGAAGGTTAGACTTCATGTTTTATTCAATTGAAAACGTCACACTTCAACCACAAACATTGTCAATAAAAGCGATAACAACATTCTCAATAGTTTTCGAGCCAATGCGAAGTGTAAATAAAATAATTGCCCAGATGCTCATTAAGAAATACTTTTTTTGTCTACTATAGTGCAACTATAGTATTTACCACTTAATCAATCACTTAATGGTGTTTTTTAATGAATGCCTATATGTACAATCAAATTACATACTTACCGCTGACTGACAAGAAGAATAAATGATTTCGATGGAAGTAACATTGGTAGTCAATCCTGAAGGTCTTGTATTTCCTTTTGAGTACGATCACGCATGATTCTTAGAATAAAATCAGATTAAGTTTCCTTAAAGAGATTTCTTAAAATTCCGCCACTAACAAGACAAAATATTTTACAGCCTTGGAATCGGACGAGCACATTTCGAAAAGCAACCACCAAGTAATCTGCGGAAATCGAATTTTTTTCATTTTGTAATCGCCTTATATGACCGTGCCGGACAACCAATCGAAATTGAACGCACCGCCTTCATTGGTTTCATCGAAAAGGACCAGGAGCCTGACGGACAAAAGACGAACAATGGAATTCAATATCGGCTGCAGCTACTGTATGCAAACGGTAAGAAAGGTAGCATTTCTTCTCAAGCATCAACAGGTACATTGGTTATTATATTTTCAGGTGCTCGTCAAGAACAAGACATCTTCGTCAGACTTATTGACTCGGTGACCAAACAGGTAAGTGAGAATTTTGTATTCATGTCCTAATCCTTCTTCAATTACGTTATGGGCAGATGTGATTAGAGCAGCCCAGCACCAATCCAATTGAGACATTTGACTCGGAACACATGAACATAAGCTCCATTGAAAATTGATTGTCGCACTTAATTAAGTGGTATATGTAGCAGCAGAACTAAAGGGCAGCCCTCCAAGCTGTAAGAAATGACCCGACTCGTGTAGGGCTCCTGTAAACATAAACTGAGCATATGGTTACCCACTTATCGTCAGAACATTTCAAGGTCAATTAATTTCAGACAATTTCGTTAGTCTATTTCCACTGTTTCATTGACTCCTTTCCTTTTATGAGCCTGGCACAGGGAAACCAGGAATCCGGTGACTTGGAAGCAAACGGGCGGCCGATTGCTATCGAAATGTCATTAAAGGGCTGAATCAGATCAATGTCTGCACGTCTGCAGCACCCCTTCTAACGCCATCGGCGAAATAATAAAGATATCAGTTGCCTTCCGATGGACTACCTCAATAATGTTTGCTCTTTTATCAGTAATTGCAAGGGGGCGACACTACCAAATGCTTCCTTCCTGCAAAAAAAACCGAGGGTCCTTTTTTGGTGACATCGTCCTTGCAACACGCATTTCCCTGCCCAATGATTCGGCCTTTTGAAGATTAAAAGCAAAAAAGTTAAAAGACACTAAAAAAATGGATTTGACTTGAAGCCCTGCCGTGGTGCAGGAGGTTTTAGAATTTATGTCCGTTTTTACACCTCAAAGACTGTCATGCAATTTGCGTGGATGCAAATTAATGCGACATTCAGGACATGTAAGGTCGTCTGTATTCGTAAATATTTTTAATCTGAGTCACGAAACAAGTAGGCTTGCAAATATGCATTTCGCTTTGAACCGCTTGGTTACACTGAAAATGTCGGCACACCCAGAAATTTATTATTTATGAGGCCGGGAAGGATTCTTTTTTAATTTTTTCCAGTGTGTAATTACAACAGCCGATCCTTCTAACCAAGCTAAATTAGTCCTTGTGGAATAGAACTGTTGTAATTTAGTGGGAAATAATTAAATTCTGATTTGGACATTCGTCTTTATTCCTTATCTGAAATTGGTATTGTAAAAAGGTACGCACACGTACAATATTAATGATTTCATGAACTTGTTCCTTGTTAGAACCGGATTTGTGGAAAAATCATACTTTAAAGTCATTTTAAGCTTAAGGATACAGGTGACTTTTTAAATGCTAAACATAACCTTTGGGCTAGGATGCTTATCTTCGTTTCCTTGGAATTCTTGTGGGTTATAAAGCGTCCACTATATTGTCTCATCACTTATTCGGTTGCGTGCAAAATTTGCCACAATTTATCTATTTGGGTGCACTTGCCCTTTTTCTCTACGGATCTTCCCTATGCACATCAGCAACTGTTAAGCTATGTTATCTATTATCATTTTCGTCTTCGAACGTATAGTGTCTATTCCGTCCTAGTGAATAAGTCTGTTAAGTTAAGGTTTTTGTGTGTAATGACCCAATGAGGGGGGGGGGGGGGATGGGATATTCATTATTCGCCGGAGACACCCTTTGACAAGAGTTGCAGATTAGATTTATATATCTTTTCCAAATTCAACTTTTTACAAGTCAAAATCAATCTTTTGGAAATTAAATTCACCTTTTTTTTTATCAAATTCAAGCTTTTGCAAATTAAATCCAACGCTTTGCAAATCATACTCCTCTATTTGCAAATAAGGTTTTTTTTAATTTAATTAATTTCTAAAATAAAAATCTGTGGTGGCCTTACCAACTTAACCAAGTTAAAATTTTAGATTCAACATATGAAAGAGCTCTACACATTATTTAAAGTAATGATCTCATTACAACGTCATCAATCGTATTCAATTTTTCGGAAAAGCGATCCATTTAAAGTAAATGTTTTTTTACTTTTTATTTAAAGTCTAAAGTATTTATGTAATCATTTTAAGTCATCTGTATTCAATTCGATCTTTTTAAAAAAGTACCAATTCTTCCAAACCGTGCTTCTCTGAGCATTATAACTACCGAACGGATGAGATGAAGCGATGTTGCATTTTCCATTTTTGTGTAATCGCTTAGGACACAGAAACGGATTTGTTAAAATTCGCACAGCCGAAAGTGAATGATAACGTGGTTATTTATTAATTTTATTTATTCTTGAGTTTCATTCTTTTTTGTTAATTGCATTTTTTTAACTTCCTTTATTTGTCTGATCGCACGTAACATACTCTATTTCGAACTGCTCTTTCTTATGATATACATACACTTCGGTATGACTCAAGGTAGCCATTTAGGACCGTTGTTTTTCATTATTTACATCAATGATGTATCATTAATCCTTAATTTTGATTAATTCGTGAATTCTATATTACGCTGATGATGCTAAAATGTTCCGTCCTATTTCATAATTGGTGTTCTACAAACTTCTACAAATATCAGCAAGTGCGCCACTATGTCATTCTCTCGATTAAGAAATCCAGTGCCCATTAACTACACCTTAGACGGTAGCTCTTTGATGAGACTTGACAAAATCAAAGATTTTGGAGTCAAATTTTGGATCATATCACTATCTTAAATAAAGCTAATGCTGCTAGGTTGTTGGCTTAAAAAAGGGGAAAGGTGTGTGTCTTCCTTGCACTGAAGCCTTTAATGGCCCGTTGCACGCCTTCTGCTAGGGAATGTACCCGAACGCCCACTGTCGAGCCAACTGATCTCCATAACGAATTGGAAAATTTGTTTATATTCCGATATCTTTACTTCTAAATCTTTGTTGCATTAGGGCTGGCTCGTCTTCTTCTCCGGATCTCCTGCACGGACTCGAGTTCGTTACTCCTAGTTTTTTGGCTTGAGTCCTTAGTTTTGCATTCCCTGTCACGAGGGTAACAAGAAGTTTAAATTTGGCTTTATTTAGATTGATAATCTTTTCAGATTCATGTGCATTAAGTGTTCCCCAAAATGTTTTGTTTGTGTAGGATGTCTGACTCTACCACCACCCCCCCCCCCCCTCCCCACCCCAGTTTTTTGTGCCTCCTCGTTACTCGTACCCCGTGTTACGTGGAAGTATCTTTATTTGCGCCTTTCTGTGCCAAGTTATTTCCTTTTCATTTCCTGAGATACCGAAGTGCCCCGATATGTATATTAGGATGACATCGTTTTGCTTGTCATTACAATTTACTATCCTAGAGGACCTTACTACCCGCTCCGTTATCTTCTTAGCTCATATCTCTATCGCTCCGACTTCACATTGAAGAACCGAGGAGGACTTATTCATCCCGCCACATATCTCCAGGTTTGGTTTCTCGCACAATACCTCAAAGCCACGGCTACGCTCGCATTTTAAGCCGTCTTAGTAAAGCGCTGTGGTAGTTTTTTGGATCACCCTGTTGTTGATCCACTCACTTTTTGTCGGGCAGTAAGTTTGAAGTTTTTCCCCATATTGACGTTTCCGGTTTTTAAATGTCGCCAAACAGTATAACAGATCATATATCCGTTTGAAGATGATGAGATTTGGACGATATTAAAGCTTAAACGTGTGGCCGAATTAAGTGTCACCTGTTTAACAAAAAATACTAGTGGAGAAATGTTAATAATGCCCTCCAGGGCCCTAATGTAGCTAACACTGCTTTGGGATTCGTCAAAAAGTGGTCTAAGGAGTTGAGACCCGTATATAACGAAGTGCCTTTATTTTATGTTCGTGAGACCAGTTTTACAGTGCGCTGGTGTAGTTTAGTTTTTATTTTCTATGCGATTCATGTTAATCGCATTGAAGCGCTTCAGCGTAGATTCGTAAGATTCGCCCATCGTGGTTTTCACTAGGCTGTTCCTCTTCGGTTGCCTCAGTGCGCGGATCGTCTATTGCTAATTTCATTAAAGTCCCTTAATAGCAGACGTGAAAACTCCAAAATTACTTTCGCCTTTGATTTCTTGCAGGGCGCGTATAAATCTCCTGAACTACTGGGGGCTCTGAATTCATCGATTCCTGCTCTCCCCAAAGCTTTTTTCATATTCCCCACCATCACACTAATGTTGATATGCACGAGCTTATTACATTAATGTTTTGTCTCCTTAATGACCGTTTTCAGTTTATCGACTTCGACTTGTCAAGATCTCAACTGGAGGATCATGGGGAAAAGCATACTCTAAAACGGGCCGGACGAAGGTACAAAAAAGAAGCTTGCTGATAAAGGGATTTTTTTATACGATGTGGCTAAATCCTAGGGGACAACCCTTTGATGCGTTAGCATGGTTTTGGCCGGAAGGGAATTAGGGTAAGGGAAGTGATGAAACTTGAATGTCTTGTTTTTGCTTTGCTGCGAGCTAGACAACAGCCCAGAGATGGTGTGGATTATTTTAATTTTTTAATAAAAGCTCACAGGGAGATCTGGTCTCAAACCCGGGACCCATGGCATGATGGTCGTGCGGCTCAACGAATTGATCCAACTCCGTTTCCAATTATTAAATTCCTGAGACCATCTCTTTACAAAGACAAAGGAAACGTTGGCCTTGTAAAAAATATAATTGTTGTGATACATGAAAGACAAATGTGGATCAAAAATAACACTAAGATCCCTTACTATATCCAGCCCGGTTGGCAAAAATAACACCAAGATCCCTTACTATATCCAGCCCGGTTGGCAAGTTGCCACTGACAGAATTGTCATACATCAACGTAGCCTTTCTTCTTGAATTGTTCGCAATACATCAAGAATTAAAAGATTGATGATCAGAGTTCAGCTAAAACAATCCTTGAATTCTGAGACAACACGAAACATTTTAGCATCGTCGGCATAACATAAAATATTCGAGTTCGCTAAGATGGAGCCCATGTCGTTAATAAAAATAATAAATAGAAGCGGACCCAAATGGCTGCCCTGGTTCACCCCAGAAGTGACCGACATTTCACGAGAGAGGGACCCGCGAAACAGAACACGCTGCGTTCGGTCAGAGAGATATTAAGAAATCCATTGGACGAAAAGAGATAGAAAACCCAACATAGTAAGTTTCAAAACAAGCCACTTGTGGTCAATGCGATCAAAGGCCTTACTAAGATCGGTATAAATACAATCAACCTGTTCACCAGCCTCAATGGCGGAAATGCAAGAATAAGAGAACTCCATAAGGTTAGTGGTCGTTGATCTGCCTTTAATAAAATCATGCTGGAAGGATTGCAAGAACGGTTTACAGTCAAAAGTAAGGACATCACAAGCCATTGCTTCGAAAAGCTTAGCGATGGCAGAATAATTAGCAATAGGCCTATAATTAGAGATATCGTCCTTCAAATTTTAACACAGATTAAAACAGATAGACCGCCCAAGTCAGTAGTATAACGACCACGCAGATCCGAAAATATAAGATAATTTTCGTCACTATGAGAGAGGCAGAACCTCCTCCAAGCTTTGTTTTTAAGATTTTTAAGATGCTTTATAGACGTATTAAGCCAAGGTCGAAAAGCGTTAGGGTTTCTAGAATGAGATACGGGAACACAACGGGTGAAACATGAAAACATAAAGTCGTAAGGGTTACTTTATTCTGTAACTTATTGTAATATTGTAATGGTTGCTACTAAAGTTTAGAGATAGACAAGTAAAAATAAATATTTATAATCGAAAATGGCTCTATTGTTTTTTTTATTCTCTATGAAGATCAATACACTTTTGCACCAATTTTCGAAGCACTTTTTCCACTCCAACGGAGGTACCTCCAAAACATATGATTTGAACGCATCAACCGCTAATTCCGGCGTCGAAAAACGTTGACCTCCATTTTATTTTTGATCTACGGGAATAAGAAAAAATCATTGGGTGCCAAATCAGGATTGTACGGCGGATGATCCATCAATTCGATGTTTTGAATGCTCAAAAATTCAGTTGTTTGAGCTGACGTGTGCAAGCTTGCATTGTCGTGATGGAGAATGATTCGTTTTCTGCGATTGGTTTCCCTTATTTTTCCGAAAACTTTTGCCAAATAAATGGTGGTGTACCAATCAGAAAACCATTCTAGGTTGCTAAAATGGCACAATGGCGACATGTACAATTATTCCGAAAAAACAGGTGACCATTTGCTTCGAAGTGGTTCTTGCGCGAACAGCTATTGTTGGATTTGGCTCGTCTTGAAAGACCCATACAGTCCTTTACCTGTCACGATCTTATAGACGTCTTTAGAAGCACCGCGATTGAATTTTTTCAACATTTCTTTGGACCAATCGAGACGAGCCTTTTTTTGAGCGATTGTCAAATTATGCGGTATCCAACGCGAACAAATATTTTTGACGGTCAAATATTGCGAGTGAACTAATGACAAAGCATGCCTCAATCTCACGGTATGTCACATGACGATCTTGCAATATCAGTTCACGCATCGATTTTTTCTGGCACAACAACCGATTTAGGACGACCTTCGCGAAATTTGTCCTTTAACGAAGTGCGACCACGATTGAATTTGGAAAACCAGCGAAATACGGTGGCTCAAGATGGTGCTTCATTACCAAAAGTCGAAGCGAGTTGATCGGCACACTGTTGTTAGTTTAATCCACGTCGAAAGTCATAGAAAATCAAAGGACGAAAATGTTCACGATTTAATTCTATTTTTTGACCAAGGAGAATGTTTCAAGTACCTGTAAACAACATAAATACCACTCGTATGACAAAACATTCTGAGTACGATTACCATTAAAAATGTCAAACTTTACGACGACAATATCAGGTTTGACATATTCATACTGGTGATGTCTTATCTCAAAACTTAAGTAGCAACCTACGTAGTAATCAGAATTTGATAAATCTTAATAAATAAATAAATAAAAGGCACTAATTCCTTGAGCCGTTCCCAAGCAGCATGCCAATGCCCGCACTTTGCCCGAGCAGTGGTTTGCTCCCAACCTACCTACGCATTGATTACCGGTGACAGCTTTGGCGGGAGTTTTGTCAAGTGGACGGACTTGAGAAACACCAAAATCCGGTGCCCTTGTGGGTAGAGGGATTTATTTGTCATCTTTCCCAACCGGGAATTTACCTTCGGTACAGCACCCATATAATTTATGGTGGATTCCGAACCACCGACAACCTCAATCGCCTTCAAGCATAATCTGCTGTCAGCTGAAAATACCCAGTGGTCGTCTCCGGTGATGTTTGAACCTGGGAACCTCAGGTTGGAAGGCCAGCCCCCAGAAGGCCACTTACTCCACAGACAATATAAATAATAATAAATAAACGTATTTTCTTGAGGAAGTTTTAAAAACCACACAAATGAGCTTGGCAATATACATCAACAATTGCACATGGTAAATCCCGAGAAATGACGCACAGAACTCCTCCTCCGACAGAGACCAAAAAGCTATGCGTCAGAAATCTATCACCCTGAACAAATTATAATCAAATAGACCACATCAAAACAGGATTTACTCGAGCCAATGAAAAGGCAATTCGTTTTTGAGTGCAATCCGGTTATCTATTTTCTTTGCTATTCAAGCGAAACAAAAGTCAGGTAAAAAAAACTAATTACTATACGTCGCCTATTTTGAAGAAATTGCATTGTCACTCCTAGTTAGCGATCAAGCGATAAATAACTATTGCCAGAGGAAACGACAGTGTATATACCAAAAACCAACCAAGGACAAAAACTCAGAAAACTTCAAATATAATCTCTGCGCAGTTGTACCAAACGTCGAGTTGGCAGGTTCGCGTAACATGGGAGTGATGTAATAGGCACCCTATGCCAGCCATATAATTTAAAGGAATCAGAAAGGCAAAATTCTTGTGGTACTAAAATGGCGGTTTTTACATTACGACTGCGTTACTTCGATACTCATATACATAATTGTACCTTCCTATTTAACGTCCTTTCACTTCGAAAAAGTACGATTCATGTTATTTCAAGCGACACACTTTTCAAATAATTGCCACCGACTCGAATCGTTTTCGCAACTAATTCTATTGGTTTCTTAAATGGTCAATTCAAGTAAACACAATTCAATTGATGTTTTCAATTAACTTTATTTCGTCGTCAATTAATTAGCTTTAGCCTTTAGTAATTCTATTATTTGCGACAGCTTAAATTCAAATGCGCGTCCAATTAGCCATTCATACCAAGAATATCTTGCAATTTTATTTTTTATAATTGGTTAGTTAGTAACAAACTAAATTGTTGAAAATTTATTCGCAACGGTCCCAGTGGACTTGCCTATCACTCGGAAATCATTGAACGACGTTAGCTAACAGTGCGGCCGCTCAATTTGCCATTGCAGTTATGCATAATGCGCCCGTAGAAATTTTTATAAACATTTTGTGAAACGAAATTACCCATCGGAGCCCATAGCGCGGGCACCCAGAGAGCCGGGTAGCAAAGGCCACGTTCATGTAATGCATAATAAATAACGCTTTATCGATGAAACAGTTTTCAACCCTTCAACAGCGGCTATCATTATGAGAGCGCGCGCTTTTATCGGGACGCCCATCTAATGTTGTCGAAAAAGGCTGTGACCCAGCCCAGACTCGACGAGTAAACTGAACTTCACTGAACAACAGCAACACCGGGTGAAACTAACCCCAAAACAAGGGGCGCCCGAGAGGTGAACAAGTCGGCCATCGAGGGATGTGCTGGATGTGCTGTAGTCTAATTATAACAATCATAATCAGAAGTTATTCAGCGTTGTCTGATTATGCATAAATTAGCCTGGAAGAGAGCAGCAACCACGGAAAAATGTGCAGAATTTATCTCGCCTGAAATTTACTGCCACCTATCGGGTTATCTTACATTGGTCCGGGTATACATCCTGCTCCTGTTTATGGTGCAGGAAGTCCAATGCTAAATTGCTGCAAGTTTAGATCTAGAAGGCCGAGTGCATGGATCTCCCTATTTTTGAGAAATCTCACCCCCTTCTGAAATATAATCCGATCACGATTGTCCTTTTGTGAAGGTTTTGTAACATTCAAGTGTCGAGTGCTTTCCCTATCCTTAATGGGAGACGGGGACATATGAGCCCAGGATCTAATCTCATTTAAACCTTGTATCCGACTATTTCTTCCCCTTTCTAGTTTTCGTTGTTCCTGGATATGATTTTTGACAGGTTTAGTCTGATGTTGTTGAAGCAATTACGAATCCTCCTGCGCTTTGAGTCGTGTCAAGTTATCAGAAGTGATGCACACCAGAGATAAGCTAATGCGAACAACTGCACGACCTATTTCGGTTGATTGTCGGAAGTGTGCCTAAATTCGAGATGGTCGAAATCTTTTGTGTTTGCAATTAAAGATTGGAACTTTTTTAGTAGGTGAGTGGAATTGTGTAGGCAAATTCTACGAAAATACTGTAATATCTGTAGAATGGAGAGGATTAATGGTTGTTAGGATAGCAAAATTCTAAGCCGCCTATTTTACAAGAAAAGGAATTAGTTGAGATTAAAGAGTTTGTTGTTTTTGTAAAATTTGCGAATATTATGGATTTCAAGAAAAGAAACAACTGCCTATGTAATAATTTCGGAATATATTTAACCAATCACACTGTAGTATATTTTAGAGTAAATAAGGGTGAATTACAATTTCAACCTGCTAATATTTAAAAAATTATTAATCATTTTTATAAGCTCATATTGTTCGTTATGTGATTCCATATGCCATTATGCCATTCAATAATTTTCACAAATTTTTGTCTGTCTGTTTGTCTGTCTGTCTGCTGTTTGTCCGGCCTAGTCTCGGAATTGGCTAATCTGATTCGATGGGACTTGCATGGAAAGGTTCAGTATAGTCGTAGGCAAAGTTTAGGCTACTTATAGTACGCGTGGAAAGGGCCATGTAAAACTAATCGACAGTATCTTTACTGACTTCAGCAAAGTTTTCGATAGAATCAATCATAGAATTCTTGTTTTAAAACTCTCCCTTCTCGGGTTTCCACGAGTTTTTGTAAATTGGATTCATTCGTACGCACTCAGCGGGTTTCTTTTCGTGGAGCTCTGTCTGATGTTATTTTCAACAGTTCCGGTGTACCGCAGGGCTCCCACCACGGGCCATTGTTATTTATAATTTATATCAATGATGTATCTACGATTCTGCCTCACTCAATTATTCTTTGTTATGCCGACGACGCTAAGATATTTCGTACTGTCAGACAATGCCGATTGTCTACTTTAAAATTCTGACTTGGACGCCTTTCAGAATTGGTATTCCATTAACGAAATTCCCCTAAATATCGGCAACTGTACACGAAGAAGGTCTCCCTTTCAATTTAACTTTACCATAGAGGGTTGTCTTTTATCAAGAGTTACAAAGCCTAAGGACCTAGGTGTCTGGCTCAATTCCCAATTTTCTTTCGAGGATCATTTTAGTGCCATAGTCACCAAGGGTAATATGACTCTTGGTTTCGTGAAGAGGTGGTCAAAGGAATTTGATGACTCTTACATTACAAAGCTTTTATATTGCACTTTTGTCAGGCCTATTCTGGAATATGCCTCTCCAGCCTGGTCGCCGCTCTATGTGACACATATCAATTCGCTCTTCGAGGCCTTCCTTGAAATTACTCCCTTACATTACCACCTTATGTTGATAAACTCAAACTCCTGCACTTGGATAGTTGGATACATTTAAAAAGAGACGCCGTAACTCCAGGATCTTTTTGCTTTCGACTGCATTCGGGGGTCCATAGACTCTTCTGTTCTCTTGGCTTGTTTTGGCATATCGGTTCTGGCTCGCTCCCTGAGGAATCACTACTTTCTTCAGTTACCTTTTCATCGCACTAATTATGAATTAAATGAGCCTATCACATCGATGTCGCGATTTTTTAATCCCTTTTTTGATTGCATTGATTTTTATCTATCGCGAAATCATGTGAGGAGTCAGCTTTGTTGAAGTTAAATTTTACTTTTCACTTTATGTACTCTTTTCTTTTTATGTACCTTTTACACACTTTATAACTTTTATTTTCTGTATTTATATTTTGCGAATTCTCTCCTTATTCTTTGATTTTATATAGTTTATTATATTGTTTTAATTTAGTTTTTTTTTTTGATACACTTTGATAAAATATTGTGAATAAATAAGCGGCCGATAGTGGTGTCAAATCCCCATTTTTCAGGTAAGATAAATAATGAATCCTCCGATGTCTTTAAATAATTTGGTGAAGAGAGTGACATGTATATAATCATAAACGACCCAGGCTAATCTCGGAAACTGTAAATCAATCTCGATGGGATTTTCGCGGCAAGGATTAATATTTTCTAGGAATACTTTAGGCTACTACGAACAGCCGAGGGGGAAGCGGGGATAACATGTACAAGCAGTCGAAAATTCCATATCGAATCTATAGTTTTCAGTGTCGCTTAGATGAATAATAACACTCTCGATGCCGTTAGATACCGTTCGGTGGGGAAAGGGGGCAGATACACTCCTAATAGTGGAGGTGCGAGTAACTTGCAGACTTAGCTAGTATTAAATGCATAGGAAAAGCTGATACAAAAATTTTGCGGAGTCATATTTCTCCTGTGGTAGAAATCATCTAGTAATGATAATGATGCAGAAATTCTTGACGACTCCTATCAGATTTTTCGTAAGGATAGACACTCTGACTCCATGGCTCGTGGTGGCGGTGTCCTGGTTGCATACACATTGCATTGGTATTGCGGCTTGGTTGATATACTTGCTTTTTCCGACACGCTCACAATCAAGCTCTTAGCTCTTAAGATATCTCTGGTGAAGATGGACATTTTCCTGTTCTGTTGTTATATCCCTCCAAACTTGACAAACTATGCGGTCGAAGTCTTTACGATATTTTTAATCTTAGTCCAGATTTTATTAATAATATGACGAACCAAGAGGACGAAATCATCCTTCTTGGCGACTTTAACTTACCCAGCGTTCAATAGTTATTCAACGCTGATAACGATGACTATGTACATGTACATTAAAATGGCTTACTGCTAAGGACTCCCATTTTCTTGACGCCATCTCCTCCTCTGGTTTACACCAAATAAGTGATGTAAAGAATTCTATTGGAAGACAGTTAGATCTGCTGGATCTGATCTTAATTAAAGATAGGACACACGGAGTATCTTTCCATTATACTTTATCTAGGATTTCATCTGGTGTATCGTATAGTAGCCATCTGGGACCGCTGTTGTTTATTCTTGCCATTGACGACATTGTCTTAATCTACGCAAACGATGTGAAGATTTTCTCATGTGTTAGAAACAGTTATGATTCTTTCAGAGCAGGCGTCACGATTTGATCACTTCTGGATGCTCTTCGATGTGGAGCTTCTGCGGAGTCATCGCCGACTTTAAGGAATATTTATAAAACAAATTGGGATAGGTTCTCGTAGATGGTCAGAAGCGGGTTCAAAGAAGCTCCACCTGAGAGATTGCCAATAGAACAAGCAGAAGACACTATGGTCAAAACTCTTACCGAGGTGTTTAATGAAACATTCATGGAATTCTGCCCTATTAGCAGAACACATAATAAAACCAGGCCACCGTGGTGAAATGCGGATTTGGTTAAGCTTCAGTTTCATCAATGTGGCCAAGCGAAGTATGGATCGAATAGACTGGCCACATATAAGGATAGTCTAAGATACTTTAAAACGGCGATGGGATTAGCGAAAGGTCATCATAGAGGAAGCTTTGTAGATCTATTGAAGCACATGCCAAGGCCGTCAGTCTTAAAATGGTTTGTCTAAAGACCCGCCTATTCCGTCTTCAAAAAAAAAGGGAAAATGAAGTCTGGAGTAGAACAAACGAGGAGCTGATAAATACACTCTTCCAAACTCACTTTCCGGGGAGTGGGGACGTTGCCCAGAATGAGAGAATGCTTTCATTGGGCTCTGAAATTGACGGGGATTGCGACCTTATAAATTCCATAGTCAGCGTAAGAATCATAGCATGGTAAATAAACTCATCCGATCCACTAAAATCCCCGGGAGTTGATGGGTTAAGATCAATTATCCTCAAGAAGGCACTAAGTCATATAATGACACGACTGGTGTCTTTATACAGAAGCAGTCTCTGGCTAATCTTCATTCCAAAAGCGGGCAAGGTGACCCATTTGGCAGCAAAAGATTACAGACCAATAAGTCTCTCATCTTTCATGCTTGAAGTACTAGAGGGGCTACTGGATGTGCATGTAAGAGATTAAGGCATTGCTATCATATTTAAAAAAACCAGCATGCCTATATTAAAGGAAAATCGGCGGGAGACGGCGCTGCACGCAGTGGTGTCGGTGATTGAAAGATCTCTGGAATTTAAGGAATACACCCTGCGTGCTTTCCTGGACTTCCACGGAGCGTTCAATAACGTTAAGAAGGAAGTCATCTATAACCGTCTGAGGAGTAAGGGTATTAATAAGGGCCTATGTAGTTGGATCGATTCTATGCTCCTCAGTAGAAAAATTAGCTCGTGTACGGCGACTCAATTATCAAGGGAGTAGAATACAGGGGAATAAAATCCTGGATATATTGGAAAAGAAGGGTTTCACAGTTTCTGCATATGCGGATGCCTTGGCGATATTGATATCCGGCAGATTCTTGACGGCTATCAGGAGGCTCTAGTATGCGCTCGGAAAGCTGGTAAAATGGGCCTCGAACAGTGGTTTGCGTGTTAACCCATCCAAGACGGCGTTTGTGCTTTTTGCAAGAAGCAGATTTTAGGCTCTCAATGTTGGAAGGGAAAGGTCTAACTCTTTCTTGTAAAGCCAAGTACCTAGTGTTAATACTAGACTCTAAACTTAACTGACTTGAAAGCGCTATTGAATGTACAAAGAGCTGCCGGCCTGGGTATTACTGGGTGCTCGTGCACTACGCCCACAGTGGCCTGAAGATTTAGCTCCACCTATGGCTAATGAATGTGGAAGTATGGCAACGACTTGCACAGTCAGACTGAAAGCTGTGGGTTGCTGGAAGGTGAGGGTATTCTATAATGGACAACAGAGTAGACACAGACTTCCGGGTCCCTGGTATAACCTTCAATAGGAGCTTTAATACCAGGCTGCCTTCGAGGGGTAATGGGACAGTAATGAAGTGGAGAAAGCTTCAGAGATCTCCATATATACGGATGGATCTAAAACGGGTTCAGGAACAGGAGCAACAGCATACATGTTTTCCATGTTGTTTTGTTAAAAATGTTATGAAAATAAATTTCATATTTCTAATTGAATTTAATATTTCTAATTTTAATTTTCGAAGAAACACTAACTGTTTGCATTCCCTTTCTTATGTGTTTGCTGATTGCTTTACACTAGAAGCCGTTTTTATTAAAGATCACCTATTCCGAGTCGTTAATTTAATCTTCCTTCCACATTTGCCTATTCTTGATGGTCCCGCTTCAGTGCAATTTTCGAGAGACTTAATTTTACTGTTTGCTGCGAAATCCCCACTCTTTTTGCAATTTAAACTTGTTTATAATGTTTTTCTGCCAGAAGCGTTTAACTATCGCAATTTTACGTGAAGGTAAATCTGATCTCTTCCCCATGGCTTCATGGCATTTTGCTCCTAACATATTTTCTAAGAAAACTGCAAACAACAGCAAATATTTGAACCGCTTACAACTTACCGATAAAATAACCGAAACCGTTTAAATTGGCTTAGTTTTATTTCTAACTTTACACTTTTACGAACGCACTAACTACGGTTACTGAAAGTTTTTTTTTCACTCACAGCTTCTTACAACTTAACTTAAATTTTAAAAATTTATACGAAGGACTACAAGGAAAATTTAAATTTATATATGGTTATATATTAAATTTATAACCACTTTAAGCCGATTTGTATTTTAAACGTCTAGATTTTGTTTATGCCATATTAATTTGGCCCGGTCTTTGTATACCAAATGGTCCTGGCGTGGTGGAGCTGTCTTTCGTATTGTCTGCTCGTCTGATTAAATTGGTGCCATCCTAAAAATTAAAATAATAAATCGTTGGTTCTTGAACTTTAGTTTATTAGTATAATTCATAAATTCTTTACCTTTACTTTATTTTCGAAATAGAGCTTAAGTTACATTTAATGGGAGCTCGAAAGTAGCATGCAGTATCTCCAATTCTGGCATGGGTTCCATGGAAGTTGTATCTTTTACATTCTAAATTAGAAGTGTTACACAATACTTTGTATTTTTTGGGCAAGGGTTTTATCAAAGGTGACCTATAAAGCCTCACAAGCCACGATGGGAATGATATAAATAAACGAAGACTAAAGTGGAAAGAGTTAACCATTAGAAGATCCTTAGAGAATGAAGGTAGCTAAATGATCAAATGAAGAGTCGATGTAGTAGTAGGTTAAAAGTAACAGAGAATTTTAAATTTTAGTTTACGGCGTTAGTAAGGATAATTATAAATTCCGAATATTATAAGACCTTGTCCGTTTATACGTTCTCGGAGTTTTCGTAGCTTTTATAAGCGGTAGTTTCTCTAAAATACGAACAAATGTATAAATTGTTGCGACTAAAAAACGCACTATATGAAAAATGTACGAACAAATGTAATACCTTGTCAGGGTCAAAAACACAAGAAATCCATTATCCGGGGATAATCTACAAAAATCTGGTGCTTTGTCTTTTATATAAGCGTCGAGCTGTTTCCGAAGAAATTGGTTGTACTGTAATGACACAACAAAGCACTCTTAAGCCAAACATTAGCCTCCAAAATCCAAACATAAATATGAAAAAATAATTCAAATGGATGGGGGATGCAACCCCTAACCTCTGGCTAAAAATTAATTTGCGATTATCTGTTTGAATAAGAGCCTCACATATGTGCACCAATTCGCTGGTAAGGGCGAACCACCGCCACGAGACAATATGAGGGGATGCTGCCAACCATGTCGAAGATTTCAAATTTATCTCATTCTCTTGCATTTTTGTTTTTCGCTTACGGTACCGGCGCGCTACAATAGATATGGGGTGTAAGCTACTGTAATTACGGATGAGTATTGAGTTACAGACTTTTCACTTGTTGTAAGGGTGCTTGCGGTTATGGATTACCAGTGCGAAATGGTTTGTCCCATATGTTCATTTTAAGCATTAAGCCCGGCTTCGGGTATATCAGGACATTTGTGGAGGACTTCATTATTTATCGCTTCTGATGTAAACAATCGTTTGATTTTACGAGCATGTGCATAGTGTAAAAATTAAACCAATGCCAAGTTTAAAACATAATGTGTCCATTAATTAAAGCTGTTTGCATGTCAAAAGGAAAAAAGCAACTACCGATTTTGCAAATCGAAGGGAGGAAACAACTGTTCGATCTACTACCACAAAGACGACTATCGATGAAAAAAAATAAATTTTTAAAGATATCGGTGAATCGTTTTTTTTTATTTATTAGTTTTTTATGTTTTGAATATATTTATCTGACCATCCTATCAGCGACTTGTCTATCGGGTCTGGCATACTACCCTTCTAGCCAAACTTAAAGCATTTGGTCTGCACTCTCACTTCATAGATGGATTGAACGGACTTTTGCTAGGCAGTGTAGGTCGTGTAATATATGTATATATGTTATCCCTACGAAATAAATGCTGGTGTACCTCAGGGTTCAATTCTCTTATAAAAATGATTAGTTCTTTTTTTATCAATGATCTCCTATATATTACTTTCAATTGCATTATTAGTCTCACCGACGGCAGCACCCTTCATTTTGCGTACTCTTTTGATTTTGTAGCCAATTTCCGTGGAAACTTTTGAGAAATTAATTGAGAACGCATGTTAAGATCATGGAAAAACGACATGTCAGTCGACGTAGTGAATATACCCAATTCGCCCTCTCTAAACATCTTAAGTATTAAAAGACCGAAGAATATTAGGTAAACTGATCACATATTTGCAATTGCTAAATATGCAAGGAAATGCTTCGGTTTTCTACATAGACGTAAGAAATATTCACTCCCTCTAACTCAGCGCTGATCTACTCGAATATATGTAATTCTCTTTACACAAGGTACAACGTAAGGCCATTAAACTTATTGGCGATCCCTTAATCTCTGTTGCATCGAAGGAATGTCCGTTGCCTCTCACCCTTCTATCGCCATTTGCACGGCCATTGTTCTAACGCGATTTCTAGCCTAATTTCTTGTAGGCACATGACAATGCGCGATACGAGAACTTCATGTCGCTCTTGCCATATACATTTTAGTAAGGTACACAACAAATTCAATTAAAAGTAATTTAAGCTAAAAAAAAAATTTATTACAATTACTTGTAATTGAAAATTTCAATTGTTTTTAAATCAATTTTTTAGTTGTAAAAATTAATTGAACTAAAAATTTTTCGAGCAAAATGTTTTCAGGACAAAGTTAGCATCTTTGAGTTTTTGTCTTCGATGTGGAGATTTCCCAGCGAAAGAAAGTAATATTTCAACGTTGGGGACGTATTTCATCGCGCAAATAATATTGATGTGGCGGATATTTTTTAAGCATATTTAAGACATACATATCTGGATTTTACATGTTGCTGGTATTGAATGCTGGTCTTATACTATACTTAATAAATTGATTTGTAATTAAATGGGTTCTGTGTAATTAAATACCTATAAAATGTAATCATGATTACTTTCAGTGCAATTCGTTTTTTCAATTGCGAAATAATTCAATTGAATTACAATTGGAATTTGAAATTACAAGTGAATATAATTCAAAAGTATTCATTTACACCTACTTACTACAATTACACTTATTTGTAATTAAATCTTACTTGTAACTATAATTGAAATTGTTTGTTATTGTTTGCCAAAGGTTCCCAGAAGATGTTTTAGGCAAACGCATATGCAATCGAATGTCATTGATCTCATCGCACTCAACATTAGATCTTTGATGAATAAAAAACAAAACCGGCCAAATACTGTCCTTTGAGATATACCGTACAAGAAAAGTTTGTTCGAATGATGTTGACTTGCAACCATTTAAAAGCATTTAGCCCCTTTGTAATATTTGCAAGAAACGTGCTTGTAACAAATCTTTTCGAAGACCTTAGTAAATTTGTTTTTTATTTTTATATTTTCCAGTGACATTTAATCTTCATTATAATCCGAGTAAAAATATGACTAAACTTAAGTTTTTTTTTAGTTGAGTTAAGTTACGAATTTTCGTTTTTGTTTTCATTTTAAAGTTTAGTTAGAAAAAGTGTAAGCGTAGCGTGCTTGGTTTGAACTAATTCGTGCGTATTTTATAGATACGTGCCTGCCGCGGGCTGCCATTTGGAAAAGTATAAGTTTTACTCAGGCTTACCGTGGCTCATTTGAATGCCACTCAGGCGTTTTTATGCTATGCGTGCCTGTTTCAGGCTAGGAATGGGCGAGTTTTATTTTTACTCAGAATATAGAAACAATTTTAGTTCAGACGTATATTTAAATCAACTTCCAGCTAGTTGGTTTGTTCCCTTTTTCATGTAGCCAAGGCCCAGGGGACAACCCTATGATGCACTAGTATATTATAAAGGGAATGAGGGAACTTGAATGTCTTGTTTTTGCATTCCTCCGAGCTAGACAAGAGCCCAGATACGAAGTGGCATCAAAACGTAGTGGGCTGTAGAGACCGCAGTGATTTTCGAAATAACAGATCTCGCTCTGTTGAGCAGATCAATATCCTGTTTTTATTATAAGTTGGCCAGTTCGCCCTATATATATCACATGATTTCAGGGCATCCTATCTGGAGTTTGCCATCGCTAGGGAATGCAGAAAGAGTTTCTTCTTAAGGGAGTCCAGTTTGATACGAATATTTTTAACATGGACACAGTGCAGCACACTGCTCTTTCTGGCAAGTTTATTGGCCATCTTTTTCCCAGCAGTCCAGTGCAGGGTTACAATAAGCCGACTACCCAAAGGAAGAGCCAAGTAACTCCCGACATCCCTGCACCACTCTAGAAGATATGGTAACTGAGTCAAGCGCTCTAATGGCAGCTTGACTGTCTGTAAAGATGACGATGCTCTGTTTCGGTGAGTGAATACACAAAAGCAACGAACTCGCCTTCATAATCACAAGCACCTCCGCTTGGAAGACGCTCGATGTGTCCGGCAGCCGATAGGACTTCGAGATGTTCAGTGCCTCAGAGAACACGCCTGCACCAATACCGTGTTCCATTTTAGAACCATCAGT
Source organism: Leptarthrus brevirostris (assembly GCA_964036015.1). Taxonomy (NCBI): domain Eukaryota; kingdom Metazoa; phylum Arthropoda; class Insecta; order Diptera; family Asilidae; genus Leptarthrus; species Leptarthrus brevirostris. The sequence goes on along the minus strand of OZ038372.1, from coordinate 135,763,733 downwards.
GAATATTACGGTATCATAGTTGCTGGCCAGTTCAGTTATTCTTCACTCCCTTCTAGTTGCAATCTTGACACTGAATTTTTTTTTAAATTTATAACAGGCGTAATGTAGTACGTTGACGTATTGACTAGTCCCCTAGGTGTTAAACTGGCTTAGCAACAAAGCTCCCAGATTCCTGAGCTTGAATCCACTACATGACGCCTGGAATTTGATCTGGGGATCATGAGGAAGCAGATGCAGAAGCACATCAAGAGCTTCGGTTAGAGTGAAGCGCAGGGCACCTATTGTGGCCATACTCGCGGCTCTCTGCACTCTACTTAGCTTGGTATAGTCACGTGCCATCGCAGGCCACCAAACCAGTGAATCGTAAGTGAGAGTTGGACGCACCACCGCTGACTATAACCACAGCGTCATCTTAAGTTGCAGTCTGCATGTTTTTCAAAGGTACGTCTGAAGGCATTAAAAGCTATATATATATTTTTCCCGCTCCTTCCAGTTCAGGTTGGGATTGAAATTAAAATAATCCACTCCGTCTCTGGGCTGTTGTCTAGCTCGCAGCAATGCAAACAAGACTTAAGTTTCCTCACTTCCCTTTCCCTAATTCCCTTCCGGCCAAAACCATGCTAACGCATCAAAGGGTTGTCCCCTAGGATTTGGCCACATCGTATAAAAAACAACAACAAAATACCTGGCTCTCTAGGATAGTGAGAGCTGTTACCTGTTTAATTTAGGTAGTGCAAAGTACGGTGCTTTGGTTTTTGTGGTGAAGGGTATAAGTTCAGTTTTACCTGGACTCACAGTCAATCCATAATCCTTGAACCAATTGCTCCCCTTCTTCAGGGCATCCTCCATGATCTCGCTAATAACGGAGGGAAACATCCTTGATACCAGGATTATCACATTGTCTGCGTAGGCGACGATCTTGACTCCCCGCTGCTCAAGTCTCAATAGAACCTTGTTCATGACCAAGGGAGAGATGTCTCATCCCTGAAGGGTATCGCCGGAGACGTGCATAATGACTGATTCCGAGTTCGGATTGAATTATCCTTACCTTTACCATAGTTGTTATCCATTGACCCGGACATCGTTCTTAACCCAGCTCAACAAGGGATTCTTGGATAGCTTTAGTGCATACTTTGTTGAAGGATCCTTCTATGTCTAGAAATGAAGCCAGGGTGTAATGTTTGTACTGGATTGAATATTCAGTTTTGTGTACTACTTCATGGAGGGTTGTTTCCACGGATCTTCCCTTGCAGTACACGTGTTGTAATTTTGACATCGATGTACCACATTGTATTTGTCTGAGATGTATATCATGGACACGCTCCAGTGTTCTTAATGTAAAAGAGGTCAGACTGACCGGCCTAAAGTCCTTCGATAGTTCTTGGCCTCATTTGGCAGCATTCGTGATAAAATGCACTTTAATTCGTCTCCTTGTTTAAGGGAACGTGATTGTGACTGATACAAGGCCCTAAAAATTACTAACAACCATGGCACTACTCATAACTGAGTAAATGTTGTCTAGACCGGGTGATTTGTAGGGAGCAAAGCTATTTATCGCCCAGGCGTTTCTTTCAGCAAAGATAGAAGGTTCAACTTCACTATACGATGTGTTTCGAATTGCCGGGATACACGGCGGTATCTGATGGCCTGCATCATCATATGGGGTTTCAACGGAAGAAAGTGTCCACGAGCCGTCAATTCGTTTAGAAAAAACAGTTTGCTTCGGATAGTATTCTGCCGAATCTGGCTGATTCGCTGGTGCTTTCGATCGAGTGGCAATGCTCCATCCAAGCCCCTTTTGATGTATTTTTTTATAGACTTTTAGACAATATTCATAAAACTCCCAGTATTTGTGCTTGTAGCAAATGCTGAAGATGTCCTTAGTGACCTTTCTGGGATTGGACTGGTCTTCCCGGGAAGCAGGTAGCACCAGGGAGAAAGTATTTTTTGCTAAATTTGATTGGATATGATACCTTGAATGCCGTGTTCATGGCCTTATGAAATGTGGAAATCTCTTTGATTCCAAATGTTGGATTGATTGATTAATTGAATTGGAGGTGTGAGGTTCTGAAGCGCTGCGGCCACTGGGGCCTATTTCCCTAACCCTCTCAACTCCTTATAGCAAGCCGGTCCCTCTGAAGATGTTCAACAGCTCCCGCAGTTGGCAGTCACTCAGCCCGCTCGGTACCAGGGTTGATTTCCCGAATAAGCTAAACCTGCGCCTGGCCACTGCAGGGCTTTCACATAGTACGTGAAATAGGGTCTCATCATCCTCCAGACAGAGTCTGCAGGTCGGGTCGATGGCTCTGCCTATCATTACCAGGTGCTCCTCAGCTGACAGTGGCCGATAAGCATGCCAGCCAGAGTTCTAACATCCAACCTGCTCAGATTGAGGAGTTCCCTGTATCATGTTGTTCCAATACAATCTATGCTCCTCACTTGCACGGTTTGCTATCAGCCTTTTAGCCGTGCAGAGAGGAATTACACAGACCGGCTCCGGCCCTATGAAAGGCGTATTGGACCCCTTCCTACCAAGTTCATCTGCCTTTTCATTCCCCGTGTAGATGTCCCGGTATCCAGATCAAGTTGACTTGATTAGTTCTACACAGTTCATCTGAGCTCCTTTGGCATTCCTACTCCAGCTTAGATCTGGTGGTAGATGAAGCAATTGCTTTGATTGCAGCTTGACTATCCGAGAAGATTAAGATGCTTTTGTTCTTATAAGCAGAGTTGCAGTCTGCTTAGCTTAGTCTTGACCACATTAAGTTTGGCTCTTCACTCTTCCAGTGGATCTTTTTAGAGTTCCTGAAATATAGTATGCAATTATGATCCGAGAAAGATTTCAACTCCGACAATCTTCAATTTTCAACCCCAAAGTTATTGTTACTGATATTAGTGTGATGTCAAACACCTCCTCCCAACCATCCGGCTAGTTAATCTTTCAGTTAATTACTGCAGTTATAACGAAAACACTTTTCTTCGCTTAGTGTTAAACTCTAAAGGAATAAATCCAACGGCTGCTTTTCGAGCCGTTTACTTAAGTAAAGGTATGAAATAACAAATCCTTTGGGAGTTCAGTTACTCAGATTAAAAATGTTAAAATCTTAAAACACCTCGCTGTTATGCAATTAAAGTTCCGCTGCCGCACCAGTTAAACTACCTCTAATTGCCCAATTAAACGAGTAAATTGAAAAACACGAAAAGCCCTGAGAATTTTGCTTCGTGCAAATCAAATCGACCTAGTTAAACTTTAACTCTTTTTCCAGGCGACTTCGTCATGAAGTTAAACACTCTTGTCCTCCTAGTTCCGTACTTGGCAGAGAGGAAGGCACGAGAAAAAAATGGTACATCCGCTAACAAACGCTTTCCGCTGAACTGTATTTTTCACTTCCCGTTTTTTCGTCATTTTTCAGCATCGGTATGTGTTCCAACCTCTCTGACAAATGAATGAGTAAATAAATCAAAAGTCCGCTTTTCCGGATGAGATAATCCTCGCGAGTTATTTATACAATTTTTTTTTGTATTTCTTGTTTTCTGCGAGTTTTTCGCCAGACCTGCCGCATCCCCCGCACAGGTGACTCGGGCAGGGTAGAGTCGCGCCCCTGGACGTACGTTTCCATGGACCCGAATAAACGCATTTCAGGTAACGTCTACGTACCCAGTTGAAGATAGCGGACGGTGCCATTATTTAAACCTGATTCGGAGGTATGCATCCAAGGGTACGTCCACATCAATCCGTCTGAGTTATCTTTTGTATGTTGCAGAACTCGGATGGTGTCCTATAGCTGTGCCACTAGTTCTAATGTGTTGTAGCAGGACTTTTTGCTAGATACATCTCCACATTCCGCAAAAAAATGGACTAAGCAAGAACTTTTGCTCTGATAGTATCCACTGCACGGGCCGTGGAGGCATCCTGTTGCATCGTTTAACAATTACCGAAACAAATGGCAATTGTGGATGGTCTTGCAAAAACGCTCAGGATTTCTGGTTTGAGTAAAGTTGTTTATCCACACTGGCGAGGACACGTAGCCAGAACAGTAGCGCTAGCAGAATAACAACGAACGCTGGACATAAAATGATAAATCGCAGCTTTAGGTAAAGCGTCGGGTCCTTGTCGTCACTTCCCTTCTAGCTGCATAGCAAATTGCTCCAGTGTCATGTCATCAATTCATTTCCGAGTTCCGGACTGATTGATGATCATAGCTAGCTTCGCATCTCCGGGATGGATGCTAATGGAAGTTCACTTTTTGTCGGGAATTTTGGTAGCCGCGGCCGGCCCCATACCTAGACTTGTATGTCAACCGTAAAAGATCATCTCCCCGGTATGCAGTCCAAATTTATGCGTCCATGTCCCGATTCACATAGCGTTAAATATTTTTAAATAATTGCCCGGACATAGTGCCAGATAATTAAGCGATAAAATTAATTCACTTCGGCGTGCAGACATGGTGAATTTATTATCGCTGACATGGTCCAGGTTATCGGGATAATTTTTGCTGCAATTTAACGCGAATGGAAAACGCTTTTGTACATCCTTTCTGGAAAAATGTTTGTTTTTAGTGGTTTACATTGAAAATTTAATTATTTACGCAGCTCATCATTGCGGGTGTAAACCTATATACATATTTTGTTAGTTCGGTGCCCATGTTAATGTCGACCCCTGAACAGTCAGTCAATTAATGAGGGCTTGTAGGGCATTAAGTGGTTTTCAACTTTTACAGATATAAAACCATTATAGTCTTTGCAGATGTAGTCGCTTAGCAAATCGAAATATTTGTAAAATTTATATAACACATTTAATTAAACCTTAAACAATAGAAACCAAGTTTTGGTGCAATAAGGTATCACACCATTAAGTATATCAAGACACACATAGAGCAAAAGCGCCTTACTGTCCTTCAAAGTACTCATCAAGGCCCTCGTATTTAGTAAGTAATAACAAGATTAGCGCCAAATTGAAGAAAATAAAAGATACCACTGTTTGTAGTACCTATTGTAAACACAAGAGCTGGTATTTGGCGCTGTTCCTTTCCTATTTAGAATTTCAAGCTTTTACTCGTGATTTTAGGGAGAGGCGGAGCTATTAGACTTAAGCAATTACTGCCAACATCTTAAAAGTGAATCGGTAGTATCTTTTGTGCTGTCGTTTTATAATCGTTGCATAAAATAAAACCGAGTACTTATAAAGGGTGGTCTAAAATTAAGGCTAGATTTGAATTAAATAAAAAACACAGTTTTTTTTCTTTTAATCGTTATTTTTTTATTGAATCGTGAAGTACACAGGTAAGGGTTATGTATGGAATAACACATCAGGCAAATGGCCTCGACGGGTTTGCTGGCACACACGCACTCTTGTGTCGAAATTTTCCATGACCATTTTGCATAAATGTGGCTGAATTTCGTTGATGCAGCGTTGAATTTCCTCCTTCAATGCACGCGTGTTTGCGGGACTGTTGGCATAGACCTTTGACTTCAAATAACCCTATAAAAAGAAATCCAATGGTGTTAAATCACACGATCTAGGGGGCCAATTCTTATCACCTTAACGAGAGAGTACACGGCCAGGAAATATCTGATGCAGTAATTGAATTGTTTCACGGGCTGTATGGCATGTGGCACCGTCTTGTTGAAACAACATGTCATCCACATCAATATCATTCAATTTAGGCAGAAAGAACTGTGCTATCATGATATCGAACATTCACTGCTTGACAAGCTTCATTTTCGAAAAAGTATGGTCCAATGATGCCTCGAGCCCAAAATCCGCAACAAACATTGACGCGTTGAGGATGCATTTGTTTTTTGACAGTCATATGTGCGTTATCTGAACCCCAAATGCGGTAATTTTAAGGATTAACAAAGATTAACAAAGGTGAAAATGTACTTCATCGCTGAAAATGATTTTGTTCGAAAAATCGGCATTCACCTGTTGGTGTTCAATAATTCATTCAACGAACTCTCTTCGCTGTGCATGGTGATTAGGCTTCAGTTCTTGTGTCACTTGAACGTTGTAAACAAGGAGTCGCAAATCTTCAGTGATTATACGCTGTACAGTTCTTGTCCATGACTACGAATTGATGGTCCCGGACTTTCACCAACACCCTCATGCACTGCTTTGATATTGAAATTTGAACGGCTTGTTTTTGGACGACCAGTGTGCTTAGCATCACCAATTGATCTAGTCTGACTGAATTTTTCAATTACTCTCTTCACAGTTGACGAAGTTAAATCGCTATTTTTTAAATTGAAATTCCGACCATATTTTGCACAACATTTTCGAACTGTGGCCGCCAGACTTTCATTATTTCTGAAATATTGTTCAACAATGAAAACACGTAGTTCTACCGTGTAACGCTTCATTTTTACTAATATTAAACTATCAGCTGTCAAATGGTTTTTTTAATAGGGTTGCCAACATTTTACTGCATGAATGGTGGCAAATTCAAATCTTGCGTTAATTTTGAGACACTCTTTACATTATATAGACTCTCTATAGAGAAATTCCTTGATTGCAAGGAGTTCAGTCTAGTAGCCTTTATTGACATTGAGGGAGCTTTTAACAATGGTAGTCCGGGGACAATCATGGATGCACTCGCTTCTCTGGGTGTGAGTGCCAATCTTATGTCGCTGATCGATCAGATGCTTCATGGCAGGACTATCAGCTCAAGGCTGGGAGAGGCTCATGCTACCAGGACTGTGAGTACGGGTACACCGCACGGGGTACTGTCTCCTCTTCTTTGGAATCTGGGTGAATAAACTGTGTCTAATCCTGGAGGGGGAGGGCTGTGGAGTGTTTGCCTATGCGGACGACATCGCTATAGCTATCTCGGGCAAACCCCTGCCTGTTTTAAGGGATCTTATGCAGAATTCCCTCACTGGACGGTGGGCTTTGTGGCTTTGCGTTAACCCTAACAAGACCGAGATGGGCATCTTCACTAAAAAATATAAAGTTCCTCTTGTGTATCTGAAAGGCACCCGCCATCGGTTTTTACCGAGAAAGCTAAATATCTGGGTATTATCCTGGACAGGAAGCTTAGCTGGAAACCTAATATTCATGAGAGGGTCAAGAAAGCAACTGTAGCTCTACACTCCTGCAAAAGGGCCATCTGTGGGAAATGGGGTTTTCAGCCCAAGTTAACTCACTGGCTCTATATTGCAGTCATTAGGCCAATCCTGTTGTATGGTGTGGTTGTCTGGTGGCCATCACTGGACAAGGCCACTTACCTCTGGTGGGTAAACAGATGGCTGCTAATGCTGCCGTTCGACTTATAGCCGTATCTCAGTGGTCCAATACTAGAGTTGGACACTCTACAATTCTGGACTCCTTTTCGCTCCAAGTAAGGCATCTTGACTACACCACTCCTAGCTACTCCTTTGTCAAACGGTTCAGATCTACGATCCCAAGCAGGCTTGACTTGAATGGATTCACCATTCCCTGTGGGGAATCCGTTAAAATTTAGAGAGAGGTTCAAAACTACAGGGCAGTGTGTTTCAGCTTATGGCTTTTCAAGAAGCTTTGATTTGGTTGAAGGGGAACGAAGCTCCTGCAAACGCCATCTGTATCCTTACAGATAGCCAGGCTGCTTTGCTATCCCTTGATTCTGTCCTATTGACATCTAGGGCTGTTAATAGCTGTCGCTCACACTTAAATGAGTTGGCTGAGCGGTATCAAATTCAACTGTGCTGGGTCCCGGGGTTCAGGGATATTCTAGGAAAATGCGTGGCAGACGAGCTTGCTAGACGTGAGAGATCCAGACGGACAAGACAACTCTTGGTAGGCCTCTGACCGCGTGTAAGCTGTTGCTTGGCACAAGGGCAATCAACTTAGCGAACCACAGATGGGCAAACAGCACGACGTTCCAAACGTCCAGACAGACCTGGCCTAAGCTGTATCTTAGGCACTCCAAGGGTCTGATTTCGAGGGGCAGATCTGATCTTGGTATAATCATTGGGGTTATCACAGGTCATTGCCCTATTGGCTTACACGCGGAGAGACTGGGTAGCTTCTCAAACGACTTCTGCAGAAGCTGTATGGACGAGGAGGAGGAGGAAACTATTTTCCTCTTCCTCTGCCGGTTCGCTGCACTGGCACGCAGGCGGAAGTCCTTCTTGGACAACTATTTCTTCGATAGTATTTGCGATCGAGCGGCGATTGACGTTGCAGATCTCTGGCGCTTCATCGACAGCTCCGGATAGTTCCAGTGAGGAGGTGGTGGGAATTCTTTGATTCCCGTGGCATCACAATGGGCCTATTGAGGTCTAAGTGTGTCCTTTCGGATAGCCGCACAAACCAACCATAATATATATATGGTTAAGGTGAACAGTTTTAAAAATCCGTTGACTGTAATTTTCATAAAATGGTAAATAAAGTAAAAACGGTGCATAAAAATTGATTCAGGTAGAAGTTTAAGTCCGAGATACAGTCGCCGAGCAAGACTTTCGTTACAATATTTTACCAAATCGAAGGTGACTTACAAATAAATAATACTTATTAAATTTCAACAAGAACTGGAATTAAAACTTTCTTTCTGACTTTCCTCGCATTTTATTGAATCTTGTCAACGGCTCTTAAACTCCTTAAATTTAATGAAGTGAGCCTTTTTTAAGGTGTTCTTCGTAATGAAACCTCATAATGGAAAAGTTCATTAAGAAAAATGCATGAAGAAAATAAATCTGAGGAGTTGCTAAGGTACTTCCTAAATGTACGTTTCATTTGTTTAATAAGTCACAGTAAGTTTTTATTAAGGAATTAAAATAATCCACTCCGTCTCTGTGCTGTTGTCTAGCTCATAGCAATGCAAAAACAAACATTCAAGTTTCCTCAATTCCCTTACCCTAAAGTTCCTTCCGACAAAGCCATGCTAACGCATCAAAGGGCTGTCCCCTAGGCCTCAACCACATCATATAAGAAAAAAAAATTCCTGTACCCATTCCAGTATTTGTGCAAGTATCTGGTTATGTCAAGTCTACTCAATATACCACCGGCAATAGTAAAATTGAAGTGCAGAGGATTCCTTTTTCAAGAGAATAAGATAACAGTGCACTTGCTAATATTCAGAGGAAGAAAAATAATAGAACATAATATACGGAAGCGTCTAAGTCAGAATTTAAATGGGCGCAATCATTATCATTTGAAACAACACGAACAATTTTGGCATCGTTAGCATTACATGGGATTCTCGCGACGCGACAGTAAGAAACATAGATATATTCTTTATATAGATGATAAAAAGGAACGGTCTTAGATGGATACCCTGAGGTTCACCTGAGTAATTGTTAATCAGAGTTATGTATGACCTAACAAATAAGAACAAAACTAATGAACAAAGACTGGGGGAAACCTCAAAACTGATATCTTATGAATGAGAATATTCTGATTAATTCTATCAAAGGCCTTACTAAAGTTCGTAAAAATGCAATTAACCTGTTTACAGGCTTCAATGGCCGATATAAAGAAGTTGGAGAACCCCAATAGTTGGTTTAGTAGATTTACCCTGCATAAAACCATGTTAAAAAGTGCCCAAGAAAGGTTTGCAATGAAAATAAAACACGCCTCAAAACTCTAAAACGTTGCCAATGCAAGATAAATTGACAATGGGTCAATAACTAGAGATATCGTATTTATTGCCTTTCTTATGAAGAGCAATAATCGTAGACAGTTTTCAGGTTTTAGGAAATACATCAGAACGAATAGACAAGTTAAATAAATTACAGAGAATCGTAACTAGTAGTCGTAGTACGCAAAAACGCCATCAGGACCACAAGAGAAACTATTAGCTATTTTAAGACAATAGCTTCGTCAAATACTACGTCTTTGCAATGGCAGGAAGTCGACAGAAGCCTCGTCAAATGAGAATCCAACAACATAGCTTATTTCTATGTAAAAAGTTGGTATAGGAAGCTTTGAGAGCAGACTGAACCTGACCATACATCGTGGAATAAGCCAAAAGCCTGTATCGCCCCTTGGAATACAATAGGTATATTGAAGTGACCCAAAAGCAGTAAGTCATCTGATGAAAGCAAGAGATCAACATGGTCCAAAGAAACAGCCAACTGCTCATAAATGTGAGGGGGCGAGCCTGGTGAAATGTAAGCTGTGGCGACAATTACGTTTTTATGAAAGAGAAGTCAAACAGCGCAAAGGAACTCCAAAAAATTACATCCAGCAACGCGCATGGTAGGTCATGGCCAACAGCGCAGAGAACAGCTCCACCAACAGGGGTAGCCAGAGTGGACAGATGATGGTCACTGCGCAAAACCAAAAAGTCAGGGCCAAAAACTCGGCATCAGCGTTCCTCCCACAAAGCCAAGCCGAGTACTCGAGGGAAATTTCGGCGACATGTTTTTTGAGGCAGCAGTCGAGTTTAGGGAGTTTTCGGAAGATACTTGCGGACAATAGAGTTGCTCGGCCAAATTTTAGGGCTGATAACTGCTTGAAAAATAATGTTCCTTTGCAAGCGTATCAACCGCCTCGCCATCTGACCCCCCCCCCCTCCCCCCTCCCCTCCCTAGTTCTGTGGCCATTGATCCAGCAGAGAGTTACTCTGTATATTGCCTTTCTATAAAAAGTGCTATGTGGCTCTCGTCCTGCACTTTATATTCACCATGGTTAATCTTCAGCCCCCACCCCCCACCCCATGTCCCCCTTCTCCTTCCTGCGATTCTAAAAGATAAGGTTTCCCAAAACTCGGTGTCGGGGTAGCGTAATCGATACACTGCAGACAATCTCCAGGATATATCCTTAGTATACTGAATATCACACCAAATTGTCCGTCATTTTTTATGGATACCTCGTTCGACAATTTCTCTTCGGTTTTTAGAACTCTTGGTGTGATGGTTTCGCTTATTTACATAGCCAGTGAGATGAAAATGAGAGGCTCACTTAAAATATCTTTAAAAGATGGTGTCACCAGCACCCAATCAGCGAACATTCCATAATGTTCACAATTGATGGACGAGAAGACCAGGGATTCCATGCTTGGCCAAAAACGTCTTGACAGACAATGCAGTATGGGCCGGGGCGTTGTCCTGATGAAGAATTCAAATTCACAATTGAAATCGCTTTCATCTCACTCGTTCACGGGGAATAGTTAGTACCTCAAGGTAATATTGCTGATTCACAGTTTAATATTCCGGTTTTATAGCCACACTTCGCAGGTCTGGTAAATTTTTTTTTCAGTATATTACATATAAGATACATTTTAATGACCTTTGGTGTCATTACGAGAGGACAACTTATTATATTGGGACACATGTTTATAGTAAATTTTACTTCCCCTTCTATCCTTTCTGATGAAAATTCACATACAACAGTGATTTTGACTTTAAATTATCTTGTGGCCAATTTTGATCTATGCCGCTATATTTGTGATATTATAATATAATTTTCAGATCGATCAGGTGATATGGTCGGGTAATTACAGATTGCATCGCTTAAGTCACAATTCTTCTCTCTTTCTCTACCGTTTCTTTAACTGCCGTAACCCTTTTAAGGTATGAGACGATTCTTTAAAATGACTGCAAATGGGCGTAAAACTTAGGATGTGGTTCGAACTACCAAATTTTCTATACAACTCCTAATTGTGTAAACTGCTGTCAATATAAAACAAGCATTGACTTTAACTAGTAAAATTGGAACCGTCTTATAATAAAAAGTCAACAAATTACAAAAATCAAAGCTTTTTATACAAAAATTTTACTTTTGTTTTTACTTTTTTATTATTTTTTAATACAAATAAAGTCGTTACCGTAATGATCAATAATCTTATTCGTGTACACTACCGGTATAGTATTGCGATATCTTGAATTGTTCTACGTGCATATGCAAATGAAAATTAAACAAATGTTTTCCGTACTGTATCCGTCTATACAATTATAGTACGCCTTCAAATACGCTTGTTTAATGTAAATATAAAGGGTAGCATAAGTTTACGCACGTAAAATCACCTGTGGTCATCGCTGTCCCTTTTACCTCGATTCCGATAAAATCAGCAAATACACTTGTTGTCAGATAAGCTTCAGTAAGTATTACGTGAAAATAGTTGCTCGTGTCTACCCTAAATAACGTAGATATCATTTCTACCCTCGTTTTTATGCTTATGTCAAATATATTTTAGTGTCTTAATTCTTTTAGGTGGCTTTAATATGTCCTTTTTCATTTCAGGCAATTGTATACGAAGGTCAGGATAAGAATCCAGAAATGTGCAGGGTACTGTTAACACATGAAGTTATGTGCAGGTAAGTCAAAGTTTTATTTTATTGGCCAAAAGAAATGAATTTAATAGTTTGTGAAGAATATACACTTTTCAACAAAATTACAGGATCACTTTAAACTAAGAGGGAAATTTACTAATGTAGTAGAGAAATTCTAAAATAATCCTTTTGAAGGGTAACATTTTAACTCAGGCAGGAGCTGGAACCAAATGTTAGGCATGGCATTAACAATCTAAAATAGCGCAATTTTTGATAAGTTTTTTGGTGGGCGGTCGACAACACCTAAGTTGTGGGTTTCAAAATCATTTATGAAAAGAATCTAAGTCAGAATTTAAAATATTAGAGTCATTTTAACTAGAAATATTACGAAAGTAATGGAATATTCCGTTTTCTGGTTTGATTAAATATTGAAAAACAACGGTCCTAGATGGCTACCTTGAGGAATATCTGAATAATTATTAATTTTCCCATAAAATACACCACGCAATAAAACACTTTGTATGGTTTGACAAATAAAAACTTATTAATAAAGATTATAAAAAATCCTAGAACAGATGACTTTTAAATTTGAGGGCTATGACTAATTCTACCGAAATTTTGAAAGTTGAAAAAGTGCAAATCTATTGTAATAGATTTCTACAGCACAGACCAAGGACTTTCGGGGGGTCTTCTACCTTGTTGGTTTCAAAAAATCGATATATTTTTTTGCAGTTTTCTAATCTAGAATGTGTCAGGAAATAATATAACAGAATTCTTAATATTTCTTGATGTGAAAGACTGTCAAACACAGCTCCGCGTGCCGTTTTTATAAGGCTCCGTCGCGGCGGTCCGGAAATTTGTTTTACGTTTTTTACCAAGGAGATTCCCCACAAGTTGCGTTTTTGCAACTGGTTGACAGTATATTTCGACAAATAATTGATCGATAACTCAAATCTTTGAGAAACATGTCGCTATCGTCTGACGAAGGCTTTTGAAAGTTTTTTATTTGAATCTAAATTTTATTTTTAAACCTAAAAATATGAAAAAAAAAACAAATTTCTTTTTGACATTTCTTGCAAGTCATACATATTTCTATTTAGGTACGCGTGTCGTACTTGGAAAAAAATATTTACAATAAAAAAAGTAAAGTAACTCTGTAACAAAATCAGTTTTAATCGAAAAACAAGAATTTAGGTTAAACTCGCTAAGCTCTGTCTAAAAAAGAGACATAAGCTCTTAGCCGCGGCTTAGTTTATAGAGCTGTCAACAGGTTGGTTGTAATTAGTTAAAAATTCGGTAAAAATAAGAAGCGGCTTTAAAGACTCGAGTGAAAATTAAGCTTTAAGCTTAAGAGAAACATTCAGTGGGTTCTGGTCGGAACAGATTTGGTCGAAATCAAACTAAAGTTGAGTTTTACTGTAACGCAAGAATTTGCTTAACTTCCATGTAAATCCCATGAGATAAAAGTCGAAGCTGACGAACTAAGTCGCAATTTTATCATGATCATTAGTTTGATGGCATCTGGCAAAATCTATTAAGCTTGGTCCCTAGCTCTGCAAGAGCATGATAATCTGGCCCTAGAATGCGAAAAGGTTCCCCATGCTTGTTTTCATGCTTTAATATAATTGTTGCACATTTCATATAGTGTCTATAGTTCCTTAACTACACTGGATTCGATTACAAGACCTTTTAGACTGATCTGTTGTTGGCAAAAAACGAGCATGGGATTAATGGGGTTTGATTCGAACCTGCGACTCTCCTGTAGAAATTTGGCACTTTATTCTTTACACCGATGACTGTATGACAGTGTAGTAACTGTTGGTAATTTTTATAATTCCCAATGTTTTGATTTTTTTTCTGTTTTTGCTTTTGAGTAAAAAAGGGTTTTTATTGATACTAAAGCCTCGAAAGGATTATTTATTCCAGAAAACCATAGATCAATTCTACATAAGTACACTTCTCCTCCCCGTCCAAATTTACATATATCATAATAGTGTTTGCATATAAACATATTCATTAAATTAATGAAGTCATCTTTACGGAAGCTAAGGATATGAATAACCTTCTCCTTTAACCCTTTTTTTACAAAATGCCATGTCCCATCTTCGTCAATCTTCTTAATAAGTTCTGTTTTCGCCACGGTCACCCATACACTTGCAAAGTCGATTTGTTTGCCACTTGGAAGGAATAAGTTTTAATGGCAACCATTACCTTCGCCAAGTATTTCCACAACCAAAATACACCGATCCTTAGTAGCGTGGTTGATTGCAAACAAATGCTAATTATCTTACGCTAAGCGTGCGCTCAAATCCACTTGATTCAATTTTAGCAATTGCCTCAGCATTCCGTCTGTCAGTGTGTGTCTTTGCCGTTCTCCGGGACTCCAGGACTTCTCTTTTCTTCAGGGTTGTCGGCTCCTTTGTGAACCTCTTCCGCCCCGTCCCCCACGTCCAGTCGGACAGGAAGGTTTTCCTTTTGTTATCTGTAAGTCAAGTCGAAAATGAAGCTTTGCTTTGCCTTCGGTGTGTATTTCAGCATCATAGCACGGCTGATACATAGAGTGGCGAGGAGCGAAAGGACTATATAAAGGGGATAGTAAGACATATCTCACCATGCGTTACCAGCCACCCCCAGACCGCTATAGATATACGACGCAGCGGCAAATGGGGTTCAATCATACCCACCGCCCCCATTTTAACAAAGGCAACGGGCACCAGGAGCGACAACAACAACACCACAGGAAAAATATATCTCAAGGGAACTTACCCTCTTGAGAAATGGTAAAGCACTGGGGAATATTGACTTTTCCTTGCAAAAGATATGTAGGGATGTCGGGTGTGCACATCCCCCTGCGTATAACCCAAAAGATTTGTGTTCCTCAATATCTGTGTGCTGGTGCGTTTATATTTTTGGATTCTTGTTCGCCATACATATGATATCCCAAGAATGGCTACGTCGGTTACCAGGCTACTGCTACGGGAGGCACGGGCCGACGGAGGAATGTAGCCTCTCGTATATGTGAAGGGATGTTGATACTATAATCGCAACAAAATTGGGAAAGATACAATTCTTAAAGCGGATATGTCAATGCTATAAGTGCGTGCTTGTCGGACTGCGGGATGTATTGACGTCTGCTTAGACGGGGGTGCACAGTTTAACATGCTTAGGGAAGACCGTCTTTACTTTCTGCCTTCAGGGTTGATTCTCTTTTGGAAAATGGCCGAACATCGTCAAGATGTTAAACAAATGAGTGTGGGCGATAGAATTGACGCATTTCCAGGAAAGTAACAATTAATAAAGTCCTTTTCTTTATGTCCTGTAGGTGTTCTCTTTAAGTTTTAATCGTGACCAGTTATTTTGAGCTTGAGGGTTGAGCTTGAACAGCTTAAAGAACTTGCAACAGATATCGAGGTGTAAATAGCTGATTATCAAAAAGATAAAACTTTCTTAAGATTTTTACGTAATTGTTTACCCATCTATTTACACTTGTAGTTTCGAGCAAAATTTAAATAAATGAATTTCTTAATAAATAAGTTTTGACTACAATTTGTGTTGCAGGCAAATGTAACCTTCATTCTCTTGTAACATCTATTCAGTATAAATAAAGTCCTTCCTTACTTATAATTTTATTACACTGTAGTCGAAACCTCTTTAATGTGGAGGTGCCCGAGAGTGGCAATGGCTATGGTCCTAGAGTACCTTGCCAGCATCAAGAAATCAGAAGTGCAAAGGAGACAAGCAAGCCAACGATAAAGTGGGTTTTATGAAGTGCAATTGCGAAATCCCGAAAATATTTATTGACTTTGACTCGACTTCGTGAAGGCGAGGAGCTATGATGATAGCAAATTTTTTTGCTGATTTTTTTACTGCATTTTTGGACGACATCGATGATTTCAGCTTTAATGATTTTACCCATTTGATGAAGTTTCCACGAACTGCTTTCGAATCTTTTTACCTTGGCTAATAGTTTTTAAATTGGTCCTAACCGTATCCCCGCCTCATTTCTGAGAAGATATGATTCTTCTCTTGTTCCTGTTTTGTGTTATTTATTTAATCTGTCAACTCATTTTCATGTCTTTCCGAAAGCTTGGAAGGTCTTCTTGATTATTCCTCTTAACAAAAATAAGTGCGAAATTTCGAACTACCTCACTAATTTTTCCTGTATTGCCAAAAAAGTTTAGGCTTTTATTTGCGATGGTTTTTTACCTCTGCAAGCCGTTAGTGTAGCTCTTCCCACTCAGCAGGTTTCTTTTCTTGGTGCTTTGTCTGATGTTATTTTCGACACTTCCAAGTACCGAAGGGCTCGCACATCGGGCCGTTGTTATTCATCATTTGCACCAATGATATGTCCTTGATTCTGTTTCACTCAAATATTCTTTGTTATGCTGACTACGCGAAGATTTTCTGCACTGTGTCAGACAATGCCAATTCTCTCATTTTACATTCTGACTTGAAGGGCTTTCAAAACTGGTGTTCCATTAATCACCTTCCACTTAATATCAGCAAGTGTTGTTCTTTTCTCTCGGTAAAGATTCCCTTTCACTTTACGAGATAAACTTACAAAAACTATGGATCTGGGCGTCGAGCTTAATTCCATTTAATTTTTGAGGATTATTTTATTGCCAGGGCTAATATGATTGGGTTTCTTAAAGAGATGGGTAAAGGAGTTTGGTTACCCCTACATCGCGAATTTTCCCTATTGTATTTTTGTTAAATCTATTTAGGAAACGTCTCTCTAGTCTAGTCAACCTTCTATGCGATACA
This sequence comes from Leptarthrus brevirostris, assembly GCA_964036015.1. Classification (NCBI taxonomy): domain Eukaryota; kingdom Metazoa; phylum Arthropoda; class Insecta; order Diptera; family Asilidae; genus Leptarthrus; species Leptarthrus brevirostris. The sequence goes on along the minus strand of OZ038372.1, from coordinate 135,746,777 downwards.
CATCATTTGGATTAAAGCTGTCCAACGGAGGTTTCTTGGAAAAACTCCCACTGTATGTTGATAGACTTAGACTTTTAGATACTCTTGAACAAAGACTACAGGGTCGTTTATGTAGAAACTACTGGGTCGTTTATGTTTTCGACTGCGTGTGTGCATCTATTGACTGCCCTCTACTTTTAGTATATTTTGATATATAAGTTCCAGCACGCTCTTTGAGGAATCACATCTTCTTTCAGGTATCTTTTTCTAGCACTAATTATGTGATGTATGAGATTTCAAATAAATTTACAACTTAGTGACGAATACAAATAACTAGTTTTTACTCAGCAATGCCTAAGAGTTGTTTTTATTAAAATCTGTTGTTAGAACAAGCCGGGTGAGAGGAACATATTTAGAACTGATCTCGTGTGTTGTCTAATTAAGGATTTTTTTTTTAATTTGCGAATACAAAAAATAAGCCTCTATTCACTGATTCGTATACATATGTATATACTGCAGCTCCCCTAGCGATAAAGCAAACTTTTAAGATTCCGCAAAGAAATGGACCCTTATGCTGCGACTTCGTCTGTCAGACTGTTTGTTACAGCTGCATATTTCAGAAAATACTAATGTTATCGACTTCAAATTTGAATTAGTTCTAAATGATGCTTGCCCAACTTATTTGCAAAAATTTAAGATTAACTTTTATTTTTATTGCAAGGGGGACCGAAAGGGGGGATCAAATATTTAAAGTTGATTTGCTATTTCAAGTGGAGTATCATATAAAAGGGCTTCATTTGCACTTTATAAAATGTATTTTCATTTCCTTTTGTGCCGCCTAGTTTCCGACATGGTGACAAATATCTAAAAAAAAAATACCACCACCACCTCTACCAAAGTTTTCAAACCGAAAAATCTGAAATAATTAAAGTTGAGAAAGGTTTACCCTCCATCGTTATAAGCGAAATCGGTGAGATCGCTGCCGAAAGTTTGTCGATGTAGCGTGGAATGACCCATTTTGCTTTGGTGCTCTTAACTGAATTACACAAAATAAATTCAATAAACAGAGCACAATTTATGAGGTACATTGTAACTATCTTTGTCCATTTGGTGGTTCAACGTTTAATAGAATAGTACGAGAGGTATTGCAGCAAGTGCTTAATAGTGAAATTTATGCGAACTTTTTAAGCAATACACTTCCAGATCTAATAATAGAGGACAACCCTATGAATAAGCTTGGGGGAATGTTTCACCAATACGATGGAGTACCAGCGCATACTACTAACATTGTGAAGGAAATACTAAGTGAAATATTTCCTAACCGCTGGACTGGAGGAGGTGCACCGATTCCTTGGCCTGCTAGATCTCCAGACCTTACCCCATTGGACTTTTTCTTATGGGAAACAATGAAGGATGAAGTATATTCAAGCCCAGTTAACAATAGGGAGGATTTAGTTAGCCGAATTGGGAATGCAGCGACCAAAATACGGGAGAGGTTGGCTGCTATACGCCTTAAACAGGGACTTAGAAGGATATTGTTGAAATGCATCCAAAGTGGCGGTGGATATTTTAAACGGCTTTTGTTACTTATCAAGATTAATTATAATATAAAAATTCGAATATTTAATATTTTTTTCAGGCTAAAAAAGTAGAAAAAAAAGCAAAAAAATTGAATTTTTTTCAAAAAGTGGCGCCATTTTTTACAGAATTTGAAATTTGAAAAAAGCTCTCATAGAGCATCCAGGAAAAGGGTATATTTTAAGAAACTTTCGGAATTTTTCAGATCGGACTACTACAGCACCCGGAATCCGGGACCAAAGTGGGACGGAGACCTCCCTGTTGGCCGAAGGCCGCCATTTTGTTTTTTTACGAAAATTAAGAATATAATAACATAATATAATGGATGATTACTGCATTAAAAAAAACCGCCTGTCAATACCTTTTCCCTGTTCCGCAAAAAAAAAAAATTGGGAAGAAAGGGTTATTTTTGAATACTCCAGGAAGAAATCCCCCTTAATTTAAGTTTAATTTCTTTAATTTGTTGATTTTTATAATATACTCTGATAGGGTTTCTACGTATAAATTTCTACATATTTTGTCTACGTGGACATGTTGCACCTTTTTGCAAAGGGCAATCCAATAAAAGAAATAAAGAGGTATACTAATTACATAAATTTCGGAGAAAATTTGGGAAAATGCTGAAATATTCGGTAATTTCAAAACATTTTTTTCAATTTTCGCCGTGACTGTACCTGCAGTGGTACTAGTGAGAGCAATATTGTTGACATTTTTGGAAAGGTCATTACGATAGTAGTTTTTAGCGTTTTTTTGATGTGGATGTGTTGGATAGTTCAAGAGATAAAAATAAAAGAGTAATGTCCATACCACGAAAAACTGAAATTTATGAATCACCCTGTAACTCCCAAACGGTTGAGATTGCCCCCCCCCCAGGCCATACGATTTTTTGTTTGTCTAATTGAGATCTATCACCCCACTCATTTTGGCACGTCAGATCTGAAACACCCTGTATTTTGGCAGTAACACCTACTTTATTCTTCGAAAAAATATTCGAACGAGTCATCTTCGATGAATAATTTTACTGCGTTGCTAACTGGGGTACTTTCAAATATTAATTACTATTAGAGTTTATGAAAGCGAAGCAGGTTGGTTTAGTCTAGATGTTATTTCTTACCACATTTGTTCTTAAATGTTTACATTTAGTAATAATTTTTAACTAAATTGTTTCACTTCCGGTTATTAAAATGAGGTAAACCTACGAGGTAAATATGTATGGGTACCAATAACTTTGGTATTTATAAACCCAGTATAATAATTCTTTTAACTAAGATACTTTTGGGCAATATAAGTACAATGGTTAAAAAAAATACAAGACAAAATGACAAATATACGTGATTGCACAAGTTTCTTGGTTAGGTTTGTTAGAACAATTTTTATTTTCGTGTTCGTGTTAATTGTTGTTTAAATTTTATTCCACTCGGGTAAAATTTATAATTTTGTCTCCAGGATTTTCTTTGAAAAAATGAAAGGTAAATTTTCTTAAGAAAATCTTCCGATGCTAAAAAGTGTGTATATCGACGCTGAAAAGCAATTTTGTCGTATCTTGAAAATTGAGGTTTACAGTTGAGCTCATTTCTCTTTAACCAGAGAAGATAGAAAGATAATTCTTGGAGTAAAAGTTCTGAAATAATGGTCATTAGACAAAAAAGATGAAATTATTATAATTAAGTTAGTGTAACACGATTTAATACAAGATGCAGAATAAATTGCATTTTTTGAGATACGACAAAATTGCTTTTCAGTGTCGATATATTTTAAATGGGAAGGCCATTGTTAAGTGCTATACTAAGTTTGGCCCAAATCAGACTATAGTTAGTGCAGATTTTAATGGCCAATACAATTACGCTGACCCACAAAAGTGTGGGTTATACTAGTGAAAAGCTGCCATCCTCTGCTTTGTCATCATTTTTAAATGAATGAAATCTGTTTAATATTTGCGGAGATATTAAATTTTATTTGGACCCTGCCTATCTTTTCAATGCCGAAATCCTGGATCATTTTTAAATATTATCATTACGGTGAGATACATAACATTTTTATTCAAGCGTATGCATTGTTTCGCTCCCTGTCAGTATAAACGAAGATCTAGCTATTGTTGAAGAATATGCAGCATTATAAACATTATGTTAAGCAGCAGAAATGTATTGTCCTTCACGTTTTACAAGTTAACTCAATGAAAGGTGGCGAAAATTTAGACGGAATCATTCCAAATGTTGCTCTAGTTTACGACCCCAAAAAAACCAAAAAAAATTTGAGAAATTGTTCGCATTTTGTATTTTAAATTTAAAACATCATATTCGTAATTATCGACTTCGAAAACCCTTTCATTCTAAATTTTATGAGAATTCCACCTGTTTCGAAAAAAATCTCCAACATTTTGTTTTTGGAAATTTTAATATCATACTTACAATCAGCGACCCCAAAATCTCTTAATTACTAATTTTCGTGAAAAGTTTTTTGAAAAAAATATTATAGTCCGCCATTTGGTTTTTAGGAATTTTAACATCATATTCGTTGTCAACGTACCCCAAGACTTTTAATCACTAAAGTTTGTAAAAATCGGGACATTTTTTGAAACAAGATAACGATCAAAAACATGCCGCTAAAATAGTGACATCGGTGCCTTTTCAACCTACAAAGTTGGGGGCTCGCAAGGAGCTGGAGGATATAAAGTTCGTAGTCACAAGGGGCGGAAGGATACAGAGGTAATGTTTCGCAAGACGCGGGATAATACAAGACTCATTGCTCGCAAGGGGCGGGAAAATACAAAGGTGATAGCTTGCAAGGGGCGAGAGGATCCAAAGGTCGTAGCTCGCAAGAGGCGGGAGGATAAAAATGTAGTAGCTTGCATGAGGCTGAAGGACACAAAGGCGGTAGCTCGCAAGGAACGGGAGAGTACAAAGGTGATAGCTCGCAAGGGGCTGGAGGATACAAAGGTCGTAGCTCGCAAGATGCAGAAGGATGCAAAGGTGGTAGCAAGGGGCTGAAGGGCACAAAGGCGGTAGCTTGCAAGGGGCGGGAGGATACAAGATTCGTAGCTCGCAAGAGGCGGGAGGATACAAATGTGGTAGCTCGCAAGAGGCGGGAGGATACAGAAAAGGTAGCTGAAAATGGGTGGAACTGAATAATTCTATTTTTTGCAGTATAAATTTGTTTCCTTCATTGATTACTAAGCGAAAACTTTTTTGCAGGTTAAGCAATGCTATAGTGGCCATAGCTCAACTTCCTAACGCGTGGACCGATTTGTATAAATCTCTTTTTGTTAAATAGAGTATCATCCCTCATCCCGCTTCACCCTTGTGATGATACACTTCATCACTTCTCGCACCCACATATCCTTACATCCGTCCACACTTATTATTTTATTCCATTTTTCTTTGTAGTACAGATTGTGTTCCTACATTTGTTACTGAGACAAAACAGTTGCTATAGTCCAAATTCCTAACACGGTTTTGATAATTCTTTTTTTTTTTTAAATACAGTACACTATGCATTGCAAGCCGTAGGCGCGGGCACCACCTAATCAGTCATATTAACACATAACTTTATGCTTCGCAAACAATGTGTTAAGTCAGATTTGAAGAGTAGATTCACATACCTAAAAAAATATTCTTGACGATTTTTGTAAGAATTTATACAACTAAACACCGAAGAATTCATCACTGTTTTACTAATCACTTACGGAATAGTTATTGCCAATGTCACTTTTAATTAATTGAACCTTTAAATATAGTTCAGATAAATTTACAGAAATACTGCTTAAATGACAGGCTGAGAGTTAAAATGACCTATTTAAAAGGTCCGAGTAAAAGAGGATTAAAAAATGTTTCGCTTAAAAGCGAACCCCGTGAGATTCCAGGCAAAAACCAATCAGAGAAAAACTCGGGGTAAAAACGACTTAACTGCAATAACTTTGCATTACTTTTTGTATAATAGTTAAGTCGTTTTTGCCCGAAGTTTTTCTCTGATTCATTTTTGTCCGGAATCTCACGCGGTTCGTTTATACTAAGCCACTTTTTCTTTCTAAGCCACTTTTTCTCGGAGATTGTATTATATTGATTGATTGTATTGTTGTCATTTTGCTCTTAAAAATTAAAAAATTATAATTCGAATGATAGTACTTTGAATTACTGGGTGTGAACAAAACCTTAAGACTTGGAACTTTTTTCAAATTTGGTTTAAATTTCTCATGCTAATAAAGAGCTTCAGCCACTGCAAATTTGTAGCCCAACATAAAAGAGCTACCATCGTTTAGGTAATAATCCTCTGACCTATGGGAACTTAATTATTGTTGTCTGTTTAGGGACGAAATCGTATGTAAAGTCTTCTCGCTTCTTCAGAATAAGCCTACTTAGTTCTAAGGAATTATCTATTATCTCAGCATCCATTTAATTAATTTTTTAATGTAAAAAATCAATTGCCAAAAATTTAACTTCATCTTAAATAATTTTCTTTTCAGTCGTTGTTGTGATAAAAAGAGCTGTGGAAACCGAAACGAGACCCCCTCGGATCCTGTCATCATCGATCGGTAAGTACATGACATTTTAAGCTTCTTAGGTTTCTTGAAGCTTTCGCTTCATTCGTTGCCATCCAGCAGTGTCCTTTGCGTATTTTTCTGATCATTTACTTAAAAAAAAAGGGAAAAAGATGAAAATGATTTTCATCATTTCATTGAAATTGATTCCTTTCCGCTAAGCAAAAACTGAGCAGCTACTCCTGGAGAATTTAATAAATGAGCAAAGAATGCCTGACGACTGATGCATGTGAAACTTAATACGAAAGTGCTTCCATCTACACAAAAACCACGCAGTCATCTCTAGTTTGAAGAATTTTGTATTACTTTCATCCGCCCACAACCCACTTATCATCATTCGCAATAGCGAGGGGGAGTGGGGACAGTTTCTTATTGACACGTGTCGAGCGAATTATGGTAATTGCATTGCAGCATGCCATGCATCAGGACTCCAGCTAATTGAGTTGCAATTTGTTGCGTCCTGGAAGCTGGTAGTTGGGAGCTACATAGTTCGACATGTTCACGTTGCGGCGGTCGGAAACGTGTTAGATGTTGGCTAGAATTCAATTAGGAGAGTTAAGCGGGCGAATGATTTGGGCAATTTACAAGTTTCGCCAGTTATGCTCCCGATCCCGAATGCGAAGTGAACAGCACCCTGCGCCATTTAGTGCGTGTAATAATTTGTGGCAATCCTAATTGACATGAACTGTGCAGATAATTTTCCTTAGTCAATTCGGGAGAGGGTTTTGAATGCATACAAACAGCGATTAAAATCGCTGACAATAGTTCGTAGGAGAATCATAAACGCATTCGCTATGATAAAACACATTTAAAGTAAGTGTTTAGCGTAACTGTTATAATTTATACATTTACAGAAATGCGGTATTGGCAGTATTCTATTGCTGTCGCATTTACTTCAAAGCAAGCTTTGTTTTGTCGATTGTAGAGGGTTTTAGTAAAAAATTTTGTATAACAGATAAAAAATCGTTGGGCTAGTATGTATAACAGTTTTAATATTAGGCATCTACAACTGATAGGCTGAGAGTAAAAATGACCTCTCTATAAGGTCCGAGCAAAAGTGGCTTAGAAAATGTTCAGCGCAAAAACGAACCACATAACTTTCCGGGCAAAAACAACACAACTTTGCAATTTTCAAAAAATCGTTTTTGTTGATAAATTGATTGTTTAGATTTTTAAAATTAAGGTGAATTGCTGCAATAAGAGAATTCAAAGAATTTTATGATTCTACATATTAAATAATCAAACTGAAATTGAAATTAACAATTAATCTATTTAAACAGGTCTTCAGCTCCGCCCTTTTCTGTTTTCTATGGTCCCCTAATAGTCTTACAAGGATACTTCCAGCCTTCTCTTCTAAGAATGATAACATAAAAGGGGGTTTCCGAAATCGTATTTTTGGTGTGCGGTTCTATGGGTTGTAGGTGTAAGATAGCTTCCAGACCAGCTTGTTTTATCGCACCGGTTATTCCCAAGTAAGCTAGTCTTTGCATCTTTAGAAAGTTAAGATTATTGTAATATTAAGATGAAAAGTTTGTATTGTGTATATGTGAACAGTACCATTTCCGTCTTATGGGGATTAACCGTAAGGCCATTGGTTTCTGCCCATCTGGAGACTTCATAACATCGCTGACCGTTTGTAGGAATTTTCCTTTTGTCAATAGTACAGGTCGTTCGGGTACGCTATCGTTTTGATTTTTTCGCTGACGACGGATTTAAGGATTTTGTTAAGAGAGGCGTTCTAGAGCAAAAGTGATAAAACTCCTCCAGGTGGCGTGCCTATGTTAACTCTTGTCCTGATAGAGAAATCTTCTAAACTGACGTTAATAACTCTACTATTTAGAATGGTCTGTATCCAGTTCGTCAGAAATTTTCTTGTTCCAGCTTCCTCTATAAAGGAGATAATGGATTCTGTTTTAAGATTGTTAAAAGGTCCCTCAATATCGAGGAATCCTGCCAGCGTGTATTCCTTATCATGAAGAGATTTCTCAATTGTTCTTGTAACGTCATGTATTGCTGTGTCCACGGACTTACGTACCTTTGGTGTAAGCGTGTTGTGCGGTACATATAGACTTAGTTGATTCTAGGTGTTGCCTGAGATATAAGTCCAAGAGCCTCTCTAGTCCTTTTAATAGAAACGACGGGAGGCTGATAGGTCTATAATCGTTGGCAAGTGTGGTTTCCCTGCTTTGGGAATAAAGAACACATGCACCTCTCTTCATCTTTTTGGTATGTATATGTACAGTGGTGAGGCATGCTTCAAAGACTGCTTTAAGCCAAGGGGTAATACTTCGACTGGCCCTGCAGATTTGTAGGGATAGAAGGATTTTATCGCACATGCTACCTTGTCCTCCTTGATTGCCGTTAGGTCTTCTATGGAGAGTAGAGTTACCGAAACATCTTTTACTTGGTCTTGTATACTCTTTTTCCTTTCCCTGGGTACACGGGAGCATTTCTTGATTTCTTGGACCAAGAGCTGTCGTCTTTGCAGAGGTGTTCCAGCTGAGTTGGGACTTTGGCTAGAATTTTACGGAGTCGAGCCGCTATTCTTGCGACTCTATATTTAAACAGAAGTTTGTCCAAGATGACCTTTTTGCAGTTCTGGTTTTCTTTTAAAACTCCACCATGGTGCATGGCCACGTTTTGCTAGTCGACTGATAGAACACGATCTCTTCATAGCGGCCGTTAGCGTATGGATCTGTGATAAGGTTGACTAATTTTTCAATTTGCGTCTTATTCGAAATGTCGAGCTTTGGAGAGTGTCTTAAGCGAATTGTGACAAAATTATAAAATTTAGTCCAATCGGTTTTGGTGGTGTTCTGAAATGGTTTGATTGACTCTTTCTTAAAGTTAATGTTATCCTAAATGATCCTCCAATCATTAACTCTGAGATTATTTACCATTTCAGCTAAACTTAAATCTATTACTTTCTGCTTAGATTTGTTTTGAAAAGCAGGATGTCTGCCTCTGTTACAAATTTTCCTGTTTAGGAAGGAAGAGCAACAACTAGATAACTAAGTTAGAAATATATAGGGGGTTTCACAGCGCGAGAAATGAAAAAAATTTGATGGGAGGGGGTCTATCGTCACTCCCTCCCAACTGTAGGGATTTGAAATTTTTTTTCGATGAAGAAAACCAGTCTTACATTTAAATGTAGATCTTCAAAAGTTACCAAAACGTCCAGCTAATATCTGCCATTTTAATCAAAAATTCAACTGCCTCCTTAATTATTGACCTTTTTTACTCTTTCTGTTAAAATTTAGTTGAATTTTTGCTTAAGATGGCAGGTATCATGTCACTTGACAGGCCATGTTCGCTTTAAGTTTCCTTTGAAACACACATTAGCCACTTTAAACCCAAAAATACAAAAAAATAATAGGGCAATTTTTCAAGAAAATAAAAAAATAGATTTTTTTCCGAAAAATTTAAGTTTGAAAATAAATTTTTTTTAAACTATTAGCAGTAAAAAAAATTACAATTTTTAGCAGCATTTAGCTGTCAACTGAGATATTACTAACGTCTCTAGCACTAAAACTTTAGAAGATATACGTTAAAATGTAAGACTGATTTTTATCATAGTAAAAACATTTCAAACCCTTGTAGCTGAGAGCGGAGAGATAGTCACCCCTCACATACAATTTTTTTCGTTTCTCATCTACCAAATCGAGCCCATTTATAAACGCAGGTTTGCGCATCATCTGCACAATTCAGCTGAACAAAGTGAATTGCTGAATTATGCAGCTGCAAACCTGCGTTTATAAATAGGCCCATCCTTCATTTTTGCACACGCGCTGTGAAACACTCTGTACAGTCGGTTGGTAAATAATCACTGAAATATTATATTTTTAAACTGTTAAAAATTCTTTCATTCAGCGAACTAAGCATGCTTGACTTAAAAGAGTACCAAATTGATACTGGTAAATTATTCCACAGCTTGACAATGTCCAACAAAAATAGGCGCCTTGTAATTACATATTTTCATCCAGATACAATTGAATTACATATGCTTTTAGAGCTAGAAAACCGCAAAATATTAATAAGAAATTCAGGACAGCGAAATTTGATGATTTTAGCCAACAAACTCAACGATCGGTAATTTTAATAATTAACTATATCCAAGACCGAAAGAGAATTAATAATTTACAAAAAACCGTATGTGATTATTGAAGCTAAAATCAAACGAGCTAAATGTAAGCGCGTTCTCACTAGGACAAAATAACTTTTCGCCCATAGTAAACTGAGTCCCCCATGTATCCTTCCAGAAATAGATGTAATATGGTCACCCGAGTAAAAAACATTCAGTTGGTATATTCACTCACAAAACAAGTACAGACGTTAATAATTTTAAAAGTATATACGCGCCCGTTGTGAGCACACATAGTGATCAAATGCGCCCGGTAGTATTATGAACGCTCCTGCTTCAGACCCAAAAATTGAAAAATACGCCCGCCACATTGGTATACACAAAGTGTTTTTTTTTCTTTTTGTAGTATTCTTTTAATATGAGCCCAATATTTTTCGATTCGCCCTAGTTCCGGACAGTTTGGAGGAATATCTTCTTTTGGTGCTACGGCTATATATTGGGCATCATAGAAATCTCTCGCCTTTCTGCCGTAGTCGCAAGTTGCTAAATTCAGCCAGAAGAAAGGTGACACATAATGCTAATGAACAAAACGCTTCTGAAGACACGCCTTAATATGTATATCCGTCTAGATTGATCCTGTTGTCACGAAAGGTGTTGATTTCTGGTCACACAAAATTCGGCTCCTGGATTTTGCAACTTATTTCCAGTGTTTTCTGAACATGTAAACTTCATAGGCTTTCTCCTCTTTTATTCCGATGGACCGCAGATAATATTCTAAATCCGTTTAAAGTTAACTACTAAGTACTTCTTTGGCCAATTATTGGTCTACCGGACCTAACTTGCATCCTGATTTAGACTTCCTCTGTACACTCCAAGGTTCCCGAAATTTACTGAGATTTTCAACATTTTAGCTAATTGAGATATATATACGGATTTTCCATATGTTTGGAAACAATTTATTTTCAACGTACTTCTTTGCTGATTTCCATTTTCGCTACATAAGAACTTTGCAACTTTGTTTACCTGCAGGTGAGTAATAGCAGTGGATAGGTTGTCGGTTTTTTTCTGAATCAGTCTTTAGTACCTTTTCGCATGCCTTGTTCTGAAAATAATGATAGTGGGAACGCCGGGATTTCATATTCAAAATAATTGTGCTTGTCTCCAATGGACTTCTTTGATACACACATTCGTTGAAATACGACTAAGGGAGACGGAGTTGGATCAATTGGGTGATTGGCGGGATCACCACGCCATGATTCTCGGATTCGAGCCTCCATCTCCCCGTGAATTTTTAATAAGGTATTAAAAAAATATATCCACTGCGGCTCTGAGGTACCCCAATTTAGACCAAAGCCTTTAGACCAAAGCCATGCCAAATGCATCATAGGGCTGTCCCCTGGGCTTTGGCTACATCATCGGAAAAAAGAAATGATCGTGACGGAGGATTTTTTTACTTGGATGGCACTATTCGTTTGGATTGTAAATCTTGAAAATTGGAATCAATATTTTAAGAGATGAAACCTTCATCGATATGTAAGGTAAAAATTAATTTCATCATGAGCAATAACAACACTAAAGAATACTAGTGCATAGATCCAATTATCGTTCTTGAGATGAAAATCAATAGTCTAATTTATCTATATCTGTATCATCTGGAATCATTCTGGAATGATTGTGATTAAAAAAGTATAATTATTACTCAGGCGTACCATGCCTCCTTTGAGTGGTATTCAGACGTTTTGACGCTGTGCGTACCTGTTTCAGACTAGGAATGGGCGAGTCTTGTTTTACTCGGGCATGCAAAAAAACCTTTTATTAAAAATAACTCGACATCTAACCGAGTCTTCAAAAAGCATAACTGCAGGAAAGTCAACCATATTCCTAGATATCTGATCAAGAATCAGTTATTTTGACTCTTAATTAGTCCTACGAGTCTCAAGCATTCTCGAGGTGTAGTCGAATATAATTTTGCAAAAAGATGTTATTGACAATACTGAACGGATCAAAAAGTGTCATTAATGAATATTGAAAATAGCGGTGGTCTAAGAGTAGAGCCCTGGAGTACTCTCGAGATAACAGAAGAAAATGTGGATAAAGCACTATTCGAAAAGACGCCTTAACATAACGTTCTCTAGGTAACTAAAGGTAAGTTTAGTGGTTGACCTAAGAAACACCCTGTATAGTAGTCATCAACAAGAAATTATTACGTTTGTTTTACGAAAACATTTGGAACCTCCATTGGTATACAATCTAATTCTCCATTATCTTAAGGCTGAATGATTTCTTATTTTTCCGCTTTTGTAACCTTCTCCACATTAAGTGCCTACAGATTTAGCCTCTGAGCTGCTGCAATCAATCTTAGTATCTAATTGCATCAGGTAAAAGTTTTATAGCGCGCTAAACATCTATTTGTTTAAAATGACCATTTGTACTCTGTAAAAAAGGAAGAAGAAATTTTAATTCTAATGTTGGAAAATCACAAAACAGGTTCATTCCTTGTTTCCTAGAAGAGAAGGCAACATTTTCCAAATTTGCTTTCTTCCCCAAAAGTTGTCCAGAACTAATTAACCTGATCCAATTAGATTGATGTATGACGCACGAAAATCATATCATACAAGTTGCCGCTAATTTGGCCTATCACAGAAATAGAAAAATTATGTAAACAGGGGCAAATGATTTTCGTGAAATTACCGGGGGCTGTGCCAACTGCCAAGACAAAGTGAAGACCTTTGCACCGAAACTCGAGCGTCTCTACTCCAGAACAACTCCATAAAGCGACCGACTATTACAGTAAGTGGTTATTAATTTTACTATCCGTTTGCGTGTCACGTCGATACCAGCTAGTTTTTATACGCCATATGGAGTGGGGCGAACAGCTTCCCGGGAAAGGGAACGCCGTACGCTAAAGGACTAAAAGACTCCTTTTAGTCATACAAGAGGAGGGTGACTTGGCTAGGTGACTTATTTCTCGTCGTTTAGCTAAATATGCACCGCACTAGTTGAGCATGGGTGGCGGCAAATGGGAACCTGGTGAGGTTAGTTCCGCCAGCCAAGTGAAGTGTAGTGATGGTCGCCTTTTTTAATCTTCTAATGCACTCGTGTTACCCTGTTGCTGCCTTTACAGCCTTTATCTTTCAAGTATCGTATATGGTTTTAAGTCAGCTTGTATACGACAGAAATTTTAATTGAAAATTCAATTTCGTTTTTGTTTTTGGTTTTCTTTTCAACCTTCAAGGTTTTCGATGTTGCTAACCTTTTGATTTAACGGGGGATGAGGGGTGGGAAGAAATTGACTTACTTAATTACTAAGGAAACACACAAATTCGAGAGATGTTGTGTGTTCTTTTATTTTAATTACCTTAATCAACTTAGGTATGTAGATAACACAACGGACCATTTATAGGGCTATGTGAGGCTGATCGGCTGTAGGGTTGATAGCCGCCACCCTTACCTAGGTATGTAGATACTAATTTTTAGGTTATTTTTTATAATTTTACAATTTCAATTGACAACTGACAACTGGCAATTTATTGTCCAGAATAATTGACTTCGTTAGTTACGGTATGCTTCAGATTATTAGATATCCAAGCAGTTTCTGAATTTGTTCTCTGCTAAGTAGTACTAGGACTAGAAGTAAAGTAGTTCTTACTAGTAAGAAGTAAGAAGTGGATGGGATGTTTATTCTTTTAGCTTCCCTAGGCCAGATTGGAAGAAAACGATTTGACTTCTGCCATACATAAAATACACTATTGAAAGCTGATGAGCAAAAAAAAAACGTGGAGTACAGAGTTAACATATTTAATAAATTTTAACTTCATTTTGCAATTTTTATAATAAAAGTAAAAAAACAACATGAAATTAATGAGGTGTTTGACATTATTTTTGAGTTTCTAAAAACCTTTCCAAGAAAGGTACTCGTTGGTCACACAAAATTATAAAGAACAGACTTTAAATGGTGGGAATCCACTTGGTTTCTTCTACGCAGGGGTCGTACAAAAAGTAAATTTCCCTATTTAATTAAAAAAAAACTACAAGACATATTTAAAAAAAAAATTCTATTTTCGGATTCCTCAATTCAAAAACTCTTTTTCTACATAATCATGTTGTAGCCATGGCAATACCTGTCAATTTCGCTTGGATCAAGGTCTGGGGAGTATGCTGGGTAAGAAAAAACGTTCGAATTGAATTGGTCAAGCAGCTGAACTGTCTTTCTTGCGGTGTGAGGGCGCGTGTTATCGGGAAGCAGAAGGACACCTTTTGACAATATTAAGCGCCGTTTGCTTTGGATAACTCTTCTCAAGTCCTTCAAAACTTCACAATACCTGTCAGTATAGATAGTATGTCCCCTAGGGAGGTATTCAACGATCAAAACACCCTTCTTATCCCAAATAAACGGTGGTCACAGCATAGCCTGCTGAGAGAACAACTTTGGTTTTTTGTGTGTGGCCAAACAATGGTCTGAGGGGGTCTTATGGTGTATGTACTTAGGTCTCGTCTCTAGTTACTATGCGGTCAAAAATGGCATCCTCCTCCTGATGCATTTCAAAAAAATTTAAGCCGTTTCATTGCGGTTTGTTTTATGATCAGGGGTCAGTAACCTGAAAACCCGACGTGCGCACACTTTGGTCATCCAGACCTTCTTACCGACATTCGACTAATTTCGATGTGAGGATGTAGTGCGTTCACAATATTGTCAAGGGTGAGGCGCCCATCACGTTGAACGATCTCCGAAACAAAATTTATTGATTCCCCGTCGGTTGCACTTGAAGGACGCCCGGAGTGCGGTTCATCAACAACGTTTCGACGGCCCTCGGTGAAAGCCACGCAACATTTTCGCACTATTTGCACACTCATCACACCTGTGCCGTGTACAGAAATATCTCACGGTGGATTTCAGTGGTATTTCTGCCTTTGGCATGGAGAAAATGGATCACGGATACTGACGCCCAGCTGTTCGGCGGGAGACAAAAGTAACCGGCGCACGATGCTCACTAGGTACATATATGCCAACAATTTTTCAAAAAATTTAAATCCACCGAAAACTCACCTAGATTTGACGATAGAGGGAAACTTACTTTACTTTGCGATAAAAAGAACAACTCAACAAGAAGGCAACTCAACCAAATTGCATATAAACGTTTTATTAGTCTGGAATGTAAATTAAATCGTAACAAAGAAGAAGCCATATATAGTAATTTTCTAAAGGGTATCTTTCGTTAGGCCATTCACCTTCACTATTTCATGCCGCATAATGATGTACTCCGTCCCGATAGTTCTACGATTAAGCTTAGGAACGTCTATGACGCATCTTCGCAAACTTCCTTGAATAACATACTAATGATAGGCCCCACAATTGATCTGATGTCAATCATGCTGCGTTTCCATTCATACAAATATGTACGAACAGCTGACCTATCAGCCATGTATCTTAAAATCGTTCTGCATCCAGAAGACAAGTGTTTGTAATAGATTTTATGGCGGGAGGATCCTGCTGATGACATTCACATTTTAGTATGGAACCAATTCAACTCCATATTTGGCGACATGATGCTGAAGACGTAAGAGAATCATAGCTTCATATTTCGCAATATATAAATCGGGGCTTCTATATTGACGATTTGATTACCGGCGCTGATAGTCTTGTCGAACTTTTAAAAATCGAAGAAATATTTAGGTCAGCATATTTTGAACTTCGTAAATGGTACGCGAACGATATGCAATTCTTGCAACAAATACCAGAAACTGAGCAATAGCGCGCTCTAAGGTTTAATGATTCCGACGTTATTAGAACATTGGGAATAATTTGGGAATCAGTTGCTGATGAGTTTCAATTCCCTTAACATTTAGCTGTATCCTTAAAGGTAACGAAAAGAACTGTACTATCAAGTCCCTGCATTTAGGCTTAATTAATCTCGTTGTGATTAAAACTAAGGTTAAAGCAGGTAAAAATCTTAAGGAAGTCCGAATACCTCGGTATGTGTTGTCACAAGATAAAATCTGTAAAATCTGCATATACGTTCGTTGCATAGACAGCGATAATATCATATCAGTGAACACTGGACAGGCATATTCTAGAATAGACCTGAAAAAAAGCAATAGAAATATCATGCAATGAGGAATTCTTAGCGCCGTCAGCGTAACAAAGAATATTTGAGTAAGACAAAATTGTAGATACATAATTGATGTAAATTATAAATAACAATGGCCCAAGGTGGGAGCCCTGCGGTACTCCGGAAGTGTTGAAAATATCATCACATGGAGCTCCAAGAAAAGAAACTTGCTCAGTGTGCTCAATAACCACGTCAAATAGGTAAAAATCCTTGAAACTAAAATCACACGTATAGTCCAAAATCTTAGTCCTAAAAAAATGGGAAAAAATTTGCTATCGTCAAAGGCTCATTGCTTTCGCTGTCTCCAAAATACAAAGATGGATAGCCATCAGAATTGCGTTTCAAGTTAACGAACCTGCAAAATCGCTTATGATCGACGTGCATGGATGATTTTATTCTGTTAATATAGTTATTATAAGTAGCCATTAATTCGCATAAAGGTTGACTGCGTAAGTTTAAGAGCCACCGTCACTCCTAGAGGAAGAAAACTTCTTCTTTTAACATTCTTTAATGCTTTTAAGGAGCAGTCGAACCAAAGCTGGTTAGAACGTGAGTTATACTATAGATTCAGAAATAGGAACACAGTAAGTAAAACAGATAGAGAGTAAATTATAGAAAGATCTTATGGCCTCATTAATGTCTCGTTTATTGAGAACGCTCCTCCAGTCACAAGCTGAGAGCCAGTTGTTAATCACGGAGGAATAACGTTACTGAAGTTATAACAAACGTCATCAGGCACACAAGAAACCATCATAACCGGATCCAGGAAAAGGTTAATATTAAGTGCAGGGTGATGCCCTGATTTAAAAACAAGAGAGCACCAAGTATCGTCTTACCAGTGTACTAGCATGATCAGTAGAAATACGAGGTCGAGGAACCCTCCATAATTGTTTGAAATGCTGCGGGTCTGTGCTAAACCTCAGAAAGCAAGGCTATATAAAACATCTAAGGAATGCACGGATGCCTTTCTACGACTTGACTGAAAGTTTTATCGAAGCTAAATTCCGCGTCTTTCGTCACACCTCTTAAACAATTGGTTATTATCGTGATCTACATCCTTTTTTGTTGCTCATAACTGGAAATCATCGTATTGCACATCTACTGCATAGAGAATTTTTATTGTTTTGGTCTCGAATCTAGCCAGTTAGCAGCTGTTGTTTCCAATCTGAGTTCTTCAGACGTATCGTTCAAACCTCTTCTCTCATTAGTTGCCGTAACCCCTCGTGGAGTATAGGGCGGGAGAGGAACTTTACCTGATTCGAGACAACGATTGCAAGTGGACCTACAATTTAAAGTGGATTCCGAATCACTGACATTTTCTCTGCAACGCCCATAGCTAATTTGTTGTCAACCGCTAGTAGGATTCGAACCTTGGAACTCCGGCCGACACGTTATCACTTATTCCACCGACGACCTCTTATTATCTTATTAGGAGCTGCGAACCCAGCGATATAAACTATCAGCCTTCTAAGTTCTCATTTGTAACCTTATTGTGGTTGAAAAAGTTGTTTGGTTCGATTTCCTGGTCTTGCTAAAATATATACATATATATACATTTCCAAAAATTTTCATATTCGACCTCCTGCATGCTTCTAAGTCGTACCAGGATTATATTTCTCACAGAAACCTCTTGAATCATTTCTTACGGTAACTTAAATTATCCAAAAATTTCTTATGTTTGACAAAAACCTGAATTTCGTAAAATTAAGAGAGAAATCAAAAACATCCAAGTGGCCATTTGGTCCTTTAACTAATTTGTAGAGGCACTCAACATCGGTAAATTCGAAATGCCTTCACATACCTGGAGAGTGTCTCCAGATTGTCAATGCTCATCAATAAAACATCAGCGGATTTCAAGAATTACAGCCGGGATAAGTGATTTGATGACAAGGACCTCCGTGATAGCGGCAGATTGCCACTGAGATCGCGAATTGTGTTATTTATTTGCTACCCGCAAATATTTTTCGACCATCAATTCTGCGGAACGCCAGTGATCGCACGTCTTAAAGGTAACCTGAGATTAACCAATTTGGTAATGTTCACTCGTTAAAACCCGTTTGCCTTGTTATCTCGAAAAATGAATCAATAATCATAAATATCAATCGATCGTTTTAGTTAAAGTAGCAGTACCGCGGATGCTGGGCGATCATCGTCTCTGATTGATCTCCGATTTAATGGCAATTGTTACGTGTATCGATCGCCGGTTGCTGGCACATATACGCACGTGAACACGTCATATTGTTGACAGTCGCTCGAACGGATCATAACCACACATGCCGCGGAAAATATGTGTAACAATATAAAAATGAAATTGCTGCTGATCTTAACGATCGGAGAGCGGCGAGATCGATGGCAGCGAAAGACAATTGCAATTGCGGGCAGTCGAGCCTGTGTACTCCTTGGCTTTTCATAAATAAGTGGAATCACTTGGCGGCTTGGTGTTTATCTCGGGTCTAGTGATCATGCGCTGGTATCGTTAGGGCTTAACGATTCCTATCACGTGCCAAGTTTGACAATAAAGATGACGAAATCGGTAAGACAATCAGAGCCGTCTTTTCCAATCCAATTAGCATCGTTGGATTTTTTTCCCTCTGATCTGTATTGGCGGATCAGTACAATACGCTAGACGGGAGCGAGGCAAAAACCCAATTAAAAGAAATGAGGCCTGTTGGCTCGTTTTTCTGCGTTTTGTGATCTTCTCTTTGGACCATAAAACACGCGCACGCCAATCGCAGTCATTTCAAGCATGACTCAATGCAACGCGCATGGCAATGTGCGATATGTTCTTGCTGCGAACTGGGATTAGCCAAAGTTGGTCGCATGTTACTTAGCCAATTCCTATTTGAGGCGAATTCATCGTTGGTCAACTCGATGACTTATTCCGTTTCAATTTTTCAGCCTATATAGTCGACTTTCTGTTGCAATTTCGAGGAGTGAACGAACAATTTCGAATTTGTGCCTCGAATTTTAATTAAGCAACTGAACTGGTGGTAAATCAAGATCATGGGTGGCCCCGTACCACCTGGAAAGTTGACTGCACAAAAAGGTACCCTTACCATGTGAAGGACCCAATGGGGAATTTTTCCACAATTAGATGTAATTAGAGATGAAGATCGAAATATTGAAATCAGAAAATACCCAGATGGAAGTAGACCGATAAGCCGGGATTAATGTGTTAATGGAACTTCCCATTTTGAGACCGGATCACTTTGACTGGTAAGCACGCTTTCATTTTGATGTCACCAGCGGAGGAGTAATCTGTTTTAAATGGGAGCAGATATGTAAATTTTACCCACTGTTGATCTTTAGGACGGAGTACTTGAGATTTTCGCTGGTAACATTTGGAAATACCATTGTGTTCAGGATCACAAATGTTTATTTCGATGTTATCCAATTTGACAAGCTTGCTTAATATGGGCACAGGTATACATTTCACAGTTTTAATTAAAAACAGGTAGTACAGTAAGTATTAAAACCTCTTCTT
This sequence comes from Leptarthrus brevirostris, assembly GCA_964036015.1. Taxonomy (NCBI): domain Eukaryota; kingdom Metazoa; phylum Arthropoda; class Insecta; order Diptera; family Asilidae; genus Leptarthrus; species Leptarthrus brevirostris. The sequence goes on along the minus strand of OZ038372.1, from coordinate 135,727,011 downwards.
TTTGTATTGGGCCAGTTTTTTGGTGACACCTGAATATTTCTTAAATATTCCATGCTGCCACCTACGGAAATTATTATTACTTAAAATTGTTAAGAATATTAAGTCAAAGATAATGTTTCTAATTAAATTTGACTAATTTAAAAAACTTCGGAGTAACCTTAAAATCGAATTCGTTTCATTATGCGTAGGAATATTCTTGGATTTTTCCTCTGTTTGAAATCGTAGTAAAAGCTGATTTTCCTTGCCTTCAATAAATACAGTGTAACACTTGTACTGGTACAATGGTACAAATTATTTTCTTTGTTATAAACAAATGAACACAAGTCTATTTCCGAAATTTTTACAAGAGAGTCCTAGTCCCTCCAATTGGCAAGTTTTTTTCGATTCCACCTCTGCAATAGAACGCTCATAATATAAATCAGGATACGTTTCTAAGGCAAAACGAGAATTCAGTTTCGGTGTAGAGTATACCATCTATTGGCAACCCTGACATATGGGAATGACGACTTACGCAAAGTGTCAGACAATTCTTTTTATTTCTTGCCATATGCTATAGAATTCGAGAAATATTTTAATTCCGGACGTCAACATAAATGCAGCAACAATCAGGGGCGTTTACAGGGTGGGGCGCTCGCAATTGTCATGCCCCCCCTCCCCCCCTCCCCGTCAGAATTCAAGAGAAAGCAGTCAGATAAAGACTGGCTAAGTGCAAATCACTATATATTAATAAATTTTCAACGACAAAATGTTTTGAAAAAAAATTTTATATTATGATAATTACGAGGGTCGTTTAATAAGTCCTTAGAAAACCAAGAAATGGCGTACGTAGTATCAAAAATGGTTCGCTTTTAGTAAGCGTCATTTGTCGCTAGAGTACAGTTAAAGTTCAACTGGATCCATCACGTGGTTTCATTGTTGTTGTCGATTAAAGCAACAAACTATTGTTTATTTAGAAAAATTGGAAAAGGTGATTTTCGAGTGGTGATTAAACACATATTTAAAAGGCGCAACACCAAAAGAGATAAAAGCTGAGTTGGATGAAGTTCATGGCACATCTGTTGCTGTGTTTGCAAAGGTTTTACAATTGGGTCAATTAGTTTAAACGTGGCCGGACATCTACCAAAGATGAACAACGTTCGGGACGTCTAGTGAAATTGACCACCCCCGAAGTGACTGATAAAATTCATGGTATGGTTTTGAGTGATCGACGAATCAAAGTTCGCGAAATAGTTTAGGATAGTTGGGTTTTTGAAGGCGAACGGGCTCCGAAGAAAGCAAGTACGGTGTAATCGGCCGGCAAGGTGATGGCCACGATTTTTTGAGATACATGTGGTATCATCTACACTAATTACTTGTAAAAAGGACAGACAATAACTGGATAATATTATGCGTCGTTATTGTACCGGTTGAGAAAAAAAATCAAGAATCATTTAAAAAATAAAAAGATACTTTTCCATCAAGACAACGCACAGGTGCACACCTGCGTAGTTTCGATGGCCAACATTATGGAATTAAAGTTAGAATTATTACAAGATCCATTGTGTGCACCGGATTTGGCCGCCAGTGATTTTTTTATTTCCAAACTTGAAAAAATGGCTCGGCGGGCAACGGTTCACGTCGAATGAGGAGGTCATCGCCCAAACAGATGCTTATTTTGAGGATCTTCCGAAATCCTACTTCTTGGACGGCTTAAAAAGTTGAAGAAACGCTTGGAAAAATTGTATGGCAATAGTTTACTTTCAGTGTTACCTGGTATTTTGGATGTAAGAAGTCAAAAAGTTTTTAAATGTTCGTTTTTACGGCGGATTTACTATAAAAATTACGAGAATTATATCAATTTAATATTTGTAATAGTTTCAGAGCTTTAAATGTTTAAAAAAACGGCTTTTTACAGTCTGTATAATTTTTTTTACGATATCTCATCAACTTTTTATATTCGAAATCTACTCGGAAAAACGACTAAATTAAGCGAAAAAAAATCTGATAAAAACATTTTATATGAACGATTATTTGTAAAACGTAGATTTTTAAAGCAAACCCAACAACTATAACAAAATAGGCCTAATAAATAATATTTTTTTTTAATTTCTCAGATTAACGTAAATCGGCCGTAAAAACAAAGAAATTGAAAAAACAAATTTGAGAAAAAGTTAATTTTACAGCCAAAAAAGTAAAACAATTACCAAATGTATAGAGTTAAAAGGAGATTTTGTTGAAAAATCAAAAAAAATCAACTCAAAATAATTTCTCTTTTCATTTTTTTCTAAGGACTGGCAGGTCCGCAGAGACGAATTACGGGCCTAAATACAATAGAATGAGTGAATTTCAATTTGAAACCTGTCTAGTATATTACACTTTTTCGATCGTGAAACATTTTTTTTATACATAATTGAAATGGAAAAAAAATTCTGTTGATGACTTAGATGACAGGGCCCCTTTTGAAAGCCCGGGCCCAGGGGGTTTCCCCCCTTCGCCCCATCCCTCTCGACGGCCCTGCCTGCTGGACATACGCGTTAAACTTAGAACCTTCTCGTTTTTGGGACGTCGCGTAGGTTAAAACTTATTTGACTTCACTCCCAATAGTGATATTGTGGGGGGAGGGGGGGGTAACGTATTTAAAAAAAATTTTCCATTTCTTTTTTTATTGTTTCATATGATAGTTCAACATCTTAAGATTATTGTGTCAAAATTTTTAACAAATTGGGGAAAACCTAGCTAAGATAGTTAGAACTATAAGTGTTCGTTGCTCCGTTTTAGGGCGAAAATTGGTGTTTTCGCTTCTAAGTGTCACCATAAATTGAAAATCGAAAAAAAAACTTCCTCCCATAAATACCTCAGGAAAGCGATTATTTAATGATAAAATTTTTTTTTAATTTCGGAAGATCCAGTCATGAGTTATAGTGTTCACCGGCGGACAACTTTTTTTCGAGGCGCCTTCGAAGATTTGCTACCGTAGCTTAATTATTTATATTTTGCTCTAAAAATTTAAGGAAATATTGTTCAAATGTTGCACTATAATGTTACGATCAATTAAATAAATTTGTATTACCAGTAGCGCCTAAAAAATTCTTAAAAATAAGCCTTTTTTCGCCGAATTAACGTTAGCCACAACTCACCCCACTGTTCACCCATTGTTCGTAGCTTAAGACCAAAGATGGACGAATTTTTGTAAATGTCCTCTGGTTCTGACGTGCATGAAGTTTTGGTTAGAGAATTTTAGCTAAGATGTAAAGATGACTGTAATAAAAATAGATTTTTAGTTAGACGACCGAATATATAGTAAGAAAGAGGAAGTCGCGTAAGATGTTGAGCCAGCTGAAATATAACTGGAAATCGCAAAAAAAAATTAAGGCAAAAGATGTATGTATGTCTCACATAGGGTTCGTTAGAGGTACAACGTATATACTATTTACAAAATAAGCGTTTCTCATTAAAACTTATAATTAAGTAGTAGCTATAATGATAATATACTGCATTATTACCAAAAAAATGATTTTTCACACTAAGATTTGAAAGTGAGGCTAAATCTCCCAATTCTGGCGATAGTTGAAGTGAAAATAGCTTTAGAAAATCTTGCGAAAGTATATCCAATTTTATTGAAAGTTTATATTTTTCTGTGGGAATCCATATGTAAGACTTTGGCATACCCTTGTACGGAAAAATATTATAATTAATTAAAATCAATAACTTTACGGACTAAAACATTCGACGAAATGCGTCTCATAAATATTTACTTCGCTTCAGATGGCGTAAAATACGCGGAATAGTCAAAGATCAAAGTAAATTATCTTGAAGAAATCAAAACCAAGGTAAACATGTTTTTAAAGGGATTTAGTAAAATATTCTGTGTAAACGTGAGCAGGATACGTGATAATAATTCATGCCAAGATCCACCTTGTGTGCTCCATTTCTCATTTCTCAAGGCAGAAATAATCATCTAGCAATGATCTCCATACGAAAATTATCTCGACGAGAAACATCATCAGATGCTGGATGTGAATGCTGTACAGTATCTGTAATTTTGTGCAGAGGATGTTGATGTGCGGAGCCTGAAACCCTGAGTACTAGCACCGACGGCTACAGAAAGGGAAATGATGGAAACCGAGGAACGTAATCGCGCACAGTGAAAAACGAAAGTGGAAATTCATTCAGGAGTAAGTACATGCTGTACTACATGAAAATAAATTTCATAAAAATGCAAACAAGGACGTGTACAGGGTGTCGAGTAAAAGCAAAAGTGGAAAGGCTTTAGGGGATGCTGCACGTAGTAATCCAATCGCTGGGGCAGCTACAATGATAGCGATGGCGGCTGAATATATACACATACGAGTAGTGTGGGGGTGGTTTGCCCTGTTGACGGTACCAAGTTGTTTCTTACGTGTTGTGCCACTCGACGATTGTTACGAGGACACCACGTCAAGCAAAGGATAAAGGATTTCCAAAACAGGGTGGAAGACCAAAAGATGTAAGCTGTCGACGAGGTATGAACTGAACTGGCTTTGAGAGCCTTAACAGCGAGGTTTAAGATCTTTGTACAGATACAGAACATCGACATTGTGTCTGCTCCCGGGTACTGAATGGTCCCCGACTTAAATATTTTAAATTGAATGTCTAGGCTCCCGGAGATTTGCATATTAAATTCTTCTTAAGTGCTGTCAGAAATATTTAAAGAAAAGTGCATCGCTGTATTGTTGGGTTTTTAATAGATTTAAGTTTCTTTTAAATTTTGCAGAAAAAAACGAGTGAAATCGATATTTAAGACACTAATATAAAAATTAAATGAATTAGGACCTTAGTATGCAGCACATTACGAGTTATATTTTGGCACTAATATATATTTCAAAGGCGTTACCTGTAATAGCGCTGAAATGGATATTTTTCAGTGACTTAACTGCTATTCTACTCGATTGCATGTAAGTTAATGGTGCCTTATAGGTCATCGGTGGAGTAAGAGGTTCCCGGATTCGAAGCCCTACGATTAAAAGGCAATTGAGATGTCCACCTCAAATTGTAAGACCACCTGCAATCATTGCCTCGAATCGGATGACGGGGTTATGGGTTACTTTGCGTCCAAACCAGTTTATTACATGCCATAAAGCAACACATTTTAGGTACCAAAAATGCAGAAATATCTAAATCTTCGCGTTTATGTATGTACTTGTTACCCCTAAAATAAGGGAAATGAGGGTGGAATCGTCAGAGTTCAGTTTAAAAATTTTCGGCATGTGCGTAAAGTGTAAGCGCAAAGGGAAAACAAATACTTTAAATTTAAAGCTAAATTTTAAATTTAAGTTACTTTAGGAAATAAACGTACACATTTAATTGCTGTAAGATGGATCAATGTTTACCATCATGAACTAGTTTGAGTGGTGTGGTGGCCACATATTTGTGCTGAAAGCTACGTTTTATTCAAAATTTTAATAACTTAGAATTGCAAAAACATTCCAAACTAAACCGTTCAAACTCGAGGGAAATAAGAAATATTATTTCTTAGCACGATCGGCGTTGCTAATAAAGAAAACTTAAACTCCTTTGGCTCTTCGTCAACAGCAGCACCAAAGAGTTAGCTGAGAGGCTGAGAGTAAAAATGTCCTATCTAAAGGATCCCAGCAAAAGTGGCGTAGAAAATGTTCCGCGCACAAATGAACCGATTGAGATTCCGGGCAAAAACGACAATGCAGTTAACTAGTTAAGTCGCTTTTGTTAGGAGTTTTTCTCTGATTCGTTCTTGCCCAGAATGTCACTTGGTTTGTTTTTGCGCGGAAAATTTTCTAGGTCACTTTTGCTCGGACCTTGTAGATAGGTCATTTTTATTATCAGCTTTTCTTTAGCTGCTGAACGCCTTCAAAAAAAAATTATTTTGTTCGGTTACCATTCTGTTCCATTTGTGTGAAATTTTATAAACTAGATGATTTATTACATTGCAGACAAAAAATAAAAGCAAAAACTGTTCATTGTTATATTCTATACATGCTTGTAACCTAGTATTCCAAATCATGTTTCTCAACCTTCTGGAGCTGTTCGTTTACTGCAGAAATGATGTCCTGACGCGTTTCAAACACCACTCACCGAAGTCGTTCTTTAATTTTTGTAAAGAAAGAGAAGTCACAGGACATTAAATTAGACGAATAAGGTTCTGGGCTCATTTCATTCATCCCAGAGAGAGCGATAAAATTCGATGTTCTTTCTGCACGATGATCTATGGTGCATTATCGTGATGTTTATCATATTTTCGTAGTTCGAATAGTTGCCATAGTCAATTTTTTTTTAAGAGAAATTAAGCGAAACTTATTCCAGCCTCTTTATCTTCTTTCTTCAAGAAACGCGGTAGATATATGCAAATCAGTGATTAGTCGGGCTAAGTTCAACTTCGACCAGAGTGTTAGAGGGAAGGGTTCTGGTCTCTAGTAAAAACTGTAAAGAACAATTTCACCTGTTTGCCAACACCACCGCTCATTTTTAATGGGAATGCTTTTACTGCCTCATTGGAAAAGGCTACCCTGTTTGCTAATTCATGCTTGCCAATTTCATCGCATCCACTTTCATCTCCATCCCAGTTAACTAGCGGGCAACAATCGCTACACTTTTGCACTCGGAAGGCTTTTAAAGTACTCTCTAAACTCGACGTGTCCAAAGCTACTGGACCTGATGGTTTTTCGCCCTTGGTTTTAAATTGTTGTACCTGCGCAGAGGTTTAGCCAAAGCAGATCCAAATCTCTGCGAAGACTCTTTCACCTGTCGTACTCAACAGGAGTGTTTTCGGTGGCATGAAAACTTGCTCATGTTCAGCCGATATGAAATGTCGGTTATATATAAGGTTTTTCGATCACTCATCAACTCTCAGTTGAAGAAATATCTAGAAAACAACCATATTATCAACGATTTTCATTTCGATTTCCATGCTGTCCGGTCATCCGGAGACTTACTAATGGCTCTAACGGAGCGTTGGAATCATTGTCTTCATAATTTTAGTGAGTCCCACTTAATGTTTCAAAAGCTTTTAATGGAGTCTCGCATGCTGCCCTTTTAGCCAAACTTTAAGCATTTGGTCTGGATCTTCACCTTTTAAAAAGTCAAGTTTTTTGTCAGGCCGTTTAATCTGTGTAATAATAGACGGGGTTACATCTGATCCCTACGAAATAAATGCCGGTGTTCGACAGGATGCAGTTCTTTCACCAACCTTAATTCTTCTTTTCATCAATGGTATTTTTCTCCCACTTGCTATCCTATTCATAGTTTCGCCGACGACAGCAATCTTGATTTCGCGCGCTCTTTTGATCCTGTAATGAATTCAGTTTTCAATAGATATGTAAGCAATAATTCACCCTGTCTAACTTTGAGCTAGTCCCACATTAGGCCTAGGCTCAAATATAATTCCCATATTTGTGCAGGGGCCGGACATACCGCATTCTTCGCATTATACAAACTGCAATGTAAGGCTATTAAGTTTAATCTCTAAGAGCATTGACCATCTGAAGCATCACAGCTTGATACATTGTAAACACACCATAATCCGTAATGCAAGGGCTTCATGTCACTCCCACACCTATACTCGCCAGGTCAACTTTGGCCGTAAGTTTATATTTCAGAAATCTTTTTTAAGCAAAACAAGACGAACGTGGAACAGTTTACCATCTTCTCTTTTTCCCTCGTCCTATGAACCAGAAACTTTCAAGCGAAGCATACATCCATTACCCCTAATTCCTTTCCTGCCAAGGCTGTGCTTTAGCATCCTAGGGCATTCCGTGAGCTTTGAGATTATCATATAAAAAACATTTAGTTGATTTTTTGGAACAGACAAGATGTTGTCGTAAGATTCTTGATACTGCCATGTATCTGCTATCACCTCATGTGTCACTCCGGAAACCTCATCAAATACTTTCTTAAAAGCGTTCATATTTTACTATCAGTTGAAGTTGAAGTTTGTCCTTCTCGAGGATCGTCCTGTAAAGAGAAATATCATGTATAAAAGCTTCGAATTCATTTAGAAGTTGTTTTTAAGGATAACTATAAGTTAAGTGTTAACTATAAGCAACTTTAAACTCCTCGTGAACTAAAGCAGGCTTTTTGTTCGGTGATGGGATTTGCACTGTTTCGTGATCACTTAATTTTCTCTTTCTTGCGTACATCTTGCGCTACAACTTTGAAATTTCTTTTATAGTTTCAGAACAGCCCAAACTATTTATACCTTAATATGTCCCTTTATCGCTCATATGTACAAATAGGTGACTGCACGAACTTATGTTAGACCCTTCGTACTTGGTTAATAAATCAATAAATTCGAAAACTTGTGATTATTTTTAATAAATCCCACATGAGACTTCAGATAAGTGATCTTTGCAGTGCAAACGTGATTACTTCGTTCGGTTCTTCCACGCAACATTCTACAGCCAGTTATTGTGTTTTTAAGCCACTCAAAACAGATTGGTGAAAACTGTTAGGGATTTGCAATGTTAAACTGAAAATATCAACAGAAATTTTACAAAATTGGATCAATTGGTAAAGCGGTACGACCACCATGCCATGGTTCCCGGGTTTGAGACCAGGTCTCCCCGTGAGTTTTTATTAAGAAATTAAAATAATCCACTCCATCTCTGAGCTCTTGTCTAGCTCTCAGCAATGCAAAAACAAGACATCCAAGTTTTCTCACTTCCCTTACCCTAATTCCCTTCCGACCAAAGCCATGCTAACGCTTCAAAGGGTTGTCCCCTAGGCTTTTGCCATATCGTATAAAAAAAACGATATCTTTTCACCAATACTAGCATACATTTTGTAAATGACAATGCTTTCTCTAAGCATAAAAATGGTTTTCGCAAATGTGAGCTTTATCAATTAAATCCTGATGCCGTCGATTATATACCCAGTTTTGGAGTATTTATTCAAAAATTCCTGTAAAAATTACGGTTCTGAACTGTAATCGTATTGCAACTTTCAGTTACCTTAATTTTTACGAAACAGCGCCGTTTTCTGTACGATGAGCCCCAAATATCTGTTCGGCTTTAAATATGCACAGCCTGAGATTCAAACCCAGAGATTAAAAGAGCTGTATTTATATAAATTCACTATTTGTTCACACTTTCAACAGCTAGCTATTCATTAATATTCACATCGAAATTCAGAAATACAGAAAACTAAGTCTCACACAATGAAGAAAATGATTTCTAGTCTAATTGATTTTACCTTAATTCATCATCATCTCTAATTGTCTAATGGTCTAATTGTTTATTACAATTTTCTGAGAATTTCGATACCAAATTATCAAATGTTATTTACTATTACAAAATTTTTTCAAATGTAAACAAGATTGTAAAATTTATACTCCAAAGTAAATTTGTTATCGAGCAATGCATCAATTTTACGTAAGATCACATTTTCTGTTATGTAGTTCTACACATTTTAAGTCGACTTGTATATAGAAATTTATTGAGAATGATGCTAGTGAAAACATTAACTAGATTACACGATAATGTAATAGAGAATACGAAACCATTTTAGTTTCTACTTGCACTTTCGTATGGTTAGCATTTTAGTATCGTAGTAGACAATAACCCTCCAGTATCAGCGAAGAATACTGGGAAAATTACGGTGGAGAACCGTAAAATATGGCGGTTACTTTGGGATATATTATGTATTCCTAAAACACACAAAGCACACATAACAACAAATATTATGGGCCACCTAACTTTTACGTAAAAATTGCCAAGGAAACTAGAAACAATTTAAGCAATACGACATCGCAGAAGAGTTCCACGTGCAGTGGAAATTGACCGCGATATTTTTATAAATGAATAAAATTGACAATGTTTTGTAAAAACCTCATCAATTTCCATTTCTTTATCAAACAATTGTCTCGAATTGCTTGGTATCGGGAGCTATGTTTTGGAAGAAAATAACACACTTACTAAAGAGATTCGAAGCATTGATATATCAACTCCAGCATTGGCGAATATTCAAAACGAAAAGGTCCAGAATTGGTTTACGATATTGTACGCATAGATAACTCATCTGCACTGCAATACATATAGAACGAAATTTTGGGCGACTCTTGTACTTCAAATCTAATATTAAAACTAAAGTAAGAAACTAATAATAAAATATAAAAAGATACAAAGCGAAAAACGGTCAATGAAAATATTTTCTCACTCTAGTTCCCGTAACGACTTGTGGGGCATGGGGCGGGAGAAGAACTTCTACCGATTCGAGACAACGGTTGCAATTGAACCTACAATTTAAAATGGATTCCGAACCACTACAATTTTCAACCAACTAACCTCCAAGGCCTTTTTATCGTAATTTGTTGTCAGCAGAAAACAACCATGAGTCGTCCTCGGTGGGATTCGAACCCGGGACCTCCGGATTGGTCGGCCTACGTTATAACTTACACCACCGACGACTAATTAAAATTTTACTATGAATTAAAAAGAAAAAGAAAAATAGCAAGCAAAATTTAACGAATATAGAGACAAATTAACCAAAACAAAAAAGCAAAAGAAATCAAAAATAAACGTAAAGGCGAGTGTAAATATAAGTACACATCATACATTAGCTGACGAGTAAACAGGCTAAACATGTGCTTTGGAGTACTAGAGGTTAGCTATTCCAGAGTCGAGCGGTCTGAATGTGAACAATCCAATGGAAGAATATCAGGGAATGTACGGGTCCCTGACTGGCATTCCTTTATTGAGGGCGTCAGTGTCATCAAGTTTCTTATCGGGCATTTGAAATAAGCATTCTTTAGTAGAAAGTAGTTTATTGGCTATAGAAATTAATTATATAATAATAGGAAGAGCTAAACAATTCAGTTGCACAGTAGATTTTGCAAGATTTCAATAAAGGTAATTCTCAGCTGACCACTCTGCCATTCTTCTCAGATCAGCTTTAAGCACTTCAATACATTTCTCCCAAAAAGGGATGGGTCTATCAGTTCATAACTGTACATCACGTGCATGGAACTGAATCTTTCAAGCTTGCACGACGTCTGGAAGAATAAAAACTTAAAAACATGCTGAATAGTAGTGGTCCCACATTAGAACCTTGGGGAAACGGCATATTTAATGGGAAGGGTTTCTGATATTTTACGTCCAAGCTTTATCTGTACGACCAGTTAAACAATTCTCAATCATTAGTGCGGCAGAAGAGGAAAGTTGAATTTTGCAATGAACTTTTCCACCATTCTAGAGTGGTTGACGACATCAAATGCCTTAGAGAAATCAAGTAACACCACGACGCCAAGGGAGCTGCTATCGAAAGACCTACAAATGTGCAGTCTCACAACAATGTCCAGTTCGAAAGCTAGATTGACATTACGTGAGCAGAAAGGAAGCAGAGAATAATTATAAGACAAAAATATGTAATTCCGATTGCTTGCCGACGCCTTTTTAGCCAAGGGCAACACAGAGAAATTGTGAAGATGTAAAACTTATATCAAATATATGTAGAATTGGAGAACTCACCCATGGCATTAGCAATTTGAGAAAACTGGGTAGAATATAATTTAATCTATGCAACTTAACAGAGTTCAGAGCGCAGATGACGTCGGCTACATCCAAACATCTGAAACTCACTTCAAAAATGGGGGGGGAAAGAATGGGTTATCACTGTTGTTAATGGGGGTTGATCCGGGTTCAATTTGTCCTGATAATAACGAAATGACCTGCATTGGAAAAAGTAACCCATCAGAAATCACTGAGGATGGATTCACTACTGGGTGCTCTCAAAACTCTCTTCAAAGCCTTTACCTAACGCCAATACCCTTCGGTAAGCAAACCTAATAACCACGGACCATTGCCTCATATGTAAGTGATATTTAGGCTCCGCCTTTTTTTCGAACCTAACCGACCTGGAATCCGCCGACACCAGGAACTTAGTTCTGTTCATTAGAAGCTCTAAGTAGGTATAGGTAAGACAAATTGTTTGAATAGTATTTTCACGGATCTTCTGATGCAAATACTTCCATTAATTCTCCCAATTGTTCCTATTCTCCACATTTATTTAACAATATTATAACATAGTTAGATCAACATTTCCAATGACATGGAAGATTTCAAAAAGTGTGAATACCCCTAAGAAGTCTGCAAATCCTACCCTCGATATCTATCCTACCGTTTCTTTCAAAGACTTTCGAAAAAGTACTTTATTCGCAGGATGTACACCATTTAGAATGCAACAACCTTTTGTCAGATTTTCAATCAGGCTTTCAAACTAGGCACAACTGTACCACGGCCTTGCTCAAAATTACTAACGACATAAGAATTTTCTTTGAGAATGATAAATTTACAGCGTTGGTTCAGCTTAACTTCTCGAAGGTCTTTAACGAAGTTAATCACAGGATCTAGTTTTGGTAACTAGGTTCGATATTTAATTTTTATAATGCGGCATTTAATATTGTCGTATTGTTATATTTGATAGGACATAAACAAAAGGTTATTTTCAATGACAAGTCATCCTATTTTCTTTCTTATCGTAAGCGAGGTACCGCAGGGATCTATTCCCGGCCATATTTAATTTTCAATCTTTATTAATGATCTTTCACCTGCAACTATAATCTTTATGCGGGTGATAAGTATACAGCTGAATACTTCTAGATATCTGGGCCTAATGGGGGACGCTATTTGCCAAGTGGATGTTGATCTGATGAATGTGTCCAAATGGACGGGTCAAAATTGTTTAAACCTTAATGCCTCTAAATCAAACGCCATTACAATCGACAAATCTAATTTCAACATTTCTTCGTTTCCAAATATTATTTATTATAATATAGGTATTCTCTGTATGATTCAGTTATAAAATTTCGAAATTATTTTTAATAATTATCTCAATTATTTAAATAATGCCAACAGTGTTATTGGTAAAATATATGGGTCCCTACAACAGCTGTCTTTATCAGTCTCTCTCTGTCTGTACCCACAAAAGCTGTCTTTATACGCCTCCAGTTACTCGTCTTCTGTTTGTAAGGTCCTTGTTGATTCCGTTGATTTCGTTTATTAAATTGGAATCGGTGTCATCTGGTAAGCTAATGTGACTTTTAATTCCGATACGATCATATATCTTCCTTTTATAAGTCTGTTTTGGGTTGTCCTCTTGATTGTTACTTAAAATTTCTTGTAATAATCTTTCTACGCAATTTATTTTTTTCTTAATCTATTCCTACACTTAGCTTTAAGATATAATTATAATAAAACAATTAAATTATTTGAATTTGTATTTTAAAGTAATGAAAACATTAAATCAATTTTCCAATCTTACAACGGTTACTAGTAGGTTATGGCAACCAAAGTAAGATACAAATATTCGTTTATTTACTGTTGTAGATACCTGAGAAAAAGCGTCCATAGCTTGCTTGTCCAGCACCTTGCTTATTATCATTATTCTGTTCATGATTCATTTTATAAGGCAGACAAACAGAGCGTTATTCAAATGCAAGTAGAATATGATGGATATTCAACTAAATTGTTGTCCAAACTTAGTTTCACACACAAATGAAAATATCACATACTAACCGCCCCCCCCCCCCTCCCCTTTAATAAAAATTCGCTCCTGATATACACAAATTATAAAATTAACAAATTGCCCCCTTCTTATATCCGCGTCTGGTACCTATATCTCGGTAACACCCACATCTGTGACCCAGCATTATTTTCTAGCTTTAAGTACATCATCTAATATTAAATAACACCGCTTAACTTAATAGTTTTTTAACTATTTCTTAAAAACATTTTTTGTTTAAAGAATAAAGGTTATAAAATTTAAACTTTTTGCCCTTTCGCCCTCTTGTTCCGTTGGAGTTGGCATGATACTTCACCGTGTTCATTTGGAAAAGTGAAATTGAGCTCAATTTCTCAAACGTCAATTAAAGATTTATCGAAACAAAAATATCGACACAAAAATAAATCGATATTTTCAGAACAATATATCGATATGTTTAAAATTAATTTTACATATGAAGGTCCTTCTGTCATTGTAATCACGAGTCAGGGCTTTTCCTATTTGCTCCATTCTCTTAGATTTGGGTTCCGTACCCATGTTAGTACTCAACTCCTGAATGAACCTATACCTAACAATAAACGTACAGGGCATAGCATGTTCATCTGACTACAAGTTGGCGTACACTGTTAGAAAAATGTCACTGATTATTTCAAAAAAATTGTAGGTAAGGACATCTGGCTCTGACTTGTCTCCACGTTTGTTACCTATAGAGGGGACAGACAAAAGCGTAGCTAGGATTTTATTTAGGGTTTGCATAAGAGGGTGAGGGCCACATTCAGATTTATCTTTTGTTTGTTTGTTTTTTAGTTCAATTAAAAACTAAGCGTCTTAGATTTTCTGCGAATTTTCGCTAAATATCATTCTTGGCGACGGAGTTGGATTAAGTGGTTGAACAGCACGAGTACCATACCATGGCTACCCGTTTCGAGGTCAGGTTTCTCCGTGGGTTTAAAAAAAAATTGAATTAAAAAATTAACTTCGTCTGGACTGTTGTCTAGCTCGCAGCAGTGCAAAAATTATACATTCAAGTTCTCTCACTCCTCTTACCCTAAATCCCTTTCGGCAGCAGCCATGCTACCGCATCAAAGGGTTGTCCCCTAGAATTTGGCCACATTTAAAAAAAAACAAAAAGTTTGTGTGTGTTTTCAAGGACCCACTTTCTGTGTACACTGAACATACAGAGACCGGTCAATATGTCTTCACTCCTTGCAGATCTTAGCCCATTTTGACGCGCTGCAACATAGAGATAGACCGTTCAATGGGGCATACGCTAGAGAATATCTTATATTGTAACCGGAAAGAATGGCCCAGCCTCATACAGTACTTCTACAAAATTCAGTTCATTTAAGACTTCATTTTTCACCTTTTTATCACGCCAAAGGTTATACCAAAGTTCAGGTTTCATCAATAATTGTTTCAATATTCAATATTGTAAAAATCAAAGGATCCCTGCAGCTGATTATTTTTAAATTCATTAGATGTCATTTTTAACATTGAACAGGGTGCTACGAAAATAAAAAATAAGCCAGTATATTGTCATCCGAGCTATTACTTGTTATAACAGATGTCGCTAAATTAAGCTTCTATAAAGTTAACAGGCCTGTGCTTCCCTTGACATAGATCCACTTTGAAAATAGCCTGTGGACCTACCATCACCAGTACATAAGGACAGAATGACGCAGGAATTGTTTCAGCCGAAATTTCCCAACTTCATCACATTGTCTGAATATCACCATAATTACCTGACCTCATCCCAATGGATTATGCAATTTAGTCCATTTTGGAGGCTTACGACGTAAGAGTTTGAACTTGTTAAAGGCATATCTTTGTAAAGCATGGACATAAATTTCATTAGCAGAGTTATGTACGACGCCCACTATTTTTTCAAAGAGATTGCAGCTTTGCACTAAATTCAAGGGAGGCCATTTTGAAAGTTAATATCCAAAAATGCTTTAGTAAACTACATCAAATTATTTACACTTATTTGTTTTTATAATTTAACATTAAATTAAAAAATACTCAAACAGCCTTGCCCAAGTTATTTTGCGTCACCCTGTACAATACTTTTGTCAATATTTCCCAGCAAATAATTCTATGAACTTGAAACTTACTATTGATATTGCCAAAAGCTTGCTCATTGCGCAAACTAAGTTGACGTTAAAAAGTATTCAGTACTTGCCTATTACCCATTTTATCTAAGGTCTTCATAAAATTATGCATTGGTTTTTGAAAATGAAAACTAAGCAAAAGAGTTTATTCTATTGCCTAACCAAATATTGACAAAATTAACCACCAAATTTTGATACTCAAGTTCTGTTTCAATCCCTGTTTGTTAACTAATTTCGTTCTTACTTATTATGTCGAACCCAACGAGTCTCTTTCAGTGAATCCCCATTCAAGATTATTTCCAATACCTCTGGTGTGCCTCAAGGAAGTTATCTCGGTCCGATATTATTTATGATTTACATCAATGAAGTTTCTATATTTTTGAAATATTTCAAAATTCTCTGTTATTTTGATGATGCCAAAATTTTCCCTGTTATTTCCTCTTTTCAAGACTGTGAAATTTTAAACTCTGACTTAGACGCCTTCTACAACTGGTGTTCTATTAATTATCTTCCCCCTTGATATTAGTAAGTGTACGTCTATGTTATTTACTCGTAGAAAGAATCCTTTTAACTTTAGCTATACCATGCATAATTGTGTACTGGAAAATTCACCAAGAAATTAGGTGTCTGGTGGAACAGCCGATTTATTTATATTTGATGATCACATTGATCAGAAAGTTATTAAGACAAATTCTACGTTGGGTTTTATTTAAAGAGTGGCAAAGGAATTTGACGACCCTTATATCACTCGGCTCCTCTATTGTACCTTTGTCAGTCCTATTCTGGAGTATGCTTGTTGTGTTTGGTCACAATTTTATCTTGACTATATTGAACAGGCAGAGGCAGTCCAGCGCCGTTTTGTTCGCTTTCCTCATTGTGGACTTCCTTGTTCCTTCCTCATTCTGCCGCCGTACTTAGATAGTTTTAAACTCATAAAACTGATCTCTCTTGAATTATGACGTAACATCTCTAAAACTGTTTTCACTTTTGAGTGTCTTCAAGGCCTTGCTGTCTTCTTTTAATATATCGATTGCGAGTCGCTCCTAGAGAAATCGTGATTTTCTTGAAATTCCGCAACATCACACAAATTATGGTTTTCACAAGCCCGTCACCTCAATGTCTCGGTTTTTTAATTTTGACAACATTGATGTTGAACTCTCCAAAGATTCTGTGAAGGCTACACTTTTTTGACTATTCCTTTGTTGTTTTGTAACTCTGTATTATTAACTATTTGTTTTTGCTATTTTTATTAATTATTGTAATTTATATTTATATTATATTAAGTAGTCAGCCTTTGATGAAACTTTAAATAAATAAATAAACTCTTACTTTCGGCAGGCAAATGTTCGTCGAATTGTTTGCTTAGTTAATGCAAGGCTATGTAAATACAAAGTTGTTCAGGTAGTTGATGAACTCCCTCACTCTGTGATTATGCTTACACTTGAAAACTTGGGTTTTCTATCTTTATTGCTCGACTGGATCTGCTCTTACTTAAAAGATAGGACTTACCGAGTATCTTTCCGTAATACTTTATCTCGAGTCGTTAGGGCTTCATCTGGTGTGTCGCAGGGTAGCCATCTGGGGCTGCTGTAGTTTATTCTTGACATTTTCGACATTGTCCCTCTGATTTAGCACTCCAAAGTCTTAATCTACGTAGACGATATGAAGATTTTCTCATGCTTAGAAACAGTTATGATTCTTCCTGCATTCAGGATGATTTAAATACCTTTAAGGTTTGGTGTGGATCAAATGGCCTGCATCTTAACCTGGATAAATGTGAAGTTATGTTATTCCCTAGGAACCTCGGTCAGCTCGTCTTTGATTATACCTTTGCGGTATCTAATATCTCTCGCGTGCAGTCCGTTACTGACCTTAATCTGAAGCTTGACCGAAAACTCGATTTCACTCTGCACATAAACTATATTGTTTTTAAGAGTAATTCAGTTCTGGGTTATGTAAAGCGGTGGTCAAGGTAGTTTTCTGATCGGAAGACCTTATTTCACTTATTTTTTTTTTCTTTGGTTAGGCCAATTCTCGAATATGCATCTCAGGTTTGGTCTCCCTGCTATGCTGTTCATTCTAGACGTATTGAGTCGGTGCAGCGGAACTTTGTTAGGTTCGCGCTAAGAGACCTTCCGTGGAATGATCCACTCAGGCTTACTCCTTATGAGGATCGCCTCCGGGTGCTTAATAAGACCGGGTGCTTAATAAGAACGACGTAGGAGTTCGAACATAGCTTCTTCCAGCTTTGGTTTCTTATAGGTATAATTAAGGAGATTGCCTTTACTGCATGTTGTTCACTCTCGGTCTAACTATGGTATGCATGAGCCTATAAATCGCATGTGGAGATCCGTGAATATGTGTCCTGTTTTTGATCTGATCCTTACTAAGGATTTGCTTAAACGATCTCTGTTGTCTGTGCACCCCTGATTGTTGCGTGCGGGCGTGTTTTAGTTTTTTGATTAATAATGTTTTTTGGCATGGTGGTGTGGGAGCCTCATTTGCCTCAATAGATTGCTATATTCTGGCGAATAGGTCAATTGATTCTAGGTTTCTGCCTCAGAAGTGCACCTTCTGAGTTAGAAGGATTAATTCTATATAATAAAGTAAATTTTTGAATTTAAAACTTTGTAGTTAAGAGCATTGTTTTTTTATAATAATCTTAAAGCTCAGGATATGCCCTATAAAAGTACCCTAAAGCCTTGGCAGAGCAGAAATTAAGGTTAAGAGAAATAGGTTATGCTAATAATTTGGTGGTTATCTAATTTATGATTTAAATAGTGGTATAATTGTGAAGTGAAGTGTCATATGTCTTTAAATTTGTTAGAAATGCTCTTAGAGGTTAGATCTAATTTGTAATTTTCAAAATCTACCCACAACGCTATTCTAAAAGTTCCCTTCTAAACTTCCTCACTTAAATAAGCAATCAACTCATCTTTAGAAAGTAACAATGCCGAGGTAAAACTTGATTTGTGATGTACAAACTTTTCCTGGTCATGGTCCACCTACAAAACCCTAACAGAGCATTTTTTTTGTTTAGTTCTATTTGTGTATTAAGAAATCTTCGTAAACTAGACAAGTTCTATTTTTAAAGTGACAGATAAGTGTATCGATGCTTTGTTAGCTTCAACCCTTTGTGTATTTTTATAATTTTATCATTTACTGTAACAAATACTAAAATTATTTTACTATTAAAGTTAGGTGACATTTATTCGTAAGTAATACAAGGTCCAATAAGTCGAACAATTTTTCTTATAATTCTTTAAAACAGTGAAAGTAAAAGTTGTGAAAATTAAACAGAAAGTTTAACTTGAAGATAAAAGTGTCTCACCAAAGTTAGCATTTAGTACCGTTGCACAAAGAACAAACGCCAAAAGTCACGGACCTAAAACCGAGGACTTTAAAAGTCATGGCAATCTTGAATATCCTCCAACTTTTTTATATTATCAAAGGGACTTCCCTTGTATTCCTTCAATGAAGGAAACTTTTCCACCCGTTCGGAACTGCTCCCCGCTCTCTATTTCCACACTCCTTACCTCTACGCTCATTTTATTTTCCGCCTTTTGACTTTGCCTAAGCCTTAAGTGACACAAAGAACAGGTTTCTTATGTACTCCGACGATTCACTTTCGTACGCCTGGTATTTGCTCCTTGACGCAGGGATGTCAAAATACCCTCGCAAGGATATCCGATTTCGAGCTATTGCCATGTTTGTGTGCGAATTTGTTTATGGTGAGGCTAAGTTTCTACCACACAAACACGCAAACAGGCGGCTAAACAATGTGACAGCAGAAAACTAACATTTGTCTAAAAGCTCAGTAGCAATAATCAGTCAATCGGGACGGGAGAGGTTGAGGGCTCCGGTCCAAGAGCGGGATTGCGTCGCCTTCCACCATTTTATTTAGTCGTTGCGGGGGTGGTAAATCTGCCCCAAGGTTACCAAGCTTTTGTAGCTTTTAAGATGGAGAAATTATACACATCGGGGCTTAGCCATTGGGGAAAATAAAGAGACCATCATGCCATGTAATTTCTGAGAGGACGCAACCTGAGAGAATCTCACGAAGTTGACTTGTGTTGCTGTCAAGCATATAATGCCGGAGGGAAATCCATGGCAACAATGTGGGGTTGATTGGGGGGAAGACAGTCTTTATATACTTGGGGTGGCTTGGGATTCCGGCCATGCTGCTGGGACCAGGGAAAGCCTTCTGTGCATTGTACTGTCGCTGTAGCTATAGAAGAATTCGTTTGTTTTTTTATAGAAAAGGGTCCCCGGCTCTACTAGCCGAAAAAAGGGAGGTTATCACCATATCTATTCGAATATCTGTGTATAAAGGATATCAGCATTTGTAGAAGTACATTCGATGGATTCCCTGAATCGGGGTACAAGGACCTGGAGAACGCATTTGTATACACATATCGATACCTATACAAAGTGGGTACAGTCAATGGAAAATTTACTCGTTTGTAGGGAAAATGTTTTCCTTTTAACTGAGCCTTTTCTCTGCGGGATCTGACTGTCGAGATGGGTTAGTTTTTCCTTTTTTTCATTTGCGCCCATTTCCACCTCTGCCAGTTCGGGATGTCTACTTCATATTATCAGCCCCTTTCCCCCGTATGAATTATCTTTTTCCTTTTTGGATGATGTGGTGGGAATCACCGAATTTACCGATAAAAAATTAAATTTTTTTCTCTTGTTTGACTTCGTAGAGTGTTAAATGAAATTGATCATTAGAGGTAAACCTATCGGTTACGCAAAAACGTGGTAGCCCTTGGCTGTGTCGATATGTCTTTATATTTCTACCTGTTTTTATTATGTCTAAGATAATGTTATTACTCAAAACATCAAATCAACTGTCATTAACGATTTTTAAGCCTTCCACGTGCTTGTTTAATTCTTTAATTCACGCGTGTAAGAATATACCAAAAAAAGAATTCAAACAAAGTTTTAAACTCAATTTGCTTTGTTTCTTCTCCATTGTATAGCGGTATGTTGAAGTGTAGAATGGAATTTTAAAGCCCGAAATAAACTCACGAACGATATTTTACCTTACGTCTGAGGATTCGAAGAATTGTGTGTTTTCGAGTAGATTAGTGGTCAACAGCCAATACAAAGGATACATTAATATATACCGTCCAAGCCCAAAATACTATTCTTCACCTTCTGCCGGTAGATTTTTTCGGTAAGTAATCCGCATCCTCGGCTGCCATTAGGCTTAACTTAGTCCAGACCTGAAAACAAACTGAATTCGGTGACTCCAAAATCCTGGACGGAAGAACCGCTACCAACATTGACTATAATACACCCAAGCCTTTCTTTGCAGCGAAATTTGATTCTTCTTATCCTATCAGATCAGAGTGAGAGGAGGTAGTCAGTGCATGTCTACACTGACGGCTCCAAACTGGAAGGCAGAGTAGGTGGAGGTATCTTTTCGGAACACCTGAACCTTGGTATTTCATTTCACTTACCTGACTACTGCAGCGTATTTCAGGTGGAAATTATGGCTATAAAGGTAGCCGCAGACCGTCTGAAACATTTAACGCTGCATCTGTGTCTTGTCAGATAGTGAGGCAGCTATTAAATCCCTCACGGGAGTTTATACAACCTCCAAAACTGTTATAGCATGTCGCTTAACTTTAGCGAGGATTGGCACTACTCGTCCCGACTCGGTCATTAAACACCGGCTTGGAAAGTCGCTGGCCACTGTGGTATCACGATGGGCCTCTTTGGCCTAAGTGTGCCTTTTTAGGCAGCCACTCTAACCTGATCTAACCTTTTATTTTGCTGTATACTTTAACAATATATGTGGAAATGTAACAGACGAAGAGCTTTACACAATTTATTGACAAAGATTGTAAGTTGACCTGCAGCTAAAGGCGCGTATAAACAGTTCTTACAAGCACCATCTGTTGTCAGAAAAGATACATTGATTGTCACCGGCGAAATATGAACCCACAGCTCTCATGCCAGGAAAATAGCATGAAATTCTTATACCACCGGCGACAGGTTGAAGAAAAATTTAACATAAAGATAATTTAGGTTCCGCCTGTTTTGCTAAATACATTCTTGTTCATAAATTTTTTTTTCTTACCCCTGCCGATGTTACTCTGTAACCCTCGATTACGTTTCTACAGTTATTTGTTCTCAGCAGAAAACAATAATGGATTGTCGAAAACGAGATTTTATCCTGCGATTCCGTGTAGAAAAACAACACGTTATTCTTTACACCACCAATTATCGGCAAATTTATCACACGTTCTAACTCCTGCTCTTCGAAATAAGTCTAAGGTCTTTAATTTAGCTATGCAGAACTCTGTTTTTTTTAATAAACAAAAAATATATCGTTCGTAACATGTTAAAAAAGTTTACATTTAAATCCTCGAGGTGGGTGGTTATTATTCGCAGTACATTACATCGTTAAGGACAAACAAGAATAACAAAGGTACCAGTATATAACCTTCTCCAACTCCGTTAAGCGCATGGAAAGCTTCAGACAGTTTTTAATTATAAATGATGTGCCATTGGGCTCCCGAGGCATTGGTTTTTTTTGGAATGCTTCTTCTATGTAAAACTGCCCATATGTACTCGTGTAAATGCCGTTTACAATAAAGCAAACATAATATACAGGGTGCTTCACAAAAGGTATGCCAAAAAAAGTGGGGTTATCTCACCTAGATAAACAAAAAATTGTATGGCAGGAGGGGGGGGGGGGGGGATCTAAACTGTTTGGGAATTACAGGGTGGTTCATAAATTTGCAATTTTCATACTATGCACATCATTGCAGCGACATCAAACAAACGCCAAAAAACTAATACTCCAATGACCTTTTCAAAATTTTCAACAATGTTGATCTAACTCTAACGATTGCGGATATAGTAACTTCCCAAACTGGAAAATATGTTTTGAAATTAACTAAAATTTAGCTTTTCCCCAAATTTTTTCCGAAATGCATGTAAGAAATACACCTGTTGTTTATTTTTATCAAATCACCCATCTCATTACCTTTCCAAAAACATGCAACATGTCCTTGTAGAGAAAGGATGTAAAAGTTTATACGTAAAAAATTTTTCGGGGAATATTATAAAAATCTGCTATTTAAAAAAACTAATCTCGTACTAACCCGAAAATCGCTTTTGTTGAATTCAAAACGTTTTACACTTAATGATATTATGTTACAAAAGCTGCTGGAAATAATCCTCCGTCACTTTTGATGTATGCCAATAACCTGCTTCTAATTCCCTGTTTAAAGTGTATTGTAGCCAACCTGTCCTGTATTTTCGTTGCTGTAGTCGCAATTCTGCTAATTCATCTCTACTGTTAGCTGACCATAAATAAACTTCAACCTTCATTGTTTTTCATAAAAAATAGTTCAATGGAGTAAGATATGGAGCTCTAGCAGGGTAAGGAATCGGTGCACCTCGTCCAATCCAGCGGTCAGGAAATTTTTCATTCAGTATTACCATTAAAATGATACCAGAATGCGCTGGAGCTCCATCATGTTGGTAAAACATTGCCCTATGATTATCAAGAGGGATGCCATCTAATAGATCGGGCAGTGTATTCTCTAAAAAGTCCGTATAGATTTGTCTTAAAAATTATATTTATTTGACAGGCTGAGAGTAGAAATGACCTATCTACATGGACCGAGCAAAAGTGACTTAGAAAATATTCCGCGCAAAAACGAACCGCGTGAGATTGCAGGCAGAAACGAATTAGAAAGAAAACTCCTTCACTACAAAAAGTAATGTAAAGTTAATGGAGTTGATTAGTTAAGTCGTTTTTACCCGGAGTTTTTCTCTGATTCATTTTTGCCCGGAATCTAATGCGGACCTTGTAGATAGGTAATTTATACTCTCAGCCTGTCATTTAATGAATTTCCTACATAAAGTGTAATAAAATAATTAGGTAGTCAAGGATTTCTAAAGATGCGGTTTTTCTAATCCTTTCTTTTCCAATGTGAATATTGGCATATTGCAGCTTTTCCGAAGGGTAAAGATGGGAAATTTAATAACCCCCCCCCCCCCCCCCCCATACAATTTTTGGTTTGGCTAGGTGAGATCTATTACCCGACTTATTTTGACGCACCTCATGCGAAACACCCTCATTTCGAGTACGAATGTATTATTTCGGGAATGCCTGTGGTAGTCCGAGTACGTTCCCAAAATGACGTTTCCGCTATTCTTGCTCTGCTTTTTTTGTCTTACCAGGACGAAATATTTTTGAGATTATGTTGTATGCATATAGTAGAAGTATATGGTAATTTCTATAAAAATGTATTATATAAACCTAAAGACTGCTTTTGTAACTCACGTAAGTAAAGATGCTGAATTGATGTACGCTATTTAAATACCAGCTTATAACGTACGTACCACTTTAATTACAACTTAAATTTACAAAAGAAGTTGAATCCCGGTAACCTGTTCCAAATCACTACAAAATGATTGATAGTACGTACCACCTGTCAAAACTAATAAAAACACCGCCTACTCGAGAAACAAGTCCGGAAGCTGACACGAACAGCTGAGCATTGGTGATGTACACAAACCAAAATTTGCTATAGTAAAGAATAGGAAAAGGTAGCGGAATTCTACATTTTCGTAGAATTTCTCGCTGTATTGTTAAAGTCTCAATTTGGAATTTACTGATCACGATAAAAAAATTCTCATTCACAATTTTCATGTGTTGTAATGGAAGGACTCTCTCTTCTGTTCGTTTTGCTGAAGTACTGAGGTTAGAATGCGTCAATGACATCAGCATTTCTCTTTAGTTTTGGTTAAGACAGTGTGCAGATTTATATGTGCTGCTAGGACTGATTAATCTGTAATACAAAAATAAATGAAAAGATGAGGACGCGCTGGGATTTCCGGGCTTGTATCTAAAGTAGGCTGTGTTCACGAAATTAAGAATCTTCTCCGGACAACTTGTAATGTAGTAGAAAAAAATGATTTCAATTTGCTGCAATAAAAGTTGTAATCATAAAAGCGGCATGTACTCAGAATATAGTTTTAAATTGATTTTTATGTCTTTCTAGACAAGATAGATCACCAAAAATTTATTACGGATGCGTTCCCGAAATGATTTTCCGATTACGTTTTATCGCTTAAAACTGAAATCGGAAGTATTTCATTAAAAATGATTTCATATTGTGATAATTACTAATAATATTAAATAATAAGTGTGGAAAAACTCTTAAAACTTATTGAATTCTTAGTGAACTCCTTTCCAACTCCAATTTCACACCATATACGAAGCTTAGTTCTGTTTCAACCTTACTCCAAACTGATACTTTTACTGTAGTTGTTTAATATATGTTAATTGCGCATTTTTTCTGTTTCACAATTAATTACAAATAATTATCCTAAGTACCCTCATTTAACAGCAGCAATGGAACACTTATTAAATTCAGCAGCTTCAGCAGAAAGTCTGATGAGAAATTCGCAGGTTCTTTAAGAAACTTCCAAATGCCAACAATATGATCCCAGCAAAAGTATTACTAAAAGTATTGACAGTAAGTGTAAGTCAAATCCAAAACAATGATATGAACTTGCAACAGCTGAAAATTAAGAATAGATTTGAACTTATCTCTTTTTGGCCTTATCTACAGGTGTTAATTACATTTTTAAACTGTCACTACGTCAACAAAAACGGAAATGATAGTTTCCTCTTTAAATCGCGCCTGTAGTTTATTCCAATTATGCAAATCAGAGACTGATGACTGTTCGCTTCCTGAAAAATTCCCTTCCGCAAGGAAACCCCGCTGTGCGTGTTTATTCTAACTGGGGGTGAAACTATATCAATGAGGACCTGCCTCAGGGCGGACATCTGTTCGAATGTCAATAATCCAACCACATGCGCCAGATTACTGGGCACGGTGTCGATCTTAAAAACCCAAGGAGAGTACTTGAGGGGCAATTTGCGTAATCGAAAACGGGAGAAGTTGTAATCATATTTTTCTATTAGGGATCGAAGCACGTCACATTGCCATACAGCCGCGGGCTATTCAAAGTCTAAGTGGATCTTGTTAATGGTACTTCTCGCATAGCAAAGGCTCTTTTGTCCGGGGCTAATTAAATGAACGATATTGACACATATGCCGATAAGTACGATAACGCCCAATATTTGCACTTGCTACCCGGTCTCGTTTCCATTAGTACTGGACCAAAAAGAAAAACAGCAGCAATAGCTATCGGGTCTTGTGAGAAATCTCGAGCCAGATGGCCCAGCAGGAAGACCAGACCTATCAGATATCAGGGCGTCGATGTTATTTGTCTCATTTTACAAATTCAGTTAAGTGTCTCGTTACCCTGTCATGAATAATGATTTGTTTTGAGGAGCTATTTGTACATAGATTAGTAATTAGAGCCCATTAGGCGACATGTGAAATGCATAGGGATTGAAAAAAATACTTGTACCATGTAAGTACTACTTCATCTTGAACATCACCTTAAGAGAGGATGTGACCACTACTTCCATAGAAGTACTTTGGAACAATTTTTGTGAAAATGAAAAATGATTCACAGAAGGTGTTGAAGTGGTATGATTTCGAGCATGTAAACGGAAGTCGTAGATCATTTTCTCACTTACGAAATGTATTGACAACTAAGCGCCTTAGTACTAAAATTAAGAGACTTCTTATAGTGATACCAGCTGGCTTAATATTTCAGATATATCTGCCTGTTGCTAAGGAAATATTCTCTCAATTTTTGTTCCCTTGCAGGGAATGGAGCAGGAGACTAACTTACGATTTGTTAGTAATTCGTAAACAACAATTAATTCGTTAACATAACAAAAAATTTGTGTTTTGGGTAGTTACCGTGGCAGATAATCTTCTCTCCAGTTTCCTTCAGTAATAGCGTCTGATAGCCAATGTGGAGGTCAGGATGTAGGAGGTACAGCAGTTGGGGTACTACGTAATGCCCGATTGCATCGATGCAAGCGATTCTTTGCATCTTATTTAATTTTTTCCTCTTATAACCCTTTGACATAGCTGGCCACCAAACTATTGAGCCGTAGGCGAGGATGGGACGTCTTAGGCCGTAATCCACACCTTTTACTAAAAGTTCGTTTTCAGGCATAGAGAGCCTAATTCACCTTTCTGACTCATTCTTCTATGTTTTGCTTCCAGTACAACTTCGGGTCTAAAAGCACTCCCAAGTACTTGACTCTGGATGATAATTAGAGTATATTTCTATTTCATTTGGGCAAGGCAAAGTTGAATACTTTGGGTTTACAGACAATTCACATTCTTTGCACCATCTGCTAACCTTGTTCAGCGCATTCTCCACAATAACGTTTATTACGGGAAGGGATTTCCCCGATACCAGGACAGCCAAAACGTTGGCATAGGCGACAGCCTTAATTCTTTCCCAGTCGATATTTTCTTCAGTACAATCCGCCAAAGTAGAGGAGACAGTTCCGCCCTGAGGCGCTCCCTTACAGACGTGCCTTACAACATGGATGTTACCCAGTTCGGATTCTACTACTCTTGATCTTGGCATTGTCAGCATCCAACCGCCGAGGCTTTGCTCCACGTCCAGCCCGGCGAGAACCTCAAGGCTAGATTCAGAGCGGACGTTATTGACGGTTCCTTCAATCTCCAGAAACGCCACAAGAGTATATTCCTCATATTTTAATGAGTGTCCAGTCGTTTGTACAACCTCAAGGAGGTCAGACTTATTGGTCGGGAGTCCTTTGCAAGTTCGTGACCCCATTTATCAACCTTAGGAATGAAAACTATTTTGACATTTTTCCAGCTCTAGTTAAGCACTGTACAACCCCACCAGCCACTTCGCTACTAAGTCTGGTAGCCTCTAGAGCATGATTGGCGCAATTCCATCTGGCTAAAAGGTTCTCTATGTATGTAGATAGCTTCATCTTCGCTCTCGGAAATATGACTGATTACCGTGTTGCAGGTTGCCTCTGTGCTTTGGACAGTATCCTACTGAGTCTGTTTCGCGGCTTCTCTGATGGTTGTTTTATAAACCCTAAGACAATCTTTATAAGGTTCATAGTATTTATCTCTGCAACAGAAGATATCCCGAGTTATCTTCCTCAGATTAGAGAGATCATTATCAGTCCACCAGGGCGGAAGGGACTTTTTACTATACTTTAAGGTGCAAGAGACATGGAATGAATCTACTTCTTGAATAGTTCCAATGATTATATCAGGTACATTGGAAAGTTTAGATTTAATTACTTGAGTGAACTTCTTCCAGTTAGTTCTCCTGGCGTTTCTGAAAGGTTGAGGCCTTTCACCTGTTAGGTTAATATTGTATTAACAGTATCCAGTTATGGACGGAGAATGACCTTACGTCTGATACTCCCCAGTTTTCTACCCTAACTTTCCCTTTGGCTAATAACAATGTGATATCGAACACATCTTTCCAGCCGATGAAGTTATCCGTACCCGGAAACGTGAAGGTGTTACAAATTTGGAGATTATTATTAACTATAAAATCAAAAAGAGAATAACCATGTTCGTTGTTCTTTTCGCAGCTGCCGTCTAGCTTGACAACCGTCAAGTCATCTGAGCTGTATTTGGGAGAAATGAAAACTTGTGGATTCCTTTTTGCCGGAATGTATGTTCTAAGCTTACCTCCCGGATTCGCCTTCTAACAATAAAAAAAAGGGTTGTACCTCGCATCACCCAGTTGCCTTACTGCCAGATCTCTGACCCAAGGTTCCTGGATTAGTGCAAAGTTAAGGTCCTCTACCCCTAGGAAGCCCAGTAGATTCTCTGTGGAACACCTAAACTGCTGCAGATTAATCTGCACGAACCTCAACATTGAGTATCTTTAGGAAGATCGAAGTCTTCAATCCTCATCCCCTCCAGCAGTTCATCGACATAATCGATTTAGTCGACGGCGACAAAACCCTGGCTGCTGGACCGAAAAATCTTTGACCTGTCTATTGCCAAATCCTAGCTTGAAGTCCACTTCTTCAATTCATCTAATGACGCATGAGGCACTCCTCCTTGATCAGAAGATGGAGGGCCATGTTGTTATAACTAAAGACATTGCAGTAAGTTGTTATTGTCCAACTTAATGCTGGGCAGCCAAACGCGTGCCCTAGACCTCCTCGGTATCTCCGCAGCTGGAATAACTCCTAACTTGGAGCCATCCCACTCCTCACTTATCTTAGTGACGCTGCTGCAGAGGAAGTCTTTGGGGAATGGGTCCTCGTATTTGATGACTCGAAAACCTCCGACGATCTCCGAGGTATGAAGCAGAGCAGCTGCCCTCCCAAATGAGTAAGCAGGTGTCCATCACCATAGTTCAACCTAAGCATAGTCTTGAGACCTGTTTCGCTTGCTCACCTCCAGTTGCCTCCTTGCAGTCAAAGCATCGTATTCCGTCACTAAAGCTAAGTATTTCGCTTCGACCGCCTTGTCACGATCATTAGCAGCACCGCTGGTCTCATTCTTTGCAATTTAGAATGAACTTGGCCGTTTGGTACTGCTGTTTGAACGTGTTTCTAGCTTCGGCTTGTCACTATGGCTGGTGGCTGCCTCGGCCGGAATAGGTTTGAGGTTGGATTGCTTATGTTTCACGGGAGCACTATGGCTGGTGCTCGCCGATCCACTAGCTTCGATGGATTGCTTAGGTACTCACCGACCCAGTAGCTTTGGCTGGAGGCCAAGAATTTGCCTTTTGACGATTGGGTGATCTTCCAAGAAATCGAAGTTTGGTTTTTAGTTATTTTTGTGATCCATTTTGGTCCAACGAGTATGTCCGGACAGAGCCAACATTCCGAGATAAGCCACTATTACAACCGACCTTGCCAGGGCATCAGAAGGAGCTCGTTAACGGCTGGTTTAGCCCCGAATTTTTCACAGCCACTGATATTAAACACCTCTACCGATTGCAAGAAGGTAAGCTTCCACACCTTACCTGACCCCTCACTCGAATTAGTCGTTAGTGGGTTTTTGCAGTGGATGTGTTTAACCGTCCTCTGAAAGCTCTGAGCGACCTTTTAATAATGAGCTATGAGACTCGAATTTTGCAAGAATTTTTATTTTATAGAATGCTAACTTTTTGCACAATGGGAAGTAAGGAGCAAATTTCGATTTTCACCGATTTGCACTCTAATATATATTATTATAATAATGAATTGATATAAAATATAGTAATATAGGGGGGGGGGCGGTCTTCGAGGTTAAATCTTATTACATCATGATAATGCGTCACCACACAACGCAACTCAGAATTTTTAATGATGGTTTGAGAGGAATTTTGGCTATTTTCCCGAGTTCCTGTTATACAATGTATCTTAGAAAACTGGAATAATTTCAAAAATTTTATTTTGAGCTTTCGAATACCTTTTTCCTGTCTTAGCAGAGTGAAAATAATCATCACAGATCTCAGGTCCTACAAGAATATACATAGGTATAAAAATTCGTTGAATAAAAGCTTCCTCTACATATGCTTACACGTTTCTAATGCCCTTTTTCATTATAAATTAATGGAAACATTTTCACGTCTACCTAAAAGTTGGATTTACGAGCCTAGTTCATTCAGGCAATTAACAATCCCCTAGAAAAGGCAAAATTCGTCTTATATTAAATTCAGCGCAGAGGAACGCCGGTCTTCACTTTGGCGATAAGAAGCAATCCCAGACAATTAACTTTATCAAAGAAATTAAGCCAAACCTCCGTCATCTGTCTATTCATCAAGACCTGCCTTACCCCAGATTCCCAAATGACCCTGAAATTCTGAACGAATAATTGTTCTAAAATGAGCATCAATATTTTGAATATTTAAGGCGTTGACACTTCGGTTGTCATCCTGACATATGGCCCTCGTAATTTTCCTCGAAAACTATGAAAATCTAACAAAAACCAGAAAACATGGAAATTATTTTCAAGTTGCACCGGTCCACATTGCGGTGTGGTGGTGTCAATGAGCTGCTCCGTCATTATGATCCATCCCTTGAGGTGTAAATTACTTCGGGGCCAATAACTTAGAGCAGTTGGGCTTCAGTTCCGTATACAAAACGAAGGATATAGAAGTCGCTCGGTGGGGGAAAACTGCGCAAGGAAACTATGCCACAAATTTGTCAATATTCAAATTAAACATGACACCTATTGAGTGAAATACGACAGTCTGAGCGAACGACACCAATGTAGTCCACAAATAGGCTTATTCCGGGGCAAACATTACCGGAGGCAATCTAGGATGTATCCGAATACGTCAAAAGGAGGGTGCTCCGCTTATGTATAAATGCGGAAAAGTAAAATTCTGCCGATGGCGTCGTAGCTGTCAGTCGCGTCAGCGTTTTGGCCTTTATTCTCCATTTCAGAGTTCTGATTTTTACGACCATAACTTTATGATGCAATTCTACCGATAGCAACAATGTCCCCGATGAGTGGTTATAAAGCTCGAGAAGCTTAGCAAGTGGTGTCATAACTTGGGCCATATAACATTTTTCCAGTCGTTTAACGTCACTCCATTCATTGCCCACGTCGTCGCCGTCTGCTCTTGGTTTTTGATTTTATGACACAAGGAATCATTTAATTAATAAACGCGTCCTTTTTCGTATTAAAATTTTCAAGGTCATTTCGAAACTAATGTAATTTTCCTTTTTCTTCTATTTTCAGATTTTTTCTTAAATTTTTTCTAAAATGTAATCAAAACTGTCTTAAAAACGCTGGGAATCCCCGTGATATGAGACGTTTCCAGGTATGTTGATAACAAATGCTTTGAATATTTATTTAAAAAAAAAAAACTATGGCTGTACGTAAGAATTCTATTTCAGGTTGTGATAGCAACACAGGTGACTGTCGAAGGACCACTTTTAGCCATTTCGGATAATATGTTCGTACACAATAATTCGAAACATGGACGAAGGGCCAAGCGTTTGGACGCCACGGAAGGTACAGGAAATTCCCCCCTGGCCATTTCGGGTCATCCCCTTGCGCCTGACAGTACATACGACGGTCTGTAGCAATTTCATGATTTCACCAAATTTTTTTAAAAAAAAATTTAATTTACGTTTGCAAATTTGTGTGTGTCGTAATTTATTTTTTTATTTTGTTTTGAAATTGGACTAAAATTTTCTGCGCTTTTGTTTTCATCTACTGTTCAGGGGCAGGAGGAATTATTTTTCAAGTTAAAACTTTCATTTTGTGTTCAGCAAAATGAAATGAATAACATTTTCTTTTAATTCATTGGAAAAGTGTTCTCAAATTGCTATATTCAAAGTAACGGTGAGTGATTACTAAATAAAGAAGTCTTTCTCGCTTAGCTTGAAGTATTTCCAACGAAAACCACTGGAAAGACTTTTAGAGCTATGCAAACATTAGAAAGGGAATTTTACACCATAACTACCATAGTATAAATACAATTAGTAGACCAGCTTCGAACAAAACTGCAAAAATTTCCCGGCACAATTTTTTATTTAAATTGTAATGTCGCTGAGAGAAATTACCCAAATGGGAAATCTCTCAGTCATCCTGTATGGTTATGCATCCAATTTGCCGGTGAATGTTTATATTCAATTATTAAGCCAAAGTGACATGGATCACAGTGAACCTGTCCTATTAAAATACAAACTAAGAGATTTCATAATCTCGCGAAAGCAATATACACTCAATAAAAGGATTAAAAAAGATTTACGGACTAATTTCATACGAAAGTAAAGCATATTCATTATTGAATGGAATAGTACATTCGGTCAGCATATAGATCTGTATCGGATTAAAGAGACGCTTTATCACGAACCTTCAATGTTTTTTGGATGGTACTCTCACGAAACGAAGAAGTCTGGAAGCTTAATTTCAGTTTTAAATAAAAACGAATCACAAAACTCAAAACACGCTACTTTTAACACCGTCAGAAATATTCTGAACGAAAACATCGATAAGTGAATTAAAAGGAAGTATTTTTTCTGTTTAGTTCGGAGGTCTTTGCACGATTCGACACAGCCAACCACAATCCTTTTGCAGTACAACAACTGGCTTTCCCTCCACTCTTTTAAAATAAGTTTCAAATTCTGAAAAAAAAATTTATTAATTTTTTTGCTTTATATTTTTTTTTATTCCATAAAAAGAAGTAAAAGAAGAAAGTAAAGTCGAGACAAAAATACACAATAAACATAACATAAGAAAAAAATTACAAAAAACTATGGAATAGTATTGATGACTTAAGTCAAAATTAAATATTGATTTTTTTTTATTATGACTACATACTTACATATATAGTAGAAACTGAAAAGTGAACAGGAATGAAGACAACTCTCTTTAGTTCCTGTAAGGGAATGTGACGGGGAAAACTTCACCCGATTCGATTGCAAAAATTGCAAGTAGATCTACCACTGCAACCCCAAACTTTTAGCGTAATCTGCTGTGTGCAGAAAACGACTTAGGTCGTCGCTGTCGTAGTACTTAAATAATGAATCTAAATCGATAAAGCTGTTAAATTCTATAGGAAGTATGAAAAACTGCAGTCACCGTTACCAATCCAGTACCGCTGGTCCTACCTAGCAAAAAGGGTTATTTATTATATATTTCATCATATATATTTTACCTACGGGCAATCCAGTCTCCCCCCAAGTAGATCGTATATTGTTTTCTTAATGAATGTTAGGCAAAGATGTCATTGGTGAAAGAATTTTATTCAAAATATTGAAAGTATAAATTTTTCATCAATAGCAACTTGATGAACTTCTCGCCAGTTTAGTATTATTTTTCCAAAATACCGAATTTCATCGACAGACCGAAAACTAAAACTGTTACGAAATCCGAAAACTAAAACCCCACTTTAAACTTCAAAAAATGCTAACCTCCCCCCCCCCCCCATGTCGCAATGTCTTAATAATAAGCTTCCATGTCAGGGTGAATTCCCAGATCCGTCAATGCTCTCCGTAATTTGATTTAAGGGAGGATAACACCCCCAAACAAATTTTTTGTCCAAAAAAAATTTTATTTTTTAAATATCTGGTTTAAGGTCTTAAAAATACTCTAAAATTGGTTTTAACAGAAAAAACGAACCTTAAAACTTTTTATCTAACGTTTTACGCGGACGTCTCAAAGTCCATTTTTAGCGCTCTCGTGCACAAATTTCAATCGTTCATGAAAACTCTAAATGGGTTTTTCTCGAAATTACTTTTTTTTAATCGGCCTGCAGCATTACTCGCACAATTTTTGACCGATGAGCAGCTTCATATTTTCACAGCACCTCTAAAAACTAATTTTTTTGGAAGTACACATGGATAAGTCGATTGGTTAATTATTTTTTATTTTACAGCATTTTTGGCCTAAAAATTAACTTTTTTTAAAATGTTTGTTATATTTTCCTAAATCAATATTTTTTAATATCCATGTGTTGTTTTTGTTCATGGACCAACTAGTGATGACTTCTACTGCAGGCCAAATCGCCTTAAGTAAAAGCGCGTTTACAGTCGTTGCGGCCGCCATATTAGAAAAAATGAAAATTTAAAAATTCTTTTTGTACTCAAATATATGTAAAATAAAGCCTATTAATTACTTTTTCCATACTAATTACCGTTTTTCTTAAATAAATCACCAAAAATTACTCATTTTTCGAGGTCTGGCAGAGTTGTCCTACCTTAAACAATGGGTAACAACAACTACCAAACAAAACAACTATCCAACCACAATTGAAGATAATACATAAAACTACCTAAACGTTTCAGCTCACGGGATCATAAGGAAAGACGACTTAATACTTTTGTTGTAATTGTTTGGTTTGTTTGATTTACACCGACTTCAAAATGTCGTAATAGATATAAAATTAAAAATTATTATATGCTTTTAAGTGCTTTTTGTAAAGTCGGTTCAACTTTTTTTAAAACTATTTTATTTTTCACTTTTTAGTGTCTTCTACTCTGTACAACAAAAAAAGAACCATCCATATAAAGTTAGGTTCAACCACTACCCCCACCCCCATCCCACCAACATGTTTTTTTCTCGTAGTATCAATAAGGAATATACTCTACCCAACAGAAAAAGAATTATCGAAATTGGTCCACGCGTTACGAAGTTAGACTACCCCTCCCCCGCCCCCACTTCAGGGCCAAATTATTCTCCTATTAGCAAGGGTGGGTCACACTCGATAGAGCAGCAAAAGAACCATCCAAACCGGTCAACACATTACGAAGTTAGACTACCCCTCCCCCCATTACTTATAGGAGAAAAAAATTTGGCCTAAGACATTTTTTTCTCCTATAAGTAATGGAGGATCATACTCTGTACAACAAAAACAGAACCAGCCAAATCGGTCCACGCGTTACAAAGTTAGATTTTACCACTATTCCACTATCTGACGAATTCCTAGGTGATTAATGATGTGACCCAAATATTGTACTTCTTGCTGCATAAACTTACACTTGCGCCGACATTTCAATCCGCTTTCCTTCAGTCTTTGAAAAACTTTTTCTAAATTTTCAAGGTGCTCGTATTCATTTCTAACCGTATCAGTAATGTCATCCAAATAGTTGTAACAATTTGCGATATCACCTGTTACAACATTTGCTGGGAAATAGCTGGCGCTGCTGCGACCCCAAAAGGTAAACGTTGGTTTTGATATCATCCCAGTGGAGTATTTACAACCAATGAATGAATATAAGCATCTGAAAGATCCACTTTTGAAGATTTTTTTCCTCCCTGGCGCTTATGAAATAGCTCTTCGATTCTGAGAGAGATTCTCGGTTACCATTAGCTATGTTAACCATGTCCACAGCTTCATTGAGGCTAACCCACGCTATGCCTCGCTATGGCGACCGACGACCTTCCGTAAGGTAACCGAAATCTGTCTCTTTTCCAGAGTCCAAACGGATACTTGTGATGTTGACCATGTTTCCTCTCGCGCCGTCGCTTGTGATGGTATGTTGGACTTTTCTTGAAGTCCAATTCCGATTCGTGGTCTACAGACTTCGAGGTCTTGTAGCATATAGAACTGGAACACCTAGAGCCTAGACGAATCAAGTCTGTGTGAGTACTAAAGGACCGCTTGTTAGTGGTTAAAGCGAACTTGCCTTGGGAGACTTCAGTTACTATTAAACACACTCCAAGTTTTGACCTGGAATAATTAGATCAGAATAATCACAACATCCTAGCGTTGATAAGAACTTCTGTCAACTCTGCTTGGTAAGTCCGAGTGAAAACACTGAGAAAAGTCCAGCTCCTAGTTCGTCTAAATTTCATGTGTGGCTTTTGATGTTCGTCTATAATCAGGAACGTCACGGGTCTTGTATGACCTCCTTCTCAGAGAAACAGTTTCTCTAGGGTTTTAATACTTTTTTTAAATAACGTAGAATGACTATTTTTATTTTTTTATTCGAATAACTCGGTTGTTACAACTTGGGCTATAAATGGGTATTAAATTAGGACTGCATTTTTCTACCTCTTAAATATTAAACACAAAAATGAAGGTTTTGTAATAAAAAGCAAAAAGTAGAAAATACAAGGTTAAATTAGTATAATGAAGCATTACATTGTCAATGTTCTAAAGTTTATGAATTTTTTCTCAAAGCTCACCCGGCCTTTACATACCTTAAATATTCAAAAAACTTGAGATCTCCTTTCATTATACTAATACAACTAGGCTACATTCGAAGATTTCGCAACTCTATTCTTGTAATGCATCTAACTTCTTTTATTTATTTTTATTCTTTTGATGCATCTAACTTTAATGTTATTTCTGACTAAGAGTTGATTATGCGGTGAAATCTCCCGATCTTCGGATTTTTCGTAGTGATCGTCACTCCGAATTACGTTTCGCGGTTGGTGTTGGTGTGTTTTGTGCTGTCAAAACTAATATTCCTTATTTCGTTTTGCCTTTTACCTAAAGCTCTAGTACGTCGTTCTGAAGTTTCTTTATTGACGCTTGAACATTTTCGCCGTCTGCATTCCTTTTGATTCATCCTATAGAACATATGATCTGCGTGCGAAGCGTTCCCCTGAGGTTAACAATCTATCGTCATCTTTTTAAGCTGCTTTCTAACCGATTGTATAATTTCTCGATATCTGTGTTTTGGTAGGCATATGGTTTTGCCGTCCGACCGCGATATCATGCATTGAAGAAATTTCTAAACCCATTTGGGGTCGAAATTCTACCACCATAATGTGCTTTGACCAGATCGCCGAGTCTTTTTCTTAACCTGATAATAAGTACTTCAACTTTAAAATAGCGTCAATTTGATCACCTAACATTCTAACTTGTCACTTTGCGAAGGAATAATACTTGAAGCACATGACATTGAAGTGGATATTCTTTGTTTATGTTTCAAACTGCATTTATAAGTGGTTCCATTTCTCTTAGTTAGATCTTCAAGACATTTAAAAAAACTTGAATACCACTTACATAAATATCCTGGGAAGATATTGTGTCTTAAGGAGATACGTAGCTTACATTGTCTACTCCGACCTCTGATACTGGTTCTTCTCCAAACTACAGACATCTACTACATCCCCAAACAATTCTATAGACTTAATAACTAAAAGTGCTATTGTGATTGTTATATCTTAACAAGGTTTCCACCAACTTCCCTTAAATCCAAGAACTCAGATTCCAATATAATAAATGTTGTCTCTCACGTGCCGAATCGTGTGCAGTACTTTATTTTCCGAAAAGCTTCTTTTTTCAAAATTTCTGCACTTTTCTGGGGTGCCCCAAGGCAGCATTA
Organism: Leptarthrus brevirostris; assembly: GCA_964036015.1. NCBI lineage: Eukaryota > Metazoa > Arthropoda > Insecta > Diptera > Asilidae > Leptarthrus > Leptarthrus brevirostris. Next base: position 135,689,778 of record OZ038372.1, on the reverse strand, counting down.
TCGGCCTCTTTCTTTTCCATTATTTTTATAAACGATGTTTTACTGCTTCTAACTAATTATAGAGTTCTTTGTTATGCTGACGATGATAAATTATTTCGTTATCATTTCTGGAGACTACGACTCTAGAAAGCATTGAGTCTGACTACTAAACTCTATATGATCAGCCGTGGATCGTAGATTGCTGAAGCAAATACTTCTCGTAGCTTCGGTTGCGTTATTCTTATTGCCGCGATATACTTTGAATAAATTTCTAAAAAAACGACATTTCTTTTAGTTCCACTAATTTATATTTGACCTACCAAAAGAAAATTCTAAAGTTTTCATAATACACCAAGAAAAACCCCAGCCGTTCGCAAAATTTTTAAGAAGCAAGCTGTTAGCTTATCAAAATGTTCATTAATTCGAGATTAATCCGCTAGGCTAAAATGCCATTATTATCTTTCTAATTAACTTTATTCAAGACCTGAATTAGTTAAATATTAAGGTGATATTGAAATGAAATTATCAGAATTTCTTTAAACTATGTGCTTCTAACTTCGTATTAAGTTTGATATCTCATGATCTTAAATACTTTCACTTTTCTTTTAAACCAAAAAATTGAAATCTCATTCTTGCTCCAATAATCCCATTAATTTTCAAACTCAAATAAAACTTCCCAAGTACGCGTACGCATTTTTAAAATACCATTTCAGCGTAGTCAAGTTTTAATAGGAAAACCGTTTAAAATGCATAAAGAAAAATTTAAATCAAGTGTCAGGTCAAATTAGCGACATAAATATAAAGCGTAGAATAAAGACGGAACCAAACTTCAAATTAACCTGTTTGGAATCGATAATCTCACAAGACCTAGATGGCAACATCAGAAAACCTCTGAAGTTTCCTTCTGTTCTACCCACCCGCACTATAAAATCAAGAAGTTTCGAACTTTTGGAGCATCCAAATTGAGTCACGTCTCAAGTTGAGAAGTCACAAACCTTGAAAGTAACAGGAACCTCCTCCCGAACGGGCAACCTTATGTCCCGCATCCTAAAATCGGGCATTTTACCAATTATTTCCGCACAATTTGTACGCGGAGCAGAATTAAAACTGATTTTGTGGTATAGTCGCTTTCTCTTCTCATCCGAAACGGGTAGTGGTTATTTATAGCAGACCAGTTGACAATTAGATTCCTTTATTTCTTCCTTTGCCCTTGCCACACTTATTTTTTTCTTTTTAACATTTTAACGTCTGCTCGTTCTTTAAACGATGAAAGATTGTCACTTCAAGAAGGAATTTATAATTTTTTGCGAGACAGTTTTCAGCAAAAAAAATATAATCCGACACTTCTTAGATAATCATTCTTTCAGACAGAGGAAAACCTACTTTACTTAATATTATCCCAAATTTAAGTCCTCTATGTTCATCTTGGGGGTTACCTTATCTGTACCCTATTAGTAGGTAGTGACCAAATCAGTTCAAGAAATTCCACACTGAAGTTGTTTACCACCAGACCTTTAACTCGAGTCCGCGGATCTTTGTTCAACAGAACTCTGGACACAACTGCTCTAATACCCACCCTGACATCCATTTTAAAAAACCTTTAAGCTAATCTGATCAATTAAAACAATTTTCTCCAGAGACCTGGTTAAAATTATGTTCAATCATATGCCTACATTAGCTTATTTGCAAGCACAGACTACTCAGGATGCAAGGCTCGAAATACTTACAGTCACGGCTATTAAGCATGTCGTTACTATTAATTTTTGTGTACCATAGATTAATCATTACTTGCAACACAATAACAGCTGCATACTTTCATAACGAAAAACAAAGAGAATTTCTGATGTCACTGACGCATTACAAGCTCACTACTTTAACAAAACGAAGACAAAAGAGAGTCTTTTCTTTAAAACACCGCACCTTGAATGAAAGTTATAACGAAGAAATATTTTATCGTCATTACATATTGAAAACAGTTGTAGATTAAATTTCAAGATCAAACTTTAATAATATCCGGAATATATATATATTACGAGAAAGTAGAATTTTCAAGTCATTCCTATGGCATATGTACTATGGGAATGAAAGTCAAGGGAATTTTGTTCATACCACAAATGCCCAGCTGTTCGTATATGGAGCTTATGGATTTATAGTAGATTGTGTTGTTGAACATAGGCATTAGAATTTAATGTCTCTCCTTGAGCAACTCAAGTTAACCTTCTGCTTCACTTTTTGATATCTAAGACTTTTGTACAACTTTAGTTTTGCCATTCTGAAAGAAGTCCAACATGCTAGCGGTGTGCGGGTCGATTGAAACCTATACCGTGTTTGTAAAAAGATTGGCAGTACACGGTAAATGGCAAGTTATGATGCCAAATTTCTCAAACTCGCCAAAAACCATGTACAGCCATCCTTTCGATATATCTTGGTAGACAAACCAAACCAAGAGGCACTGATTGGACCACCGAAAATGATCAGCACTCAGTGGTGGGTGGTGGGTGTTTTTACATGTGACAATCTCCGATGCGATACGAATTTGAGTGGCTGGAATGGTCGGAAAGAATATTTAATAATAATAATAATAATCTTTATTGCTGGTTACAGTACACAAGATTGACAATCTTTTCTACGTACTAACTCAAAACAGGTTATAGACGGTATTGAATTTAGTTAACAAGAGTATGCAAATAAAATAATATTAAAATTAGATTGAATAATTAAGAAAAATTAATTTAATACTGAACAGTTACCTACTGATGATTCCAGACAAAGAACAAATGATAAGAATTATAATAAGTGATCTTTAACGAGTGCCTTGAAGTTACTGATGGTGCCCGATGTTTGGATATTAAGAGGAAGAGTGTTCCATAGGCGAATAATTTTGACAGGATAGGAATCCTCCATGGCCGATTTGTAGAAGCGTGGCATTAAAAGATTTCTGTTACGCTGAGATGTTGTGAAGTTAAATAAAACTCTGAGGTATTCCGGTTTATTAGATTGAAGAAGATTGTACAAGAAAGCAAGAGCCCTTTGCTTTAGATAAGATGAGAATGTACACCCAAGCATTCTCAACCGGAACGGTGAAACATGGTCGTACCTCCGTAGTCCGAAAACAAAACGTATGCAGTCGTTGAAAGCAACTTCCATTTTACGCGCACAGGTGCTATCTAGCTTCGGGTAGATCATACTACCGAAGATAAAATGGGGCATTATTAACGCCTTAACTAATCTTAGACGCGTACTGACGAGTAAGATACGCGCCGAGAGCCACAGCCTACGAAGGCCACCATAAATGACGCCAAGTTTCCCCTTTGTATTGTCGCAGCATTTCATTTGCTGATTCATAGTAGTCCCAAGATTCTTAACTTTATCTAGAACTGGTAGCGAATACCCGTTTAAAACCACCGACGGAATATTAGACTGATCAATTACGCTGTTGGAGAAAATGATAAACTGCGATTTTCTAGGGTTAAGCTGCAAATGGTTATAATCGGACCATATGCATATACTTTCAAGGTCAGAATTAATGCGAGCTATACAGTCCTCAATGAGACCTATCGGCCGGCTTAAATATAATTGTACGTCGTCCGCATAGAGATGAATTGTTGAGTCGCGGATCACCGACGACAGATCATTAATAAATAAACTGAACAGTAACGGACCCAAAATTGATCCTTGAGGCACGCCTTGCCCCAGATATAGCCGCGAGGAGAATGTGTTGTCAACCTTAACCTGTTGAGAACGGCCCGAGAGGAAACTAATAATCATTTGAACTGCCAGCGTATCAAACATAAAATAAGAAGAAAGTTTGCGGATGAGAATACAATGATCAACACAATCAAAAGCCTTAGAGAAATCAAGAAGAATTAAGGTGGTTAATTCATTCCTATCAAGGGCGCTTCTTACGTCAGAAGAGACTTTAAGAATGGCAGTTTCGCAGGAGTGATAGGCTCGGAACCAGATTACATCTTTTAGTAGTAGGTTTGTAGAAATGCTTGAATTTACTTATTATAAATTGTTTTCAATTATTTATTTTGAAATATGTATTAATTTTTGGTTCAATGTTGCACAATGTTGGATCCTTGCAGAAAAATAAATACAAATATACAAAGTATACCAAGGGTCAAATCCAGTCACTGAGAACGATGGTCTTGTCAGACTTGTAAAAAAAGATAAGCAAGAAATCTTTACTTTAAGTTGCCAGATAGGAAAAATACCACAAGGCGTTAAACAAATTAGTAAGAACTGGAGTACGGAACTGGGCACAATTCTTTTTTCAGGAACCGGGCGAAAAACTATTGGACAAGTTCATAATATGCATCGTCAAATAACAAATGGATAGTTCATCAAGAGATTAAAATCACCTAAACTAAGATCACAGCTATTTGTCTAAAAGGCAGCTATAAAGAAACTGGCAAAGCAGTTAGCAGCAGTCATTGTACTCCGATCGCCAAAACGCATAACAGAGCGCGTACCCATCACTCCTGCGCTTAAGATTAGCGAAACTCCAGAGCTTTTTGGGATTAACACAGATGAACTGTCCAACGTCAGTAAGATAATTACAATAGACAAGCTCGGACTCAGAGGAAGAAGAAAACAAGTTTCAGTAGCCTTTGACAAAAACTAAAGCGATAACTCTCAAAGTGACAATAGTGCTTTTGTAACAAAAGGGCTCAACTTATTTCTTCGGGTAAGTTTGGACTAAAACATTCCCCTATTTTCTGAGTACGGAAACACTTTTGGGTAAAATTGTGTTAATGCATTAGCCCGAAAACTAAGTAAGTGGACACACCTATATGAAAAACGATTTATAAGAAAGCTATTTTGACAGTTTCATAAAATTTCGTTCCGCTCAGTTACGCCATTGACCTTTACAATCTTAATGCAGTGTGTGTTGCTCCATTTTTATTAACCGTTTAATTTTTACTTCGAGGAAGTTTCTTAAGTAGGGGCCCTGAACTAAAAACTAAATTGTGTCATTATTAATTAAAATTTTAATTTTGACCTCTCCCCCCTCCACCCTAGATTACTCTTTCTTTACATGCAGATTGCGCAAATTACCTGAGTGCATAAGTGTGTCTTTAGAAAAATCATGATAAAATGCGTCTCGTATTGACTTTACACGAAATTCGGCCCATTATTTTATAAACAGTGTGCGTACGGTAAAAACGGTTCGTATCGTAAAATTCATATCAGGTCAGCTGAACGCCATTTTTGTTTAACCCTCCCACCCATATGGTATGCACTACGGCCAAGAAGCCCCACGCAAAGGCAGGGCAAAAGCATACATACATTGCGGTTTTATTATCTTTCGCCGATACGTCAGCCCGTCTCACTAGACAGACCTAACCGGTGTATAAAGTCCGTCTTACTAGACAGACCTAACCGGTGTGATACCTTAGCCCGCAGTGATCAGATAAGTAGCCTGGAAGCAAGGCGGTGGTATCATTGTAAGCATAGGCCAATGTACTTCGCCTGGGTAAGCACGGGCACATTTCTGCAGTAAAGCGAACGAATCTTCTATCACAGCTCTTGCCGACAACCAGCTCTTGACCCTATTTTTTGAAATATTAATATATGCAAAATTTCTATTTTAACCTGAAATATATTCTCCTTCATTTTCTATAATGCTCGTCCTTCTTTCGGACAGATTTTCAATTTCTCTCTTCCAAAATGTACTTGTCCGTACCGAAAAACTTCTACAGTAAAGTTCTGACCTCTTCCAAGGAATTCATATTTTGTCCGTTCAAATGATTTTGAAGACTGCGGAATAAACGATAATCAGTTAAGGTGATCTCCGGCAAATATGGTGGGTGTGACATATTTTCCCTTTGAAACTCCTCCAGCCTTTGTACAGTCATTCTCGTTGCATTTGACCGAGCGTTATCCTGATTGAAGATTCCTTTCCTCTTGAAACCAGAGATAGCAATTTTTTTCTCTCTCTCTAGTGTTCCCGTAACCCATTGTGGGGAATAGGGCGGGAGTAGAAATTCTGCCGATTTGAGATAACGATTCAATTTAAAGTGGATTCCGAACCACTGCCATTTTCTCTGCAAATCCCATGGCCTTTCAATCCATTTGTCGCTGCCAATGGGGTTCGAGCCTGCGATCTCCGAGTTCGTAGGCCGATAAGTTATTACTAATCCCGCCGACGACTTCTCTAGCGTTGACTTAAGAGGGTCAAGCTACTCGCAGTAGATCTGCCTTGTTATTTGGTTTGGGTTTAAAAGTTCAAAGCAGACTACACCTTTCATATCCCACTAGACAAATAACAACATCTTTAACCAGTGGTAAAAGTATGTCTCCTTTATTTACCCATTGTCTTCAGCGCTTGACATTTTTGTAGAGAACCCAATTTTCATCACCAGTCACTATTCGCTCCAAAAGAAATTCATTCCTACGATGTGACAGCCAAGAAAAGCCCACATCCAAAGTTTGTGTCGAACCTATTTTCCCAATTTGCTGACTTTTCCGATGGCATTCAGGTGTCAATGACTGGTTGAATGGCCAAGTTCAAGCTTCTCGGCTATCTCCTCGACAGTTATGATGGGATATTCTCATACTAGGTTTTGCAGAACATCTTCGGCGAGCTCGACAGACCTTCCAGTACGAGACTCGCCGGAGTTCTGGAACCACCGTAGACATTGGCTTAGATTTATTGTCCGATCCCCATATCCCTCTGATTCCTTTACGCCAATGTGGGGCATAGGGCGTTAATATCCCCATATAATGCATGCATTCCTTGCATTTTTCTTTAAAAAAAATCGAACTGCACTCTTAAGAACTTACACTATAAATGAGGACAAGCTGAATCCAATAACTGTTTTCATAGCACATTGATGCAAGTAGTTTATCCTCACCCCTCTACTTTCTATCTCGATTGTAAATTCTTTCCATACAATTTCAATTGATAGGTGAACATCACATCATAGTATTCTTGGTTTGGAACTCTCCAGTAAACTTAACTAGACGGGAATGTCGAACGTTCTGCATAATGACATTCTGCCAGGCTGCATGTTACCACCTATACTTTTTCTCTTTAACATACTAAACGGAGCGCTAGGTACTTTTCCTAACCATCTCGTTAAAGCTTAAGAGGTGAGCTTCCTCTCCAGCCATCGGAACCATTTTTATTAGACGCGCTTGAGACTGTGTTAAAATAACACACAGCTGTGCTAAAAATTTGATTAAAATAGGCGAAAAGCTGTAAAATATATTTGGAAGAGCACCAAATATAAGTAAAGTATCCTCACTTACTGCTTAAGAAAGCCCTCAAAATCCGAATCTCTCGCTTATATAGAGAGAGTAAATAACATCTCGTCTCTACATTGTTAAGCCTAATTAAAAGTTGCTGTTTTGTACAGTTCTTCAACTTAAAGAGGAATTTATTATATTACATCTGAACTAAAAATATTCTAGTCCTTATTTTCCGCATATCTCCCACATCAATGGCGGTACAAGGTTCCAAATTGGACAACTGAACGTAAAAAGGCCCGAGGAAAGAGATAAAGTTTTGGTTGATAGAGTAACATGATGATTTCATAAAGATATCGACACCGTTCGGAGGATTTAAAAAATTGTATACTACCTAAACCAGAAAAAATTGAATTGAGAAAAAACGAATGCTTAAAGAACAGACCAGTTTTTGGGTGTATGCAATGGCACACTACCTTGTTGAAAAAATATAATTTTCAGCAAAAAAGTTATTAATGCAAAAGTCTAGATAGTTCTCCAATATATTTGATAAATATTTGCTGAACTTTACCAAAACAGATAGACATGTTCCAAAAATTCCGAATTGTTAACGTTTACAGACACCACGACTTTTCTATTAATGGTTTTGTTCTAATTATATCCAAAGCCTTAAATAAGCTGCATTTCATATTCCTCTAAAAAAAAGGAACTTCCAAAGGTATTAATTAATAAGGTGTTGAGGGTAGATAAAAAAACTGAATATATCGCCAATTGGTTTTAAGTTACTACTTTCCATGTTACCATAATTTCTAGAGAAACCCAAATCCCTCAATTTATTCAGTCTCTATTAGTCCCTTTCGTGTTTTTACCTCTTAACTTTCTCCTGTTCCTGCATGAAAAGAAACGGAAACCTCTTTAATATTTATCTCATGTATTTATCCCCGATTAATATTAGCAACAAAGCCTCCAGCAAAACAATTTTCATGCCATCTATATTCCGGAGTACTCACTCCTACATACAATGTCCAGCCCCGAACCAGCCGATAAAAACTCAAAAGGGTAGAAAAATCAGTAGACGAGTGGAATTCTTTGCGTAAAAGGAGTGCCACATGAGAAGATACACATCTTAGCATTATTTGTTATCTAAACACGCGATTATGACTATTTGTTCTTCTGTCTGCTACAGAATTGACTTCGTTTGGATACACACCCACAAAAAGAAAACCATTTCTATGGCGTCCACAAAAGTGTTGAAAGTATCCCCAGTGTCAAAGAGTCTCCCTAAAGCTTCGTGCAAAATGTCTGTGGCTCCCACGTGTTCCAAATCATAAGGGATCCCACTCCCAGCGGATCTGCGTACATGATGGAGATCGCACTTCGCCCAACATCCCCAGTCCAAGGGTTGATATCCCTTGGCGTATGTATCAGTTTAGAGGGCCAAACAGCTTCGGGGCTGCCATTGGTGTTATGGCCTCCCCTGTGTATACCAGAAAGCCATTTCTGCTGTATTCTGCGCCTCATATCACTCCGCTTATCCGTTTTTATTGATATACAACAAAGACCATAACAAAATGTGAGGGAAACAAGTCACAAAAAGTGAAAAAGTCTTTTATCCTTCTTCGTTTCGACTTCTTAAAGCATGAGACACTTTCCTTAGCAGAAGGTTTTTTCCAAATAAAAAAAAAAGTCCGTTCCCTTTTTAACCAGTGCTTTATCATGTTTGATCCTTTGAATGGAAAAAAACAAGACCAACGTAGGATTTTGCCTCATTGCAGGACTCTATCCACCACTGCCGGTGGCGACACCATGCATTAAGGCTATATCGCCCAGCGAAGGATGGACAACAGGAGGCGCAACTGTTATCATTGTCGGCGATAACTTCTTCGATGGCCTTCAAGTAGTCTTCGGAACGATGCTTGTTTGGAGCGAGCTAATCACATCGCACGCGATTCGAGTGCAAACACCGCCTAGACATATCCCAGGAGTTGTAGAAGTTACGCTGTCTTACAAAAGTAAGCAATTCTGCAAAGGATCCCCTGGCCGGTTTGTTTATGTATGTAAGTATTAAAGAAATTTATTATTAATGATGTTTGCTCGTCCTCACGGTTATTTTCTACTTGTAGCGCTCAACGAGCCCACAATAGACTACGGATTTCAGAGACTTCAGAAGCTCATACCAAGGCATCCCGGAGATCCTGAAAAGCTACAGAAAGAAATCATTTTAAAAAGAGCTGCAGATTTAGTAGAAGCGCTGTATTCAATGCCAAGGTGAGTTTTCTATCAGCTTTTGTTTTGGAGGGAATTTTTTGTGTATAGGGACTGTGTGCTGAAAGTAACTAATTACATTTGATTGGAACTGTAACTTGTAGCTGCCGTGTAAAACATTTTTAAAGACTTGACGTGGATATCGCAAAATTTAATTCAAACATTGTAAGAATTAAATGAAATGTAGTACCCTAAGTAAATAAGCTCAGGATCGAAAGTTATATCGATTATACATGTGGTACGATAACAGCAGTGTGTAGATTTAAAATTTTGAAAGAAGTATTCCCCTCGAAAATGTCAAGTTCGAAATTTATTAGTGGATAAAAGTCTTCTATCGTCCGGCAGAATATCACGAAAAAGATAGTATTTGGAGACTTCGGGTCTGGAAACTTAGATTATTAAGAGAAGGAAATGAACTTTACATCCGAGTAAAAATAATTGAGTTGGTATATTTACGCCCAAAGCATGTACAATCATTAATATGTTTAAAAATATACTAGCCCGTCGCGAGCACGCAAAGCGAATAAATGCGCCTGGTAATATTATACACGCTCCCGCTACACGCACAAAAATCTAAAAAGACGCCCGCCATAAATGCACGCTTCTGTTAATGCGTTCTGGCTTTAACATATTCGAGACTGGTGACTCACCGCGTGAGTTATGTAAAATCTAACCGCGCGGGTTATCGGCCACCTGATATTAAAATTGTTCCAAATAGCCGATTACTCACAAGGTTAGTCCTACCAAAAATAACGATAACAATTACCTGAAATTTGTCATTTTTTTATATATTTTCTAGTTTCAATTATAATCTTTATTAACCCGAGTACAAATAAGACTCAACAGCACAAACGCTGCCGGCTACTGCGGAGATAGTTTTGTTATTTTAGACATCGGTCTCGAATGAGTTAATCTACGAGAATAATTTTATTGTTTTCATTTTAAATTTTAGTTTTGAAAAGTGTAAGCATACCGTGCTTGGTTTGGACTATTTCGTGCCCTTTTTATTGATGTGTGCAAAGAATAAATTTTACTCAGGCGTACCATGATTCATTTACGCTGTCCGTGCCTGTTTCAGACTGAGTCTTATTTTTACTCGGGCAGCTAGAGTACTCGTCAAGTCAATTGGTAATTGCCCTGCATGCGCAGTAGACATCGTTCCTTGTCCTGATTTTTAAGAAGGGGTCGAGGGACCTAATTAGTAACCATAGGCGTATGACTAAAGTGTCAGTTATACCAAAACTCTTTGAAAACATTATTTGTGAGATTCTTACGTTTTAATACAGATCATTGATTAGTTCAAAAATTTCGTAGATACCCTTGAGAAACCGATGCAGAATGACTACATTTACACTGACTTTACCAAAGCCTTTGACAAGCTCTGTCGTAGAGTGTTGCTTTATAAACCATCTAAGCTTGGTTTTTTTCACTTTCGTTGAATTAATTCTCTCATTTGTTTCCTGAACGCTGTGCCTAGAGTAGTATTTACGCAGTCTGACAGTCCGTTGATATATGATGTTGCTAAAGCTCAGGGGATTCCCTACGATGCTAAAGCATAGCCTTGGCAGGAAAGGATTTAAGGATGAGGGAAATTTGTTAGGTGGTTGAGTGAAGGAGGTGTCGATGTACGCCCCGTTTGAAAGTTTCGGGCTCATATGACAATGGAAACAGAAAATGGTAAACTGTTCCACATTCATGTTGTTCTCCTTAGAAAATATTCCCGAAATTTGACGGCACGTCCAAATTTGACTTGGAGAGTATAGGGGTGGGAAAGACTTGTAATGCGCGTTGTCATATGTCTACAAGGAATCAGGAAATTTCATTAGAACAATAGCCATGGAAATAGCGATAGAACAGTAGGAGATAACGGACATTCTGTCGATGCTCCAGAGAGTCAAGGCCCTCACAGAATGAGGAATCGCCAATAAGTTTAATAGTCTTACTCTGGACTTTGTCTAACACGGACAATGCGGTACGTCCGGCACCTGCCCAAATACAGGAATTATATTCAAGTCTAGGCCTAATGTGGGACTTGTAGATCAGCGCTAAGTCAGGTGGGGTGAAATATTTCTTACATCTCTGTAGAAAACCCAAGCATTTCATCGCACTTTTAGCGATTGCAAATATATGATTAGTCCAGCTAAGATTGCTGTATATCTTAATAACCAAGATGTTTAGGGAAAGCAAATTGGGTATATTCACTCCGTCGACCCAAATGGGTTGGTGGTGATCTGGGAGTTTTTTATGTGATATTAAACAGCATTGAGTTTTGGATGCATTAAACGAAACACAATTTGCTCTGCCCCAAGCGAGGACCATAGAATTCCCACGTGAATTCATTACAGAATCACATGAGTACGCAAAATCTAGGGTGCTGCCGTCGCTATGAATAGGATTGAGAGTAAGGGACAAAAGATCATTAATAAAAAGAAGAAATAAGCTTGGTGAAAGAACTGAACCCTGAGGTACACCAGCATTTATTCGTAGGAATCAGATGTAACTCTGTCCATTACTTCAAGGATTGAACGGTCTGACAAAAAACTCTCTATCCATTTAACGAGGGTAGGGTGCAGACCAAATGTTTGAAGTTTGGCTAAAAGGGGAGCATGCCAGTCTCTATTAAAAACCTTTGAAATATCAAGAGCGGCGATTTCGGACTCACCAAAATTATGGAGACAATGATTCCAACGCTCCATTAAAGCAGTTAGTAAGTCTCTCGATAAGATGGTTACCTGCTAAATATTTAATTAACTGAGAGTTGATGAGTGTTTCAAGAACTTTAGATATGATCAGAGTTAGTGCAATTGGTCTGTAGTTAAAGGAGTCGCATGCCTCTTCTTTTTTAAGTAAGGGCTGGACATGAGTAAAAAAAGCGCAAAGCGCTGTTTAGACAGGCCGTGCGTGATCGATCACAACAAATGATAAACAGAATAAGCAAGACCTTGTGAGTACGGCGGGTGAGGTAGGTGGTTCTAGCGTTTCTAGCGGATTTTGCAACATGTGGCCGAGCGTTATCATATTGAAAAATCACTGCGTCTTGTTTTTGGCATATTAAGGTCGTTTTTCTTCAACGGGCGGCTCAATTGCATTAATTGTTGCCGGAAACGTTTCACAGCAATAGTTTCGTTGGGTTGAGTATAGTGTATAGTCCCCTATACACCTAGAAGCGCGAAAAAGGCAATTTTTGTGAATTTTTCTAAGGAAGCCTATATGAATTGTCGGATTGATTTTTTTTCTAAATGAAAGTACTCACTTCTGAGAATTTGTTTAATTTTGCTTATTAAAATATCTTCAATATTGGCCGAGTATTTGTGTCCTCTTTGAACTACCGCAATAAAAAGAGGTTCTTCGCGGTGACCACTCTCCTTTCATCTGTAATCGTCAGAAACAGAAAAAAAACAAAAAGATTATCAAAATTGACACTTTGTGTTTGTCGTAGGTGAATTTGAAAATATCTTTGCCAAAATGGGGGGTGTTTGAACTTGATTTTTAGGCAAAAATTCGGTTTTATTTTGCCTATAAAACAAAATGTAAGCCACTTAAAAAAAATCCTATGACATATAAAATAATTATGTATATAATAACCATAAAAAATTTCAAGTTAATCGGTTTAGTGGATGTCGAGATATTTTGGTCACCGATTTGAAAAACATGGTTTCTAGAAAAACGCGTTTTAAACTTGAGCAATGAATAAACAGCAAAATTCTTTAACTTACACAGAATCATCGATATGTCCTCGACGTTGCTTGTAATGCCCATATCGGGAGAGAACCCTGAAACACAAATTGATACTGCAAAGATTTTTAAAACCCCATAAAAATACCTAGCGAAGAAGATGGTGAACCTGTTACCCCCTGTGCATTGTTCCCTGTCTCCAGTGGAACCAGTTTACGGGGAGTCAAAATAAATTTCACCCTATCGAAACTACCAAAAAAACCACTAATTTTCCCTAGTAAATTCGCCTAAAAGATAAGAAAATAATAACTGTGATGATTTATAATATTATTATATTTTCACAGATCACCTGGCGGAACCACAGGCTTTAATTCTTATGCCGGACAATTAGCCGTAAGTGTTCAAGATGGATCTGGCCAGTGGACAGAAGATGAATACCAAAGAGCGCAAAGTAGTAGTGTAAGCCCTCGCGGTGGCTACTGCAGTAGTGCATCAACACCACATTCGTCAGGTGGTTCATATGGAGCAGCAGCAAACGGTTATGGTCCTGCTCCAAATATGGGGACTCTGTCATCATCCCCAGGCAGTGTGTTCAATTCAACATCAAGTAAGTTATCATAAACATATTTATCTTAATTCTCTGTTTTATTTTTATACAGATATGTTTTTCTTTATTGTTTAATTGCATGTGTATGTGCTCGTTCAGGTAGCGCTTTCTCACCACTAATCACAACAACGTCCCCATGGCATCAAGCATTTGTTCCACATCACCATCACTATCACCATCAATCCTGGCACAATCCTCAGACGTCTGCTGCTACCGCCGTGTAAAGTTTTTGTTAGTATTTTTTTTGGTTTATTTTTTAAAAACATACATACATACAAACTCTTCTATTTTCTATTGTATACATACCTACATTAGTATTTAATACATAATTTAATTTTATGCTCTTTCTTAGCTATAATAGATGAATTTTTAGTCGACTGTTAATTAAATTTTATTAGTTATAGTTAGACTAAGTAGTTAATTAGACTTGTAAGTATAGACCCCAAGTGATAGTGAAGTGATGACGTGAAGATGAGCTATGAACTCAATATTCTTTTCCTGCAGTGTGGAATGCACGATGAGTTGATGTCCTTATTTCTAAAAGAATTTTGATAAACTAAGTGTTTATATGCTTCAAATAAGAGATATGGAAATCGATCAGTTTGGCTTCTGAATGGATACTTGATGAAATTATAACTTATAGAAAAAATTTAGCAAAGGGGCAATCTAAGCCATCGGAGGCAACATTCTATATGAGAGGTCAGTGCTAAAGGAAGTAATAGTACTTTTCAGGAAAAAAACCGGCCAAGTGACAGTCGTCGGTGGAGTAAGTAATAACGTGTCGATTTTTCATCCCGCAGATCCAAGGTTCAAGTCCACCAGCGGCGACCCATAGTTGTTTTCTGGTGACAACCGATTTCGATTATAAGGTCATTGCGGGTTGCAGCGTATTGTCGATGTTTCGAAATGCGCCTTAAACTGTAGGCCTCCTTGCAACCGATGTCTCGAATCAGGTGGATCTTCCCCTATCAGACTTCCACTTATTTCTACCCTACAGAAGGTTCGATGTGAAGCAGCTGAACAAACTTTTGTGAATGAAATAAAACATTTAGGAAAAACCCTCCGAACTTTTGCACAAACAAATTAGTTTTCGAGTTAAACATAAGGTTTAACCCTTCGGGGGTGTCCTCGTAATAAAGCCAAGAACTGGTTTGTTTTGTAATTTTGTTTAATAAAAAAAAGTAAAGGTATCTATTTTTTCCGAGTATAATCCAAAATTGTGTTTACATTTGCTTATTAGGGTTCCGCACCTCAAAAGGAAAAACGTAACCCTGATAAGATCACTCCTGTTTCCGTCCGTCTGTCTGGAACTTTAAATTAATCATAATGTTAGGTCTGCGTGACGCGCACAAAGTTCGATAGCTAAACATTATAAATTTTTTGCCGTCGCCCTCATAAATTTTTTTTATTTTTTCTATTGTATGGGTAACTCTTTGGAAAGGCCTCTTTTAGGGATTGCAAAAATCCTTTTTTCAAAATTTTTGGTAAATTAATTATAAATATACAACTCAAAATGTGCGAAAAAAAACACCGCCCCCCCCCCCTCACCTTCTAGTTTTATAAAACTAAAATACCCTGTTCCAAAAAGATTGGCAGTACACGGTAAATGGGAAGTTATGATGCCAAATTTCTTAAACTCGCCAAAAACCATGTCCTTTTGATATTCTTGGTCGAGAAACCAAGAGGCACTGATTGTGATAAGAACATTCAGCAGCCAGATGCTTGTGGACGACCGTCAATGATCAGCACTCAATGGTGGGTGGTGGGTGTTTTTACATGTGAAGTTCTCCGATGCAATACGAATTCGAGTGTCTGGAATGGTCGGAAAGAACATTTAGTTTAGCCAGACTGTATCTTTTAGCAGTAGGCCACGAGGAAAAATAAGAAAATGTTCTGACTTGAAATCGTGGCGATAGCGTGCAGAGGAAGAGGGATGGATGCATAGGAAAATGACGGGAAAATAAAGCAGACAGCAATAGTCCATAAGAGCGTGTACTGCCAATCTTTTTGGAACAGATTATAGCAGGTATTAAATCAGCGATAACAGGAAAACTGCTGCTTTTCTGTCAGTTTCATAGGTATATAAATAAATGCCTTTTATGGAACCCTAATTAAGCAAGCCCGACCCGCTTTTCACTGACATTAACCGACTTCCCAAACACCAAAACGTTCTAAGTTCGACGCGCATATTTTTTATTTTTTATATAATGTCATAAGACGGTCATAATGTCGTAAGACGTGGACTGATTTTTTGTTTGTTTGATGGAATGTGTTCCCCGATTTTTAATATGTGGACACATTTTTTGGTGCTGTGGGGGTAAGGTTGGGGTGGGGTGGGGCTAAACCTAATTTCATAACGAGTAGACTGATTTGTTAGGGAATAGGACAGTTCTCTAGGTAATATTTTAGTAGCAAGTACGAAATAAATGCCGGTGTTCCTCAGGGTTCAGTTATTTCATATACCTTATTTCTTCTTTTTATTAATAACCTTTCATTCCGACGCCATTTTTATGATCGTCGTTTGGAGCAGACAAAATCGTGTAACGTTTAATGCATCCAAAACTAAATGCTGTTTAATGTCCCTTAAAAAACGCCCAATCCATGCGCCAAATTTATCTGGCATTGTATTTAGAAGATATCTACACTCCTCCGGCGTGATAGAACCACATATTTTTTTAATTTTTTTCGTACAGCCCTGTCTTTTGCGGGTCATTTCTTCGTTTAAATAATGTCCATATAGTACAGACTCAATGATATTCAGGTCCGGACTCGACGACACTAATTCTTTTTAAATTCAAACCAGGTTTGAGTCGATTGTGCTGCGTATGATGAAGCACCGTCTTGTTGGAAAATGTGCTCTCCCATCGTTGACGTCAACAACCTCTTAACCCATTACCTTTACCCTAACGCCTTTCCTGCCAAGGCTGTGCCTTAGCATCATAGGGTATCCCCTGAGCTAGGTGGTTCCTAAATTATTAATCTGGAGGCACGGTAGTGCCTCCTCCAAAACGAGCCAAAGGAAGCAGGACACCCTTTACTCGAAGCGTTTTGTCGTATTTTCGAACCCTCATAGCTTCAGTCTCGATAATTCTAGAGAGCCCAAATTCTCAGGATAAAATGTAGTAAGCAGACTAATGAAACACACTACGTTTCATTTGTCTAGCTTTTATACTTTAGATTTTATTAATACCTAAAATACGTTAATTTCGTCAATGACTCACTCATGATCATCAAAACCTCTAGGGTACTTCCTGAAGTCCTAGAAAGCTTAAATTTGGATTCAAGCTAGGATTAACACATACACAACGAAAAAATTAAGAAATCTATTACTTTCACCCTCCAACCCCTCATAAAGGGGTGTCCGGACTGTATTATATAGAATTTCTCATAGGTTACTTCCAAAGTCCTAAAATTAAAAAATCTGTAAAACACCCCCCCCCCCCCCCAATAGGGCAGGCCTGGATATACAATTTCTTATAGGGTGGCACTTCTAAAAGCTTTAAAAATTTGATATGATAGTTAGATGTTATTAGTACATGAACAACGAAAAAGTGAGTGCTATGAAGAAAGGAACTGCTGGCGTCCAAGAAATACCTTTTTTACCCGACTACGCCAAAGGAAGGGTTATGATTTTAACATATATGTAAGATCAGCACAATCACCTCTTAAGAGGAGCAAAACCAATAAAAAATCACGGCGTTTATTTATCGCTAATTGCAGATAATACGCCAACAAGGAAAAGGAACAACGATAGAGAGTGGGCTATGAAAAAAAGAATAGCTGACGCGCAAGAACTACAGCACGACAAAAAATAAAAATAAAACTAGGGCATCTTACAAAAAGAAATTAAATCCCACCATTTTATAATAATAAGCTTATAACGCTTTCACTGTTAAAATGTTATCAAATCATATGTAGAGCCAAGCCCCCCACTCTACTAGGCCTAACTCTACAAGCCCTAGCTCTACAAACCCTACATCTTGGTCAAAAAGTATGAATATGTTTCACGCGATAGTTCCATGAAATGTCGAAGCCATACTTTTTGACCAAGATGTAGGGTTCGTAGAGTTAGGGGTTGTAGAGTTGGGCCTTGTAGAGTTAGGCCTTGTAGAGTTGGGACTTTTAGAGTTAGAAGCTCGGCTCTACATGCGATCTGATAACTTTTTAACAGTGAAAGCGTTATGAGCTTGTGAGTCTTGGCAACCTACTTTACATGAAATGTTTTTGGTGGGATTTCATTTTACAAGCAAAAATTATGATCCACAGTTGCTTCGGCTTAAGGTCAACCAGTATAACAACAGAAACACTTAAGTGTTGCCATAATGAATGGAATTTTCTAAATGTATAGTTTAGAATATTCTTTCAATGTTTATTTAAAAAATAGTACATTTCTTTTGACTTGTTAACAAAACGTTAAAATTTGCGCTTCGAAAAGTTATTAATTGAGTCCTTTGCCTATAACGCATAAAAGGGATGTTTAATGAAGTATTGAAGAAGAAAACTATCATAATAAAGAAAAGTAAAAAAAAATATACCATTTTAAATATATTCCAGTTTTACATACTATATTTTACCAATAGATAAATTATCACAATATTATCCTCGAGAGACCATTACCAGCCTGAAAATATTCGCGTCTAAGCCTATCAATATGGTGCTATCGCATATCTATCTACAAGTTATGTCTATTTTATTTACAATTTAATTAGTTAAAAATACTCATTAGTTATATTTTAATTTAAACAACGGAAAAAAATTATTTAATAATAAAATTTCTCTCATTATTTCAGGAGTCGGAGGACTTGTTAGCGGATTCAACCCCTTTGCCTTGCCCACATGTAGTACCCAAGGGTATAGTACCAGTCCGTTGGTTACATCATCGAAATAATATTAGCACTATTTTAATGTTTTAATTAATTAAATGTATCTATAAAATTGTGTTGCTTTCAGAAGATTGTTAAAGTCATTTCACTTTTATGTAAAATTTGTACTTACGCTACGAAACTAAGTTTAGACTCTAAGCAAACGTGCAATATTTGTTCTAATTTGTTTGTTACATTATTTAAGACAAATCAACTCTTATACATATCTGTATATAAATTATCATAGTGAAATTAAGGAAATGACTTTCATTCTTACCGAAGATGAAGAGGACGTTTACCTAATCCTTTATAACATTAGCCAGGCTGTTATTGTTTTATGATAAACGAAATTTAAGATTGAAGAAAATTTGTAGATTTATTTCATTTCCACTTTCGGACATTGTTTACAATAAAAATATTTAAATTATTCTACATCATAATTTATTTTTACACCACTTGCATGTCACATTTAAGTTTCCCTTTCGAATTGTGCATCTCCTGCTTCAACAAGTGGTCAAAATAGAGTAATAAATGTTTCAATTTCCACCAAACTTGCTCAAGTTACTGAGATATATAAAAATGGAAGGCCTGATCAAATGAAAATTCTAAAAGAAAAATGGAATCACTTTACGCTAATTGTCGCTTACTGGGTAAACATATATTTTTCACAATCACATTATTTTTCTTTCAGTGCTAGCGTTTTTCAGAATACTAAAACTGTAAAATTATGGCTCAAGTTCAGCAGACATTTAAAAAAAAGAGATGCAAGCAATCCCTATAACTTCAGACCAATAACATCTTTTGTATTTTTATTATTATTAATGAACTACCCATACAGTGTGCACTGCCACCAAAAAGGTCTACTGTAAAAGACGCTCAGCCAGCCTCAGTTAGGCGAGGAGGTATTTAACAGGAAAGGATATAACATCAGCCGGGCTCAGAAATTCCCGACTGGTAGGCCTCCTTCTAAGCCATATCAAAGCAGAACAAAAGCACATAATGTGCATCTTCCTGACAGAGCCGACACTCTGTCTCACTGTGATATCTCATCCTATGGTGGTCAGATAGGCAGTCTAATAGCAACCTAGGCCAATACTCTATAACAGCCCTCTCCGACGACCAGCTGAGGCTCCAATAAGGTTCGGGGCCTTGACACCGGAAGGATGAACTCTTCCTGGTCAGCTCATCAGTGATCTCATTGCTCTATACCCAAGTTATCAGGTATCAACCAACAGACCGTGACCCTGTTATGGGCTGATAGTTGCTGGAGGTTGTCGAAGCACTCTCTAGTAAGCCTCTAGAAAAAACTCCACGAGGTTAGAGCCTTGAGGGCTGCTTGACTATCAGAGAAGATACTTATATAAGCACCTGTCAGTCTTTTGTTGACGTTAATAAGGGCGCAAATTTCGATGATATGGATTTCGACTTGAAATACATGCAATCCGCATCTTCGGCTGCCATTAGGCTTAACTCAGTCCACACCTGGAAACGAACTGACTTCGGTCACTCCAATATCGTGGACGGAAGAACCACTTCCAATATCGACTATACCACACCCAAGTCTTTCTTTGAAGCGAAATTTAATTCTGCTTTTCGCACCACATCAGACCTAAACGGTCGGGCCACTATCTCATAGGCAGACACGCCGATAGACTCGATGCGCCTTCAAACGACTTCTGTAGGAGTTGCCAAGATGAAAAGGAAGAGGAAACCATACTCCACCTGCTCTGCAACTACCCGGCTCTAGCCGACCGTGGAACCGGTTTTTGGGCTCACCCTTTTTTGAAGAGTTAACCGAAATAGGTTCCGCTGACGTCAGGAACCTAGTTCGGTTCATCAGGAGCTCTAAATGGTTCCCGGATACATGAACCAATATTGCATATCTCGGTTCACAGAGAGTAATTAGGTAGACTCTCCTCTTTCACAGAGAGTAATTAGGTAGACCTCTAACGTAATCTAACCTATGATCTAGATGTGAGCTGCACTCTCAGAGCACCAGTTGTAACCGATTTTATGATAGAGATGTGCAAGGGAGATAGTCCAATTATAGTCTCCAAGGTAGCTGTTGGACAGGTCCTCATTGCTTATAGAGAGGCATGCATGGCGCTGTAGCTTGTTACCGTTGTCAATTGCAGACCTTCGTTTAAATTTTGGCCACCATACCAAGGTGGCGTAGGTAACAATCGGTTTTACAATCGTATTGTATAACCAGAAAATCATCTTCCGAAAAATTTTCGACAGGCCCACAGGGCTCGTGTAGCCTTACTTAGGGTAGAGTCAAGTTGAGCGTTCCAGTTAAGATTTTTGTCGAACGCATTGCCCAAGTATTTCCCCTCATTAGAGTAACAAATGACCGTGCATTGAATTGAATTGGAAAGGAACAAGAACAGCCTTGGCAGGGCTAATAGTGAGATTTTCGTTTGCGCACCAATCAGTAACCGTACACAGAGCTGATTTTATTAAAACAGCGACAGTCTAGTCGAACTTCTCTATAATAAAAATTGCAAGATCATCCGCACAGCCGACTGAGTATCCCATAACCAAGCTCACATAGTTTGTTTAAGAGGTTATCTACTACCAGAGAAGCAGCGACATTACACCGCTTTGTGAGCACCCCTTAGCTGCCCTAATGCACAAAGAGATGCTACCCAGAGTGGATACAATTTATCGCTCCTTTAGCATAGCATCCACCCACTTTACATAACAAGAATCAACAATGAACCTTGTTTCTGGTAAAAGGCTTTCTCTATCTTACTAACAAAATTATGTAAGACCTTTTGAATAGGTAAACTGAGTAAAGTGAAGGGGAAACGATTGTTTCAGTTTGCACCTGATGTGGAGGTCTAGCAGTCTCGCCATTGTCTTAAGTAGTAAAGAGGTAAGACTGATTGGTGTTTATGATCTAGGTACCACTACTTTCCTCCATGAGCGCAGTACGTAGCCCCAATTATGGCAGACTCCAAACAAATTGCAGTTCTAGAGAAGGGCTGAGGAGATACCATGGGCCCAAGGGCTTTCAAAGATTGAAATAAGGCCACTGCCCACCTATCCTTATCGTTGTCAAAAATTACGCCAGACAAGCTTGAGGCCCTACGGCTCAATGGAGATACTTCGTCACCAGCCACGTGGTGGACTTAGTCTGGTCCTAGTGTTAACCCATAACTGGTATTCCAGAGTTTCCCTTTGAGTTTCGGTTTAGGTGTCATCGTCCTTTCTGAGAAGCCCTACCCCATTTAAGGCGTCCTTGGCTAGTACCTTTTGAAAGCGAGCTGCCGCTGGCGAAGATTCTATGCTTTCACAGCGCCTTCTCCAGGACTCGCGTTTTCTTATTTTTGTTATTATATCCAGTGAGTGCGGACCTGTTGGAAGCAGTTAGCTCTATTAAATAGTCGTCTCTCTTGTCTTCACATTTCAGACAACTGATCGCTCCACCACGGTACCTCACCTCGGTGCTGTTATGGTAGGAGGAGACAAGCACATCATTTAGCTGGTTAGCCGCCACTTCTAGTTCGCCAATTGAGCTGATTGTGGTGACTAACATATCAGCTTTCGAGCTCACAGCAGCTCTAAAGGTATCCCAGTTGTTTTCCTGTGAATAAAAATACTAGATAAGATTTTCCTGAATTAGCGCCAGGGTTAACTCTTTTTCGGCAAAACTCCTGCACATTGTGGCTGATGCTCTTTTGGCATGGTGTAGGTTTGCCTGGAATACCTGGAATATGGTGCTCATGGAATTTCCAGGAATATTCCCAGAGGCTCCACCCGGAGAATGGGAAAGCTGTAGCCTACTGGGTACTGTAATGTCTTCTGTGACCGTAGGCCTACTAGTCTGATTACAGTTTGATGCGACAGGTATCAGGAGTCCACAAACCAAAGAAAAAGCAATGGCTGACGGCACTATTAACAGATAGATATGGGACACTACTGGATGAATGCCGAAGGGCTAGGAGAGGTGTCTCATAAGCAAACACTTGCGTTGAAACGTGGAATCAAGGTGAGGGAGGAAAAACTGGGTTGGTCCAGGTATTCCTCGCTGAGATGACAAGTGGTAGGTACAAAAAGGGACCCAAATAGAGTGTTCTGATACGACTAATCCCCAGAGAAGTGATTTTAGTGAGTAAAAATCTCACACTACCAGAAACATTCAGGTCTCCTGGTGTCTGTGAAAGACTTTTGCAGGCGAAACTGTGAGCCAAGCCTAACACTGTTGTGGCTCTGGCTATGGTATATTTCTTATTTAAAAAACATTAATTTTCCTCAAAACCAAGAACATTATGAAAGAATTTTAATATTTTCTAGTTATCCTGCCCCTTATTAAAACGGTTTTTAAAATTATTGATCAATTTTGAAAATCATTGGCTTCAAATGACCATAGCATGGGTAAAGACGGCATATCTACGCGCAGCTTTTCTCCTCATCCTGTGCGTCCAACACCGATATTATCTGCCTGACTGGGACTTAGCTGTATGCCGGGATTTTTGGCTCTGAACTATTTGGTCACGAATTTCAGGTATCTCGCAGGAATCGCCACCTATCCGTCCCGTGTTCTCCTTTCCGTGGTGTGGTCCTGTGTGCGATTAGGGAGTGGGGGGGGGGGGGGGGGTATCAGAGGTATCTAGTGCTCCGTCGGCGATATTTCCGACTCCCGCGATCTCGAACTCTTGTGCGTGGTCTTGAGACTTCCTACCAGAAGTTTATTTTCTTGGCTTTTGAATCGGTACATCACCCTGCACTCCTAGTTGTCATGTGTTTCGACACCGCCGACGAATCTCCTGCCCTACTCGGCGACTTCTACTTCAACTTCAAACGGGATGACTTCTCATCCATCGATGACTGGCTTTTTTCTTGTGATTAGCCGGGCGGGCTAGGAGAGTGCGACGTCGATCTGGATGTGGGCGCCTCTTACGATGTTCTCTACGCCGGTTTTTCCCGATGTGTTACTATTGGTATTTCTTGGTCGAGATCCCCACATTTGTTTCGTCTTTGCTTTGACGGTGCCTCTTGACACCTGAGGAACTTGAGGGGTAATGCTTGGAAGGGGTTTTCTGCCTCGGCCACCGGCTGCTCGTCTGCAGGAATCCTATGCCGAGCACTTGTCTAACATGAGAGCGCGCTGCGTAACGATTTCAAACAGTTCTGGAGGTTTATTAACTCGAAGCGCAATTGTGACGCTTATTCTTCCTCTTTGAAGTATCCCGATTGTGAGAGCGATGACTCTCTGACAATTACTAATTTATTCGCGGAATTTTTCCGAACTTTTTTCTGTGATTCCCACTGTAGTATCTCCACTTCTGATTTTACTCACTTGACGCGGCTCCCGCCTACTTCCCTTGAGTCTAAAGATTTAGTATTTCACGATGTACTTGTTGCTGAACACCTATTTAATTTGGCGGACGGCTTCTCGGGTGGTCCCGATGATATTCCTACTTGCTTCTTGAATGTTCTTCGTTATTTATTCAATCTGTTATTGCGTTTCGACAGTTTTCCCGAGCTTTGAAAGACTTTTGTTAATTCCTCTACATAAGAAAGTCAGTAACTCCGACGTTTCTAATTATCGACCGATTGCCAGCCTGTGCCACGCTTCGAAGGTCTTCGAGTCCCTCGTCAGCGATGTACTTCGATTTCACTGTAAGCCATTTTTGGGATCTTTCCAGCTTGACTTCCTCAAGGGGAGATGGACTCTTACGTATCTGGTCGTACACTAGGTTTACTATTTCGGGGAGCTCTTTCCGACCAAATTCTTGTCACTTCTGGGGTGCCTAAGGGTAGTATCCTTGGATCGCTTCTTTTTATCCTATATATTTATAATGTTTCGCTTCTCCTGTCTAGTGGTAATATTCTGTGTTGTACGGATGATACTAAGATTTTTCTCTTGAAGTCTGACTTGGCTGTATTCTGCGCCTGATGCTTACGCAACCGCCTTCCTTTAAATGCCGGAAAGTACTCCATTATGACCTTCTCCCGTAGACTACACCGTCAATGATGTTATCTTGGGTAGGGTGGATAAAGTGAAAAACCTAAGCGTGGTCCTCAACTCTCTTCCGAGGGTCATGTGGACTCGATCGTTCGTTGGGTTCGTTAAAAGATGGTCTAAGAAACTTAAGGATCTCTACCTAACTAAGCTTCTTTACTATACCTTTATTAGATCAATTTTGGAATACGGTAGCCCTGTGTGGGTTCTCTACTTCATCGTTCACGTCAACCGCGTCGAGACAGTGCAGCGCAAATTCCTTAGGTTTACTCTCCGTGGACTTCCGTGGATTGGTCCTTTGTTACTTCCCTCTTACGCTAATCGTTTGGGACTGATTTCTCTCGACTTAATTGACAACATTTCAAAACTAGTATTTTTTCGATTTATTGCGGGAACGATAAATTTAACTGAATTATTGGATACTTTTAAGATCTCCATTGCGCAACACTCCTTGAGGAATCGCGACTTCCTGTACGTCTCTGGTCATCGAGTTCTATATGGGATTCTCGAGCTCATCACGTCGATGTGTCACCTCTTCAAGCAAGACTTCTCCTAACAGAGCTCAAGATGATCTTCAAACTACTAATTGGATTGCATTATAGGTGTGTTGTCAAAAGCACCTTTTATCTCCTAAAATGAGCGCAGATTAATCTTCTTTTAGTACCATTTCAAGTAAATCTATAAGATCTTAAAGATCACTAACATTGGACTCGGTTTAGTATAAAAATTGGCACGACTGGTATATTCTTTTGCAACGCATGACTCTTTATATGATACTTTAGAAAATTTTGCATAGTTGCAAGCAAGAATAGTTACTGGTGGTGTAAGAAGAATCGTGCCTAAAATTTTAGAGCCACTTGCAATTATTGACATTAAATTGAATGCAGTTCTTTTAATACCCTATACCCTACAAGGGGTCACGAAACTAGATAGAGGTGTACGTTAGACTGGTGGAGCAGTAGGACTTTGGTTTGGCTATACCTTATCTTATATCTTTTGAATGTAGAATTCCATTTACATTTAACTATATGTGGAAAGTGTATCACAGTGGAACGGAGGTATGTACTTACTTCAATACGCAGCCAATTCAAAACATGGAGATTACTGTGGCCACCGTTATTTTGAGACTGCAACTGAATCAATGTTGGATTCATCCGAGAGTCCGGATGAGTACATTTTTGATCTAAGGCAGTCGATCGCACCTGATATCAGCAAGAGAAGTTATTACCTCCTGATAACATATGTATATCTACGTATATCAGTAAATATTTCGACAATTGAGTGGGAAACAAATTCTGCATTTTAAACCTCAGTTCACCTCGTGTTTTAGACGCTCGAAGATTGAATACAGAACTGGAGCGAGGATAATATGTGAGGATCATCGCATGAAATGTTCCTTCGGTAAGATACAGGCAGAACTGAAGGCTTTCATGGAGGCAGGTATTTATCTCCTAACCACAGGTCTAAATTGAAAGGTGATAGGCAAGTGACATCTATAGTTGTTACCATAAACGTTATCTCGACATAACCAGGTGCACATTTCTTGCGTCTCGGACAAAACGACATTTGCAGGAAAAAATAGATGAACTAGCAAGACTAAGAGTAAGTTCAAGAATATCGATCTTTCCTACCGATATTAATCAAAGAGTATTAAGAAAGAAAAATTGTTGGTTGCTGTAGGATGAACGGACCTTAACAGGTTGGGTATATCCACGGTATCCACAACACAACAGAAGCAGTTCTGGGAAAATTACCTACGAAAGGTTCTGCGGCAGCTATGGAGGCTGGCTTGTGCTGGCTGAAAGCGCTGTGGCAGTCCTGGAAGAAGGTGCCATTGACAAAATAATAACTAGCACTTCCTCAGTTGCGGCGGTGGCAGAGATTGTAGCCTCTAACGAGTTGGATATTTCCGCGGCACACGCACCAGTAGAAGATGCAGACCTGCCTTGCGAAGGGGTAGCAGCGGTTAGTGCGGGGGAGGTTACTTGTCCTGGCTCTGAACTAAAGCTTCATGGCCCGAAATCCGTCAATACCGTGGGTAGTGAAGGGATGAAGGTTATAATTAACGCATGGAAGGAACACTGGAGACGGTGGAACAACACAGATTCCTTCAGATACGCTAGGATTCCAATAGTGACCCAGGAAACAGAGGTTAGCGGCGACAGTGGGATAACTGGATACATAGTTGCCCCCACTAAGGGATACTGGGAAAGGTCGAAAAGGGACCCGTTTCTAAGTGGTCTGTTTTGACTAATCCCCAGAGAGGTATTCTTAGTAAGTAAGAATTTCACACTACCGGAGAGCACCTGCTGATCGGTGTCTTTTGGAAGAATTCACCACTTCCGCTTAAAAATTCATAAAAAATTATTTTTCTTATCGTCACATGGACAGATCGAGAGCATCGTCAACAGTGGCATAGACCACCAAGGAACTGTTGGGCAATTCAAACTCGGGACTAAAAACCTTCGGTACGTAAAGTAAATGGTGTCATCACCTTAAGATAAGATTTTCTGTGGAGAAAAAGTCGAGGCGGTATTTCACTTTCCTTACCATTGATCTTTAAGATACCTAACGCCTAAGCAGCATAGCAATTTATCCTGCCTTTGTTATGGTTAAATAACAGATCACTCCAAGTATTATGGCATATTGGGGCATTACTTTTCTTAAAGTTCAAATCACGTCCGATGTCGTGTTAATTGTCTCTTTATATAATTTTATAATGATTTCTAAAAATTTTCCAAAGGAAACTATAAGGGCACAAAGGGAGATAAAAAATTTCCTGAAATAATAATTGTAAAGTTTGAGAGGTACTGACCTAAACAAAAAGACGAGGCATGTATGTTACAATGACTCAAAGATGGCGCAGCGCATTCACAAGCAATTGATATGTTAACCAAAACTCTCCTAAAAACTAACTTAACGTGAAAACGTAATTTAATGACAACATTTATCAAAAATTTGGTCGTCGTTATCACGGTTTAAATATTTTAAATAACAATAAAATCTGCATTTTTAATAAATAATAGTTTTCAACCAAATACTAGATGTCGTTCTTCTTCGTTAAATTAATATTTAACGATTGTTCATTTCTTGTCAAATTTTATGCATGCACACAAGTAACATGGCCGCCATGCAAATAGAACCGAGTCACAAAAATCGGTGAGAAAGTGCCGCAAATTCCATACAGTTTTGATAAAAATAAAGTAATTTCCTCCCGGAAAATCAGAGTGAACACCTCAGTAAATAATTAGTGTTAAAGTTAAGTCAGTTAACTTGTGTTTTACGGATTTAAGTTGCGTAGGAAGAAGTTCCACCTCGAAGGTTTCTAGTTTCTTTTTTTCTTGTGTGTAAAATTTGTGAAAATTGGGATTAAACAGTGCTTCTAAGTTTAATAACCAATTGCTCTACGTTTTAAAAAGTTCATTGATATTTTCGGGTTGTAATAAAGCTTTTTTTTATGAGAAACAATGGTGACATTCTGGAGCAGAGATTGACGTTCATCACAATAGCGCTGTCATTGAGATTTTCTATTTCCTCAATCGTTTTTGGGAGGCACAGCTGCTTTTGTAATTACAACATTAAATAAAAATGGACCGGCACCTTGCAGAAATTGATTCGCAGGAGATAAAACAGGTGAGAAATTATCTTGCAGGTCAACTTTCTTCCGCAGTATTCATTTGCCAGTTGGAGAAAATGTCTTCCGAAACCTTTTCGAGTTCTGTGAATCGCCCATTGATTTCGTTTACAGATTTAACTCCCACATATTTTAATAATTTCAAGTTTTTCTTATTAAAACGGTGTAAAAATCGAAGTTTTGATTAAAGGTGACGTAAGCGACAGGTTTGTTGGAGAGATGATTTTGATTTTTGTCGCCATCTCATTCTATCTTGTTACCCTTAAATTGCAAATTTGACCGCTGCTCTTTGCCTGAATTGACATCTTCGCACACTCGTTCATTGCACGCAATTTTTCCACGGCTTCATACACGGGCAGTAAACATGTGCGAATGGAAATCGAGCGAAAAGATACGCATTTTGTCGTTTGGTGAAAATAATTAACATTTTTCGCTGCTTTTGAAGTTTTTTTGCGGTTACAAGGTTGCGGTTTGCGGCATGACGTTTTTCGGAACGTTTATTGGGAGCATCTGCAGAGAATTAGTTCAGATTGTGCACCTTTCCCGAACTCGTTGACTGGAAAGAGCTGGCAATAAAGGGAGTGGATTTATCAGCTGTTTGAATCAGAAAAATGATGATTCAACAAGATAAACCACTCAAACCCATAAAACAAAATACCTTACCTAGTTTTGTGTTATGAAAGCCGTCGGTCAATAAAAACTTGTTCCCCGTTGCGTATCTGCCATATCGCAATAAAACGACAAATCAAATTCATAGACGATACGCAACATTACACAGAAAACCCTTAAAAATGAATATAAATAAATTGAGACTATTTGTGGCCATAACTATTATATAAATACTGTCCTCCGTTGCCATCTATCTCTTGCAGCAATGTGTAAAGCTTTCCCGTGCTTAAAAGCATTGATCCTTAAGTAGGACTTGTATGCAGTTTTTATATAAGTAGTTACTATCCACGAAATAGTTCAAGATGACTGTATTAGAAAGGACTAAATCCCGCAATGAGTTCATTGATTTTAAAATTGTAGAAAGTGGAAGAAATTAGGGTGGCACAAATCCTAACAAGAATGACCTCTGCAGCTGGTCAAAGTGTCCTCAGACCTTACGCGAACGAATGTTCAATAGATTTAGTACCTAAAATATAATAATAAGCTACGGTCTAATTATTTAAATTTTTATATCAACACCGAAGAAACATCAAGCTGTTAAAGCTTAAGCGCCATAAAAGTGGAATTTTTTTTATACGATGTGGTCAAAACCTAGGATGCGAAACTTGAAAGTCGTGTTTTTGCATTGCTGCGAGCTAGACAACAGCCCAGAGGCGAAGTATATTATTTTAAATCTTAATAAAAGCCCACGGGGAGACCTGGTCTCGATCCCGGGGCCCACGGCATGGTGGTCGTGTGGCTTAACGAATTGATCCAACTCCGTCTCCCGGAAATATGTAAAGAGATTATATTATCACATTTGTAACTATGCTGCTTCTGGCCAGAAAGAAACTCCTTGAGGTTAACTACTAACTTGATCGCCTACACCTTGTTGACTGTTCACCAATATCTGACCGAATTATCATCGCTAGATTTGAAACCAAATTGTGAACTTGGCAAAATCTTTGATAATGCGATTACAGCATTCTTGAGGTTGTACCTAGATAGTTCTCTTATCGAGCTAATGGAGCTTATGCTCATAAATAGAATGGTTAACCCCAGGTTCTATTTAATCTCTAACGGAAGTGTACACGATTTTTAATACTGCCAGAATATGCCGCTCAATTCTGAATGAAATTGCTGAATGCCCTAACGTATTGTGGTATAGCGATATTCCGGGCAACTGTAGAGCCAATGAGCTAGCGAGAATCGACACTACTATACTAGACCCAGACATAACTTACTCGCTTGATAAGCTGAATATTAAACAAGCATTCTTTAAGATTACTAATGATCAACGGGAGTACACCGGCAGGTCTCGCCGATATTTGACCTAAGGTGGTGTGGAGAACTAATCTCGCGTAAGCGTAATATTATCAGCGCTGTCGTGGTTGTCATTTGATCCATTCCCTTATAGGACATGCTGACCAAAATGATTTTTTTAAATAAAATCGTGTCATTTAAATCAATCAAGTCAAGTTTGTGTAACAAAAACAGAAACCAGCC
This sequence comes from Leptarthrus brevirostris, assembly GCA_964036015.1. Classification (NCBI taxonomy): domain Eukaryota; kingdom Metazoa; phylum Arthropoda; class Insecta; order Diptera; family Asilidae; genus Leptarthrus; species Leptarthrus brevirostris. Next base: position 135,659,437 of record OZ038372.1, on the reverse strand, counting down.
AAAAATGTCAAGGGGCTTCCACCGACATAAACTACGGTGCACCTACAAGCAATGTTTACCTATACCTAAGTAGGGGTTCGGAAATTCCTCCAAAAGAAGAAGATGCTGTATCTCTAGTTTGTTTTAACTTATTGTTTAGCATATTGCGCTAGGCGAATTTCATGCAATTCGCAACAACGATTACAAGTGGACCTACAATTTAAAGTGGATTCCGAACCATTCAGATTACTTTGCAAGCGCCCGTGGCCATTTTATCGTGTCTGTTGTCAACACAAAACAAATATGGGTCGCCGCCGGGTGGATTCGAACTGGGACCCGACTAGATAGGTAGGTCGACACGTTATCACTTCCTCCACCGACGACTTTTAACAAAGCAGTGTATAAAATTTGTAATAAAGGAGTAATGGGCATAGCAGCGAGAAAAACATGTAAGACAAGAATGGATCGCAATCAGGAAGACGACGCAGACATCAGTACCGCAGGCGCAGGTAAGTTATCTTAACTTTAACTCCTCTTGGAAACTTATCAGCACATTTATTTTCAAGAACATTAGGTACCGGCCTACTGTTATGTAGGCGTAATTTTTTTTAATTTGTTCTAGGACTAAATGAAAATGTTTCTACTAGTACCTCGTCTCGTTTCTGCACGCCGAACACGAAGAGTTATTGTCCAGCAATGCCGAAAAATCGACTGAAAGGAGATTAGACGCAATCTCAGTGAAGTTCGATCTCTTATAGTCAAAAACATGCTGTTCGAAATCGGATAACTGATCAGAAGCTAAGTCGACTATAGTGTTAGTCGAATCAGAAAAAACACAAGATCCAACTGCCTTCACATAGAGTTTTTTAGATTACTCATTTGGTGCAAACCAGAGGAAGCAATGGTGTCAAGAAATTTAGAAACCATAGATGTGGGATAATATGAGAGAAGGAAGTCATCGTCAGAAGAAGAATTTCATCTTCAGGGTTCGTCATATTATGGATGAAGTCTAAACTAAGGGTTAAAATATCGTAAAGACTGCGCCCTTCATTATCAACAAAGTTTGTCAGGTTAGGGGGAATATAGCAACAGAGCAAGAAAAGGCAGGAATATCAACTAAGCTGCAGTTAAAGTTTGATCTGCAAGCAACCAGTACACCACCACCCCGACACAGAGATTCAGAATGTCTGTCCCTACAAAAAATCTGAAAGGAGTCATGAAGAACTTCTTTTTTTTTAATATATATATATATAATGTTGCCAAAGCTCATGGGATGCCCTATGATTTTAAAGCACATCCTTGGCAGAAATGAATTAGGAATGAGAAAATGCATCAATCAATGCATCTCTGCATCACTAAAACCATGATAACATCGTAGCAGCAGGCAAGGGGTGCCTGAAATAGATGGTTTGTTTTAGTCCTTAGTCCCCTTACATTCTGATAAAAAAGGGGCAGCGTACTTAGTATTTTGGAGCATTCGTTATTGCTCCGTCATGGGTACCGTTAGTAAATCTGCCTCGAGACACAAATTCGTGTGCGATGAAATTCTTAGACCAGAAGTCCGGAGAAGAAATCTCGAAAAGAGCCGGGGAAGTCTTCAACTTGAAAGACGATACATATCACATAATTTAGAATATAACAAGTTCAAACAATTGATAAATATGTTGAGTTTGGTTACGTTCCACCCAGTCGATTTGATATAGCTGACAAACTGCTCGATGATATATACAAGGAAGAACAAAACAAGTGTTAATGTGATTTAGAGAACAAAGCAGTGTGCTTGTCAATTAATGGGTGGTCTCTATTGTTTCCACATGTGTCTCATCGAACGATAGTAAAACTATCCTTTTTGGTATCATAGATATTACCGACCATCATCAACCTGCCGACTTTTTAGAAACTGTGGCAATTGCAAGTAGACAAAAAGCGGAACAAATGTTTAACTGCAAAGTAAAAAATGTGTTGTGTCAGATAACGCAGCCAATATAGCAAAAATGAGTAGGCAGCTTCAAGACGCAAACACTGATAATGATGATGGCGTAATGTACTTACGTATGGATGTTCTGCGCATATCCTTAACTGGCTGGCTAAAAATTTAGAAATTTCAGAAGCTGTAACGCACGTTCTGAAAGTTATCAAGGACTTCAGAAACAATCATTTTGCTGAATAATACTACAAGAAGTAAGATAGAATATAATGTGTGATTCATTAAAGAGCTATATTAAAAACGGAGACCGAGTTGTATCAATTGGTTGAGCGGCATGTCCACCATTCCACGGTTCCCGGATTAAGGACCAGATCTCTCCGTTGGCTTATAAAATTAATTAAAAAATACACTCCGTCCCTAGACTGTTGTCCAGCTCGCAGCAATGCAAAAACAAGACATTCAAATTTCCTTACTCCCCTTACCCTAATTCCCTTCCGGTAAAAGCCAAGCTAACGCATCAAAGGGTTGACTTTGGTCATATCGTAAAAAAACCGGCCGATATTGATGCAAATAGCCTATGGAAATAAAGATGAGAAAAACATATATATCAGGAACCTCGTTCAATATCTTAATATAAAAAGAAATGCTGAAGATCTTGTTGCACGACTGGAGCCAACAGCTAAAGCTTCGGACAAGGTTCAACGTAAAGATTGTAATATCTCGGACTGCGTACTTATTTGAAAAAACAACTAGAGGACGTTTGAATATGAATCAAATGAAAATTGTCATGAGCCGTTACCGCCAAGCCATGATACCAGCACATTATCTAGCTTATTTGGTAAATTCGAAACTGTCCGAAGAAAGATTGACAGTAAATGAAAGCGAAGCAGTCTTACAATTTTTGCAGGAAAATTATAGCGAGGCTGGAATCATTTTGATGAATAATAAAAAAAAATTAAAAATATGAAAAACTTGTTTTACTTCCACAAATAAGGAGAAATAATTTCTGTGAGATGGGCTCAACAAAAATGATAAAGGTTTCGACCGAAAGTGCAAGCTGGTCATCATCAGCGTGGTATATGCACTTACCACGGAAACGCAACTCTTATAAGTACTCAGTTTTAAATCGACCTACGAAATACTTATGAAGAGGATTTTTAGTCCATCAATTTCATAAAATACCAATACTGGTAAAATATTGTTTAATCGGAAAGTTTTCTTTGGCGGAAGTGCTTCATATTTTTCATTTTTAAATAAATGACTTCCACCGAGTGTTTGTCAAAAGGAAACTTTTTGATTGATGAATAATATTATTTATTTAAATGCAAGTGTTGGGCCTTTAACTGGAGTATTAGTCAATGAACAAATTATACAGAAACCGCCTCTGTTGATTAGTGGTTAGCAATATACTATATAATATGAAAAAGAGAAGATTTGGAAATAATTAAACAACTGCTCACCACAATTCCTTCCTCTGTAGGGGTGGAACAATTATATTTAGCGTTCAAGTTAGAGTTGTTTTTATATTTTTGTGATTCTTTGCGACTTATTATCAATGGATATCACAGGTCAACATGGTTTAGTTGTTGGAAAGCTAAGGGTCAATTCCGAAGTAATTTGCTGCGTAGAATCCTAATCCGGGGTCAGAATTGGCCCATCACGTCAGGATTTTGAGATATTTGAGGTTATGTACCCGAAAAAGGGCGTTTTTTCCTACTTTTGAGGTTATGTACAGGGTGCAAAAAAATTTTGTGGTCTGTCTCTCCAGTTACATCATTTACTACCACTCTCACCCTTTAATTTAAGAGTTTAAGGGATCAATGACGACTTTTTTTCGCAAAGTTATGGCTATTCGAAGTTACGCAATATATCCCTTCGACGTCATTACCATTTGCATTAAGTATTTGCATTAATGACGCCGAAGGGATATATTTCGTAATTTCGAATAGCCATAACTTTGCGAAAAAAAGTCGTAATTGATAGCATTTGCATTAAGCATTTGCATTAATGACGTCGAAGGGATATATTTCGTAATTTCGAATAGCCATAACTTTGCGAAAAAAAGTCGTAATTGATCACTTGAACTCTTAAATTAAAGGGTAAGAGTGGTACTAAATGATGTAACTGTAGAGACAGACCACAAAATTGCACCCTGTACATAACCTCAAAAGCAGGAAAAAACGCCGTTTTTCGGGTGCATAACCTCAAATATCTCATCCTGACGTGATGGGCCAACGGATGGGATTACCGGAACTATAGAGACAGAGAAATGGATTAAGAAGTTGAGTGAAGGAAGTGTCGATGTATGCCTTGTTTGAAAGATTCGGGCTCATATGATGAGGGAAAAACAGAAGATGGTGGTTCAAAGTATAGAGAGTATAGGGGTGGGAGCGACTTGAAGCTCTTGTACCGCGCGTTGTAATGTGTCGGCAAGAAATCAGGCTAGCAATTTCATTAGAACAACGATCGTGGAAATTGCGATAGAAGAGTGAGAGACAACCGACATTCCGTTGATGTTCTAGATTAGAGAGTCATTGCTCTCAAAGATTAAGGGATCGCCAATAAGTTTGGACTTTGTCTAACGCCGACAATGCGGTGTGGTGTGCAAAGCAGGGCTTAAGGTCAATTCTGCTGAAACCAAACTATAGAGTTTGGACTCCAGGGGATTGGATAAAATTTATGTTAAGGAGCAGGACATAGAGCGTATTATCTCGTAAGCATAGCTCGCATAACATAGTCATCGGCGAATTAAGTAATAACGTGTTGGCCTTCCATTCAACATAAAAAGGCCATTGTAGGTCCACTTGCAATTGTTATCTCGAATCGGGTGAAGTTCTTTTCTCACCCCATGCCCCACTAACGGTTACGAAAACTAGAAAGAGAGAGAGAGAGACACTCTGTATAGAACATAAAACCTGTTCTCTATTACGGCTATTCAACATATAAAATGCCCTGCCAAGTAAGAAACTCTAAGCTAGAAGCCTTTGTCAATTGGTTTTTTCGGAACATCCTAAACGTCCAGAGGCCATTATCAACCAAGGTCTACATATACTATCCTGTCAAAATGGGATAGGCATCAATGTTCGAAAAAGAAAGTTTTAATGATAGATCACACGATAAGAACATCGCACTACAGGCTCTGGATTGGAAACCGGGCGCAATTAAATAGAGACGAGAAAACCGTGAGACACATGAAGAAGATCCATAGGGTTTGAGGGTACCTAAGAGGGATAGATGTATTTTCATTCTTGATCAAGATAAGGTTTTTTTGACAACTTCAACAGGAAAGCTATATCCTCATTTGCTGAATTGTTTGTGCTATAAAGGCTAAATAATTGTAGAAATTCTTTAACAGTTTAAAAATAACTTTACATTCAAAAGAAATCAATATGCTTAATATAACTACATAAAAAAATGGATTTCTTGGCAAAATCTAAATTGTTTCAATATTTTGCTACCCAAGGAATAACGTCATCTAATTCATCTAAAAAGGAGCAAAACTTGTGAGTCATTACAGACAATCGCGTGTCTGGTCTGAAGGATAATTTCCTTGTTGTTAAAATGGAATTAACATAGCTGGGTATTAAATATATACATACAACAGGTTAAGCAAAAATAATTATTCTACATAAACAGCATTGTTGTACAAAAATAAAAAAAACATTAGAACTCACAAAATAAAATAGAAGTCATTAAAATGTTAAGAAAATGTAAGAGTACAGCACCCTTGATAAAAATGATTATTTTGTATTAAATGAAAACTCGTACACATTAACGTATAGATGTAAACACGCAGTTCAGTAGAAGAGGTTATTTAGAGTAAGCTTTATGTTGTATGGTTCTGGGTGGCTTTATTATATTTGAAGAAGCTCAATCGAAACATATTGTGTAAAAAGACTAAAAGCACAATTGATAATATGATTGTCCAATCCAGTGTTTATCAAATAGTTGTTGCCTCTCTCTAGTTCCTGTAACCCCTTGTGAGGCATGGGGCGGAAGAAGAACTTTACCCGATTCGAGACAATGATTGCAAGTGGACCTACAATTTAAAGTGGATTCCGAACCACTGACCTTTTCTCTGCAACCCACATAGTCTTTTTCTTTTTATCGTAATCTGTTGTAAGTAGAAAACAACCATGGGTCGTCGCCGGTCGGATTCGAACCTGGGACCTCCGAATTGGTACTCCACCGATCACTCAGCCTCAACCTAAGTGAAAACTTCAATTAAGAAAGTTTGGTAGTATTTTCTTTCTGCTATTATCACCTTTTCTGTAAAATTAAAGCATCTGCAGAGAAATAAATAACTGCTGCAATTGAGGCCGTTTTTTTGCAGCAAAATCCAACTTTCGATTCGTGGTTATTAAGAATGATGGTTGCCAGCTTCAACGATAGATAATGTAAATGACTTGTTTTCAGTAAATACTAGTATGTATAAAAATAAAAGTGGTCAATCGATGATCAATCCTATGCAATAATAAAAACGAGTAAATTCAACATTTGGGGGGCAGTATTGATGATGACTTTGAAATCATATTTTTCGCATATTTCGTGACTGGAGGGTGGTCAATCAAAATTACTGCTGGTCAGTAGTGGTCAATCGAATCGACTATTTTAATTTAGAATTATCAAATTTTGAGGGGCCAACTTCACATAGCTTATAATCTACAATCACATTTTCATTAGAAATAGCTAGAGAATAAATAACCGAAGATACAAATGAATGCAGCACGGAGCCTTGTACTTCTTATATTTCGTAAAGTTCTGCTTACAAAGATTCATCTTTCAGGCTAAAAGATTTTAACTAAAAGATCATATTTTATAAAAACTCGCCGCTTCTCTCCCCGCATTTGTATAGTAGTACATAAAAGTACATACAGTACGAAGCCGAATTTTTCTGAATAAAGTACACGATAAGTCCAAATAGTCACTTCCATATATAAATATTTTTGAGTGATTTGATCTAGAAATCAGCTCTGCTCACGGTCATCCATGTCATCGAAATTTGCGCTCTTATCAACATCAACAAAGGACTGAAAGGTGCTAATATAACTGTCATCTTTGACAGTCAAGCGGGCCTCAAGGCTCTATACTCCTGGAGTTTTTCCTCGAGTCTTACTAAGGAGTGCATCGACACCCTCCAAAATCCTAGCTGCTCATCATAGCAGGGTCACGCTCTGATGGCTACCTGATTGCTCGGGTGTTGAGGGTACTGAGATCGCTGAAGGGTTTATCTTCTTGGTGCCAAGGCCCTGAACCTTATTGCATCCTCAGTTGTTCGGCGGTTTAGAACTGTCATAGAAGATTGGGCTAGAAGTCAAAAGTTGCTATACTAGAGAAATGTCCCCGGACTTACTCAGGCTAGGGCGTTTGTTAGACCCTATGCTTACAATTATATTACCGACTTAAATAAGGCGGATCTCAGGTTGCTATTACGCTACCTGTCTGGCCGCAATGGGCTAACTTATCATTATCACCAAATAGGTCTGCCTAGTGAGGCGGAGTGTCGGCTCTGATGATGAAACCACAATGCACATTCTGTGCTTTTGTCCTGTCTTGGCATGGCCTAGAAGGATAATCTTCAGTCGAGATTTTCTGTTAAAGACTTCCCTCAGGAAGAGGGTGGCTGAGCGTCTTTTATAGTAGTAGGGGTTCTGGCACAAAAGGCCTTCTTTGTCGTAGTCCCACCATATGGGTAATCTATATTAATAATAAAACCTGCAGAAGTTTCCTCAGTGGAGGTTAATTGCTGAATCCATTGCCAAGTTATAAGAGTATCCGAGGAAGTTATATAATATAATTTGGCGATGGTATTTTATATGTCATGTATTTGACAATAACACAATTAATTTTTAGATAATTTCAGATTTATTTTTTTTAAATAGCAAAACATACAGAATTCTATTAAAAAATATGACGAAAGTGGTTTCCTTCCTCGTCAATACATAACTCTGCTCCACAATAAAAACAATGCCTTTACTAAACAAAATCTTAGAATTATTTCTAATGTTATTGCAAGTGTTTTGTATCCTATTTCACAGATTTTGTCTAGAGCTAATAACTGAACTATAAACTACATCTTTTAAATAGTTCTTCAAATAAAAATCAAGATGGGTAAGGTGAGGTGATTGTGGAGATCAAGAGTTTGGTCCAGAACGGACTTGTCCATCGTGTAAAACGGTACCACACTGTCTGGATTTAAAAAATAAGCCAAGCCCTCTTTTGGACCCAAAAAAAGGGGCGCGGCATCAGATTTTTGGGACATCGACCCCTGGTCTATTTGTAGGTTATCAAACTCTAAATATGTGCCAAATTTTAAATTCCTAGTTTTAATAGTGTAGAAGAAGTTATAAACTAGACGGACGAACATCGAAATCCCATCATTATTGTTCCGCTTTTAATTTTATGGTACGGAACTATAAAAACAGAGGTTTTTTTTATAATTCTTGCTAAGAATTTAAAACTAAATTTATAAATTTACAACTGTGCCTATTTTTGTCTCGACAATTCAATTATTTCAAGAAGAGTTTCCACAATTTTAATTAGTAATGTACTGGTACGCCAAATTAACTCTGTGAATGTCATGTCTAACTTTAAAGATTAAATTCAAAATCAACAGTGTTAATCAGGTATTAGAAATTTTTTCAGATAATTCGCTAAACGTACGCTTAGATCAACACACACCTGGGCCGTGAATTATAAATCCTCCTACTGAATAAATGTAATAATTACCCTCAATTTCAAAATATTAACTTTTTCTTTTCTATGGAACAGTATTGATTCGCATCACTGGATATTTTTGTTAGTGGGTGAATAAATGCGATGAGTATTAGTGAAATTGAAAATGAGTTAAGTCCGAAGATTATTGTTTTTAGGTAGAAAATTTTGGCGCAATTATGTAAGTACTTAATAAAATGTCAATAGAAGAGAAAATTAGAGAACAATTTATTACTTCCTCTTTCAATTTATGTTTTACTTACATTTATGCATATCCGGATATCATTATGCCCAATAACTCATACGTCAATAGAACTTAGTTCAGTTTTAGATTCAATAAAATATTTCCGCTCATATTTGCTACGTATGTATTTGGACAGTTCTGGCTCTGATGATGAAATCACTGTTTTATCTTTAGTGGCACGAAAATTGTAGGCATGGGGAAGCTTCCGAACATATGTAGACATAGCACACTTTTGTGCTTAACATATTCGTTATCAAGCAATTGAATTAAAACCCATATCTCGCACATAAATTTATTATAAAAAGCAATTAAAGCGTGACAATCAACTTATCCTCAAATGAGTTATGGTCAAGACGAAGTCGCATAAATTTTAATCTGTTTTGGAACAGAACGAACTACTGCAGCGCTTTCAGCGAACTTATTCATCATTAACATGAGCAAAGTATGAAAACGGGAAACACACTTAATTGCAGTAACAATGAACTTGACCAGACTATAATGGTCCATCGTCCATCCATTGTAATTGGGGAGGTAAACCCATACAGCACAAGATCACGAAGAGCCAAGTTTCCTCATCCGCATCAGCAGCTCTTACCTAATTGCTAAATCGAGCATTGAGCTTTTCTGAATCAATTCTTGCTGTATGAAGACGGTGCGCCGAGGTAATAATTGGGTTGATTTTTATCATATGCCGGTAAATATGAATGCCCGAATAATTTTTTTTTAATAGGTTCAGATTGATTTCTACTTCTTGACGGTAAGTAAGTGAGTAACTGAATACAGTGGGTGGCGAAATAGCATGCGAACTAGATGAATTTTGATGAACGGTCACTTGTAGGTTTCCATGTGCAAACACTTCTGAATGCTTTGTGTTTGCTTACGGCAGGCACCAATAAATTAGTAATTGTAATTTTCACTGTAAATATGGTTGCGGTTGCGATTGGTTTCTTGTCATAAAAGTTGATAAAAGGAAAGTTTAAATCTTACTGCCATTGCCAGACTGTAAAAAAGAAAACAAAATTCAAGGTACAATGGATTATGTTGATACCTGCCTACGCAAGAATTATTGATTTGCTCATTGATTTGTAAACATAAATTCAATTTGCCGTAAATATTTTGAAGTTATCGCTCAAATTGACTGATCTTTTACTTGAAGTTGAGTTTTTCATGTAATTTTATACGCAGTGTTTAAATTTTGTTTTTGTTTAATTTTTTGTATTTAATATCGGTGACAGACTTTTAGAGTAATGTGCTTAATATTTTGTGAACCATTTTTAACACTTCCACTAGTACCTACATAAATAGAAACGAAAAAGCATACAATTATTGAAGGCATTTCGGCAAATTTGATTATAGCATAGCAGGATTAGTCGAAAATCAAAGTTTTCAAATATAAACGGCAGTCTTCTTGTTATAAAAAAAGAAATATGGTAAGTCCGGGAGATTCGGTGCATGTTTACAGTGTTCCGTAGCAACTAGGCACCATTATAGTTTACATGATGATATTTTTGGACAAATCATTTTGTTAGAGTCGGTAGTTTTAGCTTTTAGAGAGTAAAATATGTACATTATGGATAAATTTTGCTCGCTATCTGGAAAAATATATAAACCACATTTGTTTTATACCGAAACCATAGTTCTTCATTTTTTACCTTATTTATTATATTTTTTCATGCTATCATATAAATTGCCTATTATATTTTACAAATTCTGCTCCAAATGTCTTGTGCACGGTTCTTAAGGGTGGGGGGGGGGGGGGGGGGTTAATTTTCAATATTTATATAAATTTATTTTTAAGTTAAGAACATAATAGTACAACATGTCAAGAATCTTCTGTTAAATTTTTGAGTAAAAATATTGTGAATTGAGCGACTGACAGGATATAAAAAGATACTTTGCGTTGAACTCATTACTGGAACTTATGTTGACAAAAAACCAAAAAGATTTCGTTAGTTTATGAGTTTCTCGAGGTAACAACGTCGAGATTTTGTTTATTTTATTGATTTTTCAATTTTTAGAAGTAAAAAAAGGATTTTTTGAATATATGAAAATTTATTGATAAAAATCGGCGAAGTTGTTGTTGTAAAATTAAGTATAATAATAAAAAGTACAAAATCTCGACGTTGTTACCTCGTAATTTATGTATAAAAGAAGTGTGCAAAATTTGAGAAGGATCGGATGAGTAGTTTTTGAGTTACAGTGATCACCGACTTTGAAAAACTAAATCTGTGAAAAACGCGTTTAAAGTTTTAACACTGCTCTTTTGTATATGGGATGTATCGAACGGAGGGAGACCTGAGGCACTGTAACTCCGGCAGTTTTGCTCCAATCGACCTCAAAATTTAACTAGATACTCTTGAAGAGTTGTACTATCAAATAAAAAAATGCAAAAAAAATGTTAATACCCTACCCCTCCTTTAAGCTCATTATTCACCTACCCATCAGAAAGATATAGAAATTCATGGTAATGATGATTTGAATTTGAAACAGATGAACAATATTTGAAAAAGTTGAAGTTGATTTTGATGTAGTTGCCCTTGATTTTGATTTGGTTGTAGTTTTCTTTGAAATGGTTACATTCGAAGTGTAAATGCTATATTTAAAAATAAAGTGAGTCGACAGAATCTAGATAATTGTACAGGGTGGGCCATCTAAATGGGACCCATTTGCTTTGAAATAAAAATCTAAAGAAAAGACGAATCGATTTTTTCTTTGCACAGACTTTTATTTTAGTGTAGTGTAGTTAGTGTAGTTGAGCCAGAGTACGTGGCTTATCAACGTACACTTTGGATTTCAAATATCCCCACAAGTAGAAGTCTGGCGGTGTTAAATCGGGCGAACGCGGTGACCAGTCAAAATAGCCATTTTTGGATATCAAGCGACTAAGGAAAAAGGATTTCAACAAATTGATCGTATCGGTCAAAGTATGGCATGACGAACCATCTTGTTGAAACCAGAAATTCTGCATGCTGTTCCTATGCACAATTGGCATCAAGAAATCTGTTATCATGGCTCGATAAGGAGGCTGGTTCTTAAGATGTGCCAAGTTGTGCAGATCGACGACGGCTCGAGGTCTTAGGAGATTTTGCAAAACTGGCCTGTACAGCCGCCACATTTTCGTCAGAACGTGAAGGGCGCGGTCTATTCGGACGTTTAGCGTTCTTTTTGTACAAACGCTTTATAGTATTTTTTGCGGAAGCACTTTTCACTTTATTCTATCTCCGGAACGCACGTTGAGTGGCCACGATTGAGAGAGTATTTTGAATATATAGCTCAACGATTTCAGCGCCTTCAACTGAACACCTTTGTCCTTATGTCCAAAGCCTTGCAGTGGGAGGTCGACTTTAACCTTAATCTTTATGTTAATCTCGACCACAACTCCGATTTTTAGGATCTCAATCTGAACTTCGCCCCCTTCACTTTCTAGATACTTCTTACCGCCAATTCTTATCATCCCTATTCCTAGTTAGTCCCTCAAAACTCTTCATCAGCTTCCCACTCACCCTTCAATGCATAAAACTACGCTAATAAGCTGCATAAATCAAGGATAATTTACTTTTATTAAAAATCTCTGTGCAAAGTGAAACAATAAAACGTTTTTGTCTGAAACTGTTGGTTGTGTCGTTTTTACTTTATATGGCTATAAGTATACTATTTTTGCATAAAAAAAATGTATTTCATTTTGCTCGTTTCTCCTCTTAGCCTGTCATATGGCACACTTTTATCCTAAAGGTAGAGAAATCCTCTCATCCCCGAATAGCTTACTCTATTAGAGCCAACAAATAGGTGATTCATAAAAACATTAAAGGTATTCGAAGATGACATACTGTAATTAATGCAAAATTTTGTGATTATAATTAATATCAATTAATCTTTTCAACTAAATAAATTGTTCGCCTTTCCTATGTCCGCATTTTACTAATGAACGTCTTAAAAACACCTGCTTTTTTGCTCTAGTTATTATTTCGGAAATTTCAAGGTAAATACTTATGTCATTCGGCACATCCCTAAAATTTAAAACTCTGTACAAATAACAAACTTTAAATCTTGAAATATTTGTAAAATTCTGCTTGTGGGATCAAAACCAGATACAACTTCAATGTCATCATGGCACCATACGAAACTTGTACACCCACTTACGATCCTATACAAATATGTAACTCACGCCCAAATTGGTAGGTAGACAGTACTATTATTAACCGCAGACCAAAATGATTAATTTTTTTATTTCTACTGTTACCAAATAAGTACTTTAACTTAAAACCAATTAAATGCAAAGAAATTGATAATTCAAAACTCTTGTGGACTAGACGTTGGGAAAAGGTGCCACCAATGTGTTTTAGTGCCTATCTGATGATAATTTTTAGATTTCCACCATTCTTCCGAGCGAAAGTAAAGTCAGGAAAAATTTTAATAAAAAAAATTCTCAGCAGCATTTGTGTGTAAGTTTGTCGTAGGAGTTACATGATTGACAAGTAAAACGCCTTCTGTAGCCGCAAACTCTAGTTATAACGTAATTCGCTCACCACTACCACATAAGTCGGCAGTCACCTGTTGCTTTTTTTCTAGTTTCCGTCGCCCATTTCTGCTTAGTAAAATAAAGAAAAGATTCGTGGCTCAGTTTTCTTCAAAATTCATGTAATCTTGGGTCAAGATAAAGAGGTTAAATTCATAAATTATTTCCTTTTACATTTTGACTCTAGTTTCACGAAAGTCGTTAAAATAAAAGCATTCAAATCAATTTCATCCCACGGCTTCAGTACAAGTCACGAATTAGTCATTATGATTAAAATATTAAATTCAACCAATCGGTTATACTTTGATTAGTAGTGATCTTTTATTGCTACTTTTATCTTTTAATTAGCAAAAATGCATCTAATAGCATTTAACTGTTGAAAGGTAACCATGTTCGATAAAGTTGGAGTTATAACCCATTGTGACCCTTCTTTTGTTTAGTTTAGTAAAATGATATCGGTAGAAATTTGGGAATTACGCGATTTACTACTCTCAGTCCAAAAAGTTTCGGAAATAATACCAAAAAAATTCGAGAAATGAGTAGTTGCTTTACCTAAATATAAAGTTTACATCTTCCATAGTCATTGAAAGCTGTTAGAAAATTCGTCGTCTTACACACATTCACGAATAACTTTTTCAGTTTCAGAACTAAGGAAAAGTCCCAGAGGGCCGAATTTGGCAAGTAGTTTGGATGTTGATACTCCTGGGCTTGTTTTTGAGCAAAATATTGTGTCACGATATAGCTTATGAGCGGGGGTGTCAATATGGTGTAAAAGAATTTTTGAATCTTTGACCGTTCATAATTCTCGAATTTGGCTATACATAATTCTAAAATTTCTAGGTAGAAACCGGGGAATATTGTGATGCTTGGCAGGCGAATTATTTGTCTATTTCCGACATTTGTTTTTAATTTTATTAATAGGTAACATGTCTCCGTACCAATCCGGAGGTCTCAGGTTCGAATCCCACCAACAGTAGCCAGTGATTATTTCCTGCTGACAACAGATTACGATTAAAAGGCCAATGGGTTGCAGAGAAAATGTCAGTGCTACGAAATTAACTTTAAATTGTAGCTGGTATTAAATAGAGCTCTCAGTTGGAATTGGATAACCCGAAAACCCGGGTACCCACCCGACCGGGTAGCCATCGATTCCTACCAAAAATTCGGTTCCAATCGGGTACCCGGTTCCAGGCGAGTACCCGGTTCCAAATAGGAATCGATTCCATCAATGGAACCGGTTCCACTGTGAGAATCGAATCCGCCACCGGGAATCGATTCCGTCGTATGAACTGGTTAATAAGAATGAGTAAAATTGTAAGGCAAACATTTTCACTAATAGTAGGGAGAATAAGGAATTTTAAATTTTTATTAATAAATCTTAAGTCGTATTTTGTAATTTCACTACAAAAAAATCTGTAATTTCCAAAGAAACTAGACATTTCCTTAGTGAAATGCAATATTTCCTCTGTTGGCCTTGAAACTGAATCTGTACTGCACGATTTCAAGAGGAACCGATTCCTGTGACGGAATCGATTCTGGCGTTGGAACCGACTCTTATAATGGAACCGATTCGCCCTTGGAACCGTATACCGGAGTAGTAACCGTGTTCCCGAGTAGGAACCGGGTAACCGCGAGTCGGGTTTCTGAGAGCTCTAGTATTAAATGAACCAGCTTATCTGGACACCTTAATATCTCCTACATGTTTAGGTTAGAATTAGATGCCTTACGTCCTTAAGATTTTGTTTTGCGATCGTCGTCCTACATGTTTAAACAATTCGATAAAAATCGTTTATTTCAAAGCATTTATACTTAAATAAAAAAGTGAATTAATGCCAGTCATTTACATTGTTACTCAGAATTTTAATAATACCACTAAGGATCGATTCCATATAGTGCTCTGAACAACGTTATCCTTCAAATAATGGCTGACTGGACGAAAAATGTGCAGAAGCGCCGCAAAGCATGAACTATGTGTGCTCTTTAAGTGAGCCCTGAGATATCAGCACTGTTGCTGATTCTCCGTTCCAAAGTTTTTTTTTATGGAAAAGCCTCTATCCCACTTGGATGAAATAACAGAATATTTTCGGTAATCCCACTAAAGGGTAAAGCTACCAAATTCCTCCCAATGGGGATAAATTCGTTCCGAAGATCGTATAGAAGAATCTAAGTAATTTTGGGACGTGCGTGATTAGGGGATAGTAATCGAACTTTTTATATTGTTTTTATTATTTAGAAAGAACTATAAAGCAACGTATGAATTATATGACTTATTATAAAGAGAACAACATTCTTAAAAAATTGGAACTTGAAAATTAAATTTTTTTTTGAAAACACTTGGTTAGTTGTCACATAATGATTGGGGGGGCCGAATATTTATATATTGGGTGAAGGAGATGAGATATCGAATTTAACTAACTAAAGTAAACAAATAACAAATTGTACATGGTATCTATTGAAAGAAATCAATAAAGTTGCACCAAATATGAAAACAGAAAATAAAGTATGTTGTCACTTTGACATCAACCATTAACTTGTCATTTCCAACTTATTTTCCTGTTCAAAAATGTGTGAACCAACCCCATAAAAATAGTGCCCAATCAGTTCTAGTCATAGTCTTAGTACAGCTTTAGAAGCACACGAACCCTAAAATAATTGAATAAAAAAACACGTAAGTCTACTGACCAATGTATATTCCTTTTTTTTTATAATGTATCGAAAGCCCAGAATAAAACCCTACGATGCGTTAGGAAACTTGAATGTCTTGTTTTTTACATTTCTGCGAGCTGTACAATAGCCCATAGACGGAGTGGATTTTTTTTAAATATAAATGAAAAACTCACGCAGAGATCGATGCTCGAATCGTGAAATCAAGGCGTGGTGATCGTGCCAGTTAACCAATCCATCCAACTCCGGCTAAACAACGTGTACCAGCGCAAGCCAAGCGACAAATTATAACGGACTCCAGAACAAGTACCCTCCCCCCCCCCCACACTCCCCTCCCGAAATTTCAGTTTCTCTTTCTCTTCGTGATTGGTATACACATAAGCAGCACCTTTGGCTTGAAATTCAAGTCTGCATTCAGAAAAGGAAAAATAGTAATTCTAAATAATCATTGGGAGGCTTTTTCCATCAAAGTAATGCTAGACTTCACACAGCATCGATTAAAGAGAAGCAATGTAGCTTCGCTGGAATATTTTGCAACATTCACCATAGTGTCCAGGGTAACCGTTATCTGAGTTTTAACCGCCTTCCAAAAACAAGAAGGTTTTAAGTTCGACACGTATTTTTTTTATATTATTTTTCATTCAAATTACAAAATTTTATAGGTAAAGACTTATCTTGAAATGGATAATAAGAGAGTGATAGAAAATTTACTAGAGTGTGAAGTATATATTATTAATAATAAAAAGAACCTTTACACATAGTTACTACTTTAGAAATAATAGTGGATTAAAACCATATCTGAAGAAAAACACATTAGGAGAAAATAAATTTAGGGACTCTTAATTTCTTCTCCTTGTAAAGGATAAGAATAGTTTCGCAAAGGAAGTATTTCACACCTTAAATCATTAATTTTCCAATTTACTCGGTAATTTTAAAATTGGTGCTGAAGTAATGAGTTGCTTACTCTCCAACCAGAAATTGCTGTAATGATATACAAAGTGCTTTCATATCAATCTCTCACTACATAAAATAATTATTAAACTGCATAAAATTACTCGACGTCAATGCTTTTATCGGCCAGTGATTCAGCAAACAGTCCAAGTATCTATGGTCGGTCTATGCTCCAACACTTTTCAGCTTCCCGCGTTCTCTGCTGTTTCCGATGTTAATTGCCTTGAGACAAGAGCTCTATGTTCTTTGGACGTGCAACCAACTCTTTTGGATCAAGCTCTCAAGTCTCAAGTTTCCGTTTTTCAGTCAGTCGTCTGGAAGATTTCTTGCTGTGTAATAAAATATGCTCACGAAGTTCGGCTAACGGAATTGGATTTTAAGATAGATAGAAGTTTGTTATTAACCGCAACAATACCTCTTGTGATTTTCAAATAACGAGTGTGAAAGTGCTGCTTACATTTCTTATTCGAATTATCTATGGTTAATGTGCGGAATGTGGTTAAAAAAGAACCCAAAGAATTAAGTTTTCAGTGAAAAAAAGTTAAAGTTTTAATCAAACTACGTAAATATTCCAAATTTTATTTACGTCCTTATGGATATTTGCCGCATTCAACAATTTTCGTGCCCATGATTTCAAAACAGGTTCCACAAAATTGAAACTTTCTGTAATATAGTTAATAATTCAAAAATCAAATATTGGGTGTAAATGAAAGTATGAATTAAGATTCAAGCCGTATGGGAATCATCGTTATGATCATATTGCGAATTCTTAATTCTTTACTGGTCGTTGGTCGATGTTTGTTTGTGTGCGATTACCTAAGTTGTAAGGAATTTTTTTCCGTGTACCTACTCCACCTTAAAAAAAAACTGCTCCAACTGTGCACTCAAGATACTGATCTGATTGCGTTAGCATTATGGAAGTTGGCGTTTATAACTTATTTTTCATTATTCTTACAATGAAGAGATGAGCACGACCTAAATTCTGATGGTTGCCATTTTAGACATTCCTTTTACTATTTTTAAACGCTTTGTCGATGTGATTTTTTTGGACAGTCTTCGTCGAGTTCTTTAGCCGGGCTTTGAAGTATTATTTATTTGTTGTTTATTTCCATGTTTGATGAAACCGGAAAAACATGTAAATTAATTTTGTTTTCGCCGCTTTAATTGATACATAATATAAAACTATGATGTAACCTCACATTCTTTAGCATTGATATTTTTGTATTCTAAGCATGTGCGTTATTTAATTTAAATGCGTGTAAATACTTTTATTATAACAAATCGTCTTACTTTTAAAATATTAAAAACAGTAATTGTAACTTTTCTGTTTATTCATTTAATTATAATTATGACTTCTCGCAGAGCTTTGCAATAATGCATAGTTGCATTATGTTTTTTTCTATCTATTCAGTTTCACCATATCAATTGCTGAATGTTTTCAAATACAACTGTGCATTTATGAAAATTCATGAAAATTGTAAACGGTTCAAGTTTTAATACAAATTTGTGCAAGGTGCATCGCTCTTCAAAGCCAACGAATTGCATCGGCGCAGATACGTTTAATTTGCCTGTCTCAACTTTGGAGCTCCATATTTATAGTCAACCACAATTTGTAAACTAATAAAGCATGCACGAAGCAAAAATTGTGAAAAAAATAATCCATATCCATTTACTTAGCAATTACCTTTCATTTATTTAAGAATTTTTGGTAAACATTAACAAATAGTGGAAATTAAAAAGAAGAAACCTAAAATGACATGCTGAGAGTAAAAATTACCTATCCACAAGGTCCCAGCATAAATGGCTTAGAAAATATGCGCGCAAAAACGAACCGCGTGAGATTCCGGGTAAAAACGTATCATTGAAAAACTCCGGGCAAAAACGACTTAAGGGGAGAGTACAGTGTAGAACAGTGATGTCCAAACCTATGCCCGCGGGCAAGTGAGGTTATTGGTATGATGAATAGCGATAAATATTATATTAACCGAGAAGAATGTGATACAACGCGAAAAGAAAAGTTTTGGAACTTTTATACAAAAATTCCTGTAAATATTACGGTTTTCAATGTTAGCTGTTTTAATTTTTACGGAATGGCACTGTAAAATTTCCTGAACGCTGAGTCTCGAGTATCACAGAAGCCTATTGGGGAAATTTCGGTGAAGAACCGTAAAATTTGTCAGCTATGCCGGGAAAATCACACTCGCACACACAGTAAATTTAGTGCTGTTCCGTAAAAATTGCCTATAAATACATTAAAAATGACTGGACGGATTGTAAATTTTATAATGCTTAAATGTTGGCAGAATGTGTTTCTTGCAAAACGATTACGGTGAGTAGAGCCGTGTAGAACTCAATAAACAAACGTTGGCCAAATGCAAACGGCATATTTCACTTGGTGCCATGTAACCCATCAAAGAAGACCATAATATTACCATCCTGGCTAGCCGAGAAATTCTCCAAATGTAAGCCTAATTCAAAATTTATGGGCTATATGCAATACTCGTCTTTTAAAATTTTTTAAACATAAGAAAAAAGCCGGCCACGAGCGTTTTAGACAAGCACGTGATAGGAATCGCAAGCTAGACGATCGATAAAATTTAATTTTGAGAAGGTGCAGTGGAAATCGTTTACGAAAACTGCGTTTGGGTTATTCAACAGCATATTCTCTATGAACTCTGCTTTAATTCTTATAATACACAATAAGATCTATTTCATCTTGACAAATTTGCTCGTTTTCTAAAACATTGATTTCAGACTTCTACAGAAAAGTACTTTTGCTACTGTAACACTGAAATTATTAACTAAGAACTACGTTCGAGAATTTTTAAAGATGTTTTGTTTCGATAGTTTAGAAGTTAGGAGGGGACGGAGGTGAATATCTCGTGACCTGCAGAATTAAAATGGTTCCAAAACATTTTTTGTTGCATTTTAGAAGACTTATCTAACGATATCCTACTCCTTACCCCATCGAGTAGAGTATAGTTGAATACATTTTTTTTGGTTCACTTTTCACTGGTAAAAAATGGCTTTTTCGGCTTATCAATCTCCTTGGGTATACTAAAGTATAAAAATGAGAGTGACATACAGGCAGACGTGCAGACATACCCAAACGATGGATTTAGGATTGTGGGGGGGGGGGGGGGGGGGGGGGGGGTTGGATGTTTGCTTTACTAACAATAATAAAGAACTTTTATTTTGGTGGAGCTTATGAACAAATGATAGTGACGAGTATATTTTATTTCGGACTTTGTACAGTGAAAACGTGTTGATGACAAATTTATACATTCAATATTTTGAGTAAAACACTTTCACGAACACTTTAAGAAAAAGACAAATTAACGTCTTCTTGTCTTCAGAATCTGAACCCCTTTAACATTGGCCAGTTAATCCCATAGTATTTTAAATAGTCATCAGAATGTATTACTTTAAGTCTTTTCAAATAGTCATCAGAAGTGTATTATTACGAAATCTATATTGATTTTTTCTGTCCTTAAACATTTGTATAACTTCTGACATTGCTTGTTTTCAGGATGAATTGTATCACTGAAGGTTCAATCAATTTCCAAATATACGCGCTAATAAGCCACTGTTACTTATTAGCATGTTTAGTATTACCAACGAAAACAACTTTTTCTGAAAATAACTTTAAGCAATATTTATTAGCAAGAAATTATTGTATACCAGTTGATACTACGTCTACTTCTATGTCATCATATAGTTTGCTTTCATAGACCTAAAAGCTCAGCTGGCGTGTGGATACTTAAAATAACGAAATGATGTCACAAGCTTTGCATGTGAAACGAGAGACAAAAAAACGCAATTGGGAGTGACACTTTACATATGCTGAGCGAGTGACATAATATACAGAATCATTTGTTAAAGTTCATATGTACCTTCCTACAATTTTGGACAATCGATTACGTCTTATGTTCTATAAATTAAACAACAGAGAAGCAACAGAATTGGTCGCTTGCAGCATATATCGAGTCTTATATTGTTATGAAAGACGTCTGATGTCGATGAACTCGCATACAAAACATTGCTTGAAAGAGGAAGTCAAGTCGAAGATTTCTTAATGGCAAAATGCTTTAATGGCAATGACATCATGGTTTCTTTGCAATTAAGTAACAATTTGCTTATTGTTGGCACTTTTTCAAGTTCAACTAAAAGGTGGATTTAACCAATTTCTATCCAATTACACCTATGAATGTTTGCCATTGGCCTTTAGGTCTGGCTATTTCCTTCAAAACTGTAGTTTGCTGATGTTGCATATTAAAAAGTGTTATGTGCGTGAGTTGTTTTCTAAATTTCGGTGATTAACTTCTTTTTGATATTCTAACACGTAACCAATACTAAATGTTTATATGTATGTTGTGTTTTAACTCCCATTTTACCATTTCTGAAATAGACAATACTTCGTTTACAATATTCAAGTACTAGTACTAGCTGCTTTTAGTAATTTTCAAATTGATGTACATATATGTGTGATAAAAGTAACATGAAATAAATTTTCTAACATGGTTCGTCCCAGCAGAAGTGTTTCTTTAACAAATTACCCTTGCGAACGTCAAATCCTCTTAAAGTGAGTTAAGTAGTTATGACTCGAGGCAATGTGTCGAATCAACTGTCAATGAATTATGTTGATTTGCATGTGTCCTAAAAATTATAACTGAATCTACATAAATATTCTTGCACTGCCTACGTTAAAACTGTCAATAATTCCTTAACTAATTCAGTCAAACAAGTCAGTTAAATTATTTAGTTGGTAATTCGTCTTAAGCCAGATATGTTGCTAAAGCGACGCTTGTCTATCAATTCAAAAATATTCCGTGAAATCTTGTCTCTCGAAAATTGGTACAATGCAAAAAGTGCATCTTTACCTGCACATCAGTAAACACACATAAGGGCTAATTTCAGCTCTTGAAGTTGGCACATGCAGTAAAAACTTGTTACTTGAAAGTGAAGAAAAGCAAAACTTCAAGATAAATATAGTTCGACAAGTCTTGCTCGGTTCCAGTGATACCTACATATAAACTTTCATTATGGGCTCTCACGGCCAAGAAATTTATTATTCTTGAGCTCAATTTTGTGGCAATCTTTATTACGTGAAAATATCACCGGGAGAGTGCATGTGAATTATTTGTGAAATACAATTATTATTGCTTTATTCAATCAGTGTGATGGAAATTAAAAGTGTAAAATGGTGTTGAATTTAAGTGCTGCACCTCCTACAGATTACAGACTGAAGACAATCTACGAAATGCCAACAGTCGCTGTCAATGATACCAATATCGTAAGAGTTATTAAAATTCTTTATTATTTATTATTTATAATATGTTTAAGAATAATTTTTATATGAATAATTTTTTGCGTTCAAATATTTATTAACTTAAAAAATCTTATATTTTTCCACTACTTAGTGATATTTTCAAAAAATTTTAAACAAACCGTAGTAAGCGTAGTAAGAAATATTCTGCTCGAGTTTGTTTTGAATTTTGTTAAACTTTACAATATTAAAACAAAGTTTTACAAAAAAAGTAGCTAGAATATAAATGTGTGTTGATATCCTAATATATGTACTTACAATGTGCAAAATTCGTATAAAATTAGTAGCCAAATTCAACAGATAAAAACTGAATGAATATTACTATAGTACAAACGACAGGCAAACTATTGTTACAAGATCACCTACCTCGCTGATTTTTTGTATGTTGGCTTCAATAGAAGTCGAAATAATTGAAAACCAATGTTTGTATCTGTTTGACCCCCCCCCCCCCCCCGCACACCACTTTTCTATATTTTTAAGTAGGGGCCTTTAAAAATATAGAAAAGTGTGCATTCGTGACACTCTGTGGGGGAGGGGGCTAAAGTTCCCTTAGTGATCACAATACCTATCTTGTCGGTTTAAGAACCGGTGGATATTGTCAGCTAGTTCGGGAATTTGCATTGCAGTCATTTGTCCAGCCACTGCCCTCTGCTTTAGCTACTCTTCTCCCGAACAGGCCTTCTCTGTGCTTTGCAGCCGAGCGTCATCCCTGTGCTTAGCAACGCGATGCACAAGATCTCTTTTGTCGTACCTCCTGTTCCTCAGCTAGTTTCACAACATTAGAGTTGGTAATATGCGTGTTACTTCTCCTCCATTGTATATTTCTTCCTTCGGGTATGAAGGAATGGGAAAATCTATTCTGACTGAGCCCACATATCAAAGCAAGGCTGACACAAGGCTAAGACTTATCCTGCTACCCTAAAAAGATTGTGGTCGACAATGCATTTAACTACTTACTACCCAACAGTCATGTAACTTTCGATTTTGGGAGCTTTGAGAGATTCTTCCCCGATGGAATCAATGGGACTTCGGTAATAGAAAAACGTAATAGGTTGCCGGATCTATCGATGAAGATGACTTTATTTTTCCGGCTCTAATAAAGATCAGACTTTCGGAACAAAATATCTCCTTCAATGGATATACAACACCCTCTTTACATAAGAGAAAATATTTCTAAATCCGTACCTCAGAGCAAAAGGGTATTGGGGGAGGTTTTTGCTTTTTTTTATTTCATAGTACAACTCTTCAAGAGTATCTAGTTAAAATTTGAGGTCGATTGGAGCAAAACTGCCGGAGATACAGTGCCTCAGGTCTCCCTCCGTTCGATACATCCCATATACAAAAGAGCAGTGTTAAAACTTTAAACGCGTTTTTCTCAGATTTAGTTTTTCAAAGTCGATGATCACTGTAACTCAAAAACTACTCATCCGATCCTTCTCAAATTTTGCACACTTCTTTTATACATAAATTACGAGGTAACAACGTCGAGATTTTGTACTTTTTATTATTATAATTAATTTTTTGAATTTATGAAATTTTTTTGATAAAAATCGGCGAAATCCAAGCTATCGGAAAGCTAGCACAGCACCTCCTCTGGCGGGGTTCGACTTGGCCTTGGATAAAAAAATAACAGCGTTAAAATTAAGTGCTTTAAAATGACCGGGACCGATTGTCGAAAAAATCATCCCTTGCATAAAAAACAGCCCCTATAAGAAATTGATCATTCTAAACCAGTGATGGCCAAAGCTATGTCCGCGGGCAAGTGAGCTTTTAGGCTTTTATTAATTCGTATGTGTTCGGTTTCCTGTTTTTGCGTTTTTTAATCGTTAAAGAATACAAAAGTAAAAAAAAATCGTCATATTTAAGTAGTTTTGTAAGCAATTATACAATATCTTAAAATGTACAACCTTTTGCAAACATTTTAGGGTTCGGACGTATAAGCTGGTGTTCACCGTTTGGCTAGGTTCAAGAAGATTCCAGTGAATAAGTTCTGCTTTATCTCTCCACACACACAAAATAACCTTCCTTGGATGAAGTCCTCTTTTTGAAATCGATGGTTCCACTACGCTGCAAACGGTTGTACATCGCTTTCCGTTGGTATAAAGTATCCATATTTCATCAAAAGTTATAAAGCAATCCAAAAATTGATCATTTATTATTGATCGTTTGCCTGGGAGCTATAAATGCTAATTTTTGCATTCTCTCTTTCCTTCTTTGTTTCCTTTAAGCCTTTGTTGGGCATAGGTTATCTACCACATTGAACCTGACCTGTTCAGTTCTGCGTCAACACTTTCATTATGTGAAGTATGTAAAAATTGAAATAAGAAGTCGGATTGTGTGAAAACGCTAAAAAATTGTTTGCTTATTTTTTAACTCCTGCAATATGCTTCTTGAGTAAGTGCGACAGAATCTCACACAGCTTAAATATTGGCATTCTATTTTAAGTCGATGGGCGTTTTCCTCCTCGCAGGAGATGACTGATCTTGATTTAGCTTCACAAGTTGTAAAAACTGGCGCCACGGTGTACCAAGAAGATATCCTTTAAAATAAAACTTCAAATCCTTTAATAGCAAAGACTCGTTAACCCAACAGGGCTGTGAATTTAAAGTAATTAAGAAAAAGAGCATCTTTAATTTGTTATCACTACGTGAACATTTTATATACATCAAGTTAATTCTATTTATTAATTTCTCAATTGCTCTACTTTTATTAAATACATACATACTCAATTACGGTATTAGCTAATTGGTCTAAAAGTCTGCATACACTACCCTTTAATGTTCATTAAAACGCATAAATTTTAGGAACGCGAAATTCAGAACGAATTTAAGTAATCGTGACAAATTATTTTACTGAAATAATGTACTGGACTGAAGAGAGTTAAGCGAAAGATCGGAATCGTGCAAATTTTTGGCTTCTTGGGTTTTATTGATTTACGCCGCTGGCTGAACACCATGGAAAGTGCATTTTTTACCTTGCAAGAGTTGGCTTAAAGCATTTTGTTGCCTCTAAATGGAAAGCATATGTTGCACGGAAGAAATGCCTTAATTGATTGGAGGAATGCGAGCTGTGCAGGGTCTAGTAAAAGTAATAACTATTTTTCATTGTGCTATTTCTGGGATAACGAATCTAAACTTCAAGTGGTGAAACAAATCGATTTCATATCAAAAGAGTTAGTATTGGCTCGTAAATTATGCAATTCTGTCGAACATATCAAATTCACTTAATTTCCACTTCAGTGTTGAATTCAATCTAAAAAAAATTTACTCTTAAAGATCTTCTATGTATTTTTGTCTATGTTATCATAAGTATAAGAGACCCAGCATAAGTAAATGTTTGGAATTAGATTGCCGCATTGGAAATATGCATCGATGTGCTCATTTTCAAAATAGAACTCTAATCCCTAAAGCAGCTCAAAAATACTTTCTAAAAATACTAGTCAGAATGGGATGGAATTGTATGCACTGGGAACCAGACGAAACATAACTCAAGTTAATGATTGCTGTACTTTCGTTTTATGTTCCCGGTGGCACATTTAAAGGCATCAAGCATTTGCAAGGTAGAAATGGAATGCTTTGTCTGATCTTCAGAATAATTCATTTCAATATTTTGATGAACGATAGTAGTTACGTTTTACTTTTTATTACTAAGTCGATAGAGTTAGTATGATAGAATTCCATCGAAATATTTTAAGTGTCTCCATAATATTTTTTTTGGCAATAAAAGTCTTAACACTTTGGATTGTAAAATTAGAATTTTATAGCTAAATAGTAAAATATTTAAAATTAAATAAAAAAAATGTTTATGCCTTTAAATAAAAAATGGAATATACATATTATAATGATGCGCCTTTTTCTCGGTAGGTACTCGTTTGCATTTATGCATCATTAAAGTGAATACGAGAATGATGCAAGTAGCTGTCGATGTAACATCTGAATAAAAATGTCAAAATTCTCAAGAATCTATTATCGTAGCTACATTGATGCATTTAATCTTTTGAATTCATTTTCTTTTCATTTGAACTGAAGGCCGTTAGACAGCTTGTTAAATTACTCTTATTTAACGGCTACAATTATGGTAAGCATGAAGATAACGTCGGCATCTAGGCTACAAACTAGTCGTTTTTGTTTCAAATATGGAAACTAGGAAATTTGTAGCATTTTTGCAATGGCAAAAGGTGAACGTCTATACATGTAGCCGGCGTACGATTTACCCAACAAATCTTGAAATGCTTGACAAGTTAAACTAATCGAAAAATTTAATACATTTTCTTTTCTTGAAACATTGATTAACATGGCCAATCTTAATGCAACTTGGTCTATTTAATCTAAATATGCTTTCAATTGTCGCAAGATAGCTCTGAACCAGCCTTAAACTGTTAATACATATTATTATTGTTATTAAAGAATGGATCAAGGACTATTTCTACAGAGATGTAAGAAATACTGCTTCTGACTTTGCCCTGTGTAAAGAGCGAAATGCTTCACTCTAAAGCCGAATATCATAATTCGATATTTAATCCTGCCCTGCCCACCAAAACACTGTGGAATAACTTCAACAATTGGTGTAAATAAGACAAGAGTGGCATTATAGAAGAAGATCCAATTTATTTGAATAGGATTTTCATGTCCAACAGATTATCTGGTGGAAATTCGTATAAAAATTTTGATAATGCGTTCGAAGGGCGTGCCCGATCCGAAAGTTTTCCGTTTACTTCGGATATTGATGTCTGCTCTGCGGTGATGTCTATAAAATCTAATGCAATTGGACTGGGTTCCCTGCATCCAAGGTTAAAAGGTAAAAATACTACTTCCAATTAATCTCCCTCGTCTCACACATCCATTTAACAGTGTCATAGTAAGATCAACATTTCCAATGATATTGGAGATTTCAAAAATTTTGCCTACCCCTAAGAAATCTACAAATCCCGTGGAGTATCGTCCGATATCTATCCTAGCGTTTCTTTCAAAGGCTTTTGAAAAAGTACTTCATACGTGCAGATTGTACATTGTACAACCATCTATCCTTGCTCCAAACTACTGACGATATAAGAATTTCCTTTGACAATGATGAATTTACAGCGTTGGTTCTGCTTGACTTCTCGAAGGCTTTTGACAAAGCTGATCACAGGATCTTGTTTTTGATATTTAACTTTTTAAATGCCGCAAAAAATGCAATATTGTCATATTTGAGAGGATTTAAACAAAAGGTTATTTGCAACGTTGTCATCATCCAATTATCTTCCTATCTTAAGCGGTACCTCAGGGATATATTCTCGGCCCTCTTTTATTTTCAATGTTTATTAATGATCTTCCACCTATTATACGGTACTGCAACTATCATCTTTATGCGGATGATATACAGCTGTATATTTCTAGACCTGTGGGCCTGATGGAAGAAAACTATTTATCGATTGAATGATCTGATGAATGGACTGGTGAGAGTAGTTTAAATCTTAATGCCTTCAAATCAAACGTTATTTAATCTACAAATCTAATTTATATATTTCTTCATTTCCATTAGTTATTCCCTATAGTGATTCAGTTTAAAATATTGGCATTATTTTTAATACGTCTCTAAGGTGCTCAAATCATATCAATAATAAAATATATGGAACCCTACAAAAGCATCCTTATCTGCAACTTATGCGCCTTTAGTTACTCATCTTCTGCTCGTAAGATCCTTCTTGATTCCTTTGATTCCGTATGGGAGTGAAGTTTTTACTAAATTGGATGCGGTGTCAACTCGTTAGCTGAATGTGGTTTCAATTTCACTGTGCGGTATATTTTTGGACTACCACGATTTGCTCATAATCTTTGTTTTAAAAGTCTATTTTGCGTTGTCCTCTTGATTGTTACTTGAAATTTCGTGCAATAATGTTTCTACGCAATTTAATTATAATTAAAGAGCCAATCATCTTATTTGTATAGCAAACTGGAATTTAGTCATTTTAGTAGAACTGTTTCACTTAAAATTCCACGTTATTCTTCTCAACCTAGTGAACGCCAATTTCTCGTTCAATTCATCAGACTGTGTAATCTTATAATCTCGTAGTGTAGTTAATTGACGTAATCGATATTTCTTGGTGAAATTCCATTTTTAATATTAACACAAAACCGAAAATTTGTTTATTTTTTCGTGTTGATCCGTGTGTAGCGTCTGAATTGAAAAATATAATTAAATGTTGTGTGGAACAGAACTATTTTAATTTTAAACAAGGCAAAGGTTTAGCTATGGGCTCTCCACCTCCACTCTCCCCTCTTCTGGCTGACATTTATATGACGAAAATTCAAAAATTTATATTTCAAGACATGGACAAAACGTCCAACATTCTATACTGGAATAGGTATGTCGGTTCTATTTGCGATTCAATACAGTTCACAATGGAAATAGGACACAACAACTCTTTAAATGTCCTTGACCTAAATATTGAAATAGTAGAAGGAAAGCATTTATAGGAAGGAAACCTATAGCAATAACGTCATCATCAATTTCCTCAAGACCCAAAGAACCAAACAGTAGCTGCCTTTCATTCCATGCTACACCGTCTTATACAGATTCCAATGGATGAATCTAAGTACCAGAAAGAGCTAACAACAATTAAGCAAATAGTTACTTATAATGGTTATGGGTCTGACTTGATAAATAATATGCTAACAAAAAAATAAAGGAAGCAGGTTAGAAATATCTTGCACCCAATTCTAACAAAGGAAATGAAAAAGCATAACAGGCGCAAGATTCCCTACATAGGCCGTATTTCAGATAGAGTGAGAAAAGAATTAAGGAAATTAACAATCAATCCAGTACACTATTGTAATCAAAATCTCGGCAAGCTTTTAAAACCATCCACTCAACAGGATAAAAGTAAATTAAATGGTATTTACAAAATAAAGTCTGACAAATGTTCAGCCGGCTATTAGGGCAAACAAGAAGATCCTTTGCCACCCGTATAAAAGAACACCACATCAGACCCACATCAAGCTTCTTAAAGCATATTATTGAAACAAATCACAGTCATGTAGTTACATGTAATCAGTAAGGGGTATGAAATGGATGCACTTGAGACCATGGAAATTAATAGGCTATTCAGGGGCCATAGTTTGGAGACATTAAATGATCACACTGTGTTAAATTCACCGCTCCTTCAACCATGGAGCCTGAGGCGAAACCGCGATAACCTAGGAAGGCAAATTAGTGGAATAGACAATAATTTTCGGTTTTGTGTTAATATTCGTAGTGTAGTGTTCGAATAAAATTATTTGAAACAATTCAATCCGCTTGTAACTTGTAATTTTTCAGAAATACCGTTAAGTCTATTCACGTGGAAGGCTTGTTTTAGTTAAGAAAGTATAAAACTGAATCGTAAATATATGAAATAAATGGTTTTGGGAACATAGGCAGTTAAGGCGGGAACACAAAAAATAGTTTTTCTTAAAATTCTGTTATTTTAACTATTTTGAGTGCATATATAAAATTAAATTAACATTTATTAAAAACAAAACGTTTCGAAACTAGTAAACTCTCCACATACCAGCACAGCCTTGCCAGGAAAGAAATAAATGGTTTTAGGAACATAGAGAGTTAAGGCGGGAAACCAGTTTAGATGACTCAAAAAACCAAATCTCTTATGTTATGAGCGGTTAAGTAAGCGTCCCTAGTTTAAGTGCCGGAGCGCGCGGCTGATAAAACGGAGCGGTCACTCAGGTAATTGACTCCACACTAATATGGTATGAGATATTTCGAAGGTAGGGGGACGTCGACAGATATTCTTGTATTAATTTTCACAATATAAATAAATAAATTTTATCTTGAATTATTTGTTTTCGGTAATTTTGTGTTAAAAGGCGTTTTTCTCGAAACGAAATTTTTTTAATTTGTGTATACTCAGCTCAAATTTATAAATTATAAAGTGACAGTTTCTTTATATAATTACGCTCTATATGAACCTAAAATTGCGGATAATATGATTGTTTAAAGTAAATTTTTTTATTGAAAAGCGTTATAAAATAAGGCAAAAGTAATCTTCAAACTACATATATTGCTTTCAGATGAAAACTGTGGCGGAGTATACACAAACAGCAAAGTCTGATGGTGACCTTCGATGGGCGGCGGCTTATATATTCCATATTTTTAGAGGAAATTCTTAAAAAAAATTATTTGTTTGAAAATATATATAAAACATTCTCAAAGTTTGAATAAATTCTATTCATTCCTTAAAAAATAATGCAAATTGCTAAAAAAATGTAGGTACTCCTTAACTGGTTTTCTTCCCTGAACAAAATGACCATGGACGTTTCGCCTGAATGCTATGGGTAGAAACAGAAGTCTATAAACTGTTCCACATTAATCGAAGTAGTACTTATTAACTATCGGCGAGATTCCATTAGGTTCAGCAGCACTTGATAAGTCAAATTTTTCTAGTATCCTGTAAACCTCTCGAGTGCGAAAGTGTACGCGCAAGAAGATAGAGATGGTTGCCTGCGAAATGAAATCCTTCCTTATTCGTCCGTTAGAGATCTTAAACAATACAATAACTTGAAATATTTAACGTAGTTAGAATATTGCTCTTTACAAACGCTCCAGTGTCAATATTTTCAACATTACTTTTTCCCTGATTTTGTGAAAAACTGAAAAATTAATAATATATAAAACGACAAGTTAAACTTGTTGAAAAATATGTTTTCTAACTCCGTATATTTGCAAATCCTTTGATAAAATAATATACTGCCCAAAGGCATCTAAAACAGCGATAGCTCAAAACTTTAAATGTTGGAATCAAGTCATTAAATGTACATAATTAAGAAAAGATTTGTTTTATTATTTTACTAAATTTGTACTATTGTTTTTTTTTCAGGCCCGACAAAAAGCATCTGTAAAATGGCTTCTTTCAAAAGCATTCAACAATCGGGTACCAGAAAATTTAAAAGAGCCGTTTTATCGGGATCACGAAAACCAGGAGCACTTAAAGCCGCAAATAGTCGTGGGATTAGGAAATGCGACACTGTACTGTCAGACACTTTCGAATTTGTATTCGGATCCGAATTACCAAAGCCTAAATCACTGGGCAATATTACAAACTTTAACAAGGAAAGGAGTTCCTGTCGCTGAAACTCCTGAAATGCCTCTTACTGAGACTGTTTTAATACAAACAAATCCATTAAGAATTGTAAGTAACACTTTTTTTTATTGAAACTATAGTAAGTGAACTAATTATTTCTCTTTTGTTTTTTCAATTATAAAAAGAAAATATCCAATCTTAGAATATGAAGTTGTTGAATTAAAAAATCAGTTTTTTTTTTCCGAGGCCTCTAAATTTGTATTAAAGGAGATTTGCACGTCTATATAGTCGACCTAGAAGCGAACAGATATGAAATAAATATTTATAAATAGTTTAAATTATGACAAACTTCAGAAACGCTTTATAATCTTATAGAACTTGGAAATAAAAAAATATTATGCTGTGAAAGTTGAAAAATTAAGCTACTTTTTAAAGTTAAAGTTCAATAGACAATAATGCGCATGCGAGCGAATCCCTGAAATTCTTTTCTCTTTACACAGTTTATTTGGAATATATAATTCCACCTGACACATACACATTATCGTCTATTATGACCAATTAGGTTTGATATGTCGGTTACGTTATTTCCATTAGACGATCCAAGAGTAGAAGGTCGAAGCGATTAAATAATATGCTACCAATCAATGGGATGTCCCCGAACTTTTGATCATCTGGAATTATTAATAATATTAGTTCTAGTTATGGTGTCAAGTGTTTTATGTTTCATTCGCCATACATATCGTAAACTACCTACTTTTCTCGTTAAATACTCTACTTTTACAATCTCTGTGATTTCTGTATGAAATAGAATAGAAGATATATATGAAAAAAATTAAATATAGATGAAAAAAATGGACTTAAGTCCGGGAAGTCATTGAGTTAAAGTATAAATATTTCATCATTTCACAAAATATGACGGACCTAGCCAAATTTTATTTAAATATTTTCCCTAATCAACATTATACAAACACTTCTCTATTTGATTTGTTGAATGCAATACTATTTTGCATAACACAGCCCAAACAACAAACACACAATAGTATTAAGTTGAAAAATAATATTCATTAGCACTTTCGCCCAAATTCACTCTTATTTTACCTCTTGACTGGACAACTATCAGTTGGCCTCGACTGCTCTATGTGAGTTAACGTACATTTGCATACCAGTTTCGCTATTGTTGTAATTAATGTAAAGTTTAGTTTTCCTTTATCGACCTGTTTTAAAAATGTATTTTTGCAATGTTTCAATATAAATAATTATTAATAAATTGTCAGCGTTTATTTTATATGTTATATATTCACGCGCCTTTTATTTTTCATTTTCTATGGTAATAGTAAAACATTACTCAGAGCAATGACAAATGCGCTAATTACCGATACTGACCTTAATTCCTACTCATTACATTTTCATAACTCGCTTTGTTGTGATGCGGTCACTGAGAGAACGCGTCTATGGAAAGAAGAAACCAAGTAAGATTTGCTTATTTGCATAATGGTGTCGACTTAAACTTATGAATGAAAGCCCGTGGGAGGATTAAGACAAACAAATGGTCAACACTGTTGCACAATTTTTGCTTTCATTTTCAAAACGATTCATTACTATTCGTATTTTTTTTATTACAAATATCACAACGATTTCTTTTAATGAATATTAGTTTACGTATGTATATGTGCGCATATAGTAATATAACTAAGTTAAAAAAAGTTCTGGACAAACTTTTTGGTAGATATCTTAAAATAAACTTTTATATCATATATTACTAATTTATTTAATTAATTGTATTTCGTTAGGAAAAAAGAATATTATACTAGCAAATTCTATGGTAAAGTTTTGTGATAATAGTAAAAGTCACAAAAATAGTAAAATCAATTAATAATGAAAAAAAGAAAGTTTTGGAAATTTGAGAAAAGCAACGTAATGTGCTGCGATATTATAAAAAATATATTTACTTCGATATTTATATAAATTTTTAAATTTTTTGCCTATAAAAAAAGTTAACTGAATATTCCCTTTTTCAGAATGCCCACATGTCTGTGATAGAATCCCTTATGATTTTGTATGCAAAAGAAATTTCATCGGGAGATCGAATACCAAATGCAATAAGAAGGTAAATTTTTATGCAATTTGTTGATTTACTATAATTTTATTACATTGTACAGAATTTCGGGCAGTAGTACGCAAGTGACAGGACAAAGTTATGAGACATCTTTACTCTCCTGGATATCTCATGGATGTGCAGCTTTAAAAAAACGAATAGATCAAGAAATTGAAAACGGTGCAACAGACGAAAATGTATTTAATAATGTTTAAATTTGTATACTCAAATATTTACTTATACGATTTCTTTTACAGGGTGTTCGATTACAATCGCCAGATATACCCCCTGTTCGTGATTTTCAAGATTTATGTGATGGTGTTTGTCTAGCACTCCTTATTTCATATTATTGTCCCAAAGTTGTTCCTTGGACTAGTGTAAGAATAAATTATTTGCCAGCTGTGGAGGTAAACATTTTAGTTTTAAATAGTTGCTTTAAATGTTTTTTATTTAATTTTTTTAGGATTCAATTCACAACGTGTTATTAGTTAGTAATTTTTCACAAAAATATTTGCCATATTCTGTGTTCCATATGACTCCAGAGGATATAACGTATATGAGAGGGTAAGAAGTATATTCTTTACATAATTTTAACAAGAGCGTAACATTTTTAATATTTTCTTTTGTTATGAATTTGTGATTAAATAAGATGATACTGAGAGAGTAAACAAGATCTGTCAAGTTCCTAAGTTTGCAAAAAAGTTCTCAAAATCTTATGCCATTACGACTTATCGGAATTTTTCTTAACACACAAAGAACTCAGCGAAAATATCATTTGCTACCAAAATAGCTGCGAAAAGAGTGAGTTTCTGAGTCATGCAGTCAGAATACAAACTGTGTTTATGAAAATACCATTTTTATTTCTGCAGGCTGTTCACTTAGGGTTGTACACGAAATGGTTTAAAAAACCAGACATTATTTGTTTTTAGAAGCAAAATTACTCGAGTTAGCTCTCAATCAAACAAATCTTTCATTCATTTACAGTTTTCCTAGACATTCATATGTATATTCACGTACGTAACGGCTTAAATTTTATGTAATTAATTCGTCGGCAATTTGTGATTTTCCTTATATTTTAATTGAATTTTTTCTGCTTTGATAAAATTCTCACTTGAGATAAATTTAAGAATAGACTTAAGATCCCTAGCAATTTACAATACAGCGACGTTTTAATTTTCGATACCTGTTTATTTGCGTGGTCTTAAAGGGGCGCGTTTTTGGACTAATTAAGAACTATGGTTATGTCAGTACTATTTTACTCCAAAATTTGATCTGTATATTGACATACTGTTATTTAGTAACTAATTCAGAACATGCACACTTACATTCACACCCTACCTGCAACTTGTGCATCATTCACTTTCGATCGTGTATATCGGACCTTAATTGTCCAGACATCTATACTAACAGCCGTAAACAAAATTCAGCTGATGAAACTGGGGACAAGTTCAGTTGGGGGACTATAGTGAGGTTTACAATTTTGTTGGGATGGTACTGAGACCAGCGCTTGGAATCTCGAACTTTTTTCTTAAGATGTAATCAAAGCCCAGGGGACAATCCTAAAATGCATGGCTATGGTCAGAAGGAATTAGGTTAAGGGGAATGAGGGAACAGCGCAGAGACGAAGTAGATTTTTTTATGAAAGAAAAACTCATAGGTAGGTCGAGGCTTAAATCTGCATCCATGGCGTGGTGATCGTGCTACCCAACCAATGACCCCACTCAATCCGTGTAATAATATACGGAATTAGTTCTGATCCTTACGAAATAAATGGCGTTGTCCCTCGTGGTTTATTTTTTTTTATCTCTGACACTCTTCTATACATAGTTTCGTCGACGATAGCAGCCTGGAGAATGTATGTTTAGATCAGTAAATAACGCCATTTTTACGATCCTAGCTTGGGGCAGAGCAAATCGTATTATGTTTAACGCATCCAAAACTCTATGCTGTTTAATGCAGCGTTTCGAATCGATACGAAATGTAACTCCAAATATCGCTCCGGAGCGATTGGTGAGATACATATCTGGAGCGTTATGAAAATATCGAACGGCTCCGGAGCGGATCAATATTAGACTTGAGAAATAACGATCCGCTCGGGAGCGGTTCGATATCAGACTTAGAAAATATCGATCCGCTCTCGGCCGGTTTGAAACTACTTTTAATTTCAATCGGTCCGAACCGCTCCTGCAGGGATATTGAATCGATTCGGAGCGATTACAATACCGCTCTACTGAATTAAAGGAATATGTATGGTAATATGCTCCCCACTATCAACTTAATTACAAATGTCTCGTACTAGAGATCGTGGGTGATGGGCGGACTTGTGGATGGGGCGTGGCGTGTGAACGGTGAGTAGCTGAATGAAAGGAAGAAGTAAATTAATTAATTAATAATATATTAATTAGTAATTAATGAAAAGTTCACCTCACCTGTAACTTAATTATAAGGTGTCTTGTACTTAGAGTATTTTGAAAGTTAGTGAGACGTTGTAGTGGAGTTAGTGGAGTGTAGTTTATGGTATGTGGGTGGATGGCTGGGTTAATGACCTACCACCGCTCCGAAGTGGGTCGATATCAGACTTGAAAATAACGATCCACTCCGGAGCTGTTCGGTAGCAGACTTAGAAAATAACGATCCGCTCCGCAACGGTTCAATATTTTCATAACGCTTCAGGCCGAATCGATACGTGGAGCGGAGCGATATTTTGTATCGATTGGGAACCATGTTTAAATGAAACTTAAAAAACACCCAGCTCACCTTCAACCCATTTCAGTCGACGAAATGAATATCCAGTGAGATATCCAGCAATCTTAGCTGGGCGGAACATATATTTGCAATCGCGAAAAATGCGATGATATGCTTGGGCTAACGACTGAGATTTGAGAAGTATTTCAGTCCACCTGTTTTGGCGCTGACCGACAAGTTCCACACCGGCCATACCGCATTCTCCACGTTAGACAAAAATCAAAGAAAGGCTATCAAACTCATTGGCGACTCCACCATCTCTGAGAGCATTGACTCTCTGGAGCATCGACCGAATGTCGGTTGTCTCTCACTCTTATATCGCTATTTTCACGGCCAGTGTTCTAACGAAATTTCTAATATGACTCCTTGCAGACACATCAAAACGCGCGATACAAGAGCTTGTTGTCGCTATAAGCCCTATACTTACTACCAGATATACAGCTTCGAATAAAGTAGGGAAAATTTGTTGGTTGCTTTTATATATTTCCTGCATCGGACAACCCTGTAGTTGACAGTTTGAAAGTTTCTTACTCACACAAGTAACTAATTCAGTCGTGTGCTTCATATGAATTATTTTTATTGGTAATACTTTTTGGTACATTTTTACTCTTCGGCAAGATTTGGCGGTACTTTTTTGACCGCAGTGTGTTATTCTCTCCGGATGAGAACAGAATTTTGACAGAAGTAAGTGATTCTCTCACATAATTTTGACAGGAGTAAATGACTGCACACTACCTGCACTCTTTATTTGCATGGATATTCTTATGACTTTAAAAGCTGGATATATTTCGTTTTACTGTGGTGCCAGTGGTACTTTTTCAAGACTAGCTGGGTAATTTAGGGAGCCGGTTATCTAGTAGTAAGTAATCTTTGCCTATACCCTCCAGGTCAACTTTCGGGAATCTTCTAAGCCGAACAACACGAATATTGAACAGTTTACTAATATTCTGTTTTTCTCTCTGCTTATGAGCCGGAAACTTTCCGCAACCTCTTATCCCAATTCCCTCTACCTTAATTCCTTTCCTGCCAAAAAATGTTTAACCGTATGGAATTACTTGTATTTTAAAGTTAAGGAAAAATTATCACGATTATGCGAAGATATCCAAAAGACTTGAGAAAACAAAACAACTTTAATTTGATGCACTTAAGTTTTGGGATATAAAACAGTGAACAGCGTACCACGAACAAAAGCAGTGAGAGACTTTTATTTGCTTCAACTTCGGTGTTTGTGCAAATAGTAATACACGCTGAGTATAACGAAAGTGATCCAGTGCTTCCGAGAAACCAGTTTTGTAATAAAAAATCGGAAATGTTTCTGAAATATAGAAATACGGGGGTATTCTTTAATGCCGTTTGAATAGCTTGGACAGAAATATAGCTTTTTATTTATTAGAAATTAATTAATTCGATGTTACAGCTGTACACTGCTATTTTGAAAAATAAAGGATTACTCACAAGTACATAATGTACGAAAAAATGAAGGATTACTGTTAAATATTACGTTATAGGATTTTAAAATTAAATAACATTTTCTAAAACATTCTCCTTTACAGATTATAAAAACCATAACTAATCATTCTCATTAGATGGCCGCACTGAATTTAACTTCCATTGATGTTTAAACTTTTGTTAATCAACGCTACTGTAGTGCATAAGATACATATATAAAATATATTGAATTACAAAATTTAAAATTATATTTTTATTTCGTACATGCAGTTTAATTTTATTAGCACATTGCTTCTAATAAATTAGCGGCACTGTATATACTTAAATAAGTACATAAAAATAAACGAAGCTTAGTATTGCCTTATAAGTCGTCGATGGAGAAAGTGATAACGTGTCGGCCTACCAATCCAGACGTCCAAGGTTGCTTGTTATCTCCTGACAACAGATTCACGATAAAAAGACAATTGGGGTTCCAGAGTAAATGTGAGTGGCTCGGAATCCACTTTAAATTATAGGTCTATTTGCAATGGTTGTCTCGAATCGGGTGAAGTTCTAGAGAGAAAAGCATTGCTTTTAAAAAAAGATTCGAAATAAAGAACCAGTCCTAATACTTTCGTATGCCATTGTATCTTTAACGGCTTAGGGTAGCGTATGCAATAAAGGAACCTGATCGGCCGTTTTTTACAATTTACTTCATTGTCACCATCGCTGCTTAGTTCCCTCTTTTAAGGTTCATAATGTATTCTATGTTTATGAAATAATGCTTTTCAATACCGAAAAAATTATCTAAATCGATCTGGTAGTTTCCAAGATAATTAAGATAAACGAACTTTTCCCATTTGTAATATTAGTATGATGAAGTATGATGATTAAAATAAAAATCTTTTAGTGGTTTTAAATAAAGTACACTATTTAACAATATTTTTCTTTTCTTTTCAGTTCCATGAAACAAAATTTAATAGTTCTATTAGCGGATTTATTTAATCTCTTTGAAATTCATCCGGCCAAATGTGTCTGTTATCCAGGAATGGAAGCACCAGGTAAACATATATGTATACAATTTTTAACATTACAAACTTCTTGTAAAAACTCCGGTGATGGTTTTCCCTTACTCATTTTTATCTATGTTTCAGTTTTTATCAGTTCACTTACGCTTCTTTCGAATATGTTTGTATGTTTATATGTTGCGTTCTTTTATTGCATTAAATTAATTATTTTAGTACAATTAAATAACCTTTGCACACTTTTTTTTATAATTTAACAAACAAACATATTCTTTTCGTTTGATGAAATCCATCCATGTGTACTTTTCTGTTGTGACATTTAATTGTTAAATGAAGTTAATACATTTAAGAACAGGAGTCTTTCTCAATTCTTTTTGAGAAAAATATATAATATTTAATTTAAGATGTTTGCTCTGATATTGGAATAGACGAAGAGTCAGGTGAGTGAATCTCTGAGAGCAAAATTCACAGATCATGCAAGCAAAGTTGTATTTGATGCAAAGCTCTTTTTCTCTCCTCAAAAGAATTTCATACCCGTCACTTCTGAGGATCACTTCATTTTTAATAAAAGTTTATATATTTTGTTATTAGTAAAGAGTAATAGTAAGATCTTAGACTAACATGCATTCATCAGAAGTCGTGTCACCATATCTATACATAAGAAAACCAAAGCTCGGTACTTGAATTTAATGTTATTTGTATTATTGGATTTGCTTTCTATACATTATTAGTACATAATTATATATTTGACTTATAGAAATTTTGTTGTACTGCTTTTAACAATTTTATGTTTAGATATGATGTTAACTTGTAATTTCTATGAAATTAGTTATAGAGAAATATGAAACAGTGGAAAACATACAAATTTTCTTTTCTTTTCTTGCGTTCAAAACTTTCAACAGATGTCGAAAAAACCTCAGGCGTAAATGAACATGGAATATCTCACAGAAGAGGTTTAACATGTCAACCTGTAACTCCAATCCCTGATCTCAGAAGTGGTCTTGATTCGCCTTCGAGTTCACCTTCAAATCGACCCCCCTTTCAAGGTCTATATAACCAAATTAAATTTTAATAACTGAATTTAGCAGTACCAAGTGTTTTGCGAATTTGTCTTTGAATTTATTTCACTAATTTTATTTATTGTTTGTCAAATGTTGCTTTTGTTTGTTCCCTATGTTATGGCCATTATTTCGTGATATTTTTTATATACAATATTATGTTTGTTTTCTATTTAAGCAATCTAATTATATCTTTAGATATAAACTTTTGTTACTACCACGTATTTGCTTTAGTTTAGACAACGCAAGTTTTAAATTTTTTAATTTCGTTTATTTATTCACCACGCTTTTATTGCCTAACACGATTTTTGAAATCTACTGATAAATGCATGGTTTTACTAGTCCTAATTCCTCACGTATATACTAAAAATTCAGAAAATTTTTTGTAGAATTTTAAAATAATATCGAATAACTTTTTCTTATTCAGCACACATAACATAAAAAATTACTACATTTTTAAGAATATATAAGATAAGATTATATTAGACATTCTTAGTACTGCGCCACTAAGCAAATAAATATACTAAGCTGTATTACTTAAATTCAATAGATTTCAATAAATCGAGATTATAGAAAATTTTAGGGGAAGAAAACTACTTATCTATATTCAAAGTACCTTATATTTTATAGTTAATCAAAGAAGGTCTAGTTACCAGACATCATCATAATCCATATTATTCCAAACAATTCATATAATTGCATACGTCGCATATATACGCATACAAAAACTGTATAAAATAACCAACTTATATAACTCCCATATTATAGTTACATTCATTTCGTTAGGAATTTTTGTGTCAAATAGATCATCCGCTTTAAATTTTTATGTCAGATAGATTATTGGCTATAAATTGAGCTCCTTGATTTGAAAAGCCTAACGGAAAACTCATTACTTACATTCTCATAAAGAAGACTCAATGGAATGTATAGTATACTTGGGAATATTATGCAAAGAGTATTATAAGAAGGTAGTATTTTTGCTCCTCTGCAGACTCTTCATTCCGTTCGTGACGTAATACTAAATTACATTGCGATTCCAATAAAATGAAATTCCGACGAAATTTGGAATAGGTATATTATTGGTTTTATTATTAGGTATATTGTTGGCAGTTCCTGCTGTCTTAAATGTTAGGTTACATTAAGAGTATAAGAAACGATGTTTTTTAATTTTTAGTAGTTTATATTTTCCCCGAGCATACCTGGCACTGTGTCACGAACATAATTTTTTTACTTTCCGACTCCCATAAGTAGATTCTTGAAATATGCGTGGAACACTGAAGAAGTATTCTTCGCGACGAATATTATGAGTGCAACAAAAACTTTGAACGCACGTTTCAAAAATTATGTTGCTCGTTTAAGTTGTATACTTTTTTCATACGTAGATTTTTTAATTTTTATACTTAACAAATTAAGAGTGAAAAAATCGATTTTGGTTTTTGCATCTCTTGGAAGCAGTGGCGCGTCTAAACCTCATATGGTTGGTTGGTTAGTCGGGCTGTTTGTTGCTAAGAAGCACCAAATTCACTCGGAGGCCATGAAGGCCCATTGTGAATGCCCTTAAAAAAGAAAAAGCATGGTCAGAACTTAAAACCACCCAGATCTCTGTAAGAATCTATTTAGGTCCACCAGTGCTATCTCCGCTAAGTCGTCCAAGTTGTCAAAGAACCTTGCTCCCAAACAGGCGAGTCGTCGTTCTTTTAGAGCCGGGCATTTGCAGAGTAGGTGCACTATGGACTCAATTTCTTCTTCGTCTCTGCAGCTTCTGCAGAACTCATTCGATGGTACGCCGAATCTTATGCCCATAGCTCCTATGGGGCAGTGTCCGGTGATGACGCCGACGAGTGTTCGAATGCGCTTTCTATCGAAGGATAAGAGATTTGTAGTTCTGCTCTGATTCAGCTCCGGCCATATACTTCGTGTTGTGAGACAGTAGCTGATATTTTTCCACCGTTCCGAAGTCATGTTGGAGTAATGTCTATCAATTTGACTTTTTGCTGTATTAAGGGGAGGGTGCACCCTTTCCACCGGCATGTCTATATCTGTACTTGAACCATTTTTGGCCAGTTCGTCGGCTTTTTCGATACCCTCTATACCGACATGTCCTGGAACCCAGCAGAGCCTAAGCGTATGTTGTGAAATATTTCTTAGGGCTCTGATACAATCTTTCACATATTCTGACTTTATCACGTTGGAGTTCAACGCCTTGAGTGCTGCTTGACTGTCCACACAAATAGTGATCTCAGTTGTTGAAATCTGTTTTTCTTGAAAAAAAACCTCATATGAAAACCGTGATTTTTTTTAATCAATGTTCGGATAAGCTGTCATTTATAACGCATAATTTTTTCATTATCGCCAGTGCAATCTCATTTTTCAAAAAATCTCACCTCCTCAAGGAGGAGCTCTCAAATCTCCTTTGGTAACGTCCAGATACGAAATTTCATCTTTATTGGTTTATAGAAAACGCAGCGGAAATAGCAGCGTGGCCACCGTCGATAACATTGGCAAGCTTCTTCTCAGTTTGTCAAGCTGATATTTTCGCTCACACTTTGCTGTATGCTGAAATACTACGCTACTACATATGGAACGCATCATCGAAATCGTATCAGCGTCGG
The DNA here is from genome assembly GCA_964036015.1 of Leptarthrus brevirostris. Taxonomy (NCBI): domain Eukaryota; kingdom Metazoa; phylum Arthropoda; class Insecta; order Diptera; family Asilidae; genus Leptarthrus; species Leptarthrus brevirostris. The sequence continues at coordinate 135,617,095 of OZ038372.1, read as the reverse complement.
AAACAAGGAACACCAGTTGTATTTGCTTCAGACGCGCTGGGTCGCATCTACAATGTGCTTCCAAATAAAGACGAATGTTACTATCTTAGATTGTTGTTGGTGAATGTTCGTGGTCCGTTTCGTTTCAACAACTGAGAACCGTAATGGGCATCTGTGTGAGACTTACCGTAAGATGTGTCAACTCTTACAGTTGCTCGAGAACGATTCGCATTGGGACAATACCATATTTCCCTTCGAATCCACATGTTTCCCTTCGAATCCGAACGATTTGTGGGTCAAATATAAGGACGACATGTCTAAGGATGTTTTGCTTGTTGTTCGTCGCCAAACTTTTAGTCCGACATTGCAAATGACTGCAGAAATTCACAATGAGGCATTGATCACGATAGAAGACATGTGTTTATTAATGGCACCACGAGTTAAAAGAGTACAACAATACGACACCAAAGCATTAGGCGAAGCAGTTCGTATAAATGTTTCGCAATTGAATCAACAACAAAAGACTGCGTACGACTTTTTGATAGAAGCATTGAACAATGGAACTGCTGGAATTTACTTTCTAGATGCTCCCAGGGGGGCTGGAAAAACGTTCTTAATTTCATTACTTTTGGCGAGGATTCCATCGCAGAATGAAGTTTTCCTAGCATTGGTTCTACAACAACAAAATCGAAATGCAGATGTGGTTTCGAAGCAATTGTCATTGGTAATGAGAAAGTCGCAATTGGCATCTCGACCGGATTCACACATTGCCAACTGATTTCTGTCAGTTAACCGAATCAAAGGAGGAGCTAATTCGACGTGTTTTCTGAACGTAGTGCAGAACTTCAAAAACCATAATTGGCTGAGTTATTTTCCTTCAAATCGGTTGACACAGTTATCAACCAGGATGGGATAGTCAACTATCCCACTGAACTTTTGAATTCGCTTAAATTGCCTCTATTATCATCTCACAATTTGAAATTAAAAGTAGGCTCAGTCATCATCATGTTGCGTAACAACAATCAACCTGGACTATGCAATCGAACGAAACTGGCTGTGAAAAAGCGTATGAACAACTTCATCAAGCCGACGATTATCAAGGGAAAGTACAAAAGAGAGGATGTTCCGCGCATCCTGATCATTTCAACGGACTTGCTACTCGATTTTAAACGGCTGCAATTCCCCGTGCGTCTGGCCTTCGCGATGACCATCAACAAATCACAAGGCCAGTCGTTGGAAGTTTGCAGAATTAACTTGGAGTTTCCGTTCTTCGCGCATGGACAAGAAGTTACAATCAAATCAATTTTAGGTGATACGAAGTTCACCGGGTCATCTAGTTGGTTTATAAATGAGAGATGGGAGGATTGTGACAAGGCAGACGGACGGACAGATCGAAACTATAATGGTTGCTAGTTGTAACGAAATACGAAAACCAAAACCCTTCAACTTCAAAACTTTCGAACTATATAGAATATAGAACAAGCAAATATTTTTTGAGAATGACAACGAATCGAAATTTTCGGTTTTTCGGTTACAGTTTCGTTCACAGCAGCGATGGTAAATTTTTTTTATGGAAGCTGGGAAATGCGTTTACGCACCTAGGTGACCGAAGCCATCCGTGTGCCGGGCTCACCTGGCCAATGACCAGTACTAACGGCTAAAACCCCCTCCCCTCTTTAAGAGGACCACCCCGGAACCATCTAATTAGCCTCCAACAAGGCGCACTAAACAACAGGTGCTCCTTTTGGCGAAGGATTACCCTCACGAAAGAGGCAATCCTTCGCCAGTGGTCCTCCCTCTGGGCTCGGCACCTTTCCTATGCGGTGGAGTAAAACCCGGAAATCCCGATGCCCCGTCAGCATTTGGGTGAGGTAGTCCACCTCCGAATGCTGTTGGTTCAGCCAAGTACGAAATCGATAAGTTAAGTCGACGCCAAAAAAGATGATATCTTTTACTTGATTTAGCTTACGCAGTAAGACGAGTTCCCACTATCCGAAACGTGAGAAGAGAGCTACACTGTTAAAATATAGATACAATATTACTTCATAAAATTGTGGAGAAAATAAATTTTCTGTTTTGCCCTCCAATGGGAAAGAAATACTTTGGAACATGGAAAATTGTGAACAATATTTCAGTGCACTGGCAGTATTGAGGTCCTTGCATCACATCTCATTTAGTGTAACTGTGACTCTCTCGTCTTAGCCGGATACTATTGGAAGCTACGGTGGGTTAATAATAATACAGTAAAAAAATAAATAAAACAAATGACATATGAAATGAACTGACAGTTTGTTTTGTGCTAATAATTTAATATAATTTCATATTGAGTCAATTATGGGGATAGTTTCTCTAGGGTTATACTGCTTTAGTAATACTGAGAAAATAAGAGATTGCAATTACAAAATCTTTCTTTTGTATAGTTTTTTTGCATTTAATTGTTAGCCAACCTCTGCTATTGACACAAAATCCAGTGTCAGTAAACTTGTAGAATAAGAAAATTTATTTTTCATGATATGCTCCAGAACGGTTTTTATTAATCTATTTACACAAGAGAATTATTCTAAATGCTTGGTTTTGCCGTACATATTCCCCATTTGCAATTTACTAACAAATTATTACACTTGTCTTGACTGTTGAATGAATAAAACTGCAAAATACTATTTCAACATAAATTGTAATGCTTTTCAGTTTTATCTTATTTCCCTAACAAGCATAATGCAATGAAATGTATGATATTACACAATTAATATATATTCTATACAAAATTTTCTGAATTATCGATCACTTTCAATGTTGAAATCAATTTTAAATTACAGTTTTTACTTATTTTTGTCATTTCTTTTATTTTTACATACGCAGTCACACGTTCACCATCTGCAATTAACATGCGCAGAAATACTCCACCAAAAGACTATCAGACTCTTGAGCAGAATCACTCTGTAATGGATGAAGGTAAGAACAACTTTTGAATATTTTTTTGTTTCTTTTTATCTGTGCCGTCCAATTATAATACCGTTGTCCTAGTTCAATACTGAAGCATCTTAGCAACGAACATAACCAAATGAATTTAAATAATATCGCAGTATTGAACTAGGCCAGCGATACATGCCATTTTGATTTTTAATATTGCTCACGCTAATAAATGTTTTTTTACGCTTGATGTAGGCTTTGTAGTACACAAAAGCAGAGGTGTCACAACATTATCATCTATGCAAGAACCATTAGTTCCTGCACGTTTACGGCAAGCTAAGGAGAAATCCAATGTAGACACGAAAGCAGATGAAAGAGGTTGGAAACTATTACTTTTATTCGAAATTTTATGTACACTTCTAGACAACTTATTTACATTTTCGTTTTATCGAGTTTAATTGAAATATTCAGAAACAATCATGAGTTAGAGAGTTTTACAAACTTGGTTTAACTTATTGCTTTAACAACCGGCTTTTTCCTTTTTTTAGCTTTCATTGTTTTATACGGCTATAGCGTACATGATTACTTTTACTTATGACACAGTATACAACTCGTAGTTTTAAATATAAGTAGAATGCTAATATTATTTGGATTTCGCTTCTAAGTAAATTTTCTCCTTTTTAAATTTAATAGAACAACGTAGTCCGAAGTATGTTTCAAATATTTTTCGTGACTTACAAAGTTTTCCGTCTTATATAATTTTTTAAATATTTTAGTTTTGTATCACTCAACTAACACCTTTCTTAAAACACATTTAAAAAAAACAAAAAGCTATAATATATGGTTTATTAAGAAAGTATCAAATTTGGTAAAATAATAAACTATCCCATTATTTGCAAATTTCATGTGATAAAAGTCTTGCACTCATTATGAAATTTTTTGCATTTTGGTTTGTTATTGAATGCATTTTAGGCGATAGTGCACCTGCTGGCAGGCCAAGCAATTGGGAAGACACCAGAAGGCCAAGTTATGCAGGTAAGGATTATTATATTAGCCTCTTAATTGCATGATTCTTTTTTACTAAAACAGTATATATTTAAATCTGACATAAAAAGAATAAACAGCTTTTGCAAAAAAAAAATAATTTTTATCATTATTTCAGGCAGAAGATCGAGACGAAATTCGTCCAGTGAAGAATCTCAACTAACAATAGAAAATTTTGGAGGTTCACAAGATCAGCTTAATATGATTGGCCGTGGATATGAAAGAGATCGAGAGAGAAAACTTTCAAGTGCCAGCATAGGTAACAAAACTCATTTACTTTTAAATCATATAATATAATATAATTATTTAATAGAACGCATTGAACCAGCTGTGGCGGTAAGATCTTCGATAGCCGATGCTCGGGGAACACTACAAATTGGGTATGATACAGATTCGGGCTCGGAAAAACAAGATAGGGAAACAGAAAAAAATATAATTAGACGCCAAAACAGGTAATATATAATATGTGCACAAAGGAACAATATTTACATTAAACAATTTTTAGTATGGACTGTGTTTCTCTCCGAAATATCATACATTCCAAGGAAAAAGACCTAACCGATGGAGATATGTCTCAAATTAGCAGTAAACCGAGTAATTTAATTCCAGATGATGATCCACCTAAGCGAAAAACTTCCTTTGCTACGCTACCGAACACAACAACATGGCAGCAACAATCGATTCTTTTAAGTCAGTTAGATCATAATGGTATATACGATATTAATATGATTAGAACTTTGGTCTTTATGAACTATTTTGATATTTAGATATGTACAGCTCAGATGAGTCAAGGCCATTAGTTGACGCTAGTAAATTATCAACAATTAGAATGAAATTAGAAGAAAAACGAAGGCATATAGAGCAGGAAAAACGAAAAATGGAAATTGCAATGACAAAACATCAAGAAAAAGTTGGAAAAGCTGCCTTTTTGCAAGCTATTAATAAGGTTAGTCCAAAAACAGTTAAATTCAAGTTTGGCATGTCTCATATCCATCAAGTCAACATTATTATTTTATTTAAAAAAATTACCAGTCTTGCTAATATCATAGTTCTTAATTTGAATTTGCCACATAATAACAGAATTCATAATATAGTTAGTTCATATGAAACAATAAATTTACAGAATTCAATTATTATTGTTTAATAAGCGACAATTACTCGGAAGCTCTTAAACAACTACGTTTAACTAATGAAAAGGGTAAAAATGAAACTGGAAATTTAGGCAAATACGATTTTTCTGTATTCAAATTTGGTATTTTACTCGATTTTAAATTGATGAAATAAAAGCAAACGGTATGAAAGAATGTTCATGTGTTTACACAATGGAAAAATGTTGCCAATTTAACTCCTGCGTCTAAAGAAATTTGACAGTAGAGTAATTTCCCCTTTTGCCCAAATTTTACACACGCTGATGAGTAAGGCCTGAATGTCGGCAGAATTCTTCTTCTTCTTTTAAGGTTGACAACTTACAGCTGATTGATATTTGGAAAGTTGCAGCTTATAAATAAAAATTGAAATAAACAACAGGAATTATTAACTTTTTCAGTAAATTGTTATTCATTTTTATTTATTTTTACGATTTCTTGTAAACGCTCTGATCTGTGCAATGAAATTTACTTTGACAGTTCTTCAGTTGTCATCAATTTACCCAAAAAGCGTCTGTTAACTTTCGCATTTTCATCCCCTCCACCAGAAGAACAATTTTTACCCACGTTTTACACACAAAAGTAAACAGGCAGACCTTATACAACTGATAGAGAAATAAGGAGAACAAATTTCATCTAACTTGATGTTATACAACATTTTTAAGGAACAGCCGTTTTAAGGAAGTTATGCAACAGTTCTACAAAAACAAAATTTGTTTTTAATAACTGTCCCACTTTTATAATTACGACTCTTGCTTTTTTCACTAGTCTATTTTATCGTGCTGTGTCTCATCAGAACAAATTAAAATTTGTCACTCCAACAAAGGCATTATTAAAAAGTTGTAATGTAAGAGGAAACGTATCAAAAATACCCGGAAAAATTTTTTACATTACATTACATTATCGCAGGGTTAGAAAAAGTTCACCTCTCTTTTAGTATTGCATCGGGTTTTTTTAAAAAGCTTTTGATTATGAAATAATATTCAACCCATTGAATTTGGTTACCAATCTATTCGATTTCCTTTTCAATCGAGAAAATATTTAACGTGTTTCGTCCAAAGTTCGCGTTCGGAAACAATTTTTTGAAGTCCGAAAAAAGAGACGTAAGCCCATCGTTCTTTTTTGTTAATTATTAGCTTGAAAATATATCAAACTTTCCATATGAGATTTTTTCTCTATTAGTTATAGTTTTGTAGTAATTAAACATCTGAGAGTAATACCGCAAGTAGTAGTCCGATTGGTCTAATAATGATCGGTGAGGTTTAGGGCCGAGCGATAAATAAAATATGGTCATCAAAAAGTCCCTACACATTCAAATTTTTTTAGTACTCGTCGACGTAAATAAAGTTACGGCTGTTGCAGGTTTGTTTCTTATTTTTCGTTACATAAACAAAAGCAATGACTGTGTGTTAAACAAACGCTTTTTGTCCTGATGTTTGTTAATATGTGCGTAAAATACCGCTGTTATATAGACAAAATCTATGAAAAAACTATTTTGAAAAAACATATTTCACACTGAGTACAAGAACCCCCTCGCGCCGTAGATGTTATTAGGTTTGTCACGAACTAAACACTGCGGAGGAGATACACCAGGCTATTGAGGCTTTACATTTACTGTTATCTATTTAGTTAAATTCTTAGACCACTTATCACAATATTAGCAAATTTAAGAATTAAGACTACCGTTTATCTGAGATATAAAAATTTTTCCAAAAAAATTATTTATCTTCGAAATTTCTCTTAAAATATAATTAGAAAATCACGGAAAATTTATTTTTTAATATTGTTTACCCATTTTCCGATTGGCTCAATTTTATCTAATCATCACAATTTTTTAAAATGTATAATAGCTCCATCATTCAAAACTCTTCCTAAAGAAGCAAAAATTGGTTAATAAATGTATCGACGAAAATAACAGTCAATCTCATTGAACATAAAGCTATGCAATTAAATAAACATTACATCATCTTCTTTCTTAGTAAACAAAACAAACAATTTCTATTCCGCATCGCTTTCATTCCAATAAAATTTTCAACTTAAACAAAATGTAAATAATAACACAAATGAATTTCCCAAGCAATTGGAGCAATTGAAAGCGGAAGATAATGCGGTAAAGTACTTTTCTGGCATCACTTCAAATTGCTTTTCTATTTACATTTCTCCCGAATAGTTTAGCATTCTTGCAAGAATATTTTAAATGCATGTTTTTATATATGAAATTCGTCAGTTAAATATGTTTTTATCCCCGATTTATAAAAAAGAACATAAGGTAGTCAATATATGTTTTATAGGGGAAATCTCAACACCAATCAGAAACTGAGAATAAAGAACAATCTGTGGATGAAAAAATTAGTATTGCTGAAAGCGAAAAACATGAGAGACCTAGCAATCTGCAGGTATAGCATTCATAAAGTAGAAGTTGATATTTCTTACCCCACTGCAATAGTTGCCCTCCCTGAAGCACAAATGTGTTTTGCTTTTATATTTGTCAAAGTTATTCTGCTATCCTTTCAAAGCTTTATAAATTGCTTTACTCCAAGCACGTATTAACATTTTCGTATTTTATTATTCACCATACTTATAAATTTTCCTTATAATTTAGGACGATATACAAATGGAATTAGAACAAAGAATGGAACAACAATCCGAAGCCAAACAACCGCCAGATAGTGAGCAAGCTGACATGGAAAAATATCAGGTAAAATACCTAAAAATAATATTAGTTTAGAAATAGTTTAATTAATTTATTTGTGTATGATGCTTACTTATTAAACGCAGCAAAGCATTGCAATCATGAATACAAATTTGCAAGATATCCAGCAAGATATTCACAGACTAGCAACGCAACAAACTCAAATTCAAGCTCAACATTTGCAGGCACAGCAACTTATGCAAGCTCAACAGATAGCTAACATGCTTAATCAGGTGAAATTCCGTATTTCTTTGTTCTCTGCACTGACACCATACCTTTCCTGCATAACTTGAACTAGATATTGTGTGTTGTCACAAAAAAGCCGAAAATGAAGCGTCTTCGAGTATTATTCTAGAAGGCTTGTCAATATTTCTCGATTAATATATTTATTATTGCGGTTGAGTTTTCAGAATAATTAAACGTTTTTCCGAAAACAATCCAAAGTATTGTTTTAATTGGCATTCATAGAAAGATTGTCTTTATTCTATCTGCTGTTGATTCCACTTAAAAAAAACCCAATGCATCTGAAAATATTGAAAACTGAATTTTCGTCAATTTATATAAAAATATTTTATTATTGATTGAATGAACGACCATTTTTATGTAGTCTGCATTGTAAAAGCTTTCCCTTCCCAAAAGTCTGCAATTTTGCTTCTTAAAAAAATCATTCAACGTATATAATTAAAATGACTTACTCATTCAGCTTTTTTGTGGTATTTATTAAACCTTTCACAAGCATGTCATATTCCTTTACTTACTTGTAATTAATTTCATTAGCAATATGGATCCCAACACAATCTCCCAAATCAATATCGTCCCATACAACAACATTTTGGATCAACACCACATCTTCCACAATCGTATGGATCACCAAGTGCATATAATTCCCGTCCACCTAGTAGAGATCCCTATCAGCAGCCCATGCAATACATAAATGAGCACGGGCAATATATGAGTCAGCAACCTTATCCAAATAATCATATGCCACAGCCAATGTATCAACGAGATAACCAGTATATGATCGAAAACGGAAATTATGCATATGGAAGTCAATATCCTGAACAAAATCAATATCAGTCAAATCAATTCAACCGGCCGCCTGAATATGATGATTATCGAGGCCGAGATCATGCTTCTCCACAGCCAAATCAATTCTATTTGCATGAATCATCACCGCAACCCGTACAACGAAAAACTTGGGCTCAATCAGCTGCACAAAATGCAGAGCAATATCAGCAGCAACACATTCAATTAGATGTGAATGCTTGGCAGTCACAAAATATGACATCAAAAGTAGATAGTAGAACGTGGAAGTCACCAAATTCTACTGGAAATATAAATAGTTTTATGCTTCATCAAAATGGAGGAACTGAATACAGTGGACATCAAGAAAAATCATACCAAAATCTGTTTCCAGTTCATTCAAGTCCACAACACAGTCGGACACCACCTAGACAAATTTCAAATGTGATGAGCAATCAAAGGGTAAGTCTGTCGTTAGTTGAATACCCGAAAGCATCTTAAGCAACATTATTTATCATCAGGATAACCGATCATCTGCGCCGGCACCTCCTGAGGATATGGCTCCCCAAAGTATTTCCTTTATTGGGGATGACGACGATTCTGTCGATCAGATAGAATTGAACATTGAACCAATTCCTCGGAGAGCTGATATGCACCAAAATAATTCACGCACGGATGACAGTTATGATATCAATTTAAGCAAACTGCATATATCTAGTGGAAGCCGTACTTATAGAATTCCGTCACCTTCCAGACCGCAACTAAATGCAAACAGTTTTCAGGTATAATTACATTCTTATTATGTTTTGAAAGCGTCTACAATCGCATTAAAATTCGTAGAACCCCCAACAGGAAGCAAGTAATGAAAAAGGATTTTATATATCTTTTGATAATGATCAACCTAAGCGGCCAAAGCCACCCTTGCGTGCAAAGCGATCTCCTAAGAAAGAGAGAAGTTTAGAGAACATAGACAAACGCGAACAAATTAGTCAGTTACAAAAAGAGTTAGATTTGGAAATGAAGCCAGGTGAATATTTAATATAATTAATGTTCCGTTTTTAATTCTTATCTAATATTTTTAGAACAAAAACGTTCATCTTTTTCATTAAACACTGGGAATAAAATAAATACGTACAAAGTAGAAAGTTCTCCAATTTCCTCAAGTCAATCCATTGAAAATACAATAGATCGACGACATCTTGAAGATGTAACAAACCAGCAACAAAGTGTGGGAAGTTCTTCAAAAATAACAGATCACAAAGAAAACAAGGCAATTGTAATTGGAACTGAACTCGCCACCTTAGATCCAGTAAACCAATTTTATGTCACTGTTCAGTATTTTTAATAATAATTTATTACTTTAGGATTCTGTTGACGAAATGGAACGGAAAAAGGAAAAAATTATGTTATTATCATTGCAAAGGCGACAACAACAAGAAGAAGCGAAAGCAAGAAAAGAAATTGAATCCATGCAAAGGAGAGAAAAGGAACGCGAAAAAGAAGATGAACGTACTAGAAAAAAAGAAGAACAAGCTTCACGACGCGCGGCAATTTTAGAAAAGCATCGACTGAAAAAGGCTATCGAAGAAGCTGAAAGAGAAGTTGAGAAAAGGACTGTCGCATCGATTCAAATAATCTAACAATTGCATTTATAGGGAAAAGTTCTTGACAAAACGGATTTAATGTTAAAACACCATCACGTAACTCAACCAGCGGCAAAGTTAAGACAACAAAAAATTACAAGACCACGTCCAAAAACAATTCACGTGGAGTCTGGTTCGGTTGATTTAAGTGAAGCATCAAGTCTTTCAAGTCGAGGTAAAAAGGGATCAAGCTCCAATTTAACAGGTAATTTTGAACAAATGTTACTTAGATTTATCTATTTTTTTCTTATTTATATTTTATTATGATTTATTTGATTTCATTTATTGAACATTTTGTTTATTTGTTTGTTGTTTTCTTTTGTTTGATTTATTTTAGGCTACGGCCAGTTAAGTTCAAACTCAATGAGACGAGATTACTACAGAGGGTCTCAAGACTCCTTAGCTATTAGAGGTAATTTACTTTTAATTTCTTAATTTGAAATTATTTATTTTTTCTGTGCAAAATTTTAAAAATATAAAAAAGGTTTCAGATTTGAACTTTTTAACTTAATTAAGCTCATTCAGGAATCAGATTTTTCGCTGATTATGATGTTTAAACAACCTGAGGTGTTTACATTTAAATCAGAAACATTGCATGCACATTATAATTGTATTTTTTCCTGAATGTAGTTTTCATTTAAATCCTTATTTGATTTCCTGGGTTCATTCTTATATTAACTAACATTTGAAGAATAATCTGAGATAAAATATTAGGGAAAACAAGTGCAGAATTAAGAATAAAACATGAGAGGAAGACTATAAACTTCCATACAAAGAGTGTACTTGAAAATACACCGATTTTTTAATACTGATGGATGAGGAAAATGAAGATTTATAATCATTTTAACAAAAACTAAACACAAAAGCAAAAGATTTACTGCAATCTTAAACTATAGGCAAAAATAGACTGATTAGAAAAGTAAATTCTAAAGTATTATATATAATTCAACAAAGCTGACTCCTCACATGATTTCGCGACAGGTGAAAATCAATGCGAGGAGGGAAAAATTTAGGAAATGAAAAGTCCCACATCGTATAACTATCGACATAATTACTGCGATGAAAAGGTACCTGACAGAAGTCGTAATTCCTCAGGGAGCAAGTCGGAACTGATATGTCAAAACATACAAAAAAACAGAAGAGTCTATTGACCCCCGAACGCAATTGAAAACAAAAAGGATCCTGGAGTTACAGCGCCTCTTCAAGAGTATCCAAATGCAACAGTCTAAGTCTATCGACATAAGGTGCAAATATAGGGGAGTTATTCAAACGAAGGCCTCGAAGAGCGAACCTAACGAACCTCCTTTAAACAGCTTCAATGCGATTAATATGTGTCGCATAAAGCGGTGACGAGACTGGAGAGAATATACCTGAAAAAAGTGCAATAGAGAAGCTTAGTGATGTAGGGGACATCAAACTCATTTGGCCATCTCTTCACGAAACCCAGAGTCATACTTATTAAAATGAACCTCTAAAGAACATACAATAACTTTCCGAAAAATCTATTCTTCACTGTCATTCAAATAATGAGAAAAATAGAGAGCGTGGTAGCGATTATTTTTAACATTTCTCCGACTGCCATGGCTACACCAAACTTTGATTAATAAATTGTTGTGTTTATATGAAGTTTTCGGTTAATACTGGGAATCGCTTCCGAGTTTAACCACTGTTATTAACCTGAGTATATTAACAGTATTCTGTAAATATATTATGGTCAACAGTATGGTATTCAAGAGGTTGTTGAAGATGTTATACAGTTGTATCCTGTAGTTTTTGAATATTGTTAGCTAATGTGCAATATTTTTCAAACCTGGTTAATTGTTTTGTAAAGTATTTATTCAACGAGGATGTAGGTCATGAACATTGTGTACGAAAAGCGTCTATGTGCACTTTCAACTAAAACAGTATTCTACAAACCCACAGAATGGGTGCCGCGATCAAGTTTTTTCGAAAAAAAACAAGCTGCACGCTTACAGTAGGCAGGTCTCGCGAAACCTACCAGAAAATTTCGCGCGAACTCAGATACAACAACACTTCATGATCATCCGGAGAGAAAACGCGTACAATCCGAGTAGAAGACAAAGAACAATAGAAGAAAAATGGAATAATATTTCCATAAAATTTGAAGATACCAAATTTTTAATAGTTTAATAAGGATGCCTATGGGCTTTGATTAAAATTATGCCGTATCCATCAACATAGAGGATTTGCTTGTTTTTTAATATTTTGATATGATTATGTACGATGCGGCCCTATCAATCAGGTCTACCGGCGGATTTGATTGGCTAAAAATTGAATTTGGACTAAAAACGTCAACTTTATTTGAAATCAAAAATGCATGTTCAGAACGCACGCAGCAATGTAATATTCCACATTTAAAATGTACGCAAGCGAGTTGATTTTTTGTTCTCATGTGTTTGGTGTAGACGTGAAAATGCGCAATGTGTGGGCTGCCTGCGTAAAGTTTACATTACGGCGGCTAATTTCTTCAAATATAAACGTCAATTTTGTTATTTGCTTATTTTAAACAGATGAAGTAATTTTAAGATACTACATATTCTATGACAGATGTTGATTTAAAAATTTAATTGATCGGTTTTTCAATATTTTATCTCAGATTACTTTAACATTAAGGAAAGCACATTAAATGTTTTTACACATTACTAATTTCTTCACAGAATCGCCCGATGAGTATCCTAGTACAAGCTCAACACCTATTGGCAGAAGGGGATCGTACAAAAACTCACGAGGTTGGTGGCGGGTCTTAAATTTTCTTGTATTAACAATAACCAATTTTATACTAACATTAATATTCTTGAAATTAAAAATGCTTTTATGGAAAATTTTATTGCTAACACTTATTGATAGAAATACGAGAAGCTCAATCATAATAGTACTTTGCGCAAAGTTCGACACTAGTCACGTTTGTTTGCTAAATATTTGTTTACCTTATTTATTTTGTTCGTTTGCATGTATTTTTACTGTAGAAATAATCAAAACCGGGGTCAGATTTAAAAAACCATCCGCTCAAAAAGCTCATATTGCTGCATTTTTGAATAAAATCATTTATCACAAAACTCTTTCATACGTTAAAATTCAAAACTTTTTTCGTATATAAAAACTAGAAGAAACGTAAAAGCAATTGAAAAGTCTTAACCAATACATAAATCGCACTAAAATTCAAGGGAAATGGGTACATAAGTTTTAAATTGGAATGAATTTCAACAATCAATATTTTTCTTATTTTCAGTGAACAATTTATATTTATGTGTTTTTTTGGTCTTGCTTTTTGTTTCCACAATATGTTAATTTTTATATTTCTTCGTACAAATTCTCGTCATATATTTTGCACATTTTTATCACACACTTTTTTTCTTACTTTTTTTCATTGAACATAATTTAAAAATTACATAACTATGGGCCTTTTCCAGAGCCAACTATTGAACGAGGTCGTACATTGTCACGTATATCGATAGCAAAGGGAAGTTCTTTGAATTTTAGAGGGCGAAAATCAAATTCCCTGATGAATTTGTGCGGTAAGCCCAAACAATTCGATTAAATAATTCAGAATAAAATCGAAAAACATAAATTTTTTATTTATTTGCGTCAACTATAGACTTTTACATTATTTGGGTCCTTTGGGTTCTTATAATTTAGTCCTCGGTGATTGCCATTATTATATTTTGTTTTTACATATTTTTCGTAGAATTGACATTTCATAAATTTCATAACTCTTTCCAGCTTTTCGAATACATTGAAATATTTTTATTGCAAAATGTTGGACCACACACATATACGAGTCTTTTTCCTATGTAGAACAATTTTGAAATCCTTTGCTTATTCGTAATTAATTATAATTTATTAAAATTTATAACAGAGGTTACACAACAGTAGGTACGCTTTTATGTACAATCAAACCTCTTTTATCAGGCCCTTTCGGGAACAAGCTCATTCTCGATAAACGATTTTCACGAAGAGAAATATATAAATTTACGCCATCGTGGCGTCATCCCAGTGTCGAGGACCACATTTTTTTTATGATAATGTCAAAGCTCAGGATGCTATGATTCTGAGCACAGCCTTGGTAGGAAAGGAATTAAGGTTAAGCATACATACTCGCTGTTCTCTAAGCATACTTTGTGTCCTATATATTGTCGGCTTAACCTTCAAAAGGGCGGGCAGTTCTGAGTTTGAATATGTTATATTGGGATCCTAATAAAAATCCAAGTTTTCGATATCATCGCACTTCTGCTCGCGATACCGATTGCTAAAAAACACGTTAACAAACACAGAACTGAAAAAAATCCCTCCAGCCATATCTGCGTAATCATTAAGATATGGGAACAAATGTTGGTGATCGATGATAAAATATTTCTTGATATAAGAGTTTCAGATATTGGAGTGAAATTTTCCAAATTATTCAATAAAAAAAATCCGGATATTAGAAATTGCCGGTTATTCGAATTCCAGATAAAAGAGGTTTATTTCTACTAGCATTGTTCCAGTAAATTTAAAGTGTTCTCTAAACATAACATTTACCTAGCCCTTCTGTAATTTGCTTTCTTAATGTACAATAGATTTTAGACTACGGTATTTCGATCTTATGTATTAAATTTATTTTTAAACCGCTAATTTTTTAAATAGTTTACTATAGCTTGACTCAATAAGTGAATAGTAAGAAATAACGAATACTTTGCAAGGAAGTCACTTGGGACCCTTCTGTTTATTCTCTTCATCAATGATGTATCCTACATCGTTGTTGACTCGGGTCTATTGATCTATGGCGGATGATTCACAGATATACAGGGTCATTAAATCTGATGGAGATTGTGTGGGGTTGCAGGGGGATTTAAATAGATTTGTCGAATGGTGCTCGACAAACTCCCTGTTCTTAAATTTCAATAAATGTAGGATATCTTTTTTTCTCGTAAACTGGTCCGTCGTATTTTTGGCTATAGCATGAATAATATTATTCTTACTAAGGCCAACAAAATGCTTGACTTGAGTGTGTTATTTGATCCAAAACTTACCTTCAATGACCATGTTGACTGTATTGCCAAGGGCGAACTCGATGCTGCGGTTCTTAAAGCGCTGGGCCAATGAATTGGATGACCCATATGTAACGAAATCTTTTTTGACCACCCTCGTTCGACCTATATTAGAGTATGCCAGTCCTGTATGGTCTCCTTCATATGAAAGGCACTCTGACCACATTGAGGGTGTGCAGAGGAGATTCTTGCTTTTTGCTCTAATGGGTCTTGGATGGCGGGATTCCTTTCGTCTTCCACCATATGTGGACAGACTAAAATTAATAAATCTAACAACAAGATGTCGGACATTGTCTTCACTTTACGGTTTTTGAAGAGTGAGATCAACACGCCGTTGCTTCTTGAGTTAATTTGTATTAGCTGGCGGCCACGAAACTTAAAGTCCACTAATTTCATTTATTTGCCGTCACATCATACCAACTATGGATGATTTGAGCCAATTACTGCTATATGCACTAATTTTAACGCAAACTATAGTCTGACTGATTTTAATTTAAATAATCTCCAATTAAAGAAAGTGCTTGGTAGTTCCAGCTTGTAAGGATTTTTCTTCTTATTTGTTTCTCTCCGTATTGTGTTTGAAAATTTGATTTTTGCTTGTAAAGTATTGTAGATAGTATGTTAGCGAATTTAAATAAATCATCAGAGCCGGGGTTCAATTTGTGCTGGTGGCAACCAATGGCTGTTTTATGCTGACTACAGATTACGCTACAAACGCTAAAAGTGGTTACTGCAGAGAGTTACTACAGATTTGTGGTTTGAAATCCATCTAAAGCCGTAGTTTCATTAAAATTTCTGTAGCTCTCCCGCCAAATAAGAAGAGGAACTAGAAAGAGAATGACCCCGTCCCAGTCAAGTCGAAATATAGATAATATAACTATAAATGTACAACATTTCTTAACACTTTTGAAATCTGCGGCTAAAGTACATTTAACTATGCTTTAACGAAAAGAAACTGCAATTCACAAGTGTCTATAGAATCCCCCGCTATATTACATAATCAACTGTAAAAAATATCTCAATGCGATCTTCATAGCAAAACTGACTGTCATTCTGAAAACTTGTCGACAAATATGTGTATGTCCTGCATGTTTAGACTTCAGTGTGTTATACTATATTTGTTGTGTTTTCTACCACTAATGTTGAATTCTCTGAAATTTAAAAATATATACAGTAATAATAATAGATTAAAATCTGAATTTTCTTTGATCCCGTACCGCATTGTATAAGGTCACAAGTGACGTGGCAATTAAAAAACCAATGTAAATATAAAATTAAAACAAGTTGGACAAAAAAATAATGGCGTAGCTTCTAAAACACTGGATTTATTAAGTGAATGCGTCTGCAAAAATTATACTCGACCACCATTAAAATATTTTGTCATTATATCCCCAATACAGGCTTACATAAATTTCTTGCAAAACACTTACATTATAATCCTATTAAAAGCTCTTATCGAGGTCCAATATTAACAAAATTAATCAATTTACCAAAATCTTTACTGCTGGAAAGAATTATCGATTTCTCTCTAAACATCAAATAAATATCGACTTTGATTTTGTTATTTCTTCTTTGCCTTCATGTGATAAGGCGATTACAAAAAATCACAACTAAAACACACTTAAATAATTAAATAATTGAAACATCAAAATTGCTGAGTTAATTCAAAGGCATCAAAATATCATAAGAATATTAATGTTCAGTCGTTGATTATGTAAATTGTAGTGTCATTATAACATTTTCACTAGTATAGTTGAACTCACCATCACCTTTGGTTTGATTGCTACTTTGAGCGTGTTTTCACATGGCGGTTTCTATTTAAGTAAACTTTAAAATTAATTTTTGGCCAAATAAACACGCTCATTGGCACAGCTTTTTATAACTTAATTTCCATTTCATAATTAAGCTCTGTACTCATTTTTTTTTTATAAAAAGATTGAAATCACAAAGTTATGTTGATATGGAATTTATGAAAGTATGTCAGTACTTATAAGAAGAGATTTTTATTTTTATTCACAACTAACCTTCAATTAACCCAAAGCAAAGCTTCATATATTTTTTTGTTTTGTTTAAATTCACTTTAATCATAATCATTCAAAAAAGTCTACTGCTTTCGCTTAACCAAAAACATTTTCTTCATTACTTTGCTCCATGGCTAGACACAGATTCAGGTTTAGGACGTGCAACGCCTCCGCGACGAGCACCTTCACCCGGAATGGGTCCATCAGGTAGGCATTTGCCATCACCATCTGGCCCTGGCTCTTTACCTCCAGGCTTAATGTCAAAACGTCGCGTATTTGATGATGGATCAAGTGATATTTCATCAACACCAAGTTCGATGATGGAATATTCGGGTTTGTATCAAATGGTTCATTATTAACCCGCGTTTAAAGCATTTTTATAAAATAACAAGTGAAACTGTTGTCTTTGCATTGATTTTGCATTTGTTAGATTTTGTTTTGAAATATTGCATAATTTTAGACTAAGAAGTACATCTATTCTACCTGACAATTAACAAAAGCATTTAGTTTTGTAAATGATTTTATTTATACGCCATTAAAATTACTTTCTAATGGACTTTTCTTTCAGGTCCTAAATTATATAAGCAACCAGCTGCCAAATCAAATCGTGGCATTATTTTAAATGCCGTGGAATACTGTGTATTTCCTGGCGTTGTAAATAGAGATGCAAAACAGAAGGTGCTAGAAAAAATTGCGAGATCTGAAGCAAAACACTTTCTTATATTATTCCGTGATGCCGGATGCCAGTTTAGAGCTTTGTATAGTTACTGGCCAGAAAACGAGACTATAGTTAAGCTCTACGGTACAGGACCTAGTCAAGTTGATGAATTTATGTTCGATAAATTTTTCAAGTAAGTATAAAATGATTTTCTTTTTAAATACTGTTCTTCAAAAATTAATTTTCCGCCTTTTAAATGGCCCTTTTCAAGAATTTCTGTTATTATTATAATATAGAAGCTGGAAGCATATCGCTGTTTTTTATAACTTTAAAGCTTATTTGATATAACAGTTATTTTCATACCAAAACCTCAATTTTCTTGCGGAAGGAGAAATTGCTTAATATTACGACTACAGTTAAATTTGATGAATTTAGTTCGGCCAATGTTTCAGTAATTGCAATGTTTTCTCTCACACATTAATTTGGCTAGGTTGATTCACCACTAATTTTATATGTGCGATTTCATCACAATAGCTTCAAGTCACTTTTGGCGTACAACTATATTATTCATCGTTATATAAATAAAAAATTTTGCGATTAAATAATTTATAACTTTTGATACAATAAAAATGTTCGCAGCCCCTCCCAGACAAATTTCTTTCGGCATCTTTCAACAAGTTTGACACGTCAAGTAAGAAAAGTGACAGTCAATCTATTGATTTGATAGGACTTGTACTAAAACCTGGCCACGCAAAATCATCCATTTCCATTAGTTTCTTCCTCGTAGAGTATATCTAATGTCGTAGGTTTGACGAATAGAGTACGATAAACTACGTGATGGCATTTTAAACCCAATATGAGGGATGGCGGCTTACCTTTTTTCTTCACAACCCCCTTGCCATTGGTGACAAATTACGAGTAGAGTATGATTACCCAATATGGCGGACGCTCTAAGATGACGGATCACTTTTTTTCACAATCCCCTTGGCATGGGTGTCAAATGAAAGGGTTTGATAAGCAGAAGATGCGATAAGACGGCGAATTACCTGATCAGACAATAATTAAGAAGTATTCTTCCACCCAATGACAAGGTGTTTGTACATGCCAAGAGCTGAGTGGCATGGGGGTGGCTAAAAATGCCGTGTCGCTAACGAACAACTACCCAAGTCAAGGTACTGAGGAATGATTTGAATGAATTTGTGAAATTACCAAAAACATGTTTTTTTACCTCGACAATGTTAATTTGCCAGTAGCAAAGATAACCTATAAGAACGAGACCGACTGTTCCCCTTCAGTTGTTCTCCAAATTATTTTTGCTCTTGGCAAAGACATATTGTTGTGATATGGTTTTTAAAGTTCAGTTGCTTATAATTTTTATATTATAATTGCCTTAAGAGGTTATTCTACTGTTAAAACGCGATTTTTGATCATTAAATTAAAATCGTTATAAAAAAATAACTACAAAAATAAAATGGTGGCCATAGTGCCCAAATGATGCAGTGTGACTTTGCGATTAGCGCAAAATGCACTGTACATTGCCCAGGTCGTCCAAAATCTATGGAATGAACCTAAAATTAGCCATAAATATGGAATTTTCGTAATTCGGCAAATTTTGTAAGATAAGACTCTCGATTTTGACCATTTTTTTGGAAAAAAAAATACTCCCAAAGTGCGTACATATGTTAGTTATGTCTAAATTTAGGTTCATTCCATAGAAAATTAGTTTATATAGATGTGTGCAACATTTGGAGTGGATTGGTCGATTTTTTTTGTACGAGGTACCACGCATAAAAAAACACGTTTTAGAAATCGATTTGGATGGTTCTTTTTTGTTGTATAGAATAATAATCCCCATTGGTAATAATGGAAAGAAATTCTGCTATGGGGGAGGAGCGAATCTAACTTCGCAACGCGTTTACTGATTTAGATGATGCATATGGCGTCTATTTGAATTGTGATGAAAATTGTGGCTTATGGTGAAAGTTGATGTTTTTGATGATTTTGACTCTGTTGTAGAGAATACGTTTCCTGATTGTTAAATAATAAAAATTTTGTACCTAGAGTGACTACGATGATTCTATTCTATGATTCTCTCTTGCTGTATAGAGTACGGTGGTATTTAATTCCTCTTCCTTATGCTCCCGTGATGCGTTAGCATGGTTTTGGCCGGAAGGGAATTAGGGTAAGGGAAGTGAGGAAAGTTGAGTCTTGTTTTTGCATTGCTGCGAGCTAGACAACAGCCCAGAGACGGAGTGGATTATTTTAATTTCTTAATAAAAGCTCACGGGATCATCTGGTCTCGAATCCGGGACCCATGGCATGTTGGTCGTGCCGCTCAACGAATTGATCCAACTCCGTCTCCCATTGGGTGTATCATATGACTGCCTGCTAACATTTTATTTCTTATATCACAAAGAGAAAAAAAGTAAAAGCACAGTTGTTCTTGATTTCATGCCAACGTCTTGCTATTGTAAACACACTCTCTCTTGCGTTTGTTATCGTTTTTGTTGATTATTTTTTTATGATGTAGCTAAAGCCTAGGGGACAACCCTATAATGCGTAAGTTGATAAAAGTTGGGCTATGGTGATTGATATGGGCTTGAATGTCTTGTTTTTGCATTCATGCGAGCTAAGCAACCCCAGAAATGGAGTTGATTTTTAATTTCTAATTAAAAACTCATGGAGAGACCGAGGTTGGAACCATGGCGTGGTGATCTTGTCACTCAACCAATTGAAAATTTTAAAGGAAAAACAATTTTAATTTGACATTAAGGGCCTACATAAACGTAGTGATAGGAGAAATAACGTGAAGTTTAACAATATATTTCTAATTAAAAAATATATACATATTTTAAATTTATTTACTTTTGGGGATGGTATATGTTGGAGTATGCCGTAATTATCTCATCCGCCAATATTTAACGTATGGCATGGCTTTCAGTCTTCCTTCTGATTCAAGTCTCATTAACTCGAAATCCCGTATAGGCAGCAACTGTAAGGCCTATGAGAATCTGCAAATGCCTCAAGATCGTACAGCTCCGGAGGACTTTAAAAATTCGCCTCTATTGCAAGGACTTGTTATGACTGACAATCCGAAGATTGGCCAGGTCAAATTGAAATTTAAGAAATTTATTTAATTTTGAGAATTTATTTATTATTTACAAATCAAATATAAACGGTGTGGTTGAAGGCCGAAAATCAACTGATTAGTTTTGATCAGAATATTGACTTAAAAATAACAAAGTTCAGACAAAATTATTTCGACCTACTTGGGTAACCTTTTCGAAACCTAAAATAAACCGATAATAACTAAGGAATTTGTCGCACTTCGTTGGAAAATAATGGTAGTTCTGAGCGATATTGTCTTCTCTCTTATGAGGGAAGACATCACAATGGTTTTTAAAATCAAATTGTTATATTTTTTTTATAAATCATTTAATTTAAATAAAATTATGTAAAATGCAAAAAAAAACACTTCAAGGATTATTACTTGCCCCTATTGATTTACCCCCTCTGTCCAGCAAAGAAAAAGCGTGCTTTGAAAAAAATAAATTTCCCGAAGCATTTAAGTGGTCCTAAAAATTTTCAGAGCACTGTATATCTACTATGTATACGAATCGAATTTTTTTTATTTATTAAACAAAAAACATACGACAACTACTAGATAATAGTATAAAGCAAATGTGTGTAAAATTTGAAGTCAATTGCTCTATTAGTTCTCGAGATATTATGGTTACAGTTTTAGAAAACACTACTCTTTGAGAAAAACGCGTTTAAAGATTTCGATAGAGACACGCACGCACGCGTACAACACACGACATAAATTAATTTTTGCGAATTTTTAAATGAAATTTGCGCAAAGAATAAAAGTGAAAAGTTGTACAACCGAAAAATATTATTCTCGTTAAATCGATTTTGTAGCCCCGTAAATCATCATAAACGATTGCCTTCAATCGCCGTGCACAATTTCATTTCTAATTGTTTCTCTTATCATATACTAAGTACCGAATGACTGAAATGTCGAAACAATTAAGGTGTATATTGAAAAAATTTTATTTACCGTTGTATCTAAATTATTTTACAACCCTCTCTCACAACATTCGGGACGAATTCCTACTACTCCATTGCTATCTTACTAATTCGGTTTAAGTCCAGCCTAAGAGCTTTTGAACGAATCCCTAATTGAGGTTTCCTGAAAGGTAGATTGTACTATCTGCGGAAAATCGAACTCTACTTATATGCGAAATTAAATTTTTCTACTTATTACAGTTTCGGAAATAAACTGCAGTGAGAGAATGGAATGGCAGGACCAACGAAAGATCTTATTTAGCTTCGGTTTTTTGACATTTTTGAGTATGGAACCCCAAAAAAATATTCTCAAATATAACATTAATTTTATTCAAGAAGTATTAATATCCTCTCAAAAACATAAATAAAATAAGACAGTTTGTTCAGACACCAAGATAGATAGTGCAAATTGCATTCCAATCCCATACTTACGTACACAACATCTTATCCTCAGTGAATAAATGAAGTCAGCAAAAATCTTTTCGAGTGCAAATGCGATGTTCAGATAAGCGAGTTACAAGCCTACCTTTCCTATCCCAGACATGAGGCTTCCCCTTAAGGCATCCTTAGAATCACCAAGAGTGCATTTATATAGCACATATATTTTTTCTAAACCGAGATATTCTGGCTAGCGCATGAGTTCCCCTCTTTTCTTCTCAACCGGAATTGGGACCGGCTACTGCGGACGCCCTTTGTCTCACAAGGGGTTAAAGTAACCAGAGAGACCACAAGTAAAATCTGTTAAAAACTGGGTTTGACTTCTTTAAATTCTAGCTTTTTTTATAGAAAAGCATAATCAAGTTACTTAACATTAAAAAATATATATTAATTACTTTATTTAATTTTATAACTATAAAATTATTTTATTTTTATTTGCAGATATAACTCAGGGGGAAAATGTTTCTCCCAAGTCCATACGAAACATTTGACCGTCACCATTGATGCATTCACGATACATAATTCATTGTGGCAAGGGAAGAAAGTGAATTTACCAAGTAAAAAAGATATGGCGCTTGTTATTTGAATTAGAAATTTTATGCTTTATATAGTTTATTTAACATCTCGATTTGATGCAATTCTTGAATTGATCATTGTTCATTGGTATTGTTGCCTTTGCGAATCTTGTAAAAGTCAAATAGCGCGCAATTTCCCTTTAATAAATAAAGGTCGGTTTTGCTACAGATACACTTAATACGTGTAATTTCAATATAAAACAGTCGTTAATTTTTACTTTTGCCAAGGGCTCTCTTTTTCTATGTATATTTATTTAATTTTTTTCACTACTTATGTAAAAATTAGCGAAAAACAATATTGTTTTTGAACGTAACACTTAAGCAAGAAAATGGAAGTTAAATAATTTTTTATAACATATTTATATCTGAAAAAATATCTTTAACTTGGATATTGAGTGTATTTACATGTATATGTGTCATTTTAATGATAATAAATAATAGATAAAGGTAAAAATAGTAGAATAATAAAACGAGGACTAACAGCCTCTTGTGATCAGTGAATTTAATTATAATTTTTCCTATTCTCCGAACTTTAAGAGGACTTGTAATACTAAAAATCTAAATTAGCAACATGTCAATCTTTGTTAATTTTTTTTATTTATATAATTTTTTTTAAATCAAGTTTATATGTACTAAATGTGTCGTCTTTTATACTCATTTGTAATAGCTATTACATAATTCTCGAAAAAATGCACGTATTTGAATTTTCCAAAACATTTTTGTATACAAACGTAGTTTTTTAAACTTTCCTTTGGCATTTGAATTTGTGAAGTTGCCGATATTTTATAAATTATGAGTTTAAATTGATGAGGTACCAAAAACTAATCGCTGGATATATCGACTTAAATTAGATCTTTCCACAAAGGCGAGGTATTCATATTCATAGAAGTGACAAAAATTCAAAATAAAAATACTTCTTTTAAATATATAGGAGCGATCAAATGCAGCACGTAATTTAAATGAGTTTGATTAACACCAACATCTTCAAGGGTGTTTTTCATAACTTCAAGTTTTCCTGCATTTTATAGTGGTGTGGAAACATATCCTCGATCGGTCTTCAAATTTATTAGCTGTTGGACAGTGCTTCGTTTTGTCAAAAAATTAATGGTTAAAAATTACCGCCATTGAATACTCCAAAACATAGTTTAATAAGCATTCGTTGTTGAACCATATAATGGTATTTTATCATCTTTCCACGTCTACACTTTTGGAAGGTCAAATTACAAATGGCACGAAAATACTGAAGCGAAATAAACGCCAAAATAACACATGGGCTGAAAAGTCCCGGGCCTAACAAAGAAAACGCGGTTTTTTTTTTTTGTTCAAAATTGCCTTTATTCATCAACGTAATCTCCATCAAGAGCCACAAAATCATTCCAGCGCCGCTATAACATTTCAATACAACTTTTGTAGAACGATTTATCTTTTGCCTCAAAATAGGCCTCAGTTTCAGCGATAACCTCTTCATTCGAGCGAAATTTCTTACCGGTGAGAATTTTTTTGAGGTCTGCGAACAGCCAGTAGTCGCTGGGAGCCAAATCTGGCGAATACGGTGAATGTGGAAGCAATTCAAAGTTCAATTCATGTAGTTTTGCCATTGTTTTGATTGACTTGTGACACGGTGCGTTTTCTTGATGAAACAAAATTTTTTTCTTTGCCATATGCGGTCGTTTCTTTGCAATTTCGGAATTCAAATGCTCCAATAATGCTATTTAATATTCACTGTTAATGGTATTTCCCTTCTCAAGATAGTCGATGAATATTACACCACGCACATCCCAAAATACCGAGGCCATAACGTTTCCAGCCGATTGTTGTGCTTTCGGGCGCTTTGGACGAGGTTTATCAGTTGCTGTACACTCAGATGACGATCGTTTTGATTCCGGAGTGAAGTGATGGATTCATGTTTCATCCATTGTTACATATCGACACAAAAATTCCGGTTTGTTCCGTTTAAACATGGCCAAACACTGCTCAGAATCATCAACACGTTCTTGTTTTTGGTCAACAGTGAGCAAACGCGGCACCCACTTTGTCATAGTCAAATGCTCATGTAATATAAAGCCAACACGTTCTTTTGATATCTTTACGATGTCAGCTAACTCACGCAACTTCACTTTTCGATCATTCAAACGATTTTGTGGATTTTTTGATGTTTTCTGGTGTTACCGCCTCATTTGGATGTCCACTGCGTTCTTCATCATCGGTGTCTCTACGACCACGTTTGAAGTCAGCAAACCAACGTTTTATTATTGTTTCCGATGGAGCGGAGTCCTTATAACACTTTTGAAGCCATTGCTCCGCTTGAACGGTATTTTTTCCCATCAAGAAGTAGTGTAAAATTAAAACACGAAATTGTTTTTGATCCATTGTTCCGAAAATAACAAAAATAGTGTTACTCTTAGCACAATAACTCACAAACTTATAAGTACAATATCATGAAATTTTAACAGCTTTCTTTTGAAGGTTAGTACTAACTGAAAAAGCGGTGAATGCATTAAGAATAGCGCCATCTATGTGTTAGGCCCGGGACTTTTCAGCCCATGTGTTAAGTTATAAAGCTGTTTAAAATTTACATTGCGTATTTAATATTAAATTTTGCAAATGTTTCTTGTCTAACATAAATAATATTTGGAATTCTATAGTTGGGAAACATGACATGGTCCGACAAAATCAATGTTTATTTTTACATTTTCTTATAAAATAATTGGCATAATTATTGATTATAACTTTTATAAGTGATAGTAATAAGAATAATTACAAACAGTGCATCGCAATTAACAGTCGGATACTAGCAAATATTGTTCACATGTTGTTGCCTACTCTAAATTTTGAAGAATAAGAAATTCAAGTAAAGTGCACTAATGAATGGAGGCATGATTAATAACTTTGTATCACTTTTAAAGTATTTACTAATAGGTTGATATGATGAATTTCACTTTATCTTTTTTTGGTTTTCTTCTTGCATGTCGGTAGATAATATTTCGGAAAATTTTGATTTTTTTCCATGAAGGAGACTAAAATCGCATACAGCGGTACTTATTTCAAGACTAAAATATTATTGTTCGTAAATATAAATTGCAAACGGAAAAACTTGAGTTTTACCTACAGTTTCTTTGACAAATTCAGTGATTCTTACTCTCGATAGCACAAATATAATTATTAAATTATACGAGTAGTATTTAGTTTGTTTATTTCTGCTACCTTTAGTTGTTATAATGAACTCTCAATAATCTCAATATTATTTCTATCGAGAACTTTGTCAATAACAGTCGACAGCATCCTTGTCGAGATACTAAACACAGGTCCAGCTCTCTGGCTCAAGTAGCAAAAGTTAGAGTGTGTGCAGTGCTCCACTTTTAACATCTGAAGCTCATTTAATTTTGAGAACTTGACAGCTGACGTTTGTGTTGTTTCTATTTGGGATTTGTCAGATTTAGAGAGTTGTCAAAAAAAGTACGCATTCTCCTTATATGTTATAAAAAACGATCTGTGGAATTATGCCAAAACAAGCGACAACTATTATATGCTTAGACTATATGGTGGCCAAAATCAGCTGTCAATTGTCATTTTGGTAGAAGGAAAAATGTAAACAACTTGCAAAATCTATCTTTTCTGTTACGCACACAATCAAATCGTGAAATCTTTTCTAATCTCTCCTTACTTTTCTAGAATGATGCGACATCTCTTCGTTTTAGAAAGCGATATGGAGTGTTTCCATATGATGCCTAAAAGCAAATACGATCACTCCGTATTTGGTATTTAATGGAAACAGACCGCGCTTGCCTCTTATTCCCGTAATAAATCAGGAATTCATTGAGAAATTCTGCTTCCTCGCAATATATTCCTGGATATTTGTATGTTTGGAATGAATCTACAAATGTTGTGAACGTGTGGTCACAATAAATATTTTCTTTACTACAATTTTCATTCAAGGTGAAATATTTCATTGTTCGTTTTTTTTAAGCACTGGGGCCTTATTAGTAAATCCGATTCGATTACAATCGATGGTAAATATAGGAAATTTAAAGTTGAATTGACATAAAGCTAGCAACTCACGCATGTACAATATATCTTTTTAATCTCATTCAATTCTAATTTTTTTTATATTTACGATCGATTGCTATCGAATCGTGTTCAATAATATCGACCCTGAACTTGTAACCCATCAATGACCTCAATATTTCTCTTTGCTTTTGGTTGTGTGAGTGTGGAGTTGGCATAAAAAATTACAACAAATAAATCTGACAACCGCTTGGGGATAAAACGGCTACGGCTGTCATGTTTTCGGAGCTTGTATCTATAGTAAGCTGTGGATTTACTTACATAGTTTGGCGATTTTTTATAAAATAATTATTGATAGTATGGATTTTAACAGTGAATTTTGTGTTTGAGAATTTATGGAAAATTCAATTTCAACAAATATTAGATCCGATAGTTTATTTTACCCTAATGATAACGATGTTATTTTAACAGCTGTGTCTAATATTGACAACAATAAAAAGAACACCATAAAAAGGTATATATGCATTTATCATTCAACAAATTTTTAGACAACGTGTCTTGAACTTTTTGGCAAAGCTGGGCGAGCATGTGACACAAAATACTTACTGCAATAATTCACCTTGATACTTTACTCATTTTGAAATATATTTCATAAATTTGAACTCATTTTCTGAAAAGTCAAGCACTTCTAACTGGCTCTTAAAAGTAGGTTCTAGTCGAACGGCCTAAAAAATGGCTGAAGTTTATGAATTTGATCATATTGTTAAGATCTAACGCTAACGCAGGGTACTTGCACACAATTAGAAAATGTCCTTTTTCGGCCACGTCACCACAATTGTATACATATACATATATACATGTTTACTTTCAAGCAAAAATATTTGGAAAATGGGCTCTTCAAGTTTCTTCTCATAAAAACTAGTGTTGGCTGAGAATATTAAAAAAAAACAAAAGGCAATTGTAATGAATTTTTTTCCGACAATAGGAATGAAATAATAATATGGGGCTCTTTGTATGTTATCGGATTTTATTGTTATTACGAATATTTTCAAAATAAAATTGGGCATGGTGACGTGATGGGATTATGCCTATAAAGGTGTAAAAGATTTTTGAAATTCAAAATTTTAACAAAAAGGCAGTCATTTGAAGAAAAAATGGATTTTTTAGCCAAAAAATCGCACTAAATTTACGTTTTTTCGTCTTTAAGGGGCCGTAACTTTGCCCTTAATGTCGCGAAGAATCTGAATATGATCAGGACGAGAATCACACGATTGCCGAACATTTAAAGCCCCGATTTGCTGGAATCGAACAATTTTTATATACCGAAGTACTCGAAGTCAGCTCGAAAAACATGGTTTTGTGGAAAACGCGCAAAATATTTTGAAATTGCTTTGGCGTCATAAAATTCCGTACAACTCATTTTCTAGGACAGATATGATAAAAAAGGTTCACTTAGGATTATTCTAGGGGCTTCAGAATATAGAAAAATGCAAAAAGAAAAAAATCGATTTTTCGAAGTCACACAGTAGGGGGGGGGGCATCGAAATTGTTCATTTCTTTTTTTTTGTATTCTGTTAATACAATCTCTTCCGCATATTTTGGCGCAAGAAAAACTGAAGAATTCGCAAGATTGAGCTCAGGAGAGCAATAAAACTGCAGTAATCCGCTAACGGTTATTGCCTGCGCAAAAACTTTAAACGCGTTTTCTCGAAATGGCATTTTGTAATAGTTTAGCCACGATAATTGAAGAACCATTGAAGATATCGATAAGATAATTTTTTTTAATAAAGATATCAACTTTCTCTACACATTGAACCGACGTCTATGTAGAAAAAATTATTATTGTTGTTATTACAATAAATGTCATCCATTTTTCGACGTTTTTTAAATTTTTTTTTTCAAATTTTGACGCAATTTTTTTAATTTTTATGTTTTGTTAAAAATTATCGGTTCAATCTGTGGAGGAACATTCAACGAAGAGAATGGCTCTTGGAAATTGCCGAAAACTGAAGCCGTTCACTCAAAATCGTGGCAATAAGAGAGCAACGAGTGAGACGCGGGCTCTTCTGCATCCGCCCATATCTTCCTTAAATATTTATATTTTTCAAAACTCAACCACTGAATTTGTTAGCCAAAACTCCGATAAAAACGTTGCAAAAAGGAAAATGTATCTATGTTGTTTCAGTTTTTCACAAATGCCATTTGAATTTTTTCTCACTTTCGGCCTATTTTCGCTGCCTAGACCACTTAAGGTAAAGGTAATGCGCTATATGATTTTCCTAAGTTTGAACTAAAAAATTTTCCACTTACAGAGTGTTGTTTTGGATTAGTTTTATTGAAATACATCGGTATAATCCTGCTTGATAACTCCAATAACTGATTAGAAGTATCGAGTACTATGTTTTCCTCTTGTAGCGTATTATCGCTGCAAGTAAATTTTCATTGCAAATGGCATGCGAGACTATGCATTCCTTTGTCTGGTGCGTCATGTTTGTAGTGATGCTTAATAGGAATATACTAAGGACTGTACCGAAAAGTTCTGCACGGTTTTCAAATACTTAAAAAAAAGAACCACAACTTAATTTCAATAATTTTTTTATTTTCCAGATCCAGGCCCTATTTATTACTGAATACGATTCGATTGCAATCGATCGTAAATATAAAAAATTTAGATTGAATGAGATTAAAAAGAGATATTGTACTTGGGAGAGTTACTAGCTTTACTAGCTTTTTAATTCTAAATTTCTTATATTTACGATCGATTGCAATCGAATCGTATTCAGTAATAGGGCACCTGGATCTCCACAATAAAGAAAAATCTGAAAGTGATTTTGCTGTTCCTCCTTCCTTCCTTAAAACTGCTTTAACTAATGCCCAATAATTTTCAATTGGACGAAGTTCCGGTGAGTTGGGCAGGTTAAAATCCTTCTCCACGAAACTGACATTATTCTTACGGTACCATTGCACTTGCATTATGGCGCGTTGCCAAGTCAGGCCAGAAAATTGTGGGGTTTGAATGTGATTTCAGAAATGATAATAGTCTGTTTTTAAGCACTGATCTACATAAATTTCGGTGTTTATGGTACCTTCATGAATGAATGGTCGGCTGCGTTGACCACACTGGCAAATTGCTTGAAACATCAACATCTTACGGCCAAACTTTTCAAATGAAATTGTTTTTTCTGAATCTGTTACATTTTTTTTTATTCACTGCGGTGTAAAACTGGGGACCGGGTAAAGTCGAGAAATCATATTTAACATAGGACTCATCATCCGTCACCAACATGAGGCACTAGCTTCAGCAAGAAGTCCGTACAACTTTTTTGATCGCCTTATGGCGATATTCTGCTATTTAACGGAACCTTTTGTGTTTTTTTAATAGAATTCCCTTTTTTTGCTCGTTGGATTATTGTAGCACTAGTATGCACTTTTTTCGCTATATCAATGACACATTGATTTGGTTTTAGCAGCTCACTATTTTCTTTCCTATATTTTTGTCACTTGCACCTCTTGGGCATCCACTTCTAGGCCTGTTTTTCATGAATAAATTTTCAATTATTCTTTTTACTGTCTAGCGACTTGCGTTTGTTTCTTTGGAAATTAATGAAAACGACTTTGCGGTATTTTGCATGTAAGAGTGCAAAATCGTCTTTCGCGCTTCCATACTTGTCGCACTCATGGCTGATACTACATAACTGAATTGGAACAATTTCTGCTGATACATAAACTTTATCAGATATTGAATAGTTTCAGTGCATTCTCATGCCGAAATAACGGTATATCTGTTCAAGAGAATGTAGCTACAACTGTGTAAAGGTTTTCGGTACAGTCCTTAATTGCTTCGGCCTATTTATTCGCAGGACGGCACCACTAACCATACATATAAGAGTAAATATTTTGAGTTTAATATATTATAAAAATACATTATAAGTGTACACAAAGTAATTTAAAATTTGAGGAACACCCCTTCGCCAACTTTTACATTACACGTAAACATGCTTGCGCTAGCGATACCCAATTCAGCAAGCGTTTATAAACACTAAAAGCGTTTCAGTATGCAGTATCAGGTTAATATCCCAACTATCACTTCCAGCTGTATACAACGTGCCAAAATATGCGATAAATACTAGTTCAGGGTTAGTTGAAATATACCTAATATCATTATTAATCCACATAAGTTCTTCATAAATATACAGTATGGAAGGAAGTTGATTTTTTTATTATTTTATAGCTAATTGAAAATTTTATGTTATATTGCGCACATATGTACTTCAAATCGTGTCTGTACCTTTGCCTGTCCTATTACTTTGTGGTTATATAAATAAATTTTATTGTTTTAATCTTGAATTTTGGATTTGCAACACTTGAGTATAACGGAAATTAATCGTTTTAAATGGCATTCTTTTAACATATTACAAAATTTGGCACAAAAATAGATTCCAATGTATTGCGAAAAGTTAGAACTGTAGATCAATATAGTCGTTCAGTAAATTTGACATGTCTCGACCCCCTTGATGGACAACTAAGTTCCCATAAAACGTAACTGTTAGAACTAGCTTAAGAGGAAAACTGCGCGCTTTGCTTATAGATGTTTGACACTTAAAGACTTGAAAACAAAACTTAATATGAAAAATAAATAAAATAATGTAATTTTTTAACAGAATAAATAAAATTAAAAACTAGGCATTATCTGTTTTTGTAATAAAACAACAAATACTAGACTATAACATGAAAGAAACTTATAAGAAGTAAAACAACTTAGTCACTTATATTTATTGAAAATTTTTAATTATGTTATAATTATTTAACCAGCAATATTTTATATTAAAAATTGTATTTTTATTCTACAACTTACATTCCGTACAATGTAAATGATTTCTTTTTTTATTTCCTCATTTCACGACTTTTGATAAACGTCTCTCTCTCTCTGCCGTTTGTTTCATACTTGTCCCAAAATCGATAACGAACATTTTATTAATGAATTACATAATATCATGTAAATTAATCGAAATTAAATTAAAAGAAATTCGTTTAGGAAAAAATTAATGCTATACGTGTCCTTGATTATTTTTAATCAAAGGGAGAAATGTCTATGTAATTATTATTAAAAGACTCATTTATTTGTTATTTCTTTTAACAACTTATTATTAAATGATTAACTGGTCCTTATAATAAAATTAATGCATCATTATTTGTTATAAGTGAATTAAAATTTTGTTAAAAATAAAATCTGAAAAGACATGTTTGTTTTATTGATTAAGGCACTTTTGTCGCTTAAGGGATAGCACCACTCTAGAGGCATAAAAAAAGGCATTACTTTGATAATTTATTTTGAGAAGATGGGAAAAGAAATCGGTTTGATTTTTTCAGAGACTATTAAGGGTACATAGAAGTATGTTTATTCAATTTTGGATACAAAATGGCGGCTTTAGAGACATTCTTGCAGAACGCCTTTTTTTGACTTACCCAAACGGGCGGACACGTACCTCGGGAACCATAGCACCTAGAACAAAAAAAGTAAACTTTTTCTTAAAGTACATATCAAAAACTAGTGAAGTACATACGATTTTTTTTAAAATGATTTTTGCAAAAAATCAATCAAAAGCTGTTTTTGAGCAGCGTGTCCGCCCGATTGTGAAAAAGTGTTTTCAAGAAAAACGCGTTTAAAGTTTTATAACTACTTAAACCTTTCAAAAATTCAATTTACCTTTAGTCTGTGATGCCTTCGCCGTACATCTGACCTTCCACATCAACATCCTCCTCTTCCTGCTCCTTTCTGGACGATTTCAAGGACAATCGAGCCTTTTTTGCAGCATCAGTGAGTGATCGCTCCGAAAGTTTTATGCGGCGCTCGTCGGCTTCTACACAGAAGTTGTAGTAGTTTGGGCCAATTTTTATTCCCAAATTTTGCATTAGGCGCATTATACTTGATAATCCATCATTGTATACGCCTACTGCAATATACACTGCAGTATCAAGTACGTGTTTTCCACTGGAGGTTGATTTAGATGCCATAGACCACATTGTTGCGTTTAAACTTTCATTCGAATTTTGCGTGAATTCGCCGAGACATCGAGAGAGTAGATCATCGGTACTTAATTCTTTGTATACTGGAGTGATTGCTTCGTAAACTTCTTGAGAGAGTGGTGCTTTGTGTGTGTAACTTTTATCTCCAGTAGCCTGTGCCTTCTGTCACTTACACCAGGATCCTTCTCCGCGCGGACACTTGTCATGTTGTGGTTTTTGGTCAGTCAATAGTTTGTGATCCAAAGTAGCGTAAATGTCATTGCGCATTTTTTCAATACAGTT
This sequence comes from Leptarthrus brevirostris, assembly GCA_964036015.1. Classification (NCBI taxonomy): domain Eukaryota; kingdom Metazoa; phylum Arthropoda; class Insecta; order Diptera; family Asilidae; genus Leptarthrus; species Leptarthrus brevirostris. Next base: position 135,583,537 of record OZ038372.1, on the reverse strand, counting down.
TGAATTTTTTTTTTATTGCTAAGCCATAGTACTAAATAGTAGTAAACTAGTAGTAAATCATCAATAAGTTTGCCAGTCAATTTTCCTTTTCCTCCAAGGCCTTTGGTTTGTTTTTTCAGGTTGCGAAGTTGAGTACCCTTCCGTTTCTGCACATGATCGATACACTCTTTTTTTTGTACCGTAACGTTCTTGTAAAGCTGTACATCCAAGAGACCTTTGAATGTTTTTGAGTCACCATCTCCCACATAATTTGGATATATTATACCATGTAGAGATTGAAACATTTCTATCACGGCATCCACTTCCATTTTCCCCGCTGAACCCTCGTGATTAGATTGACAGTCGGCCTCATGAGTTTCTGCCCACTCTCTGTATTCATCAATGTCACTGTTCTTCGACCAAAATTCACAAGCTTTGCAGTATCTAGACTTTACTAAAACATCAACAACTTTGCCAGTAAACCAACCAATAAATGAGACAAAACCGAAGAGTAATGAAAACCCCCGTTTCCTCCAAGAACCATCGCCAGATACTGTAATGCCATCTTTTTGACCTTTTTCCTCACTTTTCTTCTTGAGCACCTGCTTTCATACTAAACTACTCAAAACAATTAAGGGAACAAAAAAAATATCTAAATTTTTTAGTGATTTTTCACGGGCTGTATATAAGCGAGAAATAATCGTATCGAGGATCTGAAAAAAACATCTTAAAGCTCCAGAACTCTAGTTTTTGAAACTTTCAGTCACGGTGGCATTCCAAAGGAATAAAGCAAAAAAAAATTTTCAAAATTTTTAGTCATTTTTTGTTTGGTCCACGGACTCGGAATTTTTTTTTTATTTGACCACCCTATGGACCAGATAGCCTGTTAATTCAGCTTTAATTATCTTTTTTCAAATCCTTGATACGTCGATTTGTCGCGGAGTAATCCGATATTAAACGAAAAAGGACACTTTTGTATTCAACCATCGATATCTCAGCAACCAATGATCGTACAGAAAATTTAAGAGCAGTTTCGGAAACTGGAATAAATTTCCTAAAAGAATCCGTCAAGACATAAAAAAAATAATTTTATTTTATCCGTAATTTCAATTTTGAAAAAGTCAAAAAAAGTGATTTTTTTCCTTTTTTTGGGAAATTGACCGCATCTTTGCAAATACTGATGGAAAGGCTACGGTTTGTAGGAATTTTTACACCTCAATGTACGCCCAATAGCCCTGGAACCGTCCAATGGATCGACCTGCGGATTTACAGAGCTATTGGGCGTAAATTGAGGTGTAAAATTTCCTACAAACCTTAGCCTTTCCATCAGTATTTGCAAAGATGCGGTCAATTTACTTTTTTTGACTTTTTCAAAATTGAAATTACGGATAAAATAAAATTATTTTTTTTATGTCTTGACGGATTCTTTTAGGAAATTTATTCCAGTTTCCAAAACTGCTCTTAAATTTTCTGTACGATCATTGGTTGCTGAGATATCGATGGTTGAATACAAAAGTGTCCTTTTTCGTTTAATATCGGATATCTCCGCGACAAATCGACGTATCAAGGATTTGAAAAAATATAATTAAAGCTGAATTAACAGGCTATCTGGTCCATAGGGTGGTCAAATAAAAAAAAAAATTCCGAGTCCGTGGACCAAACAAAAAATGACTAAAAATTTTGAAAATTTTTTTTTGCTCTATTCCTTTGGATTGCGTGAGCACCGTGACTGAAAGTTTCAAAAACTAGAGTTCTGGAGGTTTAAGATGTTTTTTTCATATCCTCGATGCGATTATTTCTCGCTTAGATACAGCCCGTCAAAAATCACTAAAAAAATTAGATATTTTTTTGTTCCCTTAATTGTTTTGAGTAGTGTATTTTGGCAAACTTCTGCTCCAACAGCGATTCTTTTGACTACAGTATCATAAAATGATTGAAATATCGGTCGTGGCAAATCCATGAACGCACAAAACTTTATGATGCCATTCAAACCCACGCCCAAGAGTCGCATAGCGAGAATAATTCTACGGTTTATTTCATATGCTTTTTCAATAAAAGGAGAGCTAGGGATTGGTACATTTTCACAATTCTTACATACAACCATAATTTTGTTTGGGGTTTGTTAAAATTCAAAATCCTAACTTTTAATTCGTGACTCACGGCACAGTTTATCTGGTATATCTACACTACACATATTTTTTTACATACGAAAAGAGTCGCTTCAATGAGTATACAGAAGTATCTATATGGCAAATAACAATAAGCCGTGTACCACGAGTCCATAGTTTGGACTCTAAGAATCCGACCATTGCGGTCAAGCAAAACCACCTAAACTACAAGTCATCAACTTACGAATTTCACGCACACACATTAGAGCCAAAGTGGGCTGAAATTTCGTTTAACTTACATTCCTTCTTATTGCGGTATTTTGCGCAACATAATTGACATTTTTAGGTAAAAATAATCATCTGAGTGTTAAGCATTCAAGTTTAACAATTTTTATGTAATCTAATGTACTGGATGTGAACTAATTCCTGTGCTTTAAGGTTACATTCAGTTTCAGCCCAGAATTCGGAATCTCAGTAGAGTGGTTTTCTGTGATGACGAACTTAAAATGACGAGTAATGGATTGAACTACGCTCCCAAGCAAACTTCAAAAATGCAGCCGGCTTTTTTTCAATAATAAAACATTAAACAAATTAATTTCAAATGTTAAGTCTGGTCCAAAAACGGAAAAGTTAGAGAAAAGTGGAGTCTACGAAGTTAAGTATGAAGATTGTGAGGGAATATATGTATATTTGTAAAACAAGGAGAAAAATAATTACAAGATTTAATGAGCATATTTCTGGGATGAATAATAATAATAATGGTTTATTGTATTATACAGTATTTCATATAAAGTTCCCAACTATAACTACATATAAACTTCAACAATGGATCCAAGGCCGTCTGTCGAGATTGGCATAAAGTAAAAAGTAAAAACAAAAAAATATTATTTCTATATAAACCAAATGAATACTTTGCTTAATAATTCAGATAAGAAGAAAAAAATTAGAAGAAAAAAATAGATAAAAAGAAGAAAAATAAACAAATAGAATAAATAGAAAGCACTAATCCTATACATCTACAATTAAACCAGTCAGTAAATATGAAAATTTTAGAAGAAAGGCATTAATTGTTATATTGGCAAATTAAAAAGTCTCTATATTTCCAGGCTCTTCTAGCAAACTCCACTAAATCATCATAATTGTTCCTGCCATTTAATATATCTATGATCTCGTCTTCACATAGTATTCTATTACCAGTAACTAGGACACGAAACTCCGATAAAATAGGACAGGTGCCTAGGAAGTGCAGCAGGTCTTCATTTTCCGATAGATTACAAAGAGAGCACTGAGTGCTACCGTCCCTTCTCCAAGGGCTAGCATTTAATTGTATCAGCCCACATCTATATTTAATAACTAAACTAATTTTTTCTATAGAGTTTCATTTTTAAAATAATTTTGTTCTATACTGTAGCTTAACTTATTGTACAACTCATGTCTGATCATAGATCTTGCCCTATCCTCAGCTTTACGCTTGATCCAGGCATCTTCATCCTGCACCAATTTCATTAATTTATTCTTAGCACAATGTGCAGATTCTTCTCTTAAATTCAAGGAGACGCCATGTTTTTCAAACGGTTCCACCCAAGCAGCAAACCAATAAATTTCTTTTTCCATCACCAACGAAGCCAGCCTATGAGGTAGCCGTTCAGCGCTGTAGTTGTAGAGTACTTTACACATTTATTTAAAATGGCAATGAAGAGTATAAATATATATTTGATAATCCTGTCTCCAAGGTAAGAGCATAATTAGGAGTCTGCTCAGGTATGTAGGTAGAATAGTTTTTTAATAAAAAAACGTTGTAATTTTTCCACGCTTTCATATTGGGTAAATCCCCAAACTTGTGCACCGTAGCATGGTACGGACCTGCTTACAGCATTAAAAACTGTCAGCTTCTCGGAATGATTTAGATTTTTGTTTCTAACAAACTGTGTCCAGGTCGAATTAAGTCCCACTTTAGCAGTTTGCAAACGCTGTTTTAGGTGCTCTGTAAATGAAAGCTTAGGTGTTAAGATAATACACAAGTACGCATAATTTTTACCCACTTCAATTGGATTATTGTAGAACAACCATTGCTCCGATTGTCTACGAACACCTCCTCCCCTCTGCAAAATCATTATTTTTGACTTACTTAGATTAACTGTAAGATTCCACAATTGATTTATCATCCGCTGAAGCTTTTCGGGGTCATCGGAGAGGAGTACAATGTCATCCGCATACAAAAGAATTTTTATCTGAATACCCTGAATTATCAGACCTAAATCTAAATCATTAATAAAAAGAACGAAAAGTAATGGGCTCAATATACATCCTTGTTTCACGCCACAGGTGGTTATAAAACTATCCGACAAGTTCTCTCCATCCCAAACTTGGGCCCTTGTATCCTTGTACAGCTCTTGTAGTATTCGTATTATCTTATTCGATATACCACAATTATATAATTTAAAGAATAATGATCTACGAGAAATGGTATCAAAGGCTGATTTAAAATCGACGAAGAAGGCGTATATCTTTTTTTTATTCAGAGTATGGCCTAGTTTGATTATACTTATCAGATTAAATATATTATCTATAGTAGAATACCCCGGTCGAAATCCAGCCTGGAACTCAGAAAGAACCTTGAACTCTAATTCCCATACCGACAACCTATTATATAAAATAGCAGTAAATATTTTTACTATTGCATCTGTAAAGAAGAGGCCGCGGTAATTTTTCACTTGATCAGTATTACCTTTTTTATGGATTGGAAATATAATAGATGCAGTAGTAGTTGTATAATTTTAATAATTTATTAATTTATTATTATTTCTGGCGCATTTTTAAAGAATTCATATGGAATCCGGTCAGCTCTAGGAGCTTTATTGTCCTTCAAGCTTCTCAGTACTGTAGTGAGCTCATTCATCTCAATTGGAGAGTCCGGCAAAGGGATTTCTGTACCTGGGGCAGCGTATAACATCAGAGAGCCACTTTCCTCAGGACGCAGTAAGGACTGGAAATGATTTGTGAGGACTGTCAAGTCAATTGCTGATCCAATTCTGAGTTTACTTCCGCGTACCTCCCTTACTATACCCCACCAAGTTTTCGAATCGCGTACTGAATTGATCTTGACAGCTAATGCTATTTCTGGGATGAAACATAATAGACCACATTCCGGTTTATCAAAACATTTACTTTGATTGATTGATTGATTGATTAGATTTGGAGGTGTGAGGTTCTCAAGCGCCGCGGCCACTGGGGCCTATTGTGCTAACCCTCTCAACTCCTTATAGTAAGCCAGTCCCTCCGAAGAAGTTCAACAGCTCCCGCAGTTGGCAGTCATTCAGCCCGCTCGGTACCAGGGTTGGTTTCCCGAATAGGCTAAATCTGCTCCTGGCTACTGCAGGGCATTCACATAGCACATGTAATGGGGTCTCATCCTCCTCCAGACAGAGTCTGCAGGTGGGGTCGATGGCTCTGCCTATCCTCACCAGGTGCTTCCTTAGCTGACAGTGGCCGGTAAGTAGGCCTGCAAGAGTTCTAACAGCCGACCTGCTCAGCTTGAGGAGCTCCCTGGATCTACCCGGCGACGGTGAGGGCATAAGGCTTCTTGAGTGAGCGTGCCTCTCAATATTCTTCCAATACAGCCTATGCCCCTCATTTGCGCGGTTTGCTATTAGCCTTTTAGCCGTGCAGAGAGGTATTCCACAGACCGGCTCCGGCCGTATAAAAGGGGTGTTAGACCCCTTCCTAGCAAGTTCGTCTGCTTTTTCATTTCCCGTGTAGCCCTGATGTCCCGGTATCCAGATCAAGCTTACTTGATTAGTTCTACACAGTGCGTCTAGGCTCCTTTGGCATTCCCACACCAGATTTGATCTGGTGGTAGATGAAGCAATTGCTTTGATTGCAGTTGGACTATCCGAGAAGATTGAGATCCTTTTGTTTTTATAGGCTCTTCTTAGGTTCTCGTAGGTGCATGTCAGTATGGCGAAGATCTCAGCCTGGAATACCGTGGTATATATTCCCAAGGCCAGTGCTAAACTGAATCGAGGAGAGTCGCTCCAGACCCCTGCCCCAACACCTGATTCAGTCTTGGATCCATCCGTATACCATACTACCTCCCCTGGACGGACAGCTGGAAGTGTCCAGGTCTCACGCTTTTCCACCCGTATTAAGGGTGGTTGAAATGGTGAGAGTCTTGCCGGCATCTGATCAGTTAGTATGGCCAACTCAGGTGTGGCTTCAAGAATCTCCCTTATTGTCGTGTGGCCCTTACCTATGTTTTCCCCGAGGAGACCGGCTCCCTCTAATTTGTAGGCCGCACACATTTACTTAGTAGGAAACATAACACAAATTTAAATAATATTAACGTTCTTTAATATTTGGATAACGTATACCTTAGATAAATTTAAAATTTATTTAGACAATTAAATAACTACTTGCTCAATGACCAAAAAGATTTTAATTATAAAAGCCCGTTAATGGATGTTCTGTTTGACCTCGATATGTACTGCTAGACTTTATTTAGTATAAGTCTTTCCCTGATAATACCATAACAATACGAAACCCGTCGGATTAGATTTTTAGAAAACAAGTGTATAAATATAATTAAAACAATTTGGAACTTAACAAGTGTTTTGTGAATTCAAATAACTTTTTAAAATTTTTGTAAATTTCAGTAAAGCGCAAAGACTCGCGAAAATGTACAACGAATATTGAGTCTATTGTCCACTAGAGGCGCTCATATTGCTTAGAAGTAATTACGTCATCTGGGTGCGAACTGTCACAGAATTGTCAAGAAAACGATTGGCAATTTTCCTCTAGTTGGGAGTGATTTTCTTGTATTTACAAAAATTAGTATTTATATACTGTGAAATGGCTGATCCAAAGTTTGCAAATTTGCCGGGCATTGTAAGCTTCACATTTTCACTAAAAATTTTAATTTATAACACTTATTTTTCGGTAGGCTTATGATCAGCCAGATGTCTATGAGACTCCCGATGTTGCTGAAACAGATACTTCTGATTATTACGAAGAAGAACCCGAAAATGAATCTATCGAACGCTTGCATATTTCCACAAAGGATTCTTACAACAAATTTAAGGATAAGCATCTTATAGGTAACGTTGATTTCTCCGATCGATTAGGGAAACGAAGCCGAAAGGGCTACGATACATGGACAAATGAGTATGAGCTTGTAGGAGATGGCGAAAAGGAAACTCCCATACAAAAGTGTAGACGTTTGCAATGTGAACTTAGTGAGCTAATGGACGAAATAACAACACTTCAAGTAGACAAGCAAGTTTCTAAAGATGACAAAGAATCTTATGAGGCTGTGGCGACTGTTGTTAATACAGCGAAAAAAGTTTTGGAGAGTTTAAAGTTGGAGCAGGTCTTTGGAAAGGAAGGTATTCCACCATCGGCTGAAAAAGAAGTAAAATCACTCGTTACCCAAGTTGAAGAATTTAAAAGAAGTGGAATTTTGACACCAATTCCACCGCAAAGAGGAGAATTGGCTCAGTCTACTAGAGTTGCTACTCTTGAACATAGATTGCATGAACTGGAGAAAGCTGTAGGGGCTCGCGATGAGAAATTAAAACGTCTTACTGCTTCAGTAGGCACATCGAATCTCCTTGAGGCTGTACAACAGCTGACCACTAAAGCAGCACTTTTACAGCCAAATCAGTTGGATTTAATTGAGGCGCGTTTGAATAATTTAGCAACTAAAATGGATGCAATCGTCGAAAAGACAAGTGCTTCCAATCAGGATGTCCAACGGGATCAGAAAGTTCTTGAACTATATGAAATAGCAAAGAGAACTGAACCGATTACTCAAATTTTACCAGACATGCTAGAACGAATGCAAGCTCTTGAGGCTTTGCACAATTATGGTATTTTAAAAAATTACGCTAATATCGAATTAGGGTAATGACTTCCTTTTTTGTTTTGCAGCAACCAACTTTACCAAAATAATTGCTGAATTGGAAGGGACGCAAACATCTATTACTAGTGGTATCGCGAATAACAAAACTTTGCTTCAAGGTGTTCAGGAAGCGTTTGCCCAGAACCTTGAAAATGTAAACAAGGAAATAGCTAAATTAGAGGGAAGAATCACTACAATTTCAGCAAAGAAATAAACTGAAAAGTATTTACGTCAACATGTGATTACATTTTATTTGTCTTATTTAATTAAGTAGAAGCTTAATCAAATATTTTCATGAACTTTTAAGTATATTTATGATTTTCCAATAAATTAGCATTTTGAATACTTAACAAAGCTTACAAACAGTAGATCTATTTACTTAGTAGATAACTTTATATATTTTAAAGTGTTCCGGTTGAACTTGGTAGTTCACTTATAATTTGGCATTATGGGATGCTGGATAATATTACCATTGTTCAGTCTGACCCAATATGTCGTGGCGTTTTATATTATTCCACTATACTAGCTTTTCCCCAGCCAATTCCCTCTTTAATCCAGACATTTGATGCGACTTTAAAATCTCTAAATTCTGAATTCCTTCGTAATAAAACTTGTTTCTATCTGAAATTTCTCTAAATTTTGATTTTATCACTTGTGTGTGAAATTATCACCTATGCGTCACATAAATGGTTCAAAGAAAGTTTTAACGATGACAAGCGAAGTGTCATAAGCTAAACAAAATATCCACAGAGCTTTATAACATGCAACTACATCTGCGTAGGTTTCTCAGTGCAGAAGATCAATTGACCTTTCTGCAAGCAGCAAGAACATTAGAATAATGCACTCAAAAACAACAACAGAAGTCCGATAAACTCATCGCCACCCAAACAAAACAGAGGATCGTTAACTCTGTCCACCTCAAACAAACAGTTGTGAATTTATCGGATGAAAAACCCAGTAAGGCTGCCGTAAACATTCTCTGCAAAGGACTGAACTTCGCACCCACTCCACGGCATGTCCCAATAAAACAACTGATTGGAAGAGTGCATTGCCCGAAATAAATTTAGCAATCTCGAGGCCGAAGCAATGCGCCAGAACGAAACAACGAAAATATTTTGATTCTTTCTGAAGACAAGAGAAATGCGAATGTTGTCTTAACCAAAAACGATTATTTTACCAAGATGAATATTTTGGTAGAAGACAGGAACACGTATACACCGGTTAATTATGATCCAACAACCCGTGTGCTGAAAAAAGTTTCGCAATTAATCAGGGATCATAAGGCGATTCTTCCATCTTCTCGTCTGACACCCTCTTGTCCACAGCCACCTAAATTACATAGATTACCTAAGATCTACAAAGCGAGAAATTCAAAATTAATTCGCCAAGCTACTTGTTATCAAAGCATTTGGTTGATGTCTTGAAACCATTAGTGTGAAACACGGAACATCACATTAAAGATTCCACACATTTTGTGGCGCTTTTGGGTGACTTGTGGCTGGAGGAGGATGAAGCTATGGTTAGTTTCGATATTTTGTCGGTTTTTACTACTGTGCCTGTACAGGAAGTGTTATCTCTCATTCAACGTCTTTTTTTTTATACGATGTGGCCAAATCCTAGGGGACAACCCTTTGATGCGTTAGCATGATTTTGGCCGGAAGGGAATTAGGGTAAGGGGAGTGAGGAAGCTTGAGTCTTGTTTTTGCATTGCTGCGAGCTAGACAGAGACAGAGTGGATTTTTTTTATTTCTTAATAAAAGCTCACGGGGAGATCTGGTCTCGAACCCGGAGCCCATGGCATGGTGGTCGTGGGGCTCAACGCATTGATCCAACTCCGTCTCCAACAACAGCTGGCATTAGTGCATAACACATGCCTCTTCTTGAGTTCTGCCTAACATCTGGGTATTTCTCCTTTAACAACCGGTCCTATTTACAAAAGGACGGCGTTACTATCGGTTTACCTTTAGCAGCAGATTTGTGGATGGACCATATTGAAAAGACAGCCCTAAGCAGTTCATCACTAAAACCTAAATTTTGGTTCAGGTATGTGGACGACACTTTTTGTATTCATAAGAGATCTGATATTGAGAGTTCCCTAAGACATTTGAGCTAAGACCAAGTTCACGATCGAGCAAGAGCAGAACGGATCCTTTGCGTTCTTGGACGTAAAAGTAATACGAAAGCATGATGATACATTAGGTCACAAAGTTTTTCGCAAGGTCACACATACAAACCAATACCTGCATGCTACCTCACACCACCATCCGGCAAATTTAAGATCCGTCGTTTCCACGCTAGTTCAACGGGCCATGCGGAACAGCTCAATTACGTGGACGATGTTTTAAAATCCAACGGCTATACAAGAAAACAGCGCTCTTGGAAGTCAAATTTGTTACGGGAAAGGGACAATAACGAGGAGCAATTAAATAAAAAAAGCTTTCCTGCCCTACATGAACGCCTCTCATGTAGGGCAGGAAAGCTTTTTTTATTTAATTGCCAAAAAGGTGAAAAATTACCTACAATGACGGTTTCGGTTTCCACTCCAAACACCAGGTGTATATACAGTTTCTTGTAGGAGCGGGTCATCGTACATTGGGCAAACACAAAGAAGTATTGCAACCCGTCTGAGAGAACACATGAATGCGGTTAGCAAAAATCAGCAATCAGCGAGCACATACTGGACCAACCAAAAGGAAATCATTGGATTCATTTTGAAAAATCGTCAGTCCTGTCTCGCGAATATCGTTATACTCTGCGTCTTGTACGTGAGGCGATTGAAATTAAGCGCCGTCAAAACTTCAACCGCGACAATAGTTTTCCACTTTCACGGACATGAGATCTTGTTCGAAACACCTCGATGCAGTTGATTCGATACGCACCGATGTAATCTGTGTAGCTTAAATCATCGATAACAGCTTCAGGCAGTTTACCGGTAACCACGCTCAATGTAACTTGAAGCGAAACATTCGGGTTGAGTGCTTATAATATAAATTAGATACGATTTACTAATACTACCTGGAGAGTATCAGGAATCAGGCTAAACCTTTCGTTAGAACAATGCCCGTGGAAATAGCGATAGAAAAGTGAGAGACAACCGACATTCCGTCGATGCTCCAGAGAGTCAATAGTCTCAGAGAATAAAGGATCACCAATAAGTTTAATAGCCTTACGCTGGAATTTGTCTACCACGAATAATATGCAATGTGTCCGGCCCCTGTCCAAATATGCGAATTATATTCGAGTCTAGGTCTGATGTGGGACTTGTAGATCAGCGCTAAGTCAGATTGGGTGAAATATTTCTTACATATCTGTAGAAAACCGAAGCATTTCATCGCACTTGCAAATATATAATCAGTCCAGCTAATATATCTCAATACCCAAGATGTTTAGAGGGGGCGTGCATTGAGTTTGAATGGCATTAAACATAACACGATTAGCTCCGCTTGAGCGGTTATCGCGAAAACCGCACTAGCAATCGTTAATGAGTTTCGTCGACTGAACGTTAATGAGTGATTTAAAAACTTTAGATAAAACCGAAATAAGTGCTAAGACTTAAATAAATCATTAATTAAATCATAATAATTTAACGATCTTGTGTCATAGTATTCCGTAGATATGTTTTAATAATTTTTAACCTCGAAAAACTTCTTTCTGCATACGCAACTGTTACAGGTGTAGTGGCTATAATTCTCAGCACTACTTCGATTGTAGGATACACTTCGGTTAAATTTTTCTACTTGGGTTGCTGCGCGAGTGGTGCGCGAGGCCCTTGCAATAGAGGGGCCCCGGGCCATTGCCCTGGTCGCCACCCCCAATGACAGGTGAAAAGTTTGCGCAGAGGTTTAGCCAAAGCAGAGCTGGGACCTCCGAATTGGTATTTGGATTTTAAGAATTCGGCGACTCCACTTTCAAGCGGTTATTCTAAGAACTTTTATATGCCAGAAATAATGACCGAAATGAATTAATGTGGGATGTAATAATGCTGACGTAACATCACCTTCTTTGCATTAAAAAAAAAAGTTTTGTTTTGCTTATATTACACGATTCCATGTGCGAGCGATCTGTAAAACTATTTTATTGGTTACTTTTCGATATTTTGTTTCTAAACGTGTTTGACACAACTCACATATGTATGAAAAACATATTTGCCCAGACATTCTACGAAATAAAAAATCTGTGCGAGTAAAGGTTGATTATAATATGAATTCGTCTAAAGGTAAAATGCATTTAAAACGAAATAATATTTATTAAAACATAAACGATTACGACGCATAATGATGTTCTTACAATAGCATATCCTTACTATACAAATTTCGGTGTTTTTTTGCGGAATATTTTGACTTTATAAAAATGTACTTCTCAATAAAAATCCATAAAAAACTGTTTTTTCCAGAAAATTCTTAGGTCATTCTTCGTAAAATAAGAGCTTATTTATATTTAAGATGTTAACGTTAACTAAAGTTTTATATAAAAACTTTTCTAGTAACTTCTATGACTCGTAAACCAGCCTTTGATAGTGGGGATATACTTCGTGCATGGGGACATGTAAGCCGAATTCTAGAGCCACAAGTACTGCAAATTCTGAGGAAATTAATTCCTTGCGATTAAGCCGAAAAACATTTTCAGTTTTCTGAAATAGAGTAAACAATTATATTTGAATTGATATTAGGGACAAGATTGTGTTACCTCAATTAAACTTTTAAGCCCTTCACCTTTAACATCATTCATCTTCGCACTAAGAAGAAGACAAGCTCCAGCACAAAGCTTCCTATTGCTTTTGTTTATCAAATTAGCCAAGATCAGCTTCTCGAAGTACACATACGCTTGAGAAATTGTCACTAGGTCTATACTGGGATCAATTTTATTGATGCGACGCATCTCTCTTTTAATACTATTGGATAAATTTTTATATGAGTTTGACAACATTTTACTTAAAATGATTTACCTTCTTAATTTACTAAGAGTTAACTGTACAAGTGGAAACTTTTCACGAAATTTATCGTTGAGCTCTTTCTTCAGGTCAGATGGGCGCACGTAATCAATCACAGACGTCATGTAAGATGTAAATGTGAGCAATGTTCGATGCTTTCCAGCTATCAGTTCTGGATCGTCAAGTAGATTTGCTGAATACTGCTGAAACTTAAAAGGTTTAGAACATTTGTAAAATATTAAATATAAGAGTCAAAGATTGTGTTAAGGAGACTTTGGACTTTTAGGCTACTTATATTGTATCTTAACTTGTTCACGAGCGTTTTTTATTAATTTTTAGAGATTTGAACAGAAAGCAGAGTCATTCTCCGTTTGACATCAACATGTGTCGTTTAGTATTTGTATTATTTGGTACCTGAAGCTCTAGGTTCATTCTTACAGCTACACAAAAATCCTCAACCAAATAACAGGCATTGGTTTGATAATGAACCTTATGACGCCATAAAAGACAGAAAGGTAAACAAATCCCCTATTTATCGGACTAAATTCAACTGAGATCAAAATTTTAGAAAGGAGATATTTCCTAGTTAAGAGAATAGTAAAAGTTTTTGGTCACCCGTTAAAACTGTTCCGAACAATTTCATATGTTCTCCTATGCAACCTGTGATTGCGAATGCGGCGGCTTATACTGCTCCGTCCAACAAAGCCAATTTCTCTATGAATTCTTATCTAGAACCATCTTTGCACGCCCATTGAATTCCATCTTCAGACATGACAGATCAATTGCATTAACTTCTGTTTTATCAAAGGTTTTTGAATTAATTCTTAAGAATAAATTGATAGAATTTCAGTACACCCAGATATCAGAGCAGTTTCTATGCTGGCCGCTCTATCTGAAATTTACTAACTTTTCTCACGACACCTTGACACCACTGTCTTCATTACTTTAGTGAGTTCGAAATCGCTTTCATGGATATTTCAAAAGCTTTGGATGTAGCTCTGACTTTCAATCTCTCAATCACAGAAACTTGTTTAAGGCAAAACAAATCGTTTGTTGTTTAAATTTTTAAGGCTCCATGCTATCTTTTATTAAGATATCTCTCAAACTACCAATTGATACCGACCGTTTAAATTCCTGGTCACAATGGGATTCAGAAGAGTGATATGGAAGATGGGGTGATCAAGAAAGGCGCCTGGCTAAGTGATTTCTTCATTGACTGGCCGATTCGCTGTATTTGGACGTTAGTAAAGCGTATTTTATGCTTAGGGGAAGGCGAACGGATCTCTGAAACTCTGGCTGGCATGACTGGCCGCTATCAATTCGGCGGGCAAAAGGAACGTTTGAGTATTCCTCCTAACGGCTTTCGCAGAGGCTATCCGAGTGAGTATAGCTCTGGGTTTGCCACTTGGTTTTAAATTTTTGGGAAAAAAAATTTTTTTTAATAACTTTTAACAAACATTTAAAAAAAATCATTCAAATAGATCTAATATATTCACGAAATTATTCCTGAAATAATGTAAACAAAAACTTCCGTAACTGCGCCTTCCATATCAGACACAGTCTTGAATCAAATTTCCATATTTGGTCTGAGACAGCATTTGTCTACAGGGGGGAAGATATAAGTCTCCCAGACACTAAGGCCTAAAAGGCAGTTGTACACCCCCTGCTCGACAGCGTTCCCTAAAGTCCACTATCGAGTCAGCTAACGCCTGAATTGAATCTAATAATTGATGTGTATCCTATTTACTTCTGCTGGATCTCCGCAGAACTTTGTTCCCATGATTCGAAATCTTTTTTGCGTTAGGGCCGGGCATTGACCAACAACGTGCAAAACGGTCCTCCCTGCAACGCCTGTACAGACTGGAGTCTGCTACCCGTATTCTACTGGCATGAGCCATTAATCGTGCATGCCCTGTCACTATGCCTACGTAAGGTTTTAGTTGGGTCTTATTAAATCTGACTATTTTTTTATGATACAGATGCATTAAGAGCTCCCCAGAACGTTTTTGCATGTTTAGCTGTTTCGGATCCCTCCTAACTCTCTCTACGTTTTTTCGTAACCCATTCCCAGGTATCTTTTTCGATCTCCTGGATAAAGATACACAAGTTGATCATTGTTAAGGTTTTCCGTTTGTGCCCCGGCACATATACTAAGGGCATCTCATTTTGGCGCTCTAGTTCTGTTTGCATTCCTCTAAGACATCGTTCAGATGACCGGCGTGCTCATGATTGGTTGAAATTTCGTTGGTTGCTTGGGTTAATTTCCCCTCGTTAGAACTGTCAAAAATCCGCTCGTCATCTCTCGCAACGAGGAAAATCTTGGCGTCGTTTTTGACATTTATGCGTCTTCAGTAAACACTGAAATTAATGAACGCTTCTTTCCGCATTTATTATTTAAATTTTTTGTTTTGAGGAGCAAAAAATTACCTTTGCTTTTTCCTACAAAAACAGCTTTCTTGCAGCGCGTTAACATGTGAATACATTCAGAAGAGAAGCTGTTGCGAAGCATATATACATGTGAACACCGCCAACTGCGTCGCGTTGACTTTGTCTAACGTTTTGAATTTCATCATGGCATTTATGGTGATTTAATTGACGGCTGATTATCCGTACATCTTACTATTTTGGAGGATCTTATCCCTTGTTCCATTAGCCTCCTCACTCCTATCTCTATCTCTGTGATTTCACGCTGAAGAGCAGAGAAGGTGTTCCCTACCCATTCCTATATCTCCAGGTTCCTCGCGTGACATTAAAAAACCACAGCCATGCTCTTGTTTTGAGCCATCTTTGTAAATTGCTATGGTGTTATCTTGGATCAAACTATTGTTGATTTGCCTCCTAATCTTCCACACCTTATTCATTCGTAAACATGCTGCCGAGTTTAGTGCGACATATTTAACATGGAATTCCGGTGGAGAGATATTTAATATGAAATCGAGGACTCGTCAGTGTTGACCTAACTGCTCCTGTGATGCCAAATATCACATGCGTTGCACCTGGTCTATTGTTTTCTGGTTTCTCCCCACCTCCATTGCTTTCCAATAGACTACCGAACCGTGTTTTACCATGGATGTGATTACACAAGTGTATATTTAATTTATGATTATGATGCGGAGTGATAATTGCTATACTTTGCCTATTGCAATTCTACACGTTCAGAAAGCTTTTAGTGCTTTGTTTTTCTTTTCGTGTAGGTATCTAGCCCAATTTAGTTTTCCATCAGTCAGTACGCCCAGAAATTTGGCCTCATTCTTTATGGTGAGCCTGGTTTTGCCTATGTACGGGGGAGCAATCTTCCTTAATTTCTGTTTTCTGGTAAAGCAACAGAGTTCCGTTTTATCTCGGTTAAGACGATTCATTTTCTAGAACATCGACCTAACGTCGATTGTCTAACACTCTTCTATCGTTACCTCTATATATATTCTAACGAAATGTTTAGCCTAATAACATATTGAAGACTTTCTTTTCGGGCTAGCCGAGCCTAAAACCACTCTCATTTCTATGCACTTCAAGTAATATTTGACCGTATCGTCAGATTTCGAGATTCCTTCATAACCATCCTGAACAAATGGAATATGATACAGTTTTCTATTTTCCCCTATATCCGAGTCCCAACCATTATTATATCCTTCAGTTAACTACTTAATCCTATATTCCCAAATTATTTATACTTTCCTACTAAAGCTATGCTAGTGCATATCTCTTAAATGGGGGGAAACATGATGTAGTAACACCGCAAGTAGTGGTAATATCATGATAGAGGCAAAAGCCGAAATCTAATCTAATCTTTGAAGCAATAATATCTAATCTATGAGCGAAACCGCTGGCAAGAGCTAGTTTTCGTTAAATACTTTCATATTTTTAGTTATTGTCTTTATTTATTTACTTCCAAATATATAGACATTTACTTACTTGAAGTGGACGATTTTCATTATTCTCCTCTACATCTAAGTTTTTCACATCAGATCCCCCTTGAGAAGGACTATTGCGGCTGTTAATATGGTTATCGTACGTAAAACACCTAAACGAAAATTGACATTAACATAATATCACAAAAAATGTAAAAGAGGACACAGCAACTACATAGCTACAAACAACACAATGACAGAAAATACAATTATCAACATTCGGATTGTTTTTTTTTTAAGGTTAGAGAATATTATTTTGTAATTTGTTAAACACAAGAAAAGAGAACTAAGCAGAAAATGGAATGGAAACGTTCAAATTAATAAAATTAAAACAAAGAACATAGCATAAGAGGCTTCATATACAGTGGTTAGTATTAAAATATTTCGAAAAGTACGTTCTATATATAAAAAAAGAGAGGTTTATTACCATTTTTTACCCTTTTGCCCCGTTATTACTTTTGTCCTGCAAAAATCGTATTCGGATCGTGATCAGTTCATTTTATAATATTTTTTGTCATTATTTACTTTTTTAAGTGCACATTTGAATTTTGATAAATTATAAGTTGCAAAATGTGCGTTTAAATTCGAAAATTATATTTGAAGTACAAATTTATTTTGATTATAAATTAGCTCGACAGATAATCAAGTTTTTCTACAAACAGCAGATAATATAAATAAGACCTAAACTTTGTATTTCATTCAAATAGTTATTGTGAATTGTTATAATTAATTTAGATAGAGTAGAATTCGCACAAGATTAAATCAGACATCTTATCAAATATTACTTAGTCGCTGAAATTCTCGTGCTTAGAAAAATTTCTTTGTTTAGGCCGCATTTATTTCTAACACATGCCTATGCCTTGCTATGGACATATTTTGCCTAAAATTTATCACGAATGATACAGGCTTCTTTATTCCTGAGGCTGACAAAATTTTGCGAGATGTTAACGTGTTCAAAAATATCTACTTTTAAAAGGGATACCGGTCATACGACACAGAACGGTCAGAGAATTTAATAACTGAAATTATAGTGTGTCAAATTTTAACATGATTTATGTGTAATTTACATACAAAGGTTCTTAAACTTTTTGTTCCATAGACACGGACTTCTTCTCAGAATTACATATTTAAATGCTTAACATAGGATTAAACTTAAAAACGAGTCCTTTCTGGAATTTGGTGGCTCTCCTGTAACTTTTCGACTGAGTTCGTATGGCTTTCGGAACCTTCATAGAAACCTAGTGGCAGAATAAAAACTGAATTATACGTTCAAATACATTTAAAGATATCGCTAGGATCACAGATGTTGGCAGTTTGTCGCAGGTACAGCAAAGAGGTTAAATAACCTTTAAAAAAACTTTAGATAACGTCTGGTTTAAATTCGTAACCAACATATCTATTTCTGTTAAAAGTAAGCAAGCTACTTACGATTTCTCATTTTAACTGATGAGTTCGTAAAATTTAAGCAAGCAATGAAAACAAGTTGAATCTTTCCGTTCATTTATTAACAAACAATTGTCGACCACGACTTGCGATTATAGAAAAGGCAAAAATGATTCATACTGACTGAAAACACTGAAACGCTCAACTTTACCATCTGACAAAGAGTGGTTCAAACAAAATTCTGCAGCCATTTAGCAAACTAATTTTATTCCCCATTTAAAGAATTACCATAAATCTACCAAATTCTGTTTTGCTAATGTGTTTTTCAATTAGCATGAGTGTTAGAGATTTCCTTAATACTGAAGGGAATACTCACCATCCACCAAAAATTCTGTGATATTTGAATGTGTGTGACAATAATAATATGGATTCATTAACAAATGTTAATTCTAACATTACACGTTTGATACAATGACAATTTTGTACGTACAATTGCGTCAAACAAAACAGGAAGTAAGCCCGTTTAAACAGCGATGCGTTGAAGCGATGAAAAAAAAAATTATGCAGATCAACCATCTTATTTCAGAGATATGGCGCAATAATATCATCTCCAGACAGACGTACAAAACTCCGGATCTTCAAATCGAATGTAAAATCTGTTCTGTTATACGGCTGTTGGACATGAAAAGTGACCTGTCAAATAACATATAAGCTACAAGCCTTTGTCAACCTATGTCTTCGGTGCATCAGTAACAATCATTCGGCGGAGGTCATTACCAACGAAGACCTACACAGACTTACAGGTCAAGACGAGATAGACACAGTGGCAATGTATAGGGCACATACTAAGAAAAGAGCGAAACATCGCTCAACAAGCTCTAGATTGAAGCCCGCACGGGACCCAAGGAAGACGCCGAAATGGACGACCGGGCAACACATGGCGAAGATCAGTAGGAAAGGAAGGCACCGAGATTAACAAATCGTGGCAACAGTTAAAGGCGTTGGCGCAGAACCGAACCAGGTGGGGATTCGCTGTAGTAGTCTGCTACACCCCACAATGGGTTAAAGGACGCAGAGAGAAAGATAGTTACTACATTATAATATAGTTCAATATCGAATTGACGTTAAAATGAAAAAATAGTATTGGCTTCTTATATTTCCTCTCAGCGCTACTGTTATTAATGCCCACCAGTTGTATCGTCTGACGCCAGATCGAAAAGGAAACGGTGTGCTTGATACTCTTGGGTTCATTAGAACTATTGCTCAAACATAAGTTCATTTCGCAAAACAGTAGCTAAACGGTTCTATATAAAGAGATTTTATCTGAATTTAGGGCCATATTATGCAACCTAAGTCGAAAATGAAACCGATTCGACAGTTTAATTCAATTCGACCAAAATTTTGGTTTAGTGTTGCCGAATTTTAACACACTGTTTTGTGCTCAATAATTTTTAAAGCTTTAAAATAAATGGATACAATTTTTTTAGTATCAGTGAAGATGTGTAAAAGGTGGAGCCCAAACACCGTTTTCTGCGATTGGCTAAAGGCGGTCAGTTGCAAAGAAAGTGGATTATGGTTTTCTTTTCCTCCACATCTTGGTAACTCCTACAGAAATCATCGGAAGACAATTTATGTAGGTAAGGATAAAGGTAATCTGATACTTAAGTCCGAAACCCCCAAATTATGAAAAAATTTTTTTTTCAAAAACAAAGAGTTTGTGGCAACTGGGATCGTTCATTCCAAAAATTTCACTAATTTTGTGTATCTGCTGCCGAATTTAATTGGTAAGAAGGTCCACTGTATTTCAGATTTTAATAAAGTTTTCGGAAGAACTAATCAAAAGATTCTCTTTTATAAATTATCTGCTCATGGGTATCCTATCATGTTGTTTCAACGTGACGATTTGATTGGAAAGGCTAAAGCTCAATAACAAATTCTTAGGTATGTGTAAAACCAATATCAGGCTTTAATGTATTCTAAGAACACTTTTTTCAATTATCATTAATCCTACATCAATGATTTAGCAACTGTTAGCTGACAAATGAAAATTTATCATATCATACATTTTTTATTTATGTTGCTAATATAGTACTATTCCTCCTCGGTTTGTTCATGACTTGTAATCTACAGAGGTTTTGAGCCCCTTCTGTGAAGTTGAAATGTTATGTGCTTACGTCAGTTAGATGTTATTATTTAATGGCCCGCAATCAACAATTTAATAATGAACGGGGAATCGAAAGGAGGAATCAAGGCTACAAGGAAAAAAGCAAACAATTAACAAACCGAAAATTGTTTACGAGATATTTAGACTTGCGGGCAATCTACTTTTGAATATAATTAGATACGCGATTGTACAAAACCGAATTAAAGGCTAAAGATAAAGTAACATTTTTAGTGTTTAGTCACTTTTACTGATAATCTAATAGCATCTTGTCCATTACTATTTGGTGATAACCTAATTATTCTGGAGATTACGCAGCTAATTAAACTCCAAATGTTGTGACTGGTTAGTTAATTCGCGCCGTTTTGACAGGTACTTAGGGTTTTATTCGAAAAACACGGGAACAGAACGGAGTTTATACAAATATAACATTTTTTATAAGAAATCGAGAATTATTTGTAAAGTAAGATCGTTTAGTAAAAAAAATAATTGCATGAAGGATCTTTCATCTGAACATTAATGACATCTGACATTAATTAACTGTTCAGCCTCATTTTCAGAATTAAATCAAAATAGAATTTAATCAAAGTAAATTTCTAAACTTTAATAAATTTCTATTTTGAATTAATTATGAAATGGCGTATTATCTTTATATGTCAATTCATACGAGAAATTATTAGAATGAGTTCGCAGCTTTTTGTTTCAATTTAAAGTGTCAGATTATTTTAGCCTTATCTATGAACATTTTTCTCTTTTATGCTATATTTACACTTCGTAATCAGTATAAATTTCAGAAAACTATTCTAATCCTCGTAAGTGAATAAAAGGAAATACGACAATGAGATAAAAATAGTCATATGTATACACTACAAGGGCTGAGAGTGTCAGTCATAAACATTGTGGACTGATAAAGGTTAATTATTTAGGAGCTAAAAGTAGATGTTATAAAGCGGGTTTAAACAACGAGATGTGACTAAGTACATTAAATGTCTTGGTAGATTTAATAAAGCAAAGCAAAACATCTAAAAAAGATGATTAGCAAAATAAATAAATGACCAGTTAAGGTACATTATGGGATGACATTGAATAAAAAAGTGATAAAAAAAAAGATATTCATGGAAACTGTTAAGACTGATGAGTCAAGTGCAGTGTCAAGCTTTTATATAGTAAATGGGTTCTTACCTTGCTATTCCATGATTTCTTAGAGTATTTGCACTTGTAATTTCAAAGTTACCCTCGGGTATTGTGTTGCATGTGCCTCCATGCTTTTTCTCTTTATTGTAGGGGCGTGAGGGCACTAATAGATGACCGTAAGATATTTCCTAAAAGTAAAATCAAAAATTATCAGCAGGTTAAATTTTATTAATTTTAATTGTTAAACCTGGCCATTTTCGCCTTTTTCAATGCCCAGAAGATCGAATGGATCGAACGGGGCATCATTAATTGCTGATAGCGGTCGTGGTCCAGATGTATTTCTTCTTCGACCTTCTTTCCGGATTTCAGCCCTACAATTTAAAATTTCTGAATAACTTTCAATTACTTTTATATTCCAATAATTGATTGCTTACCTGCCATTTTTACCTTTGCAATACGGCAAAGCCGAAAAAATAAAGAATGGTACTTTTTGCGAGACAAGGACGATTCGCTCGTCCTTATACTGACGGTTTTTGTGCTCTGCTGAACTTAAAACTTTTACTTCTCGACGATCAGTAGTAATTTGTACATTTTTCCCACGGCTTGTGGTCAGGCTTTCGGTACTGCTATCATCTGTTATGTGAATAAATCCAGATCCAAGATGGGGACGTTTCGTTGCTACTGTACTTCCACGTAGAGGTGCAGTATTAAGACGAGTACGACGTTCAGGCATGCATATTGTCTCGCTTACGTTACTCGATGCTCTAAAAGTAAAATAAAAAGGGAAAATATGACTATTATGGTAAAATTAGGATATTTGATAAACCAATATAGTTATAACGATTTCAGATAAATACGAATATAAACGATAGTGCAAAACAAAGTTAACGAATCACATTCGCAACAGTTCTTCTATCTCACACGTGTTCAACCAGTTGCTTGATGAAGTAACTAGCAGCAGAATTTAGCGTTACAATTATAAAGAATCTGAAGTATAATTTATGAGATCTAATGAATCAGGTTTGTACTATGTGCCTACCACTTATCCGAATGAAAGAACATTCCACAATGTGAACTATAATCATCTTTGTGCTGATTAATTTAATAACAATATATATATATATATATATATATATATATATATATATTTATGGGGATCGCAACAAGCCCAACAGGAAAAAACTCGAGCGTTTCTAAAGAATGTTAAGTCGAAGCGTTCTCTATGGATATCCCTCCCTTTGCTTCCATAAAAAAATATTTTCAGTGTAGTAGTTAGTGGATATTTTGAATAGTAAAATCAGTCATGTAAAATCTTAACAACTTTCCTTAAAGCATTTTAATTAAAAGTAAAATAAATTTTAATTCACTTTAACCATCCTTTGAAGCGCTTTATCTTTCCGCTCAGAGACAACAGACGATACCAAGAAATTGGTAAACATATATTTGGGAGCCATTTCGTTGCTTAGGTGAAAATTTTTAAGGTGATTTAAGGGGAGGGGTGGGGAAGAGGGGGTAAGGTTTTTTATTTTTTTACAGTATTGTACAACTGTGTTCTTTTTGTCAAATCCCCAAATCCTCATTTAGTCAAAGGGCAAATGGGCTCACACCAGCATGCAAAAAAACATTAGTAATCCAAACCAAAACACGCCCACACACAACAGTCAGTGATGCACAGACAACAGAGATCGTTTCAGCAAATCCTTAGTAAGAGTCAGACAAAAACAGGACACATATTCACGGCTATTTTGACTTCTAAGTGCTGTAAAAAATTGAAAAATAAATAAAAAAATTCGACGTTGTTATCTGCAGAAACTTCTCAACTAATAAAATGATTTTGGTTTTTTGATTTAAGATGATCCAATGATGAGTTATGAGGGGCACCGCAATAAATCTTGTTTTTGAGACGTTCGCGGAGATTCGCTTTCAATGGCGCATTTCTTAATAAAAATTAATGAAAATTTCACAAAATATTCTTCAAATGTTACTTTATTATGTAGTAATTATAGAAATAAATATATATTAACTGTGTCGTCAAAAAAAATTATCGAAAATATGCTTTTTTGTATCGAATTAACCTTACTCCCCCTTAAGGGGGATTTCTACTTTGTTGGCTTCAAGAAATGGATTTTTTGCTTTTGTATTTTTCAATATTCTGAAGCCTCCAGAACAAGCATATCAAACTCAAAGTCTAAGATGGGCTTAATATAAACAAGGAATAAGTTTATTCCACTTGTTTCCCAAAAGAAAGCGGGGCTGTAGAAATATGTATTGTGGGCCGCATATTTGACACGTCTGCTCTAGAATAACCCTATGTAAACTTTTTATCATATCGGCTCTAGAAAACGAGATGTACGCAATTTCATGACGACCGGTCGGAGCACGCCAAAGCAATTTCAAAACTTTAAACGCGTTTTTCTCGAAACCATGTTTTTGGAGCTAGTACGGAGTTCTTCGGTATCCAAAAATTGTTCGATTCAGGCAAATCGGAGCTTAAAATGTTCGGAAGACATGTGATTCTCGTCCTGACAACATTCCGATTTTTCGCGATTTTCTGTCTCTGAGCTGTTATCTAGCTCGCAGCAATGCAAAAACATAACATTCAAGTTTCCTCATTCCCTTTACCCTAACTCCCTTCCGGGTAAAGCCATGCTAACGCATCAAAGGATTGACCTTAGGCTTTGGCCACATCGTATAAAAAAATGGAAAATTTGAAAATCCATGTTACGTTTCATGGTATTTCTACAGTTTTTGAAATTTCGGCTTGAATCTGTTCAGAACGATTACCACACAAGCCTCTAATTTAAGAATCTGACAATTTTTTGATTTCAGATCAGACACGTGTATTTGGAGGCCCAATTTAGCGCCCCCATGTTTCGGTTTTTTTGCAAAAAAAAAAATTAGGAGTGATTGATTCTAAAGCGCTTCATATTGCCTTCTGACCAGACCTATAAAGTAATTAAATACATGGAGTTTAGGTACAATTACCTTGTACCTACTTACAAATTTTTAAGTACAAGTACAATTCCTTAGTACTTGTATTTGAAAATTTTAAGTACCAGTACCGGAACTTGTACTTATACTGTAGTCTAAAAGGCTTATGTTAAATGTGGTGGCGGTAAATTTTTAGCGGGGGTATCACAATTAAGAAGAGAACTGGGTTTTGTCTGTTATATTTCGTTACATGATGGCATGGGTTTCCGTTGCATATACAGTAAAAATAGGTAAAATAATAAAACAATGTTTCTTGTTTCTTTCATTAGTTCAATGATAAGAAATCTGGCATTTCTGCATTTACTGCAGTTATTTCTAAGTGTTACCTCTAACCCCATCAAACATTTAAAGGGAATTCAACCAGATAGCAACGAAAAATACACTAGTATGTTTAAAAAAAAAGTTCTAGTGAGATTAATAACCCGACAACATCTGGCGAACCGAACTTTCTCCAGGAAGAGTTCGACAAACTTTTGATATCATTTATAGTTGACACAGCCTCACCTGTTGAAAAGAAATCCTTTGCTAACCTCTTGCACTTTCAAAGAACTGGACTCTGTGTCAGCAGCCGACTCCGAGTTATGAAGCTCCTGGATCCACAGTACAAAAACGTGGTGTCGAAAATTAAAACCACCATGTCATCTGTGAAGTACTTTTGTACTATTACTGATATCTGGGCTACCAGGCACCGTAGTTTTCTGGAATTTACTTGTTACTGGATCGACGATGAGTTTAACCGTAAATCTGTGGCTTTAGCGTGTAAGAGATTTTGACCACAGTGTTTTAAAGAGTGAATACTTGTATTGAAATTTTGTGTTTAAAAGGAATTAAAAGTACTTAAAATCAATAAAAGTACTTGAAAGGAATTGAAAGTACTTAAACTGAATTGAAAATACTTAAAAGCAATTGAAAGTAGTTAAAAGGAATTAAAAAGTACTTAAGTAAAATTTTTAAGTACTAAAGTAATTAAGCTCAGATATTAAAGTACTTTTGTGGGAATTGTAAGTACAAGTACAAGTCCCGGTACTGGTACTTAACGTTTTCAAATACAAGTACCAAGGAATTGTACTTGTACTTAAAAAATTCTAAGTACTTGTAGTTATACTTTCAAGCAGACCTTCCGAACTATTTCTTCGAAAGTACTTATTTAAAAGTACAAAAATAATATGTTGAGAAGTTTATTATAATAAACAACAAGGTTGTAATTTAGTAAGTTACATAATCAATTACGATCTATTTTTGTCCTCTAAATTCAAAGTTTCTATAAATACCGAAAACTTTTAATTTTAAATCTTATGGTCAAAAACTGGTTTAGATCTCTTTATTTAATTGGTATATAACCTTTGGTAACTGACCTTATAAAACAATTTATTAGCAAGTTCAATAAATGTGTTTTATTTAACTCTGTGAAAAAACTATATAAATTACAGACATTTGAAGAAGTAGGTAAAAGTCTATTGAAAATAAATTCCAAGAAAACATTAAATATTCTTATTTTCAAATAGCAACAAGAGATAACAACACACAATACCAATTGTAGTGAACTTATGAACAAATAACACCTTATCAAGCTACAAATTATCATTTTCAAACGAGTCCAAATCAATAATACCTAATTAGATAAAAATCTAGAAATTTGCAATTCGAAAAATGAACCTGTTTGTTTATTTTCATACTCCACGCTAGAAGATAAGAAAACCGGATAAGCTGACAGTGTTACGCCCGCTATGAATTAGATCGGGCCATAATTAATGATTAATAGTCATTAAAGAACACTGTCACGGCTAAGAGTTTATTGATGTTGATTCGAATATTTGAGGCTCTTGTTACAGCCGATTAGTAATAAAATGCAGCAGTTAAATAAGAAGTTCCGGTCCGTTTCGGAAATCGTGGAGTAAACAAATTTAAAGTAATGCGCAGATAGGCAAAATATCTTATTGCCGTATGTGAAATATTCGTCACAAGTTAGATTGTCTCAAAGGCGACTACATATACTCTCTATAGTCTTTAATCACGCACTTCACGTTTTCCTAATAAGCGAGACCCGTTGGGATGACAAAGAAGGCGTTCTGTCGTATTATGTCAAGAATCGATAAAAAGTTCTCGTGTCCTCCAATCTTATCAGTAGTACTTTAAGAAGACGTAGTTGTACTTTTACAAACACATCTCCTGCTTGTTACTGTTTTCATACATGACATGAAAATGAATGGTGAGACGTGTATACAACTTAATTTGAATGGAAGCACGGTAACTGGCATATACCTAGTAGCTCCTTTTTATAAGTAGTGACGTAGATATTTGTAAAATGCTCTTTATTATGTAATTTTATAATCCCCATAAAAGAAGTTTTCAGGTGTAAAAAGGAGGTAATCAACATCGATCTTTTCTATCAGAAAAAATTCTATTTAGAAAATTCAAGCCTAAGATTCCAAGCATTTGTATGGGACTTTGATAGTTTGCACGACTAAAACAATTTAAGAATAATTCGACTCAACTCATAGTCAACCGGAAATAGCACATACAATTATAGCCAAATAAATAGATTAAGGATTCAATATCATAAACAATCAAAAAATTTGGAAAACAAGCTTATCAATACGATGAGCGATATATAAGTTGTAAACAAAAACAAACAGGTTAATATTTGTAATAAAAGAAGAGCATTCTACATAAATATCCGGTTATTCAATAAATAATGCAAAATCTGGTAGTTACAAAAAAGAAACAATTATTATTGATTGTTTGCTATATACATATGATATTTTCATTTTGCTTCCCTTTCTACAAAAGTTCATCATCGTTCAGCTAACTTGCAATACCCTTTCTGTAGAAGCATTGTGTCTTTAATTGAATAAAGACACTCCTGAAGTCCTTCACTTCATAAAATTTTTTCCTGCTTAATAAGCCTAGAGATTGATACAGATGGTAGTCCGCTGTTGCTGTATCTGGGTTAGGTTAGGTTTGTGAGGTATTGTACAGGTGAAGAAATTTGCCCAAATTCATCTTTGTCATGAATAATAAACTAATAAATTTAATAAACTTACAATTTAAGTTGGATTTCGAATCAGAATGGTATTTTAGCGTTGTCAGCAGGAAACGACAATAGGCCGCCGCACAGATAGATCCCGAATCTTAATGGATAAAAATACTGATGTGATATCTATTTGAAAAAAAAAATCATTAAAATACTAAAAGTTTTCGAGGTCGCTGAATCGATTTTTGACAATATTTTTGAATTTTAATGAATAATGGGGGCTGAGGAGGGGTGAAAAAGTGGTGGATTCTTGAGTTCTTTTTCAATGTTTCTATGTTTTCGAGGTCCATGAATCCATTTTTGTTAATATTTTTGCATTTTGATGAATTGGAGGGGGGGGGGGGGGGAGTGGGTGAAAAAGGGATGGATTTTTGATTTGTTCTTGAAAATTTTTTGCATTTTGATGAATAATGGGGGGGTGTAAGAAATGAAGTAGTCAGAAACACAATTTAAAGTGGCATGGCGTGAAGCGCTAGAGGGGATTTTGCGCCTGGCAATGAATCGCTTCATAGAATGTGCGCTGCCATGAGCAGTTATATTTCTTTATAATGTTGGTATGATAAATTCGTGTCGATTTGCTGGCCTTTTTTTAAGGCTTTATTTAATTTTGATTTTTAAATATAAATGTTCTCCTTACCAAATACATATCTTCTACCTTGTTGGCTTAAAAAAAATGGATTTGTTGCATTTTTCTAATCGCTATTTCCATGGCCATTGTTCTAACGAAATCGCTAGCCTGATTCCTTGTAGACTCATTACAACGCGCGATACAAGATCTACAAGTCGCTCCCACCCCTTTACTCTCCGGGTCAAATTTGGACGTACCGTCAAATTTCGGGAATCTTTTCTTAGCAGAACAACACGAATGTGGAACAGTTTACCATCTTCTGTTTTTCCCTCGTCTTATGAGCCTGAAACTTTCAAACGGGGCGTACATCGACACCTCCTTCACTCAACCTCCTAACCCATTTCCCTCATCCTTAATTCCTTTCCTGCCAAGGCTGTGCTTTAGCATCATAGGGCATCCCCTGAGCTTTGGCAACATCATATATAAAAAAAAAAAAAAAAAGAATGCAGGAACATACCCTGGAAATGATATAACGGAATTCTTATTATTTCGGGATATCAGAGACTGTCAAACAGCTCCGCGTGTTGTTTTTAACCGATTTCAAAAAAAGAGGAGGTTCTCAATTCGAAAGTATGTTTTTTTCTATGTTTGTTACGCGATCATTCCGCCAATTATGAATTGATTTTGATGATTTTCTTTTTGTTTGGTAGGTCATACTTCAGGCCAAAAAATGTTTGGTGGGGTGGGGGGTATTTGTAACGCGTGAACCAATTTGGATGGTTCTTTTTTTTTGTTGTACAGAGGATGGGGGATGCTAATAGGAGAAAAAAAATTTGGCCGGGGTTGGGGGGGGGGGGGGGGGGTAGTCTAGCTTCGTAACGCGTGGCCCGATTTGAATGGTTCCTTTACTGTTATATAGAATATGATCCCCCATCGCTTATAGGAGGATAATTTGGTTCTATGGTGGGGGAGGGGGAAGGGGAGGGAGAGGTGTAGTCTAATTTCGTAACGCTTGGATCAATTTCGATGATTCTTTGTCTGTTGGGTAGAGTATGTGCCCCGATTGATACCGCGAGAAAAAAATTTGGTGGGATGGGGGGGCTGGGTAGGGGGTTGAACCTAACTTTTTAACGAGTGGACCAATTTGGATGGTTCTTTTTTTGTTGTACAGAGTAGAAGACACTAAAAAGTGAAAAATAAAATAGTTTTTAAAAAAAATTGAACCGACTTCACAAAAAGCACTAAAAAGCATAAAATAATTTTTAATTTTATATCTATTACGGCATTTTGAAGTAGGTGCAAATTAAAGAAACAAAACAACTACCCAACCATAATCGAAGATACTATATAAATTTACTAAACGTTTCAGATCAAGGGATCATAAAAAAGGACGATTAAATACTTTTGCTGTAGTTTGGTTTGTTTCTTTAATTTGCACCGACTTCAAAATATCGTAATAGATATAAAATTAAAAATTATTTTATGCTTTTTAGTGCTTTTTGTGAAGTCGGTTCAATTTTTTTTAAAAACTTTTTTATTTCATGCCGTTTTTCATGCATGAACATCTTTAAATGCGATTTCAAAAAAGTTGCGTTTTTGCAACTGGTTGACATAATGTATATCTCGAAAAATAATTGATCGATGAACTCAAATTTTTTATCAAAATCTCTGAAAGACATTTCACTATCGGCTGTCTGATGAAGGCTTTTTGAAAATTTATTATTTTAACAAATTTTACAGCTGTTTTTGACCCGAAAAACGTGTAAAAAGGTAATATTTTTTTTTAATGTTGACTATTTCGCGAAATTTTTAAATTTTGACAATTCCGTTCGCCGAACGATAGCCAAGGGGATAAAAAAACCAAATATTTTTCGAATTTTTGTTTTAGATGTCTTTCATGAGCTCAATCGTGCCAACCGTTTTGATATGAACTTTCCGTAATGGGGTACTTCAAGGTCGAACAAAGGTCAAACCAAACGCAATAAAAAAAACAAAAAAATCATTTTCAAAGTATAAGAATAACATTATTGGTGTCCTTACGACTCATCCTCGAAAAACAGTATCAAAGACGGCGTCGTAAGGTAGAACGCTTACGCAGAAATCGAATTCGATCAGTAAATGAAAATCAATATAATTTTCAAATAAAACTATAAACTTCACTGAAGAAACAAAAAAAATCTAAATACAAGCGGCGACAATGTTTTTATCCACGTTCTCTTCGAAGACTGCGCCTTGTTCTTAAAACTGCGTCTGCTTGGGCCGCGATGTTTGGAGAGGTTATCATGACAACAGATGGTTTTCGTGGAGTACTGGAGGCTTAAAATACTTCGACAGGTTTCTAGAAACGCGCACGAGCTAACTTTAGGGGAATTTGGCAGCTTTGATTTTCGTTCTCTTGTTCACCTAGATTCGGGATCTATCCCAATGTGCGTCGCCGGCAGCATCTGAACCTGGCAGCCTCGTGTGGAAAGCCTACAAGTCATTCTTCACCATCGACAACGTATCCAATAAATACTGTGAACAAATAATTTTTTCTGAGTCAAAGTCGATAATTGCCGAGACCTGGTGGTATTTTTCGGAAGTTTTTCAACTGCAAGCATCGACATTAATAGTCTATTGGTCTAGTTAAGTTTCAATAACTCTAAGTGGATTATTCCTCGTTTTTTCACAAAATATTAACAAAATCTTCAATGGGTGAAACTCACCTTCAATTTGTGATGTTCGAAGTTTATTGCAATCGATCCAATATTTTTGACGCTGCTTATTATCGTGAAGAATAATTTTTGTATCCTACGTCAAGTACGCATTAAAAATGGCGCACGAAATAATCTGTAAAGAAAAGTGGAGGACTGAAGAGTATTGGAAAGACCATTTCTGGATTTAACATCCAGTAAAAACGAACTGGATTAAATTCTGCGTTTCTCTTAAAAACGCTGGAGGGACCATTCGATGTTTATGTATGTACTTGCACGAGCGTAGTCTGCCTCAAAGAGTAGGATACTTTCAGCATTATATGTATAAAGGAAAAGTCTGTTAAATCTGCGCCACATGTTGCAAACTGAAATATAAACATAATGTCTGCAAAGAATTATCGGTCTAATATTTTCTTCTATACCATATCGATTTTTAAAATTTTTCTTAAGTGACAGAAACACAAACGAACGATCTAAGATGTCATTGTAAGACTAGACTGAGTAGTGTGCGTTAGAATACTTTAAAGAAGCTTTGTAACTTTAACTCCGAGATCCTCGGAAGCTCAGACTAGTTTTGGGAAGACTTTCCCTAATAAGAATTCAAGGTAAAAAGGAAATAAATAGGAAGTGTTGGTGTCGCCGAAGTGGATAGGGGAGTGGGTGCAGTGGTGTTCTCAGATTGCCTGAACATAGACAATCCACTTCGACTGCCAGACTACCCCAATGTGTTCCTGTGATGTTAAAAGCTGGCTGTGAAGTTTGTATTTTCCCACCAAATACTTCTACAGAAACTTTCGAAATAAAGAAAAGATGGAAAGCGTTTCGCGTATACCTTGCTGCGAAGCTAAAGAAAGGCTAATCCTTTGATGCTGCCCTTGAGGAAGAGCCAACGGAATTTAGCGTGTCTTTGTCAAAAACATTGGTCGTGTTTAGAAATTGTAATATTTCTTATTCTGTTCGAGTTTTGAACAGTTTTGTTTTTGGATTTTTTTCACGTATTCTCGTTGTTAATCATAAGATGGGCCGAGTAATTCTGGATATTATTAATGCCAACTTAAAATTTACTTGAAGTGAACCGGCGTCGCCAGTGGAGTAAATGATGTGTTGACATTCTGTTTCGGAGGTCCCAGATTCGAATTCCACCGGCGGCGACCCATGGTTATTTTCTGATAATAACAGATTACGATAAAAAGGTGATGGGGGTTGCAGAGTAATGTCGGTATCTACGGGAACCAGAGAGAGAGAGAGAGCCTATAAATTCTCTGACCATGTGGTCACGATAAACACTTACTTGTTTACAATTTTCATTCAAGGTGCGGTTTTTTTTAAAGTGAAGAAATTTTTGTGTTCGATTTGTTAAAGGAACGAGCTTGTGATGCGTCATTGGCATAAGTAATTCTCTAACCGTTTCAATAAATTGAGCATTTATGAATTTTTGTGTACTTACAAGGCGACCTGATTGAAGATTTATGAATTTTTGTGTTCTTACAAGGCGACCTGGTTGTCTGAAAGCAATCTGTTTTACGAGAATTCCTACCCTGATAAACTTAACATAAAAGTATAGACTGCCAGTACATCAGCCTAGTAATACGTTATTCATAAAAATATCTCAATCTAGGTGACGCCTGTGAATACTACTGAAAAATGCTTTCGAAGTGTAGCATTTCCTGTTCTTCGATAGCCTTGGAATGATATTCGGATATTCACTTCACGTTTCTCCCAGCTAAAAAGAAACGAGCCCGTGGTAATAACAGAAGGTGATGGCTCTGAAGTTAAAGTTAAACGTGCTAATAGTGCAGGGAACTTCTGTAGGCTGATACCGAAGATACAAAATGTTATTGAGGTCGACAGAAGACCGAATACTTTCGAAAATCGACGTGTTCAAAGCTGCTGGACCTGATGATTTCTCGCCCCTGGTTTTGAAATGCTGCGCCTCTGGTTTGGCTAAACCTCTGCGCAACCTCAACATACTCAATAGGAGTGTTTCCATGTGCACGAAAACTTGGTCATGTTCAGCCGATACCTCGAAAAGAAGAGGCATGCGACTACTCTAACAATTACAATTACTTCGATTTTATCTAAAGATTCGCCAGTACGCTTTCCTCGCTGGCCGCTCAACCGAAGACTTACGAACGGCTCTGACGGAGAGTTGGAATCATTGTCTCCTTAATTTTGGAGAGTCGGAAATCGCAGCTCTTGACATTTCAAAGGCTTTTAATAGAGTCTGGCATGCTGCCCTTTTAGCCAAACTTTAAGCATTTGGTCTGCACCCTCAAATCTTTTAGTGGATAGAGAGTTTTTTTAGTCAGGCTGTTCAATCCGTGTAATAATAGAAGGAGTTACATCTGATCTCTACGAAATAAATGTCGATGTGTCTATCTTATTTCTTCTTTTTATTATTGACCTTATCTCTTACTCACAATCCTATTCGTAGTTTCGTCGACAACAGGACCCTTGATTTCGCATACTTGTTTGATTCTGTAATAAATACACGTGGCAATACTACAGAAATCAACCAAGAACTTATGTTGGCATTATTAAACAACGACATTTCTATGATCTTCGCTTGGGGCAGAGCAAATCGTGTTATGTTTAATGGATCCAAAACTCAATGCTGTTTAATGTTCCTTAAAAACGCCCAGTCCACACTAAACCTATTTCAGTCGACGAAATAAATATACCCAATTCGCCCTCTATAAACATCTTGGGTATTGAGATATCCAGCAATCTTAGCTGGACTGATCATATATTTGCATTCGGTAAAAATGCGATTAAATGCTTAGGTTTTCTACAGAGATGTAAGAAATATTTTACTCCGTCTGACTTAGTGCTGATTCACAACTCCCACATCAAGCCTATAGACTTGAATATAATCCTCATATTTGGGCACCGCATTGTCCACGTTAGACAAGGTCTAACGTAAAGAGCATGGACTCCCTGGAGCACCGACGGAATATCAGTTGTCTTTCACTCTTCTATCGATATTTCCATGGCCATTGTTCTAACGAAATTACTAGCCCGATTCCCTGTAGACACATAACAACGCGCGCTACAAGAGCTTCAACTCGCTCCCATCTCTATACTATCCAGGTAAAATTTGGACGTACCGTCACATTTCTGGAATCTTCTCTTAAGCAGAACAACACGAATATGGAACAGTTTACCATCTTCTGTTTTCCCGTCATCCAATGACTTATAACTATGGACCGATAGAGCTGTCAAAATTACATACAGCAAAGTGAAACACTTTTGTATGTTCATCCTTTTCCCTATAAGCACATTGCATTGAACCCCAAAAGGTAAATTCGTACACAGTTCGTTGAGCTATTGCGGACCGAGCAACATGAAGACTCTGGGAATATTCTGTTTCACAGTGCGAATTATCCTTTATTTAATTATAATCACTATGTTATACTTCGTGCAAGGCACTACAATATTTATTATATTCATTATTTGAGATATAGGAGTGCCCGCCGATCTAAAATATTTTCGATTAAATTCTCGATTTCGATTTTAAATTGCCGCCAGCAAATAAAATTTCGTTCTTATGTTGGTGTCACATACAAAACAAGAAAGCACATGTAATAGAAATAGACGGATATACAGGAAAATATCTCCGCTCTCATTCTAGTTAAGCACATTCCAGAGGAAAATAACCATTTATTTCTAAATTTTATTTTAAGAAAAAGTATATCACAAAAAATAATTTCAGGGAAGGCAATTAAATCTCTATATAATAATGTTTTTTTCTCTTGACGGTGTTAGCAGAATACTCGAAAGAAAAATGCAAGCAAAAAAGGTTTCCCACTACTGGTAACTAAAGTTGTCTCAAAATGAAATAGCATACGATCGGTCCATAGCTATATGTCACTCAAATTCTTATCCCATTTCCCTCACCATTAATGTCTTTCTTGCCAAGGCTGTGCTTTAGTATCATAGGACATTTCCTGAGCTTTGGCAATAGCACAATATCGTAAATACAATTTATTATTGAGAAATAAATCTTACTTAGCAAATACACTGCCCTTTAAATCTTTTATTCCTGTTTCTGCGGAGTTACTAGATGGTTTAACTTTATAGAATTAATAATAAATTAATTATGCATTAATACAAGCAGAACGCTTTCAATCTGATTCGCAGCTTCTCTATATCAATATTTTTTCGGGCAAGAAAATGCTCAAATACAATATCATATGTTGGGCCCACCTGAAGTTTTACATCCAACAATTACATAATTTTTTCTTAAGAAACAAAATAACACACCCACAGCAACGATGCTACCTGGGTGGATTAGAGCCCTACTTTTTACACAATGACGACGCAATGTAAAAATTATTACATGAATTAAGTTACAAAATCAGATCCGTTACTTAACAATAGTACATTTTAAAATATATTAAAGAAAAATGCTAATCAAATATTTCTATCAAATGTGATTACATTAGTAGTTATTTGGCTCGCCAGGCAATATCGTTGAGTACCTCAAAATAGTGAATCGACATCGAGCGTAAAACAAGGTCATAGATTTATGTTGAAGCTAATAAAAGCTATGCTGAATGCAAAGCATTTCACCACCCAACAGTTCAAGGCAGAGCATAGACCCTTGCAAAGTTTATTTTTGTTTACAAATGCGTGAGCGCATTTGAAAAATGATTAAATCTAATTCACATGCATCTGGTTTCTAGTGGGTTGACATTGTTATTATTGGACTTTACTCGAACAATTACGGTAGCGCCTTGTAATGCCTTACTACTGTCGCGTGGCAAATTTATATTACCAAGTTTTTTACTTTCATATACTACTAAAAGTGACAAATAGTAAGGAAAATAATAAATTAATTTATAATTTTAATAAGAAGATTGAAGATTTTTTTTTTTTGATCATTAAGAAAAGGAATATAAAATTGGTTACCTCCGACGACAATTATTACTTCATCATAATCAAAGAAATATGTCCGTCAATTTAGCACTAGCAGTTTACAATTTTGCTCAATTGACTTTATAATTAGTTATGACAATGAGAATTTTAAAAATAATCCTGGTAATGCTAACCCAATGGTGAAGTTAGTACTATTATATATTAAAACCAATTTAAATGAACGGTAACTATGTTGTCTAACGTTGGACTAATTAAACTGGTTTTTGTAGGTACAATTTTTTTGCGTCAAGAAAGCATTACCTGCGGTTGTTATTAAAAAATGCTATGCAATAATTTCTTTACGCATTGATTGGCAATTTAAACGTTTATTAAAACTAGTTTTTATAAGTAGCAGTGCTTACGCTAACACCCTGAAAAATATCTACGATCAATCCGCGGAATGAAGATCTTCATCAAATATTATATTCATCGATTTCAAGGCGTTTTACAGCTTGATGGCGAGTGGATATAAGCAGATCAATGCAGCATTACAAGGTTTCTGTTTTGTTGAGTTGTTGCAGACTGGAAAAGTTAGCTGAGATATTTCAGCTTCTTTATCTGCAATATGCCGAACGCTTTAAAAACGACTCCAAAGAACAATCTATTAATCGAAACCGAAATGGGGATACGCAATCTACACAATCCAATCAACAAATACATTTTACGTGCACATGTACTATCCAGGCTAGGGAAAACAACACTTCCAAAAGAGAGATGAAGCAGAATCAACGTCTTTACCAGAATTAGACGAGTATCCCAACGTAAAATATCGGCCGAGAACCAATGTATGCATAGCCCAGCCTAGATCTTACCCACTTTCGCCTTTACATAATCACAGCATTTCATTCAGCATGGGTAGCGGAGAATGGTTCAGAACCACTTGTGGGTGGTCAGACATATCAAAAGCGCTATTATAAAGCTTATAGCCAGTTATTTTACAATATTAAGTTGTAGATCATTGTCTATAGACTAGGTGGATAATCTATCAAGATCTGCAGTTAATACGCGCTAGAACACCAATTGGCCGACTTAGATACCTGTACATCGGCAGCAGAGAGATGTATTTCCACACCGTGGACTACTTTCGGCAAACTATTTATGTATAAGCTGTATAATAGTGGACCCAATATCGAGCCTTGGGAGACTCCACACTGTAGAGGCAATGTTGTAGAATAAGCATTGCCGACCCAGACTTACTGGCCACCGCCGCTCAGAAAGCTATCCAACATGGATTCTGCTGAACTACTGAAGTTAAAAGAGGAACAGAGGTTCTGTATAAGAATTCCATGGTTAACACTATCAAAAGCATTTGAGAAAGATAAGAGGACTAGGGAAGTAAATTCCTCACAATCCATTTCGCTTCTAATATCAGATGTTATTTTTAAAGCAGCAGTTTCACAACTACAAAATGCTCGAAAACCTGAGTGTCATAGGGATGAAAGGTTATATTTATTCACATGTTCAAATATTTGCTGTTACATTAATTTTTCAAACACTTTAGATAAAAATCAAAGTAAGATTGAGCGAAAATTCGCCGGAGATTTGGCGAAGTTTTCTTTGGTATTGGAAGAATAGTAGCTTTGTTCCAGTTAGTGAAAAACGAGAATAATGTAAAACAAAAATTTATTATGTTAAGAATACACATACTAATAATAGGTAGTATTATTTTTGTGTGGTGATAAGTGTTCTGGTCCGGTTGCTTTAGAACTTATTAAGTTACAATACAATAGATGCTCAGTAACATCCAACCAACCAACGAAAAGAAAAATTGTGATTAGAACTACTTGAAGTAATCTCAGGACTGTGCAGAAAATCAATTTGACGTATATTGGAACCGGTAAAATTGGCAGAAGTAAAAGAAGTGTCAAGCTCGTCTGGTTCAAAATTGCATTCAGTTTTATCCTTTCCATAAACTCCGATCAAATGTAGGTTCCGCCCCAGTTGTTTTTGGTCGAGGTTAGCATGGATTTTAGAGGCATAATATTGATGTTTAGCCTGCCTGATTGCAATGGTAGCTCTATTACGGGCAACTTTGTACAATGCTCTTGCTCTAAATGAAAGGAGTGAGACAAGGATGCATACTATAACTTTTGCTATTCGTGATTGTTATTATTGACGTTTTGTGCAGCGCCCTCGATAACGCCGCATCGCAATGGATTAGAATTTTTTTTTTATATTCGATGTGGCCAAATCCTAGGGGACAACCCTTTGATGCGTTACCATGGTTTTGGTCGGAAGGGAATTAGGGTAAGGGAAGTGAGGAAACTTTGAGTCTTGTTTTTGCATTGCTGCGAGCTAGACAACAGCCCAGAGCCGGAGTGGATTATTTTAATTTCTTAATAAAAGCTCACGGGGTCATCTGGTCTCGAACCCGGGGCCCATGGCATGTTGATCTTGCCTCTCAACGTATTGATCCAACTCCGTCTCCTATTAGATGGAAACCTTTTAAACACTAAACAGACAAAGTCGTGTAGCCCATACGTCCGGAGCTCTGAGTACATAAGGTTACAGAGAAGGGATTGAGATCAATACTAACTATACAGGCTCGCAAAATTTAAAGCCCTTACTGACATATGGCGCAATAATATTTCCCGTATGAAACTGTGGATCTTTAAGGGGCACCACTGTGAGTTGCTCAAAAAATTCAATTTTTTTGTTTTTGAATTTTCTGAAAGTCACGAAGTTATAGTCGATTATCTGGGCACAGGTGGCGCGATTATCTCTGCCTGCTCATATAGGAACATACGACCAATGACGAAGGAAGGTCCGTCTTACAGGGCCGGAATAGTTTTTTAAATATCAAAATTTTAATATTTCATACAACGCTTACTTCGATTTACAGGCTAAATTTTGCGCATAACTTCTATACCTGTCCTTTAACTTTCAATCGCGTTTTTCTCGAAAGAGATTTTCTTAATCTGTCCGCATTCATAACTCTACAATTGTTCAATTTAAAAATTGTTAAAAACGATTGTTTTTTAACCATAGTGCCAATCGTTGCACGTAGGGATTTTTGTTTTTTTTTAATTAGTATTTATTTCACGTAGAAGTAATAGTCATGCAAAAAGGATTTTTTTTGAGCACTCGCCATTTTGTATTTTTTTTTAAAACCCCTTTACATAACGAAAACTACAGTTATATTGATTGAAACCATATTTCGGTGTTTTTCCGAACAACAAGTCTCGAAGCAGCGATTCTTTCATTGGACCACTATTTTTCACAGATTTTTTTGATTTAAATTGTATAACCTAATTAATTTTTTGGTTTTTTTTAAATATCATCAAACATCAGACCACCGAACACGTGGAGGACAGGTAAGATTCAAAATACATGGCAGAGAGATTGAAGATCAATGCATAAGGGATTAAAGAGTGCCAACTTGATCTTGAAGTTAGCATAGGATAATCTTTAAAAATTGGGGCGCGATAATCATTTTTTCTTCACGACAACTTCAAGTCATTTTCAATAATTAGAAGTGCTAACTTGACAGTGTTATATATTTTTTTAAATTGGGGCAATAATAATATTCATTTAAACTGGATTTTATAGGCGATAGTGCTCTGTCAATTTAGCATATATCAGGGGCTATATTTAACAATTGGGGCACGGCAAATTTGTTTTTCTTCACGATAAATAACCGACAAAAAAGCAACAATTAATTAAATAGTCAAGTGAACAAAATTGTTAAGTGGTAGTGCTAATTTGACGTTATAAAATTGTTTCGAAACATATCTAAATATAAATGGCATGAAATCATAATTAATAACTTTCATTGTATATAAAGTAAAAAAAAACTCCCAACAGAGGGGCCGGGCAATGTATAATTGCACAACACCTAAATCTAATTAAACAGCACCTTACCCTAGCGACAGGAAGCAGAGCACTTACTAAGTGTCTCTACTGTAACAATCTAGAATTCATTTTGAGATATTAATGGCATTAATCTTCTCAAAATATTATTATTAAAACTAAATTGAGGATATGCTATTTTAATCTGCCTGTTGTGAATGCAATTAATTGTGTAACATTTAATGTTCTTTAAAGTTCCCTTAATGCTACAAGTTCTACATCACGGTGTCATCTAAGATAAAAATGCAAAAGCAATAAGATTGCAAATAAACTCAAAAAATAATTTATAGGGTTTGAGTATTGATATTAAGTTGTGTTATCAGATTAAAATCTCTTGAAATTGGCCGGTTCTGTCCACTTCATTGCTTAATATATTAAATTGCCTTCAACACAATTGTACATTTCGCAACATTTAATATTCTTTTCCGATTCTAGGGCCGAAATACCCATTCCCATAAAAAAATGGCCACTGCATCAAATGTTCCAGCCGATATTAATCTTTAATTACAAGATTTCAAGGAGCTTGAATCTGTTTATTTTTTATATTTTTTTACATAACCAACATTAAGTTGGTGCCAAATTAAAAGTAAAATAAAAAATAGGTAAAAAGCACTTTTAAGTTAAACGGTTTTATTTAACATTCGATAATGTAATAAAAGCTAGAAAAAATTATGCGTCACAAATGTGGGACTTACCACTTTAGGTCGATGCATCACCGGAATAAGTAAGTAATCTGGGACTTTGATTAGACTTATGTAAATAAAATCGGAGGGGGTCTTAGGTGTGCAGATTTCCTCACGATGTATTCAAAGTAAGTGATAATTAAATTCTGATTTGCACTTGAATTCAAAAAGTAAGATATGAGGGCTAGGAAGCCCACTGTTTTATTTAAGGGGGTGGACTACCTGGGCGGTTGTGTTTTTGCTTAATCTCTTCGACATATCCTTGAAAATGCTCCCTTAAAAGGATTTTCGAAAATTTACATCCGTTTTCCAGATATGCTGCTCGAAAGTCGAGCGCGCACGGTTGGTTTTAATACCCTAAGGCAAGCGTTGTAAAACTTTTAACGTATTTTAAACTTGCGTACCAGATTGCTTCAAATTGATTTTTGTTTTTTCTTTTTATTAAAAGTTATACCATTTTTTGGAGCTTGTTCTAGAATAATTGAAAAATTCAAATATTTCATATTTTTTTCCGAGCTGCAAAAGAATAAGAAAAGACAAAGAATTCAATTTTTTTTCCACGTGCCATCATTTCTTACAGAATTCGAAATTTGGAAAAAGACTACATAAGTGTCTGTTTTGTTTTTGCAGTTTGAAGAAACACGGCCTGTGGAATCCGGGACCAAAGTGGTCGGTGTCCGCACTTGCGACGGGCCGGAGGCCGCCAGTTGGTTTTTTTTTGGTTTTGTAAAAATAAATGTGAAATAAAAGCATTGCTAAACACGTTTCACACAAACGTTTGTCAATAACTTTTCCCAGCTCCTTAAAAAAAAATTCACGAAAAAGGTTCAATTTGTTGACGCTCCAGGTAGAATACCCCTGATTACTTACTTACTGTGCTAATGAATCGACCTAAATTGGTAAGCCCCACATTTGTGACCCCTAAATATATTTCTAGATCACCTAATGTTAAGTAAAACATTTTAAGTTAAAAGTTTTTTTTTAATTTTCTCCTGTTCCTTCCTTGTCTTATTTCCGTAATATAAAACGACTTCGGAAATGTCATTATTCATCTCAACGACACC
This sequence comes from Leptarthrus brevirostris, assembly GCA_964036015.1. Taxonomy (NCBI): domain Eukaryota; kingdom Metazoa; phylum Arthropoda; class Insecta; order Diptera; family Asilidae; genus Leptarthrus; species Leptarthrus brevirostris. The sequence goes on along the minus strand of OZ038372.1, from coordinate 135,542,239 downwards.
AAAAACTATGGATGCGACAATAATATCGGTCATTTTCGATTATTATTTGTACACGTGACTCTCTTCCCATCGCCATCCTAAGGGTGTCTTATCACAAAATTATTTAATGGCATCGGGAGTGTCATTATTCATCTCACTTATTACGAAAAGAATAGATTCGGCACTACTATCGTACATAACGTGTTGACCTTCCATCAGGTTTAAATCATACGGGCGGGAACACATGCTTGTTTTCTGCTGACAACAGATTACGCTAAATTACCTTTGGTTTTTTTACGATGTGACCAGCATGGCTGTGTTATCATGGCTTTGACCGAAAGGGAATTAGGGTAAGGGGATGGATGAAAGTTGTTTTGGTTGCAGAGTAATGCCGGTGTTTCGGAATCCATCTTATATTGTAGCCCCGCTAAAGATCTTCTCCCGGCCCACAACCCATAATGATTTACGGTAGATAGAGAGAGATAGTCAATGGGCTTCGAAGAAATCAAATGGTTTCATCCAAATTCTAGGTAGTAGTAATAAGGGGTGGTAACTGATGTCCTTCTTAAAAAAGTATGAAAATAATAGATAGATATCGTTTTCTTCTAAAACAACTATAGGAAAAAAATACATCATGTGATATAGGTATAACTCACCCTGAAAAAGGAGTTTTTTTAAAATTCGATTATATTTGGTACTTTAAACGTGTTCAAATTCGGCATGGTCCCTTCTGAGAACACACGTTACAAAACTTCAAACTCGTTTTTCTCGAAAACACGTTTTCGAAAATAGCTCACTTTACTGACCAAGTATTTGACCCATCGAATTTTTTTGATAACTTAAATTTTTCATTTTTTATTAATGTTTTTATAAGAAAAAAAAACGGAAAAAATCGATTTTTTTCAAATCGCCGCCATTTGCTCATGCAGTAAACAAAAAAAATGGAAGTACGTAATTCCATAGCCAAGGGAATTCTGACTAATTACATGCGTTTAATTTTTGTTTCTGGTCAACGGAAAGGAGGAAGAGATGTTAGCCGTTTGCCCCAGAAATTTGGAGATCTCTTTTCGCAGATCTCCGAAATTTTGTTACATACCATAAATAACTATATAAAAAATAAAATAACTATAAAAAAAACCGATGTTGTCTATATTTATTCGTTTTCGCACAAAAAATAAAAATATGAGCACCTGAAAAATGCTGCTCCAAGGTAGAAGTCTCCCTTAAGGGATCAAAAAATCGATTTTTTTTTTTACATTTATCGAAAAAAAGTAAAAGTATTGTGTTAAAATTTTAGAGCGATCGGAGCAGTCTAACTATATTATTTTGCGACCTCTACGTTGCTACTTCTACTTCCTGAGCGCACTCGGCCGCCACGGCTTTTTAACCGACTTCCCAAAAACAAAGAGGTTCTAAGTTCGACGCGTATTTTTTTTTTTTTTATTTTTTTTTTTTTTTTTTATGTCTGACCGGGCATAACTTCGTAACGCGTCGACCGATTTTGATGATTCTTTTTTTGTTGGGTAGAGTATGTTCACCGATTGGTACCATGTCAAAAAAATTTTTGGTAGGGTGGGGGTGGGGGGTGGGGGTCAAACCTAACTTTGTAACGCGTGGTCCGATTTGGATGGTTCTTTTTTTGTTGTACAGAGTATGATCCCCCATTACTAAAAGGAGAAAAAAAATTGGCCTAGGGTGGGGGGAGGGGGGGAGGGGTAGTCTAACTTTGAAACGCGTGAACCGATTTGGATAATTCTTTTTCTGTTGGGTAGAGTATGTTCCGTGGTTGATACCAGGTGAAAAAAATTTTGGGGGGATGGGGGTGGGGGGTGGGGGTGGATCCTAACTTTGTAACGCGTGGTCCGATTTCGATGGTTCTTTTTCTGTTGTATAGAGTATGATCCCCCATTCCTAATAGGAGAATAATTTGGTCCTATGGTGAAAGGTGTGGGTGGGGGGGAGGGGTAGTCTAACTTCGTAACGCGTGGACCGATTTGGATAATTCTTCTTCTATTGGATAGAATATGATCCTTGGTTGATACTACGAGAAAACAAATGTTGCTGGGGTGGAGGTGGGAGAAGGGGGTGGAACCTAACTTTGTAACGCGTGGATTGATTTGTACGGTTCTTTTGCTCTTGTATAGAGTGTAATCCCCCATTGCTAATAGGAGAATAATTTGGTCCTATGGTGGAGGTGGGGGAGGGGGAGGGGTAGTAACTTCGTAACGCGTGGGCCGATTTCGATGATTCTTTTTATGTTCGCTAGAGTATATTCCTTGATTGATACCATGAGAAAAAAAGTTTAGTGGAATGGGGGTGAGGTAGGGGGTTAAAACTAACTTTTAACGCGTGGACCGATTTGGATGGTTCTTTCTTCGTTGTATAGAGAAGAAGACACTAAAAAGTGAAAAATAAAATAGTTTTTAAAAAAAAAGTTGAACCGACTTCACAAAAAGCGCTAAAAAGCATAAAATAATTTTTTTTTAATTTTATATCTATTACGACATTTTGAAGTCGGTGCAAATTAAACAAATAAAACAACTACAGTACCACAATTGAAATACCTAATACTACCTGAACGTTTCAGTTTACGGGATCATAAGAAATGACGATTAAATACTTTTGTTGTAGTTGTTTGGTTTGTTTGATTTGCACCGACTTCAAAATGTCGTAATAGATATAAAATTTTAAAAAAATTATTTTATGCTTTTTAGCGCTTTTTGTGAAGTCGGTTCAACTTTTTTTTTAAAAACTATTTTGTCTACTCCACTCTCCCTGCCTCTATTTATTGTGTGCGATTAGCTAATCGCCCGCCATAGCTCTCAGTCTTAAAAAAGAGTCCAGAAGTAAGAATAGGAGAAGTGTGGAGGAAATTGAAAATTTTGAAAATGTTGAAGGGATTTTGTATGGTGCCGGCATCGCTGATTGACTTTAGGTAAGACTTTTTCCATAAAAAAAACTTTAAACGCGTTTTTGTAAGAACTATGTTTTTCCGGTCGGCGGCAGTGATTTCTACGGAACCACTGAACTGATCTTCATGTAATTTTAACCACATACACTGCACATTAATAGCTTCAGTGCGTTCTACAAATCAAAATTTTGATTTTTACTATTTTGTTGGGCCAAAAACAGTGAAAAAAACATCATTTTTTTGTTTTTTCTTTAAATGTCCGCCATTTTGTTATTTATCAATAAATATTAATTTCCATAGAATGCGCTAGAGCCAGTGATATACTGAACCTAAATATTTTTGGTTTTTGTGTTTTAGATGAGTAGTTATCAACGCCGCCAGCGAAATAAAAACTTTTTGAGGAGTTCCGTTCACCCGTTGTTTATGTATATAAAAAGTGTAAAAAACTATAAATATAGATATTTTTTATGTTTCTCAAAAGTGTATTTATTGAGCTGAATAAACCTTATATCAATATCTGTAATAGTTTTTTTCAAAAAAAATTCGTAAAAAAACCTTTTTTCGAGCGTCTAAACCAGAATGTTCCTTAAAGCAATTGACTTGGTTAACATCTCCTCCAAGATAGTGAGATATAACCGAGATGAACTAGCCTCCCTGGGAAAACATTACAGCATTATACTCCTCTGGGTTCTAGATCGTAGAAACATATCAGGCAATAAGATTGCTTCTATTCTATTCTAATAGATTGACCGAAGTGTTTTCGCGCCAATTCTTTTTTCTTGCAAATTACAAACATCTTAATTTTCGAACACTTTCGACCCAGCCTCGGTGTTTCAAGGTTTTTTTTTTTTTAACGTGACGTTTTTTCCACTTGCAATCGTTGTGTCGAATCGGGTGAAGTTGTTCTCCCGTCCCAAACCCCAAAAGAGGTTGCGGGAACTAGAAAGGGAATATGTATGACTCAATTTCAGAACAGGCCAATTATATTGACGCAGTTGTTTTTTATTTCAAGTCTAATTGTTTGTAGAATAATATTTAGAGGAGAAAGAATTAATTTTTTTATGTGCTCTATGTATCTTAAATGTTAATAATATAAAACTTACTTGGGACTATGTATCTGTCATTTAAATAAAAAAAAATAAATAAAAGACTTCAAACTTTTATCTGAGAAAGCATGTGGACCAACAATTTTTTTGCGGGTAGTATATAACTTAAGTTAAAAAAGTATAATCTGTTAGTTATTAAATTTTGAAATCGTAATGCCTAGAATTTAGTTTAGTCAAGGCAGAATAAGCACTTAATGCAAATTTAGCATTATCAAGAAATTGTTTGCGAAGTTATAAAACTTACAAGGCAGAAATTCCATAAGTGACAGCTTTACTGCCGCCAGAGAATAAGTCAACATTAAAGCCAGATATCAAAGAAGCAAACTCAGATTAAAACTAGATGACATTTAATTGTGATAGCTTATGAGCGTTATGACGTGTACATAATGAAGATAATAATGGAATTTTTGAAACAGTTAAAAATATATTTGTGTTTCTAGTTTTAAATCAAATTTTGAAAGACAAAAATTACGAAATGTCTGTCTGAAGCAAAAATAATTTTAAAGCGTGTTTTAATAAAAAACAAAAAGGTTGCTCTATAAACACACTGTCTGCTCTGGTTAAAAATAGAAATAACATAAATGTCAAAAATATTACTTAACGTTTTTACTATCCTCGATAAGACTGGTTGAGTTATCATTAATTATTTCAACTAACGACAAAAGAATTAGATTACAACTTGTTGGAAAGAATAGCCTTTTGCATAATAGCACTAATGGAATCGATTTATTTTTATACACAAATAAATTAGACCTATCCAAGACGGTCTTTTTCGTAATAACCTGACCAGAACACTCTTACCTGTTTTACGCTCATAACAAACTAGTTTTCTATGGTCAGCAGATAAAAACCTTCTTAACCGTCCCTCTGCTACACATTTTGTTTTATTTATGCTGCAATATTTGCGAACGACGTTTTATGTTCTTGCAGCTATGAATAAAAAGTAAATGTGGTCGAATAAAATGTCGAGGCATCTTATTTCAAAACACATATCTGAGCATATAACCATTGCAATAAAAACATCGACAAGGAACCATTCTTACTCCTTGGGCTGCAAATTCCTAACCCATTCATCAAGAAGAGAACACGAAATATTTTGGCCGTGAAATTAGCAAAAAAGCGACCGGATGTTTTGAAAACAGAAGCCTGTAGAAACGATATGTAATACTTTTTTACCGAACCTTTTAGCCTTGAAATTACTTGGAATTTGTGACCGAATTATACCTTACCTTGCGTAGTAGGATGAGTTCCAAATTTTTTTAGGCGCAAAATTTATAAAAGGATCAAATTTCAAAGCATTCTCAGGTATAGTATAGTAGAACAGCGAAATTTTAACACTTAATGTTTTGTTTTACTGATTTCGACAGTATCACATTTAAGTTAGTTTTGATTGATTCATTCAATTTTTTGTTGCACCTCTTGTGAAGTGAATTTAAATGTCTGAATGCGGTTCTTATAACATGCTAAAAAATATACTTGACCAACAAATTAAAAAATTGTAATATTTTGTTTTCCTCATTTGCTTTATGATACAGAAAAGCATTGAGACACCTAAAAAAGACACATTTTTTGCAGATGAGTAATGCTTCTATAGATTTTTTTTAAACAAAAGGGAACTCGTGTTTGGTTGATTTCAAACGTAATGAAGCAGACCATGTAAAATAGGGCTGTATTTTATAAAATAACTATATTAAAGTTAATTCCAGCTGACTTTAGGCGACCCAAAACTTTTAAGGTAACTGTATGGATAAGTGAACTCTTTGCATCAAAAAAATCAGAAGTTTACTTTGAGAGTCAACCCTGTCTCCTTTCCAAAGCAGAATTGCCGTTACTTACACTCCCCAACATGAAGTGTCTAATAAAAGTAAGTAAATGGCTTGATTTGAAATTATTTTTAACGCATCAAAGATATCGCCAGTTTTAACCAATTAACGCCCAAGAAGTCAAAATTTTTAAGTAATTTTTAAGCTTCATTCTCGAATGAAAAAAAGCCAAATATCCAAACCACTACTATACTATTTTTGGGTGTGCTCTTTCGATTCCTGGGGTTAAAATTTCGATTCCATGCATTATAAAAGAAATATGGCGATTTTAAGTGTAAAGGTACCAACAAAATTAAAAAAAAATTATATTTTTTTCCTGTGAAAAAACTATTTCAGTCAATTCCAAACCATGAACAAAAGTGCATAAAATGTTTTAAGTTTCAGGAGAAATTTTTTTGAGTAACCTTGATTTCTTCTAACCTGCTCAAAATGGATTATATTTGCCTCTGCTGTCACTAATATGACGGCAAAATCGGAAAATCATATTGAAAATCTCCCAGTTAGGGGGTTTTCGAGGGTGGTAAGTACGAATTCAGTGTCTATTTTGGCCAATCTCGCAATCCCAGATGGCGCTGCTGATACAATATGGCAGTGGAATCACAAAACTATGTTTCTTGGAAAAATCACAATGAAAGATCACGCAGGGTGTTTTTAGGGTTCCAAATACGGATCCAATGTCCGTTATTGCAAATCTCCTAATCCTAGATGGTGCTCCTGTATTTAGCAATAAAAAATCTTATGTCACAACAAAAAAACACTTAACTTACCTTCTATTGGGAGATTTTCAATTTATTTACGAGTTTCCGATTTTGCCGCCAAATTAGTGACATTAGTGATTTTATAGCGATAGCTATGGGATTTTTCAGCACGGTTTCCGTGGCGCACTATTTCTTGTAGTGGTTGATTTTTCAGCCGGCTTCCCAAAAACAAAGAGGTTCTAAGTTCGACGTGTATTTTTTTTTTATATGTGGCTGGACATAACTTCGTAACGCGTTGACCGATTTTGATGATTCTTTTTTTGTTGGGTGGAGTATGTTCACCAGTTGGTTCCATGTCAAAAAAAATTTTAGGTGGGGTGGGGGTGAAACCTAACTCTGCAACGCGGGGACCGAATTGGACGGTACTTTTTTTGTTGTACAGAGTATGATCCCGCATTGCTAATAGGAGAAAAAACTTTGGCCTAGGGTGGGGTTAGGGGGAGTCTAACTTCGTTCCTTGGTTGATACCACGAGAAAAGAAAAGTTGGTGGGGTGGGGGTGGAACCTAATGCTGTAAAGCGTGTACCGTGTGATCCCCCATTGCTAATAGGAGAATTATTTGGTTCTAAGGTGGGGGTGGGGGAGGGGTAGTCTAACTTCGTAACGCGTGGACCGTTTCGATGATTCTTTTTCTGTTGGATAGAGTATGTTCCCTGATTGATACTAGAAGAAAAAAAATGTTGGTGGGATGGGGGTGGGGTGGGTTAGGGGGTTGAACCTAACTTTCACTGATCAATCGATCATTGCTTTTTGTCTTTGTCAAATTTTTTATAGCACATTTTAAAATATTGTTTTATGTTTGAGGCTTGGCTAATTCACAAACCACTTTGTAAACAGCTTAAAAATTATGTGACAAGTTGAACTGTCAAAACACTTCCACGTTTGAAGTAGTAACACTAGAGCTATGTATGTTTGTGTCACTACACGAGAAGTGTAAAAAAAAGTCAATTGTGGTGTATTTCAAGAGACATCATTGCACTGAAATACTGGAACGTCGAATGTTTTTCAGTGTCAAATATGAGAAATGTCAACTGACATTTCGAAACACATGGCACTGAGAAACATTTCAGTGCCAACAAGTTCTTGGGGAAGTACGAGGCACGTCCAGAAAGTAAGAGTACTGGTTGACTTTTCATGCTGTAAGAAATTTTTTTTCAGGTTTGGTAACACTGAGTGTTAGTGGGGGTCAGTATGAAAACTCTATTCGTAGTGTCCACTTGTGTGAAATATGTCGATAAAAAATCCCGCCAAGTGCGAGGAGCGCGCTGTCATAAGGTTTCTTCTCGCTGAAGGTAAAACACCGACCGAAATTTTTTCAAGAGTCAAAACTGTTTATGGCGAAGATGTTAACGAACGTGTTTAAGTGGTGTCGTGTGTTTAATGAAGGCCGAACGAATGTTTATGACGATCAGAGGTGCGGAAGACCTTCCATTTTGAAGGCGCTGTTGGACTCATTCGGTTGGGGCATTTTGAACCAGCCCGCATATTCCCCTGACTTAGCGCCATCAGACTTCCATCTTTTCACCTCCCTGAAGACTCACATGGGTGGAAAAAAATTTTCAACTGACGCGGAGGTGAAACAAGCGGTCCTGAACTGGAAAAATAAGATGCCGGGAGAGTTCTTTGAGGAGGGCATAAAAAAGCTTGTGCCACAGGTCACAACCTGCATAGAACGGGTAGGAGACTACGGGGAAAAATAACTGACATATTTACCTACAAAATCCTGTAATTTTGTTTTAAATAAAATGTTTTTCTTCTCTTAGAAAAATCGAGTACTCTTACTTTCTGGACGTGCCTCGTAGGTTTGATAGGTATGCTGCCTGATCAGAAATTGGGATCCCGCATGTGCATGAACTTACCCATTTTGCGTTCCTTCACTTTTCCTGGCAGGCGAATTGGCGGAGAAAAGGTTGAAGTCACATATTCCCCTACAACACGAACTTACCCAAGAAATTTAGCTGGTGCACATTCTATTCAAAAATATACAGACAAATGTTTTAATTGTGTGTATTGTGTGTTTTCAGTCTCTTCTTTTTAACCGTTTAGAAAGGAAAAATTAACTTACAGGTAAACTCGGCGAACTGGCATGCAGAGGCGCACAGATTCCCTCTTATTAGTCTCAGATTGGGATAAGTACAAATAATTTTCTCAAAACCATATTTTTCAGCCTATTGCCGGTGATAAAAAAACTACTAGACGGATTCGGTTGAACTGAATGTATTTTGAAAGAGTATTAAATTTTCTTCTTGACTAACTAAAAAACTATACAATAAATACTAATAGAATTATTAAAATTGTAACTTTTACTGACTCTTTTTAGTTCATACAGAAGGTATTGATAAAAAAACTAAAAGGTTTTTTTGTGTACCGTAATTTAGGTTGCTATGACCGGTAGAAACCAACACCAAGATTTTCAGGGGTGATTTTACAACAGAAAAAACTTTTTTACATAATAATATTTTTATTTGGTTTAAATATTAATAAGACGCCCCTGTGGTTTTGGAGTATCATGCGGGGAACAAGACCTTCTTTCTTCAGTGCGAAATCTCAACTATAGAGATCGAAGCAGGGAAGCTCGTGGAACAGAAAGATTCGCAAGAATAGCAATATGTACGGACAGCCAGGCGTTAATAAGCGCTATGGTGAAACGGAAAACGATAGTGGGTTGTAAGTGGGATCTTGCGATGTCAGGGAATCAAAACAAAGTAACCCTAATTGAAGCAGAGGAGCGCAAATGAAGAAACTCAAGCAATGCTGAACTAAGGCATCCCCATCCAGGAAGTTGAAAAGAAAACCCAGGAAGGGTCGACTATAAAACATAAACAAACGTTGGGAGAGGTCGGAAACAGCAAAACATACAAAAGCATTCTGAGGTACTCACACAATCAATCGAAATCAAATCAGATAATTAAGATGAATAAAGCCAACTTGAAACTCTATGTAGGAATCGTGACATGCACATGCGATTAAGATCTAGAGATTTGAGGACAGACTTCTGCGAAGAACTTGCAGAAGTATATGAACTGAAATTGATAATACAATTTGTTTATAAGCGGACCTGTAAAGTAATTAAATACATTAGGACTGAAGTACAGCTTAAGTACAATTACCTTGTACCTAGAATTTTGTGAGTACAAGTACAATTCATTGGTACTTGTATTTGAAATTTTTAAGTACCAGGATCGGGACTTGTACTTGTACTTTCAATTCCCACAAAAGTACTTTAACATCTGATCTTAATTACTTTAGTACTTAAAAATTGTACTTTTCAATTCCTTTTAAGTACCAAATTACAAATTTGGTATTTTAAAGGAATTAAAAGTACTTAAAAGAAATAATAGTACAGAAGGAATTGAAAAGTACTTAAAAGTAATTGAAAATACTTAGAAAGAATTGAAAAGTACTTAAGTACATTTTTTAAGTACTAAAGTAATTAAGATCAGATATTAAAGTACTTTTGTGGGAGTGTCAAGCAACGCGTTACGTAGCATTAAGTTTTTGTAAAAATTAAAAGTCCTAACCTCAAAACTCGTAACTCACAGCTCAGTTTATATGGTGTATCTACGCTACACATATTTGTTTGACATGCCAAAAGAGTCGCGTCACTGAGTATACAGAAGTATCTATATGGCAAATAACTACAAAGCGCGTTACAATGGTGGTGTTGGTCAGAAATCTCCAGAAACTGCGTTAAATTCAGACAATAGTTGTCCCTTCTGTAATAGCAAAGTATCCAAAACAAAAACAAAAAATTCATTAAACCAATGTTAGGATTTTGGAGCAGTGTTGTGCTTTTCGATAATAAGTTATTACTAAAAAGGCCAACAAGTATTTGACAAAAGGAAACTTTCCGATTACGTTATTAGTAGTTAAAAAGAAAAACAAATCTATTTATAAGATGATGTTGATGGTTCCTTTACAATTGGTCTATTTGCGTTAGCCAGTCTTGAGATTTCCTGATAAATAGAATGCCTTGAATTCAAATCAAATATCGTCGTTGCAATTCTTATAACGTGTTTCTAGCCATAGATCAATTTCAGAGAAGGTAAAATTGATTTAAATTTTTCAAGGAATATGCGACGCTGTCTCTTTGAACCTTGGCGTCAATTTAAACATCCAATATTTTATATTAACGATTTAAGATGCAAGAATTCATACCAATATGTAAATTTTTGAGGTATAAGATATTAGAATTGCAACGGCGATATATAAGCATAAAGCTCTTTAGTGCTCATAAAGAATTTTTCTTTTCATTTCACGGCGCTTTGTTATAGTAAAGTTAATTTTTTGTGATCATAACTCTAATCAGAACCTTATGATGTTCCAATTAGTACTCATCAACATGGTGGAATGTTTCCTTCGAACTTGTATTTGATTCAAAGTTTAATTAGAATTTTACGTAAAATTTCAATTTATTTTTATTTTTGTAAATTATACTGTTTTTTGGAGCTTTTCTGCTATGTTATCTAAGCCATTAAAAAGTTATAAACATGACAAAATGAATTTGTTACCCTTCCTTCTTTCTTATATTGATCCACAGCATTGTTATTGCACCAATTCTGGGATATATATTAACAGAACAGACTTCTGATATAGTTGAACTTCACAAAAATTTATTTAAAAAATTACAAAATCTGAGACACTTTGGAGCTACATTCAATTACGAATTTAATTACCAGTGCCGGTAAACTTCACTTTTTTAATTTGTAAGGTTCTCAATTTCAAGCTGCCAAGAGGACAAAATTGTGTGATAAATAGATTCTCCTGTAAAATGAATAAGTAAAGCCAAAAATTGTTTAGTTTTACCGGTATATGAAATTTTTTTTTTATCAAAACTACGTCTTTTGAAAAGGTTCCTGCTGTTTGATATTACGTCGCATTACTATAGCGCAACAACCCACTTATATAGGTACGCTATAGCTATATAGATACATTTTTCTGGAATAATCTTTGCCAAATTGTATATAGTAAGGACTCACCTGTCTCTCATTGGAGTTGAACCAACTTTCGACGGAATTTTGGCACTGTCCGAATCGGAGCTCTCAGACAGTCTGTCAGAACTTTTTCCTATTGGTCTCTTGACCTTTTTCTTGTCAACTATCAAGTGTAAACCCAAATTATCAGTTTCGCTAAAATTACCATCAGCTTCATCGGCTTCAGCCATTTCGAGCGAACCGTCCATACCGGTAACTCCTGCGCCGGCATTATTTTGTTGTAGTGGACAAATACCAAATGAGGCTCCAAGTTTAGTATCTCGATGAGTGCCATCCAACGAAATATTCGACAGAAACGAGATCGCAGCCAATCTGCGCCTTTGTCTGGATTTATTGAGCGAACTTGCCATTTAGGCAGGATGTCACACGAAAACAAATTTTTCACTATGCGCTTGATATTTTCCTTTTGCGACTTTACTAACTATCAACTAAATCCCAAACGTCTAGGCCATGTTTCAAATAAACACGAAAAGCACAACACAATCCAAAGAAGTCATATTGATCGATAACAAGACCTGCTTTCTAGAACAACACGGAACTCCAAAATATCACAACTTCAAACGAACCATTTTGATCCAATTTTTAAGGCACTCGTTTTTATCCAGTTTTTTCAATCACTACAAGGTTTATGTAAATAATTTATAAATCTCACTTCACAAAAATTTGTTATCAAAACTTCACAATTTCCCGTGCAACCCGGTACAAGTAGCGGCGACAAGTGAAACAAACTGTCAGAAAAACTTCATCAGTCCGCTCCGAAAAGCACATTCTCCAACTCATTTCAATGAATTGGAGAGCTTTGGAGAGCTTTACAACAACAACTGCCATAATAGGCAGATTAAGTTTGCTACAGTTCAATTTCAACGTTGAATTATTTATGATGGTTTTGCAGCACTATATATTAAAATGAAATAGTTAGGCAACCGCATCGTGAATGAAGAGGAGAACTACATGCGCCCAAATGTCTTGCCTTCAATAAATGCGAATTGCATTTGAAAAATATCATATAAATAAAATGACGGTTATTTTAATTGAACTGCAGCCAACTTAATCTGCCTAGTATGGCAGTTTTTGTTGGAAAGCTCTTCTAATTAAGAGCGAAAATCCACATTTGCAGCGGCGAATTGCGAGATTTTGACCAATCAAAAATGTAAACATTATAAAGTTTCAGGGAATACCCGCGCGGTGCCACTAAGGTAGATAAGGAAAAACAATATTTTAAATTTTTTTCTTTTAAATATTATTTTGCTGGTTAATTATTAAGAAGATTGCATTACTTAACTGCTTCTATAAAGTTAACAGCGTAAACATTTATTGCTTTAACATACGATTTTATTATTTTAATTATTGGGTTGTGAAATCGACTTGACGTTAGTCGATTTTGTATCCTACTGTTGGTGTTGTAAAAAGTCGAAACGTTTATTGCTGTCAGAAGAGTGAATTTTTAATATTTACGTGTTAAACATTTAAAATTGTGTAATATGGCTGCAACTACAGAACTAATGAACATTGATATTGATTTCGTAAGTATTAAGTTTATTAAAACAATTAAACTTTGTATTATCACAAAAAAATTAACCTAAATTTACTTTCTAGCCGGAAGAGGATGTTCCTTACGAGGAAGAAATTTTGCGAAATGCTTATTCAGTTAAGCATTGGTTACGTTACATAGACCATAAATCGAAAGCACCGAATTGTGGAGTAAATATTGTATATGAACGTGCTTTAAAGGAACTGCCCGGATCATATAAAATATGGTACAATTACTTGAGAACACGCAGAAAGCAAGTACGGGGAAAATGCCCAAGCGATCCTATGTTTGATGAAGTCAACAATTGTTTTGAACGTTCTCTTGTGTTTATGCATAAAATGCCTAGAATTTGGATGGATTATGGCACTTTTATGACACAGCAATGTAAAATAACAAAAACTCGTCACGTATTTGATAGGGCTCTTAGAGCGCTTCCAATAACACAACACCATCGAATTTGGCCGCTGTACTTGGATTTCTTGAAAAAGTTTAACATTGCCGAAACAGCAGTTCGCGTTTATAGAAGATATCTTAAGCTATGTCCAGAGGATGCTGAGGATTACATTGAATATTTGTCTGGTGTTGAAAGGTTGGACGAGGCTGCTCAACAGTTGGCTCATATTGTGGATAACGAACATTTTGCATCAAAGCACGGGAAATCGAACCATCAGTTGTGGAATGAATTGTGTGAATTAATTTCGAAGAATCCGGATAAAGTCCATTCTCTGAATGTGGATGCTATTATACGAGGGGGCTTAAGAAGGTAAGAGTTTTATAGTTTCAATATATGCGTATACGAATAGAATTTCTCAAGAATCTTCAAGAACTGGTCAGATTTTCGAATTAATTTCTGTAAATATTTATTAAAATGGGGAATTTGCAATTATATTAATCAACTCTAGAAATAATATATAATTTTTTTTATGTGGACATGGCTCTTTAGTTGGCTCATCGTTATAAAGCGAAAAAATCCTACAAAAACTAGTTACCCTAAAAATAACACAAACAATAAACAGACACAGTAATAAGAATCAAAAAGAGCATAATAAACATTATTCAATATATTACGTTACTGCAAATAGGTTAAATAAAAAGGACTCGAAAACTTGAAGGCAACAACCTGTTGAAAAAGAAAATACATAGTAATTTTGAAATGCCTCCAAGTGAGTGCCAGCTCTAAGAAAAGTTCCCAACAAATTTTGAAAAAATTCCGAAATTAAACCTAGAGCTTAACCTAAAACGAACGAACAAAATAAACCGGAACCGAAAATATTAACAAAAAAAAGATTGCTGAGTGTTCCCCAGAGGGTAATGCAGCATCGGGCGAAGATCCTTCGAGAACTTCTGTTTCCATGCAGATGACCTCTCCATAGAGCCGTTCGCCACTTTTCTAGTCCTCTGGAAATACTCATCCAAAAATGTTCTAAACGAACGCACAACAATTTTGATCCGCTTAGAGTCCGGCGGGACCAGTTTGCAGAGTCATTAATATCTGTAAACTGTTCCTATCATCCTCCCAGTTCTACGATTCCAATGTGATACTTGTCCTTCCCGAAGCACTTGCAGCCATTCCAAAGCGGAAAAAATCTTCGTGGACAAGCTGCCGCAAGTCTGCGTCCTGTTATTCCCAGTGAAAGACAAGTCTTCGGTTCAGCACCGACGATAAAGGTTGCCAGGTGCTGTTTAATGTGTCCGCCTCCGATACTAGGAACTCTAGAGGTAATAACCTCCTCAATCTGGCAACGAAGTGGCTCTTAAGTGCACGTGTGTGAACTGTGCGCTAGTGGACTGTTGCCCAGGCTCGATTCGCATGCACTACAGAAGAATTGTTGACTTAGCAAGTGTGAGGAAACACAAACAATTTACCTGGTTGCATCTCCTTGGTCCCAGTAAAAACGACGTTCTTATTTATTTATTTATTAACGCTTAGAGTAAACAATAAATGCTTAGCCTAGGCCTAATCGCACTCGAGCTTTTAACCAAATGGCGAACGTTCTTGTTATGCCGTAAGCTGGCACATTTCGCGAACAAGATTATTAATGTTGCACAAGATAGGGCAAGTGAAGTATCTGTGGAACAAGGTTCCCTCACCACCGCAAACCGTGCAAGCTCTTTGAATTCGTCGCTCGGTATGTGACAGCTGGTTTGGATGCACGAGGCTGTGATGGAACAGTTTGAGGTTCTCTAGTATAGAGATGACTGAAACACTGTCGTATTGCATCTACCAATTCCCTTAATTCTGTGCTGTAGGGGTGTATCAGTGTATTGCCAGAAGCAACAACATTGTCTCCAAGAACTGAAAGTTGTCCTGTAATGGCCGTTACACCTCGAGCATTACTGAACACCAAATCTGCTAACTGGGGTTTAACCTGATCGGAATTGCTGAGAATTCCCAGTACCCAAATTCATTCCATCGCAAATGGAATGTTGGTCTTATTTTGTCCCAGGTCGTAATAGTGGAGAGATTGTGTTACCAGTGATGCGGATATGGTGGACGGGCCGAGAGCTGATAGTAGTGCTCCCCTGCGCCGCTACCCATCATATAACTTACCAATAGTTGTGAAATTAAGTTGTCTCTTGCTGAAATGCCCGCATCGGAAGACAACGAAATCTCACGACCATGTCCAAGGCCCAAACCACCCTCCACTACTGATCGGCAGAGCGTGCTTTCAGCGACCCATCCCCGTCCCCCCAGAAGGCGTCCACGACCTTCGACTTTCAACAGGTGCACAATGGACGAGATAATCAAATTATTGATAATAATAGTAATACTGAACTTACGGGGGGACTTTCTTGAAATCACGGGCTAGACGATCCCACGAAACCTATTTAAAACCAGAAAGCGTTGGCAGCCAGTAGGTATAAAATGCAACCTCCGTGTTAGACAGTGGAGCGGGTGGCACTGTCTCACAGATTGGTAGGCCGTCGACAAGAAAATCTTTGGACGGACCCTTTTTTAATAGTTTTTCGCAGATAACAAATTCTTTGTTCCCTGCGACCACTAGAACAGGAATCGTGTATGCCATTTTCACGCATACACGATTCCTGAAGTGAATACGTTCATTAAGCGCACATACTACAACACGAAAAAACTGGATCCCCATATATGTTATATACGATGTGGTCAAGTCCCAAGGGGACAACCCTTTGATGCGTTAGCATGGTTTTGGCCAGAAGGGAATTAGGGTAAGGAAAATGAGGAAACTTGAATGTCTTTTTTGTATTGCTTCGAGCTAGACATCAGCTCTGTTTGTTTTGAAACGGTCCAATCTGAAATGGTTCATCATCAGAGATATATCGTAACCCTCTGCATATGTACGAAGGAAGACGATTATTCTTCATTTTGTGCACAATTTTTAGAACGTCAAACACCGTTTGCTGTTCAACCGATATCCACTTTAGCGTTTCCAACATATCTTTAATTGATGTTCTTTTGTGACAGCATAATATTGTCCCATTGCGCGATTCTTCTGCTTTCGTATGCTGTGAATCTGGTCATTTGAGTACATAAATATAATTGGTGAACAGTACTCAAAATGTGCACAAATTATAGCATTGCATATATTAATTGCACATTTCCCTGATTCGCATTCTTTTTATAAAGTATTATATTTTACACAGATAGCTCACATGTGCCTTAAAGTTAAGATTCTGATCTATAAATACAGCCAAATACTTTATATTTTTTGCTAATTGTGTTCCTGATTCAAGATACATATCAGCCTTGGCTCAATAGTTCCGTGAAGCACTTAAAGAATCTAAAGAATAAAGCTTCAAATCGGTTTTGTTCCTTAAAGAGTGATGATCTGCACTTGTTATATCTTATTGTGACTATTTGGAGAGAATTAAATCGACTTTGCGCGTTGAGCCTAAACAGTTCTAGAGGTTCGTAAATTCTAAGCGTAATTTTGATGTCTACCATTCTATGTTGAGTTTTGGTGACGTCGAGAGTGACGATCCTCTGACGACTGCCAACCTATTTTGCTTCCTTTAGCACCGAGATTTTGGCTACGGACTGTGAAACTAGAGATAAGGATTTTACTCATATGACGAGGCTTGCGCCGATTACCCTTGAAACCAAAAACCTAGTGTTAGACGAGAATGCTGTCCTAAAGCATATTTCTGTTTTGGTTGATAGTTTCTCGTGTGGTCCTGATGGTATCCCTGCTTGCTTTGTAAAAAATGTCACATGTCCCTCGTTTCTATACGTTGTCACTTATTTAACTTATCTATTTATTGTGGTGTCTCCGAAATCCTGAAATTTATCTGTCATCATTTTTCGTTAATAGGATTCGTTCCTATCTGTCTGATCGCACGCAACGTGTTCTATTTCAAGGTACACTTTCTAATGATATTTATACCACCTCCGGTGTTCCTCAAGGTAGCCATCTAGGACCATTGCTTTTTAATTAATTCTAATTTTAAATTTTTATTAATTCTGATTTTTAATTAATTCTCCCTAATTCGAGAATTCTATGTTACGCTGATGACACCAAAATTTTCCGCGTTATTTCAAGTGCGAATGACTGTGAACTATTAAACTCTGACTTAGACACCTTTCATAATTGGTGTTCTACAAACTTCCTTCCTCTAAATATTAGCAAGTGCACTACTATGTCGTTCTCTCGATCAAGGAATCCAGTGAACTTAAACTTCACCTTAGACGGTGAGTCTCTAATTCTGCTCTGGGCTTTGTTAAGCGATGGTCTAAGGAGTTTGATGGCCAATACAAAACTAAACTACTTTATTTTACGTTCGTAAGACCTGTTTTGGAATATGCTAGTCCAGTGTGGATTCCTTTTTATGCGACTCATATTTATCGCATTGAGGCTGTACAGCGTAGATTCGTAAGATTTGCCCTTCGCGGTCTTCCTTGGATCATTCCTTTTCGGCTGCCTCCTTACGCTGACAGATTAAAGCTTATTTCATTGGAGTTCCTTGAAAGTAGAGACGACAACTCCAGAATTATTTGTGCCTTCGATTGCTAGCATAGTTAATTCCCCCGAACTGCTGGGGGCTCTGTATTTATCGATTCCTACTCACCCCTTGAGGAACCAATGCTTTCTGCATATTCCCCACCACCGCACTAATTGCGTTGGTATGCATGAGCCTGTTACATCTATGCCTCGGCTCTTTATTAATCATTTTGAGTTTATTGATTTTCACTTGTCGAGATCTCAACTGACGAATCAGCTTTGCTTGGGTTACTTTTTCTATATTTTCTCTTATGTAATTATATTGTTATTTTGATGTAGTAGTCAGTATTTGATGAATCTTTAATAATAATAAAAAGAAACTCACTCACTTGTTAAGTCCTCATCCATCCATATAATAATTATTTCAGACGAATTGATAACCATACTCTTAGCCTTACTCACATTCAATTTTAGTTTATTCATTCTTAATCAAGTACACACTCTTTCCAGGTCCTCATTCATTCTTACATTACGTTCTTCAGTATCTTCTTCTGCGAAAATTCTTATTTGCGAGTTCTGAATGTTTATGTTCTGACGATACTTGACAAAATCAAGGATTCGGGTGTCCGGCTAGATTGCCTTTTTACTTTTATCGACTATATTAACACAGTAGTCAACAGAGCTGTAGATGTCCATAGGAATCGTATTCAAGCCATTCAGCGGTGGTTCGTTAACTTTGTATTTTATAGCCTCTCCTGAAATAACCCTTTTATCCTATCGCCTTAGATAACGATAGACTAAAAGTTATTAGTTTAGAATTTTTCGTGGTTAGGTGTGATATCTTTTAAACAGTCTTTGCTTTAGATTGCCTGAAGGGAACTGTTAGTTATTGTTGTCATATTTCCGTTATATTATTTTTATTTATTATTGTACTTAACTTTACTTTTGTGATAATCAGCCATTGATAAATTTGTAAGACACGGAGTTAGTGAAGTTAGTCCGACACCTGTACCTCCTATACGCTTTGACATTGAAATTTTTACAGCCTTGATGAAACGGACTTTAAAAACAATTTTTATATTACTAACTTGCTGGAAAACGAGGGTGTAAAAATACCTTCAATTAGTACGTGTGCGCTCGCTGCATGAATGTTAAATATTTTACAATTTATCCCCTTATATAGTTAAGTATACTTTTTTAAACTAAAATATTGTTAAAAAGCAAATACATTACACAACAACATCATTCTGACAGGATAGCCAAAAATGTTTATTATTTGCTTTTTAAACCCAATATGATTGGCTCTCTTTCTGATTCTCGATTAGTTTACATTATATTATAATAACCCTTGGTATTTCAAACTATTTTCATACATTGAATTTTGAAACTTTTATTTTCAGGTACACAGATCAACTAGGTCATTTATGGAATTCCCTTGCTGACTATTACGTTCGAAGCGGCTTATTTGATCGAGCGAGAGATATATACGAAGAAGCAATCCAGACGGTTACTACAGTACGAGACTTCACGCAAGTATTTGATGCATATGCGCAGTTTGAAGAATTGAGTTTGAGCAAGCGAATGAAAGATGTTGAAAAAGATGCGAATGCAACCGAGGAGGATGATATAGATGTTGAACTCAGACTGGCTCGATTTGAATATTTAATGGAAAGACGTTTGTTGCTCCTGAACAGTGTGCTTCTAAGACAAAACCCACATAACGTTCACGAGTGGCATAAAAGAGTCGTATTATACGAATCAAAACCTCATGAAATTATTAACACCTATACAGAGGCGGTTCAAACAGTTCAGCCTAAATTAGCTGTGGGAAAGTTGCATACATTATGGGTAGAATTTGCGAAATTTTATGAAAAGAATGGTCAAATAGATGATGCAAGAATCGTTTTTGAAAAGGCTACACAAGTTGAGTATGTAAAAGTGGATGATCTAGCGTCTGTTTGGTGTGAGTGGGCTGAAATGGAAATAAGGCAAGAGAATTATGAATACGCGCTAAAATTAATGCAAAGAGCAACAGCAATGCCGAAAAGAAAAGTTGCTTATCACGATGATACTGAAGCTGTTCAGATGAGAGTTTATAAATCGCTGAAGGTCTGGTCAATGTACGCCGATTTGGAAGAGAGTTTTGGAACTTTTAAAACTTGCAAAGCAGTTTACGATCGTATATTAGATTTGAAAATTTGCACTCCTCAAATAATCATAAACTATGGGCTCTTTCTGGAAGAACACAATTATTTTGAAGAAGCATTCCGCGCTTATGAGAAGGGAATTGCTCTATTTAAATGGCCAAATGTTTACGACATTTGGAATGCGTATTTGACGAAATTCCTTAAAAGATACGGCGGCGAAAAATTAGAAAGGGCAAGAGATTTATTTGAACAGTGCCTAGAAAACTGTCCACCGGAACTGGCAAAATGTTTCTATTTGTTATATGCAAAATTAGAAGAGGATCATGGCTTAGCAAGGCATGCAATGGCTGTTTATGAGCGGGCCACTACTGCTGTGCGACAAGAGGAAATGTTTGACATGTTCAACATATATATTAAGAAAGCTGCGGAAATATACGGACTTCCACGAACAAGGCAAATTTACGAAAAGGCAATTGAAACTTTGCCTGAAGAAAACTCTCGTGAAATGTGCATCCGATTTTCAGAAATGGAAACTAAGCTCGGTGAAATTGATAGGGCTCGAGCTATATATGCTCATTGCAGTCAAATGTGCGATCCTCGTATAACAGCTGATTTCTGGCAAACATGGAAAGAGTTTGAAGTTCGTCATGGTAATGAGGACACAATGAGAGAAATGCTTCGTATAAAACGTAGTGTTCAGGCTACATATAACACACAAGTAAATATGATGGCTGCCCAAATGGTGAATTCAACAGCAGGAACTGTTGCTGATTTGGCACCAGGAGTGAAGGACGGAATGCGATTACTTGAAGCTAAGGCGGCAGAACTATCAAAACAACAACAAAATATTGACAGTCAGAAACCGACAAATAGTAATATAATGTTTGTCCGAGGTGAAACTCAGGGAATTGGAGAGAAAGATAAAGTGGTTAACCCAGACGAGATTGATATTGGTGAAAGTGATGAGGAGGAAGAACCCGAGGTAGACGAGGCTGATGATGTCATGAAAAGTGTTCCAATTGAAAAGCAAGCGATACCTGCTAAAGTTTTTGGTAGTCTTAAGAAGCCTGCAGATGATGACG
Organism: Leptarthrus brevirostris; assembly: GCA_964036015.1. NCBI lineage: Eukaryota > Metazoa > Arthropoda > Insecta > Diptera > Asilidae > Leptarthrus > Leptarthrus brevirostris. The sequence continues at coordinate 135,520,992 of OZ038372.1, read as the reverse complement.
AGTGAATACTTGCATATTCTGAACAAAATAAAAAGTTCAAACAGTTTATGTGGATTTCTGACATTTTCCTTTAGGATTATTATAGTTTTGAATTAAGTCTGTTAAATCCACTTTTAAAATGAGAAATTGATTGAGAATTTCTTAAGGATCTGAAGGAAATATAATTAAACTTTAAGGTGGTTAAATTGCAGTTTGCGATATCTTTCAAGAAATATTTAAACCGCCCAACTCCCGCATCTTTTCATAACTAGTACTCCATTGGTTTTTTCTATGGTGAAACATTTATTACTTAAAATTTTTAGCTACTTTAAATTTATTTATCAAACATCCCATTTACTTTATCAAAGGACTGATGTGTATCTCAACTTGCGTCTCTACCTTTTCACTGACTTATATAACCTCAGCTTAATGTAAGAAATAAGACATAATGATCACAAGTAGTTTTCGACTGAGTTAATTAAAAAAAAGAAATGTAAGAAGAAAAAGTTCGATGATAATAATATATGGAGGCAAAACAGCAAGACTATTTGATATGGTAGTTGTGGCCTTCTTCCCACACCTGCCATTTGTGGAACCTGTTAAACGCTGCAGTACACTTAAATGGTAAGTATTCTTTATTTATTTTTAAATATTATCTTTATTGTAAATATGGAAAAAGTTTTGTAGTGATAAAGGTCTTACTGAAACATTAATTCATATTGGATAGTTCAGTGAGTGGATTGAAAGCAACATTTCAACGATGGATGCAATTATATTTAACCAATTACTGTTTAAAGATGTCTGGGGTTTAGTAGACAGAAAGTAAAAAAGAAAAAAGCAATGTATCTAGTAAAATTTAAAATAAAATCATAAATAGTAATAGTGAACTTTCCAATTTAAAGTGTCAGACTACGTTGGCAAGATTAGGCAAGTCATTAAAGTTTGGAAGAGTAATTGCTGAAAAAATTTTTAATCGTGATTTAACTTTAGCATCAACTCTGCTTTTGGAAACTGTTGAACATTTTTAATGAATGCCTGTGAAGATTGTATACATTTTTAAGGGTGAGTCCCTGTGCCATTCCTGCATTAACAAAATGTAGTTGGAAATTAAATTTCAGCAATATTTTACGATGTTTCTGTGCCCTACTTTCTTAATTGTACTTGATTATAGTTTAATTAACGTAAGTAATCAATAAAATGTAATGAGGTATACTTTAACAATAAAAGCGCTTTTGAAATGCTCGCCAATAAATAAATTGATTTGTAATTAGTTAGTTCAGATCTTAAATTAGAGTCTACTACAATTTTCAAAAACGTTATAAAGTAAAAAATAATTAAGTTTTCCAATATAAATGAAAAATAGTGGACACGATTCATTTTTCATATACTTCTTCTCTCTCTAAAGTACCAAATAATTTGTCAGTAAGATGGAGCCTAAATGTTCCCAAAATTGTTTAATTAACAGTGAAACTCCCATAAAAGCTATGGGCACCATGCGAAAATTACGTATTTTACGACAAAGAATTACGCTCTCTCCGCAACTGGAGAAATAAACGTTGGCAAACTTGTCTTTTAACCCAGACTCAGTCTGACTATTCTTCCTACCTATCTGCTTATACCTCTTTTTCTGAACGTTGTGATGCCCTGTACTATGAGTACCTCCAACGGATGGAAACTAGCCTCATATTCGACCCCAAGCGTTTTTAAAACTTTATCAATTCCAAGAAGAAATCCAATGGTTACCCTACAGCTCGAGAATACCTCTTCGTCTGATCCTAAGGTTATCGCCAACCTCTTTGCACACTTCTTCAGTAAATCTTTCAGCGACAATTCCCTACAGCCTGACCTTAACTAACATGATCTACAAAAGTTCTAGAATTTCCTGTAATTCTTGTTGGTTCTATAACAGCCTGCTCTAATCCTATAAAACTGTTTGCATATTCCGGCTCTCCCAATTTGTTTTTAATAGATCAATATTAAAATCACCCATATAACAATAGTGTTCATCACGTTATATAGATACGAGTCACACCAGTTTACGAAAAGGTCTCTAAGTATAATTGAATTTAACATTATCGATTTATATAGTCCTACAAAAGTATTTCTTTCCTTTGCTATTTTAATCGATACTGCCAGCACCCGCAAACCACTATTTAATTTATAATCATTTATTAGTTTAAATTGATTCTGGTCTTTGACAAAAATAGCTATACCACCAGTATGTCTTGAAAACGAATCACATTTAGCTACTCTATAGTTTTAAAGAGTAATTTCACTATCATTAATATAGGCAGACAGTTTTTTTTTACTGAGGGGGAAAAATGCTTTATGCACCGTCAGGGCGGTGCCTTTCCCTGGTGTGTTTGACTCGCACCCACTAAAAAAAACCTCCTCCTTTCAGGCATGTCTCTACCTCGGGACTACTTTTCGTATTACTTCAGGGTGGTATCTATTACGCCATCATTGGCTTATGTTCTAGGTCTTATCCTACTACAGTTCGTCCAGTGCTTCTGGGGTTTCCTTTTTCTTTTGTTGCAGGATCTTCTGGATAAATACTGCAACTCGGTACCATTGTGCTTTACCTCTGAGCATGCTGTTCACTATGTCTTCGGGCGTGAATCGCCCGAGCTCTTCTTCTAGCTCCTGTCTCTCTGCGTTCCACCTTCTGCATTCGAAGAAGGTGTGTTGGGCGTCGTTCTTCTGGGAGTCGCCGTATTGGCAGGCTGGGCTTTCTGTTTTTCCCATTTTATGGAGGTAAGCGTTAAAGTACCCGTGTCCGGTCAAGCACTGCGTCAGGTAGTAGTTTACCTCTCCGTGTTCTCGCTTTAGCCACTTCTTTAGGTCTGGTATTAGTCTAGCGGTCCATCTCCCTCTTGTCTCTCTATCCCAGCGGTCTTGCCATCTCGTTAGGGCGTATTCGCTAGCTTCGACTTTCGCTGCCTCTTTTCCGATTTCGGCCTGCCTGTCATGACGCTGTTTCCGCTCTTGCGCCAATAGATCTATAGGGGTCACGGCTGCTAAAACCTGAACCGCTGGCTCCGACACCGTTCTGTAGCCGGAGGCAACTCTAAGGGCTCCTCTCCTCTGTACTGCCGCCATCCGTTTCCTGCACTTTTCGACCTTCAGCACATCAGCCCAGATCTCACATCCGTACAGTAGGATCGAGTGCGTGATCGACATAAGCAGTCGCCTCTTACTCGGTAATGGGCCTCCCACGTTGGCCATGAGCCTGCTCAACTGGGTTGTGGTCTGTGCTGCCCTATCTGCCGCATGCTTAATGTGTTCCCAAATGGTGAGTTTGGAGTCCAGCCTTATTCCCAGGTATTTAACTGCCTGACGAGCCAGGATGTCCTCATCCCCCACTCACACTTCCCTAATCGTAGGGATCCGCTTTCTAGTGAGTAGGACAATCTCGGTCTTCTGGTTGGATAGACTTAGGCCATGTTCCTCCATCCAGGTAGTCACCCGTCGCATTACCTGATTCAATCTAAGCTGCGCGGCGTCGACGTCTCGTGCCGCGATTACTGCGGCGATGTCATCTGCGTAACCCACCAAAAAGGTGTCTTCTAGCATGTCAATGCGCAGTATACCATCGTAAGCTATATTCCACAGCTCTGGGCCTAGAATCGACCCTTGCGCGGCTCCTGCTGTGATTTTCTTCCTGCCTGGTCCTTCTGTGGTGTTATAGAGGAGAACCCTGTCATGTAGGTAGCCCTCTACCATCCGGAGGAGATACTCCGGTGTTCTAAAGGTGTAATCTAGAGCGTTCAGCTTGTCGCACCATCTGGCGGAGTTAAAGGCGTTTTTAACATCCAGTGCCACCAGCAGGACTACTTTTCTTGAGTGGCGGTTTCCTTCTTGGTTCCCTCTTTCAGACAGCCGTTGTACATTTTCAACAGTACCTGTGGGCATGAGTGGGCTATGACTTTCAGAACTTCTGTTGGGACTCCATCTGGGCCTGGAGCTTTGTTATTCTGTAAGGATCCCGCGGCCTCCTTAAGCTCTTCCAGTTCAAGTAAGTATTTTTGGAGTATTTAAATCTATATAATGTTTTGCTGAGAGTTCGTACCACAATTGTGATTGTTTTGAATTTCAAGGGCGAGTTGTGATTTCGGTGATTTCCTGTAAAACCCGTTTTTGCCAAAGAGATACTTGCAGTAGTCTAATATTTCATACGACGCTAAAATTGTTGTATGAAATACACGTTGAGAAGCCACCATGAATGATTTTTGGAAAATTGTTATGTCTGTTACATCTTGCTGTTTCTTGTTGGAAGTATTTGTGCTTGTTTTGGCAGGAGTATCTTCAAAGTTGTATAATTTAGTTTATTTTTATAGGGTCCGATAATTTTTTGGTTTTCAGGAAAAAGCGTTCATTTTCGTAAGTAGTTAATAGACTCTTAGTCCAGTAGAAATAGGCGTAAAAATAAGAAAAAATAATAATAATTCGTTACAGCACTCTGACAGCGGAATATTGTCGAACAAGCTCTTGTAAAAGAGGGAAAAATAAATCGAACCGACTGCAGCTATCCTGGGTGGCTTTTTTTTGCGATTTCTGGTTAAACTGTGCAACCTATCAAAAAAAGTTAAATGTAAAAGTTGTAGGAAATAAAAAGATCTACAACTTTTGTATTTACCATTTTCACCTTAACCTCAACATTTTTCGAAAAAATGCGGAAAACCGGTTTTTCGGTTTTTAAATTTTTTCTTTGACAAAAACATTTCTATGAAGCTGAAACTTGGGCAAAAGATACTTTTTAGTGTTGCAAAAAGGCAGTAATTTTTTCAGACAGAAATATTTAGAGGTTGTTGTTAAATTTAATCTAAAAAAAAGCGAAATTTTTAACTGCGATTCCTCTTAAAACTATGCTTCCTACGGAGTTCTGTTTTGGCTGACTTACTCGTTGTTATGTCTACTTTCGATAAGTGGTAAAAAAAGGTATACTCCAATGGAAAAAATTACCGGAAAATGGAAAAAAACCACAAATATAGTTTTTTCGTGGTAATTTGCATATTTATCGTTAAATAATTGTTATTAATTAATAAAACCATTCAAATTTTGTTATATTCACGTTAACGACGATTATTCAGAAACAAATTAATGAATAATTATATGCCATTGTTGTGTATACTTTATTTAATTAACAAAAAGTATAGTGTGCATTTTTATGCCTTCTACATGGGATTGATGTGTTTCCATTTCTTACGAGTCACTTTCGTCTATAGAAACTTGTGGAAGTTCAGCATTTGAGCAATTTTCTAAATTAAAACAATTTAAACACAAGTTGGTACTTTTCAGACCATGTTTCAGAAGAACAACCCTTTCCACAGCTGGAACAAATAGTTTTCAGGAGATGATCGGGTATTAATTTATCATCTGTGATATTCGGCTTAATGATGCCTTCCACTGTTTCTTTCCAACCCCAATCTGTACATAGGAAAATTGGTTTTTACCTTACAAAATATTTTGTTACTAATTTCCACAGTCACTACAGTACATTATCGTGCACTTGCTTACAAGCATCAACTATATACGTATGTAAATAAATATTAATTTTTATGTCGCACTGTTAATGAAGTCATCAATACAAGTAAAATTATATTTCACGCGTATCAATACATATAACCTTAATAATAACCTTAACAACAAGCATGCTTAACAAAGACATCATATAGTATAGACTGGGCACGCAGACGGGAAATTACCACGAAAAAAGCGATTTTTTCAATTTTCCGGTCATTTTTTCCATTGCAGTATAGCTTTTTTTTACAATTTATCGAAAGTAGACATAACAACGAGTAAGATAGCCAAAGCAGAACTCCGTAGGAAGCGTAGTTTTAAGAGCAATCGCAGTTAAAACATTTCGCTTTTTTAAAAAAAAATTAAATTTTAACTCTAAATATTTCTGAAAAAATTACTGCCTTTTTGCAACACTAAAACGTATCTTTTGCCCAAGTTTCAGCTTCATAGAAATTTTTTTGTCAAGAAAAAACAATTAAAAATCGAAAAACCGGTTTTCCGCATTTTTTCGAAAAACTTTGAGGTTAAGGTGAAAATGGTTTATACAAAAGTTGTAGATCTTTCTATTTCCTACAACTTTTACATTTAACTTTTTTCGAAAGGATGCACAGTTTAGCCACAAATCAGGAAAAACTGTTTTCAACCTCTAAAAATCCACCCCATTCCACCCCGGATATCTGCTCGATTTATTTTTTCCTCTTTTACAAGAGCTTGTTCGACAATATTCCGCTGTCAGATTGCTGTAACGGTTTTTTTTGTTGTTTGAACCCTATTTCTGCTGGACTATCTCTCCATTTTCTTTGACATGAAGTAAACATTGCGAAGTAGATTTTTCAGCAAGTGCGCCGGTGAAAATATTCCGAAGCACACAATATCTACTACTGTTGAATGGATTAAAAACATTGAAACACTTCCTTGACTTCGCTTGATATTTTCAATACCCTTTTCATCCGTATTAATCCTTGATTGTGTCCATTCATTATGACAATTAATGTTATCTGTAGTGTCAGATTGTATTCCAAGATATGAAGAGAGAGTTGAGTGAACGCTACTTTTGAAAGGATACGGAAGCAACCATCTTTGCATTGCTTCTTCATTTTGAGTGGTACCAATTAAGCCTCCATTGACATTTCTTACGTTTCTTAATAAAACACACTTGAAATAGACACTCAAACATAACGAAAATTGAATTATAATACGCATGCACGACAAACACGATTTTTTAACGCAACGTTATTTACTGGATTGAGGTAGAAATACACTGAACGGCTAGGCGCGATATGCTCACCATAGGGCACGGAGAGGGGATGGAAAGGGACTAGAATAATAATAATATATTTCATTCAAAGTTCAAGTACAAAGATTACAGAATCTTAAAGTGTACGAAGTCATTTTAATTAATAAATTTTTGGGTACATATAAGTATTAACTAAAATCTTACACTAAGCTAATACTAGAATTCAAAATAGATACCTATAATATAAAAGAAGAAAAAGTAAATAAAAAATAAATTTAAGCAAATTACCAAAGAAAATGAAAAAAAAAATCAAACAAAAGAAAAGCTAAATATTATTATGAACTTAATGAGAAGATAGCACCCAAATTGCTGCAGTGCTACTTAGAATATATTCAATGTCTTTATGGATTTATAGAAAACTCTGTTGGACCCCGTACGCTGAATATTATGTGGTAACAGATTCCACTTACGAATACTTTGGAGTTGGACAAAGTAAGAACGTTCACCATACTGAGATCTATACCGTGGGATTAATAGGTTGGTGTGTCTGGTCGATTGCAAAAAGTCCAACTTCTGGAACAAATATGCAGGTTGTTGGCTGTATATAAGTTTGTGGAGAAACTTCAGTCTACGATGCGTCAAATAGGTTTCTAAAGGATGACCAAGCAAAGATGTTGTATAGGAAGAAATTTGACTATTCCCAGGCAATTTGTAGACAAAACGTGTCAAGTTATTAAACGCCACCAAGAGTTTCCTGCGACAGACTGAGTCAAGAACTGAGAAGATTATACAACCATAGGTAAAATGAGGTATAATAAGAGCTTTCACGAGTTTTTTCCTTACGTGCAGCGTTAATACACTGGAGTTCAACCAAAGCTGCCGTAAGCAACCGTATATCTTTCCAATTATAGTATTAATGTAATTGCAACAAGTGAAATTAGAGTTAAGCTCAAATCCAAGGCTTTTAACTGAACTTATATAAGCTAGTCTAGAATTGTTTAAGAGTATCGTCGGTAAATTATTGGAATCGAAATCGCACTTGTAGATCGCTAAGCAATACGACTTGCTAGAATTCAATGCCAGATTATTCTGTTCAGACCAGTTATATATTCGTTCCAGATCATCATATTCTGCACGCGTAATCTTCCATTAAGCCGATTGGTCTACTCAGATAGATTTATACATCATCAGCATATAAATGAATAGATGCATCTTTGATAACATTTGGAAGATCGTTAATGTATAGGCTAAACAGAAGAGGACCGAGTATAGATCCCTGTGGTACCCCGCAGTTCAGAAACACGCTTCTTGAGACAACATTTTGTACTTTCATAAATTGACTGCGACCATCTAAATAGTCTTTTATAAAACGTATCGCGGACGAAGAAAACGATAATTTACTACTCAGCTATGTAAGTAGTTTTAAGCGATCTATTGAATCGAATGCTATGCCAAAATCAAGCAAAACAAGGATTGTGAGATAGTCATCATCTAAGGCCGAATGAATGTCTGACGTTACCCTTCTCGCTGTCTCGTAACTATGAAATAAATGGAATCCAGATTGCCAAACAGATAGAAGATTGTTTCTATTGATATAGTCCATAATCTGCGTGTAGACAATCTTTTCTAGTGCCTTGGCTAAGTAACATAGAAGACTAATTGGGCGATATTCGTTTGGGGATGATGCAGTCGATTTTTTTGGGACAGGAACCACCAATGCTTGTTTCCACTGGTTAGGAAATTTTGATGTAACAAGGCAGTGGTTGAAAACATGGGTTAAGACTTTTAATATCGTTGGTGGTATAATTTTAATAAATCTCGGTGATAGACCATCTGATCCTCTTGTGTCCGATTTAATGGAATGCAGTGCTAGTAAAACCTCACGCTTGTCAATGCAGTGGAAAGCAAAGCCATCAGCTGAGAAATTTTCAGTAGTATAAGCTTGATATTCACCTGAAGCGCTTGTTGCAAAAAAAGTATTTAGGAGATTTGGATCTTGGTTTATTATAGGACTAGAAGGGATCACCGCAGCTGACGGCAAGATGTGTTTTTTTATTATTTGAGATCTCAGGTATAAGAATTTGAACATAGTTGCCGGTCCTCATATTTTGCATACTCAACTACTTCCAGCGCCTGCACTATTATACATATAGATGCACGATATTATCTCCTTATGTTTTAATTGCTAAAAATAACTTCTTTGCTGCACTCAATAAAGTTGCTTAAATATATATATGTAGAAGCATATATGAGGTATAAGATGCAAAAGTAAACACCTAAAGCACTATTTCGGACAAATGTATTGAAAAATTGTAAAAGTCCTTCTTTAATAGCTCCCACTTTGTCCGTACATGAAATACCCTTTATATGTATGTATTCCTAGAGGTTATTAAAATACAAAAATCTTCATTAACCAGATATTAATATTTTTTTTCTTCATTTTGCAGCTTAGTGAAATAACAAATTCACCCTACACTACTCTGTAGGCTAAGCAATTCTCGTTTCAAACTCGTAATAAGAAGAGAAAAAATATCTCGAAACATTTAAAGTTTTATTCTCGAGATAAGTCTTGACGTTAATTGTCCGGGAAAACACGCAATGAGTAAACTCTACCATTCAGCGAAAGCATGTAGGCAGGCTGAATCCATGCCCAAGGGTAAAAACATTATCACGGTTTCCCCCATGTAAGGGTGAACGTATCAGGGCATATCAGCTCGTGACAGCTTATAGGTGTAATAAAGTTGAAAATTTATGACGACTTTTTGTTACACAAATAGTTTTCCTTCCTGGCCTTCCATCACCTTATCGAAGGGTGGGCCCGCTCTGACGCGTCATAAAGTTGAAACGTCAGCTTTCACTGAATGTCATTATCAAAATATCCTTATTTGTTGGTTCAGAAATTTTATTTTACATTTGCTTAGTAGGAGCTAGTTTATGTGTCCATGGGAAGTTGAGGAGTTTTCTAAACATTTTTATGGCAATTGGGGGTTGTTTTTTGTAGATGACTATTTCCTTTGCAGATAGAGACGTATCCACTAAACAGTGGAAAGGGTAACGGGTACTCATAATAACAAGACTCGGAATCCTAACTATAGAATGAATCGAATCCATACTCATTCATGTCCTCACATATGAAATATGAGTGGTCCAATGTATCAGGTAATCAAGATTACCACAAAAGCCGCACAGGTAATTTGGCAAGAGCAGGAGGAAATCAATTCGAAGATGATTGAAGTGAATTTTCAATTAATTTTGGTTTACTGAAATGTTTGAGTATACACATATAGTGCGCTAAAAGGTTTTACTTCCTTAAGAATCTTTTGACTGAGTTAAAGTTTAACTAAATCGGCTCTCGTTGAAAGGGTTGAAGAATTAATAAATTCTTAGATGAAACTCGGAGATAAATAGTTTAAGATGAGACGTTCACTAATAGTTTAGTTTTTTTTGACAAAAATTTAGTCGTCAGTCTCAACATTTTCTCAAAAATGCTTTTGAAAACAACATAACCGAAGGTTTCGTTAATAGATAATTTGCGTGATCATAATGATACCAATATTTTATTTTAATTTTGCGAAGGCTTGGATCAATGCTATTAAATCCTGGTCCAAGCTTGAAAACTAATTGTGGTGCAAGACTGGTCCAAAATCAAGATAATTACTTTATTCATTCATTCATTTATTCCAAGATTCATCAAATATCTGATTACTACAAAATTAATATATAAATATAAAACAGTCAATATTAAACAGTAACCTTTACCAAGCTGATCTCTTATCTGATTTCTCGAGACATAAAAGTCAATATGTATAAGCAAACTTGTCGTTAAAGAGACGCGACATCGATGTCAGCGGCTCATTCATACTGTATTTAGTGCGATGATAAGGAACAGAGAAATTAAGAGACCGTAGTAGCTCCGGAGAATTAAGTGTGCCCTGCAAACAATCGAAGGTAAGAATAATTTTAGACCTGTTACGCCTATCTTCAAGAGAATCCAGCGAGAATAGTTTGAGTCTGTCTGAATATGGAGGCAGAATAAGAGCGTCTTGTTATGTAAGGATCGTCGAACTCTTTTGACCAGCGTTTAATAAAATCTAGGGACGCGATAGCCTTGTTTACGAGAGAATGCATGTGGTTCGCAAAGGAGAATTGAGTATCAAGTGGGACTCTAAAATCCCTCGTTTCGTCAAGTCTGGTTAATAAGCTACCATCAATATAAAAGTTAAAGCGCAATGGTTTTGCGGAAAATTTTGGCGTCGTCAACATAGGAACGAATTCTCGAGAGATGGAGGATCGTTGATACATAATTGATGTAAATGATAAAAAGCAACGGTCCAATATGGCTACTCTGTGGCACCCCTGAGGTGTTAGGTAGTTCATTAGAAAGCGAACCGCGGAACAAAACACGCTGCGTACGATCAGTCAGCTACGAAAACATCAAATTTGCAAAAACCGAAGGAGAACCTACAACGTGCAACTTATAAATGAGAATTCTGTGGTTGATTCTATCGAAAGCTACTGAAAATCTCTGGACCAACTACTGCATTGGAAATTCTTTAAACGGCAGCACTGTTGATTCAATACTTTTCGCAATAATAGGTCTGTTCGATAACCAGCCCTGGAGCGCTCTAGAGCGCTCCAACGCGTTCGATACCGACCTGGAGCTGCTCCAAACTCATAGTTCTGTGTTCGACGAGAACTTCGTAGCTGCTCGGAAGTGCTCTCAACTCGCCCCAGGAAAATGCTGGAGATAGAAAGTAGAGCTGTCATTTTGTTTGGCTGTCATTTTGTTTAGTTGTCTGTTTGAATAAAAGTACCACAATGACAGTTCTCAATCAAACTTGCGTTCGATAAGATTTCAAATCCTAGGGTGCCCCAGGATTTTTTGACAGCTCTCAAAAAATTCGGAACTGCTCCAGACTGCTGCTTATCGAACAAACCTAATAGTAATTTAACAACGCATCATCGAGCGATCACATGTAAATCACAATGTCACACTCCCTGAAATATTAGCAATAGCAACAGGCACTGTCTACCACTCTTTTTTCTTATACGAGTAAATAACTAAATGGAGTGGCCCAACAGCAGAGATTTCCGTAGCCAATTCTGAAATGAGTGAGTTGACACGCACACAAGAAAAACAGCATAGGATAGGCTGAAGAAAAAATCTTTATACGGGGGTGCTTTGGTGCAATTTTTAAACTTCTGGAGAAATCTGTTTAAAATTGCAAATTAAAAGTAGCTTATTCACTAAAACTTGTAAGTTTTATTACAATCTTTCATCACATTAATATATTGTTAAAACAAAAAATTTAACTAATTAATTTGCAAATCAGTAAACACTTCAATAATAATGTTTTCAGCTAATTTAAATGAAAAGTAAACTAATTTAAATGAAAAGTAGACTAAAGTTTTCAGCTATTAACTGCTTGCAAAATTTAATTACACCAACGCCTTTGGTAGTGGTAACTCAAGAGAATATGGCTGCTGAACCAAAGGTAAACAAAGTCTACCTTAACGCAAAAAGTGGGTATTTTACAAGTTAATAGTGTGTTTAACACCGCCTGAGGTATTCTTATGACAAAAGAAAGTTCTTTTCTCTACTTTACCTGTGAAATGAAATCCCCGGGCGTTTTAAATAACTTGAACTTTTCTCAAATAGTTTTGACACAACACGCAATAGTTTTATATTGTTGACCTTCGCAATCAATTTAATGCTTACTTCCACTTTACAGGACGATAAAATTAGCACTACAACACTCGGTTAAGGAAAAACGTCAAACAAAGTGACAGCAGGAGAAGAATTATGAGTGCAAAAAAATCGTAGAAATCGGCACACTCCGTACATGATTTTACACGCTAGGACTACTCCATTTAGTTTCGCTTAGTAGTTAGTAGTTTGGCTTAAGATGGGAGCAACCGTGAGATTCAGAGTATTGGTGTGCCTTCTGTTTTGTTCTCAGAGATATGATATGGCGAAAGGCAAGTGAACGATATAGTAGGAAGACATTGATTAAGGTCCTTTGAGTCATATTACTGACTCGGTCAAAGTGATCGAATCGTTCACGACCGACACATCACTACTCTGCAGGGTGTTTCAGATCTGAAACTAAACTCATACTAACTCTTAAATCTTAATTGAATTCAAAACATACAAAAATTAATCTTAGTATAATACAAAACCTGTTCCAAATGTCCATCGCCACTTTGGATGCATGCCAATAACCAGCTTCTAATTCTTTGGCTACAATACGCCTGAAAGTATTGTAGCCAGCGCCTCCTGTATTCTCCTCCTCCCTCCCAATTCTCGTAATTAAATCCGAAATCAACTTCCTTCTTCATTGTTCCCCATAAGAAAAAGTTCAATGGAATAAGGTCTTGAGATCTAGCAAACCAAGGAATCGGTGCACCTCATCCAATCCCGCATTTACGAAATTTTTCATTCAATATTGCCTTCACAATGTTAGCAATGGTTGCCGATGCTACCAGCCCAAGCATTGACACTGAATTTCTGCCAGAATGAGGTCACTTTAGTCCTATGTGGATTAGTATCCGACCAGGAATGGAGGTTGTGGAAGTTCCATTCCTGGTGAATTGTGATTCATCCGTTCACCAAATTCGGTCCAGAAACCAACTGCAAAATTTCTCTTGGAATCTCCTTGCAGTAGTCCTTGGACTGGGTGATGGTGATATGGACGTAATTCCTCTCGATGAATGACCCTCCAAACTTTAGCTGAAGATACTCATAATCGTATTGCGACCCGTCTCGTGTTCGTTTCAGGATCTTGCCTGACTAGGGTGATTATTTGCTGCTCGATGTCGGCAGAAGTTTCCGAAGTTTCGAAAAGTCCGTGTAAATACCCCTCTTTGGAGAGCTCGTCGATTAGGGAATTTCCTTTGATTTTCCAGTACAGCCGCGTCTCGTTTCCGTCTACTCCATAAATGTAAATAACATCCGCGTATTCCTCAAAAGTAAATTCTACCATTTTTAAAAACTTTTTGCTTAAAAATACCCGTCTTTATCGATTTGTTTTCCAACCATGATCGGTATTCTTGCTGACTGACCCTCTTTTATAGCAAAATTTACATCAGGTATGAGTTACAGAATGTCAGGATACTAGGGTAGTCAGGAATTTTTAAGGATGCGGTTTTTCGAATCCTCTTCTTCCTAGACATGTTGTACCTTTTTGGAAAGGTAATAAGATGAGCAATCTAATAAAAATCAAAAATTTGTGTACTAATTAATTACATGAATTTCAGAGAAAATTTAGGAAAATTATGAACTAGAAGTTACTGTACCTGCAATGGTAGGGGTTAGATCAACATTGTTGAGAATTTTGGAAAGGTCTTTGTGATAGTAGTTTTTTGGCGTTTGTTTGATGTCACTGCGTTGAATAGATCAAAAGATAAAAATTAAAGAGTGATATGCATACCATGAAAATTGCAAATTTATGAATCACCCTGTAACTCCCAAACGGTTGAGATTGCCCCACCCTGCCACACAATTTTTTGTTTGCCTAGGTGAGGTCTATCACCCCACTCATTTCCGCACGTTAGATCTGAAACACCGTGTATAATTGTAGTGGTGTTTTGCATCCGTGAGTTGGGAATCATTTCTGCGGAAAATGTGAAAACAAAAATTAGTCTTCCCTGCGATCCCTTACCCAAAAATTCATTTGGTTTAGACTTGTGAAGAAAGTGTGCGTTGGCTGAATGACTTTATAGATGAAAATTTTAAAATGCAGCGGAAATTTCCGTCTTCTAGTTGTTCCCCATTTTTGTTGTCGCACGCCCATCAAGTTGTAATTTAAAAAATCCAACAGTTTTGCAATATCTAAGTGGGTCGGATTGCTTTGACATCAGCCATACCTCGTTCAGACTGATATGGCAAGTGCCCTAGGTGGCCATATCCAAATTCTGCCTCTGACCACAAGTTCATAGAGAGAGATGAGATCATAGCCCCATATTCCTGAAAAAGTTGGGATAAAATGAAACTTCGTAAAAAGATGGCATAAAATGAAACTTCGTAGCGAAATAAAGGAAAGGACATTGAGTAAAATTCACAAACGTGCTTGTCAGTTCATCCTTAAATAACAGAATTAGTGCTCTTAACAAGAAGTAGAATTTCGAGGTTTTAAGTGGTCCAATATGAAAGTATATAGGCTACCTTATGGATCCACATGCAATAGGATATTTTAACACCTTTCATGTTCCTGCTGTTGCTGTTATCAGTAAAAACTATTAGAAATAAACAATTTCGAGTACCATAAAATATTGAAATTAACCTTGTAACTTCTAAAGAGTTTGATTAAGATTGAATAATTGGCTTCAAAAGTGTTGGAGATTGATAAAAATGTGATTTTTGGTGTACTTTTTAATTTAGAAAAAAGCCTTTTTGAATTGCTTTCTATCATTATAAAATATTTAAGCTTTCAATCGTAAAATATCTATCTTTCCATTTTACAGTCACATAAGTTGACAAAAAGTTTTTCATGGAAGCGCTCAATTTTCTATGTTTACCTTCGAACGTATTCACTGGAGTGTCACAAAGTCAGCATATTCACATTCAGGTGCACTTGACGTAAAGCAAAATCCTGAAAGAATATTACTCTCGGATATGTAAATATGCCCATGGTTTTGGATTGCAGTCAAACGTCGCAAAATTTGAGATTAAAAGTATACTTTGGACAGCAATAAGAGGCATAAACTCGAAAATCTGTTAGTAAAGTACCTCGTCGGAATGCACAAATATTAACTTCTCTTGGCGGCGGTAAAACAGATGTTTGCGCGTGTAATAACATTTTATAACAACCGGAGCCTTCCCATTCCTCCTGGGCAGGAAGAGGCACATAAAAGCGAGTGTTTACGCTGCGGCAAACATTAAAGGGTGCTCAACGGTTGCTGCTTTCTTGTTGTCCTCGACATTAAAATCTCAAAGTGCACGCAATTCAATCAAACGGGCGACTCGAGATATCTTCAGCGTCAAAGGAAGTGACTCGGGACGTGGATGTACCATTTTGGTTTGCCCCCACAGGCTACAAGATGCTTACATCGAGATCGAGTGTGTGATTCTTTTAAAGGCTTTAGTCGAGGCGCTAATCTGTTGTATGCCGGAGCCGCCATTCAATCTATTGGTCCGTGACCGTTTTCATGTTTACGTCTAATCACAGCACTTTAAAGGGTAAATATAAGAAAAAGAGTAAATTTAATGTACACTAATCTCGGTTCAAATAAAAACAAAACATATTATAAGAAATGTAAACAACACAACATGTCAATGTTTACTTTATTTCTATAGATTTAAAACAAACCAAAAACGCTATTCTCTCCAGCGATCCTTACTAAACAGATTTACATAATCTTTTCTCAAATTGAATTTTTAGACGCAGATGTGTCGTCCTAACCCTATTAATTCCATAGGTAATTGAAAAAATAAATGTATCTAACTATTGCTGCCATATACCTTGCTACAATCATATGTGGAATGGAGGATAATGTTCTGGCCTTATAGGGATCTACAGTCCCATGTTCGAATCCCATCAGCGGCGACACTTGTTTGTTTTCTGCTGACAACAGACGACTGCTCCAATCTATGTTGCACTAAAAAGAAATTGCCCGAATTTGATATTTCTGAGAAAATTCAAGTTTTATCTATTTCAGAAGCAACAATTGTCAAAATAACAACTAACACAGCCAACTCTAGATACAAGCCCGGAAAACATGACAGTTTGGCCATTTCACCACCAAGCGTTTCGTCATTATTTCATTTTTGTTGTACCACAGATTAACCAATCCTGGCACACACAAATATAACTGTACCCTCTCGTTACCAAAACCAAAGAGAAATGCTGATGTCATTGGCGCATTTTAAGCTCAATACTTCAACAAAACGAGCACAGGAGAGTTTTTCCTTTAAAACACATGAAAATTGTATAAGATAAAATCAAGACACAATTATTCGATAGATAACGTATAGTAAAAGAATAGTGAGATGAGCAGCGAGAGGAGGTTATCAGATCCACCCTGTAGCATTCCGGAAGTAGATGACTCCTTAAACTGTCCTCCCCGACATCTCCCCCAATTTATGCACGCTTTCTTGACCCATTCTTCCACGCTTAGTCTCCAGTTTAGTGTTGTATCCAGTATACTGCCCAGATACTTCGTACTGGATGATAGCGCAAGTGTTTGTCCATTCGGCTTAGGAAGCATAAAGTTTGGCATCTTGGTCTTAGTGGTAAACAACATTAAATCGGACTTTTCTGTATTGATACCCAGACCACAACTTGTGGCCCATACACCTTCCTTTCTTAGGAAACTCTCCATTAACTTACCAAAAACTGAGGGAAACAGTCCCAATATAATGATTACTATCATATGCGAGTACTTTGAACCCAATACTTTCTAGCTTCAATAGGAGTTTGTTTATAACAATTAGTCAAAGAAGTGGAGATATAACATCTTTCTGTTGTGTTCCTCTTCATACAAATCTGGTCAGATGGCTATTTCCGAGATCCGTTTGAATGATTCTAGTCCTTAGCTTGGACACTATCCAATTGTTAAGTCTCTCTTCAACTCCCAGTCGACTAAGGATTCCTGAATTGACTCAATACGAATGTCATGGAGGCTCTTTCAACTTCTAGAAAGGCCGCCATTGTATACTGTTTTTTATGAATTGATTGCAAAACAGTTTGAACCACCTCATATACTATAGAGTCATCTCAGTGGATCTAGCCTTTAGGTAAGCGTGTTGTGATTTGAGTAACGAGGATCCGTCAATGATTTCTCGTACGTGAATATCTAGAACTAGTTCCAGGGTTTTAAGTACAAACGAGATTAGACTGATTGGTCTGAAATCCTTCTCGAATTCATGCCCTCATGCCCACCCGAACCCGTCTCCATGGAGAATGATTAAGTAGGATGTAGTTCCTGAAAATCACTAGTACCCACGGATTTGCTATATCTTGTAACTTCTGAAGATTGACAGGCAGTATTCCATCGATACCCGGGGATTTATACGGAGCGATCCTCTGGTCTATAAAAATTGATATAATGTTTTCCCACGGTATCCCCTGCACTTCGTGAAGGCTTGTGCTTTTCGTGCAGCTATCTGTATGGCCTGGGATAGGGGTGTAGTACTTCGAATATTCTTTTTCACAAAAAATTTTTTATTCTTAGTAATAAGTACAGCAAAGAGTTTTATTAGGAAATAATCTATGGAGAGCAGCCAACCTTCAACTTTTATAAAAAAATATACAAAGTTTTAAAACAAAGTAACAAAAGGGGAAAGAAGTAGAAGGGTATAAGAGCTTAAAAGTGAAGCTTAGAAGAAAGGGCCACAATCCCTTTCAATCTTTAGGCAACTAATAATCGGCGAAATTACATTTGGTCCCTATAATGCCAGTGTGCCTCAGGGTTCTATTCTTTCACCTGCTTTATTTCTTCTTTTTCATCAATTACCTTTTATATCTCACTCTTACTTCTGTTCATAATTTCGCTGACGACATTACCCTTGATTTCACGTACTCTTTTGATTCTGTAAAAAATTCTCGTGGAAACTCTACAGAAATCAACCAAGAACGATCCTCGCATGGATTGAGAATATCGTGTTATGTTTAACGCTAAGACATCCAAAACCCGTAAACCGTTCAATGTACCTTAAGCAATTCTTGATCCCCCTTTTAACCTAGTTCAGTCTACTTATTTTGGATATTGAGATAACCTGTAATCTTAGTTTGATTTTTAGTTATATTTTTTGCAGTCGTTAAAAATGAAATACTTAACTCCATCCGGCTTGGCCCCACACCAGATCTAGACTCGAATATAAGTAGTTCAAAGGAAAGTTATAAAAGTTATTAATGATTCCACAATCTCTGAGAGCATCGATGACGGTTATTCTCATTCTTCTATCGCTATTTCCTTAGTCACCGCTCAAAATTGCTAACCTGATTCCTTGTAGATACATTACAATGTGCGATACACGAGCTTCAGGTTGCTCCAATCCCTGTGTTCTCCAGGTCAAATTTGCTCGTGCCGTCAAATTTTGCGAATCCTTCCTAAGCAAAGCAAACGGAGTGTGAAACCGTTTACCATCTTCGGTTTTTCCTTCGTCTTATGAGCCTGACACTTTCAAACGAGAACATCGTCACATTCTTCACTCAACTTCTTAATCCATTTTCCCATCCTTAATTTCTTTCCTGCCAAGGAAATTCAAGGAATTCAGGGAATTGGAATTATCATATCCGTAATAGAGCGTTGCGGAGTGGTAAATTTCTTCAGAGTTTCTTTCCATTCTTTTCTAATGAGGATCATGACCCTGAAATGTTTTGTTAGAATTACTTGGGGAAGGCAAGCGCCACTTCCATTGCCGCAGTTGAAGTAGTTCTCGTGGTCCCTGTTATTCTTAAGTACAAAATTTTCTGCATTTTTGAAAGGATAATTTGGGCTGAGCTTCGAGTTTCCTTCCATCAGAGAAGTACACCATAGCAGAGAATAGTTCTCATTATGGCGGTGTACGTCCAATGAACCAATTTTGGTCCCGATGTCATTCCGAAGACCCGTCTGCACTGTTTAAAAGACGCATTGATGTACTGGTAGCTATAAATGAATTATTTATATTTTCTTTTATTTAATTTACTAAAAGTATTAATTTTATTCCAAGTTGTTTTAACGATAAAAATATTTTGCTCAATGTGTTATATGCTCCCTTTTGAGCACATAATTATTCTAGCTCTTTTGAGAAAGGGGGTAGGTTTTAAAAGAAAGTATTGGGCGCCACGTGGTGTTAGAGTCCACGAACTCAGAGTTGCTGAATGAAACCAACCACAATTTTAGAGAAAACCAAACTTAAAATTTATTCACAAAATTGCTCTATAAATTAAAAATTCAAAAATAGGAAAACCAAAAAAAATTTACGATAGTTAAATATAAATTCAATGAAATAAACGCAAAACTTATAATCTAGTAACAAAGTCCATAACGAAAAGTATCAACTCAAATGTATCAGAGATTCAAACATGGAAAAGACTAAAACGATTTAAGCTTTACGTCGACTTTGATTAAGTTTTCTTTTACTTTCCGATGTAACACTTTACTGGATCCTCTTTTATTGATTTCAATTTAAATATCCTTTGTCTTGCGCACTTCTTTACCTTGACTTTTCTAACACTGGACTGTCCGTTTCACATACCAAAGTAGGTGGTTATATAAACAATTTGCCCCTATTATGACAGTTTCCGCAGGAAATTTTTATATACGGGGTAATTCTAATTATTTTTGAAAATTAAATTCCGGATTTTTCTTTTAAAATAATCTTTAAATTCTGTAGATTATTTTGGTGTATCGGAAAAATTCTATCGGTGTCGCAAAGTCCATAAATTTTAACTTTTCTTCTCTATCTGTCATCTGTCCCCACGTGTAAACCAAGTCTCTTCTACGTCGATTTTCTGCTTTTAATTAATAACCACCTTATGCTTTGGGTTACAGACAGCCCAGGTATTCGTGGTATTATTTCCGGAACATAAAGTTCGATATAGAATTCCGGTCGTTTCTGTTGCGAGGTTAGGTGAAGTCTCTTTTAAGTGTTTTGTGCCAGATAAGGAGAAGTTCCAGCCAGGTAAGTAATTTGTAATGTTCTACTTATATAGCTCATAAAAAAAAATATGAAAATTAACATTCAATTAAATATTTTGGCTGCGCGGACACATTTCGATTTACATACTCCTTACAAGATTAATATTGGTACCATACTTGGATATTATAATTTTTAACGTAATTCAATCTTTAATATTTTCATTCTGATCAATCCTAATTGAATTTCTAAAATCTATATTAATGGAATTTTAAATGTTTCTTTTAGACTGATTACCTAATCTTAATTTTAAAGAAACCTTTGCTGATATCTATATATATATATATTTCTTGTACTTTTTCCAATTAACTTTACTTTATTTGTACTTAATTTTCTTCCCTATTCTCTATCTTATAATTTAATCGTGTCTACTTTAATTTATCTCTTATAAATTAACCCTATCAATCTCCAGTATCTATCCAGTCCGTGTCGTATCCAGTATTTGTAACGATCTTTGCTTTCTTTTGAGTTATACTATTTGCAAGTCATCTTATCTTCCATCTTTTAGGTTTTCCTCAACTCGTTGGAATGCGTCATAGAATCGATTCCTGCTCCGTATTATCGTGACTCAATTAAATGGGTAAGTCAGTTTGTATTTTCGTTGTAATTAAATTAAATTAAATTTTTGCCATGGAAAGTGTCCGAGACTACCGAGGATAACCAGTATTCTTTAGGTATGTATATTTTGGATTACTCACTCATCTGTAATTAAAGAAAATTATTTGCAGCATCGCTTCGAAACTTAGTATTGGGACAACACATCGTATAGAAAGGTAATTTTTGATTTCTTTCACTTTTCTTCGTCTACTAATCCTTCCACTTTTCAGCCCGTAGCAACGACGAAATAATTTCATAACAAATGCAACTTTATAAATTTTATAAATTTTAAAATAACGTTAAACGAAATTAATATTTTTAATAAAACGGCTTTGTAGATTTTGTCAACAAACTGCACCTTCAAGCTTAGCTTAGTGTCTAGTGTGGTACCTAGATGCTTCACAGTATCCACTAATTTTAACTCTTTACGGAAGAACTTTAAAGTTTTCCTGCTGTCGAGTTTCCTTCGATTTAAAGAGGAGTACAGATGTTTTACCTGTATTTATGCATAAAACCCTTTCTGTCATGCTTATATCTTTCTGTTGCAGCTCACAAATCGTATTTAAAACTTCCCCTAATGCATTCAAAAATGTTGAGGCTTACCCAACGGTATAGAAACCCAGCTTAATTAACTCTGTTATTAGATCGTCGACAACCAGGCTCTACAGAAGCGAAGACAGGATTCCTGCCTTCATAGTTGCAAACTATAGCTGACACAATACGGTTGTCATCCGGTATCCGCCCGTATCACCAGAGTTTCATGAATGTCGTGCTTCTGCATTGTATCCTTTATGCTTTCGAAGGTAACATTATCAAAGACTCTTTTGCTGAACAAACCAAGAGCGCTCATCAAAAAGTCTAGTCAAGTGATCTATGTCTAGGGTCATGGATGCGAGTAGGGAAGGGGGTACACTAGTAGCTTTTAAGAAAGCCCTTTTTAAGGCTATAGGCTCCCTTCCTGAAAACGCCGAAGATATAGGGGTGACCTCGGTGACCATGGTGACGGCCTGTGTGTGTGATGTGCAAATCAATAATTCAATTCCAACCTTCAGGAAGGCACTAACTTGAGGGCGGGTCGTATGGATGTTTTTAAAGATATCAGAAGAATGATGATCTTTATCTCGGGCGCAGCTGCGGTCAACGACAACTTAAGAGGCTGAGAAACCAAAATCAATGTATCAAAGATTCATCAACGTGGTGGGCTTGTAACGGCCTTCGTAAAAATTCAGACGATTAACCGGAATCAGCTGGAGAAACTTTCTGGTAGAGTGACCGGCAGGACCTTTCACTGCCTTGGTCATATGAGGCGTGACGGGTATGATTAATGCATGGCCAAAAAAGGAACACTAGAGACGTGGACTCCTGCAGTGAAGCCAAGATTGCCGTAAAAATGTCTGACGGTGCTACCACAAGGGATACGGAAACCCTGAGATGGTTAACAGCACTGGTGATAGGCTATAGTAATTTCAAATATAATCTAAAGGAGCTATGCATCTCTGAAGATGACACCTGCAGACTATGCCTGGAAGAACGGGAGACGGCAGTTCACAGTGTGCCAATGCCTCACGCTAACAAGCAGAAGATTCCGTCCGCTGCGAGCTCACTAGCTGGATCCCAACAGAATGTGGGAGAGATCCTACCGGAACATGCACTGACCTAGGAAATCAAGGTTAGTGGCGCCAGTAGGATGAACTCACCTTCCGCTAACGGAGACTGCGAGAGGACGAAAAAGAACCCGCTTCTACGTGGTTTGTTTCGGTTAATCCCCGGAGAGGGTTTCACCTCTTCCGTTAAAAAATAGACTGTCACAATTTCACTGAAGGTAAAAACGAAGACTGACTTATACGACTTATTATAAGTTTTTTCTCACGATAAAGAAATACGCTTATATGCATATATTCGCTATGTGCCCTCTCTCGATTACTTCTGGAACTAATTAGTACCACATCTAAACTCGAAATGTTTACAACTTTGATCAGCCTCACACGTACCTGAATAAATAGTCCTGTACCTGTATTGTATAAAAATAGTGCAGTTCTTAATAAACCTTAAAAGCTGCTTCAGCCTAACAGCCGCCTTTTGCGATGAAGTATTCGATCAAAACGTTGTAATTTTTCCTCATTATAATTTCCATCCCTGGCATTTGCAGATTATATCCTAAATATTTATCACTTTTTCCTCATTAAAATAGCTGACAGAAGCCCACGATATGCAAGAAATCTAGGTGTCTGCTGCAAAGACAGGCCAGTTATAACTGCCACTCCAGAGATCTGTGCTGGTTGTCTTCAGTAATAAATGTGTTTTACTTAAATCCTTCTTAATCCAATTTTCCCAACATCCTCTACCTTTCCTGCCAAAGTGCGCTATAGCATCATAGGGTTTTCCATTTCTAGTTCCTGTAACCCCTTGTGGCGGGAGATAGAAAAACTTCGTCCAATTCGAGACACCGATTGCCAGAGGACCTACAATTTATTTTAAAGTAGACTCCGAACTACCGACATAACTCTGCAACCTCCATGGAATTTTTATCGTAGTCTGTGTCAGCAGAAACAACTATGGGTCGGAGCCGATGGGTCCAAAACTGGGAACGCCGGACACGTTATCACTGATTCCAGGAGGAGCTTTTATATGTATACAATAGTATTACGTGGGCTACCGGTCTCTCTAGTTCCCGTAAATCCTTATGGAGTATAAGGTGGGAGGATTTGATGACAACTACAACTAGCTTAGTGTGAATTCCGAACCACAAATTAATCCGCGACCCTTATGGTCTCCCTGGGTCCTTCAACTACTTGTGGGGTATAGATCGTCTTCTACACCGACTCTCCACCTGTTCCAGTTCTTTTGTCACAACTTGTTGATTTCGGTACCTTCCTTCTCTACGGATTTGCTCCATGTGTTCCGCGGTCGTCCGATTCGGCATCTTCCTTGGATCCCGTGCAGGTTCCAATCCAGAGCCTCTTGTGCGATGTTGTTTGGCTCTTTTCTTAGTGTGTGGCCTGTCCATTGCCACTTTCGTCTGCGAATATTGGTGTCTATCCCGCCTTGGCCTGTAAGTCTGTGTAGGTCTTCGTTTGTAATGACCTCGGTCCAATGGATGTTAAGGAAGCTCTTTTTTTGAGCATACCTTGTTTATTTGGAGTGTGACTGACACCATCGGCAAAAGATGCAGCGACTTTTCATTCTGACATTCTGCAATTTTCTTTGGCGATTTTTCATCATTGTTTTCCTACTTACAGCCGACACAAATAATAGATGATTGGAGGTTGTAGAATAAATCTCTCTCTAATTCCCGTATGTAACGCCTTGTGTGGCATGGGTAGGAGAAGACCTCGATGCAATGGTATTGTCCGCACAAAAAGCACGGGTTAAGGCTATCGCTTTGAGGATAAATCTAGTGGCTTTGAGTCCACATTAATAGCAGCTGTGCGTTACTTGTCATATTTGACAATAAATCCAATAAAGGCCGTTTAACACGTAATTCTCTGCTAAGGATTACAGAAATCACTAATAATTCAATCGGCTCATTCTAAATTATACAACATAAAACCATTACGAGTTTCAAAAGGTTATATTGATAAAGATTTTCATAATTAAATACGCAAAGCTTTTTCGGCACTATTATTCACTTTTCCACATAAATAAACCACAATGAGGCAGACGGGTTGGCGTTTAAAACAATAAAAATTCGTCGAGCATAGAAATCATGATTATCCCAACACGTTCCATGACGGATTACATTTACATCACGTTCGGAGGCTCATATACACCCAGCAAGCGTATCGCCGGAAGAATATTGAACACGTGTACCTTCGAAGGATCCTTTCAGTTTGCGGGTCCTCAAAATTAGAGCAATTACGTGAGGAAAAGTTCGTTTACATGACGGAAGCTCTCGTCTTCGTTCAGGTAAAAGGGAAGAAAGTTTGGCACATTTTTTCCTTTTGTTTGTGTACCTTCAATTTTTGTCATTTAAGCATAACAGTATAGACGTGACCCTTAGAAAATTGACAGAACCTGCAGAGTTGGGGAAACCTTTTTTACCTTGTCATATTGAACTACATGTGTACCTTAGCTTAGGTGTCTGTCTGACTATCTGATTGTCTCTCACGCCCTATCCACCTAGGTGCCTTCTTCTGGGAATACAAATTTTATCGATTACTTCTCCGGTTATACTTGTATTCTTTCTTCTTCAAGTAACATCAGGCAGGCATTACAATTTTTCTGAAAATGAATTCTAGAAAAAAAAAACAGAGCCCACCAAAAACCAAGCCCATTACCTCCCAGCTGAGACTCACCTCTTAAATAAATAATGTTTCGAACCCGTGGCATCGTGCAAATCACGAGCTGTGCAATGCATAATAAAAGTGGAAGTAAATTATCTGAAAATTAAAATGTTGAGGATCTGTATACGTGTCGCAGCGAAATGCATAATAATGCCTGGAAAATTTACATAGTCTTCAGGCTCCTTGCATAGCAGCAGCACATTGTGCGAACTCTCATGCAATTTTCGCCTGGAGCAATTTTATTGTTGGTCCTTGTAATTACTTTCCCCCAGACGAATAGAGCCGGAGCTGCACAAGTGGAGCAAGGATATCCAGAAAATTGCGACGTCTGCTCGTTTTGTTTATATTCAGTTTCTAGAGGTTCAACTGATACTATGGCGATGACTGGATGACTGGGTGCTTGGGGGTACCTTCGTTCGTTGTGCCTGCTCGCTGGCTTATTTACTCCCGCGCTGCACGATTTGGGGTGGTCGCCTGCTAACATTAAGCGATTTCTTAGAAATTCCCATGGATGTGGGGGTGAGAACTGGAGGAACATCTGGGACTGCCTTGAGCATCCTACTCCAACCAAAGTGCATTTTCGTAACGGAGCTGGATGGTGTCGTTCGTGGGCCTCTTCAATTGGCACTTAACATTGAATCAGACGAAGTCAACGGATAGGATATGCTTCGCTCAACACTGAATTGTGTTGTTGCTATTTTTAATTAATTTAAAAGCCGTGCCTGACGAGGCTCATTGTATGCACGAGTCCCGTGGTTATTCATGGTCTCCTGGATGATTCAAGATGTTGACAAACATTGTATTAAGGTTAGAATAGGAAAAAAACCATGAAGCCTTCATCTAAATGGGCTCATCGTCATTGAACCTGCTTCCTGAACTGCACGACGGTCTTAACATTATGCTATGGTCCTCCACTTTTGTGCTCTCCAGAGTGAAACTCTTCTTAAACAATGTAACGTGAGATGAGTTGATGAGAACTGTGGACTTAACAAGAAAGATGGTTATGTTTGCACGCATTCACATTTAATTAGCTTCGAAGGAACACTTTAAGTCAGAAGGACTTCATGAAATTTTTCAGAATGATATTCCATGCCAGTCACCATTAATTTTTAAAATCTCTCGAAAATATGAAGTTAAAAGTAGAGGAAGAATTTGATATTTAACACATGGAGCTAAAAATTGTTAGTATTAAAGGATAATATAAAATGACGGGCATATTTCAAGTCCTTTGTGTATTGAAAATATTGTCCAGCCCAGGGTTAATTTCGACGTATTCTAGAGTACGTGAAAGTATAAGTGCCTGTTTACGCGTTTCGCTTTATGATATTTTTACCCAAACTTGTTCAGGTACTCATGAAATGGGGGAAAATCTGCTGACGTAAAATTTCCCCTATTGCATGTTTTAGTCCAAACTTACCCACAAAATTAGTTGAGCACTTTTGTTACAAAAGCAAACATAGTCATTTTGACAGTTACCGCTTTAGTTTTTATCCAAGACTACTTAAACTTGTTCATGTACTCACACTCACTCACACATTTAGTAATTTCTCCATTTTAACATTTTTACTCAAAATATTTGAGATGAAAAAGTACGTAAACAGACCTATTACGTCATTATGTCAATAGGAACAGTCACGTGACCAGAAAAGCGAAAGTGAGTCCAGTGATAATCAAGACGTACTTCCTGGTCATCCGAGCTTGCCCCTTATCAACGAATTAGTTGACTAAAGTGCATTGAAAGGAACCGACTAAACAGGCACTAAGTTGTTCATTTTGCATCTCCAAAAACGTGTTCCCTTACATTTTGACAGCAATTTCTACTGTCGTTTCTCCTTCTTTAGACAACTTCAGGATTTTGTAGAAGTTTTGAACTGTCTTCGATTTCCTATCCGAATCAGAAGATGAAAGTATTAGAGTTCTATCGTTTTAAATTATGAGAGAAAAATAAAATATTATTTCTTGCGTGCAAGCATTTTAATATATTGCAAGCATTTTAATATATCAATAAAACATTATGCAAAATTTCTTGTTTAATTCCGAAAAAATCGTCTTTTTTTTCAGAAATTTTAAAGAATTGTCAGGTCCTGTACTTCGGTTTCATGAAGTTAGAGCAGCAGAAGTAAAGCAACAAACATTATTCCCCAGTTGCGTTAGTTATTTTATGCTCATGTATCCAAAAATTCTCTTTAGTATTCAAAGCTATATTTGATGTTTACTGCTTCGTTCAAGGTGCTTATTCCGAAGAACGCTTTTGCACCTACCGTCTCTCCGGAGATATGGCCCTCCGGAGAGACGTCAGGCCCGAGGGGGGTCTGCGTCCGAACACAAAAAACTTGCCAGCCAGCTATCTGTCTCATACGTCAGCGTTGACCCTTTATATTCCCCCTTGATCACACTCCGCATTGTACGAACTTCTCTCTGCGTATATTGATAGTTTGTTTGAGTCGCCGCTTCCCACGGATGTAATTTTCGACGATTTCAATCTTCCCGCCATTATATGGGTACCTTCTGCTGACGCTGATGATCTTATTCTTTAATTCATATCTGCTCCCTAATACGCTTTGCCCTTTTTGGGTTCGGTAGCCTCTTCCGGCTTGGCTTAGTGCTTTGATATTGCTAACAATTCGGATAGGTTTTTGGACCTTGAGTTTTCGTCCAACACGGACGGTACAATTGTGACCAGATGCCTGACCCCCTTGGTTCCCAAATCGTCTCATCACCCAGTACTCCTAGTTGTCATGCGTTCCGATAGCGCCAACGGATCTCCTCCTTTACTTGGCAAATTCTTCTTTAACTTTAAACAGGCTGACTTCCCATCCATCGATGACTGACTACTTTCCTTATATGGTGGTAGAATAAGAGGGTCATTCCAACGTTGGGTAGATCGCACAAATCTGCGATAGACGGACTCGATACGTTTAATGTGAGATCCGTTAAACGGAGACCAAACCTGACTAGCATATTCAAGCACGGGTCTAACCAGGGACGTATAAAGATGGATTCTTATATGAGGGCTTGGAAATTCCTTGGACCATCGCAGAATAAATTCCAGCATAGAGTTTGCTCTTGCAACGACGTTATTAATTTCAATTGAACATCAAGAACCCCTTCCACTCGTTTTATACTAGTACCCTCAAACATGTACTGAAAAGTACGGAGGCTGCGAGACCTCGAGAAGGACATAACGTGACATTTCTCAATGTTCAGCTTAAGATTATTGTTTCAGCACCACTCATAGAAAATGTGCAGCTCTGATTGCAAAATCTCACAATCAGCATTAGATTTGATTGGGAGAAAAATCTTAATATCGTCAGCATATATAAGAATTTTACATCTTTGAAGCAAATACGAAATATCATCAATAGATAAGATGAATAACAATGGACCCACATGACCGCCCTGAGGTACGCCAGAATCAGCCACAAAATCATCAGAGAGGGCGCCACGAAAACGTACTGTATAAGTCCTATTAGATAAATATGGGCGGGAAACCCAACTTAGCCAATTTAAAAGCAATAATAGAGTGAGACAGCTTATCAAAGGCCTTACTAAAATCAGTGTAAATACAGTCAGTTTGGCAACCATCCATGAATTCGCCCACAGTACACGAAACAAACTCAACCAAGTCTGAAACCGTGAATCTACACAGCCTACAAGCCCTTTCACACGGATAATTGCGATTGAAGTAATATTTCGAAAAGCTTAGGAATACAAGAGAATTTAGCAATCGGCCTGTAATTGGAAATCTCTCTTTTATTGCCACTCTTGAAAATAGGAATTACAAACGATGTCTTCCAGACTGCTGGGAAATGGCCCTGCGAAAGATACCTCCTGAATAGTAAAAGTAAAGGCCATAATAACACCGAAGAACATTTCTTTATGACTGCAGCCACTAGAAAAGTGAGTTAGAAGTGCAGTAATATGCTTCAACAAGATCTCCTCCGTGATAGATGGAACTGGAACCATGGGTAAAATTCGGTTATTTATGTGCGAAAAGTTCCTACTATCCGGATAGAAATCAGATGATTAAAAGGCACCCTTAAAAGATTCAGCAAATAGGTTACAAATAATATTAGAATCATTGCTGGAAATCTCCCCGAATTCCATAGTCGATGGATAGTTATCAACCGTTTTCTTCAAGTTAACATACTCGAAAAATGCACGGGGTCAGAGAATAATATGTTCTTTAAATTTTGAAGGTATTCTTTATAAAGAGAACGAGAACGGCTTATAAAATGTTCATGGCAAACACTAAAACCATGCCAGGAGTCAACACTGCCAACTCGAAGGTTTCTTTTCCTATTCTTAAGAGTTTTCAATTCGCTCTCAAACCAGGGTGGAGCAGAGTCTCTACCTCTAACCCGGACTAAGGAAACAAACCTCCCGAAAGCTTCATACAAAACGTCGTAGAGACCTGATACCTTTCTGTGGATATCGTCACCAGACAAACAAGTGTGGAAGTCTATCTCACCAAGATAATCATTCAAAGCCTCAAAATCGGCCGCTCTAAAGTTAAAATGATATTGGCTATCGAGGTTATCGACAAGCACGTCCGACACACAATGAAAAGTCACAAGCACTGCGGGGTGAAACACGTTAAGGTTTGGGTTCAACAAAAGTAAGCGTGGAGTTCGTAGAGAACACCAAATCCCATATTGTTACTCACATTGCTCATTTGGAAAAGTCCTAAGCTAGCCAAGGTGTCGAGGAATAACGATTGTCCTTCAATCAAGTCATGGGGAAGAAAGCTATCGTCACCATCATCCGCTACCGATCGTACATTGAAGTCCCCCACTATGATAATTTCATCCTTCGAACCCAATCGATCATAGATGTAGTTGATATGCTGAATGAGAATATCATACTGACTCAGACCATTACAATCAACGACATTAGGCGCATCAGGAGGTATATAACAACAAATTAAGAAGAGGTTGCTCGAATCAAATAAAATTTTTACTGAAACTTGTTCCAGATCCAGTTGGTCAGAAAATGAAGGAGTGTCAAAATGATTAGTGTTAAGAAAATTCCGGTGGAGACAGCATTCCTATTCCTACGGAAAACTTCATAAGAGCCATTAAACAGTTGCGCGTCCGAAATACCCTGGTGTAATCACGTCTCAGATAAAGCTATCGCATCCAAAATCGCAGTTAGCAGAGCGGCGGCGAGAATTGGATACGAAGACCTTACAAAAGACATTCTGAAAGAAATTATCACTGAGTAGAGTATCAGCCACTTGAGAAGGAGTCGACAACAAGAAAGATGCGTAGGTTTTTGACGGCACACTTATTTTCCTACAGAACACGTTAGACGTGCAAACACTCCTAGAACGAAGGAAACTGAACATTAGGCCACAAAAGGTTCAAGGCGTTAGACGATAGACAAAAATAGATTTTGGACGAGGAACGGCGGAGAGTCCAACATTATCAACACTAGACTCGCTGATGTTCGAGGGCATGAGGATAGGAATCGCTTCATTACCATCACCTACATCCTCACTAGACCTGACAGCAGTGGCAACTGGACAGAATCCGCTTTACCCTTGATTTAGGTTTAGATTTTGAGCCCTTCACCCTCTCGGGCGAGAAGTTGGTATGTTCATGAATAGTAACGAGCGATACGTCCAGTCCTTTTTGCTTCAATTTCGTTTGCCCTTTGATCCTTTTTGGTCACTTTCCCTATTGAACCACGATCTGGAAGGTCGTCGACATTATTCGACCCTTTGAATCGATTCTCCCACTTCTCAACAAACGCCTTCGACTTATTAATGTACTTGGTCGCCATTGCATAAGGGATTTTTGACCCCTTTGGGTGCGTGCAAAGAAACACGGCTTCAAAGCGTTTCGCTTACAAGTCATTCATAGCGATTTCTGTGTTCCTCTGACAAAAGATCGACATAGACTGAAACTGAAATGTTTTCACCAAATCGCCAAAGACGGAGTTTCCCTGAACCTGATATAAAAAATGTAGGTTTGTATAATTTACCGACTGCCGTGCACGCTCTTACTTAAGGGGGTCCTCTACTCTCGAGGCCAGAAATTGAGCGGTTTTTAGGGGAATAAATTGCGAAGGATCTACTGAATACATTTAAAAAAATTTTTTTTTATTTCGAAGATGCATGTTTTGACTTTTCAATTTTACTTTTGAAGATGAAAAAAAATAACTCTCGCGACCTTGAAACGTCATTGCTGACATTGATGTTGAAACTGCATGGGTCCCGCTTAAGCAAAGTTGTGGCCAATTGGGTAATCTGTAATCTGAAAATTGATATTCTTTATAATCATAGCTACGTTGGCTATGTTTTCCCGAGACCCATTTTTTTTATTTTGCAATTTGTAAAAGTTATGCAACAATTTGTAAAAATTTCAAATTTTTACGTCTTTTTTGACCTATTAGAGGCTATAAAAATGGAATAAAATAAAATTTTGCAAATCGTACTCGGGAAAACATAGCGCTATGTTTTCTGAACAATTGAAAAAAAATTATTGAAATCGGACCAATACTTTTATGAGAAGTCTTACTCGGCATCTAAAAAAACCCTACTTTCGGGAAAACGCGTTTAATGATAAATTACGGTGTATAACATGATTGTAGTAACTTACGAGTTAATCTGCTATACTGGGGCCGTAGAGTTCTCCTTCCTCATCACGTTGATGTTCTTGGTTGTCCACATTCTTCTCAAGAACGGACCGGTAAATTCTTTAGACAATGATTTTTTAACTGGACAAGCGCCATCGTGGCACGCCGCGCTTAGTTTCTCGGAAACGGCCGGAGACGGGTACCTTTCTGTTCCCAGAAACATGCAGAGGAATGTGATTTTCCAAAAATCCTTTCTGTGGCGTATTCTCAGATACATATAGATTGAAATTAAAAAAAAAATCGATTTTGTGAAATCGCGAGAGTAGAGGACCCCCTTAACAAACTGTATCTCGAAAACCAGCCCTGCGACTTTATTACGGCTTATAATAGGATTCGATTGCAATCGATCCGAAATATAGGAAATTTAGAATTGAATGGACCCAAAGATAGCAACTCACGCAAGTGCAATATCTCTGTTTAATTTCATTCAATTCTAAGTTTTTTATATTTACGATCGATTGCAGTCGAACCGTATTCAGTAATAAGGCCCCTAATTCAGAAAAACTACTATGATTATCGGCGGACGAGTTTACTATAGAAAAGGTGGCTTTTATTTGCCACCTTCTTGTAAAGTAGTGCTATTAATAAAAATTTCATAAATTACGGATCACTCCACGCATAAGTAACGTTCAGATTTGAGTGATTCTTTCCTAAAAACTTTTGTAATATTAAAATGTTACAAAATTAAAAAAATCCTTTAGTGTTTCTTTCAATGAATGTTACATAGCTTAACAAACAAGTGAGTGAAGTTGTATTTCGACACAGATATAGTCTTGAAAAGATGTGAGGTCATCTTAAACAAAGGTGTGACAGATTTTCACTTAAACTAATTTGTCAAATCTCTGCTAAGCACACAAGTTTACTAAAAATACTTTTCATTTTATAAACAATTGTGAATCATAAATATTTTTGCTGTTGCTGTAGGGGCCGCACAACTTTGGATTATGAAATCTAAAAGCTTTCTCACGTGTGTGGATTTTACCTGACAAATATAAATCGACAAATCAATATAAATATGAAAAGCTCTGCTCAATATGGAATTACCTCAAATTTTAATCTGTTCCCTGATAATTGACTTAATTGAAGTCGTCAGTCGATTGAGAAATAATCTCAGAGGTAATGCTTTTTTCTCCCTGTAGCATCAGAGTAGATATACTGCTTTTTACTAAGCATAGTTGTTTTGTGCCTGGCTGTTGTTCGTTATAATGTTATTCCATTGCAATGACACATATGACTTGCTAGTGATACTAAGCCGACATATGGCATGAAATACAGCTATAGATGTAATGTGGCTTTTGCAAAACTACTTGCGCAGTAGTTAGTCAAGTCGCCCCACTATCGTCGTCAATACTCGCCATACTGCTGTTGATCAGATGGCATATTTCCATATGGCAGAGCATTCGTTTCGGTCTTTCTTTAGTGTGTGTACGTTTCGCTTTGCCAAGTTCGATGCGATAGTATATATATGACCTACATGTAGGTATATGACCAATTTCTTGGTATGACAATACTTAGTAACGTGAATTTCATGTGCCGTACTTCATTCGACAATTTTAGTTCAGTTTGCTCTCAATCTCAATACCGCACCACATGTACGAAGTCATATTTCTCTAAAGATAAATAATTTCTCGCTTAAATAAACTACAATTGCGCAGACGACTAAGGTAGACCGAAAAAATAGACATGATGAGTGACGAAAGTCTGACAAGTTTCGAAATAACAATTAACGACACGAAAAGAGAGGTGCGAACTCCGCGAATGCGTAAAATTGTCAAACCCTGGCTGAGAGAAGACACCATTCGATTAATACGACTATACGAGAAGCATCCAATTTTGTGGGACTGTGCCAGACCTGACTATCGTCATCGAGCGGGAAAATCAGAAGCACTGCAGGAAATAGCCACTGAGCTAGACCGCGAGGAAGATGATTGCAAAAACAAATGGAACAACTTGCGGGTACAGTACAATAATGAATTGAGGAAAATTGCAGCCAGAAAAGCTGGAGGCAATGGGTCGTGTTGGAGCAGATGGGAGTATTTTCCAATGATGAAGTTCATGAAAGCTTGTCTTCAATCACCTAATGCTACTGTGGTAAGTGTAATTTCTTATTTTCGTTAAACTTTTTACATTCTCCTATTTCTTGATGGTCTGCTTGAAAATAGCTTTTATGTTGATTGAATGATTGTCGCGTAATTTCTGTCGTATTTTTGGATAAAATAGAATTTAGAAAAAGAATATATTTAATTTACAATATACCGTAATGCACAACGTGTCAATTCCGGACGTAAATAATGTTTCTGAGAGAAAAATTCTGTTGGGCTTCTGATTATCTTTTCCATTTCATTTTTAATAAAAATACTTTCCCTCTTATCTTGTTTCTTCAAATACTATCCCAATTTAAAATAATACTTCTCTTAATAAGCTCCTTTAATCCCTCGTGGGACATACGACGAAAACAGTTTCCGTCCAACGGACTTTGGTTTTTGCAACAGCTTTTGATTCCTCCAGGTTCTCCAAGTTGTTATGGTCTTTACTGCTTCAGGTTCCAATCGTGAATTTATTTAAATTATCACTGTCGTTTCGTACAGTGGGGCTAATTTAGCTCCACTCCATCCGGCACAATTCTACATTTCTTACTTTGTCCTACTAGCAAAGTTTTAGGATATGAAATGGGTCATTAAAACTTAAGAACGCTATGGAATGAACTGGCTATCTTCCATATTTCTTCATACTTTTTTCTTAACGTAACCATTGAGGCAATCTTAGGTGTTCTAGAGCACTGATGGCCAAACTCGCACTACTTAAAAGCTTTAGAAGCATTTCGTACTGTTTGTTTAATGTACAACTTTAAAATGTTTGCAAAAGGTTGTATATTTTAAGATATTGCATAAATGCTTACAAAACTAAATAAAATATGACGATTTTTTTTAACTTTTGTATGCCTTAACGATTGAAAAACGCAAAAACAGGAAACCGAATACAGCCAAACAAGTGCATATACGAATTTAAAAGCTCAAAAGCTCACTTGCCCGCGGGCATAAGTTTGGACATCATTGCTCTAGAGCAGTGATGGCCAAACTCACACTACTTAATGTGAGGAATGCTTAAAAGCTTTAAAAGCAATTCGTACTGTTTCTTTAATTTAGATCCTTAAAATGTTTGCAAAAGATTGTATATTTTAAGACATTGCATAATAGCTTATAAAAGTATTTAAATATGACGATTTTTTTTAACTTTTGTGTGCTTTAACGATTAGAAAATGCAAAAACATGAAACCGAATACAGATAAACAACTGCATATATGAATTTAAAAGCTCAAAAGTTCATTTGCCCGCGGGCATAGGTTTGGACATCACTGCTCTAGAGACAGCAAAGGTCAATAAAGCCATAGATGGATCTCCACACTGCTTAGGAGCAGATTAATAACCCCGGAGTGGGGCGGATGTTCCCCTTCCGCAAACGAGTGGACCGGGACACGCCTCAGGGAGAAGTCCTCTCGCTGCTCATATGGTTGCTGGTTATAAATGATATGCTCGTGACGCTTGAGATAGAGAGAGAGAGATCGGCGAAAGCGTCTGGCAAGTGTTTGAATACGATTAACGAAAACACGGTGGGAGCTCTAAAGAAACTAAGTACCTGGGCGAATACCAGGAAACTTGGCATCAACCCACGCAAAACCGAGATTGGACTTTTCACTAGAAAGTACAAGATACCAAAGTTCAGGATACCAGTGACGGTATGCTGCTAGAACTCAAACCCCAGGCTACATATCTGGGAATAATTCTAGACAACAAGCAAACTGGAAATGATTGATTTGGAGACGGAGTTGGATCAATTCGTTGAGCCGTACGACCACCACGCCATAGGTCCCGGTTTCGAGACCAGACCTCCCCGTGGGTTTTTATTAAGAAATTAAAATAATCCACTCCGTCATTTAAGTTTCCTCACTTCCCTTACCCTAATTCCCTTCCGGCCAAAACCATGCTAACGCATCAAAGGGTTTTCCCCTAGGATTTGGCCACATCAGTCAGTTTGAGCTGAACTACTGACGGGGACGGACGTGCCGCCGTGTCTTGCTCCCCAATAAATTTTTAAAGCGGTTGCGAAAGCGAATCGAATTTTAAAAAATCAAAGTGCTAGTGCCATCTTGCCGGAGTGAAGGGCTTTTATGCTCTATTTGAAAGCACAGTCTGGTGAGTCCGTTCCTATCTATTTTTTATTTTCTTCCATCCAACATTCAATGTAGTACAATCGTGCTGCATTGAATGCGTTTAACGGGTCTCCACTGCTGAGCATTTAGCTGCCTTCGTCGAGATCAAAGTTCAGCACAGCAGGCATAACACTGCTGCTGGCTTTGTTTTCACAGAGGCGGCTTTGCTTTGCATCTGTGGATCCCGTTCGTCAGTCCTTGTGTTTGTGTACGTTTTCGTTTGTTTTGTTTTGGGCAAATTAAGACCGGGACTATGCAAAAATTTTTATTTAATTTTTGCAACATTCGTGGCTTAAAAAGTAACCATTTTTCGGTTTACTGCCACTTGATCGCGGAAAATCCGGCAGTTTTTGCACTAAGCGAAACCAAGGTTGTTTCCGATTCTGATATTAATCAGTATCACATCCCTGGTTATCACTTAGTGCCGCTCTTCTCTCCTCAGAGGGGAATCGCGGTTTATATTAGAAATGATGTGCCATTCTCCCATCTCCCTCAATTCTCTTCTACTAATCCAGAATTTAATTATGTCTGGATTAGATTTAAACTCTATCGGCACATTATTCACTTCTGCTTTTTATACCGCAGCCCGAATATGTCTGACACTGACACTGTGTGCTCCTTCGATAAACTGTCTTCCGATATCGATAAGATTTTGGAATTATCCCCCTCTTCTGAAATCGTTCTTGCTGGAGATTTCAACGTCCACAACACACAGTGGCTCAGGCATTCTTCTACCACAAGCCCGTCTGGAAGACACGTCGAGTTATTTAGTGAGTCTTTTAATTTACAGCAACTGGTTGAGTGTCCGACTCGTGTTCCTGATACTTCGGGGCACAACGCGCATCTTTTAGATCTATTTCTAACATCGCATCCAGAAAAATACTCGGTTTCGGTGACGTCTCCCTTGGGTAATTCGGACCATTGTCTAATCTCCGCCCAATTCTCCATCTCCTCTCTGATAACCACTAATCTAAACTCCACCAAAAGATTAGTGTGGCATTATAAAAATGCTGATTGGGCGGGACTTAATAAATATCTCAGAGAGCTGGACTGGTCTGATTGCTTTTCTATGAAGGACGTTAACAGAAGCACCGATTATATCTTGAACATCCTATGGTTTGGAATGCATCGCTTTATTCCTCATAGCTTCAAGAACATCAAACCAACTAACACCAATTGGTTCAATAATGACTGTTTCGCAGCCATTAAAAAGAAGGAAGCAGCCTTCCAGGCATATAAATTGTGCCCTTCAGAGGAATTGAGACATATCTATAGAGATGCGCGGAATATTTGCAATTCAGCAATTAGCCGGGCTAAGTTCAATTTCGACCAGAGCATCAGACGGAAGGTATTTTCTACTCAAAAGGGTAGTAAGGGCTTCTGGTCTCTAGTAAAAACCGTAAAGAACAATTTCACCTGTTCGTCAACACCACCACTCATTTATAATGGGAATGTTTTTACTGACTCATTGGACAAGGCCAACCTGTTTGCTGCTAATTTTGCTGCTAACTCGTACTTGCCACCATCATCGCAGCCACTTCCATCTCTATCACAGTGCATTAGTAGGCAAAAGCCGCTACACTTTCGCACTCGGGAAGTTTTTAGAGTACTTTCGAAACTCGACGTGTCCAAAGCTACTGGGCCTGATGGTTTCTCGCCCCTTGTTTTAAAATGCTGCGCCTCTGCTTTGGCTAAACCTCTGCGCAAACTTTTTCACCTGTCATATTCAACAGGAATATTTCCAAGTGTATGGAAACTTGCTCATGTCCAGCCGATACTTAAAAAAGGAGAGGCATGCGACCCCTCTAACTACAGACCAATTGCACTAACCTCGATCATATCCAAAGTTTTGGAATCACTCATCAACTCTCAGTTGTTGAAATATCTAGAAAATAACCATCTTAACAACGATTGCCAGTACGGTTTTCGCGCTGGCCGCTCAACCGGAGACTTACTAACGGCTCTAACGGAGCGTTGGAATCATTGTCTCCATAATTTCGGTGAGTCCGAAATCGTCGCTCTTGATATTTCAAAGACTTTTGATAGAGTCTGGCATGCTGCCCTTTTAGCCAAACTTCAAACATTTGGTCTGCATCCTACCCTCGTTAAATGGATAGAGAGCTTTTTGTCAGGCCGTTCAATCCGTGTACTTATTGACGGCGTTACATCTGCATCCCACGAAATAAATGCCGGTGTACCTCAGGGTTCAGTTCTTTCACCAACTTTATTTCTTCTTTTCATCAATGATCTCTTATCCCTTACTCTCAATCCTATTCATAGTTTTGCCGACGACAGCACCCTTGATTTCGCGTACTCATTTGATTCTGTAATGAATTCACGTGGAAATGCTACAGAAGTCAATCGGGAACGCATGTTTAGATCATTAAACAACGACATTTCTAAGGTCCTCGCTTGGGGCAGAGCAAATCGTGTTACGTTTAATGCATCCAAAACTCAATGCTGTTTAATGTCCCTTAAAAAACGCCCAGTCCACAACCCATTTCAGTCGACGGAGTGAATATACCCAATTCACCCTCCCTAAAGATCTTGGGTATTGAGATATCCAGCAATCTTAGCTGGACTGATCATATATTTGCAATCGCTAAAAGTGCGATGAAATGTTTGGGTTTTCTACAGAGATGTAAGAAATATTTCACCCCACCCGACTTAGCGTTGATCTACAAGTCCCACATTAGGCCTAGACTTGAATATAATTCCCATATTTGGGCAGGGGCAGGACACACCGCATTGTCCGCGTTAGACAAAGTTCAGCGTAAGGCTGTTAAACTTATTGGCGATTCCTCAATCTCTGAGGGCCTTGACTCTCTTGAGCATCGACGGAATGTCGGTTGTCTCTCACTCTTTTATCGCTATTTCTAGCTAGCCTGATTCCTTGTAGACTCATTACAACGCGCGATACAAGATCTACAAGTCGCTCCAACCCCTTTACTCTCCGGGTCAAATTTGGACGTACCGTCAAATTTCGGGAATCTTTTCTTAGCAGAACAACACGAATGTGGAACAGTTTACCATCTTCTGTTTTTCCCTCGTCTTATGAGCCTGAAACTTTCAAACGGGGCGTACATCGACACCTCCTTCACTCAACCTCCTAACCCATTTCCCTCATCCTTAATTCCTTTCCTGCCAAGGCTGTGCTTTAGCATCATAGGGCATCCCCTGAGCTTTGGCAACATCATATATAAAAAAAAAAAAACATCGTATAAAAAAAAGAGGCAAGTTTTCTACACGTGCAAAAGACCCTTCCGTCCAAAGTGGGATAGGAAATCCACTCTTTCCCGTGCTGTTGAAACGATTCTTCACCTTCCCCTCGTGGACCTCTACGCAAAGAAGGCCGCGCTTAGCGCAATGTTGCGTCTCAAGACGCGGGGGTACGGCCAAAGTGGCTTAGGGGAGAATCTCAGAACTGCCACTAATTGCATGCTACCAATTAAGGACTTCAACAGGAAGTTCGAGGTAGTAATACAGGATAGGCTATTCCGGGAAACAAGATCAGAAGTACCTGTAGATATGGTAAACATCCACACAGATGGATCTAAACACTAATGCTCCGAAGTAGGTGAGTTACTGTTCTGCCAGGAGCTCGACTACAGATTTCCCAGCGACTGCACCGTCTTTCAGACCGAAGTGGCGGCAGTTCAATTAGTATAAACACAATCTTATATAGGGACTGCCAAGCGGCGCTTAAGGTCTAACGAATTCAAATCTAAATCCCTCATTGACTACTACAGAGCTCTGCAGACTGTAAGCACGATCAAGAGAGTTCAACTCTGCTGGGTAACGGGACACAGAAGCATCACCGGAACCGAAGCGGCAGATGTTTTAGCTAAGAGCAACTGAAATGGAAGCACAAGAAGCGGAACAAATACTTCAAATGACTCAACGATGGGCTATTAGATCTTGCGAGAAGAAAATGGGAAGAGGCCATGACGTATCGAATCGCGAAAATCATGTGGAAATGCTATGATATTAATAAGACTAAATGACTCAGGCTCAATGTCGTACTATGGTCTGCATCTATACCTGTGCAGGCATTGTAGTGAACCTAATATAAAAGAGACTATAGAACACTTCGTATGCCGTCTTCCTGTGCTCGAAAGGGCAAGACAGGAGTTACAAGGCAAGTTTTTCATTGAAGGTATAAAAGAATCTGTGCTGGGTTCCAGGGAATTACGTGGTGGATGAGCTCACTAGCACAATACTATAGATCCAATCGGATTAAGCCTCTTTGGATAGTCCTCTATCCACAGCAAGCTGCTGCTTAATAAGGAGGCAATTAAACAAGCGAATCATAAATAGGCAAATGGTACTACGTGCCACACAACAAACAGATCTGGCCTAACCGGGATATTAAGCGCTCCAAACGTCTAGTTTCAATGGATATAACAAGCCTAGGCGTTGTCGTAGGGGTGTTTATTGGTCACTGCCTTATTGGTTTACATGCGAAGAGATTGGGAATCTTCTCATATGATTTCTGCAGAAGCTATTTATTTTATAATCCCCTTCAATCTTGAGACGACTGACGTAAGAGATTGCCACCGCTTCATTTACCTCGAGATGGTTTCAATAAGAAGTTGTGGCGTATCTTCCTCCCTTGGCATCACAACGAGGTCTAAGAGTGTCCTTTCGTTGGAAGGCCAACCATACCAATCGTCGTCGTTTTCTACTGCTCCATCTTCGGTAATAAAAACAAATTTCACAACCACCTCCATGCAGTTATGCTTGTTTTTAACTATTTTTGGTTCTTGACATATTTACTTTCAAGTTTAATCCCTGTTATTTGTTTAACTTCTGGTATTGAAAAGCAAGTATACAGATGTCGTCAGCATAGTTCAGATCAGTGAGGTGATTTAGTAGTTCACAAAGAATCGCTGCAAAGAATCCCATTTATTACAATCAGACATTCTCTCTGACAGTTTATATTTGTTAGTGTTCTACATTTACAATTATTTTTTTTACGGTAGACTAGGTTGCTGCAATGCCTTTTGTATGAAGCCCCAATTTACCAAATGCCTTTTTGTAATTTACGAAGAAAAGATTATTACTGGTTCCGTTGTTCACCCTCCCAAAAACTCAGGCTCAAAAGGCGGGTCGACTTTCTGAAATATAGGATAGCTTATTACCATTTCTTAACTACTATAGTACTACTTTCCTTACTTCGCCAAAGAAATTTTCTGTCGACTCGCAAAGTCTTCTCTTGTCTTCGGCAAAACTCCTCGTAGCGTTCGCTTCGGTCTTTCTCTTCAAAACAGGAATGGTCGACGTGAGATCTACCCGTTCGTAATTTGGAATTTTACTATCGAGATAGATGGTCTTATTGCCTTTACCGATATCCTGGACCGTTCGTGCCAGTTTTTGTGCTATGCACAAATTACGTAAGCACTTATGTGATGATAATGCTTATATAAGGTGGAGGGTAAAGAAAAAAGTTAAAAGTTGTGGGGAACGATCGGGAGAATAACTTCACCTGATTCAAAACAACGATTACAACTGGAACTACAATTTAAGGTGGACTCCGAGCCAAATATATTGCTCTGCTTGTCTTTTTCTAACGCTGGTCGCCGTCCGCTGGTGGATTTTGAACCTGGATCTCTAGAGGACCGACACATTATCACTTACTCTACCGACGACCTTAGGCGCTGGTCGGTTAGAATAGGGTCTAGCTAAAAGAGTTTGTCTTTTTTCAGCTTCACCACGAAATGTCGCTTCCTTTTTTATATCGTGACTTACTTTACGTAGCTTATGCTCCTGGATGTCCGATATCTTATGCTTCATTTTCTTGTTGTTATATTGAGCCAACAACTTGGCCATCTTTTTCTACTAAATATGTTTATCCTTTTTTGATGACCCTCGCTGGTTGGCACCGACACTTTTGCAGAAATCTCTACTGATTTCACATCTTTTGTTATATCACTCCAAACCTTTCATTGGATTACTTTTCTTTCACCTTACATTACCTAGTATCTAAAGACGTCATCGGCGCTCTACTGGAACTACTAAACTCTACGTTAAAGGTGCTATAAGGAATGAAGTGTTTTTTTTCAAGAGTAACAGGTTCGATCTCTGATTGTTTTCGACTGATAACAGATTACACTAAAAACGGTGGGATCGCAAAGTATGGTAGTTTTAGGTTTACTAGCAATCTTTGTCATTGAATTGGATGAAGTTATTTTTCAGTTATAAGACCGATGCAAGGTGTTAACTGCCAGCCAAAAAGTCAAGTTGAGAAATTCCGTATAGGTCACAAATAGCATGCCTTCAAATCATTCTCCTACTGCTTCTTTTATCTTTGTATTCATCTTTTCTGTTGATATTATTGCTACCCGCAGGTTGTGTGATTTCCGACTACAGTACGGTGCGCTTGCATGTCAGTCTGATGAGGTCTGTCATTTCTTCCACCTTTCTTTCTCGACTATGACATATGCTCAGGAAATAATTATCCAACATAAGTGACCGTACATCCGTGCAGCTGAAACGGCCCTCGTGCAGAATTCTGTTAAGACTCTGGAAAATGGTTAACAGAAATTCTAATTTGCTGTCTATATTGATGTAAATGACTTTAAAACCAGGGTCGCTTAAACCAGTGAACCGACCAAAACGTACCCAAGGCTCCTGGACAAGGACTAAATCCACCTTCCCATTGCCTAAGACAGGGTGTCCTTCTGTTTTGCAGGTTTGCTTGGACTGCTTTTATTTACGTCCAATGATCACCTTGCGGTATATAGTGGTGACGTTTAAGAAAAGTCTAATATGCCTATCCAGTAGAAGGTGCAAGACCTTATTAATCAACTCGCTCTGCCCGCTGTCAGTTTCATTCGCCTTAAATATTTTTCTAGAAAGACTTGTGTTAAAGTATTTTGCAGCTCCGCCCGGTGTTCGCTTAATTCCATGCAACTACTCTGACCACCTTGGGCAGTTACTTTTACTCAATTGTCTTGAGAGAGGTGCCTTCCTATAGAGTGAAAGTTGGTGTAATCTTTTTCAGCTACATTCTGGTCTCTGTTGCAGCCTTAGTATGGCGCAAAATTCCCGCCAGCTCCAAAAGTAATAGAAGAATATCACATATGACCATAGGTATCTCAGAAACATAGTGTCTATACAGTGAGCGAAACAAAAACTAATATTCAAATTCTAAATAAATATTTTTTGTAAACATTATTTGAATTTTTAAATGAATCTGCTAACTACTTTCAGTCAACTTCTCAAAATGAACAAATAATGGCACAAGTGGAGCAGAATTCAATGGACAACACGATTTCGTACACAGAGTATGAACCAATTCAACCAACACCGTCGTCTAGCCGGAAAAGGAAACGAGAACATTCTCGGAGCCTTCTTAGGGAGCAACGAAATTTTCTGCTCGTATGTACGGAAGCATTGAGAAACGTCAATAGTTTACAACCCACTATGAACGAGGAGGTCAAAACGGACACATTTGGAGCGTACATTTCGGACAAACTAAAAAATATAACTGATGATACCCAGAGATTGTACACCGAGAATTTGATAACTCAAGTCATATTTAAGGCTATTATGAACAAACTAACTCCAAACACGGTGATAGTAGAGCAGGATAAGTAGGATTAGTGTGTACATTAGTTCTATAGATTGAATTCACATCAAAGACGTTATGAATTTAATTTTTGTATTTAATATGTATTAGAAATTAAGAAAGAGTAAAACAAGAGATTTATTAAGATTTATATTTTATTCTATACTAA
Organism: Leptarthrus brevirostris; assembly: GCA_964036015.1. Taxonomy (NCBI): domain Eukaryota; kingdom Metazoa; phylum Arthropoda; class Insecta; order Diptera; family Asilidae; genus Leptarthrus; species Leptarthrus brevirostris. The sequence continues at coordinate 135,477,164 of OZ038372.1, read as the reverse complement.
TTCCACCTTTATTTTAACCATAATGGCCTTAGAAAATGTTGACTCGGAAGCAGAAAGGAAGACTTGTAAAAGATTCTTCGGTACAAAGTAGAGTCTCAAATCCGATATTGCGTCCGGGGTATATAAAACAATCTCCAGCAATTACCAACTAATTAGAAAATTCAATACTACTGTCTAACTACCGTCACTTTGGAGATTTCACTTGTCCCCTATTAATTACGACATATGCATAGATGACGGTGTCCTGACGGGTGCGGACACCCTACATTTAGCCTAAAAACGGAAATAATTGAAGTTCTTGAAAATGGTGGCTTCGCTCTGCGGAAATGATCGTCGAATCATAGACAGTTACTCGATCATTTGCTATAAAATTCACCAAAAGAACTTGGATTTGAATGCGTTTGTTTATTGGAGCTCTAGGAATTATATGGAAACCTGACTAGACACATTTAATATCCGCGTAACACTTCCGTAATCAAATACATTGGTTTGATTTTCTTTGTTCAGAGTGGAGAAGCCAAGTGCTGAAACGCCACGACAATTAAGGCATATTGTGCTAACCCTATGCTATTCCTGCTCCCTAAATCACTGAGCCCCAACAAGGGCTTTCCAATGGAGAGAAGTTCCGTCCTACTCTAGACACAGCCTATAGGGTGGGGTTAGTTACTCCGCTGTTTTTTGCTAAGTGCTTCCTTAGTTCTTTGTGTCTTTGTTATCTAATTTCATATACATTTTAGGTAATTTTTTAGTATTTCAGTAAAATTTTTCCTAAACAAGAAGTTTAGAAAATTTTAAAAACACTCCTTGCGAGGGGGGGGGGGGGTGAACGCCAAACCCCCCCGTGCGCACGGGCCTGGCTGTGAGGGTCAAAGTCGATATTTGGTTGGTTGGTTGATTTCAGTGGTGCGGGTCGCCATCATGGTAACACTCCAATTAGCACTATTATAGCGCCATTTTGATGCCACAACCAGTAAGACCCGGTTTTTTTATTGAACTCTGTTCACTCGCAAAGCTGATTCTTATCTAAAATCATGGTTGAAGTCGGCTGAACTTATTATGGGAAAACGGAAATAAAGCCAACGGGAGGAATTTAAAAAAGTGACTATTTCCTTAATCTGTACACCCGAGATTGCCTTCAGGTTTTCAAAGAAATACTCCCCCTCCTTCTGATCTTAGCAAGAGCCGGACATTTACATGAAAAGCAAATAATGGTTTCTTTTTGTTCACATCGTTACAATTCGACAGTGTGTATTGTAAGGATCGCCCATCATAACTGCATGCTCGCCTAAAAGACAGTGGCCCATACAGACCGCAATAATTTTTGCGACACCAGCTGTTGAACAGATTGGATGTTCTTCTTTTGTTCTTCTTTTATTGTAACTTGACCAGGTTGCCCTGAATATGCTACATGCTTCCAGAGTGAACCTATTGGGATACAAATATCTTCAATATTGCCACGTTGTAGAGCTGCGCCCTCCCTGCAAGTTTGTCGGCCATATCGTTCTCTCCAATGTTCCTATGTCCGGGAACCCAGTGCAAGGTTACGTTAAGCAGACTGCCGAAGAAGCTAAGTCACTCCCGGCAGTCCCGCACCACCCTAGAATATAATGGTAACTGAGTCAAGCACCCTAATGGCCGCCTTACTATCTGTACAAATGGCGATGTTCTGTTTTGGTGAATGGATACACAGAAGCAGCGAACACGCTGTCATAATCGCAAGCACCTCCACCTGGAAGACGCTCGATCTGTTCGGTAGACGATAAGACACCTTGTTCCATCCTAGAATCATACGTGAATATTACGGAATCATAGTTGCTGGCCGGTTCCGTCATTCTCAATTCCCTTTTAGTTAGAATTCTGACACTGAATCCTTTTTCAAAATTTATGACAGGCGTCAGTTGAGGCATCGGCCGGTCCTCTAGGAGCTAAGCTAAGGATTTCTTTGATTCTTTGCATGACCCCTGGATCAATCATCATCAAGGGGAAGTAGATGTAAACGCACATTAAGAGCTTCAGTTGGGGTGGAGCGCGGTTTCCTTATAAGCCTTACTCGTGGCAGGCCACAAAACCAGTGAAGTAGAGAATTGGATGCACCACCGCTGTGTATAACGACAGCGTCATCATGCAGTGCCCATGTTAAACCAAAGGTACTGTACTTATAATAGAGATATACCCCCCCTTAAATTTTTTTTCGTTTCACATATAGAAAACGGCTGTGAAACACCCTCCATAAAAAAACTACAATTACAAATTTACAATTACAGAATAGCGGATTGGCATTCATATTTTAATTTCGGAGTTGAGATCAAAGGAATTTGTATTTCGGAATTATTGCCATCTTGACAGCAGTTCGGATCGAGTTAAACTAAGTCGCTTTTTATAAATTCTATTTTATTTCTTATTCTATTTAAAATAAACTACTTCTGATGAATCAAAGCAGTATCTCTAGTCAATTTGTTCATTATGGCGCTGTAGACTACTTGCGAAATTAAGCTCTCGGCGTACAACATCTGATCATCGTCGCCTATTTCTTTGAATTTTCCAGAAATATAAGTTGTAAAAGCCTCCATTTTGTCGTTCCTTGGCGAATCGTTCGGATTCGAGACAGTTTTGAGGGCATTAGTGCATGCTTTGATAAATTTTCTTTCTTCTCGCATCAAATCAGATACGCGTTTTCTCTTCATATTATCTACTTGATCTTCACTTTCACTAGAATTTTGATTTTCTTCTTCTTCTATGGTAATCTGGAAAATGTGTTTCTCATTAGTTTATTTAATTTGAAATGAAATTTTATTATGATTGAGAATAACATACAATTGGCTCGCGATTTGCATGCTCCACGTGGCCATTTATGACGACCTCGTCGTCTGGATCCTCTTGCTTTATAGCAGGTATTTGCCCACTTGGCGGTGCTTCGCCTGTTTGGATATCAAATATTGGCACAAGAAGATTTGATTCTCTATGTCCGTCAACTCGCTTGCAATTATTAGAGTACGTTCTAATCTCTCCATCCTGCAGAAATAAATTAAAATTATTTAATAAGTTTTAAAAATTATGTTAAATACGCGCTTATAATCAATAAGTTGATCATAAAAAAAAGTTATGCAAAATTTACTAGTATCTATTTTGACGCGTTAACCACATTTGACGCGTCTGCGTGATTCTCGCGCGTATCGCGTTTGACGAACATGACGCTATATATTTTTGTAAACTCATAATTTGCCATTAATTCGAATAATTGGTTAAAACAAAAAATGTTTGATGCACAGACATTGAAAACGAAAAGGATATGTATTTTAGGTATATATTTACCTTTTTCCATATTGGTATCCCTCCAGCAAGTATAAGGACGTTGTCCTTAGAGTTCTGTAAAAGGTATTTATTGTTGTAGAAAAATAAATACTGTGAGGATAATTACAAAAACAATCCCAATAGACTATATTTGTAATAATATAGGAAGAAGAATATTTTCGTAAAGTAAAAGCAAAAAGTAAAGTTAACCAAAATCCAGACTCATTGGTAAGACCTGCGAAAGAAGAACCTAAAAGGGTAAAAATCCTGTGCGTGAGTGAAGCATCTTGTTTCTGAATAAGTTTGGGGGACGGAGGGGTAAGTTTAAGTTCATCAACAACAAGAAGATACTTTGAGTTGTCATTGAACCTTATTGTCAAAGAAAAGAGGTTCTACGGACAATAAAAAGTTTGATCCATTTCCTGTCAACCAAAACATAATATTGATTGAGGAATACTTATCGTAGTTTTAGTTTTTGATAATATTACAGAATTTCAATACTTAGAATTAATTTTGAATTGTAAAATATTTTCATGTCTTAATTTTCTAACCATTTATTTAACCCGCCTTCCAGCGATTAGTTACCTATTAGACTTATTTATAAAATTTCTCGAAGAAGGTTTGACTAAGGAAAAAGCAGAATTGCTTGGTTCTAGGCCGAGAGAAAAACTTTTATTGGAATCTGGAACATCTACTTACCATTAAAGAACAAGAGGTCAACTGTTTGCTCAGTTTATCAAGCAGGAAGAGAATTTGGTTTACTGCCATTTATTTATTTATTTAAGCTTAATGCAAGCTATTACATAGTAATACAAAATAACAAAAAAAAATACTACAAACTAAAATAAACAATAATTTATAACAGATAATGTAAGCAACAATATGAGCTATGATTATGATAAATATAGGAGGAAGGAGAATTAGGAAAGGCGATCAAGATGGGCGGGATAAAGATATAAGGCTTTGTAAAGCGATGATTTTCTCAGATGGAAGTCAAAGGAGGGAAGGTCGTTGACTTTTCGTAGCATCCTGGTAATTGGTTCGCGTTGACCGTAGTTCGTGCGATGGCGGTCGAGTCAGATAAGGGGAGGATTGAAGGGCAGTCTATGGCTCCAGCTAATAGCTGATGAATGAAGAGAACGTCGGAAACATCACGACGTTTACTTAGGGGTTGTAAGTCGATCAGTTTCAGACGGTCTTCATAAGGTAGAAGGTTGAATCTGTCTACCCATGGAAGATCACGTAGAGCAAAGCGAATGAACCTACGCTGGACAGATTCAATTCTGTTAATGTGGGTTTGTTTTTGTACGTGACCATACCTGGCTGGCATATTCAAGGAGAGGTCTAAAGAAGGAAATATAGAGAGATTTGGAAACATAAGGATTGGAGAACTCTCTAGACCGGCGCGTCACAAACCCTAGCGCGGAGTTAGCTCTGTTAATTATGCTATCAATATGGGAACGGAAATTTAGTTCACTATCACAGATTATTCCTAGGTCACACAAAGAGGTAACGATAGGGACTGGTACGTCGGTTAACATGTACGTTCTCGGGGTGGAGGTAAGACGCTTGCGGGAATAAGAGATGGGCTGGCATTTGGAGACACTGAGCTCAAGAAAGTTTTTCATGCACCATGTGGTGAACGAATCGAGGTAATTTTGGAGAAGAAGAGAGTCGGTTATGGAGGAGATATGTTTAATTATTTTCATGCCATCAGCATAAATGGACAGCTCTGAGTATTTGATGACACAATCAACATCATTAATTGTAAGGATGAAAATTAATGGACCGAGGTGGCTGCCCTGAGGGACGCCGGAACGAGCGACAATGGGGTTAGAAATGGATGTGCTGAAAAGAACATTGTATTGACGGTTGTTGAGGTAGGATTGAATCCAGGAGATGAATGGAGGGGGGAAGCCTAGGTGATCACGTTTGAACAAAATAACGCTATGGGAGATCTTTTTAAAGGCTTTGCTAAAATCGGTGGCGATAACATCAACATCGTTATCGTTTTCCAGGGCACATAGTGTTTTGGAGACGAATTCGGTAAGGTTGGTGGTTCTAGATCTTCCTTTGAGGAAGCCATGCTGGAAGAGGGAGAAAATAGACTTACAGTGGAAGAACCTGGAATCATAGACCAATTTATCGAATAGTTTAGGTATGGATGATAATTTAGCAATGGGTCTGTAGTTGGATACATCATTCTTGCAGCCTTTTCTTAATATGGGAATAATATAAGAGTGTTTCCATAATTGAGGGAAAACCCCTTAAGTGACCGAGAGGCGGAAAAGCACAGTAAGGGGTTGAACTAGATGCAAGGCACACTTTTTCAGAACGATGGCCGGAATGCCGTCAGGACTGGGCTGAGAGTCTTCCTCAAGCCCGTTAATACTGGCGACGATTTGTTCGGGGTCAGTGTCGAAAGATGTAAACGACGTTTGAGTGCATTTGTCCAAGAATGAAAAGTCGTTAAGGTCAGGTTGTAGGGAATTGTCGCTGAAAGATTTACTGAAGAAGTGCGCAAAGAGGTTGGCGATAACCTGAGGATCAGATGAAGAGGTATTCTCGAGCTTTAGGGTGGAGGGGTAACTATTGGATTTCTTCTTAGAATTAATAAAGCTATAAAAACGCTTGGGGTCGGATATGAGGCTTGTTTCCATCCGTTGGAGGTAATCATGGTAGAGGGTATCACAACGTTCAGAAAAAGAGGTGTAAGCAGACAAGTAGGAAGAATAGTCAGACTCAGTCTGGGTCAGAAGAAAAGTTTGCCAACGTTTATTTCTCCTGTTGCGGAGAGACCAAACGGGGAAGGAGGAGCAGTTTTTGCGAGGCAAAAGAGGGATAGATTGTGTAAGACAAGCGTGTATTTCGCACTAAAACGCCTCTACAGCAACGTCTATTGGAAGATGTTGAGGGATAGTGCCAATGTTGGAGTTGAGGAGCAAATGATTTAATTTGTCAAACTCGCCTTTACGAATTGAAGGAAAGAGAAGATTCGGAGCTTGAAAGGGCGTGAGGGTGTTCGTAGGAGAAAACGAGGAACAGGGGAGGATGGTGCCATGATATTGGTAGTCTAATACACGACCTTGGCATTGAGTTCAAAAGGGAAGATTGGAGGTTTTGTCTTAGCCTGTATAATCTGGTTCGACCTTTTTCTAGAAGTGCTGAATTTAAAAAGACGCGGAATAATATTAAGAACCAACTAACTCGACGTGTGGCGACGTTACATCGAACTTCGCCTATCTCGCCAAAAACGCCTTAACTCGACTGGCCAATGAAATTCCGCTTTGCCCAGCTGAGCGGAGTTGTCTAGTTACCTATCTCCGCGGCACTTTCACATTCTTTCACAAATCCAAGGGCTTAGTTGTAAACAATAGGTGCTTTCGTGCGACACATTTCCGTTGGTCAACTGAGACGAAACTTTGAGCAACCGTCTCAGTTATCTCAGTTCAGGAAATGTCAATTTGTACACCTGTTAATGTAACGAGCGTTTCCAGTTTGAAATTTGAAAAATAATATTGCTTTCTGACACTATTTCTTCCGTTGACGCAAATAGCACATACCAAAATATAAATAAATATAAACACTTTTAAAAAATTCACCGCTACTAGTTAATATTCTTTAACTGAGACAACTGAGATATGAAAAACCAGCCTCCCTTGCTCAGTTGCTCAATATATGCATGCAATTTTTTTGTGGCTCAAAATGAACTGAGACGGTTTCGCGACAGCTGAGACAACTGAGAATTCTCAAATATCTCACTTGTCTCAGGTCGCGCGAAACCACCTTGTTCAACGATTCATTTTCTGTCAAATTTTGTTCTGTGGTACTGTATAATCACGTACATCTATCATGTTAAGTAACAATGTTTTTTATATTTGACTGTCTTTTTTCACGAAGGTTTTCCGAACGTGTGTTGACAACAAAAATTGAGGTTAGAGTTATTTGTCTAATGGTTACAGTAGCTAATTTCAGCAGCATATCTTTCAAAAACGTATGGGTTATTTCATAACAGATTTAATATCCAAAATTTTAATATCTAGCTGATATTATCAGCAAAAATTGTTCTAGCATTCTTAAGATCATAATAATCGACATTTAATTTTTCCACTTATTATTTCCCAAAGTTTTGTCTGTAAAAAAACGAACATGTTTTAATTATCTATAATTCAAAAATTATCCGGTGTAGAAAAAATACAGTCATGCTGGACTTTTTAAGAAAAATGTAAACGAAAAATGTGTTTGTTATTCTACTTGCAAAATTTGCAAATGTTATAAACAAATACAATTTTTTTTATCTCAATCGGTTGGCTTTTTTGAGAAATTTCGACTTTATAATGAGATTAGTTTATGATGAACTTCAAAGATTTGACAATCCTTGATACTTTAAACTTAATTTCTTTGTATTCACAGAGAACATTATATTTTACATACATACAGGGTGTTTCAGATCTGACGTGCCAAAATGAATGGGGTGATAGATCTCATCTAGTAAAAGAAAAAAATGTATGGCAGGGGGGGGGGGAATCTCAACCGTTTGGGAGTTATAGGGTGATTCATAAGTTTCAGTTTTTCATGGTATGCACATTACTCTCTTATTTTTATCTCCTGACCTACCCAACACAGCCACATGAAACAAACGCTAAAAAACAACTATCCTAATGACCTTTCCAAAAATGTTAACAATGTTGATCTCACTACTACCACTGCAAGTACAGTCTCGCCAAAATTGAAAAAAATGTTTTGAAATTACCAAAATTTCAGCATTTTCCCAAATTTTCTCCGAAATTTATGTAATTAGTATACCTCGTAGTATAGATGTACTATGTCGTAGTATACCTACGATAGTAAATAAAATTTTTATGATAAAGGGTCGAAAATGTTTCTTTTGGGTTAACAGGTAATTAATTTTAATTATTGCTGCAAAAAAGTTTTAAAAATGTTAGTGTAATTTTGTTTTATTGCCGACATTAGCATGGGTTAGCCAGAATTCACACCCTTGTATCCTGGCGTTCTGTTACTCGTACCTGATGGAAATTTTGCTATAAAAAAGGGTCAGTCAGCAAGAATACCTATCGTAGTTGAAAAGCAAATCAATAAGTATGGGTGTTTTTAAGCAAAAATTATTGAAAAGTGGTAGAATTTACATTTGAGTAATACGCGGATATTATTTACATTTATGGTGTAGTTGACGGGAAAGAGAAAGCGGCTGTACTAGAATAGCAAAGAAGTTTCCCTAATCGGCGAGAACAACACAGAGGGGTATTAACACGGACTTTCCAAAGGTAAAGAGAAACAGGCAGTGTAACTTCACAGGACATGGAGACACAACCCGAAACTTCGGAAACTTCTGCCGACGTCGAGTAGCAAATAATCACCATCGTGAGGCAGGACCCTGAGACGAGCACGAAACGAGTCGCAAGACGATTAGGAGCGTCGTCATCCAAGTTTTGAAGAGTTATTCATTGAGGGATATTACGTCCATATAATCATCACCCAGCCCAGGGACTACTAGAAGATTCCGAGAGGAAACTAAAATTTAGCACTTGACTTCTGGAATGCGACATTGACAACAGCGCGTTTCTGGACCGAATTCTGTGGACGGATGAATCTCAATTCACCAGGGATGGTATCACGAACTTCTATAACCTTCATACCTGATCGAATACTAACCCACACAGAGCAAAGATGACGTCATTCGAGCAGAGATTCAGTGTTAATTTTTGGGCAATCATTCATTTTGCCGCAAGTGCTTAATACTGAAATTTATGTGGACTTTTTGGACAATACACTGCCAGATCTAATAGAGGAGAATCCTATGGATAATCTTCAGGAAATGTCTCACCAACACGATGGAGTACCAGCGCATGTGGCTAACATTGTGAAGGCGATACAAGTGAAAAATTTCCTAACCGCTGGATTGGACGAGGTGCACCGATTCCTTGGCTTGCTAGATCTCCAGAACTTATCGTATTGGACTTTTTCTTATGAGGAACAATGAAGTATGAAGTTTATTCAAGCCCAGTTAACAATATGGATTTACTGGGCCAAATTGGGAATGCAGGGACGAAAATACGGGAGAGGCTCGCTGCAATACGCCGTAGACAGGGACTTAGAAGGAGGTTGTTGAAATGCATCGAAAGTTGCGATGGAAATTTTGAACGACTTTTGTTACTTATCAAGATTTTAATTATTTTAAAATTCAATAAAAAGAATTTTTGAGTTAATTTAGTTAAATTTTTTTAATTTTTTGATTTTTATAATATTCTCCGATAGGATTTCTACGTATAAATCGCTAAATACTTTCCCTACGTGGACATTTTGCACTTTTTTGGAAAGGTAATAAGACGGGCAATCCAATAAAAATAAAAAAGAGGTATACTAATTACATAAATTTCGGAGAAAATTTGGGAAAATTCTGAAATTTTGGTAAGTTCAAAACATTTTTTTCAATTTTGGTCTTGACTGTACCTGCAGTGGTAGTAGAGAGATCAACATTGCTGTGTTGGGTAGATGAAGAGATAAAAATAAAACAGTAATGTGCATACCATGAAAAACTGAAATTTATGAATCACCCTATAACTCCCAAACGGTTGAGAGTTCCCCCCCCCCCCCCCCCCTCTCCTGCCACACAATTTTTTGTTTGACTAGGTGAGATCTATCAGCCCACTCATTTTGGCACGTCAGATCTGAAACACCCTGTATATAAAAAAAAAATCAATCAGCTACTTACCGTCCTTGTTGCACAATATACTATTAAAACAGTATTGGTTAGAGATTATAATATCATTTGAATCCAGATAGTCCAGTAATCTTGATCAATAGTTTTCAGGACTAAGTCTGGTTTGTGCTTTATGAATGGGGACGACCACAGCTTGCTTTAAAGTGGTCGGAAAATATCTTCTATATCAATTTTAAATAAGTGTTTTATTTAATTTTCAGATTATTGTTTTTATTATTAATTCATTTTTATTCGTTGGTAGTAGTAGAGTTGGTAGTCCAACTATAGGCCCATTGCTGAATTATCATCCATACCTAAACTGTAAGTCTATCTTCTCACTCTCCCAGCATGGCTTCCTCAAAGGTAGGTCTACAACCACCAACCTTACTGACTTCGTCTCTAAAACACTATGTGCCCTGGAAAACGGTAAAGATGTTGATGCTATCGCCACCGATTTTAGTAAAGCCTTCGACAAGATCTCCCATAACGTTATCTTGTTCAAACTTGATCGCCTACGCTTCCCCTCCAGATTCATCTCCTGGATTCCGCTCCTTCCGGCATCCCTCAGGGCAGCCACCTCGGCCCATTGATTTTCATCCTTACAATTAATGATGTTGATTGTGTCATCAAATACTCAGAGCTGTCCATTTATGCTGATGACATGAAAATAATTAATCATATCTCCTACACAACCGACTCTCTTCTCCTGCAAAAATACCTCGATTCATTCACCACATTGTGCATGAAAAACTTTCTTGAGCTCAATATCTCCAAATGCCAGTCCATCTCTTATTCCCGCAAGCGTCTTACCATCACCACGAGAGTCTATATGTTAACCGACGTACCAGTCCCTATCGTTACCTCTTTGTGTGACTTAGGAATAATCTGTGATCTAGTGAACTCAATTTCCGTTCCCACATTGACAGCATAATTAACAGAGCTAACTCCGCGCTAGGGTTTGTGAAGCGCTGGTCTAGAGAGTTCTCCAATCCTTATGTTTCCAAATCTCTTTACGTCTTCTTCGTTAGACCTCTCCTTGAATAAGCCAGCCAGGTATGGTCACCTACACAAATAACTCACATTAATAGGATTGAATCAGTCGAGCATAGGTTTATTCGCTTCGCTCTACGTGATCTTTCGTGGGTTGACAGATTCAACCTTTCACCCTATGAAAACCGTCTGAAAATGATCGACTTTCAACCTCTAAGCAAACGTCGTGATGTTTCCGACATTCTCTTCATTAATAAGCTATAAGCTGGTGCGATAGACTGCCCTTCAATCCTGCAATCTTTACCCATCTATACCAATCCTCGCAACCTTAGGTCCACTCCCCTTTTCCGACTCGACCGCCATCGCACGAACTACGGTAAACGCGAACCAATTACCAGGATGCTACGAAAAGTCAACGACTTTTCACAAACCCTTATATCTTGATCCCGCTCATTTAGATCGCCTTTCTTAATTCTTTTTCCTCCCAGTTTGTATTTACCATAATCATAGCTCATATTGTAGCTTACACTATTTGTTATGACTTAGTATTTATTATAGCTTGTAGTATTAGTATTATGTTATTGCTTGTATTATTACTTTTTTTTGTATTTTGTGTAATTATGTTATAGCTTGTATTAAGCTTAAATAAATAAACGCGCGATACAAGAGCTTCCTATACGTACCTTCCCTATACGAACCTTCAAATTTCGCGAATCTTTCCTAAGCAGAACAACACGAATGTGGAACAGTTTACCATCTTCTGTTTTTCCCTCGTCATATGAGCCCGAAACTTTCAAACGGGGCGTACATCGATACCTCCTTCACTCAACCTTCTAACCTATTTCCCTCATCCTTTATTCCTTTCCTGCCAAGGCCGTCCTTTGGCATCATAGGACATCCCCTGAGCTTTGGCAACATCATATATATAAAAAAAAACTCAATCGGCTACTTACCAATTACTTTGTAATATTTCATATTAACGATATGGGTCGATAGTTTTCAGGACTAACTCTGGTTTGTGCTTTATGAATGGGGACGACCATAGCTTGCTTTAAAGTATTTGGAAAATATCTTCTGAAATAAGTGTTTTATTTAATTTTCAGATTATTATTTTTATTATTAATTCACTTTATTCGTTGGTAGTAATTATAACTACCTACTATGTATCTCTACTTTTTTTTCTTATCTCAATTACGTTCATTTGCATTATAATGCATTAATTTCCTAGCAACTAAACGTGGATATCTTGAAAATGTTTTAACAAGGCTGTATACACTGCTGGACAAAATAATAGGTGCATGCATATTATTCCACTTTGTTCTTGCGAAGTTATTTCGTACAATTTATTTGTGCACCAAATTAACTATTACGCCGTTGCAGCTTAGAGGGTTGTCAAGTTATTTTCAACTCCAGTTTCAATATTGCGAAGACGTGATTAAGTGAGAGCAAAAATCAAAGATCGTGAACAATTAAAGTTGGACAAAAAAATAGGTGTAGAAGTGATTTAAAATTATTAAAGCTTAATACAGTGTTTTAAAATTAATTTTTTGGTGAAAATTTGAAAAGGTTTGTTAAATACTGCGAATACAAGCAAATGTTAACATCAATAGACATTTTAGATGGGTCGAAAGAGTCACTGCACTATAGAAGAGAGACGATTGGTACAGCAGCTGAGGAAACAGGGGAAAACATATAAATTTATTGCGCAGTCTCTGGGGCGATCAGAAAACTTCGTCACAAATGTCCTTAAATATAAAAATTCACCTGAAACGCGCGGAAGACCTAGATCAACAACGAAAACAGACGATTGGAACATAACAATACTTTCAAAAAAGGACCCATTTAAGTCTTCAAGGCTCCTTACTGCTGAAATGGGCATAAATGTATCTTCCCGAACAATTCGTCGTAGATTGGTAGATGCTAAGCTTCCCGGCAGAGTAGCCCGCAAAGTTTCTCTACTACGAAAAAAAATTTAAATATGAGGAAATGTTTTGCTGAGAACCATCGCACCTGGTGTGGCCCTGATGGGGAAAAACAGTGGCGCAATATCCTGTGGAGCGACGAAACTAAGTTAATTTATTCTCCAATGATTCTGGAAGAAATGTCCGTTGACCAAAAGGAAAAGAATACCACGTTAAATATACTCGAAAGATGTTCCTTCTGGAATGGTGTTGGCCCCATATTTCGTATAATGGACACCATGACAAGATTTGAGTATAAAAATATTTTAGAAAATGTTATGCTGCCATATGCGGAAGATAAAATGCCGTTGATATGGCGCGGACAATGATCCAAAGCACTCATCGAAACTGGTGAGTGATTGGCTGAAGGATCAAAATATCACGACATTAACATGGTCAAGGCAGTCCGCCGATCTCAATCCAATTGAGAACTTATGGGGTGAACTGAAGACAGGACTATCAAGGCGCATATCGACAAACAAAAAGGAATTATGGTAAAATGCTCAGGAGATCTGGATGCTAAAGAGACCTGCCGAAACCTTATCTCTTCAATGCCTAGAAGGGTTGAGGGACTCATAAAAAGTAATGGTAGCTACACAGGTTACTAAGATGTATGATTATAAATTATTGCTTATGTGCTTAATATAATGTTAAAAAATTCGTTTTATTGCAGGAGCTATTTAACACACCTATTATTTTGTCCAAGACTAATCTGAAAATATGAGGCTGAATATAATATATGAATCAAAATTTAAGTTTTTGTTATATAATTCTCACTTTGTATTGTTTTTAAAACAAACACACTGAAATAAATTATAGTTTTTATTTTTTTTTCTTTCAATTACCAAAAATGTATACACACCTATTATTTTGCAGTGTATATCCTTATTCAATAAGTTTCAGAATGCCATCAACACCATTACACCCCCGTAAGTAATATTATAGGCTCAAAAAAATTTTCCCGATTTAGTGATAAGAAAAAACAATTATGTTGTAATTATCGCGAATACCGGCGGCAAAAAACGTAGAAAAACGTGCATCGGCACTTAGTTACCACTAGCTTTTATCTACGTACATAACAATAGCTTCGAAAACTTTACACAAACTACAAAAAAACTTGCCACTCAACATAGTTTCATTCATAACTGCGCATGAAGAAGAAAGCATCGTTGCAACATAGAATTTCACCATACAGTAGTTTTTCAATTAAACGAAAACAGATGAATTTCTTTATCATACATCATACCCACTAAGCCATAGGTCATCCATTACTAATACAATTCATCAGTCGATTTATTAATCATAATTATATCAAACCATAAATTAAACTCTCTAACCGGCATAAATAGCGACATAAGAAAATGGTGCAATCGCTCGCAACAACAAAATTTTAATTAAAGTTTTATCAAGAGAATACGTAAACAAGCAATTTTCCTAATACCACAAATAACCAATAAAAACATTTTCTTATCTTACCTGGTTTGTATTTATTACATAGGTAGCCGGGAGCGAAGATCTTGCAGACTTTTCAATATTTTTCAGAAAATGATTCAACTCGTGAAATACCCACGAAGTTGGAGTGTAAACATTATCTTCACCGCGAAGTCGCTTGGAAGCTTCAATCCTGCGTAATTCTTTACTATAATTCGATCGCAATGAATTTATTTTCTTTTTCACATCATCTAAAGTAGCACTCCTTTTAATATTCTTAAAAATTATCAATAGTTTATTATACGCGATAAGTTTTTTCTTTCGATTTGTGTAATCTTTTCGCGATGTATCCCACAATTCCGGCAAATTTCCGTACAATCGAATAAACCGAAGAAGTGTTTCACGGTCAATATCCATTTTGGTTAACAATAAAAAAACGTGCAATTAATAAGATACTTGAGAAAAATCACTTTAGATTGACGAAATTAACTAAAGATACTTTTGACGTCAAAACGCCATCAGTACTTCTATCAGTACTGTCAATATTGAGAGCAACTTTCAGTACAGTATTGCCAGTCTTGTGATAATAATTGCGAAAATATTGCTGTTTTATCACCAACAATCAAAGATGGCGCCACAATACTAAGCAAATTGAAATAAAATTGTTCAATTTAATCGTAATTAAGCAGTACAGAAAGATGGCGAGTGTACAGTTTAGTTTATATTTCAATACCATTAGTTTGGATTGGTATTTGTAGTACGTTTACTCAGTTCCTGCAATGATAATTGGAGAGAACGAAAGCGTCATCTATGGTACAAGTGCTACGAAAAACGTGACTAGCCTGGCCAAATATTGTTGTCTCTTTCTGATAAAAGTATCTTTTTCGTACAATGCATTGGAGAATTGGACACCACCACGGCCAGGTAAGCTATGATACAATTTATCAATTTACCAGCCCTTCTCGTTCAATATCAAAGTACTGAGAGCACAGCAGAATACTGATAAAACCGACGAAAGCTTTCACTTTTCTTTTGACTTGAGCATAACGGGAAAGGTGAATAACGTTAGTAAATAAACTTTCGGAGAAGCTTTTCTCTACAGCAACTCGATGGCGGGAAAACATAGATTTGGATTTTGCGCATTTTGAAGAGATTATCAATCAAGTTTGTCGTCATGTGAGTTTATTTACGATTCCTATTAGAAATTCCCATTGTTCGCAGCCTTGGTAGTCATGTTTTCGACTCTCAGCTGAATATGCTAAATAGATTGATAACAGTACTTTAGTCGATCCCTTACTTGCTCCGTTAATTCAGCCGTAGGGCAGCTTTTTTCCTCGTTTAATACAAGTCGAGCAAGCACATGCACATTCAGTTGAATGAACATAAAAATTTATGCTTCTTCCACAGACTCGCGATTGAGAGAACGTCGAAATGGTGAAAACTTGTCGGAACGCGTCGGGTGGTAGGTAAACCAAGTTTCAGTTGTTTGGAATCAGTCGGACCGAAAGGTAAAGGTGCGGAGTTGCTTGTTTCTGTGGCACCGGTCGGATAGATTGTTTTGTATCGGCGAAAGAACAAAGCGTTGAATGCCGGCTTGTTTTTAAAAGTGCTTTAATTATATTTTTTAAGTGTTAAAAAAACGGATATAAATTAGAAATTAATTTGTCATCAAGCCAGTGATAGCATCTTTGGAAAAATATGATTCGCAATTGAGAAGGTCATGAAGTGCATGGTGACTGCGTGGAAAGTGTTTGTTATTGTTGTTGTTGCATTTAAGTGAAGAAAGGAAATTTGTGTTTGGTGCGTGACCTTTGTTTGTCGGGAATCCAGGATAATTCAGTGGAATATATTAAAATGCATTTTGGATACTCATGGCTGTCCATTTTGACGGTTCAGCTGCTGTACATCTCGTGTAAGTTATCGCTCTGTATAGACTACTTAACTGAATAATTAACCATGTGGAGTGGAGTCAATCCGCGGGCAGGATGGACTAAAACGATTCTCTTGTAGATTTTAATTCCTATCTGTCAATAATTTAGATATCCGACCGTGGATACAGGCTCAGAGTCATCATGCATGGGCAGATAAAGAATTTTTACCTACCTTCCTCGCCGTTTAAGCCATTGAAAATCGGGTTTTTATGCAAAACTCTTTTTTTTCCTTTTCTTTGCATTCTTTTTGCTTATTGAAGATTGCGGCCGCTTTGGATGTGATTCCAAATTTATTTTCTTAACTTTTAATCTGTGAATATTGCGATTTTAATCTATAGCATATTAGACTCATTTGGACTAATTAATATCGTCGACTTTATTGGCATTGGCAGACACATCAAAGATAGAATAATTAGTTTTATTCGTAAATAGCACAAAATCATATTGGTTTGAATGAAGTTGTGCTAAGTAGGTATTAACTATTAATCGTTGTGGTTATATACGATTTATCCACAATCGATCCGGTCAATTCGTAACATGTAAAGGGACCGTTTTTGCACTATTAATTACGGCATAGGTGGCCTTCCTCGTACCCTGGAAATCTCGGTGTTCAATTTAATCTCTTGCCTGCGTACAGTTGCATCTCTACCTCCGCACTAATTTGGATTTTTTGAGTTTGCTTTATTGGAATTGTTCGTACTACCACAATTTTGGTTTTGTACGACACGTATGACAACCCCTTCACCCCTTTCCCGACACTTTAATTTTTGCAATACAGTTTATGGAAAATTAATGAACGTACACACGAACATTTTGATTGAGATAACGATTCCAATAAGTTTTTTTTACAGACCTATACCCTATACCTATACCTATCTTCGTGTTTTCTAAGAGCTTAGCTTAATGTTGTACGGGAGGTACAATTTTTGTTGCTATTTTCAATTTAATTTAATTTATTCATAGATTCAGCAAAATTCTGAGTACTACAGGTTCAACACAAATATGAAACCCTAACTAAGCTGACCCTTTATCCGATTTCTCGAAAGATGAAAGTCAATATAAACGAACTTGTCAGTAAAGAGACGCGACATCGATGTCAGCGGCTCATTCATACCATATTTAGTGCGCTTCATCGACAGCTCCGGATGGTTCCAATGAGGAGGTGGAGGGAATTCTTGGATTCCCGTGGCATCACAATGGGCCTTTTGAGGTCTAAGTGTGCCCTTTAAGGCAGCCACACGAACCTAACCTAGTGCGATGAGAAGGACCTTGAAAGAAACTGTAAGTCCGCAGGGAGCGAGTCGGAACAGAGATATTCAGAAAAACTAGCAGCTCCAGAGAATTTATTGTGCCCTGCAAACAATCGAAAGCAAGAATATTCTAAAATGTATTACGCCTGCCTACAAGAGTATCCAATGAGAATAGTTGAAGTCTGCCTAAATGTGCAGGCAAAATAGCATGATTATTCCAGGGAAGATCCCTAAAAGTAAATCTCAAAAATCTACGCCGGACGATTAATATAAACTGCATAATAGGGCGATCTTACAGGACTAGCGTATTCTAGAATAGGTCTAACAAAAGTACAACAGAGAAGTTTTAAAAATGAAAAAGTAAAAGCACTTGTTTTACACAAAACAAGAAGCAACATTTTGGGATGGTGATCGCTCAAAGAAAATGATTAATGTTTCGACCAAAAGTGCGAGCTGGTCATCATCAGCGTGGTACTTGCACTTTCCACCACGGACATCCATGAAGGAAGGTCAAGAACTTAACTCCTATAAATACTCAGTTTTAAATCTAAGTAAGTAAGTTTTGTGGAAGTAAAACAAGTGCTTTCTTCTTTTTCATTTTTAAATAAATGGCTTCTACCAAGTGTTTGCCGAAAAGAAACTCTGATTAAGAGAAGTTTTGTTATATAATGGTTGTTGAACTCTATTGACTATCGTTTAATAAAGCCTAAGAACGCGTTAGCCTTATTTACAAGAGAGTCTATGTGGTCATCAAAGGAAAAGTAAGAGCCAAGAATGATCGCTAAGTCCCTGGTATTGTCAAGTCTGGTCAATAAAAAATTTAAAGTGCAGTGGAGTACCTACTTTTGCG
This sequence comes from Leptarthrus brevirostris, assembly GCA_964036015.1. Classification (NCBI taxonomy): domain Eukaryota; kingdom Metazoa; phylum Arthropoda; class Insecta; order Diptera; family Asilidae; genus Leptarthrus; species Leptarthrus brevirostris. Next base: position 135,458,739 of record OZ038372.1, on the reverse strand, counting down.
TGAAAATGACATAGCAGTACACTTGAGGATGTTCAGGGGGAGGTAGTTAATAAGTTAATAGAACGCTACTTATGATAGAGAATGGTTGATATATCATTGATGTAAAAAGCAACGGCACAAGTTGGCTACCCTGTGGCACCTCTGAGGTGTTAAGTATTTAAGAACGCACTGCGAAACAAAACAAGCAAACAATTTAGAGTGTAAAGTGTGTGGAAAGTTGTGAAATATTTTATTTTTATTGTCAATTGGAAGACACCTATTGGAAAATATATGTTTTACTTGACTTTATTAAAATTGTTTGAAATTTTTTTAAACAATTGTAGTAATATGAAGATTTCCAAGATTTTGCAACATGGGCAAGAAAGAAACATTTAAAAGAAACCAGCGATTTGTGCCATAATCAGAAGACAGTCACTGTTCAGTAGTGACATTGGCTCGCGATCTCCGCAAAAATATTGAGATGGGAGAATGCCGTCACCGTTGATTTCATGTCAAGTTTTGAGTGAATGATCACAATCGTAGGGGGGTTATTTCCATTGTTGATGCGAATCGCTTTCTAAGTCCTAGAAAGATCGTAACAATAAATAACATTCGGTTAAAAATTTTGTCTTTCAAAAACAGTCATATTTTTTACTGTCCCGGCCATTCCCCAGGCATAAATCCTATAGCAAATGTTTAGCATAACCTGAAACCCTACTTTTATAACCGATGAACTCCCTCCAAGCAAATCCTAATTCAAAATATTCAGGAAATGTGGCTGGGCGCATCTGAAATTAAAGACTACATCATCGCCGTCTACATGCCTCGTCGTTTAGAGGGTGTTATAAAAAACAAAACCGAGCATACGAAATATTCTTCGAGGACCAAACCCGGATGCAGTCGCTTAACTCCTCACACAATCGCAAAACCTGCTCGCGGTAGTGTGCTTTTGGTCACAATACCTGGACCTTTTCCTACCAGTGTCCCTCTCAGGACAACTCAATCCAACGCAGCGTCCTCCAAGCGGAGTGTGAGCGCCTCAACGACGTGTTTTAGGGAGTTGTGAATACTGCGTAGACTAGGCACCACCTCTCAGGAGGAACTTACAGAGAGAGACAACTCGTTTTTGCTGTGGGCACAAAACCTCCTTGCCCAAAAGAGCAAAGGTGGTTCGCCCCATTGCCTCAAAGGCTAAGTCTTTTAGCGATATCGCGAAAGACAGCTTCATCAGGCCGCTCATTGACCTTAGCAACGCTGATAGTACCATTACACTGAGCAAGTTGAAGTTGGTAAAAATTGCGTCGCTCAAGGTATACATGGATGTTCTCTCAAACAACCCTGGACCGGCGTCCTGCTATCGAGACGTTGACTGGCGTCAGGATCACATACAGCTCCTCTCTTACACTGATCAAAGGTATGCGGAGCTTTTTAGCCAGGTGAAGTCTGGCCAGGTGCCAGGATCGAGACTGTTCCAAAGGACCAGTATAGACCGAGATCCAGAACCTAGATCCCGATTGAACTATCCAGCTCATTCGTATACGTAATCCTAGTCAGGACAGGCCATTGTTATCCTTAATGAGAAATCCTTTGCTCCACTCGCTGAATGCTACAGCGTCATAAGCTTTAGCTTCGGCTCTATAAGCCATTGGGTTTATCAGAAGGACCTGAAGGCGAATACAGAGGATTCTATCTCATTGACGAAGGAAAAATATGGTGCTGTGAAAGATCCCACCGACGGTATAATACTACCCTAAGAAACAGTCTACCCATCGAAGGTCCTCCTAGCATCGATACTAGGCAAACCTTTAATATTGTAGTTGACACTCTAACGCTTGCGTGTACCAAGCCAACTCAAATTTCCTGTCCCGACCAGACACTTTCACTCCCAACCGAATCCTCGACTGCCATCAGACTCAATTCAGCCCAGACTTAAACGCGTACCGATTACGGACACTAAAAAATTTTGGACGGAAGAGTAACTAATCACATTGACTATACTACACCCACGCATTTTTGCCTCGCTAAATTTGACTCCCCTATTCCTACCAGGTCAGTATGGGAGGATAGTTCCTCTAAAGGGGGAGAATCAGTGCATCTTTACACTGATGGTTCCAAGCTGGAAAGTAAGGTGGGTGGAGGTATCTACTCGGAGCACCTGGACTAAAACATTTATGGACTGTCTGAGGAACAAAAAAGTGTCTACGAAAGATATATGTGTCTTCTCTGATAGTCAGGCTGCTATTATATCTCTCACGGGAGTGTATACGACCTCCAATACTGCGAAGTTTTACCGCTCAACTCTTAACGTAGTGGCTGAGCGTCTTAACATACGCCTTGTATGGGTATAGGAATAGGATATGGGCTGTTCCAAGAACCAAGGAAAGAAAACAGCAACTGACTATAGGAATGTGCAGTACTTAACAACAAATTCAGGAACCTATTAAAATCGTTGGCGATTCCGAAACACTGTGACAACCTGGAAAAATAAACCGTGGTTTCCAAACGTCAACCAAATACTTCAATAGTAGAACTCGCTTACACATTGGATATAGGTCTGTGAAATTACCCCCTGAATCGAACGAAAATTCAATTTTAATAGCTCATTCGTTTGACCAGGGTATGACCATGTTGACCCACCAATTCGTTTTGTTAACTCACTTTTTGAAAACGAATTAATCGGGGCTAACTTCACGCTTTTTTTAAAATTTTATGAAATTCGAAAATCGCTAGCTACATCAATTGACCATCGTTTGATCACGTAGACCCACCCTCATATATTTTTTAAAATCTGAATTACAAGTTTAAAGAAAATCCTCCGTCAGGGCTATTTTCACACCTCCGATGGAACCATTATTAGAGCGAAATTGACAATTCAGAATTTTGCCCATGTTTGACTACCCTAAGAAAACGTTTACCCACCCCTCAGTTTGTTGGTCTAGATAATAACTTTTTTTAAATCAAAGTTGCAAGTTTTTTAAAACTTCCTTCGTGGGGGCTAACTTCACACCTCCCCTGGAACCATTATTAGAGCGAAATTGAACAAACCGACATTTGCCCATGTTTGACCAGCCTAAGAAAAACGTTTTTAAAAAACTTGCAATTTAGATTTAAAAACAAAGTTACGGACCAACAAACTGAGGGGTGGGTAAACGTTTTCTTAGGCTGGTCAAACATGGGGACAATTCTGATTTTTCATTTTCGCTCCAATAATGGCTCCATGGGAGGTGTGAAGATAGCCCTGACGGAGGGTTTTTTTTTTGAATATTGATTCTGGAGGGTTAAAAAAACATGAGAGTGTCAACAGCTGATGTATTATAAAAGGAAGAAATTATTAAAAAAAAAATATTTTTTTATAACTTTTTTCAACGGGTGGGTCAACAATTTTAGGGGGTGGGTCTACGTGGTCAGACGATGGCCAATCGATGTAGCTAGCGATTTTCGAATTTCATAAAATTTGAAAAAGGTAAAGTTAGCCCCGATTTTTGTTTTTTGAATAACTCGTTTTCAAAAAGTTGGTTAACAAAACGAATTGGTGGTTAAACGAATGAGCTATTAAAATTGAATTTTCGTCCAATTCGGAGGCGAACTTCACAGACCTATTGGATATCCCGCTTTAACGAATTTTAGGTAACCCATATAATATAGGTGACTGTAGACAAGAGGAGATAAGGTGCGTAGGTGGGAGAATGATTAGTTCTGAAACTCTTCTAAGGACATGTGTTGTTGGATCAGAATTTACCGTTTATACGTGTTCTTACTTCTACCTCTTCTTCTATCGTTTATGACAACTCAATACAATATTGTAATACCACATTTAAGATTGCTAAGTTTTTAATAAAACAAAAAGAAACATTAATATTTTTAAGTTCAATTCTATTTTAAACAGAACAATTACATTAACATGTTTTGAACAAGCTCACCGCTAACAGAAAAAGTCCACACAAAATCAATCATTCTATCATCATTTCGGCTCAATCCTCTTTTCCATGAATACGGCATCGGGTAATATCTAAATCTATGCAAATCGAATAAACTGAAAGAATACGTATTAGAACACGTTTTGCCCGTAGCCTTGCCAGAAGCTACCGGATGTTGAATACCATCTGCCATCGCCATGTCAGTTTCGCCAAAGAGCCCAGAAAAAAACTTCTACTGACCTTAGGTCAATGGCAATGAAACCATCACATCACAGCACGTATACTATCGCTACCGAATACACCTATTTGTTTTTTTTCTGTTTAGGTTTGTTCCCATTAGCTGAACACAGCGTGTTTGGTTGCTTTTCGTAGAGTTTTCAATAGGAAAAAGTCGTGTTTTTTCGGAACTTTCCTGATGCTTTTATTAACCTTCGCTTTCACATGAATTTTGCTAAAAATTTAATCCTCGGTCAGCCAGTACATGTACGTGGATTGTAAATAGCCTTGGGGAAAAAGGAAAAAAAATCGTAGTTGAGTTGGAGGTTCATTTGAAAGGCAAATTGCAACTATAGAAAAAATCGTCTAATCACTTGAGCTCGCATTTCATTATAAAACAAATCGGCTTCTGGTTAATATGGAGACACCTGTGCGGATACCAGGTGATCTATTGATATGCATATCACGTTCCTCGATGCATTGTAATATGTCCAAGTGCAAAAAATCTCTGTAGTGATCCTTTGTCAGTGATATCGCGACAACTTTTGCCTGAGCAAAATTTTAATACCTTTTACTTTTAAGATTTGCTTTTGCACAATTTCGTATTCGGGTAAATGAGCATCGGAAGAGTTCCCAGCGTAACTTAAGAACGTTCCAAATACAGAAATCATCTTTATTGATCCTTTTTTGGGTTCCGTGGCAATCAGGATCTATTATAGTTTCAGTCTGTCCGTCTGTATGTCTGTAAATCGCAGCTCTCGCCTCCTCTCATTTACATAATCATTAAGATGAATTTTTTTAGGTATAAGGACGAAGATTGATGACTAAAAAAAAGAAATGATAAGATTTTTGGACAAATAACTGTTTTAGACCCCCGCCCCCACCGTGAAAAGTGTAATCAATTTTTTTTGCATCGATGTGATTTTGATGCAGTCTTAAATTTTCCCTTGATTTCAATTCTTCATAAAGCAAAAACAGTCACCCCTCTCTAACCATGGACATGTAAAGAATTTGACCGTTTATGCTCGGAGCAAAAGTGAGAAGTCGTTGGTAGAGTAAGTGATAACGTGTCGGCCTACCAATCCGGAGGTCCCAAGTTTGAGCCCCACCGACGGCGTCCCGTAGTTGTTTTTTGCTGACAACAGATTACGATAAAATGTCTCGGGGTTGCAGAGAAAATGTCAGTGGTTCGGAATCCACTTTAAATTGTAGTTCCACTTGCAGTCATTGTCTTGAATCGGGTAAAGTTGTTCTCCCGCCTTATGCACAAGCGGTGACGGGAACTGGAGATAGATCACTTGTTCTAACTCTCATATTTTGCCTATTTGGCGTTTGGGAGCCAACAACTGAACCAAATGATGACAAAATTAATTAATTAATTATCTCAAAAAAAGAATTAATTAATTATCTCAAAAAAATAATTTTATTCAAAATAAGAAATAAAAATCATTTATAAACTAAGAGAAGTATAGAAGAAAGAATGGACCCTTGCGGCACCTCGACATTGATGTAGTAGCAGTACGAGACAGTTTCGTCGAAATAAGCAGAAAATAAACAGCCCGTAAGAACTGGCAGCTATTAATGGAGATAAGTAAAAAGGAATCAAGACCAAATAAGTGCTGACAAAGGGCAAAAAGTTTCTCTAGAAACCAAATAAATTTTTTCTCACTTCTAATATAGCATATTTATACGAAATTTCCGTCCAGTTTTCTCTTTATTACATAATATTTATTATTGCCTATCTCTCTCTAGTCCCTGTAACCCCTTGTGGAGCATGGGGCGAGAGAACAAGTTGACCCGATTCTAGACAACGATTGGAAGTGGACCTACAATTTAAAATGGATTCAGAACTACTGACATTTTCTCGGCATAGAAATTGCTATCGACAACACTAGTTATGGGTACATATCTAGAGCTCTCTCACGGAGGTTCAAGGTTACTGACTGGTATGCAAATGAAGGAACCTTCTGGACCTTGATCCAGTTTTGATCATTAAATACTCCAATGAGGCGAGAGAAAACTTAATTGGAACGCTCTCCTTGACTTCACTCTTACATGAGCACTATGTGCCTGTCGGCAATTCTTCGGAAGTATTTGGGGTTTCATTTCGAATTTTCTGGATACCCAATACGATTCTGAAACCGGTTGTTTCCTATGCAGCCTTGGCTGGTGGTCTAAAATTCAACGATGTTTGGCAATCGCCAAATGCAACAAGCGTCAATCGCTCGCTTGCCTCTCTATGACAGCAACAATGAGGAGAGACCTGCGCTATACCTCATACCTGCACATCTTTTATGAAACTTGCTGCAGTTAGTGCCCTGAGAGTGCAGCTCACAATATGACGGTTGGTGACAAGGGTCACATTGGCATCTTCAGCACATTCCGGGAATAGATGTGCACACCGTAGGGACCACGTGACGATGGAACTGCGCTTTGGCAAAATATGCAGGCCTCTTTTTTCCGAATAAGCAGATTGGGCGGCGGTGGCGCACGTCTGGACCGTCGAAGCCTTAAATGTTCACAGATGACTTAAAAATGGAATACGGTGCCGGTGCTCTTTGAACCCAGCAGTAGGGCTTCGATTGCATTGCGTAAATGGCTCTGTTTCTTCCAAGCCGAAATCTGTGCCATCGAAATTGGCGTCCTTATCAACGGAAATAAAAGACTGAACGATGGTGATATAACTACCTTCTGCAACGCACATTATGTGTTTTTGTCCTGCATAGCTTGGTTTAGAAGGAGGATCTTCAGTCGAGAGTTTCTGAGCCTGGTTCGACGATAGAACATATCCTGGTAAAGGCCTCCTTGCATACCTTAGGGTGGTTGGGTTCTGATTCAAGAGGCCTCCTTGGTCGAAGTGTCCACCTTATGTCCACCCTTAATCATAACAATAAATACTAAAGTTTACATTTGGTTGAAATTAAAGATCAATTGCACTTACTTCGGTCCCGCCTAAGCCTAAGAGCTTCGAATCACGTCAATTCATAGTTCATGAAACATCTAAACAAGACAACCATCTTGTAGTGATCGTCAGTATACTTTCCATACTGATTCCTTAACCGGAAATTCATTAACAGTTTTACCGGAGCGTTGCAACTGCAGTCTTCATATTTTCGGTGAATCTGAAATTACTGCTTCGGTTATTTCAAAGGCTTTTTATAGAGTTAGCCATGCTTCCCTAGTTTACTAACTGCAAGCATTTGATTTAGACCACTTTCTCATTAGATCGATTGACACTTTTTGTTTGCCCTCTCAATCTGTGTAATAATAGACGGAGTTACATCTGATCGCTAAGAAAGACTTAAATTCCAGAGTACCACAGGGTTTAGCCTTATCACTTATACTTCTCCATTTTATCAATGCTTTTGGTGATTTCTTTCTCAGCCCCCTCTTCCCTCCTATGTTCGAATTTTTGCGTATGGAGACCAATAAGAATGTACAAAATTCTACCATTCTATTTTCTTTCTTCATTTTGTGAGTTCCATGTCACTCGCAGACTCTCCACTGAACCCCTTAACTCGAATTGTTGTCACCTCTTTATATCTTTTCTGCCAAAGCTGTAATTACTCATGTGAGCTTTGTCATTATCGTAAAAGAAATTTGAGCCAAATTGTTATATCACTAACTGCTTAGAAATGTCATGTAACCGGAGAAAGTATGTTCTAAACTGTCTTCTTAATGGTTGCCAGAACAGGTTTCAGCAAGTCGTTTTACTGGATTCCGGAATTGGTAAGAATGAAATCGCCGGATATTTTAGCGGCCTTTGATAGAGTCCCGCATGCGCTTTTTTAACCAAACATTAAGCATTGGCCTTGAACTTACCCTTCTAAAATAGACCGAACAAATGTTATCTTCCGATTCAATTGTTGTTGTATTGAATGGAAAAACATAAACATTTTAACGAAATGACCGCCGGAGTACCGCAAGGTTCAATTGCTGCATCTACTCTCTTTCTCGTTTATATTTTTTAATCCTTTTCATAGCTTTGTAAATGACAGAGCTCTTGACTTAACATACTCTTGTGCCAGGCCCTTAGTATCCGCGTCGATTGACGCGACACCATAGGTTCATTAAATAACAGTCTATTAAAGCTCAAACCTAATCCACCTCAACTTAAACCAACTTCTGTTAATGGAGTCGATATTGCCACGGCGAGTTACCTAAGCAGTTTATTTTTCAAATATCAAAAAATGCCATGAAATGTTTAGATTTCTCGCAAGTGTATTTTGTTGGCTTAGTGCTGACTCATATCAGGTCGCTCGCCTTTAATCGAAACGTGTATAATTACCTTCTTTATGGAAACCGTTAATTCCTTATTCGCCATATTTAAATAATTTAAAATAAAATGAATCTGACCTTGATCTCCACGGAATTGACACATCGCACGGGCCCATTCAAAGTAACAATGTCACTTTTCTGCTCCTTAAGAAATAGACAAGTGTTCCAATTAAATCTTTTCATTTAAAAGACAGTTCGAAGTAAACTCCATTGGCATTCTCAGCTCAGCTAAGGCTAAAAGGTAAAAACAAATGAACTTTTTCAATTTTATTGGACGCATAGTTTACCCAACCACGAAACTCCTTCTTTTGGTGCGTTTATTTTTATCTTCTCCTTTGCGCGGTTTCCGTCTGTGAATATTTTGCCTGCGGAATTTCACTTAACGCATTCCTCTTAAGTGCTCCGTTGAGGTGAACACGGCTCGGTAACAGGATGGATAAGAGGATGGTGGGAAGAGGTCAATATTGAGATGAAATTTTATTATGTTCCCAGGTCTATCGTCGTTTTTTTTTAGTTGTTTTAAATTATTATTTCTTTCACCTGAGATATGGACGTAAATCGATTTCAGAAAACTCGGGTGTGTACCATCCTATAAGATCTCAGACGATAACAACAGCTTAGCGAATCGGTTTCAGTGAATACCTGCCTCAGGTATAACTCACGTGTTGGGGTAATTAAGCGGAAAGATCATTCTGACTGTTCGGGGCCCAAAGGAAGGGAAGACATGATTGGACACGTCTACCTGTCTAACAAAACGCATTGTGAGCTCTAATTATATGTTTCATGACATAAGAATTTCCTTCGGTTCCTTGGGTTCGTATGGTTTCTTCAGGACTAGAACTGGAACCATCATTGAATTTAGTCAAAAAAAAAAACCTAAAGAATTTCTGACTTTTTATATCGTTATTTCATAAACGCCTAAAACAACCTTCAATTCTTCAAATTTAACATCCTGCTTTAAATGCTCATTTCAGAATACAATTATGAACTTCTAAAACGATATTCATTTCATTTAGGCTTTAGAATAGTGTCGAAAGCAATACTTGGTAGATATCCAAAACGAATAGACATAACTAAATACCTAATGCCTTTTACTATTTTTCAGGAGTGTTTAGAGATCAAGCCATGCCACGTATATAATTTATCAAAAATATTTTGTTGATTCGCCTTTGAGATCGCCGGAATAATTTTTATAATAGTTAGTATCTTAATAGTATAGCTTAATCTAAATCCGCTTGTGATGGCTTCGGCTGTTGATACTGTGACTCGCAACGACTCTCTGTATATATGTCCGTTAGTGCACTTATGACTCAAGAACCACTGAACCAATTTACATGCTCTGCATTTAGTTTAGTTGTTACGTCAATTTTCTTTTTTATTATCGACAATCCCGGTAACACCGGACGGGACTGCTAGTACAAATGTAATATAGCTACTAAAATGTTAAATCTTCCATAGAAGCGAGGAAACGAGATAAACTGCTACTTGAATTTTAGCAAGTAGCAAATTTTATTTCTTGACTCTATCTGATGTGAAATTCAACACTTTCGGTGTGCCACAGGATAGCCATCTTAGTCCTATATTGATTATCCTTTACTTCAGTGGAATTTCTACATATCTGTCTAGTTCAAAGATTCGGTATTATACGTTTTTTCTTACGTGCGCGACTGCAGGTGTTCTATTCTCTTTCTCTTAATATTAGTGAGTGTACGCTAAAGATTTGCTCTTATCTAATCGCAATCAGTGACTGTGTAATTAATTTGCAATTTACTTGACAAAGCAAAGAATTTTTACTTGACAAAGCAAAGAATTTTTACTTTTGGCTGAAATGTCACTTTACTTTAGACGATCTCGTCGATGAAATAGTAAGTAAAGCGTATGCTGCTTTGAGTTTTATTAAGAGATGGGGTAAATTTTGTTCAATGACGCTTATATTACTAGAATTCTTTATTTCTTCTTTTTTTGTTTTTGATTGTTTTTTATGATGCAGCCAAAAGCCAGGGGACAACCCTATGATTCTTTTAGCATGGCTTTTGCCGTAAGGGAATTAGGGTAAGGGGAATAAGTGAACTTCTTTGTCCAATTACGGCGTTATCTAGGTGTTGGATTAACAGAGATGCAACGAGGCACTGCCTCAGGGCCCCCACCAACGGAACTTCTGAAAATTGCGAAAAAATCAAATCTAAGATTTAAATTAAGAGTTTCTATTTAAGGTATTGACATGAAGCCTTCTGATGAGTTTTTGCTGTTTGGCGACTGGTGTTGGGTGGGTGCCTTCTTATTCGGACGATGGCTTGGAGCCGTCTTTTTCTTCAGTTAAGCAATGTGCCTTATCTTTTACAGGTAATCTCGGTTCCTCTGGCCTGTAGCACACCTGTGGCATTTCGAATGATCTCAGAAGATTTCTCGATCTAGTGTTTTTACTGATTCTGCTGGCATATTGGATATCCAGTTTGTCCAGTTTGTTCCGGAATACAGTCACCATCCTGCGCTTCACAGTGTATTGTAGTGATTTAGATGTCGAACTTTTGTTATAACTCTTAAAAGCTTATTTGTCTTTAAATGAATGTTTACTTTCGGATTGTGTTTGGAGTGGTGTTCAATTGAGAGCGATATTAACAAGGCCGTAAGCTAATTCTCTAACTTAGTCCGTGTGCTTCAATAATTGTGCTCCAATCACTAAAGCACTAATCAACTTTAGTGTGACGGCTCTTTAAGGCATCTAAAGAATATTAAGAATAAGGGATGAAAGAGTTCTGCTGCTCTAAGAACGATGCTGACTATTTCGGCATCAGCATCTTCCTGCCACGACTACAATTACAGAATGAAGGCTAGCCTTCGTATTGATCCGGAGGGTTTCTGGTAATTTGTGAATTGTAAGCGACACTCTGATGGTTACCCACCTTCTTTGTCTTTTGAGGGCATTGAAAGCAATGATCCATCTGTGTGACATCTGTGATATTAGCATTAATGATTTTGCTAATTTAACGAGGCTTTCGCTGACTTTTTTAGAATTCAAAGACCTTTTATTTGACGAAGCCAATATTTTAATGCATATTTCTTCCTTGACTGATAGTTTCTCTGGCGGCCCTGAGAAAATTCCTACCTCTTTTGTAAAGAGGTGTGGTTTGTCTCTTGCTCCAATTTTATATTATTTAATTTATCTTTACGAATTATTCATCTGGATAAAAAAGGCAACAAGTTCGATATATGTATCAAATTACCGACCAATTGCTAATTTTTACTGTATCTCCGAGTTTTTAAGGACTCGGTTTATGATGTCCCTTATTTTCAATGCAAACCGTTTCTGCAATCTTTTCAACACAACTTGATGAAAAGCAAATTGGCCACCACGAACCTATTAGTGTTCTCCCATTTCTTCATCTCTCCTATTGACGGTGCTGCCTACCATCGTCGACTGCATTTTCATTGACTTAATCACGGGATTCGATAGAATAAATCATAGGATTCTTGTACTCAAGCTCTCCCTCTCCTCGAATTTTATCTGCTTTATTAAATGGTTATGTCAGAACCTGTCTGATCGCTCTTAGTGGATCTCATTTTGAGGACCTCTGTCTGAGCCAATTTATAGAACTCCTGGGGTACCACAAGGAAGCCATCTTAGACCACTATACCTCTGTGCTCTATGTAAATTCTCACTTGGACGCCCCTCATAGCAAAACCGCCTTCCTTTGAACATCGGTAAGTGCACAACGATGTCCTTCTGTCTAAAAAGAAACCCTGTGAATTTTAATTTCATCGTTAATGGCTGCCCCCTAAAGTCGCTCGAAAAATTAGGGATCTCGGTGTCTGGCTGAATTCCCGTTTTTGATTTGATGGAACCCTTGATGCCATCATTATTAAGCCCAGTGCAACCTTGCGCTTCGCCGAACGTTGGCCAAAAAGTTTGATGACTTGAAATGGGAATATTCATACTGGCTCATTGGACAAAGCCAATCTGTTTGCTGCTAATACTCTCCTCCCACCTACATCGCAGCCACTTCCTTCTCCTTCTCAATTTTCTAAATGGATAGAAAGTTTTTTGTCAAACCGTTCAATCCGTGCAATAATAGATAGGATTACATATGATTCTTACGAAATAAAGGCCGGTGTCCCTCAGGGTTCATTTCTTTCACCAACTTTATTACTTCTTTTTATTAATGATCTTTTATCTCTCACTCACCATCCTATTCATAGTTTCGCCGAAAATAGCACCTTAAATCCGCGTACTGTTTTGATTCTGTATTGAGTTCTCGTGGGAACTCTATAGAAATCAATCAAGAACGCATGTTTGGATCAATAAAGAAAAATATTTTTGCTATCCTCGGCAGAGGGGCAGAGCCAATCGTGTTAATGTTTAATGTGTCAAAAACTCAATTCTGTTTAATGTCCCTTAAAAAACACCCAACACCAACCGATTTCATTCGACCGAGTGAATATACCTAATTCGCCCTCTTTAAACACCTTGGGTATTGATTGAGATATCCAGCAATAGATAATAGTATGAATTTCTTGGGTTTTCTACAGAGATACAGGCCCGTTCGCACGGGGGGTTTTGGGGGTTCAAACTCCCCCAGGAGGGTTTTTCAAATTTTCTGAACTTCTTTATTAGGAAAAATTTGACTGAAATACTAACAAAATTACTTAAAATATGACCGTATTTTTTAATTGCATAATATATATTTTCTGAAATTAGATCCCCCCCACCCTCCCCCCACGAGAAAATCCTGCGCACGGCCCTGCAGAGATATGAAATTTTTCACTTCAGGCGTTGATCTACAAGTCTCACATCAGGCCTAGACTTGAATATAATTCGCATATTTGGGCAAGGTCCGGAATACCGCCCTGTCCGTGTTAGGTGAAGTTCAAAGAAAGGCTTTTTAACTTATTGGCGACTCCTCAATCTCTGAGGGCATTGACTCTGAAGCATCGACGGAATTTGGGTTGTCTATTACTCACTTTATCGCTATTTCCACGGGTATTGTTCTAATGAAATTGCTAGTCTGATTAGTTGTTGTAGACACATCACAACGCGCGATGCTAGAGCTTCATGTCGCTCCCACCGCTATACCTTTCACGAATGTATAATATATAAATAATCGAGAAATGGAGGAGAAATTGACGTGAGATTCCGGGCAAAAACGAATCGTAGAAAATTTCCGGGCAAAATCGATTTAACTACAAAAAGTAATGCAAAGTTAATGCAGCTAAGTAGTTAAGTCATTTTGCCCGGAAAATTTCTACGATTCGTTTTTGCCCGGAATCTCACGCGATTAGTTTTTGCGCGGAACAGTTTCTAAGTCACTTTTGCCCGAAACTTATAAATAGGTCACTTTTACTCTCAGCCCGTCAATTAGTCCTATTTTCTTTAAAATTTTAGTTTAATTTGTTGCCGGAGAAAAGAGGCTCATTAATGACGACAAGCCGTGATGTCATGCATTATATCATTGATAACAATTACTTTTTGATCTCAAGCATATCGTTCTTTTGAAAACTATATCACTATGTCACAGTTTAGACGAAATTCATTTGTTGTTCCTGTTACTCAATAGTCCTAAAAATAATACCTAAAGTATCAAAAGGAAATATACTTTAGCCAGATGCCTAGCAAAGCCAGATTATCTTTAGACTTAGCCGCTATCGCATCTCAATCTGCGGTCGGTTATAAAGAAATAAATCCTTTTTTTCTAGAATGGAATCAGCATAGGTTTTATTTACAAATCTTTGGAAGCCTTCGCTTAGTTGCTAAGAAATTTTCTTGGTACCTACATACAGCAAAGATTCTTATTCCACTTCAAATGCATGCCGATATTGTGTTGACTAAAAACAGGAAGTCTCTTTTGTAGCCATACAATTTGCACATTGCCCAGTCTCACAACTTTCCGACATGGTAGAAAACTCTGTCAGAAAAACAAGGATCAAAAGTGTGTGTGTGTGTGTGTATTTGCGTGCAGTAACCGAAAACATAAAATCGAGGAATTAAATTACTCCCTCGAGCAAAAAAACTATAAATTCGTTCCCCTATCTCAACCCTTGATTGACTGGATCTGCATTCATGAGTGAAGCACAGCGGCAAGTCAAGAGGAGTTCCTCTTTATATTACTTAATGTAGACGTAGACGTCGAAGTCGGATCGGCTTTCCTCACCCCTTGTGTAGCAAAATTAAAAACACCACTCGGGGAGCATGTGAACCCAAGAGGAACATTGATAATTTGGAATTTTTTTCGGCGGAGTGTTACCACTTAACGCAAATTAATGTCTTTCATTTTTTGTATCTAGTTCTGACCATTTGTAAGGAAGTATGTAATTACGTCACGCCGGCCGCACAAAAATACATTTTTCCTTGGGACACAATAACTCAGTGCTTTAGTAATTAAAAGAAAAGTTGAATTTTTTAGGGCCCCTGGCAACCCCTTTTGTTTGCACTTTGAGTTGGGATGTTGTTTGTGTTTCATCGTTAGTCGCCGGGAACGGCAACTTTTACTTTTTTCCTGTAAGTCATTACACCGTCTGTTCTCAACTTTCCCTCGTCTCTTGGCATCCATTCGTGCTCCACGTTCGCGATTCATGAAATTCACGTCCATGGCTCCACTGCCCCATCACAAATTCGCTCATTGAAAAATAATTCAATTCCTTCGCCGAAAACATCTTCAACTTTGTCGTCAACTTTTCCAAGGCTTTGTTCTCTGGCGTTGCACACAAAAACTTTGAATTATGTATGGACGAGATTTCGTGGAATATACCAAGGTTTTCTAGGAAAATCAAGAAGTTATGTGGAATACTTTTCGCTACCCAAGAATAAGAAACAATAAATAATGGTTTACCGCAAAACGAGCGTCTTTCTTCGCCTTTGATGCTCTTTTTGAGTTTTATTTTCCTGTAAATTGGTTGAATGCAGTGATGGGGATTTGTTCTGGCAGTTTTTCATTAATTTTTGGATAAATTTCATTCCCTCTCATCAGACTGCAAAGTTTCATTGAACTGCAAAGTGTTGCCATTTTTCGAAATCTGGTCAGGAATATTAACGAGCGCTTTTCGACTGCTTTATGTGCATTATTTTTCTAACTGTCTAGAATCAAGTTATCACAATAGAGTGATGATCCTCCGTACCATGGTCCCCATAGAACTTTCGATAGGTAACGCTGCCACTTGTCAAATTAATTATTACCACAACTCTAGGCTAGAGCCCGGAAATCATGACAGTCGTGTTATCTCTATTTTGTTTTCTTTTGTACCACAGATTACTCAATCCTTGCACATAACAAAAATTGCACACTCTCCTAATCAAAACCAAAGAGAAATACTGATGTCATTGACGCATTACAAGCTCAATACTTCACCAAAACGAACACAAGAGAATCTTCTCTTTTAAATACCGTACCTTGAATTAAAATTGTAAGAAAGGAAGTTATCGAACAACTGTCAAGTTAAAGCTTTAATAATATCTAAAAAAATATTACCCATTCCTATGGTTTACTATAGAAAGTGTGGTTCATTTACACCACCAATCCCTGGCTGTTTGGATTTACTTTTAGGCTTGTATCTAGGTGGGCTGTGGGTGTGTATACCAAGCTTTTCACAAAGTTATCATCAGGAGTTCCGACCAGACTTGGGACAATATTGGCATTCAAGCATGGTACAGGGTTAAATAACATTGGCCCAAGCCTGTGCCAACCTGTCCTTCTCACATGGGCTTAGTCCCATACATTGAGTACCGATTAGTAAATTAGTTAATATATATCGTCTTTTCTTCTGATCCTGCTGTTACTCTGGTAAGGCGATGCCTGACGCCCCTTGTTCCTGAATCGCGTCATCATCCTGTGCTTCAAGTTGTTCTGTTCCTGGATCCGATTATGGTATCAAGTTTGTTATAACTTTAGTAAGGCTGACTTCTCCTCCTGTATATCAGCTTGCGATTGCAGTAGCGGGCTCAACGAACGAAACATTGATAAAATATTACGATTTTTCTATAACACTAGCTTACAGCAAAAAACATCTGGTTTCTCATAGACTTTTTTTATGTATTTTGGGGCGTAAATTGCAAAAATGGCAACCATTTTTTTTCTTAACAATAGTTTTCGAGATATTTTGAAAAAACCCCGTTATTTGGCGTTTTTCTCGCTTATTTACCCATCTACCCATCAATTTTTATGCGATCTTCATATATTACATATGTTTTGAAAGGTAACTTTGTCCTCCTTCCAACGCTGTGCTGTTTACGCGGATCGCGGATAAGATTTGATGAAGTTACAGGCGCTCAAAGTCCAAAAAAGTGATTTTTTCGGCATTTTTAAAAAGTCACTAAATTTCAATTGCTCCGTTTAATTCCGATCCGCGTAAGCAGCATAGCGTTAAAAAGAGGACAAAGTTACCTTCCAAAACATATGTAATATATGCAGATCGGATAAAAAATGATGGATAAATGGGTACATAAGTGAGAAAAGTACCAAATAACGGTTTTTTTTACAAAATATATCGAAAACTACGCCCCAAAATACATAAAAAAAGTTCTATGAGAAACCAGATCTCGAGATTAGGCCCAAATTTGTAAACTATTATAATTTATTGCCTGTCTGTTTTACTTACTGTAGCTCTATTTAGGTCTTCTTTAGGAAGCGTAAGTCACGTTGTAACCAGCCTTTATTTATTTATTTTACAATAGATTCGCTGGCTACTACAAAAAATTGCAGTGTATTAAAGCTATAATTAAAACTAATATTATTCAAAAAAGTCGTAATTGGCTCTTCAGCTGCTGCTTGAAACAACCTATCTGGATGCAGGCAGCGCACTCATTAAAGAGTCGCGATAGACTCGTGCATTCCGTAGGGTGTTCAATAGATTCCCCAAGAACCGGGCGGCGATAGAAATGTCCACATCTCTAAGTAGTTCGGAGGAGTTGATCGTTCCCTGCAATAAATCATATAAAAAAGTGATTTCATAAACCTTACAACTCTTCTCAAGTGAGTCGTAAGAGATCAACTCGAGTATAGCAGGATAGAATGGAAGAGAGAAAGGATCATGTCAGGGAAGTCCGCGAAGAGCAAACTTGAGGAATCTGCGCTGGGCGGCCTCAATCCGGTTGATGTAAACAGCTGAGTAGGGGACCCATACCGGACAAGCATATGCCAGAATGGGTCTAACAAAAGTACCTAGTTAAGTAGGGATCGCCGAGAGCTCCATAGACCACCGCTTCACAGAGCCGAGCACGGAATTAGCCCTGTCCATTGCAAAATACACGTGGTTCTCGAAGGATAAACGGGAGTTAAGGGCCATTCCCAGGTCCTTGATCCTATCAAGCCTACTCAAAGCACCTACATATACCCAAAGAGTAGTCAAAGAGCCCGCATCTTCTGCGGGCAAAGGTCATTATGATGGATTTATTAGCATTAAAGGGGCGACGATTACTGGAGCAACAGTCGTGGAAAATGCGGATATCGGAGCTCAACAAGTCACAATCGTCTTCACAAGAGACGGCGCAAAATAGTTTGGTGTCATCTGCATAACACAATATTTTGGAGCCAGTCAGGAGCAATAAGACATTATTAATAAAAATGATGAAGAGTAGATGGCCGCGAATGCTGCCTTGGGGCACCCGGAAGAAACACGACGAAAAGGACGACGCGGAACAGAACACGCTGAGTGGAGAGGTAGAAGGACAATCAATCAAAGAGTGGTGGAAAACCGAGCAGATTAAGGTTGTGAAGAAGAATCCTGTGGTCAATCCGAAGGCCTTACTTACATCAGTGAATATGCAGTCAACCTGAGAAACTGATTCAATCAGAGGCAAGCAGTGACGCAAGTTCGTGGCGTTAAACTTAGCCTTGATAAAGCCATGCTGGAAAGAGCCAATAAAGGGTCTCCAATGAAAGCGGAGCACGTCACTGATTAAGGCCTCGAACACTTTCGCAACATGGCACAATGACAATGGGTCTATGTATAATGAGAAATATCAGACTTGCCGCCCTTTTTATGAAGGAGAATTATTACAGAGTCCTTCCAAAGCAGTGAAAAACGACTGCAACACAGAGACAGGTTAAGTAGATGACAAAGAAGAGGAGCAATCGTTCAGCAGCACAGACGAAAAAATACCATCGGGGTCACACGAAAATCCGTCGGACAAATTCGACAAATATTCAGTTACTACGACAACGTCAAGAACTAAGTCTTTGGGTTCAAGGGTAATGTAAGGCAGCCTGGCCATATAGCTACAGCATTGGGCTAAGAGTGGATGGGTAGATATCGCAATGACGTTTAGAATATATAAACCTCCAAAATTGTCGATCATTGGAATGCAGAGTGTAACGCATGTTGAAATCTGTTGTAGGACGTTTGTAAGTCAATAGAGAACCGAATGTGAAGGTCATAGTAAGCTTGGTAATCCTCGTCGCATCTAGAGGAGCAGAACCCTGTCCAGGTTGCCGTCCATCTAGGGCTGAGACGAACGCGTAGGAGGGGGGGGGGGGGTGAGACACTGCGTTCTTGGATGACATCTACGATATTAGTTTTAATGATTTTACCCATTTGCTCATTTGACATGGGTTTCACTGACTTCCCTCGACCCAAAGACATTTTACTTAATGGAGCTAAGAATTTTAAATATATTTCTACCTTGGCTGGTAGATTTCCAATTGGTCTTGACGGTATCCCTGTCTAATTTGTGAAAAGATGTGTTTCATCTTCTGCGCCTGCTCCTGCTCTGTATTATTTATTTAAACTATCTACTCATTGTTGTGTTTTCCTGAAAGCTTGGAAGGTTTTCTTAATTATTCCTCTTCATAAAAACGGTAATAGATGCGAAATTTTGGACCGCAGACTACTATTTCCAAAATTTTTGAGGCAGTTACTTGCGGCGTTCTTTACTTCCAATATAACTCGTTCTTACAGTCCTTCCAACATGGCTTCGTAAGGGGTAAATCAACTACCTACCAGTAATTCATTAGAATTTTCCAATTTTCGTATCCCTGCCCCCAAATGGTAAACAAGTCGACTGCATTGTTATTGACTTCAGCAAAGCATTCGACAGAATAAATCAGGAAATTCATGTTCCAAAACTCTTCATTCTTGCGTTTCCATGGCTATCTGACCGCACTCAGCTGGTTTCTTTTCGTGGAGCTCTGCCTGATTTTATTTTCAACACTTAGAGGATTCTGCAGGGCACCCAACTCGGGCCACTATTATTCACAATCTACATGAATGATGCATCCACTATTCTGTCTCTTTTAAATATTCTTTGTTACGCTGACGACGCGAAAAAGATCTCCCTAGATGGCTGTCCTTAACTAAACTTACAAAGGCTTAGGATCTGGGCGTCTGGCTTAATTCCAGTTTTACTTTCTATGATCATTTTAATATCATGGTTAGTAGGGCTAATATGATTTTGGGTTTCGTGAAGAGGTGGTCAAAGGAGTTGATAACTTCTTAGTAAAAATTATAAGCTCCCAAAACATTAGCTGCTGCATTTTGGGAGACGTATTTTTTGTTGGGTAATGTTTTACTGCAGGTGTGAGGGAGGGGGGATCCATCATAAATATATTTTTGAAATCTTTTCATTCTTCTCATCAATTTGCATCTGCATATCAGATTTCATCTCAAAAGGTAAATAAATGATAGAATGGGGGGGTTACATACACATTGACGAACGGATACAAACTATAAGGGTTTTTAGTTAGTTGATTACGGTACCCTCAGTTTCCTCATTCTTTTAAATTAAAAAGAAAGTTCTAATTGACTTTATTTTCACTTTTTAAATTCTCAATCAAATATGGACCCCATACTGTTGAAAAGCATGCTTATATACACATTAATTTTTAATTTCAAGTACAAATTATAAGAATAGAAAAATCTGCTCGTATTTACCATGTAAAGAGCTTGTCCTTAACGCATTTTCCTTTGCTTCAGTACGCAAAGATATCAATTTTAACGCATCATTGTTGTCCATCAAAACCAGTCGCGGACAGAATTAATTAAATTGAAATTTTTTTTGTTTAAATTAAAGGATACAAAACAGCAAGCGATGAAACCGCCTATCTCATTATAATTGCAATCACTTGCAGCACTTGAAAGATTGGATAGCGGCGAGGAAATGAAAAAGGTATTTAAAAAGAAGATGGTGAGTGGAGCTGTATTTGCGCTCTCTGAACCAAATGCTAAGTAACTAGTCATTGACCAGGCAACCGAAGTAATTACAGGTGCCCCGTTGAGAGGTTTAATTAAGAAACCAGTTTGCGAACTGCAGCTTAGTCGCGGTCAAATGAAGAGGCTCGCGGATGCAAATGCATACCAAAATTGATTTCAATTTCATGTTTATTTACAATTAAATTCTTTCCTTTTTTATATCAAGGGGAGATTTTGCGTATAATGATGTTATTTGTGGGGGGGATCCATTTTAGTCGTATTCAGTGCGAACTGAGAAATTCAAATCTTGGAAAATTGCAAATTCTCGTTCTTGGAAAATATTGTGCATCAAGTCTGGATATGATTGTTTTATCGTAGACGGCTTGTTATGTTTTAAGGGCTCATATAACCATAAGTTATCGTTGCAAATAACACATTTTGTGGAACAAAAAATTCCATTCAAACAAATAAAGTCGATGATGCACCCACGCCTGTGGAGCAATGTAATGCAAACCTACAAAGTGCAAGTTTCTTCACTTGAGCGTTATAATACGATTTGGGCTCACGCCTATAGAATTTCAAAAGTCACCAAGCCGAAAGGCGATGCCGCATACGAAGTCATAGCCTGGGACTGGACTATCATCACCATTATGGGGGGAAATAAAACTACTTCAAAAGGAAATCATTTTAAACAGCAACGATTGGTATCAATGATAATCCTTTTCATGGCAACAATGGGCTCTTTCACTTTTAACATATCATTTATTGAAAATTAGGTCGTTAGTGATATCCACGTCAGTTTTTTTATAGAGGGATTTCACTTCGTTGATAAGCGGGATGGGAGGGAGGGGGTTAAGTACTTTTCCGCACATTTTGGAAGATAAGTCAAAAACTAAAACGATTTAAAATTTCAAAAAGATATTTTTTTTATAAATTTTACAGCCATCCCTTTCAAATGATACCCCACACATTATACATAAGAGTAGGAGGGGAGGGGGGATAGATGCGGGCAAATGACCTTTATACCTGTTCCTGTAGTTGCTGAGAAAAACGGCCGTGACATACAGACAAACAGGCAGGTATTACCATAAGGGTTTTTTTTACATTTTAGGTAGGAAACCCTAAAACCAACAGTTACCAATAAAGCAATACAGGAATAAAGAATAACAAATCCAATAAAAAAACGAACAAGAAAAACAAGAGATCAAAAAAAATTAAATTTAACTTAAGATCTTGTTAAATATAAATGAATAGCTAAATAAAAATGCTGAGATATCGATTGTACAGATTCGTGAAAACCGTAATTAGTGCGGTGCTGCGGAATTGTAGAAAATTCGAGATTACGCAAGGAGCTAGGGCTTCACGATATTCGAGATAATTCTCCCTACAGCGAGATCAATATCATTGGTAACAGTGCGATTACGAGAGCGAGATTGAGGTGACGAAAGTGGACGAGATTTTAGTTTTTATCCTTTTATTGTGAAAACTTTTTTAGCTGTTACAGCTTTTATGTCGCTCTGAATAGGTTCAATTGTATGATCTATGGGGCATATAAGTGTACACAGCTTTCTTCATTTGCTTCTTTCTACATTATTTCCTTCTTCGGGTATTTGCCTTTTATTCCCAATAGCTAAGCCGTAGCTACCTTGTTCGGGCGAGGGAAATAAGAAAAAAATGCATATATACACAGATATAATATCTCTTGTTCTCGATCCACATTTTTCCATCAAAATTCCTTTTTTTTATTCCGCCGAAAGCGCGAACGGACCGAGATTGGCCGACAAGATCGCCTTCACCTTGACGAGACCTGGACCAATATATGCCAAAATATCGGTATTGTATAGGTTGTGTGAAGCCCTAAAGGAAGAAGAATTACCGTCATAAATATAAAGTAAAAAGTCTAAATTCACGGCGGAATGTGTTATTAAAAAAGTAATTTACTCATACTGAGTAAAATATGGTTATTAGAACACCAATTATAAAGGGAGTCTAAGCCAGAATTTAAAAGTACACAATCTTATTTAAAAGATACAATAGGAAAGATTTTAGTATCGTCAGCATAGCAAAGAATTTTAGAATTCATCAGAAGCATAGATACCTCGTTGATATAAATAATAAATAAAAGGGGACCAAAATGACTACCCTGTGGCACCTAAGAGGAGTTAAAAAATGCATTTTACAGAAATGTCCGTGAAGTGAGTGGTTACATGTCGGCCTTTCATCCCGGAGATCCTTGGTTCGAACACCACCATCGGCGGCCATGGGTGATATTTCTATTCTGACAACAGAGTAATGTCGGTGGTTCGAAATCCACCCTCAAACTCGAGCGAAGTAAGAAATATAAATATTCCTTAACATGATCTGCGTTTCTGACAAAGAAAACCTACATTCTTTTGGGTCTTCCTCAGTAGCACCACCAAAGGATTAGTTTTTCTTTAGCTGCTGGACGCCTTCGCAAGAAAACTAGATATTAATCCATCAAAACAGAACTAGATTAGTTTTCGGTATGTTTTGATGTTTTGTGATAATTCACTCAAGTCAAGAGTATATTTCGTGCCCATTATTGTGTACATTTTGTCAGTTTGTCATTCTGTCGAATGCTCTACTAAAATCAGTAAGACACAATCGACTTGCTTGCTTGCCCGATTTGAGAAATACTAAAGTTAAAGAATTCCAGCTAGACCCAAAAACCAAAAACTGTTTGCAATTAAAATAGCGAACATAGCAGATAATAGCTTTAAAGATTTTAGCAATGCAACTAAAACTAGCAATGGGTATTTAATTCGAAACATTACATTTATTTTCCTTCTTATGGAGAGGAATGATTGAAGAGGATTTCCATTGTTTAGGAAAACCACCAGGAGAGATAGATAAATTTAATATATAACAATGAATAGGAACCAAGAAGACATAGCAAAGCTTCAAATAAGTCACACGAACACCATCGGAGCCACACGAAAAACCTTCGGACATCCCTTAACGCACTGTACAATACTGCTGTCATTAAATAAAAGATCCTTTAGTTCTAAAGAAGTGAGAGAAATAGCTAAAGGTATTATCACATTCACTCATCGGTGGAGTTAATAATAATGTACCAATATTCCATCTCGGAGGCTCGGTGTCAGTCAAACTATTATGAGCTTATAGGAAATTTGATTTTCTATCCGATATCGTATCAGAAAAGCAGGAGGTGGCACCCTTTTCATCTGATAGACACAATTCGTCAAAAACATCAAACATCAACATATTGTTAATGTAAATAATAAATAAGAGAGGACCAATATGACTGCCTTATGGTACCCCAGAAGAGCTAAAAATTTCATTTCACAGAGATCCACGAAAAGTGATTACATTAAGTCACTTTATAGATTTCGTTGGAGATCTAGCTGAAATTATAACAGTTTGTAAATATGAAGTATTTGTGGTAGAATGCATTGGCATACTTGGACTTCTTTCGCTTCCAGACTTAAATTATTCACAGATCTTGAACAATTTTGATTTAATGCCTTGGATTAAAAATGTACTCATTCCTGGTAAGATGTCCGATGTGCTATGTGCCTATACAAAGCTAACTTGATGTTATCATTAATTGAATTACTAAAGGTACAACAAGAGAACGATGAAATAGTTTTGCAAATTGTTTTTGTGTTTCAACATGTTCTGAGAAATGACAGCACACGATAGTACATGATTAAGGAGACAAAATCATCAGCTAATTTAATTGATTTAAAGTTTGTTTGTTTAATACATGTGGGTCTTCCAACCTGGACGTTCCAGGCTCGAACCCCACCGTCGGCGACGATGGGTGACATTAGAGGTTCGGAATAAACTTTAAATTGTAGGTTTTCTTCCAAACATTGTCTCGGATCGGGTGAAAACTTCTCTTTTTCCATGGCCACAAGGGGTTACGGAAACTAGAGAGGAAATATCACAGTTGCTTTCGAGTAAAGCTATATTAGAGAAGTTAGGAAGGAGAGGGCTTTGGTTTCTATTTAGAACCAAATTAAAAGACATTAGTGCTTATATAGAATAATTTTTGACGGTTCAGCATCCTCTTGCAATTAGTTGTTGTTGGATCGAGTAAAATTCCTTTTCCCTAGCTCTTCCGATGAGAAGTAGCTGTAGATGTAGTTAAAAAATTCTCATTAGCCTGTTTAATAGCGACTAAGTCATCATAAACCCAATGGCACGGTAATGATTTCTTGGGCGCCAAGATTTGGCTGTTGATTCTTGAAGAACTCGATGAAATAAGCGAAAAATAAAGTATAAAAAAATTTCGATATTTCGCATAGCTTTTGATGTATCGAAAGTCAAAGTTCTAAAAATCGATAAAGATACTATAACCGAAATGATTGAATGTGAAATCGATTCTCGAAGTTAGTTTCGATGAGGAATTCGAATTTTTTGTTAAAAGATTGATATCTCAAAAATTAAACAAGATATCGGTTCTTAATCATAAATATTCTTTTGAATCATTATTTCACTATATTCACGACCACCATACCATGGTTCCCGGGTTCGAGACCAGGTCACCCGAGGGTTTTTAAAATAGAATTTAAAAAAAAACCACTCCGTCTCTGGGCTGTTGTTTAACTCTTAGCAATGCAAAAACAAGACATTCAAGTTTCCTCACTCTCCTTATCCTAATTCCCTTCCTGCCAAAGCCTTGCTAACGCATCAAAGGGTTGTATCCTACGATTTGGCCACATCGTAAAAAAATCACTATCGATATTATTTACCAAAAACAAAACCCTAAAGAATATCAAACTTTATGCTTTGATAGTATTTCGTATGTATTTAGTAAAATAATTAAAAAAAAAATTACGAGTAAAAACCGATATCTCGTTTAATTTTTGAAATACCGATTTTTTACCTATCGTTAACCGCACAGAGAACCACGGAACATACATTTTTAGTTTTTGTAAATTATTTGGCTTTGAATAAGTAAACGATTTCGTAGAGTAATACATGTGACTTAAAGATTTTGTGGAAAGTAATCTGCCGAAAGTAATTCCTTATAATCATAACAATAGGGATTGGGTCAGGTAGGCCCGTACTACCAATTCAAAGGAATGGGAAATGATGCAGCTTCTTTTTGGCGTTTTCGTCTTCTTCCTTGCCCGTGATTGGAGACGAATACATCGTTCAAAATGTTCGAAATCAAGTGCTTCATTTGTGATAAAAGTGTGATATATCGTGTGGCAGTATATCTAAAGGCGAGTTCGTGAATGCCTCCTCGTGTTCTCTCCCCCCCCCCCCCCTCCCCCACCACCAGAAAATTCTGCTCCGGAAAATTTGGGACTAATGGGGGAACATTTTCTGTTTGTTTTTTAGCAGGAGAGATGAAAATCTTCCAAAATATACCAAACAGCCCACAGAGCGGGTCTCTTTTGTCCTCTCCCAATCACCCTTAGCGGGAGCAACTGAGTTATCCAGATGTCCCACTGTCGCCGCTACCCTCGGTTCAATGGTTCAATGCTAGAATCCTAGTCTATCTGCAGGAATCCATGTTGTTCCACCGTCTCCAGTGTTCCTTCTTGGTCTCTGCAGTAATCACGACCTTCAGATCAGAGCCAGGACAAGTAAACTCCTCCGAATTAACTCCAGCTAATCCTTTGGAAGGCAGGTCTGCATCGTTAGAATCTAACGTCTCTGCCACCATCGCACCTGAGGAAGTGCTAGTCATTATTTTGCAAATGGCACCTTCTTCCAGAAATGCTATTGCACTTTCAGCCGGCTCAAGTCTAGTCTCCATAGCCACCGCAGAACCCTCGGAAGGTAATTTACCCAAAGCTGCTTCTGTTGTGAGTACCGTGGATATAGCCAACCTGTTAAGGTCTACCATACCTTCCACCTCCGTTCCTGCAGAAACGCCTCAGGAGATACGATTCGCGAACCCAATTAGTCCTGGGTTCCGCAGTTAGAAGAAGAAAACCACTGCAGATTAGGGAGGTTTTTAAGAGGTTTCTCCTCCCGTATGAGTTACTTGGTTACGTTCTAGGATGCATTGCCCTGTTGCTACCGCTTGGAGGTGTAACTAACAGATGCGGCTCGCCGTATCCTAGAAGGCTTCAACTCTTCCGTCCATTCTGCAGCAACCAATGGGAGAACATACCCCCCCTTCCCCCTCCCACCCCTTATAGAATTGTTTACATGGTACCAATCGGGGAACTCTACCCAACATAAAAATAATCATTCAAATTGGTCAACGCGTTACGAAATTAATGGTCGGTCAGTTTTTTGTAATCAACAATGCGGCCGGCACGAAACTTAGCGAATATTTCAAAAATGGAACATAAATATGAAAAA
Organism: Leptarthrus brevirostris; assembly: GCA_964036015.1. Classification (NCBI taxonomy): domain Eukaryota; kingdom Metazoa; phylum Arthropoda; class Insecta; order Diptera; family Asilidae; genus Leptarthrus; species Leptarthrus brevirostris. The sequence continues at coordinate 135,431,926 of OZ038372.1, read as the reverse complement.
CTTTGTAAGTAACCCTAACAATGATTTTAAGTTCCCTTTTTAACGAGACCGCACTCGATGAGGTAAGTAAACATTTCTTTTCAACCCCACTTTAAATGTAGGGGTGGTATCCTTAATTGGGTGGGTAGATACGGTTCTAGTCGGTATATAATTAACTATACGTCTAAAAAATTTCAGCGCTGAAGTCTCTATAATAATATATGTAGTCTCTGAATAAAATGACTCTGACATACAGATGGACAGACAGACGGAAATGGCCAAACTATAGGGTTTCCTTGTTTGCTACCGAACCTTAAAAATGGTCTGCTTCTCAGTCTTGCAATCATCCGTATCCCAACAGTCTTGAACCTAGAACCCTTTGTCCCTTTGTGGTGATGATAAAATCGAATCTATTGTGAAAAAATTCATTTTCAGTCAATTCTTCATTGTTAGCTGGAAATATTTACTTAAATTCTAAAATACTTAAAGATTTCTAATTATTTTCAAAAATGTTCTCCAATAGAAATTTAAACCCTTCCTTTCATTACAGATTCAGTTACCGGCGAATCGAGATTTATCACCCTTCCGCAGACGCAAACAGTGGTTGAGGGTGACTCAGTGGTGTTTACGTGTCATGCAACGCCAGTAACAGGTCTGGTGTACTCCTGGACCCATAATCGTAAGTACAAGCCAAATAGGTGTTCACATGTGCTTGTGGACTGGAAACGAATATAAAGCCTATATGCACATGTGTGGGCCCCATAGTAATAATCATAAAATCCTTAAGCCTTTTGTTTGGTTTCTGAGCCTAATTCCCAAACTGCATTCATTCCGGGTTCCATTTTTTCCATATACTGAACAGGGTGTGAATGCAGCTTTTAACAAGTCATCTAACGACCTCCTCTTGTATTATTACGACTTTACAGGTCATGCCCTCCAGAACTCATCACGTGTGCATCAAGTTGGCTCGAATCTTCACTTGAACAATGTCATCAAGGATGTGGATGCTGGCGAATACGTCTGCATCGCGACAAGCAACTCAAGTGGAGCTCGTCAAGCGTCCCCACCGGCATATCTTAACATCATTTGTAAGTCAAATTTTATTTTATTTTTATTTTTTATTTCTTGCTTTTACGTTTTATTAAAATGTACTCCTCTGGGGATATATGACAAAACCAAGACCCGCAATAATGCCGGATATCTGCAGTGCAATCATCTAAAAGGCATTTCTGCTGAGAACCGAAATTGCATTCAAATTAAATTGCAGCCATTCATAAATATGCAGTAAACCGTGAGAAACGCAATTCAGAACCAGACTCCGTACAAGATTATGCATTTTGTTTAGAGCAGACTAATTTTTGGCGTAATGAAGACTTAAAATCTATTCACTAACTTCTGAAAAGATTTCTAGTTAAAGGACTCACTTGCAGACACATAAGTTTTGTTAGTTCTTCTGATAGGAGTTTTTGAGTAAAGTAGAAATATAATTGTCGTCAGGCTTGCTTCCTCAAACCTAAATGTAAAAATCTATGTGTTTATTATTGACTTTCTCCATTATCCTTGCTACGAATTGTACAGGAGTTCCACTAGTAATAGAGCAAATTATTCTAACTAGGATTAAATGATGTAAATTTAAAGTTCCTATAAATTTGAGGAAGAGTGGTAAAGGAATATAACACAATTCAATGATAAATAATTGCAAGTGGACCGATTTCAGATCAGCCAGTCAGTGGAATCGAACTGCGGCTCTCTTGAGGAAGAACTATAAATCTTACGAGCCTTCCAGTGATATTTCATGTGCTCATACGCAATTAGATTTAGGTAAATTTTATTTACGAAACCCGTAAAATTTACTGTGTGATTTAGGAAAACTTAAAAATTTTACGGTTCTCTAAAATTCCAAACAATCCTGAAATCTTTTCTTTGTTGTATTAGCCTTATTTGGCTGTTTTTGAATTTCGATGTGAATATTATTGAATAATTAACTTTAAACTTTGAAACCGAACAGTATGCTCATCGTTCAGGAAATTTGACGGTGCTGTTCTGTAAAAATTACGATAGCTGCCTCTTGCAGCACGATTACAGTTGAAAACGATAACTTCTACCGCAAAGCTCCAGACATTTGTTCTCCGTGAAGGGTACCTTGTTCGAACCCCACAAGTGGCGTCCTGGCGTTGTTTTCAGTTGACAACAGATAACACTTAAAGTCAATTGGAAGTTTGCAGACTTATGTCTCCTCTCTGTTTCCTTTAAATCCTTGTAGAGCGTTTATTCCACCGGCCCTTCACATGGTCGGATTCTGTGCCAACAACTTTAATTTCTGCCGCGTAACTGGGTTCCAGTACATCCAACAGATCTTCTTCACACATTGCGCGTCTTCCTTGGATCGTGTGTGAGTTTCCACAATTTGGAGCCTGTTGAGCGATATTTTTAGCTCTTTTCACAGTGGGTGGCCTAATAGATAGACCACCGATATCTATTCTGTATCGGCCTATAGGATTACGCAGATCTCTATTGCGACCTTCTGAACTTAGGGCTTCGAACATTTAATCTACGTGACATGATGCTTGTTGACCTTTGGCATAGTGCATGTGCGGAAGGTATTTAAAAAGTTTCCATTTAATCCCTCGGTGTGAGTGGTTATTTAGGACACATTACGTCACTGATGATGGTCAAGAAGAGCATAGGTAACAGTATACATCCTCGATCCCTCACGAAAATCAGAAAACCAGCTTACTCATAATTGAGAGTGCCCTCGATTATTTGGCTACATCATAACAAAGATATTCTTTCCATTTTCGCAATTGATGTTCTTCGACGACATGTAGGGATCCATCGGTGTCTCTCATATTTTTCTCAGTTATAAGAGTTTTCGTATGTAAAAATCTTAGCGCAATATTTCAATAAAAAATCGAGCTACTTCACTTGATCTTCATTTCTTACTGACTAACTACGGTGCTTAACATTTTACAGAAACTGCCGTCTGTGAGTATGACAGACGAGCCGCTAATTATCCCAACGTATTCTTGTTACCTATTCAAAACCTTCCAATTAAATGGTCTAGGCCTGAGCTGTTTGAGTCAATCTTGGTGTTGCGATATCCTATAACTTTATTTGGATCACCTTTAGGAGGCTTATTAAAGGTGTCATAAAAGTGTTGGTTGAAATAGTTGTTACATCCATTTTTCTGTCGGCGCATAGCATTGAATTATTAAGATCTTATGTGTTCTGGTTCGAACCCTGACTTATTAACTGTATCAGAGGTATTAATTCCGATTTACAGGATTGCACACATACAACTGCAGTATTGAGTTGATATATTCACGCACAAAGCAAGTACAGACGTTAGTATTTTTAAAAGTATGTACGCGCTCGTTGCGAGCACGCATAGCGAACAAATGCGCCCGCTAATATTAGGCACGCTTCCGCTACAGGCCCAAAAATTGAAAAATGTGTCCGCCACACGGGTATGCACGCTCCCGATACAGACATAAAAACCTAAAAATATGCTCGCAATAATAGAACGCTTCTGTTACTGCGTTCTGACTTTAACACATTCGAGACTGGTGACTCACCCTCTAGGTAATGTAAAATTTCAACCGTATAGACGCGTGTTAAATTGATATTAAAATTGCTTCCAATAGCTGATGACTCACAAGGTGAGTCATGACAATAATAATGATAACAATTACTTGAAATTTTTTATTCTTATATATTTTCCAGTTTCAGTTATAATCTTTATTAACCCGAGTAAAATAAGACTCAACTGCACAAACGTCGCTGGCTACCGCGGAGATAGTTTTTCTTACTTCAGACGTCGGTATCGAATGAAAATAATATTATTGATTTCATTTTCATTTTAATCTAGACACATTGTATGCGTACTATGCTTGGTTTGGACTAATTCGTACGTCTTTTATTGATATGTGCCTGCAACGGGCTGACATTTACAAAAGTTCAATTTTTACTTAGGCGTACCGTGCCTAATTTGAGTGCCATTCAGGCGTTTTGACGCTGGTCGTGTCTGTTTCAGGCTAGGTTTGGGCGAGTCTTATTTTTACTCGGATGATCAGAACGTTAGACAAAAGGTATTTGCTAGCCATAAGAATAGCAAAAACTTCTCGTTACTCGTTAAAACTGTTAAAATAAATGTCACAGGTTCTTCTACAGTACCCGTAATAGCGCATGTGAAGGACCATACTGATTCATTGGACACAGAGCTTTTGAATCATTGTCTGTATAACTTTAGGTAGGGAGTCCGAAACCTTTGCTGTGACTATTATAAAAGCCTTATTCATTTGATCTTGATTCGATTCTAATAAAACGCCTTGAAAGTGTTTTATCTCGCCGGTCGAATTAGGTAATATTGGACTGAGTAAGAACTAATCTCTGGGCTCTGTTCTTTCAACTGCTCTTTTTGTTCTAAGTATTAATAACTTTTTGTCTTTCAATTTCAATCATTTAGATAGCTTTACTTATAGTACCCGCACCGTATTCCATTGACTTTATAGTTGAATCCCGTGCTAATGATATAGGCCTCAAGATTGATTCATTAAACCACGATACATTACTCTCCTACTCGCTTAGGGTAGAGCAAAACGTGTCTTATTTAATGCTTTCAAGACTCAAACCCAACTTACCCCGGATTATATTTATTCCTGTAAATAAAGTATTTAGAGATAATTCGCCTTCTGTAATCATCTTATCATCATCAATTTGACTTAAAACTACTCTTCAAGTTCAATATCAGGCCTAGACTTTAATATACCAGTTTCGATCAAAAAATACACGAAATTTGTGTGTTGGGACACTGACGTATCTTGACACTGGTAGCTATACTGTATGCTTAATTTATTGTTGTCGAAAACGCTATACGAGTTTTGAATTGATCGGCGATTTTTTATTTGTGGTCTAATTGGAACAAAGAATTTGCTTTGATTTTCACATTATTTTTTAATCAAATCTCTTAATTCTGATAAATGATAGGTAATGCAATTTCTAGCCGGATTCCATCTAGGCTTCTTGCTTCGTGCACTACTCAAGCCTCAAGTCGGTCTCATCGCCATACCCAATAGTCATTTTATTAAAATCTTCACAGCCTTAGTAATAAATGTCGAAATTATACCTATTTACAACAGGAACTAGCCACATAATAATGTAAAATAAAGCCGCTGCCTCGTTCAAAAGTTCAACATAATCTTTCAGAAGTCTGTCTCTCAGGTACCTAATGACTTCATGCAATATGGAATCACCCTATAATTTTCGTTTCAATCTTCTCATACCACAAATGATTCTCTTGTCTAAAGGGACAAAGTGTACTAGTTGCAATCTTGTAGACTGCATTTGTGCAAGAGATGAAATTTATGTGGAAACTAAAAAAGGAGATCCCCAACGTTGAACATAAAACAAGAACGAAGGAATCCAGAGAGACCGTAATAATTGTATGGGTTGGTTTCAACGGCAATACAATAGAGAACAAACAGAATGAGCATCAGACCAGACACCGGAAAAATAATTTCTTTAAGATACGCTCATCGTACCTTGAGAAGGAACTTTGCCGGGAAAATTGCAAGGGATTGCAATTGCAACAGACCGGATAACTCTGATAATAAATCTTTCCACTAGCGAATTACTTGAGCATTTCACCATTACATTGTTGATATACAGAAATTAATTGGCACTTCCTTTTGTGAATTTGCGGTTGAGCCAATAATATCGAAATGGAAATTTATTTGTCTGTCTCTACACTTTTTTACAATTTTTCGTGAATTGAATTATATTGATTGTTGGACTGCTATTAGCTGCTGATACTATAACGATCTCAAAATAGAGGTAAATCTATAATGCATATGTAACGCTACTATATATTTTCGGAAAGAATTGATGGAAGGATTTGTCTGTTTGCATTATTGCTCCAAGCTAGACAACCTACCTATAATACAAATTTGTAAAGAAGCAAGTCGTATCCTGTGGCCCTTTAAGCCCCTCTGGCCCCCTTAGGATGCTTTGGTGAAATAACTCTTCAACCGCTTATTTTTATCCTGATGAGTTTGCGGAGAATTCAGTACTTTTTACTTCGTAGGTTCCTTTTTCTCCTACGATAGCACGAACTGACCCTTTAAACTATCTACTACTACTAATTTATTATTGCATTCACCCAGAGATGGGCATTTTTCATTCGAATAAAGATAAAAGCTAAAAGCTCAAATAAATTGAAAAATCGAATAAAAATTTATTTGATTACAACAATTATTTGTTATTTGGAGGATTATTCGCAAATAATTGAGCCGATAATTTTGAAAGTGGTGCAAGTCCATTTTGGAAGTACTTTTAATTTTATTTTCCAATTTATTAAAAAAATTTAACAATCTTGAAATATTTTTGTCGTAGTAACTTTTAAACTTAACTTCTTTAGAATAATAATCTTTAGAATGAAAACAACTCTATTCCAGATCTTACGCTTATTAATAACTGTTTTTTTAACTGAAGTCTCAAATTTGGCAGATTTCACAAGTGGACTTACCCCACTTTCAAAATAAATGTCTCAATTATTTGTTATTTGGTGCTTTTTATTCGAATTTCAAATAATAATTTTTTATTCGATTATCAAGTAATTATTCGATAGTTGATGTCTCTTTATGGAATACTTATTTTTTTTATGGCATCATTTACTAAAATCTTTACTGTAAACATCGAAACATAACAAGGCAGTTTTAATTTCCTAAGTACGAGACACCTTGTGATATGAAATGCGTGTACCAAGAAATAATTTTTTTAAATTGAACTAATGGACACCAACACCAAATAAATATTTCATAAAGAGACATTAACTATCGAATAATTATTTAATAATCGAATAACAAATAATTATTTGAAATTCGAATAAAAAGCACCAAATAACAAATAATTATTTGCCAATAATTCATCAAATAACGAATAATTATTTGATTATCGAATAATGAACGATCGAATAACAAATAATTATTTGAAATTGGATTAAAGAGCACCAAATAACAAATAATTTTTTGCGAATAACTTAAAATAAATTGAAAATCGAATAACAATTTATTCGAATAATTTTTTATTCGATTTTTAAAAAAAATCGTTATTTGTTTGAAAATTTATTCGAATAATGCCCATCACTGCATACACCTTCTCGGCTTTAACGCACTGCAATTCTTTAAACTGACGTATTCCGGGTGGCAACAAAATATTTGATAATTTATAAAATCGTAAAAAAGTAAAAAGTAGAAAATAAGTCATAAATCAATCTGTTGCAATAGTTTTTGAGATCATCGCAATTTTATTACGGTTTCATACCAAAATTGTAAAAAGAGACCCCTATGGTGCGACTTTGTCTTTCTGTATGTCTGTTACACCTGCTTATTTCAGGAACTACTAATGCAATCGACTTGAAATTTGGAATGGTTTAAATAATGATATGTCGAGTCTCAACACTTGCTATCTCAATGCTAAAAGTATCATATCGAAAATGGATTTATTGAAGGAAATGTTTTCGGGTACTGGACTTCACGCGATTCTTATCAGTGAGTCGTGGCTTTTGTCGCGATACCTGGTTTCAGTCTATTCCGTGGTGATAAGAAAGCGAGAGTTGGTGGGGGAGTTGCAATTTATGTTCAGGAACACTTCAAGTCCAGATTGTTAAGCGGCACCGGTGTTTTGGAATTTATTTATATCGAGATGAATACCGAACTTGAAAAATGCGTCCAGTGCTCTGTATACTGTCCATCTAATCTATTTAACGTAGACAATGTTGTTGATTTTGAAGTTTCCTTATTCACGCTCTCTCATAGGTATTCCAACATTATTGTGGCAGGCGACTTTAAGGTCAATATTCCTTAGTAACAACAATAAATCAGAAGACTTGCTGACTCTTGCACATTCGTTGCACCTTCAATGGATTTATGATTCTCCTACATACTTTAACACTACTGACTGCTGCCTCTCAATTGGATCTTTTACTAACCACTGATTCCACAGGTGTAATAATTCACTCTCAACTCTCCTCCCTGCAATCATTCATCACGACATACTATTCTTTAAATTTAAGAGTAAAGTTGACCTTTCTACAAGGTCCAAGCAAAAATGGCTTAGAAATTGTTCGGCGCAAAAACGAATCGCATGAGATTCTGGGCCAAAACAAATCAGAGACAAACTCCGGACAAAAACTACTTAACTACTTAAAATAAACTAATTTTAGTAGTTAATTCGTTTTTGAACGGACTTTTTCTCGTTTTTCCCCGGAATCTCATGCAGTTCGTTTTTGCGCTTAACATTTTCTAAGCCACTTTTGCTCGGACCTTGTAGTTAGGTCATTTTTACACTCAGCCTGTCAATTTTAGCCAGTTCGACTTAAATAATTGCAAGTATACCCACAGTTAAAAGAGGATTCAGAAACACCGGTATTACTCTGCAACGCCCAGAATCCTCTTAATGAAATCTATCCTTAGCAGAAAATAATATAATCGTGCGTCGCCGGGGGTTCGAACTTATAACTTTTATATATATGTATAACTGAGATATAGGTTATCAAGACGAAACCTGCAATTGCCGCGCTGCATGGCTTCCTGACCAAAGTATATCAGCGCGGTTTCTAACGTAAACTCTTCACTTTCTCTTCATGTAGTTTTGTTTAAACCTAATATGTCAATTATGTACTAGAACAATTTTTTCCTCCGACTCCGTGATCTTAGGGCATACACACTTGTCTCATATAGTTCGTGGTCCAATGTTCATTGCCAAAGGTCGCTACCACAGTCAGTTCGAAGTATACGAGGCCTAACTACTGGATGTTTCATCGGTAGGGTTAGTTGTTTAGATAAGCAGGTTGAAAGCCGACCTGTCCTAACTCAGGAGAAACGTCTTAAAACGTCCAGGAGATCACCAAAAGTTTATTAGTATAGCGTGAAGATTCTCTTTTTAGAGAGTTATTTTCGCAGGCGCGTGGATTTTCTTGCTCATTTCTTTCTTCTATGCGCCGGCTACGTCGAAAGAATGACTTTTGAAGGAGTTGTAAGGCCAGAAAAGGTCGAATTAGTTCACCATGCGCTTTGTGAATGTCTTGTCCTAGCGACCAGAAAAAGTAATGTTCTTGGTCCCTACCAAGGGCTAGGAGATATAGCGTCTTTGATAAGATTCCTTAGGGTAATAGGATAAATCTAAAAAGCAGAGTTTACATACCGAATGATTGATTTACATTATTTTTTACATTATTTTACTGGTATAGTTAGAGGAGAACTGCTTAAAAACTTCTATCAGCTAGCATTACTCAGACACCAAATCAGATAGAATCATGTAAATGAGTCCTTCTGTATGTAACCTCGGCTCTATGTACGAACCCAAAATCAAAAACCGTAATAACGTGTGGTCTGGACATAAGGCCGAACAAGACAAAGTTGATCCTCTTATCTCGGAAACATAGAGTTCCTCCTATCAATTGCCCAACACATAATGGGGTCAGGATGTACCTAAGTGACCAAGTTCTATATCTAAGCCTTGTTTTGGATAGAAAACTTAAGTGGAAACCTAACATCCAAGAAAGAGTTCGTAAAGCTACAATAGTGTTGTCCTCGTGTAAAAAGGCTATAGGTAAAAGATGGAATTGTGTAGTGGCTCTACACTAGTATTATGCGACCAATACTCAAATATGGGGTGGTCGTATGGTGGCCTGCACTGGATAAAGTGCGCTAGAGAGTCCTCGGAACTACTTAACAGAATCTTCCACCGCCTGCCAGTTGATTTTTTCGTCAAGCAAACCGCTTCCTCGTCTGCCATTATTCAATTCAGTCCAGTCTTGGACGCGTACCGACTACGGCCGCCACAAAATTCTGGATGGTAGAGTAATAATAGATACTGACTATACCACAGCCAATCCTTTTTTCAACGCTAAATATGACCTCTGTATCCCCACCAGGTCCGAATAAGCAGATAGTCCCCTCAATGGGGAGAGTTCATGCATATATGCACGGACGGTTCCATGCTTGGCAGCAGCGTAGGTGAAGGTTTATACTCGTAATATCTGGGCCTAAGCAGTTCCTTCCGCTTCCCGTGTTTTGCTGGCTGAAATCATGGCTATAAAAGAAGCCTAGGACCATCTAAAAAACATAATGGTACCTGCGGAAGATATAATTTGTGGAGCTGACGAGCTAGTGAGAATCGGCACTACTCTTCTCAACTCGGATATATCACCAGCTTGGTAAGCCGCTAGCCGCATGCATGATGGAAATTACACAAGCATCCCTTAGGGTTACGAATGTCAGATGGCAAAGGGAACACACCTGCCTTACTATCGGTCTCAAGGGGTCTTATCTCGCTCGGGCGTAATATTATAGGCATTGTCGTGGCTGTTATTTCGGGCGATTTCTTCATAGGTTCACGCGCCGACAGCTTTATGAGCCATCAAGTGACTTCTGCAGGAGTTGCCAAGATCAGCAGGAAGAGGAAAGCAACCTCAACTTTCTCTGTAACTGCGCGGCTCTAGCCACCACAGGAGCCGGTCTTTGGGATCCCATTTTTTTAAAGTATTAACCGAATTCTACTGTTGTCAGGGACCTACTTCGGTTTATCAGGAGCTCTTAATGGTTTCCAGTTACGTGACAGGAATGTAAGCCTTGTCGCCTCGTGCTCTAGCCAACAATATTGTTGGTGACAGAATTCTAGCTCGGCTCATCAGGAGCTCCAAGTCAGCTTCTCCTGATCCTCCTCCGTACTGACAGGACTGTTTTACGTCTGTATACGAAGCTATTCTATAGTATTACACTTACATATTCCTCCTTCCTTTCTTTGGAACAAAATTTGACTCCTTCTTTCCCACCAGATCGGAATGGGAAGAAGGTCCTCCCCAATGGGGGGAGTCGGTGCATCTCTACACCGACGGCTCCAAATTGGAAGGCAAAGTGGGTGGAGGCATCTTCTCGGAACATTTGGACCTCGATGTCTCATTCCGCTTGCCTGACTACTGCAGCGGGTTTCAGGTGGAAACCATGGCTATAAAGGTAGCTGCGGACCGCCTGAATCATCTAACGGTACCCACAGACAATATATGTATTTTCACAGATAGTCAGGCCCTCTCTGGAGTATACACCACCTCCAAAACGGTTATAACATGTCATTCGGCACTAAATGACATAGCTGAGCATCTGAAAGTACGACTCATCTGGGTGCCTGGACATAGTGATATTCCGGGCAATTAAGTGTGCCTTCTTAGGCAGCCACTTTAACCTAACCTAATTTACATATTCCTAAAGACGTTCACAGGGGCTGTTTGCAAGGTAATTCCTTGCCGGTCATCGTATTATATTTTACATCTTAATGCAGGGAAGTGTTACGGCTTTCAGATGTTTGAATAACTCTCTTAACAATTGTGAGTAAGTAATTGTTCATTCATCAGCTCTTGAACCGTGAACAGCTCTGCGGACACGTACTTAGCAAGTTCGGATATTTTCCATTATCAACGAGGTTCTCATAAGACCTAGTTCAGCTGACAATTATCGTTCCTGCTAAGTGAAATGTGAAATGTCGGGAATGGCAAAACTCGTTTAAATGCTATATCTGCTAGCATTTGAAAAGTTTTCCAACCGCCGGATGATATGAGGACGTCAAGACGCTTTATCAATGTTGAAAGCAATCTTGCTGATAAAATGTCTCATTACCCATTCAGTGATATCTTTTATAGTCTCTGACCTTCCTCAAGCTGTGCTCGCAAATTTTAGCCAAAAGACATGATTTATGACCACCGACAATTAAATGCCCATGACCTCACTGACGGCCAGGACGTATTTTCGAGATAGGTCATGGAGCAGTGCTGTAAAAGCCGCATGTTCATTTCTTAACACCCATTTTGAATGTGAAGAGTAGCACCACTTGGAAACTAAAACTTTTTAAAACACTAAAACTATATTGGGCGCCAGATGTACTTTTCCCACATGCTACGATAATGTTGCTCCTGTGACCCATTTCAAATAGGAAACTCCCCACTAAACATGAATTGTTAAGCAGTTCCCTTCACCCTATGCACTTGCTTTCGCTGCTGCAATGCCTTTAATTATTGATAATCCCATCCCGGGTCCAGTTAATTCTTAAACAACTCGTTACCATCGGTTCCAGACAACTAAATTATTTCAGGATCAGCCCTGGGGCACGTAAATTGATGGGTATTGGTCCAAAAAATACAATTTGGACCGAAAAGTTCATAAAAATCATTTAATCCAAAGTTAACTGAACGAAACAAAGGACTTCTTTTGAAAACAGTTTTTGTTCGAAGAGGTTAAGTGGCGTCGCAGACGAGTTTGCTATGGATTGACTTGGTAAGCTTCAGGGATAACTCCTGCATTAAAAGGATTTCCATGCTAGGATAATATTTGTAGTGGAGTAGCGGCTGCATGTGCGTTGTGCCTGCAATTTTTACCTTTTATAAAGTTGGGTAGCACTGGGACAGTCGTGCCATACGTGTGCGGGTAGTAGAAGCCGAACCGGAGCGCTCCTGTGCACACAATTACATTACGCAAGTTGCACAAAAGGAAGGAGACATTCGATATGGCTCATGTCGAGAACGAAGGACGATGGCTGGAACTGGAATAGTTTCATGTCGACCGAGTAAGTTTATGGGCCAGGGATTACGCTTTGTCACAGGAACCCTTCACTGTTCCCTCATTCGGAGTCAATGTGCTCTCGTTGTTTTATTTTTTGACATGTCCTCCCTTTAAATGGTATTCTCAACGTTTGTGCCACCTAGAAATATCCTGCAGTCTTCTCTGGGGTGGAATTTTATGGCCAGGATAATGTAGAAAATCTGATTAAATTTTATTAACACTGTAAAGTCTGCTAAATATTTCCGCTGAAGGGTCATAAACTCTCCCGAAAAACGGTACGTTTAATTAAGGTTTCTTGATAACGCTCATTACTTTTGGTGGTAATGAAAAACTTTGAAAATAAACGAAGCATGTGTGATGCGCTGCTTTTGATGGACGAGAGGTTTCAGTTTTTAACTTTGATTTATCTTGAGGAAGCTCAATTTAATCAATACGGCTTTCCTCTCCCTTTAGTTCCCGTATCACTTTATGAGACACCAGGCTGGAGAATAATTTGATCCGATTCAGTGACATATATTGCAAGTGGACCTACAGTTTAAGTACCAGCTAATATTAATTTAAGCGTAACTTGTTGACAGCATAAAATAACCATGGATTTCCGCGGCTGAATTTGAACCTGCAACTTTTACAATAAACCAAGCTCATCTGCATATCTATTTGCTTACAGAAGACCAGCGAAGATATAAGTGGGGCTGTTCAACTCCATTTTTGGATAGTAGAAAGAAATCTGATATATGGCTGATATATGGATATATAAGATGGCTTGAAATATTTATAAATCACAGACTGTGCGGCTAGATGGGATATATCTGCCCTTGTGCTATGAGTTGGTTAATTCGTGGCTCAGGCAATATTTATTTCCTGCCTTGCTGCAAGACACAAACCTGAGAAGAAGGGAGAAATCAATGAGACAAAACCAAAGATACATCATTAATGTATATGATTAAAAGCAAAGGTCCTAAATGGCTGCCCTGAGGCGCCCCGGAGGAATTACTAATTTTGTCAGAGAGTGCACTACGAAATAAAACCCGTTATGTGCGATTGGAAATACAAAACATAAGTCAAGAACTGAAAGCTTGTAAATAATGATTTTGTGATTAATTCTATCAAAGGTCATGCTGAAATCAGTAATAATGCTACCAACCTGCTTAACAAGTTGGTAGTGGTAGACTTATCCTTCATGAAACCATGCTGAAAAAAGCTCAAGAACGGTTTAAAATGGAAGTCAAGGATGTCACAAGCCATAACCTCAAATACTTTGCCAATACATCATAAACAGGCAATTGGTTAACAATTAGAGATGTCGCATTTGCTGGTTTAGGAAACACACCGGTGCAAAGAGACAAATTAAACAACTGAGTCAAAAAATACGTATGAATGCCATCATGACCACACGAGAAATAGCCAAATTCGAGATATATTTCAAGACAGTAGCTTGGTCAAATACTAAGTCTTTGCAAAAATAGGAAATCGGTGGATGCCTCGTCAAATGAGTAAAATCCTTAAAGCTAGTATCACAATTGTAATACAAAAACGCAGTCTTAAGGAAGTCACCAAAGAAGTTGGCAATCATTAGAGGATCAATGTTTTCAATACACTATGATCAAAAAGTTCCTGGAATTGGTAAATAAAAAAGTTTTTTGTTAATTTTCGGGTACATTTATTTTATCGCCTTCAAAATAACATACATCTGAAGCGATTCACATATGCCAACGCAGAAATTATTCAGCCATACACTTTTCATAGTCCGATAGAGGAATGACTTGCAATACCTTCGTCGCATTTTCCTTTTAATTTAAGTTTTGAGAACGGGAAAATGTCAAACGGTGTTTTTTGGATTGTATGTACTCCGTGTTTGGTCAAATAGTCAGTTACAATGCGTGCTTTGTGAGAAGGAGCGTTTTCATGGTGCAAAATCCAAGAGTTGTTTTTCCATAATTCCGGTTGTTTTCTATGCACAGCATCTCTCAAACGCCTCATTACGACCAGGTAATACTCCTTATTGATGGTTTGACGCGTTGGCACGTACTCATAATGAACAACGCCTCTTTATTCAAAGAAAACAGTGAGCATTACTTTGATTTTTGATTAATATTAACGCGCTTTCTTCGGTTTTGGTTCATTTTCATAGCGTCACTCGGATGATTCCTGACTAGTTTTTTGAATACCGAATACCACTCGTATTTTATTTTCAGCACAAGAAATTTCGTGGGTACACAAAACTTCAAACAAACTTTTGGTTCAAATATTTTTTCCATTTTGAAAGTGCAAAAATTTGACTAATGACAGACGCCAAACAACTACTAATATCAGAATTAACTCTTCTAACACAGAAGGCGGACTTCTTAGGCAGGAGCCCAAAAATTCCACAAAACGATGAAATGAGGCTCCCACACCAACATGCAAAGGAAACAATAACAAGCAAAAGAAAGGAATAGGAAGAAAACAAATAAGGAAACCCAGCACACACTATGCTTAACAAAGACTCACGGGAGCACAGAAAATAGATAGTTCTTAAACAACAACACCTTGCTATGAGTTAAATCAAAATTAGAACATGCATAAACGATTAATTGGTTCATGCATGAGATATCGGGAATTCTATAAGAAATGGTTTGGATGAATAGTCTAATCCAACCAAAAACATATCATGTATAGAAGGTTGCCAAGACTCACAAGCTCATGTTAAAAAGTTATCAATTCCCATCTGGAGCCAAAACCCTAGCTCTACAAGGCCTAACTCTTCAACCCCTTACTCTAGAAACCCTACATCTTGGTCAAGAAGTGTGGCTTGGCAGTTTCGCGACCAACGCACAGTCACTCCTATGGACTTATGGTAAGAAATTAAGTTGCTGGTATTTAATGTTGTGCCATGCATTAGGGGGGGGGGGGGGGGGGGTGAACGTTACAGATTTCTTCATTTTCTCATTGTTTGCGTGCAGAACCTAGGCTAGCATACAAAATTTAAGCTTCTCTGACTTGTGGAAGTTTGGAAATTATCTTATGAGAAATTGCCATATAATACAGAACCAGACCCCCCTACCCCTTCCCCCTTTTCTAGGGGTTGGAAGATGAAAGTTACAGATTTCTTAATTTTTCATTGTTTGTGTGCTAATCTTAGTGTGCATTTCAAATTTCAGCTTTCTAGAACTTTTGGAAGTACCTACCAATAAGAAATTTCATATACAAACCTGAACCCCCCTTTATGGGAGGTGAAGGGTAAAAGTTACAGATTTTTTAATATTTTCGTTGTTTGTGTGCTAATCTTAGCCAGCATACCAAATTTCAGCTTTGTAAGACATCATGAAGTACCCTTGTGGTTTTGATGACGAAGCTTTTGATGGCGGAGGTTTTGATGATGGAGGTTTTGATGACGTGATGACGTGAGTGGCGAAATGGACGTATTTCAAA
The DNA here is from genome assembly GCA_964036015.1 of Leptarthrus brevirostris. Taxonomy (NCBI): domain Eukaryota; kingdom Metazoa; phylum Arthropoda; class Insecta; order Diptera; family Asilidae; genus Leptarthrus; species Leptarthrus brevirostris. The sequence continues at coordinate 135,415,925 of OZ038372.1, read as the reverse complement.
TATTAATAAAATCTAAAGTATAAAAGCTGGACAAATGAAACTTATTGGGTTTCATTAGTCTGCTAACTACATCTTATTTTAAGAATTTGCGCTTTCTGACACCATTCGCGAACGAAATACCCCTGGGTCCTATTGAAGGGAGGACATCACTACAGACTTCCTTGGCATGGCCTGCTACAACCTTGGAGTTAGGGGGATTTTTCAAGTGGTTATCGCCCCCTACCTTAGTTACTTGGCTACATTCTTTGATGCATTGAAAGATTTTCTACCGCTTGGAGGTGTAAATAACACTTGAGAATGTCTAGATGATGATCGATGTATCCTAGAAGGCTTCAACTCTTCCGTTCATCCTCCAGCAACCAACTTGCCGGCTTAACTGACAAATATATTGTTGACGATGTTGTTGATGTTTTGATAAGCTGAATGATCTCAATTATTTCTTCTAGCTTCTTATATTTCAACACCTTTCCTTCTTCTGCTCATGTTTACCATCTCACTGTGACAACAAAATCATTTAAACTTATCAAGAATGCAAACTTTGTTTTGTAAGTGTGCAGGTGCACCTCTAACCTTGCACCACTACAATACAATAGTTCACTACAGTGTAGTAGACTGGAAGGTTGAGGAAATCTTCTTCCTTTTCAATGGCACTTTCATTTGCAATTTAAGAAAGAGCCTTTCATTGTTATTACTACAAAGTACCCAATTCTGTAATACAATTACTTGCGAATGCTTGGAAAAGCAAAGGAAGGCAGGCGCAATGAAATTCAATGCAACTCTCATAATTTATAGAAGTAGATTGCTCTCGCGGGTGCTTGCAAAACAATCAGAGCCATAACAGCCGTTTAATGAGATTTTCTGCAGCAGTCTTTTTTGTTCGTTGGGGCCGGGGATCAGGATTCAAATAAACATAAAATTTCAATTTTATATCTTCATAACTCTTAAGTTTTGACGGATTCCATTGTAAACAAGAATGGAATGCCGACTCAGTTGGCATACATTCGCATAATGAAAACGTCTATTGTTTCGCAGCCTCCTCCATGTGGAACTGTTTTGTTTTGAACACCGGAATGAATGGAGTGATTCTGACTCCCCAATTAAGAGAGTCACTGTTGGATATGAATCCGAACTAAATTGTGCAGTGAAATTCTATAAGAATTGCACTAGCTGTGAAGAGCGAAATCTTCGACGTTACGCTAAATAAACATTGGATAGATGGCTGCACGTACATGTGAAGTGCATCTACATTCAATTGCACATCGCCGCACTGGAGATGGAAACATGCAGAAGTGGTTTAATACGTAACGAAATCACAAAAACAGTCCTACGGTGTATATTTTCGCTCCAGGGATTGGGTTCGGGAATGAGTCGTTACTGTTGTTATGCGGATCAGAAAAACCGGCTGGATACTGTTGGATGCTGTTGCTGCTACTACTGCTGCACATAAATACAACGTAGGGTATAATATATGCAACGCATATTATACAGCCCAGCCAGTGTATGCCATTCAAGAAGTTAATTACTCCAGTTTCCACAGTACTAGGATTGTGTGTTGCAATATGTATTTGAATTTTCAAGCAAACTCCAACAGGGAATGCCTTTCGATCTGTGCATCGCTGCATTAAGTGAAATTCCGCCATGCAACATTAAATTCACCTGACGCGCAATTTTGCTCTAACTTTGCGCTACCAAAATTCCAGGATGCATTAAATATGCAAGGTAATTTGCAGTTTTCCTGTTTACTTGTTCTCTGTGGACGAGCATAACTGCAGCGCTCAGCGAAAATATGTTTTTCGCGCAATCGGTATGAGACCAGCCAAAGTGGAATTTGAAGTAATAAATCATCAATAATTTGCTTTCTTCCTTGAAAATTGCTGTAACTTTAAAATGTGTCCGGGAATGAGGCTACTCTACAAATAATGGCAAATTTTTTGGAGGTTTTTGGTTTTCTTCTTACACTTAAGTTAAGGAACATGCGAAAAGGTGTCCATTATGGTAACACTCAGAAATGTTAAACGTGACAAGTTTTGTAATTATTGTTCACCTTTTCGTGAATACTGTTCGTTTTAGGTGTTTTAAATTTGTTCATTTGGACTCCCATGCATGTGGGTTCAATTCCCACGCTGACAAGACGAATAAAAAAATTTACAATTGGGGAAGAAATTCTGAACCTTCACCTTATGGTATAACTTCAAGAATATTACAAATAAAACTACCTGCAGCTGAATTTTAAACTTGAATGGAGCAGATAGACTACAAAAATCCTCCTGCTCAGGCTGCTAACGTTTCAAAATAAACATCAAAACAAACTGCTTGTAAACTAGAGCAACGTAACAAATATAAAAATTTTTCTTAACACGATCGGCGTTTCTAATGAAGAAAAGTGAAGCTCCTTTGGCTCGTTCTCAACAGCAGCACCAAAGCGTTAACTTTTCTTCAGCTGCTGGACGCCTTTGCGAAAAAAGGAAACTAGATGAAACTCCAACACAAAATTTTTAAATCTCATCTCAAAGCAAAGTTAGTGGGACAGTGTAAGTGATCATAATTTGATACATACACGGAAAGTTCACGGAAGTACACGGAAAGTACACGGAAATAACACAAAAGTACACGGAAAGTACAGGGAAAGTACACGGAAGTACACGGGAAGTACACGGAAAGTACACAAAAAGTACAAGTACAAATTTCAGCCCCCCAGTTAATAAAGCAACTAGAAGCCGGATTAATACACCTCTTCCTCCCAGAAAGACTAATAACAATTTGACGGAACGTGTTGCGTACACGTGTACTTTCCGTGTACTTTCCGTGTATTTCATTGTACTTTCCGTGTATTTCCGTAAATTTCCGTGTACTTCCGTGTACATGGATATTACACGGCAATTTTTTTAATGTGTGGCCTGTCCATTGCCACTTTCGGCTGCGAATACTGGTGCCTATCCCGTCTTGGCCGGTAAGTCTGTGTATGTTTGCGTTGGTAATCACCTCCGGCCAATGCATGTTAAGGATGCACTGGAGATACCGGTGGACAAAGTCTGGCAGCTTAGATGTTATTTGACAGGTCACTTTTCTTGTGACGATAGAATAAGAAGGATAAGAAGGAAGCTATTGTGCCTCAGGAGGCAAGCCAGAATCGACAGATTAAAGGACAGTTCAGCCGCATTAACAGCGCCGTGCAAACAGTCAAAAGCAAATATAACAGCGGACTGCCGCGAGTTTGCAAAGAAACAGACATATGTATGTCTACGCAAATACGGAGGACAAAGAAATGGATCAGACGAAAGAAAGACACGGAAATCTAACAAATCGATGCTGGACTGCCTCAATGTGACTAATATGGACAGCATAAAAAGGAGACCAAACTGGACAGAAAACTCTAGGATTGGTCTAACAAAAGTATAGTAAAGGAGATTCGTAGTGTAAGGGTCATCAAATTATGTGGACCATCTTTTAATGTATTCTTCACAATAGCGTCATTGTGATGCTCGAGAAAACCTTTTTATGAGATCTTCAGCAATGTCGAGATAATCAATAAACTGCCGTTGATTGTTTAGTTGAAGTGCATAGGATTCTTTTTGCGAGAGAACGACAATTAATCAAATTAATAGTTGGCGGACGTCTATACCTCTATCCAGCATTAAGACAAGCTTAAAACTCAGTTAGGGTTTCCTTGAAATACTTAATAACAACGCCCAAAGGTAGATTTTAATTCTTAGTTCTAGTCCGTCTTAATCGAGGGCAAATATTTTTCTACAAATTGTATATACAGAGACTGATATTGAAGCACAAGCCAAATCATAATTGTCTTTCTTTAATTAAAACACTATACCGCTTCTTCTGGTTCGGTAGATAAAACTTAGTCTAAGTCTACTGTAAAAGTGAAAAATCGCAGCTCGATAAACATAATGTGGTCCAGGTCTTATAAACGAAACTTTAGCTAGTAAAACAAAAGTTAGAAATTATCGCTTTGTAAATAGAACATGAATCAAATCAAAATAAAATCTTATAAACCAAGAATCTGTACAGAGAACTTAACCCAACCCAACCTAACGGACACGGAGTTGGGTCAAAGAGTTGAGTGGCACGATCACCATGCCATAGTTCCAGGGCTGGAGCCTCGGTCTCCCCTTGAGTCTTTAAAATAAATTAAAAACTCCACTCCGTCTCTGCGCTGTTGTCTAGCTTCTAAGAACAATTCTCTCACTCCTAATCCCCTTCCGGCCAAAGCCATGCTAATGCGTTATAGGGTTATCCTCTAGGCTTTGGCTACATTATAAAAAAAAAAGTTTCGAACAAGGGTGCGGAACCAAGGTATAGCTCAAACTTTATTTGGTGACCCAATATCAAGACGAGACGAGAGACGAGGACGTTTTACCCCCCAGCCCGGGAAATTTTCCGTGCTGGTGAAGTTATCCCGGAAATTTTTTTTTTCGAATAAAAAAAAATTGAGGGAGAGGTAAAACGAAACCAATTGCGGGTAAAATGTGGTCTAATGATAGACTATCGATTGGGACGTTTTACCCCCCAGCCCGGCAATTTTCCGGGCTGGTGAAGTTATCCCGGAAATTTTGTTTTTCGAATAAAAAAAAATTTAGGGGGGGTGGGGGTAAAACGAAACCAATTGCGGGTAAAATGTGGTCAAACGATAGACTATCGATTGGGACGTTTTACCCCCCCCCCCCCCCCCCCCCCCCCCCAGCCCGGCAAATTTGCCGGGTTTGTGAAGTTAACCCGGAAATTTTGTTTTTCGAATAAAAAAAATTTAGAGGGGGTAAAACGAAACCAATTTGGGGTAAAATGTGCTCTAACGAAAGATTGGGACGTTTTACCCCCCAGCCTGGCAAAAATCCGGGCCAACTTCACGTACCTGTAAAGCTGCTTTTAACGAGGATTTAAAGCGCCTTTAACAATAAGCTAATACTAAATCCAGTCAAGACCCAGAGTATTATTTTGTATAATCGAACAATTGATTTATATTCTACGATCCCACCACTGTATTTGAATAACATGCGTATCAACTATTTGGAAACTGTTAGAAGTTTGGGCATGACTATTAACGCTAAGCTTACTTGGCATCAGCATATTGACGTCCAGGTTTCCAGGTTTTACCGAGGGTTACGAAGCCTATGGCGCCATGCTGACTCCATACCGCGACACCTTCGTTTAAGGTTAGTTTAAGCTCTGCTTATTCCTATATTAACTTATAGAGATGTTTTTTGTAATATAGATTCCCAGAGTCGCAGAAAGCTGAACGTGGCGTTTAATTCCTGCTCTATGCTCGGCTATGCTTCATGATGTTTAAATTTATAAATGATCTGACTCCTGGTTATCTGAAGGACAGTATTATGTCTCTGTCCTCACGTCGTACACGGTATCTTTTGGTACCAAGGTTTCGCACATTACTCGGTTCACGCACTTTCTTTATTCATGGTGTCAGAATTTGGAATTCTGTTCTTTTGGGTGTCCGCATCCTTCGGTGCCTCGGAAGTTTCAAGTTAAAGGCTTTATTATATTTCTGTTCTTCACTTAGATAGCCTCCTTCTCTTATATGCATGCATGATCTACTTTTCCCTTTCTTTTTTTTTCTTTTTTTCTATACTTTTCATAATTTTCTTTTATATTCAGTTTCTATACTATGCTTCTCTTTTTCTTTAATATGTTTTAATCTTACTTTCATCAGCTTTCATTAATGCTTAGTTTGTTTTGTTACTTTTGTTTGATTTTAATAGTTTCCAGTAGAATTTTCTTTAGAGTTTGCGCATGTAAAAGAGCTTTATAGCTCAAATATGTTTTTTAATAAAGTATTATTATTATTATTAATTATATGCCTCTTACAATTATTATTGATGAAATTTGTTAAAACAATGCCCATATTTTGCAAATAATTAAGTTCAAAAATAATTTTTCGTTTTACATGAACTGAACTCGACTTAAAAGCAGTAATTTACGCAAACTAGTTACCGTCAAAACACGGAAGAGTAAACTGCGCAGACCTCTGTGAATGCCCCTTAAGATAAATTTGCAATTTGTACGAACTAATTCTGGAGAACATCCATCTTAATTAATCACGTTCAAGTCATTATTGGGTCCAGCTTCCCTCTTTGATGAATTATAAATAATTTCTCATGTGGTCTGAAGACTGAGGAGCAAGTAAACGAGTGTCGGGTAAAAAGACTCAAACGCGTTAAAGCCTCTTTTTTTGTTTATGATACGAAAAGCGAATGCACTCAATGACATCACTTCTTGGCTTTTTTTTACAGGGAATGGGAAGGGAATGGTCATGATAAATGTCTGCGACAAAACAAGAAAAACGAGTAAAATGCAGAAATCAAAGGCGTTCTAAAGCCTAACGTAAAGAAATAACTGAGTTGAAAGAAGCACAAGAAAAACGATGAAAGCCTTTGATGAAAGACTGCGCATTTGCTGAACGCGCATGCGGCATAAGATAAAAGGCGATTGGCAACGAATGCATTTTACGCATCGTCTCGTGTTGACATCGAACGAAAAGTTGAAACCTAAGATCTACCGGAAAGAAAACCGAGCAAAATGCCATTGATGAGGAGGCTTGAGTATATTAAGGTTTCCGTTAACGTTCAAAGTGAGTACGCAAGAAGTGCCATATACGTTTAATTCGATATTGCGATTAGTTTATTTTTACACCAGGATTCCTTGATGGAAAGTAATTAAGAAATACTCTCCGTCCAAGAGGTGCAGTAAGAGCTGCAAAAACTATTTGATTCGAGCAGAAGAATGCAGCTGGTTATGGATTCGGGTTGTCCGGAAAGAGTAACGAACAAATTGTTTCATATAGAGGTAAATATTATTAGGTGAGGAAGCGAAAAGAATCTAGTATTGGCACTTAGGCTGCAGGTGACAATATCGTAAAAGTTATTTATATTAGGTACTTACAACATAAAATAAACAAGAGATCGACGTAAAAGCTGTTCAGCTCGCCGAGAGCAGGTGAATCGGTCTGTGAACCTACGACGCATCAAGAAGGATCTAGCCAGAGTGGAAGGAAAGGAGAACGACGTTTTTACTGAATGGAAGCTTCTGGAAGCTCCGTAATATCTGCGGTTATAACGGGTCACTGCCTTTTTGGTAGTCATGCCGTTCGCATGCGTACTGCTACCAACGACTTTCGTCAGAGTTTCCTGGACGAGAAACAAGTCATAAGCATTCAGTATTTCATATTCAAATTCAAAAATAATTTATTAAAACACTACACTAACAAGATTATACATCTTAAAGCTAAGTGTAGGAAGTAATTATAAAGAGAACACAAAATTAAATAACTTAACAACAGGGTTCAAGTTCAAAAACTGCGGTTAAATACAATTAGAATACTTAATAATAATCAAAACTTAAATAAAAGATTCCAAATACTCAGTTCAATGTAAATTTCAAATATTCAAAAAGATCTTCTTGAAAATTACGGCCGTTGCTGCTCCTTTTCAGTTCAAAAGGAAGAAGGTTCCACAGCCTAATGGACTGAACGAAAAACTGGCGTTCGCTAGGTTGAGAGGTAAAACGCGGTATATTTAGTGAGAAAGTTCTTCTAGACTAAGAGAATTCTAGTTTGCTATACAAGTAGGATGGCTCTTTAGTTAGAATTAAATTACGTAGAAACATTATTGCACGAAAATTTAGGTACAAAACAAGGGGACCACCCAATACAGCATTAGAGAAAGAAGATACATGATCATATCGTCGTAGTCCAAAAATGTACCGCACAGCGGAATTGAAAGCTACATTCAGCTTACGATCTGACACCGAATCCAATTTAATAAAAACTTCACAACCATATAAAAACAACGGAATCAACAAGGATCTCACAAGTAGAAGACGAGTTACTTGAGGCGTATAAGCAGCAGATAAAGACAGCTTGCGTAGGGACCCATATACCCTACCCACGACACTGCTAACGTGATCTGACCAGCTTAGAGACCTATTAAATATAATTCCAAGATTTTTAACTGAATCACTATAGGGAATTACTACATTATCAAGAATAACACTTGGGAAAGAAGAAATTTCTAAATTAGACTTGTATATTATAATAGCGTTCGATTTTGTGGCATTAAGATTTAAACAATTTTTACCAGCCCATATAGATACATTCCTCAGATCTTCATTCAAACGACAAATAGCGTCCTCCACCAAGCCAAGCGGTCTAGAAATATACAGCTGTATATCATCCGCATAAAGATGATAGTTGCAGTATCGTATAACAGTTGGAAGATCATTAATAAATATTGAGAATAAAAGAGGACCAAGGATAGATCCCTAAGGTACCCCGCTTAAGATAGGAAGATAATCAGATGACTTATCATTGCAGATAAGTACGTTTGCTTGCGTCCCCTCAAATATGACAATATCAAATTGCATGCAGCATTACAAAAGTTAAATAACGAACCAAGTTTCCAGTACAAAAACCTGTGATTAACTTTGTCGAAGGCCTTCGAGAAGTCAAGTAGAACCAGTGCTGTAAAATCATCATTGTCACAGGAAATTCGTATGTCATCACTGATTTTGAGCAAGGCCGTGGTACAACTGTGTGTAGTTCGGAAGCCTGATTGAAAATCTGACAATAGCTTGTTGCTTTCAAGATAGATTATAATCTGCGCATGAAGAACTTTTTCAAAAGCCTTAGAAAGAAATGGTAGGATAGATATCGGACGATATTCCACAGGATTTGTAGACTTCTTATTGATAGGTACTATTTTTGAAATCTTCCATATCTTTGGGAAAGTTGATCTAACTATAATATTATTAAATAGATGTGTAAGACTGGTGAGAATGATTGGAAGCAGCATTTTTATAAACCTTGGATGCAGTTGATCCAATCCAATTGCATTAGATTTTATAGACATCACTGCAGAAGAGACATTAATATCAGGAACTGGATTAAACGAGAAGCCTTCGGAAGGGTCACGACCATCAAACACATTATCAAGATTTGTATATGAACTTGTACCAGAGGATCCCTTGGACGTGAAAACTGTTGACAAGTTACGCCACAGCTTTTTAGTGAGCAGCCGAGGATTAAATTTAGAATTATGATATTGGGTCTAAGCGTGAAGTGTTTCCCTATTTACAGTGTTGCGTAAAGTACAGAAGTTTTCCCACAACTGAGCAATTCGGAACCGCTTCCATCTCCGATATGCTTTATCTCGTTCCGTAATAAGCCGTCTAATCCTTTCGGTAAACCATGGGCATTGCGGGTTAAGAATACGACGGCGTTTTAAAGGGACAAATTTGTCAAAGAGGTAAGACTCCGTAATGTGTTTAATCCGATCGTCAGCTGATGTCATTGACCAAGTCAAGTCCCAGTTCATTTGTTCAGCCTCCGCAAGGAGGTCCTCATAATTGATGCCATTAAAATGGCGATATGTGAAGACTTGCTCAATTTCTGGCTGCAGGACTGCATTGTATATACCAAAGATTAAATCATGTTTAGAGAAACCAGGTAAAGATATCTGATTAGATAACAGCAATTTAACAGGGTCATCAACTATTAGCAAATCATTATACGTACTTAACAAATCAATAAATGACCTGGCAGAGGCACTGAAATCAAGAAAATTGATATTGAAGTCACTCATAATAATTATATTTGGATAATTGTGGCTCAGCTCCGAAAATAATGCTTCAAGAGGACCAGTATCAGTGATATTCGGTGGTTTGTACACAGTACCCAGCAGGTATTTTTCGGAGTTAATATCCAACTCAATAAATAAGTATTCAATTGAGCAGTCATTAGATTGAGCTATAACGCGTGTCCTGAAGTGGAATTAACATACACAGCAACACCTCCACCAACCCGATCGATTCGATCATTACGAAACATCCTATAGTTGTTTAACGTTACCAAATTTGTATTAATGTGGGGCTTTAATCAGGTTTCAGATATACAGATAATATCCATGTATGATCCATTGAAGATGTCACGAAATTCGTCAATTTTAGGATGGATACTTTGAGCATTCAAGTGACAAACCGTAAGACCCTCAGTCTGCTTACACATAATTTTTAATAAAATTCGGGGAAAGTTCACACCATTATACATGGAATCATCATCATTCATATACATATAAAATCGTTGAAAATAGCAAAAGTATAGAGCAGCAACAGCATCAGGCGTAAGCATAATAATATCAATTCACATATTCCTAAAAAGACTAAGTTAACATTCATCTTATAATATTCACAATAGTAAATAGTCAATATCAATAGCTCAAGAAAAAACTGAAAAAATATCAAATAAAAACAAATGCAAATGAAAAATAGTAAACTTAAATCACAATTCGGTAATAGCAGTTCAAGAAAATATTGAAATATGATGAAATAAATACAAGCGCAAATGAGAGATAGCAAGCTAACATCACAAGAAGCATAAATTAAGCAAAGAAATACAACCCAGTATGCAAAACTAAAATTACAGCACTTTGCGATTGCCGTGGACTAGCCAGGAAAAGGTTTTAGGTGTCCTTGGCAAGCACTTCCTTAACGGCTAGAAGAGGTCGCCAGCGTGCAGCTGAAGGATCTAAGCAGGTTCCTCAATTGTTGCGGCTGGTTCAACTAATCACTACATGGCATTGCAAAATCAATCTAGGTGAGATTATTTCATAGTCGTATCACAAATAAAGTAACCTAACATTGCATAAAATCACAAAAATTTCTTTGTCGACAAGTCTTTCAACAAGGGTTCTATATTAATCGACATGGCTTCTCGTAATGCTGACGAAGAGACTGTTGAAAACGTATTGTAAGCAAAACATAAATAACGTGCTTTTCCTACGGCTATCCTTTTAGTCGACATTTCGACATTGACATCGTCAAATGTTTGCGGACATTCCACAGTAGACACCAAAAATTAAAACATGTGCGAATTAAGTAAACACTTCATCGAAGAGCTCGGCTTTTCGAAGTAATCTCGAAGTAGAATTAAAAAAAAAAATCAACTGAACGAGAAATCTAGAGAGATAAATACTAGGGTGTATTAATAAGTACCCGCTTTAGGAATGAAAACGCAAGTTTCTGACAATTTTACTTTTCAGCGATGTCTCCTTTTAGTACTACACAGTTTTCCCAACAGTAGTAGTTTAGTACTACAACGTTTCCCAAGTTTTTTTCCCGCGAGTCAGGTTTGCATGTTGAGGAACATAAAAAGTTGCAGGAAGCCATCGATCGAGAACGGGGTTGCGGCAGTTCGTATCATAATCCTGAAGTTCGACCGCGACGAAGCTGATGCGTTTTCTTTATCCAATAGTGCCGCCTTTCCTTTAAGTTCTTGTTGAATCGGTTCAGTTACTGCAGAACGTTCTACCTAGTTATCGGGCTGTGTTTCCCTAAAAAGTCCATGAGAATTTTTGCCTTCGAATCCCAAAAAAATCGCTGCTTTGACCTTTGCCTTCTTGGAGGCACATTTTCTTGGAAAAATCTAATGTTTTTTACTATTCCTTGGTTTCTGGGAAAGGTTTCACCGTCTGGTTTAAAAGGTTCAAACATTGCTTCAAAATTGGCATCCCTTATTGTTTGCCGTAAATAATCGCGGTATCTTTCGGGCCGACAACTTTCTCATTCCTAACTTGCGGCGTCTGTGAATTCGCACACTTTCGTTAGGCGATTAGCGAGAATTATGTTTATTTATTTATTTATTTATTTATAAAAGAAGATTTGCCAAGGCTGGCTACTACAAATGTCATACATACATATAACAACTTATCCCTAAGATAAAAATAATCAAAGTTAAACGATTATGCGTTGGTAACGGCCGAACAGGTAAGATGACATCCACTCCACAAAGAGCGGCGGAAAACCGAGCAGGCTGAGCTTATGAACGAGAATGCCATGGTCAATCCTATCAAAAGCCTTGCTGAAGTCGGTGAATATGCAGTCGACCTGCATACCCGATTCGATCAGGGGCAAACAGTAATGCACGAATTCGAGCAGATTGGTGGTGGTTGACTTACCCTTCATGAAGCCGAGCTGTTAAGAACCCAAGAAAGGTTTACAATGTAAGCGGAGCACATCACTAGTCAGGGCTTCAAAGGCCTTTGCAATGTGTGACAAGTTGGCGATGGGTCTGTAGTTGGATATGTCTGCCTTGTCTCCCTTCTTGTGAAGAGGCATTATCACAGAATCCTTTCAGAGCTTCGGGAAACGGCCACAGCGAAGGAACAGGTTAAACAGACGACAGAAGACAGGAGTCACCGTTGAGCAGCACCTTTTCAAAAACGAGGCCGGGACACCGTCCGGACCACACGAAAACGTGTCGGGCAGATTCGACAGATAACCGGAGACAGCCGAGTCGTCTAGAACAAGGTCCCTGGATTAAAGCGATGTTAGTCAAGTGGGAGACGTTAGTGGAAGCGATGTCACAGTAAGGGTCACAGCCTCGGGGAGGAAGGGTATCCATCGCTGCGTCGCTTAGCATTGATGAACTTCCAAAACTATTGTTGTGAACCGGTTATCGACGGTTTGCTTAGTAACCTAAAGCCGGGCGTCTTGGGCCTTTCTAATTAAAAACAGATGTCCGACAAGGTTTAACTTCGTTGAACCAATATCTCACGGAGACCATAAGGTTGGTGAAGGGGCATGTAACTTTGCTTTTATTTCTTCACACGTTTTTCCACCCAAAAATTAAAAATCAATTACAAATCGATATTGCTCTTTTTCCACTTTATCAAAAGTACAAAACACGTTGATAACGCTCGGATGGATACGTGCAACGCCAGTGAACTGAATTCTAGAGAAAACCAAGAACCGACAACTTATGAAGAAGAATTTTATGAATAATTCGATCAACAGCCTTACTGAAGTCGGCGACGATACAATCAACTTGTTTAGCAACTTCGATAGAGTAACTTTAGAATTCCAATAAATTGGTGACATGCAGATTGAAGTCACCAAACATCAACAACTCATCAAAAAGCAGAATATTGTTTGAGAGGTCGTCAATAATGCGCGTACATTACAGGAAATAAGAAAGGATATAAACTGCAACAATGTACAGAGTTTTTCAGATCTGACCTGCCAAAATGAGGGGGGTGATAGATCTCACCTAGGCAAAGAAAAAATTTAACGGCAGGGAGGGGGGCAATCTCAACCGTTTGGGAGTTACAGGGTGATTCATAAATTTAAATTTTTCATGGTATGTACATTACTCTTTTATTTTTATCTTTTGATCTACCCAACACAGCGACATCATACAAACGCTAACAACCACCATCCCAATGATCTTTCCAAAATTGTCAACAATAATGACCGAACTGCTTCGATTGCAGGTACAGTCACTTCCAAAAGTAAAAAAATGGTTTGCGATTACCTAAAATTCAGCAGTTTCCCAAATTTTCTCCGAAATTCATGTAATTAGTACACCAGTTTTTTATTTTTATTTGATTTTCCATATTATTATCTTTCCAAAAGGGCACAACATGCCCAGGAAGAGAAAGGGTGTAGAAATTTATAAGTAGAAAACTTATCGGGAAATCTTTGAAATTCTCCACTTTAAAGAAACTAAACTCATATTAACTTAAAAATTCTTTTTATTGAATTCAAAACGTATTACAATTAATTTTAGTAACTTACAAGAGCTGTTCAAAATGTCCACCGCCACTTTGGATGCATGCCAACAATCTTCTTCTAAGTCCCTGTTTAAGGCGTAGTTCAGCCAGCCTCTTCCGTATTTTCGTCGCTCCATTCCGAATTCTGCTAACTAAATCCTTCCTAGTGTTAACAGGGCTTGAATAAACTTCATCTTTCATTGCTCCCCATAAGAAAAAGTCCAATGGGGTAAGGTCTGGAGATCTAGCAGGCCAAGAAATCGGTACACCTCGTCCAATCCAGCGGTTATGAAATTTTTCACTTAGTATTGCCTTCACAATGTTAGCAGTATGCGCTGGTGCTCCATCGTGTTGGTAAAACATTTCCGTTCGATTATGCACAGGGATGTCCTCTATTAGATCTGGCAGTGTATTGTCCAAAATGTCCGCATAAATTTGACTGTTGAGCACTTATGTCAAAATGAATGGTCCTACCAAATGGTTGCCGATGATACCAGCGCAAACATGACAATCTCTGCTGGAATGAGGTCATCTTCGTCCTGTATGGGTTAGTTTGCGACCAGGTATAGAGGTTATAGAAGTTTGTGATCATCCCTGGTGAACTGAGATTCATCCATCTATAGAATTCGGCCCAGAAACATCCGCGTTTCAGAAGCCAATTTCTAAATTCCAGTATTGTCTCGGAAACTCTCTCCAGTAGTCCTTGGACTGGGTGATGGTGATATGGAGTAATCCGTCTCGAGGAATAACCCTCCAAACCTTAGATAAAGACACTCTTAATTGCCTTGCGACTCATCTCATGCTCCTCTCAGAGTCTTGCCTCACGATGGTTATTATTTGCGGATCGATGTCGGCAGAAGTTCCCAGAAGTTTTGCTTAAAATGGCCGGCATTAGCTGTATTTTTGGTCATGTAACTTGAGAATGGTACAAGATTTTTACTCGCATTAAGTTTCCTTTGAAAGAGAACACATTAGTCACTATTTTAAACCCAAAACTAAAATAAAAAGTGAACAGTTTTTTAAGATATTTCCCTTTGAAATATATAAAAAAATTTATTTTTTCGGAAAATTTAAGTTTGAAAATAAATTTGTTCTCAAACTATTAGCAGAGAAAAGAAATTACACAGTCTTAAGCACCATTGTGTTACCTATCAACTGAGATATTATTAACATCTCTAGCGCTAAAACTTTAGAAGTTATTCTTCATTTTTGCACACGCGCTGTGAAACACCCTATATAGATACAATAAAAAAAGCAAAACAAATATAACTACAATTCCATAAAGGAACAATATATCTTATATTGAAATAATACCTATGTTAGAGAGAAAGAGTTATGAAAAAAAATAGCTGACGCGCTATATTTATAACCCGAATAAATAGGACATCTTACAAAGAAAATGAAATCCCACCAAAAACATTCCATGTAAAGTAGGTTGCCCAGACTCACAAGCTCATAACGCTTTCACTGTTAAAAACTTATCAGATTTCATGTATTGTCAAGTCCCTAACTCTACAGGGCTTAACTCTACAAACCCTACATTTTGGTCAAAAAGTATAGCTGGGCCGTTTCGCGGCCGTCGCACAAACGCTCCCATGGACTTATAGAAATAAATTAAGTCACTGGTCTTTAATTTTTTTGTCATGCAGTAGTTCCATGAAACAGCCAAGCCTTTTATTTTTTGACCAAGATGTTAGGTTTGTAAAGTTAGGGACGTGGATCTATATTAGATTTGATAACTTTTTAACAGTGAAAGCGTTTTGAGCTTGTGAGACTTGATAACTTACTTTACATGAAATGTTTTTGGTGGGATTAGACATATCTCAAAAAAGCGATCTTCGAATTGGTGCTTCCAAACACAGTCGTAGTAGGCATTTTAATGATATAATAAGACGTAGATTGCAATCGATAGTAAGTTCATATAAAATAAAAATATTAGAAATATTCCAAACCATTTGTGTTTCATTCACAATTAACGTCCAAAAGCAATTTTCGAAAAACTCTTTACTTGCTGAAAAATTTTGAAATCACTACTAAATGTTTGTGCGTACCAACACGCTCTTAATCGGTTTCTCGAGACAAAGTATAACGTGTAGCACTTATAGTCTATTGTTACTTTTTAAATTACTTTTTTAATACTGTAATTTTGGTTTTTGTAAACAAGCACTATCTAAAACATAACGACAAAAGTTCAAATAAAATTTCGCATTTTCCCAAAACTTTTTGTGATAAAGGTATTTCCACAAAACGGAAGACTTTCGAGGCCGCGAGATCGCTTTAAATATAAATTTACAATTTCTGTAATAATATTTTTATTTCCTCACTGTTACGTAGGCAACATAAATTTTTAATTTTAAAAGAAGTGCAAACTCCAATTTCCCGCCTCCATAAATTTTTCACTTACTTTAGTAACGTTTTCCACATCACAGGAAAATTGGTACGTTTAGTCGTAAAATTTTGCAAAATAAACTGACTGGCTGTTGGGCAAGCATTTAATGCCAAACTCTCAACATTGAATTTTGTAGCCCACAGTTTTATGTCTGGCTATAAAATTTATGTTAGCTCTTACCCTGTGCGCTGATGTGAATGTGTTTAAAAGGGGAAGACTCCGAATGTACACAAACCAGGCGGCAAGGACTAATCCAGGCATAGAGTATGAACACATAAAAGAGGGAGCAGCCTGCAGACAGGGTGGAATATCTCCCCTTGCCGGAACACATAAAATTTTACGAGCAAAAACATTAAGCGGCTCCCATAGCAACCCGGTTGAATACCATACCACATGAGCGCTACAACAGGATTCAAGTCGAGAAGACCAAAAATTTATACCGGGGAATGAGAGAACTGGAAATGTGGAAAATTGGTAGATGAATGGAAACTTCTTCGAAGTGGTTGGTTGAAGATGATTTCGTCTGGTAGATTGCACAGAATCGGGCGAAAACAGAATACGACTGTATCCGGGGCAAAAATGTAATAGTTGCTTCGAAATGTTAGGAAACCATTCTCGTCCTGACGCTATCATCATCAGTAAAGGAACAAATGTTGGAGCTTTCTCGCTATTGGTAATACTTGCCCGATTTATGGGGAAAACGTGCTCCGCCAATAATTTTGGTCGCCAAATAATTTGCTATTCCCAATTCGGAAAACTTAAGAAAGGAAAAAAAATCGTTTTGTTCACTGTAGCAAAACGTTAGTGGTATTTGCATAAAAACAAATAAGACGACAAAAGGGAGAACGTTAAATGCGATGTCCAGGCAGTTAGAACAGCCTTAAATTAGTTTGACGTTCGAGCTTTCTTCATTTAGAATTCCCAACGACAACCCAAGGACAATTTACATAAAATGAGAATTGTCATTAACTTCACTTGCTCATCAAATTAAGAGATTTTTGCCAAAAATCAAAAATTGGACTTATTTGAAATAAAATTCAGTTACTCCAATTTAATTTTAATTTTATAATTTAATTATGTGATGCCGATTAAGTTACCAGTGTGTCACCTATTTCCTTAACGCTTCAATCAATAGATACCGCGGTCTATCTATTGCAGGCATCTTCAGCTAGAACGATGTCTAGAAGGGACAGACGATAGGTTAGGTTAAGTTAAAGTGGCTGCCTAAGGAGGCACACTTAGGCCAAGGAGGCCCATTGTTATGCCACGTTGAGGCTAAAAAAAAAATTGTACAAACCCCATAAAAATACCTAAGAAATAAGAGGGTGAACCTATTACCCCCTGAGCACCGAGCCAGTACCTTGCCTCCATTGGAACCAGTTCACGGGAAGTCAAAATAAATTTGACTGGGCTGGGCGGGGTGTTCAGCCTTTACTCGTCGTCGGGAACCATTTTGAACTCCTGATAAATCGAGCTAGGTTTCTGACATCAGCGGAGCCTAATTCGGTTAACTCTTCAAAGAAGGGGGAGCCCAAAAACCGGTTCCTACGGTTGGCTAGGGCCGGACAGTTACCGAGGAGGTGAAGTATGGTTTCCTCTTCCTCCTGCCAATTAATGTTTGCAATCCTTAGAGACTCCTGTAAGAGTTACAGTTTGCATGTGGCCAGCGGTTTACCCAACTGATGGGTAATGTGCGAATTAGGACGAGTGGTACCGATTCTCGCTAGTTCGTCGGCTCTGCAATTGTTCGGAATATCACTATGTCCAGGCACCCAGATGAGCCGTACGCTATTTCATTTAGTGCAGAGTGACATGTTATAACCGTTTTAGAGGTGTTGTATACTCCCGAGAGGGATTTAATAGCAACCTGACTATCTGTGAAAATACATATGCTGTCTGTCGGTAGCTTTGCATGATTCAGACGATCCGCAGCTACCTTTATAGCCATGATTTCCGCTTGAAACACACTGCAGTAGTCAGGCAAGCGGAATGAGGTATTCAGGTCCAAATGTTCCGAGAAGATACCTCCACCCACTTTGCCTTCTAATTTGGAGCCGTCAGTGTAAAGATGCACTGACCCCCTCCCCCCCATTGGGGAGGACCTTCCTCCCATTCCGATCTTTTGGAAAAGATGGAGCCGAATTTAGTCTTAAAGAAAGGCTTGGGCGAGGTATAGTCGATATTGCTGGCAGTTCTTCTGTCCAAGATTTTGGAGGGACCGAGGTCAGTTTGTTTCCAGGTCTGGATTGAGTTAACCTAATGGCGGTTGAGGATGCGGTTGGTTCAGGGCTTTAGAAGGTGTGGTTCTAAGGGCACCTGTTATCAGGAGTGTTGCCATCCTCTGAACTTTAGGGACAGACGATATTTTGGTAAAAACCTAAAAAGGAAACTCAAATGATACTGAGAATTCCATTTAGTGTTTCAACACGGCGATTCGATTTTAGACAAAAAAGTCCGTCACAACAATGGCTGTCTGTTCTGGAGCATTATCCTGATGACATACCTGTGTTCCTTATCGTTTCGTTGTTATCTACCGAAATATTAACGATTTGTAACCTACTTCCCAAGAACAGATAGGTTTTAAGTTCGACATGCATTTTTCTTTTTATTTTTTTTTATCAAGAATCGACAATAATTGCGTTCATAGCTCAGGTTTCCTTTGGGTGTGGTAGTTCTTTAAAGTTGAGTATTTGCGACGTGGATTGCAATAAATAGTAAAACTGAACGAAGCATGGACCGATTTTGATGATTCTGTTTTTGTTGGGTAGAGGTATATTCCCCGATTGGTACTATGTCGAACAAAGGGAAGGGGATGAGAAGGGGAAGGGGAGGGGAAGGGAAGGGGGAAGGTGAGTAAATGTCTAGATGAACATAGGGTGGTAGGGAGTAGAGGGGGGGGGGGGGGTTTCATTGTATATAGAAATCCCAACGACAGCAATTTAACTCTAACCCTAACGTTTCAGTTGTAACCGAAACCGAAAATTATATTACAAATTTCGGTTTTAACCGAAACCGAAAATGAAATTTTACATTTCGGTTCTAACCGAAACCGAATTGAAGAAAATTAATTACGGTTAAGGTTGTTGCAATTACGGTTTAAAAAACCCAATTTGGTTTCGGTTGACCGTAACCGATTTATAATTTCGGTTGTGGTCCCATTTCGACTCCCTGGATGAAGGAGAAGACTTTCTTTTGAATATTGTGATGGGGGACGAGACGTGGGTCCATCATTACGACCCGGAAGAGAAAAGGTAGACTGCTGAATATCGACATGAGGATATTCCTCAAACGAAAAAATTCAAAACATAACCATCCGCAAAAAAACTTATTTTAACTGTGTTTTGGTATACCAAACGAGTTTATATGACCGATTACCTTGATAGAGGAACAACGGTGAAGTCTTCTAGATACATAGAAACTCTAAAACATCTCCGACGTCGAGTTGTCGAATTGGAGGCAGACTGGCTCCGATAATCTTTCAACACGGCAACGCTCGTTCCCACACGAGCCACCGAAGAGGCTGTGCTTGTGCGAAGAGTCAAGTTAGCGCCGATTTTACACCCTGCCTACTTACTCGATCTCGCAACTTGCGATTTTTTACGTTTTTCCTCTGCTAAAGAGAGATCTCAAGGGTAAACATTTTAATTCGGACGATGAGGTAAAAGTAGCGGTGGCATCATGGATCCGAGGAAAGACTGAATAATTCTTCAGTGACGGACACGGAATGCGAAAACTTGTCACACGTTGGGAGAAATGTGTTGAAATTAACGGAGACTATATTGAGAACTAAATTCGTGATTTTGAAGCTAAAGACTTGTACTATGCACACGGAGACTTTTACTATGGAGACGGAGTTGGATCAATTCGTTGAGCGGCACGACCACCATGCCATGGGTCCCGGGTTGGAGAAATTAAAAAAAAATTATCCACTCCGTCTCTGGGCTGTTGTTCCCTTCCGGCCAAAGCTATGCTAACGCATGAAAGGGTTGTCCCCTAGGCTTTGGCCACATGTATTAAAAAAAACTATAATGGACTTTTCGCCTTATCTTTTTGTATTCTAACAAAAATTGTGGCTTGTGCTGAGAGTTGGAGGAGGGGCGGTGCCTAGCTGCATAATTTTGATTCTGTTGTACAGAATGATTCCTCTTGCTGTATAGAGTTCAGTGGCGCACTAGGGCCGTGGTAAGAATTTCTAAGGTGTGGGTATGAAAGGATGACTGTGGCTAACTTCGTAATATGTTGCCGGTTTTGTATAATTCTGTTTCTATTCTTTAGAATGCACTACCCCTGCAAGTTTTGAAATTGCTTTGCTCATACGAGCAGCATTCTTCGAGTCGTAAAAAGTCACTAAAAAGTGAAAAATAAAATAGTTTCTAAACCAACTTCACAAAAAGCGCTAAAAAGCATAAAATAATTTTTAATTTTATATCTTATACGACATTTTGAAGTCGGTGCAAACTAAGCAAAGAAAGCAACTATGCAACCACAACCGACGATACTATATAAAACCTCCTAAACATTTCAGCTCACGGAATCATAAGGAAAGATTAAATACTTTTGTTGTAGTTGTTTGGTTTGTTTAATTTACACAGACTTCAAAATGTCGTAATAGATATAAAGTTATTTTATGCTTTTTAGCGGTTCAACTTTTTTTAATAACTATTTTGTATGCACATACGTATAAAATGGGATTCTAGTCGCATGAAATTGTCTCAATTAAGTTGAGAATTTAACTACTTTTTGCATGGAAGGGATTCGTTGTCATACGGTTTGATGGGTATCCCTTGTGACTATTTAACTTGTAAAAGGATTACTCCTTCATACATCAATCGCAGACGTGCTTACACAGCATCTTTTAAGCTGCTTATTCCCGAGGACTGGTACACTGCGGTGTTAACAACGTCAATTTGGAATCCGAACTCTATTGTACGTGAATTCATCCCTATATCTGGGCTCCGTGTATCCACTGCAAAAAACTTGTTAACGAGGTATAAGTGTACTAAAGCAACGTAACTGGCGTTCCAAAGCGACTAAGCTTTTTGTTGATTCGACCTTATATACCTCTCTTAAACCTGGCTTTGCGGTAAGATTCTTGGCGTGGAACTTTTTGATTCTGAATTCCAGGTTTTCATTCGTGATCGAACTTTATCTTGTTTGGATGCTCCTTTTGGCGGAGGTGTTCTTGGTGCAGTGCATGTTGTGTTGTCGCCCTCTTCGATTAAGATTCCTGGCGCTGAGTCTCTGGAGCATGTCTGCGGCTCTCTACAGATTCATATTAGAATCATATATATTATGACCGTCTACGACCTTCTGTCTTCGGCTGTGAAATGCCTATAAGAGATGATGTCACCCTGCATTGACCTTTTGCTGCAGGGTGATTTTAATATACCATTCGTTACCTGGGGATATTCCGCCGACGATAATTGTTTGTTGCACCATGTTTCGGTGGCCCCCACATTAAGGTGATTTCTTCGTCCGGAGTCTGGGAATCATGTGTTGTTGGTAATGCTTCGAGTACATATTCGACTTAGTGCCCTCTACGGATCACTGTGGACCGAGAGATTTCTGCCTTCATTGCTTCCTGAGTCTGACTTTCATCTTGCTCTTCATGTGGTCTCCTGCTTTGAACTTTGTTTGAATCTTTGATACTTTTTGTTACGACTATAAAAGGGCTGATTACTCTCTAATGAAACAAATTCTGGTAGATTTCCCCTGGGACTACCGTTTTCGAGAACGTGATATCGATTGTCTCTGGGTCAGGTTGATAGTCGGTGCATTGGACGCCCTATGGCCCAAAAGGGCTTAAACTTGTGGGGCATAGGGCATCTATTACACCGACTCTGCACCTGATCCGGTTCTGCGCCAGCGCTTTTAACTGGTGCCACGATTCGTTGATCTCGGCACCTTTCTCCTCCACGTTATGTCGCTCAATTCGGCGTCTTCCTTGGGTTCCGCACGGGTTCCAATCTAGAACCTGTTGAGCGTTATTTTTTAGCTCTTTTCTTATTGTAAGGCTTATCCATTGCCACTTTCACCTGCAAATACTGCTTGCTATCATGTCTTGGCCTGTACGTCCGTTTAGGTCTTCGTTGGTAATGACCACCGGTTAATGGATAAAAATCTGTGGCACTCAAAGGGTAAGGATGCGCCGGAGACACCGGTTTACAAAGGCTTGTAGCTTAGATGTTATTTGACAGGTAACTTTCCATATTGAACAGCAGTAAAACAGAACACATTTTACGTTCAATTCAAAGATCCGTAGATTATCTTTTTTATTTCGATCTGCATGGCCGTTACACTTCTCAGTACGCGTTTCACTAGTTCCCGTAACCCCTTGTGGGATATGGGGCGAGAGGAGCAATTCACTCGATTCGAGACAACTATTGCAAGTGGGCCTACGTTTTCAAGTAGATTCCGAACCACTGACATGTTCTCTGCAATCCCCATGGTCTTTTTATCGTAATCTGTCGTCAGCAGAAAACAACCTTGGTAGGCCGACAAGTTAAAACTTACTCCAAATTTTATATGTTTCCCTATTGTAATCATCTTACTGAGGTTTGGCGATCCATTCTTAATACCAAAAAATTCGGGAGTTTCGTGAATCATAAGCGTAGTGATGGCTACTACTCTTTTATGTGTTTCGGTGACCAGAGTACCTACGATCCTTTGACTGCTGCTAACTTCTTTGCCAGTTTCTTAGGAGTTGCCTTCTCGTCAAACAATTGATATTAGCTTTTAATTTGTAGACGAACTGTTCTCCGACTTCCTTATCGTTTAAGAATTTGTTATTTGACAAAGCTTTGACTATGATGCATATTATGAAATTGTCCGATAGTTTTTTGCCCGGTCCTGTGTTCTAAAGAATTGTGCCCAGTCTCTTGCTCCTGTCCTCGCTTATTTATATAACTCGTCCATAAAATACCGCATTTTTCCTAAATTTTTGAAACCTTCTACGACCTATTGCTAATTTGTCTGCCATTGAAACTCTTTGGAGCAATGGTATGTGATATCCTTAGCTTTCATTTTAAGCAGCTCTTGGGGTGCCTCCAGCATGGTTTCAATCAAAGGCATATCAACGACTACTAACCTTGTGAAGTTCTCAAGCTATTGTATTTCTGCCATCGAGGCTTGCGATCAGGTTGATTGTGTTTATACCGATTTTAGTAAGGCCTTTGATCGCATTTTTCATAAGTTGCTTATTTTCAAACTAACTATGTGGGTTTCCATCTCTTTTCGTCCAATGGATTTCTTCCTATCTCTGACCGATCTGAGTGGTCATCCCATGCTTCGGGGTTCTTTCCTATGAAATATCGGTCACTCTTGGTGTGCCCCAGGGCAGTCATTTGGATACGCCACAATTTAAAATTTGTCTAAATGACATGGGTTCCATCTTAGCGAACTCGAACATTTCATACCATTTTATACCATGTTTTGCGCTGAACTCTGATCTTCAGTCTTTAAAGCGATCCAATTATGTGCACTCGATTACTTATAAGTGGCATTACCACATCAATTGATTTAAACGGGTATACGAAATCAATAATACTGAAGTCTTCAACACTACAAAGCCGCAATTGCTCACAATGGACAACAAGCGAATGGGCCTTTTTAAACCGAGGCCGTGGGAATTTTTGCGTTGAGCGTTGATAAAATATCGATTTATTATTATCACGGCAATGAACTTTTCCGGGCGAATCGGCTTCCAAGAAGGCATCATTGGCTGCGAAATTCATGTGCAACATTTGTTGGGATTCGAAAGAAATACTTCTCATGAACTTTTTTGAGAAAGGGAACATGATCATGAGGCAATATTACAGTAAATTATTGAACAGATTCGACGAGAAATTGAAGGAGACACGGTCTCATTCGACCAAGAAAAATGTGCTGTTTCACCACGACAACGCACCAACTCAATAAATTGGAATCGCCGAAGCCAAATTTCATGAATTGAAATGCGAACCTTGCCGCACCCACCGTACTCGTCACCGGGCACTCTACGACTTCTTCTGTTCACTAACATGGGAACGTAGCTTGTTTTTATTGTCCAGACTGCATTTTATACTATATTATGAAAAATTTGAGAAATAGTATTTTTGGAGAGCTTAAGACGTTGAAAAAAGAGTGAAGTCCAAAAAGGATATTAAGCTAAAAAAAAAGACGGATACCTATTGATTCACTTTCGTAAATGATTTCAAAACACCTCGCTAAACAATCTCTGCACCTGTGCTTCGGTTTTCGGATTTAAATGAATGACTACATCATTCTGTAGTTTTTGACTTCATTTACCTTCTCGACACTCGAGGTCTCATCTCTGGAGGTTCCTGAGGTTTAATGTCAGAAGAGTGTTTTACTCCTCCAGAATCGGGGTATAATTGACCTGATCCTATTCCGATCAATCTTGTTCAGAATGAATTAAGCATTCTGGTACCGCCTTTTACGCGAACCCTCAATGGAGCGCTTCCTGTTTGCAGCTTTGGCTTGGTGACCACCTTGGCTGGCTGACTTAACTTTGTTTCATTGAACGGCATAGGTGTTACCATGTACATATGTAGATTTCAAGAGCAACAGATTGAAGATTGGCTGATAGCACTATAACCGATAAATCTAAGCACAGCATAGTTTAGACTAATAAATTTTTCCCAACATTCTTGCTGCTCACTATGTTCTGCCAAGGAAAAATGTCAAAACTCCAATTACTTCCAGGTGAACGCCATCCTCTTGCCAAAATGCAAGAATTTAGCACTGCTGCCGCCAACACATTTCTGAATCAACTTTTAATTTGCTACCCAAATGGAGAGACGTTCTATTTTCAGCATCGCCCTATGTGTCCTATAACTCCTGGGGCTAGACATAGCAGCAAAACTGTTGTACAGAAATTGTATATCTGTCAGCCAAAAGGATTAAAGCGCGGGAATTGTGTTCGCCAGCACACGAAGAGATACCGCCAACGGCCTTTGTGTTCATTTTATTCTGGAGATCCTTTCGCTTTAATGCATACAATACGTTTCCTGAACAAGTGCATTTCGCTCCGATGGTGTGAAATTCCTTTTGGATTGTATGATGTTGTTGAAAGGTGTCGCAACTTTCATGTTCTGAAGAAGAAAATTTGCACTTTTTCCTTTGATATCACCGAGTGCATGGAGAGATGGAGCACCTTTGATATTGGCACTACATGTATTAAGTGCAGGCGACAAGTGCAGACGGAAGAATTCAAGCCAAAGCAAAGGCGTTGCCTCTTTGTCTGGTGCTAAAATTGTCACTGTAATTTGATCAATTTGATGCTGTTGCGCCACTGGCAGTATAGTAAGTTACGAAAAAGGAACAAGCATTTTGATGATAGGACTTTTAGCTCTTTTGACGCCCTGTGAGAGGCTCGCTCTTGAAGTAATTTCACCATTTGACTATTTAACACTTCTTTTTTCATAAAGTTGTGGCAATCCGCGTTTCCTGTAGTTAATCTGCTTTTACAGTGAAGTGGTATAGTTCTAATTAACGACGTGTAGTGGCTTCTGTTCCTGTAATTGCTCTCTTTTTGCACTCAAAAACCCCGCACAATTTAACAAATGGTGATGCGATGCTTATTTACGTTTGATGCTGTACGAGTTAGTGCAAGACTTCTAACTTAAGGTACTTAGTGTTAAATTGACTTTGAAAGTGCCCTCGAGAGATTCATTTCAATTAGAAATGGAATAATGGAAGATTAACTTTTAGATACAAAAGACTTTAATTTGTGGTAGTAATTCCCTCGATGTTTACTTAGCTTCAATACATTTTAATTATAACTTGAACACAATGTGGTACAGACAAAAGTAGTTATCGTTAAGCCAGGATACTAAGCCACGGCTTAAACATTATTTAACTATCCCATGCGGGTCATCAAGTTTTGGTAAGGCACTGGCCAAGCAGATTAACATGAGCACCAAGGTATATTTCGGATACATGAGTTTTGGTCACCTTGCATTAAAGTTCACTGAACCTGAAAAACCTGAATTCCGCTGTAAGAAGGCAGGACCGCGTGTTGCCCGATCGTCCAACCCGGCGTCTTTCAGACTCCGTAAGGTTTTCAGGCCTACTGTGCGATCTTGTCCGACTCTTTTCTTAGTATGTTGTTTATGAGCCTCAGCCAATGGATATTAAGGAAGTACTCGTACCAGAGACAGGTTGACAAAGGCTTGTAACTGAAATGTTATTTGACAGTGAGCTATCATGAATGCTGAACAGCCATAAAAGAGTACGTTTTACGTTCGATTTAAAAATCCGGTATTTGGTCCTTCCAAAGATGTTGTTAATGCGCGAAGGTGTTAAATGTAAGTCATGCCTTGTTGATGCGAGTTACTACGCCTCCGAGATTTCAAAATGACCAGCTGTTTTTTTTGTGCAGCAGAGGTGAAAATCTTCCAGAAAACACCGATTAGCTCATACCCTCCGGTAGTGTGAGATTCCTCCTCACTAAAGACACCTCTCCAGGGATTTTCCGCATAGTATAGAACCACATCAAATCGGCTTCTTATTCTTCCCCTTAACGTCTCCCGAAGCGGGGGCCAGCTGAGTTCCTCCTACTGTCGCCCTTACCTCGTTCCCGATTGATCAAGTCATTAGGTACATGCAAACCAGCATGCATATCAAGTGGACAAATCAACCATAACAACACTACATAGTCTAGTTGGAGAACTAGAAGACCCTGTTATTGGTAAAAATATTGCTCACTGAGCGTTTCTTGATATTGAAAATGCAATTGACAACACGTCCTTCATATCCATTGAATGAGCGGCTATCGATAGAGGAACCCAACTGCCAACGCTCCGATGGATTGGGACAATGCTTAGTAACCGGAACATCACGGCCAGGTCGGGGATAAACTGGTAACAGTAAGGGTCGCCAGTGGATGTCCTCAGGGAGGAGTCCTTTCTCCTCTTCTGTGAACACTTGTTATTATCTCCTGTTAAAACTGACTAGCTACTAACGCATCAAAGGGTTGTCCCCTAGTCTTTGGTCACATCGGATTAAAAATTAAAATATGGTACAGTCCTGGTATCTTAGGGAACGACTCAAAGTCAACTATAGCAAAACAAGCATTGTACCCTTTATAAGAAGGAAGCTGAGGTTCGAAGCTCCCATTCGTGAAGGAACACGGATAGAATTCTCAAGTGAGGTGAAATATAAAGGTATGCTTCTAGATCAAAGACCCACATGGAATCCTTATCTAAAAAGAGTTACGAGAAAGACTATGACTGCACTGCTGTAGTAGACTCTTCGGTAAAACCTGTGGCCTAATGCCTAAAATGGCCCTTTGGGCATATCAAGCGATCACAAAACCGACCCGTAGTCACTTATGCGGCTTTAATATGGTGGTTAAAAGCAGAACAAAAGACAGCGCAGTCTGCATTACCAAAACTACAGTGGACAGTTTGTCCCAATGCAGCTATGGAGGCTCTACTGGACTTTCTTACCTAACATCTATACCTAAAAATGAAATTTCTCTTGGCATCTGAGATTGTGTTGATTACAGGATCATTCATGAATTCTTTCATGAATGATCCTGTAATCAACTCAAGCTCAGATGCCATGCCGAAAGGCACAATTTTGATACACCATTCAAGTTGATCCTTGAAAGCAAAGAATATTGGCTTAACAACAGCCACATTTTTAAAAAGGTCTCCACTGGAATCTCTAGTTTGGTACACGGATGGTTCCAAGATAGGTGACAGAACGGGCATCATCTACGGACTAAGGCTGTATAAGTCACTCGAATCTGCACCAACCAGTTTTTAAGCAGAGATACGCGTCATTAAACTCTGCGCACGTGAGATTACTCAAAGAGGAATACGCACTGCTAAAATTTATATAATGTCAGACAGTCAAGCGGCACTCAGGGCTTGCGGTCTAATACATTTGAGTCTAGAATTGTCTGGGACTGTCTCAATGCACTCAAAAAACTAGAGCACGAGGGCATTGAAAGCAATGAAATGGCAGATCGCCTGGCGAAAAAAAGGCGCGGGTTTCGTGGCTACTATAAAAGCCAGTTGACAATGCGTATCAGGTCATGGTAGGACAAATGTAAGCACTCACATTGAACACATACTCTGGAGTTAAGACAAGCAACACGTCTTTTAACTGGTCATTGCCCCCCCCCCCCCCCCGTATTGCTACCACCTAAAAACGATGGGGCTAAGTGAGGAAGACATGTATAGCTTCTGTTTGGAAGAGGTGGTGATAGCGGATCGCATCCGCTGTCATTGCGAAGCAATCGGTCGTATCACACCGAGCAGACGGAATCTTCTGCTTGCTAGTGCAGAGTGTTAGCGCACCAAGGGCGCTGTCATCGCATATACTTTAGAAATGCGGAGCTTCTTTAAATAACAACCGAACTTACCATAACCAGGGCTGTTAGCCATCGCAGAGTTACCCTATCCAAATAAAGGATTTCCCTTTTGGTAGCATAATTAGATATTTTCAAAGGTAGGTTGGTCTCTCTACCGGAATCCATGTTGCACCACTCTTTTCAGTGTTCCTTATTGGCACATGCTTTAATCAGATCCATCACCTCTCCTCTCCCAAGGACAGACGAGTGTTAACTCATTCTCAGAGACACTGATCTTCAAGCACTGTGAGGATTTTCTTCCTAATCACACGGCTTTCTATCAGGAAGTATAATGAGATGTACTTTCCCATCGCCATAAGCTATGTTAGTCATCAATCCGGATCAATGCGTATATATTATGGTGACATCGTGCAAGTCCGATGGAGTGATCCTTCGGAGATAAGCGTTTGAAGTATCTTTTGATTATCCTTACTTTCTTTATCCCTTCTATGGGCATTACAAGATCCTTTACTCCATGTTTTATGACGTTTAAAATTCCGAGGACAATACTAGACTTGTGGCAGTTTTCATCACGGTCTAATCGAAGCGCTGTTGTTGCTGTAGTACTTCTAACGCAGGTGAGAGTGTGACACCTGTGGATCTTGCTCAGCGGTCTTAGGGCAGTCTTTCAGCCACCGAACTACCGAGGCATATGAGATGATATATCTTACCATTATAGTGTAAATATAGTATGCTGACTTTGGTGAAATACCCCACTTTTTCCACATATTCTACCAGCAGTGTAGTGCCTAAATTCTAGAGCTTTCCTTTTTTGGAAATATTATTAAATCTGCGTTGTACGTATTTATAGGCAGGTCCTGTTCTACATACTACTGCTCCACCACGCGGAGAGCACTCTTCATGGTATCCGCTATTGCGTTCCTGAACTTTTCTCTTGCTATAATTGCTATGGCGTCAGCATAACCAACGTTGTATATAGTGATCACGTCCAACCTGTTTAGGAGGGAGTCTCCTGCGAGATTTCACAGAGTAGGGGGATAGTACTCTTCCCTGCGGGAAGCCTCTGTTGCCCGTGCCCCTTATTTTTGAGTCTTCTATTTGAATATTTACTACCTTTTGTTTTAACATAATGTCGATCCATCGTTATAAGTGAATCAACTCTACGTGCCATTAGTGCAGCTTTCAGACTTTCAAAGCTTATTTTCAGAGTCACGGTCACTGCGATTCCTCCAGTTCAAAGCTTCTCTTCTACCAACCGGACCACATGGTGCAGACTGGTTCGGACTGGTTCGTTGTGAGCGGATAAAATTTGATGTGGTTAACAACAATCCTTTTCGATGACTTTAGTAGAAAGGAGACTTCACCCCAGTTCTTTTTTTTATAGAACAAACATTGCTTTCACTGCAATAGTGAACTCTGTTACGTAGTAGAGTGGTGAATTAACGAAAGTTAAATGGATCCAATACAATTACAGTAAATGTACATCACTGGGCCAGAATTAATAAACTAAGACTGGGTGACTTCTCACAAATCTTCGGCAATCCGCAGACGATTGCACGAGCTTCCGTCATATTTACCCGATGATAAGATGAGCTTAAGTCACGGAAAGAAATGGAGGATGCCTTAATTAATAAAAACCTCTTCCTTAAGGCTCTTAAATTTGTTCCTTTTGTACTCATTTCTAGCTCCCAATATTTTCCTTTCCTAAGTTCAAGGTGAGAATTTTACAGAACTTCAAGAAGTCCTCATTGCTCTTCAAGTCCACAGTAATAATAATTATTTACTATCAGATCGTTGTCATGTGTATTCAACACTTGACTCTGTCCTGTGGAGACCTTTTCCCATTTCTTGCACTTTCAATGATGAATCTGTTTACGAGAAGTGATGAACACGACACGTGCTCTTCATTTGATCTGCAAGTGTATGCAGGATGTGGTTCTGACGTAAAATCAAACATTCGCTTTAATGTCTTCAACAGCTAGGCATTAATTTAGCGTTTGAAGCTGTTTTGGCCCTCCCAATCCCGAAATTGTTTGGAAACGTGTAAAATGCAAACTCAATCAGGTCTTACTTTAAATTTTCGTGGAATCGACTTGTATTCAACATAGTCTTGTTTGCTTAAGGTGTATGACTCGCATTATCCCGATGCACTCTTTCCATAAAACGCATGGAGTGTAAACATAAACAAGACAACCCTCCAAATAACTCGTCAAAATCCATTGAAGTTACCGACTTTTGGCATATCTTTGTCGATGATGTTTACTTTTGGATTTGTGACTAAAGACAACACACGAGAACTGATCCAAGTAAAACTGATTTTGATTAGATAACGTCGCTTAATGTCGATGTATTCCAGACTTCGATTTATCGACGTACAGATTCGTTTACTCGCAATGACGGATGAAGTGTTAACGTTGTCGACTATTTCTGGACTCGGAAGGCATTGCTGTGTTCGAGAAGTCCTCAACTAGAACTCGAGCTGAGAATTAAAAGTAAATTACCAGCTAATCTGTTCGAATCTTTATCTTTGGTATTTGTACAGCGTTAAGTGCTTTTTATGTTTTCATTACGGAGAGTTTATGTATTTTGAGGTTTTTACTGCAAGATAAACTTTTATTTGGCTTTTCGTACCCTTCGAATTGCAATGGTATCGATGAAAAGACTTGTAGGATTATCTAGAAGTAAAACCGCGACGTCAAACAGACAAGTTTTTTAATGAAGATTGGAAAGAGTTTTCAAGAGATAATGAACGCATTTATAGAGATCGGAAATAAACTGATTTGACTTTTGCACTCAACATAGGAGTTTATATGGTAATAAAATGTGGCAGACATAGTCAGGCGATGATAATTAGAATTGACCATAATTAAAGGACGCGACAAAGTCACGATCATTGAGAGTAGTGATAATTGGAAATGTTGAATATTTTATATACTTGTATTAGTTGTTTCGAGCGAATCCCCCACCATTTTCTTTCTTAGGCACCGTTTCGGTTCTTTTTCGAGGATTATTTCAGCTGATTTCCTCTGATTCCCTTTGTTAATTGAAGTACTTGTTTGATTGTGACTCTTCTCATGTTCTTCTAATTCGAATGACCTCTAATTTACGTTCGTCTTGCCATTGCCGCACACAATGTACTCTACTGAAATATTTTCTTATCTTATTTTCATGTTGTCAATCTACAAGGAAAAAAAATTCCAGGAAAAATTACGGTTTCACTTATAAGTAACACATTCTGGCAAAATTTAAATAGCCACACTATAAAATTTACAATCCTTCCAGTAATTTTTAATGTGTTCATAGGATATTTTTACGGAACAGCACCATACAATTTTTGTGACTAGTAAAATTTACTGTGTAATTTAGGTAAAATTTACCGCCTAATATAAAAATCTTTCCGGAATTATTGGCTTTACGGTTCTCCGACGTAATTCTCTGATACTCGGGGCTCATCACTCAGGAAATTTTACTGCTCCGTATAAATTAAGGTATTGGACAAGTATTGTAACACAGTTACAGTTGAGTACTTTTTACCGGAATTTTATCAAATCGGCACTTTGTGTTTCTTTATGATACATTTATTGATTAAATCTGTCACCATACTTATGTCAACTCCCAAATATGTAACCTCCCCAGAGGTCTAGATCCCTAGACGTCTTCCCCCCATTTTTTTTTCCATTTGCACTGAGGCGCTGTTCAACATACCAACTTTCCGCTACTTGGAGAGATTTCCTCATGGTATTAACAGTTGCGTACGTGAACTTGCCCTTTACAATTTGTGCTGTCTTCTCTCTTTCTAGTTCCCGTAATCCTTTGTGGAGCGTGGGACGGGAGAAGAACTTCACCCGATTTGATACAACGATTGCAAAGGAACCTACAAGGGCGTTTTCTCTACAGCTCCCATGGCGTTTTTATCGTAATCTGTTGTCAGCAGATAACAGCGAATGGTCTCCGTCGGTGGGATCCGAACCTGGGACCTCCGCATTGTGCAGGCCCCTTACGTCATCACTTAATCCACCGACGACATACTGTACTATCAGCATATCCGATAACGCTTATTCTGATTTCATCCTTGTCAGAAGTGATGTGCTATAAAAGTTGGGAAATATTCCATTAACCCACGGCTCAACTAATTCTTATACATCGCCCTTTTTACCCCTGCTTCTGTCCACTTGATTTGATCTGAAATGTATGAAGCTTCCTGAAAAATATCCTTCCATCAGAGGCTGGCACAATTTCTTCATAGTTAATATCATCTTTCCCGTCTTTTCACAGACTAGTCCTTCGAGGCCATTTTATGGAGTCTGCTAAATTGCGGGATGATTCTCATGTCCGAGGAGAATTTCTGCTACCACTCTCTTTTACATCGTCGAAGAGTCTTCTTCAGCTTTTTCTTCTTACTCTTGCAGGTTCGCTATGCCTAAGTATTGTCAGTCAGTGTAAGTATTGGCAGTCAGGAGCTTCTCGGTAGACAGGTTGTAGCACATCCCTTAATTGAGCTGCACGAATGTGTTTATATTGAGCCATTCAAATTCAAAGACAAAATGTCTTATTTCTCGTGGCATGGTTTTAGAACCTTCTAACCATATTCTTCCTGTTCACTTGTTGCTCCCTCCATCATGCAACATGATCCTATTCGTTTATCTTCGTTCACAGCTCTCATTATTACTTTTACTTGCATCTTCGCCTTTCGTAGGTTTTCGGTGTTGTGCTTATCTTCCTCTCCACACCTCCGTGTATACGTGTTCGGAGAACACCTTACGGGGTTTTTCCTCACTCCACATTAAACTGGATGGTCTTGTGATTCGACGTAGTTAACCGATCCGTAACCCCTCAGTTTGACAGTCTTGTCTCTGTCCTACCATTGCACAAAGTAACATCGATAACTTCGGTTTCTTTCCAGGTTGTTCCCAACTCCAAGAAAGCCTCGCCTCTGTAGATTTAACTTGTATTACGTTTAGCTTACGTCAAATCCTGTGATAAAACATGTTTTCTCTGTCACAATAGTGCCTAGGGGTAGCATTTTGGAACTTATATAGCAGGTAAGCCGAGGTGGTTATAAAAGCACCTTCTGCCACACCAACGTGAAGCCTTACATCCTTCAATCGCTGGTATTTAATGAGAGATATCCTTACGCTTTTTCCCTTCACTCCGGTCAGCATGCTTACCTATTCGGCGATCTACACTAACATCACTTCACGATCTGGTGAATAGATAGGACGGAGCTATCTTCAATAAAGAAGTAGCGACTTACCTTGATATTAGGAAGCTTTTTCTAAGATATCCTTTGAAATCTAAGTGCGGCCTTCTGTTGAGTGATAGACACGAGTCTTCTGTAAAAGAAAATCCGAGCCACCAGGTGTTATCTTCAGGGAGGGGTTTTATTTCGACTCCTGTAGTGCCTTGTGATTAACGAACTCCCGGCCGAACCGCATAAAACTGTACACATACCCTTCAGCAGGAGAATTCCAAATTTTGCAAGATTCTGCACCTAGATACCATAGCTAAGAAGGCGAGGAAATCCATCCTAACTTATCACGGAGCTTGTCGTGCTACCAAGTTTTTGAAGCCCAAGACTGTGCACTATATTTACGCAATCATGAGATCTTGGTGGCACAAAGTTAAGCTTAATGCTGTCAGAGTCGAGTTGAACAGCATACAACCAAGCCTGCCTAAGTATTACTGAGGAAACGGGTACCCCACCGACTGTAGTATTTGAGAACTTGCTAAATCTCTTCACATTAAGATACACTCTTCACCTTCTATCTATTAGAACTGTGAGAACTAAGAAAGGTCCATTCGACTATAAGAGAAATATTGGATAGGGTGCGTAAGCTGAAAGGCCTAAGCTTCAACGCCATGCCGGTCAAACTTTTAACTTTCAACCACACACCATAATGATTGAGAAAGTGAAGCCAGAAAGAACTTGTCGGACAGATGGATCAAAGACAATTTATTCGTAGCTTCTTGCTATTCTCAGACCAATTTTGAATCGTTTATAGGGGAGCCAATTTCTTTAATTGTTGCGTAAGTTCTTTTAGTTCAGTTCTATCACTAAATAAAGGTAAGGAGCTGATCGATCACTGATTACCGCCCACTGCCAACTAAGGAAGCACT
Source organism: Leptarthrus brevirostris (assembly GCA_964036015.1). Lineage (NCBI taxonomy): Eukaryota > Metazoa > Arthropoda > Insecta > Diptera > Asilidae > Leptarthrus > Leptarthrus brevirostris. The sequence continues at coordinate 135,381,532 of OZ038372.1, read as the reverse complement.
TGGCAAAAATCAAACAACTGACGCCACCTGTAATTTGCTTGAAGGAGGTCGAAACTCCTCTTCAGATCATATGAGAATGCCCGGCCATAGCCCGCCGAGAAGCCTTTACTGGATCCACGAGAGTTAGGGAACATTTCGCTTTAGAAGTTGTTGTACTTCTTGTTGTTGTACCTACCTGACCTATCTCTCTGATTCCCGTAATTCCTTGTTGGGCAGGGACGGGTGAATAAATTCGTCTATTCGAGACTAAGATAACAGATGGACCTACAGTTTAGGTAAATTTCGAACTACCGACATTACTCTGCAACCAACAATGGCCTTTTATCGTAATCTTTTGTCAGCAGAAAAAAGCCATGGGTCGCCGCCGCCGCTGGTGTGCCTTTCATCTGGAATCCCCGGCCAACACATTATCACTTACTTCACCGAAAATGTATATAAATAAGGTCCTTTGACTTCAGATTTGTCGACCGGGGATTTGTTAAGCGGGTAGACGTCTTAAACTAATATTTATAATTATCATATATAACACAGTACTAGAAATATTATCAAAAACTAGCAATTGTTTTTTATTTATTTATTAAAATTTCATCAACTACAGATGATAAAAAACAAAATAAAATTTAAAAAATTTAAAAGTAAATTAAAACGTAAAACTTAAACAAAGCAATTAGCCGAGACTAAACCCAAGTCGAGAAGAGACAATTTGTTGATCAGAATTCCGTGTTCAATCCTATCGAAGGCCTTACTGAAATCCGTAAACATACAATCCACCTGTCTACCTGACTCAATGGTCGGTAACTAAAGAAGGTTGGTGGTCGTCAATTCACCTTTAAAAACTTATAAACTAACTGCAGTTGAAGCGAAGTATATTGCTAACAACGGCCTCCAAAACCTTCGCGACATGGCACAGGTAAGCAATCGGACGATAATTAGAAATATCAGACTTATTGCCTTTCTGGTGTGATAATTGTATTATCGCAGAAGAGGCGATTGGAATTTCTTCAAGAAGGAAGCAGTAATGCCATCTGGTCTACCAGAGTAGCCGTCCGAAAGAATCTCTGTAAGAAGTGCCTACGATCATCTCGCAATGTATTTCTATTTCCCACATGTTGTTAATACGGGGGTTAATCAATTATTTTCGTACCGATAATGAGATGATCAAAGAGGGGCTTGGCGGCTGAGGAAGCAGTCGAAAATGAAGATCACCAACGTTGATCAAGAACCAGCGTGACAGAGGAAGATTTTGGAAAGGTTTAGGCGACCGTATTTTTCGACTTTCCTACTTCCTTACTTGATTTTCTCCACGAACGTCGAACTGTAAATTCCGCGTACTATTGCCAACTTTTAGATGATACAAAAACGGCATATCGTCAGAAAAGACGCGGCTTTCCTAAAAGAGACGCTATCCTGCTGCAAGACAATGCCCGGCCCATACTGCTGCCTTAACTACGGAAAAAAGTTAAACATTGTCGTGGACTACACTGGAACGCCCTTCCTACAGTCCGGACTTATCTCTCTGTGACTACCATCTGTTTAGACCGTAGAAAGAAGCTCTTGGAGGACAACGTTTTGATGACCATGTTGCAGTTGAAGATTTCGTGCGCAATTGGCTTATGGCGCAACCATCTTCGTTTTACAAAAAGGAGATAAAAAAATGACCCATCCGCTGGGAAAAATGTGTCACGAAATCAGCAGATTACGTAGACAAATAATTGTAAGCCTTTGTATTTTTATCATGTCCCGATAAAGTTTTAAAAAATAATTCCGGTTTATATTTTACTCACCCTCCTATATGTATTATAGCAGCGAACAGCTTCCGAGCTTCCGAGTTTATGAAATATTTTAAAAGCTCTAATAACCGTCCTACCACAAGGCTTTAAGGCACTAGCCTTAGAAATCGGAACACATTGAATAAACCATATTATTTAAAGACGCAGCTGTAAAACCTATGATTATTTTTCAGTTCAATTAGGTGTGGATTACAATTACTTAAATAATCACAATCAAAAATTTTACTAAGGATTACAAATAATCAAAAAATAATGAAATTCCTGAATAGATTACTTGAATTTATTTTGATTACTTAAAAGTAATCAAAAAGAATTTAGATTACTTCAAAATTGTTATTTTTAGCAGCCGGTTTAGCAAGGAAGGACCTTTACTTGTATTATCACAGTTTTCAAATAATTATTTTAACATAAATATTTATTTTGTCAAAAAATCAACCCAATGACGACTTTGAAGTATGTTAAAAAAAATATACTGGCATGTCAAGCTGAATAAATAAATTGTCTTTACATACATTATTTTAGAAACTACAATATATTAACTGGTTATTGTAATCGTATTTGCAATTTTTGATTAAGATTATTTGTGTAATCGTAATCAAAAAGTAATCTTAATCTAAATTTTACAGCTCTGTACTTTCAAGTTCATCAGATGGCATAATAATAATTCAAATCGGAACTATTCGTCCAGCCAATCTATCATTTAAATCTTTTAAAACACTAATGGCATCCAGCAAAAAATTTAAATCGTAAAAATAGTCCTGAAAAAATTGGTTTTGAACCGTTCGCTTCCAGAACTGTCCATACTGTCGGATATGGACTCACTTAAAAAATAAATGTCCAAAGAATTTTTTGTCTATATTGACAGCAATATAGCAGAGATTATAGTACACAAAATGGACTATATATGACAAGAGTGGCAATTTCAATGTACCCCTAGATGCACACCTCGTTCCAACGATAAAAATCATAAAATTTATGATAGGCATTGGGACTCAAGTACCTACCTCTGTTCCATATGTGCCTATCCTGGAGTGGCTAAGGGTACGTTCAAACAGGACTCGAGAATGGCACTTGTGCACAAACACTAGTACAGATACACTACACGTTCCTACTACACTAATAACTTATGTATGAATTCATTGACTTTTGAAGTGGATATGAATACTATTAGCATGCACGACACACGTATGATTAGGAAGTCGTCGACTATTTGTTTGAATTGCCACGTTCGTAGAGTGTTTGCATGTTGTCCTACCATAAATCGGATGAATATTCAAGTTTATCTTCATTTTGTATGTTCAATATAGAGCTGTTGGAATTTTGATGACCATCAGGGATCCGGGGATTGTTTGGTTTCGTACCCAATATGCCATGAGAATTTCTAGAATTTTAAATTATTTTTTTGTTTTGTCTGCACGACAAGATAGAAGTATTTATTAAACATGAAAATACATTATATGAAGTCGCTAACTAAACTTTCTATTCTTTTCAGGGCTGGCAGCAGTTAACGTCCAGGTGGTTTCGTATCAAAAGGACCAACTAGTCTTAAAATGTATTGTCGAAGGTTCTGGTGATTTTAAAATCGAATGGTTCCGAAACAGTGAAAAGCTGGAAAACATCCATAATATCCACTTCGCCGACAATAAACTTATAGTTCGAAATCCTTCAACGTACGACAACGGTATATATCGCTGTATAGCTTCGAACAAAGCAGGGAAAATCATGAGCAAAAAGAGCTTTTCGTTAAAATGGTCCGAGGTCCAAAAATCAAATTTTAGTCAGCCAATTGGGTGCCCTCCGAACAGTAACACTAAAAAGTTTTCAAAATTTCCCGATAAGGCAAAGAGTTTTCTCTGTCGCGGTAAACGTGGCGACAAATCCCATGCTACAGACAGCGATGTAAGATTTCTAAAGCATCCTTCAAAGACTGTCGTGAAGGAGAATGGTCACATAGAGATACCTTGCAAATACAGATTGCCAGATAAGTACAAAAGCTCTTCCATTCAGCTCAAGTGGCGAAAAGATGGAAAGGTGTTCAGGCACTCGGAGCTGGGAACATCGACAACGACGACATCGGAGCCAAATATGGAATCGATGATTCGTGAGGACGCCCGAATTACACTCAACCGAAATAATGGCTCCTTAATATTTGCTGGAGCGATAGCCAGTGATGCTGGGAATTATGACTGCCAAATCTACATTGAAGGTCACAGTCCTATAACTTCGGAAAGTGGCGAGCTGCTTGTTATTGAACAACTGAAATTCGCACCACAACCAACTTCAAAGAATCTCGAACTGGGCTCCGTTGGGAAAATTCATTGCAAAGCACAGGGAACACCAACGCCTCAAGTTAAGTGGATTAGGGTAAGTTCATTATAACCTTCCTTTGCCCGGTAGAAGAAAGAAAATTCTCTTAAATTCAAAATGAGCTCTGGGTTTTGTCGAATTGATTTCTCAATGGGATTGTTGACCCAGACCCAACAGTATTAGGGCTTGGAATTTCGCACAAAGGGATATTTGGCAGATTTCTGGGAATGTCAACAAAAAAGTGGGGGGAACTTGTTGTTTCCTTTTTTCAAGAGATAAAAGTCTTATAGAATTTGTTAGTGATATTTTACAAAAGAAATATTTCAGTGAAAATAGAATAATCGAAATTCCCAACACATTAGCTACGAGTATATACTGAGTTGTACAATGTTTTCCATTAAGTGACAAACTTTTATTTACGATAATTCCAAAAGCTCAGAGGTTGCCACATGTTGTATCCCTTGGTACGAGAGAAGGTGTAGGAATATGTTAGTTAAGAGGTTTAGTAGAAATTATGGTGGTGATACCACGAAAGCGTATAGGTATTATGTTTAAGTCGTCGGGGGAGTAAGCCACACATGTCAGCCTTCCAACTCGGAGGTTCCAGGTTCGAATTAACCTGAAGCGACCCATGGTTCTTTTCTGACAACAGATTACGATACAAAGGCCATTGGTGGTTGGAGACAAAATGTCAATGGTTTGGAATCCACTTGAAATTGTAGGTCCAGTCGTACAACAGAACAGATTTTACGTCCGATTCAAAGATCCGGAGTTTTGTGCGTTTGGAGATGTTGTTATTGCACCATACCTCAGCAAGAGTATTAAAGGCAACTCGAGCCTTATTGTTGCGAGCCAGTACATCAGCTTCAGCTCCGCCGTCTGCTGTAGCTATGCTTTCCAGATAGAAAAATTTATCCACTTGCCCTATTTGCTGCCCTTACAGATAAATTTCACGTTGTTTCCTGGAGTCCAAGCTGATAAGTTTGGTTTTAGCAGCATTGATCTTAAGCCCTGCTCTGCGAGTATCTCTGCTCAGGGTTTGGGAGATTTGGGCTACATTACTGTTTCTTGGATAGGAGACATACATCTTCGGCATAGTCCAGGTTCGTAAGGCGGTTAAAAAGTTTCCATCTAATCCGTCGTTAATGACGGTCAGGAACTGCAAAAGTGACAGTATGTATCCTTGTCTTCCCTTCTTTGGTTTAGCACTTGGAAGGGCTCCGACAGTTTTCCCTTGTGTAGGACGTGACATTGCGCTCCTGAGTAGGACTCCTTTATGATGGTGATAATTTTTTCTGGGATGCTACTTTGCTACGTAAAGCCGTCCATATATACGCGCGATCAACGCTGCCACACGCCTTCTCAAAATCGACGAACATTAGACGTAAAGCAGACCTCCATTCGGCGGATTTCTTGATGATAATTCTGAGGGTGTTGATGTGGTCGCTGCAGGAGAAGCCCTCACGGAAGCTTGCCTGGTCATCGCTAAGAGTGCGTTCGATAATTTGCTTGATTCGAATTAAGATGGTTTTTTCCATTAATTTGAAGACTGTAGGACTGTAGTTAAAAGACAGATACCCCGCCAATTGCTACAACTCCTCAGGTCGCCTTAGTTGGGAATTTTTACAATTACGCCTGTTTTTCATTCACTGGGATAGGTCTCGATTTCCGCTACGGATGTTCGGCATATTAGATGTTGTGTTATGTAGTCGTACTGCCGTACATAAGCGAAACTTAGCTGTTACAAGAAGGTGATCACTGCCAATATTAAAACTGCGCTTAGAACTTACTTTGAGATGACACGATCTCCAGCTTTTGGAAACAGCAATATGATCACTCTTATTCTCAGTTCTGCCGTCTGGAAAAACCCAGGATGTTAGATGGCATCTGTTATGTTTAAATAAGGATCCACTGATGACAAGTTGCCGCGAGTTACAAAATTCAACAAACAACTCCCCATTTGCGTTCCTGTTTCCGAGGGCGAACTTCCCCATTACATATTCCAGCCCATGTTGCACGGTTTCAAAAGTGGGTAATGTAAACTCTCCACTTCCTCTCCATCTAGTTTCGCTTAACTCTAAGATATTTATTTTATACTACGTCATTTCCCGTTCCAACTCCATGATCTTCGTGCGAATCCATACTCGTCCACACACAGAGTTCTCACGTTCCATAGCGTGATCGTATTCCGACGTTTCAAGCCAAAGGCCATCATCACAAAATCAGTCCGATGTGTACTAGGCGTCTTGTGTATAGGAATTGGTTTTCAGATAAGCAAGCTACAAGCCCAATTATCCTATTTCAGAAGGAGGGCTACTCCTTGTGACGTTCTGGGAATCACCGAGAGGATATTTGTATAGGGCATAGATTCTCTCTAAGCCCAGATATTCTGGCTAGCGCGGGAGTTTCCCTCCTTCTTTCTCAACCGGGCTTGGAACCATCATTCTCTTCCTAAGAAGATGTTTTGTAGATTTTCTTGATTCTATACCCGTATCGTCTAACCACCCATTATTAGTAGTAATGTATTGTGTACTACAGTGGCTTTTGCTATTGTATTCGAGAAGTTAGTTTAGATCGGGTATGTAAGTCTGATCGCTACAAAGAACGGTTGCCACGTGCTTGGGTCGACCTTGTCCTGTATTTTGTATATTTCTCTTTTTTTTGCTAAAGGTAAATTAATTTGATTACTTTGTATGCTTTGCTTGTTTAATTTGCACTGACCTTATATCGTAGCAGGCAAAAAATCAAATATTATTTTATGCTTTTTAAAGGTTTTTTGAATTTTGTTTAAACTATTTTATTTTTCACTTTTTAGTGTCATAAAATATTCGAAAAATTTTGGCCGTATGAACAAAGCGATTGCAATAGTTGTCAAGTGCTCCCTCCACACTCTGTCGGCACCCTAGCTACAATTTTTGATCATAGTATTATGAAGGGCAATATAGCCTATTAAACAGAATCAAACTCATCAAAACTGGTCCACGCTTTACGAATCTAGGTGCCGTCCCTCCTCCCAACCCCACTCTAACACCACAACTTTTATCATCATACAAATTAAGCAATAATCGAATCATCCAAATCGGTCTACGCGTTAAGAAGTAACTAACCAGAGCTAGGTGCTAGAAAGCGATAGCCGGCTTACAATGATGGAGAATTCCAACCCAAAATAGAAGCTCTGAAAGACTGAGGGATTGTTTATCAACTTGGATTGGTACTGTTAATGGACTGATGGTACAATAAAAGATTAGATTAAGTTGGTATGGAGGAGTGCGGTGCTGAAGAGCCACTCCCAGTAAGGCCTATTCCTGAAGTCGAACTAGTTTCTTTGAAGACGCAGCACTCGCGAACTACTGCCCTACTTTGTGGCCTCCAACAATCCCAAAGATAGATATTCTGTACCTGACAATGGTCGGGCACTCGCATATAATGTGAAGAGGAGTTTCGACCTCATTCAGATACAGTCTGCAGGCGGGGTGAGTTGTTCTACAGGTTTTTCACAAGTGCTTTCTTTATTGGCACTGACCGGTGATCAAACTGGTGATCAGTCTCATGTTTGGTTTGCCAAATCTAAGGATTTTCTTAGCTCTACTCAGTAATGAAGCTGGCATAAAGCTTTTAGAATGATCTTTGCCCAAGCAGGACCTACAGGAGCAAATACTGTAAAGCATGTGCTTCTCAGATGTCTAATTGTGTATAATCCTTAAAGTAACGCAGGAAGAGATCCCACAAGGCGATTCTGTGCTACAAGTAACTTAGTAGAACCTCGTGTATCCCCTTCAAATGGCTTTATTTGTTCCTTATTTATTTATTTCGGATTCGCCAAAGCTGACTACTAAAACACAATGAGGTTACAGAATAAAGTTAGTCCTTAATCTGCGGAAAATCAACCTTAGTTTAAATTATAAAGGGTCTTAGCCTACGAAAAATAAACCTGAAGTTGCTGCTTTAGCTCTCATTGAAAAAGCTCGTGCATGCCGTACAGAGTTCGGCTAAAAGGAAGATGAAGGAAGTCGTAATACTTCAGAGGTGTGCAGAAACTGAAATGCTCATAAAGTTCAGCAATTCAGGTGAGTCTACCGCTCTTCACAGCAAGGATATGTCTCGATATAAAGGATATGTCTCAATATAAAGGATATGTCACGATATAAACGAAGTACAACAGGGGAAGCTACTAAGTGCGAACCTGGGTAACCTACGCTGCACCGCCTCGATGCGATTGATGTGCACCCCGAAGAAAGGAGCCCATAGAGAACGCCCTACGATAGAACGTCGAGCAAGCCCTACGATAGAGTCTACTTAGTCTTCGAATAATAGGCGTGAGTTAAGCACCATGCCCAAATCCTTGGATCTATTAGATCTCCTCAAAATACTACCATCTGTAGAGTAGTCAAAGACAATAGGACGTCTATTGCGGGAAAAGGTCATAACTGTGCACTTACCCGCGTTCAGTGGAAGTTACTAGAACACCAGTGATGAACGTATTCAGATCAGTGTTTAGAAGAGCAGCGACACGTCTTTCCTATATAAAAGAATGAGCAGCGGTCTCAGAATGCTACCCTGAGGCACTCCAGAAGAAACGGAGATATAACAGAACATGTTAAGCGCGTTTAGTAAAGTAGGCGGAGAATCAATCAATGAAACTGGGAGGAAACCCGAACAGTAAAAACTTGTGAACCAGGGTACTATGGCTTATTCTGTCGAAGGCTTTACTAAAATCAGTGAACACGCAGTCTACTTGTTTACCCGATTCAATGGTCGGCGAAGTGTGATTGAGGAATTCAAAAAAGTTGGTGGTAGGGGACTTCCCCTTAATAAATCCGTGCTAGAAAGAAACCATAAAAAGCCTTAGGTGAAAGCGAAGCACGTTACTTTTTTTTTTTGTATATATGATGATGCCAAAGCTCAGGGGATGCCCTATGATGCTTAAGCACAGCCTTGGCAGGAAAGGAATTAAGGATGAGGGAATGGGTTAAAGTTTGTGATGGGCCTGTAATTAGACGTGTCACTTTCCTACTTAATACCTAGCTTCTTGGCATTACCTGACCGATTTCGATCTCATTATGGAAGAGTCGATTGCTTTGATCGCTGCTTGACTGTCGAAGAAAATAAATATGTTTCTGTTCAAGTAGGTCTCCTTTAGTTTCCGTATTCACATGCCTATATGGCATAAGCATTGACCTCTAACACATCCCATTCTAGATTTTTCTTACAGTAGAGTGACCCTTTCCTTAGTTCGCACTAAGGAGACCTGCCCTTTTAAGCTGTAAGCAATACTGATAGCTATCTCAATGTACACAGATAATAGGTTTAGGAAGGTCTCAAGTGCTGCAATCGGTGATGTGCGGAGTGCTTCAATAATACTTGAGTAGGCCATCCGTTATTATTAGCTACTTAATTATTAAACTCTGATCACATTGAGTTCTATGCTACCATGTGATCTCCCAGCCAGCCTATTGACGTGAAAACTCTGGTTGATAACTAACTACTGGCAGATGTTGGCAAATGTATTCACCTAGTAATTGTAATGGCAATAAGATGCAAAGAAACCGTTTAATTGAAAACTTTTTTTTTAGCCAATGCTTTGCAGGCTTTAGCCAGTTAATGGGAACACTATTAAACGGGCATTTATTGTAAGCCGGAGATCGACCGATTGCTGGTTATATTTCCAATGCAGGCAAAGGCTGCTCAAGTAACACTGCAAGCTCTGAGACAACGGCAGAACCATTTCTTTTGGTATTCTCGGCTATGGTACAGTACAGTTTGGAATCCAGTGTAACAGGTTTAATAATTCACATCTTCACTGTAACTTAATGTAGTCCCTAGTAATCTAGGTTCAAGTAACCTCTCCAAATGAAATGAATGACGAATAAAACTACGGAAACAACCAAACAGCAATTTCAAAAATGTTCGCCTCTAACTTTTCCCTGAAACTTTGGTTTTGGCAGTTTAAAGTTAGAAAATCTGAATCAGGCACCTTTTCATTCTAGGCAAGTGTCGACATCTTCAAGTTAGTTAGTTATTCAATTCTATCAAAAATGTTTGAAAAGTTTTTCTATTAAAATTTCAGCAAATATTTGCTAACAAAACCCTTCGTGTTTGCTATTTTGTGCAAATGTTCCTGTACTTTATCCTATCAATTCCCGAAAAACTATTTTCCTTTTGTAATGCCACTGGACAGACGTTTTTAAATCAATTCCAAAAGTAAATCAAACGAAACGGGCCTGTGTTGAAAGGGGCGGTACAACTTTCTGGCAGACACAAGTTCAAATTTACACTCAATATGCAAAAAAACAGGACTCTCTGTACGCTGCCGAAGTGTTTGATTGTCAAACAAAATTTGAAACTTTATCAACATTTTGTGCGAACTCGAGAGATTACCCCATCGAAAAAGTTCTGTTGGATACTTTATGCCCAACAATAGAGGCGATTTTGGGGGAATTCATAAAATTTTTACAACCTATTGTTGCCTTTTGTAGCAATATGATACGGATGCCATATGGTCGTCCTATGACAAAATCTCGATTGGAGCAAAATCCAATTTTCCAGCGCGAAATTCATTTTATTTCCGGCGGCGTTTCGCTTTACGATTATTTCTCTATTTTTCATAAAGTACAGGACTTCCTCAGGATTTTGTCCGTTTTATGTTCGTTTTTATTGCAGTAATAATGTCAGTCTCGTTATGGTTTCATTTTGTTGTGATGGGCATCTATAGAAAACAAAATTTCTTTGTAATGTCAATGGGTTTTCTGTAACAATATGCCCATGTTGCCGGAATGGATTCTTCCTCTTAAAATAGTGCTTTAATTGATAGTTCTCCATAGTTCTGTAGTTAGTAACTTCAAACAAATTCTAATTGAATTTATTCCTTGGGTATGGCTGAATATCTACCCATAAAGGTTTTAAATATTTTTGGAAGTTCGAAATAATTTCCTCGGCTTTGTCAGCAATGTAACTATCTGTTTTGTTCTGGTGTGAACAACTTTAAGATCTTAAGAGTTGCCATTTCATATAAATCGGACTTGAAGCTTTGAAAAAGGTTTCAAAGTTACAAATTTTCGGTTTCCTTTTTGGTTAATTTATGCTACTGCAAATAACGTTACCTCAGATCTTAGACGTTAGATAAACGCTCCAAATAAATAGAATAAGAAATCGAATAGACAACCAATCCGAAACTCAAATAACTGGCAACCTTAAGGCTTGTTAGTCAACTTGATTTGCTCCTTCCCACAAAGTTATTCGGCAAACTAATCAACTTGAAATTTATTTGCGCGAAAATGTAGCTCCTAGAAAGCAGAGGTGAACATATTTTGAAGTCATCCTTTCCGTCGAGAGGAAAGTAAAACCGTCGACGATCAAATGGATCAAAGCGACAGTTACTGTTAAGGCCACGAAGGGGTACCCCGAAGAAGTGGTCCTGTCCCTCTTCTCTGGTCACTTTGAATTAAGCTACCAAATTCCGGCTTTGAAGATCAAGAATATACAGATGACTTGGTTATCATAATAAAGGGTAGACATGATCGGGCAAACTCTGAACGAATGCAAAGGCCCTACGCATAGGCCAAAACTGGTGCTAGCAGGAAAATCTTCGTGCAAACCTCAGTTATCATTCCATTCATGAGGAAGAAGAATTTGAATCTAACAGTTCCCCCCTTGAGGGAATAGAGCTAGAATTCTCCGAGAGATTAAATACCTAATCATAACTCTAGACCAACAACTCACTTAAAACACTCAGTTGGAAGCCGTCCTAAGGAAAGGCAAAGCAGCATTATGGACATGTCGATGGTTATTTAGACTTGGGGACTCAAGCCGGAGAGCTGGTATGGTGGCTAAAAAGAGAAGAATGGCAGCACAAAAGAAACTAAAACAGCTGCATCTTACATGTCTAGTACTAGCCGGTAGGTGCAATGCGCATCTGTCCAATCTCAGCCCTAGAAGCACTTCTAAATGTCCTACCCCTAATCTTACATGTAAAGAAAGAGGCAGCTCTTAGTGCTATAAGGCTACATAGGACAGATCTTCTACAATCTAATAACGCTGTAAGAATACTCGAGAAATTCATAGATGACTCAGCAGTAAATTCGATATCGGACGCAATGCCGAAAAGTACAACTTTGAAAGACCATTTAGGGTAGCCATAGAGGCCAAAGAGTACTGGCATCAAAATAATAATCACTCACGTGAAAGGGGAGCCCTAATATGGGACATGAACGATTCCAAAATGGACGGCAAGGCTGGCATTGGAGAATACGGACCTAAATTCAAACTCCAAAATGCGCTAGGCTCCATATCAACGGTTTTTCAAGCAGAAAGACATGCTAACGAATTCTGCGCACGCGAGATACTCTGGCGGTAGCAGTAGTGCTAAGATATATATAATGTCCGGCAGTTACGCGACACTTAAAGCACTGAAGACACATACCTTCGAATGTAAGCTGACCTGAGACTGTCTGAATGTACTGGCATGTACTGGCAAAAAACAACAGGATTGCCTTAGCCAAGGTGCCAGATCATGAACACATTGTAGGAAATGAGATTGCAGACCGCCTTGCAAAAGAAGGCACGAAATCCTCTGAGCCGTTCTGTGGCTACTCAAAAAGCCAGGTCGTGATAAAATCAAGTCTTGGGAAAACAGAAGTAAACAAGCTTACTGGGCAAATCTTCCAAGACTAAGACAAGAGGGACTGCCCTCTGAGATATCATCTCAAGAAAGGGGGCAAATCTGAGGACGAAACAGGTAGTTTCTGTATGGAACAGGACGAGACAGCAGGAGCATATGCGCTGCCACTGTGAAGCCTTTGGACGGATGAGATGCAAGCATCAAGAAATGGCATTTCTATCGCCAGAAGATGCTGTTAAAACGACTCCCAGAACAATCATAGGATTCATCAAGGACATAAATCTTGATAGTATAGGGTTAGGTCATAAAAGATCTCACTGGTGAATCTGACAACGGAGGCGACTAAAACGAATTTATAACCCCCTAAGAAATCATTTTTTAATGTAAATTGCCACATTATTATTGGCTCATCGTTTTAAATGTAAAAATCCTACAAAAATTAGGTACCTTTAAAATTACAATTATTCAATCAATCACAAAAAAGTACAAAAATACGGACGAAGTTCCTACTTCGGGAAACTCTGCTCCCAAGCAGAGATGCCTTCTCCATAGAAACGTTCGTTACTTTTCGAGTCCTCCGAGAGCACTCATCCAAAAATGTTCTGAACGAACGCACAAAAATTTCGAATCGATTGGAGTCCCGCGGGACCAGTCTGCAGAGTCATTAACGTCTGCAAACTGTTCCCATCATCCTTCCAGTTCTACGATCCCAACGTGAGACTTGTCCTTCCAGCAGTACTTGCACAGCAACACTAAAGCAAAGAGAAGATCTTTGGACAAACTGCTGCAAGTCTACGGCTTGCTATTCCCAGTTAAAGACGAGTCTTCCGTTTTGCAGTTTATCCCATTCTGCTTCTAAACACAAAAAATCATGAGTTGCTGCTGGTGGAATTCAAACCTGCCACTTAATAATACGAAACCGGCACATTATCTGAATTGACGTATTTCAGAATGTAATGCACTGAATGCAAGATCCAACTTCAGTTAGGATAATCTGAAGGAAAATTATTACAAAATATCTCGTATCTATAGAAATTGAATGGATTACAAGACCTCAAATTTTTAAGAAGAATCTTTGATACAAAATTTTTCAATTTTTAAAATTTCTCTTTTTTTTACGCTTTCAGGAGGGATTCGCTAAGCTACCTGACTCAATTGACGACATCAATGGCACATTAATCTTCCGAAATGTGTCAGCATTACATAGAGGTAACTACACCTGCATTGCGTCCAACAGTCAAGGACAAATTAATGCTTCTGTGAGCATTGGAGTTGTGGTTGCTCCAAAATTTTCTGTTGCCCCCGAAGGACCTATTCAAGCTATCGAAATGGGTGTAACCCAAATACACTGCCAAGCAATAGGAGATCCAAAACCCACCATTCAATGGGATAAAGATCTTCAATATCTCAGCGATAACAATACCGATAAGACGCGATTCAAATTTCTTGAGAATGGAACCCTTCAGATTTTGGAAGTTCATTTGGATGATGACGGCCGGTACGGATGTACGATAGGAAATAGCGCTGGACTAAAGAGAGAGGAAGTGCGTTTGGTCGTAAAGCGTAAGTTTGGTAAGATAGTAAAGTTTAAGAAATAAACAATTTTTAAATTTACAGCCGCTGATGGATTTCCGACAGAAGAATCTTCCGATGGATTTATGATTACTCGCGCCGTTCTAATAACAATGTCAGTGGCCTTTGCGTATATTATATTGGTGGTCGGATTAATGCTTTGGTGTCGGTATCGACGCCAAGCAAGAAAGGCACGTCTTAACTTAGTTGAAAAAGAAAACGTAGAGGCAGGTGGAGATGCCAACAATAAAAATGCGGAAATTGAACCTTGTTTACCCGAACAGAATGAAAATACCAAAGCAAAGGTTAAGAAGGTAAACGGCAACAATAACCCGAAAGGTAGCGGAACTGAGGCCCAGAAGAGTGACGACACCATTTCTAGCGTGAACTCGAAAGCATCGAAAAGATCAAACACTTACGATCAGTTTTCTTTACCGCGTACGAGTATCTCCGAGCTAATCCATATAGGCAGGGGGGAATTTGGCGATGTCTTTATTGGCAAGATTAAAGCGTCCTTCATTAAAGTTCCAGAAGCAAGCGGAAAAGATAGCGATGACAAAGTTAGTGTAGAGAGCGAAAAAAGAAAGTCTAAAACTTCAATGGATGACATCGAGGAAATTAAAGAGGAGAATTCAGAATCCGCCACCGAAGAATACAAACAAATTTTGGTAAAAGCTTTAAATAAAGTCAAGGACGAGAATATTTGTCAAGAATTTAAGCGACAAATTGAAATGTTCCGAGCGATTTCACATAAAGGAGTTGGAAGACTTTTTGGATTATGCAGAGAGAAGGATCCACATTACATGGTCTTGGAGTACACTGACTGGGTAACTCCGAAACTTAGGATTTATATTTACACGATTTTTATCTAACGAATATTTTTAGGGTGACTTGAAACAATTCCTGCTAGCCACAGCTGGAAAAACGACACCACACACCCCAGAAAGTAACTTGCCGCCACTTAAAGTAGGACAAATTCTGGCCATCGCCTATCAAATCTCTCGAGGCATGGACGCTATATATAGAGCGCGCCATATTCACAAGTAAGTAAATTAAAACCCTAAAATTTTATCAGTTTTTACTAAGAATTAAATTTTCTTCCTTGCAGGGATCTTGCTACTCGGAACTGCATTATATCAAGTGATTTTATCGTGAAAATTTCGTACCCAGCGCTCTGCAAGGATAAGTACAGTCGGGAATATCACAAGCACCGAAACACATTACTTCCAGTTCGCTGGCTTGCTCCTGAGTGTATTCAGGAGGACGACTTTACCACAAAAAGTGATATTTTTGCGTTCGCCGTGCTTGTCTGGGAGTTATTTACCCAAGCAACAAAACTGCCATTTGAAGAGCTCAGTAATGAGGAATATATCCAGCGATGTCAATCCGGCAAGCTGGAATGGAGCTGTGCGGATGATACACCCGAAGATTTAAAAGATACCTTGGTAAGTAATTTCAGGCAATAGCGATAGCTTGTATTTTTGCTCCGTAATTACACAAGCTAGTTAGTTCTTTTTTTGTGGTTACCTGTGGAAGGATTTTTGCTGTGATTTGATGACGTTGTTCCCCTAATGAATAGAACTTTTCTTAGTTGTTATAAAATTATTTCCAAGCACTGTAGCCGGTCAGGTTCAAGGAGATTAAATTCACTCACGACTAACGCTTTCAATTTGTACAATTTTCTTAAATAAAATTTGAAAAGTCAAGTTTGTGTGAACGAAAACGGCTTCGTCGTCTCTGTATGTTTTCGATACGTTCTGCCTTGCCAGCAGGAAACATCATACCCAGCAAGACCAAAACGATATAAATGCTTTTAAGTTTAATTTGAATAACGATCCGAGAGGCTTTTGTTAAATTCGTGAAGTGGAGAAAAAGCAACGGAAGTATATAAGTTTTTCATTTTTGTGTTCCCTTCGAAGAGCAATATATTGCATTCTGGTTTACAGGTGCTTGCAGTCGCTCAAGTGCCCACCCCCTGGTGCTCCATCAGGACTATGGTGGAATTTTTTGGAGAGAGAGAGCTATATGGGCTTTATAAACTGGTGTATTGTCTTGAATTAAGAGTACTTCTTGTTTCTCTACCTTTTCTTGTCCCTTTTTTTGAATTTTTAAAACGATTTAGGATATATCCTAACTATGTATCCAAAATAGTTTAGCTTTAAATTTTATATATTATAATTTAAGGACAAAACTGAATTAGTTGCTTACTTGGAACAAAGAGTTCTACAACTAAGTGCCGTCCGGCATCTATTGTGCTACACTTATTCACTCTTTTCAATAAATAAGTCTAATCTCCGACAAATGATTAATGATCCTACTTAAGTTCTCTCTCTCTCTAGTTCCCGTAACTCGTGATGGAGCATGAGACGGGAGAACAACTTTACCCGATTCGAGACAACGATTGCAAGTGGATTATTATTATCATTATTAGGAGTGGATCAAGAACTCAAACATCCTTTAGTCACTTCGACCAAGATGATCTTTTGTGACTTGATCCTAGTTCCCAGTCAAGCAAATCTCTTTGGGGCTGCCTTAGCTATATCTGGTGGTGTTGGGAAATCCCCACCAAGATGTCTGATGTCTGTCTGGCCTCACAGTGACAGAGGATGTGTTCCGCTGTCTCCTCCTCTTCCAAACAGAAGCAACAGGTGTTTTCTTCAGCTAGCCCCAACTTTTTTAAAGTGGTAGCCCAAGGGGCAGTGATCAATTAGAAGTCCTGTTATCACCCTTAAATCCGGTCTGCTGAGTGAGAGCAGCTCTTTCTGTTTTGAGTAGGTTATAAACCACTTTGCCTGTCTTAACGCTGAAATATTTGTCCAGTGTAAGTGCTTGCGTTCGTCCTCCCATGACCTGATACGCATTGCTAGTCGGCTTTTCGAGTAGCCACAGAATGGCTCGGGTCCGATAAACTGAAAATCCACACCTTTTTTTGCCAGGTGATTCTCATTGTCTTCAATGCCCTCGTACTCTGGTAACCAGACCAGCGTGATACTGTTGCCCTGAGCCAGTTTTTTGAGAGCAGTGAGACAGTCCCAGACGATTCTAGACTCAAAGGTGTAGGACCCCAGAGCCTTGAGTGCCGCCTGACTTTCGGACATTATATATATCTTAGCACCGCGTATACCTCTATTAATAATTTCACGTGTGCAGAGTTCGATGGTATGTGTCTCTCCTTGTTGCAGAACCGAGCGATTTGTGCAGCCTTAATCTTGGTCCGTAGACCCCGATGCCTGTTCTGTCTTCCATCTTGGATCCATCCGTATACCAAACCAGAGATCGCTTTTCAAAGATATGTCTATTGTTGATCCAATAATCTCTGATCTCAAGGATCAGCTTTAATGGTATATAAAAGTTGTGCCTTTTCGGCTTAGCATCTGAGATTGAGTTGATCACCGGATCATCCTTGAATTCTTCAAGAATTTTCCTGTGACCAGTCAGATTGCCTGCTGAGAGGAGATTTGTGCCAAGCAGTCTTATTGCGCTTGATGCAGCCTCCTTCTTTAGGTGTATGTGTAAAGGGAGGAGGTCTAGTAAAGCCTCCATACCTGCCGTGGGACATGTGCGCGTGGCACCCGTGACTCCTAGACATGCTGACCTTTGCAGTTTTGGCAGTGTTAACTGCGCTGTCTTTTGTTCTGTTTTTGGCCACCACACGAGAGCTGCATATCTGACCAAGGGTCTTATAATTGCTTCCAAAGGGCCATTTTAGGCCTTAAACCCCAAGTTTTGCGAAAGAGTGTTCGACAGGACCATAGGGCAGTCATAGGCTTTCCTACTTGCTCATGATGGTAATAACCAGGTTATCTGCGTAGCCCTGGCATTCGTAGTCAGCATCAGTCAGTTTTACCAGAAGATCATCGATAACAAGTGACCACAGCAGTGGGGAAAGAGCTCCCCCTTGAGGACAGCCTCTGGTGGCCCTTACTGTTATTTGTCCTTCAGCCTCGCCGTGATGTTTCGGTTACTCAGCATCGGACCAATACCTCTGTCACTGGCCGCTCCTTTAATAGCTGAGAACGACATATTGTCAAAAGCACCTTCAATATCAAGAGACGCACAAAGGGCAACACCACTACCATTGACAGCATCTTCTAGTTTTTCAACTAGACTGTGTATTGCTGTTAAGGTTGATTTGCCTACTTGATACACGTGGTGGTTGGCGTGTAGCGACGTGTCTTTGAGAGCACCGTACCTAATATGTTGGTCAATAATTTTCTCCAATGACTTAAGAAGGAAGGAGGATAGGCTTATCGGACGATATGCCTTGGGTTGGGCAGCTGGTCGCCCCCCTCCCCCACCCTTGGGTATAAAGGCTACCCTTAGCTGTCTCCACAGATTGGGGATATAGCTGAGTTGATAGATGTCCCTTAAGATTTTGAAGAGTGTTGGCAACAGATCATCTAGGCCCTGTTGCAGGAGAGCTGGGAAGATGCCGTCACCATGCTTTGGACGATCAGGTCTTGTACCTGGTTTGAGGCCGTTTCTAGGTCCTCCTGAGATTCTAGCGGGGCGTCATTTAGTTCTTGTATGTTTGTCCTGATGTGCTCCCGAAATATTGCCCAGTTAGTTAGCTTGGGAACCCTGACCGCTTCCAGCTGCACGCGAGGTGCCTCCATATCAAATTTTATGTGTTTATGATCTGATAGAGACGGCTCATCCGACACGTGCCAGTTAGTAATGTTGTTCTCCAAGTTTGGACTGGCTATCGTAAGATCCAGAACTTCTTGGCGAACAATGTTAGTAAAGGTTGCTTTATTGCCTTTGTTTAATATTTCAATATTGTTTTTGTTAATATTTCAAAATTGTTTTAATGATGTTCAATAATGTTTTTAGTCATCTTAATCTTTGGTTTGAACAATAGAAGTAGAAGTAGAAGGAACCAGGGCCGTCTGCCCTGCTGGTTGCTTTGCACCAGCTGCGATTTTGACCGGATTTGGATTCGCTCCACATCTCGAGGCCGTGAGACCTGCATTTGTAGCCCGCTTCGTCGGGTTATTAGCTCCTTTGGAGCTAGACCCCGCCGAAGAATGGGCTTTGTCAAAACCACTTTTGGCCCTGACCTGCACTTGCCCGAACATGTAGTTGACCTTGAATGAGGTCTTCTTGAGAGCCTCAGCCTCAGATGATGTTGACCCTCAAATTGATCAAGGATCTCCTCATTCTTCAGTTCTAGGCTTTGCGGGAAGTAGCCTACCATGTACGATGAAGCTCCTCCTCCTCGACCGCCCTTAGTTTTGCCCCTTCGCAACCTTCCAAACAGCCTGGCCTGTGTCCGGTGGCAAGGAATGCGGGTTTGACTTCCTTTTCTTATTCTCCGGATTTTCTTGAGGATCGCAATTTGCACAAGCATAAGTTGCTCGGTCGTAGCCTCATGGAATTTTTCTGGCCGGATGCCCATGCGCATTCCTGCCACGACTTCCTTGTATGAGAGGGTTGTTGGAGTCTTACTTCCCTCTACGGGTGACTCCTGCTTACCCTCCGTTGTGGTTTTTGGAGTTCTCCTCCTTTGGCCTTAGTTGGTCCAGGGGGGGAGTCCTCCACCCGGTTCCGTTTAACGCTGGTCGGCGCCACTATCCTTGGTGCCATCGCTAATACTCTAGCTACTTTTGGGTTGTGTCCCTGTGACAACAGTTTTCTTGAACCTTTTTTTATCAGCTCCGCTGAGTTTTTTGCTCATTGAACTGCTGTTGTCCACTACTTCTTCGGGACTTTCCTTGAGTCCTTGGCGGCCTCATCAGGTTTGTCAACCGATTTGGTAATGAAGTACTCATCGGGCAATAGTGACAGGTCAGACAGCCTGGCAGGACTTACATTGTCCAGGTCCATTGGCATGTCTTCTGCCATTTGAGGCCATAAGTTAGCCTCAGAAGTTGGCACTTTTGGAGGTGTGTCCCACGAGTAGGAGAGAATTGAAAGTCCACCGTGACAGAGATCCCCGATATCACAGCAAGGCTAATTAAAACCGGAGGTCGCCAGGTATCTGGAGTTCTCATACTTACGACCACGCTCCCTCTTGGCCACGAATCACCCGGCGTATGCTGTTCCACCTTGGACTGGGGTATTTTATTTAAGAGAGTAGGTATCCTTCTCTCCGCCCGACTAATAATAGCCAGCACTCCTGGCAGAGACTTGACCGTATCAGGAGTCTGTTATCAGCCACCACCACGAGGAGGTTGTAGTCACACATCTGTCAGTGCACACAGTTACGGCGCGCAACCATATGTAACACGTTGGTCCCCCTGTGTATCTGACAGCTGACGGCCAGGTTATCACTTCCTCCACTTTAATTTGTAGATCCATTTGCAATCTTTGCCGGCGAATAAGATAAAGTTCTTCTCCAGGAGCTAGAGAGCTAGCAGTTCGTAAATCCAAATACGTTTTATTTTATAAAAGCAGTTTACTTAAAAAAACAATTAATTTTACTAATTTAAATAATTTCTTTACAGATGTCGTGCTGGAGTCCGCACCCAAAAGAACGTCCATCCTTCAGTCAGATATGTACAGCGCTCAGCAAGTCAATGCAATTAAGTGATAAATAATTTAAAAAGCATAAATATTTACAATAAGTGAAATTTTTTGTAATGAGAATTGTAGTATTAGCACTGATACCAATAAGTATATAAAACCGAAGAAGTCTGAATCAATCAACGAAAGACTCATCCATCACGCGGTGGACTGTTTTTATTGTACAGACATCAGCACTGCCGTCATCTCATTTTTATTAAACTTTAGAGGAAACGTAGAGAACAAAGTTCTTGCGTTCTTTGCCAATTTATAAAATAAATGTTTTTGATGTTTTCAAATTTACTCATTTTTAAGAATAACAAAAAGACAAATAACATTTGTCGTCTACTGTAAAAAGTATTTTTAAATGCGTAATTTAACTTTTAGCTTAATATTTATTTTTTAAGTAAACGAGTGAACACAAAGAGAGAATCAACGTCTTCGAAGAGTATTTAGCTGTAAATTATAAGTCTTTTGTTTTACTCAATTATGCGACATGTATGGCAACTTAACCATTTTAAAATGTAAAAAAGATCTCTAAGAAATAAAATTAATAATTATCTTTTGTGTTGTGTATTTCGTTTTTCAACAAGCGGTTTTCCTTTTACTTCACTTCCAGGTCGAATGAAAAATCTTTCAAAATTTATAAATTCCTAAATTTGTCCGTCCAAAATTGACCTGGACTAGCAATTTCGTTAGAAAACTGACCGTGAAATGAATTCTTCTCAGATTCATTATAATACTTTAATACAAAAGTTAAATATAAATAATAAAATTAAACTATAAATCCCGCAGCAACCAAGGCACTGTTTGAGCAGGCCCTTCAATCGCGGCCTGGGGAAACCCATAACAAAGCTGGCGAGGTGTTGGTTAAACAGACGACACATCGACGTGATGGGCTCGTGCATTCCATATAGCGTTCGGTGACCAGGAACATACAGGAAGTCGCGATTCCTCCAGGAGCGCTGCGGGATGGAGATGTTCACAGCCTCCACGAATTCGGGTGATTTTATCGTTCCTTGCAATAAATCGAACTGAAATACTAATTTGGAAATATTACGCCTCTTTTTAAGCACCAAGGGATCATTCCAAGGGAGTCCACGGAGAGCAAACCTAAGGAATCTGTGCTGCACTGTTTCAATGCGGTTAATGTGAACCGCGAAGTAGGGAGCCAATACAGGGTTAGCGTATTCCAAAATTGGTCTAACGAAGGTGCAGTAAAGAAGCTTAGTTAGGTACGGAGTTCCTTAGACCAACTTTTAACGAAGCGCAGCATCGAGCATCGATCCTCGAAAGAAAGAAGAGATTTGAGGACCACGCACAGATCTATCACCTTATCAACCCTATCCAAGACAATGCCATTGACAGTGCAGTCGAAGAGAAAAGGACGTCTTCTATGGGAGAAGGTCTTAGCGGTGTACTTGCCGGCACAGAACACAACCAAGTCAGAGTTTAGTAGGCTGCAGTCTGATTCGTGGGAAAAATCTGAGGATCGTCCGCTACTGGATAGGAGAAGCGAACCATTCATATATAGGATGAAAAGGAGCGGGCCAAGAATATTACTCTGAGCACCTCCAAGGTGACAAAGTCGGTCGGAAAGAGCTAATTGAAACAGGTTACGCTGTGTTCGACGTGACACGTAAGAGGTCAACAAATCGACGAAACAAGAAGGAACCCCGATAAAAGACAGTTTATAGACCAGGATTCCATGGTCAATCCTATCGAAGGCTTTACTGAAATTTGTAAAACAGTCCACCTGTTTGCCTTTTTCAATAGTCAGCAAAGAATAATTAATGAATTCAAGAAGGATGGTAATCGGCGATTTCCCCTTAAGGAAGCAATGCTGGGAAGACCCTAAAAAAGGCTTGCGATGAAATCGGAGTACTTCGCTGACTACAGATTCGAAAACTTTCGCATCATGGCGCAGGCTGGCAATCGGTCGATAATTAGCCACTTTAACCTTACTGCCTTTCTTATGGAGAGAAATGAATATAGAAGTCTTCCAATGCTCAGGAAAGCGGCCGGAACGTAAGGACAGATTAAACAAATAACAAAGAACACTAGTAAGAGACAATTGGCATTTTTTCAAGAAGGAAGCAGGAACATCATCAGTACTACCCGAGAAGCCGTCCGCCAAATCAGATAGATGTTCAGCAACACGTACTTCGACAAACACAAACAAGTTTTTAGACTCAGGCGAGGTAGGCGGGAGCCGCGTCAAGTGGGTTAAATCAGAAGTGGAGATATCACAGTGGGAATCACAGAAAGAAGTAGTAACTGTAAGAGAGTCGTCGCTCTCACAGTCGCGATACCTCAAAGAGGAAGGATAAGCATCACAATTTCGCTTCAAGTTGATAATCCTCCAGAACTATTGGGGATCGCTACATAGCGGGGCTCTCATGTTAGAAAAGTACTCGGCATAAGAGTCCTGCAGCCGAGCGAAGTGCCAGTAGGAACACATCGGCTAAAAGAGGCGTAAAGAGTGGAAGGCAATCGACATTCCGTCGATGATAGAGACGAACAATGCTCTCAGGGATTGTGGAGTTGCCAATAAGTTTGAACTTTGTCTAACGCGGACAGTGCGGTATGTCCGGCCCTTAATATGGAAATTATATTCGATGTGGGACTTGTGGATCTGCATAAAGTCAGATCGAGTGAAATATTTCTGTAAAGAAAACCCAAGCATTCTATCGCTTCACTCCGTCGACTAAACTAGGTTTAGTGTGGGCTGAGTGTTTTTTAAGGGACATTAAATTACATTGAGTTTTAGATGCGTTAAACATAACACGATTTGCTCCGCCCCAAGCGAGGATCCTCGAAATTTCATTGTTTTATGATCCAAACATGCGTTCCTGGTTGATTTCTGTAGAGTTCCAATTATTGCCGAATCAAAAGGGTACACGGAATCAAGGGTGCTGTCGTCTGCGAAACTATAAATAGGACGGAAAGTGAGAGATCAAAGATCATTCGTAGAAAGAAGAAATAAGGTTGGTGAGAAAACTCAACTCTGAGGGACACCGGCATTTATTTCATAGGGATCAGATGTAATTCTGATTCCGCGTACCCTTTTGATTCGTTAATAATTGCCGTGGAAATTTTGCAGAAATCATCCGAGTTCGCATGTTTGGATTAAGCAACGAAGTTCCGACTGTCCTCGCTTGGGGCGGAGCAAATCATGTTATGTTTAACGCATCTAAAACTCACGGATTAAACGGTTTAACAAAAAACTTTCTATCCATTTAAAAAGTTGAGAATGAAGACCGAATGCTTGAAGTTTGGCTAAAATGGCAGCATGCCAGACTTTATCAAAGGCCTTTGAAAAATTAAGAGCAACGATTTCGTACTCTCCAAAATTATAGAGACAATGATTCCAACGCTTCGTTAGAATGGTTAGTAAGTCTCTGGTTGAGCGGCCAGTGTGGATTCAAAACCTTAGATAAAACCGAAGTGAGGACAATTGGTCTGTAGAGTGGTTTCATGCCTCCTTCTGAGCATGACAGGTGTAAGAGTTTGTGCAGAGGTTTCAGGCGGATTTACAATGAGCGCAGCGCATGCTTTGCATGTTGAACATAAAAGCAATAAAATCAGTTACAGTAGATGATGCTTATGATGCTTGAGCTAAGCGAAGCGAAGGTTTCACCGCGTCAACAAAACCGCAAACAGGCGAGTCAGATGGTGAGACAGCGCCGCCAATAACATCACAAATGACTGATACAGTTGGCGCGACGTTGGAAGTGCGATGTGGGCTGAAGATACATCCTGAAGCAGAAAAAGGAACAACAGCAAAAGAGGGAACAGCAGCCAAAGAAGGAGTAGCAGTAGAAGAAAGAACACCATTGTGCGTCCCCGCCGAGACTTTAAGGGAGAGCTTCTCCACTCGAGTGCCAGTAACAGAAAGCACTGCACAAGGTTAATCGATGTTACAATAAGCGTACTTCTTCACTACTTGAAGTTCAGCAACCGACTGTCAAAGTTTCTTATTGATGCACAAGTCTATGCTTATATGCGTGCATGACTCGAACAGAAACCGTTCGCAACAGGTGCAGAAATCTTTGAACAGAATAAAGTACAACAATATATTTCAGATACCTGGTAAATCGCGTCAACATAGCGTTGCAAGGAGCAGCCCTCCTTCTGGGATAAGATAGGTAGGCTTGTAACTCGCCTATCTGAAAAAACCAACATACACTCGAAACGCCTAGTACGCCACAAATACAAACAACGGACTGCAATCGGGATATGAAACGTGAGAACACTGTGGGACGAGTGTGGATACGCAAAGATCATGAAGGTGGAGCGGGAAATGGCCCATTATAAATTAAGTATCTTGGGATTAAGTGGAACTAGATGAAAGGAAGTTGGAGAGATTACAACACCCTTATCTGCAACCGTGCTTCTATACTCTAACCAGGAAGAATTAGAAACACCCCCATGGCAAGTGTGGGCTTGTTGATAACCAAGCTTGCCCGCTAATCAGTACTGGACGGGTCACAAATATCCGATCGAATTATCATCGCCACCTTCCGGACCAGGGTACGTAACATCTCAATAATTCAGTGTTATGCGCGAACCGATCAAGCGGATATAAGAACTGAGAAGCTCCTTGGCGACTCCTTTGATAAGGCTCCCAAAGGTCACATCAAAATATTCATGGGTGATCTCAACGTTAAGATTGGCTCCAACAACGTCGGTTTGGAGCATGTAATGGGGAAGTTTGGGCTCGGAAACAAGAACGCAAATGGGGAGTTGTTTGTTGAATTTTGTAACTCACGGCAAATTATCATCTGTGGATCCTTTTTAAATACAAAAATGCCACTTAACCTTCGATGGCAGAACTGAAAATCAGATTGACCGTATTGCTATTTCGTAAAGCTTGAGAAAGTGTCTTCTCGACGTAAGGTCTAAGCGCGGTTTTGATATTGGCAGCGATGACCTTCCTGTAATAGCTAAGTTTCGCTTATGCACGGCAGCAGTACGACTACGTAACACAACATCGATTCCCACCAAAACCATTTCATGTAAAGAAGATTGCCAAGCCTCATAAGCTCATATTGCTTTCACTGTTAAAAAGTTCAATTCTCATGTGGAGTCAAGGCCCTAACTAGACAAGGCCTAACTCTAGAAACCCTACATCTTGGTCAAAAAGTATGGCTTGGGAGTTTCGCGGTCGTCGCACAGTCACTCCTATGGACTTGTGGTAAAAAATTAAGTCACTGTTCCAGATTTGTTAATTTTTCGTTGATTGTTGCAGATCCTAGTCTGCATATCAAATTTCAGCTTCTAGTAGCTAACTTTTGGAAGTATCTACCAATAAGAAATTTGGGGGGGGGGGGGGGGGTTAAAAGTTACAGATTTCTTAATATTTTCGTTGTTTGATTCTGTAAAATAAAGAAAGCGTGCAATAAGTATTTGAATTCAGTACACATTTTAACATCCTCTGGGCCGACGGCAGAACGCACCTCCAATGGATATAATACGAAAGAAGTCAGATAAAAATTGACTGCGTAAGTTAAATAGTCAGCGTCGCTCGCAGAGGAACAAAACCTCTTCCAGGCCTTACATTTAACATTCTTTAAACGTTTTAAGGAGCTATCAAACCAAGGCTAGTTAGAACGTGAGTTATTCGAAATAAGGACACAGTAAGTAAAACAGACAGACTGTAAATTATAGAAAGATCTTACGGGCTCATTAATGTCTCATTCGTTGAGGACGCTACTCTAATTACAAGTTGAGGGCCAGTTGTTAATCAGGGAGAAGTCCGTGAGCTTTCGCACCATCGTAAAGATAAGGAAAGCAATAATAAATTCAAGAAAACTATTGATTGAAATCAGGAAAGTACTGATCGAGTAAACAGGAAAAAGAACACACAAACCTACGCAAACAATGGGGATTCAATATAAATATGCAGAATAGTACGCAATTTCATTAATAATAAATCTCTCTTCGAAAGATATTGCTGGTTAATTGATTTCACAATTTCCAGCTCCTCATTTAGCAGATATTATTAATGAAGCCGTGAAATTGTTTTCCCAGCCAGGAAAACTTCGAAGGATTGAGAAAGAGTTCCAGTTCTGTGCATAGCACCAATGAGAGAAACTAATTAAATACAGAGAAGTAGCAATTAAAAATTTCTTCAACTTTTCATTACTTTACGACTGCTTTCATAAGTGATTCTAGTTTGTTACAGTATTCTTGGAAAATGTATTTTCTTGACGTTAGGAAAACTGTTGCATCACCCATCCATATTAATTCAATTTAATGGAAAATGGGGTTAAAGCCTAGTGCGAAGGCTTGGATAACTTGCTACCAAACTTTCATAAATTAAAACTTTTTATTGTCTACATTAAAATGAAAAGATTCTACACTATTGCTTCTAGGTAGACATTATAGATGGATTGCGGAGGATATCTAGAGTACCAATCATAGGAAGTAAGTTGTAATCGCTTTTAATTTAATCAGTTCTTCTCTAGAAATGCTTTATTCGAGTTTTGAATAAATTGAAAATACGAACGATGACATTGACATTAGAAGAAGTTTTCTGTGCAAAGTTGACTTTAATTCCAGCGGATTTGTATAGTAAAATGCAAGTGCAGCATTTTTCAGTTTCGAAAGAATTTGGTTCACAAAATTCGATGAACTTGTGCTTACGAAAGTTTCTGACTCTAAATTGATAGCGTGTACTTAAAACTTAACCCATTCACTGCCAACTACGAGATATCTCGTAGTAAGCGCTTGTACCTAAACTGCTGACTACGAGATATCTCGTAATGCGCCCTACAATTTAGATTTATTACAAATGGCCTTCTAACTCAGAAGGCGCACTTCACAGGGAGAAGCCTGGCATCAATTGACCTATTCACCAGAATATAACATATATTGAGGTGAATGAGGCTCCCACACCAACGTGCAAAAAAAAATATTACTAAACAAAAAACTAAAACACGCCCAAACACTACAATCAGGGGTGCACAGACAAGAGAGATCGTTTAAGCAAATCCTTAGTAAGAGCCAGGACAAAAATAGGACACATATTCACGGCTCTATACACATGAGATTTATAGGTTCATGCATACCATAATTAGACCGAGAATGAACAATATGTAGTAAAGGCAATCTTCTTAAGCTATACGGGGTATGCCTATAAGAAACTAAACTTACGAGAGTGCGAGAATGTTCAAGTTCAAAAGCTGGTGAATAAAGACTAGGTCAGCAACTCTACGTCGTTCCTCCAACGAGTGCATATCAAGCAACTGGAGCGATCCGCATAAGGAGGAAGCCTCAGTGGATTGTTCCACGGGAGGTCTCTGAGTGCGAACCTTACAAAGTTCCGGTGCACAAACTGAATGCGTCTAGAATGAACAGCATAGCAGGAAGACCAAACCTGAGATGCATACTCTAAAATTGCTCTAACCAAAGAAAAAAATAAATGAATTAGGGTCTGTCGATCAGAAAACTCCTTTGACCACCGCTTTACATAACCCAGAACTGAATTACTCCGAGACACGATATAGTTTATGTGCAGAGTGAAATCGAGGTTTTTCTCTAGCTTCACACCAAGGTCAGTGACTCCACACGACGGATAGTAGTTTCCGCAAAGGTATAATCAAAGACAGGTACACCAAACCTTGAAGGTATTCAAATCATCCTGAATGCAGGAAGAAAATCTTCATATCGTCTGCGTAGATTAAGACCTTGGAGTGCCTAATCAGAGGGACAATATCGTCAATGACAAGAATAAATAGCACCGGCCAAAGATATCTACCCTGCGGTACACAATATCAAGCCCTAACAACTCTTGATAAGGTGTTACGAAAAGATAACCGTTGTGACCAATCTTTTAAATAAGAGCGGATCCATTCGAGCAATATAGGCGGAAAACACAGCTTTTCAAGTTTAAGTATAATCACAGAGTGAGGAAGTTTATCAAACGCCTTGCTAAAGTCGGTGTAGACGCAGCCTGTCTGGAGACCTTGTTGGAAGGCAGAGATTATGTGCGATGTAAATTCAAGCAGTTGAGTTGTCGTTGATCTACCAGGTAGAAAGCCATGTTGATTAGATGAGATTAACCCCTTACACTGCCCAACAAGCTGTGAATATGTAATAGATTCGAACATCTTGGGTATGCAGGAAAGCTTCGCGATTGGCCTATAATTTGTTATTAAGTTTTTATGCCCCTTTTTATAAACAGGAATTATAAAGGAGCTCTTCCATAGCGTAGGAAATCTGCCGGCCTGAAGAGATTTGTTGAAGATGAGTTCCAAAGGAATTAGTAAGGCATCAGAACAGGATCTCAAGAATGCAGGTGGAACACCATCAGGACCAGAAGAAAAGTTCAGTATAAGCTCCTTGATGCCATCCATGATAATATCACGAGATATAATGGGCAAACCAATGGAGGCAGCGGGACGGTCTTCGATATGACCAAACTCATCCAGGGATGGCATAAAGTTGCCAGATGAAAAGGCGCCCGCAAAAAATAATGCAAAGTTGTCGGCTATGTCGTACACGCTGCATTTAGGGGTTCCAGTGCACCACATTGTAGATGGATAATTATCACATCTCTTCTTCACATTTACAAATTTAAAAAAAGCACGACGTGTTTCTAAAGCGTAATTAAGTTTTTCATAGCCTATTTTTTTATTCTTAAGGCTCCGTTGTTCTCTAGCATACCACGGGGGTGAATGAGAGGATGATCTCGACCGTTTAAGTGGTACACACAAATTAAACAGTTCATAAATCCTATCATAAAACACGGAAACGCATTCGTCGATATCACGACCATAAAAAAAAGATGGAAAATCGATTAAGAGGATCCTGTTTGAAAGATCAGAGAAGTCCGCCCTTTTAAAATCAAGAACGTACTGATCTACGCTGGGGTCAGCAGTATTAGACCCATCGTAGCAAAAAGAGATGAAAATGGATGGATGTAAACTATCGATAGCGGATAAGTTACGAGAAGTCGATTCGACTTAGTGTTACTCGAATCAGAAGAAATGATAAGATCTAACTGTCTTCCCATAGAGTTCTTTACATTTCACTTATTTGGTGTAAACCAGAGGAGGAGATGACATCAAGAAAAATGAAGTCTCTAGCAGTTGGACAATTTAAGGGAAGGTAGTCATCGTCATCAGCGTTGAATACCCATTGAACGCTGGGTAAGTTAAAGTCACCAAGAAGGATGATTTTGCTTCTGGAACGCGACATTGACGACAGGGCTCGTCTGGAATTATGTGGACGGATGAATCTCAATTCACCAGGGATGGCATCACGAACTTCTATAACCTCCATACCTGGTCGGAAACTAACCCAAACAGGACAACGGTGACCTCATGCTAGCGAGATTCAATGTCAATTTTTAAGCTAGGATGATCGACAACCATTTAGTAGTGCTTAATAGTGAAATTTATGCAGTCTTTTTGGACAATACAGTGCCAAATCTAATAGAGAAGATCCCTGTGCATAATCGAACGGACATGTTTTACCAACACGATGGAGCATCAGGGCATACTGCTAACATTGTGAAAAGTGAACAATTTCCTAACCGCTGGATTGACGAGGTGCACCGATTCCTTGGCCTGCTAGACCTCCAGACCTTACTCCATTCGACTTTTTCTTATGGAGAACAATAAAGAACAAAGGATGAAGTTTATTTAAGCTCTGTTAACACTTCGCAATACGCCTTAAGCAGGGACTTGGAAGGAGATTGTTAGGATGCATCCAAAGAGGCGGCGGACAGTTTTATCAGCTTTCGTAATTTACTAGGATAGGTTATCTTAAAGTGGCTGCCAAAGAAGGCACACTTAGGCCAAGGAGGCCTCTGTTATTCCCTGTGCACCGAACCAGTTCCTTGTCTCCAGTGGAACCAGTTCACGGGGCTGGGATGGGAAGGATGATCAGCCTTAACACGTCGTCGGGAATCATTTGGAACTCCTGATAAATCGAGCTACGTCTCTGACGTAAATGGAGCCTAATTCGGTTAGCTCTTCAAAGAAGGGGGAGCCCAGAAACCGGTTCCTACGGTTAGCTAGGGCCGGGCAGTTACCGAGGAGGTGAAATATGGTTTCCTCTTCGTCATGGCAACTCCTTCAAAATTCGTTTGAAGGTGCGCCCAGTCTATCGGCGTGTCTACCTATGAGGCAGTGCCCGTGATAACGACTACGGTACTGCTAATTGTTTTGCATTCGAGAAGGATGAGCTCTCTTAACCGTTTAGGTGTGTTCCTCTTGCCAATTAATATTTGCAATCCTGAGAGATTCCTGTAAGATTTCCAGTTCGCAAGTGGCCAGCGGTTTACCCAGTTGGTGGTTAATGGCCGAATCAGGACGAGTGGTACCGATTCTCGCTAGTTCGTCGGCTCTACATTTACCCGGAATAATACTATGTCCAGGCACCCAGATAAGCCGTACTTTCAGATGCTGAGCTATGTCATTTAGTGCTGAGCGATATGTTACAGCCGTTTTGCAGGTGGTGTATGCTCCCGTGAGGGACTTAATAGAGGCCTGATTATCTGTGAAAATACATATGTTGGCACTAGGTAGCGTTAAATGTAGTAGTAGTCAGGCCAGCGGCATGAGATATCGAGGTCTAAATGTTCCGAGAAGATACCTCCACCTACTTTGCCTTCTAATATGGAGCCGTCAGTGTAGAGATGCACTGACTCCCCCCATTGGGGAGGACCTTCCTCCCATTCCGATCTCGTGGGAAAGAAGGAGTCGAATTTAGTCTCAAAGAAAGGCTTGGGCGAGGTATAGTCGATATTGCTGGCAGTTGCTTACCAAAGAGATCCAACGGTAGAAGGTGGAGAATAGTGTTCAGGGCTTTGAAAGGTGTGGTTCTAAGGTGTTATCAGCAGTGTTGCCATCCTCTGAACTTTATCCATTGCTTTATGATGGATTGATATATTTAGTGCCGGCCACCAGACAATCACCCCATACATAAGTATAGGTCGTATGACCCTTGTGTAGAGCCAATACACAATGCGTGGCTCCATACCTCATCTTTACCCTATTGCCTTCTTACACGAGTACAGCGCTACTGTAGCCTTCCGTACTCTTTCTTGGATGTTAGGCTTTCAGGTAACTTTTCTATCTAGGACTAGACCTAGATACTTAACCTGATTATACAGTTTCAGCCGAACCCCGTTTAGTGTTGGGTAATTCATAGAAAGTGTTTTATGTCTCCGAGAGAAGAGTATTAACTCTGTTTTGTTCGGGTTTATGCCCAGACCACACCCATCACTCCATCATAATGTCTTGGAGAGGGCGTGTTGTAACACTTGAACCAGTGTGTTGGGGTGCTTTCCTGAACATATCTGGACAATATCGTAATTTACTAAGATTAATTGTAATACATTTTGAATTCAATAAAAAAGATTTTAAGTTGATATGAGTTTAGTTTCCTTAAATTGCAGATTTTCAAATATTTCCCGATAAGTTTTCTACTTATAAATGTCTACACCCTTTCTCTACCTGGGCATGTTGTTCCGTTTTGGAAAGGTAATAAGATAGGCAGTAATCCAATAAAAATTCGAAAAGGGGTAGAGTAATTACATGAATTTCGGAGAAAATTTGGGAAAAGGCTGAATTTTAGGTAATTGCAAACCATTTGTTTCACTTTTGGAAGTAACTGTACCTGCAATAGTAGGAGTTAGATCAACATTGTTAACAATTTTGGAAAGGTCATTGGGATAGTAGTTTTTTAGGGTTTGTTTGATGTTGCTGTGTTAGGTAGATCAATAGATAAAAATAAAAGAGTAATGTGCATACGATGAAACCCCATTCCCCTGCCATACCATTTTTTGTTTTTCTAGGTGAGATCTATCACCCCACTCATTTTGGCACGTGAGATCTGAAACACCCTCTATATCTGTAACTTAATATTAATAGATTTTGCTAAATTTTGCTATATTCCGTGTTTTCTTTAAAATAAAATCTTGACACCTAGGGCAAGATGCTCTAAATTTGTCTGGCAGTGAATGGGTTAAAAACGTTCGATACAACACTCGTACATATGAGATTAAGGGATGATTTATGTAAAGTTCTTAAGTCGTGATTTATAAACAACAGAATACCTTTGTATACTTCAATTAATTGCATAATTACGACAAAAAGGCGTGATAATTGACGATTTACTTTTTAATCTACCTCAAAACTTTCCATACAATCTCCGTGGAGGGGGGGGGGGGGGGGGAGTCCTTGAACCGAGTATACCGTTTCCTGTTACTTAATCAAAATCACAGATCAGTACGAAGTCCTGCTCGCCACTTGAACCCTTATTCAGTTTTATTATTCAAATGTAATTTTGAGTAATTAAAAAATTCATTTAGCGGCTGCACACGGAAGTTAATGCAGCGATTTGAATGAGTCTGGAAAACTTGCAAGGACAGGGACCCGCAACAAGGACGTTATCCCTTGCAAATATTGAAGCTAGCACAGGAGTGTTTTCGTAATGAGTAGATTTTTTAATGATGAAATTAAATCCCAACCGTTGCAAATGAGAATAAAATGCTATGAATATGCTCTACACGAAGCATGTATTTTTCGTAGCCCATTCAGTAGAAACGGCGGCCATGGTAATTGCATTTGGGTTTTTGCTGTTGACGTTTCCACTCTTGCATTTAATATTTCGATCCTGTTCCGTAATATGAAAAACCAAAAACAAAAAATATTCAAACAGCTTAAATTGTAATTGAACTCTTTTAATTTTAGTCCTTACTTTTGCTGATGCCGAGTATAATTCGAGGACTTATGAATATCGTTTTGATATTCATAGCCAGAGAACTGTGACAAGCAACGTGGTCGGCAGGACTAATTACATTGCGAAGAGTCCCGTGACTATACAGTTCTGCTACTCCAAATGACCCTTTGAAAATTTTTCACGTATACAAATTCCTCTCACGAGTCAGTTTTGTGGAGCATTACCTCTTTACGAGATTTAATGAAATTTCATACGGGCAAATTCAGTAAGAGCACACAAAAGCTGACAAGTGTTTTTAATTACTTTTTATTTGTTTGAACTACAAATTGACAACCGGCAATGTTGCAAAATGAAATACAGAAACGCTGTAATAATTGCCTGGAGGCTAATTAAAACAATTATCGTACCCACTGTGTATAACTTCAGGTGCAGACTATACGAACGAGAACGAGGGAAGAAAGCATCTTTATGTGGTTAAAAATTTAAATTAAATTAAACACTTTAAGCTGCAATACCACCATAACCCAACCATCGACAGTTTATCCCTCTCATCTGGATTTCGCAAATAGTGAACTGAAGTAGGTGAATCTAGAGTAATTAACACTACCTCTTCCGTTCTCTTAAGGATGTTCTCAATGGAAAATAAAATAATTAATTTATGATAAATATTGGGGCAGAACGCAAAATCCGATGATAAAAAAGATTTACGTAAAATCGGTAGTAGATAAAATTGATGGAAAAATCACACGAAACATCAAATAATATTATCCCTTTGGTTTTTGTATCAGTAACGTAAAACTAAACGCGAAGTGAAGACCAACACTGAACCAATAGCGTTAAATTTGTGTGTTTCAAACGAAAATTCCGATACTTCAACGCTGCGCTGTAAGCTTACTGTTAGTTTATTCCAATCCACCTAGTCGTAGCATTCTGCGCTTGCTGGCCTTGATACTAATCCGCTTCCTCCTGCGGGACCATCAACCATCATTCCCATAGTTGATGACATTCGTCGCGGTGTCAAACAAGTGAAGGGCGACATAGGTACCTGGCCTACAGCTGTTTCTGCCAATTCCGAGCTGCTGAAGGCTCTGTCTTCACATTATAAGGTTTCTTCCGAGCCGCTGCCTTCTGTCGTGTCATGTGCATCTCCACTGCAGACCACGTCTATTTCCAAACCGTTCACGACTTTGAGTCCTTCTCCGTCCCCGTGGCATTTGCTTTTTTCAGGCAGTTAACCTGAGCTTTATGATGGCGACTTGGCTAATCGCAGTACGAGGATTTCCGCCATAGTCGATCCTCGTGATGGCGAGTTGGCTCCCTGCCCTACTAGGATTTCTACTGACATGGTGCCGACTTTATCGTCTAGCCCCGTTTCCTCTTCTTCGGCTGTTGCTCTCCAGCCTGCCAGCAGGCCAAAATGCGTCTTTGTATCCAGGGTAGAGAGTCGAAGTAGTAGTGGTAGTAGTCGAAGTATCGATTCTTGTATCCGATACTTGAGAAGACCGATAAATCGGCAATCGATACTTTTCTTGGAGGTACCGTAACAGTTTTTTCATAAAATTTTTTTTACAAATTACACATCAAAAAACTATTAAAAACAGAGCAGATCGCTTCTACCAATTTGGAAACAAGACGAGAGTCACACTGCAGATTATCTAGGAGGAGAACTGGATAAATTGTGCCAAGAACGGGAAATTTCTAACCCTGCAGTAGACGCAATTATTTCCGATAATGCAGCAAATATTGTGGATATTTGATAAGAAGAAACATCTTCCTTGCTTCGCACACTCCTTGCAACTGGTGCCCAAGGCTGCTATGGATGAAACACCTTTGCCAAAAGAAGTCGTGGACTAAAGTCAAAAAAACTTGTAACATATTTCAATATTTAGGGCGGCCGACAAATTTCGGGAGCTGCAGATTACTGCTGGAAAAACCGAAGGGACAGTGCTCAAATTGAAATAAGTGGTAGATGCACGATGGACTTAATGGTCGAAAGATTTCTCGAAATGGCCCCAACAGTGAATTCGGCGCTATGCGAGCGCAAAAATCTAGAAAAAATGAAGGTGAAAAAATGCTTGACAAGTGGACTGGAATGTTGGGAAACCTAGACCTATCTTAGTGAATGGAAAACAGGCGAAATTGTGAAGATTCCCAAAAAAAAGGCAACCTGAGGAGTTGTAGCAATTGGCGCGGTATCTATCTTTTAACTGCAATCTCCAAATTGATGGCTCAAATCATCTTCATGGAAATCAAGAATACAATCGAGTGCACTCTTAGCGATGAACAGGCATGCTTTCGTGATGGTTTCTCCTGCAGCGATCACATCTGCATTATCATCGAACAATCCGCCGAATGGAGGTCCCTTTAAATCTAATCTTCTCCGATTTTGAGAAGGCGTTTAAGAGCATTGATCGCGAATATATATGGACGGCTTTACGTAGGAGAGGCATTCCAGAAACGATTATAACCATCATAAAGGAGTCCTACTCCGGAGGCCAATGTCACATCCTGCACAAGGGATATAAATGTTGGAGCCCTTCCAATTTGCTGAATGGAGTGAGACAAGGATGCATACTGTTACCTTTGCTTTTCCTGGTCGTCATTAATGACGGGCCCTAGATGACTATTGATGAACCATTGCGAGGGATTAGATGGAAACTTTGTAATCACCTTACGAACGTGGACTGTGCCGACGATGTATGTCTCCTATCCCACAAGCAAAGCCATGTAGCTCAAATGTCGGAAGCCCTGAGCAGAGAAGGTCACAGAGCAGGGCTTAAGATCAAGGCTGTTAAAACCAAACTTATGAGCTTGGATTCCAGAAGGCTATATGAAATTTATCAGGAAGAGCAGCAAATAGAAGAAGTGGATAAGTTGTCCTATTTTGGAGGCATAGTTACAGCAGAACTGGACCAGGTGGAGAGTCGATAGACGCACTATGCCCATAAGGTGTTAAAGGAACCAGAAGGAAAGAAATTTGTTTACCATTGTATACTTCTACTGCTGTAATTTTATGAAATAGGACCAAGATGTTACGTTTCAAATGAACACCTTTTAGTTGAAACAATTGTAAAGCATTTGGCTAAATGGTGTATGATTATTTAGCCACAATTCCCTCCTTTCAAATTATATTAAATTTAATGTGATGGGATACAATTGCTGAGTTTTTCGATAAACACCTAGCCGTGTTCACTTAAAATTAAGTAATGAAATGAGAACGTGTAACCTTCAAATGCGTTAAGTGCGATTGATTGTTATTTACATTAATTATACCAATTTAAAGATAATGAGTTCAATTTTGTAGACACGTTGGAAAAATGACAAATTTTGTTAATAATAGCAAGTCGCCACAAGCTAAAAACAGTGCTAAACTGTAGCCAAGGGTTGTCTCTTTCGATTAATATAAAATTTGGGAAATGGCAGCTTTATTGAAAATTTTGTCGGATTTTTAACAAATAGTGGTTTATCAGCCATTTCTTTCTACATGTGCACATGCTCACATAATGTAACGATAATGTGAAACACTGGTAAAATACATAACTATGTCAGACGCACAAAATAGCGCTAAAGCAGCATAAATCCGGCGTTTGTATCGAATTTATGGGAAATCCGGGTTTTGAAGATTTACTCCGGATTTCACGGATTTGTACATCTAAAAATCTGAAAATCCGGAATCACAGATTACGGATATTCGTTTTCTTTAAATCAAGCCTTAAATCTCTGTTTCTTGGTCTGATTAAATTTTACCAAAGAAACATTGTTTCGTTGACGCATAATGTCTGCTTATTTGAAATCTGTAAAACATAACTTTATCGCTATTTAATACTTTCCAAAAAAATATTCAAGAAATTCAACCAATAATAAACTAAATTGAGATCCTTTCGTTATAGGTTACAAAAACTTGCCCTTTCAACATTTCGGTTCTGTAAACTTTAAGACAGCAAATTCAACAAAGCCCTGAGCAATGATGTATCTCCTTGCAATGGAAACATTGACTTGCAGAAGTGGAGTCTTGTCTGTATCCAAAAGCATTTCTTTTCGCTCAATCTCAGGGTTAAAAGAACTTGCCCACTGGAAAGGGTGACACACTCTGGAATGGCATCCTACTAGATTTTAATCCTTGGCACTCTACTTGCAATGCTACGTACAATTTAAAGTACCCACTTCAAGTAACTTTGAGAAATATTTTATACCCTCGTTTCCAGGTTTTTTTATTTCAACCCTCGTTTCCATTCACTGGCGTAACTAATGGGAGTGGGCACCTTTTTTTCTGACAATAAAACCACAGATAGGAATACATATTCAGCAAAATTATAAGAAACCGGTGGTGGGTCGAGGAGGTGTATGTTTTTTTTTATTTATTAGAATATCGTGAGAAGGGCATAATACGTCAGCCGGTGTGCAAATTATTCCTTCAGTGTTAGACTTAATGAGGCTCCGAGCATCCTGCCACTGGGTGTCCCCGTTCGCCGTACCCTGCGTAGTTGTTATTGCAGCGCATCTTCCGCTTTACCTTGACTCAATGATTTTAAGTGCACCAATGAACTTAGGAAGCTTTTCAGTTGAGGCATAGGATTTTATATTGCAGAATGTTTTAAGAATTTTTTAAATACACTGGAAATGTTTTCTATGATAATTTCAACAAGATAGGACTAGTTCGTCACAAAATTCTTTTTTTTTGTATTCTAGCAAGTCTTGTGAAAAATTGCTGCTTTACACCAAGATAGTATTACCAAAAGCTAGCAGAATAAAATGAATAACCAAATAAAATACTTTACAAGAGAATATCCGTAGGGTACATAGACTAATGTGAAAGAAATTATTTTTCCTTACACGTCTATCCGCAGTTGATGTTCCTCAGTGACAAGAAGAGATCCATTAGTATCTCTTACAGAATGTTGTCTTGTCTTCCCTGCCAGTTTTTTTTTCAATCTTGTAAAGATCTTCACTGTCAACGCGGTAGGACGCTTCTTCTGCTTTTTCTGTTAGCGCTGTTGCGCTTTTCACGTCTTACACTTCTTTGGACGCCTTTCTGTAGATATCGGTATGCAGTTCTTAGATGTTGTTTAACTGCAACGCTGGTAGTAGGATTGATGCAATCTTTCACCTTCACTAGACAGACAAGTATGGAAGTCTAAATCACCAAAATATTGGTAAGAGTAATAGACATATTCCGTATAGCTTTAGGACACTGCCTTTACTACATGTCGTTCACTCTCGGTCTAACTATGGTATGTATGAGCCCATAATCGCATGTGTGAATATGTGCCCTGTTTTCGACCTAACCCTTACTAAAGATTCACTGAAACGATCTCTGTTCTCTGTGCACTCCTGATTCTTGTTGTCTAGTTTTGCTTATTTATGTTTTTTGCATGTTGGTGTGGGAGCCTCATTCATCTCAATATATTCTATATTCTGGTGAATAGGTGAACTGATTCTAGGCTCCTGCCTGAGAAGTGCGCCTTCTGAGTTAGTAGAGTTAATTCTATACTAGATTCTTAACTCAGTATTCAATAATCGATATATCTTCTCAATACGGTTTTCACCTCAAATCCACCAGGTTGCAGCTTTACCACATTTTGAGTGCTGGGTTGTCTAAATTGCGACATCCTTCCAAAAGTTAATTCTGTGGAGTCTTTTTTAAAGCAATTACAAGCGAAAATCTTTGATGTTAACGCAACTCCTAAAATTAAATTTCAAGAAACATTAGTGACATCGAGATATTGGACAAATTACCTACCAGCAATTGAAGCCTACGGAATTCTCTCAAATGTGCCTCCTGTCAGTCAATATATTTGCCCATTGTAAAAAAACGGCAACAAATGGAACTTCCGGTAAATGTTACTTTCCATTGTCATTATTTATTAAAAAAGCAAGAAAAATGTGTTCATAGTCAT
Organism: Leptarthrus brevirostris; assembly: GCA_964036015.1. NCBI lineage: Eukaryota > Metazoa > Arthropoda > Insecta > Diptera > Asilidae > Leptarthrus > Leptarthrus brevirostris. The sequence continues at coordinate 135,342,149 of OZ038372.1, read as the reverse complement.
TTATCACTGTGTCGTCCTTCCTCCCACCAGCGTTAGTATTTCCACGCCCAGTGATAGATTTTAAGAAGAAATTCATTTCAATATTTGGGTCACGTAAGCAATTTGCTTTCGATTTTGGCAAGCATGTCTCGTCTGGCTGTCGAACGTGGGAAATGTGATGGGCTTGTCGTATGCATAGTATGTACACACACCCGAAATTTTATCCTAATTTTAAAGCACAACAGTGTCCTGGTAAGAAATGTTGGCTACATTCAAGCAAATTCCCTTCCTCAAGTTGTGATAAAATGGGAAAGAACACGGCTTTCAATGCTTCCTATCCTTAAACATAAAAACTATGTACTCTATGATAGCGCATCAACAAACAAGAATTTGTGATATCTCACATCGCCTGTGCATTCTGAAAAGCAGGAAGCATAATATTACTTACAGGATTAAGTGTACTCTGCCATCGATCGACCTGAGTATGAATACCAACCAACTGGTGAAAACACTGGAGTATAATGCATAGGAAATCATCATCGGTGGTGTTGCAAATGAGGATTCAGTCCTTGAAAGGTCAAACAATTAAAACCATTAATCTCTGCAATGAATAGCATCCCCGTCGAGACCACCTTCTACAGTACACATACTGCGGACCATCTGCATAATGGGGCGAACGTGGCAGAACCAGCTCTTGTGCAATTCAGCGGCAGTGCTTTTCATGCCCTTGAGATAAACAAAATAAAAACATCTCTCGAACAATGGAAGAAGTTAAGTGGGAGGTTTTAGTTACCTCTTGGTAGTTTTTGTCTGTGACTACTCTGCAGCATTAATATATTTCTGAATAGCAGCATTTCCCGCAATTTCAGAAATGAATGTCTGGCTGCAGGATTATTTTAAAAAGAAAATTTCATATGCGGTTTTTTAATGAGCTGATAGTTCTCAAAAGCAATTATTATCCCTGATCCCTTTTCTTTCAAGCAATAAGATATCTACAAATTTAAAGTAATCATTTGTTAAAAACTGTTAATGTTGACGTGGTTGCCTAAGTAAATGACACGCCTAAAACCAGCTTGCTGATAATACTTGTTGTTCCAGGTACTGATGACAAATAACGAACCTTGAATGTGTTTGATGTCTACCGTGGAGAGTGCTAACGGATAAGAATATAAACTCCAAAATCTATTTAACAACGACTCTTCATCAAATTCCGTAGAATACCTTTTAATAAAACCAAAAGTTAAATAAGTGCTATTAGTACATCAACATGATAGAATTAACTGTTCTAACTCAGAAGGCGCACTTCTCAGGCAGGAGCTTAGAATCAATTCACCTATTCACCAAAATATAGAATATATTGAGATGAATGAGGCTCCCACATCAACATGCAAAAAACATAAATAATCAAAACCAGACCAGACGCACAACATAACAATCAGGAGTCCACAGAGAACAGATATCGTTTCAGCGAATCTCTAGTAAGGGTTAGGCCGAAAAAAGCACATACATTCGCGGCTCTACACATGCGATTTATGGGCTCGTGCATACCATAGTTAGACCGAGAGTGAACGACATGTAGTAAAGGCAGTCTCCTAAAGCTGTACGGGGTATGTCTATAAGAAACCTTACCTACGAGGGCACGAGAATCTATGTTCGAGTTCAAAAGCTGGTGAATAAGACCAGGTCCGCAAGTCTGCGCCGTACCTCTAAAGTGTGTATATTAAGCAATCAGAGGCGATCCTGATACGGCTGAAGCCTTACTGGATCATTACACGGGAGGTCTCTTAGTGCGAACCTAACAAAGTTCCGCTGTACCGACTCGCTGCGTCTAGAATGAACAGCATAGCAAGGTGACCAAACCTTAGATCCATACTCGATAATTGGTCTAACCAAAAAAAAAATATAAGTGAATTAAGGTCTGCCGATCAGATAACTCCCTTGACCACCGCTTGACATAACCCAGAACTGAATTACTCCTAGACACAATATAGTTTATGTGCAGAGTGTAATCGAGCTTTTTGTCTAGCTTCACACCAAGATCAGTAACGGACTGCACGTCGATATAACCAAAGACAAGCTGACTGAGGTTGCTAGAGAACGACATAACTTCACATTTATCCAGGTTAAGTTGCAGGTCATTTGATCCACACCAAACCGTAAAGGGATTTAAATCATCCTGAATGCAGGAAGAATCGTAATTGTTTCTAACGCAAGAGAAAATTTTCATATCGTCTGCATAGATTAAGACTTTGGAGTGTTTAATCAGGGGACAATGTCATCAATGGCAAGAATAAACAGCAGTGGACCAAGATGGCTTCCCTGAGGTACACCAGAAGAAGCCCTTACAACTCTAGATAAAATGTTACGAAAAGATACTCTATATGTCCTATCTTTTAAGTATGAGGAGATCCAGTCAAGCAGCAAAGGCGGGAAACGAAACTTTCTAAGTTTGAGCATAATCACAGAGTGAGGGAGTTTATCAAATGCCTTGCTGAAGTCGGTGTAGACGCAGTCGGTCTGGAGACCCTCTTGAAAGGAAGAGATTATGTGGGAGGTAAATTCAAGCAGGTTAGTTGTCGTCGGTCTACCAGGCAGGAAGCCATATTGATTAGACGAGATTAGCCCCCTTACACGGCCCCACAAGCTGTGAATATATAACAGACTCGAACAATTTGGGTATGCAGGAAAGCTTCGCGATTGGCAGGAACAGGAATTATAAAGAAACTTTTCCATAGCGTGGGAAATCTACCGGCCTAAAGCGACTTGCTAAAGATGAGTTGCAGTAGAGTGAGTAATGCATCAGAGCATGACCTGACGAACGCAGGTGGGACACCATCAGGACCAAAGGAAAAGTCCATTTTAAGTTCCCTGATACTATCCATGATAATATCACGAGATATATTGTGCAAAGGAATAGAAGTAGCAGGACGCTTCTTCATATTTACAAATTTTAAAAAGGTACGAGGGTCAATTTGCAATTTATTGCAAACACTATCAAGGTATATGCCATGTATAACGATGAAGACAACGCCAAAAAGCTGTCATAACAATCGACGAAATCACAGTAATCTGACGTGTCTCTACACCGTAAGTAGGTATAGTCTATTTTTTCTTATTCTTAAGGCCCCGAAGTTCTCTAGTATAACACGGGGGAGAGCAGCAGGATGATCTCGACCGCTTGAGTGATACATATAAGTTAAACAGATCGTAAATCCTACTATAAAATAGAGATGGGAAATCGATAAAGAGGATCCTATCTGCAAGATCAGAGAAGTTCGACCTTTTAAAATCGAAAACGAACTGATCCAAGTTGGGATCACCAGACTCTTTCAGATTGACAATAATTATCATTCAAATGAAAGTTTCCGAGCAACTAGTCAAAACGAGTTCGAGGCATAAGGTCAGCATAATCGTCGCGAAGTTCCACATGTGATGACCAATAATCTCGGTAGCTCGGTAATCTTTTATATGCTTCAATTTATTAATTGATAAAAAAAAACTTTAATCCCCTTTTTGTTTGTTGGGATAAATATCTTACCAGTTTGTGTAGCATAGAGGTTTGCTTGAAACGTTATGTGTTCAATAACTTCCTAAGGAAACAAACCACCAAGAATTTCAAATGGCATTTCGATTTCCTCCGGAATGTTACATGGGCCAACGTGTTCTTGGAAACGACTAGGACTGTTATGAATATTTGGTTTATCCATGTAAAACTGTCATCAATTTTCTGTTGATTGTTCGCAAATAAAAGCATTAGAGAAATATCGTCTTCGTCGCTGAAATCGTCATTCAAGAAATTTTCCGTATCCATATTTTGTGGAATGCAGTCTTCATCGGGATCGGCAACTGAATCATTGTCTGATGGAATTACAGCAAAAAGCATATCTACAACTTGCTTCCCCCACCTCCTACCAATCTGCAAAATTTGTTGTTCCTAGAAAAATTTCGAAAAAGTATTTTCACACCGTACGTGCTTAGTGGTTTCACAGTGATACCACATATTTTAGATGCATTATTCTTAGACGAATTATAATTTTTATTATCAATTTTGGCCGTGACTGTACCTGCAGTGGTAGTAGTGAGATCAACATTGTTGACATTTTTGGAAAGTTAATTAGGATAGTTGTTTTTTAGCGTTTGTTTCATGGGGCTGTGTTGGGTAGATGAAGAGATAAAAATAAAAGAGCAATGTGCATACCATGAAAAACTGAAATTTATGAATCACCCGGTAACTCCCAAACGGTTGAGAGTCCCCCCCCCCCTGCCTTACAATTTTTTGTTTGGCACGTCAGATCTGAAACACCCTGTATAAATGTATGAAGTAGCAAAGTGATATGTACCTTCCATAAGGATACGAAGAAAATCACACACACAAGAAACAATTCCTCTTTTTTTTATACGATGTGACAAAAGCCTAGGGGACAACCCTTTGATGCGTTAGCGTGGCTTGGGCCGCAATTAGGGTAAGGGAAGGGAGGAAACTTGAATGTCTTGTTTTGGCATTGCTGCGAGCTAGACAACAAATCAGAGATGGAGTGGATTATTTTAATTTCTTAATAAAACTCACGGGGAGACCTGGGGGCTTATTATGGAACACGAAAACGAAACGAATTTTTAGTCGAGACAAATTTTTACACGCACTTTCTCATTTAAAAAAGTGTCTAGACTGGTCCTGGTCTCGAACCCGGGAACCATGGCATGGTGGTCGTGCCGCTCAACCAATTGATCCAACTCCGTCTTCTCGAAGAAATCCAATTGCGTGAGACTTTTTTATATAATAACCAACTGCGTAAAATCGGGAAATGACCAAACTATCAAAATATTTTTATAGAAATTTTTCCGGTTGATAGCAGTTGTATCACATACAACAACGCATGAAAAACTTTCTTGAGCTCAATGTCTCCAAATGCTAGTCCATCTCTTATTCCCGCAAGCGTCTTACCTCCGACTCGATAATCTACATGTTAATTGACGTACCAGTCCCTATCGTTACCTCTTTGTGTAACCTAGGAATAATCTGTGATAGTGAACTAATCCCATTTTGATAGCATAATTAACAGAGCTAACTCCGCGCTAGGGTTTGTCAAGCGCTGGTCTAGAGAGTTCTCCAATCCTTATGTTTCCAAATCTCTCTATATTTCCTTCGTTAGACCTCTCCTTGAATATGCCAGCCAGGTATGATTACCTACGCAAACAATCCACATTAACAGAATTGAATCTGTCCAGCGTAGGTCCATTCAATTTGCTCTACGTGATCTTCCGTGGGTAGACAGATTCAACCTTCCACCTTATGAAGACCGTCTGAAACTGATCGACTTACAACTCCTAAGTAAACGTCGTGATGTTTCCGATGTTCTCTTCATTCATCAGTTATTAGCTGGTGCCATAGACTGCCCTTCAATCCTGCAGTCTTTACCCATCTATACCAACCCTCGCAACCTTAGGTCCACTCCCCTTTTCCGACTCGATCGCCATCGCACGAACTACGGTCAACGCGAACCAATTACCAGGATGCTAAGAAAAGTCAACGACCTTCCCTCCTTTGACTTCCATCTGAGTAAATCATCCCTTCACAAAGCCTTATATCTTTATCCCAATTCCCAACCATCTTGATCGCCTTTCCTAATTCTCCATATTGTAGCTTACATTATCTGTTATGAATTATTGTTTATTTTAGTTTGTAGTATTCATTTTGTTATCTTGTATTTTTTATGTAATAGCTTGCATTAAGCTTAAATAAATAAATAAATAGTAAAAAAGGACCTTTCACAATAATATCTAAAAGCCGCTAGCTCAGTTTCACTGTAAGGGTTAATTAGCACCGCGCAAATTAAATGCAGAATTTTTACATACAGAATTTTTAAATCTAACATAAAATAAAAATCTCACTCTCTGCTAAATCCAGGACCACGACGAGGACGTGGTGAGATGAGGTCCCATGTTTTACGTTCTAATTTGTTTTATTTCCTAAAGTTCTTTTTTTATAAAATTTAACAATCATTTTCAAGAAACTTTAATTATAATGAAGGAAATAATAGACAGTCTGCCTAGTAAAGCTTTGAATTATAGGCTATACTTTTTAAATACTCTGATTTGTTACGGTTTTCAATTATTTTCTGAATTTTTTTTAACTTTTTTTAGATTTCTCATTAGACAAATCTCTAATAACTTTGTAAACGCCAGCGAGACGTCTACATAGGACAAAAAAAGTATTTGTCAAGCAAGTACTTTTTCAAATTTCTCATGAAAAATGCACGCAAAAATTAAAATACACTTAAAGGAAAACCACTTAGCTAGACTTTCATACTTTTTATTTAAATATTTAAGTTTTCATTAAATTCACATTTTTAAAAGAAAAAATAAGTGTATGAGACAAAAGCGTAATTCAGAAGCAAAAAAAAGTATTCGACAACACAATTTCACTTTATTTTTCAGGATAAGTAACTCTAAAGGTACCATTAATTCTGTGAAATTAGAAAGATGTAAGTGCGTTCTTATGCATATTTCGTAGTTTGGCCTAGTAAAGCTCGAAACGTTGCTAAAATGGGTCGTAAAGGTAAAGAGACTTCTCTCGAAGTAAGAAACCTAGTTATTCATCATTTTAAGCAAGGTTTGTCGGAAAACAGTCTTTCGGATATTGTCCAAATACCTTGAACAACAGTCCACTACTTCCATAAAAAAGTGTAAAAGTGATAATTAGGTGGAAAATAAGTTTAGAACATCGCGACCTAAGGAGCTGTCTGAAAGTGGATTCTTCGAGAAATTAAAAAAAAATCCAAAAACGAATGCTTCAGCGCTGGAAAAAGTGACTGAACAGTATTTAGGCGTAAACGTTACTTCACAAACAATTAGAAACGTGCTAAAAACAAATGATTACCTTGTGAGATCAGCAAAGAAGAAACCATACATCTCCAAGAAAAACAGGCATGCAAAACTGAAGGTTGCAAGATGTAACGTTCACAAGCCTCAACAGTTCTGGATGGATTTCTTTTTTGCAAATGAGAGTAAATTTAATCTTTATGGATGTGACGGTAAGGTCCTGGTTTATAGAAAGTGAAATACCGAGCTGGAAGAAAGAAATATGGTACCAACAGTAAAGCACGGCGGAGGAGGTGTGTTGGTATGAGGATGTATGGCGGCTTCAGGTGTGGAAAATTTGGTTTTCATTAACGAAATAATGGATCATCGCTATTACATAAATGTGCTGAAAGAAAATGTGTGCCCTAGTGCAGATAAATTAAACCTTGGGCAACATTTTCAATTTTATCAAGATAATGACCCAAAGCATTCTGCATATAACACAAAGCTATGCCTGCCAAAGTGATTCAAACACCTGCTCTTCGTCTCCGGAGAGGGCCCAGCTATGTAGCCCAAATGCTGGGATCTCCCTAAAAAGAAAAACTATTACCTCGCTGACATCAACGAACAAATTGTCTCCGCCCTTATTATTTTTTATATAATGAATATTGTTTGAGTTGAATGTAATACGAATATAAAAATATATTGAATTACCGACTTAAAGGCCTGCTCATACCAAGAACCGACGTAATACTGTTCTATGTGAGTGGGGACAGGGAGCGAACGCGAAGTTGTTGAGAAAAGTTTGGGGATTATAAGAGCACGCAAATGCCAGCGCCGGCGACGAAGTATATTTACTAAAGGGCATTGCCACGCGTGAGTTACAGACTTTCGTACGCTAACTTTCACTATTTCTGGTCACACAATTCCGAAACCATAATATTTGTTTAGTTCCAGGGAATAATATTATTAGTTTTATATAATTACTGGGCATTGCCACGCGTTAGTTACGGACGTTCGTACGCTAACTATCACTGTACTTGACCAACAATAATATTATAGTTTCGGAATTGTGTGACTCTTATGTACAAAATTCTGCAGAAATATATTTGCAAATTAAAGCACATAAGCCAAGAAATAGTAAAAGTTAGCGTACAAACGTCCGTAACTCACGCGTGGAAATGCCCTGAAACGTGGAAATACCCAAAACGCAATTTTAAGTTTTTCACGATCCCTTCATTCTTTCTATTTTCTAAGAAAATTATTGAGGGTTGATGCAAACCTTTTCTTACACGCACCTACGGAGTCCGATGTAGCATTGAACTGCTCGAACCAAAACCATCGTAACAACAATCCATGAACTGGACGTAAACGGTTCTATTGAAAAATTTATTATATTGCTTTTTATGGCAGGAAGGGGGTGATTTTTCTTAAACTCTCCATACCGCCACAAGCCACAACTATTAGTTGTAGTAGACTAAATTATCTTTCCAACAGAGTAAAAAAATTTACACTTTATTAACCTAATAACGATAAAACTTTCATTAAAACTGCAATATTAGTCGCAAAGCAAATTGTTATCCAAAACGCAACCAGTAAGTCATGCTCCGATCATGGGCTGGCATTCGTATTTTCTTTAAAACTCGACTTCCGTACATTTCCGTGCATTAAGGCTTACGGGTGTCTGTTATTTTCTTAAAGAGGGTGTGAATATTTTTACTTCATCCGAAAGATTGTTTTGTTTACTTCAAATAAAAAAAACAAAATTTTTTCATAGTAGTAATAGTTTAGGCCCTAGGACGAGCATAAGAAGCAATGTAAATTTAACGAAATTTCAGCCCACTTTGACCCTAATGTGTGTGCGTTAAATCCGTAAGTTCATGGCTTGTGGTTTTGCTTGACAGAAACGGTCGGACTCTTAGAGTCCAAAATATGAATCGTGATACACGGCTTATTCTGGTTATTTGCCATATATATACTTCTGTATATTCAGTGACCCGACTCTTTTCGTATGTAAAAAAAATATGTGTTTACAAGACCCCACCTCCCCTCTAACTGCCTAACGTAATACTTCAACGGCCCCTTAGTCTAGTTTTGAAGGTCTTGACAATATTAACTTGCATTTCTTAAAGACTATTTTACTCTGTTATTTTACACCACTTTTTTACATAAATTAATACAGCACTTACCACGTCTGCGTTTCCTTTCTCTTAAATAAGCCGAGGTTATCCTTGTACTGAAAATGACTATCAACTTTGTCAAAAATTCTCGAAAGACTGATGGTGAATCAATTGAAGAAATATCTATGTTTACATAAAGCCTAGCACTATTACTTCAGTACTATTTTACTGAGCCTATTTGCATTAATTTGGATAGTAAACACGTCACATTATTGGTTCTATTGAATTTTACTAAGGCTTTTGACTCCATTGATTTTAAATTCTGTTATCCAAACTCTATAGTAAATTTTGTGTTGCGTCCTCCTCTATTAACCATATCAAATCTTATTTAACTGGCGGATCTCAAATTGTTCAGCAAACAATATCTTCTTTAATTCTCTAATAATTAATTCTGGTGTTTCCCAAAGTTCTGTTCTTGGTCTATTACTTTTCTCACTCTTTGTTAATGATTTATTGGAAGCACCTTCACACAAAAGAAATGAGTATATTGCTAATATTCATTGGGATCTTTGTCATTTTGATGCCTGGTCTACATGTTGTGAGCTTTTCGGCGATAGGGAAGGAGCTCCTATGCGTCAGGAGGCAAGCTGGAATCGATAGGGTAAAGGAGAGTTCAGGTATTAACAGCGCCATGCGAACAGTCAAAACCAAATAGAATTGCGCCTGCATTGAAGAGTTTGCAAAGAAACGGACCCAGGTCTATCCAAATACAGAGGCCAACAAAATGGAATTATAAATTTGGATATGACATATGTAGAAAATGCGTTTGCAGTTTTTAATTACTTAGAACACGAACTTTTTAAAGTATTTTAGATAATTTTTTTTAAGTTGAACGTTTAAATATTGTTTGTAACACAGGATTTCGTCCGCACAGGATTTTGCCCATACAGGATTTCGTCTCATACAGTATATAGGATTTCGTGCCGATCCCATTTTTGAGAACTCTCACACTTACAAAAAAACAACAAAAAGCGGACTTCAGTAATTTACAAGTTTTATAGAACTCGCAAAATATTGCACTAAAAATGTATTTAAAAAACATCTCATATTTTTAAGCTGTGAGTCTGGTGATAGATTCAGCTCTCAATTCATCTTTTATTACAACTTTAATGTTTTTCCTGTAAAGGATAAGTAAAAGACAAGCGAAACTCACCGGATAAAGTTTGCGGACAGCAGAACCATCTTTGAGACCTACAGCTATTCATGAAATTTGCATATATTTGTAATTATATTCAGAAAACCTTTTTTTAAACACTCACAAGTCATTGTCTTCCTTCCTTTAAGTATTAAACAAACATAGTATTGATTATGATGAAAAAAATATAATATTTTCCCATAAATCTCTTTATATTATTTAACTCACCCTTTACAGACACCTTAATTCTCTTGCCACATGAAGGGTATTCCATGTGAAATTGCAGTAATTATTTAAATATTTTTGGTATATTTGTCAGCGTTAACATAAATAAAAAACAAACTCGAGCTAATTTGAAATGCTGGAAGCATCTGTATGCCCTAAAGAAATAAGGTGGTATGTTAAGAAAAACAATTTTTGATTTTCTTTGTATTTATTTGCTATTCTTTTATTTAAAAGTATTGAATGGAATCGTACCTTCATATTTCTTGACTTTTTATATAGGATCTAATTTTAAAATTTATTTTCCAAGCCCAACTTTTTTCGCTTCGACTTCATAAATTAATAAACGCCACATTTTTACAACAAATACTTCAGCTTCTTCGTCAAGAACCTATAAACAAGACATGTTAAAAACAACGCTTGCATAAATTGATTTATAAAGTTTCACCATTTGTACGTCATCCAAGATGCCTTTGGGTGTACTTCCAGCCAAAACTTTCGAACAGATGAAATCGACCAAAGTTGGTTCTGGCTCTCCAATGTACTCTATAATTTTTTTATTTATCCAGGGTCGAATCTTTTTCTCCATAAGATTATTGTCGATTTCGTTCCAGTCCAATTTGTAATTGAATAAATCGTTCTTCTCTGTAGGAATTTTATCAATAATACTCTTAATATGCCGCCTTTTTTCTTCTTGAGTCCTTGCCAGTGATTCTTCCTGTTTCTTTTCATCATGCTTGTCTCTCTTTCTTGACGATTTCGATTGATGATGTGAAGATTGCGGTTGGGATGGTTTTTGCTGTTGTGGATCCTGCGATATATGTTGTTGATTTTCTTCGTAATCTGAAAATATATAAAAAAAAAACAACTTTAGGAATAAATCTATGTTAAAAACTGTAAACATTTACCTAAAGGAACTAATTTTCTCCTTTTAGGTGCCATGGTATCCTCAGATTCATCCTCATTATTGAAGACATCTTTAACTTCCAGTTTTTTCTTTTTTGCACTCGCTGCTGCTAAATTAAGACTAATTATAGGCGCTGATATTGGAGGTGTACCAGACACTCTATCCGGCAACGATGCATTACTATGACTATTTGTAGGACTTAATGGTTGATTTGAAGTCATAGATGCTCGGGAATCGTCATCTTGGAAAACATGATTCATATGTGAATCTCGAGATTCTGAGTCTCCCCTATGTATGGCATTGTTTCGATTGTTTCGATTGTGCCTGCTCGGAGACAGATATTGTCCATGATCATGTTCACTAACATTTGTTGAACCGGCGGCACCGACTCCTTCGCTGGAATCCGATTCAATTGGTTCTGCATTTACAGCTGCCAGTTCTCGAGAAGCTTGATCCAATACATATCTTTCCTTCTGTAGGCGCTCTTTTTCCTTCGCTCTCTGTCGTTCCAACTCTCGCTCTCTTTCTCTTTCTAATTCACGTTGCCTCTGTTGAGCTGTTTCTAAATTTACGTCTATTAATATTTTAGGCTTATACATCTTTTCACGTTCTCTTTTAAGCCTTTCAAACTCCAGGGTGGGGTTGTCATATTCGCCACTGAATATTTTATTTCGGAGATCTTCCAGCTCCTCTTGTTCTTTATTTCTGTCTTTTGCGTCAAGATCTGCTTCTCTGACACGTTCAGCCAATCTGCGTTGTAATTCACGTCCCCTACGAAAATGTTAATGTAATATTTTAGCATAAACTTTCTTATAACATGTGTATGTGTTATTACTTATAATATTTTGGATCATCCCGTTCGTCGTCATAGTCTTCTAAGAACTCCTTCAAACGTTTTGCTTCCTTTTCGCGTTCTTCTTCTTTAAGTAGTTCTTTTTCGCGTTCCTATATCCGAAAAAGGAAAAATTCGCAATTTAGCGATTAAATGAAATTAATAAAAACCTTTTCATATTCTTTAGTTTTTCTTCTTTCTCTCAGTTCCCAGTTACGTAACCTCTCCTGATATGCTGCTTCTTTCTCTCTAGCCTTTTTCTCTGCTTTTTTCCGGTCCCTGGCCTCCTCCTCCATTTCTTTTTCCTTTTGAATATCGCGAATATTTTTTACTACTTTAGAGTCATCCCGATCTCTATAAAATAATTTCCATAATCGAATACTATTTCATAATTAAAATCATACCTTTCACGTTCTCTTTCCCTTTCTCTTTCCCGTTGTTCGCGTTCACGTTCTCTTTCGCGTTCTCTTTCACGTTCTCTTTCTCGCTCTCGTTCACGTTCTCTCTCCCGTTCTCTTTGTTCTCGTTCACGTTCGCGATCTCTAGAACGTGACTTACTTCGTCGCCTCTGTTTCTTTTCTTTTTCTTTTCGCGGCGAATCTGAACGCATTTTTTCTTTTTCTTTTTCTTCCCTCTTTTTGCGATCCTTTTCCTTCTCTTTTTTATGTTCCTCGGCTTCTGCTGTTTTCCTAAATTTGCCGATTTCTCGACTGATTAAATCTCTTTTGTCATCTTCCATATTAGCCTCTTGCAAAGCTTTACTAGTCTTCACAGGAGTTTCAGAAGACTTTTTACCTGTAAAATAGAAAAACAAATTGAAGAATTTAACTAATGCAAGAATTTGACAACGTAGCTACCATCAGAATTCGTTGAAGATGTACCGATTTCTCCCCTGTGTTCATCTAAAATCTTTTTAATAGCGGCAACAGCTATGTCATCCTCTTGTTTCTCTGTTTCGGGTTTGCTGCTTCCGTTCCTTATTTCTTCCTCCTTATAATTATCCAACAAAAGTTTATTTTTTGCATCAACTTTTGCTACTAGCTTTTTACCATCTACTTCCAAATCGTGAAGAAGTCGTACAGCACGGAGACCAGCCAATGGACCACTAAAATAATTACAATTTAAATAAGGCAAACACTTTAAATAAAATTAAAGTATTCTTACTCATATTCACAGAAACCGAAGGTCGATACACGTTTCCAGCTTACAACGGTACCACAGGTTGCTAAAATTTTCTTAATCATTGCTTCAGGCGCCTTCTCGCTAATATTTCCTGTAATCAAAAAATTATGTGACACTCAAACGAGAAATGCTGTTTAAAATACATACCGACGAATACAGTTATAATTGGACCTTTGTACTGTGGAACTGGTGCTGGTGCAGATTCATTTTGAGTCCGCACAGTATTGTATACTGTTGGTTGTGAACTTATTGTGGCAGCACTCCTAAATGGTGTTCTGGGTGGAGGCGTCGTCAGGGGTGGTAAGCTCGTCGGAATCATCTTTAAATTAAAATATTTTCTTTAGATATTCCTTGTCTTTACTTTCTTCAAATATATATAGTATAAGTTATGCAAACAATTTAAATTAAGACAAAGAAAATTATATACGCTTAAGGATTTTAAAATTCCTTATTAAAACAAATTACTATCTAAAAGTCTGGATATAATTGCTCTTGCAGTTAATGTATATAATAAGGAAAAATATATTTGGTCCTCCTCTGAAGCATCCTCAATTTGGCCGAGTGTGGCAAACTTAAATTTACCATATTTAACTCAAGATATGAAGCAAGCATTTCCAAAATATTTAGAAATTATTATATAGAAGCTCCCAGACTGAACGAGTTAACGTACCGCTAGACTCACTCAAAATGGAGCCTGTCTGTAATACTAGGTAGAATGTCTTAATGTATTGCGTTATAACAAGACAATCTGGTTTGTTGTATAAAAAGAAGGTGACCGAAATGCTTAACAGACAACGGACTCAAAATGCCCCGACTACTGACTGCCAGCTGTGAAGATGTGACTGAAAAATAATTGATCCTCCATCTTAGAAAAAATCGATTTTTTCGAAATTTGTGGCATCAAAATGAAGTAATTGTAAGGCAAACCTAGCTCACCACTAAAGCCATTTAATCAATAACACGGAAGCCCGAGCTATTGATGACCTTATTCTTTCATGGTATTTTAAAGTACCTTCTAAGAGGATAAAGGAAGAAAACTAAAAATCTCTAACACGAAGTTATCCAATTCACATTAATATGTAGTTAACAGGTAACTAAATTTCGAAGCAAACGAATATTTCCAACATTATTGAAAAGTCAAATATTTAAATTTCGGCGGATACCAGCGGAGGAAACAACGTTGTTGGATTTTGTCAGATATAAGAGGTCATTTAATATTTTGCATTTATTTATTCAAAGATTCATCAAATGCTGTTTACAACAAATTCAACACAAATATGAAACAGTCAATAGCAAAGAGATAAAGTAACAATAACTAAGCTAGCTGATCCTTTATCCGAATTATAATGCCCTGTAAACAATCGAAAGCAAAAATAATCTTAGATCTGTTACCTTATCGTTGAACTCTTATGAGCGGCGTTTAATAAAACCTACTGACGAGTTAACCTTATTTACAAGAAAATCTATGAGGTCCTCAAATGAAAAGTTAGTGTCAAGTATGACCCCTAAATCCCTGGTCTTGTCAGTATAAAAGGTAAAATGCGCAGTGGAGTCGTTTTGCGTGAAAAATACATAGCAGTCAGAATTAAAAAGTAAATAATCCTCTCCATTAGTACAATACCAACATTTTTAGCGTCATCAGCATAACAAAGAATACTAGAGCTATAGAGGATCGTAGATACATAATTGATGGAAGTAATAAAAGGCAGCGGTCCAAGATGGCTACCCTGTGGCACCCCTGAGTTGTTAGGTATTTTATTTCGTATTCAAAGAAAATCAGTATATAAAGTAGTTTTCCAATAAAAATAAGAGATTATAAATAAAAGACTTGAACGAAAACTGAAACCGCATAGATTGAGACAATGTTCCGTGGATTCTAAAATCGAATTTCGGTCAAAGCAGACATGCTTTTGTAAAAAGGATCAACTAGGCCTTATAGGGTAGCTTTCAATTTGTTAAGCAAGGTGATGGATCAGTAACATTGTGGAGCTAGCAGAATACAGTAAGTCATAAAATGCAGTTTTTAGTAAATCGACTCCAAATAGTTCAAATAATTCGAAAATTAACATTTTTTGTTGGGACATACGAATTCTGAACATCCTTTCCACATTTTAATATAGAGCGAAGCCAACTATCTCGTTTTTTTAATAACTTCACTCCATTTTACATGTGGAATAACAAAAAATGTTTTTTAATAAAATATCCGTCGATTCGGAAATCTGCATGAAAAAATCTGAAAACGTGGTTTCTAAATAAAATATAAAAAAAAAGTTCACGTATATTCTTCGACAGGCCAGAAATAATATGGTGGGGTCTTCAGCCACCCTTTTTTCTTCTTTTTAATTTTAAGAGAGATCAGTCCCAAATTTGCCTGGAATATTATTTGACATCCTATAAAATGTACTGTGTGGTTCCCGTTTCCGAATCACCCTCAAGCCCACCTTTTTTCTTAGAGAACTTTTCCATTTTTTTCATAAATTGGTTCATTATGGTCTTAAGAACATGTACCTAAATCGATTTTACGACATTCCAATTCCATCCCACTCACGACCAATGTATAGCATCAGGTAGACACGCGCGATCACGTTTGGCTCTAGGTGCGCCCGGATGGACCCGACCTGCCTTTGTCTCTTGATCTATCTCCTTCCTGATCTTGTATACGACTCTGAACTCTTTTATGGTTTAGACGTGTACGAGAAAGAAGAAGTACAAATGCATGGATCCGGATAGCAAACTAGCGTGTAAGTAGAAAACTTGATGATTTTCATCAGTTTTTCTGTTGTTCAAAGTTTAAAAGCAATTATCTAGAAACAGCATTTTTACCACTTGAAGATTGCTCAAGGAGTATTGGTTCAATCGAGCTGAAATTTTAACCACAGTTTCTCATATCACATCTAGCTGAACCTATAAAAATGGTAAAATTCGCGAAAAATCGAATAATATTGCTACTTTTTCCTTTTTAACCTGCCAATTTTTTTCCTTTTTAAACTGCCATTTTTTATTTTTCAAGATTGCTTTGAGTACTGAGGTTTGTTTAGAAGCCAAAACTGCTATCTTATTGAAACCGTTTTGATTTTTTTCTTACTAATACCAACAGCCCGATTTTACTTGGAGTAAAAAAGTGAAGTTCCAGGACCGTCCGGCGCCGCCGTTTTAGACTTTTTTCACACACACAAACAAAATTACGTAATTTTGGTCTCTCAATAGAGCATAAAAAAAATTCAGAAAAATCAGTTCACTTTTACTTTGTTTAAGAACGCCTTGAAAAGGAGACCATCTTTCCCTCTTCTACACGTATCAACTTCCTTAAAAACGAGCAAATTGTTGTGTTGTTTTCTGAAATACGATAAGTTGCATCAGGCACTGTATAATATTACGTTCAATGTTTAGTTGTAGTGCTAGCTTTAGGCAAATACTAGTTTCTAAAACACCTTGTATTAGCAATTTAAAAACTGGTTACCTTCATGGGGCCTATTTTTTAAACATGAAAACAAGAAGAAAAAATTAGTTTTTTTAGTGTTTTCAGAAATGCTACTCAAAAAATGCTGCGCGTGGGCATTAATGAACAAAGTGACTGCAACAGTTCCAAAGGTAGTGTAATCTATACAAAGGAAACAGAATCATCCAAATTCGACAAGTCACCCTAGGTACGAAATTTTTGCCATGGTGCTAGGAAACGTAGTCTGTTAAAAAAGAATCAAACTCATCTAAATCGGACGACGCGTTAAATAGTTAGACTTCACTCCTCCCACCTGCTTTACTCAAAAATGCAAATTTTTTTTCATAGGGAAACATACTTTAGGAAAATAAAAGAAAATACCCATTCAAATCGGTCTATACGTAAATAACTTAGGTACCGCCCCCACCCAACCTCATGAAACTTTAGACCAACATACCTTATACAGCAAAAGAGGAATCATCATCTCCTATATTCTCTTAGTACCAATGGGAAATAAATCTTTAAAATCGACCCACAGAGACCTCGCTTTTGGGAAGTTCGTAAAAATAAGTCTCGTCTAAATCATTGCATAAAGTACAAAGTTAAGCAACACCTCTCCATCATCCCATCCTACCTTAACGCGACCCCATCCTAAACACTAGTTATCCTGCTAACAATTGTGCGACTTACTCCATACAATAGAAAAAAAAACCATCGAAATCAGTCCACGCATTAAAAGGTTAGGTTCCACCTTATCCCCCACCCACCCAAAATTTTTGTATCATGTTATCAATGGGGGATCAAACTGTATATAATACAAAATAATTACACAAAGTTAGGTTGCGGCTCTTACCCTCTCTCTCACCCTAGACATTTTTGAAATGCTACCAATCGTGGAATGTACTCTATCCTACAACAAAAATTATCCAAATCGGTCCACGTGTAACGAAGTTAAGTTAGCCCACACCCTAGACACAAAATTTTTCTCATATTAGCAATGGGGCGGCAGCAAAAAAGGCATCATTTAAATCCGTCCAGGCGTTATAAAGAGGCGGTTAACCGGTTCAAATCAGTTTGCCAGTAGTTGTCACGATGTCGGAGCAACAGATGCATCCTTCCGCTGCGCAACGCATTTTTATTAAATTTCTTGCTCAAGACAGAGTAAAACCAGTTGAAATTTTGAAAAGATGAATTGGTGATCAAACGCTGACGTGAAACATGCTCGCCGAGCTCGGCTGCCAGCTGGCAAATTGCTCGCAGCTGTTTTTTTCGACTGGCGTGGCGTTTTGTACATTACTTTTGCATGAGCGTCACACAATAAATGCTACTTATTGCTGTGAGATTTTGAGTAAGGTGAGGAAGCGTTTATCGTTCGAAACGACGTGATCAATCGATTCGAAAACACGTGACCAACGGATTGGAAACGTCTCTCCTTCACGACAACGTTTGGCCCCATACTGCATGTTTAACTTGCCACAGAAGAAGAAGTGATAATTATTTGTCTAAAACATGGTACACCGGTTCCTCCGACAACTTTGCATTGTTTTTTGAGAGCGCCTTTTTTTCTTGCAATTTTGTGCCTTCCCCGGATGAGTTTGGTCATATCCAGGATCATCGTCACGCTACGTCCATTCCAATACCCATTATATCTTACCATGTTATCATGGATAGTATCAGAGAACTTAAACTGGAATTTTACTTTGGTCTTGATGGTGTTCCCCCTGCGTTCATAAGGCCCTGTTATGATGCCCTATCAAATTCTTTGGCACTCATCTTCAACAAGTCTCTTCAGGCTGATAAATTTCCTACACTATGGAAAAATTAGAGAGTGCAAAAATATTCTTTGAACATGAGTGGTTGTTATTTTTTGAATTTAAAAACAATAATAAATTAATGGACTTGTTTTTAAGAATTTGCTATTCTTTTTTTCTACTACATGCAGGAAATCAAAAATGTTCCTAACATTGCAACATTTTTGCTCCCCACTGTACATCTTCGATCTGTGATTTGTCAGCTACGTTCGATTACCTAATTACCTCATCCACATCAATGACTCCAGCATACACTTAACAGACAGATACCTATTACATTGAAGAATCGCTCTCATTCCCATATTTTGAAGCTTCTGAAGCCTGTCCATTATTCCACTGGATGCTAGGAACAACACTGACGACAATTCTCAAAATGTGGCTTCACTACTGTGTTATAAATCTTGATAGATGTATTTTCTGATTCTCCTTAAAAACCCGATTTTTTTAACAATTTTCCCGCATATATAGTTCCCATGCTCTTTAAATTTTAATTTAATGCCCACTATCTCCCCTAGATATTTAATCTTCTCCACTTGCTCAATAAAAGAATCTGAAATCTTCAAAGTACCCTCATATTCACCATTGATTGTCATAAATTTCGTTTTACTAGAGTTCAATTTCAATTTATTCATTTGTAGGCACACGTTCACTTTTTGTAAATTTTGTTGCATTACATATGCACAGCACACTCATTTACATCATTACCAGTAATGTATAATAATGCATCATCAGCAAATAGCGCTATATTTTTGTTGTCCAATACACTCTTTATATCATTAATGTATATAAGGAACAGTAGAGTCCCAAGAACAGATCCCTGCGGTACACCCAAGCTTACATTAATTCTTTGAGACATCGCTCCATTAACTTTTTTCCGCTGTGTTCGCCCTGATAGATAGCTCTTAAACCACATCAATTCTTTTCCTTTGATCCCATACTTATTCAACTTATTAATTAAAATATCTCTGTCCACAGTTTCAAAGGCCAGTTTGAAGTCCAAAAATACTGAAATTATCTTGTGCCTTTTCTGCATACATTCTTTCCATTTTATTAGCAGCATATTTAATGCTGTCTCACAAGAGTGGCCTTTTCTAAAACCTGACTGCTCTTGTAATATTAATTGATTTTCCTCCATGTATTCCTCCAGTTGTATTTGTATAGTTTTCTCTAATATTTTTTCTTATGTTGACAGCCTAAATTCTTCACATTTATTAGTATTCTTGATTTTTTCAACAGGTACAATGACTAATTCTTTCCATTCTTCCGGGAACTTACCTTGGTTCATTGACTGATTGATAATTTTCACAAGTACGCCGCCGAGTATATTTCAACTATCCAAGATCATTTTGACATTTATCATATTAACATCCCTCTTATTCTTAATTTTCAGACATATTTTCTTTAATTCCTCCAAATTTATATTTCGAAACACAAATTGATTATTCACCTGTTGCAAATTATCGTCATAAACTACTGATGTAATAGATGTACTAATTTTTTCGATACTTTCCACAAAGAATTTCCCTTATATATTATTTCCTTAATTTCAGATTTACTTTTTTTAAGTACATATTCTTTCAATTTTTTCCACATTTATTTTTGGTTTGAGGCATTAGTAATAATTTTGTTGATTTTATTCCTTTTTTCCGCAATTATTTTATGTTTGTAAATATTTCTTGCTATTTTATAATTTTACCCAATCACTCTGGTCTTCTTAAATCTTCTGTAAACCAGTCATTATTTTCACCTCGCCTAATTGCATTGTACAAATTTCTGTACTACGGCTTTAAGTTTTTCACCAAAACCATTCGGCCATTCATTCAGATCCTCAATAGAAGCTACATTAACAAAACGATTTTTATCATACTCTAAACCGATCATTCAATTAATCGGCAGTTGCACAAAAATATCGAAAGGAAGAAGAAAATGCTGAGATCATTTTAACAGACCATCAGTTGTCACCTCAACCATCGACTTCATATACATCTCGAGCAACAGATGAAATTGACCAAGACGAAACAAATGATGAAGAGAGTGAACACGAAAATGATGAACTTAATATTCCAACAATTAGAAGAATCTGAAATTCTACTAAAAGCCGCACTCCTTTTGAAAAAAACAATTTTAAAAATAAACAGAACGACATTTCCGTCCAAGACCTAATTGCAGGCGAGTACTCTATTTCCGAAACCGTGAATGATTTTTGTTTTACACTATTGGGTGGTACCGATCGCAGACGTCACAGAAATACTGCCTACACTATTCGTTCCTAAAAAAATGTCCGCTATTACGAGCTGTCCGCTTTTCAGAGGTGGAAGTTTGAGGGAAATTGATACTTGGGACTGGAAAAAGTGTCCGGTTTTAAGAGGTCTTCGTAAAGGGAGGTTTCACTGAACGTATCCAATGGTAGCATTAAAATATGTAACATTGATTTCGTGTTTGCGAAAAACTGATAGAAAAAAAACTTTATTAATAAAGGTTTAAGAACTTTCGGAGGATATAGTTTAAAAGTCCCCGGCAGAATATTCGAGAAAAAAATTCTGCTATGAAGTTTTTTAGATTGAAAAAAATACAAAGTTATATCATCATCATAACCGAATGAGTAAACGTCATGCAAAGTGAATAGACGCGTTTTGTCTAAGCTCCCAAATTTTTGCTTTTATCCACGCTTATTGGTGCAAGTTTGAACAGTTTTTAACCATCGCGTGTATTGTCCGCTACGATCTTTTATTTTTATAAGTTAATGAGTGACTTGAACTGAAATAAGTATTTTTGTTTCAAATGAAAATGGGGAAAAACGAAAAAGCCGGTAGTGTAAAAAGCGCTAACACCAACACAGTCACACCAAGTACATCCACACGTAACACTAGAGGTAATCTGAGAGATCAGCAACGAGAAAAAATTGACAGCAATAGCACACCAAGTACTGCAGTTCGATCCAGCTCAGTGATCTCTACAGACACATTCGAACTGATTGAACGGAAATTGCTGAAAAGTCTGTCACAGGTAATTTCTGAAAAATTTGAGCATTTCGAAGAGCTTCTCTCACAGAAGCTGGATGGTGTCGTCGCAACTTTCAATTCTGAAATTGCTAACCTCCGAGAAGAATTGGATAGCGTTAAATGCGAACTGCTAGAAGCTCAGCAGAAACTCGATAATATTGATCGTGCTCACAGACTATCCGATGCAGTTGTCAGTGGTATACCATATACAAGCGATGAGAACCCACGACAACTAATGGAAAAAATCTCTTCTGTGGTAAATCATGATCTCTCTCCATATTCAACTGCATTTCGGGCTAGACCCAAACGTCGTGGGCAGATTAACCCAAAAAGCTCATCACCACTAATATTTAAATTCTCCACGACCAGTGAACAACGTATATTCTTGCAAAAATTTAAACGGTGCAAAGTGCTACTGAACCAAATTTCCCCAACCTTCCGCTCGGACAGTAGAATATTTGCAAATGAAAGCCTGGCTCGTAATAATCAGCAAATCCTACGCAAGGCAATTCATTGTAAGAGAAATGCTTTGATCCACTCTGCTTTCACACGCAATGGTATTGTGCACATCAAGTACGCAGAAGCTGATGCACTGACACCGATCATAAGTATTGACGCCCTGGACCAACACATATCTGAAGCATAAAAGGAGGGAGTTGGATGTCGATATGTTTCTTTTTAATATTATTTTGAATTTCATATTAAATTTTGGTTATGGATTTAAATTTAAATTTACTGATAATGTCTTCTTGTATCTTATACTTATCTTATTTGCTGTTTAATTTTATTGCCTATGTAATTCTTAAAATTAGTATGATGCTTTTCTATGTATTTGCAGTGTGCACCATTTCTGTTGTCTGTTTGTCGATTTTGATGGACCTCTGTGGCTACCTGTTCGTTTCTAACTATGGCCGATAGTTTTTCACCCCTGGATAAAGTTAGAGCGCTGTGTAATATTTTTGCTTCACGTGCTTCGGGATTTAATATTATTTACATGAATGTAAGAAGTTTGAGAAATAAAACTGATCAGCTGCAGGAAATGTTTCTGGGTGCTCAAATTCATGCTCTGATTTTGTGCGAAACTTGGCTGAACGAGAATGTGAGCTCAGGACTTGTTTCAATACCTAATTATACCATTTTTAGAAATGATCGTGTTGGTAGGATGGGTGGCGGTGTTGCTATATATGTTCACAATACTCTAATGGTATCTATTGTTGCTTCTTCCTTACCTGAAAACGACTTAGAATTCTTGGGAATTGAAATTAATACAGGCTCTGAGAAATGCGTTCTTCTGAGCGTCTATTGCCCCCCTAATAGATTCAGTATGGAAAAAGCGTTGGAATTCGCTGATACTGTCTCGTCTCTTGAGTTGAGATATCAGAATCTTATCATATGTGGTGACTTTAATGTCAATGCTCTCAATCCGGGCTTAGCAACTGAAAATATGCTATACCTATTTCAGACCCTCGATATCAAGGTAATCAATAGTCTGCCTACCTACTTTAACTCAGGATCACCATCTCAGCTTGATTACATACTTTCTACCAACAAACATAATGTATTATTTCATAGTCAAATAACACCTCCTAGCAACTTTGACCATGACTTTCTATTCTTAATCTATAAAATGAACCTAGGTCCTTTGCCAGATAGTGTGAGTTTTTCGTACCGTGACTTCAAAAATATTGATAAAAACCTTCTAATGGAGGATTGCTACGAGATGTCGTGGAATTCACTCTTTGATAGCAACTTGGTGGATGAAAAGGTGGATATTTTGAGGACTTCCCTTTCATATCTTTTTGAAAAGCATGTCCCGGAAAAAATTTTTAAGGTACGTAGTCCTCGCTGCCCATGGATTACAAGGGAGATCCATCATGCCATGGCTGAACGTGATTTTTTGCTCAAACAATATAAGAGAACACGCGATTTAAACATGCATAACAGATACAAAGTGATGCGAAATAGAGTAACCAAATTAATTCGATCATCCAAAAGGGAATATCTTGCTGCAAAATTGAATGTGCACTTACCTGCGAAAAAATTATGGAAAAATCTTCGCAGCCTGGGAGTACACAGTAATGATCCCCCTCAAATTAACATGGATCCGAACAGTCTAAATAATTTCTTTACCAATAATCATAATAATCGGCCTAGTGCACAACAATTATTCCCTGATGGTTGCTCTTCAATTATATCAACAGATGGATTTGCGTTTCGATGTGTTGATAGCCATGAAGTTCTTGAAGCGGTTTACTCTATCAAGTCAAATGCCACAGGTCCTGACTTGTTACCCCCGGAATTCCTTAAAGTCATCGCCCCTTACATATCAACGCAATTGGTACACATTTTTAATTTTTGCTTAACCACGTCTCAATTTCCTGCGAAATGGAAGGAGGCACTTGTTATTCCTATTGCTAAAAAGGCGTCTCCATCTGAGCCTGGCGACTTTCGTCCCATCAGTTTGTTGAGTTTTCTAGCTAAAGTATTGGAAAAGATTATGTTTAAACAGGTTATGAAATTCATTCATGAGAATAATATGATGACTGCATGGCAGTCTGGTTTTAGATCCGGCCACAGCTGTGAAACTGCATTATTGAAAGTTACTACTGATATTCATGAAGCTCTTGACCGGGATTTTGTTACAATTCTAGTCTGACTTGACTTTAGCAAAGCGTTTGATTCCGTGAATCATCAAAAGCTAATTTACAAACTTATAAATAAATTCAATTTTTCGTCATCTGCTGCAAGGCTGATAAACAGCTTCTTAGATGGACGTAGTCAGACTGTTAAGATACAGAGGTCCTTATCTAACCCGATGCCGTTACACTCAGGCGTCCCTCAGGGCTCCGTTCTTGGCCCACTTTTGTTCAGCTGTCCAAGCACTATTTCTGATGCTTCTATACATCTCTATGCGGATGATGCGCAGATATACCTTAGTAGGCCAATTGGTTTAATCGAGGACTGTGCTCAACGAATAAACGAATACTTGGAGCGCATCCATGAGTGGTCTTCAATAAATGATTTAAAGCTCAATCCATCAAAATCAACCTGTATTGCTATATATAGACGTGACATTAGTAAGTCGAACCTTCCAGCCATTACGTTAAACAATACCATCTTGAACTATGCTGATTCAGTAAAGAGCTTGGGCGTTAAATTAAACTCTAGATTTACTTGTTGCGATTATGTTCGAGAGCAGCTTGGTAAGATTTATGGAAGTCTAAGACAACTGTGGATTAGCTCACATTACCTATCAACAGAATTACGCCTTAAGCTTGCGCGAACACTTATTGTCCCTCACTTTACATATGGGAGTCTTGTCTTTAGCAAGCTTGACTCTGAATGCAAACGGAGATTGTCAGTAGCATACAACGATGTCGTAAGATATGTTTTTAAACTACCTCGCAACGCTCATATATCAGCTTATGTTAACTCTCTGCTTGGGACGTCTATTACAGCATACCTAGCAAGTTGTGAGCTCACTTTCTTACATAGTCTTATAACAAATAAAAGTCCATCATATTTATACGAAAAGCTGCAGTTCTTGCAATCGGTCAGGAGTCTTCAACTTCTTGTGCCTAGATCTGTTTCATCATATGGTGAGCGCTCTTACTTTGTTCAGGCCATTCGTAAATGGAACTCCCTTCCTAGAAATATTCAACTTGCAGGTGCTAGCAGGGGTTTTGTTAGATTGATAAAATCGTATAATGATTTATAGATGTAAATGGTGCACATTGTTTTGATTATTCTTAATGTATTGCAGTTCACTTAATTTCGTCAATTTTTATTTTCTTTTCTTTTCTATTTTTCTTTTTCTTTTTGGTTTCTTTTATTTTCATTTTTGTCTAATTATGCTCTTTAAGTAGTTAGTGATTTAATTAGATTAATTTTTGCACATTTTGTATTATTGCTTGTTGCAATTCACGCTACTTTATTTCACGAGCCATAGTATGTAGGTACAGTAATAAGATTATAAGTCTTTTGTACAATTCCAAGTAAATAAATTATTATTATTATTATTAAAATCGGTGGCAGCACAGCGTTTAATGTGATACCAAATCCGTTTTTTTGACATAAGGGTTGCCTTCCCCCTACCCAAAAGTACTTCTTTTTTTTTAGATTATGCAATTGATAATAAAACGAACAAAATTTTTTTATTTCATTTCCTGTTCTAGGTGCTTCAATAAAACTGTAACGAAAAGCGGCCTCAAACCATAATTCGTTGGTAAACTGCAAACGCATTCGATTCAATAAATTAGAAGAAAAATTTTAATAAGAGAAATTTTTATGTTGTATATTTTTCTTCCTAGAACTGATTCTAAACAAACCGATAATAACGTTCCTTGTTTCGATTTTCACCCCAACGAGATAAATTCGCATATTCTCGTCTCCACCTCAGCAGTCTCGCCGCAATGTAAATATCACACTTTGAGTAAATAATTCTGGAGAAGCAACATTTTTTTGAAAAATGAAAGTTACAGTTTCTACAATAGCGTAAACATTTTGCAATTGTTAAGTATCCATCCCTGTTTGTGTAAATGAAGAAGAGTAATGCCCACACTGCGCTTAAAAACGAAATATAACCTTTTTTAGCAGAACCTTAGAAAGTCTGTGAGATAGAAAGAACTAATTCCCAATCAGAACTTATTTGCGAATATACATAAGAACACTGTACAGAAAAGATCAATAACAACTTTACCTACTTTTCTCCTTAGAAAAGTTTCCCCTTTCACTGTATACCAAGCACATGGCTTTTGAATAGATCCTAACTTAAGGTAATTTGTTAAATACTTTTTATACGATTTATCGCGAGAAAAAAGCCACTTACATGTATTACAAAATTCTCGAATTGGGCAATTCTTACAGACCTTAGAAAAGACTATTCCTTAAGATTTAGCCAGATTTGTATAAGATATTGTCATCAGCCAGGACCTCAAAAATCCCCTGAAAAGAAAAATAGTTTCCTTTCCGCATCGCCGAAATGTGAAAAATTCATACGTGTACACCTTTTATGAAATGTCTTTTACCAACTAGCATAGCTTCCAATGAATTTAACAACTTCTCTCGTACATCTTTCGAGTGACTTATTGTCTAATCTCTGAACGGCATTCGTTGTCTATGGTGTATGTCCAGTTAAAGTTTTTACTATTGATACAATTCGGGTATCGACTGCTTTAAGGGCTAATTGTAATATTATTCAATTTTTTGTGCTAAGTAACTTGGAAACAAAATGCCCACAAATTCAAATTAACAAAGTAACTTACCCACATTTCTGAACAACTCTTTCGTAGAGACTACCTACTGCAAAAATTAATGTCATAAATACTACCTACCGAAGTCTTAACTTAGCAAAAGTAAAATCATAAAAATAAAAATAAAACTAAAACTAAAGCAACATACATGCGGCGTCATCGGCATTACCGGCGGCATAACCGGTGGAGGCATATAAGTCATCGATGGTACAATTGGAGGTCTTCCCGGGAATGACATCTTCGACTTGTGAGGTTATGTTTTCTTAAAAATGGTCTTCTCTCATTCCACGAGCAACACCCAGTTCAGATTTGATTCCTTTCTACAATATAGAGAATGTTAAGCATCAGTGAATTTTCGTTGTGCTTAGAAAAATTGAGAAACAAACAATTTCATAAAACTTTTTAAGACAAACTTTTATTGTAAATTCTCACAATATGTTACATTACTACACGCACCTTCTATACTCGAATTAAAGAATAGAACGTTTTGATATCACTCGTTGTTTTAAACCTTATTTTAAATCAATAACCTACAAAGAACTTACTATTTTCTTCAATAAATATCACTGTTTGACTGACGTCGCCATTTTAATTGACACTACATCAATGCAGTATTTTTTGCGACTGCAGCGCTCTGCGGTTATAAACTAAAGGACAAATAAGCGTTTTATTTTCTAATTATAATTTTACTAATTTATTATTTGCTTTTATAAATTTTCACATACAATATGAAAGTACAACCATTAAAAAATGAAAATATTATGCAATTGTATATAATAGTTGAAGAAAATAGTAAATATAAAGTTATGCCGTTTTCCGTTTTCTACAATCCAATATTTGTCGTGACAAGTAAGTTTTGATAAGAAAAAGAATTTGACATTCGCAATGACAATTAACAATCCGACCTTTATTTTGTAGTTTACGCAACGACGATGAATGGAGGTACCGGTAGATTTGGGCCCCTTTTGGGGGTGATATCAATTGGGAGTGAGCTTTGTAAATTTTTGGTAGTTTTCTTATATTATAAACTTTTCAATAAAACCTTTAATTTTGATAATCATTATCAGATTTATGCAGCTAAAAACGCCGAAGTTCTAACCTGTCATGAAATCAAATTAAAACAAATTAGTTTAAATCCAGGCTGGCTAGAGTATGATCCTGTAGAGCTATGGACATCTGTTACAGAATGTATGGAGGTAAGCAAAGAGGCATTGTTTGGGATGGATTATTATAATACGATTGATGTTTGGCAGGTAGCTAGCCGGAATTTAATGATTTTGGATATCAACCCCTTAGACATAATTGCAGTAGGTATTTCAAATCAAAGAGGGACGTGTGTTTTGTGGAATGCCGAGACTGGAAGCCCTATCTATAACGCAATTGGTAATAGTGATTTTCTTTCTTTTCTTTTCTTGGTGAAAATACACGCACTCTTTATGTAAGAGAAACCTTTAAACTCTTGAAAATGCGTGGATATAAAATCAATTTCTATTGAGGGAATATAGTTATAATGTTCTTCAATCGAAGTCTATATCAAGAATGAAGCATACGAGTCATGTTTTGTTCATATATGTTAGGAGTTACAGTACGAAAGGTGTGATATCCGATGGGTATTACTGACTTATTCTTATCAATAATCCAAGAGCAGTTCTACAAATCTTTGAATGTTGCCGGTGGAGTAAATAATAACGTGCCGGCCTTCCTTTCCGGAGATTCCAACTGCACAGGTGGTAACCCATGATTATTTTCTGCTGCCAGCGGTAAAAAAACCCATTGAGGTTGCAGAGTTTGTCTATGGTTAGGAATCCACTTTAAATCGTATGTTCACTTACTGTTTATGTTTCGGATCGCATGAAGTTCTTGAGTCCCGGTTGGTTTAAGTGGCGAGAACTCTTCAGCTAAAGCAGGCCTCCAATTAACGCTAAATGCACCGTTTGAACACCACAACCTGTAAGACCAGGAAGTTATACACTGCAAATCACACGCACGCGGTAAAGATCAGAGACGCCATAGATGCGTAAGTTATGTTATGTTATACTAACCTGCGGAATTGAGCTAACACCCCAATCTATACACCTGATTTTGCTCGTAGGTTTCAAAGAAGTATTCTCCCAGTGACTTCTTTCTGATGCCCGCCAAGGTTAGGCTCCTTTAAAGAAAATGAAGCAAGGTGTCTCTTTTACTGGGGATGCCGCAGCTGAGTGTTGTAGGGGGAGTCCCAGTCTGGCTGCAGGCAGTGGCCCGTTCAGACGGCGACTATATTTGAAATGAGTTCACGAAACCTGCTGAGCAAATCTGATATTCTATACTTTTTTTATACGATGTGACCAAAGCCTTGGGGACAACCCTTTGATGCATTAGCATGGTTCTGGCCGGATGGGAATTAGGGTAAGGGAAGTGAAGGAACTTGAGTTTTGTTTTTGCATTACTGCGAGCTAGACAACAGCCCAGATACGGTGTGGATTATTTTAATTTCTTAATAAAAGCTCACGGGGAGACCTGATCTTGAATCCGGGACCCATGGTATGGTGGTCGTGCCGCTCAACAAAGTGATCCAACACCGTCTCCGTTCTTGTTGAATGTCGGCAAAGTCGCTCTCAAAATGGCACAGATATATGAAGCGCTCCATCTGAGATTAGCTTTCACTAAGAAATGTTTAAGAAAGAGCCGTTCCTGGCGAATTCATCCGCTCCCTCTTTCCCTGGAGTGTTCCTACTGACTGTTAGTTCGAGAACCCTAATCGATTATGTGTTAACTAATTCGTATGATTTATAGGTGAAAGTTTCGAGTGAACTAAACATTAGCGATCATGAGACATTGTGTTTTAATATAGATTTAAAGGTGATTGAGAGAAATGAATCCAAGATGGTGGAGTTTTTTTCACTATAAAAGGAATGAATTTGCTAATGAATTGAATGATATTGGGATGAGTGAAGTGGGAGATATTGAAAATCTAAATGAATGCGCGGGAGTTTTTGAACACAAGATGAAAGCTGTGGTGGAAAAGTTCGTACAACGGAAACCTGTAACGAATAACAGTAATAATTGGTTTACGGATAAGTTAAAAAAGTTAAAATGTGAGAAAATAAGGACGCATCAGATAGCTAGCTTATCAAATAACGAGAGTGATTGGGAAAAGTTTAAGAAGGCCAGGGATATTTACAGACATAAAATAGTAACTGAGAAGAATATAAATCTGCGGATCGTTAGTGCTAACAGTCAAAAGGAATAGTGGAGAAATTTAAAAAAATTTGTACTAAAAGAAAATATTTCTGGAATTAAGGAAATATACTTTGAGGTAGGAATGTTTAGGGAGAAAGCGCAAATCGCGGAGAAGTTTAACGAGTACTTTGTGGATAGTGGGAAAGAAATTAGTGCATATATACAGACAATACAATATAAGGACAAATTGCAACAAGTTGAACACGAATTTGTATTCAAAGAGATAAGTATGAATGAATTAAGAAAGATATGTTTGGGGATGAAAAATAAATGAGATACAAATAAGATAGATGTTCGCATGATTATTGGGGACAGGTTGGCCTGTGATACTGAAAATTATAAATCAATCAATGCACCAAGGTCATTTTCCAGAAGGATGGAAGGAAACTGTAATTATACTAGTCGAAAAAGTGAGAAATACAAGGAAATGTGAGTAATTCAGATCAATAAACACGATTGCAACCTATAAAAAGATTTTGGAGAAAGTTGTGCATCGCCAGACACACAAAGGCGTTTTGGGGAACTCTCAATGCACATGAATCTGAAAAGATCATTAAGCTAAACAAAGCCAAATTGAAACTTTTTGTTAGCCTTGTGACAGGACATGCAAGACTAAGGGCGCATGCCATAAAAATGGGAAGGGCGAATACTAGTCTATGCAGGGCATGTGGGAAGAAGACAAGACCGCATTACACGTTCTCGGCCAATGCCCAGCCCTAACGCATAAAAGATCTAGAATCTTGGAACATACTACTGCGAAGATTTTGCAGAAGTTAAGAAATCAGGTTATAATCGAATTATCCAATTCGTTACGGGGATCAGTTGGCTCGACAGTGGTCTTTAGGGTACGTTGCCGAGCAGGGGGCGTACAACGGGCCACTATAGGCCTCAGTGCATGGAAGACACACATCTTTCCCCCCTCGAAAAACCAACCAAGTTGTGCAGTTGCAGTTGGAGGAATATTTAGAAGGAAATCGACTAATATTGAGTGAGCAGTCAGGCTTTAGAAGAGGACACTCTTGTGAGAAAATGTGGTCCTGCTAAAATGGAAGGAAGCAAAGCAAAAAGTATTGGCGGTGTTTTTAGACCTTAAGCGAGCTTTCGAAACTGTAGATCTAGATTTATATTTCCTGTTTATATTAATAATGTAAAGAGTGTATTGGATGGTGCGAATATTGTATTATTTGCTGATGACGCATTATTGTATGTTGTGGGAGATGATATTAGTGAGTGTGTGAAAATGCAATGGAACATACCTTGCGAGAACTGAGTGGATGGTTAAGAATGAACCAGTTAAAAGAAAAACCAAATTTATGACAATTAATTGTGAATATGAGGGTAATTTAAAAATGGATAGTGATTATATTGAAAAAGTGGAAAAGATAAAGTATCTGGGTGTGATAGTTGATAACAAGTTGAAGTTCAAAGATCACGTGGATTATATATGTGGGGAAAATACACCCAGCGACAAAAAAACCCTCGCATTTGTGATTTTCGAATATTTACGGTTGTTTTCGAACTTACATGTTTTAAAATTTAAAAACATTAAGATAATCTGGTTTATTCATGACGCACTGATTATTTCATAGCTAATTCAACAATTTTTATCTACGATACATTATAAGTTATGACAAAAAGATGTAGAAACTATAAAAAAGCCCCAAACAGCAAAACACATGATTTCAGAGAATTACTTAAATAATGGCTGGTACTGTTCAAATAGTACAAGTTTTACAATGGATTTTAGATGAAAAGCAATAAAGCATTAGAAAATTTATTAGTTTTTGACTTTCTGTTATTAAATTTTTCTTGAAATGTAATAATACAACAATTTCAATATCTGGTTGAACCTCCTTTGGTTTGTATCACTGTTTTTACTGTATCTGGCATAGATAAATATAACTTATTTAAAAATTCTAAATTTATTTCGTTGTCCCACACATCAGATATGATTTTTTCAAGGTTTTTTAAGCTCAGTGGTTTTTTTTCTTTGATATTTTTTCCCATCATGACCCAAAGATTTTCGATCGGGTTCGGGTTCGGACTGTTTCCCGGCCACGAAAGCGATATTATGCCAAGTTTCTCCTTGAAATTTTGAATCTGCAGAAAAGGAAACACTTTATATTATTCGGTAAAGTATTATTTATAAACTTGTAGAGTAATAATACTTATAGAGCGAGCCCGATGGCAGTGTGCGGAGTCGTCCTGAAATATTGGTTCTGGAACTTCTGCCGTTAGCTCTTCAATGGTCGGTAAAACACCTTCATCAATTATTTCCCGATATTTTTCGGCATTGATGTGTCCCCCTGAGCGTAATAACATGACCTGTACCATACACCGTAATAGCTCCCCAGACCATAATATAGGCCGAATGTTTCACTGTGGGTTGGATGCAATCTTGTTCTCCTTGTCTCCGTCTTAATTTCAAGGTACTATGCGGTCGAAACAAATTGAACTTCGATTCATCGGAAAAGACTACCTTCTTCCAGTCATCGAACGTCCAATTTTTGCAGTCTTTACACCATTGAAGGCTTTTCTTTTTCATTTGGTTTGTAAGTAAGGCTTTTTCGCGGGCCGTTGAGCAGGTAGACCCATTTCTTTTAGCCTTCTCTGCACTGTTCTAACACTACACGATCTTCTATTCTTTCGCATTTGAATTTCTGCTAGTTCCTTTTGATGAACTGTCCCAGGAAGAAATCTGCTTTTCAAGCAGTTCAGCTTCAAATGATGTTTTTCCAAATTTGTAGTGAGCTAAGGTCTCCCGCTCCCAGTTTTTCTCCTCAAACCACCAGTTTCTTCATATTTTTTTAAAATTTTTCTAACAGTCCACTCACTACACCCAATACGACGCGCAATTTCCCGTTTCTTGTACCCTTCTTCAGCCAAAGTAGCCACACGTGACTTTACTTCAATACTCAACTGTTTATATTTTTTCTTAGTTTTTTCACTTTAAACCCTTTCTTGTCAACACTTCAATACCTAGATAAGTACTGAGGACTGGTACATGAATAATTTTCTGTAGTTGCCTGTATGAAACCAAATATCATACTAGTTCACGATTTCAGCTCCAGTTAAACGGGAAAATTAACGACTTTTTATAAAATATTAACTGCGAGGGTTTTTTTGTCGCTGGGTGTAGGTAAAAATATTGGTTTTTTAAAAAGAATACGAAAGTCTCTAGAGTCATTAAATTGGATGAGTGTAAGAGAAAGAATTGTGTTAAATGTTTTGTTGTTAATCTTTAAAATGATGTAGACGGAATTCTGATAATGGATAGGACGTACCACAGCAGTATACATCCATAGGGTCATTGTAGGCTTCAGTACCCACCTTTTGCCAAAGGTTTGGCTGCAGGCATTAAGAGTCAAACTTGCCTTTTTGACTCGTTCTTTAATGTTTTGCTTCCAGTTCAACTTGGGGTCGAGAACCAACCTTAAGTACTTAACACGTTCGCCGTCTTGTCCTTATGCTTTTCATCAAACTTCGTCGGCATATGCCGTCTTGTCCGCGAATGTGTTAACCTTGGAGGATAACGGGAGTTGATGCCCGTTTAGTGTGGCCATGACAAAAATGTGTACTTTGGTATTTGTAGTGAAGAGCATCAGCTCGGTCTTTCCCGTCTTCACGGACAGTCCACAATCTTTACACCATCTGCTCGCGTTCTACTAGAACAGAGAGAGAAACTGCTACAAGCCTCTACAGATTAAGTTTCATCCAAGTGGAGTGATTTTGTGAATTAAGGGGATATGTAAGTTGCAGGGTCATCTCTGGAAGAAGGGCAACCAGCAAAACTTACATTACGTTAAGTTTTGAATTTTTGTGGAATCAGTGACAGGAGATTTGCTGATTTTTAGACTGGATATTGACAACTGAAGGGAACCTAAATAATTTTTAATGTTCCGTGTAATCTCGAGAAGGGGACTTTTACTGTTACTTCCATTCCGCATTCAAGGCAGTTTACCTTAGTTTCTTTAATGGACCTCCACTTCTGAGCATATAGCTTTAGAAAGTTATTGTAGCAGGTATAACATTGCTGCTGTCCGTGATTCATACTCCAAAATTTCCAAGGCTTAAATACACACTTCTTATTGAATCTAACCTTTAAACAAGGAGACGGAGTTGGATCAATCCGTTAAGCGACACGACCACCATGCCATGTGCCGCGGGTTCACGACTAGGTCTCCACTCTGTCTCTGGGCTGTTGTCTAGCTCGCAGCAATGCAAAAACAAGACTCACTCCCCTTACCCTAATTCCCATTCGGCCAAAACCATGCTTACGCATCAAAGAGTTGTCACCCTAGGCTTTGGCCACATCGTATATAAACAATCGCAACATAGACTGCCACTATTAGCTAACTAAACTAATTTCTATTGACTCTAATTTATTCATTATTATAGCATGGTCGGACACGAGGACATCGTCAATATTGAAAACAATTTTAACAGGACACAAGGGGAAAGAATATTACATAAAGTCTGTTTGTGGTCTTCCGCTCAGTACATGTTTTAGTGCTCTGAAATTTAAATGGTTAAGAGAGAATATAGGTGCTGTTAATAAATGCATTTTGGACCGGCAATGCATGTTCGGGACACTCGATACATGGTTGTTATGGGTAAAACTGAAATAAGTTTGTTTTAAATTAATTTTAGTAAGAAATAATTTTAATAGAATTTGACTGGAGGTGTAGATGGTGGCATTCACGTAACCGATGTAACGAATGCCTCTTACACAATGCTTATGAATCTCGAAAATGCTCAGTGGGATAAAAGACTTTGTTCATTCTTTAAAGTTCCGGAATACGTACTGCCAAACATTAAATCGTGTTCAGAAATTTATGGATTTATTCATAGTGGACCTTTGCGAGGAATTCCAATCACAAGTGTAAGTTAAGTTTATGACAGGTGCTTTAAAGTTTCCCTGAAAATATGTATTAAATTTATCATTTTCTTAGTGTATGGGTGATCAGTGTGCAGCATTACTTGGACAACTCTGCACTCAAGCTGGACATGGCACTTGTACAATTGATGAAAGCTGTTTCGTGCTTTTTAATACTGGCCAGGAAATCATAGAATCTGAAAATGGGCTGCTAAGTACTGTTGCCTTTAAATTAGGACCTAAGGGAAAGGTATTTTATGCGATCGAAGGAGCTGTAGCCAATGCAGGATCTAGTCTTACCTGGCTCAAGGAAAGCCTCCAAATAAATACGGAAATTATTCAAAACGATAGCAATGCCGAAGTACTTAATACATTTTTAGCTGATGCGTCAATGATTTCATCGACGTCTAACTCAAGAACAACAAAAAGTGATTCTAGACGGAATGAAGTTTTATTCGTTCCTGCCTTTAACGGACTTTATTCACCATATTGGAAACATGATGCTCGGGGGTAAACTTTAGAAAATAACACTTGTTATTTACCTTTATGCATTTAACACTTTTAGGCTTCTGATAGGATTGACTAGTCATACAACATCGGAAAATGTAACACAAGCTGCATACGAAGCAACTGGATTTCAAATTCGTGATATTTTAGAATCTTTTAAAAAAGATACACCAACTTGGGAGCCTCTAAAAAAATTAGTTATTGGAGGAGAGTTTAGTGAAAATAATCATTTCATGCAGTTTATAGCAGATATTGTAGGCATAATTTTAGGTAAGAGTTAACTAACTTTTAACGCATTTCAACATGTGCAGTTTTCAATTTCAGAACGACCTCAGACAACATCGCCCTCTTGTTTGGGTGTAATGTTAGCAGCAGGGATAACGATGAACGTATTATCTTTGGATAACGCGCGAGTAATGTACACGCCTCCGTCTGATTTATTTTACCCTACTACAACCCAAAATAGTAATAACTCTGTATTAAAAGTGCGATTCACTATTTTATTCAATTTGTTTTCAAGGAAGAGAAGTCTTATATAGTCGTTGGAATTATGCTATCAAAAAGTGTGTAAGTTGGAATGGTTTCGAAAA
This sequence comes from Leptarthrus brevirostris, assembly GCA_964036015.1. Lineage (NCBI taxonomy): Eukaryota > Metazoa > Arthropoda > Insecta > Diptera > Asilidae > Leptarthrus > Leptarthrus brevirostris. The sequence goes on along the minus strand of OZ038372.1, from coordinate 135,306,215 downwards.
TTACGACAAAGAAATGTCAATATTTTCACAAAGGGAAAAGGATCCCAATTTGGCTGTGCGACAATCCATTCCAGGAACACTGTTTCTAACCTCTGCATTTGCTTTGCTTTTAGTGGCACAATTTTTACAAAGTCAAAACTTAAAATAGAGTTGATGTTCGAACAAACGACTTGAATTGCATTTGTGGAACCGTTTTAGTGATGTTATGTACAAATTTATGAGTCTAGTCAAATTAAAGTTCCACATAATGGCATTTTGTATTGTTAAAACTTTTAGGCGAGGGTGGTCTAATAAATAAAATTATCATGACAAAAGTGTTCCTTTATGTGACTTTATCGAATATGCAGCAGTAAATCTTTACTTAAATTTAGAGATTTACCAAATTTGTTGTATTTATTTTAAATGACAGTTATTAAATTATTGAAGCGATTTTGTGTTTTTTTATTCTTATATTAAGCGTTAAACGGAATATTTTTAAGACAGCATAACACGGAATACGTTTAAATTTTACTAAGTCTGGATAATTCTGAAATTCTTAATCGAGAGTTTTATTAAATCTAAGCGACACTCTGACAGCTACCCTTCCTCTCTCAGGCTCGACGATCTCAAAAGCAACCTCCCCAATGTTGTGGCTAACTTTTTTGCCGTTTTCTTTCTTACATCGTTCTGTGATACTGACTGTAATACTGTTTTTCCAGATTTTACCCATTTGACCAGGCTTCCTTACACCTCGTTGACGCCATGATCGCTGAATAGTTGTCGAATTTGTCCGACGGATTTGCGTGTGGCCGCGATGGTATCCCTTCATCCTTCTTGAAAAAATGCTGTTCTTCGATTTCTCATGTTATCCATTTAACCAATCTATGCTGCGGCCGTATCAGATTTTCATGGTATGCACATTACTCTTTTATTTTTATCCCTTGATCTAACCAACACAGCCACATCAAATAAACGCTAAAAAACAACTATCCCAATGACTTTTCCAAAAATGTCAACACTACTGAAAAAAATGGTTTGCGATTACTTAAAAAAAAAAATGAAAAATTGGTTTGCGATTACTTAAAATTCAGCATTTTCCCAAATCATGTAATTAGTACACCTCTATTTTTATTTTTGTTGGATTAGAAAAACCGCATCCTTATAAATCCCTGACTACCTAATTATTTTATTGCACTTTAGGTAGGAAATTATTTAAACAAACAAAATTTTTAACATAAAAAGTCGAAAATGTTTGTTTTGGGTTAACAGGTAATTCATTTTAATTATTGCTGCAAAAAAGTTATAAAAATGTTAGTGTAATTTTGTTTTATTGCCCATATTAGCTTGTGCTAGCCAGAATTCACACCCGTGTATCCTGGCGTTCTGTTACTCGTATCTGATGAAAATTTTGCTATAAAAAAGGGTCAGTCTAACCTAATACCTAACATAGTTGAAAAACAAATCAATAAGAACGGGTGTTTTTAAGCAAAAATTATTAAAAAATGGTTAAATTTACATTTGAGGAATACGCGGATATTATTTACATTAATGTTGTAGTAAACGGAAAAGAGAGAGCGGTTGTACTGGAATATCAAAGGAGATTCCCTAACTGGAGAGCACCCCAAAATTGAGTATTTACACAGACTTTCCAAAGGTTAAGACAAACAGGAAGTGTACCTTCACAGGACAGGGAGACACGACCCGAAACTTCACGAACGTCTGCCGACGTCGAGTATCAAATAATCACCATCGTGTGACAAGACCCTGAGACGAGCACGAGACGAGTCGCAAGACGATTAGGAGTGTCTTCATCTAAGGTTTGGAGGGTTATTCATCGGGAGGGATTACGTCCACATCACCATAATCCAGTCCAAGCACTATTAGAACGAGATTCCGAAAGAAGACTGGGATTTATCACTTGGCTTCTGGAACGCGACATTACCAACAGGGCGATTCTGAAGCGAATTCTGTGAACGGATGGATCTCAATCACCAGGGATGGTATCACAAACTTCCATAATCTCCGTACCTGGTCGGAAACCACACAGGACAAAAGTGACCTCATTCTAGCAGAGATTCAGTGTCAATATTTGGGCTGGTATCATCGTCAACCATTTGGAAGGACCATTCATGTTGCCGCAAGTGTTTAATAGTGAAATTTATGCGGACTTTTTGGACAATACACTGCCAGATCTAATAGAGGAGATCCCTGTGCATAATCGAACCTACATATTTTACCAACATGATGGAGCATCAGCGCATACTGCTAACATTGTATAGGCAATACTAAGTGAGCAATTTCCTAACCTCTGGATTGGACGTGGTGCACCTTGGCCTGCTAGATCTCCAGACCTTACCCCATTGGACTTTTACTTATGGGGAACAATGAAGGATGACGTTTATTTAGCAGAATTGGGAATGCAGTGACGAAAATACGGGAGGGGCTGGCTGCAATACGCCTTAAATAGGGACTTAGAAGGAGATTGTGTGCATGCGATTTGAATTCAATAAAAGGAGTTTTAGATTTGATATGAGTTTAAATTGCAGATTGTCAAATATTTCCCGATAAGTTCTCTAGTTATAAATTTATACACCCTTTCTCTACCTGGGGGTCTATTCGCGTTCTGTGATAACCACTGTGAAAAAAGTTTTGACGGCGGTGCGATTCCGGTTCTGTGTAAACATGAAAACATCTGTCAAAATTTTATCATTCGAGGAAAAACTTTTCACCGCAAAATTCTTTTGTGAAATGTTTGGAAAAGTGTAGTTTAAAGTTGCAAGAAATTTTCAAAATGGATAAAATTAATTTAAAGCGGGGAAAAAGAGCGAGTGAGCAGCAACAGAATCAACTAATTGATTATTTAGAGCTGCACGTTGATTTAGCTCATGATAGAAGTGGAGAAAATTTTGGCTCGACTTAAGGACTTAAGGTTATGAATAAGTTTCAAAATAATTACTAAATACATATTTTATTTCAGGCAATTCTAATAATTTAAAATTATTAATAAATAAGCTTTCCTAAAATAATAATAATAAATGATTAAAAAAAACTTCGGTAATTTTTTATTTTATTTCCATATTTTCATGTGTAAAATATATAATTATTTAGGTAAAAAATATTGATTAAGTTTGAGAACCTCGTCTAATTTCTCTTAAAAGAATCCGAATGAAAATTGAGGACATTTAATGTTAAAATTCTTGCTTTTATTGATGTCTCACAGTATACAGGGTAAGTATTTCACCAAAGATATGACTATCTTCTCAAGTTCGCAAAATATGGTACTTTCTTTAACAATAGCTCAATTACAAATGTTGCGATATTACTGAAACAACTTTTCACCAGACAGCTTTCAAATGAAAATATAGGATTCAGCACTTGCATTCAGCGGAACTTTTCACAAAGTGAACGAGAATCAACATGCTGAACAAAATGAAAAGTTGCAGTGAAAAGTGGCGGTGAAAACTTCAGTGAAAAAGTTTTTTTCATTTCATTTTTTCACAGAACGCAAATAGACCCCCTGGGCATGTTGTACCTTTTTGAAAAGGTAATAAGAAGTCCAATAAAAATAAAAAAGGGATATACTAATTACATGCATTTCGGAGAAACTTTAGGAAAATGCTGAATTTCAAGAAATCGCAAACGATTCTTTTCACATGTTGAAGGTCATTGGTCATAGTAGTTTTTTAGAGTTTGTTTGATGTCGCTGTGTTGGGTAGATCAAAAGATAAAAATAAACGAGTAATATGCATACCATGAAAAACTGAAATTTATGGATTACCCTGTAACTCCCAAACGGTTGAGATAGCCCTACCCCCTGCCATACAATTTTTTGTTTGGCTAGGTGAGGTCTATCACCCCACTCATTGTGGCACATCAGATCTGAAACATCCTGTATACATCAGAAAAAGAATCAACCAAATCGGTCCACGCGTTACGAAGTTAGACTACCACCCCCCCCCCCCCCTTCCCCACGAGATTTTCTTTCCATTTCCATTAACAATAGGCGATCATATTCTATACAATAAAAAAAGAATAATCAAAATCGGTCCACGCGTTACAAAATTATGCCCGGTCATACATAAAAACTAATGTAAATAATAATATAATATAATAAAAATAAAATAAAAATAGTAATATAAAAAAAGTGTCGAACTTTGTGTTTGGGAAGTCGGTTAAAAAGCTTTTATAAAGATACTAAACATTTTCGAAAGCTTATGGGTCATTCCATGCATGATCGTCACACTTTCTGAATCGCACCTCTATGATTTAATTAAAATTTTGTACACATGTTACCGCTGATTAGTTAAGTTTATGGCCGAAATAATTTTGAAAAATATTCGGAAATTTTTGAAATATCGTACTTTGAATTTTGAAAAACATTTCAATTTTATCCAAATCTCACAAACTTTAAAAATTTGTATCTAAGGCTATATTAATCACACATACATGAAATACGCTTCGTTTTAAAGAGGAAACTTTAAAGTATCCAACAAAAATAGGCAGGGAGTCAGGGAGGACGAAAAGAATCAAGAGGACATCGTGATATCCTTTATCCTTAAATATCTCGAAAACTGGTATTTTAATTTTCTTTATTTTCATATATGTTTTAGTGCATTATCTGAACTGCACTCAGTAAAAACTTGGGCTGTCCATGGGTTCATATTTTTATTTTTTTATATTTATTGTTTCCTGGAAATTGTTACCATTTTAATACTTTTACAAGAAAGTTTGAAGCCTTAAGGTGAAATTTCAAAAAAGTCTCAATTTACGTGGAAAGTGTGTTGTAATCCGTTGAATTTATCGTCTCATAGATCAATTCGTAAAGACTTAAGACCCGTGCTACCTTGGATGGTTCAAAAAATTCCTCATTTAAAAGTGGAGTGGAAAATTTCTACAGCTTGCAGGAAAAAAATAAGAAGTATGCCTGGTACATCGAAAGAAATGCTGGCAGACGATTTTGAACTGGAAACAGCTTTCCCTGAAGATGAAGAAGATTTACCATTTATACAAACTGACACAGCATTATCATATTTCAATATGTGTCTCGATCACATTGGAGAGGACAAAATTGAAAAGAAAAGAGTAAGGGAAGATGTTTATATAAGGGAGAAACTACGAGACTCTTTTAGTAAGATAGCAGAGAAAATATTTGGTTTAAAAGACTTTGGAGAGAAAAGTGAAAACAGTGAACAGTCTTTCGTGAATAAAATAAAAGAAGCATATCTGGAATCAAGTAATAAAGAAATAAAGTGCACATTACTCTCATTACTTCCGGAAGAATGGGGTCTTCGGAGAATATTGAAAGAATTTCCTGGAACAACGACACATATGGCACGAAAAGCTGCACATCTTCGAAGCGAGGGTTATCATTCGAGCATACATTCGGCTCAAAGTAGGGCTTTGGATTCACAAATAAAACAGATAGTTGAGAATTTATACTGCAGTGATGATGTAAGCAGATTAATGCCGGGGAAGAAAGACTATGTTTCTGTAAGGGTATGTAAACATCGATTTTATAACATTTCTTTTTTATCTTTTTTAGATCGATGGTAAAAAGCAACACTTACAAAAAAGATTAATTTTAGGTAATATAAAAGAGGTTTACCAATACTTTAAGCAGTGTCATCCGGATGCGAAAATAGGGTTTTCAAAGTTTGCATCCCTTCGCCCAAAGAACTGTGTATTAGCTGGATCGGCAGGAACTCATTCCGTTTGTGTATGTACTATACACCAAAATATTAAACTTATGTTACAAGGATGTACGATTCCTAAGCTCACCGCTAATGAAGAAATCCAAATATTGGATTATAAAACCTGCATTGCCCTTGTAATTTGCAATCCAGCAAATATCAACTGTTACCTTGGTAGTTGCACAATCTGTCCAAGGTCGTCCAAACTTGTTACAAAGTGCATTGATACAATAACTTATTATCAGTGGACTTGTACCGATAGATCAAATCTTGAACTAAGATTGGAGTCATTGAGTGATTTTATAGATTCATTTATGATGCGCTTAATAACTTTGATACGCCATGTGTTTATAATCGAACAGCAAAATTCTTACTTCAAGCATTTAAAAAATTCCCTTTTATGTCAGGAACTTTTAGTGATAATGGATTTTTCGCAAAATTACACTTTTGTTGTTCAAGAGGCTGTGCAAGACTACTATTGGGCTAATGAGCAAGCTACCATACACCCTTTCGGAATATATTTTAGAAATGAGAAATGAGTTTAGTTGTAATTAGTAACTGTTTAAAACATGATAGTATTGCAGTGTACATTTTCCAAAGATCCCTCATTAAGTTTTTGAAAGACAATTTTGAAGTAGTGAAGAAAATATTCTATTTTTCGGATGGCTCAGCAGCTCAGTATAAAAATAGAAAAAGTTTCTACAATTTGTTACTTCACAACGAAAAAAATGAAGCAGAATGGAATTTTGTCGCCACATCGCATGGTAAAAGTGTGTGTGACGGACTTGGTGGTACTGTAAAACGGTTTGCAAGTAACACAAGGTGAGGGTATTAAAACACCATGGCAACTCTTTAGCTGGGCGATAGCGAATATTAAAAATATTAATTTTATATATGTTTCTTTGGAAGAATACGAGAAAGAGAATTTAAAGAAAACTTTTAGGTATAAAGCCCATACCATCAACAAGAATGTTCCATCAAGTGCAACCTGTTTGTAAAGGTACTGTTTCAGTAAAACACTTTTCGATTTTCGAAGAAAGATTTATTTATAAGTTTGAAAACCTTTTACCGTGAACACTTCCTTTTTCTCTTAATAAAGCCGAGTTCAAAGATATTTGAGTCTTTTTTATATTCCCAATTTCATAATTTCCTAAACTCTGAATAAAGAAATTTAAGGCGCAACGTATTTCACGAAAAATTCGACTTCGATAGGCATTTCCCGAAGTAGTCATATTGACCAACTTGTTAATTATGGACGAACATTGTTCTTTTTCGATAGCAAATCACCCATGAAAGATGTTGTTGAAGGTAACTGAGGTGTCTCTTTATTGATAATCAACGCGTGTTTTCAGCTCTCTTGTAAAAGTATTAAAATGGGAACAATTTCCAGGAAACAATAAATATAAAAAAATCATAAAATCTAAACCCATGGACAGCCCAAGTTTTTACTGAGTGCAGTTCAGATAATGCACTAAAACATATATGAAAATAAAGAAAATTAAAATACTAGTTTTCGAGATATTTAAGGATAAAGGATATTACGATGTCCTGTTGATCCTTTTCGTAGTGCTTTACTCCCTGCCTATTTTTTTTGATACTTTAAAGCTTCCTCTTTAAAACGAAGGGATTTAATTAAAATTTTGTACACATGTTACCGCTCTGATGAGCTTAGTTTATGGCCGAAATAATTTTGAAAAATATTCGGAAATTTTTGAAATAACGCACTTTGAATTTTGAAAAAAATGTCAATTTTATCCAAATCTCACAAACTTTAAAAATTTGTATCTAAGGCTATTCAGGCGGTCTCATATAAGCGTGACGATTTCTTATGGAATGACCCTTATATAACCAATAACAAAACTACAACTGATACTCAGCATGCACCACAGAGTTTAGTTAAAATATTTTTTAAATCTATTTGATACAATACTGCTTTTTATTACAATCGTTTTTTTTATATATTATTTTAGTGTACTAAATTTTCCCTACACAAAATAGGAAAAGTAACGATTGGTTTCGATTTGATGTCATTTTTTAAATTCTTCGTGGACTTTGATATCATTTATCACCTCTCGATGACAGAAGATGTGTGTCACTAATCGGTTTACGTATTTTGGTATGATTAACCATAAAAATTGAGAAGCAAAATTTGTGTAGGTACTTCCGAAGAAAGCTCTGATAATAACGAAATCAAACTAACCGAAACCGCAATCTGTTAATGACGCATCCCATCTCTTAAGTAGGAGTTTCAAGAGTTCCCATCAGAGCAAGCACTAGCCGCCGTGATGCATCACCTCGCTGAAAGAAGCACTAAAAGCCATAACACTTCCACCGTGTCGATCAAAAAGTATTTCCTCTGCCAGATTTAATTGCATCCGATCAGAAGTTCTAGTCACGTACGTATGTGTATCGATAAATGAAGATAAACGCAGTCTTCGTCTTGTTTAATTAAAATTGCTTCTTTAATGGAATAAAATGCAGGTCGTGGCTGGGCTGTAGAGCGAAAGAGAGGGAACGGAAAGTCGCGTCCACTGGCCAACCGCGGGTTAGCATATTTAATTGGATAACCAAATAAAGTTCCACTTAACTCATACCAATCCGAGTGCTTAGTATTTGCTCTGTGCTGGCTGCGATCTGCGCGTACTTCTCAACTTCTGATCTGAAGTCAGTCCGCCATTAAGCTTAGAAGATCGTAGTCGTACGTAAATGATCGTTGGAGTTACAAACCGTTTTTGCAGAGATCGTAACGAAAATTTAAATGAAAACGGATTTGTAGTGATAGTTGATTTTTACAACTCGTTTAACAGAAGAATGTTTAAATTCGGTCCGTCCCATAGTGGTTAAGTGAATCCATAAGAATTGTTTTGATCCTGCCCGGGCATCAAATCACAACGCTGCACCGCCGCTATAGATATAGTTTCAAATACAAGATCGCTGATCTTGGCGATTTTGAAGTGCGCAACAAGTGAAAAACGAGTTTTGCAGAATCAGACATTCAGATACACCCTATCTGTTTTGGTCCCTTTTTTGTGCCCATATAAAGTGAATGTGCCTTTTTGAGATTACGACAGAACCGTTCCAGTGACAGTAAAATTAGTTTCATATTCTGTTGACTGTGACCGATAATAATAATATGTGAATGTGTCAATGCGCAGACCAGCCCGGACAAGAGGAAATGAAAACCCAATTGGATACATTCATCAGAAGTACAGACAGAATTTCCACATCCGGACTAGAACAATAAGAACTTTTGCATGCGTACTATCCGCTGTCGATCCCTAACTAGTTGATTACATGGTACGTAAACTTTCACAACACACTTGACAAAAAAAAATGTGACTATGTAAAAACGCACGCAACCGATTTGGTTCCCATAATTTTCTGGATTGTCCCAAAGGCAGTGTCGGAACAAATCGGTTAGTAACGCTATAAAAACGTGAGGTAGGGATTAGATTAAAGATTGCACGGTTTTTGTGGGTCCCTTAAATTTCAAACTGTTAATTATCTAAAATTGATCAGAATATCATAAAGAAGTATTGTGAAAGCCAAATTCCTGACAATCAATATTTTTTGATCAACGATCAGATAGAATTGAAAGTTTAATATTAATTCAATATGGCCGCCGTGTAAAACGATAATTAAAATTTGCTTGCAATGCTATGGTCTGTTGGACGTCTATTTTACCCAGTCAGAAATTTTAAAGGCATTAACTTATTTTCACTTAAAATAGAATTGCTCTCTCCAACAAGTAAACCCCATTTTTAACGCTTTATAGCTTCGACAAAGCCGTACGAGTGATGAATATGTATAACACATAGGCCTCCTTCATGTCCAGCAACAATAATTTTCTGTACAATTATACTTGCTCATATGAAAATTATGTTATATTTGTTAAATCTAAGTTAAAGGAATTTCTTCTGAATGTTCATGTTTTATGACTTTTACGCAGATTTTACGGACTGATTGAAAACAGAAATATGTTTCGGTACATGGTACATGGCCAAATGTTTTTTCTAGGCGCAGTAATTGGATTTAGAAATCTAGCGATAAATTTTCTATTTCCACATTACTCTTAAATAATGAAAAAATATATCAGAAATTTCCGTATTTACAAATAAGATACTTTAAAATTGATTCTTGCTGAAATGCATAAACAATTGTGGTGGAAAAGTGCAGCATCTTCTGGCATGCAAGAGTTTACCTTTAACCAACCGCAACCGCAAGTTGCATATAAAATATTGTCGGAAATGTTAATTAATATTTTAAACAAATTTTTAATAAACAAACAAAAATATATACCGTCAAATCGGGTGAATTTGCTCAATTTTTATGTAGTTTTCAAGTATATAGTGCACAAAAAACGTCTATTTGAAATGAAAGAGTTAAATTTATAAAAACAGACGATTTCTTTAAAATAGGAAATTTTTCAAAAATCTTAATAAACACATTTTGATCAAATATTTTTAAAACAAAGTTTTCAGAATTAAGGTATGGGTGACTTTGGCACCTTAAGAAAATGAACTAAATTAGCTTCCAAAGACACTATTTTCGTTTAAGTTCCATTCGGGTCTAGGAGAGGATGAGAATAAATGCTGAACAGTGTTGAAAAAGTATAAAATAATTTTTATTATTCACATTTATAGCACGTTATTAAACTAAAGATAAGTTCTTGCAAATTTCTGTAAATATCACTGAAAAAAACTAATCAAAATTGAAAAAAAACTAATCAAATTTCACACATTTACTTTGTTTTGCCGATTACATAGGTCAACATCCTAGTTAAAGACTGACTGCAAAAGTCACCCGCCATGAAAAAGTCACTCGATTTGACGGTAGTAAATATAAATTTATTTCTAAGTTAAGAACATAATAGTACAACATTTCAAGAGTCTTCTGTTAAATTTTTGGGTAAAAATATTGTGAATTGAGCGACTGACAGGAAATCTTCGTATACACGAAAAACAAAAGATAGTTTGCGGTGATCATCTTAACTCATTACTGCATCATCTGTTGACAAAAAACCAAAAAGATTTCCTTAGTTGATGAGCTTCTCGAGGTAACAACGTCGAGATTTTGTTTATTTTATTGATTTTTCAATTTTTAGAAGTAAAAAAGACGAATTTTTTGAATTTATGAAAATTTATTGATAAAAATCGGCAAATTTGTTGTTGTAAAATTAATTATAATAATAAAAAATGCAAAATCTCGACGTTGTTACTGCAAAATCTCGACGTTGCAAAATTTGAAAAGGATCGGATGAGTAGTTTTTGAGTTACAGTGATCACTGACTTTGAAAAACTAAATCTGAGGAAAAACGCGTTTAAAGTTTTAACACTGTTCTTTTGTATATGAGATGGATCGAGAATGGAGGGAGACCCAAGCCACTGTATCTCCGGCAATTTTGCTCCAATCGATCCAAATTGCAAACAAATTGTAATACCCCCCCCCCCCCCCCCCCCCACCCCATATTAAAGGGGCAAATACACAGAAATGGACGAAACATTTCGGGATTTTTTTTCCAACGCAACTACTTCACTAATCGTTTTGAAATTTTTAGGGTATTTTATTGTACATTAGAACATTAGAAGACATGAAAAACATCCTTCGATTAATTTCTAAAAAATATATTCAAAAAGATCGTGTTAAAATTTGATCCCGATCGGTTCAGTCGTTCTCGAGATATCGTGTACACCGACTTTAAAAACATGGTTTTGAGAAAAATGTTTTTAAAGTTTCAAAACCATTTTACATATGGAAAAAAAAATGTTTACCTTACACAGAGTCATCTATTCCAGGACCATATAACCACAAGAAAAATAAAACAGAAAGTACAAACGAGCGCGCGACCTTGCTGCTTAGCAATTCAAAAAGGTAATAAAAAAAAATAACTCGCGCCGAGGCGTCTTTACAAATGTGATTATAACTCCGAGAATATTTGTCGGATTGACGTGAAAATTTGTGTGTTCAATCTTGAGTATATATAAATTCAAACGAATGATAAAATATAAACAAACGAATGAATAAATAAAATCCTGACTGCGTATAACCCCTTAAAATCCCGCACAATGCACCAAAAGAGGTTACGGGAATTAGAGGGAATATCTTTAAATGTGGCCCAGTCCTTATTGTTTTGCTATTCGACTTTTCGGCGAATTGCGCTGAAAAGCGTTTTCATAACTTTTGCTGTTTCTTGGCGAACGGATTGCAGGTTATGAACGTCAATCCAAAGTCTTAATGTGGTTTCCCTTCTTTACAGTAGTGCATAACCTACTTAGATGTTTCGAGTCGGTCGATGGGGCCCAGACCAAGAACTACATCGATGACTCCTACGCTCAGAAAAACAAATCAGTCTCACCAAAAAATTTATCTAAAATAAAAGATTCTTCAATTCAATTCAATTCAATTGTTCAAAAAAATATTTTTTCTACTTTAATTAATTAATAATTGAAAGGAAATGCTTGAAAAAAAAATTAATTATTTATTCTTTACAAAGTGAAGTGCTGGACAAAACATTTGCAAATGTTTGGAATTTGAATTGAATTAATTAATTTTTGCACAGAATTGTTTAAAGTGCTAAAGTCGGTGGAGTGAAGTAAGGTCCAGGGAAATAATATCCCTGGATATTATTTCCTTTTTGTAAAAGAATGTCCATGGGCATTATTACTTTTTGAAAATTATCGCTGAAATTGCTCAAACGAACTTGGTATACCTTTTTTTGCCTTATATAAATAAAATTGATTAGATTGACTGATTAGAACGCAATTAAAATATTTATTTAAGGTACTAGCTGCTGCCCACACCTACGGCTTGCAATGGGTAGTGTAGATGATGAGGAGGAAAAAAACAAAAACAAAACAAACAAACAAAAATTGTCAAAATCGGTCCACGCGTTAGGAATTTGAACTATAGCAACTGTAGATGCAAACGTTTTGTCTCTGTAACAAATGTCAATGTAACAAAAGAAGATTTAAATAAAATTGAATTGAATTGAACTATACTAAATGTAGGTACACACAATTTCTATTAGTAACAAATGTAGCAATACAATCTGTACTGTGGAAAAAAGTGTGGGTGGGGGAGCGGGAGGAGGGATGATACTCTATTTAACAAAAAAAATAAATTATACAAACGGCCCACGCATTAAGAAGTTAGACTGTAGCCACTATAGCCTTGCTTTACTTGCAAAAATATTTTCCCTTAGTAACCAATGGAGGAACTTAATTTATACTATAAAAAAAATTATCAAGTACCACCGCTTTTAAGGTACAACCCTTGTGTCCTCTCGGCCTTTGTGAGCTACCACTTTTGTATCCCCCTGAACCTTGCGAACTACCACCTTTGTATCTTCCCGCCCCTTGCGAAATATTACCTCTGTATCCTCCCGCCCCTTGTGAGCTACGACCCTTATATCCTCCCGCCCCTTGCAAGCCTCCAACTTTATATTATTAAAAGGCACCGATGTCACTATTTTAGCGTCATGTGTTTGATAGTTATCTTGTTTCAAAATATATCCCGCTTTTCACAAAATTTATTAATGAAGAGTTTTTGCCTTTATTGATTACGAATATGATGTTGACATTCCTAAAAGCCAAATAGCGAACTATATTTTTTTTATATGTTTTAAAAAACATCCGGATTTTCAGAAAACTTAGTAATTAAGAGTTTTTTGGGTATCTGATTGCGAGCATGATATTAAAATTTCCAAAAACAAAATGTCGGATATTTTTTTCCAAAGTGGTGGCATTTTCACAAAATTTTGTATTGAAGGGTTCTTGAGGTCGATAATTACGAATGTGATGTTTAAAATTTACAAAACAAAATGGCGGACATTTTTTTCAAAAAATTTTCGGGTTAATTTTTTGTGTTAGCGCAAAATTTGCAATGATTTCATCTAAATTTTCGCCACCTTTCATCAAGTTGACTTGTTAAACGTGACATCCTTTTATCTAGGGATAATACATTTATGCTGCTTTACATAATGTTTATCATGTTGAAAGGGAAGGAAAAATGCATATATGTACTTGAATTGTATTTACAGAAAGAAAATTTTATATCTTTTAACGTAATAAAGATATTTCAAAATGGTTTTCATATTTGAATTCCACTCAACAATACCCTTCGTTTTGAAAAAAAATTTCGGCATTGAAAAGGTAGCTGGGTCCAGATAAAATTTAATATCTCGACAAATAGTAAACGGATTTCGTTCATTTAAAAATCAGAACAAGGGAGAGGATGGCGGCTTTCCACTACAATGTATGTAAAACCCAGACTTCTCTACCCACCAGCTGGCTCACAATCGTTAAGTCAGCGTAATTATAATGGCCATTAAAATCTTGACCAAATATAGTCTAATTTCGGCGAAACTTAGTACAGCATTTAATAATGGCATTCCCATTCAAAATATATATACACTGTATAGACATCATAAAATTTTCTCAAGAAAGTTCACCTTTCACTTTTTTAAAGAAAATTTTCAAGACATTTAAAATTTTTATAAATTTTACCCGAGCGGGATAAAATTTTAATAACAATTAACTGTTTGCATCCCCTTTCAAATGAGGGTAGTAGCTCCGCAAAAATCAAAATTGTTCTAACAAACTTTGGCAAGAAGATTGTTCAATCACATATTTTTGTCCTTTTGTGTTGTATTTTTTTTAACCACTGTACTTATATCGGCCAAAAGTATCTTAAAAAATAACTTAAAGTACCCTTAACAAAGAGTTAAAAGCATTATTAACTGGGTGTATAAATATCAAAGTTACTGGTACCAGTAATTAACATTTGAAAGTACCTACTTCAAGTAAAACTAGCGAAGACTGCGTCGAGCTAAAACTTTTCTTTACTTTTTTTTACTATTATTAAAAAAATATGACATATAGACTATAGAGGCATATGACGTATGGCAACTTTAAGGGCCTTATTGAGTAGAAAAGGAATAAGTAATAAGAATATCTTTAAGTTCTATTGTTACCAATAACTTTTGCTAATTTAGTGAACTGACTTATATTGCAAAAGAGTTGTGCAAATTGCTCCCGGGTTAGTACCTCAACAACCACTAAACCAATTTTCATAATTTAACTTTTAAAATTTTTGAGGGGGGGGTTCCTTTTACAATACCACCGATAACACTCCAACTTTTAATTCATACCAAGAGATGGCGGTGAATTCAATCAAATGTTGGAAAAAATGAACAATGTATGATTGGTATATAAAATTTTACCGCATCCAAATAAAAAATAATCCTAGATTTGGTGTTTACATCCCCTTTTAAATAAGGGTAGTCACACTCGGGTGGATGAACATTTCTTTAATCAATTTAACTTAATAAGGTTAATTTTGTCGTTTTTAGGTGTATTTTTTCATCCATTGAACTTTTATCGGCCGGAATTTATCGGGAATTTTAGAATATGGTAAATGACATCCTTAAGGGGCTTCATCCAGCCAGAACTTTAAAAAATCGAATTTTTTTTCTATACCTAAATGTTAAAAATATAGTGTACAATTTTTGAGACGATATTCTAAGAAATTTCGAAGTTATACGCGCCCTTCTCCACCCCCTGCGGCGACACTTTTTCGAAGCACCGTGCGCGCTTATCTTACTCCCAGCGTACAATGTCACCTGACCATAATACACTATTGTAAGAGTAATATTTACGGATCTTAATCGTTTTAGTTTTGGTCTTCAAAATGCACGTTTCTCTAGGTTTTGAGGCTTACAAATGTAGTCGAGAAACTGCTTTCTTAGCGAGCACTTTGTGCTCGAAACTCTGAACGCGTTTTCTCAAAAAGTCTTTTTTTCAATACGGTGACGGCTGTAACTTTTGAACCGATCGACCGATTTGTTTTAAATTTTGTATGAATACGTCAAAATACATACGTTAATTGCTTCCCGATCGCAAATTTTACAAATAATGAATATTTTTCGAAAAATTTACAGTTAAAGTGACACATTTTTGACCAAAAATGCGTAAAAAAGTTTGATGGCCGCCCTTTTCTTTTAAGACCTTAATTTTCAAAAACGAAGATCGGTAGTCAATTGTACACACGTTTACCTTTAACAACAATTTTCATTTTGTCACTTCAGATTATTGGTTCGTGCTGTGGAGCCTCCACCAGGAAGCCGTAAAATAAAATTTACATTTTTGATTCGACATAAATAATGTTGTAATAAATCTTTTTTCATGATTTTGTCAATAAGTTTATTGTCATACGTCTACTTTTTGTTAAAACAAAATCCAACCCATTATCACTTTTTATTGTACGAAAAAAATCACCTTGGACTTTCGCTTCAATTCACACTCTGGCTGGATGTAGCCCCTTAATTAAGGGTTGAACGAAGTATTAGACTCGGTTAAAAATTACCGAAGATATAATTTTTAGAAGTTATTAGCAAATGTTTAATAACTTTCAGAGTAGATAGTGATAAAAACAGAACGGTCCATTTTTCACCACTCGTTCAGAGTTCGGGAATGGCACCGACAGCAAAATGTTCGAGGTAAAAAAGTCTGCTATGAGGTTTTTTGAATTAAAAAAAAATAAACAGTTAAATTGATGGCGGGACAGCCTTTAATTTGATAACCTACATTCCTTATTTAGACATAAGGGTTGATCACCGCCGAAACATTTATCTGACAAAATTTTCTTTATTTTTTTTTATATTACCAAGGCAAACAAAATTTTACTTCATTTCAATCGAACTTCCCCACTCTAAAGTATATTTTTTTGAGAAATGACAGCGTCATAAATGGAAAAAATCTAGTAAGCAGTGTAAAAATTTTTTTTATTTGGCCATTTAAAAGGGCATCTACAAAAATGATGCAGTTGTTTTGAAAAATGTTAAAAATGTTCTAGTACCTCGTTTTGAACTCGAAACTTTGATCTAGTACATTTTAAACTTTTCTTAACAGTTTCGAATAGATCTTTGGATCACAGGAAAAATTAGTACCCCCATGGTGGGATTCCGATAAATACTTGCAAAGTTATTAAGGCTCCAAGTCGCCAAAACAGCAGGCTCGAAATCAAAAAAGCCTTTTAAATAAAAATCGAAAAATAGTCTATCACGCATGCGGCTATAGGATCTATACTGTCCTAGAAAATAAGCGCATTCTGTTTGGACGTTTTGACGAACATTCAAACACTAATTGCAAAAAATTACTCCATTTCGAGACTTTTCGAAGATTTCCCTTGGAGCCTTAATAACTCCGCCATTATCTGTGCTAAAAATCCCAATATAATTTCATCACATCTGCAACATTCTCCTCTTTCTACAGATACCTCACACTCATTTACGAATTCACCCCCTCACCAAATAAAGCCCCGAAAAGATTCAACTTTACGGCTTCGCTCACAAAAATGGGAGGATCTGAGCCTCAAAAAAATAACGCCATCCGGAACCGATCGGCAAAAATATTCCCTGTCATTGAGTGAAACAAATTTTTTTGAATTTCTCCTCCGTCAGAGCCCATTCGGGGCCAATTTGCTGATTTTGCAACTTGTGTGTGTCAAGCGCGAATTTTATGTGTTAAACTGCACCAATTCAAATTTTTCGAAATAAGAGTAGACTTTCGAAAGTCCATTATTCACAGTTTACTTATCCCGATTTTACTCGATGACAACGTGCAGAGTCAAAAAAATTACCTACTGAATACGACAAGTGCTCTTCAATGGGTGGTACCAAAATATTTCGGTCGACGCGTTACGAAGTTATGCCCGGTCAGACATAAAAAAAAATAAATAAATAAAAATACAAAAAAATACACGTTGAACTTAGAACCTCTTTGTTTTTGGGAAGTCGGCTAAAAAGGGCAGGTATTAAAAGTCTCTCCAGGAGTAGGTCGGCTTTGAGCAATTCGGGATATCAATATAAAAGTATTAGTTTACAATCGCTCCCATGCCACATTATAATAATAGTCGATTCTCATTACATGCGCCGCATCCAGTAGTAATGGGATTATAAGGCAAAACTAATTGTATTTGTAGATCAACACCTTCATAAAGTATAAAATTACTCACAACTTGATTCAGCATTTATAATTCTTTTCGCTATGAGGTCTAAAATTGTTATTGAGTTAGGTATGACTGACTATCTTAAGGCTTTAATCGGGACAACTACATTTAGGCCTTCGAGAAATATGCATATTATTACAAAAAACATAAAAATTACAACGTAACTAACTGGCCAACCGCTTCGTACAAAAGAAACCCTGAATAAGAATTAATCAAGGTTTCCAAACAAGAAGAACCGGAATGACCCTTTTACCAGCACTGTGGTATCTTCAAGAGGATTGGTCATTGGGCCATTTACTAAATAGTTTAAACACGATAATGGGCGATAATACAAATCATCACTTTTTATAATTGCCGCCTTATGACCTTTTACATTTTGGTTGCGATGCCTTCCCGCAGTGTATACTTAAGTAATAGGTGTTAACAACAGGTAACTGTTGAATTGCTGCTGCAGTCAGAGAAACCATCAAATAATGAAAATTGAAAACCGATTTGATAGCTGATGAAAGATGGTTCACGGCTTATTCATATCTTATTTTCTCATTAACGATGCAAACTTGAATACGTCGTGTTCATCTTATTTTAACGTTTGTTTTGTTATCAGATAACCGTCGAAGACAAAAGCTTATCACTACGTCTGGTAGAACGGGCTCCAGGTAAAAATTTTATTTTTATCGTTTCAATATATTCAAATTCGGCAAGCAAAAAATAAGCTTTTGAATGGCCTTTTGTCTATTTATAATTCATAAGTTTTGCAAACAAATCCATAAAAATTTAAATGTCTGGTTAATGTGACCGTAGAAGATTTTATCACCCCTGGCTAGAAAATAAGCCTATGTCGTATGTGAATTCCATGAAGGTGTAAACTAAAAGTTCAAGCACTTAGGGTCAGAAGAATAAATGAAAAGAGCTTGACTGGGCTCGAGTGGTGCTGACAGCCATGTCATTTTGCACGTTTTCTGTGTACTTAGGTCCCACATATGTACGTGAAAGTGCTGTAAATTTTTATCGTTTCTGCTTAAGGCATCTTGTCAGGGGGCATTGTTCCAGTAATGGACGAACTTTACCAAATTTAGAAAAGTTAGCTGGGCGAGGAAGAAGTTGAATACAAACGCTATTAATTACTTAGGCACGTTGCTATGATTACCCAAGATATTGCGTAAATTTTGAGAATTATATTTAATTTTTAAAATATTAAATTGATAATTTAGTTTCGCAGCACTGAGATATTATGACGCTACGATATATAAATCCTGTTTTAATCCTGTAAATAAAAAAGTCTGTGAAGTTGGCACCCCCTTTTTTATATTTTGAAATTTTCTTTGTGAGTTCGTTTGCCCATCGAAAAGTGCTGGTGAAAAAAATATAAAAAAGTGCACTTTGAAATGGAGCTTGGACAAAAATCAACTAATGAGTGGACAAACGTGGACTAACGCTGTACAAACGAACGCACAAAAAAATTACAATATTCGAAAAAGGGGTGCAAACTTTACACACCTTGAATAAAATCTTTTTAAATTGAAATTACGTAAATTGAAAAAAACCTTATATCGATGTTTACCTTTGAGCGACACTAGAAGAGTAGGTAGTCAGTATATATTGTAATTTCAAAAAAAAATTTATTGCAAGCATTTGACAGATTTTAATTCTATATCACACCCAAGACTGAATTTATAATATGGGGCATTCCACGTAAAGCGGACAGGTAAAAAATTTCCATGTTTCCGATTTTAGTAATATTTGATTATGTTATACCTATATATGTCCTCGATCCAGATACAAAATGTTTTTACAGTATAAAGTCTGGTTAACGAACTAGAGGGCTTTAAAAATTTGACTAATCGGCATGTATGCGCTACTTCGAATCCCATTACCCAGTTTTAAAAGTTACAGTAAAATAAATAAAGTAGTCAAATTTATACTTCATTTAATGAGCTTTTTAAATGCATTTTTGAATATTAAAAAAAATGTTTTTGGAAAAAAAATATATTTAAATTTTTGAAACTTGAATTTCACAAAGTTCGACCATTTAATTTTTTTTTAAATTTTTTTCTAAAAATAGCTAATAGTGTATAGATAATGCTTGCCAAGTTTCATAATGGGCTTAGAATTCGTTTAGGAGCTAGACCAGTTACAGTTTCGAAGCGTATAATTTACATCATTAAAGCTTCGCAAAATAGCGAATTTTACACTTTCTAAGTGCCGTAAACGCCAAAGTATTCAATTCTGAATTCTGAATTCTAGGTCATCTTATAAAAAAATTCACCAACTTTAATACCCAACTTGATTCTTCTGTTTTAGATCAACTGGAGGAATTATTTTTCACCCGCCATCAAAAAGGAGATTTTTTTTCCGTCGTCATCTACCCGTCACGTGATAAACTTAAAAACAAATTGAAAATTTTTTCAAGTATAATAACCTAAAAAAAAATTTAAGTCTCTATCTATAATATATTTTATTTAATACCACTCCAATCTTAACGATTTTTTCAGCTTTAACCGGAACTAGGTCTTCTAAATGAACTGAAAGGAGGCTGAGCCAGTCTTTCCGGCTACAAAAAAGCTATTCTTATATATATATACCAAAGCCGTGTACCACAAGCACCATCAAAGGTATTTATCCACATTGAGGCGCATCAAACCCCCCATCAATAGGGTCCATTTCCGAGCCAGCTGATACCCATAACAAATTGTATAATCAACTTGTGACCCAATTCATCTACTTCTCCCACAGTCTTTGCAAACACTGAAGGCTACGATTCCTATTCTTTTTGCATGAGCAATTAATCACACATGTCACGAGGCCTACATAGAGTTTAATTTGGCCTTATTTATCCTGATTACCTAATTTAATTTCGATGCGTTGAGAGTTCCCATTTGTGTGGCTTGCCCTTACAACTTTCTCTATGTCTTCTTATCGCCCTTTCCTGGATTTTCGTTTTGACTTCCTGAAAGGAGATGCCTAAGTTGAGCATTATTTGAGACTCTTCCTTTGCGCTCTTGCTGCGCCAACCTATTTGCTTTTACATTTCCGCAGTGCTCTTGTACATACCTATATTAGGCTCTGAGACACAAAAATATGTTGAAAATTTTAATTTCAATTTTCGGATCCATTATAATATGAGTTCCCTTTGTATTAGGAAGTAAAAAAGTATCGTGACTGTTTTGAGACGGCCGAGAAATTGTAACGTGACGTCTCCTAGCTCTTTCGCTTAAAAGCAATCATGGTACAGGTTTATGATGCATGAAACAGTCTCGTATAGGCCCATAGTCTTAACAGGTACCTATAGCCTTTTCTTATAAACAAACCTTACACAGTTAAAACTTACAAGTCTTTTTAAAAGTGTTTCTTTACAAAAAATCGTAGAGAAATTTTTTTGATAAACTTTTTACAATGTAAGCACGTTTCTATTAAAATTTTTGAATCATTCCATATGGATAGGTCTAACGTCTTGTGCCACATCTAAGAAGATATGGCCAACTTCTGATATAAAAAGAACTATAGAACTCCTAACTAGGACCCAAAGGGACGTCGCCATGACGACGGCATTGTGCAAGGGCCATTGGGCGATCGGGGACCACGACGCAAGATTTGTTTGGCATCCATTTTAACACACATTGTCGCAGCTTCAGCAGAGACAGGATCGAGAAAAAAAATTTCACTTCCTGTACGAATATCCGGCACTAGCCAGGGCAAGGTATCGGGCATTTAGCAATCTTTGTTTTAACGAATTGGAGAAGATATCGGGGAGAAAAATTGGACAAGTGACTTCCTGAATGCTACAGGCTAGTTCTCCTCTAACCTCCTTTCGACCGCTTATCTCACTATCCTTTTATACATTTTATCTTTAAAATAATCACGTTACGAGTTTCTGTGGTACTCTCTCTCGCCCTTCAAAAAAAATTTTTTTTAAAAGGCAAATTATTATTATTGTCATTTACAGACACCTGAACAAAAATAAGAATTTTCAATTAATTTTTCTAAAGTAAAATTTCTTGATTTTTCCCGGAGTCTTAAAAGTTGCCAATTTATCCTAACATTTACGTAGGCGTAGAAAATAATTTCTTTTACTTTATTACTCTTTAATTTTTTACATAGCATATATGTATCGTGAACTTTATAAAATTATGTCAATCCAATAAGCAGCTCTGATCTAGTAAAACATAACATATAGTTGCAATATTAACAGATCCCGCACTATCACAGATTTTGATATAAACTCGAGAAAATAATATTGCTGATGAAAGAAGTCTTATGAATGCATGAACTGTTGTCATTTTCTATGCACAATTATTAGCTAGACAAGAAAATATCCAGTTTCCCTCCAACGATACTGATACAGCACATTCACTTAGCACTTCTTCGGAGAATGCACTTGAGATATCTGAAACGGCAGAAATATAATAAAGTGACGCCATCAGATTGCGCAAACTCGTGACATGACTCAAACAGAAGACAAGTGTGGGCTTAATTTATTGTGGAAGTCCAATTATGGAAACTGTTTTGGTACCAAAATATACAAAACATATGGCGCGACACTGAGTTTCCTCATAAAAACTAAGATTACTTTCGAAAGCATTTGAGAGATAAATAAGGCAAAATAAGATTAAAAATAAATCTTGACCAGTGGTACAAGGCAAAAGAGATTCTATTATAGAGACGTCAAAGATCATTAGAGACCTCGCAAGATCGAAGGTACAAAAAGTAACGTTTTTTTTCTGGTTAACCACACTATGTGACGGTTTCTAGAGCCAATGCCTAAGCTCACTAGAATTCATCAATCTAATTAGTCAACGATCGTCTGTTTTTTGTAGCTCAGCGCTTTTTGTTTCTACATTCCATTCATTTTCCTAATTATTCGATAAGATAAGTATGCAAATTGGATAATTTGTTGTGAAGCGGTCGTATAAATCTATGAGACCAGCATAAGTACGACAACGTGGGACTTTCTTTAAATCAAAAGCAAATGTGTTAACTTCCCCAGGTCTCCATTATTTGTAAAACTTTAAGCGTAAATAGTCAACAGTTAAGATATTCATGTTCTCTTTGTCTTTACTCTGTTCCCTATCAATTTATTTTAGTAAAATACTGTAGATTGTAAGCATTTTTATGTTTGTTTATGTTTCTCTCTTATTTCCACTGAAAAAAATGTCAGCAATTTAGTAACGACTTCAAGTCGGTAGTGGGAATAAGGGAGAAAATATTTTCTGAGTGAGGTTTTGTAGGACTTAAAAAAAAATTTTAATAGAAGTTGCAGTAGCGATCGAATAGTTCAGTAGTGAACCAGAATACCCACTTAAGAAAAGAAATGCAAACGTTAAGTTTGTTTCTGGTTTCAATAAGTAAAAATTGGGGATCATTTGGAAACTATTGCAACTGTTAGCTACCTAAAGTTTTACGGGACAACACCGTAAAATTTCCTGAACAATGAACCCTAAGTCATCTGTTCGGTTTCAAAGGCTATTCCGAGCATAGAATTCAAAAGGCTTAAAAGTAATCAAATTAATTCACCTTTAGCAGAAAAACAGAATAAAAAAATGTACACAGTATGAGATTCAAACTCTAGTCTTAACCAGCACGCTCCACCGTCCTTACCACTAAACCAATCTTCAATTGCAGAGATTAATAGAGCTGGGAAAATTACCGTGCAGGATTGTAAAATTTGCCGGTTATTCCGGGAAAAATTGTGTATTAGGCGGTAAATTGTTCCTAAATCACAAAGTAAATTTTATAGTGCTGTTCTGCAAAATAAACTACTTATGAACATATTAAAAATACTGCAATAATCATAAATTTTATAGTGCGGCTACTTAAATTTTGCCGGAATGTGTTTCTTACAACACGATACGGTGGCTGGAATTTCTGAATTTTCTCTCCGTATAATGTAAAGATTTACGCAAGGTATCTCCACAGTTGGCAGGAATCAAGATGTCTGGATGTTTTGAAAGTGTATTAGATTCTTAATAAATTATGTTATGGTCGAACTAATAGTTAGGGAGCTGGTGGCAATTTCGGTATATGCTTTTATCGTCGTTGGTAATAATACTTAAGGGGACGCCATTTGATCAATTAATATTATTTGTGAACGATTTTATAGTTAGGGAGCTAGTATAGTAATTTCGGTATTAATAATATGTAAAGTTGTTTTCATCCATGTGAATAGGAAAAAGTTAGTGGCAATCTCAATCTCAACAACTTTGATAAGCAATCATTTCAATACGCAGCAAAAAAATAATGACAGAAATGGCATATATTGTTGAATTTACTTAAATCTTCATATTTGTCATCATCTGCCATTATTTCTTTGCTGCGTATTGAAATGATAACTTATCAAAGTAGTCGACTAATGTATAATTTTATATAAAAAAATACCGCCATCTGAGGTTGCCATCAACGTTTTTCTGTTCACATGGATGAAAACAACTTTACATTAATACAATTATTTACAACACCTATGAACTCATATACCGAAATTGCCACCAGCTCCCTAACTATAAAATCGTCCACAATTAATAGTAATATTGATCAAATGGCGTCCACTTAATTTTTGGAATTCGATTTTCAACAATTTTTTTGTAATTTTTCGTCCAAAAACAAATTGGATGATCGTAGTTCATACGATAACCATAAGTACTATGAATATTTATCAGAGAGCGTAACAGCTACGAATTATTAAATAGAAATCTAGAGTAACAATTATTTACAGACTTTTTCTTTTTAAATCACATTGAAATAGTTGTTTTTAAAATTTTCAGTCCCCTATAACAACTATTGTGTCATTAAAAAATCCGCTCCGTCTCTGGGCTTTGTCTCGCTCGCAGTGCAAAAACAAGACATTCATTTTTCCTCATTCTCCATGCTAACGCATCATAGGGTTGTCCCCTGGGCTTTAGCTGCATCATAAAAAAACAACTGTTATTCTGTCTTATTTTAACCGTTATAGATAACTGTTAGTGTTTTCTTTTTCTAGAATGGTTGCTGGAATAAAGAGCCAAACTTAAATTTTTCGCTCGCTTTTCTATATTTTGCTCCCAGTTTGACTTGGGCTCGAAAATCAGCCCCAAGTACTTAACCCTGGAGGATAAAATAAGTTGATACCCGTAAAATTTTGACATGACAAAATTTGGTACTTTAGTTTTTGCGGTAAAGAGCATCAACCAGTTTTTCCCGAATTCACAGATAGTTCACAATATCTGTTAATCCTGTTCAATGCATTGTCCAGAATGTCATTAATTACGGGAAGCCATTTCGCGGAAACCAGCATTACCAAATCATCGGCGTAGGCGACAACCTTCATTCTGTCCAGGTCGAGTTTTAACAGTATTTGATTCATGACTATCCGCCAAAGCAGGGGAGAAAGAATTTCACCCTGAGGCGTACCCCTGCAGACGTGCCTTGTAACACGGCTGGTACCCAGTTCGGACTGTTTTATCCTTTATCTTAACATCGTTAAAATCCAGCGGCCGGGGTTCTTCGCCTACCTCCGCGATAGCACAACTTCGTGAAGAGCCGTGTCTGTCGAGAAGTCCTCTAAGGTGAACGTTCAACACACGCTCCAAAATTTTCAGCAAGAAGGAGGTCAGACTGATTGGTTTGATCGCCTTCGCAAGCTCCTGACCTCAACCAACCTTAGGTCTGGGAAACATAGTTGAAAACAATACAGTCCTTTCAAAAAGCTACCAGCCACTTTGCTACTGGGGTGGATAACTTCTGCAGCATGATTGAAAGGATTCTATCTGGTCCAGGGGATTTGTAGGGAGCGAAGCTGTTAATAGCCCAGATAGTTCTTTCTTCGGTCTCCGGAATGTATGTATCTTGTTACCAAGTTGCAGATTGTCGCTGTGATTTGGCTTTCCCCCTGCAACCTTGGAAGTGGGCATCAATGAGAAGCTACAGTCTTTCAGTCGAGGATTGTGTCTAAGCTCTATCAGCTATTGTTAAAAAGAGGAGTTGTTTGACATTCTTTCTTTTTCCTTCCTAGAGGTATTAATATTGTAGTGAGTTCTTAAATGAATATAATTATGTAAGTAATTAGAGTATACAATATATATATACAATATACAATTATATATAATATATACAATTAAATGTGAATTTTCAAGTGCATCTACCATTTACAAATGTACATTCACGTTAATTTGAATGCAAACTTTGAGACTTAGTATTTCGTAAACGAGTATTGAACTCCGTAATGTGTACTGTAAATATAATAAAAAATAGTAAAATTTATATTTATATCACTGCCATGAATGGTATCATGACCTCTTAAATCCGGCATCCTAGCCAATAGTTGAGGGAAATAAAAGCAGTTTTTTTAATTTTTTTTTAATTTCCAATAATTTGTGAATTTTGCGCACCTCCTTGAATGGGCACGCGCCCTACTTGCCTTACCCTAGATACAGCACTGATTCTACGTAACTAAAGGAGAAGACCAAGAGCCAAAGATGACAAAGGTCAATTTACCATAGATAATACAGCCCCACAAAAACAATTTTAAAAATTACTAATGAGGTCTGACTATGTTCACTATATGTTTTCGAGGTCGCTAAATCCGAATCCGAGGTCCGTTTAACCCCATCACATCAGAATTTTTCATAACCTCAAAATTTAGACTAAAAACCCTTATTACTCCATGAATTTAAAACCCCATAGCCCCGCAATACCAAAAACCCTAAGCCCTTAACCCACAACACCTCAACCTCTTAACCGCATAACCCCATAATCCCATAACCTCAAAATAAAAGCGGCAAAGGTCACAATACGCTCCTCATTTCCGAAGTTAGGGCTAGATAGGCAGTTCGAAAGTTCATAACATACATAAAATCCTGATGTGATGGGGTTAAACAGACCTCAGATTCGGATTCAGCGACCTCAAAAACATACTGTAAACATAGCGCCTGATTACGGAAGTCGAGTAAACTTCCCTCGACTCGACCGCGTAATACCATAAGAATTGGAGAAAAGAAACAAAAAAGGTCGACTTAAACCCTCATAAAATTCTCACATTAACTTTGTTATCTGTCGAGTCAGTTCCAGTGACCGACTAAAACCCAAGAATTTTATGAGGGTTCAAGTCGACCTTTTTTGTTTCTTTTCTCCGATTCTTATGGTATTACACAGTCGAGTCGAGGGAAGTTTACTCGACTTCCATAATCAGGCCTGCCTGATTACCCGACAGATATGGCCAAAACTTGACCCTAAACGGTCAAGAGAGCTCATCCTACTAGGACGCAAAGCAATTAGCAGTACCGTAGCCGTTTTTACGGGCCACTGCCTCATAGGTAGAGACGCCGATAGTCTGGGCGCACCTTCAAACGAATTCTGTAGGAGTTGCCATGACGAAGAAGAAGAGGAAACCATACTCAACCTCCTCGACCACTGCCCGGCCCTAGTCAACCGTAGGAACCGGTTTTTGGGCTCTCCCTTCTTTGAAGAGCTAACCGAATTAGGCTCCACTCACGTCGGAGACCTAGCTCGATTTATCAAGAGTTCCAAATGGTTCCCAACGACAGGTTAAGGCTGAACACCCTTCCCAGTCAAATTTATTTTGGCTCCCCGTGAACTATTTCCACTGGAGACAGGGAACTGGCTCGGTGGAAAGGGGGTATTTTATGGGTTTTTAAAATTCTTGTAGCCTCAACATGTGGTATCGCAATAGGCCTCTCTGGCTTAAGTGTGCCTTCTTAGGCAGCCACTTTAACCTAACCTAACCTAGTCAGACCTCATTATAAATTTTTTAAATTTTTTTTGTGGAGCCTATTTCTTGTAACATTAGTAGGACTGAAGAACATCTTTCCTTATTTTATTCTATCATTTTATAATACCTTCAGGCAAATTTACTTAATATCAAATGAATTTTTGGTAATTTTAAATTAAATTTATTTTGCCGTTTTTAACCAACTTCGATCTCAGCTAAATAAATTTTTTTTCGAGAAAGTTCAGCTAATTGTTAGATAAAAATATGCTAATCTTGCTTAATTATAATAAACAGAAATATCTACTTACATACTACTTCGACGAAACTGTGTGGACATAGAACTGCTTGAACTGAATGCGTTACTTCGCGGTCAAATTAAAAATGCCGAAGAGTCTGTTTACATAATCAATGAAAGAGTTTATAGAGACCGAATGTAAATATTTACCGCCAGCTTAGATTTCCTTTGGAATTTCGCTTGTAAATTGAGTTAATTCAGAAACTTGTAATGAAGGCAGTGGAGTTTATCTTCCGATAATGTTTGAGTATATGCAGAAGAAACCTGGAGTGTATCTTATGTCTTGAAATTCGAAATATTTAATCAAAACAGATGTTTTATTTCATCGTATTTTTGGAGTTACATTTTTTATATCAAGCAGTACTCAGAAGGAAACCAATAATTGCAATTTTAAAATGTTTCAGATACATAACTTGATATACAATTCACACTATGACGAATGATAACGAACTCGAAATGGCTGCGTATAAAAGCTGTATCACGGACCCTCAGGTAATTTCTATTGTAATCAATGATAACAAGAAATTAATTTTGATTTCTGTAATTTCAGGCGATTTTAGCCAGAGCTTTGGAAGACAAGAGCATGCATGATTTTAAAATGGCCCTTGAAATGGAGGCGGATCCGACAAGAATAGACGAAAACACTAATCTAAGCATTTTCGAGAAAGCCTTGCAAACTTACGGCTGTGGAGATTTTGTTGCAGAATGTATTAGAAGGGGTTGTAAGTGCGATTATGTAAGTATTTGTTATAATGCGATCCTGAGAATATATAATCCTAAAATTTAGAAGAGTATGAAATTACTATTTGCAAAAAAACAGAATAACTTTAAGGCAGATGAAGAAATTAACAAAGAGTCCAACCTTTTGTATTCGCTTAAATCTTTACTAAAAAAAGTGCTATTATAGTACGAGGAATGACTGAAGGAGGTGTCCAATGATAAGTAAATAGAAAATATGCTAAATTGTTAACCTCTATAAAGTTCGGATATTAAACAAAGCAAAATTCCACGATATATCCAAAACTGCTTTATGGACAAATAAGTTGCTCATCAAAACAAACTCTGTGTTTTCATTTTCCTGACTCCAAACAGTCTAAGATCGTTGCCTTGTTATTATTTTACAAAGATAACGCCGTGCGATATTTAAAGAAAAGCACCAGATCAGCTGAAAAGAATGTTTCTTATCTTTAAAGGAATCTGGAAGATTTAATTCTGTTCTTCGCTATGTAAATTATGTAAGGGTTGAGATTGCTGACTGTTTTGAGTTTTTCGTTTTAAAATATAAAATTTAAATATGAAAAATACAAATGAGTTGAATGAGACATTAAGGCGGGAACCTGTTTTAGAGAGTCCAAACGTGAGTGAATTTTGGATTTTTTTTTTGTAAAATAATATATTTTTTGTAACTGCACATATTTTAAGTATATATTGATAGTAAACGGGACTGCAACTTAATGATTCTTGATGATAAAGTTGGTGTACTGCATGGGCAGTTATGAATTGGTTGGCATAATAACACCGCCAAAAAAAATTAAAAAAAATTGTTAATCACATTACCTGTAATACATTGGTAGACATTCGTATGCGTGCACCTTAAGGTGTATCATAAATTGTACTCCCCACTGTAGAATTTTTCAAATTACAGTCTTTTTCCTTATCAATGCAACTATTATGTATGAGTAATACTCGTCACTAAAAATGCACCTAACGGTACTATGTTGGATGAAATTACGAAATATGGGAATAGAACTCAGGTTTTGCTGTGACATTCGTCTGAATGCATCGAGCAGGAGTTCGGCTGTGGACGCAAAATTTAAAGTTTCTATGCAAAATCTGTTTTTAATAGAATTAAAATGTTTTCCTGAAAGGTTTGTGTACAATATATTTTGCAAGAATATTAGTTTCCAAGAATATTAGTGTAAGCTCTATAAAATTATTTAAGGATGAAGGCTATTCCAATAGGAAAATTGCAAGCAAAATTTTTTTAAAAAAAGGGAAAATAAATGGCATTAAGGCTCCAACAAAGGGTAACACAAAATTATCTTTACGTCAAAAGGCCAAATTCGCCACGAAGCAACCCAAAACCGGCTGTTTTCCAAACAAATTAAAGACAAACTAAACCTTGCCGTAACACCTCGTCACATTTCACGTATTATAAAAATTTCGCCAAACAAGAAATGGACAAAACTAAGTTATGGTCTAAGGGAAATGGGAGTTGGCCGCACCAAAGTTGAGAATGTCTCTATGGATGCAGACGAACTTAACAATATGTTTGCTGTTTTGTCAACACGCCATCAACCTACAGATACAGAGCCTGATCTCTCTCTGTTTGCCGCTGACGGTTTTTCATTCATCCCCTTTACTGAGGATGAAGTCACGATTGCTTTTTCTAAGGTTAAATTCAATTGTATGGGTCTTGACAATATATATCCCCTTTTCGTTAGAATACTCTTTCCATTCATTCTTCCCTTCGTAACACACACGTACAACAATATTCTTACGACGTGTTCTTTTCCTCATCAGTGGAAGTATGCTAAAATTATTCCTGTTCCAAAGAAGTCCTCACCTACTTGCAGTGAATATCGACCTTTCTCAATTCTACCGTTCCTGTCTAAAGTATTTGAGAAACTTCTTTGTTCTCAGTTCTCAGATATCACACTATCTGACGTCTCACTGTCTGATCTCTGAACTACAATCCGGTTATGTTGCTTCACGAAGCTGCACCACATCTCTCGTAAAAATTAGTGAAGATGTTAGAGAGGCTATTGCCCTCGATTGGGTTACGGTCCTGACTCTTCTTGATTTCTCGAAGGCTTTTGACAGGGTTGATCATGGTCTGCTTATAAGGAAATTGCAAACTAAATTTAATTTCTCCAAGTTCTCGGCCAGCTTAATCTCCTCTTATCTCTACGGGAGACAACAAAGAGTTTTTTGTAATGATATATTTTCAAATCTACTATCAACAAATTCAGGAGTTCCACAAGGATCGATACTTGGACCTCTTCTGTTCGCTATGTTCATTAATGATCTGCCCCATGTTTTTAAACACTGTAAGTACCACCTATATGCGGATAATGTTCAGGTATATATATATCTCAGAGGCTGGGACTAATTGATGACAGTGTCTGCAAATTAAACGAGGATCTGTCTTCTATCTTCGAGTGGGCTGAACGCAACAAACTCACCATAAATGCATCCAAGTCTAATGCCATAACTATATTTAAGAGCGAACTTGACACGTCCTGTTTTCCTGACGTTGTTATGAACGGCTCATGTATTCCCTATGTCCAGCGGGTGAGAAATCTTGGAGTTGCTTTTAACAAAACTTTGTCCTGGGCCACTCATATCAGCTTAATAGTACCAAAAATGTATGGTATCTTACGCCAACTCTCTGTTTCCTCACAATGGCTGCCTTTAAACACTAGGCAACTACTAGTTAAGTCTCTGATTCTACCCGTAATATCTTATGGATGTGAAATATTCTGCAAACTTGACTCAAACTCTCAGCGTAAGCTTAATGTAGGCTTTAACTGGGCTGTTCGATATATCCATAATCTGAGACGGTATGACCATATCTCCTCCAGGGTTAACTCAGTTCTTGGCTGTAGTTTAAATACTTTTATTGATATACGGGTATTAATCCTGTTGCATAAAATCATAATTCAAAATGAGCCAAAATACCTGTTTGATGTACTTAACTTTGCTCGCTCGGCTAGATCACGTGTATTATTGCTGCCTACTTTTAACTCTAGAGCCAGCGAAAACCAGTTTTTTGTCCAGGCCATTAGAAAGTGGAATAGTCTTCCTCTTGCTCTTAGAAGTATCAGCAGTAGCAGAAAATTTAAGTATCATTTAAAAAAGTTTCTTTGCGAGCGATTAGTTTAGGTTTGTATTGGTTAATTGCACTGTGTAGTTAAGGTTTCTCTTTTTGTAGTTTCTTTCTAGTTTGTTTTTGTATTTCCATCATAAATCTTTAAGATAGCTAATGTTTTTTTTTTAGTATATATATCCTGCACATACTTATAAGATTTTATATTCTTAATTGTGTAGATGTAGAACTTATCTGAATAAATCGAAAATGGAAACTTCAAGGAAAGTCACGTCTAACTGCCCCTCACAGAGAAAAGAGACTAGACTTTGCCAGAAAATATATGTCTTGGACAACGGAATGGCAAAAAGTTATATTTTTATGGTATGGGGTGCATTCTCATATCATAAAAAGCTTTCCATCTGCTTTATAACAACGCGAATAAACTCACAGATGTACATACATCTGGATAGTTACGACAGATATAGTTTTCCAAGAGGATAACGCATCCATTCATGTGTCAAGAAAAGCAACGACAATACAGCAACGTAAATGAATTAAAAGCAGCGATCCATATGTGTTGGTCCGATTGTATTAATTGCCTTGATTGTCTTAAAAAGTTAATTGATTGAATGCCTAATCGAATTTTTGCTGTTATTCAAAGTAAGGGAGGCCACACTAAATATTAAATCTAGAGACAATGATAAAAATATGAATTTATTAACCTGTTTTCCTCAATAATGATAGTTCAAACGAATGTCTGACCTTATATTAGATTTATTTTTTTCAGAAAAACACAAAATGAAAAAATATGTACGCAAAATGAATTAAATTTATAATTTACCAAAAAAAACACGAATTGCTTTTTTTTAAAGTAATAAAATGTTCTTGTTCAATAAATGGTAAAAAAATGGTGCGCTGATACGAATGTCTGCCACTGTAGCATTTTATCATAGATAAACTAAAATCTTTTTTAATTCGTAAAAATATAAAATAAGTCGTTTTTCATCGAAAATTTTTGGGAAATTTGTCCAAAGAAAACATCAAAATTTATTTGTTTTATTAACGTTTTTAGTTCACAGGACAGTCTAGCCATTTTACCTCCAAGAATGTTGTCACTCTTTCATCTTTTTGTATTTTTTTTACGCCATAGATTAAATACTCCTTCCAACACAATACCAACTGCACATTAACATAACCAAAGCAAAGAGAAATACTGATGTCATTTGACGCATTTCAAGCTCTCTGCAAACACAAAAAAGTCAAAAATTCAAGTTGAGACTTTCAAATTTCAAGTTGAGACTTTGATAATATTTAGAAATATATTGCGAGAAAGTAGAGTTTTTCAATGCAAATCAGAGGCAAGTGAGGTCTGTTTACACCTCTAATGCCCAGCTGTTCAACATAACGCTTCTCCGGTATAACCAAGACGTAAGTGAAGATTCTGCAATTCTTCAGAAATTTAATATTTTATTTGTAAGTTGTTGTTCATCTGAACACGCGAACAATTTCGACAATGACTTTTTAAAAAAAAAAAAAAATATTTTATAATGTAACCAAAACTCAGAGAACGTCCCCATGAAGCGTTAGCATGTCTTTGCAACAGTCCAGAGACGGAGTGGAAACTAATTTTAGGTAACATTGCTCCGACGTTACTGAAATGTTGGGGAAACGTTGTGTCATCGTTGCATTGATGTGGATGCACTTTAAGCATAGCATAAAACTTAGCAGAGACCTAGCAGCATTAAAAAGTTCGCACTATGTTATCCAAAACAAGTCTTCTTCAAAATTGTCTTTAGCCATTAGTTTAAAATTATTTTTAAAATTATTTCTAACAACTGTTTTATTTCTTTGCAGACAAATCGCCGTCTAAACAAATGTCCAATAAATTTTGCGGTTGATTCTCGTGATCCTAAGATTTTGGCGCATCTACTACGACTCAAAGATATTCGAGTTGACACAAAATACGCTAACCTAACACCTCTTAATAGTTTAGCAAAAAATATCACAACCGAAAATTCAGACGATATATTCCAGTGTATTAAACTACTAGTGACATATGGAGCAAATCCTAATATTCCGGATCAAAAAGAAATGACACCCATTCTTTATATAATAAACAACAGAAAGCTGGACAATGACAAGAAAAAGGAAATAATAAAATTCATCCTTGATCACGCTGAAGTTGATTTGGATACCTTTCGCGATGGTGAGGCACGCGAACGGTTAAAAAATCGTTTTCCTGATATACAACTTCCACAGGAAAATACTAGCGGCCTAAGTTTTGATACTTTGTTTGCTCTTCTGCGAAACGAGCATGAAGAAAAATTCTTAACCGTCTTTAACGAATATCAACTAAACTTAACTGACCTGGATAACCAGCAAAATATGAGCCAGGAACAGAATGGAAAATTGCTCTTCGAAGCCATCAAGAAAGGTTTGAATAATGCTGTTCAAGTTATATTAAAAACTGGTCTAAATGTTAACATAATCGATAATGGCAATAGTGCAATAGAAATAGCCTGCGTTTATGGTAATTTTAAGGCATTGGAAATGTTACTAGAGCACGATGATCTACACTTAAGGAAATATGAAAACTTGCTTATCACAGTTATTAAGAAATTAGACGAACCTATATATGACAGTGCTTTTAACTACGATAAATGCTTTGAGATACTTCTAAGCAGTCCTAAAATTGATGTGAACGATGTCGACCAATCCGGCTCGTCCGGCCTTCATTATGCTGTGAAGTATAAAAACGAAAAGGCAATTAAAAAGCTTTTAGAAAAGGGAGCATACATCGGCACAAGAAGTTTATTTAACGACTTGCCTATATCGGAAATAAGTCCGGAAATTCTGGAAGAATATTTTGACTCATGCATAACAACAAATGGTCTAAAGCCTGGAGATGATAATTTTGAAATAGTAATTAACTATATTAATTTAATACCTAATCAAGCCAATAAGAGTAAAGCAAATATTTGTACAATTAACGAAGAAATGCTGCCAGTAGAACATATTGCGGATTCAAAAGATTTGCGGCATCTTCTCAAACATCCTTTAATAACAAGTTTTCTCTTTCTGAAATGGCATAAACTCTCCGTGATTTTTTACATAAATTTTATCCTCTACTCCATATTTTGCGCTTCCCTGGTTACGTATATTATTCTACATTTCAACAATGCAGCAGATGAATCAGTAATTATTACGTTCAAAACACTATCATTCCTAGGTCTCATATATATGATACTACGGGAGGGCATACAATTTTTAATGTCACCTGTGATGTTTATTCGGACGGCAGTTAACTACCTTGAAATTATTTTAATAATTTTAACTGTTGTCACTTTATGTGATCCGAACTACGAGAAGGAAACACAACGTGTTCTAGCAGTATTCACCATCCTTTTGGCATCGATCGAATTATTCTTGCTTGCAGGATCTCTTCCAGTGCTTTCCATTTCGACACATATGCTGATGTTACGTGCCGTGTCCAGGAGTTTCATAAAAAGCTTCGCTCTGTATTCAATTTTTGTGATAACATTCAGTTTATGTTTTTATGTACTATTTGGGAAGGTAGAGAATCCTAGCGACAAAACTGACGATGAAGGAGAGTTCAACAAATTTGTAAACCCATTTACTGCCATAATCAAAACAATTGTAATGTTAACGGGAGAGTTCGATGCAGGAGACATTGACTTCAATTCATTCACTAGTTACCTGATCTTCCTCATATTTGTAGTCTTCATGTCTATTGTGCTATTTAATCTTTTGAATGGCCTGGCTGTTAGCGATACACAGGTGAGTACTTCATTTACATTTAAACAGAGTTTTACGAATTTTCTTTATAAAACTCCAAAAATTCTAAAAGTAAACGATCTGAGGCTATAGTACAGTCATTTGGTAGTTTTACCTGGAAAGTTTTCCGGGAGTTTAGAACATTTATAATTTTAAAGATTTCGATGTGCTCTTTCCGAATTTCAACTTTGCCACCTCGTATCTTTGCCGCTCGCACGGCCATATTGGAAAAATGGCGTCTAAAAGCAGTTTCCTGACAATATTTCCTTTCGGACTCATTTCACGATAAAAATATTTATATACAAAATGAAACTCGAGAAAATTTCCTAGAATTTATGTAAAAATTCGTAAAATAAATAGTTTTGGCGTACGAGCGCCGCAAAGTGTAGTTCAACACCCGTTTTGGCCAAAAAACTCATTTGCACACCGCCTTGAGTTAGAGTAAGCGGCGCGTTTTTTTTTTATCGTGGTATCCCCAGTAGGTCTAATCCACATGTAATTCACTATTCCAAAATTTAGCGCATTCTACTTCGCTTCGCTGTTCTTGATGGACCAGGTGTTGTGAGTTCAATGTCTTTAGTACCGGTCGAAACGTCACAGAACGAAATTTTATCCACATCATCCGCGATGGGATTATCAGTTTCATCGCAATCCTCTTTGTTCTCGATTTCATCATACGTTTGCTCGAAATAGTCTCCGTTTCTTCCTCTTCATTGCTATCTTGTAATGGAACTTGCGAGTTATCACAGGTACCACTACAATTCGTGCATATAACGGAGCACTGTAACGCATCCTTTCTGCATCCATAGGCTTTCTGACATCTCTTTTTAAATTTGCAAAAAATAAGGGCTCCCATACCACTGCTGAACCTGGTGATAGGTTCGGAACGAATGTTGTCGTGCTGCTACTGCTTCTGTTGGTGGTAGCGTCGCAATATTAAATTTACTATTATATGCTGATGTTGTGAAGCATGCATATCTATAGTTATTTAAAGACGTATTTTTTTTTCTTACTTTTCCCATTACTGTTAACTATATAATTCCAGAAGGAAGCATTCTCCAGCTTTAGCAATGATCTCTGGATCAGCATTTGAATTTTTGAATACCTGGATACCTCGTTTAAATCTGGATTTTTTTGGAGTACATTAATATATTTCATTTTTCCTTGATTAAATAATGCTGATGTTGTATCACAGATATTCAAAAATCCAAATACTGATTCAGAGATCATTGCTAAAGCTGGAGAACGCTTCCTTCTGGAATTATACAGTTACAGTAATGTGAAAAGTAAGAAAAGTATGTCTTTAAACAACTATAGATATGCATGCTTCACAGCATCAGCATATAAAAGTAAGTTTAATATTGCCAAGCTACATAAATATATATAAATGTTTTTATCGTGAAATGAGTCGGAAAGGAAATATTGTCAAAAAACTGCTTTTAGGCGCCATTCTTCCAATATGGCGGTGCGAGCGGCAAAGGTACGAGGTGGCAAAGTTGAAATTCGGAAAGAGCACATCGAAATCTATAGAATTACCAATTTTCAAAACTCCCGGAAAACTTTCCAGGTAACCTCTTTTTTTAGAACCAAATGACTGTACTGCTAATATTAATTCTGTTTCTTCTTTAATAAATTTTTGTAATAATTTGATTATAAACTGCTGATGCGGCCGAATATAAGTTTTCAAGGTAACTGTAGCATGTACTGATTGGCAAACCTTGGCAAATATCCATTATACTACAGAATATATTTAAGCCTTCTTTTTGGACTCCTAAAAGTCTCATAGCTGTTACAATTCTAAGATTTATTAATGAATGGAGATTATTGACAACTGTTTGACCTCACCGAGATTTTTCGAATTTCTTACGAATCATAAACACAGGTTAACGTTAAATATTTGTTTGCAATTCCCCGATTAATTTCTTAGAATACACCAGCCTTGTCATAGAATTTTACTGCGTTAAAAAATCCTGGGAATTTTTTCCTAAAATCCTCCTATATAAAACGCCACAACTGTTTGATCTCACCTTAAGATTTATGGGGAAATATCTAAAAAGGGTAGGTAAATTTGAAATAAAAACATGAATTTCGATTTAAAATCAAATAAACTTTATTTTTTAATAATTTGTATTTCCACCATTGTTATAAATAACTTGAAATATTCTTCTAGGAATAGAATCATATAAATTCTTAATTAAATTATTGGGACTTTCACTCCAAGCCTGTTTAATAGCTGCAATTAACTCATTTGTGTTCTTATATTGCTTACCATTTGAAAAAACCCTTCTTGCTAGCCATCCCCATAAGTTTTCAATTATATTGGGGTCCGGTGATAAGGAAGGCCAGTCCAAAACTCCGATATTTTTGTCTTGAAACCATTGAGTGACCACTCTTGCCGTGTGAATCGCTGCATAATCGTGTTGGAATATCCAACTATTCCCTTCCATTACCTCCTCAATCCTTTTTTTGTTTGCAGCGAGTAGATCCCTGTACTTTGCCGCAGTTTGTTTGCCCTCCAATACTACTAAGTGTACAGGTCCATTAAATGAGATATCCGCCCAAACCATGACACCTCCAAATCTACTGTGCCTTCTAGACAAAAACTTCTCCTTCGTGCGCAAATCATAAAAATAATAATAGAAGCCATCTGGCCCATCCAGAGAAAAACGTTTCTCGTCTGAGTAAATCACCTGTCTCCACTCTCCGGTCCAAGCCATGTGTCTCTCTTGGAGCCGATTATCTTTATGTCGTTGTGTCAACATAGGCCTTTTCTGCAGTTTCCGACGTTTAAGATTGGATGAAGCTTTCAATAGCCTCTGAACGGTGCGTACAGATGCTGAAGTACCTGTAATCTGCCCTATTTGTTTTTCTGTAAGAGACGAACTCGACGCCTCTCTGAAAAGTCCGCGCCTCTCTCTCTCTCTCTCTGTAGTGGCTGTTTTAACGCCTCGTTTTTGCCGCTTTCCGTAACTTTCAGGAGATTTTAAGAAATTGTTAATTACTCGAGGACTCCTACCAAGTCTGCGAGCAATTTCTCTATTTGATAAGCTTTCTTCCTTGAAGGCTTTAATTTTTCCAATTTCCTCCTGGTTTAACCTTTTTCCGCTTTCCATTTCCTGTAAAAAATGTTAAAAATAAAAAAAAAACAATTTCAAAGGCGAATTCTATATTTTACTTAATCGTTTTGAAGCTGAGATCCCGTCGAAACTCGATCTTCAACTAAATGAGGTCAAACAGTTGTCGCGTTTTATATAGTAGGATTTTAGAAAAAAAAATCCCAGAAATTTTTAACGCAGTAAAATTGTATGACAAGGCTGATGTATGCTAAGAAATTAATCGAGGAATTGCAAACAAATATTTACCGTTAACCAGTGCTCATGATTCGTAATAAATTCAAAAAATCTCGGTGAAGTCAAACAGGGAGTGTACATCTTCACAACTGCATTGCAATGCAATTTTGAATCCTCATCCACGAGCAACAAAAATTTAATTTCTTGGTTGCATGTAGCACGTAAAAGCAATGAAGTAAGTGTTTTTAAAACAGAGAAATATTCTAAAATGCAGTAGTTGATTGCCTCTACATTTTTTTTGTCGATCTGAACGCAAATTACTTCCTCTTTCACTTTTTTTTATCCATTTTACACTCAAAAATCGAAATTATCACTCAAATTGTTTTATTTTTGAATTGTACAGAGAGCATGTACGTCTACGGTGCTTGAAGATTGAAACTAAACCAACTTGAACTGAACACTAAACCGTCTATTGTTTGATTCGCTCCGGCAGCACCGGTTTAGTTGCCGCGTCACTAAAGTAGCTATAAATCCGTAAATAATTGGAATTTTTAAAATTACTTTGGAGGATACATTCTTAAATTTCTAAACTTTAAAAATATGCACACAAAAAATCGATTTTATCAAAATTCTAGACCAGAATACCCCGTTAAAATTATTAAATTCTAATTGATGGACTTTTATTAACAGTTAAGCTGAAGCACAGCAAGTATTATGTTTAGCCAATTACAATAATTCCGATAACCATGCCACTTAAACCACTTTACATTACATTACATATATATTTAATATATAAAAATTTCATTATAACAATTATAATTTTGTTTTCAAGGCGATTAAAACCCAGGCCGAGCTGAACGGATACATTTGTCGGACTTATCTCCTCTCAAGCTATGAAAAAGTATTAGCTGGCCGACACGGAAAGACTACATTCTTTGTAAACCATCAACCATTTAGATCGATTTGTAAGCGACTTATTAATCTATTTCCTAACTGCATTTGTGGGACTCAAATTGCAATTTTGCCAAATGATTGCAATAAAATTTTAATTCCTGTCGCCAGTCCAAAGGAATTGAATTTGAAGTCATTAAAAACTAATGGAAATGCATCATTGCTCACCGAGGACGAAACAGATAGGGAAAAACAAATTCTTAAAGCACCTGTGAAGCCTTTACCGTGCTGTTGCGCATGTTTTGGAGGAAAATGTTCAGAAATGGATGTAAGAACTGCAAAAAATGCTTTCGCAATCATAGATAGAAAACAAAAAGAAAGACAAAAAATATCTTCGATTGAAAATCGTCTAAGAAGCATTGAAGATAAAATTGAAACCGTTTTTAATTTATTGCAAAAAGTTAGTCTTAAGTAAAATATAACTTGTGTTGTTTTAACAAGGTTGCAATATGTCGTTTTAATTTTAAATATTTTTTATTCATTTTTATATGCTGTGAAATATAGTTTATTGTAGGCTTACCTGTTACGAGATCTTCCATATGATTAATACGCCTTCATACTACTTATCTCAGGATAACTTTATTTAAAAATAAACATTTTTAACAACTATAAAAGTTTTAACTGCTTTACTAACATATCAATTTTTTCTACATGATCAGGGCCCAAACCCATAACAGTTATAGTTCCGGGTGTTAATTGAGTTCGTCCTGCATCTCTAACAAGTTCTGATACAATACCAGAATCTTTTGCTTGTTTGTAAATGGTTTCCAAGTTCTCATAGTTATCAACTTTTAAAACAACTTTTGGCTGCCCCGATCTGCACCAAGCTTGGAGCATTTCCGAGTTTCTTGAAAGAGACGTTTCATAGCACAATATTGATGCATGTGCACATTGGGCGGCTGTTTTTCCTTTAGTCATTTTTATATCACCACGAACTACCAAGGCCATTTTTGTTGGTGTCGATGCATGT
Source organism: Leptarthrus brevirostris (assembly GCA_964036015.1). Taxonomy (NCBI): domain Eukaryota; kingdom Metazoa; phylum Arthropoda; class Insecta; order Diptera; family Asilidae; genus Leptarthrus; species Leptarthrus brevirostris. Next base: position 135,265,731 of record OZ038372.1, on the reverse strand, counting down.
GAAAATATTTGTTTGATACTGGTGAGCATATTACTCTATATGTTTGTACTTTTCTCTTTGTTGTTCAGTATAATTTTGCATACATTTTCTAAAATCTTTTACTTGCTCTTGACACTTCCTCCAATCACTCGTTTCTGCTATGCATTCCTGTAATGGAGACAATTGTAAAATTGTAAAAATAATTTAATTCGTTAATGCAAATATTGTCAATAACTACTTTAAAGTTTAAAGGGATCATTTTACTTCGCGCGTTCGAAAAAAGGCAATTTTTGGAAATTTTTTTGAGGAACCTATTAAAGATTTATATTTTTAAAGTAGGTATGTGAAAAAAATTTCTTTTTACATATGAATAAATGAGGGGAGTGCCAAAAAAAAGGTGGTTGTCAGATTTTGTCAGCTTGGTCTCGTTTGAAACAAAAAAATATATAATCTGTAGGAATATGGCTATTGCCGGACATAATCCTAATTTTATAAAAAAATAACAACATTTTTGAAAAAAAATGGTTTTGTTTCATTTTTTCATTTAAAACGGAAATATTTTGAAAATTTGCCCCTTAATTTGTTTTTACTTTCGGATTTAAAATAGCGGCAAATGTGTCCTCTTTCAAATAAGCAATTTAAAGCACACAAAAATCTTTTAACATTCTCAACTTACATGACAAACATACAGCTATACCTGCTCTTCTAAAAAGAAATGGTTCCTGCCTCCGAATTGTATTTTTTGATAATAACACTAATTTAAATGGAGTAGATGATGTGTGGTAGTGAAACGTTTAAAATGAGTCATAAAATAATTGTTTTTGAAACATTCCCCCAGAAAGATGTGATTATTGTTGTACTTCGAATGGAAATCCTATGATCTATGGGTATTTTTTTTAGCGGGGAAATCCGTTTAGCACCTAGATGACCGAAGTCATCCGTGTGCCGGGGTCACCTGATAAACGACCAGTCCGTCCGGCTAAAACCCCCCTCCGCCCTCCAGGAGGACCACCACGGAACCGGCTGGGAGTCATTACCTCGCGGTGGAGTCTAGGTATAAAATGAGATGCAAACGCAGTGCCATTTTTATTAGTACAAAATATTTCAAAGTGAGAAGTCACATTTTGATAGTTTGCAATTAATAGTTAAAAATAGTGCAATTTATAAATGAAGAATACGCAGACATAATATTCTGGTACGGATTTAGCAACGGAAATACCCTCGAAGCAGAGCGTGAATATCACTTGCGATTCCGAGAAAGAAAGTAACCATCTAGAGGTATCTTTCAAAGAGCGTTTGAAAGTTTCGAGAAACTGGAAGCGTTCATACATTTTCGAATCAAGCGGAGGTCAATGTTGTGCCTATTTTAAGGGGGTAAAATCAGTTGGGACTTCCAAAAAAAGCTCTTTTTTAGGATTTTTTTGGTCACGCAATTAATAACAAATGTTTTTCCACATGAAAGATATGTATTTACAGAAAATATTATAATTTTTTCATCGCAAAATTTTGAAAAATTAGTGGGATACAGCAAATTTGGGAGGGGTCCAAAAAACGTGTTTTGCCGTGATCACTGCTGCTCGTCACTGAATCATCTCAAATAAAAAAAAAAACAAAAAATCATTAGTTAATGACATAATGCTCCGGGTGGATTTGAAAAATTCTGAATTTTCACAAAATGGCGGATGTTCTTTATTCAATGAAAATTTCACTCGCATTTTCGACTTTAAAAGAAAAAATCGTCCAAAAAAATAATTCGTTCATCAGGAGGACAATTATGTATAGAATAAGTGAAAAAAATTTAAAACCGATCGGCAAAGCCGTTCTCAAGTTACAGTGATCACCGACTTGGAAAACATGGTTTCGAGAAAAACGCGTTTAAATATATATATATCCATAAATAACGGCCCGATTTGTCTGAAATTTTCAAAGAATACTTTTGAAATATTCTACTTTGAGAAAATGCAAAAAAAAATTAATTTTTCTAACTGGGTCTGTCCCCTTAAGACTCTTAGCTCAATGTCGTCGATCTTGACACCCACCTAGATAGTTTCCTCCAAATCATTCACAAATAGAGCATATAGAAATGGGCTTTAAATATATTCGCTCTAATTCCCGTAACCTCTTGAGGTGCATTGGGCGGTATTTCAAGTAAATTTACAATATAAAGTTTATTCCCAATAACTACATACATATAATTGCATATTTGTATAATCTGTTGTCGGTAAAAACAAGCATTAGCTGCTGTTGCTGCACGTAATTTGGATTCAATCCTGCGACCCTATGATAGAAAGGCTTCATGTTATTATGAAATTTTCAGAGAATACTTTTGAAATATAACTGGGTCTGTCCCCTTAAGAGAAATGAAAGAGGGAATTCTTGAGGCAAACAAACCGATCTTACAAGGTGCATAGCGTGTCGCTTATAGGTGAGTATATCGACAGTATGAAGAGTGTTACGAAGAGAAGGACTTTATCCTTTCCATATGACAATTGGACAGGGACAGGCCTCATTAACATGACGGAGCGCCCATTGGCCTGATCGTTACCCCGACCTAACCACACTTGATTTTTATTTGTGTGGGATCATACGAAAAATGGTAGAAGCTGCAACAAAAGATGAACTTATAACAAGAATTTTAAAAGCCGGAAATAAAATAAAAGAAAATCTATCAACTGATTTAAAACATCAATAAAAAAAGGGCTTTTCTGTGCATTCAAAATGACGGAAGTCTTCTTGAAAATATTTTAACTAAACAATTTGACTTTCTTTTTAGCGCTATTAAAAATGCAGTCCAGGACTCCCAAAGGTTTAAGGTTTAATTTTTTCCTAGAGGCGCAGGTATCAGATGTACGATTAGTCATGTAATGGTAAAAGATTTTTTATAAATTTGGCTTTGAAAGAGGACACAATGGCCACTATTTAAAAGCCGAAAGTCAAAAAATAAATAAAGTGCAAATTTTCAAAATTTTTTCGTTTCAAATGAAAAAATTGATTTATTTTTCCCAAAATTTAAGTTTGAAAAGCTATTTTTGCAAATCCAATAGCTGTAACCAAAAAAAAATTTACAGTCTTCAACACCATTGTGTTACCTATCAATTGAGTTATTAATAACGGTTCTAACATAAAAAATTATGAAAAGCATAATTACCGAAGGAGGATATTCACCATAACAAATGTTTAATGTGGACAAAACGAGATTGACTGTAATGTAATGTTGCCAGAAGTAGTGTAACAGTCTCGGAGATTACAAAGAACTTCATAAAAAAGAATAAAGAACATCATTTTACATGTACATACATACATACTACAAATAATTTATTTTTATTATGTTAAATAACTGTTTTTTGTTACGTTTTCTGAAATATGTAATGTTATTTTCTATAGTTATTTTTTGTTGTTTTTTTTTAAATGAATGTGTGGTTTTCATTACGTATACGTCGTTTCGGTCTACGTCGCATTTGCCCGGTACCGAGACGACGATCTCAAGGATTCTTCAGTGTATGAATTTTTGCTAACCAATTGATAATGTTCTAAATTTCGGTATGAAAGGGTAAATTGCAGGTAATTAAACGTAGGGTCGACATAATTATTCACACAATTCTTGGGTTTTGTTCGATTACTTCGTTTTATGAGGTTTATGCCGTCCCGTTTATTTTGTTTTCTTAGATTCTTCGTAATTATACATGCGAGTCGGGAGAAGTTGCTCGACATCTGCAATTAGGTCCTATGCATTGTAAAACAAAGCTACTACTTCAAAATACTTTCCTCAAATTCATATTCAAATAGTACAAGGTTAATATATCAGATTAAATGCATTTTCTTGCCTATAATACAATTAGCGGGTATATCAAATACAGCTCATATCTACTTTAAATAGTACATTTTTTGGTCTTTTAATACAAAATTAGTGCAGTCTTTTCATACGTTTTGTAATATGTACTAAAGAATCTAATATTTTTAGCATAGTGATTTTAAACTGAAATACCATTTGTTCGCCCGCAAAGTGGGGTTAATGTCTTAATATTTTAAAGGCCCAGTTGTTTTCTTCTTGAATAAAATAAAAATCACCTATTATTAGTTAATATTGCTACAAGACAATCCGATTGTTATTAAAAGGAATCCGATTACTTCTATATGAACATAACTTACAACTTATATTCTACTCTTGGTAATTACCTGAACTTTGTAATGTAACTCAATGCATCCAGTCTTCTTTAGCATTAATTCAACTGGATCTTCAACATCTGACATACCTGCATTTGTATCAAATTTAATAAATTTGAATGTTAAACTATCTTCCGGCAAAAATCAAATGAGAAATGTCAAGCAGAAAAAGAGGTTAAGCATAATTATGACAATTTCTGCACATAAAATTTCTTAGCCGACCTGTACCACTTTTCGCCGGAAAGAAAGGTACTGCCATATCTGTAAATTTGAGGATCGATATTTCAAACGTGCAGTTTTTTGAGTTGTTAATTGGAGAAATGTTCAACCGAAAATGTAAGGAATATAAAATCAAGATTTGGTAATCAAAAACAGGTTAGAGTAACATAATTAATGCGCGTGTATGTGAAGAAATATTTTGTTGTATATTAAAAAAATTGAATTTATAAGGTTTTTATAGACATAAATCGATTTACTAGTTTGAATGAATTATGTTAGTATAAATCTTACAGTCAATCAAAAGCCATTTAAATTAAGCTACAATAGAGCATTTGATTTTGTCTCCATAAAAACCTGTTGGATCACGCCATATTCCCGGATTCGAGACTCGGTCGTGGGATTTTAAAAATATAATTAAAAAGAAATTAGCACCGTCTCTGGGCTTTTGTATAGCTCGCAGCAATGCAAAAACAACGCATTCAAGTTTCCTCACTAAATTCCCATCCAGCCAAAGCCATGCTAACGCATGAATGGGTTGTCCCCTAGGCTTTGGCGATTTAGGCGTATCTACCGTATACAAAAAGAGTAGTGTAACTAGGTCTGATGCTTATCCAATGTGATAACTATTCGCACGATTATGCACGAAGTTGTCTATTTTTTATTCCCTACATTTCTTGGGCTCGCAAGAAGCAGTAAATTTTATTTATATCGCAACTTACCTTCCAGCACGACATTTACCAAGATTAGGTTTACTCTCTCGTTTGTTGGTTTTTTGTTCCATTGAAAAACTTACTCATTTGATGGGGGGAAAGTTGGTAAAAAGGCAGAAAAGCGAAGGAACACGTTTCATGTAAACTCCCCAAATCATTTAATCAAAAAGTTTCCTTTCAGTAAACTCCTCAAATCATATTTAAAAATTGAGATTAAGTTTGTACGCGGATGGATCGAATATTGAAGTTTTTGATGCATGTTAATTGTAAATTTTGTATTAGTTATACGACCTATCAATGAAATTGAAGCTTTAAAAATACAATTGGGTGGGCATATAGCGACAGAAGAGGAAGTTAAATTTCTCAAAAACATTTCTTCAACTGCTGTTAAAGCTTTTGCAAGAAAATAGGCGATCACACACAATCTAGGTTGGGGTGTAGGTATATCTAAAAGCTGCCACAACTGTTAGTAAACCTGAGAAGCTGCTTTAGCCCTATGTTTGCAGAGAAGACGGGGTTAGTTTGGTAAATGAGTGAAACGTTCACCACGCCATGGTTTTACGGTTCTAGTCTCGATCTCCCCGTGAATTTTTCAAAATAAATTTAAAAAATCCACTCCGTCTCTGAACTATTATCTAGCTCCCAGCAATGCAATCCATGTTCCCTTATTCCTCTTACCCTAATTCCTTTCCGGTCAAAACCATGTTAACGCAGTAATGACTACCAAAATATTTCGGAGATTCGTTCGGTTTCTCCTTAGCAAAACTTCGTTTTCTTAATATCCTGATAAGGACACATCTTTCTTTCCTTAGCACGCTGAACAGTCTTAAGGTCAACTTCTGTTTTTACTGATTCTAGAGACCGACCTGTCTATACAAGAAGCATTCAGTTGAGAACCTTTCTTTGCAAGCGTAATAGCCGCCTCATTCCCCTCTATCCCTTTACGATCAGGAACCCAACAGAAAGCAGTATTGCTTCTAAGTTCTGGAGACTTTGTGACACCTGCATACAAGCTCTGATATTATTACATTTGAGTCCCAGCGCCTTTACTGCCGCTTGACTGGCGATGTCAATTCCTACGTAGCTAGATAGGTAGATTTTGGCGTGCAAATAATAGCACTGCCGCTCTTTCTAGGACCAGGAGCTTTGATTGAAATACGCAGTAGTCCGGCAATCGATACTGACTATGAACGTTTAAACAATCCGTGTACACCCATCCCGCTCTCCACTTTAGATCCATGAAGATCATTATGTCCGCCTCCATCCTCTTCACATTCGTCTCTGTCTGGGATTCTTGTTGAGGTTTTCCCAGAGTTCAGTGTCAGTGCTCAGAGGTAGCGTAGTTGGTGCTCACAGCCTCCAGGGTAGGTCCTTAGTTTACTGCTACGGCCATGTTCAGTTTTTCCGACATTAAGGCTCTTTCATTGTTATGACGCAAGGGACGTGAAGTGGTGGAAGGTGGAGCAAGGTTCCAAACGCTGCAGTTGGCGTTGTACTAATTGCTTTGGAAATGTCTAGACAGACTGCCTTTAGGAATTTTTGTTAGCTTCTTAAGATTGTTCAGCTTATCTAGAGTAGTTCACCATACTACTATCCCATACGTAAGAAGTGGTCTCACAAAGGAAATGTACATCTAGTGTACAATGCGAGGACTTAAGCTCCATTTCTTTCCAAAAATTTTCTTGCAGATATAGGACTCCCTTTTCATGCGCTGCTCTATGTTCTTGGGCCAGTTTAGTTTGGAGTCGAGTATGACACCTAAGTATCTGGCCTGGTTGGTTGATGTCAGGGTATTCCCGCATAATTTGTCTGATTAGAAGTAGTGAATCACTCTCCTCCTTGTGAAATAGACTGCTTTCGACTTCCCAGAATGGACCGATAAGCAACAGTTGTCTGCCCATCTGTAGATTACTCAGCAGCCAGTTTCTGTAACTCACGTCAGCATTTTCTCTCTCACAGTGACGTAAAAGTAAACGAAATTCTTGTTGCCCACATCAACAACTTCATTGAGTTTTACGCCATTGAGAAAGAGGAATTCTCACACGAGTTACAGAAACTGGCTGCAGAGCTCTCTCCATTAGTATGCTGATGCTGCTTAGGACCTCTTCTGAAGCCAATGAGGCCAGGTTGTCTGCATAAGTCACCACCATTAACACATCACCTTCAATTAAGGCCACGATCTCATTAAATACTAACAGCCAGAGTAATGGTAACAGCATCCCTCCTCAGCATACTCTGAGAACCCCCTAGCAGCCCAATTGTGTATAGATCTGACAACTTCCCAGCATTGTGTCAATCCAGTGGCGAACGAGATTATAGGTACCGTGGGATTTCAGAGCGTTGTATATTGCTGTAGCTAAAATGTTTGCGCAAACTAAAAAGTTTGGGTAAGTTCGTGCTGGAGGGGAACATGTGACGTCAACGTTCTCGCTCTTTATTGACAAGAAAAGCAGAGGAACATAAAATGGGTAAATTCATGCACACGGAGGATACCAATTTTTGATGAGGAAAGATCTAATAAGATTTTCGTAAATTTTCCATCTTTGAAAAATCATAAACTTAATAATTAGTTTTTCTTTTATTCTTAAGACTACCAAATATGGGGAAGAATAAAACAGTTAATATTTTAAACCATACACTGAAAAAAATACTAAGGAAGAATGCAAATAATGTGAATGATCTGTTTGGGTGTTAAAATTATACATGATATTACTCTTATTGGTGACCCATAGGTGATTGTTACTAATTGACGCACATAGATGCGTATTCGTAAATTAAGTTCTTGAAACAACCAAAAATTATAAAATACATAAAAAGTTCAACAGGACGCATTTAACAAGGCTAGGAATGCATTAAAGATTTTAGGATTTAGACCTGAAAAAATAATCATAATAAATTCTAAAAGTTTTAGTTTTTATTTGCGTCTTTCACTACTAAAACATTATAAGTCATTCCGCACAGTACCCTTTTGGTAATAGTGTGGAGCTAGCTCTGTTAACCATTCTTCCTTAATGACAGTTAAGTCCTTCATAAAAAGTTTCGTGGTTTGCATCAACTCGCAAAATATTACGAACTGTGGTTGTTCAATTGTATATAAAGTTGACAGTGGATGAATTGATAGCTCTGTATTTCCTCTCACTGTTTTGTATACTCCAGAATGATGTAAATATGCAGCATTAGGAAAGAATCCCGCAGTAATACACCGACAAATTGTTTCAACATCTCCTTTACACGAAAACATTGGTATTCCCAATTTGTTTTCGACCAAATTAGATAATTGAGCTCTAAGCTCATATGCTCGTTTTAAACTTCTAAAAATTAGGTAGTGGCGCCCACAAAACTCCTTGGTTCTGCCATTTTCTACAAATGCTGTAAACACGTTTAGTAGTGTAATCAAATCACCCTCTGCTACTTCGAAGTTTCGTTTTTCTATGCGACCTTTTATTTGTCCTTGTCCAGTAACTGGCTTGGAAAAAACAGATTGAACTTGAAGCATAGCAATGATGGTAAGTATTTCTTCGGTGCATCCCATTTGTCCTGCAATAAAAAGCATTTTGCCCATCATTGCATTAATTGGCATTTCAGCTAAGAGATATCCGATTGGTTTTGTCAAGTTTCCGGATTCATCAAGTGCATCTGAAAAAAAAACAATTCTTAGGATACATCTAAATATGTAGCGCCAAAATTACCTAAAGCATAAAGTGTTTCAAAGGCAGCAAGTAAATTTTTAGCTGGAGGTGGTGACGGAAAATTAAATCTTAAAATGTTGTCGATGCCTAAAGCTTTAAGATGTAATACCGTTGAGCACAGCTCAGTCCTTCTCATTTCAGGTGGAGTTTGATCCGGTAAGTTTTCATAGTCCTCTTCCGTATAAAGGCGATAAACTTTGCCTGGACGAACTCGTCCTGCACGACCTGCTCTTTGTTCGGCAGACGCTTTGCTAATTGGTACAATCACCAGACTGTCAGTACAGCTATCAGCATTAAACCACTTTAGCTTAACGAATCCACAGTCAATTACTGCAAAAATAAGAGAGGATTATATAATTACTTTTTTATATTATAATATTTTTATAAATTTTATGTTGCATTAATTCGCCGATTTAACGAATTGTTTTGGAAGTTAATAGTAGGAAAGTGTTTCACAGAGTCAGTTGTGGCCCTATGTTCAGATATTCATTGAATTTTTTCGTCATTTACTACATTTAATTTAGTGCTCAGTGCTGGGAGCAATTTAACTCACTCACCTTGTCCATTGCAATGGACACAATACTTTGCATCGTATTTAGACATATATATAGGAAAAAACACTACTTCGATATCTACTAGCGTTACTCGCAGTCTTAATTTGCGTTGGAATATTATTGTAAACTGTAACCCCACGCACAAAAAATTATCGCCCTGTAATCAATAAAGTATAACGCGGAAGTATAAGGTTACCTGATCCTCCACATGAGCGCATGACTTGCAATTTACTGATGAAGAGGCAGATATGATACTCAAAGTACGATTCTAAGGACATTCCAAGCACACAGCACGAATACATTGATACATGATCGTATCGTTGGAGAAGAAACACATAGTTCGTGCAGAAATTAAATGCCACTGTCAACTTGCGAAAACTTGCAGAGTCTAGACCATAAATAAATTACGTCCCCGTACGAAATTAGTGGGATAAGAAGAGTTTGACCTAGCCTCAAACGGGCGAATTGAGGGGTATAAAAAGCTGAGGCCCAGAGCCTACGCAGCCCATTATAAATTTTATGTATCACCGAGTTCAAATTGTCAGACCAGTCAAATGTTTTATTCATAATTATGCCCAAATTTTTAACCTTTTCCACGTAAGGAATGATTTTAGAGTTAAGCATAATAGGAGAAATTTCAGAGGTATCAATGTTTTGTCCAGAAATAACAATGCTGCAGCATTTCTGTAAGTTTAGAGTTAGGCCAGATGAGCAGCAGCCAGATCCTCGTTCATGCAGGCTACGGCGTCTTCAATTAGCCCATGGAGTCTATGCAGATTGGGTCCAACATCGATCCCTGCGGAACGACGTCAGAGATTGGTTGCGAATCCGTGATGTCACCATTAATCTCGACTCTTTGCACTCTTCCAGACAGATAGCTGGAAAAGAACGTTATTGCATCCCTCGAAAATCCAAAACAGTGCATCAGTTTGAGAAGAAGTAACCTATGTTTAACTCTATCAAACGCTTTTGTAAAGTCTAAGTGTGTTAGAACAGTAAAACAGGGAATTGATACCCTCGGTAACCCTAAAAATTGCGGTAGTGGTCCTGTGACGACTACGAAACCCCAATTGTTATTTACATAGAAGTTGATTATTATTTAAAAATGGTTTCAACTGTGCGTTTACTGCTTTCTCAAGTACTTTTAACAGAAACGAGAGAATACTAACAGGACGGAAATCATTTGCATTTTTCGCTCTATTTTTTTCGTGACCGGGACAACGCTGGCTGCCTTCCATATTTGTGGAAAATATGATGTTGTGATGCAACTGTTTATAATGTATGTTAGCTCCACAATAATAGCATGCATGATCATTTAAAAAAAAACGCGGACAAATTTGATCAGCTCCAATGGCATTAGAGCTAATGAAGTTTATAAAAGCTGTGACTTCAGATATGTCCACATTCCTCAGCGAAAAACAGGAGTTTACATTTACACATATTTCGGGGGCAATGTGTAAGTCAACACTAGTTACTGTACTATGTAGACCAGCCAAAGCGGCATTAAGGTTATTGGCTGAAACGTCTGACAAATTTGCAGAGTCCTGTTTCGCAGCACCAGTCTCCCTCAGATTCCGAAATAATACCCTAGAAGGGAGCCAGGTGCTTAATTTGTTTGCATAAAATAATAATAATTTTTCTGCTATTCTGATCTTTTTCTTAACCATACTATCAACTACCTTATATCTAGCAAAGTCATTACTTTTCCGAGATCTTTTCCAGCTTTGATAAATGAAATTCCGCTCACAAATCAATCTTTTTATTTCTGCATGAACCCAGGGTGATTGAGCGTTAACATTTCTTTGCTCAAGTTGGAACGTATTTTTCGTAGAGGTATAAGAATAGGTTATTAACTATTAACTTGATCTTCTGGATTAAGCATGTAAAACACATCACTCCACGGTAGACTCATACACTCCTGAAGAAGATGAGAGGTGCATATGTTTTTATAGTCACCAAAGAATTTACGTGTTGTGATATCTCTCTGTATTTGCAGATCATACGTAAGAAATATTGATAATATGATCTGTAAGACCATTCAGGGAAATCTGACTATTAAATAAGACAAGATCTCTTTGTGCAGTAATTTGCGCATCAAGTAAGGAGGCGAAACCGTTAGAGAAATGAGTTGGAAGGCTACTAACACATGCAAATCATTCATCGAGAGAATTTCCACAAGCTTACTTGTTCTAGAATTGGATTGCAGTATAATAGAACTAAAGTCTCCGTTAAGGATAATAGTCGTATATTGCGAGCAATATGTGCAGAGATTCTCCTCCAAGGCGGACCAATTATTCCAATTTGATGGAATATATACGCAGCCCAATAGGATATTTTGTCCAGAGAATATTAGTGCAACAAGCAAGAACTCTGCATCACTAACAGATGAGGACAAGATAATTGGATGCCGTTAAGGACAACGTGAACCATGCCGTTTCGAACTGCTACTCTTGACAGCTTTCCCTCCCTCGCGTTTTATTTGCCTGGCTAAGTAATGAATATGTGCATTCCAACTGAATAGATTATCACATGCATAAATATAACTTCTATACTGATCGACAGTATAGAGGTTTATGTCTCTGAGGGTGATGTTGCTATGTTTAAACAGTCGCAGAAAGTGCATTTTTTCCACAGACGACGGATTCGGATTCTACGCAGCAAATTACTTTAAAAATGACCCCCAGTTGCCAAGTTACAATCATGACCCCATTTTTTATCGCACAGTGTAAATATGTTAGTTAATAATAAACTGAAGCCCAAAATCAATAAAATAGCCTATAAAATCGGTTAAATTGTACGGATTGTGATGCCGTTTACATTTGGACAAGCCAAACGATCTATACGACTAAGATACAAGGAACATATTAATAATTTAAAGTCTTCTGACCCAAACTCTGGATTTGCTAAGCATTTTAACATGATGGGACATAAACCTAACCCAGATAACATAGATAGTGCAATAACTATTTATCGGACAAAAAATAATTAAACCGATATGAAACGTTTGAAATTAAAAAAGCAAGAGACGGTGGCTATTTTATAGTAAATGTCCAGTTAGATTTTAAAAATAGCAGTTCTCTTCTGAACTCAAGTATAATTAAATTTGATAGTGTTGGTAAATTGTAGTCGTTTAGTGGACTGTTTAAAAAATTTCAGTTTCCCAGTACAAATACGGACCTGGTGATGTCCTAGTAATAGTCCGAGAGCTGGCAACGATTTTATCATACATATGATTTGAGTAACGCTCGCTGTGTTTACCTGAGCGACTATCGGCTGCACAGGTAAAAAAATGCTATAAATACATAACAATATAATAATTTTTTAATGACATTGTGTCTATGAAACTATTAGTAATATTTATTCGTTATTACCAGACGGTTTCATTGTTGTTAACACCTTGCCAGACTCTAATTGATGAATATAAAAAAAATTATTTTTAAGTTACTTTAGCAAAGCTGAAATTTAAGTTTGTTAATTTTTGACTATTATATGAATTATAATTAATTTTGCAGACGAAAATTACATTGTTAAACAAATTCCTCAAAGCAAAGCACAACCCTGCGAAATTTTGAAAGTTTTTTCCCCCTGGACAATGAATAATTGTTTCCAAAGTAATTTCTGCCGCTGAAACCGAATCCGAATTGCTCTACTACGTCAGGTTTTTGAGATATTTTAACCTAAAAGTGCAAAAACACTGTTTTTTGTCATATTTGATGTAGCACCGCGAAATTTTTTTTTCTTCAAAAAACTATGTGTGGAATCTTATAGTACAAGTCTCCCTTTTTCAAATGCCGTTGACTTTGCTCAAATATCTATTTTTTTCGCCGGGAAATCGCATTTTGAAATTTTCATGTTCCTGAATTTCTCGGTTTACGAAAACTTTATGGTAAATTAAATAAGGTGACCATTAACCTTCACTATTTCATTTATGAACGTACTCGTGTTTTCGTCTTGTAAATAAGAGTTCATTTTTACACAAGTAATATATTAGCTGCATTTACGCTTTTGTGGAAAAAAGTTTTAAAAAATTAGAAAAATCCAGAAAAAACTCGATAGTGGAAGGGTTAAGACCTACGTAAGTATAATTTCGAAATATGTAAGTGAATATACAACCGTTATTGTTTTTACTCAATGAACTCACCATAAACGATTCCAGGTATAGTCACTGATGTTTCGGCTATATTTGTCGCTACAACAACTTTTCGAGTGCCTTTTGGGACTGAAAAGAAAACTTTCAATTGGTCGTGATTTGGTAATGTGCCGTACATTGGCAGAATTTGCAAGTCGTCACAGTTGTTGGCATCATTATGTTCCTTAAGTAGATTAACAGCCTGCAATACTTCTTCTTGTCCTGTGAGGAACGTAAGAATATCGCCCGATGGTTCCTTTTTGTGAATTTTTAGTACAGTATTCACAGTTTCTTGAACATAATCCGGACAAGGTTCGTTTAAATAAAATGTTTGCACGGGATGCATTCTACCTTCAACAGACAAAATAATTGCGGTATCCTTTGGGGATTTTTTTGTTTTAAAATCAAAAAAATCTTTAAAAAACTCAGCGTCAATTGTTGCAGATGAAATGATTAGCTTTAGATATTCTCTCTTTTTTAGGATTTTCTTAAGAAGCCCCAATGCAGTATCTGTGAGTGCATTTCTTTCATGCGCTTCATCGATTATCATTACTCCATACTGGGTAAGAAGTGGATCGGCAAGCATTTCTCGAAGTAAAATTCCTTCTGTCATATACTGAAAATTTATATTGTTAAGATATTTTTAAAATGAAGCCATATGTATTTTTTTACCTTTATTTTAGTTGTTTCCGTGCACTTGTCAACGAATCGAACAGACACACCAACTGCCTCTCCTACAATTTCTCCTCGCTCTGAGGCCACACGATCTGCTAAAGTAATTGCCGAAACCCTTCTTGGCTGAGTAATTCCTATTAGCCCTTTTGTATGCCATCCCCATTCATATAGATACTAAATTACGAAAAATATATATTATAGTTATGAAAAAATAATATATAGGCCGAGAGTAAAAATTACCTATCTACAAGGTCCGAGCAAAAGTGGCTTAGAAAATGTTCCGCGCAAAAACGAACCGCGTGAGATTCCGGGCAAAAACAAATCAGAGAAAAATTCTGGCCAAAAACCACTTTACTGCAAAAAGTAATGCACTTTTAGTGGTTAAGCCCGGAGTTTTCCTCTGATTCGTTTTTGCCTAGAATCTCTTGCGGTTCGTTTTTGCGCGCAACATTTTTTAAGCCACTTTTGCTCGGATCTTGTAGATAGATCACTTTTACTCTCAGCCTATCATCTAAAGAAATATATATACATACTATGAATTTTATTTTAAGCCTGAAGAGTAATAGGTCAATGTAAAGGAACACGTGGAACAAATTATATCTTACACACACATCTACTTTGCTCTAAAATGCACAAAATTACTCAACTTAGAAAATTACAAGATCTAGTAATATCACTTATTTATTTATAAAAATTCATCACAGGCTGATTACTAAAAATAACAACAACAACAAACTATAGCAAAATAACACAAATAGCTACTAAAAATAACATAAAATCGATAATAATTAATTAAACTAACATACCAATACTTAAAGAGCAGTCTAAAAGGTCTACTCTTTACACAATATTTACATAACTTAAAATCAATTAAAATCAAAATAACGCCACATCGAAGTGATTGGTTTATGAAAACCATAATAAGTACGGTGTGAAGGTAATTTCAGAAAATCTCGGCTTCTCAAGAAGCGATTTGGAATTGATATATTAAAAGAGGACAGTAAGACCGGAGAGTCGATATTGCCTTGAAGGCAGTCAAAAGCGAAAACAGTTTTGTTGTTGTTTCGTCTAAATTCGAGAGAGTCGAACTTTATAAGTTTAAGCCTATCTAAGTAAGGGGGCAGAAAGAGAGGGTTGACTTATGAAAGCCCTCGGAATGCAAAACGAACGAAGCGGCACTGGAGTGCTTCAACCCTGTCAATGTGGTCGCGATAATAAGGCGACCAAACACAGCTAGCATACTCCAAAATTGGACTAGCGAAGGTACAATAAATAAGCCGTGTTATGTAAGGGTCATCGAATTCTTTAGCCCATTGTCGAATGAGCTTTAGTAACAATCGCATCAATATGGCCGTCGTAGGTAAATATACCTTATTGATGTAAATAATAAATAAAATCAGCCAAGATGGTTTCCTTGAGGCACACGGAACGACACACGCTGGGTTCGGCATAATAATCGCCCGACTTTGGAATTCTCTTCCTGCAAGAGTTCAGGATGCTTCTTCTGTCAATGAGTTCAAACGTCTTATTTCTTTTTGTGAATTATAACTTCTGGTTCGTGTGTGAAAGGTTGTACAGTATTTTTTATATTTAGATGAAATTTTAAAACTATACATTTAATTTATTTATAAGATTATTTTCTTATTTCTTATTATTTACAAATTCAATTTTCGCTTGCTTTACTTTCAAATTATTTATATTTGCTTTATGATATGTAGTAGACTTTTATTTGATTTAATTCTTAGTAGCTTCATTGTTCACCATAAATTGATTTATTTCCTAAATTGACTGTAGCGTACTGTTAAAAGTTTTTTAAACTTGTGTATGCACTTTTATATTTGAATAAATGAAATGAAATGAAATGAAAGTATGAACAAACCCAGTCAACAAACATGGATGGAAACTCTAGGGAAGCTAACTTGTGATTTAAAATTTTGAGATTTATTCTGTCATGCATAGCTAAAATCAGTGAAGACACAGTCAACCTTCAACCTGCTTACAAGCTTCAATTTCAGATAAGCAGAAATTCGAAAATTCCAGAAGGTTAGTCGTAGTTGACCTTCCTTTCATAAGCCCGTGCTGTAAAGTACCAAGAAACGGCTTGCAATAAAAATAGAATCTATAGTTGAAAATTTCACATCTCTTGCCCTTTTTGTGAAGAGGAATAATAAGGGATCATTTCCAAGATTTTGGAGAGACACCACAAGAAATAGATAAATTAAATTAACAAAGAACAGGAATGAGAGAAGAAGAACAGTTCTTTAGAAGAGAAGCAGGAACACCATCAGGACCACACGAAAAACTACCAGTCAAACTATTAATATGTTTCGCGACTATGTCGTCATCAAAAAAAAAAAATCCGTAAACCTAGTATCATAGTTAATTTCAGTGAAATAAGTCATAAAAAGTCGCAGAATAGATTTGCAATTTGCAAGGGGTCACTACTCTAGATATTAGCAAGCTTCAATAAAGCAGGGTAACCATCAGTACGACGCTTAGAGTTAACAAATCTCCAAAACTGTTTAGGTTGGTCACGTAGACTTAATTCTGTCGATGTACTCATCGTATGAGTTGTGAATGTCTGAAATGAGTTGAACACGCAAATGTAAATAGGTGATAAAAATCCGCATCGCTCCTTGACAAGCAAAAAAGTAAATATTTGTTCTAGAGATAGGAACAGATTGCAGAAAACAGGCGGATAGATTATCGTAAAATTCACTGACTGCCACATCGATGTCACATTCGTCAAAAATATTAGACCAATTACAATTAAATAAATAATTATTTAATAAAAAAAATTAGCCTGTTTAAAATTAAAAATGTAATTACTGTGAATCGGAGGCATCTGTGAATTGCAGACATCAAATCGAAGACAAGAGCCATCTGAAGAGCAGGATGATGAGACGTCTCAGGAACCAAGCAACGCCTGACCAAAGTTCCAAATGGGTCAGTGCTGAATACCAAATCCAGGAATCTACCAAAGCTATATGCAATGATGGATTACTGCGTCAGCCCATCAAAAGAAAGGCAGTCGAGAAAACATAAAGACCATGCAGGCGCAAAGCGCAAGATAGTGTCAATGCGAGAAGATCGTAAGTATTTGTGGTCGCTCCAGGAGGAATATAAGTTGTTGCAATAAACACATACATGTCCGGCAACTTCAGAACAACACATAAAAATTCCACGTCATCAGAGTCCGAGAACTCAACAACAGAGCATGGGATATCTCGATAAACAGCATACAGTACTCCTCCCCCGACAGGGGCATTCAATGTAGAGAGATGTCGATCACGGCGAAAGACTATATATTCTGAACCGAAAAGCTGAGCAACGTCAATCATTCCACAGAGCCAGGTTTCAGTCAAACAGACCACGTCGAAACATGACTTAGTAGAGCCAGAGGATTTTTTTATGTGCTTTCATTTGGGGTAATATAGAACACAAAAAATTACAAACAAATCGGAAGAATAGCCAAATTTCATTTTTGCTGCAAATATTTTAACAAAATTTCTGCATTGTCCCGTTTGAACTCAATTTTTCGTTTTATATGTTAATGCGAAAGCTCAGGGGATGCCCTATGATACTAAAGCACAGTCTTCGCAGGAAAGGAATTAAGGGTAAGGTTAAGGGCTTGAGTGAATGAGATGTCGATGTACGCCTCGCTTGAAAGTTTCGTGCTCATAGGACGAGGGAAAAACAGAGGATGGTACACTGTTCCACATTCACGTTGTTCTGCTTAGAAAAGATTCCCGAAGTTTAACGGTATGTCCAAATTTGACCTGGAGAGTATAGGGATGGAAGCGACTTGAAGCTCGTGTACCGCGCATTGCAATGTGTCTACAAGGTATGAGGTCATTAGAACAATGGCCGTGAAAATATCGATAGAGGAAAGAGAGACAGCCGTCATTCCGTCGATGTTCCAGAGAATTAATGCTCTCAGATATTGAGGAATCGCCAATAAATGTTACAGCCTTACGTTGAACTTTGTCTAAGGCGGACAATGCGGAGTGTCCGACCCCTGCCCAAATATGGGAATTATATTTTAGCCTAGGCCTGATGTGGGATTTATAGATCAGCGCCAAGTCAGACGAGGTGAAGTATTTCTTACATCAATGTAGAAAACCCAAGCATTTCAAGGCATTTTTGGCGATAGAAAATATATGATCGGTACAGCTAAGGTTATTGGATATCTCAATACCCAAGATGTTTAAAGAGGGCGAATTAGGTAAATTCACTCTGTCGGCACAGATAGGCTGAGGGTGTGCTGGGTGTTTTTAAGGGACATTAATCATCATTGAGTTTTGGATGCATTAAACATAACACGGTTTGCTCTGCCCCAAGCGAGGATCATAGAAATATCGTTGTTTAATGATCCAAACATGCGTTCTCGGCTGATTTCTTGATTTTAATAAGAACCAAAAGAGTACGCGAATAGGATTGTAAGTGAGAGACCTGAACCCTGGCTGAACATGAGCAAGATTCCATGCAGACGGAAACACTTATGTTTATATAAAATTAACCCTTCTAACTCAGAAGGCGCACTTTTGTTGTGTACCACCTGTCGTGCTCAACAGGAGTTTTTGCGCAGAGGCGCAGAATCTTCAAACCAAGCGCGAAAAACCATCAGATCCAGTAGCTTTGGACAAGTCGAGTTTAGATTGAACCTGGAACCATCTCGATTGTGAAAGTATAGCACTACGGCGGAAATGGAAGAGGCTCCGATGAAGTTGGTAAGTATGGCTTTGTCCAAAGAGCCCGTACAAACATTCCCATTATGGATGAGTGGTGGTAATGAAGAACTGGTAAAATTGTTCTTCACAGTTTTGACAAGAGACCAGGAGCTCTTACTACCCTTATGGGTAGCAAATACCTTCCGTTTAATACTCTGGTCGAAGTTGAACTTAGCCCGACTATCACTGATTTGCATATATACTATAGTTCGCGCAGCTGTATAGATACGTCTTAATTTCTCTGATGGGCACATTGTGTATGACTGGAAAGCAGCTTCTTTGTTTTTAATGGCCGTAGAACAGTCATTATTGAACAAATTGGTGTTAGGTTGGTTTCACGTTTCTGAAGCTATGAGGAATAAAGCGATGGTGATATGATTAATGTCTCTTGACGAGAAGCAATCAGGCCAGTCTACCTCTCTGAGAAATTTATTAAGTCCAGCCCAATCAGCATTTTTATTTTTAACTATATGTATAAATAAAAAGGCGACTATCAATGGATTTATTTAAAACCATTAAATTGATTTGAGGAACCTTAAGGGGGTCCTCTACTCTCGCGGTTTCAAAAAATCGATTTTTTTTTTTTTTTATTTCAATCTATATGTATCTGAGAATACGCCACAGAAAGGATTTCATGAAAATCACGTTCCTTTGCATGTTTCTGGGAACAGAAAGGTACCCGTCTCCGGCCGTTTCCGAGAAACTAAGCGCGGCGCGTCACGACGGCGCTTTTCCAGTTAAAAATCATTTTCTAAAGAATTTACCGGTCCGTTATTGAGAAGAATGTGGACAACCAATAACATCAACGTGATGAGGAAGGAGAGCTCTACGGCCCCGGTATAGCAGATTAACTCGTAAGTTACTACAATCAAGTTATACACCGTAATTTATCATTAAACTCGTTTTCCCGAAAGTAGGGTTTTTTTAGATGCCGAGTAAGACTTCTCATAAAAGTATTGGTCCGATTTCAATAATTTTTTTTCAATTGTTCAGAAAACATACCGCTATGTTTTCCCGAGTACGATTTGCAAAATTTTATTTTGTTCCATTTTTATAGCCTCTAATAGGTCAAAAAATGACGTAAAATTTGAAATTTTTACATATTCTTGCATAACTTTTACAAATTGCAAAATAAAAAAAATCTGTCACGGGAAAACATAGCCAACGTAACTATGATTATAAAGAATATCAATTTTCAGATTACAGATTACCCAATTGGCCACAACTGTGCTTAAGGGGTTATATACAAAGTTGGGGCTCAAAAAATCGAAAAATTTTTTATTGCATATTCTGAAAGTACATGCTTTCGAAAATATCTGTGTGAAATTTCATCCAGATCGGACTACTAGATTTCAAATGACAGCCGTTCGCCGCGCTAGTTCCATCCATAAGCACTTGGCGAGCGGCGTCCAAAAACTTTAAACGCGATTATCTCGGAATAGAGTTTTTTGAAAAATACTGTTGCGGTGAACGTGATATCTCAAAAAAATTTCAACCGATTTTCATAATTTTTTTTTAATTGTTCATATTTATAATCTCGTGTACTTGAACGGTTCCTTTTTCATTTAAAAATTTTCGATTGTTTGCAATAAATTTTTGCTTAGAATTTTGAACACCTCAAAAATCGATTTTTTTGTCAACATGGTTTTTTTATTGGAAAAAAAAATTTTTTTTCGGAAACCGAACCGTTCAAGTACACCACAATACAATTTTCTTAAGTAATTTTTTTACTATTTTGATTTCAGTTAAGCGGTTCGCCTTGGAGAGTGTTCACCGCAAGCCTCTGAAAAAAAAACGCGCTTCGGGGGAGGGGCCATAACTCCGACAATTTTTAATATTTTTTTATAATTCAACTTGTTTTTTTTTCTTCGATAGTACTACCAACAAATTATCTTACGCTTTTTCTAATAAAATTTACATAAAACCCTTTAAAAAAATCACCAACTTAGCTCACTTTTTACCCTCAACTTTGTATATAACCCCTTAAGCGGGACCCATGCAGTTTCAACATCAATGTCATCAATGACGTTTCAAGGTCGCGATAGTTATTTTTTTTTCATCTTTAAAGGTAAAATTGAAAAGTCAAAACATGTATCTTCGAAATAAAAAAAAAAAATTTAAAATGTATTCAGTAGATCCTTCGCAATTTATTCCCCAAAAAACCGCTCAATTTCAGGCCTCGAGAGTAGAGGACCCCCTTAAGTAGGCCTCCACCATACCTCTGCCTACAGGCTCGCGTTCAAGTTAATCAGGCGTTGCTGTGGCTATAAGCAATAAGTAATTAGTAAACTGCATTTTCATTTCATCTCATCGCAAGTCTTTGGGTATGATGAATAAAAGTGACGCATTTTATCACTTCCCTGACATGACATTTTATAAAATGTGCATAAAAGTTGCGGGAGGACAGACAATTTTAAAGCAGGGAACATAACAAACTTTTGTTTTTAAACTTTAGCCATAGTATAAATACAAATAGTAGACCAGCTTCGAACAAAACGGCAAACATTTTCCGGAACTTAATTCCATTTTCCATTTAAATGGTAATCTCGCTTAGAGGAAATTACCCGAATCGGAAATCTCATCATCTTGTCGTTTCGTCCGAGTAAAAAGTTTAGTTATGCATCCAATTTGCAGGGGAGTATTTTTATTCAATTATTAAGACCAAGTGACAAGGATCACAGTACCATTGAGATTTAAACTAAGACATTTCGTAATCTCGCGAAAGAAAAAAACACTTAATGAAATAATTGAAAAAGATTTACGGTCTAATTTTATACGAAAGTAACGAATATTTAGAACTGTCAATTACTTGATCAACACATATGTCCGCTTATACGAATAAATCGACGAAAAGAGAAATTTCTCTTCTGAGAGTTTTCTGTTTGACAGTTAGCATTTACTTTTCTATACAAAATTGCTAGAACATTGCCAGACTATTTCGTTTACGTTTGACAAGGGAAATTTAGGGAGCTGTTCTTCTATTTAGTATCTATTCTATGCTCTTCCTTATTGAAGTAATGGCGGTCAAAAGTTCGGAAACAATTTTCTTAAAAATTCATAAAAAAGAGGAAGGTTTGTACACAATAATACTTTCAAACCCTTTGTCATAATTGTATGCCATCTTTAGTTCTCGTAATCCCGAACGAACCACAAATAACTCTGCAATCTCCGGTAACCTTTTAACATAATCTTTTGTCCGCAGAAGACAACAATCGGTTGCCGTCAGCGATATTGGAACCTGCGACTCTCATGACAAAAATCCTTTCACTATCGACGATTTACTGAAGTCAATTGTGTTTTAATCGTAATGCAATATTGTATATAATAGAGGACTGAATAGGTCTGTCTGTTTACTCAAAAGTTTTTACACAGCGCCAAAAGTTTTCGTCCACATTGCGTCTGTTTACTTTTGGACTTAACTTATCAACGTTTTTAGTAAATTGTTATTAATTTTTAATTATTTTTACGATTTCTTGTAAACGCACTGATATTTGACTTGAAATTTACTTTTGACAGTTCTTCAGTTGCCATCAATTTACCTAAAAAGCATCTGTTAACTTTCTCATTTTCATACCCTTCACCAAAAGAACATTTTTTTTCTTGTTTTTTACCCAGGCTTTTTTAAACAGAAGTAAACAAACAGATCTAATTAATATCTTCCTCTTTTGATTTTAGCAGAAACGTTACTAAAGACAAAGAACACAAAACTTGCACTCATTGGCTAATTTTCAAATATTAGGTCTGTTCACGTACCTGCAGGAATTATAATTCCTGCGCAGGAAACTGCAGAAAGTCCTTTTCGTACTCAGTTTGACAGCAGATTTTTGCTGATGTCACCGCTTCCCCACCTGCAGGAAAGTTAAGGAATTTGCAGTAGCTTTAAACTGCCTTACTTTTCCTTACTGTCGCCGGCTGATGTCAAATAGCAGAGATGTGTATTTTTTAGGTTATTCACTTTTGACACTGTTCTTCTACTTTTTCAGGAAATTTCAGAAAACTGTTTTCGTACTTTTGTCAACTGCACCCCCACCACATAAAGAAGGAAAATGCAGGAATTTTCAGCTGCAGAAGTACGTGAACAGACCTATTGCTACCCTGCAAGTCAAGATGTTGCAAAATCATTAATTTTCTTGCAGAAGGGGAAATTGTGATGAAATGTACAAGTGCTGTCAAGAGTACGGGCACAACTTTTTTGCATTTTCCTACAAATGTATTAATAATTCCTACAAATATGGGAACAGACCTAATTCTCCAACAATATTCGTGTTTGACATTATAATAAAAGAGAAAATTAATAAAAATGTAAACAGATATTTCAATATAAAGTTTTATTTTCCAAAGAACGTAACATTTTTACATAATAACTTTAATAAATTACAATTAATACTTTTAACTATTGTTTTACGGAAGGCTAAATTGAGATGATTGTTATTGGATAGAACTATTTAAATTAATGAATTGAATTCGCGACTACATTTTAGAAGCAAAATTTTATTTTGTTTGAATCGGAATTAGAATTATATCCAAAGTGTGCATAACATTTTAATTGTAAATATTAGAGGTAGAAATTTATCATATCATTAAGATGAAATTACTTCTAATTATTTATCTTTTGAACCAACTAAGGTACGTCATATTATTCAGATATCAATGAAACCTGATTTGAAAGAAGCTCTTTTAAATATGTACATGTATCAAGCTAAGTACTAATTAGTTAGTCATGTAATTTAAGATGCCATTTGAATAGACTACACTCCAAAACCATCATATCTTAGTACCTTGTAAGAAAAAAATTATGTGGACGGCCCTATATACTACGTCAATTGTACACTTATGATAATAATTATATAAAGCACTTCTGAAAATATCCTTCTTATATTTTCTCTACAATATATTACTCATGTGTAACGAAAATGAGAGCAGGCATGCCACCTACCCAACCCCATTACTTGTATAATTCCGCAAATATATCAAAAAAGAAAATGAAATTTAAATAAATCAGTCTCATCTTACATCCGTCACTTTTTTCTGTCACAGCCATAGATATTTTTTAGTTTTAATTGCAGAAGTATTTCGAACAAAGTAACATTTTTAAATAACGAATCATACGTAACTCAATGAATCGGAAATTGGAATTTTTTTCAGAAAATCAAAGAGACAGTTTGTATCTTTAATTTTACTTTCTAACGAATGAGTAAGATTTGAGTAAATTTTTATTAATTATGTTTACTGTATATGTCTGGGAATAGTTTTCTAATCAGCAAAACATGGAAGTAGAAGAAACATGTAAGTTTTTGTTATATTTTGAAAAGCGTTTTTGTATTTCAAGAAAATAATTTTGGAAATGCATTATAAATAAGGGTGGGACGTTAAGTATAGGAATTTGAGTATTGTAGCGGTGTTAAGTTAAAAGTTTTTAGATAGTTTTATTTAGCAACTTATGAGAAGCCGTTGATGCGATCAGTTCAAAGATTTATTCTGTGGAACATCTTCGCAACGTCGATTACCTATCACTCTTCTACCTCTACTTTCACATTTATTTTTCTAACAAAATGTCTAGCCTGATTTCATAGATTCGCGCACTTAAATTGAAATTTAACCAGTATATGAAATTTTGGGAATTCTTCTTGACCAGAATACAAGCATAAATGAATCAAGCTGATTCACTGATTTTATTAATAAATAGTACTATGTTGGACTGCTAGCTAGAACAATTGAGTTGTCAAGGACAAACAAAATTGAGAAAAGATGCGGTAAATGCGATCGTACGTAAGAGCAATGTTGCAATGACTGCCTTTCACATGATTAGCCACTCCATCACTTCAAGGAAAGAAATTTGAGAATGATGATGTACTTTACGCGGTATCATTTTTGCTAATCGAACACGAAATTAAAAACACCGGACAAGTGCAAGTTTGACTCGCATACCGAGGGTTCCGTACAAATTTGTATGCAGATAGTTCACGGGAATCGAGTCTCGAAAATTTTCGCCCGTTTTTTTCTGAGTATGTTTTAAGTTTCCCCTCAAAATCAATCCCAGAAACGTATAACTACAACATTAGTATTAAGACGAGAGTGACCGTATTTTTGATTGTGTTGACTTAGAAGCTTGAGGGCCGAATTACAATTCCGACTGATCAGCCGACTGCGACTTTGCCCAAATGGGAAATGCATGTGATATGGTTAAATTGCATCTTCGACTTCTTAGTCGACTGCGACTGAACTTAGACTTTGGTCAAAATGCAAATATACATGCAAATATCTCTGAAAATGACAGAAGCTGAAGCTGCAATTTAATTTCAAATTTGGATTTGGCGTTGACTTCGACTGAAAACTCAGTTGCAGTCAACTGATCAGTAAGAATTGTAATTCGGGCCTAAAGCCTCATCCAGACGGTGCCCTTTTTCATTCAATAAACGCTTGCGCTTTTTTGTTGATTGTCATAGCGCACAGCACGGTCCCACCAAGAACGGAAATCTCGTGCGCTACTTCGTTCAATTTCTCAGTTTAAAAGGATCCTTTACTGTTTAAGTGCTGTTGTGAAATAAATTTTCTGTGGATTAAAGTGCGAGTACAGTTCTTGGGTGGAATGAATTAAATATTATTTTGCAATAAAAATGAATTTAGAATGCAGAAAGCAGACCCTTAACTTTATTGAAGAAGTAGTGGAGTTAACGAACCGATGTTCGGATTTTCGATTTGAGGTTGCTAAACCCGAACATCACAGTGAAAAAAATTTTACCCGGGCCCATCCCCTCAAACGACCGAAAACCACCCTTTTTCTGGTTTTGGCATGGTTTCTAATGGAAATTGTTCATGATTTGATCGGGATATAACAAAGAAAGCAGAATTATGGCATATGGCATAGTGTAAATATTTACCTCCCGTTTTGGGGGTGCTGTTTTTAAAAAAAATGTTTTTTTATGTAGGCAAAGCCCAGGGGGCAGTCCTATGATGCGTTAGCATGGCTTTGACCGGAAGGGAATTAGGGTAAGGTGACTAAAGGAACTTGAATGTCTTGTTTTTGCATTGCTGCGGGCTAGACAACAGCTCAGAGACGAAATGGATTTTTTAAATTTTTATTTTTTAAAAACTTACTGGAAGATCGAGGTTCGAACCCTGGAGCCACTGTGTGATAATCGCTAGTCTCATTCAAAGAGATGCGCATCTTCCACAGCGCATATACAGTCAATGAAGGCAAAAAGTTGAGGTGCGTACATTTTAACCAAGAGAGAACAGCATTTTACATACATTATTATAAATAACTAAAAAACATTATCAAATTTCTGCATCTTTATTATGTAACCGTTTATACTCACACGATAGATGAAACCACTTTTCCACCCCTGGCAGGGTTTCTTTATATTTCTTACGTCGCTCGAGTTTTAAAAAGTTTATTTTGAATTTTTAGTTTTTTGTAAATTCACTCGGGACAAGAGTGCATTTTGTAAATATTTATTATTGGAAAAAAACCGTGAGCCCGCAGGAAGCGAGCCGGAACGGAATTATTCCGAGACTTTAGCAGCTCTTGAGAATTCGTTGTGCCCTACAAACAATCGAAAGCAAAAATAATTTTAGAGCTGTTACGCCTGTTCTCAAGAGTTCCAACGAGAATAATTTGAGTCTATCCAAATAAGGAGACATAATATAAGATTATTCCAGGGAAGGCCAATAAAGGCAACTCTCAAAAATCTACGCTGGACGGCCTCCATACGGTTAATATGGACCGCATAAAAAAGGGGCCCAAACAGAACTAGCGTATTCTAAAATAGGCCTAAGGAAGGTACAATAGAGAAGTTATGTAAGGGTGGTCGAGCTCTTTTGACCAGCGTTTAATAAAACCTACCGATGCGTTTGCCTTATTTGCAAGAGCACATAGATTCTTTTCTAAATAAGGCTTTCTCAAAGGAAAAGTGAGTGTCAGGTATGACCTCTAAATCCCTGGTCTTGTCAAGCCTGGTGAATAAGCTAGAAACAATAAAAAAAAAGTTAAAGAGCAGAGGAGTCCTTTTGCGTGAAAAAGACATAATGATACAATTGAGGATGTTCAGAGAGAATTAGTTAACAGAACACCATTAATAAAATAAAATAAATAAAAATAAAATTACATTTATTTATGTGGTTGATTCTGTTTAAAGCTTTACTAAAATCAGTAAAGATGCAATCAACTTACTTACCGGCCTCAATAACGGAAACACAGTACTTGGAAAGAATTACAATTAGTTGGTTGTAATGGATTTACCCTTCATCCCAAATTAAAGATTTAAAAGTCTTCGCAATGTAACATAAGTTAGCGATAAGTCGATAAATCATTATGCCGTACTTATTGGCTTTTTGGTGTTGGATAATAATCACAGAATGCTTCCAGGGTTTCGGATAGATGCGACGATGAATAGATAAGTTAAATAAATAACAAAGAACAGAAACAAGAGACGGACAAATTCGAGAAGTGCTTTAAGATGGTAGCCTCGTCAAATAAAAGAATCTTCAGTTGAAGAGAAGTCGGCGGAATCTTTGTCTTGTGAATAAAATTCTTATCACTAATATCACAGTCTTTGTCTAGAAAAGCAGTTTTGAAAAAGCGACCGAAGAAATCGGAAATAATCAAAGGGTCACCACTCTCACAGTCAGCCAGGTTTAATGTAGAAGAATATTCATCACAGTTACGCTTCGAGTTAACGAACGTCCAAAACTGCCTAAGCCTATCGCGCAAAGTCGAATTGATTCCATCCAAATTAATGTTGTATGAGGACTTTAAACAAACTATAAATTGATTGCATAAATTCGAGTAAGATAAGTAATCAACATCACTCTGAGGAGAACCGAAATTTTTCCAAGCCTTAGTTTTTCAATTCTTAGCAGAGTTATTCAGCCATGGTTAAAAAGTATGCTTTATAGAAGTCGCGCTCCTGAAGAACATTTGTCCAGTCTAAGGCAGAGAGCCGTTGATTTAGTATGGTTGGTTGGTTGGTTGGTTAAAGTGGCGGCTCAGGTCCTCGCCCAGGGTCCAATTAGTACTAAGGTGTGATAGGAGATCGGTGATTGGGTATAGCTGACGCTAAACTCAGCCGATAAGGTTTAGGAAATGACTTTTAGCCTTGAGACCTCCTTAAGATCATTAAAAAAAACTGCCTAGTGCACGATGCTTGGCTGAAGCAAGAGCCGAACAAAGGAGTGAACAAGGACTTCTTTCTCGATCTCAACCCTGCAGCTGCGGCAGTGTGTGTTAAAGGCAATAAGCAGTCTAGCCGCACCCGCCGCAGCCACCGGCCAGTGTCCCGTTATTGCATAGACCACCCTAGCATTTAGTACAGAAAAATCAGCCTTTTCAAAGATTTAAGAGTTACTTACAGAATCATAAGAATTTACAATTAAAGGATCAAAACAGAAAGTAATATAAAGCGCAGGATTATGACCGGTTTAAGGAACAAGAAGCTGCAGTGCCGTCGATGAAAGACGAGCAACATTGAGAAGAAACCAACATCATAGGGGTTTAAGGATATTATTCTTAGTAATACTGTTTATGTAAAAAAATTTATGTAGTTATGGTATCTTAGGATTATTGCAACAAAGCGTAGTTTTCATCATCCAGACACGAAAAATATGAATATATGTAAAGGTGCGACGGACGACCTTACACTCATTCAGATTTTACAACTTTCTTAAAATTTTATTTAATAACTAAAAACATACAATAGACCACTGTGAAGTAAAATAACAGAGCAATTTCAGAACTTTTTGTTCGGAGTAGTATATGCCAGTATTCAATTCAATTCAGCTTTTTTGCATATTACTCAAAACCTTAACTGCTTCAAAAATTGATAATTCTCTTCTTCCATTGTGTCTGTTCTTAAAAAGAGTTGTGATTCCAATCAAAATACTTTCTCTTTCCTTCCGAAACCTCTCATGTAAAATGCGATGACGGAGAAATAATCGTGAAATTAATGCGATTAAAAAATTTACTTAAAACTTTCATATAACGTTAAAGATTTAATACAAAAACTGCTAATCGTCGATATAATGGTTAAATTAACAAAGTACAACAGTTTTAATATGAACGGACCATTGTAATATTAATTTCCTTCAGTGTTCCTATTCCCCGTTCAATCTTTGCTGAAAAATTAAATGTAAATGAGGAAACAACATTTTGTTTTCTTTCAGGTAAATAAAGGTTTTTTCTGTAAGCCTACATTCATGTAAATTTAGAATTATGCATTGTTCGAGTGTAACAAGCTTAAACTTGGATTTTGTTTTAAAAAACTTGTATTTGAATTTCAATTATATTTTTGTCATAACGTCTTAAACATATTAAGTTCAAATTGACATCTTTCAAAAGAAAGTTAACGTAAATTATATTTACCTTCTTAATACGATAAAATTTTAATTGTTTTTAAATTGTGATGATCCAACATATAGTTTGTGACAAATTAAGGTATTAAACAAATTTAAGAAGTTTTTTAGTTTTGATTGAAAACATTGTCTCATATTTACCAAATTACACAAACTACAAATTCAAATAAATTAGCATAGTAAGATATTATAAAAAAAATAGCAAAAGCAAATTCAGGTTAATATTTTATTATAAAAGTTTAAAAAATAAATAAATTTCTAAAGAAAAAATTAAGTTTAAGTACGAGACACTACTCAAAGTATAACTATAGAAAGAAAAGAACAGCCGTCAATTGAACCTAGCGGTAAACAATTAAAGATTAAATTGCAGAAAGTATACACTACAGCTTAATGAAAATTAACAAACTATTTAAGCAGGCAAAGATTGTGAGAAAATCTTGTCAAATCAGACATTTAATCACATTGCTACTGCGCACATTTCTCAGTCTTTTTTAGTTTGATTAAGCTATAGGTCAAGTACATAAATAAAATAAAAAAACTAAGTAAGAGATTCGTTTGCTTTTTCATTAATTGCACATCCATAAAATAACTAAAAAGCTTTAAAATGCACAAATTCGCTTGTCTTACACTTAGTAATTAATTTAAGGCAATCGAGACATACATTTTTGTAGAAAAGGATAATTTTGTACCTATTTATTAACAAATATTTTACAATACATTGATTCCAACTGATATGTTTATACGTTGGGTGACTTAAAACATATTCGGATACAATTAATCAGTCAACACTAACAGAAACACTAAAGTGTAAAGCTGAGCTACATATATTCACATCCATAAAAAAAAACTATTTACTAAGAAAAACAATTAACATAACAAATATTATATATTTAGTGATAACAATTTTAGTTTATTTCACATCGTTCGCAATAAAAAATACAACAATTTTTCTAAAACCTCTTGCTCCGTCCTAGCCTAAACTCTTATAAAAATATAAAAATTCCGGAAGAATACTATGAAACGTATTCTTTCTATTTACGTAATTGGCGTTTGTGTTCAAAAATAATAACAATTTCAGTTGTCAGTATAATCACAAGGATATGTTATTGCCAGTAAGTGAGTTAAAAATGAAATTGTGGACTTTGAGAACATGCATTTCGGTAGCACAAATGGCAACCAATATAACAAGAAATCCGCTGTATTGGATCATTCGTAAGAAGTCCCAAAGTTTATCGCAAAATATACTCAATAAAACACAATGTAATAATGAATGAATATTGAAAACTCGCCATAGCCACGCAACAGAAAAGAACCAATTTGATTTAAACACACATGTTTGCTTCAAGAATTGTGTTGGTGTTACATCGTTGCGTTCTAACATATCTTGGTATAAGGCAATATATCGATTCCAAGCAGTTGAACTGAGCAGAAGTTGTCCGGAAAAGCAAAGCACTTTTCGGATAACTTTTTTCGTTGTCATTTTTACTTTATATGTAACTCCTGATTCGGGATTTTTCGATTCAGTAATTGGGAGAACAGCTTGCAATTGAGAATATCCACGGCGCGGCGGATTATTTTTGAGATAAAATGTTATACCAATCATTAATGCAATACAACCTAAACCGTCGCATAGTCCATCTATATAGTACCCAGTTGTTCCAACTTCTGAACGTTCGCCGCGTATGTTCTTTTTAACTCGCGCTACATGACCATCTAAGTCATCCAGAAATGTTCGGAATTGAAACAAAACAACTCCAAATCTGCGATAGATTATGCTATCCGAAGCTATAAGACGACCAGCAATGATAGCAACAAAAACATGGAAAAATGATATCATGTTTGCTGTTATAAATTCCGATCGTGAAAATCCTACAATATTGTCAAAAATCGTTGCTAATGGAGCAAATATATAATGATTTGTATGATCCAACATAATGGCTTTAACTGTTACGTGGCATAAAGGGTTTATATCACAAGATATCCACGTATTATCTTCATAACTTGAGTGTATTTGTGTAATTGAATTCAATGTAGCAGTCTTTTCAAAAACAGTGGCATTTTCCGGCATAGCTGACGTATGAAAATATAATTTTGCGTCATTACTTTTGCGTTGAACGACATTATTGGCAATTGTAGTACTAAGGCTGGACGGTCCAAATTCAGCTGGATTCGAGACATTCATGTGGAAGTTTCTTTCTATTGGATAATTTTGAATACGCAAATATAACTGAACGTCCATATAGATGAAAAAAACTATAAGCAAAAACAGCAACGAGAGGAGAAGTTTGCTTATTTGTGAACTTGGACCCACCATTTTGCTTCTTTCGAGTATCCTTTTACTTATAAATTTAGTTTTATCGTTAAAAAATATGACAGAACTCCCTTAAGTTATTATCTATTTTACACTAAACGCTTGCTTCAATAATATCCTGGCGAAGATTCCTAATTTAACTGCGCCGACTAGAGATAGAGAGTCGCTATGATGAAGTTTTGATTTTAAGTGGTTAGCAAGCCATTAGCAGCAACATCTGAAATTATAGACAAATACAGTTGCTTTAGTACAAATAGATAATTAAAATCTTCGTACCTTAGAGAATGAAAAGCATATTTTCAAAATTATTAGCGTTAAGTATGCAAAATTGAGCTTTATTAATATTAAGTATATTTTTACTACAGCTTTCCTTTAGCAAAAATACTTAACACCTACAGAATACGTAACCACACCCATTGTCAATAGTTATATTTTATAAACCTCATTTTTCTAGTTCTCAATTTGTCCTGTTTAATATTAAAAAAAAATACTTCTGAAATTCTTTTACCGGGAATAGATGATTTCTACAACTGTGCCAAATTTCCGGCCCTAAAGCTACACCAAAGAATCCTTCCGAGGGACAGAAGGACCCATTGTCTATGACTAAAAAGGATAGGGATGAGATGAAGCGAGCACGGACGATCCTGACTTCAGACCCATACCATGTCCCGTACACCTACAGAAGGCCAGGCGATGAGGAAAGGAAGTACCTTGACACGGAAAAGACGTGTAATAGGTCGCGTTCCCTAGATGAGATAAAGAGCGTCGCGAAGAAAACCAAAGGCTGCCCGGCCGGAACCAGTCCGAGACGATACCAGCAGGACGTCCACGGCACCTACGACGAGCTCGACAGGCTGTTCATCAGCCGCTAAGAGCTCGGTTGCAAACCGCCTGAAGAATGCGGTTGCGTTGAAGGATGGAGACTACGCAGCTCTGACTATGGCGGAGACCGCCGTAGCCATCAGAGAGTTGCAGTGATATGCACTGGCAACAAGGAATGGAGGCTAACTGCGGATCGCAGATCCTGGTGGAAAGGAAGCTGATGGCTATCCTACTGGGGCATCTAGCGTCACAGCCGGGGAGATAGATTTCTCAATACGGCATGTCTGGCTGACTGAGGGAAATGAAACTGTTTTGCTGTAAGGATCAGTTCTCATTCGACTTCCTGAAAAACAGCGTGTCGATGTTGACAGGACTATGGGAGAAAACGAAGCTCTAAGTAATCGCTAACTCGTATATTCCAGAATATCAGAGGGCTAGAATCTTGTTACCGTAAATTATTCTCCCTGCCGAGAAACTTCTGGCGGCGGTTCGGGCTTAACAGAACCCCACAATTCCCTGCGGGGAGAGAAATGCTGAAGTCATTGACGCATTCAAAATTCAATACTTCAACAAAACGAACACAAGAGAGAGTCTTCGCATTAAAACACATGAAAATAAAATTGTAATTGAGAAATTTTTTATCGTGACCGTTCAGAACATTTTGTAAGTTCACGTCACGTAAATTCCAAGTTGAGACTTTAAAAATACTGCGAGAAATATTACAAAGAAATAGAATTACCTAAAATTTTTCTATTCTTTACTGCAGCAAGTTTTAGTTAATTTACACCACCAATGCTCAGCTGTTCGTGTCAGCTTCCGGGCTTGTATCTAGAGTAGGCTGCGTCCTGTGGTGTGGGTGCTTACTTTACTGTTGAGTGTCGAAAATGTTACACTTATTTTGTTGTGCTTGGCGAATTTTTAATTGTGGAAAGAATGAAAAAATAAAACAACTTGCATTAAATGTTGCTTTAAGAATGAAATAAAGTGTAACTCATGATATCTCGATAGGAAAAACTTTTGCACTGCTGGGGAGCTCATGAAAAAGAGTTTCCATTACTTTCAAAGATGAAGTGACACATTTTATGTACCCATAAAGGTGCTTTAGTGCTTTAGTTTAGACAAACCGAACACTAAGGGAAAGAAGGAGCAATTTATAAGGCAAAAAAGTGGATGGCATTTTGTTTTTATATTCTCAACAATAGAAGTAATGGGTCCATTCCATGCTACATCGAGAAACTTTCTATAGTAATCTCACCGATTTCGCTTTAAGTCGGTAAGTTTGTTGCCTTATATGTGTTATATCTTTTTTAGATTTCACTCAAAATTGTTTTTCCATTTTTATTTGATAGTATAACTCTTCAACGATATCCAGTTAAAATTTGAGCTCGATTGAAGCAAAACTGCCGGAGATACAGTGCCTCGGGTCTCCCTCCATTCGATCCGACTTATAGCGGTAACAAACAACTAAAAACAGTGTTAAAACTTTAAACGCGTTTTTCACGAATATAGCATCTTTAAAGTCGGTGGTCACTGTAACTCAAAATTTACTTGACCGATCCTCTTCAAATTTTACACACTCTTTTAATACATAAAATATGAGGTAATGACGTCGAGATTTTTTTTTGCATTATAATTAGTTTTGCAAAGACAAATATACTGATTTTTGCCTTTTTTTTTAAAGAAAAATTCGTTTTTTTTGACTTCTAAGTGATGCCAAAAACTGAAAAATCGTCAAAAAAAATCTCGACGTCATTACCTCGAGAATCTCATAAACTAACCAAATATTTTCGATTTTTTGATTTCAGATGATCCACTGATGAGGTATGATGTCCACCGCAATGTACCTTTTTTTTAGGAGTTAGCGAAGATTTCCTCTCAGCAATAATTTTCCACTATTTTACTGGATATTCTTAAAATGATACCTTATTATGTGTTCAATTTATAAATTAATTCAATTTACCATATGGTAAAAAAAATTCTGAAAAATATGCTTAAAATGTATCGAAATACTCCCCCCCCACCCCCCTTAACCACCATTACCCATAAACAAAATGCCTTTTCTCTCGTTCTTTATTCTGAGTGCCAGAGTTTTGGACGGTAGTGTAACTACCAGTATTCGTGCCGGAAAAGCCCTAATGATCATCATATTGGGCATGTGTGCAAGCGTTTAAACTAAAATTTTCGCGAAACATTTTTATAATATTACTAAGCAAATATTTTCGGAAATTTTCGGTTTAAATTGTGGAATTTAATAAAATTTTAAAAATTTATCTACTGCTAGACGTTTCGGTATATCTCCGGCACCGTGGTCACAAGCGTACTGCCGAGCTTGATGTGCTTCTCAGCTGGTATCGATGTTGAAGATGGATATCGGTTCCTCTGGTTGTGACATGAGATTTTCCACTTTTGCGAAAAGGTCTCTGCATGCTACGCTTATGACGTCCTCCTTGGTCTCATTCCTGTACTTAATTTTTATTTTATTTAGAACTGGATTCCAACTTCTTGAGAGTGGGAAAATGTCATCTCTATTAAAGTTTTTGCGTTTTTTATTGCTTCTCTAATGAATGGGTATGAAATTTTTCCCTCGCTAGAACATTGGCTTCGTTGAACTGAAATCAATCGTCTTTGTTGCTATCTAGGTGTTAATATATAGCCGACTTTTCTTTGAACTGAAGTTTTATTGCCCGAATGAGTTCTTTGAGCCTGGTTTCAATGCTGCGTTTCGTTTGTCCAATATAACTCAATAAGTTTGAAAAGGTATTTTGTCTTTAGGAGAACTTATCAACCCATTAATTTTCTTAGGGGGTGTAAAAATTGTTTTTATCTTGTGTTTTCTCAAGAGTCTCCCTATTTCGTCAGTTATACCTTTTACATACAGTAAAAATGCTCTTTTTGCACCATTTCCTCCTATTTCTTTTTCCTATCTCATTAAATGGTATTGAATTCACATATCGTTGGTTTTTATTGTAGTCATTGACTTTAAGCACTTTGTTGATATGTTTTAATTCGTCATTTAGATTATCTTCGTCGCATATTCTATTTGCACGGTGAGTTAATCTTGTCACTACAGATCTTAGACCAGAATTGCCTTTTTCGAGCTCTTAACTGAACCTTACGGCTGAATGTTTAGTATTTAAATATGTCAAAAAGGAATCCAATTCAACCCTTTTTAACATACAGAATGTATCATGTATCATCATGTCTCAACTATCTTTTTGGTTTTATTGAGCAGGATTCCCAAGCCTTGGTCTCCAAGTATTCCATCCATAAATTTGCGTCGATAGGAGACAAAAGCGCGCCCATTGCGATACCCTGTTTCTGCATATAGAAATCCCCATTGTATATGAAATACCCTGAAGTCAATACACTTTCAAGTACTTCTGCCACCTTCACATTAATTTTGTTTAGAATTAAGAGATCGCGAATAGCATCAAGACTACTCTTGAATTGGCACATTTGTGAATACCGAATCGACATCAAAACTCACCAGTATCTCATCTCCTTCCAATTTTATGTTTTCTAACTTTGCCACAAAATCCACCGAGTCTCTCACGAAAGATAGTGTTTCTTCGACTAGTGGTTGTAACGTGTGGGCTAGAGATCTTGATAAGTAATATGTAGGTGAATCAATTTGGCTTATTGTAGGACGAAGAGGTACATTTTGCTTGTGGATCTTGGGTAATTCATAGAACTTAGGAGGAATTGAACATGAGGGCATCAGAGTAGGGCTTGGGAGTATATGTTTACATTGATTAATTAAAAATTTTACGTTCTTTGTTATCCGATAAGTTGGATCAGAATACAGCCTTATATATGTATGTTTCTTCATCACTCAACAACAGAGTGATTTTCCCATTGTAATCTGATACATTCATTACTACTGTCGCATTATCTTTGTCTGCGGCCAATACCAAATTAACCTCTTTTTTCTAAAGTGGTAACATCAATAATATCCATAATTTTTCCCGCTACTTTGTTTTCTACTTCATTAAAAGTCTTTTGAAATGATGAGCTCTCTGTTTTTAAATGCTGTTACTGGTACGGCAATCATCATCGGGGATATTGTATTATTTAGAACAATAAGAGTACTTCTGTTTGGTTTTGACTTCTGTTCAGTGATTCATGCCTTTTGTGTACATATATAATTGCGAAACATTTAACCTTATATCATGAGAAAAACAAAAGGCACTATAAATAAATTGGCTTCCACGAAAAGCTATGACACCTACCTTACTGCAAAAATTATTATTAGTAAAACAAAGTCGTAAAATATATTGATAGTGAACATTTCACGTGCGCCTTTGTGAATCGGCAACTGAAGAATGAAGTTACATTCTTTTATCCATAACATGTTCAAGATAATTTTTGTATGCTAATGAAAATGTATACATTTAATATTGATTGAGTACTTTATTAAGCTCATCATTATACGGTATTGATCAAAGTGGTCAAAATTAAAATAGCTCATTCCCATATGAAACTTACAGCACAAAATATTAAATATTAAGTCATTCAGTACGTATTAATCGCACCTTGAAGTCTAACATAAATATTTTATTAAATCCTCCAAAAACTAGTATATGGAATAGTAGCCGTGAACAACTGCTACGCAAGTAAAAATACATCTAAGTGGAAATAATACCTTGTAGTTTTTCTATAAATAGCTAATTAGGTAAAGCCGCTGAAGTTTATATACATTAAAAGTTCAATTGGCTGCTCCCCACAACACAAAACTATTAACCACACGTTTTTTCAATTTTTATTGTTGGAGGTCGCAAATGTATCACCTGAAAGAGCACGACAAGTTCTCTACAGCAATTCATCGAGGTGTCATAAATTATGGATAAACTTATCGAAGGCACTGCTTGTAAGAAACTTTTCCGTATCAATTCGATTTCAATTAAGAGCACATGTGATACCGGCCGTACACGCGATAATTGCAACAACATAATAAGTGACAACTGCTATGAGTTCAAAGCTCTCCAGACAATCACAATCACATTATAAATTAATTTGACATAACCATTCATTTGGATTTCGTACCGTGGCTATTAGCTTAATTTATAACGTAATTGCACCTTCAGTGAATTTGTAACACCTTTATTAATTTTGAGCGTAAATTGTTGGTAGGTACTGGTAATTAATTTGAAATTTGACTAATTGGACGACTAGGTTGTAGCAAGCTTACAAAAGTGTTAAGGTTAATCTCCCTTAATAGACGACGAAAGCTTTTTTGATATCATTACAGAGCTAGCCCATATTTTATATGCTCCATTTGATATATTTCTAGTCAATTCACTTACTACAAGACAATAATATATAAGACTTTAATTTCTGATATTAAAGAGTCGCCATGATCTCTAAGCATTGACTGGAGCATGCTCGACACTATTTAACATTTCTATTACCATATTATTATGAAGATTTCATTTGAATGCTTTGTGAGAAGAGGAAAGGCAAACAACTTACTTTTGTCGTCGGATACATTTGTATTTATCGCATTACGTGTCTATTCAACGTTGGCACTGAAAAAATAAATTAAAAACAGTTTTCCAAACACGTGTATACATAACGGTTGATGTCAGCTTTGCGTTTCATCATATAAAGTAAGTTTGTTTGCCTCTCTATTTGTAACGTCAAAACGACTAAACTGCCAAGCCGATTTTGATAAAATTTAGTAAATTTTATCAAAATCGGCTTGGCAGTTTAGTCGTTTTGACGTTTTGGAGGACTATATGCTGCAAAACATCATCAAAAATTCAATTTGGCGAATGCTCCAAGATGGCGAACTATGTTTTTACTCAGGATCAACTTGATATGGATATCAAATTAAAGGGATTGGCGAAGAGAATACAGAACAACTTAAGCAAATTGTTTGTAATGAAACTGTAAAACAAATAAATAAATAAATGAAAAGTCGGTCAAGACCGGGTCGATCTTGTGCAATCAAGGTTGCGGAACAGTCTTAGGTCTAATATTGACAGCGATCACCATCTCTGTCAGCTAAGTTTCACATAGTCCTGGAGCTGGCGACAATAAATCTTTTAAGATTTCATAACGATTAGTTTTATTTTATTTTTATCATGTCGAAGCTATAAAAACCTAAAATCGATCCCTGCAGGGGTTCCAGCGGGATGGATACTGATTGACCGCGATATGGTAATTACGTTAAAAAAAAAGTTTAAAAGTTGAAACTTCCTGAATTTTGTAATAACATTTAAATAAGACATGAAACGAACTCCTGCCACTTTTTCGGTAGACTTATCTACTCCTGCCATAATTTTATTTATGTAAAAAAAAAATATCCATTGATAAAAATCATTAAAAAAATACACTTTCAAGTACTTCCGTAAATTTTATATAATTTCATCAATAACAAGCTGGGATACCCGACTTCGCTCATGAAGTCGATACGAGATTGTGTGGTAGTTGGAACAAAAGAATAAACTTTAAAGTAGTAGAGGTAAACATTTTTTATTGAAAACATATTCTAACTATTTACAAGACTTTTTTATAAACAATATTTTTCATTTTGTTATTCGGGATATATATGTACACATTTTTCAAATTTCCTGCTGGAGAGCAAGCTAAGTATAGTTGACCGTGAGAAAAGCAGGAGTCTTTGAGATTGATGCCGCAATGTTTTAAAGTTTGTCCTTGCTCTTTGTTAATTGTAAAACTATAGGCTAATTTGATTGAAAATTGCAGTCTTTTAAATTCGAATGGCAGTTCAGTAGAGATTAGTGGTATTCTGGGGATAAATACTGTGTGTGCTTTGTCCTTTCCACTCATAAGTTCGGCTTCGATGATGTTAT
The DNA here is from genome assembly GCA_964036015.1 of Leptarthrus brevirostris. NCBI lineage: Eukaryota > Metazoa > Arthropoda > Insecta > Diptera > Asilidae > Leptarthrus > Leptarthrus brevirostris. Next base: position 135,226,584 of record OZ038372.1, on the reverse strand, counting down.
TCGATAGCTGTTTGACGATCATCCTTGTTCCATTACATATTTTTGGTGAGTTGAGATTTCTGAGTAGTATGATCGGAGATTCAGTTTTTAGTCGAAGGCAGTGTAATGGCATTCCTGATACTTACAAGAGTTTAAAAATTCTGTAGGGAAGTTGACACTTTCCACAACGTTTACCATCGTGTCGATCGATTTGGATATTCTCTCTTTACCGGGAATTTTTTTTTTTTTGAATATTAAATTTGATATCGTCGACATGTTATTTTTAGTTGTTAAAATTGCCTTCTCCGGACTGGTATAGTTGTGAACAATGTTTGGATAAATTTGGTCGACGAGTTCATTTTCAGTAGTGGATATGTCGCAGAAATCACTGTTGAGTTCAATGAGGCCGGTCGTCTGGTCAGTAGGATATGTGCCTTCGCCTATTTGTAAAAGTTGTTGAGCACAATGTGCTGTTGTTTCATCTTTCGATAGTTCAACTCTCATATTTTTTGTTAATCGCAGTATTTGCATGTGTGGCCAGAGATGTGATGATGGGGATTGAACCTAACTTTTTAACAAGTGGACCGATTTGTATGGTTCTTTTTTTATTGTACAGAGTAGAAGACACTAAAAAGTGAAAAACAAAATAGTTTTTTAAAAAAAACTGAATCGATTTCACAAAAAGAACTAAAAAGCATAAAATAGTTTTTAATTTTATATCTATTACGACATTTTGAAGTCGGTGCAAATTAAAGAAAGAAATGCCAAATCTAATATGCTAGACACGCGATAAGCATGAATGATCATTCGAGGAGGTCATTACGTCCCTGCAAGCTCATTTAATGCCAATGAGCATTCCTACTTGTTGTTTGGGGCGGTTGCTATGGTGTAATATGACTTATTGGAAAAATTGAAAATTTGGAAATATGTGCAATGTTTAGCAAACCATTGTCGTGTGTCCATCAGAGCACGAATGGTCATCGCTCGAATGACATCATTGAAGCAATGAGCATTCCTGCTTATCGTGTGTCTAGCATACAAGCTACAAGCGGAGGTCATTACCAGCGAAGACCTATACAGCCTCACAGACCAAGGGGAGATATACATCGGCGTTCGAAGACGAAAATGACACGCGCGGCTAGTGTAGCTAATACACCGACCCTCCACCTGATCCGATTTTTCGCTAACGCCTTCTACGATCTGCAGACATTCCTTCTTCTCCACATGTTTCGCGGTCGTCTTTCTTGGGTCCCCTGCGGGTTTCAATTTAGAGCTTGTTGAACGACATTATTTAGTTTTTTTTAATAGTGTAGAATATCTATTGACACTTTTGTATTCGATGTTTGCCGATGCCGATGTCTAATAATGACCTGCAGCCAATGGGTATCCAAAATTTTCCGAAGACACCGGTTTAGAAAAGCTTGTAGCTTAGATATTATTTGGTAGGTCAATTTCGATGTTGAACAGCCGAACAGCAAATCCGGAGTTTCTTGCGTCTGAAGATGTTGTTATTGTGCCATATTTCAGTTCAGTGAAAATAATAAATACAACTCGAACCTTGATATAATACTCTATATTAGCCTTATATTCGCCATCTGCTGTTATTATGCTTCCATGATAACAACATTTATCCGCCATTTTATTCGCTGCTCATCCATATAAATTTCATCATATCGTACAGCTTTCAAGCTCATCAGCTTGGTTTTAACAACGTTGATATTAAGCCCTGCTCTACAACCTGGATTCAATTCTTCGGATTTGTGAATTACGTGTTTGTTGAAGTAGAAGTCATGCTCCGAAATTAATGGGAATTGTTAGATAAAACAAAAACTATCAATTTTTTCATCAATATATTAATTTTGTTCCCTTCAAAGTAAGACTACTTGAACTTAATGCACCTATAACACCCCGACCGATTATTTCACTACTAAGAAGCTTAAGAGAACCACTTTTTGATATAGCCTTAAAAATTTGCATCGAATTTGCTTTTATATTTCAAAACGGTGTCTTCGGATGGAAATTTGAGTTGATGCCCTTTAGAAAGTTTTGATCATTAAAAACGTTATCCGGCATTACTTCAGTGACCATAATTTGAAGCTATTTTTAAAGCAAGTCGAGCTAAGACCGATTTTATTCCCAAATTCCAAGTCATAATAACTTGACAACGCACACAGTTCACACATTTGTGCCAGCTTCCTACAGACACAAGCATTTTTTGAGCACCAATTTCTTCGCTTTCGCCCAATGACGTATAAGTATGGATGGACGGTATGCTATTTCATTTTGAGACAACTTTTGTGATCAGTAGTAAAAAGCATTATTATTCCGAGTATTCCACTAATACTGGCGAGAGAAAAAACCATTATTATATACAAGATTAAATTGCCTTCCTCGAAATTATTTTTTTTATATTCCTCTGTACAAATCTTTTAAAATCGAGATCGAAAATTTAATCGAAACTATTTTAGATCAGCGGAACTTCTATATCTCTAATTATGAATATAAGAAATATTGTAGTGCCTTACACTAAGTATAAGATAGTGAATAAAAAATTAAAGAAAGAAATATTTGCACTTTGAAACAGAAAGTTCCCAGAGTCGTCATGTTGCTAGGTCCGAAATAAGTCAATGAACTGTCTACGAATTTGCCTTTAGAGTTCAATGTAATGTGCTTTATAGGGAAAAGGATGAACATACAAAAGTGTTTCACTTTGCGGCAAGTAATTTTGAAAGGTCTATGTGTCCATAGTTATATGTCATTGTTTCCGCCAAGTGTTCTTCATAAGTTAATGTTGATTGGCAATCAGATCGATATTCGTCTTCAAAGATTTTACGCCCTTCTCTGAACGACTGGTGCTGCAAATAACTTGACTTTTCGATAGAAACTATTTGGGAAAACTTTCTGCAACTATTATTTCGTTTGCAACACAAAACTTAATGCATATTCTTTGAGCATTAGTTTTCGATACGTAAATTGATTACTACTGAGCGTAAGCACCTAAAACTTGACACAGATATTACTTCCGGTACATAAAGAACATTAACAGTACAGTCGGAAGTAGTCGGTCCCAAGCCCGGTTGAGAACGTGGAGGGAAACACGCGGTAACCATACCATATCGGCTTAGAGGCAGCCTTTTGAGGATGCGTAACCCTCTCATCTGGAATAAAACCGACTAGACAAATGTCTAGTACACCTCGGATACCTCTCGGAATGATACTAATGTAACAAGCACTGTACGCAACATGGACTACAAAAATCCGAAAAAACGTTAGTTGTGGTATGAAGTGAAGCCCGACTCAAAAAAAATCTTTACTAAAGGCAGTATGGTACTTTGAAACTTTGAAAAAATTAAATTGTTTTTTTACATTTTTCGAAAGTAAATATATTCAAGAATATTCTCTCAAAATTTTAAAAAGGTTCAAGCAATCTAAGTATGCTTTTCCGCCCCGCAAACGTAACTACCTCAGCTCGCTAATTCGACGCGGTGAACCACTCGCTGACTTTGAATGCGTTTATCTCAAAACTACTTTTTTACACCGCTTCTTGCAAAAATTTTCGAAACTATTGAGCCGATTGTTATAAAATATTAACCACATATTCTGCACACAGCAACCGGCTGAACTAGGATTATTTAAAAATTTTGATTTTTACTATTTTTTTATGGCAAAAAGCAGTGAAAAAACCATTTTTATCTTTCTTCTTTTTTTCGCCGCCATTTTGTTATTTTTGCATCTAGTGATATGTTGAATCTAAAAATTTAAAATTTTTCATGTTAAGATTGCCCATTTTTAAAATTTTTACAACAGGGCAGATCTACCTACTAATCGAAACGCCTTAAGGGCGAACAACACTTTGAAGCCTGAAAAACAAAGCTGTTCTTCGAGAATTTTTTTTGGCTCACTCATAAATCGTCATAACGTAGATGAATGGTGGTTGAAAAAAACATACTTTCAACTATATTTCAGAAGTTTTTTTATTGAAAAATAATAGTTCATATTAATTTTGTAGAGGTCGCTGTGAACCGCTGCACGCTGAACATGGTCCCCTGGTTAACAGTCCTGCGTAAACGTTTTTTATCGGAAAAACAAATTGGGATTACATTTGTAATACATATATTAAAGTAGTTTCAGTTAGATGTAGCCCATTTAAAAAAATTTTCTTTTATCAAAATGGCAGTCTCTTAAGGAAAAATTTTCGAAATTGCATGAAAAAACGACTTATTTCGGGCTGCAAAAAATAGTAAATAATAATAAAAAAAACGCTACGGTTAACTGAAGATATTTCTATGTAAAATAAATACATGTAAAATTGAAGTTGATCCTATTTAAATTGGCGGAGATATACTGTCAACCAATTGCGAACACATCATTTTGAAAAAAAAAACCTGTCTAAAGTGTAAAGTTTTCGCATGTATGTATGTATATAAAAAAGAGCGGCGCACGAGTAATCGCTGTAGTTTTGCTATTTTCCTGAATTTAACTCTAATATCCTAGGATGATATTCTTCATAGTTCAAACTTTCGAACAATATAAACAAAATTTCGATATTTTAACACAACGTCAAAGTGTTGCAGATCCCCTACTGTTGTGTATTTATATCTTCTTCCAAGCAGGTTTAGACGTGATACAAGTGATGTTGAAATTTTTAGCTGCTGAAAAATTTGTTTGCCGTGTTATTTTGAAAAGACCTAAAATGGATTCGGAATACAAGTAAAAATTGTAAATTTATATCTTTTAGATTACTTTGCAATTAATTCTGTACTTTAAACTGTAAACTTTCTGCTTTAAATGATGAATTATTTTGAAGCGATACAGAATTTTTTCGTCTTTTAAAAAAGATGTTATCATTTCTCATATTGTTGTTAAGAGAATCACTATATGATTATAAGAACAAACAATCTTCTTTTTGCATTTAATCGATCATCCCAGTAGCCAGTTTTGAATGCATTCGTATGTATTAACGGCTGCCTTGCATAAGAGTTGAAACTAAATGCGCATTTGACTGAATTCTTGAACGTAAACATAAAATACCGTGCCCTTAGACTGCAACATTATGAAATGCGAGCCAACTGTCACTACAATTTTTTTCTAATCGGCTACATTCATATTTCGCAAAACTAATGAATTAATAGACTACTCATAAATTGAAAATAATAGTATAAATATGACATGTCAAGTGTAAGCATGCAAGCCCTACTCTAATGCAAGCCGGGAAATACGGCCATGTCATCACTACTTCATTTTTAAACATTTATTGCAAGACAGTACATCTAGTTGCTCATATAACTAACAGCACATAGAAATGCTAATGTCATAAGTTTGCTACTACAAAAAAACCCAAAAGGATCTTCACTTTAAAGCACTGCGCCTTAAATGAATTTTAAATAAAATAGTTTTTCTTTAAAAAAGTAAAAACCGACTTCACAAAAAGCGCTAAACAGCATAAAATAATTTTTAAAAATTAAATCAAACAAACCACACAACTACAACAAAAGTATTTAATCGTCCTTTTAGGTAGTATTATGTACATATTATCTTCAATTGTGGTTCTGTAGTTGTTTAATTTGCACCGACTTCAAAATGTCGTAATAGATATAAAATGAAAAATTATTTAATGCTTTCTGGCACTTTTCGTGAAGTCGGTTCAACTTTTTTTTTTAAACTATTTTATTTTTCACTTTGTAGTGTCTTGTACTCTATACAACAAAAAAAGAACCACCCAAATCGGGTCCACGCGTTACAAAGTTATGTTCCACCCCCCCACCACCAAAATTAGTTTTCTCGTCGTATGAACCAGCGATGGGGGATCATACTGTGTACAACAAATCCAACCCACCCATAACACCACCCCACCTCCCACTTCACCAAACCTTTTTTTGACATGGTACCAATCGGTGAACATTCTCTACCAAACAAAAAAAGAATCACCACAATCGGTGAACGCGTTCCGAAGTTGTGCCCGGTCAGATATAAACAAAAAAACCAAAAAACTTAGACCCTCTTTGTTTTTGGGAAGTCGGTTAAAAGGAGACACCACAAGTGTTCTGAATACACTTGTAGTTTTAACTCAAACAAACTTCAAGTTTTTTTTATTGAGACTTGAATAGAATCAAGAAAAACACTATAGGTACGCTGGTAGAAAATCTTCCATCAAGACAAATTGCTTTGATTCAAGAATATTTTAGTCTTGTGTATAACGAAGGCAACGTTGTCTTAGTACAAGTATATAATTTTCTTGACTTGTAATCTATCGGTTCAAGAGAAACTTGATTCGAATTGTAAATATGTAAATATTTCGTTCAAGTTAGTTATTTATATGAATTTCTTTTTTAATTTTCTCTGACCTTATTTGAAAGCGTACGAAGTGATTGAAGAATTTAAGTTTCTTGGGGTAAGGCTACGGAACGAACACTACAATTATTCTTGGCTGAAAAAAATTTTTCTACCAGCGAGAATTTTACAATCCATTTCTTTGCTTTACTACGAAAATGAGAGGCAAGTATGGCTTGGTTACAAAAACTAAGAGCCATCTGTTCGTCCATGCTTCAGAAATTGCAAATTAGGATGTGAATAAATGAATAATTTTGAATTTTTGAATATACGCCTTGTGCGGACACTTCGCTACACGTTTTTTTCTAAACGATTCGTTCTACGTACAAATAATTCTAAAGTTTTATGCCAGTAATTTGATTATCTTGCATTTTTATTTAAAAAAAAACACTAACTGAATCAAGTCATTTTTGACGTCCTGATTTGAAGTAAAGGTTTTGCCGTCTAAAAAATTTTGTAGAAACCGGAACAAGCCATAATCCGAAGATACCAGATCTTGTGAATATGGTGGGTGTAGTAGTACATCCCATCCAAGCCGTAAAAGCTTTTGGCGAGTTACCAAACTTGCATAAGGTCTCGCATTATTTTTGTGGAACATGTGGAACCCATAAGTTAAGTATTGAAATTAAACCATAAGAGAGGAGAAAAACAAAAGATTGTAAACATTTCCGTATTCACACTGTTCTAATTAAGGATTCCCGAGGCTCTTGAGGCTCAAGTAGTTCGCGACGGAAATGATCTACATGGAATTAGGTTAGAACAACGATCATGAAAGTATTGATGTTGCGTCGATGTTCCAGAGAATCAATTTTCGAATTAATCACAGCATCGCCAGTAATCCGGAAAGGTTTTTTTTTTAAATTTTCTCTAACGCGGTACTGTCCTAGCCCAATGACAATAATCATATTCAAGTCTAAGCCTGACAATGGATTTGTAGAGCAGCACTAATAAGTCTGATGGAGTGAAGTAATTATTACATATTTGTAAGAACTCGAAACACGTTATCGCATTTTTAATGATGGAAAATATATGATCTGTCCAGATAAAGTTGCAAGACATCTTAATCCCTAAAATGTTTCAAGAAGGCGAATTATCTATACTAACTCCTCCTTTGGCTGCAATTGAGGGATGAAAGAGAGTATTGAATTTTGGAAGAATTAAATAAAATAGGATTTGCTTCACCCAAAGCAAGTTTTGAGGGGATTCCGTTACAGAGCGAAAGGAGTATGCGAAATCAAAAGCCAAGCTGTGTAAAGGATTAAAAGTGAGTGATAAAAGACCATCAATAAATAGAAGAAAAAAGGTAGGTGACAAAAGAGAAGCTTAAGGTATTATTTTTTTCCGTGTTGCGTCACACTTGTGTTTATTTCGTAGCGATTAGATATTACTCGTACAATATTACTCTGATTGAATGACGAGATAAAAAAAAATTGCACTCCATTATGTAGAATAAAGACTAAATCCTTGAAGATTGAGAGATTTTAAATTATTTTATTATTACTATAAACAATTAATAAAAAGATAAAATAAAGCCATTAAAACAGATTTTTTTTGGAGCAGAAAACCTGATTTCGATCGACTATTTTCATAACAATATCACACAGGTGTACAAAAAATGGGGTCATGAAAGTTGTTGTGCAGCTGGAGGTCATTTCAAAAGTAATTTGTTGCGTAGCATCTGAATCCGAGATCAGAATTGGGCCATCCCGACAGGATTTTGAGATATTTGAGGTAATGGACTGGAAAAATTTAGTTTTTGCTACTTTTGAGGTTACGTACAGGATGCACAAAATTGTTTTGGTATTTTTTTCTAGTTTCATAATTTAGAACTATTCTTACTCTTCTAAGGAGCTATGGAGCGGTAACATACGATTTTTCTTGGAAAGTTACGACCATTTGAAGTTATAAAGTTCATATTTCATATTAAGATAATACATCTATTTATATGAGGTATGAGCTTCATAGCTTAAAATGGTCGTAACTTTTCAAGAAAAAATCGTACGTGGCCGCTCCATAGCTTTATTTTAAAGGGTAAGAGTAGTATTAAACGGTGCAACTAGAAAAAAAAACAAAAACAATTTGTGTATCCTGTACATAACCTTAAAATTAACTGAAAAACCCATTTTTCGAGTACATAACCTCAAATATCTCAAAATCCTGACGTGATGGCCCAATTCTGACCTCAGATTCGCATTTTTCGTAGTAAATTACTTCGGAAATGATAGCTGCCCAACAACAGTATCTTCTAGACCTGAGTTTCGTTAAAAGCAAGTAAATTTACACGGACTCCAATGAATGCAATGTATCCGATAGTAATTTGTGCTTAAGCAATGTTTTTCTCTTTGCACGCGGAAATAAAACTGCATTTTATCAATATTTTAATAAGTAACACATGGGCTGAAAAGTCCCGGGCCTCACACATAGATGGCGCTATTCTTATTGCATTCACCGCTTTTTCAGTTAGTACTAACCTTCAAAAAAAAGCTGTTAAAATTTCATGATATTCTACTTATAAGCTTGTGATTTATTGTGCTAAGAGTAACACTACTTTTGTTATTTTCGGAACAATGGATCAAAAACAATTTCGTGTTTTAATTTCCGTTCAAGCGGAGCAATGGCTTCAAAAGTGTTATAAGGACTCCGCTCCATCGGAAACAATAATAAAACGTTGGTTTGCTGACTTCAAACGTGGTCGTAGAGACACCGATGATGAAGAACGCAGTGGACGTCCAAATGAGGCGGTAACACCAGAAAACATCAAAAAATCCACAAAATCGTTTGAATGATCGAAAAGTGAAGTTGCGTGAGTTAGCTGACATCGTAAAGATATCAAAAGAACGTGTTGGCTTTATATTACATGAGCATTTGACTATGAGAAAGCTCTGTTCAAAGTGGGTGCCGCGTTTGCTCACTTTTGACCAAAAACAAGAACGTGTTGATGATTCTGAGCAGTGTTTGGCCATGTTTAAATGGAACAAACCGGAATTTTTGCGTCGATATGTAACATTGGATGAAACATGAATCCATCACTTCACTCCGGAATCAAAACGATCGTCATCTGAGTGTACAGCAACTGAGGAACCTCGTCCAAAGCGCCCGAAAGCACAACAATCGGCTGGAAACGTTATGGCCTCGGTATTTTGGGATGTGCGTGGTGTAATATTCATCGACTATCTTGAGAAGGGAAATACCATTAACAGTGAATATTAAATAGCATTATTGGAGCATTTGAAGGCTGAAATTGCAAAGAAAAGACCGCATATGGCAAAGAAAAAAATTTTGTTTCAACAAGAAAACGCACCGTGTCACAAGTCAATCAAAACAATGGCAAAACTACATGAATTAAACTTTGAATTGCTTCCACATTCACCGTATTCGCCAGATTTGGCTCCCAGCGACTACTGGCTGTTCGCAGACCTCAAAAAATTCTCACCGGTAAGAAATTTCGCTGGAATGAAGAGGTTATCGCTGAAACTGAGGCCTATTTTGAGGTAAAAGATAAATCGTTCTACAAAAGTTGTATTGAAATGTTAGAGCGGCGCTGGAATGATTGTGTGGCTCTTGATGGAGATAACGTTGATGAATAAAGCCAATTTTGAACAAAAAAACCGCGTTTTCTTTGTTAGGCCCGGGACTTTTCAGCCCATGTGTTAATTTAATTCCAAAACTTTAAAAAATGTTGAATGCCGCTTTTAATTAATTAAAAAGTTGTTCGATTTTTTTTTGTATTTGCTTTCCCTTCAATACTAACGTCGATATTCTGCCTGAGAGGGTAAAACAATTTTGTTTTTTTTCGCCCGATTTACTGGGGATGGACAGAAGGACGGACGCTCAGACGGACGAAAGAACAAGTTCACTTTAACTCAGCCCTAAAATCACTGTTCAATTTTCAAAACGGCTAAAATTTTACTTCTTGTTAAAGTTATTTTAAAACTGCAAACATACGTAAACGCACTGAATCGAAAATGAAAGAAAAATTTATTAAAAGCGTTTCTTTAACGCTTTATTCAAAATTATTTATTCAAATTTATAATCTTGGACCTTAGGCTATTCATATCATCTTAAGTATAATAAGATATTTACTGGTTTTTATCGTAGGGTAAAACCAGGAGAGATGATGGACCAACAGTTGAGACGGACCACCGCAATTTTTACCAAAATATTTATTTAAGCTGGCAATACTGACGCGTTCTTGTCAACCCGTTTGCTCTATGTAAAAAGCAAAACTGTTCGACTTTCGTTTGTAAAATTAATAAAATATGGATAAAAACTTTTTGAAAGGGTGAGTTTTATTTTATGGGTGTCTTAAAAACGAAGGTACGTATAAGATATTGCGTTTGTAGAATAAGAACTGAAGTTTCTGTATTGGTATGTTCATAAAGTGATAAAATAACCTCGAAATTTTTAATAATTTGTTGTGCTTGTAATATGACAAAGTGGTCCGTCCCTCCTCGCAGTTTAGGAGTGGTCCAATTATGGATGAGATGGACCAATCGTGAAAAAAAATTTTCTTAAACTTTAAGTCGCTTAGGCCCAAGTAAAAATAAGACTCGCCGATTACTATCCTGAATAGCACTCAAATGAGGCATCGGTTCACTTTTTCTAGACTAAAATTTAAAATGAGAACAATGAAATTATTTTCATATTTTCACAAATGGAAGATTTTCATTTATTATTTGATTTTAGGATGTTTATTTAATTGTTTAAGAAGAGTTAATGATTATTTTTATTAGGTCCATCTCTCCTTACGAGATGGTCCAACTCACCCATACAGTATGGGAGAGATAGACCAAGGGTACTTTTCTTATATCTCAATTATTTCCGTAAAGAAGCTATTGTCATGCCATATTGAAAGTAAAAAATGTTAATTATTAATAATAAGTTCATATGACACCAACGCGTATTATTAAGTTATTAAGAATAAAAAGTTATTACACTTAAAAAAAATTGGGCCAGCTCTCCTGGTTTTACTCTAACTGGCATCATATTTAGTTTTGTAAAATTATCCTTATCACTGTAGAAAGTTGCACGGCTGCGGTTTTTTTTCAATGTGACCGAAAGAGATTTTAAACGTAAAAGATTAAACCGAAATTAAAATTTGGCTTTCTTATTATATCATCTAGTTTACAAACACTAAAATCGTATTATTACTCTTCGGCAAAAAAAACATGCACTATTTCCTCTTACTTATTTACACAATATAAAAAATAAACAAAACAATACACTACCTGCGGCACTTGAGTACTTTTTCCACAGCCTGTTTCACCTACTAAGATTAATGTTTGGTAGTTTTCTAAACAGTATAAGATCTGATCACGATATTTTTTAATAGGAAGACGCTCTCGTTGTGCATCGATAGCCAATGAATGATGTGCGTTAAAAACAAACGTGGTCACCTGGTCATCGGAAGGTTGTGCATCCCTCTCTGATGCAAACGAATCGTCATCTATAGAAAAGAATGAAATTGAAAAAGTTAGAATCGAAAATAATCCAATTTTCTACAAAACAGACATGAGACAAGCGAAGGTGTTTGCTGGTGGCGTGCAAAGTATTTTTATCCATTACAAAACAATTACAAAATAAGATTACACGATAAATCCGTATATTTACTCAATTATGCAAGATACTTGCGTCCAATATTGATTCTGAGTCTGGCATTGTACAAAACCACTAGAAATAACCTTCTAAGAAGACTTGAAAATTGTAATTCTGCCTTATGAATGGCGACCAAAAGGTGAAAAGGAATACTTTGAGATCATGATATTATGTCACAATTGAACTTGATGAGAAGTACTGTTTTACAGTCTTTAATTATCGAGTTACTACTACAATACAATTTTATATAAGGGGCAGATAGATTTTATTTTTAATGCTATAATTTGTCATAATCTCTTTCCTCGCGCCGAACCCACCCAAGTGGTCGCGGAGCTGGCTAGCGGAAATGCATTTTACAAAAGTGTATTTAGTGGTTCATCTTTCTCTAATTCCCGTAACTCCTTGTGGGGCATGGGACGGGAAACAACGATTGCAAGCGGACCGACAATTTAAGGTGGATTCTGAAGCATAGAGGTTACTCTGTAACCTTCTATTGGCATTTTATCCTAAATTCTTGTCAGCTGAAAACAACCATGATTTGGAGTTTAAATCTGGAACCTACGGGATGGAAGCTACTTCTTTATTCCATCGACGACTATGTGTTTTATAGTCCACATACATTTTCTGTCCAATTACGAAAATATCGAATGGAAGCACTGACCTTTTATGTGGATTGACCTTTAAGTGGCTTTTTATATTTATTTGAGGAAGAGCTTTGGTGAATTTGCAAAATCGACCAGATGTTAACCACTCGGATATTGCAATTTTCTTCGCATAGATTAGCTTTCTACCAATTTATAGGTTTTCGTAATCAACTATGAACTCTTATAGTCTCGAAAAATCCGTTCGTCCATCTGTCTGTAAGTCATAGCCCTCCCATTCTCTCATTATGATACCTATTGAGATGAGATTTTATGTACAAACGTAAATTTATGACCAAAAAACAGAAATGACGAGTTTTTTGGACCCGTCGCGGTCGTAAACACAAAAAAATTTTGACTTACCCCATCGAAAGTGTCATTAAATAGGTCCCCTAAAATGCAACAAAAACCTAGACTTTGGGAGCTTATAATTATGTTTAACCCTTCAGTCGCGAGATATTCACTTTTAAAGAATTTATCAAAGCGTTCTCCTTGTAATTTCTTAACTCTGGAGACGGATTTGGATCAATGCGTTGAGCCGCACGACCACCATGCCATGGGCCCCGGGTTCGAGAGCAGATCTCCTCGTGAGCTTTTATAAAGAAATTAAAATAATCCACTCTGCCTCTGAGCTGTTGTCTAGCTCGCAGCAATGCAAAAACAAGACTCAAGCTTCCTCACTCCCCTTACCAAAATTCCCTTCCGGCCAAAACCATGCTAACGCATCAAAGGAAATCTGAAAAATTTACCGATGTAGCTTTTAATTAGTACTAGCAATGAAAATTATCACGAATCACACGAATGGCTACGGAACCCTATCATACCCAACACGGGTTTGGCCGGTTTTGATTTTGTTATGGAACGTGTGTACCACATGTTGGTTTCTTTTTGAAATACTATTAAAACTATGTATATCGTTCTATATTTTGTTGTTGCTTTATTGGAGAAAATGAATGAAAATTAAGCTTATTGAATAAATGGCTACCGTGGCTGGCTTGGCTGGATAGATCCCCTCAACTTAATTTCGCGGTAAATTGTGGATTGATTTTACTCTAATTTGCGTCAACAAATGTTTTCCTTAATTACGTTAATTATTTATGGATCGTGGGGTAACAATTTCCCATAAAAAGAAGTCCAATGGGGTCAAACTGAGGCTGCGCGATGGAGAGGGTAGGATTCCAAAACGTCTAATAACAAGGTTACCGAACTGAACGTACAAAAGGTCGATTGTTTGACGGTTAGTGTAGCGCGTTTCGTCATTCTGCTAGAACACCTAGAACCGAAGCCGGTCCAAATTCAAATCCTTTCTCATGCCTCTGTAGCGCATTCCGTTCACGGTAACGCTGTAGACAGCTTTATTTTGAAAGAAATAGGCACCATTGACCACCACTTCAATAGCTACATCAAGCAGTCTTAATTACAGGATGCATTGGCTTCTCTGCGACTAAATCTCAGTAATTAAATTTGTGACGAGTTGAGGTCATCGCATTTTCATGCTCACTTTAAGACACAGCAATTCCTTCGTTTCTGCGAACTGGACAAGCACTTCGCTAGCTTTTGTTATTCACAAGTATGCCAGTTTCACGAAAATTTAGTACAGTTTCTGCAATACATCACTCATTTTGGAAAAACTATATAATATAGTAATACTAATAAATATTGGAAATTGTAAGCATTGTTCAAATATAAATAAAAGCAAGATAAGAAATGGTTGTTATCGCGGAAGTTTGACACTACAAATCAGTCAAAACAGCACGCACTTCAAGAAGAAATCAATAGACGGTCCACCCTTTAGCTGAAAAACTGAACAACAATTGCGCGAGGTAAAAGGACTGGGAGAGAACACTCTTGGCAGATTACCGTCTTAGATTAGATTCGGTTAACATGGAAGAATAAGGCACTGAAGCGCCGTGGCCGGTAAGGCCTATTATGAAGCTAACTATTCTGCAACTTTCTATATACAAGAAGAGCTTCCCAAAGATAGAAATTATGCGCTTGGCAATGGTCGGACACTCGCATATGATGTGAAGGGAAGTTTCGTCCTCTTCCAGACGTAGTCAGACAATTTTGTACAGCCCTCTTAACAATGTATGTCGAAATCCCACAATTATCAACACAGAGCCCCGTCTGTACAGTTCAACCGCATTTTCGATTTCACGGTATCGAAACCAGAACTTCTTGGCATTTCCAGACCAATTTGGATTTGTTATGCAGAAACGGAGAAAATAAATATGTTCCTGTTCAAGGAAGCCAGCGCGTACGGCGTAAACTTCGCGCTGGAAAATAAAGGCAATGTTGCCTTAAATTTGCGTGAATCATACCAAAAGAAATACAAATAAATGTCTCTGGGCTGTTGTCTAGCTTGCAGCAATGCAAAAACAAGACATTAAATTTCCCTCATTTCCCATACCTTAAATTTCTTCCTGCCAAAGTCATGCTAAAAAACGCATCATAGGGTTGTCCCCTGGGCTACATCATAACAAAAGAAGAAGAAAACTTCAATGTGAAGTACCAAGCGGTTCAGCAAGGTCTCAAATGCTGCAATTGTCGGGGTGCGCATTGCCTACAATGATCCTTTAGGCAGGCCTATTGATCAATTTGACTGTGACCAAACTGAGCTAAGATCGGTGCCACCATGTGATCGCCCCGAATGTAATCATTGTTCTGATCACCGTTGTTACATCCAGCGTATAACCTTGGGCTTCAAAATACAGGCAGCACCACTAGCGATAAGTCTAGAAGATTTCTCTTTCGTTAGCTAGGTGTAAATTTCAGTATAGTTTGGAATCCAGTGTTTACCCTAGAAATTTCCACCTGTTCACTGAAAGTTAGTTTAATTCCCTAGCAAACTCGGTCCAACCAACCAAGATCTGATAAAGGAATAAGTACGGTTTTATGGGGGTTGTTTTTAAGGTCAACCTCTCAGTTGAAAGTACTAATTTTAGAGGTTCGGTAACACTGTTATAGACGTTTCTAATAGTCATAATTACTATGATCAGTATAGCCTTCCTCGAAGGAGTTCCTTTCATCGTCACAAGGCACAACACGAGTGGAGATAAAACATTACCTTGAGTACAACCCCTGGCGCCACCGACTCGGAACGTGTCTCGAAAAAAAATCGCTGTGAATTTGCGTGATCTGATCATCGTCTCTATCAGAAGGTCGTGCTTAGATTGCTTCCCAACAGAGCTCGTGTAATCAGTCAAAATGGTAAAAAAACGGAAACCTTTTGGTGCGACTTCGTCTGTTTGTCTGTCTGTCTGGAATAATTTAAAATAATGCTTTCTCATCTTTATTGCAAATGAAAAAATTTACAAAATATTTTCACTTTTATTGCAGTAGGGTCCGAAGGAGGGGGGGGGGGTCAACATTTTTAAGGGGAGGTCACTAGGCTATGTGGGGTATCATATGAAAGGGCTTCATTTGTAGATTATATAATGTATTTTCATTTCCTTTTGTGCCACATAGTTTTCGACTTATGATGAAAAATTTCTACAAAAAATACCACGTCAGCCTTTTAATCTCCGAAGGTTGCAAAGCGACAAATCAGAAATAATTAGGGTTGATAGAGGTTTATGTAAATATTACAAAAATAAAACTCTAACTAGCGCATGTTTTTTAGAAATCAACTACCATCCAAAGTACGAAACCCTCGGTGTGCGAGTTCGACTCGCACTTGGCGGGAAATTTTTTTTAATAACCACAATCATTTGTTCGCCCGACGAATTACGGACTTACATGTATTCCGCGTATCCTTATAGATATGCTTCTTTGGTTTTAATGGCCGTAAAAAAGTCATTAAAGAACCAATTGGTGTTGTTCGGTTTTATGATTTCGAATATTTGGTGCAGTAACTAACGTCCGTCATAGAAAAGCATTAGATATCTTTGATATATTTATTAAATCCAGTCCAGGCAGAGTATGTTATGGCACACGAATCGTTTTATGGAATTTTATTTAGCGGACGTCAGAAAGGAGGTGGCAAACTTAGCAGAGATTAGGCAATAATCTAAGTTGCCAAGAGAGCTGTGACCAAAATTGAATACTTGTAGGGATGAGATGTGAAAAAAGGTCCAAAAAATACGCCACAAAATTACAGGGACACGAATAGGACACTCAACCGGTTGTTGCAAATTAAAAGACCCGGCAAATAACTGTACTTCTATACTAAGAAGCAGCTACATACATAACTCTAATCGGTGAAACATGTTTGCTTCTTAACCCCAAAATAAAAGATTAAATTACGTCAAAGGTACAATTTACTTCAAATAACTATTCTTAATGATCCATTAACAAATGAACTATTAAATAATAAGTCTGTCATTCGTAGCTCAATTAATTAAGAAGTACCCCTATTATACGCTTAAGCATTATTCTAATTAAAAATAAAAATTTCCTTTCAGCTGTTTTCCGCATATGCAATCTGCAAATTCAAAATAATTAGAAGCGCTTTCTGCAAACGATTCCAAAAAAAAAAATACTTGCGGATTCAACAAGTATTGTTATTATACTTACGTGTTAATTTTTTAATACTTCTAATTAAAACATTTTAATGTATTTTTAATGACTGCCGAATAGTTTTTATCGGCCCATTAACTCTTACTTATTCGTGACGTATTGAAAACATAACGCCATAAGAATATTGAGTTATTACGTGACTGAATAACATTAGATTATCTCCATAAGCTAAATCAAAATATATAAATTAACATAACACGTATTCGCAGAAATAATAAATACTAAAACTGCCACTAAAAAACCTTACCCATTTCAAATGTGAGAAAATGATCTCACCAGAGTGCTTCAATTATTAAAATCTAAATAGTCTCCTTGATCTATTCAACCTTTTCATGTTCTATTTGCGATGATCGGAACTAATTTATTTAAATTCGAATTAATTACTTTAAATATGTAATTGATATGCACATGACGTAATTTTATGGAAAAATTAACGGAGTTCAAGACAACTTTATAAAATGCAATTATCCCTTCAATCTGATTGATTCCAGAATCACTTGCTTACCCATTCTCATTACTGGAAATCTTTATACTATTGTCGCGTAGAAAACATCAATCTAAGCTAATGAAGCATTAGCGTGAAATGCGATAATTATTTGAGGCTAAATTATATGTCATTAACTAGAGAAAATGGACGAAAGTGAATAGTCATTTGGAGCAAATTGTACCTTTGACGTGACCTTATTTTTCATTGCTTTTATATTTTGGACTTAAGAAGCAGACATGTTACACCGATTAGTTGTATGTAGGTAGCTGCTGTTGACCATCAGTGAAGCGAGAAGGTTATGACGAACACTGTCTTTAATTACATTGCATAACAACTAATTTAGCTAAACAACTGTTAAATGATTTTCAAATTTTTACTTCTCGTTGGGAATACTTAAAATACTTGGATTAATGTGCAGGTGAAGTGTGTGTGCAGGTCGTTAGTTTGTTTGGACAAGGAGCCAAAGCGAAAAGTCATGCATAAAACCACATAATCCAAATAACTAAGAGCCCTCCCCTATTGATAATGATGTCGTGAACCTATCTTATTCTTGGCAAAATAATTCGGGAGGAGATATTTTCTGGTCGTCCATAATTATGTTGACAACTTCTAAACGCCAATAATAAGCTCTTTGCTTTTTAAATAAAAAACTTGTAAATAAAAGACTGGTACCTGTAACCACAAGGCGCGTTAGAAGAATTTTACATGAGACTAACGTCTGATTTTTAAGAAAAAATTGAAGAAGCCACCGTTTAAAGCCAATCAAAAGGTATCAAGATTGAAGTTTGTAAGGAGCGTAATTCGGAATTAACTTTGTTCCAGATATCTGATTGAAATAAAATATTCGAGACGGATTTAGTTACGATAGGTACAAAATTATTGCTGTTATCGAAATAATAAGGACTTTTAGTTGAGATTTAATGGTACCGGGAGGATTTTTCGATACCTGCAAAACTGCAATTGCGACCATAAATAACTTCAAAAATAATTGCGGAAATGTACATGGAACTACTGGAATTTATAAATGTTAAACAAGCGAAATTTGCTGCGAATATTGCTTTATACAACCAACAACCTTTTTGTACATTTAAAGGAAGTGAATGTTAATTTTTAATACAAAATGTGTTATACGTGATAGGAACAATATTTTATTTATAAATCAAGAAAACAAAAACAGAAGTAATTATAAAAAAAACTATTTTATGCATGGAAATAGCTATAAATCCACTATCGATATTTTACTATATTTGATTTTTTAGTAGCACGTACTTCCTCCTTTAGCCTGAATAACGTAAAATATTCTTGTTGGCATACTATTTACTAATCGTTGAAGTTGTTCTTGAGAAATTTGAGCCCAACAATGATTTATGGTCCCCTTCAACTCTTCTTTGGTTTTAAACTGTCTTCCGTTTGTGTAGACGTGCCGAAACAGTACACCCCAAAGATTTTCTCTCGGGTTGAGATCAGGACTACGCGCCGGCCAATCCAAAACAGGAATGTTCCTACTCAGAAACCACGATTTTGTCTCGCGAGATGTGTGAGTTTGTCCTGTTGAAATACCCACTCATCGCCAAGAATATCGTCGGTGAAGTTAATGACTGCACTATCCAAAAGCTCTATATAATCCTTCGATTTTATTCTCGTAGATTCTAACAGATGGGCGTCTTCGCTTGGTTGCAAAACGCAGCCCAAACCGTTAAGTGCGGAACACAATGTGGTGCTGGCGCTCGTAGCTGGCGCGGTAGCCAGACCTGTCAAAAGTTAAAAATATGGAAATTAAGATATGGCGGTCCAATGTGTAGCTTGCGCTGTAGCGCAAAGTTCAATATTTTTAACTTTTGGCGCGCGCCAAATTTGACATTTCCGAGTTAGCTACAGCGCCAGCTACGAGCGCCAGCTACGAGCGCCAGCGCCACATTGTGTTCCAGCCTTTTTGCTGCCACCACCAAAGTTGTGGCTCATAGCGATCTCTGCTTCCTTTCTCAAGTCATGCCAATAAAACTGACAGCCATCTGAGCCATCTAAGTTAAGCTTCTTTTCGTCGCTAAAAACCACTTCTTTTCATTCGGAGGTCCAGGAGTTGTGTTTTTTAGCGAACTTAAGTCTAGCTTCCTTATGTAACTTGTTTAGTGGCGGTTTCGACAGCCTCTTCTTCCACTGAAGTGTCCCGCTGTTGTGCAAAATCTGCCGAACACGTCTGGAAGTTACGGGGAACTTGAGTTCGTTGACAATTTGAACAGAATTTAAGTGTTTTCTACCTGCTAGCCCAATTATGGGACGACGCTGTCTGTTAGAGAGCTTTGGTGGACGTCCATCTTTATTAGTTTTCCGCGTAATTTTCGCCCAAGCGCAGGAAAATTATTACGGCAGTGTGTGTTCTTTCGGTGTTTCCAACTCTTCTGCGATCGGACCAGTTGAGAAAATTGCATTTTTCAATGCAATGATTTTTGCTTGCTCCTCCCTCGTTAATAATTTTCCTCGTGGGATGTCTGAATAAAATTTAACCTAAATTTATTATATTTTCTTTATAAATTATTTAAATTAGCTCTAAATTAGTTGTGTGTCTATCAATAAAGTAATTCCCTTACTTGACCGTGTTGGTTCCGTGCCCGAAATTAGACGAAGTTTACCGAGGACATACCATTGTTTGGCGGTTGACGGTTTCAGATTCGATAAATAATCTTCCAACATTCAGCAAGTTACTCCGCAAGAATTCAAAAAAGTGATGTTTAACGTTTTCAAATCATATCAAAAATTAAAAAGGAACTATCATATGAGTGAGTTTGTTTTTTATGATATAAAATATTTTTAATGGCGCATCATGTAAACCTTGGTTATATAAGTTAAAAACACAGAATATATTATTAATTAATTATATAAATTCAATTATAATTGAATATTAATATTTTATTAATTATTCTATTAAATGAGCCCGATAATTTGTCCGAATATATTTAATTTTTATATACGCAGATTATTGTCATAATACATCAGCGATTTACTGGCAATCTGTGGGAACCGTGTGCTGTTAAGGTTAGATTATACTGTCCGGTTGCCAATAATTTGCCCGGATACGGATGGTCACTATATGCCGGTATATTGACCTAATATTGCTAGAAATAAATTCGGGCATTGCTTACTTTAATATTTCTTAACATTTATCAGACTATTATACCAGCTTTAAATTCTATAATTTTAACGTCAAAATGCATCGTCATCCGGTCGACAACATTGCAGACTATTTTTCCGATTTTTTCTGGTATTTTGATGTTAAATTGTCAGACATATTCTATCTGGGATACTTTACGACTGTTCTTTACCGACGACCATCACTGACTGCCTCCCTGGGTAAACAATGCCTGAACAAAAAATAGCGGTAAGCGATTTTGTTGATTTGCTTGACTTTTTGAATTTTTGCGCCGGATTTATATCTTTTCCTACATACATTCTGTAAAACCCAAAGATTACAGCAAAAGGTGAAAGTGTGAAATTACCGCCGCTTTTTTTAAAAAACAAATAGTTTATTGGAGTACGATAGAGTTCTGGAGTTCCTAATAAAAATTTTGAATAGTTCTAGGAAATGATAGGTAGAAATCATAAAAACAATGCGGCGCTGACTTCACGACAAATTAAGAAAATTATAATTTTTTCAAATTTTCGGTTCACCTGAGAAGATGTAAAACTAATTTCCCGACGATTTCTGATTAGTTCTGGGTAGCACCCAACGAGTACTACAAAATATCCTGGAATCATTTCGACGAAGGCGCAAAACTGTGGCTATTATTAGCAATTCCAATTTTCTTAACTATTTTCAAATATTATCAGGAACTCTAGAGCTCTTTAATATACATCGAAAAAAATGTCAGATCTCTTCTGGGAATCGGTTTAACTTTTTCATATGAACTTGCTTTCCGGTTCAAAAATTTATAATTGCTAATAGCAGCCACAGTTTCACGCCTTCGGCAAAATGCTTCCAGGATATCTTGTAGTACTCGACGAGCGCTGATTAGAACTCCTATCAGAACTATTCGAGAAATTAGTTTTACATTTTATAAGGTGAACGGACAATTTGAAAAAATTATAATTTTCTATCAGGAACTCCTTTAAATACATTTCCGAAAAAAGTCAGAACTTTTCGGGGAATCGGTATAATTTTTTTTTCATATGAACTTGCTTCGACGTTGTCCTGCTACCAATATAACTGTGTATTTTTTGTCAATCCAGAAAACTTCATTACAGACTTTTTTACTCGAATATTATAGCGGGGGTGCATTTTAAGCATATAAGAAGATTTTGTCAACAATTAGGAAGGAGGAAAATGTTCCGGGTTTAATTTTTATAAATAGAGAATGCTATCGAAAGTAATCTCTTGAAATTTCATGACTGAATTTGAATGAATTTTATTTCTTACCCTCTTTGTAATTTTAATGTAGTACACCCCGGCCGCAGGGGCTGCCAGAAGCGAATTTTCTTATTCAGCAGGTAAGTAGGATTTAGTATGTGACTTTTCATTACTTTTGAAATGACAACTCAAAATACGTTGCTGGTCCTTTTTTTAACTTCCCACATATAGGAAGTTATTGTAATGGGCCCGATTTTCAAAATTTTTAGTTTTAATTTTTTTTACATTTCAAAGTCACCATAGTGTTTTACGCATGTTTTTGAACACATGTATGTGTGTGTGTGTGTGTGTGTGTGTGTGTGTATGTGTGTGTGTGTGTGTGTGTGTGTGTGTGTGTGTGTGTGTGTGTGTGTGTGTGTGTGTGTGTACGTACGTACGTACGTACGTTCGGACCCACTTTTTTGACAACGAAATCTCGCGAACAAAAAATGATAACGACTTCGCTATGGTGCCAAGCGTATTATTGTCAGTAAGAGCTGAAAGAAATTTAATCAATTTCGGTTCAGCCGTTTTTTTGTTTAAACAAAAAAACTGAAAAAAAAGTTGATTTCAGACTTTCTTGAAAAGGATTTCTTCGATGTAATTTGTTCTGATGACGATCGGGACATCAAAAAGTCGGATAGTAACAATTTATTATGAACAGAAATTGTTTATAATGATGAAAAATTGTTTATAACAATAAATGATTGTTTATAACAATAATAAATTTATAATTATAAAAAATGGTTTTACCTGGTTGAAAATTGATTATGAAAATTGGAAATTGAATACAAAATTGCAGATTGTTCATAGCAATTGAAAATTCTTATAAACAATTGAAATTTTTGTTACCACAAAAAATTTCTTTTATGAATAAACTTTGTTTATATCAATTAAAAATGGTCTATAACAATTAAGAATTGTTTATATCAATTATAAATTGTTTATAACCATTCAAAATTATTAATAACAAATGAATTCCAAACAAAGTGCATTTATTTGGTTTTCATTAAAAAATAGTGCTATAACGGAATAATTTTTTAAAAAAATTTTTGCACCTAATTACAACGAAATTATCATGATAAATTAAATTCATTAATTTATTTATTTATAAATTTAAAATATCAATTTTTTAAGTATTTTTAAATGAGATACAAGTGGGCGAAAGTTTTTTTTTGAAAAAGATTCATCTGATCTAATTGGTTCTGATACAACTCGATACTTAAAAAAAAATCTAGAACTTTTATAGTTTTTTGTAACATTAAAAAAATGTTTAAAAAAACCATAAATAGTTGATATTAATGATAAATAAAACGATAAATCGAATAGTATGAATTTTATTGAGTTTTCACTTACTCGTAATATAATTGAATATTGTTAATAACAATTGAAAATTTTTATTAACTGGGAAGTTGTTCGTGTGGACCTCAAGGGTCGCACCAATGATGCGACACCCAGAATCTGGACCTACCCAACTAGTTTTATATATGATGTTTCCAAAGCTCAGGGGATGCCCTATGATGCTAAAGCACAGCCTTGGCAGGAAAGGAATTAAGGATGAGGGAAATGGGTTAGTATATGGTCTATAAGGAACGTAATAAGGAATTAACTTTGTTCTAGACATCTGATTGAAGGAAAATGTTCGAGACAGATTTAGTTACGATAGGTACAATATTATCGCTGTTATCGTAATAAGAAAGAATTTTGGTTGACATTTAATGGTACCGGAAAGATTTTGCGACATCTGCAAAACTACAATTGCGACCAGGTCAATAGCCATATCAGATCAACCAATGATGATTGCTGACAAATTTATTTATTTTTTATTTTTTTTACCTAAGTTTATATATATATATATATATATATATATATATATATATTCAGAGAGTTGAAAACAGGTATTCATTAATTTTTTAAATGTTTAGTTTTGAGCCGCCATTTTGTAGTGGTGCGCAGCCTGTTTTGCATTTTACAGAGGTTTGTGTTAAGCGCTGTAACTTCTTGGATTTTAAAGATATTCAAACAAAAACCAAGTAAGAGAGCATAAAATGTACAATATTTTCTGAGGAAGCAAAGGCGTTCGAGGCCTTAATCAGTTATGTGCTCCGTTTTCATTGTAAAATCTTTATTGGTTCTTTTCAGCATGGCTTCATTAAGGGTAAATCTACCACCACTAACTTACTCCAATTCGTGCCTCACTGCTTGCCTCTAATTGAGTCTGGCTTGCAGGTTGATTGAATTTTCACAGATTTTAGTAAGGCCTTAGACAGAATTGCCCACCGGATTCTTATTCATAAATTTCATCTGATCGGGTTCCCACAGCTTTTTGTTGACTCGCCCAGCGTGTCTTGTTTCGTGGTGAGAATCCAACGAATTCTCTATGTCTTCTGGGATGCCTCAGGGCAGCATTCTCGGCCCACTCCTCTTTATCATTTTTATTAAATATGTATCGTTGCTCCTTTCTGGCTCCAAAATCCTGTGTTATGCAGATTACGCCAAAATATTCTATGTCGTCCCTTGCGACGATGACTGTGCTCTGTTGAGCTCCGACATTCATGTTTTTCACGACTGGTGCTCCAGTAATCGTCTTCCTCTTAATACTAACAAATGCACCGTAATGACTTTTACCCGCAGAAACTTTCCCGTTCTCTTCGACTACTCTTTAGATGGCAGTGTCTTAGTAGGCTTCATAGGGTCAATGACTTAGGAGTGGTTCTTATTGCCAAACTATCCTTTGAATTCGTGGTGAGTAGGGCTAATTCCACGCTAGGTCTTGTGAAAAAGTGGCCCAGGGAACTTGACGATCACTATCTTACTAGGGTCCTCTTTTGCACATTCGTTATACCCATTCTGGAATACGCTTTCTCGGTTTGGGATCCCTATTTCCCTGTCCACATCAACCGGATCAAGGCTGTTCAGCGCAAATTCTTAGGTTCACTCTTCGCGGGCTTCCCTGGCGCGATCCTTTATTCCTTCCATCCTATCATGCTAAGCTCGGTCTGGTTTCTCTCGATTCCCTAAAAGTCCAATTAGCTTCTAGTTTTGAACATTCTATTCGAAATTGTTTCTTTTAGGCATTGAACTACTTATAGTGCATTTTACAAAAAAATTTTTTAGAAAGGTCATTAAGATAGTAGTTTTTTGGCGTTTGTTTGATGTCACTGTGTTGAATAGAACAAAAGAGTTATGTGCATGCCATGAAGATTGCAAATTTATGAATCACCCTGTAATTCCCAAACGGTTGAGATTGTCCCCTCCTGCCGTAAAATTTGTTGTTTGTAAGATCTATTACCCCACTCATTTCCGCACGTCAGATCTGAAACACCCTGTATAAGAAAAAAAAAGATTCATTTAAATCGGTCTGCGATCTAAGAAGGTGACACATGACCCCTCCCCCACCACCACACCACCCTTTAAATTGTTGTCGCTGTACCAATGGGGAACATACTCTATACATCAGAAAAAGAATCAACAAAATCGGCCCTCGACGCATTATGAAGTCAGATTCCAGTTCTCAACACAAAAATAAAAATATTATGCAAGCAGCGGCAAGTTTTTCGGTTTAGCAATAATTTTCTTTTGAAGATAATGAATTAGCAGGCGATAACCGAAGTTATTATTTTTGTTTAAAAACAGATGTAAATAATACAAAAAATAATGAGAGCAAACACAGGTTATCTCTTGCAGGTATACGCCCTATTTTATAATGCAAAAATAGTAGACAACATAGATTTGAAATAGAAGCTTTGAGCATTTACACAGGCATTTCATAGTCTTATAAAAAGAATATAAAAGAAAGAAAAGAATGAACTTTGTACATCTAATTAAAATAACAAAACTCAATTCATATTAAAAATTATAATTTATTTCGGAAACTGGTAACAACTACACATTTGATTTAATCGCATCTTGTCGATTTTTTCGTAAGATTCTAATTCAAGACTAATTAAAGTCAAATGATTTGTTTTTTATACGGGAATGGTGCAAAGTTAACTTATACGACTTATGATAAGAACAAAGTGACAAACACAAAATCCGACAAAAAATTTAAAACCGATTTATTGTCTACTTTGCAACTCATAACTGTTATATGAAAAAACAAAGTCAATTGATATTAACATGATTATTTGGAGATAGGATGCACATCCTTTTTGCAATGCTTAGACTTTTAATGTTTAAATTTCTATATTTTTACCTCACACTTTACTTAGTATAGGTACTACACCTTATTCAATCAAATCACAGCTTTTAATAATATGTATCCCCAAAATATTTTTGTAAGAGAAGAATTGTTTGAACTTCGAAAACAAGTTATAGAATATTTACACTTACTATAGCTTCATATATCTGTTGAAAAGAGTCAGTTTCACTTTCAGTTCGATTAATATTAAAAAAATCGAAAATATGAACAACTTAAAGCACTTTAAGAGATATTTTGAAATACCTTCCACTTCTTAAGCCAACAACACAATTGATATATCATTCCACTCGACTTTTATTACAAAATATGAAAACTGATACTGTTACTGATAAGCGCGGACTTTCGATTTTATTTAATAAGCACCCCAAAGTTAACATTGACCACAGAATTCAGTGAAAGCGAATTTACACTTGATCTTTTTTATAGGCATCGTGGGTGATTTACAATGAAACATATAGAGCGGTGGTTCTCAACCACTGTTTCGGGGGACTTTAGTGTGTCGCGAGATTTGTAAAGTGTGCCGCCACTGCGAATACCCATACATAATTACTTCTATAAAGCAATTCTAAACAAATATTTACAGAAAGTCAAATTACTGGCGAACAAAAATTTTACTACGGCATGCCGCCACATTGTAACGTATCAAAACAGAACCAAAACACTTGTCCTTATTGAAAGCCAGAATAGGAAAATTGACAGGCTGAGAGTAAAAATGACCATCTACAATGTCTGAGCAAAAGTGGCCTAGAAAATGTATGGCGCAAAAACGAACCGCGTGAGATTTCGGGCAAAAACTTCGATCAAAAACGACGCAACTACAAAATATAGTGCAAAATTAATGCGGTTAGGAATTTAAGTGGTTTTTGCCCGGAGATTTTTTTTGATTCGTTTTTGCCTGGCATCTCAGGGGGTTCGTTTTTGCGCGGAACATTTTTTAACCCACTTTTGCTCGGATCTTGTAGATAAGTCACTTTTACTCTCAGCCTGTCAATTCTTCTTTGTTGGCTAGAGTAAGTTGCCCGATTGATATACCATGTCAAAAATTTTGTTAGTACCTAACTTTCAAATTTATCTTATTGTTAGTATGGCGCCCAATTTTTTAATTACTAGTAGTATACCGTGATGAAAAAAAGGTTGAGAATCACTGACAATTTCACTTGAAATTTTCATGGTAGATATATGACACCGCTATTTAATTTTTATCATCAAATTCACGCCAAAAAGCGCCTGTTCCAATGTCCTTTCTAAAAATATTGATCTAACTGCTACCACTACAGGTACAGTCACTTGCGAAAGTGAACATTCTAAACTACGTAATAGTCAGATGGAAGGAGAGAATTGTGGATAGAAAAAAAGTTATAGCGATATTCCTGGACCTAGTCAGAGCCTTTGAAACTATAGATAGGAAAATACTATTAAAAAAGCTATATAGTTATGGTATTAGAGACAAGGAGTATGAGTGGTTCGGTAGTTATCTTGATGGAAGGACACAAAAAACTATGGTGAACGAAGCGTTATCGTGCAGCATATCTACAAATCTAGGGGTTCCTCAAGGTTCGATTCTGGGAGCGTTATTGTTCATTATAAACATAAACGACATGATTTCTATCTCCGACGATGACATCATAGAATGTCAACAGCAAATTCAAACGTAAGCAAACGTAAACAAAACAAAGTGCATCGTTTTTAATGAAGATTATAGTCCAAGCTTAGTTTTAGATAATGAATTAATTGAGCAGGTCAACGTAATTATGTATTAAGGTGTTGTGATAGATGATAAATTAAAATTTGATTTACATGTGGATTATATATTGAAAAAATATATATGTGCGCAATACACATGTATAACATGATGATAAAACCTCACTTCGAGTGTTGTTCTACGATATTGTACCTGTGCAGAGAAAGCAATATACTGAGGATTCAACGTCTACAAAATAGAGCTATGAGATCTATATTGAAGTACAATAGATATACATCGATTACTTATATGTAAGAAACATTGAAATGGTTAAATATTTAACAGAGAATAATTTTGAATATATTAATCTTTATATTTAGGATAGAAACGCAAGCTATACCTAATTATTTGTATAATTATGTAGTGCATGTGGGTGCTGTGCAATCGTGTGGATTAAGAAATGAAGGAGATTTTATATTACAATCTTGGAGGAAAAAATATCACAAAATAGCTTAATATATAAGTGTTCCGAATTATTTAATACGCTACCTGAGAATGTTAAAAATAAAATTAACTTTAACTTGTTTAAAAAAAAGATAATTGAATTCGATAAAATTAAATATTTTTAATTTAATCATTGTAAATTAGGTTAAGAAATGCGGTTAACAAAGAGCTTAATAAGCTAAATAAATGAATGTTTCACATATTGGTTTTAACTCCTTATCCGTTACCCTTCCGAAGTTGAAAACACATTGCCTATTTTTTATAAAATTTTCATATTTCTTGCAAGGTATGGTTTGATGTATATCTTTTATACTGTTTAGAAAGAACTTGTTAAAGTTGTCAGCTCGATGTTAATTATTACTAATATTTTCTCCATCGAATTTTACTTCCCTAATCTCTCTTTGTCCTTTCGTAATACCAATCCGGTTTTCTATGCTTTTCCTTTTAGCCTTTTTTATTTTTGCTTTGTAGATATTTATGATGCTTCTGTAATTTTCCCATGTATACTTTCATCACTTGATAATTTAGCTTTCATTTAAAGTTTAATTTTGTGTTTGTTCATCCTCAATAATTCTTCTGTACAACACGTTTTATCCGTAGTTTGAAGAATTTTCTTCTTACAGGTGAAATTATTTATGACTTCACTTATTTCTTAGTCAACTAAACTCGGCTATACGTTTACGAATGAATAAACTGTGGAAGGTAAGGGAAATGCAAATCCAACATGAGAAGATCGTCCGAGTATGTAATGGAAATTCGATCAAAAGACTCTTTGAGGAAGATTACTGGAACTTCAAAACTGGTAACCCAAAGTTGAAGCAATCTTCAAAGCTCAGTTCCTGACAAAAAGTGAATGGATCAACAATAGGGTGATTTAAGAAAACACCGATTTACACAGACGGCTTAAGTGTAGCTGCGGCTTTGGAATATCGTGCGAGGAACTAAAGCTGGATTTATGGGGAGGGGTAAACGTCTCCTCTTCGGTTCTTCAATGTGAAATCGCAGCGATAGAGATAGAAATTAAACAGCGTATATGAAAAAGCAAATGAACTGACGCGGAGGGGCGCAAATGAACTGGCGCGGAGGGGCGCAAATGAGGACACTCCAAAAATGCTCAACTTGAGCATACCCATCCATGAAATCAGAAAAGAAATCAAGGAATGGGTAACGAGGAGGCACAAAGAAAACTGGGAGGAATCCGACATCGCCAGACATACAAAGGCGTTTTGGGGAACTCTCCATGCACGTGAATCTGAAAAGATCATTAAGCTTAACAAAACCAAACTGAAACTTCTTGTTTGCCTTGTGACAGGACATGCAAGCCTAAGGGCTCATGCCATAAAAATGGGAAGGGCAAACACTAGTCTATGCAGGGGATGTGGGGAAGAAGGCGAGACCGTATTACACGTTCTCGGCCAATGCCCAGCCCTAACGCAAAAAAGGTCTAGAATCTTAGAACATAGTGGACTTTAAGGTACGCTGCCGAACGGGGGCGTACAACGGGCCACTAAAGGTCTCAGTGCAAGGAAGACACGCATCTTTCCCCCCTCGAAAACCAACCAAACACCAACCTATTTCTTAGTGAAACTCATTGCATTATTGAGGCATGAATTTTGTACGGCATTCTGCATATTAATATTTTCTAGAGCTCTTTCAAATATAGTCTTATCGCATTTAAAAAACTCAATCCATTTATCATGATTTTTAATTCGTTCCTTTTCATTAATTAATATCTCCAGTAATTTTGATTGACCACCCTCCAGTCGCGAAATATTCGAAAAAAATGTTTTCAAGGTAATCATCACTGCTGTCCCCAAATTTTTCATTACTGGATTTGATTGACCATCGATTGACCACTTTTGACCAACCCCAAAAAACTCCCATAAAATAAAAAAAAATTCCCCATAATATATTTCGAACCCGGTAATTCTAATTCGACGGGGTGGGCAAACTTTGAAATCGCTTATGTTGAGTGACTTTGTATGTTTAGAATTGGCATCAACAGCTTTTTGTAGCTGAATTGCTAATTTTAAGTTCTGTATTCGGTTTTTCGTGGGTAGTCGAACGTTGAAATCGCTTTAGATCTCTGTTTTCGTATGTTGAAAATAGAGTTAGTGTCTGACCAACCGTCAAAATTTAAAAAAAAAATCTAAAAAGTCGATACAGCTGAAACGTCTACTTTTAAACGCTGTATTCGATTTTCAGTGAGTCATCAAATGTTGAACTCGCTTACGATGTCTGTCTTCGTATGTTTAGAGTAGAAACCAACTGATTTCGACGTTTGACGAACTGTTGAAATTTGAAAAAATAAGGGTGCATAGGGAAAACAACTACTTTTGAGTTCTATAATCTCTTTTCAGCGGTTGATCAAACGTGTAAATCAGTTTATATGAAGTAAAATAGGAAAACGTTAGACGGACTATTTTCAAACACTCTGTGGTGGTTTTCGGGTATGGTAAAGCGTAGAAATCGGTTAATAATAGTATTTTCATACATTTAGTATACTTACTAACCCATTAACGACAAAGAATTCAGATTTTTCGACTTACTTCCAAGAATCATTTTTATAATCACAAACGCAGAATTCTCTATTAAAGACTATGTTTCCTTATATTTTTGAGTGTGCTCTTTCAAAATCCAAGGTTAAAATTGAGTTTTTTCAATTAGAAATTTAAATATAGCTGCTTTTGAACAAAAAAAGAATGGAAAATTTGGAAATTTAATTATTTTATAAATTTTTTAAATCGGGGGAAAATCCCATACTCTCTTCAACCATTGGTGCACAAAATTGTTGTTGTTTAACAGGATATTTATATACGAAGATAGAGATCTAAGGCGATTTTAATGTTTGTTTCAATGTTTGGTCAAACGTCCAAAGCAGTTGGTGTCGAAACATACGAAAACATAAATCTAAGCGATTTTAACGTTTGAAAACCGAATACAGCTTTTAAGGCCTTACATACGTCTAGCAGTGCAAAAAATGCGCTAAAACAAAAATTTTTTTTAGTAGGGATAACAATAGAAATTAATAAAAATAAATAGTACACATTGTTTATTGGTATTTAGACTTTATAAAAAAATGTATTTCACTTTATTTTTATAAAAATTACTATATAAGAAATCACATGATCCACAACACTACGAAAACAAAGTTGCTCCACATTCTGCATCATATCTCCAGTAAATATTGATCGATTCGCAAAATTTAAAAAAATTCTTGAAAAATTTAGTTGTAGTTATAGTATGTCGATCCGAAATTTTGAATTTCGAAAATTTTTACAATTTATGGCAGTTAAAAAAAAATATGCGTTTTACGTCATAAATTTTACACTTTAATTATTTTTATTAAATTTTTAAATCGAAATATCAAAACAAAAACTTATTTCAAATATAAAAAAAACGCATCAAAAAATATTAAAAACTATATGAGTTATCATGCCGACCGTGTCGGGAAAAGTACTTTCGAGAAAAACGACTTTAAAGTTTTAAGTGTGTTTTGCTCGACGTCGCGCGCAGCTAAAGCAAGATTATGTCGGCAATTAACTGTTTTTGTTTATTTTTTTCCAGTCGACGAGCTATCCTGGCCTGTTTTATTGCTTTAGTAGCACTGATTCGTGCGGTTCCTGCGCGCACCAAACTCTCGTCGGGCAGTCACATTTTCTACCATAACTTTGGATCTATGGGGAATTTTTGCAATCGACTTTCACAAAAATAAGCCAAAAACTATAGAGAACAACAATCTGTTAAAAAATAAAAATCGATTTTTTGAAAATTCTGGACGTACACTTGTGCTCATATAATTAAGTCACATAGTTAAGTTGGTTTTACTGTGTGTAGTTCTTAGCTTTTATCGATAATATTAAATTAAATTAATAGAAAACAATACGAAGCAAGTGTAACGAATTCATTTATTCCAATTTTTTTTCAAAAATAAACTCATTTGTGTATAAATTTATTTTGAAAAGTTCTAATGACTTCCGCACATCTGCTATTCATAGTATTAAACCAATGCTGCACATTGGTCTGAAGAGATGTTGTACCACTCTTGCTGAATAATTTCCCAAAGAGAAAGCTTATTGCGGGGTTTTTTCGCTGCAACAGTCCTTTTTATGATCCCCCATAAGTTTTCGGTGGCGTTCAAATCGGGACTTTGTGTAGGCCACTCCAGAACTTTTATGCGGCTGGACTCCAATTCAGATTTAACGACCAAGGAGTGATGTTTCGGGTCGTTATCTTGTTGAAAGACCCGGACTAAAAGCAAATTGTCTACGAAATCCCCATTCAAATTTTTGTTTAAAATGCCTTTATACATTTCGCCAGTCATTTTTCCATCTATATTTTCAATTGGACCAACGCAAGATGAAGTAAATCATCCCCAAACCATTACTGACGGGCCACCATGTTTAACGGTTTTATTTGTGTACCTTTTTTTATTTTGAAGGAACAAAACTTTTGGAAACTAGTCGTTTGGAGCGATGAGACGAAGTTCAATGTGTTCGGGAATGATGGAAGACCTTACGTCAGGCGCCCCCCCAGGTATTAATAAAATCTAAAGTATAAAAGCTGGAGAAATGAAACTTAGTGCCTTTTATTAGTCTGGTAACTACACCTTATTCCACGAATTTTGGCTCTCTGGTATTATCCAGACAGACGTTATGAGGGTTCGAAAATACGACGAAACGCTTCGAGAAAAGGTAGGTAGTGCCCAGTCTTGGCGGGGGCACTACCGTGCCGCCAGATTGGCTAATAAACTTATTCATTCATTCATTCAACCACTAAATCAATTAATGTGTTGAAATTTTTTGTAGCTTCTCTTGTTCTGCTTATATGAAAACAAAACATAATTTATACAAGTGTTTATGCCAATACTACAGTTCAACTGTCCCATTTATATAAAAGTGATGTGGAATTAAAATCTTTTTAATTGATAATTTTCTGCCGCAATTATGTATCTTAAATTCTAATGCTTTTCTTATTTCATCGATGCCATTCATTGCTTTTATATCCGACAAACCGGAACAGTAAAATAAAAAGCTTTCAATAAATTGAGCCATACATGATCTAAACTAGAAATTGAAGACAAGATATGAAAAATTCGAATAGTCTGTTTTAATATGTATGTTTGGCATGTTTACGTACATAGAACAGCAAAGATAAAGCTGAAACATGTAAAACAAGTTTACGAGATGAAAAATGAACTAAGGACCAGCAGAAAATCTCGTTTTAATATGCTCTTCGCGAAATATATGCAAAATAAAAAGATTATAACATTCAAGGTAGCAAGCATTTCGTAAAGAAAGTACTTTAAAAGTTCCAGACTTTCATTTATGAGACGGATACATTATCTCATGTAGGAATTGCAATAATTTGATCTCCTTTCCAGCACTAGTACCAATTTATAGAAAACTATTCAGGTGATGATGTCATTCCAATCAGAACGTCACTAGCTTAGGAGTGATGTAAACTGATTCAATGCCACAATTTGAACTAATTCAATCCACAATTCCACAGACTAAAAATAACTAAATTCCAAAATTAAATCTTCTAACAAAATTTCGTTTGTACTTCTTGCCCGTCAACAAACAGCGTCTCTCACCTTGCATTTAACAAGTTAATTATTAATTACTTACCCGGCTTTAAAAATTTTGGCTTTTGCAGTGAGACCATAACGTGCATAAATCACCACAGCAAGAGCACTATAATATCCATGAAACCGTTCAGTTTCTTTCGTGTCCAGTACCAGAAACTAATTAAAAGCAAATTTATTCAGAAATGCTACACTTAAATTCGTTTACGGATTACTTTGATAGAATAATTTGCGAGCTTATAGAGTTTTATAGAAAATCTAAACAACTATAAAAGTACATATCACCGCGGCACTGTGATATGAGCACAAATAGCAATGACCTTAGATAAGCTCGAATTTTCTTGAGAAACAATTACATGAAATTTGTGTTATTCACTCTTTAAATTGTTCGGAAACTATTAAAAACCAAAATATTTTTCACAAAATTACCAAACAAGAGTGATAACAACCCACTTTCTGGCACTTCTCAAACAAAACTACACAAAGAAATCTGAAAGAAAAGCAAATGGAAGATGACATTTTTAAGTACTGCCAGCATTACCTGTTAATTTAGTTTCGAACGTTTTCCACATGAGACAGCAATTTTAAACCTTATAAATTCATAACCATAAATTTTCCAGGTCTGCGAGCGAAACAGATTGATATCGAATAACAGCCCAGCAAAAAATCAGTCACCGTGGATATTCGATGCAAGATTTACCTTATTATCCTTTTTCAAAAATTACAAAATGAACGCAATTTTATTTTACTCCAAGTGCTAATTATTTTGTGATTTAAAAAAGTTGTAGTTAGTAAGCATTTTGAATTGGTTGAAATTTATTTTGTGAGTATTATTTTGTTTTATACATTTTGGTAAAATCTTAGAACATAAAGCTAAATAGGAATGGCAGTAAGCGAGGAAAATGTCGGCATTTTTCTTTCTGTAGAAGTAAAGGTGGAAGTACAACAATTAAAATAAAGAACCAAACGAACGAAGCAAGCAAAGCTTCTGAACAGAAAATTGACCAACTTTCTACTTTTGGAAGCTTCGGACGGTTTGACATGTCAACATAACCTCTAAAATTAGATGCTAGCTGCTAGCTAGCATAAAATATGTCACACAGTAAATAAATAAACTCTTTTAAATTCATTATAATATTAAATTTTATTTATTTTTAAATTTCAATAAAATATAGACGCGTAATGTCAAAGCAAGTGGGCATTTGGTCACGTAAACATCTGAAGCATCCAAAGCACATAAAGTTTTAAGTAAGCACAGCAAGTGAATTAACCATTGTACAAACCCTCGTTAATGAGTGCGATTCGTTAAATGCGGCTGTAATTTGATTGGCTGAAGTCATATACCTGTTACTTGACATGCTGGCTTTGTCTAACGTCGCTGCGATTGTAAAAATAATCGCAGCATTGCTCTTGATTTGGTGCGATTGTTGAACATAACCAAACACAATTGGTTTGTTTACCTTTTTGAAAAGTGCTTGTTGAATGAAAAACGGCTTATATAAATATAATATGTATGTAATATGTCTTATTAGATATAAAAATTAATTATTATTATTTTACAGCAAATGAGGAAATAGCAATAAAACAAATATTCCCTTTTCTTCTTTAAAAAAATTATTAACAACATTAACTTAAATTCGCGTTCCCGATTCACTGTTAATATTTATATTTGGAATGATATATATTACTTAAAAGCACTAATTATGTGCAAATTCAAATGTAAGCAACAAATTTTCGTTCGTCAACCTTGTGAACGGGCATACGATGAAAAATAATCGCAGACTGAAACAAAAGTATTCAAAAAGTGAGATGAACGAAAAAATCGCACGGAGTCGCATCGCGCTTATGAACAAGCCCTAAGGGTTTTCTATGAGTTTGTAGACCATGACATTGATATTTTTTTAAGAGCGACTGATATATAGATGGGGGCTGCAGAAAAAATTCCAGTGGTTCGGAATCCACTTTAAATAGTAGGTCCACTTGCAATCGTTGTCTGGAATCGAGCAAAGTTGTTATCTCGCCTCACACCGCGTAAGGGGTTACGGGTAGAGAGAGGACGAGTTTCCGTTCAATAAAATTAATTATAAATAAAAAATCAATAATAATTTTTCAGTTATCAACCTAAAATGTTAAAATTTAATAAAAATTATAAAATGTCTAAATATATGAGTAAGAAATCTAAGGAAAATTAGCAATAGAGCATGGAGAATCGAAGAAGACGCGTATGTCTAATATTAAGCATTAACGGCGTCGGCAAGAGCGTCACATATTTTGAATTCTGGTCACAGCCATGTTAATATTTTTTACTCTTTTTATAGTTTGAATGTAAAATGTAGTAAAATATTTTAAAATATTTTGTAAAGAATAAAACAAAACTAAAGTATTACAGAAAAAATTAAATATAATTTTGTCTTAACTTGAATTAAGAACTGATGAAATATACTAGCCCACTTAACATTTACATAAAACAAATAGATTTTCTTTAGATGTGTAATTTCGAAGTCCAAAATATATTCAGACTTTCTCCACAGTATTTATTCATAAACAAATAAATTTGGAGTGCCTTACAACGTCTTTATATAATGTCATTACATTGGTTAGGTATATACTTTTGGAGTAAATGCTTTAATTCAAGATTTTGTCTTCGAAGGAATTCACACTGAGCATCCAAGGATTCTCTTTCTTTTAAAACTTTCAAGTAGTGATTGAGTCCGTGTTCTAATGACTTCCAAAGTTGTTGCTTTTGTTCTGATATTGCTTCTGAAAATTGGGTCCAAAACATAATAACATCCGATTTAGTTATTAGGCGTGCGATCGTATTTGCGTTTTTAGGGAGATTATCTGAATCTTGATCGCCATTGCTAAAATACATATAATTTTATTAGGTTGTTATGCACACATTAAAAAATTGTGTACCTACCCATATAAAAATAAATGCGAACAGAAGTGATCTTCGGCAAATTTTCGTAAACCAGTTAAAACAAGAACAGGTTCAATTACTAAAACGTGGTTAGAGCAGTCCCGATTAATTGTTGAGTGCGACTTCATCTACAAAAAAATTGCTTGTATCTCAAAAAATTAAAAAAATTAAATATTAATTACTTGAATCAAAGATTTCTTAAGTTGGGCCGTAGATTTGAAATCTCCTTTTAACATCATTTCTATATTTTTCTCACTTTCATCTGTACTAGTAACATCATCGTCTGATTCTGTGGACAAAGCAACAGAAGCCGCTGATAAATAATCTTTAGCACGACTGCTAATACTTGCAGCATCTAAGGATAAAACTGGCAAAGTCTTCTTATCTGCACCAATAGTTTGGTCAACATCAATTTGAAACAGTTTGTTAATGACATTCGGTGCTATATCTTTTGAACAATTAGGACACCAAGTGTAAGGTAAAAAATATGGCAACAATGACTGGACGTGGTCGAAATTTTTAATGTCCAATACCTGCAAATATTGTTAATAGTGAAAACACAACTTTTTATCACCCTTTCATTACATCGAAAATGTTATCTAGTTTAACTAAAGTCTTCTGGTCATCTGAGTATGGAGTCAGTATAGCCAGTAATTTATCTTCTAGTAAAAATCCTGCTCTTTCTGATATTTTGCGAAGTATGCTTCGCAACAGTCGAGTTTCCGCCAATTTTTCCTCATCAGTTTTAGGTGCTTCTTGTTTAAAACTCGTTTTAGAAGACTTAGCCTTTAGTGTCTTCAAAGAAGGTGAATTTAATTTTAAATGCCTTGCAACAGACTTACAGGAAGACAAATCCTTCATTTTTATAGATGGTATATTAGGTCGCACCCATTCTAATCCCAGTTG
This sequence comes from Leptarthrus brevirostris, assembly GCA_964036015.1. Lineage (NCBI taxonomy): Eukaryota > Metazoa > Arthropoda > Insecta > Diptera > Asilidae > Leptarthrus > Leptarthrus brevirostris. Next base: position 135,188,854 of record OZ038372.1, on the reverse strand, counting down.
TTGTTCGTGTAAAATTTTATCAATATCAAAGACCTTGTTTAAGTACTGTGAAACTTCTTGATAATTTATATCCCAAACTGCCTGGTACTGAAATTAAATTACCATAATTCTGCAATTATAAATATCTATAGAGACAATAATCCATAAGTTATGAAATTGGAAAAAATCAACTATTGAAAATAAAATGAAGACAATATAAATTGTTTGATGGACCATTCAGGTCTGGTCTGAAAAACTTAAAAAATATAATTTTTCTTCTTTTTATGATGTTAAATATTTATTGCAAAATTCCAATAATTCATAAGTTTTAACCTTTTGAATGATTGCATCTTGAGGGGGCCAAATCTATGTATGTAAGTAGCCTTGCAGTAATTTCGGCCCGAGGAGATTTTATACAGTGCAAGAATTGGTAAATATTCAGTAAATTTAAGGTTTTCGTGCCTGAGCGCTGCAGCCTTACAAAATTTTAAACGCGTTTTTCTCAAAACCACAATTTTTCAGGGCACAAAGAAAAAAATATTTAACCGATTTGTCTAAATTTTTACGGAATATTCTATACTCTACTATTTAGTGATTTATTGTAAAAGTTTTATATTAAAAAGAAATAAAGTATTTCGGAAAAAAATATAAAAATCACAACCTTCCGCAAAAAATCGGCGCAATTTTGTCAATTTTTTATAAAATCTATTGATCTCATGGGCGACAACCATAATGGGATCTGGACAAGAGCATTCATCGTAAATTAATTCGGAAGGTAACAAATAAGTGAAATATCGGCATTTATATGCATGTTTTTGAAATATTTTTTATCTTAAACAATTTTAAATTATTGTTTTGCTACACTCTTAGCTGTACTCCGGATTAACGACGAGGACATGGTGTAACACCAATTCCAGTTTATTATTTTTGGTTTGGCTTTTTTTTGTTTTTTTATATTTTTTTATTTTTGTTTTATTAACTTGTTTTGTTTTTTTAAGGCTATAAATTCATTTGCAGCCTTATTAAAATAAACATAGATAAAGATTAAAACTTAATATTAAGAGTAACCGTTTCCAAGAAATTAATGTTTTCAATTGATCTAAATATTTTTTTTATTGGATGTTTAGCATCTCTTTCGACTTAGTTAATCACATTTTGACCATGGAAAGACGCTTATTTAGATTAACCTTCAAAGATCTTCATCGATTAGCATTTTAGTTCGCGTTCGCGGAATCTAATAAAATTGCTCACCACTTCAACAAGACGAAGAAATTAGCCGGAGAAGATTGGTTGGCTGGTTTCATGAATCGACATCCAGAATTATCCTTTCGTGTAGTCGAGCCAACCTCTGTAGCGAGAGGAATGAGGTTCAACAAAATCAACATACATAAATTCTTCGATTTATTCGAAGAGCTTATAGATCAATATAAATTCCCGCCAACCAAGATTTTCAACGTTAATGAAACGGGTGTGACCACGGTACTTAAAAAAACAAAGCAAAGTTGTCACTTTAAAAGGAAGAAAGCAGGTCGGGTTAGCTAGCTCTGAGTAAGAGGACAACTCACAACGGCTGTGATCTCTGTTTCTGGAAATTGTTTTTCCACTTTTAATTTTTCCACGAGTTTGCATGAAGTAAGAACTACTCGATGATGCGACGCCGGTAACAGATTGCAGTTTGCCATCCAAGTGGCTGGATGCAAAGTGATATATTTGTCAAATGGCTTAATGACTTTATAACTTCTATAAAACCCACAATAGATGTCCCAAATGGCGTGATTATTTTGAGCTTTCCTCCTCACTCTACACACAAGTTGCAACTAGACGTAGTTTTATGGGTTCGCTAAATATATTTTACACTCAAGAAGTAAATATTTGGCTTAGAAACAATCCAGGAAGAATTGTCACCCAGTTTCAAATATCTAAACCCTTTGGAGCTGCATATTGTAAAGCATCTACTTTGCAAAACTCCATGTCTGGCTTTTACAAAACTGTGATCTACCTAACAAATCGTATCATGTTTAATGAAGCTGATTTCGCTGGAGCTGAAACAACAGAAATAGAGTTAGCTGAGACAGAAACATCATTTCCAGAAGCAACAGGTGACCTACCTTCTCAAGCAAACCCGATGCCGTCAACATGTAATGCACCAAATTTCGAGCAAATGTCATCAATCTATACTGCGCCACAAGAGCAAATGCCATCAACCTCTACTGCTTCAATTCAAAATCGGATTGCTACACCTGAGCCATTTCTTTTGAACGAAGCAGTATCTCCAGCTGATATTATGCCAATTCCCAATACAAAAACGAAAAATCCACCATCACAGAGGTAAAACTGCAATAATTACCTCATCTCGCTATAAAAGTGAATTAATGAGCAGAAGGTACCAACCCATAATTTAAATAAACGAATTAAAAAAACAAAACGTTCAACAACAAAAACACGAACTGCAAATGAAGAAAATTGCCTCTACTCTCAGGAAGAATATGGTAGAAGCCGATTAAAAGACGGGTGGATGAAATGCATTATATGTATGTAGTGAATGGGCTCACGAAGGCTGCACATTTTGGGAGTTGGATGATCTAGATGATTTTCGATGTTATCGTTGCAATTAATTTCTGGGGCAATATCGTACAGCGTATAGGAAGTTTCGTTTTACCATTTAATCTGATTGTAAAATTAAGATTATTGAAATTGTTTATGTTATGTTCCTTATTAAAGACTGGAATAAATTTATTTCTATTTTAAATAATAGAGCTACAGAGAAATGACTCTAGCTATACATTTTTGGACGGGTCTCTCCTGCATAAAAATAAAATACATGTCGAATTTAGAACCTTGTTGTTTTTGGGAAGTCGGTTAAAAATAAATTTTCTGAGAAGTAAAAGATAAAGTGGTTGAAAGAATAATCCAAAAATCAAGCGCATTTTGAAGTACTAGTGGCTAATAAAAATAGTTTGGACCTACCTTTTTGTCATTCATCAGTGTAAAATTCCTGGACTTAGCCTCTAATTCAGTAATACACAAGTGCAGGCGTAAGACCTCTTTAGTGAGTTTCTTCATTTCTGATTCTGAGTTTGCTTTTATCGTTTTAATTTTTTTCTTTAACGCGCTAATTGTTTCGTTTATTTTGGCCAACCGCCTCTTTTGTTGGTTTCGTATTATCACATTTTCGTCATCTCTTTTTTGAAGCACCTGATAGTTGTAGTCAAGTTTTTCCGAATTTAATAAAACATTATTTTTCACACATCGCAACTCCAGTTGCAGCTTTTCGGCATCTGTCTCTAGTCGAATCCTAGTAGCTCTAGTGATTTCCTCGTGTTTTAAAGCAATTCGATTAATTTCCTGGGAATAAAATTGTTGTTTCTCTTTCTCAGTTTTTAACTTCTTAGTTTCATCATTTGCTCGCCTTTCAAAACATTCTTGCCATTTTGTTGAAGCTGTATCTGCTAATCTTTCTCTTTCTTTTTCAATAGTATTTTGCAACAGTTCTAAATGCTCATTGTAAGCACTTTTCATTAATTCGAGTTGATTATCAATACGTTCGACTAAACAATAAATATCGGCGCCTTGTTTTTCAAGATCCTCATAATACTTTGCATCAACCCTCTTTATTTCATCCTTGCATTTCTGAATAAACTCGTTTTTTCGATTCATTAGATCATTAATGCGTTGTTTTTGTTCTTCCATCTCCTCGTATAAGCCCATTGGTTCCTTGATGTTTCTAATAATATTCCATTTTTGTGCAATTTTTTCAAACATATCCGCAACATCCAGTTGTTCATTTTCCAATTCAATAAGTAATTCTGTTTCAAATTAATAAAATAAAAAAATAAAAAAATTTTATATTAAAAAAGTACCTTCTCTTTTGACTGCTTCAAAATTACGGCGAGCGACTTCTCGTTTTTCGTTAGCAACTTTAATATTTGTGACCAATTCATTTCCGAGCTGAATCAGCTCACTTAATTGTTTGTCACTATCTTCTAACCTTCTTTCGATTCCCTCTTTTTCTTCTTCTGCTCTTTCAACAATCCTAAATTTAAGGACAAGCAAATGTTTAGGTTTTCGAACATATGCAATAAAATAAGAAATTTAGTATCTACTTTAAAAGTAGTATTTTCCTTATAAAACTTCTCTATACGTACATGATAACGATTCTAAGTTAGCTTTAAAACAGAAACAAAAATTACAGGTGTTTTCAGTTAAACGAAATTTGAAAAAAACAAAAACTATCAATCAACTAAAATTAAAATAACAACCTTTTTTAAGCCATTCCAATCCTGACATCACCGAAAAAATAATCGTTATTTTGGAGCGTAACTGTTCGATAAATTAATAAGAAATCAATCAATAATTATTATAAATGATGACTTTAACCCCCGGGGTGTTATAAGTTTAACGTGTTCATCTGTGTATCTGTCTGTGGTATCGCAGCTCCCAAACGAATGGACCGACTTTGATGCGGTTTTTCCTGTTGGAAAGCTAACGTGATCGAGATGGTTCTTAGTTATAATTTATGAAGATCTGTTCATGCGTTTGAAGATCTGTTCAGGCGTTTGAAGATCATTATGTCGGGGGTAATTTAAATTTTTAGTTTATGTATTATTCCGTCTAATATAATCGTTTTTATTGTGAAACTTTATTAGTCTCTTTTATTTCTTCGGATACGCATGTCCTCGTATCATATCCATTCGTTTATGTATTACCGGGAATAACTACTCAATGGGTGAACCGATTTGTATGACTCTTCTTGACTCATATCTATACTATGACAGAACCATACAAGGTGGATAGTCGATGTAGTAGAAATCTTATGCCCCACAAGAAGTTAAAGAAAGTGACAGTTGGCTAGGCCTGGCAGCAGACTTAGTTTCAACAAATTTTAATTTAAAATGCCACAATTCATAATTATTAAGATATTTTTTTCATGTAATTGTACTAGTACTTACGACTTGGGAGCAATTTTCTTCCTTTTATCAATCAATTTGTTAACCGTGATCGTTTGGTCATCATGTGGCTTGTAATCATCCAAAAGACGTTTTGAAAAAGGTTTCTCCTTTTTCTCTGAAAGCAATTTGCCAATAAGCCTAATTTTTCCTTTGGGATATAAATTTTTTTTAATATATGTATCCATCGAATCTAATGTAACATCCTGTGACGAAGTTTGCCCTGCGAGCGTTGGCGTCTTTTCTGATTTTTCTACTTTATCACTTTTATCTTCAAATTTTTCAATATCTTCTTCCATTTTCATGAGTATATTAAAACAAAAAGGAGAAAAATATAAACTCAATTGCAATTATTGATCTAACAAACTTGCGAAAATTACAAATGAAAGAACTGCAAATTTATAAGTGAACTTCGATTATTAAACTTTGTAAAGTGTTTTAAATTTATTGTTTTTTTTGTAATTGGAAGTTAAAAAGTAAAAGTACTTTTTTATAAATTTAGTATTTTCGGGCCATGCCCCATTTAAAAGGAAGTGCTTGTATGGTAGTACTATAAAAAGAAATGTCAACAAAGCGTGCACTGAACAAAAATTTTGACTGACACCTCTCTTCTTGTTGTTCGCAATGTCGGTAGGTGTCATAATTTTGTCTGTAGTTAGAAATCTTTAAACATCTTAAATAATATGATATTAAAAGTGTTTTCAAAAATATAAGTCGATTCCTTAGCATTCATTTTAGCTAGTCAAACCCACTTTTATGTGATGTTACTATTATTTCACCTGAAAATGTTTAATGAATATGAGGTTATGTGTAATAAAATTTTTGTGTTTATAGCCAGCCGTCGAAAAGAAACCAGCCGATACCGGCGCCCCAAAAAAGATTAAAAGGGATCCAACCAAGAATCCCATGCGGGAATTGCATATTCGGAAATTATGTTTGAATATTTGTGTAGGAGAATCAGGTGACAGACTTACCCGTGCCGCCAAAGTAAGTTTTGTGTTTAGGTCCGTAGATATTTACTAATTCTATTACTGTAGGTTTTGGAACAATTAACTGGACAACAACCAGTCTTCTCTAAAGCTCGTTATACTGTCCGATCTTTTGGAATTAGGCGTAACGAAAAAATCGCTGTACACTGCACTGTACGGGGTGCTAAAGCTGAGGAGATTCTAGAACGTGGTCTTAAGGTATTTTATTTAAAAAAAGATGTTCTTCATTGATTAATTGAAAATCTTGGTTTTAGGTGCGTGAATATGAATTGAGGCGGGATAATTTCTCAGCTACTGGAAATTTTGGTTTCGGCATTCAGGAACACATTGATCTTGGCATTAAGTATGATCCTTCAATCGGAATTTACGGTCTTGATTTTTACGTTGTATTGGGCCGCCCAGGTAAAGAGATTTTTATTTATTGCTACTTTTTATTTGCACTTAATTAGGTATCGCTGATTATTAAAAGCATCGGTACTCAGTCATTGTGCAGAAATTAATATCATTTTGCTGAAATGAAACCTTTCTAAAGAGGAAGGCTTTAAGGTGAAGTGTAAACAGATAAACTTTTATATTTTCTAAAACTTTTGTGATCAGTCGCAAATTAAATCAGGGAAGTGATTATTTGAACTTATCGTGCACTTTGGGTGTTTTCGAGTTTGCTTCAGAGTGAACTCCGCAGAATAAATAGGTCTGTTCCCGTACCTGCAGAGAATATAAGCGCTTCGCAGAATACTGCAGAAAAGTGTTCCCGTATTCACTTCTCCAAGAAGATTTTGCCTACGTCACAACTTCCCCTGCTGCAGAAAATTTAAGAATTCTGCAGCTACTTTGACCAGCTGCAATATGCTTAAAAAATCTTCTTTCTGTCAAAGTGACAACTGCCCAAACGTCAATTGAGTGTTTGAAATTGGTGAATACTTTTATAGAAATTGATATCCTAAAAGTTAGGCGTCGGATTAAGGAAGTGAAATAGCCTATAAGGAAGGAACTGTAATTGTTTAGTTTCTATATATAGAAAAAGATTTTTTTCTCCAAAACAAATCTGCTTTTTTCAGAAAATTGCAGCTGGATGTTCCCGTACTGAAGTGAATTCACCCCCACCACATAAATAAGTAAACTGCAGCCAGCTGCAGCTGCAGAAGTACGGGAACAGACCTAGTGTCAAAATCGTGTTCGAGTTTACAGAGTCACGATTCCGGAACCATAAAACTCGGCAACTCGTGTTTTAGTTTGCTGCCTTATGTCCCCGGTGCTAGCACTGACGGCTCCTGATATTGTGCAGGCTTAGAATATAGAACTAAGGAAGAGCCAAAACCATCGTAAACTACAGCCAAGAACTGGACTTTTGTATGTGGTCGTAAATGGTCTTACTGAATGGACATATTTACATTAGGTCTGTTCGCGGAGGCCACTCCGAGTGGCGCAGATCTCGACTCTACTCGGATTTAAAAAGAGCAGAGTATAAAATAGCAGCGCACAGTTCTACTCTAATCCGAGTAGCAAAACCAGAATGGATGCAGTACTCCACTCTTAACTGATGACTGTCTTCTTACAAAAATTTACCATTGTTACTTTTTGCATTTTGTAGCACAATACTTTAATTTTTTAACTTGATTAACAAAAAGTCACTTTCAAATCACTCGATCTTAAACGTCAAAAAGCTGCACCTTATTTAAAGCAGGAGCAGAAAAGTTCGCTCTAAAGTAATCTAGATTGCCACTCTTTTTTCAAATAACACAAAAGGAGTGGGAAGGAGTATCACTCTCACTCACTCAGAGAACAACAAAAAGCGCAATAAGATTGCTACTCTTTTCTTCAAGTAGAGTACAAAATGGCTCTAAATGACTCTTTTTGACTCTGAGTGGCATCAACGAACAGACCTATTGTTTCTTATGGTAGCCAGGGCTACCGTCAGTTCATGGCTTGTAGTTTATGGTGGATTTGGAAGAGCCTTTATGATCAGATAATTACGCATTTTGCTTCATGTAGTTGAAGTGTGCCTTAGTGGTAGTTTTCACCATAGCTGTAGTAAAAAAACGGACTTGCGCGAGACGGGGCAAACATAAGTTTTGAAATTTAAATATATTTTGGCTGACCGCCACTGGACATCTAAGGCGACACAGAAATTCCAATTCCTCAGAATGGGAACAGAAACTTTTTTTAGTTTACCCTTTTTTGTCTTAAGAATTTTAATGATTTAATCTAAATTTAAACATATAAATAAAAATATTTATGCTAGTTGCTTGCCTGAAAAAAGATGTTCCACGATGGGACTGTTGACAGCGAAACTGCTAGACTTAGTGGACCACTGATTTCCCCTTCCTGGCACTGCGGTTTGGTTTCAGGCTTAGAACCACTGACATATGGACCTCAAATTATGAATAGGTCTGTTCACGTACCTGCAGGAATTATAATTCCTGCGCAGGAAACTGTAGAAAGTCGTTTTCGTACTCAGTTTGACAGCAGATTTTTGAAACATTAATTCGTAAAGCGAGAACCGATTTGGATAATTCTTTTTTGGTAAAAAAATATGTTCCTAGAGTGGGGTGGGCAGAGGAAGGGGTAGTCTAACTTTGTAAGGGGGAGGACAGAGTTGGATGATTCTTTTTCTGATGTATAGAGTATGTTCCCCCATTGGTACCGCGACATAATTTTAAACGGTGGGGTTGTATATCAATTTGTTGACGCGTAGACTGATTTGGAGATATTCTATATAGAGTATAATCCCCATTGCTAATATGAGGATAAATTTTTCACTAGTTTGGGGAGGGGTAGGCTAACTTCGTAACGCTCGGACCGATTTGGATGATTCTTCTTTCGATGTGTAGAATATGTTGCTCCTAGGTACCACGACAAAACTTTATATGGTGGGGCGGTGTGCTGAGGGTGCGTTACCCAATTTCTTAATGGACACACCTGTGGAAGATTCTTTTTGTTGTATACAGTATGATCCCCCATGGCTACTATATGGAAAAATGTTGATCTAGGGTGGGGGTAGGGGTAACCTAACTTTGTAACTCGTGAACTGATTTAGATTGTTCTGAATGCATAGAGTATCTATTTTGACAAAAATTGTGGCTTGTGGTGAGAGTTGAGTGACTACGATAATTCTCTCTTACTGTAACGTCTCTTACGGTGACGCACTAGGGCCATGTTAAGAATTTTCTAAGGTGAGAGTATGAAAGGGTGACCGTGACTAATTTCGTAATTTGTTGCCGGATTTGGATAATTTTGTTTCCATTCTTTAGAGTACCTCTTTCCTCTGCAACTTTTGAAATTGCCTTGTTCGTACGAGCAGCATTCTTCCAGTCGTATGCATGAAGACACTAAAAAGTGAAAAATAAAATAAAAAAAAAGTTGAACCGACTTCACAAAAAACGTTGAAAAGCGCAAAATAATTTTTAATTTTATATCTGTTAAGACATTTTGAAGTCGGTCCGAATTAAAGAAACAAAACAACTATCCAACCACAATCGAAGATACTATATTAAACGAACGCACGGTTGTTTCAATACAAAAGTTATAAGGTCGAATTTGTTTTTTTTTATATTTAAAAAAAGTGGAACGAGATTCTTCACTCGATGCTTTAGGAATTTAAGAAATAATAAATTTTAATTTATGTTTAATTAATAATTGCGTGGTATCCCAAAAACAATTCAAAAAATTATCATTTAATCTTTCAGGTTTCAACGTTGCGCACAGGCGGCGTAAGACTGGAACAGTTGGATTCCCACATCGTCTTACTAAAGAAGACGCAATGAAATGGTTCCAGCAGAAATATGATGGTATCATTCTTAATAGCAAAAAGTAATGGAATTTGTATTACTTTTAATAAAATAAGACATCCCGATATTTTATAAAATTTGTTTTATTCAACTTTTTCTAGTGGCTGTTCAACAACAATAGGATTAGGAGTTTGAAAATAATAATTACTAGCCGGATGTTCCTTTAAATATTCTCCGCCCTTTTCCAAATATTCTTCTTTTGTTACTAGAAAATCAGAGAGATTGTTTGAACTTGCGAAGTCTCTGGCTCCAAACCATGCATCCAGTGATGGCACATCTGCCAAATGTATTTTATGTGGTGTTTGAAAAGGTCGCATCTCTAAAAGCTCTTTGGATAGTCGTTCCTTTAAACCTGATAAAAAAGTTTTAATTTCAGAAGTGTCAATGTCAACGACAATTGTTTAGGAAAATAAAGTGTTATTGGCACTTCTTGCGCCAGGCCACATATATTTTACCTGGAAACTGTACACAACTTCCCGTCAGAAAAACATTTGTTGCAAGAATTATTTGTTCGTCTGGGGTGAACATTTTAAAAATAAATTCAATTGTTTCTGCTAATCCAGCTTCAGGACTTCCCATCATACTAGGTTGGAATAAAAGTTCCGGAGCTCTAATCGCTTCTACACCTACATGTAACTAGATTTGTAAACATTGAGTTAGTACTGATTTCACACTTAAAATTAGTTTAATGGTCATGTCATATTAACTAAAAGAAATGATCTAACTATTTAGAGGGATAAATGAAATCTGAATATGTGATGAATCGTTATAACTCGGTTACAAAGTTAGAGATGCAACACTAGCGTACTTGCAATAAGTTGGAATAAAAGTTGTGGGAATGTGCAAAATGAGTGGGCTCTTTAAGATTTTTGGAAAGTTGTTAGTGCTAAATGTGCTAATATTTTTGTGATTTTTATTTATTAATTTTTTTATGAAATGCAATGATAAACTGCCATTTATGCCTAGAGGAATTTAACTACGCGATAACCAAGCAAGGTACAATTAACTTGTGGAGCAATGGTGTTTCAAAACGTAAAATCTTCAGGAAAATTGGTAATTCGAATAATGCCGTCAGAAATTACCCGAAGGACCACGATATTTACGGTTCTAAAACCATCCCCTGGAGAAAAAAGCCCTTTTATTTTATGATGCAGCCAAAGCCCAGGAGACAACCTTATGATACGTTAGCATGACTTCGGCTGGAAGGATCTTGAATGTCTTGTTTTTTGCATTCCTACTGCTAAACAGCCCAGAGACGGAGTGGATTTTTTAATTTTTAAAAACTCACGGGGAGAGTGACCGTGCCACTCAACCAATTGATCCAAACCAGTCTTGCGGGGTATATGGTCTTATATTTAATATTTGATAGACTATTAATTGTTTTAATTACGCCATGTCATCTGGGCGTTGAAGCAATTATAGTACTTATAATATATTATGGAATGTTCTTCCATTCTCTTTAAATAGCCTCTAACATACACGCAGAAAACCGTATTTCGCGGTCTTTGACCCTGCGTAATTAATCACGCGGCACTCGGATCGATGGGGAACTTTCACCCAACATTTAAAACTAAAACTAAGCTGCCTCTAAATTTTCAGTCTGTATCAACTATTTTTCAACTCTGAAGAAATTTATGTCCAATTTTCCTGGACTATATAGGCTGTATTAGCCTGAGAAAACTATTTTAACAATTTATTTCTAATGATATCTTGAAGTGAAGTAAACAGAAATGGCGTCAAAGGTTTGCTGCTTTGAAATCTTCTTACACTCCGAAATACTTGTTTTCAACAGCGGATCTTTCATGGTCTACTAAAGTATTTCTTGATTGTGATTATCAAGAATCGAAGCATCTTGGACAAATTTAGTCACTTTATCAAATAATTTGAATGCCTGTTCAATACACTTGCCGTTCTCCAACCATCTAATGGATGTACATATAAATTTCAGCGCAAATTCCGAGCTGGCTGTGATTTTAATATATTTCGCTGGACTGGCTTGAAAAGGTATTAAATGGTACTATTTAATGTGAACCGCATGCTCTCATATAAAGATGGGAAAAATGAGTCTTTTAAGTGGCTCGAACCTCTGGGTCAGGTTAATTCTACGAGGAAGTAACTAAGTAACTAGTTACTTCCTCGTAGGGTTAATTACATACATTCGTTCACTCGCACTCCCCAACACTGCAAGCAGGTATAGTGCCATGACATCACGTCCGTAGTCAATCCGCCAACTGCCACTAGGAAGCGGGTTCGGTACTTTGTTTTGCGTGCAGTATGCTTACTTATGGATTCGGACTGAGTCAGTAAAGTGAATGAGTGCAGCGTGTCATCTTCAATACTCATAGATGTCGACAGAGTTCGAACTCTGACCCGTTTTTTGGAAGTTCCTTAATACTCTGATTAATGTGCCATCAATCACTTGCTTGTTGTGAGACGGGCTAAAAACTTATAAATAAATGAATCTCTAATAGCCACCGGGATTGTCTTTTTGTTCCTTAGGAACGAATCCGCCGGACTCGACCCATCTCTATTTCCATATCTATTAATTATGAGCCTTTGGGTTATTTTCTTTAATTTTTTTCGTTACTTCTTAAAAAAAAGCTTAGATTTACATTAAGCCCATCTATTGACATCTGCAGTAATTTATCCAAGGACAGAGACAGACCGTCAATAAGTGATCCGTACTCGACCACCCCAAAAAGCACTGTTCTAATATATTGTATTGACTCGGTGACAGTTATGATTCTAAATTCTTACTGTTAAATCTATCAGGCGCCGATGAGCTATATTATTTAAAAATTTGTCAATATGACATAAAATCTTTAAAATCGCACTCATTTTGAAGTGGATATTTACACCAAGCATGTGAACACTGCACTCGTATGACACGCATTCGGCCATCTTCGGTTTTAAGGTGTCGGGCGTGTGAGGCGTAAACGCCTCGAACAAGATCTTTGCAATACCCGGGTTATAAAGAGCCTTCGGATAGTAGATTAACTGATGAATAGACCTCGGTGCATGGATTCAATCATTCATCAGTTAATCTACTACCAATCGCACAGGAAATCTGTAGGAATCGCAAGACAAAAAGACTTCCGTGGCTAATGGTCATTTATGAGGACTGCCTTAATCTCACCTATATTCCATCCTCTTGGACGAAGGTGAAGGTGTTCTTTATTCCTAAAGAGGGAAAAGCCTCACACTATAAGCCCCACGATTTTAGGCCCATTAGTCTCTCCTCCTTTCTGCCAAAAACCCTGGAGAGAATCTTAGATATCTATATTAAAGAGACAATCAATCCTTCCAAGCTGTCTTTATCGCAACATGCTTACACTAAAGGTAAGTCCGTAGAGACAGCTCTGCACGAACTTACCAGAATCATAGAGCATTCGCTACTCCGATTGCTCACTTGCAGCCTTCCTCGATATTGAGTGTGCTTTTAACAATATCAGGTCAGAGGCGATAATGGCATCCTTGAGGAGGCTTGAACTTGACGATCCTCTCATCAAACTTATTGACCTCATGCTAAAGCAGGGTCATCGTCTCAAGTTTTGGGGATCTAATATTCAATGAGTGGTCACTAGAAGTACTCCTCAGGGAGGAATCCTTTCACCACTCTTATGAAACAAAACTCTGGATGAGTTACTCATAGACCTGTAGCAGTCTGGTCACAAGACCCAAGCACCCAAACACACTAGCTGAAGTGTTACAACACGACCTCTTCATAATATTATCATGGAGTGATGGGCGTGGTCTGGGCATAAACCCGAACAAAACAGAATTAATACTCTTCTCTAGGAGACATGAAACACTTCCTATGAATTGCTCTATACTAGACGGTGTTAGGCTGTAATCAGGTTAAATATCTAGGTCTAGTCCTAGATAGAAAACTTACCGGGAAGCCTAACATCCAGGAAAGAGTACGGAAGGCTGCAGTAGCGCTGTACTCGTGTAAGACGGCAATAGGGAAAAGATGGGGTATGGAGCCACGCATTGTGCATTGGCTCTACACAAGTGTCATACGACTTATACTTATGTATGGGGTGATTGTCTGGTAGCCGGTACTAAATGCATGCAGTTTTGGAACACGGATACCGGCTGAAGTAACATGATTATCACTTACCGTAAATGATTTGTAAGTGACCTGATGTCCGATTGCTATATTTCAAGATTTGTTCCACCTGAATAAAGCGCAATGATAACTATATATTAAAACGACCGTAATTGTAATATATAAACGATATATCAATTAATCGCTGGAGATGATTTTATAATTACTCCGAATAAAGGTTCGCAATGTACAATTACAATTACAATTTTTTAGTTGTTTCCGTTTCCGTTTTGATTGATTTTCCTTATTTCGAAAATTCGATAATAAAAGTCACATGAACATTGCGATCTGTCAAATGAAAGTCAAAACAAATGTTGGGTCTGTTGCGTTTGTTTTCATAATTTATGTAATTTCTTTAAAAAATGTCGCAATTACCCTTGAAATTAGTAAATTTATTAAAAACACATATAACTCCAAGAAATATACAAAGCCCCTTGTAAGTAATACCTCAACAGCTGAAAAGTTTTATTACATTTGTAGTCAATTGCAGAATTCCGGGTTATCGTAAATTAAGCAGTGCCTATGAAGGCGATGGAAAAACTAAAGTTCAAATTTTAAATAAAGAATTGGATATGGGTTTAATGATAAACTCATACAGTCAATTTGGATTTCGTCTTAATAATGATATGGTGATTCTGGGACCCATGGCAATTTTTCCAAGGTAATATTATTGTTTTGAAAGGTTTCTTTTTTAATTTACTTCTTTAAAAGTGCAGGTCAGTTTTATCATGGAACGTAAATAATTATGAAGATATAAATGAAGATAGCCTAAGTCTATTTTATACTTTGGAACCAAAGATTGATGTTTTAGTAATTGGAATAGGAGACCAAAAGATTACTCCTCAGTTTTCACGGAAGATTATAGACTTCATGAAGAAATATAAAATCAATGTTGAAGTCTTGGGGACTGAGCGGGTAATTATCAGAAAAAATTGGTTTCCCGTATAATATAATACTAAATAAATTTTTTAGGCATGTGCTACTTTTAATTTCCTCAATGCAGAAAGTAGAATGGTGGCTGCAGCATTAATTCCACCCTTACACCTTTCGTTTAATGAAAATGATATGCTACAATCAAAATTAAGGCAAAAGGAATTATATCAAATTGATGACTAAAGTGATTGAAATATAGATTATATTAAAAATAAAAAGAAGCCTTTACATACCTGATGATATTCGGCAGCTCCAGCTGGGGTAGCTGTTGGATCTTCAAAGTTGGGATCATAGTTGCGCAAAATATCTTCGTATTCAATAAGTTTTTCATTTTCTGCTTCGCTATCACTGTCCCCATTTTCACGGCTTATAGATTTGTAAATGTCCCAATCTTCATCGCGCATTCCAAAGTTATCGGAGCCTTTTTCCTTTCTGGCTAACTGTGATATTATTCTCATACGTTCTTGGGCAGCCGCTGTACGCCTTTTCGCTAAATCATGTTTACGTTGCCTTCGCGTTTGTCGTCGTTCCATTAATTGATGCCGCTAAACATATCAAATTCTAATGAAATCAATGGCGGAGTGTGCCGCTGTAATGCTTACCTTGTTTTTGACATCAGCCACCCAGTCCTCAATGGAAATATCATTTGGTGGTTGAGGAGTTTGTATTACCTTTTCTTCGAAAGTTACTTGCGGTGTAGTTTCCACAGCATTCATTTTTTGTTTGGTCCGTTCAATTCGAGATGTTACATTAGCAATTAGTTTCTAAAATATTTGTTGGTTTAATTTAATTCATGATCAAGTCTTTACCAGTACCTCAAGTTCGTCTAAGTCAGCAATATCATTTTCCTTAAGAGTAGCTTCGAAATCCTCCAAATCGCCGTCATTATATAAATCTTTTATTATTAGCATTTTTTGGAGTTGATCTTCATCATCTGCAAGTCTTTCTTCTCTCTTTCTTGCATTAATCTCAGTTAATCGACGAGCTAATTCTTTCTTTTTCTCTATTTTTTGCTCAGCAGTAAGTGTAGTAGCAGTTGTTGGCTGAGCATATGGTAACTGAATTTTTTTGACGTGCTCTTCGTAGTAGTCCAGAAAAGCCCACTTCTTAAGGTCGCCAATGTAATCGCCTGATATCGAACAATAGTTATGCAAAAGTTCTTCGATTCGGCTAATTGTTATAGCATTCACATGGACAGGATATTTGAGTTGAAGCAGGCGGTGTAAAAAATTTATCATATGAAAACCTCCCACATTGATACGACGGGCTTTTGCAGCAATCATTACGTTATTCAGAACAGGTATTATGTGTGTTGTGTGGTAACCTAACGATATGATAAGGCCATTTGGACCAATTTTGTTTTTGTGAAAGCTAAATACTGCATCAATTCCGTAACATATAGATGGGATGTCATAACACTCAAAGAGGAGTTCTGACATTACTGAAGTATTTTGCTACATTAAATATTGCCTATAAATACAATTTTTACTTACATTGTCGACAATAATTTGGATTGACAAAGCATTCAGTCATCACGATAGGATGCGGAACAGATCCCTCATTATCAATGCCCAAGTGGGTGAATATATAATCGAAAATTTGTTCCTGATTGTGGTAGTGAGTTACAACATTTCTGTCAAACTGAAATATTTCTATTTAAATTTAAAGTTATTTATCTAAGGAGATCGTACGCACCTGTGTCTTGAGTTGAAATCTCATAGCTTCAATGTTTACTATGTCATTACCAATTTGTATTGGAGGATTCATCAGTACTTCTGTTCCATCTTTTTTAATGCGATCTTTTCGGGGCTTTGCAATTAGATTTCGGAATATAAGTAGGGGGTTTTCAGAGCTAGACCAGCCCACTCGACATTGGTATGAACCTATTCGTAAAAGTGTTTTTAGTCGTTTCACAGTATTTTAATATATATATATGTATATATTAATATTTTTTTCAACTCAAAACGGGCAAGTTCGTATACATGCGGGATCCAAAGTTCTTATCAGAGAACAGACCTTATATACTGTTCTTAAAAAATTTAATGAATTTCCAATTGTATTAAAACGGGACACAGTATTTAAACAATTTAAAAAAGGTTGTATGCAATATATTTAGAAATGAATACAATGTTTGATACTGTCACTGAGATGTATTAAGATGGAATGACTTAGCAGCCATCTCATATGGGTAAAATCTTACTTTTAGTACAGGAAAATCATTTTTAACATCCAATGTCTATTTAAATAATTGAAACTAGATCACACTTCACTTTTAATACAAAGACCCATACATTCAACGTAAGTTTTTGTCTAATATTTAACTATCATAAATCTTTCAGCATGAAATCTATCCTAGTGTATCGTTCGCATTGCACTACGCGCATTGCCTTATTCTGTATTTATTTTGCAACTGTGTTGATTTTCTTGGCTAATTAAGTAAAGCACTGTCGAGCAAAACCCAAAGTAAGATTTAATTATCGCGTTGTACATGTTTAAAGCTGTTTGTCGTGTAAGTCTGTACCTTATCCTTTCACGGAGCCAATTTTCTTTCCTACCTTGTTACATATTTAACTTACATGTTGTTCGAATTTCAATTGTTGGTCAATTATAACACCTAGGCATTTTATCTGCTCTACTTGATCAATTCTTTTTGATATGTTGAATCAAATAATCCAAATCATCTTGCAAATTTTTTTTCACCTTCTCTTTTTTTTTTTTTTTTTTTTTTTTTTTTTTTTTTTTTTTTTATACGATGTGGCCAAATCCTAGGGGACAACCCTTTGATGCGTTAGCATGGTTTTGGCCGGAAGGGAATTTAGGTTTTTAAGGGAAGTGAGGAAACTTGAGTCTTGTTTGCATTGCTGCGAGCTAGACAATAGCCCAGAGACGAAGTGGATTATTTTTATTTCTTAATAAAAGCTCACGGTCATCTGGTCTCGAACCCGGGACCCACGGTCATCTGCGAAGAGCGCCAATGTACCATTCTGCACCACTTTCTGTAAGTCGTTTATATATAAGGTCTGTCTGTTTACTCGAAAGTTTTTACATAAAACTGAAAGTTTTCGTCCACACTGCGTTTGTTTACTTTTGGACTTGAAGAAATTTGACAGTCGAGTAATTTCTCTTTTTACCCAAATTTTACACATGCTGATGAATGTGACAAAATGTCGGCAGAATCCTTTTTCGTTTATTGTTGACAACTCACAGGTGATTGATATTTGGCTAGTTATAACTTATAAATAAAAATTTTAATACACAAGGGGAAATATCAGCTTATTATTGGGGATGCAAATAAGTTTTGAGCTTTTTGTTTGTAACTTCGAAGCTTAATTCAGAGAAATTGGTACAATGTATTTTATTCAAAGTATTGTCCATCGTTAGCTACAACTTTTTTCCATTTTTCTGGTAGCATACGGATTCTGCGTCGAAAAAATTCCTCGTAGCGTTGCTTCTCCAGGAAATGAACTGACCTGAACAAATGGTAGTCCGAAGGAGCAATATCTGGTGAATATGGCGGGTAGGACATCCCATTGAAGCGCCTCCAAAATTTCCTTGACGTTGTCGTGCTGAAAGATCACTTTGTCATATCTTTTGGCATATTGTGGGCATTTGAGCTTCAATGCTCGGCTCAATTGCATCAATTGTTGTTGGTAACGTTCGCCAGTAATGCTTTCGTTAGGCTGGAGTAGCTCATAGTAGATCACTCTGAGCTGATCCCACCAGATTTACAGCATTAGCTTCTTGTCATGAATATTTTTTTAGCCTTTGATGTTGATGCATGGACGGGCTTACTCCATGATTTTCTGTGCTTTGGATTGTCGTAGTGGATCCATTTTTCATCTCCCGTAACGATTCGATGCAAAAAAGCCCTTCCGATTTTGTCTTTGGAGTTCAATCTCGCAAGGGTTAGTAATAATATAGACAATTTTCACATTTAGGAAGATATTTAAAAATCACAGAAATGCTTAGCAGAGTACTTATAAACTCTCTACTTCTACGTACTGGTGGTTACTGGAAGTTACGGCTAAATACTTTAACTTGTTCTTGTGGGAAATGAGGCGAGAAGATGGTAAAGCTTAAGTTTGAGATGAGATACATACTAACTTAAATAAAAAGCAAATCTTAAAAACAAGTAAACAATATAAAACGTTACCATTATCAATAACCAGTGGTGTATGGGATTCTCTAAATGTCTCTGAATATTCATGAACAATATCAGGCACAGGCTTCAAGTCCTTTAACTCAATTACACTCATTTTAAAATATAATCCAAACAAATTCTTCAACTAGGTTGTCAAATTAAAGCGATGTCAACAAATACAAAACCAAAATAAAGCGATGTCATCATATGCAAAAACCATTTCCCCACGACGTGCCTTCCGATTTCGCCGCTTTACAACAACAACTGCCATAAGGCAAATTAAGTTGGTTGCATTTCAATTAAAATAACCGTCATTTTATTTGTATGATATTTTTAAAATGAAATTAGCTTTTTATGAAGGAAATACAGTTGGGCGCATGTAGTCCTCATCTACATATATCGTGTGGTTGCGTACCATTTTCATTTTAAATATATGCATAGTGCTGCAAAAACATCATAAATAATTCAACGTTTAAATTGAACTTTTGCCAACTTAATCTTCCTACTGTAGCAGTTGTTGTTGTAAGCTCTCCGTGAAGATATCATTGCCAGAAATGTAAAAAAAGAGTTTTAGACATATTTCATTTTCTTATCATTCCTGTCTACAAATTAAGTAATATGGCAGATTAGATATTAAAACATAACATTAGACAATTTCTTAAATATTAAATTAATTATATTATATTAATTAAAGAAAGCTAAAATTTTAAAATAGGTCTGTTCGTTGACGCCACTCCGAGTCAAAAAGAGTCATTTAGAGTAATTTCTTACTCTAGTTGTGTTATTTGAGAAAAGAGTGGCAATCTTCTTGCGCTTTTTGTGTTCTTTGAGAAAAGAGTCATACTCTTTTCCACTCCTTTTTTGTTCTTTCAGAAAAGAATAGCAATCTAGATTACGTTAGAGCGAACTTTTCTGCTCCTGCTTTAAATGAGGTGCAGCTTTTTGACGTTTAAGATCGAGTAATTTGAAAGTGACGTTTTGTTAATCAAGTTAAAAAATTAATTAATTGTGCTGCAAAATGCAGAAAGTAACAATGGTAAATTCTTGTAGTCAGACATTTATGTGACATGCTCGCCAAATATTGCAAAATTATTAGTTGTCTAAAAATTTTTGAATCATAATTATATTCAAAACAAAGTGACAGTCAGCTGTTAAGAGTGGAGTTTTGCATCCAATCTGGTTTTGCTACTCGGATTAGAGTAGAGCTGTGCGCTGCTATTTTATACTCTGCTCTTTTTGAATCGGAGTAGAGTCGCGTCGAGATCTGCGCCACTCGAAGTGGCCTCCGCGAACAGACCTATTATATCCCTTTTGGTAATTAGTACTGCCCTAATAATTTTGTGGTTGTCATCTTGACAGCTAGAGATTTTTTACCTTTAAAGTGGCTGGAGAAAAGTTGAAAAATTGTTAACTTGCATTTAAATTGTAAAAGAAATAAAACTAATTGCTAAAAAATATAAAAGACATTAGGCTGTTTAACTTTTATTAGTGCAGAGCGGTTGCGGAGTTGCCCAGTGAGTATATCACATGAACAATTTTTACATGTTTTGTTGACGTTGCGTCTGCTCCATCTTTAATTTTCGCCTTGCATATTATACAAAAATTTATTTAATTTAGGCTTTGCTGAAAAATGTCAGACTCTGAGGCCAGTAATATGTCGGATAGTGGGTCTGATGTTGGAAGCATGGGTTCGAACAAATCCCAGCACAGTGTGCGGTATGTCCCATTAATTCGTGAAATATCTTTTTAATTTTTAAATGAATTTGTTTCTTAATTTATATCCCAAAGGTCCCGTTCTGTGTCCAGATCTCGTTCCCGATCAAGATCTGTGTCCCGTTCCAGATCTCCATCCAGGTCCCGATCTAGGTCACGATCGCGTTCAAGATCGCGCTCACCATCTGCTGCATCTGGGTCGGGCTCTGAAATTGGTAATAGAAGACGTGTTCGCAGCCGAAGTAGATCACAGGAGGAGGAGGATGAAGAAGTTGAAGAAGAGCAAGAACCTGAGGGAGAAGATTTAGATTCTGAATACGATGAAGAGGACGAAGATGATGACCGCCCTAAGAAAAAAAAGAAAAAGGAGCGATTTGGTGGTTTCATTATTGATGAAGCCGAAGTAGACGACGAGGTAAGTTTTCAATTGTTATAAAATATAATTGCTCCACGTGGTAAATATGTTTTTGTTATAAGGTTGATGAAGATGATGAGTGGGAAGATGGGGCAAACGAATTAGGAATTGTCGGAAATGAAGTGGACGAGCTAGGTCCTACGGCTAGGGAAATTGAAATTAGACGCCGAGGAACCAATCTTTGGGAGTAAGTTGATATTCAAATTGCATAATTAATATTATGTACAAAATAATGATAAACCTTTCAGCACACAAAAGGAAGATGAAATCGAAGAATACTTGCGTAAGAAGTATGCTGATGAATCTATCGCCAGACGCCACTTTGGCGATGGAGGAGAAGAAATGTCTGACGAGATCACCCAACAGACTTTATTACCAGGAATAAAGTAAGTAAATAATAATATTCATACTCAAAGTACATGGTAAACTTCACACAGAGATCCAAATTTGTGGATGGTAAAGTGTCGTATAGGAGAGGAAAAGGCAACAGTTTTGCTATTGATGCGCAAATATTTGACTTACTTGAACACAGATGAGCCCCTTCAAATAAAGTCAGTCGTAGCCCCTGAAGGAGTTAAAGGATACATTTATATTGAAGCTTACAAGCAAACCCATGTCAAGGCAGCTATAAAAAATGTTGGTAATTTACGAATGGGCCAATGGAAACAAGAAATGGTCCCCATTAAGGAGATGACTGACGTTCTTCGAGTTGTGAAAGAACAAACAGGTCTTAAAGTAAAACAGTGGGTGCGATTGAAGCGGGGTCTATACAAGGACGATATTGCACAAGTTGATTACGTTGATCTTGCACAAAATCAAGTGCATCTAAAGCTTTTACCGCGTATTGATTATACGCGATTACGGGGAGCGTTAAGGACTACTCAGTCAGAATCTGAAGATGCAAAAAGAAAGAAGAAGCGGCGCCCTCCAGCGAAACCATTTGATCCCGAAGCAGTTAGGTAAGAAATTAACTAAACTTTTTACCCTGAAAATGTAAAGTGTACAATAATAGAGCTATTGGTGGAGAGGTTCACTCTGACGGTGATTTTCTACTTTTCGAAGGAAACCGTTACTCCCGTAAAGGTTTTCTTTATAAAAATTTTACCATGTCTGCTATCTTAGCAGAGGGTGTAAAACCTACTTTAGCTGAACTTGAACGTTTTGAAGAACAACCCGAAGGCAAGAATCATTCTTTTGTCTTTTATTTTTAAATTTATTTTGTTTTCTTAGAAATCAATATTGAACTTACGGTTGCTAGCAAAGACGATCCAGCGACCGCCCATTCCTTTTCAATGGGAGATAATGTTGAAGTTTGTGTCGGTGATTTGGAAAATTTGCAAGCAAAAATCATTGCTATTGATGGTGCAATGATAACAGTCATGCCCAAACATCAAGATTTAAAGGTATGAACGATCACATTTAGCATTTAAAATTGAAACAAAAATAAATTTTTCTTTCAAGGATGCACTTATCTTTAAAGCAAATGAGTTGCGAAAATATTTCAAAACTGGTGACCATGCAAAAGTGCTGGCTGGAAGATATGAAGGAGAAACTGGTCTTATTGTCCGCGTCGAACCACAGCGTGTGGTTTTGGTATCCGATTTAACTATGCATGAATTGGAAGTTCTTCCAAGAGATTTGCAGCTATGTTCAGATATGGCGACTGGTGTAGATTCTTTGGGTCAATTCCAATGGGGTGATTTGGTTCAGTTAGAGTAAGTTAAAAAAAATGATTAATTTTTTCCTTTAATCGTATCTAACGATTTCGTTCAGTCCACAAACCGTTGGGGTAATTGTTCGTTTGGAAAGAGAGAATTTCCATGTGTTAGGAATGCATGGCAAAGTAATTGAATGTAAACCTACAGCTTTGCAAAAGAGAAGAGAAAATCGCAATACAATTGCACTTGATGCTGATCAAAATCAGATCAGAAGAAAGGATATTGTTAAAGTAATGGAAGGGCCACATGCGGTAAGTAATTTTGAAAGATTAACTTATTTTTTAGTTTCAACTCTTATTAAAAATGCTTTACACCTCATTTATATTTATTCTGATCTCATAGTCTGTAGAAAATTTTTTTAAGATATAAACAGAAAGTCGCTAAGAATTTCCACTTCTTTGTTTCGAATCAACTTCTTAAGATTAATTTACATTAACGCAAAAATAGTTGCTTTGTCCTGTCCTAGTTGGAGACGGAGTTGGATCAATTCGTTCAGCCGCATGACCACTATGCCATGGGCTCCGGGTTCGAAGCCAGATCTCCCCGTGAGCTTTTATTAAGAAATTAAAATAATCCACTTCGTCTCTGGGCTGTTGTCTAGCTCGAAGCAATTTAAAAACAAGACTCAAGTTTCCTCACTTCCCTTACCATAATTCCTTTCCGGCCAAAACTATGCTAACGCATCAAAGGGTTGTCCCCTAGGATTTGGCCACATCGTATATAAAAAAAAATATTTCTATTCTTATTTAGGGACGTCACGGAGAAATCAAACATTTGTATCGAAATTTGGCATTTTTGCACTGCCGAATGTATACGGAGAATGGGGGAATATTTGTCTGTAAAACTCGTCACCTTCAATTGGCTGGCGGAAACAAAAACACTACCAACAGTTTTGGTCCTGTGGGTGGTCTTGGATTTATGTCGCCACGGATTCAGTCTCCTATGCATCCATCAATTGGTAGAGGTGGCCGAGGAGGCGGACGTGGAGGAAGAGGTGGTTACAGAGTTACAAGGGATCGGGAAATTCTTGGAAAGACAATTAAAATTAGTGGAGGACCATACAAGGGTAACATAATAGACATGCTTTCTCCATATGAACAGACAATTGTTAAGGTGACTATTTTAGGTGCTGTCGGCATTGTTAAAGATGCAACTGAAAGCACAGCTCGTGTTGAACTGCACACATCTTGTCTAACAATTTCGGTTGATAAAAATCACATTGCTGTTGTTGGAGTTCCCGGTCGGGAAGGAAGCATTTCATCTTATGGAAGGACTCCTGGAAGAACTCCTGGCTATGGTTCACAAACACCAACATATGCTGGCTCAAAGACACCTTTGCTTGGAAGTCAGACACCCCAATGGGACTCCGAGAGTCGTACTCCTTATCATGCTATGACACCATCGCACGATGGCAGCATGACTCCCAGACATGCTGCTTGGGATCCAAATGTTACTAACACACCAGCCAGATCTAATGACTTTGAATATAGCATGGAAGAGCCTAGCCCAAGTCCAGGCTATAATCCAAGTAGTATAACAAGCATTTAAGTATGTAATGTGTTGTAATTTTGTTTATATTTCAGGTACACCTGGCTATCAGATGAACACACCATTTGCTCCTCATACTCCAGGAACAATGTATGGATCTGATCACAGCTACAGCCCATATAATCCTAGTCCAAGTCCAAGTCCATCACCATATCCAGTCGGTTACATGAGTACACCTTCCCCATCAGCTTACTCTCCAAACACTCCTGGTGGAGCTCCTCAATCTCCATATAATCCACAAACTCCAGGAGCCAGCTTAGACTCGCACATTGGTGACTGGTGCACTACAGATATTGAAGTTAAAATCCACACACATGACGACGTTGATTTAGTTGGACAAACTGGAATAATTCGAACAGTTAGCAATGGAGTCTGTTCAGTATTTCTGCGTCAGGAAGATCGCAGTGTTTCTATCGTCAGCGAACATCTAGCACCAGTTCCTCCAGATATAAATGATGAATTTAAAGTTATTTGCGGTGAGGATCGAGAATCCATTGGAACAGTTGTTTCAATATCACCAAAGGATTGTATTTGCCAATTGAATGGGGAACTGAAGATGATCCCAACCGCATATTTGTGTAAAATGAAATCAATTGACTAAAGAAAATGACGCATGTATCGAAATAGGTTGCTTTTAGTTATCTGACACTTATTTGCTTTCCATGTTGTATTTAACCAATATTTCAATATATCTTTAGAATATTCGTAAAATATATGCTCTGACAAAATGTAAGATTATATTTTCTTTTTGCTGCCGTTTTTGCGGCAAAAGTAACTTAATCCAAAAAAAATTTATTCTCAACATTATGTAAGGTACTTCCCTTTAGTATTTAAGAGGTGACGAAACTCATCGTGACCAGATGGGTATTTAAGCATTGCCTTTGAGAAGAATTTTTTATTGAGAATACAGTTTGAATGAGATAAAAATTTTCTTTTTCCTTCTTATCAGGTAACACACAAAGTTTGGAAAAAGGCAGACTATTAGACAATTATCTTTTGCAGGTGACAAGCAACAGTGGCACAGGTTATAACTTTTTAAACATTTAGTTGACCAATTTCAAATTGCTAAGTAAAAAAGTATTAAGGGGGACGCCACTGTGACGGAACAAAAAATTGGTGATTTGTGCGAATTTTTTGCAAAGGTATATTTTACTATTTAATGATTAGATAAGGATATATTATTGAGTATACTTGTATACCAATGTTTATTAAAAAATATCAAGTTTACAAAGATATCATCCAGGGGCCTTATTATGGAACACGAAAACGGAACGAATTTCTAGTCTAGGCACATTTTTAAATGAGAGAGTGCAAGTAAAAATTTGTCTCGATTAGAAATTCGTTTCGTTTTCGTGTTCCGTAATAAGGCCCCTGTGTGATGTGATGGTGTGAAAAATAACTCCTTCCCCATTATTCCACTGAAATTTATACTGGATAATAACTGGTTTTAAAACTAAAATTCAATGCCTTGAATTTTATATGCTGAAAAGGAGTTATAGCGTTTTCACAAACTAAATTAAAATTTCATCTATGGCGAAAGATGTGCGCACCTGCCCAGTAGCAAAGCGTGAGTCAGAACCGGAATATAGCGTGATCAATTTGCAATATTTTGATATAAAAATTTTGTCACATAAACAATTTTTGGAAAAAAAAATGTTTGATTCACCACAGAAGGAACGGGTTCATGCAGCCTCAAATATTAAAATTTAATAGTGACCCTGTTAATCCTCAGCCGTTGAAATTGCCTCTCCCCTGTTGTCATATAATTTATGATTTGCTTGACGTGTGCTATCATCTCCTTAGTTCAGATCTGAGCTTTTGGTCTCTCAGATGCATACATTATCCGACACTTTACGCCTGTGTGATGAACTCGTGCTTTTGGGCGACTATAATTTGCCGAATGTCGGTTGGGAACTTTCTCTTGACTCGGATGATTTACTTCCTTTACCTACATCCACATCTCAGCAGGCTCTCTTCTTTGTTGATGCCATTTCTTCTTCTGGATTGACGTATTGGTGTTTCGAATGACTCTGGCAAGTTTTTGGATTTGGTGTTTACCCCTCCCCCCCCCTCCCCCCCCCCAACGGACTTCACTGCGTTTTCTCCTTTGATCCTGTTGCTGCTGCATCTACTCTTCAGAGTAATTATGGTTTTAATTTGAAAAAAGCTGAAATTGCTTAATGACTTGCTTAATTGTGACTAGACTAATGTTTTTATTGAACGTGACATTAACGTAGCTGTTTCCGGATATAGCAATCTTTACTGATGGATCGAAACCAGTGGATCTGCAGAGATCTTGGGCATAACAAGAGCGACAAGAGTGTTAGTAGCACGCTCAAGTCTACTAAATGGTAGCGACATAGGAATTTATATTAACAGTCAATCGGTAATAAGGGCGCTGAACTCAAACAGAGACGGAGTTGGATCAATTCGTTTAGCCGCACGACCACCATGCCATGAGTCCCGGGTTCGAGACCAGATCTCCCCGTGAGCTCTTATTAAGAAATTAAAATAATCCACTCTCCAATCAAGACTTTGAAGTTTCCTCGCTTCCCTTACCCTAATTCCCTTCCGGCCAAAACCATGCTGACGCATCAAAGGGTTGTCCCCTAGGATTTGGAAACATCGTATAAAAAAAACTTGTTTGCTTTTTTTGCTCAATATATTCCTATTTCTAGATCTAGTGATTCATTTGCCTGTTATCCTTGGCTAGATTATTCATTAAAACAACTTAAGAGTAGGAGGAATAAGTGCATGTGAACGTTTCTGTTCTTCTTTTTTATTTTTATTGTTTATTGTTTTATTCTACGAGATGAATTTATTTATGGCCTCGAGCTCTCTTACAGTGTTTATGTTAACCGTATGAAAGATACGTTACGTAATCAGCCAGAACAGTTTTTGAAATTTGTGAACTCTAAACGGCAAACCGATGGTAATCCTACTTCACTTAGGTTGGGTGCTCGCGAAAGAAGTGAGCATGCAGTTAACTTAAGTCTCTTCGTTAATTTTTTTTAAGACAGCTTTTATCGACCACTGTGATATTAGTTTTAATGATTTTATTCACTTGACAAAGTTTCCTACAACTTCCTTAAAGATGAAGGATCTGTATTTCGATGACAGTTGCGCAACACATCCATTCATTGGCCGATAGCTTTTAATATGGTCCTGATGGAATTCCTGTCTCCTTTCTTAAGTAATGTTCTTATTTTATTGCTCCTATTTTGTGCTACTTATTTAATATGTCTATGGCTTGTGGTCAGTGGCGGATTTACACATTTCTCAAGTATAGGCTTTTAAATTTTTGCCGCCTTTACCTCCACAATTTCAGGTTCTAGATTATTTTACAATCCTAGAATTTGGTTGAAATTGCAGAAGAAATGGTTTTTGGGTATATTTCTGAGCTAATCAAAGCTCAATCATGTGGGCTACTCACACAATAATGAACATCCGGTAAACGTAATTAATTAATCTTTATTGCACTTACAAACAGTTAAAAAATAATAAATTCAATTAAGTTATGAAAGTTACAATACCTTTTTGCGCAATTTTTTGTTGGCTGAATCATCGATGATATCGTCAGAAATGAAAATATTCATTGAACTTGTTGTAGGCCTTCTGCCTTTTTCTAATTCGGATACGAGTCTGTCAATGAGGACGACAAATGTGGTAACCTTGAAAGTATCACTCGCGGTCACTTTCATTTCTTCATCGGGTGTTTCATCATAAATTTTTTTTTTGCAGTTGTGTTGTTGTCTTTTGTGTACTACTTCGACACGCTTAATTCGATCGCCTTTTCTTCGAAATACTTGAAACTTTCTCGTTAATCTACGAAAAACTTGCGAAGAGATTCTTAAACAACGGCTACTAGTAATCAAATCTACGGTAGAAGCCTGATCCAGATCCTTGATTCCCAAAGCGTTCAATATGACTGGCTAAAAAGGGATCGAACTCAGCTAACAGTACCAAAATCATAAAATAATTTCCGTTGTGTGGATCATCGAACTTTTCAGTTTTTCCTCTTAAAGCGACGGCTAAAAAAATCTGTAGCCAAATATGCCGCCCCAAAAATCTGCCGCCCTACTACTTAGTCTGCTGGTAAATCCGCCACTGCTTGTGGTGTCTTCTACCTTTTAATGAAACCCAGCCTTAGTAACAATCGCGCCAATGTGGTCATTACAGGTAAAACAACTATTCAACCAGACTCCCAAGGCAATGGTTTTGCCAAGTCTCGTCAATTCACAACTATGTATAGTTTAGCTGAAGTCCTGTTGAACTCTTTTACGACAAAAAGACATAGTTGGACGTTTACTAATATTAAGAGGAAGGTTGTTAATGAAACACCACTTATGAAAGGAGCCCAAGTCAGAATTAAAAATTTTACAATCACGAGTGCAGGAAACAAAAAGGAAAATCTTGACATCGTCTGCAGAAGAAAGAATATTCGAATTAGACAAAAAGAATGATACATCATTGATGTAAATAATAAATAAGAATGGGACAAGGTGGCTGCCTTGAGGTACGCCAGAGAATATTAGAAAGCGAAACACCCAGTCAACGAACAAAGACGGGAATCCTATCGCAGACAACTTATAAAACAAAACTGCATGATTAATTCTGTTAAAAGCTTTACTGAAGTCAGTAAATAAGCAGTCAACCTGCTTGCCGCCTTTAGATACAGAAGTTAGAAATGCTGAAAAGTGCTTAAAAAAAGGTTTACAATGAAAATTAAGTATATGTCTTACTATCGCCTCAAAAATTTTAGCAATGCAGCATAAGTTATAAACCGGTCGATAATTGGCTACATCACATTTTTTGCCCTTCTTATGAAGAGAAATACTAATGGCCGATTTCCAAGCATTAGGAAAAACACCACAAGAAATGGATAAGTTAAATAAATAACACAGAACAGAAATAAAAGAATAAGAGCAATTCTTCAGCAGAGAAACAGGAATATCATCTGGTCCACACGAAAAGTTATCGGCCAAGCTACGAGGGGAGGTCCAAAAATTCGGGAAATGGAGGGGTTGTAAATTAAATAAAAATACAAAATTATTTTTCTCTTTCCATATAATTCCCCATAAGCTCAATACATTTTTTAGATCTAGAAATTAATTTCTCAATACCATAAAAAAAATATTTTTTGTCTTTGCTTTCAAAATGGGCCGAAATAGCCGCTTTGACGTCATTGTCAATGGAAAATTCTCTTTCACTTAGCTCTCTTTTCAAGAGCAGCACACCCTTCGTCAATTTTCCTCTACGTTTTTCCTTGATGGCTACCTTCAATTTTTCCAATATAGAAGCATAGTACTCTCCAGTAATTGTGGTTGGTACCTTTTCTTTGTAGTCTACCAATAAAATTCTTTCACAGTCCCAAAAAACTGTAGCCATCAACTTTCCAGCCGATTTTGACACCTTAAACTTTTTAGTAGGCGGTGTACTATTTTTATGCCATTGCATCGACTCTTGTTTGGACTCAGGTTCGAAGTGATGAACTCAGGTTTCATCCCCGGTAACAATCTTCTGTAAAATCGGGGTAGGTTCGTCGCCACACAGTTCACACGGCGTGAGCATTCTAGGCACCCATCTTGCACTGACTTCAGTAATGCCAAGATGATCGTGTAGAATTCTCAAAATGGTGGTATCTGATACACCAACTAATGCAGATAAATGTTTCTTTTTCAGACGAGCATCTTCTAATATTAATTTTTCGACTTTTTCGATGATGTTTGACGAGGTGGCTTCGATCGGCCGTCCAGGGCGTGGATCATTTTCAATCGACTCTCGACCATGTTTAAAAAGACTATTTGACTTGTAAATCATGGTTTTACCAGGGCCCTGATTACCATAAACGACTTCTATCACACTCATTATAGTCTGAGCAGATTTTCCTTGCTTTGTCAGGAACTTTAACACGGCGTGAAGTTCAATTTTTTCCATAGTTGCGGTTTTGTTCCGGAAAGACTTATTTGAAGGGCGATAACTCTTAAACGAATGACATCATAGACTTGAAATTTCGCTTAAATACTAATGTTGAGTCCCTAATTAGCGCGGTGTACGGTAAGAATTTGTAACCTCGCCCCTTCCCCTTTTGGACCTCCCATCGTATTGATGTGTTGCATGATTGCATCGTCATCGAATAAAAGATCTTTTATTACCAACGAAGTTGATGGAAATGACGTCAAGTGAGCGCAAAATCCTATAATAATAACTATCACAGTAGTTATCACAAAAAGTAGTCTTAAAAAAGCCGCTAAAAAGATTTGTAATAGTCAAAGGATCCGTGTTATTGTTATCCCTAACTTCAGCGCAGAGGAGTATCCGCCAGTTCTACGTTTAAAATTCACAAATCTCTAAATCTGTTTTTGATCGTTACGTAAAACTGCTTTCATTCTCTCAACATAGGTATTGTAGGAGGTTTCAAGACCCAAGGCATACTGGTCACGTAAATTGGAGTAAATATTCATATTAGACCAGTTACAATTCAATAATAAATCATTAAGAATAGAATAGTCAGCTTTTCTAAAATTAAAACAGTAGGTACTGTGTAATGTTTAGTCTATGTCGTAAATGGCTTAATGAAGTTGATAAGATGATCTTATTTTATTTTAGAGTATTAATTATTATAGTACAGAAGCCTTATTTATTGACGTTGACTTTGAAAAACTATAAGGAAATTCTAATAAGCTTTCTGCGTGGAGAAAGGAAACAAATGGTTAGTTGGTTTGGTTTTCGAGGGGGGAAAGATGCGTGTCTTCCTTGCACTGAGGCCTTTAGTGGCCCGTTGTACGCCCCCGTTCGGCAGCGCACCTTAAAGTCCACTATGTTCCTAAGATTCTAGATCTTTTTTTCGTTAGGACTGGGCATTGGCTGGCCGAGGACGTGTAATACCGTCTCGTCTTCTTCCCCACATCCCCTGCATAGACTAGTGTTTGCCCTTCCCATTATTATTAGAGCTCTCAGTTAGAATCGGATAACCCGAAAACCCGGGTAGGAATCGATTTCTACCAAAAAATTCGGTTCCAATCGGGTACCCGGTTCCAGGCGAGTAAACGGTTCCAAATAGGAATCGATTCCATCAATGGAACCGGTTCCACTGTGAGAATCGAATCCGCCACCGGGGATCGATTCCATCGTACGAACTGGTTAATAAGAATGAGTGAAATTGTAAAGCAAAAATTGTCACTAATAGTAGGGAGTATAAGGAATATTAAATTTTTATTAATAAATCTTAAGTCGTATTTTGTAATTTCACTACAAAAAAATCTCTAATTTCCAAAGAAACTAGACATTTCCTTAGTGAAATGTAAAATTTCCTCTGTTGGCCTTGAAACTGAATCTGTACTGCACGATTTCAAGAGGAATCGATTCTGGCGTTGGAACCGACTCTTATAATGGAACCGATTCTACCTTGGAACCGGATACCCGAGTAGGAACAGAGTACCCGACTTAAATTGGGTACCCGGGTGAGAACCGGATACCCGGGTAGGAACCGGGTACCCGCGGGTCGGGTTTCTGAGAGCTTTAATTTTTATAGCATGAGCCCTTAGTCCTGCATGTCCTGTCACAAGGCCAAGAAGAACTTTCAGTTTGACTTTGTTAAGCTTAATGATCTTTTCAGATTCATGTGCATGCAGGGAAACAAATTAATAAACAGTAAAAGTAATTCAAAAGAGAAATGTGTTACAACTTGATATTGTTTTAACATACTATGAACATTTGGTTTGGAAGTTTAAGGCACACGCCTAAGATCATGCTACAAATTGCAATATACGTTTGTAAGAAAACCATTGTGATGATTCTGATTGTGAATGTAACTTTTTCTAATTCGACTTCGAACTGTCAAACTAGACATTTCATCTTCATGTTCCGTCACTGAAGAAAAATAAACATTGGTTGGGTGGCGGAGGATGTGTCTTGTGTTGAGTTTGTCTAAATTGAAATGCTTATATTTTTAATAAATGTTCAGGAATAATGTAATACAAAGGTGTTGAAAAGGTAAGGCTAAAATATCCGGTTGCTTCCCTCTATTTAAAACACTGCACACACTAGTGAGTCTGTTAAAATTTCGTAAAGATAAAATCAATTCATTTTAATAAATTATGAATTTTAGTTATAATTATAGAACAATTAGGATATATTTACTTCAAATTTAAAATAAGTGTAGCGTGGTATAATGGAAAGAAAATAACATAACCTTCGGAAAATGCATACTGCCGAAATATATTTTGTTCAAAGTTATGTTATTTACCTAAAGTAGGCATATAAAATGTTTATCGTTTTCGGTTTTATTTCCGCTTTTTCTGTAGGACTTGTCCACAGTAATTTTTCTGTAATTTGTTATACAATGATATACATGATTTTGCAAAGTATCTATACCACTTTTGCATGCCTTCAAGACAAAAATGACAGGTTGATTAGATATAATTTTTGAAGAGGTGGGAAAGATAATCCCTATTGCTTCTATTAAGCAGTTCTTGCAAAAGAATGATTCGCAAAAACTCATTAAAAGTATAAATATTCATTAAAATGTAACCAATGGCTACATATTTACAATAGAACACCGCGAAATATCGCGGAATCGATTTCTTTTCAATAAATCAAAAACTAAAATTAGTAAAAAATTACTTAAATGTGGTTGTTTAGAGATTGTTGTTAAGACATTTATCTTATTTTCGCAAGACGAGATAAAATGAGTAATATTTCTAATTAAAGTATTATTTAGATTAAAATTAACGAGCAGTTGGCCGATTGCTCCTGAGAAGAAAAAAAATTTTTCTTTTATTTTCTGCAATTTACAGTCTTACACTATTTCATTTACAGACTTAGAGAGAGCACAAGATATGTCTGTTTATGTGGTTTTATTAGTTACCTTATTACACATTACTTACAGTTGCAGCCAACAAATAAGAAATGATAAGTTTTAAAAAACATTGAAAGAAAAAAATTATCATTAATATTACGTTGAATGTCGTTTACTTTTTATCACCCCCTATAATTTCTGACAACGCTGAGGGACTGAAGGGAAGTCTCTTTAATTGCTTTTGATTGGATTTCGTTCCTTTTTACTTCCTCCTTCCTTCCGTTTTAATTCTTCTACGACCGGACATATACGACGAGACAAAGTTTTGCAATAGGTATTATTGAAATTGTTGAATACACTGTTATATTTTGTCTTCTCTAGTCGTCTTCTATAGTCTAGGAATCTCAGTTTGAAGGATTTTATGCCACTGACGCGGTATTTTATTTTCTTTCGCGTTTTTCTCGAAACTACTTTTTTTAAAACTGGTGAACAAGATATCTCAAGATCTACTTAAGGGAGTTCTTCTACCTTAGAACGCCGCTTTTAATACTGTTTTTCGAGGATAAGTGGTACGGACACCAATAATGCGATTTTTTGGGTTCGACTCGTTTATTAAAATTGAAGCTTTGGATGCTGAAAAAAATTCAATTTTTAGAAATATACTTCCACAACTATTTTTTACGTTACTAAATCGACTTCTTATATTGTTTTCGTAATCTACACAAAAAAACGTCGATTTGTCGAACTGTAATACTAAACAGAAAATTAATGAAAAAAAATTATAAAGCATTCAAACCTGGCGGGGGGGGGGGGGGGGTTAGTCCCCTCAGTTAATAAAGCAACTAAAAGCCCCCGATTAATACACCACTTCCTCCTAGAAAGTGTAATAAAAATTTCAGGGAACGTGTTGCCTACACGGAGTACACTTCGTGTAAAAGATCTTTTACATGAACACGGGCGATGCCAATAGACGCTGCCTAAAAAATATTCATTTTTTTTTAATTTCTGAGATTTTTGTTGGGGAGGTGGGGAAAATTAATAGGGGAAAGTAATAATCCTTGAAGTGTTTTTATACATTTTACATAATTTTATTTAAATTTAATGATTTATAAAAAATATATAACAATTTTATCTTAAAAACCATTGTGAATAATTTTAGCACCAGATGTCTTCCCTAATAAAACTGAATAGCATTATCCTTTGGCGCTTATGACACTGGACATTCTTCGTGGCAAAAACTCTATTAAGTTTTTAGAAAATTCTCGAGACAATCCCCAGCATTCCTCAATTAAAATTTCTTTTCATTGCCGGAGGGACTGTGGTCTCTTCTTTGCCACTCTGTCTTTAAGGATTTTCCACACATTTTCAATTACATTCAGGTCAGGAATCTGTGTTGGCCATTCTAAACAACTTATGTTGTTCGTTTCTAGCCAGCGTTGTGTGGAAAGTGCGGTGTGGGGCCTTACATTATCCTGCTGCAACAAAGAACCCCGCAGTGGCATTTCATCCTCCATGAAAGGAATTAATTTTTCCTGTAGAATGGACACGTAATACCGCGGTGTTACATTCTCTGTGCAGATATGGAGGTCTGTATACCTTTACCAGGATACTCCTCCCCCTACCGTCACTTTTTCCCCACCTGAATGCATTTTAGGGTTGACGCACTGTGGATCGTACAGCTCCTTTGGGAGCCTCCTCACTGCGACCAGTCGGTTCGGGAACAATTGAACAGAGCTTTCATCGGTAAAAATGATTTTTTTCTTTCTTTGCATAGACGAACGAGCTGTCTTGAAACTCGTTTAACTCCTTAGGACGTCCTGTTCCTTTTCGATGCCCGATCACGCCGGTTTCTCGGTATTTGTAAATTGTGTTGTGAACACAAGTTTTGCTTATACCGAGCTTCTCCGGGATATATTTCTCGGACCGTTGCTCCTCATATAATGCTATGATCTGAAAATGTGAAAACATTAATAAATTGCGAGGATTTAATCACTTTGTGTTCTTAACCTGTGACAATTTTTTAGAATCCACATTTCGTTTTACCATGCTCTCTTAATAAACTTTCAAAACTGACCTGTTCTCGCCAAAACTAGAACCAAAATTGCGATTTCGCAAACAAAATACAGTTTACAACTTTCTACCGATAATAACTTAGGAATTTGTCGCACTTCGTTGGAAAATAACCGTAGTTCTGAGCGATATTGCCCTTTCTCTTACGAGGGAAGACATCTGGTCCTATAATTATTCACAAGGGTTCTTAAAATAAAATTGTTATAATTTTTTTATAAATCATTAAATTTAAATAAAATTATGTAAAATGCAAAAAAACACTTTAAGGATTATTATTTGCCCCTATTGATTTTTCCCCTCTGTCCAGCAAAGAAAGAGAGTGCTTTGAAAAAATAAAATTTCCCGAAGCTTTTAAGTGGTCCTAAAAATTTTCACAGTACTGTATAATTACCAAAGATTTAGTTTTATTATCCCCTTGGCTGTCGTCAAAAGCAGCTGTAAATATTGTTGAAATGTAAAATTCTCAAAAAGCCCTTGTCAGACGATAGCGACATGTTTTTTCAAAGATTTTGATAAAAGATTTGAGTTAATCAATCATTTACTTTTCGAGATATCATGTCAACGAGTTGCAAAAACGCAACTTTTGGGAACTCTCATTTAAAGATGTTCACGCATGAACGTTTTACAAAAAGTTACTTACGATCAATCTGTTTGCCACGTCAAGTTTTCTTTCAAACTGAACGAACCCACAAATTTCACATCGATTACAGAAGAAACACACCCAGAGGCATATAAAGTATACAACAGACCGTCTGGATGTCCATGATCAAAATAGGTAAAACAAGTTTACGGGCTGCCGCGACGGAGCGGTTTAAAAACAACACACGGAGCTGTGTTTGACAGTCTCTGACATCTTGAAATGCTAAGAATTCCGTTATATTATTTCCAGGTATGTTCCTGACACGTTCTAGATTAGAAAAATGCAAGAAAAAAAATTCCGATTTTTTGAAACCAACAAGGTAGAAGATCCCCTTAACCGATTTTGGTGAAATTTAAACTACATATTCTTTACAATATTATCTAAGATATAGCGTGATTTTTTGATATACATTTTTTAAACTCAAAATTTCGATAAAAATCAGAGTTTTTATTTCAAACAGCTGTCGTTTCTACAAAAAACTTAAAAAAATTTTTTCCTACGCTACAGCTTAGCTAGCTATTAGCATTCTAAATAAGAAAAGAATTATTTTGAATTTTTCTGACGATGCCTGACAGAGAAAATAAGTACACCATCAGCAAAGATTTTTAAAAGAGGTTCCTATTTGATGGGATATCTCCATAACTTTTTAATTTTTTTTATTCGTTATTATCTGTGAAATTAAACAGGGATGTATATTGATTCCACTGTAGTTTGCACTTTTTATTAATGATATTGAAGCAAGTATTGAGTAATCAGGAACGGGTCTTATAATACAGGACATTAAAATTAAACATTTATTGTATGCGGATGATATAGTTCTGATTTCGGAACGACGAATGATAGATAGACTTGGGGAATATTGTAAGCTTTGGAACCTTGTAATCAATTTAAATAAATCAAAAATAATGCTATTCCAAAGCGGAGGTGGAATCAGGAAGCAGAGTGAGTAGTTGGTGTTTGAAGGTAATCCCATTGATATCGTGAATTTATACACTTACTAGGGTATTTTGCTAAAACCGAAGCTGCAAAAAAGCTAAAATAGCATAAATTATACCTGGCGAAAGTTTCTTATAAAAAAGGATATTAAAAACTCAAATAAATTTAAAATGTTTGTTGCTGTAAGCAGAGGTGTTCTGTACTACGGGGCGCAGGTTTGGGGGTTTGCGCAATATGAGCAAGTTGAAAAGCTACAAAGAAGTTTCTTAAAAAGAAACTTACCGCAGTGGACACCAAACTATGCATTATCGTTGAAAACAGGATTATCTGACTTGTTTATATATACTTTAAAATGCTTTTCATTTATTCTTAAGAGTACTTTATGCCTATAATAACGAAACATTGCCGCGTAAACTGTAATGGTTGATTGTGCACAGATATGTATTGGTATGAGTCGTTCTATGAACTGTCAATCAAACATAACATCAATCTGAATCTACGAGAAGGATATTTCAATAATATGAATTAAAAGTAAAATTTCAGAAATAATAGAAGCGGAAGATATTTGGCTTAAGCGTAAAGCCGAGGAAAAGGCAAGAGGTACAGTCAGATATGAATTATAGAATAGGCTAGAATGCACTATGGCTCAAAATTATTTTAAAGATGATTTCTCCACTAAAAAAATTAGCCTAATTATGAAATATCGTTGTGGTCTACTCAGCTTAAATGCAAGACCTTGGAGAAGAGAGAAGGCAGTAGTTTATTCTCTATGTGCAATTTATGTGAAGATAAAGATTTATTGCATTTCCTTGGTGTTTGTCCAATTCTGTCGGAATTTCGAAAGCAAGTATTTGGCAAACAAATATTAACTGAAACTAAAATAATTTAAATGCTGAATGGTAGAAAAAATTATGAGGATCTTATTCTTTCAGTATCGAAAGCATGAAAATATAGAGAATTCTTAATTTCAGCTTTGAATTATTAGTTGAAAAAGATATAGCAATTTATATAAATTTAGCTCCTTCTCATTTTATTTCTTTTGGAATATTTATACTTGCTAACCTCGACAGACGGCGTTCATGCCAATGTTGTGGTCTATTTTCTTATTGATTTCTTATTTATGTATTAAATTAGGTAATTGGATTTAAATTCTTAAGGAGAATGTAATTTAATGTAGGTTTTTATCAATAAACATTATTATTATTTTGGGTTTAGACCTTTCTCTCTCCGCTTTTGGCCGGCGGTGACTTCAGCGGAGTCCCCCTGTGGGGTTATTATTATTTATTATTTGTTGTTATTTCAAATAATTCATAAAACTACTATATATATGTGTAAAATAAAAATCATTTTATATATTTCATAGCTGCGCCAAGAAATTTATTTTTATTTTTATACCTACTTTTACGAGTGCCAGGGTGGTGTAACCCCTAAAGTCGCATTCGGTATATTCCTTATAGTCTAAGCCAGGTGTGGTCAAACGGTTGACCGAGTAGAGGTTTTTGGTAGACCGCGGTTTAAACAAGCTAAATATAAAAGGTTTCGGTCCTGTTTCGATTCCTTGATTTCAACTCGATACATCTAGTCGCTCTGTTATTGACGGACAACAAAGTGATCCTATAAGGATTCGTTGTTTCATTGTGTGTGGTACGGAACCATAAAAATCATATAAAAGCACTTCGACTTTATTTCTTACCATTCTTACAAAACAAACACAACATATGTATCTACTTTCAATAGCAAACCTAAGAATCCATCCCACATCATAATTGATCTTATATCATTCCATTGTTAAGCAATGTTTAAAATAAATACTGTCAAACCTAAATAATGGGTGTCCCAACAAGAGTTGAAGGATTTGTTTTTTAAATAAAACACAGAATTTATGGTAAAGTGTATTTTTTTATTTCCGAAATAAAGTATAGACTTGGGAATTACATATATGTGGAATACAATATCTTCCATATGGCCTCCTCGGCTTTTCTGGCGGGCCACCATTCTTTTATTGAAATTTTTGATGACATTTTCTCACAATCCTGGATCTATTTCAGCGATAATTCGCCGAATGTTGTTTTTCAAAGCGTCAATCGTTTGGAGATTGTTAGCATACACTTTTCCCTTTACGTAGCTCCAAAGAAAAAAGTCTAACGGCGTTAGATCGCACGATATCGGTGATATCGCCTTTTCGAGAATGAATACAGCCAGAAAATTTAATCTTTAATAACTTCATTGTTTCAGTCATTGTGTGGCCCGTGGCTCGGTATGGTTGGAACCACATGCCGTCCAAGTTCATATCATTTAATCGATTCTATAAAAATTTTGCAATTATGTCACGATAACGTACACGATTCAGTGTGACGGCAGCCCCAACATCATTTTCGATGTTGGGGCTGTTTCCTGAGCACAAACCATACCAAACAGTAGATCTTTGCGGATGCATTTGTTGTTCTTGTATAACATGTGGATTTTCTTCGCCCCAAAATCCGAAAATTTTTGCTTATTTACCTACCCATTCAGATGAAAATGATGATGTTGGACGAACGCACGGCGTCATGCATGGTCTGCATGGTTTAAGTTCTTGCGTTAATTGAATCTTATGAGCACGTTTATGAAGGTCTTTCGTTAAAATTCGTTGCATTGTGCTTCTTTGAAATGTTCATTTTTTGACCACGGCGTCGAATTGAAGTGTTTGGGCCTTCCGTAACACTCTCACCCACAGTACCAATATTTTCGACAGAACGACCACGCACAAACACAACTGTATTAATAAGTCCCAAATTACACGAGAGGATTTTTACCCCATGACTCACGGCAATTCTCTTCTGTGCAAAAGTAGAAAAACCCTCGGAGAGTTGCTACGAAAGGGGCTTTGATTGACGTTAAAAAACCGGTTCATTAAGTGTTTTGCAGGGTTCAGCCACATTTGTGTGAGGAAATGAGGAAAATGGACAAAAGCAAATCAGGAAAAACTAAAGCAAAATCCCTACTGATGATCCTCTTCCTACCTCACTTCTCTCACCAAGAAAAAAACAGCTTTTTATCAATCGTGTAATTTAGGACTAATAGAACGACTGCTTTCACATTTTTTAATTATGTTGATAATTGTGTTATCAGAAGGGAAATGATTTTAAAAAAAAAACGTAATTTTCTTTTCGTTTCTGTAATTGAACCATTATTTTGATAATAAATTTTTACGATATGTACGCGTTGTTCAACACTGTACCGCTCCACTTGGTTTTCCCATGTCTCTAGATGTCATGTAAAATTTGAGCGCGGTACGTTGGATAGCGAAAAAATGGTGGCAATTTAAAATCGTGCAACTCTTATTGGGACACCCATTATATGGAATTTAGGTTCACTGATTAGCAGTAAAGTTTATATTATTTACCAGCAAATAAATCAATTATTTCACCTTGCGAGCATAGCTAATGTGTAGATAAAGAAGCGCAAGTTAGTATAAAGACCTGCAGGAAAAAGACTTACCTGCCTTACGTACACATACTTGCACCAAAATCGCAACAACGTATATATTTTTTTACTTTACTATGAGGACGAAAACAAGCATCGGAAGTGGTAATGAAATGGTCATATTAAGGAGAGCTCGGTTGCACGCGAAGAAAGCTAAGTGACAATTTCTGAAAATTATAAAGATAGTGCTTCGAATTGGGCTTAGAATAAAGAACTAGAGGAAAGGCCATCACTCGGAAAAATCTAAGCATTTTTCTTTATGTAGTAGAGTCTGAGCGATGTGTGCGTTTCGACATGAAAGTAGTAAAATTATGCTTGTATACAGGAGGGGCCAACTCATTTTGATAATATTTTAAATTAGGTGTTTTTAAAATATATTCTTATAACACTTTTAATATAATATAACTTTGCCCGAACATATTTTATTAATTTACTTAATTTTACTATTTAAAAACACTGCTTATGCCCCAAATATTTAAGTATTACGGAGACGACTTTGATTTCAAGGCGACATTCGGTCCAATTTGACATTTCAGGCGTCATTCCCCCTTAACGCACTCGCCACTTGGCCATGAAGCAAAAATGCTTATCACACGTACAGGGTTTTTACTTGAGAAAGCCTTTCCTCTCGTTCTATATTCTAAGGAATTGGGCAAGACGGAGAATGTAACCAAATAGAGACACGCCAAATTGAAATAAAATTTATTTTAGTGAAAAACTACTAAATCGTTCCCGAGCTCTAAAATATATTTCAAGCACAATCCTATTAGCGACGAGACTATTAAAGCGGAAATTTACCTGACACCATGATGTCAATTACCGAATCTATATGAAGTTTCCATTAAGCCTAATTGTTTATAATTTTGATATATTTTATACTTTTAAACATACTTAACATTTGCATTTAACATTCTAAATTCTAGATTTTGTAGATATGACGTTCTATAGACCTCGCGGTACGTTAGCTAGGGCAATTTTCGAAAAGGTGCACAATGATCAGTATATAGATGAATACGATACCCGTTTAGTAAGTAAATTAAATAATTTGTTGATCAAATGAAGCAATAATTGTTTTTATGTCAATTTCAGTGGTACAAATTGTCACAAACTCTGCCTGAACATTTCCAATCAAAGTTCGTTTCTTTTGAACGTCCCGACCAAATTACTATCAGTTGGTTGGAAAAGGCAAAACTTTTGTCAGCAAACATTTGGCTTCAGATATGGCATACAATTGCTAGAATGTTTTTGGGGTTGTTTATGACCCAAACAGATATTAATGGATTCCTTAAGCGTGGCTCGATGTTTATACTTTCAGAGGAACAGTTTACAAAACTCTTACTAGCTTCAGGTTTTAAGATTGATCTTTATCGAAATAGACATAGTGTAAGTGTATTTATATACGTTTTGTCATTTTCAGTAAATAATTTATCAGTTTTTATGATAATAGGTCGATATACTTGACATCGGTGCTGGTGACGGCGAAATCACCGTTCGGCTTGCAAAATCTGTGATACAAATGGGAGATAGTGTACATCTGAAGGTATACGCAACTGAAACAAGTTGGACCATGCGAGAGCGTTTGCAGAAAAAGCAGTTTATGTAAGAATTTATTTGTAATTGATAAACGCAGTTACTTAATCATTATTTCTCTTACAGTGTCTTGGAGAAAATTCGAGACGCATCAAACATTCCGTTAATCTCTTGCTTAAACGTTTTAGATAGGTGTATTGATCCGTACCAAATAATTCAGGATATTTATGATGTTTTAGCGCCAAATGGAAGAGTTGTGATAGCTCTTGTTCTTCCTTATGCCCACTACGTAGAATTCAGTATAATATTTAAAATTATTTTTGAAATTTGTAATTTTGAAATTTGACTTTTTAGACAGTTCCCATATGCCATTGAGGCCCCTTCTCCCACATTGGCCTG
The DNA here is from genome assembly GCA_964036015.1 of Leptarthrus brevirostris. Taxonomy (NCBI): domain Eukaryota; kingdom Metazoa; phylum Arthropoda; class Insecta; order Diptera; family Asilidae; genus Leptarthrus; species Leptarthrus brevirostris. Next base: position 135,146,733 of record OZ038372.1, on the reverse strand, counting down.
AGAAGGCAAGGCAGTATTCTTTTGAAGCAGAAGCAACATTATTTTTTGAAATTCTGGAAAATATCGGTTTCACGGTAGAGGCCTGGACAAAGGCTCCGTACTTATGTGAAGGTGATTTGCGACAATCTTTCTATTGGCTTGTTGATATTGTTGTTGTTCTGTCCAAAAAGTGAAGTGAAGCGCCAATTCTACGCTCAATTTTAGGGTAAATTTTTAAACCAAATTCAAAGCAACTAATTTTTATATTTTCACAAATTTAAGAAAAATGTTCGTTTTAAGTATATTCAAATAAACGTAATACCTACATCTACTTTTGTCTACTATACTACTCTTGACTTATTAAAAAAAATCAATTATATATAACTTCATCGAACGGCGGTCTTTTAAATCTTTCCACGTCATCAAAAATATTCCGAATGAAAAAATACGACAAGTAAAAAGTTTGCCCAAAGGTTATGGAAACAAGAAGTTATAAGATTTGAGAACTAAGGACTAAATGAGGCCCAGTAGAATGGTGCCAAGCAATACTTTTCGATCAAGATGTAGGCTTTGTAGAGTTAGGGCTAGAAGAGTTTGGTCTTGTAGAGTCAGGGGCTTCGCTCGACGTAAGATCTGATAACGCTTTTTAGTGAAAGCGTTATGAGCTTGTAAGTCTTCGCAACCTACTTTACATGAAATATTCTACTGTAGATACAAGCCCGGAAGTAGACATTAATAGCTGAGAATTGGTGGTGTAAACAAATCGACATAAGCCTCACTAAAAATTAGGAAAAGTTTGGGGGGGGGGGGAGTTGTACTTTCTCGTAGTATTTCTCGCAATATTTTTAAAGTCCGAAATTGGATTTTTCTTGCAGTTAACCTACAAATGTTCTGAAATAAATTTTCATGTGTTTTAAAGATAAATCTCTCTTGTGCTCGTTTTGTTGATGTATTGAGCTTAAAATGCGTCAATGACATAAGCGTTTCTGTTTGGTTTTGGTTACGCGAGTGTGCAAGGATTGGTTAATCGGTGGTACAACGAAAAGCGAAACGGTTCGTGGTGAAGTGGGCGAACTGTCATGTTTTTTGGGCTTTTATCCAGAATAGGCTGTGTTTACAGACTTGTCACGTCTTTAGGATGCGAACAGACAATATGGTCATTGGGTAGTATGGGGTTCCAAAGATCGTTGTCGACTTTATAAGATAGGTTTCTTTAATTCAAAGTGTACCAAATGTGATGCACATCTATGCTATAACACTAAAAAAGCTGTTTCTTATTATACCACATGTAACAATATCAAATCATGTATATTATATTGCTATTTTGAAGAGAATTTATCTACTTCCTTTATATACTTATCCGCCCTTAGAATAAAGAACTAGAGGAAAGGACATCATTCCGAAAAATGTACGCATTTTTCTATATGTGGTTGAACCCAAGCGATGTGTGCGTTTCGAATATGAAAGTAGTAAAATTTTGCTTGTATACAGGAGGGGCTTACTCATTTTGATTATATTTTAAATTTGGTGTTTTAAAAATGTATCCTAATACAATTTTTAATATAATATAACTTCGCCCTACCCTATTTTATTAATTTTAATATTTAAAAATACTTTGCTAATGCCCCAAATATTTCACTTCTACGAAGACGACAATGATCTCAAGGCGAAATAAACAACATGCAATGTCTAATTTGTAACATAAGGCAAAACACCTCTCGTCACTTTGCCCATAAGCAAAAAGCTTATCACATATAGAGGGGCCTTATTACTGAATACGATTCGATTGCAATCGATCATAAATATAGAAAATTTAGAATTGAATGAGATTAAAGAGATATTGTACTTTATATTATATATAATATTTTCTATATTTACGATTGATTGCAATCGAATCGTATTCAGTAATAAGGCCCCAGAGCTTTTACTTGAGATAGCCTTTCCTCTCGCCCAATGTTGCGTCCACGCAACTTTTTCTCATACTACAACCACACGTTGATTTAAGTTATTTAATCTCAAAGCTCTTCATCCCCTAATTGCTGAGTTATTTTGCTTATAACTTTTTTAGTATAAAAATTACGACAAAAAGTCGTAATATTAAGCACTTCATAAAATTTTCGTGGTACTTACGGTTTACGTAATAAATAAAAACACGTTTACAACCGTAAATTCGATATGGCTGGCGAATAGCAACACCCCGACCCAAAAAACTCAGTTTTAGACTTACCACTGACCGTCCACATAAAGGAGTCCTGCTCAGGAGCCCAATGTCACGTCCTGCACAGGGGAAAATTGTCGGAGCCCTTCCAAGTGCTGAACGGAGTGAGACAAGGATCCATACTGTCGAGGGATTGATGGAAACATTTTTAACCACCTTACATACTTGAACTATGACCACGATGTATGTCTCCTATCCAACAAACAGTTATGTAGCCCAAATGTCCGATGCCCTGAGCAGTGAAGGTGTCAAAGCAGGGCTTAAGATCAATGTTACTAAAACCGGGAGAGTAAGGTGGGCCATTAACTCCTTTAAAGCCTACAAATCTCCTGGTGGCGACGGCATCTTCCCAGCTCTTCTGCAGCAGGGCATAGATGATCTGTTGCCAATACTCACTAAAATATTTAAGGCTAGCTTTCAAATCAGCTACATCCCCAGTCCGTGGAGGGAGGAAAGGGTCGCTTTTATACCCAAGAGTGGGGGGCGACCAGCGGTTCAACCCAAGGCATATCGGCCGATAAGCCTATCCTCCTTCCTTCTCAAGTCAATGGAGAAAAACATTGACCAACATATTAGGTACGGTTGTCTGAAAGACACGCCGCTACATGCAAACCAGCACGCATATCAGGCAGGCAAATCAACTATAACAGCACTACACAATCTGGTTGGGAAACTGGAAGATGCTGTTAATGGTAGGGGCATTGCTCTCTGTGCTTTCCTTGATATTGAAGGTGCGTTTGACAATACGTCTTTCTCGTCCATTGAAGGAGCGGCCACCGACAGAGGTATTGATCTGCAGACGATGCAATGGATTGGGGCAATGCTGAGTAACCGGAACATCACAGCGAGGCTAGGGGACAATTCGGTAACAGTAAGGGCCACTAGAGGTTGTCCTCAGGGGGGAGTTCTTTCCCCACTGTTGTGGTCACTTGTTATCGATGTTCTCCTGGTCATACTGACCAATGCTGGCTACGATTGCCAGGGATACGCAGACGACCTGGTCATTACCATAGAGAGCAAGCAGGACAGAATCATTTCAAGAAGACTACAAAATGCTCTGAACACGGTACAATCCTGGTGTGATAGGGAGCGGCTCAGAGTCAACCCTAGTAAAGCAACCATTATACCGTTCACAAGAAAAAGGAAGCTAAGGCTAGAGGCTCCTACTCTTGAAGGAACACGGATAGAATTCTCAAGTGAGGTCAAATATCTAGGAATAATTCTAGATCAAAGACTCACTTGGAATCCTCAACTTAATAGGGTTACAGGAAAGGCTATGAGTTCCCTATGGTCCTGCCGAAGACTCTTTGGAAAGACCTGGGGACTAAGGCCCAAAATGGCCCTCTGGGCATATGAAACAATCATAAAACCCGTGGTCACTTACGCAGCTCTCGTGTGGTGGCGAAAAGTAGAACAAAAGACAGCGCGGTCCGCACTGCAAAAACTACAGAGGTCAGCATGTCTAGGAGTTACAGGCGCCATGCGCACATGTCCCACGGCAGCTATGGAGGCCCTCACAGCAGGGAATTGGTCTGGCCATAGGAAAATCCTTGAAGAATTCAAGGGTGATCTGGTGATCAACTCAATAACAGATATTATGCATAACTTTGACATACCATTCAAGCTGATCCTTGAGAGCAGAGATTATTGGCTCAATAATAGACATAGCTTTGAAAAGGGAACTCTGGTTTGGTACACGGATGAATCCAAGATGGAAGACAGAACAGGCATCGGGGTCTTTGGACCAAGATCAAGGATATACAAATCGCTTGGTTCTACACCAACCATCTTCCAAGCAGAGATACATGCCATCGAAATCTGCGCACGCGAAATTGCCAATAGACGAATACGCTGTGCTAAAATATATATTATGTCCGACAGTCAGGCGGCACTTAAGGCGTTGGGATCCTACACCTTTGAGTCTAAAATCGTCTGGGACTGTCTCACTGCTCTTAAAAAACTGGCCCGGAGCAACAGCATCACGCTGGCATGGGTACCAGGACACAAGGGCATTGAAGGCAACGAGAAGGCGGATTACCTAGCAAAAAAAGGTGCGTATTCTCAGTTTATTGGACCGGAGCCATTCTGTGGCTACTCAAAAAGCCGAATAGCAATGCGTATCCGGTCATGGGAGGACGATTGTAAGCACTCACCACTCAACACAGAAAACGAAGGAGCTGCTCTCACTCAGCAGACCAGATTTAAGGCTGATAACAGGACTTTTAACTGGTCACTGTCACCTGGGCTACCACCTAAAAAAGTTAGGGCTGGCTGATGATGACACCTGTCGATTCTGTCTAGAAGAGGAAGAGACTGCGAAACATATCCTCTGTCACTGTGAGGCCCTCGGCCGCATCAGGCTCAGACACCTTGGTGGGGCTTTCCCATCACCGTCAGACATAGCCAACATAGCCCTCAGAAAAATTTTAGGCCTGATAAGGGCACTAAAAATTGACGGGGCGGCCTAATTATTAACCTGGATCAGGTCACAAAAGATCAAATTGGTCGTAGTGACTAAAGCATGCGGAAAGTCCTTGATCCAATCCTTAATAATAAATAATAATACTATAACCAAATTTATAAGCTTAGATTCCAGAAGACAATATGAAATTTATCTGGAAGAGCAGCAAATGGAACAAGTGGATAATTTTCGCTATCTCGGAAGCATAGTTACAGCAGACGGCGCTATCTACCCAAAATGCACAATTGACCTTTTTTTACGTCGGATTTACTATACTACAACGCTTGCTTGGTTGAAACCGCGAAAATTGAAGTTTAGAGCCTGCTATGCTGACCTACGTTGTAAACTAAGAAAAGGAAGAGTTTATCCCGTTCAAGGTAGGTAAAAGAATATAAATATAATGTTTTGGCAAGTAAATAAAAAAACCTATTTTCCTTGAAATTTTTATATTTTTTCTTGAATTTAATTTATAATTTCTATTTGCTTTTAGCTTTTATTTCTGTTATGCGTTGCTTAAAGTTTTCATTATGATAACGAGTTTGTCATGTTGAATTTCTTTCTGCATGTTGATCTAATTTGTTTATAAACTACACATTAAAAAGGAAGCAACTTTTTATTACATAACTTCATATATGTATTTTTTGTAAATTTTGAGTTTTTTGAACACACATGCGTTTTCCTTTAGAAAATTAAAAATGTAAACACAAACGGTAAAACGAATCTGTACAAAAACGAATTTTTGTGGACTTTGCTATTTAATTCATTTGAGATGTTAAAAAAAAATTTAAGTTTTAATCAAATATTCTGGAAAGTTTACATGTACGTAAATACATAACGATTTTTAATATAAATTATTATTCTTAAGAAACTTTAGAGTTTATGATTAATAGTTTAGACATTGTTCATGATCAGGATTAAATTTTTGGAAAAAAAGCAAAACGTTTGGAAGTATTTCAATTTAAAATTATTGGAAGTATTCACAAAAAGTAAAACTTTTGTAGAATTGTGCTTAGTCTAGCAAAGCTGGCAGATGTTTGATTTGTGCACATAGTCCATTTTATTTCTAGCAAAGTCCTTTACAAATGAAAGACTCAGTAGAAGTCTAACAGGAAGGAAGTTCTAACAAAAGTCACATAATTAACTCGAACAGATCACCAATTAAATCTATCGCTGTACGCATGACTCAAGCAGTGAAAGCGAAATATTCTTCAGAGTCTATTTTGAATTGCTTTTTTTATTAGTTTTTAAAATTTATTTATGTTTTCTGATGAAAATGTTGTTCTTAGCGTAAATAATCGTACATTCAAATTCGATTTTTTTACAACTTTAAAAAAGAAAACAATTTTTCACTATTCCTAAAGTATTTACAAAAGTCGTCAAATATTCGCTAAAATCAACAATTTAGCATTAATGGAAAAGTATAAAAATTAATTTAATAAACAATATTTTTTTCTATTCCAATTCTTACTATACATTTGCCATTTTTGAATGCAGTCAGATTTACAGTGCTTAAATAACTAACCACTTACATATGCCATGTGCTGTTCACGACTTTAGTACAGTCACAAATTTGTTTGTTTGCATTTTAACAAAAGTATGCCTCAAATACAGAAGTGCCTCACTAAAGAGAAAGGTACAAAAGCTATTCAGCGTTTACATGCAAAAAATTGGCACTTACATTTTTTTAAGACGTTTCCCCGAATTTTATTTTTTAAGCTATGAAACAAATATTTTGGCTTTTTCTAAACTTAAGTGAAAAACACAATGTAGCAGATATTGAGATTGTAGCAAATGGTGCTGTAGCACACTGCGCTATTTTTTTGACCAACTGATACAATAGAATGCTCTTATGAATTGCTGGAAATAATATCAATTTAAATAATAGCGTTTAAATAGATAAATTTGAATATGAGTTGCTCTTGCCATAACGTATTTGAAGTGATAAATTACAGTTGCTCACGATTATACCTCATGTGCGTCATATTGAGTTACTTTCACATGCGGCTCACTTTAAAGGTCATTTACTAAAGGTGTTAATGTTATAGAACTCTGCCCAAGTTCTCGGATTACCTTCCGGAGCTTTAGGTTTTACATTTTAATATTTGAAGTGGCTGAATTTGCACATGTAAACTAGATTTTTGCTTAGCTCTGTAAGGTATGCAGTCTGGCTAAACAAAAAAAAACAACAACTAAAAATGGTCTAAAACCCTTTTTTTTGCAGTTTAAATTTTAATAACCGCGCTTGACTACGAAAAATAATATGATACCTAATTTATTAAAATCAGTCAAGGAATTAGAAGAGAACATAGATATCCCCCCTCTTGAGCCTATTAAAAAAAGAAATCTGATTTGCAAGCACTTTTAGATTTGATATTACACATCTTTTCAGAGTCAGCCTTAGTACTTGCGGGACCCGGCTGCATTGGTTTGTAGAACTCTTCACCATGAGGCAAAAGGGATCTGTTTGTGAAGAGTGAAAAAGGTATTAAAGTAATAACCAAAAATATGTAAGTATTTAAGTAACTTTTAATGCCTACAAGCTTAAATAACTTTAGCAAGACAGCGTTAATACTCTTCTAGCAAAACATTAATATTAAAACATTATCGAAGGATTATAGTGTAAAATGGCTTTTAGTAGAAGTAAAAGTTTGAGAAAATTCACTTTTTTGAAATTATTTTAAGCAAATGAAAAACCGCTTCACTGATTAAAAATTAATAAAATAAAATTGTCATCAAAATGCGTCAATTGTACTTATGATCGCATCATCTGCGCATGATTATTGATTAAGGGGGCAAACTAGTGTAGTCGGTCAAAAGAAAAACAAACAAAAATATAAAAAATAGGCTTAGAAGTATGCGTACAAAATTTGAAGTCGATCCGATGAATATAATAGAAGATATGAGCTGTAAAACTTCGTGCCGTCTTAACGCGATTTATGTTCTCCGCCAACTTTAAACGCGTTTTTCTCGAAGTCATGTTTTCAGAACTGGTGCCAAAAAAGACAACGATTGCACGCAGGATGTGACGTCGAGTATTTTTTAAATTAAATTGTTTAAAAATTTTTAATAGCAAAATTAAGGATTAAAAATATATCGAAAATCGCATGTCTTAGTTTGAGGTTGCGGCATTTGCAAAATTTTTGACATACAAACTTTTCATCCTTCTGAAATTCATAAAGGGAAAAAAAGTTCAAATTTTGATTTCAGACTACTGACAAGTGCTGAATATTGGTTGTATTCAGCGGCACTCAGCCTTCTAAGCGTAGGCTGATGTGCGTGACGTCAGGCTAGGTTACAGCGGCTTGATTGCGCTGAATGCGAATTCTAAGTTAGCTGCTAGTTTAGTTAATTACCCGCTGTTTTTAGTTAATTACCCGCTGTCAGCTTTTTTAAAACTTGTGCATTGTCTGTTACAGAGTAAACTTGAAAGTTTTTAGTTTCCATTTTTACTAAATTTATCACTAAACAAAAACTGACGGAACAAACAAATCGTCTTCTTCTTACTCAGCCTACTTCAGCCGAAAATATTTGGGCTGGAAAATATGACAAGAGGCTGAGTTAGCGGCTAAGTAAGAAAATGCATTCAGAATACCTCAGCCCTTAGCCGCTGCCAGCGGCTGGGAAGGCTGAGTGCCGCTGAATACAGCCATTGTACACCGTAAAGTGGTGTCTCGACCGCAGCGCCATCTTTGTGACGTCACTGCGCGGCCAATATATATTTGCTGTTTAAAAAAATGTTTTTGTAAAATATAGTGCTGCAAGATTGCAATAAAAGAACATCAGGTTAATCGGACTTTTCATTACGCAGCAAAACTTCTCGAAAAATGACCTTTTTTTAGGTTGCTACACTAGTTTGCCCCTTGAAGTTCTCAGACATAAAAAAAAAATCGGTGTCCATTCTTGCATCTTTCCGCGGAACCCTCTTCTACTAATTAATAAAAAACACTGCAGGGGTTTCTAAAACCTCTTTTGCCTTTCCAATTATGAAAAATGGACAAACATATAGATTACAGGGTCGCTTGAGAATTAGTATATAATATATTGGAGCTAGCAAACCCCAAGTTCGGCCTAAACATATAAGTAAGTATAGGGCAAGTTTTTAAATTCAACAGATGAAACACCACTCTTAACACAAAATAACTGGAACGCTCTCATTTCTACCATACTATTTCTCGCATAGCTAATTTGTTTTCAAATTTAGCACACAATTTCACGTTAAAACAACAACGTCACCATACAAATTACTTCACTAACTGGTCTTCGTAGCCTAAAATGTTCCTTGTAAGTAACATCCAAGTACAGAGAAAGGACCTTTTCGGTTTTTTTTCAGTCGTCTATAAATCAGTATCCAAACTATACATTAGGTCTGTTCACGTACTTTTTGATCTGAAATATTCTGAGTAAAAATGTTAAATAGGAGAAATTACCATCGAAAAAGTGTAATATACTAGACAGATTTTAAATGAAAGTCGCTCATTCGATTGTATATGGGCCCGTAAACCCTTAGTCCCGGGCCCGAAATTGCTTTCGCGATGGCCCGTATGTGATACCCCCCAGGGCCGAATTTTGTCGCTACGGGACTGAGGACTAACTATCTATTACAATATTGTGACAATTTTGTTACCAAACTATCAAATAGTATTCACTATTACAAAACTGTTTCAAAAGTACACAATATTGTAAAATTTATACTTGAAAGCATGTTTGTTATCGAGCATAAATTGTTTAGCTCTATACGTTTTAAATAGGCTAGCATACAGAAATTTATTGAAGACGATGCTATTGAAAACATTAATTAGATTTCACAAAAATGTAATAGAGAATACGAAACCATTTTAGTTTCGAATAACACTTTCGAATGGTATCGTAATAGAGAATAACCCACCTTACTTGATTTTTACTAAATCTTTCCTAATTGTGGTAGCCGGAATTTAAAATTATCGCAAAGTAATCCTACAGCGAGGAAAGGATGAAATTTGAAACAATAGTAAAGTACTTTACGCGTACAATACGTACTTACGAGTACAATTAAATTCTTTATTAATTTTATGATATAGGCCTTGTTCACGGGGCTCAACTGGATGCATGGTGCTGGGCGACTGCCCGTATTACGCACCCTCTCCACGTTTTTAAAATTTTACTACACTTGACAATATTTGCAATATTACATACAAGTTAAAACTGCATTGCAATATGTTCAGTTTCGCGGAAATTAGGTACTAAAAGATATTATTGTTGTTAATAAAATCAATGTTTAACAGAACTGCTAAGAAAATGCATCTTGTTGACGAATGGTAAAGAGGCTACATAGTCATACACCTTTTATAATCAACAAAGCTCAAGAGAATAACGAGCGACATTAGATTACACGAGTTGAAAAAGAACTTATTGGAAGCCACGTAATTGGAAGTCTTTCTTTCGAAAGTTATCTCTATAGATGAGAAGTCTTTACTGCGTAACCATTACTGAGTGCATTAATAGTTCCACAGTATATCCAGCCTATTTTTCGTGCAAAACACCCATTTTCCTTACCCTTAATTCCTTTCCTGCTATGGCTGTGCTTTAGCAACTTAGGGCATCCCCTTTGAGACAAGGTGCTGCAACTGCCATAATATAGGCTGGAGTAAGTGCCTTAAGACGTACTGTTTTTGGTTTGTTTTTCAAAACATTACAGGAGTAGTTGTGTAAACTTTGTGCAGCTTCACATTGTTTATAAGCACTTGCTTAAAAAAGCCGGACCACACAAACCTGCCTCTCAAAAAGTTTCATTAGTTCATCAAAAGAATTTCACCCGATACGAGACAGCGATTACAAATGAACATACAACAACAAAAAGGTGGATTCCGAATTACCGACATTGCTCTGCAACCCCCAATGGTCTGGACTTTCGGGTGTAAGTCCGACATGTTTTTATTTCCTCCACCGTGTCTGGCACATTTTAACGAACAAGATGTGGGCAAATACAAAGCGATTTTTGGAAAGTTTAAAAAGTGCTTTGTTGAAAGTGTGGGTGGATATTTCACAGGAAGTCTTGTGAACTGTTGCTGACGGTTTCTACAAAAAAAATTAGACTATTTGTCTCAGCTAGAGGTGGAAATATTGAAAATTTAGCCTTATTTAAATAAAATTTTGAGAGTTTATATTTTTACCTGTTGATAGTGTTGGTTACCTTCGTAACAGTTGAATTGACAGGCGCTCATATCGCTCATTTTTTCAAAAAGTAGGCGATCGAAAAGTCTGCACGTACAAATTACAGGAAAAATTTATCGATTTTCTTGACAATTATAATTAAGGATAAAAAAACATCACAATAAAGTGACGCCTAGGCTCGAAATTTTTTTATGATATAGCCAAAGCCCAGGGGACAACCCTATGATGAATGTAGCATGGGGTATTTAGAGTAAGTGGAATGAGGGAAATTGAATGTCTGGTTTTGCATTGCTGCAATGGAGATGGAATGGATTTTTTATTTATTGCAATTGCAAATGAATTCATGGCGAGGTGGCCACTTAACAACTGATCCAATTTCGTCTCAACTGACGTAATTCTTTAGTTGACGCAGTTAAACCTTTACGCCGATGCAATTAGCCAACGGAACCTTCAGAGCGGGAGTTCGACTTATAATTCGATCACGTAAATGTTGAATATTCTAACTCGAACACAATTTTTGTCAAGCAGAAACATCGGGAACATCGCCTTAGCATAAAAATTAATAACGAATACGTGTTATTGCTAAATAATGATTTACAACAAAAGTTGCAAACAAATTAGTTTACGTATCTCTATAATTTATTAGACGTGGCACAGAAGGATTAGTGCATTACTGTTTTGTCAAGAAAAACTATATCTTAAAATGTGCACATAAATCAGTCATTTTTGTCGCTTTTGGAATTGAACAAGCAGGTGTAGTTTGTTCAAATATTCTTTGTAGTAGAAGACCATAGTCAACGATTCAAACTAATGCATAGAGAGACGAAGCAATTAGTTAATGTTTTAGTTATTATAGAAGTAGAAAACTATTGTACAAGAGGTATGAATCAAAGAGACATATGGCAGACAATGAGGGTATATAATGTGCTTTGCAAAAACAATTTTCTAATTATCTAAGTAAAGTTTCCCAGTTTGCCATTTTCAGTTTAATTCTAATCGAAGAACAAAAATATAGTAAAAAAAAGGTACAACTTTTTACGTTAATCACTTTTAAGACTTTCGCTTTCGAAAAACTGACAATAGTTTTCACGTTTAGATGAAAAACAACCAAAAATGATGACTTGGTCACAAAATCCAATTTATTTAGTTAATTGTGTACTAACAACTTGTGTTTTTCGATAAAATGCCAAGTTGGTAGTATCAAAAACGGACACTTGACTCGTGTCTTGTTAAACAATATTTCCGTTACCACGGGTCAACTAGTAATAACTCCAAAGTTGAAATTTTTCATTAACGTACAAAATTACAAATATAAAATTAAAACACTGGAGACATTACTAGCGTATGATTGTTATTACAGCTTTTCTATTTAAGGTGGACTGGTAATAAGCATACAGAAAAAAATAGTTAGTAAAAACAAGTAGAATCCCAAATATAACAAAAATTGTAAATTTTATAGTTGACCGATTTAATGCCTTGCACATTTTCCAATGTTAACGAGATGAGCTCAAACGGTTTTGGACTTATTCTTTGCAACACAAATTCGTACTTAATATACTTAAGGGTCATTTCACACGCAACTAATGAGAGATTTGCACAATATGCAAAAAGCTCGAGGCACCTTACGAATTTCCATAACAAATTTAATCTGAACCTTTCAATAAATTTATGTTTTACAGTTTTTAAGAGGTCTGTTTTTAACATAATCAGGCTTATCATTGAAAACGTAGGCTGGAAATGCAATATTTATGGTATTTTATAGGTAATTGAAGCAAAACGAACACTTTTACTTCTGATAAATTGCTTTACGAAGAAGAAATAGTTCACCGAAACAAGACTAAATAGATTGTTGCAAGTTGAACAATAGCTAGCTCCTACCGTAAACAGAATGTATGATATTCACCAATATCAATATTGCAACTAAGCTTGTTTTCACTTAGTGAAAGAAAACCCCGCGTAAGAAAGACCATGTAGCACTGGGAAGCGCCAATCCTTAAAAAAAAGGAAAAAAAACCAGCAGAAATCAAAATACAGCAGCAGTTCTTTAATATTATGATACTGATCGTAGACCATGGTTGTCCATTAATAATGTACAATGTATGCACTACAATAAATATATGTAGAACGAAAGTCAGCCTTGCTTAGCCGCTATAAGAGTATTTTATTTATTTTCCGCCTTAAGAGTCATTTTAAGTTACTTTTGTGGAGCGCAAGCATTCTTTCTCTTCCCATCAGTCGGCAGTCAACTGATGAGGGTAGTGTTTCTTTGAAAGTGTTTTATGATAATATTTTATGATTAATTGCAATTAAAAACGTTTAACGTTGGCTAGAAAAAGTATCAGATATATAAGTGACTGGGTAAGGCAGTATATAGAGGCTTTACAAATAAATAATGGAAATTTCTTGGCATTTTTTCACGTTTGGAAAATAAAATTTTCGCATTTTCAATATACAAAATTAATAATATTCATACTAATAATAACTTAAGACATTTTAAGTTTTTAACGCTGAAATTAAATAAACTATACAGAAAACAACAAATCAGTGATTTAGTGACAAATCATACATATTATTTCTTCAATTAAATAATAAATAAAGAAATATTGAATTTACTGAAAGTCATCTTGTTTGAAGCTTACAGATTCTGAATTGTATTTACTAAAAGAGTCGATTCACTTTATATATAAATGTTTTCTTGTGATTATTCACATACCTCAATATCCTTCTCATATTAATTAAATATTATTTGTATTTGTCTTTTTTAAATTTTGTTGTTTTTTCAAAATATGTCTTGTTCTTATTTGTCTAAAGTAAAATTTACAAGTTTTCGTCGCATTTCTTTTGTTTACCAAATAATTATGCCTAAGTAGTGTTTATGCAGGCAGAAGAAAACTAAATACCTACATGTCTTTTGTTGTTGGTTGTTTTTTACTGTTATTATATTACTGTAAAAACTCACAAAAGTAAGGAATAAATAAGGAAAATTTTATACTTTGCAGCAATATTTCATTAAAGTTACAAAAAGGGAAGTAAGCGTGCCATTTGTAAAACTAATTGGAGAGTTTTTGTCCATATATCCCGGAGTCGTCTTGATCTTGCCATAAGAAAACGCCATGTTACAATAACGACTAGAACTTTTGAAAATTGGTGTAAATAATATAGCCTGAAAAATAAATAAATTTAAAAATATAGATTTTTTTGAAAATTTCCACACTTACCTCAGCATCTTTTTTCTGCTTGATGGCAGCGATTCCGGACTTTGTTTGAATAAAAATTCTCTAAATCCTAACACGTAACGTTCGAGGTATTTTTCCCATTCAATTGCTTTAACGTCGAATTGAAAGGCGTCCCGATCTCTTTGAGTCATTGTTTCAAGAAGATATCGTACGTTATCGTCCTTAAACCTCCATTGATGTGTTGTGAAATATTCTAAACATTCAACCGCTTTGGCTATTTTATCTTGGACTTTAACCATTCTGAAAATATAGTAAGGGTATAGGTTTTTTCATACAATTTTAAAATTCGTATAGAAAAAGATTTCAAAAAGTTCACAACTAATAAAATAAAAAATTGGAGAAGAGCGGTAAACGGTAGGGCTCCGTAAACATATTCCTAAATTTTTCAACTAGCCGTGGGGTCTGGACTATGGGTGTTGCATGCCTGGTGCGACCCTTGAAGTACACGCGAACAACTTCCCAGTATGACAAAGAGTGATATTCATGAAAATAATCAATTTCAACACATTTTTATGTTTATATCTGATTTTGCGAAATATCGATTCATATCAGAACCATGAAATTTTTTCCTGGATCTACTTATATTCAGTGTTTTTGTTTAAACAAAAAAAAACGACTCGACCGAATGTTATGAAATTTGTTTCATATTCGTCATTAAAACGCTTCGATCAGCACCTCAACGAAGTCGATATCATTTTTTGTTCACACGATATCGTGTAGGAAAAAATGACCACACACACCCACATGCACACTCAAACACACATACATTTTATCCCTATTCGTGGAACGAAAAGATTCAGTCGCTTAGGGCAAAATTTCTGAAAACCAGACGCAAAGTTCAAAGGTCAAGAGGTAGACCGGAGTACAACCCGCTGCTCAAGAAGAAAGAAATGCTTTGAAGAATGTCAATAAGGACAGTAAAAGAGAAAACTTTAAACACCTTTGCGAAGAGGTTACCATTAACCTATGGGGAACCGCCTACCGAGTCGTTATGTCGAAACTAAAAGGACAAAAATCTCCCCAAATTACATGCCCAATAGTACTGAGAGAAACCATAACGACACTTTTCCCACAGCGTCCAACGACTGCTCCTGCTGTCGTAGAAGAAAGTAATATAAAGGAAATCCCGATAGTTACGGCGGAAGAACTTCAGTCAGTGCTCAAAAAATATAGGAGACAACAAAGCGCCGGTGCCGGACGGGATCCCAAACAAAGCTCTGAAAACAGCGATTCTCAAAAGACCTGACATTTTCGTAGAAGTTATAACAATATGCCTAATAGAAGGCGTGTTTCCGGAATAATGGAAGCTGCAACACCTATTACTGCTACCAAAAGGAGATAAACCACCGGGAGAACCTTCATCCTACCGCCCAATTTGCCTCCTTGACACAATGGGGAAAATATTGAAGCTAATATTATACAACAGGTTACTCCCGATAGCTAAGGAAAAATGTGCTTTATCAGAGTACCAATTTGGATTTCGAAAAGCGCCCTCCACCGTAGATGAAATCAAAATGGTAGTGGAAATCGCCGTTTCTCCCGTAGAATGTAAAAGGTGGAGATGGGGAACCAAGGAATAGTGCGCAGTGGTTACACTAGACGTCATGAACTCCTTTTACTCGGCCAACTGGGAATTCGTAAAGAATTCCCTCGTTAGAATGGAAGCCCCGACATACATCTTGAAGATTATATAAAGTTACTTCAGGAACAGAAAACTTAGATATAATAGTGATGCAGGAACGGAATACTATAACGTCTCCGCAGCGGTACCACAAGGATCTGTCCTAGGTCCCCTTCTTTGGAACGTTATGTATGATGATATGAAAGAATTTTTTTAAAAATTACTCAATTTAGCACTTGAAAGCTATTTAAGTTCTCAGACTACAGATCCCCCAAGAGACGAAAATAATAGGCTTCGCAGACGACATTGCGATCATTACAACAGTTAAGAACTGGCTGGAGTCTTCAGGTCTTAAACTAGCAGAACAAAAGACGGAGGCGATCTTAATTACAAGCCGGAAAACGGTGGAATAGGTCAATGCCAAGGTGGGCAATCAAATAATCAGGTCTAAACAAAATACCTAAGAGTAATGCTGGACAATAGGCTAAATTTCAAATCGCATCTGGAATATGTGAGCAAAAAAGCTTCGAACATACAAGCGACTCTCCAGGATGCTGCCAAATTTTAGTGGTCCCAAACCAGATAGAAGAGCCCTGCTATCAAGAGTGGTGAGCTCTGTGCTTCTATATGCCTCCCCAATCCGGGCGAAAGCATTATCGGTGCAAGAGTCAAGAAGAAAACACTCAACAGTCTACAGACTGTGTGCTTTAAGAGCTACAAGTACCTATAGAACGGTATCTGACGAAGTAGCTTGTTTCATCGCTAGTATGATCCCGATAGACATCCTCGCGGACGTGATGGGACGCATTTACACGAAAATCGCAACGAGCCAGGGAAACCTTAGAAAAAAGAAGATTAAAAAGGAAGAGACACCGCAAGCTTGGAGAAAACAACTACCCTTGACGCAATTCTTGATTTCATTCCCCACGTTTCCAGGCATGGCGTGTAAATATACAGAGTCCATCGGTAATAATTGAATATATGCTCAAAGTGACGAAAATTGGAGCGAAGTGAAGGAGTTTATAATAAACGTCCAACACGAATAGAGAAGACAAGAACGTCTTAGACACCAGATTAATATGACAGGTTGAGAGCATGATGGCTAACCGCGAAATAATACCTAACGGCAGTTCCGTGGGGATAGTGGTTGAAAAATGTGCATGCCAGTAGCACGGGCTATTGGTATCTTTGAAAGATTCCTCAACTCCTGGTCGCACAAAAAAAAACATACTTCTTATCCAAATTATATGTTTTTTTGGCCTTCGAATTTCAAAATATGTTGAGAAATATGATTTGATTACAATAACTTTCCTATAAACTGGGAAGTTAACAAGATTTTTGATTTAGTGTTCGTTATTATTTTCATTGAAAGTACTAAAGGCTACAAAAATTAGGGGTGGGGTTGCTTTGATAACGACTTTGAAAGCAAGGATGTAATGACTGAAGAGTTGAAATCAAAAGGTCCTAAAACATACAACACAATGTGTTTTTTTTTAATTCAGTACATTTTTCACCCTATGGGCGAGAGGATGTTCCAAACAAATATTTCTCCAAAATTCTCATTATTTATGTTTTTGGGAAATCAATTTACATTCGTAACCCCAAATTTAATCTTAATCGCCATATAAATGATAGGATGGAAGGCTGTGACATACAAACAGAGGAGCGGACAGACTGATCGAAACCATAATGGTTCTAATTGTAACGGAAGCCGGTTAAGGACGAATATGACTCGTACATTGAGGGTTTATTAATTTTAGTGATAATGGCAAACTTTTTGTTAGTTTTTAAATAAGCAATAGTTCAAGTCCTTTGTCACATATATTAAGTAGATAGACGAAAATTAAGGTTTCCTTTAATTGTTGTATTTTTTAATTTTTTTCGGATCGGTGATCACAATATCTCGAGTTCCACTGAACCGATTGCTTGAAACTTTTACAGTACCTTCAGTACACCTCCTGTTATCAGCGGTAGTGCAATTATCTTAATACGGTTTTCAATTTTTTTAAGCAAACATATACTTTGAAAAAAATACTCAAATATTTCTTTGTGTTTGCATAACTTTCGTAATTTTCAATATTGGCGCTACGAACGATAGCGTACCCAGGGGACTGCAATAATGCTCATCGTTTACATTTTATAAAAAATCTATATATGTCTTTCTGAATTTATATTCAAAAAAACGGCCGTCAATACAGAATGCCCCCTTAATTAGTCACTCTTTTAGTTATGAACGTGCAAAGTTGTAGAAAAAATTACCCAACAAATTTTGAGCTGTTCGCATAAAACCAAGCTTAATATGTACTCTACTACTCTTAGTGATGTAGAACACGAAAATACCATTTTCTGACAATTCATCCAGTCACTAAAAATTCAACTTTATATATAGTAGTATGATTCGTAGAATTCAGATTCTTTATGGGCTACAACTTCATCTACAAGGTACTTTTTATATTTAAACCAAGATTCATTTTGATTCATTAAGATTTGGTAATGCATTTTAAAAGTTTAAAAAACAATATATACATAGATATCAAAACGGCGGGCTTGGTACATCAAGTTCGCACTTTCTCTCCTGGCTTAATTTTCTAAGAGATAACTCCCTCCGTTTTCCTCACGCTATATGATGTCTTGGTCTTAAAAAGATTTCTCATAAGATCGTACAACTACAACAACCAAAACATAGTCAGATTATTTTTCAAGCGGTTCAGACACAGAACAAAATATTTTTTATGATGTAGCCAAAGTGCGGAGGACAACCCCATGATGCTTTAGCATGGCTTTGACCGGAAGGAAATTCGGGTAAGGGGAATGAAGGAACATGTCTTTAATTTTTTATAAAAAATGTAATTATTCGGTTGCATTGAAAAATTCTAAATTTGTTATCACTACAATTCTCACGAACCGTAGAGGATTAGATTTCATTTCTGGCCAGCTCAAGATCATACATGATCCTCCAACATTATCGTATCGAGGTCGGTGAACAGGTGACAATTTTACGCTTGCACCTGGAATAATTTGTAGCTCTGTTATAAAAACAGAAAGTTTATTTGAATATAGTTGTCGCTTAGTTACTCAACGGGGCGTTTTAAATTATTGCCAATTCTCGCAGTAAAAACCTTTTCTTTCCCCCAGAGAATGGGGCATAGGGCGTCTACTTCACCGACTCTCCACCTGGTACGGTTCTGTGCAAACGGTTCCAATCTATAGCCTGTTGAGCGATGTTGTTTGGCTCTTTTCTTAGTGAGTAGCCTATACTCGTACATTGCCACTTTCGCCTGCAAATACTGGTGGCTATCACGTCTTGGCCTCTAAATTTGTGTAGGTCTTCGTTGGTAATAACCTCCGGCCAGTGGACGTTAAGAATACGACGGAGACACCGATTTACAAAGGCTTGTAGTTTAGATGTTATTTGACAGGTCCCCCATTGCAATTATTCAGTTTTTTTCAGGTTTTCAAGGGAAACATTTTGGAGGTTCTTTTTTTCTTACGTGGTGGTACATTGAACCGTAAATACAAATTAATTCAAGTCGTGGCCACAGTCGAAGGCGTTGACGCAGAATCGGACCAGGTGGAGAGTCGGTGTAGTAGATGCCCTATGTCCCACAATGTGTTAAACAAAACCAGAGAGAGGCTCAAGTACCTAGACCGAAAATTTTTATCAAGTAAACTCCTCGTGGCGGTACATAGCACCGTACAATCTTTCTGCAGGGTCGAGGGGTCAGGACATCCTGACCTAAAATATAGTAAAAGAACTATGCAACGACATAAATTACTAGTTTTTTGCATTGCTGCGAGCTAGGCAACAACCAAGAGACAAAGCTGATTTTTTTTAAACTTTTATTTTAAAAACTCATGGGGAGGCCGAGGTTCGAATCTTGGAACTATTACGTAGGTTCCACTCATCCATCGGTCCAACTCTATCTAATCTATTTGATGTGATACTAAAAGTGAGTTGCAGATAACTTGAATTCGTTTTTACCAATTAATTATAAATAATTTTAATTAATAATCGAAAAATAGCGGAAAAAAAAAGTTTGTTGATTTGTAGAAGAGTATTGTTTCTAAAAATGAGTAAGATCAGTCTTCGTCTGATAAATAAGAAATTTGAAAGAATTAGGAATAAGGGAAAATTGAAAAATGTGTCATTTTACTTTCTCTCTTACTCTCTCCTTCCCTGTCTATCTGCCTCTCGATCGCTAGTTTCCTTACTCCCTCGATTCCTGTATCACTCAATTCCTCGTTTTCTAGGTCCGTTACATTCTCTATCCCTCACTCACTCTCTCTGTCTCACTTTACCTATCTCTCTATCTGTCTCTCTCTTCTTTTATCTTCTACTCTTGCTGGTGGAAAATAAGTTCAGCCAGATTGTTTTTTATATCAATCAGCCAACGCAACGATTTTTTTGAGTAAGGGATCGTAGGAAAGGGTCATTTTTGTTCTCACATTTTCCACCGAAATGATGTCAAACTCACAGCTTCAAAACACCACTACATGTGTAGAGGGGATATTTTGTCTCATATTGCACAGCGTAGTTTTCTGAGTTATCAAACCAAGTCTGACTCAACTCCTATTCTGACATATAAGTGAGTCGGAGGTAAATATCATGTGACGGGCTGAGAGTAAAAGTGATCTATTTATAAGGTTCGGGCAAAAGTGGCTTAGAAAATGTTCCGCGCAAAAACGAATCGCGTGAGATTCCGGGCAAAAACATTTCCGGGCATAAACGATTTAACTACAAAAAGTAATGCAAAGTTAATGCAGTTAAGTAGTTAAGTCGTTTTTGCCCGGAAATTTTCTGCGATTCGTTTTTGCGCGGAACATTTTCTAAACCACTTTTGCACGAACCTTATACTTACTCTCAGCCCGTCATGTGTGCTTTGGATTCACATGCACGAACTGGCTTGAAGAAAGAAATTTGAAAACTTTTTAAATTTAAAAAACTTCAGTACTGAAAGAAGAGTAGTTCATAATTTGAAATTATGAAATCTATTAACACAATCTATAATTCTTATAATAAATTATTATAAATTTCATTTATTATCATAATTTGCCTGAACTCAATACGCTCTTGTCAGGCCTGATATACGATGTAACTATAACAAACGAAAAAATATAATTTGCCAATTAATTAATAATAATTAAGGCATACAACAGGTAATCATCTTAAATTGGATCTGTTGAGCTATATTTACTCGAAATGCAATTAAATTATCTTATGCCGTGGTTTCCCCTAGAATGGAAGGAATGTCCGCTCGTGTTGATTTGGACTTTAAGTTATCAGATTAAGCAAAGTGACTGGGTAATTTGTCAGAAAAGCATTTCTTGTAGTTTTGGGATTCCCCTAATCATGCTAGTTCAATTTTCTGACAGCCTACTTCTTTTACATGTTTGAACTTCTGGGATGACTGGACTTTTTGTCAAAAAACGGGGTTTTTGAGTTCAGAGCTACTTCCTAAAGTTATATTTGGACACGCTCACAAACAGATTTTGTGGTCGCAAACCTCGTACTATAAGGAATATTAACGTTTCAAAAGTATAATAAAAACTTGTGACAATAGTTTCAGAAATATAAAAACAAAAACGCGACGGTATTTTTATGTATGTACTTACATTGGCTTCTTTCCTGCTAGTCTTGCAAAAAGATCTAAGATGTACGCTGGAATGTAGTGAACTAAAAATCCATGAAAAGCGTTCAGAGGTCTATTCATTCTGAGTACTCCAGTTGGATACCAAAGACAGCCCTCTAAAAATGCGAATATTAAACAATTAAATTAAATTAATTAATTTCAAAAGTTGTTTGAATTTACCTAAAGGATGTTTCCTTGTTTTTTCAATAGCCATTTCAACAAAATTACCCCAAGTTATTGGGTGTTGTTGGCCTGTGCAACAATTGTATATTGACATGCCGTCCGGTTTTGCTATCGCTGTTCTCCATGCGGCGGCAATCATAAGGTTTATTACAATATCAACAGGTACCATATCAGCAACAAAGTTCTTTTCACACATAATCGTTCGAAATAGTCCTTTGCCCACTGCTGACACTAATCCTGTGGGGCCGTTCCAGTTATCGACCCAACCAGCTAATGGTTCGTTTATACTAGCAATAACTATAATGAAAATTTCAAGTCAACTACAATTTAATATTATAAGAAAATTTATTATCTTACCTATAGATGGTCTGACAATTGCCACTGGTAAATTACCGGCTTCCTTTAGCAACATGTGCTCTGCTAATGCTTTTGTGAATGTGTACGTGTTGGGTCTTTTACCAATTAGGGAGGGAGTTAGCTGAAATAATTGATTTTCGAAAATTTGTAGAAGAAGTTAAATTTCTTTTCTTTTAGGTTGTTGACCTTACAGAAATATCTTTAAATAAAAGCTCAACATTTTTGTTGGCTCCATCAATATTTTTTTTTAAATAAATATACACAATCAACTCGGTATTAAAATCAAATTTGTAATAAGTTTAAAAAAGTGTGTTGTTTAAAATTAAACCCTTTATTTTAAGAAAAGATAAGTGCTGCTGACATAAAGGGCCTCACTAAGCCCTACTTAAAAATTCCCCGTAAGGAAAGGAATTATTGCGTGTCGTTAATTAACAATTTATTGAAGACAGACAAAAATGACTTTATCCAGTGATAAATTTCTGAGGGAAGCAAGATGGTAATTACTTCGTCAGAGAAGGATAGTTAAATAGGACGAACTTTTAGAATAATTATCACTTACGACAGTGGAACTCCTAGAAATAATTAATTGACACTTTTAATGAAAATTAGTTCTGAAAATAAAGACGAGTTAATTTAAAGGACTACTGTTTATTGTTTGATACTGCTGATCAGGTAGCCCGAGAATGCATTTTCATGCATTTCCGGTCAGAGGTTTATAAAAGTTAGCGAAGGTAAATATCAAAATAAAGACAATTGAATCTAGACCTTGTGTCTCTTTATATTTAAGAACTTGATGGCTTTTTGGCAAACATTTTCTATATTTGTAAAAATATTCCGAATTTAAATCAGCGAAAAATATTTTGAATAAAGAGGATTTTAAAATACCCAGGAGCACTCCTTAACGGCAGAACTGGGTAAATGGGATTTTCATTAAACATGTATAGCCTTTATACATCCTAACCCTTTTTTATTTCAGGAATTATTTAATAAGCTGAAAATAACATACTTTTAATGGTTTTATTTAGGTTCACTTTCACATGTGTGTTTGTTTCAAAACTTGCAACTTACTTTTCACCCACTTCTAAATGTTGTCTCGATTTGAAATTTCGCAGACATGTTAAATTCCGATGACAATACAATATTATGGTACCATAGAAGAGGTGGTGGTTGGGGGATGGGGGGTAACATGTACAAATAATCGGCCCGATATTGGTGACGATTCCATACTTTTCGGGGTCAGTAAGATAAAAATGACTTTCCCGATGCCATTAAATAAATTGATAAAAAGACACGCCCCTAAGGATGGACAAAATATATAAATAGTCGCAAAGAGGCCGATATTAGTGTCGAATCCATAACTTTCTTTCGAATGAGGGCTCCAGTCCCTTTCAACGACATATACTCGTACCTTAGAAGTAAAAGGTGCCATACACCTGAGAAATAAGAACCCGATGAGCAAGGGCGGATTTAGGGGCGGGGGACGGTCACAACCGACCATTTAAAAAACACAAGGAGATTAATTAGGTCCCACTATAATTTCCAATATAATTTCCGACAAATTCACATTGCTTCTTATAGCAGCCGGGAAGTGATTTTTCTTTAAACTCGTCCTAGCGGCTGAACTATTACTTATATGAAAAAAAAATATTTCCGGATTATCCTGGAATATGGAATGTGAAAAATAAGTAAAGGTAAGATGACGCCTTGCATTATCTTCTATCGGTGTGGGTAACCTATAGTAGGGTTGAAAAGGGATGCAGCTCAATCGTAAAGTGCTGAGGAGAGCGATCTTTCTCTGCCGATTAAAGACATATCTTCGCAGCAGGACGACAGAAGATCGTTTGAATGGACTGGCTTTAATGCATATCCATCAAGACATTTCGTCAATGATGATGTGCCCCTCCCAGAAAAAAATCCTGGATACGCCCCTGCTGATGAAGGAAAACTATCTCATCTCTTGAAACAGATATTATAGACCAGTGAAATTGTACTAATAAGTAATAAATGAAGTTCGTCATAATTTTTTTTTTAATGAGGGCTAAGACCACCTTTGAGATGGACACGTGCCTATGTTTGTATTTGGATAAATCCGCTGCTGTGTCGCTGAGATGAATAAAGACACTACCGATGCCCTTAGATACTATGGTAGTAAAGCACCCCTAGGCGTGGGGGCGCGAATTAAGGGATAGAAAAAATAAACGAAATCGACCGATGTTAATGTTGAATTCATAGTTTTCGGGATTGCAGCGATGAACAATCTTCCCCTAAATGTCGTTAGATACTATGGGGTTATGTAACATGCATGTACAGCCTAGATATGGCTGTGGGAAGAAGTGACATATAACAAAAAAATAGGTTAAAAAAGTTTAAGTTAAATTATTTTTTTTAAACATTATGTGATGTACTAATGTATGATGTAAAGCTAGAAAACAGCTATGGGTAACAGATGTAGGGCTTATCGAGATATAGGTACTGGCTACTACAGTGAAAGCTGTTTAACTGGGATCTCAAGTGACCTAGAATTTTTTTATCACTTATAGAGGCTTTTCATTTACCCAGTTTCCCAAAAAGGCAGATTAACATGTCAGTTGTCTTATTTATAGAGGGTCCCACTATGAGAGGTCGAAATGTACCATTTATCATATAAAGAGGTGGAAATGTTATTCACTCGTTTCTCGTACAAAGCCTTAGATAGTACTGATAAACAAAGCAAGTATGGAAGAAATTAGACTGTTTGTAAACAAGCGCGTCATAACTTGTCTGAACCTGATAAATTGTCTCACTTATATGGGTTATTGAGCTACGAAGTCCCAATTATAGAGGTAAAATGGAAAAAATCTATGAAATCTAATCTCAGTTAACAAGATTTGAAAATACCCAGTAACAGAGGTATTTCAATGCAAAAGTGTCGGGACCTCATCGTAATTATCAATAACAGAGGTTTCTCGCATATCCAGGGCCCACCTAACCAGGTTTCACTGTAGTAACAAATCGCGTAGGACCAAGCAGGGCATATTGTAACGGGCCATTCTACTAAAAATGGCAATCCGAAATTAAAATGGGTAGTTCTAAATTTAGTAAATATAATATTACTAATAAAAATAAGAAAAATAAATGAATACAAAAGAAAAAGTAAAAATTAATATCGAAAAAAGGAAAGATACATCAATATACTCATAGTATATTAAAGTAAAAAATTCCATACATGCGTTCGAATATCATCGTTCATTCGCGGTATATAGGTATGTGAAGCTATATTTAAACATACTAGTGACCAAACGATACGTGAACGAACATTAATAATCGAACGAACCCTATATGTTTCCGTGCAGGCAGAGGCGGGTGTGTTCAGGGAAAAATGTTGATGTAAACTGTACTTGGGATTGGGATTTTTGTCATCTGCTTCGTATGTAGAAAAGTAATGCATTTAATTTTAACAAGCATTGCAGTATAATGTCAAAATTAATAAATTAATGATAATTAATAGTTCTAGAGACAAAGTAAGTAAATTTTGAGATTTGGAACCTTTTTTTTTGTTTTTTGTTTTTTTTAGAAATCGTATATAGTCAGACAGACTGGGTAGTTCTTAAAATTTCTTAGAATATGCCCTGGGACCAAGAGCAGTGACCTTATCTAGTGTCGGGGGCCAAGATCCACTTTGGGTCAATGCATCAGCGGAATAAGTAAGTAATCAGCGGTTTAAGTCAGACTTAAATAAAACCGGGGGCAAGTGATAATCATTCACTGATTTGCATTTGAATTAAAAACAGGTGAGGGCCGGGAAGCTCCCGGCTTTATTTAGGTCTGATTAAAGCCTCTGTCTAATTCTAGCAAAATAAAAATTGTAATCATTGAATTACTTTAGCTGTAAGCAAATAACTTACACCTATCATAGGTGCAATTCAGCTTACTCGTAGTTTTGCATATTCCCGTCATAATTCTCAGAACATTGTGTGCACAAACAAGATCATATTGCACGAATTGAATTATGATGGGAGCATGCGAAGCAACAATTTACTTTGCATGCACTCTAATTTCATTGGAATTAGTGGGTTGAATTGCAGCTGTGATTTACTTTTAAGTAAATTTTATAAAAACAAATGGGCTACAAATAAATTTATCAGTTGTTCATTAGATGTTGACACGACGTGTTTTAATTCAAATAAAATCCTCTGTCGAATTAGTTAAATCTCGGAAGTGAGTGTTATGTCAAGTTACCGTGGTAAAGTTGAGTGAAGTGCTTCAATCCTGCAATTATCATAGCGTAACTTCGTAAAGTAAATTAACGTTCAAGGGTTGAGTACCTTTGAACAATAATTCGCTATTAAGGTTGAGTACCTTAATAAACAAAAAAAAAACCAAGTTCGCGGATAGGTAAAATAGCTTGGCCGCATTATAAACAGCCTCTGATTACTTACTTATAGAGTCGACGCCAAAAAAGATGATATTTTTAAATTTTGATTTAGTTTGCGCAGTATATTTCTATTGCGGCGAATATGAAAAACGTGAGAACTCTCTTCTCACTGTTAAAATATAGGCACAAAATATCATAAAATGATGGAAAAAGCTACATTTTCTGTATTGTTTTAGCTATTTTGCCTTCCTTCCTTTCTTTGAAAGAAAACATCATCAAATATCATTTAGTACCATTACCGCTCTCGTCGTTATTGGATGCTATGGGGAGCTACTGTGGGTTAAAATGATAGTTTGACGGAGAAGTACAATCGAAATAAAGAGCCTTCACTGTACAAGAACTATCGTTTCCCCTCATGCGCGAAAAAATAACATCTTGTATCCGTTGATGCATTGATCCAAAGTGCATCTTAGCGTCCGAATCTAGAGGACGTCATTGATCGTAGTCATACACGATTTTTTACCAGTAGATAATAACTATATCTCGATAAGCCACACATCTGTGACCCATAATTGACAGGCTTAGAGTAAAAGTGACCTATCTACAAGATCCGAGCAAAAGTGGCTTAGAAAATGTTGCGCGCAAAAACGAACCGTGTGAGATTCCGGGCAAAAACGAATCAGAGAAAAAACGACTTATGTAACTACTCAACTGCATTAACTTTTTTTTTAAATTTTTTTTTATACGATGTGGCCAAATCCTAGGGGACAACCCTTTGATGCGTTAGCATGGTTTTGGCCGGAAGGGAATTTAGGGTAAGGGAAGTGAGGAAACTTGAGAATTGTTTTGCATTGCTGCGAGCTAGACAACAGCCCAGAGACGGAGTGGATTATTTTTATTTCTTAATAAAAGCTCACGGTCATCTGGTCTCGAACCCGGGACCCATGGCATGTTGGTCTTGCCACTCAACGCATTGATCCAACTCCGTCTCCAATTTGCATTTATTTTTGTAGTAAAGTCGTTTTCGAGCAAAGTTTTCTCCGATTCGTTTTCGCCGGGAATCTCACGCGGTTCGTTTTTGCGCGGAACATTTTCTAATCAACTTTTGTTCGGACCTTGTAGATAGGTCATTTTTACTGCCTGTTAATTATTTTCTAGCTTTTAGCACATCATATAATGTTAAATAAAACATTTTAACTTAAAAAATTTTTACCTATGTTTTTTTTTAAAATTATATATTCTTAATAAATTAATAAATTTACCTGATCTAACATTTCCTCTGGAAGCCAATTAATAAGGGAAATAATATCGTCTGGATTATAAGGCGGAGCATATATAACCTCCGATACATCTGTCCTATCACAATTACAGTAGGCAGTAGAGACATGCACAAGAGCCTGAAAATAATTAAATTTTTAATGAAATAAATCGCAATAAATGCAAAGAAAACTCACATCTAGAGACATCATTCGGTGACACAGCTCAACCAATCGTTTTGTTCCAACCATATTTATTGTTACAGAGAGTTTGAGCTTTTCGTCAAATTTAACTGTGGCGGCTGAATGAAACACTATTGATACTGTTTTACATAGCATAGCCTATAAAATTAAGATATTTAGCATATTAAATACTTTCATTATTTTATATTACTGTTAAACGGTCGTAGGTTGTACTTTATATAAATCGTATATAAAACCATAGCAGATTAAATTGGAACATTTTATAAAAAAGGCGTTATTTGGCCAAGATAAAAGATTATTTGTTGAAAATATCCCAAAGCATCGTAGACTAGACTAGAGTTAACCTCAGGAAAAACCTTGGCATATATCAGGACTAATAAAGTACCACAAGGTTTTCATAGTAAAGTCAGAGTATGCGCTAAAATAGGATATGCAGATCTTGTGAATTACTAAGTAGCATAAGCTTTTCCTGATTAGGACTGGTTAGGACTAAAGAAATATATCCAGACCATTATAAAAACAAAATAGCAGCAGGCTTTCCTGATTAGAACCACCTGAGGATCAAAGTAGTGTATCCTCCTCAAATCTATGAACGAGCCGCTTGCTGCATGATGCATTTTGGCTATAACTTGCCGTCATCTGATGAGCTTTTGGTTTTTGGTGATTTCAATCTGCCTGGTGTTTCATGGAGGATCTCTAGCGTTGATGAAGGTCTCCTGCCATCTTTTATAACTGCCTCTCACCGTGAATCATCATTTGTTGACAGTATCGTGTCCTCTGGTTTGTCACAGACCTGTGGTGTTGCTAACGAATACGGCAGATTCCTCGACCTTGTGTTTTCGACAGATCTTAGTGATGTTGTTGTTAAACGTTGCTTAGCGTTTTTGGTTGCCCAGTCTGGCTATCACCCCGCTCTTCATGTTGTGCAGTTTCTCGATCCTGTTGTTTTACCGATTTCCTCTTATAATTCTTCGTTATAACTTTAAAAAAGCCGACCTTTCTATACTTGACAATTGGTTCTCTACTTGTGATTGGAGTGGTGTTCTTGGTCGCTGACGTTGATAATGCTACTAAATTATTCTATGATATTATGGCTATTTGTTTTGCGCATTGTGTTCCTGTTTCGAAGTCTTGCAACTTCCGGTCGTATTTACCTTGGTTTGACGCCTCCATAAAGCATTTGCTGCTCCTCAAAGAGTGATGAAGATGATTTGAATTACTCTCGGTTGCGTCAACAAATTGGTCTGCTTCAACATCCTCATACAGTGCATACATTGCTCGGTTGAATTTGACACCGCGTGACAACCCTAAGCGGTTCTGGCAATTTGTAAACTGAAAACATAAAACGGATGGTTACCCCTCTTCATTAAGTCTTGGTGATAGGAGTAGTAGTGATCCTCTTACGATTGCCAACCTCTTTGTCTGTTTTTTCAAAACTGCGTTCTTGATTGATAACTGTGATATTAGTTTTAAGGATTTCACTGACTTGACGAGGTTTCCACGGACATTTATTGAGCCGCCAAAGGACTTGTATTTCGACGAGGCTACGGTGTTGGAGAAAATCTCCCAACTAGCTGACAATTTCTCGGCTGGTTCTGACGGCATCCTTGTCTCGGTCCTAAAGAATTTCAGTTCGTCTATTGTCCCTGTTCTTTGTTATTTATTTAATTTATCTATCCGTTATGGTGTTTTTCATAAATCCTGGAAGACGTCTATAATTAGTCCCCTGTATAAAAAGAGTAACAAGTGCGATATTGCCAAATATAGGCCTATTGCCAACCTCTCCTGCGTTTCTAAGTTGTTCGAAGCCTTAATTGTCGATGTCCTTAATTTTTACTGCAAACCGTTTTTTGGGTTTTAACACGGTTTTGTAAAGGGCAAGTCAACCACATCGAACTTACTTGAGTTCTCGAATTTCTGTATCTCTGTTATCGAGTCTGGGGGTAGGTGGGCTGCATCTTTACTGATTTCAGCAAGGTATTTGACAGAACTAACCACAGGATGCTTATATGTATATAAGCTTCATCATTTTGGGTTTCACTCTCTTTTTGTTGACTGGTTGTGCTTCTAATTGTCTTATCGTACACAGCGCGTTTTATTTAGGGGTGCACTCTCTGGCAATATCAATAATACTTCAGGTGTCCCACAAGAAAGTCATTTGGGACCTCTACTCTGCATTATTTACATTAACGACATATCGGCTATTTTCAATGGTTCCGGCTTCTTTGTTATGCTGACCATGCTAAAATTGTTCGTAGGGTTTCTGACGTACCTGATTGTGGCGTCTTAAAATCCGACCTGTACAACATCCATAAGTGGTGCTCCATTAATTCTCTGCCTCTCAATGTCGTGTCCTTTTCACGTAAGAGGAATCCATTGTTTTTTTTTTAATTATACCATGGACGGATGCTCACTTGCTAAACTAGAGAAAACTACAGACTTGTGTGTTTGGCTAAATGCTCGTTTCTTCTTTGATGACTACATTGACGCAACATTTAATAGGGCTATTGCGACCCTAGGTTTTATTAAAAGGTAGTCAAAAGAATTCAACAATGCGTATATTACTAAGCTACTTCATTGCACCTTTGTCCGGCCAATTTTGGAGTACGCTTGTATTGTTTGGTATCCCTTTTGTGTGTCACACGTTAGCCGCATTGAGGCCGTCCAACAAAGATTTGTCAGATACGCTCCTCGTGGTCATCCACGGAACGATTTCCTTGTCCTGCCTCCGTACGCAGACAGGCTTATGATACTCTTGATAATAGACGTGAGGTTTTACGTATCGTATTTGCGTTTGACTGCCTACAGGGCTATGTAAATAGTTCTGAGCTTCTCGGTTCTTTTAATGTTTCGGTTCCGGCGCGCTCTTTGAGGAGTCATGACTTTCTCCATATCCCTCGACATGGGCATGACAATCACGGAACGTTACCATCAATGTTTCGTTTCTTTAATTACAATTTTAATAGTATCAACTTTCACCTATCTAGGAGCCTATTAGGGGTCGGCTTGGTTAAATTAGTTAGCTAGAGTTTTGAATATTCTCTTCTTTTTAATTCATTTTGACGATTTATGTTATAGGTAGTATTTATTATAAGTAATTTATACAATGTTCCATTATTTGTAACAGAAGCAATCTATATTAATTTGAATTGTTGTAGTATAGGTAATTTGTATATTTTTAAAATTTTACAATGTTTATTCGTTTCTCGCTGGTTTTGACTATTTTTAATATAAGTAATTTATATTATTTGACTTTTTGTAGTACCATTAATTTGTATAATTTAACTAGTTGTATGTAGTATAGGTAATTTGCATATTCGACCACTTACAGTGTAATCGTTTTGCTAATTTGTATTTTTATTAGCTTTTGTATCTTTCTCATTCTCTTCTATTCTATTCTATTTGAAAGCTTTTCTTTCTTTTTGCAAGTAACCAGTAATTTGATGAACTTTGTAAATAAATAAATAAATCGGACCATAAGTAACAACATGAATTTTTTTAAATAGATGATTTTGCTGTAAATGCTAGGTTTCATCAAGGTTACCGTATTAGTTCCAGATAAGGTATTTTTGACCCCGAAAATCTTGTAGTTCCTCATAACGTATTCCTGATCTGAATAACCTTATTAGAAAACATGTTCAGTTCTTCATCAAGCATTTATGATTTGTTCCTGAGTACTCTTCTGTGTTACTTGCCTTTTTCCCATCGAGCTTGCCCGACCTGGTCCTGATCATATTTAGGCATATTTTTCTAGTCGGGTGTCTTTAATGTGCGGCCATAATGTGTTTTGTAATTTTAAAAATAAAATATAAAATGTTGGGGGCCCCGAGGCAGTGTCTCGTTGCCTCTGGGTTAATTCGCTTCTGAGCTGACCAAAAAGTTAAGTACAACAATTATGTGATAGACAGCGTTTACGCAGAGACACGGTATAGACGTTTTCCCTTCAAAACAAATTGCACTAGGTATGTTTAACGGCAAATAAAACATACCAAAGCAATAAAATAATAAAATAAATTAATACAGAATCGGTAAGCTTCTTATATGTTGTGTATCTAAGGCAGCTTACATATATATACATATAAATCCGACTTAATCCTATACTTACTTTCTGTTTTAATTTATTAAGACTCTGACTTATAAGTTGCTGTTAAAACTGTTAGAAAAAGCTCTAGTGGTGTGATAGATACTGAATTTACTATTCTTACTAATATGTATTTATGATCGTATTATTCAGTATAGGTAGCAGAAAAATATTATGAAATAAGGATAGATAGATTTTAATTAAATATTCTGATTGGTTAAGAAGTTAAGGAGTATGTATTTATAGATAATAATCAGAAAGTTGTACAGCCTTCTGGGGAGTAGGAAACGAGTTCAACAGCGGCTAAATTTTCGGAATAATCTAAACGTACAAAACAGCATAAGTCTGTCATGCCTCGATTTTGGTAACATATTACCTTTATAGAGGAAGCATTGGCAGAGCCCGTTAGAGAGCTAGAACTAAACGAACAAACAAAATAAACTGAAATCGAAAAATCGAACTAAAACAGCTAAGGTAGATGCAGCACCAGATGAAGTCTCTTCTTCGAGAGCCCCAACTAGTAATAATAGTAGACTGAATAAATGCTTTTCTTTGTTTCCATTATGAAATCTATTAATATTTTGACATTTTTTAATCATAAAAGTAAATTTTTATCACACTAAATGCGCCAATTTCAAAACAAAAAATTAGTACAGATGTCATTTTAACCCCGTAAACTAGCATGTTAAGTCATGGCCTATATAATATGCTAATAGTATATCAAGATTCACTTTCCTGCGTTAACCGGAAGTCAAAAAATTCAAAATGTAAATGAATGCATATTTTTCAGATAAAAAGAGAAATTGAAAACAGTTTGGCATTTCATTGCCTTCTTTATCCCCATCGAACTAATTATGGTCGGAATATTTAGAGTTGACGTTCTGCTAATTCATCCGTAAGAAATAATCATCCTACTATTATTAATAACGCAACAGCTTCACTAAATGTACCATTTTCAAAAAAAATTTACATCACAAATTGTGTAAGTGATGGACCAAAGTTAAACAGAAGTGCCAAAATAACAGAAAAGCCGCCACGCACCTAGTGGCTTTAGATTAGATTAAGGTGGCGACCTGAAAAGTCTTTCACGGGTCCATAGCGTTACCACGTTTGGGTTTCCTATATCCTAGAGATGCTGTGCTGCGACCGTCGAGGTGCTGCCTTTGTTTAAATTAAGGTTACCCGTCTCTGTTGCAAATTTCAGAATACTCCTAATGTCGCACCTAGAGGTATCCTTTAGATCCTTGAAGAGCGTAACGATTTGTGTCTAGCCATAGCGAGCGCAGGACAATAGCACAAAAGCACGTTCTATTGTTTCCTTTTTGTCGAGTTTCTGACAGTGTCTGCATAGATCGGTATTCGAAACACCGATTCTGTGAGACCCCGTGAGACAGTAGCCTGTGCAGACTCCTACCAGAGTTCGAGACCCCCATTCTCTGTGCATGCACAACCGTGAGACAGTGTCCAGTGTAGACTTCTACACAGAGTTCTGCATTGAGCTCTGCTAAGGCTGAGTAACCTGTCAATTCTCTTAGAATCATGGGCTTTCCAGATGACCTTTGTGATTCTGAACGTTTTGGTCTCTTCCCATCTTTTCTGCGCACGGTCGTCACTGAGTTGTTTGAGCGCGACTTGAATTAGAGGTAGTACTTGCAATGAGGCTAGAGCCTCTAATTCAGCTCTTTTCTTGGCGAGATCATTAGCCGCTTTGTTCCCAGCTATGCACTTACCTGACACTAATATAACGACATCATCGGCGGATGCGACCACTTTTACGCCCTCTTTTTCTAACTTTGGTGGTATTCAGAACTAGTAGCCATAGAAGGGGCAAAAAAAGCACCGCCCTGTGGTGTGTCTCTGTGTACCATCGTATTGATTGAAATGCCTCCCCACTCGGAGGTTACCGCTCTGTTGCTTAATAGCGTGTCTATCCAACTGCAAATAGTTCTATCCACCTTAGCCATTTCAAGAGCATTAACGATAGCTTCGCTGTTTACCTTATTGAAGGCACCTTCTTTATCAATAAATGTTCACAGAACTGAAAAGGGACTTTTCGATCTGGAGCACCATCTCATACAGAGCTGTGTCCACCGGTTTTCCCTTTGTGTAGGCATGTTGATTTGAGGATAGTTGGCCAGGATTAAGATTCTCAATAATATACGAATCTAGAACCCTTTGCAAAGCTTTTTTGGCTTAGCGCGTTTACATTTCCCGGCTTTGGCATTGAAAACCACGCGAGCTAGTTTCCAGGACTCTGGTAAATGGTTTAATATAAGATATCCTTTGAAAATCGCCGCCACCCAGGGGTTACATGACCTGCATTATCCCATCTGGCCCCGGCGACCTCAAGGAGTGGCTTTGCAGAAGACTCCTTCTGCAAGGAATGGTGCGTCCATTTCTTTCGTGTCACATTAAAAGAAATGCGCCACCACAGTGCATTGGTTCTTTCCAATTTTACAATTTTATTTGAATTCTAAATCGAAAATAACTGAAACTGCCCTTAATAACAAACAACAAATTGAATCTTTCTTTGGCCGTTTAACAGGAGAAGATATGTTAATTAGGTTTATTATTTAAAATTTTACCTGATCACTGTCTGAAATTCCTAATTCCTCCGATGTTATATCTCCAGAAATTGGTATCACTTTACTTAATTCTTTAGGTTTTTCTCGTCTCATTGTGTCGAACAACTAAAAAAGGAATTGAAAAATATGATAAATTTTAACAAAATAAATTTGAATTCCATTCAGTTTAAAATCATATCATTAACAATAAAGCCTCAACAAGTAATTATTATGAGAAAAGCTCTTATCAAACGAAAGCGAATCCTTCCGTAAAAGGTACTTAGTTTTATCATAAATGGATGTATATATGCAATCAAGGAGTTCTGACTTTCACCGGAGTTACACTAATTATTATCTGTACTGCTCCAGAGTTTAGCCTCAACAATAAATAGTTGAAAGGTGAAAAAGCTTACCGGTGCATTTAGCAGTTCGTTCAGTCTAGCCGTCACTTCTTGACCTCGCTTTGGTCGTATTAACAAGTAGATATTCTTGATGTCGGGACAAGATCTTAGTAGCTTTTCAACAAGGACCTGTAAATGTAATCATTTATTAGAAACTGCTTTTGGAAATATTTAATAAAATATTTATGAAATGCTTTATATATTATTATGGGTAAATCAATAGCATGGAAGGTTTTCGATTAACAAATTTTATTTATTTATGGCATCAAGGAATTCCATAGGAGTATCGTAACACAGCATTTTAGAAAAAGTCAACTCTTCAAATTAAACCTTACCGCAAATCGTTCTGATTCCTATGAATTTATCCTCCCTATATTTACAGTCTGTTACACAATCAAAGAGGCGAGATTTTTTCAGGAGTTGTCAATATATTTATTCCAAATTTTTTTACATGAAAATATATTTAATGGTCTGGCACCTCTGAGGCATACTTTTATCGAGATTTTCAGCCTAAGAGAAGAGCACACCAAAACTTACGAATTATCCTTGGAAGCTGCTTCAAATCGTGAAAAGGCTTTCCTGCAAGCTGGCTCTTCATAATGGCCCAGACGTTTTTTATCGGGTTCGCGTTTGGAGTTTGGGAGGACCACTCCATGATGACCTGCCATTTTCCTCTTTCCAGCTGCGGCAGAGCCGGCTCTGATGCTTCGGGTTATTGTCTTCTTGTAAGACCCAGTTTGCGTTATTGGGTCCAAACATCTTCTTCGCCGTCTTCAAAAGACAACGTTTATAAATTTTGAGCATTTTTACCGAATCCAAATTTTGCGTGAAGAGATCCAAGCACCTAAATCCGCACTTTGAGAAGCACCCCCCGGACATTCATTTTTACAGGGTGTTTGGCGACGCGTTGCATGAAAACGGTTTTACTCGCTAACCAGACACGCTTCACCCGAAGCCACACCCACAAAGTCGCTTCATCCGAGAAAATCACCTTCGACCAATCGCGATCTTTGTTCTTGCTCACCCAGCTCAGGCGTTTCTGCATGTGGGTTGCGCTAAGCAGGGGTTTCCAGATCGTAGGACGATATAATAATTTTGCCTCGTGCAAACGTCGCCTGATCGTGTTTAGATTAACATTAATTCACTTCTTGGCAAGTTTGGCCTTGGCTTCGCGCAGGCGCAGAGTGGGATGACTCATCAACAACTGCATAATTACTTTGTCGTGTTTGCTGGACGTCGTTCTCGTTTTCCCGCTTCTCCACTTCTCAACGAACTTCTTTGACTTCTTAATCACTTTGGCTGTAGCAGCATACGACAATTTAGGTTCTTTTTTATGCGTGCACAAGAAGGCAGCCTTAAAGCCCTTCGCGTTCCACAGCCTACTCTAGATGCAAACCCGGAAGCTGACATTAACAGCTGAGCATTGGTGGTGTAAACAATCCAAAACTTGCCACAATCGACATAAGAAAAAGTTTGGTGAATTGTACTTTTTAATTGAATTTTACTTGAGGTTAACCTACACGTGAACACAATAAAAAGTATCTCTCTTATACAATTTTCATGTGTTTTAAAGAAAAAACTCTTTTGTGCTCGTTTTGTGGAAGTATTGAGCTGTCAATGGCATCAGCGTTCCTCTTTGGGTTTGGTTACGGAAGAGCGCAATTTTATTTGTGTGTGCAGGGATTGGTTAATCAATGGTACAACGAAAATGAAATAATGACGAAACGCTTGGTGGTGAAATGGCCGAACTGTCATGTTTTCCGGGCTTGTACCTAGAGTAGGCTGTGGCGGAACTCATTTTGTCAAACCTTTCGAGCGACACTAAAATGAATTATTAATGGCGTCGTCGCAGACCGATGATACAATCGTGCTGGAAAAGGGAGATCTTTCATTTTATTATTAAAAACGTCGCCTCCTTTCTTGTGGAACAGACTGTATATTGAAATATGTGTTATTGGAACACTAATGCAATTAGTGTATTTTTACTTTCTTATGAATGTACCAAATAGTCTGAAATACCTTGTGGACAATTTTGTACATAAAAAACTAACTGCTTGCGTATTAGGAAAATACTTATAGAACGTCCAATGATATGGAACCGATATGGCGATATGTGGTCAAATCACCTCAACCTAAATACAACTCTCGTGCAATCATTGAGAGCGATCTCCAGTTTTCTGGCACAGGAAGAATCCAAATGAGGAAAAATCAATCTTCCGCTAGTAAAATGTGGCAATTGAAGCGTTTTGACAAGTTTAGTTCGAGCTGGCTTCCATAAAATTTCAGCCGACAACCACAATCTAAGAAGCCCACCATAAATTTTGCGTATGATACCGTTTATGTGATCACAACAGCTCATGGAATTCAGAGTAACGCCAAGACTTTTTACAGTATTAACGAAAAATAGGACACTACCATTAAGTATAACCGGTGGTATATCGCTGGTATCAATATCGTGTCTGTATTGATTGAGACTTATTGGAGTTTAATTTCAGGTGGTTTTTGTGCAGTCAATCTAGACATCAGAAAATCCTCGACGGCCGAGTTAAGATCAGAACAAAAGTCATCAGTAGCCTTAAAGCCCCTGTTGAAGAAGTAAAAGCTGAAATAGAAATTTCTGTGCCCTGACAGTTTGAGATACTGGAAGTAGCCATAGAGAAGAAGCTGAAGGAGATATAAAACTCTGTAAAAGTAAATCTAGAAACCCGTATGGAAAAGAAAATCGGAGAACTTGTTCAGAAATAGAAAATGAACTGAAAACTGTGGAGAGACTATAAAAGAGAAACGTGCAGTAAAAGGTAACGCTAAGAATTTGGATTGAAGAGAGGTACCGGCAGGAACATGATTGTAGAAGGAGGATCCTTGACAACTTATTAGAGGAGTACGGCCCAATTGAAGATGCTTGAAGCGATGGAGGTGTTTCGGGAGAACGACGATGAATAAGGACTTATTAAGAGAAACGAATGAAGCAAGAAATGTTGCAAAATGAAAACGAGTCAAGAACGTGTCGAAAGTGCTGATTACAAGGACAATTTGAACATGGGAATGCATTACTAGATGAGAAGATTGAACTTACTGTCTTGTTGACATCGAGTCGAGGAAAGCGCAAACTTCAGACTGTGGATTAAGAACTGCAAGATTTCGAGAAGAATATGGTAACTTCACCAGAAGAAAGGCATGATTGTGTTCAAGAATGTGACATTAGCAAGCCAATTAACATTCCAACAATTCATGCTAGAGAAGATGAGATTGCTCAATTATGAGAGAAATTGGAGAACGTATAAGAATGCATTCAGAGTCTAAGTTCTCAGCAGGAGCAGCTTTCGTGATGCTACAGAGATGCTCAGCTAAGCTACAGCCAACTGGAAAAATAATGTGAAAATGTGAAGAGAGGGTGAACAATAAAGAATTCGAGATAGGTGACCTTAATTATTTTTCGGATTTGAGAAAGAGCTAAGATCTGAGGAGCTGTTTCCAGAAGGTACAAAGACCGATGTAAGATTAGCAAAACAGAAAAGCGGCTAGTGTAAAGTGCACGAGGTAGGCCACGAAAATTTCCCTTTTCGTGTAATGCGCATGCCCAGGCGTAGAATAGATACTAAATAGAAGAATAGCTCCCTAAATTTCCCTGGTCAAACGTGAACGAAATAGTCTGGCAATATTCTAGCAATTTTGTATGGAAAACTAAATGGTATCTGTCAAAAATCAGTGAGCGAAAATCAATTTTGTAACTCTCAAAAGAGAAATTTTCCCTTTTGTCGATTAATTCGTATAAGCCGACATATGTGTTGGTTAAGTAATTGACAGTTCTAAAAATTCGTTACTTTCGTATGATATTAGTCAGTAAATCTTTTTAAATTTTTTCATTAAGTGTTTCTTTCTTTCGCGAGACTGCGAAATCTCTTTTTTTATATCAGAATGGGACAGGTTCATTGTGATCCTTGTCACTTGGTCTTAATAACTGAATAAAAACATTCACACCTGCAAATTGGATGCATAACTAAACTTTTCACTCGACCGAAATGACATTTACAACTACATACAAGATGAATGAGAGATTTCCCATTTGGGTTATTTCCTCTCAGCGATATTACCATTTAAATGAGAAATTGAATTAAGTGCCGGGACATTTTTGAAGTTTTGTTCGAAGTTCGTCTACTATTTGTATTTATACTATTCCCCAGGTGGCAAAAATCAAGGCAAGGAAATGTCAAATGTAAAAAGCCAAGGACGACTTTTCACCATACTATGGTGGATAAGTATGGTAAAAATGTAACCCCCCCCAGATCCGGATTTTTTTTTTTGAGGTTATGTAAGAATCCTGACGTGATGGGGTTAAACGGACCACGGATTTGAATTCAGCGACCCAAAAAACATATAGAAAACATGGTCTGATATTCCGGCCAGAACAACAAATTTTTTTTGTGTGGCTGTGTAATTAAACATCAAATGAGAAAGAATAATCCATTTTTTGCCAGCGATGTAAAAATATGATTATAAGTACATTTAACCAATCAAAATTTCTATTGTCGGAATAGTCGTCAAAGAATTAATCGTTCGGTGATCTAGAAATTTAAGGGTTTTTCTCAAAAATTCTCAGTGGCCCCTCGCTGGGGGCGCCCTTATTTGATAGTGATTGAGCCCGCGAATAGTTGCGCCCGTGAAGACTGAGTTAGTTATATTATAACCAATGAATTGTAAATAAGTAAAGTGAAATGATGTAGTGTAAAGAAAAACTGTCAAGAAAATTATGAATTGAACTAATCAGTGAAGTGAATAAAAACTGTGAACATTTTTGATTGGAAATAAGTGTCTTAATTAAGAGGTATAACATCACTGTAAAATTTTTAAAAAATCGATTTTTTTTTTGCTTAAAATATGCCTTAAAGCATATAAAATTAGAAAAAAGACTTTTAAAAGCAAAAAAATTTTTTTTCTTGAAATCTCAATTTTTGGTGAAATTGAGTTAAGGCGCTAAGCGCGTGAGTTAAAGCGTAAACAACGCACCTGTCGCGAATGGTACATTCCATTCAGATTAAAGTTTTTTAAAAGAATCATAGATGTAGTTAGAATCGGTCGTAATATTATTACTATTAGGAGCTAAGCCGAGATGAGTTGCTGAATCGTTGCTTAGGAGGCTACACGCAAAACAGCAATGAAAGTTTTAATTCTACCGTCTGGAGTTTGTCTCCTAAATCATATTCTAGTGGGAAAAAAGTTTAAAATGTA
The DNA here is from genome assembly GCA_964036015.1 of Leptarthrus brevirostris. Lineage (NCBI taxonomy): Eukaryota > Metazoa > Arthropoda > Insecta > Diptera > Asilidae > Leptarthrus > Leptarthrus brevirostris. The sequence continues at coordinate 135,106,809 of OZ038372.1, read as the reverse complement.
GTGACAGACATTGCTGTGTGTGTGTTTAATGACGGTTTGACAAACATTTTGAAAATTATGATAATCTTGGACATAGATATTGGCCAACAAGCTTATAATTTTTGTCTTGAAACCGATGTAATACGTATCAACCGCATCGAACGTTTTTTAACAACAAAGGCAAAAGAAGCACGATCCAGCGTTAATTCAAATTTAAAAATAATTTATTAAAACACTACACTAACAAGATTATACATCTTAAAGCTAAGTGTAGGAAGTAATTATAAAGAGAAAACAAAATTAAATAACTTAACAACAGGGTACAAGTTCAAAAACTGCGGTTAAATACAAATAGAATACTTAATAATAATCAAAACTTAAATAAAATATTCCAAATATTCAGTTCAATGTAAATTTCAAATATTCAAAAAGATCTTCTTGAAAATTACGGCCGTTGCTGCTCCTTTTCAGTTCAATAGGAAGAAGGTTCCACAGCCTAATGGACTGAATGAAAAACTGGCGTTCGCTGGTTGAGAGGTAAAACGCGGTGTATTTAGTGAGAAAGTTCTTCTAGACTGAGAGAATTCTAGTTTGCTATACAAGTAGGATGGCTCTTTAGTTAGAATTAAATTACGTAGAAACATTATTGCACGAAAATTCAGGTACAAAACAAGGGGACAACCCAATACAGCATTAGAGAAAGAAGATACATGATTATATCGTCGTAGTCCAAAAATATACCGCACAGCGGAATTGAAAGCTACATTCAGCTTACGATCTGACACCGAATCCAATTTAATAAAAACTTCACAACCATATGAAAACAACGGAATCAACAAGGATCTCACAAGCAGAAGACGAGTTACTTGAGGCGTATAAGCTGCAGATAAGGACACCCATATACCTTACCAACGACACTGCTAACGTGACCTGACCAGCTTAGAGATCTATTAAATATAATTCCAAGATTTTTAACTGAATCACTATAGATAATCACTACATTATCAAGAATAACACTTGGGAAAGAATAAATATCTAAATTAGACTTGTATATTATAATAGCTTTCGACTTTGAGGCATTAAGATTTAAACAATTTTTACCAGCCCATATAGATACATTCCTCAGATCTTCATTCAAACGAAAAATAGCGTCCTCCACCAAGCCAAGCGGTCTAGAAATATACAGCTGTATATCATCCGCATAAAAATGATAGTCGCAGTATCGTATAACAGTTGGAAGATCATTAATAAATATTGAGAATAAAAGAGGACCGAGGATAGATCCCTGAGGTACCCCGCTTAAGATAGGAAGATAATCAGATGACTTATCATTGCAGATAACCGTTTGCTTGCGTCCCCTCAAATATGACAATATAAAATTGCATGCAGCATTACAAAAGTTAAATAACGAACCAAGTTTCCAGTACAAAAACCTGTGATTAACTTTGTCGAAGGCCTTCGAGAAGTCAAGTAGAACCAGTGCTGTAAAATCATCATTGTATGTCATCACTGATTTTGAGCAAGGCCGTGGTACAACTGTGTTTAGTTCAGAAGCTTGATTGAAAATCTGACAATAGGTTGTTGCTTTCAAGATAGAGTATAATTTGCGCATGAAGAACTTTTTCAAAAGCCTTAGAAGGAAATGGTAGGATAGATATCGGACGATATTCCACAGGATTTGTAGACTTCTTAGGGATAGGTACTATTTTTGAAATCTTCCATATCTTTGGGAAAGTTGATCTAACTATAATATTATTAAATAGACGTGTAAGACTGGGGAGAATGATTGGAAGCAGTATTTTTGTAAACCTTGGATGCAGGTGATCGAATCCAATTGCATTAGATTTTGTAGACATCACTGCAGAACAGATATCAATATCAGTAACTGGATTTAAGGAGAAGCTTTCGGAAGGGTCACGACTATCAAACACATTATCAAGATTTGTATATGAACTTGTACCAGAGGATCCGTTGGACGTGAAAATCCTATTCAAATAATTTAGATCGTCTTCTATAATGCCACCTCTTGTCTTACCAATACCAACTGTTGACAAGTTACGCCACAGTTTTTTAGTGGGCAGCCGAGGATTAAATTTAGAATTTTAATTTTAAATTTAAATTTACAAGAAAAGAAAACGAGGAAGAAAATTTAACCTTAGAAGGTCAGCTTTATGGTTCTGGGATAGCATACTACTGTATTTTTTAACAATTATATTTTTTAATTTTGTACCTCTACAATTAATGTCGAAACTTTAAAGGCGTTTTTCTCAAAACTCGGTTTACGGCACGCAGCATAAGTCAAATAATTTTTATCCGATTAAATTCAAATTTTGATAATATGTTTGTTTCTACATTCCAAAGAGAACTACGTAGGGAATTTTTGATAACTTTGTTATTACTGTTTTTATTATAAAAGAATTTTTTTGCTCGAAAATTGTTTTTTTTTCAAATGATCGTCATTTGCACAAAAATTAATATTTTTAAAATTCTCTACGTAGTTCTCTAGCTATACTTATGAAGATTAATAAAATTTCTTTTCTTTCCTTCACATTGCATTTTTAAGGCAGTTGTAGTGCGTGCCGCGGAGCATCTTAAAATTTTTGCGTATCACGAAAAAGAGTCTACTGCCGCCATTTTTTATATTTAAAAAAAAAATTTTTTTTTTACTTTTTTTTTAAATTCTTAAATATATACTTTATCGAGTCTATGTATTTTTTTTATTTTAACACCATTCTTCATGCCCAAATAATATTTACAAAAAACTATTAACTTTTACTAATTTACAGTGGTGTTACTCCTTAATTCGTCGAACCCAAAGAGAGCCCCAACGACGTTAGAATACCAATAAATGAAATTAATATGCCCATAATTATGAAAGTGGTCTAAATCATCTCGTAAAATGTGCCAAATTTTAAGTTTAAAGTTAAAAAAAAAGTATTAATAAGATGTCCGTACTTTATACTTTATTGGAAAGATTTCTAAGATACTATTTAAAATTCATCAATATTTTTAAATGCATTGAGAAATAAATACTACCATAGAGTACTTCCTTAATTGACTTACTCCACTTTCATAATTATGGGCACAAATATTACCTTGTTTATGCATTGACGCGGTCGTAACTTACGTAAATAATTAATTAATTAAAATATTGAACTCCAGTGCTTGGATATGGAATGGATTAACATTATTTATTACTCTTAAATCAAATGAAGAGAAACGTAAAAAAATAAAGAATTTTTGAATGAATTCAATGAAACCACAGTAAATAATTAATTGTAATTAAAAAAACTACCGATGCGTCGTCTACGCAGTATCGTCGCCATCAAAAATAAAATTGAATTATCAGGGCTAATGCTTAGGGTCAGACATCGTCAGACAATAAATATTAATTTGAGGAGTGACTGTGTCGAATGTCAAGGTGAACGCGTCTGGTAATAATTCAACAGAAAAATTAACGACACCCGGGGTTAATATCCGCATGTTCCACCCCAAAGTTAATTATTTAAAGAGCTTCATTTTGCTGCTGCTGTTGGGGGTGGATGAACCTTTCAAATTTGATCAGAATTTGTATTGCATTTCGAATAAAATTTATTTAATGGTTTTCTTACCTTCCCCATAAATCCTGTGCCGCCCGTGATGAAGACACTCCTTCCAGCATAAAACTGAGAAACTGGAATGTAACTGCTTGTGGCTTCTTTTGAACATCGGTCTGTTTTCGCAAAGGAAGTTGGTAGAAGGAACCCTCCTCCACCGCCGCCGTTCATCACAATTTGATCCTGGTTAACTTCAGGAGAATTTGCCATTTTGCTTTTGTCAGTTTAAATATATAACTAATTATTTCTTAGGTGTTCCTGATTGCGGAAAATTCCTGAATTAATCTATAGCTCGTTGTAGGAAGCAATGTTTCCGTATTGTGTGCGATTCTGTCCAAACTTATCCGGAAAAAGTCAAAACTTTGTCATTTTTCTCATTGGAAGAATTTTATGGTGGTAGGATTATTTCCTTTTTTCTTTTGTTTTTTGGAAAAGTTTGTGATTTCTTTTCTTGTAAATTTTTACTTAGTCTCAGAATAACAAAATTATATTTTGGTTAAGATTTGGTTTGTATTTGTCTAGGGCGCTCTAATGGACGTAGGTTATTTATTCGCTAGTTTAGAAACGTTATTTACACTATTTACATGGAACGTTTGATTAACATTAAAATTTCGTGTCTACGCGTATTTTTACTATATATTATATTCTCTGGACTTTTTTGTATGTTTACTTTTCCACTTCGTTTTCTCCTTTTTTTAGAATAATTATTTCGTTTGTTTGACAATATCAACTTCTGAACATCCTCTTAAAGGATGCTTTAGACTTCATTTTGATGTAATTGCTATGTAGTCTAACCTGGAAAGAAGAGAGAAACAAAATTAGTATATTACGTATATTTATTAAAAAATTCAATATTTTTTTGAAGCACTTAAGTGTGCTACAAAATTTAGTATGTAACATTTAAAAAACCCGGGGGGGGGGTTTGCATTTGTCTGCAACTCTCCAAGGTAAAAATACAAGCAATAAATTCACTAGGTTCAGTTAACGTTCGTAGCGCCATGTTGAAAAGAGGAACATAAGGCTTAAAAATTTCAGAAATACAGGACAAGTTTGCCCTAGGCGTATAGTAGAACATATTGTATTTGCTCATGATTTTATAAGTTACAGAGCGCTTTCCGGATGTTTGGGAAAATGTTATTAAGCTTACGTGGTTGGCTTATAAAAATATTACCGGAAGCTCGTTAAATGAGTAAAAAAAAATACGAGAAGCAATATCTTCGAAGTCTTTTTTTCTGAAACCTTCATTAACATTCTCTCTGCGTTTAAATATCTTAACATAACCTTATACAGGGTGTCTCAGATCTGGTGTGCCAAAATAAATAGGGTGCAAGATCTGACCTAGGTTAATAAAAAATTGTATAGCAGGGGGGGCAACAACTTGGGTATTACAGGGTGATTCATAAAGTTGCAATTTTCATGCTAAGCACATTACTACTTTATTTTTGATCTACTTTCCAAAAATTGTCAACAATATTGATCTAACTCCGACCAGTGCAGGTACAGTCACTTCCAAAAGTGAAAAATTGCATGCAATTACCTAAAATTTAGCATTTTCCTAAATTTTCTCCGAAATTCATGTAATTAATACATCTGTTTTTTATTTTTATTAAATTACTCATCACCCTTCGCAAAAAGGTACAATATGGCAAGGTAGGTTAGGTAAGGTTCATGTGGCCGTCCTAAAGGACACACTTAGACCTCAATAGGCCCATTGTGATGCCACGGGAATGTAAGAATTCCTACCACCTCCTCACTGGAACCATCCGGAGCTATCGATGAAGCGCCAGAGATCTGCAACATCAGTCGGCTCCAGATCGCCAAGACTATCGAGGAAATAGTCACCCAAGAAAGACTTTCATCTGCGTGCCAGTGCAGGGCACCGGCAAATGAAGTGAAAAATAGCTTTTTCTCCTCCTCGTCCATACAGCTTCTGCAGAAGACGCGTGTAAGCCAATAGGGCAATGACCTGTGATAACCCCAGTAATTATACCAAGGTCAGATCTGCTTCTCGCAATCAGACACTTGGAGCGCCTAAGATCCAGCTTAGCCCAGATCTGTCTGGACAAATCTATCTATCATCTAAGGTTCGCTAGATTGATTGCCCTCGTCCCAAGAAACAGCTTGCAGGCTGCCAGAGGCCTACCAAGAGTAGTCTTATCCGGCTGGATCTCCAGGGTGGTACCACGACAAGCAAGCTCGCCTGCCACGCAGTTTCCTGGAATATCCCTGTGCCCCGGGACCAAGCACAGGTAAATTTGGTACCGCTCAGCTAATTCATTTAAGTGTGAGCGACAGCTATTAACAGTCCTAGACGTTGATAGGACAGAATCAAGAGATATCAAAGCAGCATGGCTATCTGTAAGGATACAGATGTCTTTAACAGGAACTTCGTTCCCCTTCAACTAAAACAAGGCTTCCTGAATAGCCATGACCTCTGCCTGAAACACACTGCAGTAATCCGGAAGACGGAAGGACAGGCTGATGTTCAGTGCTTCTGAGAGAACCCCACCTCCCACCTTGCCCTGTAGTTTTGAACCGTCCGTGTAAATCTGAACGGATTTCAAACAGGGAATTGTGTTACCATTCCAGTCAAGCCTGGTTGGGATCATCGATCTGAACCGTTTGACAAAGGAGTAGCTTGGAGTGGTGTAATCAAGATGCCCCACTTAGAGCGAAAACGAGACCAGAACTGCCCAACTCTAATACTGGTCCACTCAGATGCGGCTGTAAGCCGAACGGCGGCATTAGCAGCCATCTGTTTACCCACCAGATCTAATGGAAGTAAAAGAAAAAGTATCTCCAGAGCATCGGTAGGAGTGGTCCGTAGTGCCCCGGTGATACAGATGCAGGCCGACCTCTGTACCTTTCTCAAAACGTTGAGGTAAGTGGCCTTGTCCAGTGATGGCCACCAGACAACCACACCATACAACAGGATTGGCCTAATGACTGCAACATAGAGCCAGTGAGTTAGTTTGAGCTGAAAACCCGATGGCCCTCTTGCAGGAGTATAGAGCTGCCATGAAGCATCTGTCCGATCAGCGACATAAGATTGGCATTCACACCCAGAGAAGCGAGTGCTTCCATGATTGCCCCCGGGATAACATTGTTAAAAGCTCCCTCAATGTCCATAAAGGCCACCAAATTGAACTCCTTGCAATCGAGGAATTTCTCTATAGTGCGCAAATGGCAAGGTAGAGAAAGGATTAAAAGAACCGCATCCGTAGAAATCCCTGACTACCTTATTATGTTATTGCACTTTAGGTAGGAAGTTTTTTAAATAAATAACATTTCTTAGAGAAAGGGTCAAAAATATTTGTTTAGGGCACACATGTAATTAATTTTAATTACTGCTACAAAAAAGTTATAAAAAGAATAAATTATTTTATTGCCAATATTGGCTTATGTTAGTCAGAGTTCACACCCTGGGAACACTGGCGTTCTCTTACTAATACCTGATGGGAATTTAAATAATAAAAGAGGGTCAGTCAGCAAGACTATCGATCATAGTTGAAAAACTGATCGATAACTACGGCTGTTCTAAAGCTAAAATTATTAAAAATTGGCAGAGTTTGCTTTTGAGGAAGACGCGGGTATAATTTACATTTATTGTGTAGTAGACTGAAACGAAAAAGCATCTGTACTGGAATATGACAGAAGATCCCCTAATCGACGCGCATCCCAAATATGGGTATTTTCGGGGACATTCCAAAGGTTTTTTTTATACGATGTGGCCAAAACCTAGGGGACAAGCTTCGATGCGTTAGAATGGTTTTGGCCAGAAGGGAATTAGGGTAAGGGAAGTGGGAAAACTTGAGTCCTGTGTTTTGCATTGCTGCGCGCTAGACAACAGCCCAGAGACGGAGTGGATTATTTTTAATTTCTCAATAAAAGCTCACGGGGAAACCTGGTCTCGGATCCGGAACCCATGGCATGGTGGTTGTGCTGATTGATTCAACTCCGTCTCCGAGGTTACGGAAAACCGGAAGCGTAACTTCAAACAACACGAAATTGCGATCCAAAACATTGGAAACATCGGATTCTGCCGACGTCCAGAAGCAAATAATGACCTTCGTGGGGCAAGACCCTGAAAGGAGTCCGAGAAGAGTCACATGACGATTAGAAGTCTGTTAAATTAAAATTTGGAGCGTTAATGACCAGTGACTTAATTTCTTACCGTAAGTCCATACTGTGCGATGGCCACGAAACTGCCAAGCCATACTTTTTGACCAAGATGTAGGTTTTCTAGAGTTGTAAGAGTTTTAGATTAGGCCTTGTAGAGTTAGGGGCTTGACTCCACATGAGATCTGATCACTTTTTAACAGAGAAGAGCTTGTGAGTCTTGGCAACCTTCTTTACATGTGATGTTTTTGGTGGGATCTACATCTTCTCATACATACTCAGTAATAAATTTAGCAGAAGAGGACAAGTGAAAAGATGAACTTTTCGTTTTAACTATGATATCATTGTCAAGAATATTATAATCCTTTACGAACCAAATACCTTATCTCACTAAATTCAGGGCCTTATATAAATTGCTTAACTTCTGCACGGATGCTACCCTAGTTGGAGTGATTGTGACGATATTCCAAATGCCACATTATAAGAAAAAAATGCCCATTTATGCACATGTACAGTTGTTCACTGACAATCCTCTCAGAGAAGAACAAGTAAAAGTGTTTTTAAAACTGGAGCGAGAAATCAATGATATGGGTACATGTACGATAATAGCATTTGATTACATAAAATTAGTATAACTTACAAGAATACGGGCAAAATAAGGTAAGATTTATTTGGAATTAACAATTCATCGACACACTAGAAGGCACCTCCACTCGAACAAAAGTGTTGATTGTTTGTGTTGTAGTCGGACTCACAAGTAAGTCCCAAATGGTTGCTGGAGAATGGACAGACGAGTTGAAGCCTTCTAGGATACGGTGATCCTCATCTGGATATTCTCAAGTATTAGTTACATCTCCAAGCGGTAGCAACCGGGAAATGAATCCTAGAACGTAGCCAAGTAACTAATGCGGGAGGAGATAACCTCTTGAAAAATCCCCTTAACTCCAAGGTTGTGGTAGGCCATGCCAAGGAAGTTTGCGGTCTTGTCGTCCCCACTGCAGGACCCAGGAGTAATTGGTTGGCGAATGGCTTTTCCTCGGGCACTTCTGTAGGAGTGGAGGTGGAGGGTATGCTAGACCCTAACAGGTTGGCTTTATCCACGGTACCCACAACACAACAGAAGCAGCTTTGGGAAAATTACTTTTCGAAGGTTCTGCGGTGGCTATGGAGGCCGGCTTGCGCCGGCTGACAGTGCTGTAGCAGTCCTGAAAGAAGGTGCCATTGGCAAAATAATAACTAGCACTTCGTCAGGTGCGGCGGTGGCAGAGAAGAAGTAGAAGATGCAGACCTAACTTCTGAAGGGTTAGCTACGGTAAATCCGGAGGAGGTTACTTGTCTTGGCTCTGGACTAAAGCTTTATGACCTAGAACCCTTCAATGCCGTAGGTAGAGAAGGGGTGAAGGTTGTAAATAACGCATGGACCAAGAAGGGACACTGGAGACGGTGGGACAACATGGATTCCTGCAAATAGGCTAGGATTCTAGCAGTGACCCAGGAAACCGAGGATAGTGGCGACAGTAGGATAACTGAATACTCAATTGCCCCCACTAAGGGAGACTGGGAGGGGACGAAAAGGGACCCGATTCTATGTGGTCTGTTTCGACTAATCCCCAGAGAGGTGTTTTTAGTGAGTAAAAATCTCACACTGCCGGAAGGCACGGGTATGTCCGGTCTCTTTTGGACGATTTTAACCTTTCCCGCTAAAAAAAGTCCCAAAGTCCCAAATTACACGAGAGGGTTTTTAACCCATTACTCACGGCAATTCTCTTCTGTACAAAAGTAGAAAAACCCTCGGTGTTGCTACGAGAGGGGCTTTGATTGACGTTAAAAAAGCGGTTCATTAAATGTTTTGCAGGGTTGAAAATTTGTATTCACCGACTCAAGATACTAAATTAATCTGCCGCCAAACCTGCCCTAATGAGAAAATTACGAAAATGGACAAAAGCATACCAGGAAAAACTGAAGCAAAAACCCTACAATTCGTGATTGACACTCACAGATGACCTCTTCCTACCTCACTTCCCTCATCAAGAAAAAAATCAGGTTTTCATCACTCATGGGGTAAAAACCCTCTAATTAAGAACGCAAAACATACCTTAAGAGGTAAACTGTCCTCAAACACATGCATTGCAATGTATGTCACAATTATTTGGGGAATTGCATGAGGGAATGTTAGATTTGATTAGTCAGTAGTCTAGCAGTCTAGGAAACTAAGCGGTACTGCAAAATTTACTTCCTATATACAACAAAACGGTTTAGTAAATAATCTTTACCGTCTTAACAACAGAACGAACCACAAAAAGGGTTAAAAGGTTACAAAAGATATCCAAAAAATCTCTAATTTTACTTGTTCTCGAATCGTAACCTGTTTATTATTTCACTTTTTTAAATTTATCAGTTCACTAAACAAACCTTTAATCGTTGCAGGTACAGTAACACGCCGTATTTTTCTTGCTAAAATTATTAAAAATTTTCGCTGATAATTTTTCCCCGATTAAAAACCTTCAGCATGTAGAATATCTCCTGGTTTTCGCTTTCATTACTTCACATTAATAATGTAATTAGCAAACAAAATGCTTATTTAAGGAAAACTTGTATTAAATTTTTTATTGTTTACTCTTAAAACATATAAAACATCTGACATTTGGTTGTCAGTTTGTCATATAATATGACTTGCATTATAGTAGACCTTGGATCATTGACATAACAAACTATTGATTGCTCAAATTTATAGAGAAATATAAATTTTAAAGGAGAAGAAATTAATGTTATTAACTTATTTATTTTGGAATTTATATGTTAAAATTAAAACTTGTGGACATGTTCATTAATTGCTTAATATTTTCGTTTATTGGTAAGAAATACATCATAGGGCACATCAATTCAGATTTAAATTGACAGAATGCAATGTTTCTCCTTAAAATAAACTCGAAAGTAAGAAAACCCAGTTTAGACTATTACCTTACACTTGTTATATAAATCTCATCCTTTTGAATTGGACTTCCTTTGGAAAAGATTTTAACTGAAAACATTAATGTGTAGAAATAGCGCTGATATAAAAATCTCTTTTCCTAAAATTTGATTGAGCGTTTCGTCCAAAATTTAAATAGTTTTAAAACTCAATTTACCATCAAGATTCGTTGTGTCTTAATTACCATTCTTTTCAAAGTTATGTGCTAAAAAATACTTTAAATTTAGGAATGTATTCAAATCAATTCAATATTTATTTACTGGTTTAGGGTACAATAAGAATTAAGATAATTAAAAGAAAATAGTAAAGAATGGAAAAAGCAAATTAGCTCAAAATAATTGCTATTATTGAATAAACCAAGAGAAAAAAAGTATGAAGAAAAGTAAGTAATGGATCACGACCTCTTGACAAAACAGAAACAAATTAGACAGAAATTTACAATCAATCTATGCGTAAATATTCCGACACAAGCCTCTTGAAAGTCTCCACCGTCCCAGAACGCTGCAAATTCGGAGGAAGTGAATTCCAAATACGTGCTACTCGAACAAAGTAAGAGTTCTCCATTACTGAATATTTATGATTTGGAACATGAATGCTTAAACTTTTAGATAAACCGAGAAAATTCAAATCGTCGCTTAAGTATGAGGCACCCTCTTTTTGTGGACAATTTTGTACTTAAAAACTAACTGCTTGCGAATTAGGAAAATACTTATAGAAATTCAAGGATATCGAACCGATATGGCGATATGTGGTCAAATCGCCTCAACCCAAATACAAATCTCGTGCAATCATTGAGAACGATCTCCAGTTTTCTGGCACAGGAAGTATGCAAATGAGGAAAAATCAAGCTTCCGCTAGTAAAATATGGCCACAGAAGCGTTTTGACAAGTTTAGTTCGAGCTTGCTTTGATAAAATTCCAGCCGACAACCACAGTCTACGAAGACCACCATAGATTTTGCGTATGATACAGTTTATGTGATTACAGCAGCTCACGGACGAATTCAGAGTAACGCCAAGACTTTTCATAGTATCAACGAAAAATAGGACATTACCATTAAGTATAAACGGTGGTATATAGCTGGTATCAGTATCGTGTGTAGGTTTTTTGCCGCCCATTGTAAAACGTGATTTAAGTTAGAGTTAAGACGATCGACGCAGTCTTCAGTAAGACCGATAGGTCTGCCTAGGTTAAGTTGAACGTCATCTGCAGACAGCCGAACGTTACATTCTTGGATAACAACAGGGAGGTCATTCAAAATCAGTCCACGCGTTAAAAGTTAGTTTTAACCCTCTACCCCACCCCCATTCCACTAAACTTTTTTTCTCATGGTATCAATCAAGGAACATACTCTACCGAACAGAAAAGGAATCATCGAAATCGGTCCACGCGTTACGAAGTTACTACCCCTCTCCTTCCCCCATCACCACCATAGGACCAAATTATTCTCCTATTAGTAATGGGGGATCACACTCTATACAACAGCAAAAGAACCATCCAAATCGGTCCACGCGTTACAAAGTTAGGTTCCACACCCCTTCACCCACCCCAACCGCACCAACAATTTTTTTTCTCGTGGTATCAACCAGGGAGCATACTCTACCCAAAAGAAAAATAAATATCCAAATCGGTCCACGCGTTACGAAGTTAGACTACTCCTCCCCTCGCCCAACCCCCCCACCATGGGCCAAATTATTCTTCTATTAGCAATGGCTGATCACACTCTATACAACAGCAAAAGACCCATCCAAATCGGTCCACGTGTTACAAAGTTAGGTTACACCCTCCCCCCCCCCCACCCCATCAACATTTGTTTTCTCGTAGTATCAACCAAGGATCATATTCTACCCAATAGAAAAAGAATTATCCAAATTGGTCCACGCGTTAAGAAGTTAGACTACAAATCCCCCCACCCACACCTTTCACCATAGGACCCAAATTATTCTCCTATTAGCAATGGGGGATCATACTCTATACAACAGAAAAAGAACCATCGAAATCGGACCACGCGTTACAAAGTTGGGTTCCACCCCCATCCCTCCAAAATTTTTTTCTTCTGGTATCAACCACGGAACATACCCTACCCAGCAGAAAAAGAACTATCCAAATCGGTGCAGGCGTTAAGAAGTTACACTACCCCCCGACCCCCGCCCCCCCCCCCCCCTCCCCCCTCCCCCACCCGAGGCCAAATTTTTTCTCCTATTAGTAATGGGGGATCATACTCTGTACAATAAAAAAAGAACCATCCAAATCGGACCACGCGTTACAAAGCTAGGTTTCACCCCCACCCTACCAAAAATTTTTTTGACATGGTACCAATCGGTGAACATACTCTTATCTTATCTCTTAAAATTACCGAGATATTGTAAGTACTGCACTTGGAAAAAAACGTTTCAACGGAAGAATTGCATTCAGATTCAGTTCCAGGCCCGCCTAATGCTACTTCTAGCCCTTGGAACGAATCATTAATGCTCCACGAAAACAAGAACGACCAAAAAATAAAAAACCAATACCAAAACTCGGCGTTTGTGGCGCTTCTTTTCGAAAAAATTCAAAAAGAAACTGTCGTAGAAAATTGATTGTATTGTCGGATGGTAAGGAACTGTTCCCGTATTTAACGCAATATTAGCTATGTTTTTTTAATCAGGTTCACGATCAAGATTATGACAATCTGAAAAAAATTATGTGGGTTAATGATACTTTCGTTTTGAAATATTGGTGTATCTGCTCAATTGAAATGCCAAAATCAGATTGTGATAGTTTACAAAACACCAAGAGTTTGTGAAATCGAGTGTAAAGAAACTTCAGTTATTTTATACATTAGTTGCTAACCAAAATTATTATGGATATGGCTACAATATTAGAGGTAGGAAATAGGATTTCTACTATGTACTTAAAAATTCTAATTAGAAACATAGAAAACTACAGGACAATTAGGAACACACTCTATTAGAATGTTATATACTGAGTGTTTACAGCGCGTGTAAAAAATGGAGGATCTGGTAGATCGAGGTGAGAAACGGAAAAATTGTATAAATGTTTTTTTATTTGTTGGTTTGAAATAGTGTCTAATGTCTTCTCTTTCGATGGAAACTGGAAGCGCACAAGAATCTTTTACCATTCTCAAGTTATATCAACTGAGATATTAATGAGACGTTATTAGCACTAAAACTTTAGAAGGTATACCTACATTAAAATGTAAGACTACTTTTTTTCGTCGTAAAAAAATTTGCAACTCCTATAGGGGGAGATATACCATTCTCTCTCCTTCCATAAACTTTTTTTCGTTTCTCGCCAGATCATTCCTTTTTGCACACGCGCTGTGAAACACCCAGTATAATACATCTGTGATCAAGTTTTTTTTGTTTACATAAATTATGTAAAATAACCTAATAACCTTGTGATGACGTATTATGTTCGAATTAAATAAATCATTTAACATATAATTATTTTAATAACTTGACCAATTATCCTAGAATTAAGTTTTCTTTGAGCTTTATATAACACAAATCAAACAACTTTCGCACTCATATTTCTAGGAAATACTTCAGAAAGTTATATTTTTAGAATAAGACTTTATAGTGATTGCTCTTAATAATGATAATGATTGCCTTGAGTCGCTAAAGTGGTTATCGAAGAAATATTATAGATAATAAAATTGAAATGTCTGCCTGTGAATTTTAAACAGCTGCATTATAGCCGGTGTTTTCTTTGGCAGCATCATATATATATATATATATATATATATATATATATATATATATATATATATATATATATATATATATAACACAGTTTTTGGGGACAAACATAGGTTTGTTTAATAATGATATCTAAAACGCTTCTGGAGTTACTACAACAAGGATTGAATGGACACAGCGAGTGGTTTAAGGTATATTTAAAAGTCTTAAAATATTTCACCGATTTGGATAAAACATGAATCAACGTCTTTCTTGAAAATTCAGAATACAGATAGGATACAGTCACGGAAATTGTACAATATAGTGAAATCTGGAGAAATTTATAAAAGAAAAATTAATGAAATTGATAAAATCTACAGTAAAATGCTCCATGAAATCTGCGGAGTGCTGTATGTTAAGATCTGCGAGGAAGAAACTAATGGATATGCCCTTATGATAACTTACAGACAGCGTATGTATTTTCACAGATAGTCAGGCCGCTGTTAAATCCCTTTCGGGAGTATACAAAACCTCCAAAACTGTTGTAATATGTCGCTCAACACTTAATGACATAGCTGAGCATCTGAAAGTACGGCTCATCTGGGTGCCTGGACATAGTGATATTCCGGGCATTTGCAGGGCCGACGAACTAGCGAGAATCGGTACCACACGTCCTGATTCGGACATTAACCACCAGCTGGATAAACCGCTAGCTACATGCAAACTGGAACTCTCACAGGAGGCTCTCAAGATTGCTAACACTAATTGGCAAGAGGAACACACCTGCCTGATTACCCAACAGATATGGCCAAAGCTTGACCCTAAGCAGTCAAGAGGGCTCATCCTACTCGGGCGCAAAATAATTAGCAGTACAGTAGCCGTAATCACGGGTCACTGCCTCATAGGTAGTCACGCCGATAGGCTGGGCGTGCCTTCAAACGACTTCTGTAGGAGTTGCCACGACGAAGAGGAATAGGAAACCATACTTCACCTCTTCGTAACTGTCCGGCTCTACCCAACCGTAGGAACCGGCTCCCCCTTCTTTCAAGAGTTAACCGAGCTAGGCTCCACGGATGTCAGAGACCTGACTCGATTAATCAGGAGTTCAAAATGGTTCCCGACGACGAATTAAGGCTGAACACCCTTCACAGCCCAGTCGAAATTATTTTTACTTCCCGTGAACTGGTACCACTGGATACAAGAAACTGGTTCGGTGCACAGGGGGCAACATGTTCACCCTCTTATTCCTTAGGTAATTCTATGGGGTTTGTTAAATTCAAGCCCCAACATGGTAGCACAAAGGGCCTCTTTGGCCTAAGTGTGCCTTCTTAGGCAGCCACTTTAACCTAACCTATGCCCTTATGTATATAGGCTGAAACACTACGACACGAAGTGCGACACGACGATACCATGAAGATTTATAAAACATTGACTTGCACTGGTTGGCACACATTGAATGCCACACGACGGTGCGACGAAAATTTTTGTCGCACACCAATTTCTATTTCTAAAATCTGTCGGTCGCGTTCAGAACTGCCAACAATGAAATTTTTAATTTACATGGGCCGTCATGTTACTTTAAAGATTGTTTAGTATCTCTTTGGTAGTGCGGTGCAACCATCTTTTTGGAACTCCGTAAAGAAAGCTTTTACACCTAGATAGGGTTATGAACATTATGTAGTACAGACATTTTGTTTAATTTCTTTTTTATTAAAAAACAACAATAAAAGTATGTAATCCTCCTTGCTTATGGTCTCGTGAGCTGAAATGTTTAGGTAGTCTTCCATTGTGGTTGGGTAGTTGTTTTGTTTGTTTAATTTGCACCGACTTCAAAATGTCGTAATAGATATAAAAATAAATAATTTTTTATTTTTTAGTGTCTGATATCGCGGATTTTCTTTCAAAATAATATTGCGTAAAAATAAAATAGTTCTAAACTCAATATAAGTCATCAAGGTGCAGCCAAGTACACAATCAGCATATGAAGAGACATGATCATAGCGTCTGAGGTAAAATATATATCGTACGGCGGAATTAAATGCAACGTTGAGTTTTCTTTGCTATGCAGAATCCAACCGACAGAAGATTTCACATCCATAAGTAATTAGAGGCACCAATAAAGTTTTGACAAGCAACATCTTAGTATTCCTAGGTGTATATGCGGCCGATAGCCAAAGCTTGCGAAGGGTTCCGTATATGCGAGATACAATACTATTTATTTGATTAGACCAAGAAAGCGTTTTATTAAATATAATTCCAAAGTTCCTTACAGTGTCCTTATGAGGAATTACTACATCGTATAACAATATTTCAGGGAAGCAACTCGTATCAATTTAATTTCTGTAAATTACAATAGATTCCGATTTTGATGCGTTAAGCAGGAGTTTATTATTTTCAGCCCATCGGCAAATTGATGTAATATCCTCATTCATTCGACAAACAGCATCTTCTATTAAGCCTATAGGTCTTGATATGTATAGCTGCAAGTCGTCAGCATACATGTGAAAATCACAGTTTTTAATAACTAATGAAACATCATTAATGTAGATGGAAAACAACAACGGACCCAATATAGATCCTTGCGGGACACCAGTATATTTATGTAGGAAACTGGAGTATACTCCATTACAGTAAACTTTCTGAACGCGGCCCTGGAGATAAGTGCTAAGTAGTTTACAGGCACTATTTGTGAAACTGAATTGCGTTGATAGCTTATGAATTAGTCGACTGTGGTCCACCCTATCAAAAGCCTTAGAGAAGTCCAACAAGACAAGAATGGACATCATGTCATGGTCCACTGCGTCACGAATGTTGTCCGAAACCTTGACTAATGCAGTTACGCAGCTGTGACCAGATCTAAAGCCAGATTGATATTGGGACAAAGTATTTTCGGCATCAATAAAAGGAATCATCTGCATGTACATTAGTTTCTCAAATACCTTCGATAGATAGGGCAAAATAGCAATGGATCGGTATTCCTGCACAGCAGATCTTGACACCTTTGCAATAGGGATAATTTTAGCCTCTTTCCACTTAGACGGATATATCGAACTAAGAAGTATTCTGTTGAATAAGTGTGTGACAAAAGGCAGAATAACCGGTGAAATAATTTTAATAAACCTTGGATGGATATTTTCCAGGCCGCAGGCGCTGGATTTTATATCGAAGAGTGCTTTATGTACATCATAAGGTGTTACTGCTGTAAAGGAAAACCCATCAAATGAATTAGAAGTTGGTGCGGAAATCGAACTCAAAGGTCCATCATGTGGCTGTATTTCGGTCTACCTATACCGATATCCTTAATGTTTCGCCACAACTTGCTCGCTGAAAGCTTGACATCAAGTTTAGCACTATAGAATCGAACCTTTGAGCGTTGAGCGTGGTTCGAAAACGCTTCCATCTGGCGTATGCATGATCGCGTTGGGAGATTAATATCTTAATAGTTTCCGTAAACCAGGGACATCTGCTGTCGTAAATTCGGCAAAAAATCTTCTGCAGAAGTAACAGGGTCGTCAACTTTTGCATTTTTGCACTTTTTCTCCTGATCATACCTTTTTTGAAAATTCATAACTACGTAACGACGTAGAACGTTGATCCTTAATGATTTGTAAAGGTCGTTACATGGTGTAAATTAAGAAATTGTGTAACGCCCCCTCCGCACACCACCCAACTTATAAAGTTTTGTCGTCGAATCATTTTCCTGTTAGCAATGGGGGATCGCACTCTATACAACAGCAAAAGAACCATCCAAATCGGTTCACGCATTACAAAGTTAGGTTCCACCCCCCACCCCACCTACATTTTTTTTCTCGTGCTATCAACCAGGGAACATACTCTACGCAACTGAAAAAGAATTATCTTAATGGGTCCACGCGTTACGAAGTTAGACTACCCCTCACGCCACCTTAGGCCGAATTTTTTTCTTCTATTAGCAATGGGGGATCATACTCTGTACAACAAAAAAAGAACCATTCAAACCGGTGTACGCAATACAAGGTTAGGCTCCCACTAAAGTTGTAGCAGGCTCCACTACCATTAATTTAAATGCCTTTTTTTTCTTTGGCACGCTTTGTAACCTGAATAGTTTGACGGATTTTAACATATGAGGTGTCTTTAGATTCGTCTGAATTGTGAGAGTGACATAGGGGGAATAAAACAATATTTTTTAAACAATAATGGGTATCAAGTGAAAGTTAATAAATCGCCAATTCCAAATATATATATTATAACACTTTTATGCCAACACTCTGACAGGAACTGTAAAAACCGAAAAAGTGTGAAATAAAACAAAGCTAATAATCCATGTTTTGTAAAAATAATAATCAAATAAAACCAAGTGGCGCCCAATAAATACGAGGGTCATTCAATAATTAAAGACACAAATTGGTCTGGGGAAAAATGGTTGGTAGGACAAGTTTGGTACTTTTAGGACTTTAAGTTGGCATCACTGAGATGAGTCCTGATCAGCTGTTGAATCAACATTGCTGTGTTTATAACCTCAAAATTAAGTTTAACGATGGTAAGGCCACTTAAAAATTCCACATTGTTTGAATAACGTTCTGTTATTCGTTTTTTACTTGCTGAAGGTGAAAAACCAGCTAATATATACTATAGAATCACTAAAGTGTATGGTGAAAACCAATACTACTTAGAAATGCTTTTGAATAAAGTGAAGCCAACTATGAGAGAGAAACGTCGTGGATCTCAGAGGAGAGGTGTGATTCTCCATCAAGACAACGCACATCCTCACGCTGCTCAACTAACCCGTGAAACCATCAATAAAATAGGGTGGGAGTTACTGCCTCCTTACAGTCCCGATTTAGCATCTTGTGATTTCCATTTGTTTGGTCCATTGAAGGAGGCATTACGTCGGAATAAGTTCCGGGATAACGAAATTGTCAAAAAATTTGTGGGAAATTGGCTTAAACACCAAGACAAAGAGTTCTTTGCAGCGGGTATAAAAAAGTTAGTAACGCGTTGGAACAAGTGCATAAATGTTGGTGGGGATTATGTTGAAGAGTAGAAAAAGTTTTGTTTTGTAAAAATAAAAGGTTTTTTCTCAGACCAATTTGTCTGTTTAATTATTGAATGACCCTCGTATATTTCAGGATAAAAATGTATGTAACCCGGCAGTTCTTCTGAGCCAGTCTATTACTCCTGAAGTGGTAGTAAGAGGGTCACTGCGATTAAATTTGGAAACTTTAACATCTAACCATGGTGGTGTTAAAATTTGGTCGCGAATATCGGAAATTTTCGGCCGCCATAGTCTTGTGAAAGAGAGCCGCCAGGCAGGTACTGGAGCAAGCGGAGAAACTTCAAATGCGTTTTTTAAAGTTCTGACTACCAACTGACGGCTTCAAATCCGAAAATCGTAAAAAATGTAAATTTTATTATTTTTATTTTTAATTTTTTTCATTATCTACTTTCGTACTTTGAGTCGGTACTTTGGTTTGATTTTTTGTTTTTTGATTTGCTGCCATCGTGGACGCGACAGTTTCAGCCCCACTTAAATAATATAGTAGTTATAGAAAATAAATTACTCCATTTTTTTAAAACAATTGAATACTTAATAAATAGTGAAGAAAATACAATTTGCATCTGACATAGTTTGTTTTCAAAAGAATCAAGAATATTGAACAGTTGTGTCGCACGACCCCTTTAGCGCGCGTTTTAACGATAGTTTAGCTGAGAAGTCGAAGCTGCAATTTAATCATGTCACTTGGATTTCCCATTTGAGCAAAGTCGCAGTCGGCTGATCAGTCGGAATTGTAACTCGGGCTTTATGGTAATAGAAGTTTCTAATCGCGACCTTGCTTGTGTTTCATTCAAAATAAATTATTTATAAAACAAGAAAACAATGTTGGCCAGGAGTTAGATTTTACGTTTTAAAATGAATCGAGTCTTAAAACTTTGTGTACATCCATCAAAATTGCTCTCAGTGAACAAATGAAGTGTAGTTGATGTAGTTAATATTCGGTCAATTTAGTGAGCAACGTTTGCAAGTGGCCTTTTTTGAACTTTCAGTACAATGATTGAATAAAATGATTAAAATTTAATTGAAAAGTACGTCAATCTCTCAAAAAGTTTATTGTAAATATTCGCGTAGTGTAAACTTACACAAAAGTTTTATAAGTATCAATCGCAAGAATCGGATTTCGTGTCAATAAAACTATGTCCTTACGCGTTTTTTTATAACAAAGTTTAAATTTCAAGTATTTTCAGGAGTACACATAATGTGTGTTATGCGCGAGTGTAATTTGTTTTACCTGGTATTACTGCGACAGGAGTGAATCACCTGTAAAGAATTCCCTTTTGCCTTTAACTCAAGCTTAAGCAATCTGTAGCTTTCAGGATGGAACCAATGATGCTTTATAGTGGTTTCACTTGGAATCTTCTTTTGATGAGTTTTGCACAACAATTTAGATAAACAACACCTTTATTACTTTGGATTCGATTTTAAGCAATTACGAATAATAGGCAGCTTCGATAAAACTACTCTGATTGAGTAAGAACTACTCTGATCATTAAGAAATTTATGACAACGATTCTGCCTGTTAAAGCGCTTGCTACACAATATAAAGGTAAGCCAATTTGACATCTCTTTTATAGCTTTTCATCCTATTCTTCTTCTTCTTCTTCTCCTAAAACGGTAAAAGCTCAGCAGATACCGCTACAAGTAACAGGTAATGACAAAACACCTGGCCCGCCTTAGAATTAACTGTTGTGCCGGCCACATTAAGAGCGGTTCACCCTGTAACAGGAAAATCCAGGGAAGAACTCGTGCCAGAGTAGCGATTTTTTAAGAATTTTACATATTAACGGGATTTCATGACCGCGTGTTTATAGATAACGGTAGATTTGGATCACTTGTATTTATAAATTTCACTTTTTGAATGATTTTTAGAGACTAATGAGTTTATATATTAATTTATATCTTGTTTTGCATGAGTTCCAATGTCACCCCATAAAGACCCCACATATTCAGCACTGATGCCACTCTAGCAGATTAAACATTATTTAACCTGCAGAGCGGGCCGTCCAAAACACATGCGACCAGTATGGCGTCCATGATGGAACTCCATCCTATTCTTGAAAAATCAGTACTAAACTATTACAAAATTTGGTGCTGAATTCAGGAGCCTCTGTAAACAAACATAAGTTAAATTTATTTTACAAAAATTTAAATTATTTTCAATGCTGTAATCTTCCCAAAATTTAATTTCTTAAAAGTTCTACTTTATCCATGCTGAATTTCTAATTGCCTTAAGATTTTCATTTAAAATTTTTAAAGGTTAAGTTTACTTTTTATACAGGGTGCTCGGAAAATGTGTAGGAAACGCTATACCAATGAATTCTTTGAAGTGTCCTGATCAAAATTTTCTTCCATACCCCCCTAAAATGACCACTTCCCCTTCAAAATCGCATTTGAAAATGTTGGTACTTTCAAAGGAGGTGTGCTTACTTAAATCCTTGTAAGTCCTTTCAAGGACGTCGCAACATTTAAAGCTTTTTTGAAAGAGGACACTTTATCCTTTGTAATGGTATCCAACATGCTATAATCCACTTACAAATGTTCGAGTTATAAGACCTCAAACATGAATATTTGGAAAATTTTGCACAAAATTTTGGTATGTTATTCTTGATCCTGTAAAATTTCTACACCAAGGATATAATTTTTTTTTCTTTCCTTAAGAGGCTCTCAGGAAGCTCTTAACAACAAAAGAAGGATTAACTCGATACCTGCACGATAACGATTAACTCGATATATGGACGATGGCGCTTCTGCCCATTTCTCGGTTGAGGTGCGACAGTACCTGAACGAAGCTTATGGAACGAGATGGATTGGTCGCGGCGGACCCTGTGTTTGGTCAGCAAGATCTCCTGATTTGAATTCATTAGACTTTTATCTATGTGGTCATTTAAGAGACCTTGTATATGGTTTAGAAATAAGATCAGTAGAGCACTTGTGGCAAAAAATCTATACAGCTTGCGACCAAATCAGAAATAAACCTATACTTAGAGGTGTCATCAAAAGGTCTCTTATTTCGAGAGAAGAAATGTATGTCCTGCAGGATAGGGCCACGTAGAACACATAATTTAAAAATAGCATTTCTCAAATAGCATAAAAATTTCAATAACTTTTGAATGGTTGCAGATATCGAGTTAACCCTTTTTTGTTGTGAAGAGCTTCTTGAGAGCCTCTTAAGAAAAGAAAAAAAAATTATATCCTTGGTGTAAAAATTTTACAGGATCAAGGATAACATACCAACATTTTGTTTGAGGTCTAATAATTTGACAATTTGTAATGTATGGCATGTTGGGTACTATTAGAAAGGATAAAGTGCCCTTTTTTCAAAAAAGCTTTAAATGTTGGTCTTGCGATGTCCTTGAAAGGACTTGCAGGAATTTCAGTGAGCACACCTCCTTTGAAGGAACCAAAATTGTCAAACGCGATTTTGACGGGGAAGGGTTCATTTTAGAGGAAGTATGGAAGAAAATTTAGATCAGGACACTTCACAGAATCCATTGGTATAGCGTTTCCTACACATTTTCCGAACACCCTGTATATTATTTTCTAATCCTAGCAAATTTCTATCTTTTTATTTTCTTTGTATGTTTCTGTTGGTTTCTCAGGCAACGAAATATTTGTGGACTAAAATTATAATTTATAAAGGTCGTCAAATCCCTTTGCCCATCTTTTAATAAATTCAATGGTAGAATTTGCGTTAATAACTGTCTCATTAATGTGGTCGCCAAATGTAAAACGACAGTTCAGCCAGACACTTAAGTCCTTGGTCTTATTAAGTACACAGCCATGGTTTTTTTATACGATGTGGCCAAATCCTAAAAAAAATCCTCTTTGATGCGTTAGCATGGTTTTGGCCGGAAGGGAATTTAGGGCAAGGGAAGTGAGGAAACTTGAGTCTTGTTTTTTGAATTGCTGCGAGCTAGACAACGGCCCAGATACAGAGTGGATTATTTTAATTTCTTAATAAAAGCTCACGGGGAGATCTGGTCTCGAATTCGGGACCCATTTCGTGGTGGTCGTGCGGCTCAACGAATTGATCAAGAAGATTCTTTCAGCTTGTAAATGGCACAGACTAACACTTATTAATATTAAGGGAGTTCAAGCCAGATTTTAAAATTTAGTAATCTCGAACAGAGGAAGCAACACGGAAAATGTTGGCATCGTCAGCAAAACAGAGAATTGTGAAACATTTTTAAATCATAGATACATAATGGATGTAAATAATAAATAAAATCGGGCCAAAAGGACTTCCTTGAGGCACACTAGAAGGATTGTAAATAAAGCTGGATACCGATGCACAGAAAGAGACCACAAATCTCCAAAATTGCTTAAGTTAGCTTCGAAGAATAGACTTCATCCTGTTAATATAATTATTGTATGAATCTTGGATGTCAGAAATGAATTTATCACGCAAATAAGAATAGATGTAAAAATCCGAAGGGCTCCTTGATGAACAGAACCGTTTCCAAGCTTTATTTCTTATGTTTTTAATATGTTTTAGTGAGCTATTCAGCCAAGGCGAACTAGAAAAAGAATAACTTGTTTAAATTATTCAATATAGAAAAATCAGCCTTTTTAAAAGTAAAAGAGAAGTTACTGTGAATCGAAGATGCTGCAGATATTGGATCGAAAATCAGAGTAATCTGAAGAACAGGATGATGAGACGTCTCAGTGATGAACACCAAGAATCTACCGTAGTTGTTAGCAATGCTGGAACACTATGGCAGCCCGGAAGAAGCAAGGCTGTTTATGAGACATAAAAGGCTCTGAGATATCGATGAGTGAGGGGGAATTAGCCCGTCGACATCCGATGACACCATGCGGATAGGTGGCAAGCTAAAGTCTTCAAGGAGCAACAACTCATCGTACGGACGCAAGGTACAGGACAGAATGTCGATGCAAGAAGCAAGTCAATCATAAATATTCTTAACTCCTGGAGGAATTTTAGGATACACTTTCTTATCCGACCATTTCAGAACAACACATACAAGTTCCAAATCATTCGAATCTAAAAGCTCAATAAGAGAGCACGGGATGTCGCGACGAACATCACAAAGTTCTTCTGTTTTTTCATTGAATTGGCTGTTAAAAAAGTTTAAAGGAACTGGTTTCACAGAAAGAGCCACAGGTAGGGGTCGAAAAAGGGCATCAACGGCTGCTGAAGACAGAGTTTTGAAGCGGAAATGTCTTCAAGATTGGCGACTTACCTCTGTGGACCTCAAAAGGGACTGGGAGGAATCTTCTGGTGTGTCAGTGAGCAGCCGTATAATAAGGAACATACTTGTAGAAGCCGGTTTGAATGCCCTCAGCCCCAGAAAGAAGCCCTTATTGACTCTAAGAATGCGGAAGCAGCGGCTTGAGTGGGCTAAAGAGCATGCTAACTGGACAGAAGACATGTGGGACAAAGTTATTTTCTCAGACGAGTCAAAATTTGATTTGCACGGATCTGATGTTTAACGTCGCTGCAGTCAGGAATTTTCTCCACATTGTCTTATTTCAACAGTGAAGCATCCACAGCAGCAAATGGTATGGGGCTGCATCACCACACTTGGAGTTGGTAGGCTAGACTTTATAAAAGGCACTGTTAATGCGGAGGTGTACATTGGTATGTATATTAGAAAGCAAACTTATGCCCACAATTCTGCAGCAAGACCCGAAAATTGCCACAGGGCTAAGAAAGTTGGTGTTTTATTAATAATATTTCTTTCAATAATAAGTTTAATAACTGTATTGATCATAAAAATATATAAATATTTTTTTTCGACAGGTTCGTGATAATTTCAAAAAGAAAAAATGTAAAACATTAAAATGGCCAGGAAACAGTCCAGACCTGAGGGTTCAGGTCTGGACTGTTTCCTGGCCATTTATCGGGTGATAGAGAACTCCTGGAAGGTGGTCTAAAGAGAAGGTGGAATAAAAGAGAGTTACAAGAGGTGATCATCCAAGTCTGGCTCCAGGAAATCTCAGCGGAATCTTTAAGAAATTTGATTTATTTAATGCCTTGAAGGCGTAATTGCAGCACGTGGAGGGTATCAAAATAAATTTTAAGTATTTGGGAAAATAGCATACATGTTTTATTTAATCCTTATACTAAAAAAAAGTGATAATTGTCCTTTAAAATATATCCTTAATATTGTTTTTAAAGTTGATTATTCAAATAGTTTTATATGTATCTTAAAATTTCTAAGCAGGCTTTTTTTTTAATTCATCGCTTGAAAAGAGTACTTTCCATTTCCTAAAAGTTTTCCAAATACCATGGGCGGATCCAGGATTTTTTTCTGGGAGGGGCACAAGGGCCAGACGGGCAAGGAGTGTACTCATAAGATTACACTATATCTTTGGGATTAATTGTAAAATAATGACATACAACAGTAACTATAAGAAATATACTTGTAATAAAGGTTTAATAATGAAAATAATGAAAAATTACATGTTTAATAATGATAGTTTTCTTTTATGTTTTCTGCTGAAGATATTAAGTACTTTTGTAGCGTTCATCATTGACACAATGTCTTGATGGATATGCATTAAAGCCAGTCCATTCAAACGATATTCTGTCATCCTGCTGCGAATATATGTCTTTAGTCGGCGTAAGGTGGAGAGAGATCGCTCTCCTCGACACTTTACGCTTGAGCTACATCCCTTTTCAACCATACTTTAGGCTACATATACCGATAGAAGATAATGCAAGGCGTCATCTTACCTTTACTTATTTTTCACAGCCATCCCCCCCCCCCCCCGGTTGCTATAAAAAGCAATGTACATTTGCTAAATTTGTCGGAAATTTAGACCACTTGGGCCCTAATGTGTGCGTGTAAAATTTCTTACTTAATGGTTTGTAGTTTACGGAGTTTTTGCAACGAGCGAAACAAACCTAATTATAGCGTGACCTAATTAATCTCCTTGTGTTTTTTAATGGTCGGTTGTGACAGTCTGGGGGGGGGGGGCAATTGCCCCTATGCCCCCTTCCTAAATCCGCCCTTGCCAAACGCTATAGAAATACTTGGAGTGAATTTTGAAAAAATATTATTTTCGAAATCTTGAGGAAATACAAAAATATTTGAAAGAAACACGAAATCTTCATGGTGATGCAATAATTATTTCCACCACTGTAAATTGAATTGAATTGAATTAATTTGAAAGCTATTCATCGTTAGAAGTACGTTCGATTTATTTGCTTAATTCGCATTAAGATGATTTTTGCGATCAATTTGAAAACTGCGGTTAAAAGACAATTTGTTTAACTCATGAAAGGAGTTTTTTGTGAGCCTTAATTTCGATTCAGCAAGAATCTAAATCGTGTTACATAACGATTCACGAAACACAAACAATTCCGTTTCACTTGTGGACCCCAAATAATCAAAAATACATCTCACCTTTCTTCAAAAGTGACATAACTTAAAACAGCCGAATGTGATGTGAGAAAATCGCAATGAAGTGCCTATTGCATAATCCTATGTACCAAGATGATGTTATTCATTGAATGCGAGTTTAACCATAACGTCTTTCATCACTAATTTACTCATAATTTAAGTAGAAGACGACAAACTTTTAATTGTGGTCGTTTTGAAGAAGAGGAGGAATGAGTACCTTTTTTTTTACTTTATTTCTTTTCTCAAAAGAAGTACGAAAATATTTTACAAAAAAAAACATTTCCTTAATTCACAAAAGTGCGTGTAAGCTCAAACATAACGTAAGTTAAATAAGCAAATATGTGTTTCCAATCTTTGTAAACAACTTTGGTAAACAAATCATACCTTTAGAAAACGTTGTCCCTATTATATAAAAACAGGCGTTTAAAGCGAAATAAAAAACGGAAATTCCACAGGTATACTGACGTTTTTCAATTGAATAACAATATCGTTCCGAAGATATGATGCTTCGTTGTCGTTACGAAGATTCCCAACATTATTATCTAAGAAATTTTTCAATTGTGCCTACTGCTAACAGAAATGCTAACTAATTGAAATTTTTTATAAAAGCTCAAGTAAATCTTTGCAATTATTATATAATATCTTCAAGAGGGAATTTCACATTGACATTATTTAGGTATTTGTACTTTATGAACCGAATAAGTGTGAATTGGAGGGAAAATATTCGAAAATCGTTAAAATATTAAATGGAGCCTCTTCAACAACCTTTTTTTTAGATTTTAATTGATTTTATATTGCACTAGATTGCACCAAATTTCACTGAGATCTTGGAGATATTAGAAAGAAGACCAAACCAAACCAAGCAGTAATAGTGATCATAAATGGCAGCCAAAAGTACCATTTTTATAGTATTTTCAAAATAAAAAAAAATTAATTTATAATAAATAATTGAAAGTGGTTATCGCGAATACGAATATTCTCTTGATCACCACGTTGAAGACCTTGACCGACAGCTTTCATTCGAGATTGACCCATTTTCTAAAATATTCGAATGATAGTAATTCCTGAGTTCAGTAACCTAAACGCCACACAGGCCTGGAATTCTCACAGGTGATGAGTAAGAGATAAAGTGAAAGTTCGTCTTTAGTGACAGTGTGGAAATTTTTTCGTAAATTATTCAACAATGAAGAAATTTCGCGAAAATCCCGCTTATTGCGAATTCAAATAAACTTACGAGTAACGGCAACGACATGCAAGTTGGGTAAGTGTGCTCGAATGCCGTAAAAGGTGAAATTGCTAAAGACGTTCGCCGAGGCAAAAACCTGATCGTGATTGCACGCGCATTTTTAAGTAGGTACACTACACTGCACACACATGCGCATAAGATACGATGGTTGAATCTGGCCGACAAGATCAAGTTCTGCTCATTGAACTTGGCTTTGGGGCATTGGGTCAAACCGGGGCTGCCTTGCCTTACAAGTTTGTGGCTTCTCAGCTGACATAACATTTTTGCCGACTTACATACATACCTGACAGCCATTTATAACTGAAACTTGCAATTAAAACCGCCGACCTATTTAGGCATTTTTTTACATCATTACCATTAGATACTTGAAAATTGAAACAGTGAACTCCACGCGGAGAAAGTTTGGTGTCATCGGCCTAAAATTTCCGGATAAAGTGAGAGACAGATACGCGCGGTTTTCTTTCAATAAAAAAATTATTTATTTACGCAATTTTACGTCGATTTTACAGAGAAAGAGTCGTGCTGGGATATTTTGTAAACGCGTCATTACATGTATTTGGTTGGATAAGCGACAATTCTGTCTTATTTCTCACCAAGTTATACATAAGAAGTTGGTTGCGTTACTATGTATTTAAATAAACTTGTTTTTCCACAGTAGGTACTGGTACCTACTGTGGCAATCTCATATCGTTCAATATTTGCTCATACCATTCAATATTGCTTCAAAAAAAATTAAATAATTATTTTCATTTAAAATGACAAGAGTCACGGATAATATAGAAAGTGAGAGAAAAAAAAAACGTTGGAGAAAGAATAGACCCTTGAGGCACGTCTACATTACTATGTAGGCTTTTAAGTATACAGTTTTGCAGAGTAAAAAAAATTAAGTGTATTCCACTCATTGAAACTAACTGTACTATTTAATCTCACCAAAAACATTTCATGCTGCTGGCTTTGTTCTCACAGAGGCGGCTTTGCTTCGCATTTGTGGATCCCGTTCGTCAGTCCTTGTGTTCGTGTACGTTTTCGTTTTATTTTGGGCAAATTATAACCGGGACTATGCAAAAATTTTTAATTAATTTTTGCAACATTCGTGGCTTGAAAAGTAACCATTTTTCGGTTTACTGCCACTTGATCACGGAATATCCGGCAGTTTTTGCACTAAGTGAAAACAAGGTTGTTTCCGATTCTGATATTAATCAGTATCTCATTCCTTTATATCACTTAGTGTCGCTCTTCTCTCCTCAGAGGGGATTCGTGGCTTTACTCCTTCCTCAACAATAAACTAGATCCAAACAAAAACATTTCATGTAAAGAAGGTTACCAAGACGCACAAGCTCATACCGTTTTCACTGTTAAAAAGTTATCAGATCCCATGTGGAGCCAAGCCCCTAACTCTACAAGGCCTAACTCTACATCCCATAACTCTAGAAACCCTACATCTTCGTCAAAAAGTATGGCTTGGCAATTTCACGGCCGTCGCACAATCACTGCTATGGACTAATGGTAAGAAATTAGGTCACTGGTCTTTAATGTTGTGTCATCCATCAGATCCATGAAACGGACAGAATCAGTGCCTCTTGGTTTCTCGACCAAGAAAGATCGAAAAGATGGCTGT
Organism: Leptarthrus brevirostris; assembly: GCA_964036015.1. Classification (NCBI taxonomy): domain Eukaryota; kingdom Metazoa; phylum Arthropoda; class Insecta; order Diptera; family Asilidae; genus Leptarthrus; species Leptarthrus brevirostris. Next base: position 135,077,199 of record OZ038372.1, on the reverse strand, counting down.
ACACGGTTTTTGGCGAGTTTGTGAAATTTGGCATCACAACTTCCCATTTACCGTGTACTGCCAATCTTTTTGGAACAGGTTATAGTGTGTTTTATTAGTCTGGTAACTACATCTTATTCTTATTTGGGTTCGCAGATGAAAACATTTTGTCTTTTCTGCTAACATTTAACACACACAGTCGTCAGTCAAGTCATTCCGAAAGCTCTGTTGCTTGCCCTTGTGTTCTTCAGTATGGGGAGGGTTTAGTCAAATTTGTCTTTTGTCTTTTTGCCTATAGATGCTTTGACTAATTCAGTGTGGGCGTTGCTTCAGCTGGCACGAACTAATAATGAATTATGCGATTTATGCGTACCCAGGAAAACAAATCACGTGGAATACAAGTTGATTCGACGTAGAAGTGCTTTATAACTCTACGTCGAAAGTAAGTAAGTAAGGAATTGACACATCAATTCCAAGTGGAATTCATCGACGTTAAGAGAAAATACCTGAAATATTCCACCGACTTTACACGGTTATCTTGATTTATTAAGATAAAATCTGATACAGGGGCGTTACTAAAAACAGATTTGATGAGATTTTTGGAAAAGTACTCTTTTTGGATAAAGTAAAAATTGTGCTGAAAAATCTTCTTTTACTTAGATAGGTATCCTTAAATGTAAGAACATCTTAGGACACCTCACTCACTCTAATTTTTAAACTTTTGATGCAAAATATCTTTAAAGATTCCTAAATGTAGCCTTCGATGAAAACTATAACGAACACTGTAGCAAAAATAGTAGTTTGCGATTTCTTGAATGTGCAGGGTGCTTGAGTGCACCCGCTAGACTACACAGTATTTTTGAAGACATAAGACAATGGAACACGGACATTGCACTTACACAAGATACATTTACACGTCTAGGACAACTTACACAAGGGTTACATAGTTTTTGCCACAGAAACGCCCCGTAGAGGTTCCGGTGTGGCAATTGATGTGTCCCACAGCTTTACACTGATGTCTCCTGTATACACAGACGTCTGCCCAGGTTTCGCGTCTTCCTTAGATTTCGTCTTGGGGGACAAAACGCTAAGGGTAGTAAACGTGTACCTGCCGCATGACCAGGATACTGCTTGTAGTTCTGTGCTGTCAGTTGTTCTTTAAGTCTCTCGTATTGTGCGAGTAAATTCGGCCGTCAAACTGGCTAAGGTTTGAATGAATATTCTTGTTATCACGCTATTGGTGCCAAAACTGAATGAAATCTTCGATGAACTATTCCAAGCTCAACGAGTTATTGTTGAAAATCCAGTAAAAGTTCTCTTTTTGACCTAAGTGCTAGTCGCCACAACAAGAAGGTGATTACTTAATGAACACACTTCATGAGTGACACTAACGAAAAAGTTAAGAAGGCTAAAGGAGACGTAAAGTCTGTCTATCCTCGAACCCAAAAAACTACCCTGGACATTTTGGGAAACCCTTGTGTATGACCTAGTCGTTGGATTAAGCCAACGGTAAACATCCACAAGGTTGATATGTTTGACTAGGCTCGACAATCGCGCGGCGTTCATCGAGTTGAATTCAACTCTAGAATGACGATTGATTGAAGAATCTAGTGTACAGTTGAAGTCACCCCCAAGGATAACCTCACCACCGAAGTTCGTAATATGCGACAGGATTGAGTCCAACACCTGTCTTGCAGTAGGTGCATTCCACTGCATTCCAGGTCGTAGTATCTATGAAAACATCGCCGTAGCAAAGCATCTTTTCGCCTACCATGAAAAAACTGTTCGCAAATGGCCATGACCTCCTTAGATCAAGAAAAGGCGTTTGATAGCGTCTCGCACGAGTATCTGCTGAGAGTTCTCAATGTGTTTGGCATTCCGTCCAAGTGGATTGAGATCATCAGTGGTCTGTATAGAGATTCAGTGATTCTCATAAAGCATAATGGGCATATATTGTCTCCTATTCGGTTTCGTCGGGGTATCAGGCAGGGATGCCTGTTGTCAGCTATGCTTTATGACCTTTCACTGGAGCCGCTGTTGGTAAATCTTCGTCGATCGTTGAGGGGATATTCAGTTCACTTACCATACCCTAATATAACGCCAATTATATTAGCGTATGCTGACGACCTGTCTATTTTCGTCACGAAAGGGGATGCATTTCCAGTTTCTTGTAGAGTTTTCAAACAATACGTGCAACTGGCGGGCACTAGGGTTAACCTAAGCAAAAGCTAAGGCCTATGGTGTGGGAGGCGGCGGAATCGAACAGATTCTTCCCTCGGCATACAATGGACGAATACGATCGATGGTAAAACATCTAATAGCCGCATGGCTCAGAAGAAACTCTCTGGAGCTGTGAATTCGTGGCGGACTAGACTGCACCCACTTTCGCTGAAAGGACGTGTAGTCGTTGTCAATTATTTGATTACCTCGTCCATCTTGCACCTGTTAAAATCGGAGGGCTTCGAAGAAGGCTTCCTGACACTTTTACAGGCGAAGGTCGTTGACGTAGCGGCGCAGGGGAGCATTACTATCTGCTCTCGGTCCGTCCATCATATCCGCATGACTGGTCCTAGGATATGATCTCCACGATTACGACCTGGGGCAGAATAAGACCAACATTCCATTTGCGATGAAATGAAATTAGGTACGGGGAATTCTCAGCAATTCCGATCAGGTTGAACCCTGAGTTAGTAGATTCGGTGTTTAGTAATGCTCGAGGTGTAACGGCAGATACAGGACAACTTACATTTCTTGGATATATAATTGATGCTTTTGGGAACACATTGATACACCCCCACACCACACGATTAAACGAATTGGTGGCTACAGCACGAGAGCGTTTTAGTCGTCTCTCTACTATGGTACCTAGCACTGAGGTGATAAACGCTTTCGTAATGAATCGAGTGCCGCACACGACATTCAGTACACTCAACTCACGGCGGCTGTGCGAGCTCTTCGTAGGAGTAAATCCTACGGATAACTTAGGTGTTAATAGATGTCGCGCACATGTTGGGGTAGGCTTAGGAGTAATGGGGCCATAACTAGCAGAGTGATCTATAGTTATCCGTCCAATTACAGACTCTGATGTGGCATTCAAACTGCTCCATAACAGCCTCGTGCATCCAAACCAGCTGTCACATATCCATCGCCGAATTCAAAGAGCCTGCACGGTTTGTGGTGGTGAAGGAGCCCTGTTCCATAGATACTTCATTTGCCCGACCTTGTGTGACATTAATAATCTTGTGCGCGATATGTGCCAGCTTATCTGCTCGACGTTCGGCATAACAAGAACGTCGTTTTAAACTGGGGCCAAGGACGTGTAACCAGGTGAATTGCTTGATAAGCTTTATCCTTACACTTGCTAAGTCAACAATACATCTGTACTGCATGCGGATCGAGCCGGGCAACAGCGCACTAACTCACAGTTTCACACAGGTGTACTTAAGAACCACTTCGTTGCCAGATTTAGGAAGCGATTACGTCTACAGTTCCTGGCAATGAAGCCCGACACATTCAACTGCACCTGACAAGCTTTATCGTCGGTGCGGAACGGAAGCATCGTCTTTCACTGGAAATAACAGGCCGCTGACTTGCATCAGCTTGTCCACGAAGCTACCAAGTGATGCGAGAAGGACAAGTCTCACGTTGGAATCGTAGAACTGGGACGAGATGGGAGCAGTTTGTAGACGTCAATGACTCTGCAGACTGGTTCCGCGGGACTCTAATCGATTCGAAAGTTTTGTGCGTTCCTTTAGAACATGTTTGGATGAGTGCTCCCGGAGGACTAGAAAAGTGGAGAACGGCTCTACGGAGAGGGCATTTGCTTGGGAGCAGTGGTTCCCGAAGTAGGAACTTCGCGCGGTACTGCATCTACCCTCTGGGAACACTCAGACAATCATGTTGTAGTTAAGGTTGCTTCACGGTTTCGGTTAATTTTGTTCGATGGTTTAGGTTTAGCGCTGAGATTAGTTTCGAATGTTTTTTTTTTAAATTTTTGGGAACTTTTCTTTTCTCGCTTGGAAGTATTTTAAAATTTCTTGTATTTTTTTGTTTACAGGTTTTTTACAATTTTTTGTTGTTTTGCCTTCAAGTTGTAAAGTCGTTTGTACGAATCATATTTCGAGTAACGTACCGTGTGTCATTTCTTATGTTCTTTTTGATCGTTAACTATTGTGTCAAGTTGTAAAGTCGTTTGTACGAATCATATTTCGAGTAACGTACCGTGTGTCATTTCTTATGTTCTTTTTGATCGTTAACTATTGTGTCTTTTTTGTTTTGATTATTATTGTACATTTTTTAGGGTAGCTAGATTTTTGTAGGATAAGATAATAAAAAAGTATTTAAAGTATTAAATATTTAATATTATCATAATGCCAAAGAATTAAGGGTAAGGAAAATAGGTTAATAGGTTTCGAGTACGCCTCCTTTGAAAGTTTCGGGCTCATAAGACGGGAGAAGAACAGACGATGGTTAACTATTTCACATGTGTATTATTTTGCTTAGGAAAGGGTCAGTAGCACCAAATTTGACCTTTAGAGTATTGGGGTAAAAGCAACTTTAAGCTGTTCTATCGTGCGTGTGCCTTCAAGGAAGTAGGTAAGCAATTTCAATAGAACAATGTCCGTGGAAATTGAGATAAAAGAATAAAACATGCGATAAAACAGTGAAAGACAACCGATATTTCGTCGATGCTCTAGAAAGCAAATGTTCTCAAAGATGTGAGAAATTATTGTGAGAAATTTTATTCAGTAAATTTTTTTGTACTGTAAAAATTACGGGTTGATACCTCAAAATAAGTCTACATTTGATTCCTTCCATTAATCCGGTTTAGTATAGTAATTTTTACAGTGATTTTCGCCGTAATTTTTCATGTCATAAAAAAAAAGTTAGTCAAGACTGAGGGAGGAGGGGCGGGGCAACTGCACCCATCGCACTGCCCCTGGATCCGCGCCTGCGCCGAAGCTGCTATTCGAGTATTTATATATAAATACTTGAAAAGTTCGCCATACAATCAAAGATTTATGGGTAATTATTTCAAAGAGGAAAATTTTAAAGACAAATTTTTCGGTCCACCGGAAAAGCCTCCGATTGTGATATTGGCAGATGATAAGCTAGACTTTCTCATGTTGAAGCCGGCGAAAGTAAGTTCATCACACACGAATTAACAAACTCAGGAATTTGTTGGCATTAACATTTGTTTCTATTGACATAGAAGATTTGCTGAAAGCACAACAACGTCCCAATGAAAAATCTCCAAAACCTACTCAAATTTTCATGCCACTCTTTAGGTAAGGAATGCTGTGCAATAAATTTACCTCATCATCTGCTCATTTTTCCCTTATCTAGGTTTTTAGACACAAATTGCAATAGCACCTCAAGTAAGCACGTCACTGTAAGGTGCACCCCTGAATTACACCCATTTTTATGTGGTGAGTGGTGGATGTATTCAGTGGACGCGGACACTCTAAGGAGCAAGAAATGATATAATTTACTAAAAATGTCCAATTCAAAATTATCAGCATTCTGCAGTCCCAAGGTATCGCGCAGAAAGCTTAAATAAACACGTCAGAAGACAAGTTTTGAGACCTCAGGCGTTTTTATAATTATTTCATATGTACTACAGTTCTCGGCGACCTTTTACCGTAAAAGTATGGTTAAATCCCATTTACTAAGCAAGTTTGCAGTAGCCCAACTACACTATCTCATTACATAAGACTAAAACATTATTACATAAAACAACAAACATTTCGTAAGTTATGTCATCAGTTCGCATATCCACACAACTGCATCGAAAAGAGTTCCCGTGCCACTCCATATGGTCTTGCCTGGTGTATTTGGATAGTTTTCAAATATTGATCTGACAGAAATGTGTTAAATAGATTTTTGAAAAAGCTACCCTAAGTCGTGAATTAGAAAGAGTCTATGTACTCTCTATTTCGTTATTCATCCAAAACCATCTGTTTAAAATGTCTTTCTGAACTTCGAACTACTGATATTTTTATGATTTCTTCTGTATCTTAAAGGTCAAAAGACAGACTTCGGTGTCTCTGTCTGTCTGTGTGTATGTCATGGGTGTTTTCCTAAGTAACTACTACTGCTGTAGACTTGAAAATTGGCACAATTATAGAAGTCCGCATATATTTCCGGTGAAAGATATTCAAAAGTTGTTTTTAATTAAATTGGGCGGAGGGGAGGGGGATGTTTTAATTGTGTTGCCGGTTTATATGCCGTGTACGGTATCATTCGAAAGGGCATGCTTTGAGGATTTAAAAGTAATTTTTTTTTGAATTTTAAGCCGACTTATGCCTAAAAATTGTGCGAAAAAATACTATTTTTCCTCTTCCCTCCGTTCATAGCATAAGGTATGGGGAATTTTAGTAATACGAAAATACCTCGCTAAATAAATAGTAGAAGCTAGTAAACGTCACACAATTTGGGAACACAGATTTCTTAAAACCGAAAGGTAACGCTTGACAGACAGGAATACCAAGGAACATGTCAAGTTAACACACCAGAAAAAATTTAAGAGTTCACAATGTTGTACAGATGTCCGAGTATAGGAAAAGTTCTGAATTAAAATGAAGGCTGCTGCACAAAGCAAAGTTTAAAGGGTAAACATTTCTATTTCACGGCTTTTTTGACACTAGAAAAGAGCCCTGTTAATTGTTACCAAATGTTTTAAATGGAGAACGCCCAGGCCTCGCAGCAAATGTGGTTACTGAGGAAATCTTCGAAAAGGACAACGAAATCTGGGAAGAATGCGCTCAACAAGGGCAGCATATGGGGCAAGGATTGTAGACTGTCTGTGAAGCCGAAAAAGACCGAGCTGATGCTCTTCACTACTAAAACCAATCATGCCTAAACTAAACCGACGTCAACTCTCATTACCCTCCAGAGTCAAGTACATATTTGGGAATGGTTCTGTATTCGAAGTTGAACTGGAAGCAAAACATAGAAGAGCGAGTCAAAAAGGAGAGTTTGATTCTTTATTTCTGCAGTCGCACCTTTGGTAAAAGGTGGGGCTGCGGTCTAATATGACTATGTGGATGAACACAGCAGAAGTACATCCTCTCCTCCACTTCTAGTTTGGTTGTTGGCTATAAGGAAAAGAGTCAAATTGAATTGCAGAGAACTTCTTGCATTGATGGTACTGGGGCGCTATGTGCTACCCCAATCGATGCTCTCAATGTTCTACTGCACCTTCTAATTCTCGATCTTCACAATTAACAGGCGACATGCAGTGCAATCAAACTGAAAGAGTATGGATTCGCAGCTGTGTTCTCAATTTAATACCGAAAACAATCTACTCTGGTGTTGATTATTCAATACCTAACCTTATTTTCAAGAGTGTCAGAATTCCGACCAGGAATGAATAGAGGACTAGTGAGCTGCTTAACTCTACAACACCGTCCTGTTCACTGATCGCAACAAAATGGGCTTTGATATCGGTGCGGAAGAAGAGTGATACACCAATTATGACCGCTGACATGCTATCATAAAAGTTCTCTACAGAGAAACTCACCACTCTAGGGGGTAGATATAACATTACCCTTCTGTGGGTTCCGGGTCACAGAAACATACCAGGGAATGAGAAAGCAGATGAACTCGCGAGGACTGCCTCTGCCCTGCAATGCTTCAGAGCAAGTGTTGTTCACATACCGCTGAGTTCCTTAAAAGGAACCTCTGATGGAGTGCTTCCTCACTCGCTGTCATTTCTAGAGTGACCTGACCAGGCTTTGATAAGAATCGAAGACCGAAGCTGCATAACAGGCTTCGTGCTATCTTTACGAAAATGCAATCTGCTCATGCCACTGTCTAATAGGCGGCCAGGTTGGGCACTCCTAACAATTCATTCTAACGCAGCTTTGGCAAATCTAACGAAAAAGAAAACATACTTAATCTTCTGTGGAAGTGCCCAGCTGTAACGCACGCCAGGAGGAATAACCTTAAAGCAATCTAAGGCGTAAAGATTGCGTGTCGACCCAATTCATTAGCTAAGAGGCCACGCTTCGTCGTTAGCTACGTATTACTGCCTCGTTGCCTAGGATATACTGAGGTCAACAATCGATTCTTAGGGGTCGTGGTATCACGTGCGTAAAGTGCTAATTAGAAGTTAGCACACAATTCTAGCGCCTTGCTCAGCAGTACTCGCCACTTAAAACGACCAACCAACCAGGCCAACGACAAGATTCTCGCTGGTAATCGAACGAATATGCGCAGATTAGCAGAGGCCTAAGGCGTGTCGTACGGAACGGTAATCAATATTTTACTTTGTAAGTTGAGCGTGAAAACGCTGTAGGCCTGTTGGGTGCCACTATTGTTTACAAAAGACAGTCGGATGTCAACTTCAAAGTGGTCTTTGGACTTCTTTTAGCAAAATTCGTAGGATTTGGACTTTTCTGGCGAATATGCCCCTAACAATGCAAAGTTGGTTCCATTGGTTAAAAAAGGTAATTCTCATGAACTTTTTGGTGAAAGACATATCGATAACAGCACAGTACTATAGTGAATTAGTGGATTGATTCGACGAGAAATTAATGGATACACCCATTTGGGAAAAAGTGCAGTTTCATCCCGACAACGCACCAGCTCATTTAACATTTTCGCAATCATTGTAATTACATAACCTGGATCCTTGTGACTTCTTTTAGTTCCACAACATGAAAAGTGGCTCGAGGGAAAAACAAAACCAGATCAAACGTCCATTGTGGAGACAAAAGCCTATTTGAAAGAGTTTGAGAAGTCGTAGTTTTTGAAGGAGTTAAAGAAATGGCAAGGACTTTGGTAAAAGTTTATAATCTCAAAAGGAAAGTACATTGAAAAATAAATATTGATCCAACCTCGCATTGTCAAAAGGGATATTTCAATTGATATACACCTTTGAGATCCTCTGAAAGGCACGTTTACGATTTTCGTGGTGCCGCCATTTAATGATGAATTTCGATAAAACACCCCAAAATAAGACGAATATTACGAATAACATTTCTCGATATATCGCTTAGTTTTCGAGATATCGATACTTAAGGTTTTTAGTTCGGAAAAGATGTATTGTCAATATTTTGTTAATGTTCAGTGTTGAAATGGAAGGGGGGGGGGGGTGTTAACAATTTTAATGTTTCAATGTTTCGAATTTTTCCCTCCCTGCTACTGGGTACTCGCGAAATATTCACGATACTAACGTTTAAATCAATTAAAGTGACATTTTGCACACTTAGGACATGAATAGGAAAACCACAGATGTTTTTTGTTGAACAACTGGATGTAGTGACTTTTACTATTTTGACGACATATCAGCCTCCAAGTAAACAATTTATTAACTCATACAACTGAAAAACATAATTGAAATCGGCGTAAGGAACGAGACAGCAAAGGGATCTATGTATATCTTTTGTTTGGGTGGATATCAAACCAATCCATGAATAAATTATGAAATTCCCATTGGTGTCTGCAAAAGTAATCGAAACGAGGCTCATAGTAATAAATAGCTGGGACATCATCTTTCAAATGGATTCAAAACATTACTCTACTTATAATGTAGTACATGTAGTTCATGCTGTACAGAAGAAACCTTTGTGGAAAGTCCCAACTAATTTTGCAATTTTTGTGATTATTTTATGAACTGACCTACTTTGTCATTTGTATTCTAGAAGTCTCTCTCATGGGAATACTCACTTATTCTGAAACTTATTTCGTTCCCACAGAATTTTTATTCTTCACATTTCAAGGGGTAAGAAAGGAGACAATACAGTGACGTTACAACAAACAGTGCACAAACCTAATCTGCATAACCATGTACATTCAGAAGCCCTTAGAATTTCAATGTAGTATTGTTGTGACGGTGGAGAAAATACGTGTGGGCAGAAGATAGCTGCCGTCAAACAATGTTCCACCATCATCATGGCTTTAAAGAGTTAAAGTCTGAAATTCTAGATTTCTATTTTTTTCTCGAAAAATTCAATATTACACTGCTAGTGGGCTGATTTTTATTTTCACATTCATATCTAATGCTTTCATGCTGTCGGAAAACCCTCAGATAAGATGAAAGTTCTCGGTGCTGTTTTATTCCGGAAAATTGTTAGTCATATACATATACGCGCACTCAGTCAGGATATAACAACTGGTTTGATAACAGTGGGGGACATACATGACAAAGGAAAAGAATTTTAAAATTGGGAATATGATTTCTTCTTGATTTGATTGTTAGCCCATCAAAAATAAAAGAGATAAGGTTAAACAGAAGCAACAACTCTTGTATATCTCTGTATAGCAAACATTTATTTTGTATTGTTAAAAGACTTTGTTTACTTGGTATGTCGATCTTTTTGGCAAAAATAGCAGTATAGAGCAGGATATCAGTTTCCGCATTAAAAAGGCGATAAGTGCTGTTCCTGGTATGAAAACGAAGAGGAAATTCCAGGAAAAATTCCGGTTTTTCTCGGCGTAATCGTGTTGCAAGTAATTCATTATAGCTAAATTTAAGCAGAAGCACTGCACTCTACAATTTACCATCCCTCCAGTAATTTTTACTGTGTTCATAGAAAATTTTTACGGAGCAGCACCGTAAACTTTACATGACTCGAAAAATTTACTGAGTGAAAAAGTTGATCGCGTAATACACAAACACTGACAAATTTTACGGTTCTCCACAACTTCAAACAAACTTAAAACTATTTTCTTCTTTGTGGAAGATTTAGTTTTCCGTGTTTCTGGATTTAATTTGAATTTCGTTTTCTATATTTCTGAGCTTCGATGTGAATATTAATGATTAATGAACTTTCAGTTAATTTGCTAACTATTTTCAGTGTCAGTGGTAAGCCGAAAATCGCTGATGACTCGAAAATATGTAGTAAGTCGATTTAACTGAGAACAAGCCGAATGTTACCACTTGCCAGAAGCCCCCACCTACACAACTCGGAAAGTGTTAAGATCATGAGTTACCAACTTCTTAACTTTATCTCATATTGGCCATTTTTCGACTTACCAAGTTATTCCATGTGACAACTACATGTATTTGAAAGTGAATTTTTAACGTGAAGATTGGCTTAGTGGTGAAGACGTTCGAATCTCAAACTGTGTACATTTTTTATTTCGTTTTATTTCGTTTTTTTTAAATTAATTTGATTACTTTTGTCTTTTGACTTCTATGCTCGGAATATCCTTTGAAATCGAGCAGATACTCAGCGTTCAGGAAATTTTACGGTTCTGTTCCCTAAAAATTAAGATGGCTGACAGTTCCAACACTATTACAGTTGATAGGAAAAACTGTTCTCTTTGCATATAAGCGATGAAATCACTGTAAAATCTAAACGGTGATTGTACAATGTGCAACATAAATATCGTATTTTTGGTATGGTTGCGAAATGTGCAGAGTCGCCAATTCAACTGCAAACATTCGTCAACAAGTACTTGCGTTGAATTCTAAAAGTTGACTGCTACAGTAGGCTAATGGACAAATATATCTGGTGTCGATTTTTATAAAATTTCCAAGAAAACGCTTTATAGTTAAATGTGGTCTTATTGCAACCCTAGTGATGGAAGGTGTGTTAACCCCCCGGAAGAACTAAAAGCGGTAGTGACGGCAGATATAGCGGCAATTAGCGTATATTTAAACAAGTGAAGAGTCTTAAGACGAACGCTATATTGAATAAGTATGATTGCTTCACCTAAAAAGTAGTAATACCAGACAGGCTGTTCTGGAAATCTAGAGCAGAAGAACCTGTGAACATGGCCAATAATCTATACAAGTGGCCTAAAACTGAAGAGCTGAATATTCAATCTGGTATGTCTGATATCGCACAGACTTCCTATCGAGTGTAGCATACTTCAAGTACATAGGGCGACTGAAAGGGTTCACAGTCTGCTGGCGATAGACACCTCAGTCAACATCTACGTCGACAGCCAAGCAGTTCGAAAAGCTCTGGGGTCCAACGAAGTTAATATAAAACAATTCGTAACTGCTACAGAGTCTTTCAAAGTCCTAGCACAAATATAAAGGTGCAACTTTGCTGGGTGCTAGGCTACAGTGTCATAGCTGGTAAAGAAGCGGTGGACGATTTCGCCAAGAAATGGCTTGAATTGGATGGAGGCTCATATAATAGAGCAAAAACTACCTTTAATACAAGTCGTTATCAGTGACGAGTTATTGGACCGTGCGGAGAAAAGATGGGAAGGAAGCACAACGTGTACATAGAATCACGGTGGTCATGCCGAGTGAAAACCGGCAGGTTACTCAACCTAACTAGGACTCAAAACAGATTTCTGGTAGAAGTTTACACTGGCCACTATCTCATAGGTGTGAATGTGCACAGAATCGGGGTTTTGAACACACAGCTGTGCATAGATTGTTGGGACTAGACAAAAGAGAAACAATAGAACATCTCATATGTTATTGCCTTGCATTTGATAAAGCAAGACACAATGTGTTAGATAGATACTAAAAATTCTAGAGAAGGCTTCTAGGTGCAATACTGGGAGTATTTCAAAATTCGTAACAGAGACTTACAGATGTCCAGATCATAACGGTTCTGAATACTTTTTGATAAAATACACAGTTATCATGATCTTCAGGAGTAAACAGAAAGCAAATTCGAAGAGATTTTTTGAGAGAGTCAGTGGCAGAATGAGGGGGCTCCGCTTGACTGACTGGCAGAAAAAATTTCCGTCAACACTGTATTCAGTGTGTTAAATTATTGCTATCCTTTAGTCAATCTAAGAGCAAATTTAGAAAACTATTGTGGAATGCGAATTTTGGATAGCTTAAAAAGAACGTACGGTAGCTTTTCAATGCGGCTAAGCAAAGTAAAGATCAGATTAACTGATCGAGTTACAAGTATAGCGTTAAACCCTTCAAAACAGCCATAAGACTAGAAAAAATATTGCAATGACGAAAATTATCCGGGTCTATAAAAGCGAACGCAGACACATCGCGTTTGGGTTTGCACCATAAGAGCATTCTTGGATAGAGAATGAGCCTTTACCAATGCGAAGACAGAAGTCACTCGTCAATAAATGAGACGATGAATTCGAATCTGAATTCGATGATTCTTAGTCTCGATGATAGAAAAAAACACTGCAAAGGCGGAGAAAGAGGGACGGGATAGCTCCTCTTATCACCACACCTATGGTAATAAGTTATGCATGAAGGCCTGTGAATATTAGATAAAGATGGTTTTCCAGTTGGGCGCTATGTCGATAAACCGGCTATTTTCCTATTGAGAAAGTTCCTATCAACAATCAGTTAGATGTTTGAATATGCGCTTGTGAAGCTTGACAGCTGGGCTTCGAACAATCAATTGATCGTATATGCTTTCAAAATCATGCCGATTTTGCTGACAATCACATACAATTTTCGATCTAGTTGTAGGCTTTGTAGGCTTTTTAATGTTCCCGAAGGTATACATATATCAGTATTTAGCATGAAATATCGTTCGCATACCTTCCAAGGGGCCCCGACTTACCGAATCTGGGGCAATAACTATGAACTGCTACTCCGGTACCTTTCAGTTTTATAACCGGCGGCATACCAAACGAGTCTCGCTGGATGAAGCGTAAACGAATTAGAAAGCATTCAGATCTCTCGACTGTTCACCAATATTTTGGGTGATTGGAAAATTGGTCGGCATCTGATTAGGCACCATGACAAGGTCGGGAGTTTCTTAGATAATCTTTTTTATTATCGTAGCGCAGCGTTGCACGTTTTGTCATTTGATACCGAAAGAAGATAAAAGGTGTTCCAAAAGTTTTCGTCATGGTTAGAGTAATGAATAAAAAAATCATAATAAGTTTAGGAGGTTTCGATATAGGCAATAATTATTTAAACTTAAGAGGATTACACGCAAGAAAGTGTATGATAGGAATTTCATACATAACATAGGAAGTATCACAATTTTATTAAGTTTTGTGGAAGGAATATAGCGTAATTTCTTTTGAATCGATGTTCTAACACAAAAATGTGGGTAACATACCTTTGTGATTAGAAACCCCTTTCGTTCGCCTCTCTCTAGCCTAGCGTTCTTAGCAATTGTCAAGTACAAAAGGGGCTAACATATCGGGCTAGACATAGTTATAAAAGAGGGTCATATGGGCTGAGGTGTTTCTCTGTCAGGGGATTTCCCCTTTAGATTTTGGATTTTCAACCTTTTATCTATCCTTCCCGCTACGTATCCTTCCTTTTTTCATAATTTGAGACTGACAAGAGTGCTCGTAAGAAATTTTTATTCAGCTAGAGAAGGAGGCGAGCTTGGCGAGCCCCTCACTTCTCCAGTCATTCATAGTTCAGCCTACAAGGCACCTTAATAAATGCTCACCCGCGGTATTCCCTACCCTTCCCTACCTAGGTTTTCTTTTTCGATGTTGCAAAGCCTAGCATGGCTTTGGCCGGAAGAGAATTAGGGTCAGGGGAGTGAGAAAACTTGAAAGCCTTGTTTTTGTATTGCTGTGAGGTCGACAACAGCCCAAAGGCGGAGTGGAGTTTTCAAATTCTATTTTTAAAAACCCACAGGTCTCGAACCCGGGAACCAGTCTCAAGCAATATATGGATTGGTTTGAGTTTTGCAGTGTTTCCAGTTAGCGTTCCGACAAGCTTGTGAATATAGTATGATTTATGCTGATCTTTGCCATTATCCATGTTTTATCAGGAGGGTTGACACTCGAGACCTTATTACTGAATATGATTCGATTGCAATCGATCTTAAATGTAGGAAATTTAGAATTAAAGTTAGCAACTCATGCAAGTAAAATATCTCCCGTTACACCATTCAATTCAAAATTTCCTATATTAACGAGCACAAATTTCCGAATGTTAAGATCGCAGCACACCTACTGTAAGGCAAGATTCACAGAGACGGCTCTCCACAAAGTTACATCTACGTACAATCAAACAATCAATAAAATACAAAGAATACTCTCTAGTAGCGTTCCTAGACATAGCAGGAGCCTTCAATAATGTTCCATCCTAGCCGAGATAGGTGTAAAGCAGGGCCTAACGATACTAAGATCAAGGGTAATACAGTCCGAACAGGGAACTAGTCGTGTTGTAAGACACGTCTGCAGGGGAGCGCCGTAAGGCGGAGTTTTGCCTTCTCTGCTGTGGCGGGTGCTAATGAACAAAATACTACTGAAAGTCGACCAGGACGAGATCAGAGCATCTGCGCATGCCGATGACCTGGCAATCCTGAAATCGGGTAAATTCCTTCCAGTAATTATTGATATTACGGAAAGTGCGCTGAAAAAGTCAGCAGATGGTTGAAGGATTGTGAACTATCTGGAAAGACCGAGCTTATGCTCTCTACGACTAAAACCAAGGTATATAACTTTGCCATGCCCCAAATAAACGGGCACGAGCTTTCGTTATCTTCCAGAGTTAAGTACTTAGGAGAAATTCTAGACCCAAAGCTTAACTGGAAGCAATATATAAAAAGCGAGTCAAAAACGCGATTTTGGCTATCCTCACTTATGGCTCCATAGTTTGGTGGCCGGCCATGGGGAAAAATTATAATAGGGCAGAATTGGACAAGGTGCAGAGAACTGCCTGCATTGGTGTTACTGGAGCACTACGCACTACCCCAACTGATGCTCTCAATATTCTGCTGCACCTTCTCCTCCTTGATCTATACATCATCCATCAGGCGTTGCATATCTACTGCTCAGTCTGATTACATGATACCTTAACTTTACAAGGAATTTCGGTGTCCGAATCCTAACCAGAAAGGAATGGAGGAACAGTGAACTCTTCAATTGCTACACCATCCTGGTTACCACCGGCTCAAAGATGGACTGTGGTGTCAGGGCGGGTGTTTTCTCCGAAACTTTGAACATATCGAAGTCCTATAGGCTGCCGAACAACGCAAGCGCATTTCAAGCGGATGTTCTTAAAGGGATTTTCTCTACTCGGACTCAGTGAATCTCCAATTACGAATGTTGGTATTTGTATGGACAGCCAGGCATTCAGGCTGCCATAAAGGCGATTGAGTCATCCACCACCTCCTCAAAGCTGGTCAGAAAATGTGTAAAGAGAAACTTGCCTCTCTAGGAGGTAGATTCAACATCACCATTCTCTAGATTCCGGCCCACAGGAACATTCCAGGGAACGAGGGGCAGATGAACTGGCGAGGTATGGCTCTGCTATGCATTCATCCAGAGCAGAGGACGTTCATATTCCGCTTAGTTGCCTTAAAAGGAAATTATTTCAGCACTTCTTAGCTTAAGCTAACCTTATCTTTAGAACGACATGGCCAAGCTTTAAGAAAAATAGAACATCGGAGCTGCTTGGCAGGTATCGTGCTGTAATCGCGAAATTAGTAACAGTATGCACAATACACCGCCTAATTGGCGAACATGCGGTTAGACTTGGCGCTCCTTATAATACACACTGTCGCAGTCACGGCAATGTTAGCGAAAATTAAACCGTGCTTCACCCTCTATGCAAGTGCCCAGTTCTGGCAGGTGCCAGAATTAGAGCACTGGAAGATTACTTTTTGGAGAATCTTCAGGCAATTTCAGGAGTAAAGATTAGGGAGTTAGCTCCTTTTTATAGCTCCTCGGGTTGGCTCTAGCACAGTCTCTCTTTAGTTCTCGTAACCTGTATAAGTATGGGGCAAGTAAAGAACTTCAATCAATTTAAAGACAACAATTTCGAATGAACATAGTATTAAAGGTGCATTTCGAACCAGCGACACAACTCTGCAACCCCTGTAAGCCTTTAGCGTAATCTGTTATCAGCAGGAAACAACCATAGGGCACCGCAGCTGCGGTTCGAACCCTCGTGATGGAAGGCCAACACGTTTTCACTGGCTGTATTCAGCGGCACTTAGCCTTCCCAGTCGCTGGCAGCTACATTTTCTTACTTAGCCGCTAACTCAGCCTAAATATTTTCGGCTGAAGTAGGCTGAGTAAGAAGAAGATGCTGTTTGACATTTGTTTGTTCCGTCAGGTTTTGTTTAATAAATTTAGTGAAAATGGAAACTAGAAACTTTCATGTTGGCGAGTGCATTTACTCTGTAACTGAATATCCACAAGTTTGACTGGTAACGAGGAATGGCTAAGGTGATTGCTTTAGCTGATTGATTAAAATTAAGTTTCCAAAATAAGTAATTTGGAGTCCTCTTAACAATAAAATTTCTTAGAAACATTAACGAGTGAAATTCAATAAATTTTAAAATTGTACATTGAAGTATTGAGCCAACGTAAGGAGAGACGTGATCAAAGCGCCTTAGATTAAAAACATACCGCACTGCAGAATTATAGGCAACATTAAGTTTTCTTTTCGAATCGATTCTGCAGAAGATCTCGCAACCGTACGCAATCAGAGGTAAAATAAGAGATTTTACCAACATGATCTTAGTAGCCTGCGGAACGAAATGAGCAGAAAGTTTTCGTAGCGTCCCATAAATGCGACACAGTTAGGTCTATATAATTATTCCAAGTGAGTGTCTTATTAAAAATAGTTCCCAGATTTTTGACCGAGTCCTTGAATGAAATTATTAATCTGTTTAACATTATCTGCGGATACAGAGAAGTGTCAACCTCATGTTTAAAAATCACTATCGACTCTGACTTAGAGGGATTGAGAGAGAGAGCGTATTATCTCCAGCCCATTCCGATATCGACTGCAAATCATCATTAACTCTACAGACTGCGTCGTCTATCAGTCCAATTCGTCTATAGATATATATTTGTACGTCGTCAGCATACATATGAAATCTGCAATTTTTAATCACGCATGGAAGGTCATTTATAAAAATTTAGAAAAGCAAGGGTCCCAAAATAGAACCATGTGGAACACCAGCATGAAGAACAAGATAGTCGGAGAACGATCCATTGGCGAATACAGTCCGCTCACGGTCATGTAGATATGTCCAAATAAGCTTGCAAGCTTATCTGGAGAAATAAAACTTATCGGCAAGCTTTCTAATTAAAATTTCATGGTCAACGCTATCAAAGACTTTAGAGTAGTCTAGCAGTACCAGAATAGTACTGCTCGACAACTGTCAGAGTCTATCGCCGAGCGAATATCGTCCGATATCTTGAGTATAGCTGTTGTACAGCTATGTCGCGGTTTAAAACCAGATTGAAGCGGACATAGTAGGTCCTGATCGCTTATATATCTGTATATTTGCGAGTACAGAACCTTTTCAAAAACTTTTGAAAGGAACGGCAAAATCGATATGGGCCTAAATCCTCCGCAATTGTGACCGGGTTTCTTTGGAATAGGAATAACCTTTGCCCGCTTCCACCTTTCAGGAAAAGTCGCAGAAAGGATTATGGTGTTAAAAATATGTAAGAGGCTTGGCAAAATAGAAGGCATGATTAGTTTAATGAAGGATGGGCAAACATTGTCAAGACCGACTGCGCGAGATCTAATAGATGAGAGAGCCAGAAATACATCATCAATTGTAACACGAGCACAATCGAAATATTGCAGCCAGTTCTCCGATATTTGCCAAGGAGCATCATCATTAGCGACACTTGAATAATAAGCGTTCGCTGGAGGAGGTCCCACAAAAGATCTGTTAAGGGCATTTGTGTCCGCAGTCACCTCTTCATTCTTGTCTTTGCCCTACCAACATTTCTGAGATTGGACCAAAGTTTCTTGGTGGACAAATTGCGATTTAGTTTCGATGAGAAGAAGAGAACCTTAGATCAAGTAATTTCATTATTTGTTCGGTTTCGTAAGCCTCGAAAAAGTTCGCGAGTCTCTGGGGTGCGAAAGCGCCTCCATCTTCGAAAAGCCTCATCTCGTTTTGAGATCAACTTCCTGATTCTGTAAGCGAATTAGGGACATTTCACATCGGAAATCCTCCGCGTTTTGATAGGAACATGGTCATGGAAAAGAACGGTTGCATTATTTTCGAGGTATTCCAACTGTTTATTCGCTGAAGGTAAGGTGTAAATGCGGTCCCAATTAATCTCAGCAGCAGAAAGCAGGAGATTGTCCAAGTTTACACTATTGAAGTCGAAGAAGGAAAAATCCAGTTCATTCGCCGCAGCGTTAAAGTCGTAAGTTAGGAATAAAAAATCGTGGTTAGAAAAACCAGGGAAGGCTATTTGATTCTGAAAAAGAACCGATTCTAAACTATCGGTAATAAGGAGGTCTAAAAGGATGAACTATTCGTAAAATGAGTAGGAAGAGAATTAACAATGGATAAACCAAATGAATTAATCATACTATTAAATTCCCTCGTAAAATTGTTAGAAATGAAACGTTAAAATCTCCTACAATTATATTGTGATTATACGAATCGTAAATTTGAGATAGCGCATCTTCCAAAGAACTGAGATTATTGATGTGATGCGGTTTATAAACACAGCCAAAGAGGCATTTGGAACCTCCACTGAAAACTTCGAAAAATATATATTCAACATCGTCCTCAGTACCAGAAGCAGCCATAGTATTTGCCCGGAAAGAAGTTCTTACGAAAATTTCAACTCCCCCACCAACCCTCGTCACGCGGTCATTCCGAAAAATTCTATATCCCGGGAGAGATACCAAATTATTACCAAGTTTGACCGTAAGATCAACATGCCTGCACCAGGTCGCCACTTTATTAAGCGGTCTTTGAAGTTTTCAGTGATATCTTATCTTTATATTTACTGGAAATTACAACCTCAGTGTAGCTTGCTTAGCCCTGTACAGAAGAACTCTGCTCATCGTGGTCCAAATAAAATCCCGTCTATCACCAGGCACCCTGCTCCGTGGGCAAGTTCAGGATTAATACGAGCAATAACAAACAACACACATGGAGAATATCCGTCGGAGGGAAGGCAGCCAGATTAAAAAATCGTAGTCACAGTTGAAGGCGTTGACGTAGAACCGGACCAGATGGAGAGTCGATGTAATAGACACTTTATTAAAGAACCAGAAAGAGAATAAAAAATTTTAGTAGTTCTTTTATCTCGGAAACATAATTACTGAAAATAGCGATATATAAGAGTAAGTCTGCTTCTGCATAAATAAGACTCCAGGAATATTTATCCACCTGACCAGGAAATGGAAATCCAGTGGGTTCTTATTCAAAACTCAACTGCTAATTTTCAATTCTAACTAAAAAAGAGTAAGTTTGTAATTGTTACACAAGTGGAAGGTGTTCCAATTCTTAAGTAGATGCTTACAACTATTCGTCAAGAAATGCTTGCATTAAATTCGAAAATTTCGCTGTCAGGATTAGCTAACAACCAAAGATTTCTTTCGCTAATTCTATCACAGAAGGATGGACAACGGAATTCGGCGAAGAAAGTGGAATTGACTGCACTCAATTGCAATCCTCAAAAACCCGTTGAAAAAGAAGACCAATGAAAAAGCAATGTGGGCCAAAACTATAACAGAAACTGGATGATTCTGGGTTAATCTGAAGATTATTGGACAGTATAGAAATTCAGTATTAAAGAGAGCCATTGGACTATGATAAACGAGGGCTAAATTGATGTAATGTTGTCGTCTGTTTTATTTGTTTGATAGGCTACTCGTGCGTTATAATTTTTTTTATACGATTTGACCAAAGCCCAGGGGACAACCCTTTGATGCGTTAGCATGGTTTTGGCCGGAAGGGAATTAGGGTAAGGGAAGTGAGGAAACTTGAGTCTTGTATTTTTGCATTGCTGCGAGCCAGACAACAACCCAGAGACGGATTGGATTATTTTAATTTCTTAATAAAAGTCGACGGGGAGGCCTGGTCTCGAACACGGGGCCCATGGCATGGTGGTCGTGCCGCTCAACGAATTCATCCAATTCCGTCTCCAATTTAGATACAGTTTTTAGAGGATATGTTGCAAGTATGTTGTATTCAAACTAGTAATTACCTAAAAATACAAAGTAAATTTAAAGAGAATGTTATCGAATCAGAATTTGTAACAGAAAATCTGACGTAACTTGTCTTGGTCCAATTACCTTTAATTTTTAAGTAAGTTATCGTGGAAGTAAGTGACAAAATATTTTTTTTTTCTGAACTGTTGTTGGAAAAAGTCTGTCCAGGTTTTAATTGAATTAATCCGCAATTGCGCCTTCCTTCAAGCAAGACAATAACCCTAACCCAAAACTTTTGATAAGTTTAGAAGTGGATGCTGACACACATTTACAAAGCAGACAAATTCGCATCAATCTAGATACGCTGAGACTGATGCTCCTAATTTTCGCTGAGCTGCGGAGCACTTGAGTAGTTTGTACTTGGATTATAAAACAGAGAATAGGAGATAAACCTCATTCAAGATGAGTTCAGTATTTTTCTTGTTTGTGACTAACGGTAACAATTAAAGAAATTAAGCGGTACAAGAGTAACCGGGTGAGTGATTCTGTTCAAGTTCTAGTCAGATGGTTGCAATGTGGAAAAGGGAATTAATCCTCGAAAGACGAAAACTTACTAATTTACTAGAATTTTAACTGCTTCTGCTTCCTGTTAGAGGAATTCATATGTTTCCGCTTCAATTAGTGATCCAATGATGCAGGTTCGTTGTTCAACACTGAAAATTTCATTTTGCTTTTTACACTGATATCACTTTTAGTGAAATATTTGTCATTATGTGCTAATGTGTCCACTTTTACCACTTGAGAAACTCATACGGAATGAACAGCACACAACGTGTCCTACTTTCCGCGCACCTCATTGATGACAACAGGCGACAGATTAAATATTCGAAATGGAGAAAAGGCACACGAAAACACAGAAGTGGGTCAATATGGCCCAACACACGCGCTTATAGGATACCACAGCACAAACATGTAGAAAGCATCTATGAAATGTAACTGAAATATATTTTTTTTTAATCCAAATTAATCCGTCTTGCACTGGAACCTACACTAAAGGACCGTTACGAGTTTATTCTATTTGCAATTTGACTTTCTTCCAAAATCTTAAGCGAAAATAATTAGCGTAATGGAACCGTTTCCGGTCTTATTTCGAGCGCGTCTGAAGCCAGTCTTATGTTAACTGAAACCGTTGAAAGAGAAGTGAATGATTTTATGTTGGCACTTGAGTCCGATGGTAGACGGTTGGATTGGATCTGCTCTGCTAGAAGAGTTACTTCTTAACGTAGGGAAAGCAGAGGGGCATGGACATTGACTTTGGTTTTAATCTTCAGACATAGTGCATCTTTTCAGTTACTTTCTTATAAATCAAGAAAAATATAATTGAAGTTATGCGATAGCAGGTGCATGGTTTGATCATCTAAACGCGATCATTATAAGTGATTTGAGAAAAGTCGCATTTTGAGTAGTCTTTATTTAATTGCAGTAGATTGCTCTGCAGAGTTATGGAAATTTTCTAAATAATTTCATTACACTAAGTTTCATATTAAAATTTAGAAGCTTCAATTGAATTGACTGAATCTTGAGTAGCTTCATCAGCGATTGTAAATCAATGAGATGGAGCTGGAACGATGGATGAGTGGCACGATCACCACGCCATGGTTCGACGATTAGACTCTCGGTCCCCCGTGAGTTTTAAGAAATTAAAATTAAAAAATACATTCCGTCTCTGGGCTGTTGTCTACCTCGCAGCAATGCAAAAACAAGCCGTGCAACTTAACCCAATTCCCTTCCCATCAAAGTAATGCTAACGCACCATAGGGTTGTCCCCAGGGCTTTGGCTACATCATAAAAAACAAGCTTGCACGTAACAAACCGTCGAAAAAGCATTATGCAACTGGCTGATCCTCTCAATTGATGATTATATTTTTTATTAAATTATTTTAGTTTTAGGATGATAAATATCATTTGAAAAATTAATTGCAGTTCCAAATATATTAGCAATTAACTTATTAACAACAAGTAGATTGCGGTGTGTGTAAAGTACGGGCCTTTCACACAAACATCGCAGGTTCGAATCCCTCCATTGCCATTTTTGGCGTGATCGTATGAGCAGGAGAAAAGAGAAAACGAACAATTGTTCCACATTCGTGTTGTTCCGCTTAAAACCTATTATCGGAAGTTGAGGTTGATTTCTAGTATTTTAGCTTAAAAAAATTGATGTTTTTTTGCATTTTGCGATATTCTGTAGCCTATAGAATAACGCTATTTAAACCTCTTTATCAATCTTCCCTAGAAAATGAGAGTCAAATCACCCCCTTCCCCATGAAGACCATAATTTGTCTTTTTCTTAATGAATGTTCGGAAAAGATGTCATTGGTGAAAATATTTTATTCCAAATATTGCGCGTCTAAATTTTTCATCCATAGCAACACTGGAACTTCTCGTCAGTTCAGTATTATTTTTCCCAAAATCTCACCCCAATCTTAAGAGGTTAGTAAATGAGAGAATGGGTAGAGTGTGACTCACAGAGAGACAGACGGACGGACAGATAAAAAAAATATTCTTGCTGATACTGAAACCTAAAACCTAAACTTCACCTATATGCCCACGGCTGAACTTCTTTCGTTGTCAAAAACAAATTAAAATATTATTCAATTTCGGTTTCACTTCTACCGCCACCCCCCTCACTGCTCAAATGTCTTAATAAACTATAGGGAGGCCCCACCCATCTATGGTAAAATTCTAGATCCGACACTGCCTCAAGCGACACTGTTAAAGAACAATGGCCGTGGAGATAGCAGTAAAAAAGCTTAGGTTGGTGGTTATCGGAATATTACTATATGGTTTATTTAGAACCAGCCACAACTGTTATAAAACCTGAGAAGCTGCTTCAGCCCGGTGTTAGCAAGTCAGCGAAAAGATGCGCCTTCCTCCCAAAAAAAAATAATTAGGATTATTTTTAGAATAGAATTTGAATTATTTCTTGGCTGAGCTGGTCCTATATTTGCCCTCACTAAAAATTTTGTGAAATACTTTACGTACATCCCCAGTAAAAATAAGACTCGCTTAGCCCACAACACGCACGCACAGCGTCAACAGGCACGCACAGCGTCAACAGGCACGCACAGCGTCAACAGGCACGCACAGCGTCAAAACGCTTCAATGGCACCCAAATAAAATAAAAGAATTAAAAAAAAACAAATTCCAGGTAATTGTTATCATTATTACTGTCATGACTCACCTCGTGAGTCATCGGCTATTCCGAACAATTTTAATATCAGGTGGCCCATGACACACTTTATACGGGTGAGTCACCGGTGTCGAATGTGTTAAAGCCAGAATAGTAACAAAAGCGTGCATACCTGTATGGCGGGCGGATTTTTATATTTTTGTGCCTATAGCAGTCATGTGACGGGGGTATTTTTCAGTTGTTGTACCTGTAGCGGGAGCGTCTGTTTGATCTGCGTGCTAGCAACGTGCGCATTTGTTCGCTATTCGTGCTAGCAACGGGCTCATGTGTTGGCTATACGTGTTAGCAGCAGGAACATTTGTTCACTATTTGTGCTAGTAATGGGCGCATTTATTAGTTATGCGTGGTAGGAACGGGCGCATATATACTTATAAAAATATTAATGTTTGTACTTGCTCTTGGCGTAAATAAACCAGTTAAATTACTTTTACTCGGAATTACAACGCTTTATATTCTCCAGAGAAAATTTCAATGTCAAATTTCGCGTATCTTTTCTAATCAGAACAACATGTGGAAATGACTGTGGAGAGATTGACGCCACTATAAAAAATAATGGATTCGCCAAAAGAACACGAGTTCGAGGTCGCAAAGGCATGCTACAGAAGTGAAAAATCGGAATAGCCTTTCAAAGCGTTGATACCCATGGCACCGGCTTATCCGAGGATGATAAAAAACTTTTACTAGAATTCAAACATTTACGCAATTTCCTACACGCAAATCACAAAATCAAAGAATTTACTGGAGGATAGTTAAATCTCATAAAAGCTGAGATACAACCTAGATTTGCGCCTGAATGCAAGCCCCGGAGGTCCTTTTCAAAAACACGGTCAGGTCTTGATGTTCTTGTCGCCATTTTTCAACGAAATTAAAACAAAAAAACTCTAATGCTCTCGAAGACATGCACCTTTAATCAACAACATCACAAAGTCTTAGTAGCTTTAAACCTAGCACGATTCGCTCCGCCACAAGGGAGTATTATAGAAATGTCTTTGTTCAATCATCCAAACATATGTTCACGATTAATGCCTTGAGGGAGAACTTCACAGTAAAATCGAAATTTTTTTCATCCCTTAATCAAATTCGTTGAATTTTCGTCTTTTAAATGCCACGACTAGCAGCGCTATTTTAAAAAAAAATCCGTTTCTAGAGGAGCATCTTTTTCTCAAAACACTCTCTTGAACTCAAGGTTGTCAAGTTAAAAGTTAAAATAGCAACTTCATTTTGGAAGATCTGGGCCCAAAGAAATACGTCTACCAACTAATTTATAAAAATTTACCAGTTAGTTATTTTTTTAAATTTATAGTACTTTTTTTTATTTATTTTTTCGTGTTTTTAGTATTTTAAGGATCACAAGACTGTTTTAATAACCTTGTTTTGTTTCCCTAGGTTTTGGAGATGTAACGTCCACCAGTACACGTTCCATAACGCCGACCATATTAAGTCGCCTATGATCAAAACAATACCGACTACTCGAGCAAAGCTTTTCAAAAGGATTTTCTGCTTCCTTGGCAAGCAGAGATGAGTGGGACTCTTCCCGCGTGGTTGC
The DNA here is from genome assembly GCA_964036015.1 of Leptarthrus brevirostris. NCBI lineage: Eukaryota > Metazoa > Arthropoda > Insecta > Diptera > Asilidae > Leptarthrus > Leptarthrus brevirostris. Next base: position 135,051,684 of record OZ038372.1, on the reverse strand, counting down.
TGATGCGGAAATATTGGTCTTCACGGATGGGAACAATATGGATGGGGCTGCCTTAACATACAGGAGTATTGGCTTCCGAACTGCGGCAGTATGGACATCTTGGCCAAAAATAACGCAGCGCAGAGAGCGATCAAATAAAAAACTATGTTGACAGTCAGGCGGCTATTATGGTATTGAACTCTAATAAAATTAGATCACTAGTCTAGTTCAGAGGTGTCGTAATTACCAATGGGTCATAGGGGCACTACACGCGGTAACTCTATGCTGGGTCATAGTATAGGACCAGGTAATTAGGTAGCCGATGCACTTGCAAGGAAAAGCTCAGGTATGAACACTTAGTGGACGGAGAAGTCCTCTAGAATCCGGCAAAAACGAAATGGACCAAGCTATCCAGTTGACCAATGATAGATGGGAGAAGTTAATAACCTGCCTGGTCTCAACTTTTGCTAAAGAGAAATCGAAATCTGGCATTACTGGACATTTTCATTGCATATTCCTCACAACGACTTCTGCAGAAGTTGTATGAATGAAGAGGAGGTCGAAAGCGTTCAGCATTTCCTATGTGAATACCCTGGGTTGACAGAAAGGTATAAGGCGTAAGGTAACTAGTCGTATTCTTTCTTCTCTGATAGTCAAATCTTCGTCAAAACTCTTGATAGCCGAACCACATCATCTTAATTAGTAAAATAATATCGCAATGAGTCTGACTATTTAGGGCAAGGTGATCTGAATGTGGAGTACCGACTTTGAATAAACTTTTTCTTCAGATGACCGGCACTTGATAGCGACACACATCATGCAGTGGGCAGCTTCTTCTTAGATTACCTGGAGGAGATCTTGTGAACGAGGATTGATAAGATCATTCAGTTGATGAATTGCAGGGGTTGGCTCTAATAGATGCAGCTGAATCCACTCATCTCTTAGAAAACCTTCACGTTTTAACAATCGAACTACGAATATGGTAATTTTAACTAAATTTACTAACCAACCTACAAATAAATGAATTACTTCCAAGTACTGTGGAAGTGATCTACTATAGCTTAGCTCTAGTGTGCAACGGGTCTTAAATGTACTTGATCGTTTCATCAATATTATTGGCCAGCTTAAATTAAAATTTATAGAACTTTCATCAAGAAAATTCTTCAGCGACTCTTAATTTGTGATCGCTGAGTAAAATGTCGTTTATTACAATAAGAAACAAGATCGGTAAAAGTAAGGATCCTTGTCGAACTCCGTAACGAGCTTCAAAGTTATCGAAAAGCTTTTCATTGTAAAAAGCTTTACACTTCAAATTATTGCAGAGAGCTTTTAATATTTTTCACTTTGTCAGGGTTCCGCTTCCGTGGCAACTAGGAACCATTTTAGTTTCGGTCTGTCTCTCCGTCTGTCTGTTTGTTTGTCTGTGTGTCACAGCTCTTCCAAGCTCTCATTTATATAGCAACTAATAAGATGAAATTTGGTATACGAACGCAGAAAAGTGAAAATTTGTGTTCACTTACCACTTTAAGTGTTAGGTCTCTTAAAATCCAAAATAAATTATTTTAGAACTTTTTGATTTTAAGAGAGATATTTGCTTTCAAAGTCGTTAACAAAGCCCTCTAATTTCTAAACTAGCGATACGAAATATATGAAAGAATACCTGAATGTAGCCTTTAATTAGTACTTTTAATAAAAATTATAAGGAACACTGTAGTAAAAATAATTTATGAAAATAATAATATCTACGGAACCCTATTATAGCACCAATTTTTCTATATCATTTGATTTTAGAGCTTTTCGCTCTGATTTAACTGCTCTCTGATCTGAGTGCATGCTGATCAATGTCTGTTAAGCCGCGTTAATTACCATCAATCTGTTTCCTTTGATTAAATACTGTGCTAACCTTAAGCTATGTATGGCGGTTGTTGTGAATATTCGCGCTACTTTAAAAATACGGAAGACATTTATTTTCTTGTATATACAATTTACCTCTTATAAACATGTATTACATGGGGCTCCAAACGTAACGATGTAATTATTAGGAGTGCTATTACTACGTATATATATATATCTAATGAAACTGTTTTATAGACGTCCAATTGAGGAGCATTATAAGAAAAAATTTAAAACAACTACATCTTAATAATACTCCGAAATAAAAATATATGAAAATAAATTCCGAAAATTACTAAATCTTGCGTAATACAAAAATGTTGTCCGAAGCGAAGGTGCGGAATAAACTCGATGGAGTAGAAAGTCAATCTATTGCTGGCGTTGGCTTGGCTGACTTTCTTAACCTTGCTGTTGGGTTTTAACAGTCTGAATCCAGGTATTTTACAGAAAATTATTTTGAGGTTGAGGACGTCCAGATAAACCATTGTAGTTTTCGTATGCCCTGGCGTAAACTTTGCTGCAAGAAACTGTACTTGCCTTATATTACAGTCATCTTCATTACATTACGTAAATTTGAGTTTTTTGGCTTAACAGTGCAGTTCTTTGCGTAATTAAAGACAAAATTTCCGTTCACTTTGCGATCATGTTTTTGTACAAGTGTTTTATAAAGAGATTCTAATTTTGGCGGCTTTAGTACGTTATGTTCCGTCTATTATTGAAAATTTTATAAACTTCCAGCCGTACTGTGCGATTTGTGGAAAAGCAATAGATTTCGAGGAGAAAGTATATTTTAAACATTTTAACTGCACACAAAGCATACCTATATCGCTCTTACAGCCGGGGTGGGTTTTCTGCACGAGTATTCTTTTAACAGTATTCAAAACCATTTTTTTCAGCAAAATAGTGAAGAGAAGCTGAGCAGAATCTCTACAATTATGCTCTGGCTGTCGAAAGAAGAGCAATGCACTTACAAATATTGTGTAAATTTGACTACTAAAGCAAGAATACCCGTCAAATCACTAGCTGTTGTGAAGCCGGCTTGCAGTTTTCTATAGATCCTTTAACCCCCTGTGAGGCATAGGACATCTACTAGACCGACTCTCCAACTGGTTCGGTTTTGCACCAACCAACACCTTCAACATTGGCAGAATTTGTTGATTTGGGTATCTTTCTTCTCTTCGGATCTTCTTCACGTGTTGCATATTCGTCCAATTCGGGTCCTGTACGGGTTGCCATCAAGAGCCTGTTGGGCGCTGTTATTTGCCTCTTTTCTCAGTGTGTGACCGTGACAGTCATTTTCTTCGAACACTGATGTTTATCCCGGCTTGGACTGCAAATCTGTGAGGTTACTCATTAGGAATGACGGCCTTCGACTAAAAGATGTTAAGGATGCGCCGAAAACACCAGTTGACGAAGGCTTGTAGCTTAGATGATATTTAACAGGTCACTTTTCGTATTGAACAGCCCTATAACAGGATAAATTTTACGTTGGATTTAAAGATTCAGAATTCTGTAGAATCTGGAGATGCTGTTATTAAGCCATATCTCAGCAAAAGTATTAAATGCAGTTCTAGCCTTGTTGACGCGAGTATGTGCAGTAGCTTCAGCTCCCCCATATGCCTTAATATGTTTCTGAGATTAACCTAGCCACACTGATTTTTAAGATAAATTTCATCTTTTCTCCTGGAGTTCAAGCTCATAAGTTTGGTTTTAGCAGCACTCATTTTAAGTCTTGCTCTGCGACCTTCTATACATAGGCTTTTGGGCATTTGGACAACATGACTCCGTTTGCTGGATAGAAGACATACATAGACGGCATATCCCAGGTGCGCAAGGCATTAGGTGGTTATCTAGGTTGTCATTAAGTACAATCAGGAAAAACAAAGGTGACAGTATATATAACTGTATCATTATGTTAAACACATGGATGGGCTCCGACAGATTTTATTTGTGACGGGCGTGACATTGGGCTGCTGAATAGTGCTCTTTTATGATGGCGATAATTTTTTCCGGGAAATCTTTCCTACCAGAGATAAAAGCTAAGATAATATCATTAGCAACTTTTTTTGAATCCTTACTAATTGCAGTTTACGTGGACCTTAATTGTCTTACTCTGCAGGTTTCAAGGATTGAAGGTTTAAACCTTTACCAGCTGTTGAATGGTCGAGGCGGCGGTACACACAAAGCAGACAGCGCGGAAACATAAGATGAAGGCAAATTTTGAAATAGAAAAAGAAAAACATTTGAATGAAAGAAGTAAATATTGATAGCTCGTGATGTTTTGCGTTACAATATTTAAGAAATTTAGCAATGTGACATTCATGCCCCGCGAATATCTGTTTATAAAGTTTGAATTCCGTTGCAACGTTGATATTCATTGAAACGTGATAGGTAGCGAAAAAAATAAAGGTGTTCCTGGTATGTAAATATAAACGAGGCATGTAACTTGCTGCATTACAGGTGACTTGCGCACTTGCTTGCGTGGCTACTGCCTCATCTGAACTCCACAACGCGCGATGTAATCGAAAGTCGTCAATGGACGTTGGCCGAGCAGTCCGGCAAGACTCGTGTCGCGTCGTTGGCTTCGGAAGCAGGACTAGCGGACAACGTCTACAAAGACCGACGCCGACGTGACGTTTTTTTCGGACGTTGACGGACTTTGCAACACTGGATACAACTTATTGGATAGTTTTAATATTTTTTCATCTTTCAGCATTACTTTATTCGTAGTATCATCTTTAATTTTAAAGCAATACTTTGTTTAGATCCTCCAGAACGGCCTTGCAATCATTATACGGAGAAGTTTGACTCGACGATTACTGATCTAATAAGATCAACTCTGTGCATGGTTACCAACTGGTTCCCTAAAGAAGGGCTCACTATTAACCAGCCACTCTTGTGCCGTTCCACAGAAGGCACCTTGGTTCAATTTCATCACAAACATGGAATACTCCAATGAGGTGAAATACTTGGGTATTATACTTGATAAAAGACTTAATAAGAATGCTCACCTTAACTTCACTCTAAACAAGTCTGTTCGAGCTCTATGGCTCTGTCAAGAACTCTTTGGAAGGAATGGGACTTCCATCCCGAAGATGATTCCATGGTTATATAATACAATCGTAAAACCGATTATTACTAACGCCACCTTGGTCTGGAGGCCTAAAATTCTACAATGGACGGCAATTGCCAAATATAACAAGGTGGTGTAATTGCACTCACTCCCTTGCACATATCTGTCATGAAATCGGCCGCAATTAGCGCTCTGAGAGTGCAATTTGCATCTAATATGCCGTTTGATGACAGGCACTTGGGTATCCTTCAGCGCATTCCTGGCATAGATGTGTGCACGGTATTGAACCACATGATCAAGGAACTGTGCCTTGTTAGACAATTCAGAACTCTCCTTCCTCAGAGAGTAGACTAGGACAGCGGTGGTCCAAGACTTGGCTCTATTAGCCTTAAATGGTTCACTAATGGCTCAAAAATGGAATACGGTACTGGTGCTGGTTTCTTTGGACCCGACACTAGGGTTTCGATTGTATTAGCCAGTTGCCCCAGTGTACTTCACGCCAAAATCCATGCCATCGAAATTTGTGCTCTTATCAACGTCAAAAAATGACTGAAAGGGGCTAATATAACTATCTTCTCCTATAACGAAGCAACCTTAAAGACTCTATCCTCGTTGTGTTTTTCTTCGAAGCTTACGAAGGAATGTTTCGACACCCTCCAACAAGTGGTCCCACATAATAGGGTCATGCTTTGTTGGATACCTGGTCAGTCCAGTTTCGAGGGGAACGAGAAGGCCGATGAACTGGCCAGGAATGGCTCTTCCCGAGCTCTTTTGCAGCCTCTGCTGGTACTCGGCAAGAGCTGTGATTGAAGACTGAGCTAGGGGTCGGCAGCTGTAATACTGGAGAAATTTCCCCGGGCTTATCCAGGCTTAGACACTTATTAGACCCTATGCTTATGACGATACCATCGCTTTAAGTAAGGCAGATCTAAAGTTGCTTTCATTTGCCATTGTGGGGTGAGATATCATCTACACCAGATAGATCTGTCCCGATTTCATGACAGAAATGTGAGATGGAGTGACGGCTCTGTCTGGCAGACGACAAAATCACTATGCGCATAATGTGCTTTTGTCCGTCCTTAGCATGGCTAAGAAGGAGAATTTCTGAGCCTGATGATGTTAGACCCTCCAGTGTTAGAGATCTAATTGCATATCTAATTGAGCTAAGCGTCTTCGTGGTAGTAGGGCACAAAAGACCTAGTTCGCAGTGCCCATCATATGGGTAACCCAAATACTAATGCAAACTCCTTATACCTCTTCATAATATATTGTATTTATTATTACTATTTATAACAGATTCATAAAATACATAGATTGATACAATATATATCACATCAAAATAAAGAGTAAAAAATTACGGCCAAAGATAATCGTCGGAACAAACAGTCATCCAGACAGCGATGACTAAATTAGCCAAGGCACTGTCCGGCAGACACTTCATCGACGTGATAGGTTTGTGCAGGCCATAAAGAGTACGGTGGCCTGGGACGAACATGAAGTCGTGATTGCTTAAGGTGCGCTGAGGGATAGACAAATTAACAGCATCCAGTAATCCCGGTGAATTAATAGTTCTCTGCAAAAGATCGAACAGAAATACTATTTTCGAAATATTGCGCCTCATTTCCAGGGAGTGCAGATAAATCAATCCCAAACGATCGGCATAAGAGGGGAGCACTCAATGATCATTCCAGGGAAGCCCACGTAGGGCAAACCTAAGTAATCTGCGCTGCACCGCCTCGATGCGGTCGATGTGAACGGCGAAGTAAGGAGACCATACAGGGCTAGCATATTCCAAAATACAGGTACAGTATAGGAGCTTGGTCAGGTAGGGATCATCAAGTTCCTTGGACCATCTTTTAACGAAGCCCAATACCAATTTAGCCCTACCAACGATAGAGTCAATATGGTCCTCGAAAGAAAGACGAGAGTTAAGGACCACTCCAAAGTCTCTCACCTTATCAACCCTACCCAAGACACAAACCGCTGATGGAGTAGTCGGAGAAGGCAGGACGTCTTCTACGGGAGAAGGTCATAACGGTGCACTTGCTTAACCGCCTTACGTAAACACCAGTCACTAAACACCGCCAAATCTGAGTTCAGGAGGTTAATGTCTGATTCATGAGAAGCAGTGCGGAAAATCATCAGCATAATAGAGAATAGATGACTTAGTGATTAGTTAATATATTGAATGGCATTTGTTGCTTACTGGCATTTGTGAGGCCCTTTCGTTCTTTTGTATATTTTTGTTTCAAACATTGCTTTTTCGTTTTAGTTACCTTCGTTTGTTTGCTAATGTAGTTATTTTGAAATTTTAGTATGTCCCTGTATCGTTTGCATTATTTTACTTTTCTTAATTCTACATTTTACTTTATTTTTACAGTTTACCTTATTACCTAGTTTTCATATGTACATTAACCTAATAAATGTGAATTTGAAGAAAGGTGGTAGAATAAGGTGTAGGTTAGTTTAAAGTGACTGCCTAAGAAGGCACACATAGGCCAAGGAGGCCCATTGTGATGAGCCAGGTCTCTAACATCGGTGGAGCCTAATTCGGTTAACTCTTCAAAGAAAGGGGAGCCCAAAAACCGGTTCCTGCGGTTGGCTAGGGCCGGGCAGTTACCGAGGAGGTGAAGTATGGTTTCTTCTTCCTATTCGTCATGGCAATTCCTACAGAAGTCGTTTGAAGGCGCGCCCAGCCTATCAGCGTATCTACCTATGAGGCAGTGACCCGTGATAACGGCTACGGTACTGCTAATTGTTTTGCGTCCGAGTAGGATGAGCTTCCTTGACCGTTTAGGGTCAAGCTTTGGCCATATCTGTTGGGTAATCAGGCAGGTGTGTTCCTCCTGCCAATTAGTGTTTGCAATCCTGAGAGACTCCTGTAAGAGTTCCAGTTTGCATGCGGCCAGCGGTTTACCCAGCTGGTGGTTAATGTCTGAATCAGGACTATAACTATGTCCAGGCACCCAGATGAGCCGTACTTTCAGATGCTCAGCTATGCCATTTAGTGCTGAGCGACATGTTATAACCGTTTCGGAGGTGGTGTATACTCCCGAGAGGGATTTAATAGACGCCTGACTATCTGTGAAAATACATATGCTGTCTGTAGGTAATGTTAGATGATTCAGGCGGTCCGTAGCTACCTTTATAGCCATGATTTACAAAATTTCCGAGAAGATAACTCCACCTACTTTGCCTTCTAATTTGGAGCCATCAGTGTAGAGATGCACTGACCCCCCACCCACCCCCCCCCCCCCCCCCCATTGGGGGAACCTTCCTCCATTACGATCTGGTGGGAAAGAAGGAGTCGAATTTTGTTCCAAAGAAAGGCTTGGGCGAGGTATAGTCGATATTGCTGGCAGTTTTTCTGTCCAATATTTTGGAGTGACCGAAGTCAGTTCGTTTCTAGGTTTGGATTAAGTTAAGCCTAATGGCGGCTGAGGATTCGGTTTGCATACCGGTAGAAGGTGGAGAATATTGTTCAGGGCTTTAGAAGGTGTGGTTCTAAGGGCACCTGTTATCAGCAGTTTTGCCATCCTCTGAACTTTATCCATTGCTTTGTGATAGGTTGAAATATTTAGTTCCGGCCACCAGACAATCACCCCATACATACATAAGTATAGATCGTATGACACTTTTATAGAGCCAATACACAATGCGTGGCTCCATACCCCATCTTTTTCCTATAGCCTTCTTACACGAGTACAGCGCTACTGTAGCCTGCAGTACTCTTTCTTGGATGTTAGGCTTCCAGGTAAGTTTTCTATCTAGGACTAGACCTAGATACTTAACCTGATTACACAGTTTCAGCCTAACCCCGTCTAGTGTAGGGCAATTCATAGGAGGTATTTTATGCCTCCCCGAGAAGAGTATTTACTCTGTTTTGTTCGGGTTTATGCCCAGACCACACCCATCACTCCATCATAAAATCTTGGCGATGGCCTATTGTAACACTTCTGCCAGTGTGTTAGGGTGCTTTCCTGAACATATCAGGGCAACATCATCGGCATAGGCGATAACCTTGTGACCGGACCGCTCCAGGTCTGTGAGTTACTCATCCAGAGTTAAGTTTTATAAGAGTGGTAAAAGGATTCCTCGCTGAGGGGTCCCTCTAGTTACCACTTTTTGGATATTGGATCCTCTGGACTCTGCTTTTTAGCATGAGGTCAATAAGTTTAATGAGAGGATCGTCAAGTTCAAGCCTCCTCAAGGATGCCATTATCGGCTCTGACCTGATATTGTTAAAAGCACCCTCAATATCAAAGAAGGCTGCAAGTGAGTATTCTTTCTATAGTAGCGAAAGCTCAATGGTTGTGGTAAGTTCGTAAGGTTCGAATAAGGTGTAAACTGATCTAAATTTCAAATAGATTCTTGCTATGCCATTGAATTTAGCGACAAAACTTATTGTTTAATCCAATATTGAAGAGAACTACCTATTCATTGCAAAAATTGGTGCCACTTTTCAATGAACAATGATTTTAAGAAGTTCACTCCATTCTCTTTGCTTTTCATAGTAAGCAAATTCGATCAGAAACAGAATTGTGTAATTTTGAATTACGTGAATACAAAAAAGTTTTAAGTAAAGACACTTTCCACACTTTGATTTGCATATTTTATTTCGCATGAACAGGAAGGTATAGTCGCTTGTACCTACCAAGATATTCCACTTTCAAGAGTTATGGTCCAGAAAAGATAAATTAAAATGTTGGAGCAGGGTCGCCAGTTAACCAATGTTAATTATGCACTACTTGATATTTTAGCTATTTAATTTTTGTTTTAATTAACTGCTGTGTTTGCTATGTTGTTATTTTTGTCTCAGAAGCATTAATGTACATAATTTCATCTCACTTTTTACAACTTTTACATAAAAAAGTGACAGTGCCTTTATTGACCGGAAACGTGATTAGCACATTTTCTTGTTAAAAATGAATACTTCCTCAGTGTCAGACAAACTTATCGATCTAATCGATAACTAAAAATAACAATTAAACGCGTTGGCCTTAAATATTTCTAAAAGACAAAATAATAATGTGTGATGTTAAAAAGGTAGGCACATTATGACGTCAATGACATGGTTTTAGATCATCTTTATCTCGCTCGGTATCTCATGCAAACAGTTCGAAGAGGAAGTTGTCGTTTAAAACTAAGAAAATTACAATTTTTGTTATGGCGGGCTTGTATAGATTTTGGCAACTTTTGGTGTTCCGTTTTACGGTCTGCTGTGTTCAGTTTTTCATGCCTTAGTTCTTTAGTAAGAGCAAAGTGGAAACAATTACACAAACAACACTTTACTTGTTTACATCCGACTTTACAGAAGGAAGCTTTTAAGCCTACCGGAAAACAGGAATGGGAACAAGTCCTCAACATTACGTAACATACTTTGTACTTAAATGTCATGTATCGCATTGTCTGGGAGTTGCGCAATGTAAATTAATTGAAAAGAAATGTAACTGAATGTAATTGGTGTCTATGGAATCAATCTCCTGTTTGGTAGTTACCATCGTACACGGGTTTCCCAATCTTCCAAAAAATCGTGCAACATTTCCTGTTCGGCCTACTCTTGCTTCGGTACTATCACGTTCATATACAATCGATTATTTACCCTTTGTGAAATTCGGTTACCGGCAGAGTCGTGTAACATATTCATTGTACCGGAAACATCTCCGGAATGTGCGTGAAATTATTTATAAACCACAGGTATTTTTGGGAAGTTTTTATGTGCTTGAAATCTTTAAAGCTCATTTGAGGTTTTTCCCTCAAGGTGGAAGTTATTTGGAACTTTTTGTAATTCAATTTGTAAAGAAATGTAAAAGAAGCCGAGAAGAGAAGCTAAAATCAAAGTGGAACATCAAGTACTCTTCCCACCCCTTAGGACAATCATACGTCCTTAAGGTATCTGTTGGGTCGTCCTCCGGTATGAACTACAGCGAGGTAGATGAAGAACGCGCAAAACAGAAGATTATATTGTTTGGGCTTAAGGGTAAAAGCAAGGATGTCACTTCAGTAGATTTGGAGTACACTTTCTTTATTTGTTTTAAACTGAAGACGGGGGCGGTAGGTATGTGCAAAATTCCATGCCGTGATTTTTGTATAATTCCCAGAAAAAAAAATTATCATAGCAATAGAATAAATTAGAAAGTGAGTTTGTCTATCTTCACGGCTAAACTGCTAAGCCGATTTTGATGAAATTTGGCTGAGGTAACTTGAAATTCGGTGAAGGGTATAGGCTATGTGTCGTCATCATATTCAATATGGCGAATAATCCAAGACGAATGATTTGGGACCCCCCCTTAATATGAGTATCAACTGGAAGGAATTGGCGATCCTGAACTCCAAACCAATAAAAAAACAGCCTGTGTGAAAGAGTAATTTTGGCACCGACTAATGAGACTGTAGGATAAAAGTATATAGTACAAGTGGAATGAGACATTGTATAGTATATATCGGTGAATACGGTATTGGACACTGAATACATAACTTTAAATCCTGTCTCTCTAGTTCCCATAACCGCTTCTGTGGCACAGAGCGTGAGAAGAACTTCACCCAATTCGAGACAACAATTGCAAGTTGACCTACAATTTCAAGTGGATTCCGAACCCATGACTTTTCTCTGCAACCTCCATGGCCCTTTTATCCAAATCTGTTGTCATCAGGAAACAACCATGGGTCACCGTTGGTGGGATTCGAACCTGGGACCCTCCGGATTGGCAGGCCGACACGTTATCACTTACTCCTCCTTCCTTAACTAGTTAGAATTAGAATAGGCGCGTTAATGAGTAACCTCGATGCAATAGCACACGGTTACAAATTACATAATTAGTGCGAAACATCGTGCGATCTACTATTATAGCTGGAACAGCCCAAAGATAAAGTGTTTTAAATCCACGCATTTTTCGGATTTGCCATTCCAGGTTGCAGTTTCCTTTCAAGGTAGCATTTGCCATGACAAGTAGGTTAAGTAAGGTTAGAGCGTCAGCCTTCCCGGCGCAAGGCAACCTTAAGCCATGATGGCTAATTATGATACCGCGTTGGGGTTCGATTTCCGTCCCCATAAGTAGCCACCTAAAACAACTTGAAGCTCCTAATGGACCGATCTAACTCCATTATATCAGCAGATCGGCTAGGCCCTCAAAAAAGGGGAGCTTAGGCAGACGTTGAGGTTGAGATGGTTTCTTCTTCTTTCTCATCTTGGCAGCTCTTACAAGAGTTAGAGTCTGTAAGAATGCCTGGCTATGAGGCAACGACCCGTGATAACAGCCATAAAAATAAGCTCTTTTCACTGCTTTAGTGCGAAACTGGGGAAGATCAGCCGGAAGATTAGGGTGTGTTTCCTTTGTCATTTCTCATTAACATTCTTAGGTTCTGTTAATGTTCAGCTTGCAGGGATTGAGCGGCTTGCATAGCTGGTGAGTTAAATCCGAGTCGTAGTGGTAAATTGGTGTCGAATTTCGCTAGCTCGTCGGTTTTACAGTTTTCAGGATATCAGTATGCCCCGGTACCCATGAGAGGTGTACGTTAAGGCGCTGAGATATGTATGCTGTTTAAAGCTGAGCGATATTTCTTGACAGTTTCGAAGGTCGTATACATTTCCGTAAAAGATTTAATAGCAGCTTGGCTATATGTAAAGATGCGGATGTTGCCATTGTTCTAACCTCTAGACATGCTAGCGCTAGCATGACTTCAGCTTGAAAAAAAATTGCAGTGGGCTCATCAACGAAGACTGGATGAAATTTGTAGGCCCACGTGTTTCGAGTATACATTTCTACCCACTTTATCTTGCATCTTGGAGCCGTCCATTTTAAACCCCCCTTCCTCCGTGGAGTCCGCCTTCCATTCCTCCTGGTAACCTCAACGGAGTCGAACTTTGCGTTGAAAGTAGCCTGGGGTATGGTGTTGTCAATGTTTTTTCGAGTATGTTGTTTCGAGGGCACCTGTTGTATGGGAGTATAGACCTGAATAAGCTAACATAGAGCCATTGCGCAATTCGCGGCTCCATGCTCTATTCTTTTTACGCGAGTACAATGCTGCCGTCGCTTTGGGTTTTCTATTCAGAACAAGACCCAGATATTTGACTTGGTACTTAATTTTAGTTTGGCAACATTGACTATTCTGCTTTCGAAGGTATGAGCTTTATGCTTCCGCGAGAGAAGCATCAGCTCTGTTTCATCTCGGTTTATACCGCGTCCACTCTAAGCATGCCAAAAGAATGATTTCGAGAAGGCATGTTGCATCACCTCAGCTAGGATTATTGGGTGTTTCCCTGAGGTTCATATGGCAACATCATCAGTGTAGGCGTAAGCTCAAGGACAGACACTGAAAGTAATATGTGAATTGACAAGAAAAATAATATTATGAAGTTTTAATGTAGTTTAGTTTTGTTGGATTGACATCTAGCTTACGGTTTTGTGCGAAGGCGTCCAGCAGCTAAAGAAAAGCTAACCCTTTGAGCTGCTGTAAGGAAAGAGCTTTCCTTAATCAGAAACGCCGATCATGTTAAAAAAGACAATTTCATATTTCTTAAGCTGTTCGAGTTTTAAAAACAGTTTTGTTTCGAATTTTCGATAGTGAATATTTATAATCATGTTTTTCAGATGAGCAACTATATGTGTGTTCACGGTGTCCAGACAACAAACGTATACGCCTTAGCAAAATAAGGTAATCAAAGGTATCACCAAATACATAGGATAATATGTCTCCACCCGGGCGGAGCCGTGTCACACATCTAATGCTTATATAGTATAGTATGACGAGTAATATGGTATTATTGGAGATTTGCCGCGAGTACTACACTTTCTCCTTATTCGCAAACGAATAAGCGAACACTTAACATTCATAATTCAAGTTATACATTACAGCACCAATGCCAATGATAACTTATTAATGTGGTTAGCCAAAGATTACTGCATCAATTACATTTTGCACGGTGATGAAATTAGGAAGTAATGTATGTATACTACCGGCTGCATTACAAAGGTATTAATTAAATTCATTGAAGCATTTAAAATGAACCCTTTCAACTATAACCTATGCATAATTTTTTTCAGCATCGATTATATTTAAAGCAAGAAACCGCCATTGTAATTTCTATCATATAATAATTATTCTACTGAGACATGACATGATATCTTTCGCTATTGTTTGTTCGATAAGTCTGATATAAGTAACAGCGCATTAGATGCTTATAGCAAATGGCTTGTCCCGTAGACAACAGCCCGAGATTTGCTGGTTTTGAAATTTACCTTTTGATTAGTATATGTACATGTAAATTTGGCACATCACCGTATCGCGGGACAGAATCGTACACCTCTATTCAGAAATTATTAATATGCAATGATGTGTGAACCACCTTACGAAGCAGCCCTCTTTCTGGGATGTAAATAGATTAGTAACCTGTTTATCTGCAGCAAACAACATGCTAAACTTTTATCAACCTCCACATACAATGCACTGATTCTGCAATGACGATGTTTGTAAACATGGAACTACTATTAGACAGTGAAACAAGAGCAAATACGCTAATTTGATAGCGATGGAATAAGAAATGATCAAGAATAAAATTAACATTTTTGTTAAATCACCAACATATGAAACCCTGCTGCTCTGTATTAGTCAGGAAGAACCACCGCATTGCATCAGCCCAGACTTCTGCTCCATACAGCATTATGGCCCGGCGGTGCGAAGCAATAGGCGTCTTTTGCAGGGTCTAGGTTCGCCAATGTTGGCCATAACCCTGTTCTTCCTCCAACATCTCTGAGGCCAACACCGTGGCTCCCCCAAGGAGTCTTGTGAACCCTCTTCTTCGAGGAAAGTACACGGTGCTGCCAAGGCTGCCAAACCCGGTAGTAGCAGTTCAGTTCCTCTTCCTCTGCAAAACCTGCGCGTGGTAGTACGTCTCTGTCCAAGGCTAAAACACCCGGACATGCATCCACCAGCGCACCTCTCAGGACATCTCAGTCCAACACAGCGACCACCAAGCAGAAAGGAAACGCCTTAACGGTGGCCTACAAAGAAAGACGGACTGCGATCAGAATCCTCCGCAGACTGAGCTCCGCCTCTCAGGAGAACCTCGCAGAGAAGGACAAAGGCTCTCTGCAGTGGGTAAATAAGATCATTGCCCGAAATAACGCTTCGGCCTCTTAAGGCCTTCTACAAGCTACCCCGAAGAGGTTGCGCTCGCCTAACGAACCGCAGCCATCCTCCAAAAGGGTTGAGGCGGCTAGCCCACTTTCCTCTACCGCTAAATCCTTCAGCGAGATAGCAAAGGATAGCTTAGTAAGGGCGATTATAGATCGCAGCAACGCGGACGGCTCCATCACGCCAGATAGATGGAAGAGTTAACACTCAGCAATGCGATAAAGGAAGCCACTGAACAAAAGAAGACGCTGGTGATCGGAGCGGACGCCAACGCACACCATATAGTCTGGGGCAGCTCGGACATCAACGAAAGAGGTGAGTTACTTTTTGATTTTATTCTTGGAACTAACCTCCAGATTTGTAACGTGGGTGAAGAACCCACTTTTACTAACTTAATTAGGCGGGAAGTTCTAGACATTGCGATAGTCTCGGAACAATCCGCCCACTTAATAACGGAGTGGAAGGTAACTTACCTGGAAACCTAACATCCAAGAAAGAGTTCGGAAGGCTACAGTAGCGCTGTACTCGTGTGAGAAGGCTATAGGGAAAAGATGGGATATGGAGCCACGCATTGTGCATTGGCTCTATACAATTCGGAGACGGAGTTGGATCAATATGTTGAGCGGCAAGACCAACATGCCATGGGTCCCGGGTTCGAGACCAGATGACCCCGTGAGCTTTTATTAAGAAATTAAAATAATCCACTCCGTCTCTGGGCTGAGGTCTAACTCGCAGCAATGCAAAACAAGACTCAAGTTTCCTCACTTCCCTTACCCTAATTCCCTTCCAGCCAAAAGCATGCTAACGCATCAAAGGGTTGTCCCCTAGGATTTCGCCACATCGTTTAAAAAAAACAATTGTCATACGACCTATACTTATGAATGGGGTGATTGTCTGGTGGCCGGCACTAAATATTTCAACCCATCACAAAGCAATGGATAAAGTTCACAGGTCGGCAACACTGCTGATAACAGGTGCCCTTAGAACCACACCTTCTAAAGCCCAGAACACTATTCTCCACTTCCTACCGTTGGATCTCTTTGGTAAGCAAACCGCATCTTCAGCCGCCATTAGGCTTTAGTCAATCCAGACCTGGAAACGCACTGACTTCGGTCACTGCAAAATATTGGACAGAAGAACTGCCAGCAATATCGACTATACCTCGCCCAAGCCTTTCTGTGGAACAAAATTCGAATCCCTCTTTCCCACAAGATCGGAATGGGAGGAAGGTCCTCCCCAATGGGGGGAGTCAGTGCATCTCTACACTGATGGCTCCAAATTAGAAGGCAAAGTGGGTGGAGGTATCTTCTCGGAACATTTAGACCTCGATGTCTCATTCCGCTTACCTGACTACCGCAGCATGTTTCAAGCGGAAATCATGGCTATAAAGATAGATGCGGACCGCCTGAATCATCTAACGCTACCTACAGACAGCATATGTATTTTCACAGATAGTCAGGCCGCTATTAAATCCCTTTTGGGAGTATACACCACCTCCAAAAGGTTTATAACATGTCGATCAGCACTTAATGACATAGCTGAGCATCTGAAAGTACGGTGATATTCCGGGCAACTGCAGAGCCGACGAAGTAGCGAGAATTGGTACCACTCGTCCTGATTCGGACATTAACCACCAGCTGGGTAAACTACTGGCCACATGCAAAGTGGAACTCTTACAGGAGTCTCTCAGGATTGCAAACACTAATTGGCAGGATTACCCGACATATATGCCTGATTACCCGACAAAAAGCTTGACCCTAAACGGTCAAGAGAGCTCATCCTACTAGGACGCAAAACAATTAGCAGTACCGTAGCCATACTTCACCTCCTCGGTAACTACCCGGCTCTAGCCAAACCGCAGGAACCGGTTTTTGGGTTCCCCTTCTTCGAAGAGTTAACCGAATTAGGCTCCACTGATGTCAGAGACCTGGCTCGATTTATCAGGTGTTCCAGTCAACTTTATTTTGACTTCCCGTGAATTTGTTTCACTGGAGACAAGGTACTGGCTCGATGTTCAGGGGGTAACATGTTCACCCTCTTATTTCTTAGGTATTTTTATGGGCTTTTTTAAATTTTTGTATCCTCAACGTGGTATCACAATGTGCCCCCTTGGCCTAAGTGTGCCTTCTTAGTCAGCCACTTTAACCTAACCTAACCAACGGGCGTGTTTATTCGCTATGCGTACTAGGAACATGCGCATATATACTTTAAAAAATATTGACTGTACTGTACCTACTTGGTTTGGACTAACTAAACTAAGCAACTAAATTATTTTTACTCGGGTATTTAATGTTTACCATTTGTAAACACAGAAAATGTTCAAAATTACTAAACAACTTGCTTCCGAAAGAGCCATCTACGAGTGAGAAAATTAAAGCGACACCTACACGCGAGGAATTTAAATAAAGATTAATAATTTTTTTTTTTAAATTTTACTCGTTTATTAAGAATACCATAAACACATTTAATACACTTTAATACACTTCAACACTCGTTTTATTGAATTAAACTGAAATCGGGCGTTTCGCTTTAAATTGCAGTTGAGGGTTCAGATCCTCATCTCCCTCGATACTTAACAACTACTTAATGGATTCGTTTCCCCCTTTTTCTCTAGTAAATAAAATCGACCTCAATTGCTAATATTGTCGTTAGATCAAATTGTATTACGGAAGTTGTAAAAGATCCGGAACGTGTAAAAGGGCTCTTATTACTAGTGGAAAACTGAGATGACGTTCTTAAAATACCGCTTTAAAGTTACTGATAGATTTTCTTGAAAATTTCTTTAAAAATTCCAAGAAGAAATGTATTTTTAATTTTTAAATATTGTCACAAACTATTACAATGAAATAAAGTTATTATATACGAAGTCTGGGCACATAATACAGTTTAGCTTCCTTGAAAAGGCGTGCCTCCATTTATCATCCTTGGCTTTCGTGGGTGTATACTAAGTAATTATGTCGGAACAGCAACAATGAGGTAATTTTTTGTTTGGGTTTTGTGGGATTCAAGTCTACAAAATGAGTTCAGGCAAAATTTTTCTAAGTTTTTTTTATGTTTATTTATTTAAAAATCAATTTTGTTATGAAATACATAATTCTGTGAAGCATAAAATCTGTCTCAACATTTTTTCTTATTACCTAACCGGGCATGTAACGTCGCGTTTAATTTTAACCATATTGAGAGGCATATTTTTGCTCTAAATTAAAATTCTCACGTCACTAGCTATTACGTAAAATAATATTTAAAATAACGTATATATGCACTTCCGCAAATCAATCGGAATCAAATTAAATTTTTCTACTTCATTGATTGAATTATGTAAGAAAATTTATGTTTGAGTGAAGAGGCTTTGGTGTTTCGTCATTTCCATGTAACCGAATTATTTCGCCATGTGCGACAAAACACCGGTCGGATATCATTTATCAATTCATGGCTTATCTCCGGCACGGGGAACATTTAAATAAGTGGCTTTGTGTGTGTATGTGTGTGAAAGTGTTATAATATTCGATTAACGCATACTTACACAGTGAATCTGAAGCACCTTAGATGTAGCGGAATCGAATCCAAATTATTAGGGGAAACGAAAAATTCCCTGTGGGGAGGTCCTCTAAATTAAGAGCTGGAAAGGGATGATGGCACGGGGGAGCACACCCAAAAATCACAACTGCAAGTCGCTACAAGAAGAAGAAGAGCGAGAAAACTCCAGGAATGCTGTCGACATAATCCAATTTGTAGATTGTCACAATTGCACTAAAATTGCACTCATTTTTTTTTTATGCGAAAAGCGGAACACAAAATTATGCGAACAAGAGAACACTGCGGTTTGCAAAAAGAGTTTTTGTCTTATGCGATATGAATTAGGTCCAACTTCACTGGACACATCTTGAAGAATCTCAGTCTAGCCAAGTTTTGCGAATTTCCCTTTTTCGATTCGTTTAAGCGTCGTTTTACAAGCGAACTATTTCTAATTTCTTATTTATAAATTCAGTTTTAATTAAGAACGAGAAACAAAATTACATCAAACCAACGAAAAATCTTATCTTCTACACGGCACACTTCTTGTGTTATATTTGTCACCCGATTTCCCAGCCGTTCTTAATTCAAGACCTGCACGTAATCACCGATCTTCTCAATTGTGGCGGTTTTGTTGCAAATTAATTCGAACAAATCCATTTGGAGCATCACTTTGGCGACTATGGGCGATACGGGGGTTCACAACGCGCACAGGACACACGTTTTGAATTGAGCAATAATATAAAATCCCGAAAAAAAACTATTTTCACGTTAACGAAAACATAGAATTTAGTCAGCTTTCCTGAATTTTAACAATGAGCAAACCGGGAAAATGCCTTAAAGAATCGGGTCCGTGCCGTGTTGAAAATCAATGCTAAGCGCCATATTGATGGTGTTCAAGGAAAAACGGGAGGAAATTTTAAGAGGGGTGCACAGAAAAGATAACCGATAAACTGGAGTAGGAGAAATTGTCGAGCGGAAAATGTCAGGCTCACAGGCGGGGTAGTGCACTACTCCTCAATCCTCACACTTCCGAATCCGATTTTGACCACAAGCTACAACTAATTGTGCGATTGTCTGTCTCTTAATCAGTTTAAGCTGGTAAACGACACAAAATTTGACAACGAACAATTTAAGTTTTTAGCTGAATTTGTTTTGTTTCTAAAAATAATTTTAGCACCGGTGCAGACCTGCTGACCAAAAGATCCAAGAACTACTGCACTAGTTCAGTTAAGTTTGCTCAACCGAGTATGAACAGAATTGTGGCTGAGGGCGAAGGGAATCTAAGTAGAATGGGGTAATACAAGGGTCGAGGGAAGATACTTGGCAGGTTGTAGTGTCGTTATACTTTGCCAGTCGGAGACTTGAAGAACTTCCTGCTGTCAATAGAAAGCGCATGATCCATTTTTGCATAATAACCTATGGTTATGGGGACGAATGCAAGCGGCGTCGACTTCGCGACGACTGAAAACGTCCATGAATTGGGATGAATTTTCCTTTCCCGTTTCTTTTTTTTTCATGACACATGCCACACACGTTAATGATTCATCACTTACACGTGTACATATAAAAGGGAGACCGGGAAAGTCAAAAAGAAGAAGACTGATTAGCGAAATAGCAGCTCACAATGGAACGATGGGGAAAATTTGTTTTTCGACATGAACCTTGCCGGAAGGGACAATTTCCCTTGCACAATTTCACCAATATTGAATGAAACGTGACAATTTTTACCAAGATTTTGCGAAAGAATTGTAAAAGAACAAACAAATTTGGAGTGCAAATTAATTTCTAGCTAAATTTAGCTAACTTGACGATATCCAGATTTCCAAAGCTTGCTGTTATAACAGAGTCTTAAGTTAATTTGGGGTTAATTGTGTTCCTTTTTAACTGACTTCACATTAAAAGAGTTTTTTGAAAAAAAAATGTTGTACCAGCTTTACAAAAAGCGCTAAAAAGCATAAAATAATTTTTACTTTTATATCTTTTACGACATTTTGAAGTCTGTGCAAATTAAACAAACCAAACAAGTACAAAAAAAAAAAACTATTTAATCGTCCTTCCTTATGATTCCGTGAGCTTAAACGTTCAGGTAGGTTTATATATTATCTTCAATTGTGGTTAGGTAGTTGTAATGGTTGTTGTAATATATATTTAAATTTTATTTCTCATCAGTTAACTGTAATTTAGATTTAATAGCTTTATCTGAGACGTGGTTACACCAGGGTATTTTTGATGCCGAGCTGTTTAATGACTCTTTTCAGGTTTTCCGTAGGGATTTCGTCTGCACGAGGAGGTGGGGGTTCTAATTGCATGTAGGAATTTTCTGTATACTAATTTTGTGGACCCTCCTTCTTTTTCTGATTAACTGGATCGGGAACAAGTCTGAGTAAAAATTTCACTTGATGCGGGCAACCTCTTTTTAATTTGTTGTTATATACCTCCAGATATGGGTAATGTCGTTGATAATAATGGTTTGAGTCGGTATGATATTCTAATTCAGCATATCGACCATATCCATGACCAGTTGGGTTCTTATGAAGAAATTATCCTCGTGGCGGACTTCAACTTGCCCAACGTGCGATGGGTAGTGAATGATGATGACGATAACTATCTTCCCCATAACTTGACTGAGGGACAATCACTGTTCCTTGACACCTTGGCTAGCATTGGACTGTGCCAAATGAGCAATGTGAGTAACAATATGGGAAGACAGCTTGATTTAGTGTTCTCTACGAACTCTATGCTAACTTTTGTTGAACCCAGTCTCATTCCCTTAACGAACCTTGATTTGTTTAACCCTCCACTGCTTGTCACTTTTCATTATCTCTCGGACGTGCGTGTCGATAATCTCGAATATGAATATAGTTTTAACTTTCGAATGGCCGGGTCTAAAGAATATGACTGGCTTACTGCGGCTCTCAACCCACATATACACTGAGGCTTTGTTACGACATTATTGTTTTTGGAGACTTTAACTTTGCTGCTGTTGGTTGGGAGAGCACTTCTGTGGTTGATGGTTGTGTTCCTTCTTTACCGATTGTTTCCTAGCATTTTTCATCCTTCTTCACCTGCACCTCGGCGAGCTTGACACAGTCTCACATTAGGCCTGGACTTGAATATAATTCCCACATATAGACAGGGGCCAGACACACCGCATTGTCCGCGTTAGATAAAGTCGAGCGTAAAGCTATTCAACTTATTAGCGATTCCTCAATCTCTGAGGGCCTTGACTCTTTGGACTGACTCTATTTCCATGGCCATTGTTCTAACGAAATTGCTACTCTGATTCCTTGTAGACACATGACAATGCGCGATACTAGAGCTACAAGTCGCTCCCAACCCTACACTCTTCAGGTCAAATTTGGATGTACCATCAAATTTCGGGAATCTTTTCTAAGCAGAACAACACGAATTTGGAACAGTTTACCATCTTCTGTTTTTCACTCGTCATATGATCCCGAAACTTTCAAACGGGGCGTACATCGACACCTCCTTCACTCAACCTCCTAACCCATTTCCCTCATCCTTAATTTCTTTCCTGCCAAGGCTGTGCTTTATCAACATACGGCTTTGGCAACATCATATATATAAAAAAAAAGTATTTATTGAGTGCATTCCAATCTGCTCTTCTAAAACTTCTCATTTCTTTCAACCCAAGATGGTCGACATTTCGGACATCTAAGATCTTGAAGAGCATTGCCTGGTAGAGGTTCTCAATAAGAGACGTCGATTATCTTGCCTACTCCTATCTGTATCATTAGTTCTCCTCCTAGCTACAGATATCTTACAACTTAGTTGTGTCCAACTTGAGTGCTGCTTTGAGTGCTCCCAGACAATTCAGGATATTCATCAATTCTAAGCGCAGTTGTAAAGACTATCCCTCCTTCATGAAGTTCCGTATTTTTGTTTGTTATTTTCCATGACTAAGGAAGGATTCTGTGATAGTCCCCCTTCAGGACCATAAATATGATATCGCAATCTTGTGGCATGTTGCGAATATTTGCGAGGCTTCCAGCTACTGCTTGAATTTGTCCATTACTCTTAATCGCCTATAAAATCGGGTAAACAAGTAGATTGTATATTCATGAACTTTAGTAAGACCTTCGATAGGGTCAGCTTCTGCATCCTTATTGAAAAGCTGTCATTGCTCTAGTTTCCTTCCCGTTTCGTTGATTAGTTGATGTACTTATTTCATCACAGTGATGTACTTAACTCATACCTTCTGGGATGGCCCCTCATCTTTGATTTTCATATCAACGATGTTTCGCTGCATCTTGCTAACTCTAGAATTCTAAAATATTTCGATCCGTTCATCGAGACACGTGTGATTGCGTTCTTCTGAACACTGATCTAGCTAGGTTTAATCACTGCGTTCTAGTAACCATCTTCCACTGAACCCTGTTAAGTTCACTTTTATGACTTTCTTCCAAATAATGTGGCCTATTTTCTTTGACTACAGTGGGAATGGAAGTATTTCGGTTAGATTCGACAAGCCAGAAGATTTGAGTGTTGTTTTCGAGGATCATGTAGACTCTACCGTTAGCAGGGCGTGCTTGGCAGTGGGCTTCATGAAGCGATGGTCCAGGGAACTTGATGACACTTACTTAACAAAGCTTCGATATTGCACTTGCATGTGCTCCTTACAATCTAATCAAAGATTGCGATTTAAGTTAAATATAAAAAAAAACATTAAAAGTTGGTTCTCCAGAAAGTTAACGTTACCGTTAGGATAGTCTAAAAACTTGATAACCCTTACAAAACAAAAAACGTACTTATTTATAGGGCATACTTATTTGTCAGGGTATTTTTAGATACATTAGCCGACTTTGATCTCCTCAATATGCAAAACTCCCAAACTCAATTACATGCACCTGAAAACGGATGCAACATCTCTGGAGTTATTTTTGTCTTTTATAGCTTAAGTGGAACAATAAACCCTCCTGCATTATTATGTTTTTTTTATTGTTTATGTCCTGACGAGCTCTTTGAATTTTTTCGATTTAAGTTTACTAATTTACTTTTTTTTTACTCTTTTTATTAGTCAGTAATTTAGTGAAAGTTATTATTAAAAATATTCACTAGAGCAGTAATTGAACAATTAAAGTGATATTATTTTTATACTTTAGGGAAAAAGAATAATGCCAATTTACACAGAACCCAAAAATTGTAACAGTATGACTTACCTGCCATTACGGACAATTGCATCTCTGTCAATTCATCTTCCTCCTCGAAAATCATTCCTCTTATTTTTGCTCTGCACTCGGCATTCACATAATAAACGTTTAAATTGATTAAAAATCATCATGTTAATAAAATCAGTAGATGTGATCACCAATTTCTAAATGTCTATCAAAAACTTTCCTCTTCATCTTCTCATTCACTTTGTCAGTGTCGTATACCATAGCACTAACGCTGGGAAAAATTCCAATGCTCACTGGAGTATATCTATAAATAAGACTGCGAGACAAGTTGATAGAGTGATACTTGAATTTAACAACTAACAAATATAGGAGATTCCTCAAGATCGCCAAGATTGATCCCAAATTGCATAATCTGTTACAAGTATATGGTGGATAAAAGGCCATTGTCACGTGAAGAATCTGTAACAGAAAAAATAAATAAATTAAAACACAAATAAATAAGTGGATATGTTTATGATACTAAATTCGATGGTCATGATCGCTATGATCGCTTTTGGTTTTTGGCTATACTATTTATCAAGTTTTAGAAGTGATACTTAATTGCAGTATGAAATCTTACTGGAAGTAGTAGGTCATTAAATTATAAAAATTGTTTAGGCAGTTAGTGGGGAAAGTCGAGTCTCAAGCGATAGTGCGAGTAGAGAAATTTCCATCGACTTTTGCAGTTCTCATACCTAATGATCGTGCTCGGGATCAATGCTGTCAAACGCCTCGAAATCAACGGAAATAAGATTTAATGGGGACCTTCATTCGGCGGGTTGCTCGATGATAATTGGTACGATTGTTTTCTTGATTCGCACTAAGATGATTTGTACTATCAAATTAGACACAAGGTAGATGCCACACCACTTATCACAATTTCTCAGGACGCCTGTTTGAGGAATCTTCAGAATCACGTTTTTCCACTCCATGGCTTACAATTCTTTTTCATTCACACATCCGGAATTATGCTGACTTTGATTGATTACAACTCCAGACCCGTAAACACACCCACAATTCCGGGAATCTATATGAAATTTTTTTGCAAGGCCGCATATTCCTTATCAAAGTCTTAAAGAACCAACTACCGCCCAATGTCGATTTGAACCGTCAACCAATTTATTCCGCATAGTACTTTGCAGAAGAAGACTGCGGGCACCACTGCAAAATTTAAATAATTAAATATTTTTAACAAAATTGCTGGGCTTGATCTGTGTATCTCAGCTGATCATAAAGAAAAAACACAAGGATTTTGTCAAATAGGATTTGAAGTTTTGAAACTTTACTTTTCTTCATGGTAGTCGGCAAATATTTCTTCAGAAGGACTAAGCATATTACTTTTTCATATTTCCATTGATTGAACCAATGAACGAATTTTTCACTCTTTTGGCGGCGGGTTTGGGATCGTCGGCTTGTTTAAAAAAAATTCCCGATTTACAAGAAATTTTTTATTTAAGGGTTTTTGGGCTTCCTGATTACGAATGTGATGATGAAATTGGCGGATGACAAGTGGTCGACAATTCCTTCTTTGGCAAAAATTTCCGGATTTTCACGAAAACTGATATTTAAGTGTTCAAGTCTACGTGTGGCTTTTTAGGAAGTTTTAGAGTTTTGATAACGACTATGTGTCCTTAAAAAATTTTTGTACAGACGTCGTAGTTTTTTTTACGGATAAAGGGCGGTTATCAGTCAAAGTCAGCATAGATGTATATAAAATGATTTGTGAAGTTCAAGAATGGTATGTGTAGGCTTTGAAAGAATCGTTTAATAAAGGTACAAAAAAAACCTCTTACCCGCAGCGAACGCCTGTCAAAATGATATGCGCTTGAAATTGATTAAATTCCCAAATCGACTTAAGGTGGTAATAAGGGTCTTGTAATTTCGCATCAAATATGTGACCTTATTAAAGTTCTTTTTATATAGACGCCTGAAATTATGTTGTAAAATACTTTTACTGGGAAAGGGTGTTCAAAGAAAAACAGTCAATGCCGAGGAATTAGGATATATGTAGCCTTGTGAAATTTAAGAATAGTATATCTAGTCTATGCTTCCGAATCTTACGAGCAACCAACCTTGCGTCCTCCCGCACCTTGCGGGCAACGATCTTTGTATTCTAGGGAGTACCCGTCCCGTGCGAGCAGTTACTCTTGTATCCTCCCTATCCTTGCGAGCAACGGCCTTTGTATCCTCCCATCCCTTGCGATATATGACCCTTGTATCCTCCCGCCTAGGGCTTCACGATACTCGAAATAATTCTCGCTGCCGGTATCGGTCTCGACACGATACCGAGACCGGCAGCGAGACCAATATCATTGGTAACAGTGCGATACCGAGAGCGAGATTGAGGTGACGAGAGTGGACGAGATATTAGTTTTTATCATTTTATTGCGGATAATTTTTTTTAGTTGTTTCAGCTTTTATGTCGCTCCCAAAAAATTTTATTGTGTGATTTATGGGGCATATAAGTATACACTGCTCTCCCCAATCGCTTCTTTCTACATTATTTCCTTCTTCAGATATTTGCGCTTTATCCCCAATAGTAAACAAGAGCCTTTGCTACCTTATTTTGGCGATGGGAATATAAAGAAAATGCATATATACATAGATATATCACTTGTCCTCGCTCCCCGTTATCCCACCGAAATACCCTTTTTTTATCTTGCCGAGAGCGAGATCGCACCGAGACTGGCCTTTATCTCGCCGAGATTGCGACGAGAGCGAGATCGTCTTCACCTTGACGAGACCAAGACCGAGATCTGCCAAAGTCTCGGTCTTGTCTCGGTGCCGTGCAGCCCTACTCCCGCCCCTTGTAACCACCCGCTTTTACGTCCTCATGCCCCTTCCTTACCCTTGCGTCACACAGTGAAATAGATCCCAAATCTAGGTGGGCAAGCAGAAAATCCAAGCTGCCAAACTCACCTAAATTTAGCTAACGCGCTTTTCTAGAAACCTGTCTAAGTATTTTATGCGCCCCCATTAACCTATGGAAAGCGCAATCTTCGAACAGAACGTGGATAAAAATATTGTCGCCGCTTGTATTTTGATTTTTTTCGTTTCTTCAGTGAAGGTTATAGTTTTTATTTCAAAAATTATGTTGATTTTCATTTACTGACCGAATTCGATTTCTGCTTAATACCTGTATTTGGTAAGTAGAACTTTTATATTTGAAAATCAAAATGTAACAAAGCCGCAAAAAAAGGAGCCAGCCTGAACCAACCAAATTTACTCGAATTTATCATAACAACATGTTAATGTATTCCTAATGCTTCAGCGATTTCTATTGTTTACTTTCCACGTTATAAACAAATAGAAGTTGTCATGGCAGCGCACATTCTATGGAGCGATTCAACGCCAGGCGCAAAATCCCCTCTATCGCCTCACGCCATGCCACATTAAATCGCTTTTCACATTATTCATCAAAATGCAAAAATATTAACAAAAATATTTACCCCCCGAAAACATATAAAATGATATGTTTGAAGAACAACTCAAAAATCTAACCCTTTTTTCACCCCATCCTCAGCCCCCATTGTTCATGAAAATTCAAAAAATTTTGTCAAAAATCGATTCATCGACCTCGAAAACTTTGGGGTCTAGTATTTTAATGTTTTTTTTTTTAAAATAGATATCACATCAGTACTTTTGTCTACCTTGATTCGCGATCTATCCCACTGAGCGTGATCCCGTCCCCTGTGACCAGTCGATCTTCCATTCATTTTGCTACAAGTTCTTAATAGCCAAATTTATGCAGACTTTTTTCGAAATGCACTACTACATCTACTAGAGGACATCCCTCTAGAAAATCTTAGGAAAATGTATTACCAACACGATGGAGCTCCAGAACATACTGTCAACATTTTGAGGCAATATTAAATGAAGAATTTCCTGACCGCTGGATTGGATGAGGTGTACTGATTCCTTGGCCTGCTAGAGCTCCCGATCTTACTAAATTGAATTTTTTTTATTTAAGTTTATTTAAGGTCTGTTAACGATTGAAACATATTAGTTAGCAGAGCTGGGACTACAGCGGCGAAAATACGAAAATAGGCTACAATACACCTTCAACAGGGAATTAGAAGCAGATTATTGGCACAAATCGAAAGTAACGGAGGACATTTCGAACAGCTTTTGATTTCAGGTTTAGTATGAGTTTAGGTTCTTATTATTTATCGATAGGTTTTCTACTTAAAAATTTCTACATCCTTCTTTTTTCTGAAAGATAATGAGATGGGAAATTTTATAAAAATACTAGCGACACGCCGCCCCGGCTTCGCACGGGTAGCACTAATTATCTATAGCCGGATGACTTCTGGTGGATGGATGGAGGCAGTCATGTAACGAAATTTTAGTAGATATCTATAGCTACGGTGGGCAACACATCAGGGTTTACATTAGCACTGCGATATTAACCTGTATTTCGTGCATAATAAGAGTGCGCTAAATGTAAAATAATACTATAATAGTGTAGAGTTGACTAATTTTTATGTTTAACCGCGCCAATCTTAAACTGCAAGCAATGTGAAATGGTGAGGTAGAACAAGAGTCTATAAAAATTACATATTTAAATTTAAATTGTTTCTTGATATACTACATTAGAGTTTTCTTCAAGATAAGATGTTAATAATAACATGTTAAGTTTTGATATAATATTACAACTTCCGCCCACTATTTTGGCATCTTTTCTTGAACCGGTCGTAATCGGTTAATAAAATTAAAATTATTTTCCAGTTTTTTTTCTCATAAAATGTTATTTGTAACTTTGCCATACTTTTGGCGTTTTCCAAAAAATTCTCCTTTCGCGAAATTATGCGTTTTCATGCGAAATTCTTTCACCTTGACAGGTATATTCACAACTGCGATTTCTTCTCTTGTTTTTAATTTTTGTCAGGTGGGTATGTTTTCAACGTTTACTTTGGGTTACGGGCACTCTAGTAACGTTAGTGATATTTCCGAGAAATTAATGTTAGCTGCGTAAATCGGTGTTTTACCTGTCGGTGTAGAGGTTATATGATGTTGCGTTTTTTTTTGTGTGATGTTCCTGGATTATGAAGATGACTGGATCAGGTAAGTGTTTTGTTCTTTTCTATTATTCATCGTCTTTGCTTTCAGGAACGAATAAGTACCGCAGATACATCGCATCGTTACAAAGGTAAGTCCACATTTAAATTCAAATTCAAATTCAAATTAATTTTATTTTGTAACAACTACACTAGTAAGAAATACATCTTTTAATTAAGTGTAGGAAAGGAAAAAAGAAACAAAAGAGACAAAAGAAAAATTATGTTCTAGTAAAAAAAGCAAAAACAATAACCTAAAACTATAAAAATAAAACTTGAAACTTATATTAAAAAAGTGATACTGAGTATTGGAAAGAACAATTTATATATTTAGTATATAGCTAATAATAGTTAGGCTGCTGAAATAATAATCTTGTAACTGAAATTATAGTAAATACAATATAACAAAACCTCTGTGTTAAAGTTATGAACAATTAATTGATCTATTAAGAAAAGGAGCAACATTTAAAACAAGTTAAAAACTAATTAGTACAAAAATAATCAAATAGAATATTAGAGAAATTGGGTCTATCGCTGCTTCTTCTAATCTGAAGTGGAAGAGCATTCCACAGCCTAACGGATCGAACAAGAAATTGTTGTTCGGTTACTCGAAATCGAAAATGGGGCGTTGGCAATGAAAACGTGCGGCTGGAAAATGACACACAATTTAACTTAATAAAAAGATAATTTGGCTTCTTAGTCGTGATAATTCTATGGAGAAATAAAATAGTACGATAATTCAGATAATCATCGAGGCTGCATCCGATAATAGTTTTGGTATAAGGAGAGACATGATCGAAGCGCCTTAGGCCATACACATAACGGACAGCAGAGTTGAAAGCGACGTTAAGCTTACGTGATGATAGATAATCCACCTTACAGAATAGTTCACAGCAATAAGTCATGATTGGTACAATTAATAATTTTACTAACATAATACGTGTCTGCTGTGGTGTGAAATGGGCAGTCATAGATAGTCGTCGCAAAGTACCATATACTCTACCAATGACATTATTAACCTGATCAGACCAGGTTAACGTTCTGTTAAAAATAACGCCAAGATTTCTAACAGTGTTACTATATGGTACCGTAGCACCATTAATTTTGACAGAGGGACAGGAAAAAATATCAATAGGACTCCTATGTATAATAATGGCATTTGATTTACAAGGATTAAGAATTAATGCGTTATTTTCTGCCCAAATGGATAAACGTTCCAGGTCGTCATTCAATCGACAAACGGCATCTTCGATTAATCCCAGTGGTCTTGATATATACAGTTGTGTATCATCAGCACATATGTGAAATTTACAGTCTCGTAGGACAACAGGGAGGTCATTAATAAAAATTGAGAATAACAAAGGACCAAGAATAGATCCTTGGGGTACTCCACTATTGACATCTAGAAAGCCAGATGATTTATTGTCACAAAAAACCTTCTGTTGACGAGAGGTGAGATAGGACCATATTAGCTTACATGCAGGTCCTGAAAATTCGAAATATTGAACAAGTTTGTGAAGTAAGAGCTGGTGATTAATTGTGTCAAATGCTTTTGAGAAATCAAGAAGAACCAGTAATGTAACCTGATCGCCATCAATCGCATCCCTGATATCATCCGAAATTTTCGCTAAAGCTGTAGTACAACTATGATTGGGCCTAAAACCAGACTGACATGGTGATAAGAGATTGTTCTTGTCAAGATAATTAAGGATTTGCTTATGCAGCAACTTTTCAAAAACTTTAGAAAGGAAAGGGAGAATGGATATAGGGCGGTATTCAGCGGAACTAGTGGAAGGTTTAGGAATTGGAATAACTTTAGAAAGTTTCCAAGCAGTTGGGAAAGAGCAGGTGATAAGGATAGTGTTAAATAAATGAGTAATATATGGAAGTAAAATGGGCAAGAGAGCATTGATAAATTTGGGGTGCATCTCATCGATTCCGACAGCATTAGACTTAACAGATTTTAGAGCTAAAATTACGTCCATTTCATTAAAGTTAATGAACGAAAATCCGTCACTGATATTCCTGGACCTAATCATCTCTAGAAGAGTGTCATCAAAATTCGCTGTATTCTTAGACGCATTAGAAGTAAACTGTCGATTCAAGTCATCCGGGTCAGCTGAGCAATTGAGGTTTCTGGTCTGGCCCACACCGATGGACTTTAAGTTCCTCCAAAGTTTCTTAGTGGGAAGATTTATGTCGAATTTAGAAATATAGAAATTAGACTTGGCTTTAGAAATTTCTGCACACACTTTGTTACGTAGAATTCGGAAATTATTCCAACATTCAGACGTACGGTAACGTTTCCATCGACGGTATGCGGAGTCGCGCAAGATAATTAATTTCCTTATATTTGCGGTAAACCAAGGACAATTGGGACAAATAATGCGCCTAGTTCTGACAGCAACGTATTTATTAAACAGGTACATAATACGGTCTGTCAGGATCTTGAGCTGGTCATCAACTAATGCTGTAAAATAAATTTGCATCCATTCCAATTGTGAAGCCTCTGCAAGTAATCCCTCATAATTTATATTTTTATAATCACGATAAGAAAATATTTGGTCACATTGAGAATTTGATGTTATATTGCATATAAAAAAGATTAAATCGTGTTTAGAAAAACATGGCAATGCTATTTGATTAAAGAAACCAATTAATTCGGGATTATCAACAATAAATAAATCTAAAAGAGTTGAGGCTGTCGAAGTAAAGTGTGTTGGGGACGAATTTACAAAAGAGAGACCAAAACTACTCACCATGTCGGTAAAATTGCTTGAGACAGAAGTATGCTTCAATAAATCTACATTGAAGTCTCCAGCAATGATTACATGTTGGTACAAATGACATATTTGAGACATAATTAGTTCTAAGGTGGATATATCTGTAATGTGCGGGGGTTTGTAAACGGTACCAACAAGAAATTTTCCAGAATCAACCAAAAACTCTAAGAACAGGTACTCGATGTCTTGACCAGAGTCAGATTTAGCAACTAGACGAACTGCAAAAGAACTTCTCACATAGATACACACACCTCCTCCCAATCGGCCTATACGATCGTTGCGAAATAATTTAAAATTTTGTAAAATGATAAGCTCATCGCAAATATGTGGCCCCAACCACGTCTCCGAAATACATATAACATCTAACAGACTAGAAGAAAATAAATCACAAAATTCGTCAAACTTGGGGTACAAACTCTGTGTGTTCAAATGGCACATCCTCAAGCCATCGCCCTGTTTACACAAGATATTAAGAAGAATATTAGTGTTGTTCGATCTATTAGACTCTAAAACGCTATTATTAGACATTAATTAACTGATGATAAGACAAAAAAAAAAAACAAAAAACATCAACACCAAGAGAGAGAAGCAGCGATCACGAAAATCAAAAATTCTATATACCATCAACTTACCTAATGTAAACTCAACAAAGCAATGCCTAAGAGCTACAAAAAATTCATTTAAGATACTATAAACACTAAGCCTAATATACAAAAGGTGAGGCTTTGTTACCAATATCGAATGAATGATTAATCTATGCCTTAATTCGTAAAAGTATATTAAAGTAATAGCGAATTCAAAATAAGGCGCTAGCTTACTGACTAAAAGCATATATAAACTGAATGAAGAGATTAATATAATTTGCGAATGCATCTCACTATAATATTTATTCTGTGTTAGTCGCTGCAAATTGCTGTAAATATGAAACATTCTTAACAGGCTGAGGAGTGCCTTCTGGCGAAACTCTTACGTAGACAACACCATTCCTAGAGAACACAGAAATCAGACGCTTAATCTTTTTGAGGCGACAAGCTTCTCGGAAGATTTGGTAATGTTTACTTGTCAAGCTCTCATGAATGAAAATCTTTTTTGCAGAATCAAAACCTATGTCACGAAGAGTTATGCCTTTCCCAGGAGATTTATTCCTCGTTGATACTGCCTTCAAAATGCTGATCTTGTCAGCAGAAGTGGAAAGTTTAACAATAACTGAGCCATCAGGGTTCCTCTGATTTCTTGCACGGAAAATCTCATATGCCTTTGGAACAGAAATGTCACAGTTTCGACAAAGAATACTGAAAACATTCGTAAGATTTTCATTAGGCGAAGCGGGAATCCCATTTATGATGATGTCATTAGAATGCAGCTGCCTCTCCAGATAATCAATTCTCTCCTCTTGTTTACCAATCAGTACGTTTAACTCATCAATTTTTGGGCGAAAAATTTCGTTTGCCATTTCTTCAAAACGACTGTGCAAAGAATTTATTTGCCGTTGAAAGTCGGTTTTAATATTTTCCAATTTAGAGGCAAGGTCATTAGCAACACTTTTGATGAGCAGGTCCAGTGCATCCAAAGTAACAGTAGGAGTTGAGAACGTCGTTCCGCTGGCGCTGGGCAATATATTTTCACTACCAGCTGCACTCATTGCACTCATGGAGCCTCCAGTTATAAGAGCCGCTGCTGCTTTATTTTGTTTACCTTTGCTCCGGGTGTCTCTATCAGATGTATTGATAGCAAGCACATTTGTAGCAAGTGTGGTTGTAGGTGTGAGCGGCATTGTCACCGTTAACTAAACCAGCGAAATTATTAAAAATATTTAACTAAATTAGAACAAATCGCACGACTACGAGAAGATGAAACTGAGAAACCGATTCACGGCCACCTTATGCGACACTTCAACCAGATTTTGCTAATTTAGTATAAAGAAAACCGACAAAAATCAGCAAAAATTTGCGAGCGAAATGAAACACGTTTAGCTACTCATGACGTTTTTTTGCTTTTTTTACTTTACTCTACTTTTATATTTATTGTTTCAATTCCTCTACTTTTGTATTAATTAATTATTTCAAATAAACTTAATCTACTTATATACTTAATTCTAATTTTAGGTCATCCAGGTCCCGCGACGGTGATCTCCAGAAAAGGAGGAAAACTTTTAGCAAGGACACCGACGAAACGAATATGGTTCCATCTTAAGTATTGCAATTACCTTTCAGTTGCAATATTTTAGGACAAAAATCCAGGTAAGCGACTTCCGCTGAATAAATTACCGGGTAAGGCGAAACTTTAATTCATGTTTTCTCAACAGCTTGCACATCGAAATTGAAACATACGTTCTGCTTTAAATATGAAGTATCAACAATAAGCAAGAGCGTTCTGCAGGATCGTGCTCAAGATCCCAGTTGATGTTTCCGGCCGCACAAAAATACCTAAGTATTGCATCTTCGATCTTATACGTGTACCTGAAATTAAAACAAAAATCTTTGCAGATTTACTCGAATCTTTTGAAGATGAACACAGCGAGGACAGTAAACACAGGTAATTATGTTGACATATATGAGAAACAAAATTTATTTCAAATTTCATTTTGTTTCCAGGTCACCACATCCCCTACATCGCGGGTTTACTCAAACAAGTTGGCTTAGTTTTTTCTCTAATTGCTGGCATTATACAAAAAATTGTACGATAAATATGAAGTGATCTGATTTAAAAATTTATTTGGGAGAATATGTGAAAATTCTTATAATTTGTTGGTTAATGGGGATACATCTATTAACAAATAATGCAATTGAAAAGTTGCATTAGATTGTTTTTTAAGCTGTCACTTGAACAGCTGATAACAACTTTTCGTTTGGTCGTATTGATGGCTTAGGTTGTCTTCCCACTTAAATAGACGTCATCGTTTCTACCTTACGGCCTGTAGTTATCAAGATGGCGTTGCCCCTGCCAACGCCATCTTGATAACTACAGGCCGTAAGGTAGAGCCAGTTGTGACCCGTGACATCACACTATGAGGAAAAACGTGAAAAAGTCGAAATTCTGTCACTTGAAGTTTTGTTTAATTATAAGAAGTGTGATTAAGTTTTAAAATCGTTCTAACCAAAAACTAATAGTGAATCGTATAAAGAATAATTTGCGGTAAAAGTTTTGTGACATTCAAGTGGCGAAGTGGATATATTTTTTAGTTAAAGTGAAAATTTCGGCTAATTCGGCTCGGACTTTAAATTAATATTGTGTGAGTTTCAGACATTATTTAAGTGAAATAACTAGTGTGTGATAAAATTAACTTGTGAGATAATGTCGTGATAAAAGTTTCGTTTAAATCTATTTAATTATGTGTGAGTTATCGCCGGTCAAAATATATTGGCAATATCCAAAAGAAATGTCAAATGGAGGGAAGTAATGACGTCCGCTCTTCAACCTAGCGGATGTAAACAACTCTCAATTTCATTAAAAAGTGAAAGAAATTACGTTTAACTTTATTATAAGTGATAATATAATAGTTTTGTGATGTTGTGGGAATATGTGGTACTAGTGCTTCGAGTTTTGCTGGTAAATGGGGACAAATCTATTGACAACTTTTACATTTGAAGAGTTGGCTTAGATTTTTCTCTAATTGCTGGCATTATACAACAAATTGTACGATAAATATGAAGTGATCTGATATAAAAATTTATTTGGGAGAATATGTGAAAATAGTGGTTTGCAATTGTTATAGTTTTTTGGTAAATGGGGATACATATATTAATAAATTATGTAATTGAAAAGTTGGATAAGATTATTTCTAAGCTGTCACTTGAACAGCTGATAACAACTTTTCGTTTGGTCGTATAGATGGCGATGGATCACCGCCATCTTGATTTCCATTTTGTGTGACGTCATTGTTTCTACCTTACGGCCTGTAGTTATCAAGATGGCGTTGCCCTTGCCATACAATTTTTTGTTTGGCTAGGTAAAATCTATCACACGTTTCATTTTGGCACACCAGATTTGAAACACCCTGTATTTTAGACCATGTGGCGTCACTAACCATCATTTTTTGCTCTTAAGCAGTAAATTTTTTTTTACATCACAATTTCGATTAAACAAGAGTAATAAAGTGATTTACCCATGTTGAATGCAACTGTGCTTTGTTTTTTGCGCCACCTATGGGAAATGCCATAAATATATTGAATGTGGCTGATAAGCTTGTAATAAACGGCTCAAAGCTGTCATATACCAGTTTACGTGTTTATACCACTTTCAGTAAGCTTTCTTCGAGCTTTTATATTATAACATTTTCAGAAAACTCTTGTTTACCGGTACTTTTGAAAGCTCCGAAAGCTAAACCAAACGTTTTAAAGAGTTCAATCGATTTACTCTTACTTTACCATCGAAGAAGGTATTCAAAACAAAAACGTTATAAAAATACTAGACGGGATCGGGAAACGTTCATCACGGTATCCTATCCGGTCATCTTAAGTTTTCAAATAACACATGTTTACAAAAAAAAAGTGATGGAGATGACAGAATACCCTGTTCCTCACAACCCCCTTGTATGGGTATCAAATGAAAGGGTTCGACGAGTAGAATACGATAAAATATATGACGTCATTCATAATCCAATATGGCCGATTACCTTTTCCTTAACAGCCCCCTTGACACGGGTATCAATTTAAAGGACTGGATGAGTAGAATACGATCATCTACGTGACGTCATTCTAAATCCAATATGGCGGACGCCCCAAGATGGCGCAGGAAGTATAAATGTGAAATTACTCTTTTTTTACAATTCTAAGGAATATTTTCTATGGCAAAATGATGAAACCGTAAAATTTATGCTTAACTTAGTCCATACCTGAAAACGAGCTGACTTTGGTCACTCCAAAATCCTGGACCCAAGAAGCGCTGCCAACAACGACTATACCACACCGAAGCCTCTCTCTTTGGAGCGAAATTTGATTCTTCTTTTACTACCAGATCAGAGTGGGA
This sequence comes from Leptarthrus brevirostris, assembly GCA_964036015.1. Taxonomy (NCBI): domain Eukaryota; kingdom Metazoa; phylum Arthropoda; class Insecta; order Diptera; family Asilidae; genus Leptarthrus; species Leptarthrus brevirostris. The sequence goes on along the minus strand of OZ038372.1, from coordinate 135,015,104 downwards.
GGAAGGTCGACCTCAATGGGGGGAGGAGTCAGTGCATCTCTACACTGACGGCTCCAAACAGTATGCCGAAGTAGGTGGAGGAATCTTTTCGGAACACCTTGACTTTGATATTTCATTTCGCTTAGTGCACTAGTCAGTGCAGCGTGTTTTAGACGGAAATCATGTCTATAAAGGTAGGCGCAGACCGACACATTTAATGCTGCCTACGAATAGCATCTGAATTTTCTCAGATAGGCAGGCTGTAAATAAAACCTCCAAACCGGGTATAGCATATCGCTCAGGTTAAATGACATGTCTGAGCATCTGAAAGTACGGCTCATCTGGGTACCTGGACACAGTGAAATTCCGGGTATTATTATTATTATTATTAGGAACGGATCTAAGAACTAAATCTCCCTTAAGTCACTTCGACCAAGATGATCTTTTGTGACATGATCCTGATTCAGACTTAAGCAACCCAATCAACCTTTAGTTCCTTGAGTAGACATAACATTTCCTTGGAGGCTGCCATAGCTATACCTATTGGTGATGGGAAAGCCCCACCGAAACATCTGAGTCTGATACGGCCGAGGGCCTCACAATGACAGATGATGTATTCCGCTGTCCCCTCCTCTTCCAAACAGAAGCCCCTAAGGGGCAGTGACCACTTAGAAGTCTTGTTATGAGCCTTAAATCTGGTCTGTTGAGTGAGAGCAGCGCTTCCGTTTTCTGTTTTGAGAACTTATAAACCTCTTTGCTTGTCATAACCCTATAGTATTTGTCCAGTGTGAGTGCTTGCGTTTATCCTCCAATGACCTGATACGCATTGCCAGTCGGCTTTTTGAGTAGCCGCAGAATGGCCTCCTTCTTTAGGTGTAGGTATAAAGAGATGAGGTCTAGTTGAGCCTCTATAACTGCCGTGGGGTATGTGCGCATGGCACCCGTGCCTTGGAGTTTTTGTAATACGGACTGCGCTGTTTTTCGTTCTACTTTTGGCCACCATACGAGAGCCGCATAGGTGACCATGGATCTTATAATTGCTTCGTATGCCCATAGGGCCATTTTAGGCCTCAGACTCCCAGTTTTTCCAAAGAGACTTGAACAGGACCATAGGGCATTCATAGGTTTTCCTATAACTCTATCGAAGTGTGGATTCCATGTGAGTCTTTGATCTAGAATAACTCCTAGATATTTGTGAATTTTATCCGTGTTCCTTCAAGAGTAGGACCCTCTAACCTTAGCTTCCTTTTTCTTGTAAAGGGTACAATGGTTGTTTTAGAAGGGTTGACTTTGAGTCGTTCCCTAGTACATCAGGACTGTACCATGTTGAGAGCTAAAAGCAATACTTCACGAGTTTGCAACAGGATTGTAAATATTTTGTTAAAAAATTGAATAGTTGAAACTCCTTATTTTCCTGTTAACTTTAATTTATTAAGCACGACGCGCGTTTCGAACACTATGTGTTCATTTTCCAAGTGCAACAATTCAACTGAGTACAAAAATCAATCTTATTTTGAAAATTACATAACCAACTTAAAACAACCATTAAAATAATAATAAATAAGTTAAAGCTCTACACATATTTTAATTGTACTATCATACATACTATGTAATCTAACTAAACATTACTAAAGCTACTACCACTAGTCGGAGAATTAGCCGTTGTCCTTTACTAAATTGACCAAAGTGTTTAGGACAACGGCGAGAACAATTGCAGAATCATGGGACTACCAGAAGTTAAAGGTAATGTCATCGGCTAAACTATTAAAAGGATTGAAAGTGGCAGTCGTCGGTGGAGTAACTGATAACGCTTCGGCCTACCAATCCCGACCCACGGTTGTTTTTTGCTGACGACAGATTACGATAAAAATGCCATGGGGGTTGCAGAAAAACTATCAGTGGTTCGGAATCCATTTTAAATTGTAGGTCCACTTGCAATCATTGTCTCGAATCGGGCGAAGTTCTTCTCCCGTCCCATGCCCCACCAGGAGTTACGGGAACTAGAGAGAGAGAGAGGAAGTTAAGTTAAATTAAGAAAAAGAAGTACATTTGTTGAAAGAGCTGAACCCTGAGGTGGACCGGCTTTTATTTTGTGGGGATCAGATGGTAATTTGAAAAACCTAACAGGAAAATTTCTAATAATTTTAAGAAATGAGAGTGTCGATCAAACGCTTGAAATTTTACTAGAAGGATTGCATGCTAAATTCTACCAAAACTTCTGAAATATCAAGAGCGACGATTTTGGACTCTTTAAAATTATGCCGACAATGATTTCAATGCTCCATCAGTACTGGCAATCGTTGATAAGATGATTATTTACTAGGAGTGATTCAAAAACTTTAGATAGGACCGAATTCAGTGCAAGTGTGCGAATGCCTCTAATTTTTTTGGTATCGGCTGAACATGAGTAAGATTTCATGCAGATGGAAATACTCTTGTATAGTATTAACGGAGATGGAAGAGCTGCGATGAAGATGTCAAGTAGAACTTACCAGCAAGCAGTTTCGCTTTATACAATGAATGAGTATAATCAATACCATTAATAATATGTGGTGGTAACATTAATCTTTAGGTAAAATTATTCATTAAATAATATTTTAATATTGGAGCAACCTATAAACATAAAAGGTACCAAATGAAATATGACAAAAAGCTTTTCTTACCTGCTTTCTTTTTGCAAAATTCAAAATTTTAAAATTAACTTTCATAAAATTGCTTTTGCGGTGTATTTTTATTTCCAAAATTTAATGTCACAACACTTCCTCTTTTTCTAAAACCTGACAATCCTTTTGTTGTCCTCAAAGTATATTCTAAAGTATAATAATGAAGCGTTATCCAAAACTTTAATTTGATTTCTTTCATTATTAAAAATAATTCATTGATTTTCGTTTAACAATAAAAGTATTTTCATATTTCTACTTTAAAAATTTTGGTTGAAGCTATATTGGCCATTTACTTTATATATTAATCAGAAAATTTTAAATAACTTGGAATTGCAAAAAACTCGAGCAAAGTAAGAAATGTTGAAATATTTCTTAACACGATCGGCGTTTCTAATAAGGAAAAGCTAAATTCCTTTTACTCTTCGTCAACAGCTGAATGGAGACGGAGTTGGATCAATACGTTGAGCGGCAAGACCAACATGCCATGGGTCCCGGGTTCGAGACCAGATGACCCCGTGAGCTTTTATTAAGAAATTAAAATAATCCACTTCGTCTCTGGGTTGTTGTCTAGCTCGCAGCAATGCAAAAAACAAGACTCAAGTTTCCTCACTTCCCTTACCCTAATTCCCTTCCGGCCAAAACCATGCTAACGCATGAAAGGGTTGTCCCCTAGGATTTGGCCACATCGTATAAAAAAAACAGCAGCACCAAAGGGTTAGCTTTTCTTTAGCTGCTGGACGCTTTTGAAAAAACCGAACACTAGATGTAAAGCCAACAAATTTAAATAAAAACACCGATCTAGACAGCTGTATTAGCTATGCTACACTGTCACTCCGACATTTCGGTAAGCTATTTATCACATGTACATGTATTATGCACGGTACCAACACATGACCCGAGGAAATTTTTCAGAAATTTTAAATAACTTGGAATCGCAAAAAAATTCCGAAGTAAACCGTTCAAACTCGAGCAAAGTAAGAAAAGGAATTTCGCTTTTCTTTATTAGAAACGCCGATCGCGTTAAGAAATATTTTAACATTTCTTACTTTGCTCGAGTTTGAACGGTTTACTTCGGAATTTTTTTGCAATTCCAAGTTATTTAAAATTTCTGATAAATTTCCTCGGGTCATGTGTTTTGTATCGTACATTGTGTACAGTGCAGAACACCAAGCAAATCTTGCAGCAAAGTCAGAAAACAAGCAACACGGCTACAGCCGAATGTATATTAAAAGATATTGTGTCGTTCAATACTTCTATTTTTAAACAAAATATTAATACAAATACTTCCAGAAAATCAAAAGCAAAAAAAAAACAAGAAGGAAACCAAAGTATATCCAAAAGTAGCAACACAATTAGTTGCAAGTAGTGCTAATCCACCGATAGCAATATTGTCCCAACAGGGAATACAAAACGTTATAATTGGGTTCAATATGGAATACATGATGGATGGAGACTTTGAAGAAGAGTACTTCATATTCCCATCCAAACGAGATACGCTAAAAAGGAAAAAGTCGACCAGGAGTCTTGATCATGAGATACTCACAGATAATGATAACACGTACAAAGTACTACGAATTAAGAACAAATTTAATTTTAAGGAAAAAAGAGAGCAAATAATTAAATATGTAGAGACTGCTCAGGAAAATAAAGTAGATAGTATAAATATTTCAAAATTCTTACCACCAATAATGTATAAAAATATTGAAGGTAATGATGAGTTAATTTCGCTTCTAATAGAACAAAAAATTGTTTTCAAATTAAAAAATATTAATAAACAATCGAAATTGTACTTGAGGGAAGATTTAAGAGGGGTGAGGGTTAATATCATGGAAGATATGCGTAAGGCTGGATTTGCTGACATGTATATACGCATTTTCCAAACAATGAAAAGCCAGTAGTGCTGTTGGCCAAAGGGCTACCGAGTTCAATCAAGGTTGATAGAATTATAGAAGATATATCAGCTGTTGATCCTAAACTAGATGTAATATATGTAACTAACTTTGAAACGAATTGGTCTAAAGCCGATAATATAAAGCTAAACATCTTCAGAGTAGTCTTGAAGGCAGGCTTGAATATTGAGCAATTAACTTCTGATAACTACTTTTAACATTGCAGGGTCAATTGGGAAAAGCCCAAGTGAAACGGGCCAGTTAGATGCAAGAAGTGTCAGAAATATGGGCATCTTGCAACAAATTGCTATAAAACAGTAATTTGTGTAAAGTGCTCTAAGAGCCATCCGGAAAAAAGGTGTCCCCTGTTAGAATCTGAAAAACCAACTTGCAGAAATTGTAATAAAATAGGGCATCCAGCAAGTTATAAAGGTTGCCCGTATTATCGAAAGTACATTTATTTATTTATGCTTAATACAAGCTATTACATAAAAATACAAAATACAAGCTATAACGTAATACTAATTCTACAAACTATAATAAATGATAAGTAATAATAAATAAATAAAAAGTATAAGCTACAATATGAGCTTTAAATACAGTAGGTACTGGCAGAAGGCATAAGGAAGAAGAATTAAGGTAGGCGAACAGGATGGGCGGGGTCAAGATATAAGGCTTTGTGAAGTGATGATTTACTCAGATGCAAGTCAAAAGAGGAAAGGTCGTTGACTTTTCGTAACATCCTGGTAATTGGCTCGCTTTGACCGTAGTTTGTGCGATGGCGCTCGAGTCGGAAAAGGGGAGTGGGTCTAAGGTTACGGGGATTGGTATAGATGGGTAAAGATTGCAGGATTGAAGGGCAGTCTATGGCACCAGTTAATAATTGATAAATGAAGAGAATGTCGGAAACATCACGACGTTTGCTTAGAGGTTGTAAGTCGATCAGTTTCAGACAGTTTTCATAGGGTGGAAGGTTGAATCTGTCAACCCACGGAAGATCACGTAGAGCGAAGCGAATAAACCTACGCTGGACAGATTCAATCCTATTAATGTGAGTTGTTTGTGTAGGTGACCATACCTGGCTGGCATATTCAAGGAGAGGTCCAACGAAGGACACGTAGAGAGATTTGGAAACATAAGAATTGGAGAACTCTCTAGAGCAACGCTTCACAAACCCTAGCGCGGAGTTAGCTCTGTTAATTATGCTGTCAATGTGGGAACGGAAATTGAGTTCACTATCACAGATAATTCCTAAGTCACACAAAGAGGTAACGATGGGACTGGTACGTCGGTTAACATATATGCTCTCGGGGTGGTGGTAAGACGCTTGCGGGAATAAGAGATGGACTGGCATTTGGAGACAGTGAGCTCTAGAAAGTTTTTCATGCACCATGTGGTAAATGAATCGAGGTCTTTTTGCAGGAGAAGAGAGTCGGTTGTGGAGGAAATATGTTTAATTATTTTCATGTCATCAGCATAAATGGACAGCTCTGAGTGTTTGATGACACATTCATTTGATAAAAATCAATGGGCCGAGGTGGCTGCCCTGAGGGACGCCGGAACGAGCGGCAATAGGGTTAGAAATGGATGAGCTGAAAAGAATATTGTACTGACGGTTGTTGAGGTAGGATCGAATCCAGAAGATGAATCTGGGGGGGAGGGGGGGGGGGGGGGGGAAGCCTAGGCGATCAAGTTTGAACAAGATAACGTTATGGGAGATCTGGTCAAAGGCTTTACTAAAAACGGTGGCGATAACATCAACATCTTTACCGTTTTCCAGGGCGCATAGTGTTTTAGAGACGAAGTCAGTAAGGTTGGGGGTTGTAGCTTTACCTTTGAGGATGCCATGCTGGGAGAGTGAGAAGATAGACTTACAGTGGAAGAACATGGAATCATAGACCAATTTTTCGAATAGTTTAGGTATGGATGATAATGTAGCAATGGGTCTGTAGTTGGACAAGAAGATCGGAATAATATACGAATTTTTCCATTGAAAATATCAATAAAAATATCCATAAGCAGAAAAGTGAATAATAAATATAGGCCTGTGAATAGGTCTAATATAGTTAGAGGTATGTCATATGCAGATGCGTGCGCAGGAAATTTCCCAGTGCTAGGTGCCACAG